>CM053166.1:140669110-143169110 GCA_028571685.1 Heterohyrax brucei
GGTCTCTCACTCAGGGCGAGGTTAGCGTTCCCGCGCAGAACCCCGCAATTATAAACGGGTAGCGGCCCCACCCCACACGCGCCCCAGTCTTCTCTAATTGGTCGAAGAATCCTGGGTTCGCCTTCCCGCCCCTCCCTTCGCGTCAGCTTTGCAGACCTCTGCGCGCTGTCTGCCTTCTGCTGAGGACCTCGGTCTCTGGTTGTGTCACACCAGACCTCTCCTTTTCACACCCCGCTCCAGCCCTCCGGTTGGCGAAGAGCTCGCTGGCTCGCCTCTCTTGCCGCGCCCTGCTTCACTATTCAGGGTCCGCTTTGCCTTCTTAAGTGTACTCACTCATTCGCTGTAATAGCAACTGCTTCAATAAAGAAGAGACATCTTGTCCAGTTAACTTGAAACGTCTGCAAACTTTCAGACCCAGGCTGAGTCAGCCTAAATCTGGCTCTCTGGACTTTTATAGGCATAGGAGTAGGAGTACGCAGTGATTTGGAAGCCATACGCAGTGTTGTCTGTTCTGAAATTTGTCTAGATCATGGTGGAGGCTTGCTGGTGGTGAGGGTAGGTGGTCCAGGGTCATCGACTTCCACAGCTGGACATTTCTACTACAGCGGTACTCTCCTATGGAGAATTTTCTCAAGGAGTGAACATGATAGCAGTCACTCAGAGGAGAATCTAACTAAGGCTCTTCATCTTTATATCCCCTAGCACTTTATTTGGAGCACAGTAGACACTAGAAAAACGCATGTGTGTTAACTGAGGCAGGAGCCCTGGGAGTGCTTTAACCTGGCACAGTGTTTAAAGTGCTCAGTGAAATGTCGGTGGCTCCAACCTACCAACTGCTCCACAGCAGAAAGATGTGACAATATGCTTCCGAAAAGTAAACAACCTTGGAAACCCTATAGGACACTTTTACTCTTTACTATAGGGCGGATCCTGAGCAGAGGCTGGACTATATGATGAATAATGGGACATCAAGGTTAGAGAAAGACTCATTAACAACGTGCATGTGATATGCAGGTGATACAGCCTTGCCACTGAATATGAAGATTTGCAGAAGAATGTTGAATGTACCATGAATTGCCAGAAGAACAAACAGATGTTTTGTGGAAGAGGTGCAACCACAGTGCTATTTGGAAGCAAGGTTGGCGAGACTGCATCTTACATATTTTGGCTATATTGTCAAGTGGGATCAGTCTTCGGAGAAGGACATTATGCATAGTGGAGGGCCAACCAAAAAGAGGAAGTCCCTCAATGAGATGGACTGACACAGCGGCTGCAACAACGGGCTTAAACCCGACAGCGATTTTGAGGATGGTGCAGGACCAGGATCTTAATCCTGCCAAGTAATCATCTTACGGGACTCCTATCCATTAATTCTCTAACCATCCGAAGTTCCTATTTCACAACTTCTCTGTCCTCAAATGGCCAACACCATCTACCGGTTCCAACTCAGCCTGCTTCCTGTTTTACTAGAATATTAAAACCACCAGAAGGAAACTTCCGCAGACTCAGCACCACATAGTTTCACCTATCTGCATCTGTATACAAGGCTTTCTAGCTGATATATCATACATGAAATTTCCGGACTCCTCTCATTCTCTCACACTGACTCAATGATATTGCTACCATCATTCTGCCGTCTATCTCCCACGTCATCAGTGTTACACTGTCTACTGGATCATTTCTATCAGGATATAATAATGCTGTTATTGTTCATCTTCATATGTACACATTCTAATCATTATATATGTGTGATCTTTGATATATTTTCTTTTGATCCTACTTGCCCCCACTGTTATCGCTTCCTATCTTTGCTCCCTTTTATGGATTGAATTGTATCCCCACTCTCCTGAAAATATGTGTTAGAATCCTAGCTGCTATGTCTGTGAATCGAATCATCTTCCATAGTGCAATTTAATACAATGCAATAAGGCAGATTAGGTCACATCAACATATGCTGTGTCCTAAACCTAATCACTTCTGAGTTACACAAAGATCAGCATAGACACAGAGATGTACTTATACTGGGGAGTATCTACAAAAGCCAGAGAAGGCCCTGGGCTATCAACAAGGAAGGAATCTATGCAGCAGAGACCCTGATTTGTTGTGGTATTTGTGTTACAGCAGCACCTGGTGGTGTAGTAGTTAAATGCTACAATCTGCTAACCAAAAAGTAAGCGGTTGGAATCTGTCAGCACTCTTGGAAATTTTATAGAGCAGTTCTATTCTGTCCTACAGGGTCGCTATGAGTCGGCATCACTCAACAGCAGAGGGTTTGGTTTTTTTGGTTTAGCTGTGATAATACCTTTTGATAAATATCTCTTTCACAGATATATGTAATATATATTGTTTTAGTCATCTAGTGCTGTTATAGAAGAAATGCTACAAGTGGATAACTTTAAAAAGACAAATTTTATTTTGTCACAGTCCAGTAGGCTGAAAGTCCAAATTCAGGGTGTTAACTCCAAAGGAAATCTTTCTCTGTTGGCTCTGGTGGAAGGTCCTTGTCATCAGTCTTCCTCTGGACTGGGACCTTCTGAGGTGCAGGGAACCCAAGCTCCTTCCAAAGGACATACATACTCTGCTCCCAGCACTGCTTCTTGGAGGTATGAGGTCCCCAACTCTCTGCTTGCTTCCCTTTCTTTATATCCCAAGGGATTACCTCAAGGCAAAACATAGTCTTACGCATTGAGTCCTGCCCCACCAATGGAACTGCTACCCTTCTTCCCTCATTAACATCACAGAGGCAGGATTTATAACATATAGGAACATCACACAATACCAGGAATCATGGCCTAGCTGAATGGCTACACATATTTTTTGGGGGGATGCAATTCAATCCATGACATATGTTTTCAGGTGCTGTATAAAGCATTTTAAGACCATATTGCCACAACCATCTACTTACCTCAGTCTGGTGTCAACGGGAATCCCCAGACAACCATCTTTTCCCACTCTTTTACTTTACCCTTTCTGCTTGTTTTGTTCCTCCCTTCCTCTGCTCCAGTTCCTCACTCTCTGCTGTTCTCAAACACGCCGTGCTCACTAGTGTCTTAGGGCCTTTGCAGTGCTGCTCCATCTGCCAAGGAAGTTCTTCCCCCAGTACCTGCTTAAACTGCTTTATTGTCCCTTCCAGCAGTTGTCTTTATTCACTGTTTCAAAATTTTCCCCTCCTATTCTATTTTAAATCCATTCCACTCAGGATTTCATCTCTACCAGTCCACTAAAATTGCTCTTGTCAAGGTCATGAATAACTTCCACATCATTCAATGCAATGGCCAGTTCTCAATCCTCACTTTACTCAACCTATCAGCAGCATCTGGCATAGCTGATGAATTCCTCCTGTCTGGTTCACTGTCTTCACTAGACTTCCAAGATACCACCCTTTCCTGGCTTCCTTTCATCTCATTGTCTCCTCCATCTCAGTTTCCTTTGCTGGCTCATCCTCTTCTCTCCAAAAACCCAAACCAAACACACTGCCACTGAGTCAATTCTGACTCATAGTGACCCTATAGGACACAGCAGAACTGCCCCACAGAGTTTCCTAGGAGTGCCTGGTGGATTTGAACTGCTAACATTTTGGTTAAAAGCCATACCACTTAACTACGATGACACTAGGGTTTCTCCTCTTCTCCCAGACCTCTTAAAATGGGAGAGCTCAGGGCTCTAGCCATGTTCCTCTATTCTTTTCTATCTACCCTCACTCCCTTAGTGATGATCTCTTCCAATGGCTGCAAAAGTCATTTGTATCTTGACAATTCATACTCTGTATATTATGAACAGAAGATTTTAAAGGGCAGCTCAAGAAAACAAAGTAAAGTATTATAAAAACATGTGCAAAGAGCTGGAGTTAGAAAGCCAAAGGGAAGAACATGTTCTGTGTTTCTCAAGTTGAAAGAACTTGAAGAAAAAATTCAAGCCTCAAGTTGCAACAGTGAAGGATTCTACAGGGAAAATATTAAATGACTCATGGAGCATCAAAGAAGATGGAAGGAATACACAGAGTCATAATACTAGAGAGGATTGGTCGATGTTCAACCATTTCAAGAAATAGCGTACGATCAGGAACTGATGGTACTGAAGGAAGGAGTTGAAGATTCATTGAAGGCACTGTTGAAAAATAAGACTCCAGGAATTGAGGGAATGTCAATTAAGATGTTTCAACAAACAGATGCAATGTTCAGTCATAACTGCCAAGAAATTTGGAAGATAGCTCCCTGGCCAACTGACCAGAAGAGATCCACCCATATTTATGTCTACTCAGAAGAAAGGTGATCCAACTGAATGCAGAAAAAAAATATATATATATATAAAATCACTGATATCATACATAAGTAAAATTTTGCTCAAAATAATTTAAAAGTAACTGCAACAGCATATTGACAAGGAACTGTCAGAAATTCAAGGTGGATTAAGAAGAGGACGTGGAACCAGGGATATCATTGCTGATGTCAGATGGATCTTGGCTGAAAGCAGAGAATACCATACAGACACTTACGTGTGTTTTATTGACTATGCAAAACCATTCAGCTGTGTGAATAATAACAAATTATAGATGACATTGTGGGGAATGGGAATTTCAGAATACTTAATTCTGCTCATGAAGAATTTGTATATGGAGCAAGAGGCCGCTGTGTGAACACAAGGGGACATTGTATGGTTTAAAGTCAGGAAAGGTGTGCATCAGGGTTGTAGCCTGTCATCATACCTTTTCAATCTGTATGCCCAGCAGATAATCTGAAAAGGTGGATTATATAAAGAAGAAAGAGTCATCAGAACTGGAGCATGACCCATTAACAACCTGCGTTATGCAAATGACACAGCCTTGCTCCCTGAATGTAAAGAGAACTTGAAGCACTTAATGATGAAGACTGAGGGCCACAGTCTTCAGTATGGATTGCACCTCAACATTAAGAAAACAAAACCCCTCATAATTGGACCAATAAGCAACATCATGATAAATAAATAATTGGGATTGTGAAGAATCTTGTTTTACTTGGTTCTGCCATCGACGCCAATGGAAGCAGCAGTCAGTAAATCAAAAGGTACATCACATTGGGAAAATCTGCTGCAAAAGACCTCTTTAAAGTGTTGAAAAGTAAAGATGTCACTTGAAGACTAAGGTGTGCCTGACCCAAGCCGTATGCATGAGAAAGCTGAACAATGAATAAGGAAGTCCAAAGACTTGATGCCCCAAAGTGAAATTGGTAGTCATAGGGTATGCATAGATTTAGTTTTGTAGAGATAGCCAGCTAGCTGTACAAAACGTGCACAGATTACTGCTTGTCTTTAAAAAAAAAATTACAACTTAATTTATTTTATTTTATTTTATTGTTGAGAATATACATAGCAGAACATAACACCAATTCAACATTTCTGCATGTACAATTCAGTGACACTGATTAAGTTCTTCATGTGGTGCAACTATTCTCATCCTCCTTTTCTGAGTTGCTTCTCCTCCATTAACTTTAACTCACTACCACCTACAGTCCCTATGTAATCTTTTGAGTTCCATCATTCACTTTGATCCCATACTCATAGTTCTTAAAAGATCACAATGCTCAAGGTAGACATTGTTTACTTGGTAAAATAGACTATTGTTTGATTTGAAGATTCAGGGGATATTTTTGGTTTAGATTTTAACGGTTATCTCAGGGCAGTAGTTTCAAGGGTGCTTTGGATGTCTGCTTGTAAGCTTTTAAGATCCCCAGAAAAGCCACCACTATCAAGTGAATTCTGACTCATTATGACCCTACAGGACAGAGCAGAATTGCTCCATAGCATTTCCAAGGAGCGCCTGGTGGATTTGAACTGCCAATTTTTTGGTTAGCAGCCATAGCACTTCACCACCATGCCACTGGGGTTCCCTTTAAGATTCCAGGCACTAGTGATTGTTGCTTGTCTTTTAACTTTAATTTTATTTCTTAGTCTCTTATTATATAATTTTCTTATGGAATCAAATTATCATTTTTTACTTCAGAAGTTCTGTCTTTGAGTTTTATTCAAAGATAAACTTCTCCACTCTGAGGATATTATGTTTTTTGTTTATCTTTTTAGTTAGTTTTAATGTTTTGGTCATGTTCTTTGGGTCTTATTTACATCTAGATTTTATTTTTGTATAAGGCATGGATTATTAATTATTATTAATGTGATTATGGAAAACTAATGGTAATAATCACATTTATTAAATTATCCATTCTTTCGTCACTCTTTTGCAATTTCACATTTTTCATATACCAGTTTCTCACATTTTCCAGTTTTATAATCCGTTTGTCAAGTGTCACAGAATAATGGGCCTGGGGAATTTGAATTTATGGACTAAATTAAGCATTGGATTTATCTAATTAGTTTGAAAATAATCCCCATTTTATGACATGAAATCTTCCCATAAGTGAATGGAGTATTGTTGAGAAGGGCATTCCATCATGGGCCCTGAGTGTCCCTGTTTGTTCTTGCTGTTGTTGTGTGTCACTGAGTCTCTTCCAACTCATAGGACAGAGCAGAACTGCCCTATGGGAATTTCCTAGGCTGAAATCCTTATGAGAGCAGATCGCCAGGTCTTTTCTCCCATGGTAGAACTGCTGGTGGGTTTGATCCGCAGCCCTTTTAGTTAGCCGAGGGCTTAACCGTTGTTCAACCAAGGTTCCTTTGTTCTTGCTGGGTATGGCAAAAATGTAAGGCCCTGACTGTTTTATACCTGGATAATTTCTCAGGTCGTGTGTAAACGCCACCACCTCATCACCCCCACCCCTAGCCCCCTCCCCCGCCAAAAAAAGGAAAAAACAAAAAGCGTTGTCCGCAAATTGATTCCAACTTACAGCACCCTGATAGGACAGGTAGAACTGCCCCCACAGGGTTTCCAGGGAGTAGATGGTGGATTCAATCCGCAGTTCTTTTGGTTAACAGTTGAGTGCTTAACCGTTATTATCTTGAGGGATGCAGACAAACAAAAGGCTTGCTTTTGCTCTCTGTAAAAGCAGTGGGTCCTCCAACCTCGTTATTTCTCTCCTGTAATGCAATCTATGGTGTGCACAGCCCTTCCTTTGCGTCATCCTCAAGAGACTTGAGGTGTGTGAAAAACTGATGCAAACCAAAATGAAGCTCTTGTTACCGCGTTTGCTATGAGTAATAACGTCCTTTATCTCGGACCCAAGATTCTGCTGCAAGTGCTCCATACTGGTTACTAAGTGCCAGAAGAAAACAAACAAGCAAAAACCCAAACCCAGTGCCACCGAGTCGATTGCAACTCACAGCAACCCTACTAGACAGAGTAAAACTACTCCATAGAGTTTCCAAGGAGTGCCTGGCAGAGTAGAACCGCCAACCTTTTGGTTAGCAGATGAAGCACTTAACCACTACGCTACGAAGGTTAGTGGTGGTCTGGGGGAACTAAACCTGTTGCTGTTAATTCTGACTCATAAGTACCCTATAAGACAGAGTAGCACTCCTGTGTAGAGTTTCCAAGGAGGGCCTGTTGGATTTGAATTGCTGACCTTTTGGTTAGCAGCTGTAGCACTTAATTGTTACACAACCAACATTGCCAAGTGTAAAAGAAGGAAACCTAATTTTACATGGAAGAGTTAATGAAGCCTGAATAAACATTTTAATTGTGTTGTAAAGAATGCACAGCGGTTGATGAGGGAAGAAACAGGGGCATGGGAGTTACAGGCGGAGGGAAAATGAGAACAAAGGAAAATGTAGGGCATGTTCAGCAAATACCCAGTAGTGTGGTGTGGTTAGAGCAGCAAGATTCATGACTTCAAGTAGGGAAAAGATGGAACAGGTAGATTATTGTTAGATCATGGAGAACCTTGAACGTTATACTAAGTGATTTGGATTTTATCTTGTAAGCTATTCATATTGGAAGGGGCAAGGAGACCCTCCAGACAGAGCTGTGGCAATAGTTTAGAAATAAAGTAACAAAGGGCTGAACGTGGACTGTGGGTCTAAGGACTTGAAGTCTCTCAGCTTTCTTCATATACTACTTTGTGGTACTTTTTGTATTGTTTCTTGAGGGCAACGATCACGCATTCATTCTACAGATATTTATCGAACACCTATTATGTGTAATACACGGTCCTGGGCACTGGAAATACAATGATGCATAATAGAGTCAAGAACAATACATAGCTGGAGTGGAAAGCTTAGGATCAGGATGAGCTGATACAAGAAATGAAGAGTTTGATCTCTGATACATTAGTTTTGAGATGCCTGTAAGATATCTCAGTGGAAATGTCAAGTAAGCAGTTGGATACAAGCATCTTGAGCTTTTTTTATGATCTGTCCAACAGTTCCTTTCCATTGAAATAATTATTTATTTAATGCTTGTTGTTTACTTTTTGAAAACCTAATAACCTATTGGTATCTTAATCAATAATTAAAATATTGACAATATGTCAATATGAGAGACAAAAGCTTATAAATTGATTTAACAAAAAAATACATATTTTCTCAGAAAATAGGAAAGCATTATCTATAAGAAATTTACAATATCCCATACCTGAGAATTCTCTTTATTGTTGAAAAATTTTTAATTAAGTAACAAATAAAAATCTAACAAAAGAGATGTTAAACACTATGAAGAATATAATGAAACTTTACTGTGAATTACAGTTTCAACCATTATTTTTGTTTGCATTAAAACTCTAAAGTCACTTTTGTGGATATATATGTATCAATAGTACTTTCTGTAGAAAATAAAATTTCAGAATTTATTTTTGTTGATATTGATGAGAAGAACAAATAAACTCTTGCAGAAAAAAAAAGAATGAGATGGGGAGACTTTTCCTATCAGATATTAAAGCTTACTATAAGTTACAATAATTAAGGCAAAGCCATATTGGCACCAGGTTAGAGAAATAGACAAATAGAATAGAATAGAAGGGCCCAAAACAGACCCAAGTATGTACAAATACTTGATATTTAATGGAATTGGTATTGTGAATGGGTGGAAAAAGGAAAATCTTTTCAATAAATGATATTTAAGCATCTGGGTATTTGTGAGGACTGAAGTAAAATTTTAATTCTGTTATCACATTTGTTAGAAATAATCAAAACTCAAAAAAATCTGTACATAAGGTTTACATTGAGCTGTTATTCTACACACATATAGGGAGATTATTTTAGTTCTAGAAAAAGCAAATGGCTCAGAGAAGCTGGGTACAATGTAGCTTACAAAAAGAAGCCAAGCCACTGCTGTTGATTCCAACTCATAGTGACCCTATATATAATTAAGAGTAGAACTGCCCCATAGAGTTTCCAAGAAGTGCTTGGCAAATCTGAGCTGAGCTTTTGGTTAGAGGGCAAAGCACTTAACCACTAGGCAACCACGGTTTCCACTCTAAAGACAAGAGGAGGGAGTAATATAGGACTATTACTGGCTAATCTTAACATGACTGATTGGCCTCTGCCCTCTTCCCCTTAGCCCTGGTGGTGTGGTAGCTAAGTGCTACAGCTACTACCCAAAAGGTCAACAGTACAGATCCACCAGATGCTCCTTGGAAACTCTATTGGGCAGTTCTACTCTGTCCTATAGGATCATTATAAGTCACAAGTTCTCCCCCATTTATTGAGATGAAACTCAGTTATCAGGTTTCAAGATGGCCTCCAGCTCTCCACCCAGCCACATCTTTTGAAACTCAAATTTAGTAAGCGTAGCTCAAACAGGAAAACAAGGATTTGCAACTTTGGGTCAAAGATGAGCTTCTGGCAGCATTAATTTTGTTTAGGAATTTATTTACAGTGAACATGTGGTTTGGTGGGTAAGAAAACCCCCAAATCAAAGTAAATTTACCACCAAACTCAACCCACTGCCTTTGAGTCAATTCTGACTCAGAACCACCCTACAGACAGAATAGAACTACCTCATTGAGTTTCCAAAGAGTGCCTGGTGGATTTGAACTACCAACCTTATGGTTAGCAGCTGTAGCACTTAACCATTATGCCACCAGAGTTTCCAAAAATCAAAGTAAAATGTCTGTTATTAATTTTTCTCTTTGATATATTCTATATAAACATTAAGTCTAGGGCTAAATGTGAAAGTCAATGCTATGCAAATTAACATAGGGGAATGTCTTAATGATGCTATGATAGAGAAGGATTCATTTAAAAAGAGACAAAAAGCACTAATCATGAAGAAAAAAATTAGACAGTTTTCACTGTATTAAAACTAAGAATTGCTGTTTCTCAAAAGAAGCCATTAAGGAATCCAGAGCTTCTGGAGCCGTGAAGGCTGGATGAACCCTTAAAACTATTGTCCTAAGATAATCTTCAAACCTTAAACCAGAAATATACCCTGAAGTCACTATAAAATCCAACAACAGTTTAGCTAGTCCAGTAAAGAATGTCTGCCTTGAGCATTGTGCTATTTTAAGATCCATCTATGGGGGAAATCCTGGTGGCATAGTGGTTAAGAGCCATGGCTGCTAGTTAGAAGATCAATAGTCTGAATCTACCAGGCACTCCTTGGAAACTCTATGGGGGCAGTTCTATTTTGTCCTTCAGTGTTGCTGAGTCAAAATTGACTCAGTAGCAGAAGATTTGTATGGGAGCCAATTGACAGCAGCAACTCGAA
Source organism: Heterohyrax brucei (assembly GCA_028571685.1). NCBI lineage: Eukaryota > Metazoa > Chordata > Mammalia > Hyracoidea > Procaviidae > Heterohyrax > Heterohyrax brucei. Next base: position 140,679,681 of record CM053166.1, read on the forward strand.
AGATTAGACAGAAACTCTAGGGGACAGTGAGCTTATGTTAATTGTATAGGAACAACTTGGAAAAGGAAGGTGAGAATGGTTGCACAACTTGAAGAATGTAATCGATGTCACTGATCTGTGCATGGAGAAACCTGAAATGGCTTATGGTCTACTGTGTATATTCTCCACAGCCACAAAAAATGAAATAAATTGCATAAAAAATAAACAATTAAGGGAATGGGGGGGGAGAGGCACCACAAAGTGGGGAACAGTGTGTGCAACATACACAAAAGATAAAAGACTCTAAGTTCAAATCTACATAAATAACTTCTTAAAGTAATTTGAAAAAGTCACTTAACCTAATATAAAAATAAGCAGAAGTCTTGAATAAGTGGTTCACAAAAAAGGAAAGCATAATGTTCCATGTTGTTGTTGTAAATTGCCATCAAGTTGATCCCAACTCGTGACAATCCCATGTGTGCAGAGTATAACCTGTGACTTTTCAGAACCAGATCACTGACCTTGGCTTTGAAGTCGTCTCTGGGTGGGTTTGAACTGCCAAACTTTTGGTCACCACCAAAAAACCAAATCCGCTGTTGTCCAGTCAATTCCGACTCATAGTGACACCATATCATTTCTAAGGCTGTAAATCTCTACAGAAGCAGAGTACCACAATTTTCTCCTATGGAACAGCTGGTGGTGTTGAATTGTGGACCTTTCGATTAGCAGTTGATTGGTTTGCCTATTAGGTCACTAGTAGTAGAATGCTTAACCATTTGCACTACCCAGGGTCTCTAACTGTTGCCATCAAGTCTATTCTGACTCACAGGTGTCCTACAGAATAGGATACAACTGCCCCATAGTGTTTCCAAAGAGCAGCCAGTGGATTTGAACTGCCAACCATTTGGTTGGCAACTGAGCTCTTAACCCCTGTGCCACCAGGGCTCCCCAGAATGTCTAGGCGCATTAAAAGATGCTCAACATTATCAGTAATCAGGAAAATCAAATTATAAAGTGCCATTTCACATGCACTAGTGTCACAGTGGTTAAGCATGTAGCTGCTAACCAAAAGGTCAGCAGTTTTAATCCACCAGCTGCTTCTTGGAAACTCTATGGAGGTGGTTGTACTTTTACCTATAGGATCACTATGAGTCAGAATTGATTAATGGTAGCAAGTTTGGCTTTTGTTTTGTTTTTGTTTTAGATTAGTGGTACTGGGGGAAGAAGCCCAGGAGATCTGCTTCTGTTAAAATTACAGACAAGAAAACATTGTGGAGCAGTTCTACTCTGCAACAAGTGGCGTCACCATGAGTTGGAATTCACTCTGTTTAAGTTAACAACAGGTTTACAAAAATTAAAAAATTCTGATAATATCAAATATTCACCAACAGGTGGAGGAATGGGAACTGTCCAGCACTGCTGGTATGTAAACTAGTCCATGTCTTTAGGAAAAGTTAAGCATCACCTACCAAAGTTGAAGGCTCCCATACCCTAAAACCCAGCAATTCCACTCTTAGATAAATATCCTAGAGACATTTGTGTCTGTGTACACTACTAAGAATATTTGTGATAGCTCTGTTTCATAACAGTCAAAACCTGAAAACAATCAGGGAATGTCTCTCCAAGTTGGAAAATCCCTGTAGTATACTGGTTAAGTGGCTAAATTGTGGCATATTCATACAAGAGTGTATAGTACAGAAATAAACCAACTACAGATAGTGGAAGTGACACAGATGAATCTCACAGTGTGGAGTGAATATTAAGACAGTTACAAAATAGTACCCACAGATATTTTCAAATACATTATTTTCTTGTTGTGGAAACCCCTGGTGATGTAGTGGTTAAGTGCTACAGCCGCTAACCAAAAGGTCAGCAGTTCACATCTGCCAGATGCCTCTTGAAAACTCTATGGAGCAGCTCTACTCTGTCCTACGGAGTTACTATGAGTCAGAATCCACTCAACAGTACTGGGTTTGGTTTTCTTTTGGGGGTGAGGAGGTTGTTGTTATTGGATGCCATCTAGTAGATTTCAAATCAGAGACCCCATGTGATGGAACAAAACTGCTCCACGGGGCTTCCTTGGCTGTAACCTATGGAAGCAGATTGCCAGGTCTGTCTGTCTAGGAGCTCCTGGGTGGGCTCAAATAACTAACCTTTCCATTAGCAGTTGAGCACTTTAATCATTGTGCTACGAAGAGCCCACATCTGTAAAAACAAACTGTGTTGTTCTGAGATGCTTACAGAGAAGATATATTTATAAAGAAATCTACAAAATGACTACTACAAAAGTCAGGATAGAAATTACCTCTAGAATGGAGTGAGATGAGGGAGAGTGGGAGAGAAGGGAGTGGACATTATCAAGGAGTTATATTTCTTGTCCTAAGTGGTCATTAAGTGGACTGTAGCTTTATAATGTTCTTTTAACCAGCAACTGTCTTCTGAATGCCCTTCTTAATGAAACATAAAGCAATGTCACCAGGTGAGAATGAAGATGGGAAAAAAAGGTGTTGATGATTTGAGAAAGATGGTATGAAAGAAACAGAGATGCTGGTGATGTTCTTTGCGACAAGGAAATAACATTTTTTTTTTATTCTTTTATGAAAGCTTTTTGTTTTTTCTTGATTTATTATGCCTTTTCTCTCATTTATAACATTAGTTCAATCCAATTTTAATATACCGTGCTATATGTAGTTGGAAACCCTGGTGGCATAGTGGTTAATTGCTGTGTCTACTAACTAAAAAGTTGGCAGTTCAAATCCGCCGGGTGCTCCTTGGGAACTCTATGGAGCAGTTCTACTGAAAGGGAGGCCTTAGCCAGCCTGACTCTATCTTACTAAGGACGGTAGCACAGTAGTTAAGACAACAGGAGTTAAGACAACCATGTTATAAACATTGAGTCCTGAGAGCTTAATTTCTCTCATCTGTTAAAATTTACCTTGTACTTGGTCGTAAGTCACACGGCTATTCTTTCCTCTTAGAAACATTGATTAATTGTTCTGTTTATACCCTTTCAGTTGTTTTCTAAGACTACCGAACTGAATCACCAGGTAACTGGATGATCGTCAAGCCCCAACTTGTTGGAGCCATGGAGACCCCTACAAAAAATGTTGTTGAAACATCAAAAGAATTACTTGCATGGACTGGGAAAAACATTAACCAGCATCACTGCCTCCCCCCCTCCCCCACTTAATCAATCTATATAACCTCCAGGCTTAGCCTATACAGACAGACAAAGCTTTGGAGGTGTTGATACCCCCTTGCCTCTTGTGTGTCATCACTCAATAAATGTCCTCATTTAATCACCTCATCTCCTGTCTCAGTATTGGCTTTGCGGACAGGCGGCATGGATCTGCTATTGTGGTTACATTACTGTGTCCTATAGGGTCGTCATGAGTCAGAATTGACTCAAAGGCACCAGGTTTGGGTTTCTCTATATGTGGTTATCCGAACACGTTATGATGTCTTCTACTGTTTAAAAATAAAATTTTAAAGCATAATTAAGTCTTAATAAACGCTGTAACTAGAGATGATAGTCATAATATATTAGTTATTATTTCACCTTCAGCTTTGTCATGCATTGAATTGTGTCCCCCCCAAAATAGGTGTAGCCATGTGGCTGGGCCATGATTCCCAGTATCTTGTGACTGTCCTCCATTTTGTGGTTTTCCTATGCTGTATGTTAAAGGATTAGGGTGGGACCGTAAATGCCTTTATAAGATCACCTCCATGCTCCACTGTAAAGGGAGTTTCCCTGGAGTATGGCTTGCCCCACCCTTAATCCTTTCATCCTGCAAGAGATAAAAGGAAAGAGAAGCAAGCAGAGAATTGGGGACCTTGTGCTATCAAGTAAGCAAGACCAGGAGAAGAGCGGGTACTTCAGACCTGAGGTTCCTGCGCCAAGATGCTCCCTGGACAGAGACTGATACAATACCAGACTTTCCTCCAGAGCTGACAAGGGGAAAGCCTTCCCCTGGAGCGGACACCCTGAATATGGGCTCGTACTCTACTGGACTGTGTAAGAATAAATCTTCCTTTGTTAAAGCCATCCACTTTGCAGTATTTCTGTTAGAGCAGCCCTAGCTGACTAAAACAAGCTTTATAAAAGCTAGTGTAGTTCATATTTAGACAAAAATACATAGAGCTTATACAGTGATTGTATGACTTTTTATCCTTTTTCTTTCAACTTTTTATACCGAGTTGCTTTAGTGTTAAATTCTATGTAAGTGTTCAAACAGATATTTATAATCTTCTTATTTTATTGATCTCAACTCCTAAAAGTAATTTTTAAATTTTTTTTATTATGATTGCGTGAAAATGTACAATCCCATATAAATTTGCATGCCCACCTATGTGCAGCTGCCTCTGCTCTCCCTGCCCGGTGACAGCACAGTCCTCCTCCTCTCCATTCTATACATGTCATATCCTCCTAACAATCTCCTATCCCCTCCTCTCCACCCTCTCCCACACCTCCTGTAAGAGGTCAGCAGGATGACATCCTATAGATGCATAGAACCATAAAGTGCACACACGATACTGTCACTCTGTGTCGCCAAGTCCAATCCATTCCTGTCCGAAGAGTTGATCTCCATTATGATTTATGGACAGGAGCAGCTTCAGGGCCAGGCGCCATGCTCCAGAGGAACCCTGTGATCCCTGGACCATCAATTGTGGTATTATAGTGGAGATCTCAAGGTGCACCCCTTTTTATTCTCATGTTGCCAGTGAGGCTCACAAAGTTGAGGCTCACAGATATCACTAGCGGTGGCCAGGCACCATCCTGTTCTTTTGGTCACATGTCGATGTAGTCACCCACTCACGTGGGTCTCTCTGTCTTCTGAGTTCTCTTTCCCCCTTGTCGTTTTGGTCCTTGGTGAACATCTGTTCTTGCTGAGTTGGCACATCTGGTGTACCTCAGACAGCAACTTGGCAGCTTTTAAGATCCCAGATGCCACTCACCAATGAGGGGTGCAGAAGACTCTCTTAGCAAAACACTAGTTATGCCAACTGGTCTTGGTGACCCCCGACAGCATGGTCCCCTGAACCCCGCCTCAGCCGCTCCGTCCTTGCAATATTGGGTTAAGATGGGAGGAGTAATCATGTTATGTTGAAGTCCAGTTAAAATCTGCTTTCTAATGTATGCTGTCACTGATTTCACCCAGCCAACTTTCTATCAACTATCTAATCTATGCCCCACTCTTGTTCTCCCTCCCTCCCCACTCTTGCAACCATCAGAGTCTTTTCTTGTATGCATGAGCTTGTTTTTAAGTTCTTATTGTAGAAGTCTCATACAATATTTGTCCTTTTGTTGCTGACTACTTTCACGCAACATAACGTCCTCCAATTGAAACTGGGTTATGAAATGCTTCCTGAAGTCATCATTGTTCTTTATCATTCCACAGTGTCCCATTGAGCATATATACCATAGTTTACCTATCCATTCCTCTGTTGTTGGACATCTTGATTGATTCCATCTTTTTGCTATTGTGGGCTGTGCTGCAATAAACATTCGTGTGCATGTATCTGTTGGTATAAATGCCCTTGATTCTGCAGGATATATTCCGAGCAGTGGAATTACTGGGTCAAATGGTATATCTATTTCCAGCTCTAAAAGTAATTTTTAAATGTCAGAAAATATAGTCATATAAACATCACAAAAGTAAATATTAACAATGATACTTATGATTATTAGAAACTGTTACACTGAACTCTTCATCTTTACTCAGAAAATTTTAATGGAAAAAGCAGATAGGTCTTTATTTTAGAATATTGCCTTGGTGCCAACTGACATAATGTTAAATTAATTTTTACAAAGGCAAACAGTAAAGTTAAACAACTAACCACCAATTTAGTTTTAAAATATTCTCATGAGTTTTCATTTTTTAATATTCTGTAATAACTGTTAATACTGTTAGAGACAAGGTGGTCTTTTTTAAAGAATTTGAATCTACAAATATTGAATCTAGAGATAGTCTGCAGCTGATAGTTCGGGAAAATTCATCGTGTGTCCTTGTGTGTAGACAGAGCACACTGTCACATAAAGCCAAATAAAAAGCCCATTGCCACTGATTGCAACTCAGTGAAATTCTAGGACAGAGCAGAGCTGTGCCATAGGGTTTCTAAGGCTGCTGGTCTTTACAGAAATGGATTGCTACATCATTTTCCTGCATAGTGGATAGTGGGTTTTAACCATCAACCTTTTGTGAGTGGCAAACAACAAAATAAATGGGACAAAGTGTTAACAGTAAGTGAATTTGGGCAAAGGGTATTACAGGTGTTCTATATAGTTTTCTGTGCTTTCAACTTCTCTGTAACTTTGAAATTACTTCTAAATAGAAAGTTTAAGTGAAGAAAAGAGGTGGGTAGCGATGGTGGTTTATCCTCTTTATGGCATATAAATCAAGATCATAAGCTACGAATTTTTGTAATGAACATTTTCTTCCTTCTGATGTTTAGTCTTCAAATATGACTAGCTGCTATTCTATTTCTCCTTTCCTCGTGCAGACTGTGTTCCACCTCCAATGCACACACAAGTGGGAGATGGTGGCAACCCATCCATCTCTGCACAATAATCAGATGTGGAAACTCAATGGCAGCTGTTTGGGACCAGCCATTTTCTGTTGACCTGGCTGGAAAATGCTCTTGTCTTGTATCACTAACAACTGTGTCTTTAACATCTGTGCTACTCAGTTAAGGGATTCCTGTTATTAGGATCTACAGTCAAGTCATTAGAAATGACAAATTTGTTTGGTAAGGAGGTATAAGTGGAGGTCACCATCATGATCTGATCTATAAGAGGAAAACTGCAGCAAATATCATCTTGGAAATCCTCAAAATTCCAGAGTTGAAACAAACAGCACAGTTACACAGTGTCATTTGTGAAATTCCAGTTCTTGAGGCATCCTAATCACAAACATGTCATCAATAACAAACTCATCAAATGTTTGAGGTGAAAGAAGGTAATTTATTATTATAATCAGCAGCACAAAACTAAATCCATTACTGAAAGAAAACAAAAACCATACCCTAAGGGCATGTGATTTGGTGACATTGTCAAAAACATCATCTTCATATACAAGGGACAGCACCCTGAGGTTAGAGATCAGATCACAGTTTAATAATCAATTCAATAAATCAGTCAACATTTACTGAGCACCTAGGCACAATGAATTTAAAGATGCATACAAGAATCCCTGCTTTCAAGGAGTTTTACAGTTTAGTAGTAAGAGGTATTCAAAAACACCAGAAAGCATACAGGCCCACATGGGCTCAGTGCCTTAAGAGATGTTTGTAGTATTATTGGAGAGGGGCATCACAGGAAACTAGTATCAGTCAGTTGGAGGAATCAGAAGAGGCTCTGTAAACAATGTGGCATCTGAGCTGGGCCTTGAAGGCCTGGATCGATTTTGGTAGACTGGCATGTGGAGAGGGGGAAGATTAGTATGATCCAAACAAAGCATGGCCATGGGAGACTTCATGGCATGCTTAGGGAGAGAACAGTATTCCAAATTGGCTGGTGTAGAAGGTCTATGTAAGTGGGAATGCTGTGATATAATGCTGTTATACAGGAACTCTATTCTTAATGATGTTGAATGATAAAAGATTTCTGATCTGTAATCTGTATCATGGTAACTATATTTACCCACATCAACCATATATGCAACCATTTGTGAAGAGACATGATTATTTCATTTCCAGATTTCTTCGGAAAAAAGCACATGGTTTCGAGGTTATGTTACCACCCTGCTAAAAGAAATGTCCCATCAGATAACAGCAAGCAACCTCCAGGAGATTTTCTTCTTTTGCATGCAATTAAATCACTTCCCTCGAAGTCTTGAGTCTGTCCATCCAGGTATCATGTATCTTTCCACTCACATCTCCAGTCTCACCAGTTTTTGTGGGACCCAGTCAGTTTAGACAAGTTGAATTTCAGGTTTCCAGCTACAGTGATAGCTCTGAAACTAGGATCCACAGCCTTGAAAAGTCACAGTGATAGTGAACTGTCATGGAAATAGTGCCATTTGGGAAATTCTGTGGAATCCTCATCTTAAGAGTAAAGAGTAGTTCTTTGAAGCTGGAGTTCCTAGTTTCCCATTCAGTTTAGCCTGGGAGGCAGCTGGAGGGGCCCAAGAACTCAGTGCCTGATTAAGGTCATCCCTGTAGGCTTCCTCTTATTCTCAAGGAATTCCTTAAAGGAATGGCATTTCATCTGGGTTACAAGTTATTTAAAGGTCTGCTGGGTCTGAGGCTGCTGCAGCTGCGGATAGACTGGGATGAGTTTCTCTTTCTGTCCAAGGAATCTTGCTAGGTTTTGTCTGTGCCCGCCAGGCTGAGGCATGGGAAACTTTACCCACGCAATAACGGGTATTAGTGTGATGGAATGGCTGTGTTAGGTAACCAAGCCAAAGAACTAAGCTACATAGAACCAACCTGAGGGCTTAGAATAACAAAACTGCCCTGGTCACACTTCCTGTAGCTGGTCAGTGTTTCGGTTCTTTCCTGGAGTAATACTTCCTCTGCAGGAAGTCATGGATAGCAGTCGTAAGGCCCCATGTCACACTGGACCTTAAGATGACCAGGGACCCCCCACGGTAGATCAGGAATACCTTCCGACCCCGGATGTCCCATAAATTCTGGGCAGAGGCCCACAGGCTAGGCATGCTGTGCCAGCCAATATGGGACTGCATATTGGCAACCAGCACAATTAGAGGGTACAGAATTAGGCAGGTGACTGTTCCATTAATGCTACCAGATACCAAGGCAGGAACCCAATGGGGCAGGCCTTTTTTGGCCAGGCTGTCCTGGATGGGATCCTTGAAGGAGAAGTACAGAGCACTACCCAGGCTGTTCCTGGCAAGGATAGGCAAGAAACCCCGGTAATAGCCCAGCGACAGCCGTCCCCAAAGCCCGTAAGAGTTGAATTCCTTGAGGATGCTGAAGGTGCTAGGGAAGCGAGCTTGCTTGCGACCATCCTGAAGCACATTTTGCACCCTTTCAAGGGGGCTAAGTGCCACAGCCTCCACCACACCAGACATGAGCCCTGCTGCCCAACGGTGTCCCAGGGAGTGTGGCCCAACAGGTGAAAGAGAGCCCAACAGGCTATCATAGGTGCCAAATAGCAGAGTCCCTTGCAATGTCTTGGAGAGAAGAGGGGGGTAAATTCCCCTGTAGAAGTATTGAGGGCCTTCACGCCAAAGCTGTCTCACAGCCTTGGACGCTGCCACAGCATGGATCTGTTGCCGGAACACAACTTTATAAATAGGAAAGGTCAGAAAAGTAGACATAAAGTTGGAAATGGCCCCAAGGGCGTAGGCCTGAGAGTGCCAACTTTTCTTTCCTGGAGCCTCTGTTCCCATCCTTTGCTGAAGCTCGTTCTCAGGAGAGTGGTTCTGCTCCTCCATGCTGAAGACACCTGGGAGCAGATAGAAGAAACAGGCAAGAGTAGAAAAAGAGAGTTTAGGCTTGAGGACTAAAGAATTTATCAACCTTAAAATAGAGGTGGTTATTCATCTCTACAACATTTTGCTGACACAAAAGGTTTCAGCATTCAAAGACGGATTAAGATTAAAGAGAGTGAAAAGGGGGGAGGGACACTCCAAAACCCACTGCATTTGACTGTTATCACATGAAACTTGACTGAATCAGCCACATTTGATAAACTACCTGAATAATCAGTTGCTGTTCCCGTTTGTAGAATCCTGGTGGCCCAATGAGTAAGAGCTCAGCACCTAACCAGAAGGTCAGTAGTTCAGATTTACCATCCATTCCTTGGAAACCTGATATGGGGAAGGTCTACTCTGTTCTATAGGGTTGCTATGAGTCAGAGATGAATAGATGGCAACAGGTTTGGTATTCCCTTTCCTCAGAATTTGGTACTACTTTGCAGATGGAAACCCCAGCCTGAAAAGTAATTTTGGGGAGGGGAGAATCTCCCACCTTTACCCCACCCCTGTAGATTCCTGCTGAATGCTGTTGCTGTTTCATGGCAATGCTCTCCACACCTTCCCTGCCAACTGAGGAGAGAAGAAAGCAGCTGTTCCTGGAAGTTTGATGCCAAAAGTCTTCAAAACTCATTGTCATGGAGTTGATTCCAACTCATAGGGATTGTATAAGACAGAGTAGAACTGCCCTGAAGGGTTCCTAAGGAGCAGCTGGTGGATTCCAACTGCTGACCTTTTGGTTAGCAGTGGAATGATTAACCACCGCATCACCAGGGCTCCCTCAAGATGCTCAGCACCTGGCAACTGCCAAGCCTAATGTTGCAGACTTGCAGTTCTATGATAGAATAGGTTTCTCAACCTTGGCACTTCTCACATTGCAAACCAGACAACTCTTTGCTGTGGGGACTGTCTTGTGCTCCCTGACCTCTACCCTCTAGATGCCAGTAACATTCCACCATAGTTGTTAACAATCAAAAAAAATGTCTCTAGACATTTTCATGTGTAGCCTGATGGAAAAATCACCCCCTATACTAGAGGGAATAGGACCCCAAGCTATTGCTCCCACCCCAGAAAGGCCTGGGAATAAGTAGGGTGGCACAAGAAGCAACTTGGGAGCCTGAGCACATGAAGGTACTTTAAGATCAAAAAGAAATGAATGTTTGGTGCAGATCTGAGAATCCGAGGGTGCTTGTCACAAAGGAAACAGGGGCAGAGGAAGGGTGTGCAGCAGTGGGAGCTGATGTGCTGGGGAGAGGATGCAGAGAGACGTATGGAGAAGGGAGACAGCATGATGACTGGGAGATTCACATCTGGATTGACAGGGACAGGAATCCTGGTAGGAACTGCTGATCCAAAGGTTTCACAAAGAAACCTGGGCTGTGTTGTCCCAGGTATGACACAGGTTGAGGTCTCACAGAGGACTGTTGAGGCTCTAACTACCACTCAGAAGGGACAAAAAGCGTGCAGCTGAGGCTCTGTGGGAAGGGCAGAAATCAGGAGCTGCCAGAAACCCACTGCAGCCTTCCCAGCAGCCACCACTCTCATAACTAGGTTTGAAGTGCTTTGCCTTCCACAGTGCCCTACATCAGCTCCTACCTGGTTTCTGGCTCCTGTTCCATTCAAGGCCCCTCGGTCTGACCTTGAAACCACTCCCCTCCTCCAGAGCCACACTTGATGGAGTGGGTAGAGACACACAGTCTTCTCTGCTCTGCCCATCAAGATTTCCACCTCATCCCCAGCATTCCATGTTTGCCTGAAGTCTCAGACTTCCATAGTTTTACATGTGTTTGTTTGCATGTGTATATGTGTGTGCATGCCCTAAGTGACATCACTAGTGCCTTCATGATCCCACTTGTCTTTCAGCTTGTTGTACTGTGGGGGCTTGTCTGTTGCTGTGATGTCAGAAGCTACGCCACCAGTATTTGGATACCAGCAGGGTTATCCAAGGCAAACAGGTTTCAGCTGAGCTTCCAGACTAAGAAGGAGTCGGCAGTCTACTTATGAAAAGAATTAGCCATTGAAAACTTCATGAACATCAGTGGAACACTGTCTGATGTAGTGCTGGAAGATGAGCCCCCCAGGTTTTAAGGCACTCAGAAAACGACTGGGGAAGAGCTGCCTCCTCACAGAAGAGTCAACCTTAATGACATGGATGCAGTCAAACCTTCCAGACCTTTGTTTGCTGATGTGGCACAACTCGAAACGAGAAAAAAATACCTGCAAATATCCATTAATAATTGGAACGTAGAATTTACAAAGAATGAAACTAGGAAAAGTGGAAGTCATTAAAAGTGAAATAGAATGCCTAAAGATCACTATCCTAGGCGTTTGAGCTGAAATACACTAGCATAGACCATTTAGACAATTGTGTGGAGGAATGGCGATGTATTCATTGTGAAAGGGAACATTTCAAGATCTATCCTGAAGTACAATGCTGTCAGTGATAAGATAATATCCATATGCCTACAAGGAAGATCAGATAATACATTAAATATTCAAATTTATGCACCAAACACTAAGGCCAAAGATGAAGAAACTGCAGGTTTTTATCAGCTTTTGCAGCCTGAAATTGATTGAACATGCAATAAAATGCATTGACTATTACTGGTGATTGGGATGTGAAAGTTGGAAACAATAACAACAAAAAGATTAGTAGTTGGAAAATATGGCCTTGGCTATAGAAACAACACCAGAGCACGCATGACAGAATTTTACAAGAACGATGACTTATCATTGCAAATACCTTTTTCAACAACATAAACAGTCACTATGCATGTGGACCTCACCAGATGGCATACACAGGAGCCAAAGTGACTGCATCTATAAAGAAGCTCAATTTCATCAGCCAGAACAAGGCCAAGGACGGACTGTAGAAAAGACCACCAATTGTTCATGTGTGAGTTCAAACTGAAGCTCAAGAAAATTAGAACACATCAGTGAGGATCAAAGTACAGCCTTGAGTATGTCTCACCTGAATTTACAGGCCATCCGAAGAATAAACTCGGCAGTGAACACTAATGACCAAAAACCAGACGAGTTGTGCAATGACACCAAGGACATCATGCATGAGGAAAGCAAAAGAGCATGAAAAAGACAGGAAAGAAAGAAAACAACAAACAAAATGGTTGTGAGAAGGGAGTCTGAAACTTACTGTTTGAGATATTTCAACAAATGGACGCAACATTGAAGTTCTCACTGTCTATGTCAAGAAATTGGAAGACAGCTACCTGACCAACCAACCGAAAGAGATCCATATATTCACCCATTCCAAAGACAGGTGATCCACTGGAATGTGGAAATTGTTACATATTATCATTAATATCACATGCAAGTAAAATTTTGCTCAAGACAATTCAAATACACTCACAGCAGTACATCAACAGAGAACTGCCAGAAATCCAAGCCAGATTCAGAAGAAGACATGGAACCAGGGATACCACTGCAGGTGTCAGATGGATTTTGGCTGAAAGCACGGAATACCAGAAAGATGTTTACTTGTGTTTTACTGACTATGCACAAGCATTCTACTGCGTGTATCATAACAGATTATGGGTAACATTGTGGAGAATGAGAATTCCTGAACACTTCGGTGTCGTCATGCAGTACATATACAAAGACTAGGAGGCAATCATTTAAACTGAACAAGGGAATACTTCATGGTTTAAAATCCAGAAAGGTTTGCATCTAGGTTGTATCCTTTTACCGTACTATTCAATCTGTATGTTGAACAAATAATCCAAGAAGCTGGAAGGCATCAGGATTGGAAGAAGACTGATTAACAGCCTGTCTTATGGAGATGACACAACCTTGAATGCTGAAAGTGAAGAGGGCTTGAAGCACTTGTTGATGAAGATCAAAGACCACAGCCTTCAGTATGGTTTACATCTCAACATAAAGACAAGAGAAATTCTCACAACTGCACCAATAAGGAACACTATAATAAATGGAGAAAAAATTGAAATTGAAGGTGTCAAGGCTTTCACTTTACTTGGATCCACAATCAACAGCCATGGAAGCAGAAGTTAAGAAATCAAAAGACGCACTCCACTGAGCAAATCTACTGCAAAAGACTGCTGTAAAGTGCTGAAAAGCAAAGATGTCACTTTGAAGATGAAGGTGTACCTGACTCATGCCACAGTGTCTTCAACTGCCTCATATATAAGCTAAAGCTGGACAAAGAATAAGGGAGACCGAAGAAGAACTGATGTCTTTGAATTATGAATATACCATGGACTGCCAGAGGAATGAAGGTATCTTGGAGGAAGTAAGGATGGTGATACTTCATCTCACATACTTTGGACATGTTTTCAGAAGGTACTAGTCACTGAAGAAGAATATCATCCTTGGTAAAGTAAAGGTTCAGCAAAAGAGAGGACCCTCAAATGAGATAGAATGACACAGTGGCTGCAACGATGGGCTCCAGCAGAAGAATAATTGTGAGGATGGTACAGGGCTAAGCAGTGTTTTGTACATAGGGTCACAATCAGTTGGAAGCAACTTGCTGTACTTAATGACAATAAAGGTGGAGGGGCTCTGGCTGTGCAATGGTTAAGTACCTGGCTGCTAACCAAAAAGTTGGCAGCTTGAACTCACTCAGTGGCACTAGGAGAGAAGTGTTGGCAACCTGCTCCCGTAGAGATTAAACCCAAAAGCCTGCTGCCATCAAGTCAATTCTGACTCACAAAAACCCTATGGTATACAGCAGAACTGTGCCATAAGATTTCCAAGGTTTTCAAAGGCAGTAAATGTTTCACAGATGCGAACTTCCACATCTCTCTCTCCCGTGGAAAGGCTGATGGATTTGAACTACAACTCTTTCACTTAGCAGTTGATCACTTTAACCACTGCACCACCAACCAAGAAAGCCCTGTATGTCAGTTCTACACTGTCACATGGGACTGCTATGAGTCAGAATCTACTGGATTGCACCCAACAATGATAACAACAGTCAAGGTGGAAAGAGGAACACACAAGAAAGTCTGTTCACCCAAGACCAGGAGTACTCAAAAAATTTCCTGAGTAAGCTCCTGCTAGGACACTCGTGATGAAGTGCTTAAGAGCTTGGCTGCTAACCAAAGGGTTGGCAGTTTGAATCCAACAAATCCTCCTTGGAAACCCTATAGAACAGTTCTACTCTGTACTGTGGAATTGCTGTGAATCAGAATCAACATAAAGCAACGCCTTTTTGTTTCTGGTTAGGCTCCTGGTAGGTGGCGAGTGAGGGCAGGAATTCTAGGCTACAAAAAGATCCTGACCAAGTGACAGAGGCTTGAAAGCCAAGTGGCAGCTGGATGGATGCAGCTGTGGGAAGGCAGTAGGGATAGCGGAGGCTGATAAGGAAGAGCTGAGTAGGATGATGGCTATATTTTTGCTACCACTGCAGTGTGTTTTAAGGGCAAGGACATGGGCTCTGGAATCAAAAAGCCCAGGATTTGAATCCTACTCTGTCATCTTATAGCTTTACGACCTTGGACGAATCTGTTCCCCTCTCTGACCTTCAGTATCCTTTTGCTGTAAAGAGTGTCACGAAGGTTCCATGAGATAAAGCACATCAAGTACTTACCACAGTACCCACTATGTAATTTGATCCATGAGTTATAATAATAGTTTCATTTAAAAATGAGATAATAAGAATGGAGGTAAGATTACAACTAAATTGCTCTAAACACTGACATTGGGTTAATGCACTGGACCATGTGCAGAATGCATTTGAATTTGCTTGTCTAGAAAATAGCAGAGAAGAGTTGGTCATGGGTTTGAGAGTTTGCCAGCCCTGGGCTAGAGTCCCAGTGCCACACTTAGGAGTTGTGTGACCTTACATGAGTTACCTAACCTCCCTGACTGCAAAATGGGATAACAATGCCTGTCTCAACCCAGAGCTGCTGAAAAGCTTAAATGAGATAACAGATGGAAGTTTCCTGGCACAGAAGAGGCAGGCAGCCAAGGCAGCGATTAACCACTGCAACTAAAAGCTTTGGCTCCTAAACTTCAGGCTTTCAAAGTTCATTTGTTAAAACCGGACAACGTGGCCTCATTAGAACCATCGACTGGAAGCCACTCCCACACCGGGGGCAAGAGATAGGGGATGCTTCTTATCCCCAGTAAAATTTCCCCTGGGCCCTGTAGGACGAGATCACCACCTAGTTCTAATGGCCCAAAGCTGGCACCTTTACAGAGTTTACTTCCTTTCACTATTTTTGTCAAAGCTCTGAGATCTTTTCTTAGTCAGATTTGATCCTACCCCCGACCAGGTCTAAATGCAGATCATCTGATTTGGTGATGAGGCCAATTTAAATGCAGAACAGAAGTCCACTTAAGAGATCAGAATCAGAGGTCTTTGTGTTGGGGAGGGGTAAGCAGAGTCTGAAAGAAACCCAAGACCCACAACCTGCATCTCACCCCTGACTGCGAGGTCAGCATCCTGCCTTCTCTCTACCTTCCCACCCCCCACCATCTACCACCACCACCTCGGTGTTCCATCTGCAAGAGAAAGATCATAATCCTGGGATGGAAGTGCTTTACCTCCAAATGTGGATTGCTTATCCGACGAATTACAGGTATTGGAGTTAGAAATTAGAAGGCAGAAAGGAGCAGATATTGTGCTTTGGCAGAGGCTGAGGCTAAGCCCAACAGCAACTGAAGGCTGTCAGGTTTCCAAGCTCAGGAGTCAAGTGCAACAATGGCAACGCCTTTGCCCTTGGGCAGACCACTTAGGCAGTGCTTGCCACTAACCACAATCCATGGACCCCCGAAAGTCCTGTAGGAGCCTCTGAGCCAGGAAAGAGCTACTCTCCAAAAATAGAAACAAGGAAAAATGGAATAGGCTTCCCACTCCATTCACTCCGGACAGCCCTGCATGCCGTTTCCATGGAGTTGCTCCTTCTCTGGGGCCAGTGATGGCAAATCCAGCAACGGAGAGGTCCCCTCAAGAGCTCACAGAAGGGCAACCTAGCAACCTATCCTCAAGCCAGGAAACGGAAGTGCTGTAGCCGCGGCTGAGAGCTGTGGTTTGGGGGTCTGGTCAAATTGCGTTTCACTTCTCATAATTCTTTCTGAAGTATAAGGTAAAGGAAGCCAGTGTTTTGAAGAACAGTTGTAGGGAAGTAGCTCTTAACGCTTTCTGGTCCACAGTCATTTGAAAATCTACAAAGCTATGGGGTCAGGAAAATATGCAGTCCGAAATCCGCGTACAATTTTAGGAAGGGCCTGGACTCCAGGTAGCAACCTCTGCTGTGTAGTAGCATTCAGGACAGGCTTGTCTGCTTATTACCCTCAGCAAGACGTGTGCTTAGAACAGTGGTTCATAAGCCTCTTTACAACTCAGAATAAATTACCAAACCAAAAAGGGGAGGAGCTCAAACTTGTTGCCAACGAATGGATTCCAACTCATAATGACCCTATAGGACAGAGTAGAACTGTCCCATAGCAGCTGGTGGATTTGAACTTCCACCGTTTGGTTAGCAGCCCATCTCTTAACTACTGTGCCACCAAGACTCTAGAATCAACCACAATGCTGGAGGAAAATACAAAATTCCACTCCATGGTCAGTCCAAGTAAATAAGAATCCCCAAAGGTGGGGCCCAGACTCAACGGCACTTGGCTAAAGGTGAGGCCCAGCAATCTGTATTTCCAAGAAGCGCTCCAAAATGATTCTGATGCAGCCAGTCTTGCACCCATGCTTTGGTGAATACTGGTTAATAGCAAGGATTGTGGAGTCAGAGATTTGGTTTGAATTTTGGCTTCACCTTGTAACTTCAGGCAAGTCATTTCACCTCTCCGAGCCTTGTTTCCCTTGGGGTCATAATCAGAATGTCATAGCCAAATGAAACCAAAAACCAACCCCCTTGCTGTGAGTTGATTCTGACTCCTAGCAACCCTGTAGGACAGAGTAGAAGTGCCCCATAGCGTTTCCAAGGAGTGGCTGGTGGACCAAACTGCTGATCTTTTGCTTAGCATCCAAACCCTAACCGCTGTGCCACCAGAGCTCCAGAATGTCACAAGGGACAACAGAAATAATATTACTTTTGCAAACAAGCTACTTGTTGTAATATAGAAAAGTAATGTACAAAATGTTAAGAAAGCACCTGTTTCCTCTTGTGTCCTGTCGTCCTCCTCCCCCACCCCTCTTCAACATCCCTCCATACCCCAACCACCCACCCCAGCCTCGTTGTTATTGTTAGGGGCCATCCAGTCGGTTCCGATTCACAACGACCCTGTGTACAAAAGAACGTAAAGCTGCCTTGTCCTGTGCCATCCTCACAATTTTTGCTATTTATTCTTTTGCTGTTTGTTGTTGCAACCACTCACTGAGGGTCTTCCTCTTTTTCTCTAATCCTTTACCTTACAGCAGTAGGCAGCCGTTGAAATGGTTCGAGGTCACGTAGGTAAAAATGTTTTCTAGGCAAAGAGTTTGCACCTAGAGAACACACTTGGATGCAAAATCAAACGTTAGTATTATTTGCTGTATGACGTAGGGCAAGAGGGGTAACCTCTGTGTCTGTTTCCTCATCTATACGATGAACACAATTGTCCTTGTTCATCAATTTTATTTAGCCCCAAACGGGCCCTCCCATCTCCGCTTTGACCCTCAACCTGGTAGTGAAAGGAGTGTTAAAAAGGGGGCAGCCTTTGAAGTCAGACATGTCGACTTGGGTATGAGGTCTTGGCTCCGGACTTCCTAACCGTATTGCCTGGATGCTGAAGTTTCCTCTCTCTAACTGGGCAAGACTGCTACTGCCTTCACAAGGCTGCTGAGAAGAAATGAGATGTCCCCGCAAGCGTATTTGCATACAGAAAGTGTTCAGTAAATGCTCTTCCTTCCTTCTCCCTATACAAAGGTGAGGAACTGTCATTGTTCATTTGATTTCTGTCCCACCTCCTGTTGGAGGCACCTGGTCTCAAAGCGCAGAGGAGAGTCGAGGGGGAAAAGGAGAGGGAGAAGCAGCATACTCACGGATAAAATGCAAATCGGCCCGATCCCTTGCTTCTCAGCTGCACTTGACACTGTACCGGCTCCCGCGCGGGTCTGCAGCAGCTCCCGCCGCTCGCTCCTCCTTTTTGCTTGCTCTCTGGGGCCCCCCGAGGCGATCCAGGAGCCCGCCCCCGCGTCCCGCTGATTGGCCAAGCGGCCCAGCTCGTCGCGCTCTCCAGTCTCAATGGTCAAAGGATCAAAGCAGCCTCAGCCGTGGGAGGGTGGGGCAGGCGTGCGTGGGCCACCACGCTGTCCTGGGCGTCTTGCTGCCTCCACTGGGCACCCCTCTCTGGGTAGCAGTTTGGGGCCGCTCGGTCGGACAGCCTCGGGTCACTCAGCGATCCGCTGAGAAAGCGCCAGGCCTTATCCCTTGATGGGTGGCGGAGGCTAGAAGGCTGACGGCATAGTTGTCGACGCCTTCGCAGCCGTTGACCACTCGCGGATCACAGGCAAAGAAAGGGGCGCTACAGTTCGCGCCGAGAGAGGAGCGGGGCGCCCTACCAGTACTGGGGAATTGATAACCCCGAGGCAGGGCTGCAGCCAGGGAGGAGGTGGAGTACCACTGGATCCTCCCGAAAGGGTAGGATTTACCTGGATTGATGGATGGGGAGCATTTTCAAGGAGGATTGGGGCAAGGGGAATTGCAAGCTGTCTCCCTTTGCCTTCCTGGGAAGGAACATACGGGTGTGCGTGTTCAACTTCACTTCCTTTTCTCCCTGGCAGGCCATCAGTGCCGAATCCGAACTTGAATTGTGTGGCTCATGGTAGCTGATAGGCACATGGTTTCCCGGGGGTGGGGTGGAGGTCACTTTGGCTGGTATTGAGAAGGTAGAGCAGGAAATTTTCCTACGGGAGACAGCAAAGTTGAGGGTGGGTTGTAGCAGATGAGGGGTGAGGCTGCTTCTGACCGTTCCCGCCCTGAGGAGTCTTGATGTCCTGAGGACCAGGATTGAGCAACTCTTGGTTGGACAAAGAGGTTTAGCATATTCCTGAGGCGACCGTTCTTAAGAAATACTCCAGTTAGAAGACTGCAAGTGAAATAAAAAGTCTTTTGCTTGTTCCCAAGATCATGTAAGAATCTGAGAGATAATGGGGAAAACTTTGAGAAGGGGCTGTGATTGAGACGTGAGACCATGAGATTAATGCCAAAGCCAAGCCAAGTGCCGTCGAGTGAGACCTTTTTATCCCCATGCATCTGTGAATTTGAGGCCAATGAGCTCTATTTTGAAAGCCCAGTATCAGCTCCACACATTATTTAACCGAAGCAACAGTTGTCTTTTCGTGGAAGATTGGCAGGAAGAACTGGAAGTGGCTAGCTCCAAAAGAGCCCTGCTGTTACAGAACACAGGCCAGCTCCATGAGGTTGCAATTGCTGGTCTCCTACAGTGTATCTTTTTTTTTTTCGGGGGCAGAGGGTAGTCGGCATAGTGTTTAGGTGCTACGTCTGCAAACCAGAATGTCGGGAGTTGAATCTGCCAGGGGCTCCTTGGAGACTTTATGAAGCAGTTCTGCTCTGTCCTATGGGGTCGTTGTGACAGACTCCACGGCAGTGGATCAGGCAGTTATAAAATATACTGTAGTTCATTTAGGAAGAGAATGAGGCTACAGATGGTTTCCCTGCAGCCTGCTTACTGGCTTCTCCTCCTCCTCCCCACTGTCTCTATTTGAGATAGAAAGAAGACAGCCTTGGAACATTACTTTGGGGATTCTTCTTACACACGAGGCTTTTCTGAAAAGCCTGAACATCTTGTTATTTTTAGGTAGACAATTATTGTTAGTTATGGCTAGTATTATTGTACTTATACGGGTAATAACCAGCAGAACACACCTTTACTGCCTTGGGCTGATTCCACCCTGAAGTCCCTGGGGAAAAAAGCCTTGGTTCTTTAATGGCCGACTGTTCTTGTTTTCAGGGAGGGTGGTGCCAGCCCAGGGGGAAGAAGTCTTTGAAAACTGGCTGACTGAAGTCAATGGGGTCTTGCCAGATTGGAATTCCTAAGGAGGAAAAACTCAAGCGCCTTAGAGGCCCTGCCAGGGAGGTCATGTGCTTGCTCCAGGCAGCCAACCCCAAGTGTGGCAGATTTCTTGCGGGCCATGAAACCAGTATCTGGGGAGTCCAGAGGCAGTGTGCCCATCCATGGTCATTGGGAGAAAGTGTCTCTTTATGTGATCCATTTAGAGGTGCAACTCTGGAAGGCTCTTCAGGCTGAGAAAGATGCAAACCAGACTCACAGGCACCATCTCCTTTTAGGGACTAAGCTGAACAAGGACTTTCACTTTGGACTTAAAGAGCTTCTCAAGATGTAGGCAAATAAGCAGAAACACTTTGCGAATTTTGTGAAGCTCATCAGGGTGATGGAAACTCTGCTGGTGTAGTGGTTAAGTGCTATACCTACTAACCAAAAGACCCGTAGTTTGAATCCACCAGCCGCTCCTTGGACGCTATGGGGCAGTTCTACTCTGCCCAGTAGGGTCACTATGAGTTGGAATTGACTTGATGGCAGTGTTTTTGTTCATTTTTTTTAAATTAGATGATAAGAGTGGAAGAGGATTGGGATGGCACTTTTATTAAATGGAAGTGGCCTAAAAGATCTGAGTCAGTCATGCAGAGGGCAGGTAATGCTGTGGTATTTCAGGGCCTGCAGGTGATAGTGTTTGGCAGTGCTAACTGCAACTGGATAGAAACAAGAAGATAACCCTCCATGACTCAGATGAGGATGTGATGATCACGGTGAAGCCTTGGGAGCCTCCACTTTCATCCACGGCTGCTCCTCTTCACCAGATGCAGGGCCAGACCTCAGGATGAGGTGCTGGTCAATGATTCCTCTAACAATTTCTAGGCCCTGTCTCCTTCAACCAGTGGTGGTTCTGGGCATAAGAATGATGGTTCTGGGGATGGGCACAGAGTCAGAAAGTGAAAATACGCAACCCACTGTTCATATTGCAGCAAGGAGGTCCATACAAAAGAAACACGTGCCAATGAGAAGCATAAGGCCCGAGTGATCATCACTCTGTAGGAGCTGACACAAACAGAGGAGGAGCCCTCAAAAGACGTCACTGGAAAAAATAGCAGGCCTCTGAGCCATAGTGAGGTGCTAGGCCCCATCCTTCAATGAGCTCTCAATTGTTTTATGAGTCTGGTGGAACTAGGAGTAGGGTGGGCCTGAGTTAATGCACAAAGCACTTTTCCTTGGGGGAGTACAGGTCTTAAATTAGCACAGTGAAAAACCATGGCTTGACTCCACTCACCGTTCCCTCCCCTTCCTGCCTAAGAGTCTATTCTGTGTGTGTCTGTTTCTCTGATGACTACTCTCTTGATAAAAGGAGTAAACTCTTTAGTAAACCTTCAAAAACAAAACAAAACTAAAGCACAAACTATCTGAAGCTTATATAACCATTGTCAACCATCATGAATTGAATTGTGTCCCCACCAAAATATGTATAGAAATTTGGCTGGGCTGTGATTACTAGGATTGTGTGATTGCCCTCCATTTTGATTTTCCTATGATATAAACCCTAAACTCTGTCTGTGGTTAATAGAGTGGATTATATTAGAGAGGATTAGGGTGAGACTGTAACACCCTTCCTAAAGTGATTGAGACTGTAACACCCTCCCTAAAGTCACCCACCTCCTGGCTCCAGCATAAAGGAAGTTTCCCTAGAGAGGGGCTTTTTATCCTTTCATTGCACAGAGATAAAAGAAAAGGGAAGGAAGCAGAGTAGGGCAGCTCATACCATCAGGAAATCAGCACCACGAGTAGAGTGTGCCCTTCAGACCTGAGATTCCTATGCCATGATGCTCCCTGACCAAAGACGGATGCATCACAAAGACCTTTCTCCAGAACTGACAAAGAAGGAAAGCCTTCCCTTGAAGTAGACACCCTGAATTCGGACTTGTAGCCTGCTAGACTGTGTAAGAATGAACTTTTCCTTTTTTAAAGCCATCTACTCATGGTATTTGTGTTAAAGCAGTACCAGATGACTAAAAAACATCAACCTTCTGGTGAATATCCCTCTAGATATTTACCTAACCTGTGTACCCTGATAGGATACATACATAAATGCAAACCCACCCAGGGCTGTCAAAGTGATCAAATTTAAATGGTGGTGTTGTACATTCTGCATTTTTTTTAACCAAATAATATGTTGTGGACTTATTTAGAATCAATGAGTGTGCATCAGCATCTATAATGTCTCTATGATATATTACTTTAATGAAGAACAAAGAGAAACTAAAGAAGAAAACTATAAATAAAAGCCTTACTTGGGCGTTCTCTCATGGGGTGGGAGCTCTGGTGGTACAGCAGTTATAACTTGGCTCCTAACTGAAAGGGTCAGCAGTTCAAATCCACTGGGTGCTCCTTGGAAAACTTATGAGATAGTTCTACTCTATCCTGTAGGGTCACTATGACTCAGAGTCAACTGTGTGGCAGCGAGTTTTACCATGAGGTAGGGGTATCAATCTCATTTTATCAACTTCATTTCACAGATGACAAAAAGGGAAGCTGAAATGGGATGATGTCTTAGGCTAGACTTTCTAGAGAAGCACAAAACTTTTTTTTTTTTTTTTTTAATAAAGCAACCCAAATCCACTGCCATCAAGGAAATTGCTCATGGTTGTAGATGTTGGCAAGTCCCAAGTCAGTGGGTCATGTCACAGGCTTTTCCTACTCACAGAGCTACAGGAGCTGAAGAACCCAAGATCTACAGGTCAGATGGCAGCCTCCTGGCTAAAGTCCTAAGAACTGGAGGTCAAAGAATATCAAAGTAAGTGAAGGATCCAGAGCACAGAAAAAGCCAGTAAGCTTTGCCAGAAAGTCATGTAGTGGATGCAGGCCATACCCCTAAGGAAACTCCCTGTCAGCTGACTGGGTACTCATAGTAGATCTCATCATAGAGGTGATTACATAATTACAAAACTAACTGCCAGACTTCATAACTGTCAAACCACTGAGATTCGTGGCCCAGCCAAGTTGACATGCAACCATAACCATCACAGCTGACTTTCCCAAAGAACCCCTTATCACAATTTACCAGTCTCCTATCTAAGTCACAGAGCCAAACTGCACTCATTAGTTAATAAAGCCCCAGTGTGAGTTTGATGACTGGGGAGGGAGGAATGAGGTTATACTGTACCCCTAAAACGAGAATTCCAGGGAGCTCCATCCTTGTTCACTTGGGGAGTGTTAGCTATCCCTTCTCTGGATGGCTTCCTTAGATTGCTGCTGCTTCTGAATAAACCCTGGTCTCAATAATCAGTATGTCCTTTCGGCTGATTAACCTCTGCCCCTCCCCAATTAAGGAGAGCACAGGATTCATGAAAGTTTAGTACTGTGAGGCTCTCAAGTGTTCTCCAAGCCTCACTCACACTACATGCAAGAAAACACAGGAAGCACAGAATCTAAGCTTTTCTGGCCCCTGACCACTCCCAGTATTTCACATTGGCCTTAAGCCTCCAGCCTCCTTAACCCGCATGGCCAGCAGGAGACTGGGAGGTCCCCTCTGTTACTGGCCCTTTAGCTATGAGCTAGCCAGGAGCAAAGGCTCCAGAAGCCCATTTACTACATCCCTCTGGGGCATCTCTGGGCTTCTACCAGCAACCTCCATCTTCCCAGAGCCAAAGGGGGCCTTCTCCTGACCCCCAGGCAGGAGGCAGCTCTATTCAGGCCCCCAAAGACATAGCAACCTCCACATGCCCCAGCTCTCTTAGGGTTTATAACCATTCCTCCTTCCTGCTTCCCTAAATCTGCCTTTGGGGATCCTAGACCTATCCATCTATCCCAGATTATAATTCTACTTCCTGATCAACTTTTCTCAATTTTCTTCTCTACACACTTGGTGAATGATTTACCCAGATATACAGTGTATCCTGTCACAATTTAATTCTAGTACCAGGAAGAGTAAAGACAAAAATAAATGCTGCCATTTAACCACTGGCTTCTTTCTTTTTCACTGGAATTACCTTAGAGGTTCAGTATAGATCATTGCTTTGCAAACTTGCTAACAGGATTCATCTTTTCTTTCCTTCTCCTATTCTCTTCTCTGTGTTGTATAAACTTGAGATTGCCTACATATTTCACCAACATCATGTAAACCTGATACTTTTTTCTTCCACTTTGTGTAACACTGGCTTTTCCTTCAATGAAGAAATATTTATGCTACCTAGTGGAAGATATGATCAGTACCTGGGCATTTAGATCAGACTAATGGCTTGGCTTAATGTGGTTTAAGGAAGGCTTCATTTATAATTACTGTCCGGTAGCCTTCATTTATAATTACGCGTCTTTCCCCCCTTTTTCTTCCTTCATTCTCATTAGTCACTGAGATGAAAATTACTGTCGTTCTGTCAGAAGAAACTAGCCTGAGTGCCCTTCCTCGTCATTATCTCCCTCCTTTTTGACACATTATTTTTCCTTGGTTTCCATAACATCTGTCTCATGGTTTCCTTCTCATGATCTTTGTGGTGCCTAATTTTCAGTCTCCTTTGCTGAATCTTCTTTCTTTTCCTGATCCTTCAATAATAGCTATAAAAATAAAAATCACTACAACTGAAAGCTTATTGGGTGCCAGACTGCTTGTATCAGATTCTTTAAATGCACTACTTCCTTTCATCCTCATAAAACACACACACACACACGCGTTATCAAGTTCACACTGACTCGTGCAACTCCATGTGTGTTAGAGAAGATCTGTGCTCGAGTGTTTTCAATGGCTGATTTTCCAGAAGTAGATCACCAGGCCTTTCTTTTGAGGCACCCAACTAAAACTAACTTCCAATCTTTCAGTTAGCAACTGTGCATGTTAACCATTTGTGCTATCCAGGGACTCCTTAATCCTCGTGTCAACCCTGTAAGATAGCTATGGCTATTATTACATATTTCAGACAAACAGGTTGGAAAGGTAGAAAGCTTGCCTAGCGTCATGCACCTAATTAGAGGTGGAGTCAGGTATCAGATACTAACTAGGCTGACTGATTCTGAAACCTATACTCCCTGTGTCAGTGCTTGCATGCACAGTACTGTTAGGACTTAGGTCTTGTTACTATCCCTGATGGCGCAGTGGTCCAACTGACAGAGTGCTAACTGAAAGGCTGGCAGTTCAAAACCACCAGTGCTCCTTGGGAAAAATACATGGCAGTCTGCTGCTATAGAGATTCACCGCTTTGGAAACTGTCTTAGCCACCTAGTCCTGCTGTAAGAGAAACAACACAAGGGATGGCTTTAGCAAGGGGAATTTATTTTCTCACAGGAGGGTAGGCTAGAAGCCCAAATTCAGGGCATTGTCTCTAAGGGAAGGCTTTCTCTCTCTGTCGGCCTTCTCATCAATCTTCCCCTAGACTAGGAGCTTCTCCCTGCAGAGACACCAGGTTCAAAAGACACGCTCTGCTTCTGGCACTGCTTTTTTGGTGGTATGAGGTCCCCAGCTCTCTACTTGCTTCCCTTTCCTTTTAAGATTAAAGGCAGTGCAGGAAAACATCCCAGGGAAACACTCTTTACACTGGATCAGCGATACAACCTGGGTGAGGGTGTTATAATCCCACCCTAATCACAGCAGAAGACAACCGAACAGTACTACCAGGAATCATGGCCTAGCCAAGTTGACACATATTATTGGGGGACATAATTCAGTGCATGACAGAAATCTTATGGAGTCGTTACAAGGCAGAAGAGACTTAACAGCAGTGGGTAGGTATTTTCTGTGTAGGGAAACTGAGGTCTACAGACATGAAGTTCAATGTCACATGTCCTAAAAGCAAGTGGTTTATGTGTCATACACAAGGATGGAGTCTCTAAGGAAGACTTATGTGGCAGAAAAAAGTCCTTTCTCCTTCCTTTGTTTTCTCCTTCCCTTCCTAGTTGCAGCTATCCCTCTGACTGCCTGGCAGTCATTCCAGTCCCCACTTGGAGTTGCACCATCACATTCAGTTCAGGTATCACGACATCTTCTGGAAACCCACAGTGGTTAAGTGCTACCTCTGCTAACCAAAAACTCAGCAGTTTGAGTCCTCCAGGCGCTCTTTGGAAACTTGAAAGGGCAGTTCTACTCTGTCCTATAGGGTGACTCTGAGTAGAAATCAACTGAATGGCTGTGGGTTTATCATGTTTTCTGCCTGTGCTTTCGGTGCAAATTGCTATGAATTTAATGTATGCAACAGGAGACAGCAGCAGAAGGCAGTAAGGGAGAGATGGGTTGGTCAATTAGTGGCACTGCAGAGGCTTCATTACCTCGTTGGAGAAACAATTTACTTTCTCCCACAGCACTAAATATGAAATCTAGATCAATTTGAAGAATGAATGTCGACTGTATGCAAAAAATAAACCAAAGTCCATCGCTGTCAAGTCAGTGAATCCGTAGGACAGAGTAGAACTGTGTCCATATAGTTTCCAAGGAGCGCTTGGTGGATTTGAACTGCCAGACTTTTGGTTAGCAGCTATAGCACTTAACCACTACTCCACCAGGGTTTCCAATTTTATGCAAGTGTGTGTTAATTCTTCTTTCATAATATTTTGTTACAAAAGGGATGAAAAATAACAAATGTTCCAAAGCAACCCATATTTGAATGGTGACATAAAATCAATACTAAATCTCTGGATTGAGGAGGGATTTCTGTGGCTAATGAGTGATAAATTATAAAGGAAAAGACTGATCAGTCAGAAAACAGCATTAACAGAGATAAACAAATAGCGAGGTGATATATAATTCCAAAAGCAGTAAAAACAGCAGACTTTTATTGTGTTTAGATAGTTACCATTTATTAAGGTCTTACAAAGTGCCGGCATATTCTGAAAGCTCTGTGTGGCTTTTCATGTTATTGCCACAATGAACCCTGAGATGGATCCCAGTATTGCTGCCATATTAGAAAACATTCTTCTGGGGAGGGAACCAGAAGATTACCTAAAATGTAAATATAGAGCTTAACACAAGAAACAGAACATTGCCAGGACTTCAGAAAGCCCTGTGCACCACGGCTCCATCATGGCCTCTTTCCCCTAACCACTTTTGCAACAGTTAGGGCTATGAAGTTCTTTCTTTCCTTTATAGTTCTGCTACTCAAATATGAATCTCCCAACACTATAGTTTTGTTTTTGAACTTTATAGAACTAGAACTGTAATGTATGTATCCGTCTGTATCTAGTATATCTCCCTCACAATTATGTCTTTGAGAATCATCCTTGTTGCATTTAACTGTAGTTCATTCATTTCACTGCTGTGCTATGGTATTCCATTTTATGAATTTATCAGAAATCACTTATCCTTTCTATTTTTGAAGGATATTTGGTTGTTTCCAGTTTGGGGCAGTTGTGAAAAATGCTGCTACAAACATGTTTTTTATGTTTTCTAGTGCAGGTATGCACACATTTTGATTTCCATAGGTGTGCACACATTTCTAGGAGTGAGTGGACTTGCTAACTCATAGATGATGTATATTTTCAACTTTTCTAGATACTACCAAATTGCATACTACAGTTTTAGCAACGCCACTTCCACCATCAGTGTTTTAGAGAGCCTGTTGTTCCACATCCTTACAACACCTGCCATTGTCAATAAAGCTTTATAACTTTTGCTTGTAATTTTGTACATTTTTTATTAAATTTATTTCAAGCTACTTATTTGACTTTGGAAACCAAGTGGCATGCTGGTTAAGAGCTATAGCTACTAACCCAACCAGAGGCAATTCCAAACTGCCAGGAACTCCTTGGACCCTATGGGATAGGTCTACTCTGTCCTATAGGATCGCTATGAGTCAGAATTGACTTGACAGCAATGTGGTTTGGGGTTTGGTTTTACTTGACTTTGCTATTGTAAATGTAAATTTTGTTTAAATTTCATTTTCTAAGTGCCTGTTGATGGCATATATACATATAATTGATCTTTGATATTGATTTTGCTAATCTTTCTTAATAATTCTAGCATTTTACCTGTAGCTTTTTAAAGATTTTCTGTACACATAAGCATATCTTCTGAAAAGAATGGTAGTTTTAGTTTTCCTTCCCAATTCATCTACATTTTATTTCTTTTTCTTTGCTTATCACACTGGCTAGGGCCTAGATTACAGGGCTGAATAGGAATTGAAATGGAAAGAAAACCACTTTAAACAATTCAACATTAAGTATGATACCTGCTGCAACTTCTTAGTAGGTATCATTATTCCTATTAGAAATGTTTCCTTCCATTCCTAATTTACCAAAAGTTTTTTTTTTTAACATGAATAGATGTTGAATTTTATTCAATGCTTTTTTTTTTTGCATCTATGAATATAATCATAAACGTCTTCTCTTTTTACTGGTAATATGGTATACAAGGACTGCCAGTGAAGTTTGCGAACTCATCCCAGAAAAACTGCTACTTACTTCACTGCTGAACATCACTGTAGTCACCTTTGCAGTATTCCCCTTGGGAAGCTGTGCACCAACGCCAGTGCCTAGTCCACCCGTCAAAGCAATTTTTCTGGAATGGCCATCAGAGTTGTCGTCATACTACAGTGTCTTCCTTTCAATATTTCCTTTATCTTTGGGTAAAGAAAAAAGTCACTGGGGGCCAGATCAGGTGAGAAGGGAGATGTTCTAAGACAGTTATTTGTTTACTGGCTAAAAACTCCCTCACAGACATCTATACAATTAAGTTCGCAAACTTGCTACCATGCCATCATGTGCAATGGCCATTCTAGAAAATGAGTTCCAACTTTGCTTTGAAGCATGGACTAGGAACTGCTGTCAGTGCATAGCTTCCCAAGGGAAGAACTTCAGAGATGACCATAATGGTATTCAGCAAAGAGCTATGCAGCACTTATTCTGAGTTCGCGAACTTAATTGTCAGACTTTGTATATCACGTTTGTAGACTGGAAAATTCAATATAGTAAAGATGTCAATTCTTCCCAAAGTGATCTATAGATTTAACACTATTGTAATTAAAATCTCAGTGAAATTTTTCATTTATATAGACACCAGCCAAGCCAAGAAAGAAACTGGAATAGCTAAAACAGTATTGACATGGAGGAATAAAATAGAAGGAATCACTGTATCCGATAAGATACATCATATGGCCACAGTATATTGAGGCAGTGCACTATTAGAAGAATGACAGACATATAGTTCAATGGAAAAGAATACAGGACCCATAAATAGACTAACACAAATATGTCCAACTGATTTTTGACAAAGGTGTAAAAGCAGCACAATGCAGGAAGAATGTTTTTTCAAAAAACAATACTTTTAGAGGAAAACATTAGAAAAAACCTTTGGGACCTCAGTCTTAGCAAAAAGCTATTAGATAGGATACCAAAAGACCTGGCATACATACAAGAAAAAAAATTATGTACTGGCCTTTATCAAATTAAAAACTCATGTGCTATAAAAGACCCTGTTAAGAGTATTAAAAGACAAGCTACATACTGGGAGGAAATATTTGCAAGTCACAACTCACAAAAAACTGATATCTAGAATATATGAAGAACTCTCATAACTCAACATTAAAAAAATCCAATTAAAAAATGAGCAAACGACATGAATAGACATTTCACCAAAGAAGATACACATTTGCAATGAAGCAAATGAAAAGATGATCAGTATCATTAACCATCGGGGAAATGCAAATTAAAAACACAGTGACATATCACCTACTAGAACAGCTGAAATAAAAAAAATAATGTTGGTAAGGAGATGGAGAAATTGGATCTTTCATTGTTGTTGAATGTAAAATAGTACAGCTCTGGAAATCATTCTAGCAATTTCTTGTAAAATTAAATGTGCAGTTATCATATGATCTAGCAAGTATACTCTTGGGTATTCATCCCAGAGACATGAAAACTTACATTCATAGAAAAACCTGTAACATGAACATTCATAGAAGTTTATTGTAATAACAAAACTGTACACAATTCAAATGCACTTCAATTAGTGAATGGGTAACAAACTCTAGGACGTCCACTCAGTTGACTGCTACTCATTCGACTCGACGGCACTTGGCTACTTGGCTTGGCAACAATAAAAAGTGACAAACTTAATAGGTGCAACAACCCAGATAGGCCACAAAGATATTAATTATATTTAGTGAAAAAAAGTCACTCAGGTTACATACTATTGTTGAAGTAACAAAATTAATAGACATGGAGAACAGACTAATGAATGCCCAGGTACAAGGATGGGGAAGAGGAGTAAAGAGGGATAGCAAACACAAAGAGATGGCATGAGGGAGTTCCTCCGAGGTGATGGAACGTTCTGTGTCTTGTTGCGGTATTTGTTACATGAACCCAAACATGGTATAAAACTGCATGGAACTAAACACACACACACACACACACACACACACACACACACACAAATGAATGCAAGCAGAAAATGGTAAAAAGCTGAATAAGGTCTGTAGCAGAGTTAACAATATTTTACCAATGTCAATTTCCTGGAAGTAATAGCATACTACCATCATCAGGTGAGGGTAACAGGGAGCTTTGTAAGTTTTGCAATTTCCTGTAAGTTCATGATTATATAAAAATAAAGTTTTACAGAAGTTAGTATGGTATTCTGGAGTGTGAGAAAAGTCTTGGTGAATTTAATAACCAGAACTTTTTTTTCTGTTAGTTGCTTTACATGCACAGCTAGCGAATTTGAAAAATTCCTCCTTCCTTTTGACAAATTTTACAAACAAGTATGTTTGTTAAAGGGAAGGGCACTAGTGCTTTTTAAAAAGTGCTGTCACTTTTTGATATCCTTTAAAATCAAATTACATGTATAAGGTAAAAACAATTATTGGTGACCCTAAAGAACATTTGTTGAGGTAGGTTATACACCTATGAATATTCACCGTGTTGGAAATCAAAGAAAAATGTTAACTCATTTAAAAATACCTATTAACATAATATATTTTATTTAAAAAAACCCTGTATTTTACAAAACCAAAAACTAGTTAGAAATGTTTTGCATTTTTCCAAATCTCTTTAACGTCTATCTTAATACAAGACAGCTGAATTCTCCTGTTACTGCATTTAACCTATGGTGATACGTGGCTTTGGTTGAAGTATATGAAGAAAACCTGACATTATACAGATATGTAGTTAGAAAATGCAGTTTCCCCAGACCCTCTGAAAGGATAGTAGTGGTCCTCAGACCACACTTCGAGAACCAGTGTATTGGAGCTACATATTGAAATATTCACAAATGAAATGTTAGGATTTTTACAATTTCCTTTAAAATACATACTTCAGCAAAACAAAATTCACACACACCATAAACACATATACACATACACTGCTGCTAAATGTTGAAGCGGGGTGACGGGCATATGCCAAGCCATAGAAGTTCATTATATCAGTCTCTAATTTTGTGTGTGTTTGTAATTTCCTATAACAAAAGCTTTTTGAATGACTTATTGTTGCACTGGCTTGCATTTCCACTTTTTCTGATCAACATGTGAATGTCTACAACTGTCAAAAGTGAAGTCAAACTGACTTTATGGCCCAAACATCAACCCACCACCAACCCAGTCCTCCACACATCCTCCTGAGGGATACAGATCCAGTAGTCCCTGCTGGAGGTGGGACAGTGACAGCAGAGTTGGGAAGTCAGCAGCTCTTTCTCTTGGAAAGTTTCTTGGGATAATTATTCCAGAAACAAGGGAAACAGAAATAAAACCATGAAGCCTATAGACTAGCTGTCACTGCTGAAGTATGATGCAGTGGAGCACACATGGCTTTGGTAGAAGGCAACACAAATTCTAGTCCCTGTGCTGTCACTTACCAGCTGTATGTCATTGGGCAAGTTACCTGACACCACTCAGAGTAAGAGCTAATCTAGTTGCTTGTCCTTCTATACCTTTAGCTGCATGCTGTTCAGCATTTCCTCCCTCACCAATATCCTTCTCACTATTGCCCTTAATTTGAATCTTTCCATGTGCTCTCAAGAATCACCACTTCAGCGAAGAAAAGTCACTGATAGTCTCTACTACTTAACCCAAACCTAGCTTTCTTTCTGTAACCCTGTCCAGGGCAGGCTTCCCTTTCACTCAGATGCCACTGAGATGGATTCCATATTCTTTTTGCTCTTTATTGCTGCTTGCAGTGTCACATACACACTCCTTCTGATGCTTGTGCCTTTTGTCGATGACATTCCTGTACAGCAGGGTCAGCTACTCATCTGTTCACTTCTACAATCATTGAGGAATTCGGTACCTCAATCAATCTCTTCTCCATTTCCAAGTTTGGTTATTATGTGGCGTGATTTCAAGTTCCATATTTTCACTGACCAAACACCCCGACCTCACATTCCTGCAATTACCTTATTTCCAATCACCTTCTTCCACGATCATACCTTGAACTTGGTGATACCAGAATTCTTCAGCCTTGAAGCAATGCTGTCTCTCTAGCTCATTCTTTGTCTGATTCCCATTGCACCAGCTCTTCAACCTTATTAAGACCTCCTTTGATCCCACAATTTTCTCCCAGTTTGGCTTCACAGTTCCTTGTTTAGTCTAGATTTTGCAGTTGATTACTTCAACTTCTCTGAACAATATTCTCATCAAACCTTGCCCCCTTGTCTATCGGTTACACAAGCCTAAGATGTCATCTCTGAATCCACCCAAGCACTGGCCTTCTCTATCGTATGCCATGGCTTCTAATCACTTACTAATATCACAGCCTGAAGATTGGTAACATTCAATCATTATGGTTTCAACCTAATAATACTGCCTGGAAATCCTCCCACACAATTTTATACTCAGTTTCTGCTCTTGTTTCGCACAATAGCTCTTCCAAACCTTCACCATTTTCCTTAAGCCCTCTACCTAACCCTACTCCCAACATTTTCAGTAGACAGAATCAGCCCCTAGTTCACAGAGAAAACAGAAGCTGAGGGTGTAGATTCCAGTCACTTCATATCATGAGCTGAGTAAGCTAGAGGAAGGGGCTACGTCAATCAACTCTTGGGTAAGCTGTTACTGATCAGTTAATCTTCATATAGTCTCGAGTCCAGTGTATAACAAGGCTCAACATTTGTAAAGATCCAGAGAAGGACAGACAGTTCCTATTTAGAGGCTGAAGTGCCCCCTCTGAGGGCATGTATATTATCCCTTCCCTTCTCAGAAGTCTCATGCATCAGCCGTATCCTGCCTCTTCAGCCTTCTCTTTCTCCTGGATCTTTCCATTAGCATATGAATACGCTCAAATGTCTGCCACCTTAAAAAAAAAAACAAAAACCAGAAAACTTCCCTCAGTGTTATGTGTCCTTCCAGCTGCCATATAATCTTATTCCAAGCTTAGTGGAAGTATAATGTGCACTCACTATCTTTATCACCTCATTGCCCAATGTTCTAGCTTAATATTGCTGTGTGACAAACCATCCCAGAATTTGGGGCTTAAAGTAATAATCAGCTTATTTATACTCACGCTTTTGTGTAAGGAATCTGGATAAGGTTCTCTGGAAAATTTATCTGTTCTATCTGATATCTGCTGTGGTCACTCAGTTTTATCTAGTTAGTTTCTAGGATAGTCTGGAGGGTCCAGCATAGCATTACTTACAGGCTTCACATCTTGGTGAGGATATCTGGAAGTCAGGCTCAGCAGGGCTGCTTTCCCTCTCCATGTCATCTCAGGACTGCTCACTCTGTCCAACATGGTAGTTAGACTTCTTACATAGTAGGTCAGAGCTCTAAAAGATCAAGGTAAAAGTAGCAAGATTTCTCACGACCTGCCCTCAGAAGTAAGGCAGCATCACTTCTCTGCAATTCTATTGGTTGAATTTACTTAAGGGCCTACCCAGATTCAAGGCTATGGGATGATATCCCCCCAAAAACTCATTTCCGCTAAGTCAATTACAACTCATAGTGATCCTACAGTACAGTGAAGAGCTGTCCCACTGAGTTTCCAAGAAGTGCTCAGTGGATTTGAACTGTCAACATTTTGGTTTAGTACATGTAGCACTCATCCACCACATCACCCACGATTATTGGGAGGAGTGGTTAACAGGAGCCACATGTTACAGTCTAACACACACATGCAGTCATCTAACTACTGCAACCTGGCCACTTTCTTTGCCACATCATTGAAATTGCCATCTAGAGTAAAGAAAACACTCTGTCAGTATTGAGGTACTTTTCAGTACCCTTTCTGCTAAATTGGACCCTGCTGACCACTATTGCCGTAGTGAAACTCTGCCCTCCCAGCAGCTTCTATAGACTACTTTTCCTTTCACTTTCTAAGGTGCTTCTCAGTCTCCTACATTGACCCAACTTCTGAACTACACATTTGTGGGACAGATTCCAACCAGCCTAGAGCTGGCTATAAGAACTGAATAGTGACTTCCACCACTGCCCATCACAGATGGAAAAAAAGAGTATGGGGTTCAAGTTCAGCCAAGTTAACTGCCTGCTAAAACAAAAAATCAATACTCTTCAAAGGAAAATAATGACATTCTGGTTCTCTACAAAATATCCTTTCCAGTGCCCAGAAGGCAATCCAAAATGATTAGACACAGGGGAGACAGAAAAATGTCACCCGTGTTCAAAAGTAAAGGCAATCAATGAAGACTGATTCTAAGATATCCAGATACTGGAATTAGCAAACAGGGATTTTTAAGCACCCATGATAACTATGCAGGGAGCCCTGGTGGCACGGTGATTAATAGCTTGGCTGCTAACCCCAAATCCACATTTCAAATCCACCATTCATTTCTAGGAAACCATAGGGGGCAGTTCTACTCTGTCCTCTAGGGTCACTATGAGTTGGCATTGATTCAACAGCAGTGGGTTGTGGGTTTTTGTTTTATTACGGCTCTGCAGGAGCCCAGGTAACACAAGCAAGTTGCAATCAGGTGTTAACCAAAAGGTTTGAACTTACCCAGCGAGTCGATGGTAAGAAAGGCCTGATAATCTGCTTTCAAAAGATTACAGCCAAGAAAATCCTATGCAGTAGTTTTACTCTGCAACACATGGGTCACCATGAGTCAGAGTCTGACTCCACAGCAGTTAATAACAACTAGAACACCCCCAAGGATACAGAAAAAACTTCTCATAAGAAATAGTGACCAGTTGTATTGCAACCATGTAAAGATGACTAACCTGTAGATGAAGGTGACTGTTTCAAGGTTTAGAATAAAATGGATTTGGCAAGCCTGGCTAGTACCTACAGCACCCACTGATGTTGTCTTAGTTCATATTCTGTTTCTCATAAAAAAGAAAGCTGGCATTACTGTTGAGTCAATTCCAACTCTTAGCAACGCTATAGGATAGAGTAGAACTGCCCCATAGGGTTTCCAAGGTGATAATCTTTTTGGAAGCAGAATGCCACATCTTTCTCCTATGGAGTGGCTGGTGGGTTCAAACCACTAACCTTTTCTTTTTTATGATTCAGTGAAAATGCACATTCCCATATAAATTTGCATATCCACCTATGTGCAGCTCCCACTGCTCTCCCTGCCCGGTGACAACACACTCTTCTTCTCTGTTCTCTACATGTCATATCCTCCTAACAATCTCCTCTCCCCTGCCTCCAGTAAGAGGTCAACAGGACGACATCCTGTAGATGCATAGAACCATAAGATGCACACACGACATGGTCACTAAGCTTTTGATTAGCAGCCAAGAGCTTAACCACTGTACCATTAAACCAAACCCACTGTTATGGGATCAATTCTGACTCATAGGAGCCCTGTAGGACAGTGTAGAATTACCTCACAGGGTTTTTCAAGGAGCGCCTGGTGGATATGAACTGCTGACCTTTTTGTTAGCAGCCATAGCACTTAACTACTATGCCACTATGGTTTCCACTGTGCCACTAGGACTCCTCTTATTTCTCATACAGACGACTCGTTTTATAAATGGTCTTCCAGCTACTGATCACTATTGGTTGGGTCACCCTCCTCCTCCTCCATGCAAACACACAGGCCCTAAACATCTTTTACATTGATTCCAGAATTATCTTTTAGAGCACAGCTTTAGTCAGGACTTGATTAAGAGTGACAAACCAACAATCTTCAGCAAAAGGGTGAATTTATTGGAAGTCTCACATTATCACAGGAAGGGTGAGGACAAATAAAACCAGAGACTGGAACACCAATAGGAACCTTTCTTTCCAGCTTTCATCACTACATGCTGGTTGAATTCTCTTAAGACAACCTTCTTCCTTGTGGCTGTAAAAGGGCCACCAGCAGTTCTTTGTCACATCTCCCAGCTTTGTCACACACACAAAAATATTGGGACACAATATTTTCCCTCAGATTCACTTAGAAAAACTCCAAGGAAAGGATTGTTATTGTCATGACTTCGATCACATATACATACTTCAACCAATCAAATCAACTATGGCCAGGCAGACAGGGTACAATCACTAGAAGTCCCCACTAGAACCTACATGGCTGGAAGGCGGAGGAGCCACATACAAAACAACAACAACAAATAAGGATGGCACTTGGCTTTGGCTGGCTTGCAGAGGAAAAGGAAGCTGTTGGACAAATTAATAATCAAACAACACATGTCTATCCTAACATGTTTCTTGCATTTCTCCATCTCAGTTGGCGACCACATCACCCACACAATCACTCATGTCAAAATTTTGGAGTTTCTTTCACAGGAGAAATAGCTAGTTGCCCCCCCCCCAAATCTGTTTTCCCCTTTCACACCACTACTATTTTGCTGCATGAAACATGGAGCTGGAGCTCTATCTTATACCATAAAGATGAAGTATCACACTGGAGCTGAAATAGTCCTTTGGGCTTTTATCATGAAAGACTAATTAATTTCTGTACTGTTTAATCCACTGTTATTTTGGATCTCTGGTAACTCACAACCAAATCTCATCCTAACTGGCAACCCCCTGACTCCTCACGTCTAATCAGGGCAAAATGACACAGAAGTGAAGAGTGTGTGTTAGAGCCAAAACACCCAAGTCTGAATCCAGGCTTGCCACTTACTAGCTCTGTGATTCTCACCAAGTTACATTATTGCTCTGTGCCTCACTTTCCTCATACATAAAATGAGGATAACATGTAATATAATCTACCACATTAATTGGGAGTGAGGATTAAATAAAACAATACACATAAGCACTTAGAATAGTAGCTGGCACATTGTAACAGGTCAGTTAGTGTTAGCTACCATTTCCAAAACCCACCAGTCTACCTACTGAAGATCTTGGAAGTCTATTCCTTCCCCTGCAGGTGAAGTGCCATTCCAAAGAGCTCCTGCCTCCAATCCCATTCTTCCATATCATCCTCCACACTGTCTCAGCCTGACCTTTCTAAAACATCTCGATCTGACCAGCTCACTCTTATTTGAAACTCTTTGATGGCTCACCATCATCTACGGAATTGCACCTTAACCCCTTAGCCTGGTGACCAAGGCTCTCTGGAATAAGGACCCAACTGGCTTTTCTTTCTTTTGCAGTATGAAATTTACTTTTATTTTTATTTTTATTTTATTTATTTATTTATTATGATTGAATGAAAATGTACATTTCCATGTAAATTTACATGTTCACCTATATGCAGCTTCCACTGCTCTCCCTGCACGGTGACAGCACACTCTTCCTCTCTGCTACACACATGTCCTATTCTCCCAACAGTTTCCTATCTCCTCCTATCCACCCACTCCCCTTCCTCCAGTGTGAGGTTAGCAGGATGACACACTACAGATACACAGAACCATAAAGTGCCCACAAAATACAGTCACTCTGCGTCACCAAATCTAATTGATTGCTGTCCAAAGAGTTGACCTTCATTATGATTCACGGACAGGGGCAGCATCAGGGCCATGGGCCATGCTCCCAGGGGAACCCTGAAGCCCCTGGACCATCAATTCTGGTCTTTCAGTGGAGATCTCAGGGTGCCAGTGAGACTCAACTTTGTCAGTTCCATTGCGGCTATCACTGGTGCTGGCCAGGCACCATATGATTCTTCTGGTCAGAAGTCAGTGTAGACACCCACTCACGTGGGTCTCTCTGTCTTCTGGGTTCTCTTTCCCCCATGTCGTTATGGACCTCGGTGATCATCCGTTCCTGCTGAGCCGGGAACATTTGCTGTACCCTCAGATGGCAGCCTGGCAGCTTTTAAAACCCCAGATGCCACTCACCAATGTGGGGTGAGGAGAGTCCTCATTAGCAAAATGGTAGTTGTGCCAGTTGGCCCTGATTTCCCCTGAGAGCACAGTCCCTGGGC
The DNA here is from genome assembly GCA_028571685.1 of Heterohyrax brucei. Taxonomy (NCBI): domain Eukaryota; kingdom Metazoa; phylum Chordata; class Mammalia; order Hyracoidea; family Procaviidae; genus Heterohyrax; species Heterohyrax brucei. The sequence continues at coordinate 140,718,207 of CM053166.1, forward strand.
CCCCAACTCCGGCTACTCTATCCTTGCAATATTGGGTTAAGATAGGAGGAGTACTCAAGTTGTGTTGAAGTCCAGTTAACACTGATCTTCATACTAATTTGTGCTGTCACCGATTTCACCCAACCAAATTTCTAACAACTATATAATCTAAACCCTCCCCGACTCGCCCTCTCTCCCTCCCCACCCTTGCAGCCACCAAAGAGTCATTTCTTCTATGCATGAGTCTGATTTTAAGTTCTTATCGTAGGGATCTCATACAATATTTGCCCTTCTGTCGTTGACTGCTTTCACTCAACATAATGTCCTCCAATTGAAACCAGGTTATGAGATGTTTCCTGAAATCATTGTTCTTTATCATTGCATAGTGTGCCATTGAGTATATGTACCACAGTTTACCTATCCATTCTTCTATTGTTGGGTATCTGGGTTGATTCCACCTTTTTGCTATTGTAGACTGTGCTGCAATAAACATTTGTGTGCATGTATCAGTTGGTGTGAATGGCCTTAATTCTGTAGGATGTATTCCAAGCAATGGAATTACTGGGTCAAATGGTATATCTATATCCAGTTTTTTAAGGGAGTGTCAAATTGCTTTCCAAAGAGGTTGCACCATTTTGCAATTCCACCAACAGTGTAGGAGAGTTCCAATTTCTCTACAGGCTCTCCAGCATTTGTTGTTTTGTGTTTTTTTGGATTATGGCCAACCTTGTTGGGGTGAGATGGTATCTCATTGTCATTTTGATTTGAATTTCTTTAATAGCTAAAGATCGTGAGCATGTCTGAATGTGTTTTTTGGCTGCCTGGATCTCCTCTTTAGAGAAGTATCTCTCCACCTCCTTTGTCCATTGCTTAACTGGATGATTTATCTTTTTCTTACTGATATTTTGGGTCTTTCCCTAGCTTTGGTATCAGGGTTATGCTGGCTTCATAGAATGAGTTTAGGAGTACTCCATCCGTTTCTATACTGTGGAATAGTCTCAGTAGTATTGGAAATACTCTTCTCTAAAAGCTTGGTAGAATTCTGCAGTGAAGTCATCTGGGCCCAGGCTTTTTTTTTGGTTGGCAGTGTTTTGATGACCTTTTCAATCTCCTCCTTTGTGATGGGTTTATTAAGTTGTTCTGCTTCATGTTGTGATAATTCGGGTAGGTGGTATCAATCAAGGAATTTGTCCATTTCCTCTAGGTTTTCAATTTTGTTAGAGTACACTCTTTCATAGTATTCTGTTATGATATTTTTGATTTCTGTTGGATCTGTTGTGACAACTTCCCTGTCATTTCTAATTTGGGTTATTTGTTTCCTTTCCTGTTTTTCTTTAGTAAGTTTAGCCAGTGGTTTGTCAATTTTGTTGATCTTTTCAAAAAACCAGCTTTTGGTCTTTTCTATTTTTTCAATTGTTCTTCTACTCTCTAATTCATTTAGTTCTGCTCTAACTTTTATGATCTGTTTTCTTCTGGTGCCTGAGGGGTTCCTCTGTTGTTCTTTCTCTACTTGTTCAAGCTGTAGGGTTAGTTCTTTGACTTGGTTTCTCTCTTCCAGATGTGTGCATTTATGGAGATAAACTGACCTCTGAGCACTGCTTTGGCTGTATCCCATAGGTTCTGGTAGGAAATGTTTTTGTTCCAATTGGAATCCATAAATTTCTTTATGTCATCCTTGATTTCTTCTATAACCCATGGCTTTTTGAGTAAGATGTTGTTCAGTTTCCATGAGTTCCACTTTCTATCTATGTTTCTTCTGCTATTAATTTTGACTTTTATGGCTTTATGATCTGAGCAGATGCTTCACATTAATTCAATGGTATGGATTGTGTTGAGAACTGCTTTAGGTCCTAACACCAGGTCTATTCTGGAGAATGTTCCATGTGCACTGGAGAAGAAGGTGTAGTTGTCTGCTGACGGATAGAAAGTTCTGTATACGTCAATGAGGTCTAGTTGGTTAATTGCAGCAATAAGGTCTTCTGTGTTTTTATTGAGTTTTTTTCTAGACGATCTGTCCAATATTCAGAGTGGAGTGTTGAAGTCTCCTACTATTATTGTGGAGTGATCTATCTCCTTTTTGAGTGTAGTCAGTGTTTCTTTGATGTATCTAGGTGCTCTAATATTAGGTGCATAAATATTTAATATTGTTAAGTCCTGCTTGTGAATTGAACCTTTCAGCAATTGTGTCCATCCTTGTCCACAATGGTGGATTTTCCATTAAAATTGATTTTATCTGAGATTAGAATTGCCACCCCTGCTCTTCTTTGTTTATTGTTCGCTTGATATATATTCTTCTGTCTTTAAATTTTCAGTTTGTTCATATCTTTAAGTCTAAGGTGAGTTTCTTGTAGGCAACATATGGATGGGTCATGTCTTTTGATCCAAGATGTCACTCAATGTCTCTTTACTGGAGTGTTCAGGCCATTTCACATTCAATGTAATTATTAACAGGTATGTGTTCAGTGCTGCCATTGTGATATGTTTATTTTTGTGTTGATGTTTTCTCTGTTGTTCTTATCAATCTGTTCTGAGACATTCTTCTTTGTGAGTTGATTTTTCACCTTTTTCAGGGTTGGTTTTGCGGTTGCTGAGACTCCTGTATTACATTTCTTGATATGGTATGTTGCATCTTTATTGTGCTTTATGGCTGCCCCTATGATTCCGCTTAATAAACTATGTTTAAACCCAGTTTGAATTACTACCAGTCTTGTCGACTTCCTCTCCATCTGGAAGGACTATATTGACTGTAGTAAATCCCTCTTTTTAATATGATGACATCATAGTTTTCATGATATGATCACTGGATTATTTCTTTCACTGTTATAGCTTTGATTGCACTTACAGCCTTCCCTGATGAGTAGAATTCTCGATGATTTGTCTTTCTACAATATAAAGTTAGTGGTTTTGTTCTTCTAAGCCAAAGCCAAGAGATTCTCTCAGCATTTCTTATAGCTTTGTTTTGGGTTTTACAAAGTCTCTGAGTTTCTGTTTATCTGTGAATGTCTTAACTTCATTTTCATATTTGAAAGGTAGCTATGCAGGATATGTAATTCTTGGTTGGAAGTTCTTCTCCTTCAAGGCTTTGAATATATCATGCAACTGTCTCCATGCCAGCATTGTTTCTGCTGAGAAATCTAACAAAAGCCTACAGGGTTTCCCTCTGAATGTCAGTTTTGCTTTGAGTCTTGCAACCTTTATGAGTTTCTGCTTAGGTTTCATTTTGCTAAGCTTGATTATAATACATCTTGGAGTCTTTATTTTGAGATCTATATTGAGTGGCATTTGATATGCATCTTAGATATCTATATTCTCTTCCTTTGTGATTTCTGGGAAGTTCTCTGTCAGCAGCTTGGCAACAATATTCTGTGTTCTCAGGTGTCTTGCCCTGTTCAGGAATTTCAATTAATCAAAGGTTGTTCCTCTTAATAGAATCCTACATGCTTCTTAATGCTTCTTCATTTTTCTTGTTTCTTTATTTCTGATTTTTGCTCATAGATGGTGGAGTCAGTACCTGTCTTCCAAGTCATAAAGTCTCTTTTCCATTTGTTCCATTCTGTTTTCTTGGCTTTGAATTGAAGTTTCTATGTCTTTGATTTTGTTCGTGATCTGTTGGATTTCAGAGTACTGGTGTTCCATCAGATCGAACAGCTTGCTTAATTTTTCCTTCTGCTCTGCTGCATTTTGTATAAGGTCTAGGAGGGCTCTCTATATAATCCTTTTGTATTCACCTTCTGATAATTTCAGAATAGCTTCTTTGTCTGGAAAGCTCTTTGATTGTTTCATTTGGGGGCTTTCTGAAACAATGGATGATTTTCTGGTTACTGCTTTCTCCAAAGTCTGTTGCTTTCTGGGCTTCCTGTGAGTCAACGAAGGCTGGGTGAGATGCTGTGAGGATGGACTGCAGTTGTTTCTCTAAGTCATCTGAAAATCAAAAGTGAAAGGTATCTCACCATTTCCCAGGTCAGTCAGGTTTTCATGTGTACAAGGCCCTCTTCCTGACTAGTAAAGTAAGCACTTCTATATGCAACCCCACATGTTATGAACTACTTCAAAATGCAGCAAGGCTACTGCCCTGTTGGACTCTGTTGATGGGCCCCAGCCATAGGTGACACTGTGTAAAATACTGCTTTTCTTCCAGCAAAGTGCTCTCCTGTGAGCAAGTGCTGCCTCTGAGCCTAGAAATTAGGTCTCTCTGAGGCTTCCATACTCAAGGTGGCGTCCTGCACAAGCTCGCCATCTGGCACCTCTGTACAACCTATACCATGGCAGAGGTGGAAAGAGAGGCCAAACGTGCTGAGATGCACAGAGTCCACAGTCTCTGTTGCCGGGCCCAAGCTGTAGGCAATACTGTGTCAACTACTGCTTGTCTGCTGGAAAAGCACTCTCCTGTGGGCAGGAGCTGCCTCCCAGGCTAAGAATTAGGTCCAGCCTAGGCCTCCATATCCAAGGTGGCGGTGAGCTTGTGCCATACAAAGTACACTGGGGCAGAGGCCGAATGAGAAGCCAAAGATGGCCAGACTCACAGAGTCCCAAGCTGGGCCCCCAAAATATGGCAATTTCACTCACTGATCCCACCAGCAGCATATCCGAGACTAGCCGCTAGTCAAGACTCAGCTCCGCAGGCTGGCCAAGACAGAGAAAAAAAAGTCAAAATGGTAAGTTACCTTTGGTCTGTGAAAGCAGGGACTTGCCAGGAGCAGGAGTCAGCTAGAGAGTAGGTTTTCCATTCAGTGGTATGAAGTCCAAATTAACAGCCCTATGCTGTGTCCTGAGGCTCACTAGGTTACCAGAAGGCTCTGTTTAATTATCAGTTCAGGTCTTGGTTTCCAGAGGGATGTAGGGAGACATGTGCTTAGTCCGCCACCTTGACTCTGCTCCGGCTTTTCTTTCTTTTTTGATGTGAAAGGGAATTTTAATAAAACATGACAAAAAAGAAATTTATTTTCAAAGTAAAAGCAGAAATTCACCCATAATTACCCTGCGCATGATATATGTGAATCAGGTAATGAACTCTGCCATCTTGACATGTAGAACGTTTCTTCTATCACCTTTGAGTGAATCAAGTTGTAAGGGGTAAGCAGTGTTTCAATTTGGAGTGTGAAATGGCTCCCCTTGCTATTTGTATCCCCAGAAAATCTTGAAGTCAGGCAGGTGTTAATCTGACAAGTGAAGCCCCACTGGCTTTCTGTCTCTCCTGACAATAAAATGGCAAAATTTTTTGCATCTGTGCTTTCCTTTTCAGTTGTTCTACTATAAAACAGATTGAGAACAAATAAATTCATCCTAAATTTAAACCTTAAAAATGTAATATAAAGGAAATAAATGCAAAAGGAAAAGTTCGACCACTACTTCATAGGTGTTGAAAGTCAGCAGTGCTTTCCAATCAATGGCTTTAGCCCATTTTGAATGCACAGTCTCGATTTTCCACAAGGAAGCATTTCTGCATCGAAAGGAGAAAGCCTGATTTTGAAAATATTATTAAACCTTGTCGAGGCCTGCCATCCTGTAGACAAAGTCACAAACTTCTGTAAATGACAGGCGGAGACATCTCACCTGTGACATGTTTATTAGCCTACTGCTCCTGATAATATTTTGCTTCCTGATTAAATCTTCCTCAAAAATACCCTGTTATCCCCTGACACGAGGATCAAGGAAGACACCTTCTAAGAGGGGCTTTACAACCCCCTTAGCTTATGAAATTATATTGGGAAAATCTGACCAGGAATTTCTAGGGAAAAGAGCTCAGAGGAATGAACCTCAATACAGCATGCCTGAAAGCACCGAGGCCTGCCCAGCTCCACTGGCTTCCTCCAACCGCGTCTCCCCCCTCCCTTTTCCACATATGAAGCACAAGTTTGCAGAAAAGCCCCTGAAAGGCTTCCCAAGGACAATTCTTCACACAGCCCTTAAAGCTATACAAGCATCTCACTCCCTACAGCAGAAAGACAGATAAACTTCCAAGTTCATTATAATTGGTATGACAAATGAATAATCACTAAAGAAACATCTTTCTTAGAGCAGCTGGATTGGGTTGGGGGATGGCAGACACTATCTGCACAGGAAGAGATAAAATAAAAACTTATAGAAACAAGTAGAGACAGTCAAATAATGAGGCTTTGAGGAGTCTACCTTTCTGTGCCTTTCACCTTGAGGTACGAATAGAACCATTAAGTTCAAAGCATAACTTTGTTTTCACTGACATTTATCACCATGAACACTTGCCTCAGACCATTATCCAAAAAGCCTTGACAATTAACTAGAAAAAGAAGACCACGAGGGGTCAGTTCCTTGTTAGCCAATAATGTTAGGTTAGTTTCTTACTAGCCAGTAGTTTATATGATGGAAAAAATAGGGTGAAAATCACGTCACCTCATCTTTAAAAATAATAAAGACAGACCTTTGTCAGGCTGCCGTTCCCTAAAACTCTTTCCTGTCTCAGTCTCATTTCTTTTTCCTCCGCCGATGCCCCACCCCCCAAGCCCTTCATGTTCCTGAAACCCCCACCTGGGCTGGCTCCCAGCAAGACCTTTTCTTGCACTTAATTCTCAGTTTGTCATTAGCTTAGGAAACAGAAGGGTGGCAGTGATGGGAATAGAAGAATGATTTACTGATTAAAAAAATCAGCACATTTATTTAATGCATGCAACACTGAGAAAACTTGATTATGACATATCATTAGAGACAGTAATATGAAAAATGTAAAATGGGAAGTTTTACACTAATTCTATTGTTGAAACCAAACCGAACCCACTGCCATCAAAGTGGATTCTGACTCACAGTGATCCTATTGGACAGAGCAGAACTGCCCCATAAGATTTCCAAGTAGTATCTGGTAGATCGGAACCACTGCCCTTTTGGTTAGCAGCTGTAGCACTTAACCACTACATCACCAGAGTTTCCTCCATTGTTGGGGATATCAGTAATTAACTATAAATATACATTAATGAAATTTCTTACTGAAAATGTTTCACTTTCTATTTTTCCATAATTTACAATTCATTAAAATTATGTTACTTCTACAAGGAGCTCCTATTACTTTCATATTGTTGCTTCCAATGCTCACTAATGTGTTTGAATTCTTGTCAACTACGAAAATAAGCTTATAGAGAAAGTAATCTTTTGTACTGTAAAATTCTCCTAGAGTAGATTTGTCATATAAGTCTACATTATGCCAAGCCAAGTGCCGTCATGTATACAGTAACTTTATTTGTAAGCATTTGTTTATAACCCTAATTCTTATTGTTTTATAAAAGACTTAAGATAGCAAAAAATCCACTATAACAATAAAATATGGAGCAATTTGAAATAAACATAGGGAATATAAAATGGTACAACTACTTTGGAAACTGATTTGGCAGTTTCTTAAAAAGCTAGAAATAGAAATATCATATGATCCAGCAATCCCCCTGCTTGGAATATATTCTAGAGAAATAAGGGCTGCCTCACAAATAGACACATGCACAGCAATGTTTATTGCAACACTCACTGTCCACAATAGCAAAAAGATTTAATCAATCTAAGTGCCCATCAACAGATGAATGGATAGACAAACTATAGTATATTTACCCAACAGAATACTATGCAATAATAAAGAACAATGATGATCTTAGGAAACATCTCATAACATGGAGTCATCTGCAAGACATTATGCTGAATGAAATTAGTTGCAAAAGGACAAATACTGTATAAGACCACTACCATAAGGACTCAAGAAAAGGTGTAAACACGGATGAAAATAATCTTTGATGGTTACAAGGTTTGGGAGGAGGGAGAGAAACATTCATGCATCAGATAGTATATCGGAACTGCATTAGGTGAAGGGAATGACAGCATACAGTAGCAGGGTGTTCAGCACAGCTGGACGAAACCAAAAGCTAAGAGGTTTCCTAAATACAGCCCCAAATTTTGAAAAACAGAGTAGCAGGGTCAGGGGTCTGAGGACCATAGTTTCAGGGGCCATCTAGGTTAATTGGCATAACAAAGTTTGTTAAGGAAATGTTCTGCATTCCACTTTGGTGAGTGGTTACTGGGGTCTTAAGAGCTAGCAAGCAGTCATCTGAGAAGCTACAATTAGTCTCAACCCACTGGAGCAAAAGAGAATGAAGAACATCAAAAACATAAGGAAAACCTGAGCCCAAGAGACGTAAAACCACATCTATATCAACACGGGACCAGAAGAATGAGAAGGTGCCTGGCTAGCACCAATGACTCCCCTTCCAGGGAACTCAACAAAGAGTTACTGATGGAGTGGGAGAAATGTGGAGTGTAGAACTTAAATACTAGTAAAAAGACCAGAGTTGATGGTCTCACAGACCGGACAGTCTGCAGCAGACATGGCCCCTGGACTCTCTAATAGCCCAGAAGTGAAAACATTCCTGAAGCCAATTCCTCATAAAATGATACTGGGGAAGAATACACTTCTTGGTTTAAGTAGTTACAGGAGACTAACTAAGCAGCTCCTGTCCAGAAGTAAGATGAGAGGGGAGAGCGGGACAGGAGCTGGTTGAATAGACATGGAAAATTCAGGGTGGAAGGGAAGAACATGCTGTCACAGTATGGAAAGAACATGTAGGGTCACATCATGAAGTGTATGTAAGTTTTTGTATGAGAAACTGACTTGAATTGTAAACTTTCGCTTAAAACACGACTATAGAAAAAAAAAAGCACATAAAGTGAAAGCTGTTTGGACCAGCCCAGAAGACATAGAGTTGGACATCAAATTTTACTTGGAGTTTTCTGAAAGCTAAAGTGGAAAGGGAGCTAAAGTAGCGTACATGGCTGTCATTATCAAAAAAGTTGCAATCACATTAGTTTCTTCAAGGAAGCAACGCTTTCAAAAATTTTTTCTTTGAAAGTTTTCAAATATGAATTTATCATTTGGCATGAAGTAATAACCTCCTCAACAAGTCCACAATTTTTAATAAATTCTTGGTAAATTTACAAGAATAATTTGGATTTATATTGCAACTAAAGCTAACAAGAGAACTTCGGTGAACTGACTTAAGCTAATTTTCCAACTCACAGTTATTAGGTTCTTTTTGGTTGGTTTTCTAGTCTGTACCTTGCCCTCCCCCCATGAGGTGTAGGCTTGAATTCTACGTTCCCTCTCTGACATAACAAGTGATTACCCTGAAAGCATTTCTCAGATAAAATCTAGTACACAAGATTTATTACCGTACTTGGTAATAAATATAAGAAATATTCGAACAACCTGTTCTTTAAACTAGGAGTAATTTCAGCTCTCTGTCCCTCAGTCACTAGCTACTAGTTTGCACGAAAGGTTCCCTTTCAGGGAGGCCCATATGACAACAATCTTGATGCACGATCTAGTCATCTAGTTGAAATAAGATAAGAAAGTCTTCCATTACATCTTGAGAAAGAACAAGAGTCCTAGCACCAGGGCACCTCTTTGAAGGATATCAGGGCTGTTGCTCATCAGGTTTTCATATCATTTTTACACTGGGAAAAAGTATTTCAAATGTCCTATGCATTCTAGTGCAGATGGAAATAATGTATGTAAGTCACTATACTGGTGACTACTTTTTAAATTGTGGAATACTGATTTTTGTTGCTGTTGGTAGGTACTGTTGAGTCAAATCTGACTCATGGTGACCTGACGTGTGCAGAGTAGAACTGCTCCATTGGGTTTTCGAGGCTGTGAGCTTTTGGAAGCAGATCTCCAGGTCTGTCATTTGAGGTGCCACTGGGTGGACTTGAACTGCTAACCCTCTGACTAGCGGTTGAGGACTTAATATTTTGCACCACCCAGGAATGTTGACTCAAGTCAACTGGTTGTTGTTGAGTGGACGCCATCTATCAAATGTTATCTAGCCACACCTGGGGAGTAGATTTCTAATAAGAATACTTCCAAAGCTAAGAATCCACTCTAGTTCATTTAACCGCCCATATATGACACTGTCTGTGCTGAAATATTTAAAATAAATTGCACATACCATAATAGGGGTTGTTATAATCGACCCATGAGAAGACTCTTTTTTTTTTTAAGATGTCCATGTCAACTCTTTCCCTTGCATGTCTGGTAATACAACCATTCTTCTTTATTAATAAACAATATTTAATCTGTAAGAATAGCTACAAATGCACTCATATTTCATGCAGAATATTTTATGCTGCAAATTGTTTCTCACATGTCATTTAATTTATGCACTGAAACTTTGTAAATTGGAATACAAAAGTGATCATTATCTACATTACACAGAAAAGGACAAAAAGGCTTATTTACCTTGGTTAAGTCAAGCATCCAGAGTCACAGAGCACATTTGTGACACAGCAGGTGTTCCTAGTCAAGTAATTGCATAATTTTTTAAAAAATTGATAAATATATATGTAATAAAGCATTTGCCATTTCACTATTTTTTGTACGTTCAGTTCAGTGACATTATGTTTAGTAACAAGCCTTTCTAGGATCACCTCCCACTACTACTCATTTATCATACCCACACATCAATCATGCTGAACTAGTCTTCACCACCGTCTCCTGAAACCAAATCAAACCCACTGCCATCAAGGTGAATCGAACTCATAGCCACCCTGTCTCCTTGCCCACCTCCTTGTCCATTCCTTCCATCCTGAATTCTTCCCTTGGCTTCTGTGGCACCACACTTCCCTGATTTTCTTCTAATCTCCCTGGCTATTCCTTCTTCATCCTTCTCACCAGCTTCTCATTCTTCAACCCTTCCATAAGTGTCAGAGTTCCCCAGGGTTTCATTCTCAGCTCATTTCCTGTTTAACTGCATGTTCTCTCCATGAGTGATAGCACACACTGTCAGATTTTTAACATCCTCCCACACGCTCATGACTCCCAGATCTTCACTTCTGACCTCTGTCCAGAGCTTCCTGGTCACACATCTTGATGGATAATGCCTCCAGAACATCAAGTGTATACCTTAAACTTAGCTTGTCCTGAATGGAATTCCCGACCCCAAATCTGCTACTCCTCTTTACTCTTGAAAACCTTACAGAGGACAGTTGTACTCTGTAACACATGGCGTTGTCAACTCAATGGCAATGGGTTTGGTTATTTGGTTTTGGGTTGATTGCATCACCATAACATAAGCCACAAATCTAGAACTCTTTACTTTCATTCTCCACATCTAACAAATTACCAAAGCCTGCTAAATTCACATCCTCAATAAGTCTCCAATCTGTCTCCTCCTCAAACTCACTGTCATTGTCCCATTTCTGGCCCTTATCTTCTCTATCACGGACCCTGCAATAGCCTCCTTCCTGGTCTTCCGCCTGTCATGCCTGTAATCCCACTGGCAACCTGAGTCATCTACCTGTAGTGAAAGCCTCATCAAGTCACTGTCCTGCCTGAGGCTCACTACTGCTTCCCAGTGCCCAGTCACACAAAATTATTCCTTCCCTACAGTTGTTAAAGACCTATTGTGTACCAGGGACTATACCAGGTATGAAGGAACACAATAAAGTGACTTTTGGCTTTTAAAGAATTTACTGTCTATCTGAGAAGGCAGATACATAAACATATACTGAGAACATAATGTGATAACTCCTGTGATAGATACATACAGGAACCCAGGACTGAGTTCCTTAAGGGCAGACGCTGTGACTTTGCAATCTCTGTATCCTCAATACCAGTGCCAGGTCTGATTCCAAGTATAATTGTTATTGAATACCAAATATATGCTCTTTTCCGATCCTCAGTTTCCCTCTGTAAAATGGCTCACAACTCACATATCAAATAAATCCTGTCTATGGACCTTGTTTGGATTCTGATTTCAATGAACCAATTATAATTTTACAAAATGAGACAATCAAGTAAATTTGAACATTGACTATATATACTTTGTTTTTTTAATACAATAATAGTACTGTGGCTATGCTTTTTTTTTTAAGTCATTATACTTTAGAGATATGTATAAAAGGATTTACAAATGAAGTGTGCAATGAAATAATACCCAGAAGTTGTCTAAAAATAACCCAGTGGTGCTGGGTAGGCTGAGTGGGTCAGGGTGTAGCTAAACAAGATTGGTAATATCTATGTTAATAACTGCGAGAAGCGATGGTTCAATGGCAGAATACTCACCTTCAGCCAGGAGACCTGGGTTTGATTCCCAGTCAATATACTTCATGTGTAGCCACCATTCTCTGTCACTGGAGTGTGGTACCAAGATGCTAAACAGGTTCCAGCAGAGCAAGCAGAATAAGATAAACTAGAAGAAACATCTGGTGATCTATATTCAGCACTCAGCCACTGAAAACCGTATTGGTATGTTTTTGTTGTGCATATTCTCAACAACAAAATCATAAAAATAAATTATTAAAAAAATAAGAAAGAAAGGAAACTCTATAGATCACAATAGCCTGAATCATGAAGAGGTCACAGGACTGGGCAGTCTTTCCTTCCCCTTGTGCACAGTGTTGCTATGAGTTGGGGGCAAAGTAAGGCAGCTAACAAGTGTTAATAATTGCAGAACTGAGGTGTTGGGTAAAATACATGACAAAATTAAATTTTCAGGGTTTTGTAGCAATTAAATAATTATACAAAATGTCTGCTACAGTGCTTGCTCTCTCAAAAACTCTAAATTTTGTTTCTTCCCTTGCCCCTTTAACTTCCTCCATGGAAAGCCTGGTGGCATAGTGATTAAGTGCTATGTCTGGTAACCAAAGGGTCAGCAGTTCAAATACCAGGTGGTCCTTGGAAACTCTATGGTGCAGTTCTACTCTGTCCTATAGGGTCTCTGTGAGTCAGAATCGACTTGACAGCAACGAGCTTGGTGTTACGGCAATACATAAGGGGAAGCAGGTCATTGGTGTGGGAATTAGAGGTGCATCAGCTGAAGAACAGGAAACACATGCAGCATCATTTCTCTCCTCTGCCTGAGAAAGGCAAAGTGGCTAGAGTTCCAGAATGCTCATAGCAGCCTGGGACAGTAATCTCAGCGCTCCGACAGCAGTGTAACAAACGGAAAGAAACCACAGCTTAAATTTTTGTGAAGAGAGAAAAACGCACTTGAATATAACCACTTGGCTGAAAGGGGGTTGTCTTTTTCCTCTGCGGCTTGAATCTCTTCTGCAATACCGCCACCTGGTGGCTATGTAGCATCTCTTTCCCTAGCATCTGGTTGCAATTTGCTCCACTGTGAACGCAGTGTGCAAGTTATGTCAAGAATAGATCCATCTCAGCGAATATGTTCCCTGAACTGCTCAAAGTTGATCATATTCTCTCTCATGTCCTGGAAAGTGCCTTGTACTTAAGTTCTGTTATAGCATCTCTTACTGTATTATAAGTGCCCATCAGCATTCATTCATTCAACAAAATTATTTTATAAGCAACCTTCTCTAGGGACAGACACTAAGTTAAGCATGGGAGAAACAATGGTGAACAATGCTAGTTGAGCAGAAATAGGTAAGCAGATAATTAAGATAGCCACCCTTCTGCCCCTTGTTAAAATAATAGCTATTATAATGTTTAACATCTATTGAGCACTACATGTTTCAGGAGCTTACCTAAATCCTTTATATATGAGGGCTGCCAATTAATTCATCCTAGAAAAAGTGCTACGTACCTCATTGCTGGATATCACTACAGTCACTTCAAACTGCTCCCCTTGGGAAGCTATATGTTGATACCAGCGCCTAGTCCACCCTTCAAAGCAATTTTTGGAATTCTTTTTCTGGAATGGCCATCACAACTGTTGTCATCTTGTTACCCTTGATGTCCTCAATGTCATCCAAATGTCTTCCTTTCAATATTTCCTTTATCTTCAGGTAAGCAAAAAAGTTTTTGGGGCCAGATCAGGTGAGTAAGGAGGGAGTTCCAATACAGTTTACTGGCCAAAAACTCCCTCACAGACAACCACACAATTAGGTTTGTGACTTCTCACTGTGCCACTGTGCACAATGACCATTCCAGAAAGAGTTACGAAATTGCTTTGAAGGGTGGAGTAGGCACTGGCATTGGTGCATAGCTTCCCAAGGGGAGTACTTTGAAGGTGACTGTCGTGATATTCAGGAATGAGGTATGTAGCACTTACGACAATTAAGTTCATGCACTTAACTGTCAGACCTTGTATACACATATTATCTTATTTAACTCTTACCACAAGTCTATAAGGTATGTATTGTTATTATCCCTGTATCACAGATGGCCAGTTGACATCAAGTCAATTATAACTTATGGTGTCAGAGAACTATGCTCCACGGGGTTTTCTACAGCTGATTTTTCAGAAGCAGATCATCAGACGTTTACCCTCTGAGTGGTACAAAGGGTTAACACTTCCACCTGCTAACCAAAGTTTGGTAGTTTAATCCACACAGAGATGCCTCAGAAGAAGACTGGTGATCTCCTCTGCTCAGAACACAGCCCAGGCTTGGCCCCAAGACAATCTTTCAGGGCCCTGAAAACAGAAGACTACCTAAGCATTTTCTTTATTAATCCAAATGCAGCCCACTGTTAAGGAGTTATGATCCAAATACGCACGCTAATTGCACCCTAAACAGAATTGAAACATACAGGCAGGGACTTCTGAAATGATGTAGTAAGAAACCTTCCAAAATCTATCCCTCCAAAATAAGCAACAGAAACACTGGCAAAAAAAAAGTTAAAAATCTACTTTTTCAGAACTCTGAAAGCTTTCAACAATCTGAGGATTTGTTATTCATGCAAACTTCTGAATCTTGGAAAGAACATCAAACTTTATGACATTTTTACCACTGCCATTGAGTAAGTTCTGACTCATAGGGACTATGCAGGCAGAGTAGGACTACCCCGTAGGGTTTCCAAGGCTGTGAATCTTTACGTAAGCATGCTGCCACATCTTTATTCTGCAGAGTAGCTGGTGGGTTCAAATCACTGAGTTTCTGGTTGGGAGCCGAGCACTCTAAACACTGCACCACCACGGTGCCTATGACCTTTTAGTTTCCCTTATTTGCATTCCCTGTCTCCTGTTCCTTGAAAACTAGAAGACTCACAACTATGGTGACTATGAAAACCAGCTGCCTGGTAGCCACCAGAGAGGGATGAAACAATTCTGGAGTTCCTCAAAAATTCCCATGCTTGAAATTTATCATTGATTGAGGGCAATGGTTGCACAGTCAGTTAATGCAATTAATAACACTAAGATGTATGCGTGAAAAATGTTGAGGTGGCATATGTGGTGTTACATATATTTTTATAACAACAGCAACAATAGTTCAGTTACTGCTGCTACTTCTATACAGCCAAACACCTGTGGCATTTGTTTTCTTGGTTTGGAGGTTTAAGGGTCATGGTTTCTTGGGACACTCCAGTTAACTGGCCAAATCTTATTTTTAGAGCTTCTGTTTAGCTCTTAGTTTCTTGAGTAGTCCCGATCTTAAAAGCTTGCAAGTGGCCATCCAAGTTACAATTGGTCTCCATTAGCCTGGAGGAGCAGAGGAAGGAATGTCAGTGTTGTAGTTATCTAGGGCTACTATAACAGAAATACCAGGGTGGAAAAGGGAGTGTGATGTCACATAGTGGATTGCAACTAATGTCACAAAACAATACGTGTATAAATTTTTGTATGACAAATTAGCTTGAGCTGTAAACTTTCACCTAAAGCACAATTTAAAAAAAAAAAAAAAAAAAAAAAAGAAGGCAATACCACCAGTAGATGGCTTTATCAAACAGAAGTTGACTCTCTCACAGTCCAGGAGCTGGAAATCCAGCAAAAGACTTCCTCTGTCTAATGGTTCTGGAGTAAAGTTTTTATCATTAATCTTCTCCTGGTCCAGGAGCTTATCAGAGCAGAAACTTTGAGTCCAAAGGATGTGCTCTGCTCCTAGACTTGCTTTCTTGTTCATATGAGGTTGTTCTGTCTCTCTGCTGGCTTCTTTTATACCTCAAAAGAGATTCGACTCAAGATACAACTTAATCCTGTACATTGAGTCCTGCCTCATTAACGTAACTGTCTCTAATCCTGTTTCATTAACATCATACCAAAAACAAATAAACAAACTCCAAACCCACTGTCATTGTGTCAATTTTGACTCACAGCAACTCTATAGGACAGAGCAGAATTGCTCCACAGGGTTTCCAAGAAGTAGCTGGTGGACTCAAACTGCCAACCCTTTGGTTAGCAGCTGTAGCATTCAATCACTATGCCACCAGGATTTCCCATTACCATCACAGATGCAGGATTTACAACACAGGAAAATCACATTGGATGACAAAATGGTGGACAATCATACAATACTGGGAAACATGCCCTAGCCAAGATGACAGATATTTTTGGGGAACACAGTCCAACCAATGACGGTCAGGAGTAGGACGAAGACACAGAATGTGTGTCTGATTGCCTCCACAAACAACTGCCTCTTTTGACATGAGACCAGAAGAACTAGAATGGTGCCTGGCTAATAATGAATGTTTTTGACTGAAGATACCATATTTTATGCAAGCAATGCACACGTTACACATTTTTTGACAATTATGCCCGCTCCCTGCAAGGTATTTTTGTGAGCATGTTAATTTCTAAATACCTCATGAGGAGTGGGCATAGTTGACAAAAAACATGACATTGCATCATTTGCATAAAAACATGGTATTCTCTAAGCAAGGGGAGAAGAATGCAGGACAGAATTTCAAAATCTCATGGAATCCAGACTTTCTGGAGCCACTGAAGCTGGATGAATCCACAGAATGAATGCCTTGACATATCTTTAAAGTTTGAACCAAAGATATCCCTGAAGTCTTTTCTATATATTGAAAAGATTTCTTTTATTGTACTTTAGATGAAGGTTTACAGAGCAAACTAGTTTCTCATTAAACAATTAATGTACATCCTGTTTTGTGACATTGGTTGTCAATCCCACAACATGTTAATCCTCTCCCCTTCTTGATCTTGGGTTTCCCATTGCTAGCTGTCCTATATCCTCCTACATTCTCATCCTTAACTCTGGGCTGGTGTGCCCGTTTAGTCTTGTTCTGTTTTATGACTCTGTCTGTTCTTTGGCTGAAGGGCAAACCTTAGGAGTGACTTCATTACTGGGCTATGAGGGTGTCTGGGGACCATGCTCTTGAGGTTTCTCCAGTCTGGCAGACCAGTAAGTCTGGTCTTTTTGTGTGTGTGTGTGTGAGTCATCATTTTGTTCTATATTTTCCTCCAGCTCTGCCCAGACACTTCTACTGTCAGGGCAGTTGGTGATGGTAATTGGACACTGTCTAGTTGTGCTGGACTCAGTCTGGTGGAGGCTGTGGAACTGATTCTGACTCATAGTGACCTTATAAGACAGAAGTGCCCATGGGGTTTTCAAGGCTGTAAAAATCTTTATGGAAGCTGCCATATCTTTCTCCCAAGGAGTGGCTGGTGTGTTAGAACCACCAAACTTTCAATTAGTAGCCAAACACTTAACTGCTGTGCTACCAGTTTAATCAAGAAAGAATGTCTGCTTTGAGCACTGTGATCTTATAAAAAAAAAAAGTCATCTGTATGTGATCAAATTGACAACAGGACAACTCAAAATGTTAGATGAGAACCTTAGGATACAGTAAATTGATGTTAATGGTGGAAGAATAATTTGGAAAAGGATGGCAAGGGTGATTGCGCAACCTGAAGTTTTCCATGCTACTGAATTTCAGTACGTGTAGAAATTGTTGAATGATACACATTTTCACCAAAACAGTAATATAAAAACCTTACCATCCTCTTGACATTGTCACTATTTAACCTATCTGGCAGCTCCCTGCAAAGGTTCCATTTGCAGGCTTGCCCTTATTTGACCTGATTTGGAACTTAGGACTTACTCAATGGGAAAAGCCCTATCCTCAGTGCATTTGTCACAACAATTGTTAATCAAAGCAGCTATCTGAGGCCGTAATACCAACTGAGGAAAACAAAAGGCAGGCCAAAAATCACAAAAGGAAGATCTGGAGAGTAAGAGATCCATAAGGTCTTTGAAAACTCCAATACATCCTGAGGATTTAAAGTCCACATACATCTAGAAATATCTGAGAACATGCCCAAGAAATATCTGAGAATGCCCTAATCTCTGACCTCCAGCTGACCTTGAGAATTTGTGAAAGCAGAAAGTGGGGACTAAGGCACAGAGCTATATATTGTCTACTAAAGCATCCTAAGGCATGTCCTGATAAACACACAACAGCCCCTCTGCAAAACGTAGAAGACTTATTCATTCAACATATTTTAGGATATCTCTGACCAAGTGTTAGCTAAAAACTAAACTAAGTAAGGAAACTCTGGTGGGTAGTGGTTAAGTGCTATGTCTGTTAACCAAAAGGTTGGCAGTTCAAATCCACCAGATGCTCCTTGGAAACTCTATGGGGTAGTTCTACTTTGTCCTTAGGGTTGCTATGAGTCAGAGTCAACTCATAGCAGGTTTTTTTTTTTTTTT
This sequence comes from Heterohyrax brucei, assembly GCA_028571685.1. Classification (NCBI taxonomy): domain Eukaryota; kingdom Metazoa; phylum Chordata; class Mammalia; order Hyracoidea; family Procaviidae; genus Heterohyrax; species Heterohyrax brucei. The sequence goes on from CM053166.1 coordinate 140,736,543, forward strand.
AAACTAAGCAGAGACTTAAGGAGCCATACTTAACAGGAAACACAGGCTTCACAGGAAAGACGGTAAACAAACACATAGCAACAAGAACAACAAAAACAGCAACAACAAACCCTGGAAAGGGGCAGAAAGATCTGACTTCCAGACTTGCTACATTATTCAAAACATTCAGTTTTCAACAACAATTCTGTAAGACCCATAAATAAACAGGAAAGTATGGCCCAAACATAAGAGGACAAAGAGCACCAAATAGAAACTGTTCCTGCGGGAGCCCAGACATAGGACTTACTCGACAAAGACTTTAAGTAAGCTTTTACAAATATGTTCAAGGAACTACAGCAAACTATGTGTAAAGAAGTAAAGTATGAGAAAGATGTCTTACTATGTAGAGAATATCAACAGGAAATAGAAATTATATAAAAAAAGAACCACATAAAAATCGTGCAGTTGAAAAGTAATTGTGAAACTGAAAAATTAAAATGAAATATTTACCAGAGAAGTTCAACAGCAGATTTGAGCTGCCAGAAAAGAAATAATCAGCAAGTTTAAAGACAGTTTAACTGAGACTATGGAATCTGAGAAGCAGGAAGAAAAAAACCACCAACAAAGCTTCAGAGACCTGTGAAACACCATCAAGTGTATCAACATAGACATAATGAGTTTCCCAAGGAGAGAAGAAAGAGAAAAGGGCGGAAAGTGTATTTGAAGAAACAATATCCAAAACTCCTCCAATCTGAAGAAAAACATTAATCTGTACATCCATGAAGCTCCATGAATTCTAAATAGGACAAACTCAAAGAGAACATACCTAGAAACAGCCTAACACCAGGAACATGACAAGGTTTTCCACTCTTGTCACTTATAATTAGTGTTGTACTAGAGGTACTAGCCATGACAATTAAGAAATAAAAATTAATAAAAGGAATCTGTATTTGACAAAAAGAAGTAAATCTCCATTTGCAGATGGTATAATCTTGTATATGCAAGATATACAAAAGTATATGCATATATAGAAAATCTTAAGGAACTTATAAAATTACTACTAGAACTAATAATTGAAAAAAATTCAAGAGTTCCAGGATAGAAGTTTAATATGCAAAAGTCAATTGCATTTCTATACACTAGCAATGAATGGGAATTCCAGAACACCTAATTGTGCTCTTAAGGAATCTGTGTATGGATCAAGAGGTAGTCATGCAAACGGAACAAGGAGACACTGCATGGTTTAAAGTCAGGAAAGATATACGCCAGGGTTGTATCCTTTCAGCATACCTTTTCCATTTGTATGACAAGCAAATAATCTGAGAAGTTGGATTATACAAAGAAGAATCAGGATTGGAGGACAACTCATTAACAAACTGTGTCACACAGATGACACCACCTTACTTGCTGGAAGTGAAGAAGAGTTGTTATAGAAAATAAGAAAAAATAAAACTTACTGGAGCTCTTTGCATGCAAACAACAATATGTAATGGTTAACAAGGTGGGCTCAGACCAACTAGGAAGCCCACAGTCTCAATTTTATAGCTTGGCATGCAGGACCCAACAAAACCAAACCCACTGCCATTCAGTCAATACCAACTCATAGTGACCTTACAGGACAGAGTAGAACTGCCCTACAGAGTTCCCAAGGAGCATCTGGTAGTTTCGAACTGCCAACCTTTTGGTTAGCAGCCATAGCACTTAACCACTACGCCACCAGGATTTCCCAGGGGTCACTAAAAAAGCCTGCATTTTCCACATGACAGAGAATAATGCAATCCAGGATGTGGATCCAGGGACTGTTTCATTGTTTTAATTGTGTTCTGTTCATTTTAAACTGAAGTCTGTTACTAGGAAAAGATTAAAAGGACCAAAATGACACTCTTGAATACACTTTAAACCTGTCGCCATTGAGTCGATTTCAGCTCACAATGACCCTATAGACCAGAGTAGAACTGCTCCGTGCATGTGGTTTCCAAAGAGTGGCTAGTGGATTAGAACGGCCAGACTTTTGGTTAGCAGCTGAACCTCTTAACTACTGTATCACTAGGGCTCTGAATACATTTTACTAGATATAATTTCTTACTTTGGTCAACATGCGTTCCTTGCCTAACTCCTGTTTGCTAAAGGTGTGGGTTTCCTCTCACCCCTCCACTTCTGCAGGCTTCTGATGGAATATACACACAAGGGTCTGTTTTAATAATTCAATAATAATGGTGACAGATAATAATAATGCCTAACATTTAAATAGCATTTAATGTTTCCCAGGCATCACCCTAAAAGGCTGGCTTATATGAACTCTGTGAATCCCCCTAACAAGGTACTGTTTACAGATGAGGATACCACGGCACAGAGGAGCTAAGCAACTTGCCCAGGGTCTTCAAGCCTGGATTCCAACCCAGACAGCCTTGCTCCAGCATCTACACTCTTAAATTGGGCAAGCCCCCACAACTCTGCATAGGAGGGCCTCTTATAAACCACAGGAGGTAACATGGCTTGGGACTGAGGTGAAAGTGTGGCTTCTTACTTCCCACTCCCTGCACTTAAGATTTTAAATCTTAGTAACTGTACTCTCAAGGAGCCCTGGTGGTGCAGTGGTTAAGCACCAGCCTGGCAACCAAGAGGCTTACAGTTGGAACTCACTCAGTGGCTCCATGGGAGAAAAGACCAGGCAATATATTGCTGTAAAGATTACAGCCTACAAAACCCTATGGGACAGTTTTACTCTGTCCAGTAGGGTAGCCATGAGTCAAAATTGACTCCACAACACCTAACAACTGTAAGTTCAGACACCACAGACAACAGAGAGAGTAATTTTCCCATATATGTTTGCTCAAACTTCTTTGGCCTTGGGGGTGGCAATCAGGAAGAAGCATAGGAAAGCCTATCTTCTTCACAACCCAATGAGCAGAGGCAAGAAAAAAAGCACTATGCAAAGAGCAGGAGAAATCACATGGGGAAGGGGCTCCCTTAGTGAGACTTCAAGCAGGAGTTACCATGGTGATGCCCATAGGCCAGTGAGTACAGGGCCAACAGGGTCTTCAGTTTTCTCAATCTGATAATTTCTTTTTAGCCACACTCATGGCCTCCATTACCTGCCTGATAAAAGGCTCCCTTGAGCAACCAGCTGTATCTCTGCTTTTTGCTATAATGAATTACCAGTTTTCCCAAGAAACTTTTAACGCTATATCCAGACATTTCACTCTCAGCATGTCACATTTTGCTTTTATCAGAACCCTAATGCATAAGTCCAGTGGAAGTCTGAAAATTGCCTCATGGTCCACAGAATTGCTACCATGCAAAGATAAGTGGTAACAGAGCAGTGGAAAAATACAAGGACAAATAAAGCTATTTTTGGCTTTGTTTTTCTGCTTTCATACCAGGCAATTTTGTAAGAGGTAAGACTGTAGTGATAAGCCAAGGTATGATGCCCATGTCCCTAAAGGTTTTTTTGGTTGTTGTTATCCTCATAACCCCAAAACCCGCTGCCATGGAGTCGGGTCTGACTCGTGGTGACCCTAATAGGTCAGGGTAGAACTGCCCACAGAGTTTCCAAGGAGCGCCTGGTGGATGTGAACTGCTGACATTTTGCTTAGCGGACAAAGCACTTAACCCACTATGCCACCAGGTTTTTGTTGTCCTCATACTTGTCCTTATATATGAGTGTGCCTTTACATTCATCATTTATCATTTCAGTAATTATTTACTGAGTGCCTACTATGTGCCAAGCACTGTTCTAGGCCTTGGGGATTCAGCAGTGAACTAAACAGATGAAAAGTTCTGCCCTGATGAAGCATACATCTTCATCTCTGTTTCCATCATCTAGTGCTGCTATAACAGAAATACCACAAGAGGATGGCTTCAATGAAGAGGAATTTATTTTTTCACAGTACAGTAGGCTAAAAGTTCAAATCCAGGGTGCCAGATCAAGGGGAAGGCTTTCCTCTCTGTCAGTTCTGGAGAAAAGTCTTTATCATCAATTTTTCCTTGATTAAGGAGCTTCTCAGGTGCACAGACCCCAGGTCCCCCACTCTTCACTCGTCTGCTAACTTCTCTCTCCTTTTATCTCTTGTATGATAAAAGATGATGCAGACCACACCCCAGGAAGACTCCCTTTACATTTGATGTGACTGATGATGCTACAACCCACCCTACTGATATTCAACATAACCCAGTCCTGCCTCATTTACCACAGCCACAAATTAGGACTTACAACACACAGGAATATTATATCAGATGACAAAATGGAGGACAACTACACAGTACTGGGAATCATGGCCTAACCAAGTTGACACATGTTTTGGGGTCACACAATTCAATCCATGATAATCTCCATCCTCTCCCTTCCTCTTCTTTTCATCCTTCATCTAGAGAACATTAGGCTGTAAATAAGGAGACCAGGGTTCTGGTTCCAGCTCTGCCACTAATTAGATGAGTAGCCTTCACCAGCATCTCCAGGATAATGTTCCCTCTCTGCAGGTTCGGAAGGTGAGTAAAATACCTGTATTGGAGCTGTGTGAAGAGCCCACGTTAGCATACTTGCAAACTTCTTTTTTCAGTTTTCCCTCTTCTGTCATCAGACTTCAAATTTCGGGGATCTCTGGAATCAAAGAAACCTTCAGTAGCAGCAAAGCTAAATTCTTTGTCAACTAGCGAATTTCCTGTCTTCCAAATCCATGCCTTCTTCACTCCCTTTATGTTAACCAAACGTCCTACCTCTGATAAGGTTACTATTGCTTCATAATATATCACTCTTGGATTACTGGGGCTCAGCAACTGCAACAGGGATTGTTTATGCTCTAGGCCTTGGGAAAACTCAGTGGCTGGGGGTTTTAATCATCTAGAGATGTGTTTATTCACAGGTTTGCTGCTTGTCATAGGCTGTTGGCTGAAACTTCAACTGGGGCTGTTGATCACAGCACCCATAAGTAGCCTCACACAGCCCTGGGATTTCTCACAGCATGGCAGCCTCAGGGTGACCAGACTCCTTATATGGCAGCTCACTACCACAACCATTTGCCACTGAGTTCATTTCAACTAATGGCAACTCCATGTGTGTCAGAGCAGAATTGTGCTCCTCGTGGTTTTCAATAGCTTGATTTTTCAGAGGTAGATAGCCAAGCCTTATTTCTGGGTGGTTTTGAACCTCCAACCTTTTGGTTTAGTAGCTGAGCATATTAACCAAACCGAACGAAACCCGTTGCCATCAAGTCAGTTCTGACTCATAGCAACCCTATAGGGCAGAATAGAATGGACCCAGATGGTTATGAAGGAGTGCCTGGTGGATGTGACCTGCCAACCTCTTGATTAGCAGCCATAGCTCTTAACCACTGTGCCACTAAGCTTTCCATCACGTTATCCAGGACTCTAAAAATGAATGTCGCTGCAGATCGTGCAGAAAATTTGCATCACCTTTAATGGTGCTGCCTCATTTCTTGCTATTCTACTGGTCAATACAGTAAAAGCCTGCCCAGATAGATTCAAAGCAGACAGGACATTTACCCTACATCTCAATGGAAGGATGGCAAGTTCACACTGTAGAAGAGGCTGTGAGAGATACTGCTGTGGCTATCTTTGAAAAATTTAATCTGTCACATTCTATCTACATATCTTGCTTAAGTTTACTCTGATGTGATTTTTTTTTAAAAAAAGAAAGAAAAACAACCCCAAGGGACTACTATTTTACCTAGGACTCAATTCAGGGGACTACTATTTTACCTAGGACTCAATTCAGGGGACTACTATTTTACCTAGGACTCAACTCAAGGGACTACTATTTTACCTAAGACTACTGAGTTCTGTCCTAGGTAAAATAGTTGTCCCCTGGGGTTATCTGGATTGACACTGTGGTTGCAACAATGGGCCTAAACATATAAATGATTGTGGAGACATGGCACAGGACTGGACATTGTTTCATTTCATTCTGTTGTGCACAGGGTCCCTGTGAGTCAGAACTGACTTGACAGCACCTAACAACAACTAACAGATCTCAGGTTGTTGTTGTCAAGTGACATCAAGTCAATTCCAACTCATAGCAACCCTTTGCACAACAGAACGAAACACTGCCCGGTCCTGTGCCATGCCCACAAGCATTTTTATGGTGTCAGTCCATCTCACTGGGGGTCTTCCTCTTTTTCACTGACCCCCCACTCTATCAAGCATGATGTCCTTCTCCAGGCATTGATGTCTCCTGTTAGAGGGGAATCAAATAATTCCATCCACATCCAATCTCGAACTTCTCTTGTTTATCTCACTGGACCATTTCCCTACTAGACATGAGTTCTGGCACAGAGGGAGTTTGGTCTGTTACAGGCTGCTGGACCTAGAAATGGTCCCTCTTAGCGTAAAAGCAGCCCCTGAGCTGGTCTAGTACTATCAGCTACATCTTGGTGTGGTTAGTAACTGGTCTGTTCCTAACAGCTAGACCGTGAGGTTCTGACGAACATCCTCTCACAGAACATCAGCATCATACAAGGCCACTCTGTGACCATGCTAAACCAAGACAAAAATCAAGACCACTGTGTAATCATCTGAAAAGAGACAAAACATAGACTTCAGTCAAACCATAAAAATGATAAAATACCCTCCTATTCTGTCTGATATGAGTAACTGCTACTTCCTTATGAATTATCCTCATTCTAGTCTAACCTTCTTCAAGATAAGACTCATTAAGATACCAAGTCATGAGAATTGTCCCATTTCTGGACAAAATCCAAAACCAGGGCAAAACCTCCCTTCTTTAAATCCTTTACAAAATCACCGGACAGGAGAACAAATCCTGCAATGAATCTTTTCTAATCCCTTTTACTGAGATGCCCCCCACGGTTTCTCACGGTACGTATTCTCCCTTGATGAAACGTGCAATGACTTCAATTTGTTTAACCACAGGTGGGTTCCTGGTGTTCTTTGGCTAGAGGGCACTGATGGCTCCTCTAAATATCTTGACATCAGAGAATACCTTTCTAGCCAAGATCATTTCCGATACACTGAACCCCAGCTTTTAGTCAAATTTTGGATTTGGAAGACAACTATATCAATTCCCTAGACCTCAAGAAGTTACTAAAATGCCTTTATAGTTAAAACACAAGTATCAGATTCGGTAAATCTTCCACATTTCCTCCTAATCCCCTAATCAAGTACAGAAAGATTATCCCGAGGCAGCCAACACTGTCCTGTCTCCAGCAGTCCAGGATCTAAGGGCAACAATAGCCTGCAGAATAATGCACCTAAGCCTCTGCTATAGGAAAAGAATAGGGATACGGAGGTCAACTGGCTCTTTAGTTGTGATTCCAGAACATTTCTGTCTCTTCCTCCCTCTTGCCAGTGGGTTCTTCATTTTCCTTCTGATCTCATTTTGAAAAGGTAAAATGTGACAATAATTAGGACAATTACCCTTTTTCCCCTCTCCCTTTATACTTCTGAAGGAGCACTGGCGGTACCGTGTTTAAGAGCTCGGGTGCTAACCAAAAGGTCAGCCATTTAAACCCATCAGCTACTCTGCAGGAGAAAGATGTGGCAGTCAGCTTTTGTGAAGATTACAGCCTTGGAAACCCTATGGGACAATTCTACTCTGTCTTTTAGGGTTGCCATAAACTGGAATTGACGCCACAGTGATGAGTTTTACATTTCCCACTGACTTAATGCAAGGACTCTCATCCCCAGAAAAACTATTCTGAATAAAACATAGATCTCCACGCCTTGGTGATTAAGTGCCAGACCAGAAAGCTCACTCTACTTTAGGTTACTAACCCAGTGTTGTCTGATTTAGGAAATAATATCGGAATCATTATTCTCTGTCCTTGAACATAGAGAATGTGACTCAACTGGAGCTGGGCTCACAAAGACACATTAACTGGGACCTGAGGTTTAAAGACAATAGGTAGGACAATCTTGGAAATGACGTTTTAAGGAAGGAAAACATCCTTTACGGAACCTTACACATGAGCCAACCAAACAGAACATAAGGACTTCCCACTCTTACTTTCTACTAACATTTAGTGAATAGAAAATTTTGTTGGACTAAGGAAAATCCTCCTGACTGTCATGACTCAAACCTATACTAATGATTGTTAAGAAATGTAGGATCACAGTTTCTAGCCAATCTGTGAAAAGGTGAAGCTTTCAGTGGCTTTGCCTGTGTGTGACATTAGTATATACTGATGACTCCATAACATTCTTTTGACTCAAAGCAGAATTGGTTGTGGCAGTATGCTTGCCTATTCTCTAATCCTTGGACTCTGGCAGACGTGACTATGGCAGCATATTTGTCCATTTTCCCGTTATTCCCTATTCTGCAATTTTTGGACTTCGACAGACATGGATGTAGCAGCATGCTTGAACATTTTCCCATTCTTGCTTATTCTTCAGTCCCTAGATTCAGGCAGACATTAGCCCTGACACCATGCTTGTCTGCTTCCTATTTTTGCCTTTTTGAATATATGTCGAATAAAGCTTTCTTTTTGCTTTACTAAACTTTGTGATGCTTTCCCTGTACAGCAGCTAAAAGGCATAAACATCAAGGACTTCTGAAGCTACATATCCAGTTGAACTCCCGGAGACCTGGACTATGGAGTGAAGCTGGCAAAAGAGAGGTCCTATCTTCTGGACCCATGTATACCTACTCCATATCCCTCTGACACCAACAAGGTGAGTGCCATCAGAAGACAAGCCTTTGCTTATTCGTTTTAATTTTGTTTCTCACGTTTTCTTAAGTTTTCTTTGGCATATTTGTTTGAAAAATCAGTTGGTTGATTGAGGAGAATCTTTCTTAGATTTTTGCTTGATCATTTGGTTAAGAGTAACATTTAGTAACTCTTCTGGTGAACTGCAGTTTGGGTCAGCATTTAGACGTTTGAAACATTAAATTGGTAATTCTATTCTCAAAGAGCTCTGGATCACCATAACCCACAAAATTCAGGCCTTTTGCGACTTGGAGAAAATCTAGAAAATGGTGTTCTATTTTGACAGATCCTCAGGGGACCGTGGCAGCTCCTGATCTGTGTTATAAAATTTTTATGATATACAGTAGAAATGATTTGGAATTTCAATGACGACTTTGGGACAACAAGTTTTCATTTATGTTGTCCCTTCTTTCCTCTTTGGGGTATTTTGCTTGACACTCAGGTTTTGTCAAGGGATCTAATATTCCTCTATCTGAGGCTCTGGCAAGTTCATAAGTTTTATCTAGAACCTGTTTTTTTCCATTGAATTGAGTTGATTTTTTAAAAAATTGCTATGTACACTTTAAGACTAGAATCCTCATATCCTTGTTTTTATATGATATTGTTTGCTGAGTGTATGTGATCCTTTTGTCTCCTTTTCTTCTAAGAGCTTGCATTTGGTCTACAGCACTGTGTCTGTTTCAGTCTTATATTAAGTTGGCGGCTATGGCTGAGAATTGCTGTTTTTTGTAAGGCTATGTTAGAACCTCAGTTCTTTCCTCATCCCAAAAAAGTGCATCTTCTGTCTGTCTTATGATTTAGACTTTTAATAGTTACTTGCAGAAATTTTGCTACAACTTGGTGGGTTTGAAAAGCACACCAAGAGCTTTATGTTCTCTGTAATCTTAAAAGTAAAACCTTTCTAAGTAACTTACGCCAAATATACGAAATGTGTTTATTTAAAGGATAGTTTTTAAATAATATTTTATTGTGATTGAAAGTATACAATTCAAATTAAATTTGCATGCCTGCCTATCTGCAGTTCCTTCTGCTCTCCTTTCCCAGTGACAACACACTGCTCCTTTTCATTCTATGTATGTCGTACCCTCTTAACAATCTCCTGTGGCCTCTTCTCCACCCTCTCCTCTCCCAGCTAGAAAGAGGCCAGTAGGAAAGCACCATATAGATGCATAGAACCATAAAGTACATACACCTTATGGTCACATTGTGTCACCACATCCAGTCCATTCCTGTCCAAAGAGTTAACCTCAATAATGTTTTCTGGTCAGGGGTAGCATCAGGTCTAGGGGCCATGCTCCCAAGGGAACCACCAGGCTGCTGGACCATCAGTTGTGGTCTTTTAGTGGAGTTCTTGAGGTGCACTCCTCTTTTTCCTGTGTTGCCCACTGTGCCTCAACATTGTATGCCACATCATGGCTGTCTTTGGTGCTGGCTGGGCACCATCTGGTTCTTCTGGCCACATGCTGATACAGTCACTCATTCACATGGGTCCTTCTGTCTCCTGGGCTCTTTTATCCTCCTGTCTTTGTTGTTCCCGGTAATCATGTGTTCCAGATGAGCTGGGACCAGTTGGTGTACCTCAGATGGCAGCTTGCTGGCTTTTAAGATCCTAGATGCCACTCATCAGTATGGGGTGCAGAAGATTCTCTTAGCAATATGCTAGTTATGCCATTTGGCCTTGATATCCCCTGAGAGAATGGTCCCCAGACCCCCTCAATTGCTACTCTATCCTTGCAATATTGGGTTAAGATTAGAAGAGCTTTGCAGTTTATATTGAAGGCCAGTTATGTTGCTTTTACCCAACCAAATTTCTATCATCTAATCTATGACCAGCCATTTCCCTCCCTTCTCACTTTTGTAGCCATCAAAGAGTCTTTTATTCTGTACATGAGTCTATTTTTAAGTCCTTATAGTAGGGGTCTTATACAAAATTTGTTCTTTTGTTGCTGACTGATTTTACTCAGCATAATGTCTTCCAATGGAAACCAGATTATGAGATGCTTTCTAAAATCATCATTGTCCTTTACCTCTGTATAGTGTTGCATTGAGTATATGTACCATAGTTCGTTTATCAGTTTTTCTGTTGTTGGGCATCTAGGTTGATTTCATCTTTTTGCTATTGTGGACTGTGCTGCGATAAACATTCATGTGTATGTATCTGTTCCTATGACTGCCTTTGATTCTGTAGGATGTATTCTGAGCACTGGGATTACTGGATCAAATGGTATATCTACTTCCAGCTTTTTAATGAAGCACCAAATTGTCTTCCATAGAGGTTGTACCATTTTGCAATCCCACAAGCAGTGTAGAAGAGTTCTGATCTCTCCATAGCCTCTCCAGCATTTGTTGATTTGTGGTTTTGGGCTTATAGCCAACCTTACTGGGGTGAGACAGTATCTCATTGTAGTTTTGGTTTGGATTTCTCTAATAACTAATGATTGTGAGCATTTCCTCATGTGTCTTTTGGCTGCCTAGATGTCCTCTTTGGTGAAGTGTCTGTCCATATCCTTTGCCCAACATTTAATTGGGTTATTTACCTTTTTCTTGCTGATATTTTGTAGTAGCTTGTGTATTATGGAGATCAGACGTCAGTCCGACATGTAGTTGCCAAATATTTTTTCCCATTCTGTAGGTGGTCTTTTAATTCATTTGATAAAGTCTTTGGATGAGCAAAAGTGTTTGATTCTTAGTAGTTCCTATATATCTATTTTCTTTTCTATTTGGTCGTGCTTTGTCAGATTTTGAAGTCTAAGTTGTGTATTAAAACTTCCATTGTTGACCCTATTTTTTCTTGCATGATCTTTATTGTGTAGGTTTGACATTTGGGTCTTTCATCCAATTTGAGTTAGTTTTTGTGTAAGGTAAGGTGTAAGACATGGGTCTTGTTTCAGTTTTTTGCCAATGAATATCCAATTTTGCCAGCAGTGTTTGTTAAAGAGACTGTTTTAACCCCAGTTTATAGTGTTAGAGGCTTTGTCAAATATCAACTGTTCATAAGAGGATGGTGGCATCTCTGGGGTCTCAACTCTGTTCCATTGGTCTATATGTCTCTTTTTGTACAAGGACCACACTGTTTCAACTACTGTGGCAGTGTAATATGTTCTAAAATCAGGTAGTGAGAGGCCTCCCACTGTGTCCTCTTCTTCAGTAGTGCTTTGCTTATCCAGGGTTTCTTCCCCTTCCAAACAGAGTTGGTGATTTCTTTCTCCATCTCATTAAAAAATGTCACTGGAACTTGTATTGGGATATATGTACATCACTTTGGGTAAAATAGAAATTTTCACAATGCTAAGTCTTCCTATTCACAAGCAGGGTAGGTTTCTCCACTTATGTAAGTCTCTCATGGTTTCTTGAGCTAAGGTCTTGTAGTTTTCTTTATACAGATCTCATTTCTCTAGTTAGATTTATTTCTAGGTATTTTATCTTCTTGGGGGCTATAGTAAATGGTATTGATTTGGTGATTTCTTCTTTGATAATCTCTGTTGGTGAAAAGAATCCTACTAATTTACTTACGTTTACCCTATATCCTGATACTTTGCTAAACTCTTCCATTAGTTCCAGTAGTTTATTTGTGGATTCTTTAGAATTCTGTGTATACAGTCATATCATCTGCAAATAAGGAGATTTTTACTTCCTTTTGCTGACATGGATGCCTTTTATTTCTTTGCCTTGTCTAATTGCTCTGGTGAGAACTTCTGGTACAATGTTGAAAAGAAGCGGTGAGAGTGGGCATCCTTGTCTAGTTCCCGTTCCCAAGGGGAATTCCTTCTGTCTTTCTCCATTCAGATGATGTAGGCTTTGTGTAGATACCCCTTATTGCATTGAGGAATTTCCCTTCTATGCTTATTTTGCTGAAAGTGTTTAGCATGAATGGGTGTTGGACTTTGTAGAATGCCTTTTCTGCATCAATTGACAAAATCAGGTGCTTCTTATCTTTTGTGTTATTTATGTGGTTGATCACATTAATTGTTTTTCTGATGTTTAACCAGCCTGCATCCCTGGTATGAATCCAACTTGGTCATGATGAATTATTATTTTGATGTGTTGCTGAATTCTATTGGCAAGGATTTTGTTGAAGATTTTTCCATCCAGGTTCATGAGTAATACTGGTTTGTAATTTTCTTCTTTAGTGGGATCTTTCCCTGGCTTTGGTATCAAGGTTATGCTGGCATCATAGAATCAATTTGGGAGTACTGTACCCCTTTCTATGCTGTGACATAGTCTCAATAGTATTGGAGTTAACTCTTCTTTAAAAGAATTCTTTGGTGAAGCCATCTGGGCCAGGACGTTTTTATGGTTAGTAGTTTTTTGATGACTTTTTCAATCTCTTCCTTTGTGATGGTTTTATTAAGTTGTTCTACTTCTCCTCATGATAATTTTGGTAGGTGATATGAATCTAGAAATTTGTCTATTTCCTCTAGGTTTTCAAATCTGTTAGAATACAGTCTTTTGTAATATTCTGCTATGATACTTTTGATTTCAGTTGAGTCTGTTGGGACATCACTCATCTCATTTCTTATGTGGGTTATTTGTTTCCTTTCCTGCCTTTCTTTTGTGAGTTTAGCCAGTGGTTTACCAATGTTGTTTATCTTTTCAAAAACTATCATTTGATTTTGTTAATTTTTTCTTTTTATTGTGAATTATGAACAATTTTACAATCTGTATCATGCTGCCATATAACACCCAGAACCTCTATTCTATTCTTGCTGCCCTCCATGACCCCCGTCCACGTGACAGCACATTTTCCCTTTTGTTCAGTTTCCTATGATGTTGTGATAAAAGTCTGGCCCTCCTCTTTCTTCTTGTTCAAGTTGTAGGGTTAATTATTTGATTTCGGTTCTTCCTTCCTCCCAGACGTGTGCATTTATAAACTGACCTCTGATCATCGCTTTTGCTGTACCCCATAGGTTCTGCTAGGACATGTTTTCATTCTCATTTGATTCCATACATTTCGTCATTTCATCCTTGATTTCTTCTATGACCCATGGCTTTCTGAGCAAGGTGTTGTTCAGTTTCCATGAGTTCCAATTTCTATCTATGTTTTTTCTGCTATTGATTTTGACTTTTATGGCTTTATGGCCCCAAAAGATACTTTGCAATAATTCAGTGGTGTGGATTTTGTGGAGACTTGCTTTATGTCTTCACACATGGTCTATTCTGGAAAATGTTCTTCTTAAAAAATGTCATTGGAAGTTGAATTGGGATTACATTGTATGTACAGATTGCTTTGGTTAGTATAGACATTTTCCCAATGTTAAGTCTTCCTCTCTAGTAGCAAGGTAGATTTCGCTACTTGTGTAGTCATTTTTCATTTCTTGCAGTAGGGACTTGTAGTTTACTTTGTATAGACGTTTTACATCTCTGGTTAGATTTATATGCAGGTATTTTATCATCTTAGGGTCTATAGTAAATGGCAATGATCTAGCGATTTCTTTTTTGGTTGTCTTTTTGTTGGTGTAAAGGAATTCCCCTGATTTATGTATGTTTATCTTGTATCCTGTTACTTTGCTGAAGTCATCTATTAGATCCAGTAGTTTTTTGGTGGATTCTTTAGGGTTTTCTGTGTATAAGATCATATCATCCACAAATAGTGATACTTTGAATTCTTCTTTGCCAATTTGGAGGCCCCTTATTTCTTTACCATGTCTAATTGCTCTGGCTAGGACCAGCAGAACAATGCTGAACAGAAGTGGTGACAATGGGCATCCTTCTCTACTGCCTGTTCTTAAGAGGAATGTTTTCAACTTCTCTCCATTAAGGATAATGTTAGTTGTTGGTTTAGTGTAGATGGCCTTTATTATGTTGAGGAACTTCCATTCTATTCCTGTTTTGCTGAGAATTTTAACATGAATGGGTGTTGGACTTTATCAAGTGCCTTTTCTGCATCGATTGATAGAATCAGATGGTTCTTGTCTTTTATTTTGTTTATGTGGTTGATTACATTAAATTCTTTTGCTTGTTTCTGGCCACCCTCAGCTGTGTCTACCCTCATCTGTAGTTTTATTGAGTTTGATTATGATGTGACTTGGTGTACTTCTTTTGGGATCTATCTTTTCTTAAATTTTTAATTTTACTTTTTTAAAAATTATGACTGAATGAAAATGTACAATGGAGATCTCAGGGTGCACTCCTATTTACTCTCTTGTTGCCAGTGAGAGTCAACTTTGTGAGCTCCATCGTGCTTTCACTGCCACTCCAAGGTGGGCAAGACTCAAGTGCTGCTGCTGCTGCAGCACTTCTGCCTTTGGTTTGGGGAGATCCTTCATGGAGACTCAGCCTCAGGTGTAGGGAGAGGGAGTGGTCACTGGCTTGTGCCCCTTTCCCCAAGTTGTCACTCCAATGGCTATTTAGCTACTGGTGCAATCAGTCCACTCCTCTGGAGTCACCTGACCCAAGCCTCTCAGGCACACTTGGCTCTAGTGGCTGTCCAGTCACTGAGGTGACCTCTAGGCTTGTCTGAGTTTAGGCCACACAAATGCACTGGGTTCCAATGGCTGCCCAGCTGCTGGTACAATCACTCCCCCTCCCATGTGTCTCCTGAGCCCAGTCTCCCTAGTTCATGTGACACCAATGGCTGTGTAGCTGCTGGGCCAATCTCTCCCCGCCTCCTGGTTCACCTGAGCCCAAGCCTTCCTGGTGGATGCAGCATTAACACTGTCTAGCCACTGGTGATCACTGCCCTTTCCCTACGGTCACCTGAGCTGAGATCTCCCTGGAGTACACCACTCCAATGGCTGCCGTTTCTAGGGCAGTAGCTTCCCTCTCTCCAGGTCACTTGAGCTCAAACCACTCTGGTTCACTTGGCTCCAGTGGCTGCCTAGGCGCTGAGGTAATCTCTTCTCTCCTCCTGGTTCACCTGAGCCAAAGCCTGGGGAGATAGCACCAGGCCACCTGGCCAGTGGGACTGTCAGGCACTGACTGACAGCTGGCCTTGTCCCAGAGTGTTCTAACCTGCATGGGGGTCTTCAGGTCTTGGCTGTGGGCTGCAGCTGCGATGCTTAGGCTGGGGCAGGTCACTTTAGTCCAATTTAAGGTTGCCTGAGATCTTGTTTTGCACCTCTGCTTGGCTGCTGTGATTTGCTGGAGGCAGCTTTTCTCCCGGGCCAAGTTGCCTTCAGTTCGTGGAGAATTCCTGCCCAGTCTGTATTGTTTTGTCTGAAGTGGTTCTGGGATCCTGAGACCTTCCTTTCACTCTCTTTGTACACAGGGTTCTCTAAGCACAGTTCAGTCCTTCTAGATTGCTGGATTTGGTGGATTTCATTAATTTTGAGGATCTTATTTGCTCCAGGGTTTAGCAAGGATGTGTTGTTACTCTGCCATCTTGTCTCTCAATTTCTGTTGTTTCAATTGTTCTTCTATTTTCTAATTCATTTAGTTCTGCTCTAATTTTTTTTATCTGTTTTCTTCTGGTAACTGAGGGGTTCCTCTGTTTTTCTCTTTCTTCTTGTTCAAGTTGTAGGGTTAATTATTTGATTTCGGTTCTTCCTTCCTCCCAGACGTGTGCATTTATAAACTGACCTCTGATCATCGCTTTTGCTGTACCCCATAGGTTCTGCTAGGACATGTTTTCATTCTCATTTGATTCCATACATTTTGTCATTTCATCCTTGATTTCTTCTATGACCCATGGCTTTCTGAGCAAGGTGTTTTTCAGTTTCCATGAGTTCCAATTTCTATCTATGTTTTTTCTGCTATTGATTTTGACTTTTATGGCTTTATGGCCCCAAAAGATACTTTGCAATAATTCAGTGGTGTGGATTTTGTGGAGACTTGCTTTATGTCTTCACACATGGTCTATTCTGGAAAATGTTCTATGTGCTTTGGAGAAGAAGGTGTATTTATCGGTTGATGTATAAAAGTTTTGTATATGTCAATGACGTCTAGTTGGTTAATTGTCATAAAAAGATCTTCTGAATCTTTACTGAACTTTTTTTCTGGATGATGTGCCCATTACTTAAAGAGGGGTGTTCAAGTCTCCCACTACTATTGTCAAGTGATCTGTCTCATTTTTCAGTGTAGTCAGTTCAATGTATTTAGATGCTCTGATATTGGGTGCTTAAATATTTAGTATTGTTAAGTCCTGCTTTTGTACTGAAACTTTCAGAAATAAATAGTGACCACTCTTGTCCACAATGGTTGATTTTACATTAAAATTTTATCTGAGATTAGTATTGCCACACCTGGTATCCTTTGTATGTTGTTAGCCTGGTATATATTCTTCCATCATTTAATTTTCAGTTTGTTCATATCTTTGAGTCTAAGGTGTGTTTCTTATAAACAACATATAGATGGGTCATGTCTTTTGATCCAGGATGTCACTTGTTGTCTGTTTATTGGAGCATTCAGTCTGTTTACATTCAATGTAATTATTGATATGTATATGTTTACTGCTCTCATATTCATGTATTTCTTTTTGTGTTGATGTTTTCTATGTAGCTTTTACACTGTTCTGGGTCAGCCTTCTTTATGGGTTGACTTTTCATCTTTTTTGGTGTAGGTTTTGTATTTGTTGAGACTCCTGTATTATGTTTCTTCTTTTGATTATGTTGCATTTGCAACATATGATTATGTGCTTTGCAGTAACAAATATTCTTAATATTCTAAGTTGAAACCCAAATTTAACCTCTGCATATCTTTTTAACTTCCTCTCCATCTGAAAGGACTATAACTACTGCAGTATATCCCTTTTTAGTGTGATGGAGTCATGGTTTTCATGATATAACTAGTTCCTGTCTCTTAATACTGTAGCTTTGATTGAGTTTTGTGACTTCCCTTACTGAGCAGGATTCTAGATTCTGTGTTCTGCATTGCCTCCTTAAATATACACTTAATGGTTTTGTTTTTCTAAGCCAAGAGCTTCTTTCAGTATTTCTTGTAGTTTTGGTTTAGTTTTTACAAGGTCTCTAGGCTTCTGTTTATCTGCAAATGTCTTAATTTCATCTTATTTGAGAGACAATTTTGCAAGATATATAATTGTTGATTGAAAGTTTTTCTCCTTCAAAGCTTTGAATCTGTCATCCTACTGCCTCCTTGCCAATATGGTTTCTGCTGAGAAGTCAGACGAAAACCTACAGGATTTCTCTCTGAATGTTAGCTTTGCTTTGAGCCTTACTGTCTTTGAGAACATCTGTTTATGTTCATTTTATTAAACTTGATTATAATATGTCTTGGTGTCTTTCTTTTGGTGTCTACTTTTTGTGGTGTTTGATACACATCTTGGATACTCATGTTCTCTTTCATAATTTCAGGGAAGGTTTTGGTCAGCAACTCAACAACAATACTCTCTGTGTTTTCAGCTACCCCTCCCTGTTTAGGAACTCTAATTAATCGTAGATTATTCCTCTTAATACAGTCCCACATGTTTCTTAATGCTTCTTCATTTTTCTTATTTCTTTTCTCTGATTTCTCCTCATAAACGCTGGTGTCAGTTGCTGTATCCTCAAGGTCATTAAATCTCACTTCCATCTCTTCAATTCTGCTCTTTTGGCTTTGGACTGACTTTTCTAATTCTGTAATTTTGTCATTGACCTGCTGTATTTCAGATGGTTGTTGTTCCATCAGTTCAAGTAGCTTGCTTAATTTTTCATTGTGTTCTGCTGCATTTTGTTTAATCTCTAGGAGGGCTCTACATATACTTCTTTTGTACTTGACTTCCAGTAGTTTCAGAAAGCTTTCTTCATCTGGGAAGTTTTTTGGTTCTTTGTTTTAGGAATTTTCCAGAGCCATAGTGGACTGTTTCTTTAAATGGTTAAGAACGGTTTGTTGCCTTTGGGCCAACTAGAGGCTCTGGTGTTACCTCAACAAGAGCTGAGGTATACTTCTGAGAAGTGAACTGGTCACCAGCCATCTCTGTATCCTCTAGTGACTGGCTCCAGTATACTTCCTTGGGTGGCAGGTTTTGCCTCCTGGAGGGCAAAGACAGCTCCCTACTTATGAATTCACTGGGGGGCTGTCAAGTGACCCTATGATGTGGGTCAGTAAAGGCTGGAAGAGATGCTGCTGGGCCACTCAGCAATTACTACTCCAGGCAGTCTTATTTTAAGGAGCTAGGAGTTGACAGACAGTTGTGAAATTAGTCAGGCCATCAGGTGTGGCAGGCCCTGCCTTCTGGCTGACAATGTCCATTAGGGAGGGGTTATGGCATTGCTGCTATCCTCAGCCAGAACTGTCCTGTAAGGTAACACTGTGCTACAGATTCCTTCTGCTGGAAAAGCTCTTTCTGGACTGGCACTACTTCTCAGCTTGGGAACTAACCTCTGATGAAGCCTCCAGTTGGGTGACTCCACCTCCCGGCTGACCAAGATGGCATTCCAGACGAGCTGCCCTTCCTGCCATGAAACCATAGATTCTATGTTGCAGCTCAGAAAAGAGAGGGTGGAAGGGCAGCGGTGCCCTAGGTCAGCAGCTAGGCTCTCAAAATGAGGCCATTCCATGTACTGTCTGTCTACTGCACTACATGCCATTTACTTTAGCACTGCAGTTCAGTGTGTTTGCTGGCTCATACCCATCCCCTAGCTCCCCATAACAAAGACTGTGTCAGTACCTGCAGTCTGCCCTAGTATGTGAGTCAGTAGGAGTGGGGCTCAGTGCAAACTGCCTTGTCAGAGACAGGTAGTTTCCCATTCAGTGGTATGTAATCCAATCTGACAACCCTATGCCATATCCTAGGGCTTCCTGGGTGTCTAGATTGCTCTGTTCAATTATTCATTCAGGCCTTAGTTCTCTGAAGGAATTGAGGAGACGTGTGTCTAGTCATACAACTGGGACCCACCCTCCACTAAAGGGTAGTTTTGTCTTAAAGTAGAAGTTTGAGAATAGTAAAAGGAAAGAAATTAGTTATCTTTTGCTTTTGAAATGTCAAGGTCAACTTACACATATGTAAATCATTTGGAACAACCTAATCTTGTCTTCTACCCAGTCCCCAGTCTCTGAGGTCATACAGAAATTTTTGAAAAGACCCTTTCCAAATAGGTAGAGACCTTTTAAGATAAAAAGAAGATAAGAAAGAATTGCTGCTTTGCTATCAGTAATAAATAATAGGTGGATGCCAACTGTAAAAGAATTGTAAACAAGTTCTCTCTATTGTAAGGGAACACTGAGACACATCTGAAACATCCTGAAAAAAATGTTTCCACTAGTAGCCAGAGACTTAAGGTGATACCCAGTGGCCAACTGTCATGGATCAAATTGTGTCCCCCCAAAAATAGGTGTAGCCATGTGGCTGGGCCATGATTCCCAGTATCTTGTGACTGTCCTCCATTTTGTGGTTTTCCTAAACTGTATGTTAAAGGATTAGGGTGGGGCTGTAAATTCCTTCAGAGGATTACCTCCCTGCTCCACTGTAAAGGGAGTTTCCCTGGAGTATGGCTTGCCCCACCCTTAATCCTTTCATCCTATGAGAGATAAAAGGACAGAGAAGCAGGCAGGGAATCGGGAACCTCGTATCATCAAGCAAGCTGCACCAGGAGAACAGCGCGTCCTTCAGACCTGAGGTTCCTGTGCCAAGATGCTCCCTGGACAAAGACTGATGCAATACTGGACTTTTCTCCTGAGCCGACAAGGGGAAAGCCTTCTCCTGGAGCGGACACCCTGAATATGGATTTTCAGCCTAATGGACTATGTAAGAATAAACCTTCCTTTGTTAAAGCCATCCATTCTGTGGTATTTCTGTTAGAGCAGCCCTAGCTGACTAAGACATGGACTGAACAGAAATGTTGTGATTTCCAAAGTCAACTGATAAAATCTTTAAAGGCTAATATTAGAATTGGAAAATATGAGTAAAAGTTTAATGAAAATTTAGAATGTTTACAAAACTTTATTTCAATTAGTTATGGTTTATGGCAGACAGGCTTAAAATAAGTGCCAAGACATTTTAAGTAACTTACTGTTGTTAAATTGAGTCAATAGATATTTGTCATGCATTAAGTTTATATACTCATGCTTTTTATGCCACAAGAGAAAGAATGTATGTATTCAACTCTGCTAATGAGTGTGTTTCTGTTTCCATTTAAAGAGATGCATTTGTGTTAGCATAACTGGATATTCATCTTCCAAAAAAGAAAAAAATCAAACAAGACCCGTATTTCACACCATTCACAAAAAACTAACTCAAAATGGATCAAAGGCCTACATATCAAATCCAAAACAATAAAGATCATGGAAAAAAATAGGGACAATGCTGGGAGCCCTAATACATGGCATAAACAGACTAAAAAAATATTACTAACAGTGCACAGACACCAGAAGAGAAAACAGATAACTGCGACCTCCTAAGACTCAAACACTTACAGTCATCCAAAGACTTCACCAAAACAGTAAAAAGACTATCTACAGACAGGGAAAGAATTTTTGGCTACCACAAATTTGATCGGCGTCTAATCTCCATAATCTACAAGGTACAGCAAAACCTCTAAAGGAAAAAGGCAAACAACCCAATTAAAAAATAGGCAAAAGTTATGAAGAGACACTACACCAAAGAAGAAACCCAGGATTCTAACAGACGGATGAGGAAATGCTCACGGTCACTAGCCATCAGAGAAATACAAATCAAAACTACTATGACATACTATCTTACCCCAACAAGGCTGGCATTAATCCAAAAAATACAAAATGATAAATGTTACAGAGGCTGTTGAGAAGCTAGAACACTTATACACTGCTGATGGGTACAACCACTTTGGAAATTGTTTTAATGCTTTCTTACAAAGCTAGAAATAGAAGTAACATACGATTCAGCAATTCTCCTTCTTGGAATATAGCCTGGAGAAATGAGAGCAGTCACACAAACAGATACATGCACACCAATGTTTCTTGCAGCACTGTGCACAACAGCAAAAAGATGGAATCAATGTAGGTATCTCTCAACAGATGAATGGATAAACAAACTATGGTATATTCATACAATGGAATACTATCCTAGAATTATTGTTGATAAAACAAACAATGATGATTCTAGGAAACATAACATGGAGGAATCTGGGAGACGTTATGCTGAGTGAAATTAGTCAGTGTAAAAGGACAAATACTGTATGAAATCACTATTATGACTCAACGGAAGGTATAAATACAGACAATCTTTGATAGTTACAAGGATTGGGAGTGTGGGAGAGGGGGTTAACAAGGGTTGGGAAGGAGGAAGGGGGTATTCATTAATTAGATAGCAGATAAGGATTAAGTTAGGTAAAGGGAGGGACAACACACAGTAGAGGAGAAGTCAGTACAACTGGACTAAATCAAAAGCTAAGAAGTTTCCTAAATATAACCCAACATTTTGAAAGACAGAATAGCAGGAGCAGGCATGTGGTGACTATGGTTTCAGGAGACATTTAGGTCAACTGGTATAACAAATTCCTTTAAGAAAATGTTCTGCATCCCACTTTAGTGACTGGTGTCTGGGGTCTTAAAAGCCAGCAAGCAGCCATCTGAGTAGCATCAGGTGGTCCCAACCTACTTGGAACAGAAGAGAATGCAAGATACCAAAGACGTAAAAAAGATGAGCCCAAAAGACAGAAAAGGCCACATAATCCAGAGACTACATCGGCATGAGACCAGAAGAACTAAATGGTACCGAGCCACCACCAATGACTACCCTGACAGGCAAAACAACAGAGCCCCTAACGTGACAGGATAAACTGGGGTACAGAACTCAAATTCTATTAAAAAGACCAGACTTGGTATGACAGACTGGAGAGTCCCTGAAAGACATGGCCCCTGGATTGTCTGTTAGCCCAGAGCTAAAATCATTCCCAAAGCCGACTCCTCAGAGAAAGATTGGACTGGGCTATAAGACATAAAATGATACTAGTGAAGAATGTGCTTCTTGGCTTAAGGAGATGCATGAAACTGACTGGATGGCCTTGTCCAGAGGCAAGATGAGAGGGCAGAAGGGGACTGGAGCTTGATAAATTAGACATGGAAAATACAGGGAGGAAAGGAGGAATGTGCTGTCACAGGGTGGGGAGAGTAGCCAGGGTTACATATCAATATGTGTATAAGTTTTTGCATGACAAATTGACTTGGATTCTAAATTTTCACTTGAAGTACAATAAAATATTAAAAAGAAAAAATAAAGGGATTCACTACATGAAGCATATGACATAGACAAATTTTAAGAGGTTTACTGAAAAAATAATGTATTTGATATGGTCAAAAGCTTTGTCTAACTGAAGTTTAGTGGCTTATTTTATGAGATTTTTTAAGAGCTTTAATGTTACATAGCAATAAGACAAAGAAGTGCTTTTTTGCTGTTAAAATAACAAAATTTTCTTTCATTTCTGAATTGAAGAGTTAATTGAGCCTTTGTGTAATTTACCTCAAAGGCAAAAGTTTGGCCTCTCATTAAAGATTTCCAAGCTGAAAATCAAGCCACAGGGTTTTACAGAGGAAAAAAAACCTACAGCTTTTACTTTAAGATCTTTGGTCAAATAAATTATTTCTTCATAAACTAAAATAAACTTCTGACAATTCTGAAACTTCATGGAAAGCCACAAATATTTTTTAATCAAGGAAAAGTGCAAAACAGTTTAATGTAATAAATTACACGGGGCGTGTTAAAATTAGGATATCTGTTTTAGTCAGCTAGGGCTGCTCTAACAGAAATACCACAGAGTGGATGGCCTTAACAAAGGAAGGTTTATTCTTACATAGTCTGGTAGGCTGCAAGTCCATATTCAGGGTATCCACTCCAGGGGAAGGCTTTCCCCTTGTCGGCTCAGGAGAAAAGTCTGGTATTGCATCAGTCTTTGTCCAGGAAGCATCTTGGCGCAGGAACCTCAGGTCTGAAGGACACGCTCTTCTTCGGTGCAGCTTGCTTGATGGTGCGAGGCTCCCAATTCTCTGCCTTCTTCTCTGACCTTTTATCTCTCATAGGATGAAAAGATTAAGGGTGGGGCAAGCCATACTCCAGAGAACCTCCCTTTACAGTGAAGCAGGGAGGTGATCCTATGAAGGGATTTACAGCCCCACTCTAATTCTTTAGCATACAGCACAGGAAAACCACAAAATGGAGGACAGTCACAAGATACTGGGAATCATGGCCCAGCCACATGGCTACACCTAGTTTTGGGGGGATACAATTCAATCCACGATAGTATCCAAAGGAGAAAATCACGAAAACGCATAATTCTCCTGGAATCCAGATTTCTGGCTTTCATTGAGAGGGTGACCCATACAGGCTACTGTTTTTAGATATCCTTTTGAACTTTGGTTTCTGAAGGCACTTTGAGTCAAACTATGGTACAGGTAAACCAGTAAGAGTGTTTTGCTTAGATGTTGTGCTTTTTATTTTTTTTAAAGAATTCAATCTCTTTTGTGAAACTGCCTCCAAAGACTCAGGCCTATGTTTAAGGTATACCAGCAAACAGTTTAATGAGTCTTCAAGACATCATTATATGACATACATAGCTCAGATTCTACTTAGGCTCCACTCTGCTTCTGAGACAGTGAGCCATGACTGTCAACAGGTAAACCAAGACGAGGCAGCTTGTCCTTGGGATGAACACTTAGCATGTTTTAAAGAGATTAACTGAAGACCTCTAACAGGAGAGGTCCATCCTGTATTATCTTGCTAATCATTAGTTCTACTTGACTGTGACAAGTTTTCATTAGTCACTATGGGACAAAGAGAGATAAAATTGCCAATGGGATGGAACCAAAGTAGGAATCTCTGATCTTTAGACTTATTAGTCCAAGAAGATATTCCATGCTGTAGATAAGAAACACATAGAACTGGACACCAAACTACTTGGTAACACACTGTAACACCTTACGAATACCATATTTGGTTGGCTGGTTACCATGAGGAATAAGTACATGGCTAGATCACTAATGCAAGGAACAGTAATAGTCTGTATCCTCCTGACAGTATTAGGAATAACAACATTTATCTTCTGTTGTCTTTCGCATCTAAAAGGCAAAAGAAGGCCTTGAGCTAAAATGTCGATATACACTGAGTCTGCTCACTCCAGCAATGTGACTGATGAGAACACCAATCTTACATAAGATCCTGATGAAGAACCAGATGGTATCCAGTGGAAAGCCAGCACTGTGAATTTAAACAACCTGCTATGGTCATCGTCTAAGAGCTCAACTAAGTTCAGGTATTGATCATCGATGTGTTATCTCCAATCTCCAATCAAGAGATGAAAACAATTTAGGAAATAGTATTGGAATACTTAGTCCCTGTCCTCGTGCATACAGAATTTGACCCAGCTGGAGCTGAGCTCACAAAGATTCCTAAGAATCCAGCAACTGAGCCCTAAGGTATAAAGACAATAGATGCGACAATCTTAGAATGGCCTTTTAAGGAAGAAAAGTATCTTTCAGGGAACCTTACACATTAGCCAATCAAACAGAACACAGAAGACTTTCTACTCTTATCTTTTTCTGTTAACATTTTGTAAACAGAAAATTTGTTGGACTAGGAAGACCCTCTTGTCATTACCAGTGACTATTAAGAAATGTAGAGTCAGTTTCTAGCCCATCTGTGAAAAGGTAAAGCTTTCAATGGTTTTACCCATTTGTAACATTAACATATACTGATGGTTCTGCAGAGTTCTTTGGACTCAGACAGGCATGGTTGTGGCAGCACTGTTTTCCCATTCTTGCCTATTCTGTAATTCTTGGACTCAAGCAGACATGGCTGTGGCAGTATGCTTGTCCGTTTTCCCCTTCTTCCCCTTCTCTACTCCATAATATTCCTTGGATTCAGGCTGATAAACCTGTGGCAGCATGCTTCTGTGCTTTCCCATCGTTGTTTATTCTGTAGTACTTGGATTCAGGCAGACATTCGCTCCAGCGGCATGCTTGCCTGCTTGCACTTTGGCCTTTTTGAATATATGCTGAGTAAAGCTTTCTTTTTGCTTTCCTAACTTTGTGATGTTTTTCCTTTACAACATGTCAAACCAATTCTGACTCATATCAACCCAAAAGGATAGGGAACTACCTCATAGGGTTTCCAAGGTTGTAAATCTTTACAGGAGGGGACTGAAACATCTTTCTCCCAAACAGCAGCTGGTGGGTTTGAACCACCAACATCTGGTTAGCAGTTGAGAGCTTTAACAACTGCACCACCAGGGCTTCTTCCTCTTTATGTTAGAGATACATTATTTAAAGTTTTTCAAGGAACCCGTTGTAACTGGTGAGAAGCTGGGTTGAAAATAATCCCATCTGAACTTGAACTTTGGTATAATTATGCGTTGCTCTGACATACATGAAGAAAATTCTCTTTGGAGCTCATCTGTCTACTCTCTGAGTCCCTGAGATATTGAGTGTCTATGCAACAAAAATAAATCATTCCTACTTAGGGTCGCCATGAGAAGATCCGACTCGACGGCACTTGGCTTGGCTTGGCACTTAGGAAATCATTTAAGAAATAGTGCTGCACAGTCCAACTAATGTAGGTTTGTTGTTTATTTTTCTCTCCTCCACACTTTACAGAATATTGTGCTGCCTGTAAGACAGGTGTGGATTAGCTAGAGATGAGATCTGGTGTGGAGGGTGTTGTAGTGTAAAAACATCACAAAGTTTAGGAAAGCAAAAAGAAGGTTTTATTTGGCATACAAGGTCTGACAAGTCCACGAACATAAAAGTGCTGCACACCTTATTGCTGAATATCACTACTGTTACCTTCGAAGTACTCCCCTTCGGAAGCTATGCACTAACACCAGCCCCCAGTCCATGCTTCAAAGCAATTTTGGAGTCTTTTTCTAGAATGGCCATCAGAGTTGTCATTATTACCCTTGATGTCCTAAATGTCATCAAAATGTCTTCCTTTCAGTATTTCCTTTATAGTCACGTAAAGAAAAAGTCACTGGGGGCCAGATCAGGTGAGTAGGTAGGGTGTTCCAACACAGTTATTTGTTTATTGGCTAAAGACTCCCTCACAGACAACTATACAATTAAGTTTGCGAACTTGCCTCCTTGCCACCATGAACAATGGCCATTCCAGAAAAAGTTCTCAAATTGCTTTGAAGGGTGGACTACACGTTGGCATTGATACATAGCTTCCCAAGGGGAATACTTCAAAGGTGACCGTAGTGATAGTCAGCAATGAGGTATGCAGCATTTTTTCTAGGATGAATTGTGAACTTAATTGTCAGACCCCATACGTAGTATTTTTTCCAGGATGAGTTTGCAAACTTAATTGGCAGTCCTCGTATATTCAGAAAGCCAAAAGTGGGAAGCAGACAAGCATGCTGCTACAGCCAAATCTGCAGAGTCTGAGGAACTTGAGAGAATCAACAGTATATATTTAAC
Source organism: Heterohyrax brucei (assembly GCA_028571685.1). Taxonomy (NCBI): domain Eukaryota; kingdom Metazoa; phylum Chordata; class Mammalia; order Hyracoidea; family Procaviidae; genus Heterohyrax; species Heterohyrax brucei. Next base: position 140,763,458 of record CM053166.1, read on the forward strand.
ACTACAAATGGGCAAAACTCGAGAGCTTCACTTTTTCACAAACTAGCTACAGAAACTGTGATCCTAGTTTGAATTCTCTTCCTTAACAATCACTGATAGAAGTTTCAAGATGGTCTTTGTTGGTCAGACAAATTTTCTATTCACTAAATTTTAATAATATAAAAAGATAAGAATGGAAAGTCTTTTGTTTTCTGTTTGATTACCTTAAATGAAAACCCAAAACAAAATCCACTGCCTTTGAGTTGATTATAGACAGAGTAGGACTGCCCCACAGAGTTTCCAAGGAGCACCTGGTGGATCTGAACTACCGAACTTCTGGTTAGCAGCCATAGCACTTAACCGCTATGCAACCCGGGCTTCCATCTTAACTGCAAATTTCCATAACAGATATTTTCCAAGATTATCCTAGCTATTGTCTTTATACCTTAAGTCCCAGTTGATATGTCCTTGTGATTCCTTGGGAGGCCCTGTGAGCCCAGTTCCAACTGGGTCACATTCTCTATGCTCAAGGACAGGGAATGATGACTCCAGCATTATTTTCTAAATCAAGGAGGAGGGATCAGTGCACAACTATAAGTGACAGGTTCACAAACTATGTGCAAAGTTCATTAATGTTCAAGAGTCATGTGTGCGAGCATACTACTGACTCCTTAAGATTTCTGAAACACTCAGGTCATTGGTCATCTTAACATCTAGATAACCTGAACGAAGACTCACAATAGCCCCAAGGCCAAAGTTTTTGGACTATTTTTTGCTGTAAGTGTCTGTGTGTTTCATTTTGGGGTTTATTTGTAACTGACCTATAGGGAGAGATTTGGGATCTAGCAATGACATTTCTGAAAATGTGTCCTGACCTTTTGCAAGTTCTTGGAAGGGGCTAAGCATAGGCGAAACTGTGGACTGTTACCCACCACACTCTTTAGGGCCAAAGAAGGCTTCACGATCAGCACTGGCACAGCAGGACTTCTGATTTTCTCTCTTGCGCTCTAGAGTGAATAAACTGATTATTTCTCTGAGGAGGGAGGAGGTTTTATTCAGGATGGGGGAAAAAAAACCCATGAACCACACTTTCTCAATTCTGGCTACTTATATACTAATTTTTCAGTGTCAGAATGTCACAACTGCTTATTATTTTAAACTTCAAACATAGTTATTGGAAATTAGGAACAGTACCATTTCTTTTGGTGCCAGCCAAGTCAACTGCCATGGAGTCGGATCTGACTCATGGTGACCCTAAGGGCCAGGGTAGAACTGACCCCCAGAGTATTCAAGAGAGGGAATAAAAAAACAAGTGGTGATGTGAGCTACTGGGATATAACTAAGCAAGGAAATACAACAGAAAACAGTACTGGTTTTAAAAAAACTTACGGTACAGGGCACTCCAACACCTATCATTCAAGAAAAGCTGATGCAAACCTTGCTTTATTTGGTTCAGGAAGATCCATCTTTGCTCAACCATCTAAAATATACAAACCACAAAAACAAAGCCATTTTATTTCCTGTCTATCAGTTGCTGTGGAGTTGATTCTGACTTACGGGACCCCGTGTGTTTCAGAGTAGAACTGTGCTCTACAGGAGTTCAGTGGCTGATTTTTCAGGAGTATGTTGCCAGGCCCTCAGTGGCATAGTGGTTAAGTGCTAACTAAAAGGTCGGCAGTTCAAATCCACGACGCACTCCCTGGAAACTCTACAGAACAGTTCTCTTCTGTCTCTAGGGTCACTATAACACAGAATTGACTCGATGGAAATGGGTTTGGTTTGGTATTTCTCCCAGGTACCTTGAGGTAGACTCAAGCCTCCAACCTTTTAGTCAGCGGCTAAGCACATTAGCCTGAGAACACTAACCATTTGCACTACCCAGGGACTCCATTTCATATCTAAAAAAAAAAAAAGACCCCAATCCATCACAATCGATTCTGACCTACAGTGGCCCTATAGGAGGGGCAGAACTGCCCTCTAGAGTTTTCAATGAGCTGCTGGTAAGTTAGAACTGCCAATCTTTTGGTTAGCAGCTGAATATTTAAACCACTGTGCCACCGGGCTCCATTTCATATCTACCAAGGCTTAGTTCAGACATTCCTGACTTTTAGAAGTGTATGCCTAGCTTTGCTACAGATATCCTTTTAGGCTTACTACTCTTAGTTCTGTTTAATCTAGTAGTTTTCTAGGACCAGCATCAGTCTCCTAGTAACTTGTTAGAAATGTAAATTCCAGATCCCACCCCAGACCAACTGAGCCAACAACTCTGTGGGTGGTACCTAAACCAAACCCAACCCATTGCTGTCAAGTTGATTCCAACTCATAGCTACCCTACAGAGAGTAGAACTGCCCCATAGAGTTTCCAAGGAGCACCTGGTGGATTTGAACTGCCAACCTTCTGATTAGCAGCCATTAGCAGCCAGAGCACTTAACCACTATGCCACCAGGGTTTCCTGGCAAACCGATAATAGCTAAAGTTTAAGAACTACTGACTTACATTGTCTACCATGTTGTTTCCCTGGTAAACTAGTGATCAAAGCAGAATGCTGATTGAGAGGCTTTAAAAAGTTTGCTTAGGAGCTCGCTGAATGGACATGTGAAATACAGCGTGGAAAGGAGGAGTGTGCTGTCACAGGGTGGGGAGAGCAGCTAGAGTTACACAGCAGTCTGTGCAAGTTTTTGTAAGACAAACTGACTTGGATTGTAAACTTTTACTTAAAGCACAATAAAATAACATTTTAAAAACTTTCCTTAGGATTTCTAGTGTGTGCACAATTTCCTGCTGTGAACTGAGTGTGCTGGAAAACCAAAACCTGGAATGGTTCAAATGCTTACACCACCGTCTTACCCAGAGCTTGATGCTCTATCTGCAAAGCCTTACTCTCTGGTGGAGCTGTCCCACAGAGATCCTAGAAGTGCCAGTGTGATGGACAAAAGCTCTCACCAGAAATAAAGTACTAGTCTTAAGTACTATTCAGTTCTCCAGTCAGCTGTACCTGAGCTAAATGGGAGGGAACATGCTTGGAAAAAAATTGTATAGTTTTGCCCTTATTTTATATTGCAAATGTATGTAAAATCACCACATCAAAGAATCGTCCCATATCCCACCTCAGATGAGTTTGATGGCACCCTAGTAGATACTCATTTCTATTGCCGTGTATTGTAATCGCCCATCCCCAGATGCTGATAGCAGGTGCCGTTGAGTCAACTCTGACTCATGGCGACCTCAAATGTGTCAGAACAGGACTGTGCTTCATAGGAGGGTTTCAACGGCTAATTTTTCAGAAGCAGATAGCCAGGCCCATTTTCTGAGGTTCCTCTGAGTGCACTCAAACCTTCAAACTTTTGGTTAGCAGCCAAGGTGTGAAAATGTATGCACCACCCAGGGTCTCCAGGTAGCAAAGGCCAGGCTGAAAATGTCTACAATGAAGGCTAATTCCTCTCTCATCCAGAACCTCTATGCAGTACACAACACAGAGCAAATACTCGCTCATTTGTTAATGGAATCAACTAGCTCATCAATATAAGAATCTGAAACCAAGGGCCCCGGTCTCTGCAATAAAATCACCCCGTGTAAGTACAATTCGAATGTGCCGGTGCCTGACAGGTATAACACGTTTCACCCCGCTGAGATGACTCTCCATCATCTGTCGCCGCCTCTCCCTTACTCCCATCCTGTTTCCGGCACCAAATAACTGGAAGATTCACGTATCGCAATGTCTACTCAGACACAAAACAAAGTTGCATATCCCTTTAATACTAAACCGACGCCATCAATTTTCGTCACCAGGTCCGTCAGTCTCTCTGTCCCCCTTGTCCTCTCCCTCTCTCGCATCCGTTCCCCAGCGCTGTGAGGCAGGAGGCAGAACTCCTCTACGAGCGGTTCCTTCGCTCTCAGCCTGTAAGACATGCTACAAAACTCCGCCCCGTCTGCTGTCCTAGTGGTAGCCGAGGGTCCCTGCCTCTGGCCTCCGAGAGCTGCAGCACTGGTGAGGGTGAGGACCAGACCCTCGCCCGCCGGTCGCCCTTACCCAGGGTCCGCCTTGCTAGAGATGAACACTGCACATTTCCCAGGTGCCCAAGGAGTGGCGAAAAACGGAGCTCCCACAATCCCCTTCGCCCCTGCTCGCCCCACCCACAACTCCAGCATTAACCCATCCCTGTTCATAGGCCATCGACTCGCTCTTGCATACGAACAGATTGGTTGAGTGCTCCAAGTAGTTATTTCCCCAAATGCACGTGGTCAGTTTTCCCTGCCCCCCCCATTTCATGTTCGCCTCATCTTCCTGAATATTTTTTGGGAAATAGGAGATCACCCACAGATCTGAAAGATAACATAAGGTGGCACCTTATGCTCAAGTAGGTTACAGAATAAGGACAGAAGATTTAGTGTACTAACTACAACAACAAAAGAAAGATATCAGTTTGGGTTATTACCTAGAACTGTCGTTTATTTGGCAAAAGACAAGAAAGACTAGATCTGTCCTCTTCAAACTGTTGTAGGATAATAAAATATCACAGAGTTTAGTAAAACAAAAAGAAAGGGGGTTTTTTTGGCATACATTCAATAAGGCAAAAATGGGAAGTGGATAAGCATATCTGCACAAGTCCAAGGAAACTACAGAATAAGCAAGAATGGGACAGCCATGTCTGTCTGAGTCCAAAGAACTTTACAGAACCAGTAGTATATATTAACATTACAAATGAGCAAAACCACTGAAAACGTCACCTTTTAACAGATTGGGTAGAAACTGTGATTCTACATTTTGAATCATAATGGGAGGGTCTCATTGGTCCAGCAAATTCCCTATTCGCTAACTGCTAACAGAAAAAGATAAGAGTGGAAGGTCTTTTACGTTCTGTTGGAATAGCTTTTATGTGGCAGTGGGTTTTTGGTATCCTATCTTGGAAGCCTGTCTTTGTACCTCAGGGCCAAGGTAATGTGTCCTTGTGAGTCCAGCTCCATCTGGGTCACACTGTCTATGCTCAAGGACAGGGAACAATGATTCCAATATTATTTTCTAAGTCAAAACCAAAACCCCTTGCTGTCAAGTCCATTCAGACTCACAGTGACCCTATAGTCGTAGTCACATATTGAACATTTTCCAGATTTGCTTATAAGTTGACTTGCAAGTTTATTAATCATTTAAAACTAGAGCTAACTTATTTAGGTAGACAGTCCATGATAATGCTAGACCAAGTCAAATTCTCAATTTGTAGTTTTTGACCTGTTCACCTATATCCATTCTATTCTCCATTTGCCATCTCCTTTTGGTTGTCTCACTCTTTAACTGCATACTGCAATAACAAAGAACATAGACTTTGAAAACTTCACTTCCTAGGTTTGAATCTCCACTTGCCACTATCTAACCATAAGATCTTTGGTGCCATCATTTTCTAGTACTGCTTTTACAAAAATATCACAGCTGGGTGGCTTTTGTGAAAAACCTGAATTTCTTAGAGAAACACTAAAAATTAATGTAACAGAATATATTTATTATGAGTAGATGTCAGTCAGGGAAGGCTCTCCTAAGAGGGGACAGTGAAAGCAGGTTCAATAGGTCACTGTTAATGATGCTTTATTAAAAAGTTGGCAACAAAGCACAGGGCAGGTTACAGACACAGTCACCAAGAATGTGCCACGCATCTTAAAATAGCCTCTAATCAGACCCTGAAGTTTGTTCTTCTGGAAGCTGCCTGCACACACATAATTTTCCAAAAGAACCCAATGTCTAAAGCAAAATGCTCTCCACTAATCTGCTTAATAAACTATTGGTTCTCTTTGACTCCAGATAACTAATTCCTGCAAGGTCCAAAAATACACCTAAGGGTGGATGGACTGTGTAGATCACCCCAATTCCGTAAACCTAGAATTCTGGATTCCAGGAGAATCAAAATGATTTTGTCAATTTTTTCTGCACTGCGAATCTCCAGAGCTAGGGAAAGTTGATGACATGGACCTTCCTTCAGAGTCTACACAGACAGAAGGTCTTTCCCTGGAGCTGGCACCCTGAATTCAGACTTCTAGCCTTCTAGCCTGTGAGAGAATAAATTTCTGTTTGTTAAAGGCAACTACTTGTGGTATTTCTGTTACAGCAGCACTAGGTGACCAAGATATCGCTGTTTTTCTTTCTTTTCTTTTTTTAATTAAAGGAGTTAAGAAAGCTCAGATCAGTCAGATAAGAGATTAACTCAATAACTTGCTTACTGTTGCAGAGCTGGTAAAAATGGAGCTAAAGTTTCAACTCAGATCTATCTTGTTCCCTTCAAATATCACAGAGGAAAAAGTCCATCAATTCTTTTTGTATATATTTTATTTATTGTGATTGAGTGAAAGTGTACAATCCATCTTAAATTTGCATACCTGCCTATGTGCAGCTCCTACCACTCTCCTTGCCTGGTAACAGCACCCTCCTCCTTTCTGTTCTGTACATGTCATATCCTCTTAACAATCTCCTGTCCCCTCTTCTCCACCCTCTCCACTCCACTCTAGTAAGACAGCATCCTATAGATGCATAGAACCATAAAGTGCACACACGATATGGTCACTCTGTGTCACTGAGTCCAATCTATTCCTGTCCGAGGAGTTGACCTCAGTAATGATTTATGGCCAGGGGCAGCATCAGGTCTAGGGGCCATGCTCCAGGGGAACCCCCAGGCCTTCAGACCATCAGTTGCAGTCGTTAGTGGAGTTCTCAGGGTGCACACCTTTTTTGTTTTCGTGCTGTCGCTAAGACTCAACTTTTTGAGGCCTATCACAGCTGTCACTGGTGGTGGCCGGGCACCATCTGGTTCTTCTGATCACATGTTGATGAAGTCATTCATTCACATGGGTCTTTCTGTCTCCTCATGCTGTTTTGGTCCTTGGTGATCATCTGTTCCTGCTGAGTTGGGACCACTGGGTGTACCTCAGATGGCAGCTTGCTAGCTTTTAAGACCCCAGACGCCACTCACCAATATGAGGTGTAGAAGACTCTCTTAGCAATATGCTAGTTATGCCAATTGGCCTCTATGTCCCCTGAGAGCTTGGTCTCTGGACACCCGCCCCTGCTACTCTGTCCTTGCCATATTGGGTTAAGATTGGAAGAGTATTCACGTTATGTTGAAGTCCAGTTAAATTGATCTTTCTAATGTGTGCTGTCACTGATTTCACACAATCAAATTTCTATTAACTATCTAACCTATAACCAACCCTCTCCTTCCCTCCCTCCCCTCCTTTGCAGCTATCAAAGAGTCTTTTCTTCTGTACATGGATCTGTTTTAAAGTCCTTAAAGTAGGGATCTCACATAATATTTGTTCTTGTACCACTGACTAATTTCACTCAACATAATGTCTTGCCGTTGAAACCAGGTTATGAGACGCTTCCGGAAATCATTGTTGTTCTTTATCGTTGCATAGTGTTCCACTGAGTATATATTCCATAGTTTATTTAACCGTTCATCTGTTGTTGGGCATCTGGGTCTTTTAATTCTTCTGAAGACCAAAAGTGTTTGATTCTTAGTAGTTCCCATTTATCTATCTTCTCTTCTGTTGATCGTGCTTTGTCAGTTTCTGAAGTTTGTCTACCTTGTATATTAAAACTTCCATTGTTCCTACTTTCTCTTGGACGAGTTTTATTGTTTTAGATTTGACATTTAGGTCTTTGTCCAATTTCAGTTAGTTTTTGTATAAGGTGTGAGATACGGGTCTTTTTTCAATTTTTTGCAGATGGATATCCAAGTTTGCCAGCACCACTTATTAAAGAGACTGTTTGTACCCTAGTTTAAAATCTTAGGGCCTTTGTCAAACATCAGCTGTTTATAAGAGAATGGTGTCATCTCTGGGGTCTCAACTCTGTTCCATTGGTCTATCTGTCTCTTTTTGTACCAGTACCAGGCTGTTTTGACTACTGTGGCAGTGTAATAGGTTCTAAAGTCGGGTCATGAGAGGCCTCCCAGTGTGTTCTTCTTCTTCAGTAGTACCTGACTTATCCTGGGTTTCTTCCCTTTCCAAACAAAGTTGGTGATTTATTTGTCCATCTCATTAAAAAAATGTCTCTGGAATTTGTATTGGGATTGCATTATATAATTAGATTGCTTTGAGCAAAAGAGACATTTTCACAATGTTGAGTCTTCCTATCCATGAGCAAGGTAGGTTTCTCCATTTATGTAAGTCTCTCTTAGTTTCTTGTAGTAGGGTCTTGTAGTTCTCTTTGTAAAGATCTCTTATTTCTCTGGTTAGATTTATTCCTAGGTGTTTTATCTTCTTAGGGGCTATAGTAAATGGTATTGATTTTGTGATTTCTTCTTTAATAATCTCTTTGTTGGTATAAAGGAATCCTACTGATTTACTTATGTTTATCTTGTATCCTGAGACTTTGCTGAACTCTTCTATCAGTTTGAGTAGTTTACTTATGGATTATTTAGGATTCTCTGTGTATACAATCATACCATCTGTAAATTGGGAGATTTTTATTTCTTCTTTGTTGATGCAAGTACCCTTTATTTCCATCCCTCCCAAATTCTTTTCAAGTGTTCTTTTTTTCTTCCAAGAGTTCCTTTAATATCTATGCAGATCAGGAAGGTTGGATTCTCCTCAGAGGCAGAAGGGCAACAGGTCATAAAGATCTCTCCTTTGAAAGCTAGCATCAAAGGGGATAACTAAAATATCAACAGTCATAATCAGCTTACTTACTGCTCCCATTGGGCCACACAACCCTCATTACTGCCCATACTTTCTGAGGCTATAGGGGATAAAAGTGTAGTCTCCTTACTTCACTCTATCATTCTATAAAGCTTCGATCTTATCAAAGATTTTTGGGGACAGCATTGTCAAAAGAAAAAATCTGACCAATAAATGAATTCCAGGTAAGAGGTTTTGTTGAGAAGAAAAAAATTATGAACAGGGAGTACTTGTCTGAAGAGAAGACTTCATCACTTTACAATTTAAATTAGCTTATATACAGTACCCAGTGCCATGGAGTCGATTCAGATTCATAGAGACCTGATTGACAGAGTAGGACTTCGGGTAGAGCTTCCGGGGAGTGCCTGGCAGGTTCGAAATGCTGACCTTTTGGTTAGCAGCTGTAGCACTTAACCACTATGCCACCAGGGTTGTAGTGGTTAAGTGCTATGTCTGCTAACCAAAAGGTTGACACTTCAAAATAAAAAGGAGAAAGATAGCACGGGAGGACTTTTTACTGAATTACCCCTGTCTTTTTTAGCTGTCAAACTGTTAGAAAATGTCAGCATGCGATAAAGCTGTGAGAAGCTCAGTTATAGGCATTCCTTGGAAACTCTATGGAGCAGTTCTACTCTGAACTCTAGGGTTGCTGTGGGTCAGAATAGGTTTCATGGCAACGGGTCTAGTCTTGGAGCCAACTACTACTACCTCAGCCCAAGGGCACAGAAAAATTCCCTTGCCACTATTAAAACAAAAAAGAAATTCTCTTCCCTCAGAGCCTATGGCACCCAAGATCTTACTTCACATCTGACACTCAATTTTCATCTTACGCTCCGTCAGTCAATAATGACACTTTCAAAGGAAGGACAGGTGATGATGAAGGAGCAGGGAAGGGAAGAGGTAAAAAATCCTCATGTTTGCTGTAAGTAAACCCAGGAGTGCCTTGTCCTTAGTCCTGTACTACTTTTATAATTTTCTGACCCTCTCCTTCTTTCCCACTTGGTACTTTAGAACTTCAGAGCTTGGACTTGAGTTGCAGATGAGTTGATTTCTTGTCTTTTTCACCCCTAACAACCAGCAATAACACTGAAATCCAGGCCTGATCTACTTAAAGTGACAAGTTTTAAACATAAAAAAGGAGAAAGCATGGGAAGACATTTTGCTGCATTATCCTCTCATTTCCTAGCTGTCAAACTATTAGAAAATGTCCACACTGGGTTAAGGTTGTGAGAAACCCAGTTATAGATGCCTGGAAAGGTAGAAATTCTGGAGCAAAGCAAAAAGTGTTGGCAGAGGAAAGACAAGCAGGAAGGATGTCTTTAGAGCTAGTAGAAGTAAAGAAAAGGGATGATCGAGCAGCGGGTTTCAGACACGAACTATTGGCTCTGGCCCTTAAATCTCCTCCCTCTCCAAACCCCATATCCCTATTCCAGAGATTTCATCTGCCTTCAATTCTCTGAACCAGCCCAGTTCCTTCATCACTGGACAACTTGCCCTGATCGCAGCAGCCACCATTAACTGCCACTGCTTAGCAAAAGAGGTAGGTGACTGGAGAGGGCTCTCCTAAACCCATACAACCAGAGAGTGAGATGCATTTCCAGCAACCCTAATTGTCCTCTGAACATGTTATTTTAGAAACTATGTAATGTGTGGTGTATTCAGCTTCTGCAGTGTTTTCAGCAGTATACTTCAACTATAATCTAGGTTTCTTTAGGGTTGATCTGGTGTGGTATGATGGATTGTTTTTTTGTGGCCTTTCTCCCTGTGGACTAACTCCCACCCAGGTGATTAGATAAGATTGTGCAGGTAGGGTAATTGTCGTCCATCAAAGGCATTCGTCAGTTTTGTTATCCTGCTGAGCTTAAACAACAGCTGATTCCAGAGCAAAGGGAGGATTCCACCACCATCAAAGAAGGAAAACCAAAAAGCATGTTCTTTGGACCTGGGATCCCTGTGCTGAGAAACTCCTGGAATCAGGAGACTGAGAGAGCTGTAACATTGAAGATGCTGGGGAGCAGTGTCAGATAAACAGTGGCAGGGGATGATGCACTGGACTTTCCAGCCCATGGAGAGAGACAGCTGAGTGCTTTGGGGCCAAGGCTTATTGATGGAGTGGGGTACCTCTGGGCACTTATTGATAGAGCTAAAAAAAATTTGTTAAAAAAAAATAATGATAAAAAGCTTTGTAACACTTGCCGGATCTGGGCAGAGGCTTATGAGTGAGAGAGAGGTATACCTGTGAGTACAGCTGAAAAGAGGTTGTCCTGCTGGAGGAACTATACCCTGAGTGTCCTGAGATTGAATTGTAAACTAGTACTTCCCTGATAAACCTCATAGTCATGATTATTGTCTGTGAGTTCCGTGTGGCCATTGCAATGAATTATCAAACCCAGCAGAGAAGTGGAGAGTGCTGTGGGAGTAAAGGCTAGTGTCAGAATTGGTAAAGATGGCAGAGAGAGAAGGCACATCTGATCTCTGCAGCATAGGAATCAGCCTTGGGCTGTGGATCTTGAGTCTCCTTCCTCCTTGTGAATTTAGAGGAGATTAGATGCTGCTTCCAAGCCATTCTTTTCATATTGGGTGTGACAGTGCTTCCATACTGTGGTGCATATTCAGTAGGCTTCCTTTATGAGGCAGATAGATCCTTCCCTCAGTAACTATGGCCATTGGTTCCTCATTGTAGGCAAAGCAGTCATATCCATCTATGAGAAAGCTGGGGGTGAATTAAGATGTACCTGGGCAGGGTCCCTCAAACCAAACTCGGACATATGCCTGACACAAATTAAAATGAGGCCAATTCTGTGCTCCTTAGGAAAAAAAAAATCACCTGCATGGTCAGTAATCACTTTAAAACAAAGATGAGAATGTAAGGGCCAGGGAAACTAGATGAACAAAAAAGAACAACCAGAACAGAAATGATGAGAATGTTAACACATTGTAGAGAAGACAACCAATGTCACTGAGAAATTAGTGCAGAAATTGTTGAATGGGAACCTAAACTGCTGCATAAACCTTCACTAAAAACACAATAAAATATTATTTAAAAAAAAATGAGGCCAAGTATTTTAGTTATCTAGTGCTGCTCTAACAGAAATGCCTCCCATGGCTGGCTTTTACAAACATAAATTTATTTTCTCACTATTTAGGAGGCTAGAAGTCCAAATTCAGGGTGCTAGCTCTCAGGTAAGGCTTTCTCTGTTGGCTCTGAAGAGAGGTCCTTATCTCTTTGAGCTTCTGCTCCTGGGTCATCTTCAGTGGCTTGGCAACTCTCTTCCCCCAGCTCGACTTCTCTCACTTGCTTGTTTAATTGATTTTATATCTCAAAAGACGCACCCTAATCCTGTCTCAGTGACATACTCATAATAAATTTAATCTAATCCTCAGTGCCCCAAGCATCTTTCAGTTTGTTGTACTGTGGAGCTTGTATGTTGCTGTTATGATTGAAGCTATGTCAACAGTATTCAAACACTAGCAGGGTCACCCATAGTGGACAGGTTTCAGCTGAGGTTTTGGAGTAAGACACATTAGGAAGAAGTAACTGGTGGTCCACTTCTGAAAAGAATTAGCCAGTGAAAAGCCTCTGAATAGTCTGACGTAGTGCCAGAAGATGAGCCCCTCAGGTTGGAAGGAACTCAAAAGACAACTAGGGAAGAGCTACCTCCTCAGAGTAGAGCAGATCTTAAAGATGTGGATGGAGTCAAGCAACAATCCTGTCTCAGTAACGTAACAAACACAACCCATTCACAAATGGGATTATAACCCTCAAAAGAAGTTAGCATTTGCAACATATCTTTTTGGAGGACACAATTCCATCCATAGCACCAGGTTTATTTCTAATTGTCTTTCTGGCTGATACCAACAGACTATGTTATACCAAATTAGAAATATTTATTTCTTTGTACTTCATTGTAGTTCCTTTTTGCTACAGAATATGAAAAATACTTATTATTATTAGAAAGATCTGTGTAGCTATTGGCAACTCTGGTATCATAGTTGTCAAGAGCTTGGCTGCTCACCAAAAGGTCTGCAGTTTTAATCTACCAGGTGCACCTTGGAAGCCCTGTTGGGTGGTTCTACTCTGTTCTACAGGGTCACTAGGAGTAAGGATCGACTCGACAGCAACAGATTTGGCATTTATTTTTCATGTGGCATCACATGAAAATTGTTACCATTTGGTTAGATTATATGTTTTATGATACTCTTCCTGTAATAAAATGCATCTAAAGATTATTTACAGGCTGTTGGATGTTTTATTTTTGTGAACAATAAACTTTCTGTTATTGAAGATGGCTAAAGAATGAGCACTGATTAGGATGTTCTGGTTAATCTGGAAGTGTTGTAAAAGTGACCAGATTACCAGTTTTCAGACAAAAAAAGTACATCCATCTTAGTTTAATATGTCTGCTTTGATTCAGAAGTCATATCAGGGTCGTCATTATAAACTTGGATGAGACAGTATTGTAGAAGTGTAGAAGTAATTGTTAAAACTAATGATCAGGTTGAAAGGATGACATAATGAACACATTTTTTTTCAAACTTTTTTTTTTATTATGATTGAATAAAAATGCACATTCCCATATAAATTTGCGGGAAACCCTGGTGGTGTAGTGGGTTAAGTGCTACCACTGCTAACCAAAAGGTCTGCAGTTCAAATCCACCAGGCACTTCTTGAATACTCTAGGGGGCAGTTCTACTCTGGCCTCTAGGGTCTCCATGAGTAGGATCCGACTCGACGGCACTGGGTATATAAATTTGCATGCCCACCTATAAGTAGCTCCCACTGCTCTCCCCGCCCGGTGACAGCACACTCTTCTTCTTTCCTCCATACGTGTCTCATCCTCCCAACAATCTCCTATCCCCTCCTCTACACCCGCTCCCCTTCCTCCAGTAAGAGGTCAGCAGGACTACATCCTGTAGATGCACAGAATTGTAAAGTGCACACATGATATGGTCACTCTGTGTTGCCAGATCCAATCCAGTCCTGTCTGAAAGTTGACCTCTATTATGATTTATGGACAGGGACAGCATGAGTGCCAGGCACCATGCTCCCAGGGGAACTCCGAGGCCTATGGACCATCAATTGTAGTCTTTTAATGGAGATTTCAGGATGCGCCCCTTTTTATTCTTGTGTTGCCAGTGAGACTCAACTGGTGGTGACTGAGCACCATCTAGTTCTTACGGTCACAAGTTGATGTAGTCACCCAGTCACGTGGGCCTCTCTGTCTTCCTGGTTCTCTTTCCCCCATGTCATTTTGGTCCTTGGTGATCATTCATTCCTGCTAAGTTGGGACCATTTGCTGTACCCTCAGATGGCAGCTTGGCAGCTTTTAAGACCCCACACGCCACTCAACAATGTGGGGTGCAGAGGGCTCTCTTGGCAAAATGCTAGTTGTGCCAATTGGCCTTGATTTCCCCTGAGAGCATGGTCCTGGCCCCCTGCCCCAGCTACTCTGTCCTTGTAATATTGGATTAAGATGGGAGGAGTAATCATGTTATGTTAATATTGATCTTTGTTCTAATATGTGCTGTCACAGATTTCACCCAACCAAATTTCTATCAACTATCTAATCTAAACCCTCCCCCCCTCACCCTCCCTCCCTCCACACCTTTGCAGCTATCAAAGAGACTTCTTCTATGCATGAGTCTGTTTTTAAGTTCTTATAGTAGGGGTCTCATACAATATTTGTCCTGTTGTCATGGACTACTTTCACTCAACATAATGTCCTCCGATTGAAACTAGGTTATGAGATGTTTCCTAAAATCATTGATGTTCTTTACTGTTGCATAGTGTTCCATTGAGTATATATACCATAGTTTAACTATCCATTCCTTTGTTGTTGGGCATCTGGGTTGATTCCATCTTTTTGTTATTGTGGATTGCGTTGGGACAAACATTCGTGTGCATGTATCTGTTGGGATGAATGCCCTTGATTCTGCAGGATATATTCTGAGCAGTGGAATTACTGGGTCAAACAGTATGTCTATATTCAGCTTTTTAAGTAAGCACCAGATTGCTTTCCAAAGAGGTTGCACCATTTTGCAATCCCACCAACAGTGTAGGAGAGTTCCAGTTTCTCCACAGCCTCTCCAACATTTGCTGTTTTGTGTTTTTTGGATCATGGCCAACCTTGTTGAGGTGAGATGGTATCTCACAGTAGTTTTGATTAGAATTTCTTTAATAGCTAATGATCGTGAGCATGTCTGCATGTGTTTTTTTGGCTGCCTGAATCTCTCCTCTTCAGAGAAGTTCCTGTCCATCTCTTCTGCCCATCACTTAATTGGATGATTCATCTTTTTTTTATTGATATTTTTTAGTACTTTATAGACTATGGAGATCAGGCGTTGGTCTGACAGAGTTGCCAAATATTGTTTCCCATTCTGTAGGTGGCCTTTTAATTCTATTAATAAAGTCTTTGGATGAGCAAAAGTGTTTGATTCCTAATAGTTTCTATTTATCTATTTTGTGTTGTTTGTGGTCTGTTTGACAGATCCTGAAGTCTGTCTACATTGTGTATTAAACCTTCCATTGTTGTTCCTACTTTTTCTTGGATGAGCTTTATTGTTTTAGATTTGATAATTAGGTCTTTTATCCAGTCTGAGTTGGTTTTTGTATAAGATGTAAGATATGGGTCTTGTTTCAATTTATTGCAGATAGATATCCAATTTTACCAGCACCATTTGTTGAAGAGATTGTTTTTACTCCGGTTTAGTGTCTTAGGGTCTTTGTTGAATATCAACTGTTCATAGGAAGATGGTGTCATCTCTGGGGTCTCAATTCTGTTACACTGATCTATCTGTCTGTTTTTGTACTGTACCAGGCTGTTTTGACTACTGTGGCAGTGTAATAGGCTCTGAAGCCGGGTACTGAGAGGCCTCCCAGTGTGTTCTTCTTCTTCTTCAGTAGTGCTTTACTTATCCGGGGCTTCTTCCCTTTCTACACAAAGTTGGTCATTTGTTTCTCCATCTCATTAAAAAATGTCTCGGAATTTGTATTGGGATTGCATTGTATAAGTAGATTACTTTGGGTAAAATAGACATTTTCACAATATTAAGTCTTCCTATCCATGAGTAGGGTAGGTTTCTCCATTTATGTAAGTTGCGCTTCATTTCTTGTAGTAAGAGCTTGTCGTTCTCTTTGCAGAGGTCTGTTATTTCTCTGGTTAGATTTATTCCTGGGTACTTTATCTTCTTAGGGGTTATAGTAAATGTTATTCATTTGGTGATTTCTTCATTAACAATCTTGTCATTGGTAGAAAGGAATCCTACTGATTTACTTATGTTTATCTTGCATCCTGAGACTTTGCTGAACTCTTCTATTAGTCTGAGTAGTTTACTTATGGATTCTTTAGGATTCTCTGCATATACAATCATATCATCTGCAAATAGGGAGTTTTTTCTTCTTCTTTGCTGATGCAGATGCCCTTTATTTCTTGGGCTTGTCTAATTGCTCTGGCTAGAACTTCTAGTACAATGTTAGTAGGAGAGGTGACAGTGGGCATCCTTGTCTGGTTCCTGTTCTCAAGGGAAACTGTTTCCGTGTCTCTCCATTCAGGATGATGTAGGTAGTTGGTTTTGTATAAATGGTCCTTATTGCATTGAGGAGTTTGCCGTTTATTCCTATTTTGCTGAGAATTTTTAGCAGGAATGGGTGTTGGCTTTTTCAAATGCCCTTTCTGCATCAATAGGTAAAACCAGGAGATTCTTGTCTTTTGTGTTATTTATGTGGTTGATAACATTAACTGTTTTTCTGATGTTGAACCAGCCTTGCATCCCTGGTATGAATCCAATTTGGTGTAATGACCATGTTTTCAAATATACATTTGGAAAGATGAAAATTCCACAATATCTGGCATCTCATCCAGTTTTTCCCTCAAACACCTATAGGCCATTATATAGACCCATGTATGTATAGCCTAAACAAATACTTTATTTTATACAGATCAGCACAAAGCTGGTCCCTATGAAGCAGAGGTTAAATATATCTCAAACTTTTCCAAGATGTCCAACTTTTCCAAGCTGCTGTACCACACCATCATCTCTAACGTCAACTACTTTCTCTCCTCTCAGTCCTCTCCCTTCTGTGTTTGGGTTCCCTAATTCACTGCAGTGTTTCACAGAACTGAATAAAAGAAATAGCGCATGTGGTTGTGGAAGTCCCAAATTTGTGGGTCAGGGACAGGCTTCTACCAACCCAAGTGGCAGCAGGGTCTGATGAACCCAGACTGGCAGTTCAGACCACAGGCTGCTGGCTCACATGGCTGTGGAAGATGTCGGACAGGTCAGAGGATAGCCCGCTGACTTGTCAGACAGCAGGCCTCTGGTGTGAATCCCAAGAATCAGAGATCAGCTGATCACGAATCTGATGCCGGATCCAGATGAAGAGAGAGAGAGAGAGCCCCACAAAGACACACGTGTATTTCAGATGTAGCTCACACCCCAGAGAAGGGTGTAACTTGTGTAAAGGTGGGACTTGAGTTATGCCTTCCTGAAAGGCTTCAATCTGGACATAACCTAGACAATCTTGCCTCATCAACATGTAGAGTTGATGATCTATGACATATAAATGGAGAACAACCATACAGTACTGAGAATCGTGGCCCAGCCAAGTTGACACAACCCCGACTGTTATAGACTCTATATATCTTACTTGCATAGTTCCACTCCATCCTTGTGCATGGGTCACAAAGATCATGGTTAGAAGGGTCATGTTAAATAATTTATTACACCACACCACCACATGTATCAATCTCATTGACTGAAATTACTCTTCTGATTTACAAATTTTTCACTGACAAGACAATAATTTTCACTGGGATTATCCTCTCAACTAATTTGTACTCAAATAAGGAACCAGTCATAGCTAAAAAACTCTCAATATGTTTGGATACATTCCTTTTGGTATAATCTCTTGAAATTAGTTATTTTCTTAGTTATTATTATTTATTAAGTCCATTTTATTTCTTATTTAGCAAGATACAGTTGATCATCTTCCCCTCCAAAGAATTAGATAATAGAAGATCTTTAAGTGGTTGTTTTTAATTTGGTGACTAAAATAAACATTTTCTTTTTTATAAGAAGAAAACATCATGAAAAATTGCTGGAGATCTGAGAAATGTTAGTTATTTGTGAAAAGCCCTTTCTGCACTAATCAAATAAATCACAGTATTGGTAGGTTTTGTGCAGGGTTTTGTAATGATACTTTATATTATGTATGTATATATATTGTTTACATTTTTACCATAAAAACCAAACCCACTACCATCGAATCAGTTCCCACTCATAGCAACTGTATAGGACAGAGTAAAACTGCCCTATACAGTTTCCAAGGAGCACCTGTTGGATTCAAACTGCCAACCTTTTGGCTAGCAGCCATAGCGCTTAACTGCTATGCCAGCATAGGAAAAAATACTGTACATACTTGCTTAACATGCACATATACTAAAGAGGAGCTGTGACATTTTCTTTTTTTCAAATTTATTCCCAATTTATTAGGACAAAAAGTCAAGTTCATGTGTTTCAGAGTAAGTGAAATTCCAAATCTTTCTTCAGAGTTGCCTGCCTGTGGCTGGGTTTAAACTGCCATCCTTTACAGTTGTTGTTAGGTGCTGTCCACTCAATTCCGGCTCACAGCAACCTCAAGGACAACAGAATGAAACATTGCCCAGTCCTGCACCTTCCTCACAATTGTTGTTATGCTTGAGTCCATTGTTGCAGCACTGCTCAACTAGTTGCATTGTGTAGGGTCTCAGCTTATCAATAACAGTGGTTAAATGAAGACTTGGTAAGAGTTGTTAAACAATAATGTATTGCCAATTCATTAAAATTTTAAAGTATTTAAGTGTCAGAATAAGTGGAATTATAGAGGGGAACAACATACTATACTTCCTATTCAGAAATTAGGAAAAAGTTACGTGAGGGCAAATACATAACTTTTATTGTAATGGTTCCTTTGGTCAACATTTCTAAAAGTTCTTCTTGCCATCAACCCTTAAGGGTTTCCCTGACTTCATATAGTTAATATCACATCATCCTTCTCTAACTTTTTCTTAGTCCATAACCTATCTTTCAAGAGTCATCAGCTTCAACATAGAAATAACCCAGAACTTCAGTATTGTGCTGTTTCATCTAAAATTCTTATCCTTCCTGTCCTAGTGAACAGGTACACAACTTCAAAATGTCTAGACCAAATGCCACCTCCCCTGTGAAACCGTCCTCAGCCTACTTTTCCTCAGGTAAAACTCATTCTTTCCTAAATGTGCACTCGTATGTCCTTATCCTTTTTTAGAGCTCGTATTTCACTGTATTATAATTATGTTGCATCAGACAGCAATTATGTTTGAATGTCGCCCTTTTATATGACCTTCCTAGCCATGATCTTGTAACGTGCACCAAATAATGTCGATAATGCAAATAAGGTGCGTGTCACCCTTGTGGGGAGTTGATGTTGTTGTCATAGACTATGGGGTCAGTTCCAACTCACGGTGACTGTGTTTACAACAGAATGAAACACTACTCAGTCTTGTGGTATCCTCACAATCATTGCTATGTTTGAGCCCATCATTGAAGCTACTGAGTCAATCTGTCTCATTGAGGGTCTTCCTGTTTGCTGCACACTAGTCTTCAGGGACTAGTTCCTCCTGATATCATGTCCAAACTATGTGAGACAAAGTCTCATCTTCTTCACTCTTAAGCAGCATTCTGGCTGTACTTCTTTCAATATAGATTTTTTCATTTGCCTAGCAGTCCATGGTATATTCAGTATTCTTTGATGACACCCTAATTCAGAAATGTCACTTCTTTGGTCTTCTTCTTTATTGTGCAATTTTGTGTTCACATGAAGCAATTGAAAATACCATGGCTTGAGTCAGGCATATCTTTGTCCTTAAGGTGACATTTTGGCTTTCTAATACTTCAAAGAAGTGTTTAGTAGCAAATTTGTCAAATGCAATACCATCACTTGGTTTCTTAATTGTTGCTTCCATAGGCATTAATTGTGGACCCACGTGAAATGAAATCCTTAACAAGTATTACAATGAAATGCACAAAGCCCTGAAGTTAGAAAACCAAGAGGGAAGGACATGCTTGCCATTTCTCAAGCTGAAAGTACTAAAGAAAAAATTCAACCATAAGTTGCAGTATTGAAAGAATCTGAGCAACATGTTGAATGACAAAGGAAGTATCAAAAGAAGATGAAAGGAATACAGTCATTATACTACCAAAAAAAAGTTTACATTCAAGCATTTCAGAAGGTAACATGTGACCAAGAACTAATGCTACCGAAGGAAGAAATCCAAGATACCCTGAAGGTATCAGTGGAAAACAGGGCTCCAGGAAGTGGCGAAATGCCAATTAAGATGTTTCAACAAATGCATACAATGCTGCAAGTGCTTAATCACCTGTTGTTAAGTGCCCTTGAGTTGGTTCTGACTCATAGCAACACTATGCACAACAGAACAAAACACTGTCCAGTCTTTCGCCACGTCCACAATCGTTTTTATGTTTCAGGCCATTGTTGCGGCCACTGTGTCAGTTCATCTCGTCAGGGACCTTCCTCTTTTTCATTGACCCTCCACTCTACTAATCATGGCATCCTTTTCCAGGGACTGATCCTTCCTGACAACGTGTCCAAAGTATATAAGGCACAGTCTTGCCATCTGTGTTCCAAGGAGTGCTCTATTTGTACATCTTCCAGAGCAAATCTGTTTGTTCTTTTCAGAGTCCATACTACATTCAGCTTTCTTCTCCAATACCACAATTCAAAGACATCATTTCTTCTTCTGTCTTCTTTGTTCATTGTCCAGCTTTCACGTGCATACAATGCTATTGAAAAGTACCATGTCTTGGGTCAGGCACACCTTAGTCTTCAAGGTGACATCTTTACTTTTCAATACTTTAAAGAGATCTTTTGCAGCAGACTTTGCCAATGCAATGCATCTTTTGAATTCTCTACTGCTGCTTTCATGAGCATTGATTGTGGACCCAAGTAAAATGAAATCCTTGACAACCTCAATACTTTCTCCAATTAAGATGATGTTGCTTACTGGTCCAGTTGTGGGGATTTTGTTTTCTTGATGCTGAAGAGCAATCCATACTGAAGGCTGTGGTTCTTAATCTTCATAATTAAGTGTATCAAATCTTCTTCACTTCCAACAAGTAAGGTGGTGTCATCTGCATAACGCAGGTTGTTAATAAGTAGTCCTCCATTCCTGATGCCTCGTTCTTTTTCATATAATCCAGTTTCTTGGATTATTTACTTGGCATACAATTGAAAAGGTATGGTGAAAGGACACAACCCAGACGTACACCTTTCCAGACTATAAACCATGTAGTGTCCCTTTGTTCTGTTTGCATGACTGCTTCTTGATCCATATACAGATTCCTTACAAGCACAATTAAGTGCTCTGGAATTCCCATTTTATGCAATGTTAGCCATAATTTGTTATGATCCTCACAGTCAAATGCCTTTGCATAGTCTATGAAACACAGGTAAGTGTCTGTCTGATATTTTGTTTTCAGCCAAGATCCATCAGACATCAGCAATGATATCCTTGGTTTCACTTCCTGTTCTGAATTCAACTTGAATTTCTGGCAGTTCCTTGACAATATACCATTGCTGTCACTTTTGAATGATCTTGAGCAGAATTTTGCTTGTGTGTGATATGAACGATATTGTTCGGTAATTTCGACATCCAGTTGGATCACCCTTCTTTGGAATGGGAATAAATATGGATCTCTTCCAGTCAGTTGGCCACATAGCTGTCCTCCAATTTTTTTTTTTTTTTTTACATGGACCGGTGAGCACTTCCAGCCCTGCATCTGTTTGCTGAAATATCTCAATTGATATTCCATCAATTCCTGGAGCCTCGTTTTTTGCTAGTGCCTTCAATGCAGCTTTGACTTCTTCTTTCAGTACCATCGTTTCCTGATCATACGCTACCTCTTGAAATGGTTGAACACTGACCAGTTCTTTCTGCTGTAATGACAATTCCTTCCATATTCTTTTAATGCTTCCTGAGTCATTTAATATTTTTCCTGTAGAAAACTTCACTATCACAACTCAAGGCTTGAAGTTTTGCTTCAGTTCTTTCAGCTTGAGAAATACAGAATGTGTTCTTTCCCTCTGGCTTTCTATTTCCAGCTCTTTACACATGTCGTTATAATACTTTATTTTGTCTTCTCTAGCTTCCCTTTGAAATTTTCTGTTTTAGATCTTTTACTTCACCTTTCCTTCCTTTTGCTATGGCTTCTTGACGTTCAAGAGCAAGTTTGAGAGTTTCTTCTCACATCCAATCTGGTCTTTTCTTTCTTTCCAGTCCTTTTTATTACCTCTTACTCTCTTCATGGATGTGTCTTTGATGTCATTCCACAATTCATCTCGTCTTTAGTCATTAGTTGTCAACACATCAAATCTGTTCTTGAGATGGTTTTTAAACTCAGGAGGGATATACTCAAAGTCATACTTTGGCTCTTGTGGACTTCTTCTAATTTTCTTCAGATTCAATTTGAATTTGCGTATGAGCGATTGATGATATGTATTACAGTCAGCACCTGGTCTTGTTCCGACTGCTGATATAGAGCTTTTCCATTATTTGTTTCCACAAGTGTAGTTGATTTGATTCCTGTGTATTCCATCAGGTGAGGTCCATATGTACAGACGACATTTGTGTTGGCTAAATAAAGTATTTGCAATGAAGAAATCATTAGTCTTGCAAAATTCCTTCATGCGATCTCTGGCATCGTTTCTATCCCCAAGACTGTATTTTTCAGCTACTGATCCTTCTTAGTTTCCAACTTTTGCATTCCAGTCACCAGTAACTATCAAGGTATCCTGATTGCCTGTTCAATCAATTTCAGACTGCAGAAGCTGGTAAAAATCTTCAATCTCTTCATCTTTAGCCCTAGTGGTTGGTGCATAAATTTGAATAATAGTCAAATTAACTGGCCTTTTTTGTAGGCGTATGAATATCATCCCATAACTAACAATATTGTACTTCAGGACAGATCATGAAATGTTCTTTTTGATGATGAACGTAACACTGTTCCTCTTCAAGTTTTCCTTCCCAGCATAGAAGACCATATGATTGTCGAATTCAAAATAGCCAATTCTGGTCCATTTCAGCTCACTAATGCCTAGGATATCGATGTTTGTGTGTCCCATTTCAATTTTGATGATTTCCAATTTTCATAGATTCATATTTCATACATCCCATGTCCTGATTATTTTGGATGTTTACAGCTGTTTGTTCTCATTTTAAGTCATGCCATATCAGCAAATTAAGATCCTGAAGGCTTTACTCCATCCACATTCCAAAGATCGACTCTACTTTGAGAAGGCAGCTCTTCCCCAGTTGTCTTCTGAATGCCTTCCAACCTGGGGGACTCATTTTCTGGCATTATACTGACAACGTTCCACTGTTATTCATAAGGTTTTTGCTAGCTAATTCTTTTCAGAAGTAGACTGCTGAGACCTTCTTCCTAGTCTACCTTAGTCTGGGAACTCAGCTGAGGCCTGTCTACCATGGGTGACCCTGCTCATACCTAAATACTAGTGGCATAGCTTCCAGCATCATAGCAACAAGCAAGCCTCCACTGACAAATAATCATCTATGTCAAGGAAATTGGAAGACAGCTACCTATCCAACCAACTGTAAGAGATCCATACTTCTACCCATTCCAATGAAAAGAGATCCAAAAGAATGCAGAAACTGTTGATCACATTCAAGTAAAATCATGCTGAAGATAATCCTAAAACAGTTGCAGTATACTACATCAACTACCAGAAATTCAAGCTAGATTCAGAAGAGGACATGAAGGTAATGATATCACTGTTGATGTCAAATGGATCTTGGCTGAAAGCAAAGCACATCAGAAAGATGTTTACCCGTGTTTTATTGAGTATGTGTGGATCATAACAAATATGGATAACATTGAGAACAATGGGAGTTTCAGAACACTTAGTGGTGCTCATGATGAACCTGTACACCAACCAAGTAGCAGTAGTTTGAACAGAAGAAGGGGATACTGTGTGGTTTAAAACCAGAAGAGGTGTGTGTTTGAGTTGTATCCTTTCACCACACTTATTCAATCTGTATGTTCAGCAAATAATCAGAGAGGATGGACTACATGAAGAAGAATGTGGTATCAGGATTGCAGGAAGATTCATAAGCAAACTGTTTTATGCAGATGAAACAACCTTGTTTGCTAAAAGTGAAGAGGACTTGAAACACTGATGATGATGAAAAACTACAGCTTTCTATATGGATTACACTTCAACATAAATAAAAATCCTCACACCTCAGAGTAAAACAAAAGTCCTCACAACTGGACCAATAAGCAGCAAAATGATAAACAGAAAATATTAAAGCTATGAAGGATTTGTGTGGGGTGGGCCGGTGCGAGGTGTAGGAAATCCTGAGAGTATCGCTCAGTTTTGCCATTCAGCTGGGGTTAAAATGAACAACCCTAGAGGTGGAAAGGGGGATCTAACTACCACCAGGAAGAAGATATGGAAGCAGAATCCTCTCTTTGGACCCAGGGTCCTCGTACTGAGAAATTTCTTGATCCAGGAGACAAACAGAGTGCTGTAACAGTAGAGATGGAGTGAGACAGTGAGAAGAGGTGGCAAAGAAATGGCGGTAGCAGAACCAGGAAACTAGTACGACTGCCACAGTGGTGTTCCCAGCCCACAAAGCAAGGCACTTACAGTGGATGTGCTAACCCACCGTGAGAGAAAGCTGAGTGCTTTTAGGCAGGAGGCCTCCTGGCAGAGTGGAGTGCCCCCCGGAATTATTGGTGAAGCTAAAGAGCTTGCCTGAGCAGAGGCTAGTCCAGGGACTAAAGGCTGAGGGCCAGAGAGAGGCCTGCCTGAAGGCATGGCTGAGAAGAAGCTTTCCTGATCCAAGAACTGTATCCTGAATTGTTCCTGATCCAGAACCATAGCATGTTACTTCTGTAATAAACTTCATTAACTTGATAATTGTCTAGAAGTTCTGCGTGGCCTTTGCAATCAATTATTGAACCCAGAACAGAAGTAGAGAGTACCATGGGATGGATAGCTAGTGCCAGATTTGCTAACACATTTGGAGAGAGGAGGTATGTCTGACCTGTCTGCCTCCTAAGAATTAGCCTTGAGATGATACCGATGATGATTATCTTTCCTTTTCCTTGTGAAATTAGATGAGGAGGTCAGAGGCTGCCACCACTATCTTTACAGTTGTTATTAAGAAACTCATTATGTTTCTATCACACAAAAGAAGCACAAAAGTAAACAGTTTAATATTGTTCTGGTGTTTTTTTTCATCTTTCTGCTATGTGTGGTTCCTTTCACCTTTACGCTATGTCTTCCAAGCTCAAGCTCTGCCTTCTAAACTCAAAGTTGCCTCAGTGTGGCAATTTGGTTGCTGTGGCTCCAGCTAGTACATCCATGTCCTAGGCAAGGATAATCAGAAAAAAGGTAATATAAAATGGCCTTCCAGCTTGATATAACCTCATACACAACATATCTGTCCTCCAGCACTCCAAGCATGCACGTGCACACACACGCATATGCAATTATAAAGCTTCCTAGGAAGTCTCACCCAATAACTTCTACTCATATGCCATTGGCCTATATTAGTCATATGGATGATCCAATCTGCAGAGAAGGCTGAGAAATTAAGTTTTTTCAAGTAGGCACGTGGCCACCACCAACAAAACTAGTATTTTATTACTTAGAAAAGAAGAAAAGGTGTCTGACTGGCAGCTAGAAGACTCGACCACATTTTTAAAAACATATCCATTTCCTTATGCATATTTTAAATTTTAAAGATGTCATGTCCTTTTTTTTTGTATTTCCAGGGCCTCACACAGTACAAGGGTAAACACTCAGTCAAAGGATGTTTATTTCCTGAAAGAAGAGTGAATGGAAATCTCATCTTACTATAGGATAGAAAGAGGAAACCCAAGAAAAGGCCTAAAGTGGTGAACACCATTATTTATTGATTTCAACTGCTATTAATTGATTGCTGAAGTCCATGCCAGGGCTTAAGCTAGCACTGAAGAGTGAGAGTTGAATAATTCATGGTCCCTGGCTTGAAGAAAGAGGTGAAGTGAGGTTGGAAAATGACAGAAAGACATATACATGGGTAGTTCTGACTCATGATATATTCAAGTTATGACCAACCACACTTGCAACAGTCTGTTTCTGGTTTTGTACATCTTTATCATCAGTAACTTTATAGTGAAAGAATTAGTTGGAGTTTTTTAATAAATAAATCAGGGGCGTCATTTGCTTGAAATCATGGACCTAAATGCTGGTTGCTTTACTGAAGTCGATGGGCAGTTGGGAAGCAGAGAGATGTTACGGCAAAATATGTGAAGAAAAAATGGAAATGACCATGCAGACATCTTTCACTAATTTTCTGACTAGAAGTGCCACTCTCATTCCCAGGGATAATCCAGACAATCCAGAACCCTTGACAAGTGCAATTTTTGCAACAGTTGACAAAATGCCAGTGATGTCCAATTCTTCTTCATCAGTGGAGTAAATTTTTATAGTTCGTGTATGTTTTATGTGTGTATGTATTTTATTCTGTTATACATAGAGTCTCCATGAGTTGGAACAAACTAGATAGCACCTAACAACAACACAGACTGTATTAAAATGTATCTGTAAGTTTATATGTAATATTTCCAACCTCAAGGACAAATAAAGATCATATTTATAAAGATACTCATAATAAAAGGCAACGGTGATGAAAACTACAAAAAGAAAAAAATACACGAGGTATTCGACTTACGTCAGAACTGACTTATGTCAGAGTCTTTGGAGCAGAACGGTGTATTAAGTTGGGACCAGCACTACGAGTAAGCAGGCAACCTCAGGGAAACAGAACAGGAGCACAGAGAAAGGCCCTTGGATCCACTGTCGGGAAGTTAGGAAGTTTCAAGTGTATTAATAAAGGGAACTATAGTTTCCCAGTACATGAGCAAATTAGGTTACAGCTACACGGGTTGAAACAAAACACACTGCTGCCGTGGAGTCCATTCTGACTATGGCGACCGCCATGTGTCACAGAGTAGAACTGCTCCATAGAGTTTTCTTGGGCCACTCCTTGTGTTGCAGAGTAGAACTGCTTGATATGGTTTTCTTGCCTTTAATCTTTACGGAAGCAGATCATCAGGTTTTTCTTCCTCACTATTGCTGCTGCTGGGTAAATTCAAATATACCTTTAGGTGTATAGATGAGTACAAATCATTTCGGCCATCCAAACACCTAGTTATATGGGTATAGCTCAGATAATCTTGAATAATCAAATCAGGTTGGTGGTGCAGTTATCCCAGTTAATGACCAAACAGCTATACTGTGGCCTGTTCAATCAAGTCATACTTAGATAGATAAATAAAAAACGCCCCCCAACATTTTAGAGTACACTTCTTCCCTTTCCACTTAGACTGTGTTAGACCACATCTTACTTGATCTTTCCACAATGAAAAACATGAGAACTACTTACTATGCAGAAGCCCTGGTTGTGCAGCGGTTCAACTGCTTGGCAAAAGGTCAGTGGTTTGAACGCACACAGGAAGAACCTGTAAATCTTGTGATCTGCTCCCATCAAAATTGTTGTTGTTATTGGTGGGTGCTGTCAAGTCAGTTCTGACTCATAGTGAGTCTATACAACAGAATAGAACTCCCCAGTAAGGTATCCAAGGAGCAGCTGGTAGATTTGAACAGATGCTAGTTCAGTTAGCAGCCAAGCTCTTAACTACTATGGCACTAGGTTTTATCCATAAAGATTACAGCCTAGGGAACCCTTTGAGGCAGTTCTGCTCTGTCACATTGGTTCAACATAAGTTGGAACAGACTCAGTGGCACACGATATTTATCATGCACATGCTGTGTACAGGAGACTATATTAAAGCTCTTATTATTTCCACAAACCATGTGATTGATAGATCATTTCTTTATGAAGAATGTGAATTTGTGTTTAACCAAATGAAATCATTGTTCAGACTTTTATTTTAGCAGTGATTATGTTTTGCACTATGTAGAGTTGTGTCCCGTGTGTTCATGCATTCTGCTAGTTTGATAAAATGCTGTTGTGTGGCAGTTGATAATTATCCATCCCCTCAGTTTTCTCTGTAAAAGAAAGTTCCTGTGGTTAAAGGTTATAATTAACAGATGGAAATAAGCCTCTACCATAAACAATCTGAACCCTGGTGGCACAGTGGTTAAAGCAATAGTCTGCTAACTGAAAGGTCGGTGGTTCAAAATCACTTAGCTGCTGTGTGGAAGAAAGATGTGGTGATTTGCTTCTGTGAAGATTTACAGCCTTGGAAACCCTACGGTGCAGTTCTACTCTGTCCTACAGGGTCATTTTGAGTTTTGGTTTGGTTTACGAGCAACCTAAAGGTCCTTAGGAGGCACAAATAGTCTGCACTCCATTGTTAACCTGAAGTTTTGTGGTTCGAACTCACTCAGTGGTCTGGCAGAAGAAAAGGTCCAGAGACTTGCCTCCATTAAGAAGACAGCCAAGAAAACCCTATAAGGCAGCTCTATTCTGCAGCACATGGGGTGGCCATGAGTCAGAATCAATTGGACAACAGCTAACAACAATGTGAGCAAACTTCAGAAAGAGGTACAACTTCACATGCAAGGTAATGAAGTATATTTTTGCTAAGAGAAAAAGATAATAGTTTTGTCCTAAAATGAACTAACTGGCTTTTCTAGAATATAGCACAGCAAAGGGCAAAATCTTGAAGGATATATAAAGTAGTGGAACAGAAAGAAACAAACAAAAACCCACTACCACTGAGTCTATTCTGACTCACAGTGACCCTATAGACAGAGTAGAACTGCCGCATAGACTTTCCAAGGAATGCCTAGTGGATTTAAAACCTGTTGACCTTTTTGGTTAACAGACTTAGCACTTGACCACTACACCACCAGGTTAGGGAATGTTATTTATCTAATACTATAGTGTGTGCAAATAAGGAGTCTGAGAAGCTATGAAATGTGCTAAAGTCTTAGCAAAGTTTACTCATTTTTTATGAGTTTCTTTCCTTGGTTTACTTTTTATCCCTTTAACTACAATATGAAGAGTTATTTTGTATAATTTGCTTAGATAGAAAAGATTGCATGTTTCACTAGAATAATTTTCAGTGCAGAATTTATTATGCCAATTATGTAAGAGAGCAAAGCTTTCTCACTGAAAAGCTAAGGTTCTTGATAATCATGTTTCCTTACATGTTTATTTTTAAATGCTTTATTATCACTTTCAAATGAGCAGCCACATAGTGTTTCCTAGTCTCCCACAACTGTATTTTGTGTTCAAGTCTCCTGACAATTTTTTATTTCTTTTCCTTTGTAAGATTTAATCCTAAATCTAGAATGAAGTAAATAACTTTCAGTGTATCTTTTGCCGCTCAGACTGTCTTTGAGAGTTTCCACTGGGCCCCTGGATAATCACAAAGGCATATTCTTTCTCCTTATAAAAAGACAAGTGCTAGAAATGATTATTTGATATGCTAATATTGATGAGAAAACCCTAGTAGCATAGCAGGTTAAGTGGTATGTCTGTTAACCAAAAGGTAAGCAGTTCAAATTCGCCAAGTGCTCCTTGGAAACTTTATGGGGCAGTTCTGTTCTGACCTGTAAAGTTGCTACGAGTCGGACCCAACTTGACAGCAGTGGTTGTTTTTTTTTTTAATGTTGATGAGTTGTTTGGGAAGAGTCGTCAAATCAGAAGAGATACTGCGCTAACCTAGATGAAGTCTGTATGGACAAAATGCTACTAATATAAATATTTTGGAAATTATATGCTACGTGGAAAATACCTAGAGATTTCTCAATGCCCCCCTCTCTCCATTACCTTGTATATATTTTTATTGTGCTTTAAGTGATAGTTTACAATCCAAGTTAATTTGCCATGCAGACTCCACACACCCCATCCCTATGCAGCTCTAGCTGCTCTCCCCAACCTGTGACAGCATACTCCTTCCTTGCCACCTTGTGATTCCCCTGACCCTTCAACCAGGTCCTATCCCCTTCCACCCTCTCATCTCCCTTCCAGAGAGGAGCTACTCAGTCAGCCTCAAGTATTTACTTAAGCCAAGAAGTACACTCTTTGCCAGCATCACTTTATGTCTTAACAGTCCAGTCCAATCTTTGTCTGAAGAGTTGGCTTCTGAACTGTTTCAGCTCTGAGATAACAGAGAATCCAGGGGCTGTGTCCTTAGAGGACCTTCTAGTCTGTAGAACCACAGAGTCTGGTCTTTTAATAGAGTTCTAGTTCTGCATCCGTTTTTCTCTCACTAGTTTAGGCACTGCATGTTGTATTCCTTGTCAAGGCAGTCATTGGTGGTGGCCAGGCACCATCTAGTTCTTCTGGTCTCATGCTGATGTAATATCTTTTGTCTCCTGGGCTCATATGTTCCTCATGTCTTGGTTGGGACCAGTTGATGCTAGTTAGATGACCAACTGCTATCTTTTAAGACCCCAGACACCACTCACCACAGTGGGATGTAGAACACTTACTTAATAAACTTTACATTCACACCAGCAGTGTAGAATATCTCTCCACAACCATTCCAACATTTACTATTTTGTGGTTTCTGGACTAATGTCAGCCTTGTTGGGGTGAGATGGTATCTCATTGTAGTTTTGATATGGATTTCTCTAATGGCTAATGATCTTAAGCATTTCTTTGTGTATCTGTTAGCCGCCTGGATATCCTCCTTGATGAAATGCCTGCTCATATCTTTTGCCCATTTTTTAATTGGGTTATTTGTCTTTTTCTTGTTGAGGTAGATTACAGAGATTAAATGCTGGTTGGATTTGTCATAGCCAAAAATCTTTTCCCCATCTGTAGGCAGTCTTTTAACTCTTTTGGTGAAGTCTTTGGATGAGCATAGTGTTTGATTTTTAGGAGTTGCCAGTTATCTATTTTCTCTTTTGATGTTTGTGCATTGTTAGCAGTATTTTGTAGTCTGTTTATGCTGTGTATTAGGGCTCCCAGTGTTGTCCCTATTTTTTTTCCATGACCTTTATTGTTTTATATTTGATATTTAAGTCTTTGATCAATTTTGAGTTAGTTTTTTTGTATAGTGTGAGATACAGTCTTATTTCATTTTTTTTGCAGATAAATACCTAGTTATGCCAACATCATTTGTTAAAGAGATTGTCTTTTCCCCAGTTTACAGACTTCTGGGACTTTGTGAAATATCAGCTTGTCATGGGTTGGTGATGTCGTATCTGGATTCTCAATTCTGTTGGTCTGGTTTATGTATCTGTTGTTTTACCAGTACCATACTGTTTTGACTCCTTTGGCAGTCTAATAGGTTTTAAAGTCAGTTAGTGTGTTCTTCTTCTTCAGTAATGCTTTACTTATCCAGGGCTTCATCTCTTTCCATATGAAATTGGTAATTTGTTACTCCAAAGATGTCATTGGAATTTGTATTGGGATTGCATTGTATCTACAGATTGCTTTGGGTAGAACAGACATTTTCATGATATTAAGTTTTCCTGTCCATGAGCAAGGTAGGTTTCTCTGCTTGTGGAGGTTTCTTTTGGCTTCCTGCTGTAGAGCTTTGTAATTTTCTTGGTATAGGTCTTTTACATCTCTGTTTAGATTTATTCTTATGTATTTCATCATCTTGGGGGCTATTGTGAAAGGCATTGACTTGATGATTTCCTCTTTGATTTTCTCTTTGTTGGTGTAAAGGAATTTGTTTTAGTCAGCTAGGGCTGCTTTAACAGAAATACCACAGAGTGGATGGCTTTAACAAAGGAAAGTTTATTCTTACATAGTCCGGTAGACTACAAGTCCATGTTCAGCGTGTCTGCTCCAGGGGAAGGCTTTCCCCTTGTCTGCTCAGAAGGAAAGTCCGGTATTGCATCAGTCTTTGTCCAAGGAGCATCTTGGCGCAGGAATCTCAGGTCTGAAAGACGTGCTCTTCTCCCGGTGCTGCTTTCTTGATGGTACAAGGTTCCCAAATCTTTGTCTGTTTCTCTGTCCTTTTATCTCTCGAAGGATGAAAGGATTAAGGGTGGGGCAAGTCAGACTCCAGGGAAACTCCCTTTGCAGTGGAGCAGGGGGATAATTCTATGAAGGGATTTACAGCCCCACCCTAATCCTTTAACATACAGTTTAGGAAAACCACAAAATGGAGGACAGTCACAAGATACTGGGAATCATGACCCAGCCACATGGCTACACATATTTCGGGGGGAACACAATTCAACCGATGACAGAATCTAACTAAGTTTTATGTTTAGCTAGCATCCTGATGCTTTACTGAACTCTTAGGTCCAGTAATTTTTTTGTGGATTCTCTAGGTTTTCTGTGTATACGATCATATCATCTGCGATTAGAGATACTTTACTTCTTACTTACCAGTTTGGATGCCCTTTGTTTCGTATCTTGCCTGATCACTCTGGCTAGAACCTCCAACACAGTGTTGAGTAAAAGTGTTAACAGAGGACATCCTTGTCTGGTTCCTGTTCTCAAAGGAAATGCTTTCAGACTCTCTGCATTCAGACTTTCATGCATTGAAGGCATTGACAAAAAAACAAGTCTCCAGGAATTGATGGATTATCATTTGAGATGTTTCCACAAATAGATGCAGCTTTGGAAGTGCTCACTCATCTATGCCAAGAAATTTGGAAGACAGCTACCTGGCCAACCAACTGGAAGAGATCCATATTTGTGTCTATTCCCAAGAAAGATGATCCCACCAATGTGAAACTTGTCAAATGATATAGAAAAATATCACACACAAATATAATTTTGCCAAAAATCATTCACAAGTGATTGCAGCAGTATATTGACAAGGAACCGCCAGAAATTCAAGCCAGATTCAGAAGACGATGTGGAACAGGAAATATCATTACTGATACCAGATAGATCTTGACTGAAAGCAGACAATACCGGAAAGGTGTTTACCTAAGTTTTATTGACTGTGCAAAGCCATTTGTGTGGATCGTAACAAATTTTGGATAATGTTGAGGAGAACGAGAATTCCAAGACACTTAATTGTGCTCATAAGGAATCTGTACATGGATCAATAGGCAGTTGTTCAAACAGGACAAGGGGACACTGCATGGTTTAGAGTCAGGAAAGGTGTGCATCAGGGTTTTATCCTTTCAACGTACCTATTCAATCTGTATGTCGAGCAAATAATGTGAGAAGCGGGATTATATGAAGAAGAACAGGGCATCAGGATTGGAGGAAGACTCATTGACAAATTGTGTAGACGATACAACCGTGCTTGCTGAAAGTGAAGAGGATTTGAAATGTTTACTGATCAAGATCAAAGACCACAGTCTTCAGTATGGGTTGCACCTCAACCTCAGGAAAACAGAAATCCTCACAAATGGACCAGTAAGTAGCTTCATGATAAATGGAGAAAACAGTGAGATTGTCAAGGATTTCAGTTTGCTTAGGTCCACAATCAATGTCCACGGAAGCAGCAGTCAAGAAATCAATAGACTCATTGTATCGGAAAAATCTGCTGTAAAAGACCTCCTTAAAGTGCTGAAAAGTAAAGGCATCACTTTTAAGACTAAGCTGGGCCTGACCCAAGCTGTGGTATTTTCAATTGCAACATATGCTTGTGAAAGCTGGATAGCGAATAAGGAAGAAGAAGTTGACATCTTTGAACTATGGTGTTGGGAAGAATATTGGATATACCATGGACTGCCAAAAAAAATCTGTTGTGGAAGAAGTACAATCAGAGTGCTCCCTGGAAGCAAGGATGACGAGAGTAACATCTTACATACGTTGGTTATATTGTCAGGAGGGATCCATCTCTGGAGAAGAACATCATGCTTGGTAAAGATGAGTGTCAGCAAAAAAGAGGGAGAACCTCAACAAGATGGACACAGTGGCTGCAACAATGGGCTTCAGTGTAAAAACGATTGTGGGCATGGCACAGGACATGGCAGCATTTAGTTCCATTGTGCGTAGGATTGCTATGAGTCAGAACTGGCTTGAGGACACCTAACAACAACACATTTAGCATGATATTTTGTGTTGGCTTTGTGTAAATGCTCTGTATTATATTGAGGAATTTCCGTTCTATTCCTATTTTGCAGAGAGCTTTTAACATGAATGGATGTTAGACATGGTCAAACGCCGTTTCTTTCTCAACTGATAAAATCAAATGGTTCCTGTCTTTAGGATTATTTATGTGATTGATCACAATGGTTGTTGAACCATCCCTGCTTCCCTGGTATGAAGCCCACTTGGTCATGAGAAATATGTTTTTCAACTCTATTGGCTAGAATTTTGTTGAGGATTTTTTTGCATCTAAGTTCATGAGAGATAGTGATCTATAATCTTCCTTTTTTTTTTTTTGCTGTCTTTACCTGGTTTTTGTATGAGGCTTATGCTGGCTTCATAGACTGAATTGGGGAGTACTCCATCCTTTTCTGTGATCTGAAATACCTTTAGTAATAGTGGTGTTAACTCCTCTCTAAAAGATATGTAGAATTCTACAGTGGAGCTGTCAGGATCAGGGCTTTTTTAGGTTGGGAGATTTTTTTTTTTTAATTATGATTGAATGAAATGTACATTCCCATATAAATTTGCATGCTCGCCTATATGCATCTTCCACTGCTCTCCCTGCACGGTGACAGCACACTCTTCCTCTCCACTCCATGCATGTCCTATCCTCCCAACAGTCTCCTATCTTTTTCTCTCCACTCATTCCCCTTCCTCCAGTATG
Organism: Heterohyrax brucei; assembly: GCA_028571685.1. Classification (NCBI taxonomy): domain Eukaryota; kingdom Metazoa; phylum Chordata; class Mammalia; order Hyracoidea; family Procaviidae; genus Heterohyrax; species Heterohyrax brucei. Next base: position 140,797,803 of record CM053166.1, read on the forward strand.
CGGTCAGCAGGGCGACATCCTATAGATGCATAGAACCGTAAAGTGCCCACAAAATATGATCACTTTGCATCACCAAGTCCAATCCATAGCTGTCCGAAAAGTTGACCTTCATTGTGATTTATGCACAGGGGCAGCATCAGGGCCAGAGGCCATGCTCCCAGGGGAACCCCGAAGCCTCTGGACCATCATTTGTGGTCTTTTAGTGGAGATTTCAGGGTGCATCCCTATTTATTCTTGTGTTGCCAGTGAGACTGAACTTTGTGAGCTCCATCATGGCTATGACTGCTGATGGCCCAGCACCATCTGGTTCTTCCAGTCACAAGCTGATGTAGACACCCACTCATGTGGGTCTCTCTGCCTTCTGGGTTCTCTTTCCCCCATGTCGTTATCGGCCTTGGTGATCATCTGTTCCTTCTAAGTCGGAACCATCTGCTGTACCCTCACATGGCAGCTTGGCAGCTTTTAAGACCCCAGACACCACTCAGCAATACGGGGTGTGGAGGGTCCTCGTTAGCATAATGCCAGTTGTGCCAATTGGCCTTGATTTCCCCTGACAGCACGGTCCCTGGCTCTTGGCCCTAGTTACTCTGTCCTTGCAATATTGGGTTAAGATGGGAGGAATACACAAGTTGTGTTGAAGTCCAGTTAATATTGATCTTCTTACTAATGTGTGCTGTCACCGATTTCACCCAACCAAATTTCTAACAACTATCTAATCTAAACCCTCCCACACTTGCCCCCCCGCCTGCCCCCCCAGAAGGTGTCAAAGAGTCTTTTCTTCTATGCATAAGTCTGTTTTTGAGTTCTTATTGTAGGGGTCTCATATAACATTTGTCCTTCTGTTGTTGACTACTTTCACTCAGCATAATATCCTCCAGTTGAAATCAGGTTAAGAGACGTTTCCTGCTATCATCGTTGTTCTCTATCACTGTATAGTGTTCCATTGAGTATATATACCATAGTTTACCTACCCATTCCTCTGTTGTTGGGCATCTGGGTTGATTCCATCTTTTTGCTATTGCGGACTGTGCTGCAGTATATAGGATATATTCCAAGCAGTGGAATTATTAGGTCAAGTGATATATCTATATCCATTTTTTTGTAAGGGAGCACCAGATTGCTTTCCAAAAAGGTTGCACCATTTTGCAATCCCACCAACAGTGTGGGAGAGTCCCAATCTCCCCACAGCCTCTCCAGCATTTGCTGTTTTGCGTTTTTTGAATCATGGCCAACCTTGTTGGGGTGAGATGGTATCTCATAGCAGTTTTGATTTGAATTTCTTTAATAGCTAATGATAGTGAGCATGTCCGCATATGTTTTTTGGCTGCCTGAATCTCTCCTCTTCAGAGAAGTTTCTGTCCATCTCCTTTGCCCATCGCTTAATTGGATGATTTATCTTTTTCTTATTGATATTTTGTAGTACCTTATAGATTACAGAGATCAGGCATCGGTCTGACATAGAGTTGCCAAATATTGTTTCCCATTCTGTAGGTGGCCTTTTAATTCTATTAATAAAGTCTTTGGATGAGCAAGAGTGGTTGATTCTTAGTAATTCCCATTTATCTGTTTTCTGATGATTGTGGTTTGTTTGACAGATTTTGAAGTCTGTCTACATTGTGTATTAAAACTTCCATTGTTGTTCCTACTTTCTCTTGGATGAGCTTTATCATTTTAGATTCTATATTTAGCTGTTTTATCCAGTTTGCATTGTTTTTTGTATAAGGTGTAAGACATGGGTCTTGTTTTAATTTAGTGCAGATGGATATCCAATTTTGCCAGCACCATTTGTTGAAGAGATTGTTTTTACCTCAGTTTAATGTCTTAAGGCCTTTGTCAAATATCAACTGTTCATAGGCAGATCATGTCATCTCTGGGGTCTCAATTCTGTTCCACCTGATTCATCTGTCTGTTTTTGTACCAGTACCATACTGTTTTGACTACTGTGGCAGTGTAATAGGTTCTAAGGTCAGGTAATGAGAGGCCTCTGGTTGGCAGTTTTTAAAGTACGTTTTCAATTTCTTCTTTTAAGATATGTTTAGTTGTTCTATTTCTGTTTGTGTTAATTTAGGCGGGTAGTGTGCTCCTAGGAATTTGTCCGTTTCCTCTAGGTTTGCAAATTTATTAGCATAGTTTTTCATCACAGTATGTTGTGATTCTTTTAATTTCAGTTGGGTCAGTTGTGATATTGACCCTCTCATTTCTTATTTGAGTTATTTGCTTCCTCTCCTGTTTTTCTTTTGTCATTTTGGTCAATGGTTTATCAGTTTTGTTAATCTTCTCAAAACACTGCTTCTGTTTTTGTTAACTTTTCCAATCATTGTTCTGTTCTGTAATTCATTCAGTTCTGTTCTATTGTTTACTATTTGCTTTCTTCTTGTGCCTGAGGTTTCTTTTGCTGCTCTCTCTGTACTTGTTAGGAAGTAGAGTTAGTTCTTTGATTGAGACCCTTCTTTTTGCTTATGTGCATTTATTGAGATTAAGTTGACCTCTGAGCACTGCTTTTGCAGTGTGTCATAGGTGTTGGTAGGATGTGCTTTCATTCTCATTTTATTCTGTGAACTTCTTTATTCTGTCCTTGATTTCTTCTATAACTCAGTAGTTTTTAAGCAAGGTGTTGTTCAGTTTCCATGTGTTTGATTTTTTTTTTTTCCTTTTCTTTCTGTTATTGTTTTCCCCTTTTATTGCTTTATGGTCTGAAAAGATGATTTGTAATATTTCAATACTTTGGATTTTGTTAAGGATTGCTTTGTAGTCTAATATGTGGTCCATTCTCAAAAATGTTCTCTGTGTACTGGAAAATAAAGTATACTTGACTGCTGATGAGTGGAGTGTTCTGTATGTGTCTATGAGTTCAAGTTGGTTGACTGTGGAATTTAGATCTTCCACGTTTTTACTGAGCTTTTTTCTGAATGTTCTGTCCTTCACTGAAAATGGTGTGCTGAAATCTACTACTATTATTGTGGAGCTGTCTGTCTCTGTTTTAGGTGCAGTTAGAGCTTGTTTTCTGTATTTTGGAGCCCTGTCATTAGGTACATAGATATTTAATATGATATGTACTTCTGGAGTATTGATCCTTTAAGCATTTTGTAGTGTTATTTCTTATCCAATGTGGTAAATTTTAATTCACTCTCTATATTTCTAGTTATCAGAGTCCCAGTGGTGCTTTACCTAACGATATTAAGCAACAACAGTTATATAGCGTTATTGATCATAATTCAGTTAGTTATTTTAAATGTTATGTTGGCCACAACCTTGCTTTCTAATTTTAATCTAGCATCTTCTAGACCAGTGGTTTCCAACTGGGAGTAAACATTAGACTTACTTAGGAAGCCTTTTTAAAACACAAATGCTTAAAATCTATTCCAAATTTATTGACTCTCTTTACTTAACAGTCTCTATATATATTTGTCCTGAATACTTGGTATATTTGTGGTAGAGCATGTGTATTGTGTCTCTGGATTAGTATATCTCAAAACTTTTTTCCTTTATAAAAATTATATTCATTCATTTTTTTGTGAATCAGATATAACATTCACTGACCTGGTTGAAAATAGGCTTAAGCATTTTCCTTACAGATAGTTTGTCTAAAAGTTTATGATTGGGATTTATTATTGGAATTGTCTCTGACATCACCCAGTGCCCATTCTGAGCCAATGGTTTGTTCTCTAGGAAAGGAGATCATTAAGTAATTTACTTCCATAAAGAAAACCACAACAACAGGTCCTGATTCATGAACTGAAAGTCCAATAAACTAGGAGAATACTGTATTTGTTTTTTTCTCTCTTTAATCTCCTGCATTTAATACTTTATAAGAGGCCCAGAAGGTAGAGCAAACCATAAATTCTATGCTTAGTAAACAGTTTAGACAATGTCAGTGTAAAGGGCTGAATCATTACTCCCAAAAGATCTGTCCATTTCCTAATCCCTGGAACCTGTGACTATTACGTTACATGGTAAAACAGTACATACTTTCTTATATGAGAAAAATAGTGATTAAGGATTTTGAGAGAAGGAGTTTATTCTGGATAATCCAGGGGGGGCTGTAAACCCACTGACAAGTGTCCCTATAAGAGTGAGGCAGAGGGATATTTTACAGACACACAGAGAAGGTGATGTGAAGGTGGAGGCAGAGATTTGAGTGATATGGCCACCAGCCCAGGAATGCTGGGCCACCACCAGAAGCTAAAAAAAGCAAGGAATGAATTCTTCCTTAGACTGTCTGGCAAGAGTGCAGCCCTGGCAGATTTTGCTTTTCTGGCCGCCAGAACTGTGAGAGAATAAACTTTTGTTGCTTTTAGCCACCCAACCTATGGTGATTTCTCATGGAAGCCTCAGGAAACTAATATGACCACTAACTAACTAATCAATTGCCATCAAGTTGACAGACTCATGGCAACCCCATGCATATCAGAGCAGAAACGTGCAGCATAGGGTTTTCAATGGGTCATTTTTTTGGAAGAAGATTACCAGGCCTTTCTTCTGAGGCACCTCGTGGTAAACTTGAACAGCTAACTTCTCAGCTATCAGTTGAATATGTTAACTGCTTGCCCCACCGAGGAATTCAACTCCAATATAGCCACTAAGGCTATAGAATTTCTCTTCTGAGTTCTTGAAGTTAGATAGACAGCAGTTCAAAACAGAACTGCTTTAGATAGAAGACTGGTTTCTTGAGGGGGAGTATGGGCTGTTTTAGTGGGAGAATGATGTGCTTTCATTGCTGCAGACTTCTCTGAGATCTTTAATGTTATTAAAAAAGAGTTTTACCTAAACCACAGTAAAATTAAAAACTAAAAAGAATTACTATAAATGCCCGGAAAGTAAATAAATAAATAAACTGGATAATCTGGCAAACTAACCTAAAGCTATTTCTGTGGACTCTATGGATTGGGCATAGAATCTCTTTTCTTGGTGTAATACGGGTGCTCTTGGCTCCTGGCTGAGAAATGGATTGCTAATTCTAATCATAATCCTACTTTTAATACTTGCTTTGTAGTGCTGTGCATCTTGTCAAATGATCCAGCAAATGGTCATACAGCAGAAAGAGCTGAAAAACCGGACGTTTAGCAGGATTGAAACAACCATGACAGGAAACTTGGAAGTTGGTACAGCCACAGATGGAAATTTGGTGTGATTGATGGGGGCAAATTTTACACTCATAAATAGATGGAAAAATAGATAATGGCCATATTGCCCCATCAATCATATGAAAAAAATTGCAAAAGTGATCAATGCCGGCACTTGGCTTGGCAACAGATTATCGAGACAATTCCATCTATCAATTAGTAAACAAAATGATGAAGGTTGGTGGACAATTCTTAATACTAGTCAGTTTGCTTTCTCTCAGTCTTCTCATAGTCTACCAGCTCTCTGGAAGGGAAATTAACCATCTGAAGAAAGCAGATCACACCAGATTTTCTCCTAGGTTCAGACCTTTAGAAAAAATGGAACTACTGTTATATGCATTTTTAGAGAAACAGAAATTAGGCAAGATCTTGATGGAACTGGCAAATCCATTCAGACTAGGTGCATCTAAGGGACAAACCAAACAAATTAAAAGTGGACCAAGGGGGGGGATGCATACAGTTATCAACTTCTAATGGTTATGAACTTGGTAAAGTTGCATTGGTGCATTATTACCACATATTTAAAGAGCCCTGGTGGTACAACAAGGAGCCCTGGTTGGTCAGTGATTAAGTGCTTGGCTGGTAACTCAAAGCTCAAGGGTTCAAGCCCATTAGTCATTTCATGGGAGAAAGATGTGGCAGTCTGTTCCTGTAGAGATTTGTGAGCCTTGGAAACCCTATGGGGGAGTTTCTACTCTGTCCTCTAGGGTCACTATGAGTTGAAATTGGCTTTGGGGCAATGGGATTGATTTGGGGGTTTGGTGGTGTAGTGGTTAAGTGCTTGGCTGCTAATCAAACTATCAGAGGTTTGAACCTGCCCCGTGGCTCTGCTGCAGAAAGATCTGACCAGCTGCTCCTGTAAAGACTACAGTCTAGAAAACCCTTTGGGATGGTTCTACTCTGTCACACGGGTTGCAATGCATTGAAAATTGACTTGATGTCACCTAACAACAATCATGTGTTTAAGCAAACTTGATAAACATAATACACTTACTCCATGTATCACTGTGAATATCTATATCAGTGTTCGTTAACTGAGAAATATACGGAGATGCCTCTTAAATTGAAAGGAAAAACATTCTCTCAGACATATGCATTTGCCTAAGTTCTTTTCATATTTCCTAAAAGTAAACAAACATAAAACTATAAATTCTGTATGTTCATAAAGTTCTTATATAAGTTTTGTGCCAAAGCGAATTTACAAGTTGTATACAAAACAAAAAAAATAATGTTTATTTAATGAGGTCATAAATATATGGTAGCAGGTAGCCAGCCAAGTGCCGTCGACGTTACATATTTATCCAGATGTTCCAGAATATGCCTTAAACTCAAGAGTAAAACATTTTTATAGAAAATGTGAAGACTGTTTTTCACATCAGACTCTGATGTGAAAAGCAGTCACCTATAGGAGCCCTTAGAAACCCTGGTGGTGTAGTGGTTAAGTGCTATGGCTGCTAACCAAAAAGTAGGCAGTTTGAATCCAGCAGACACTCCTTGGAAACCTGATGGGGCAGTTCTACTCTCTCCTATAGGGTTACTGGGAGTCAGAACTGACTCCATGATAATGGGATTGGGTTTGGTTTACAGGTGCCCTGGAGCCCTGTGGCGCAGTCATTAAGAGTTCAGGCTGCTAACTAAAAGTCAACAGTTGGCATCAGCTAGCTGCTCTTTGGAAACTCTATGTGGCAGTTCTACTGTATCCTACAGTTAGAACCGACTTGACAGCACGTAACTAACAATAATTATATGTTAAAAAAATATATGTTTAATTAGACTCTTTTGTTAGCTTCTTATTAACAGTTTCTGGTACTATGAGCTAAGTACCTTCATTATTATGAAGCAGTTGACTCTCATTTCATTTGGATAATTTGTTTTTTTGTGGGGAGTAAACAAACCACAGCCTGTTCAGTCTAACTGGTGCCAGACTCAAGGGGATTGAGGCACTGGGGACCATAAATCAAACAATCACCACGTGCATTTTCACTGATTTTTTAAATCGATCAACCCCATTAGATACTGACAAATGATTTTGAAAGCTGGGTTCACAATGCAGTGTGCGTTTATTGCAAACTAAATGAAAGAAGATAACCATGCTCAACCAAGTCAGGGTAACTGAGTAACTGAAGTAAGATAATGCATCAATTTTAAACGCGTGGTGGAGTTTTCCACATTAAAAGTTGCATTGGTATGGCAAGAAACAAAGTTGAAAACTGAAGGGGCGTTATTTGTGTCACAGTTCCCCACTCTCCTTGCTCTACTTCTTTCCTTCTTCCTGTGTTCTTTCACCTGGAGTGCCTTTTGCCCCTCTTTCCACCTACTTTAGTTCTGTGCCTCCCTCAAGATTCGGTGTAATGAATTTTTCCCATACAGCTAAATATATTTAATGCAAAGAAATATTTTTTTATCAACAGTTTGCTCTTATCCTTTTCTATGAAAATACAATACCTTATATAAAATAGTAATAGGTGGTTTTTAAAAAATGTCTTCATTTGGCCAAAAAAAGTTGGCCATCTTGTGTTTTCACCCAAATACTAAAAAAAAAAAAAAAAAAAAAAAAATTCGTGTCCAAGATCTGGGAATTACTTGTTAGAATACAGAGAAAAGAGACAGGAGGAAAGAACAGTACGTGGCACCTAGTAAACTGATTCAAATTGAACAAGTTAAACACCATAATTATACTTTCTATGGGGGGCATTGGCGGGAGTGCCTGACTCTTGTTTGGGAGTCAGGGGAGGCTTCATAAAAGAGGTAACTTTTAAGCGGGGCCTTAAAGGATTACCAGTGAAAAGACGACAGGGCATTCCAGGCAGAGCGCATAATACCAGCGAAAGTAGAGAGCACAAAAGAATCCTACAAGTGTCTGGCAGCTCTGAGTAGCCTGGTGGCTGTCGTGTAGGGGGTAAGTAATGATGCTGATGATGAAGCAGGGATTATTATTTTTTTTTCTACTTGGCCGATTTTCCATATAAGAGCTCACTGCACAGAGTTGGGTATACGTACTGCAGGACCTCAATAAATATCATGTTGAAATGACACAAGGTGATCAAGTATGCTGGGAACCAGGGCATCTGGATTCTTTCTCAAGCACCCGTAGTTGGTAACTAGGCGCAGGTAGAGAAGCCGAGAAGGAGCTTGACAAGCCCCGCTAGGGCCCAGAATTCCAGATTTGAGGGGTAGAGAGTGGGGAAGGGCAGGGCGGGTTGCTCTGGCCAGCGGCTGGCGGAGGGTTCAGTTCCTCCTCCGCTCCGGCAGGGGGCACGGGGCGCGGCTTCCCGCCGCCCTTCCCCGCTCGGCCGGTGCCCAGTGGACTGCAGCAGTCGCGAGCAGCGAGCGCAGTGGGCGGGGCGGGGCGGGGCGGGCGGCGGCAGAGCTGAGGCGCGGAGGCGGCGGCGGCGGCAGAGGTTGAGGCGCGGCGGCGGCAGCAGCAGAGACCGATCTAGGCAGCTGCAGAGGCCACTGAGGCGCCGGCTGAGGGTGGCCTGCGGGCCGCGGTGGCCTTGAGCACCCTCTTCGCTTGGCCCCGCACTCCTAGGGCAGTGGCAGGCTGCCGCGCTCAACCGGCCAGTGTGCTGCGACGAGCACACCCCGGTGCGGCGGCGGCGGCGGACAGGTTAGAGTGGGGGCAGGGACAAGCAGACAGGGGCCAAAGAGAGCGAGAGCCAGGCCATCTTCAACCATGTCCGACGAGACGTCGGCCACCACTTCGTACGAGAAGTTTCTAACGCCCGAGGAACCCTTCCCTCTCCTGGGACCCCCTCGTGGGTTGGGCACCTGCTTGAGCGAGGAACCGGGCTGCCTGGACATCAGCGACTTCGGTTGCCAGCTGTCCTCCTGCCATCGCACCGACCCACTCCACCGCTTCCACACCAACAGGTACGAACAGCCGCTGAGTACACCCCTGTATCAAGCCTGAGAACTCCGAGTCGCTCGTGATCCCGGTCATCGGATTCCGTTCACCCCCTCCCCCACCTTTCTTCTCCCCGTGCTCCCTCTCGGGCGCCTTTGCTGGCCCTGGCCTGCTCCCCCTCCCTCTTTTCACCCCTGCCCTCGGATTTTCCTTGCGACCGGCATTTTACCCTCGCCCTTTTCTCTATTCATCTTCTGACTAGAGCGACTCCTCCCTTCCCTACTTCCTCCCTTTTCTCCCAACCCCCCATCTGTACCCAGCAAATCCTAAACCCCCGCCCTTGATTTTTAGATGCTGTCCTGTTGCCATCCCTTCGCTAAAGTTTAACCCCTTCCATTTCCGGTACGCTGTATAGTATATTTTGGATGGATAAAAATCAATCCATGGATCTTGGAAAGGTGACTTTTAAAGGTAGAACCTTTCTTTTCCGAATATTTAACTCGAATATTTAACCTGTCTCATAGGCCTCGTTTCTCCTTCAGCCACCCGTCCCTGATTTTTTAGTGCGGCTGTAGGAAACCAGATGATTTTCTTCTTTTTTTTCCTCCTCCCTTGTTTGTGAGTTTAGCGGTTAGGCCTACTGGAAAATTCCTTCATGTAGCATATCCCTTGGTTTACTCCCTCAGTCGGGGGCGAGAGTAAGGCTAGGCTGGACTTGGTTATACATATTTATTCTGAGCTGTCTCTCTCCTGACTGGTGTCATCGGAAGGTAGAGTGTTCTGGAGAATTCTCTCATCAGTGTTGAAGCGTTAATAGTAAAGGTTGTGGAGGATTTGAAGATGTTTTAGATGCAACCTCAACCTGTTAATATAGGTGGACATTTGAGATATGTACCTATTGGAAGAATTTGAGAAGAGGAAAAATAATGGTGTGTGGTGGACGAGAGCAGGAGTTCAGCTATAGAGAATACTGAAGATCAATTATGGATTCTACTTCTGATTTCTGGCCCATATTTATGATACAAACATGAGGCATGTTTTCCACCCTTTCACCCCCGCAATCAATCTGTGGATTTACTGAAGCCTGCCAGGTCCAAGGAGCATATAAAACATGATCCTTACCTAAAAGAAAGTTACAATTTATGGAAACAGTGTTAAACAATCACACAGAACATAAGTGCAACATATTTTGAAAGAAAGTGGTAATATGTGGACACCCTAGTGCCATCTTGGTTAAGTGCTACATCTGCTAACCAAAAGGTTAACAGTTCAGATCTGCCAGGTGCTCCGTGGAAACTCTGTGGGGCAGTTCTGCTCTGACCTGTAGGGTTGCTGTCAGCTGGAATCAACTCCATGGCAGTCGTTTGGGTTTTTGGTATTTCAAGTTCTCTTTGTAAAAATGAGAAAACTGAGGCTTAGAGAGAAAAGGCTGTAAGTTGAAGGTCATACAGCTTAGTCAGGCAAAGCCAAGGCTACCCCTTTGGAGCCAGTGATGACACTTAAAACGGAAGTAATGACTACAGTGTTCCAGATGGTTATAGTTTCTCAGAGGAGTTCCCAGAAGCGTATTTTACCCAGTGTAATTGAAGTATATTCATGAATGGAAGTGTGCTAACAGTTGTTTGCATTGGAAAATAATACTTTTGCAGAAATTTGATATTTAGGTTTTGTAGCAGAGCAAATCACATACACAGGAAAGTTCATTGATTTCAGAATTAATGTGCTCTGATGATAAGGGCAAGGGAGTGGGGACAGAGGTAGAGGGTAAGAACTACCCAGACCAGGGGGATGATGGGGACCAAAGCTGTGAAACAACACATTTCTTACAGTTTGTTCTGTTCTTTTTCTCCCCCGTTTCTTCCTTGTGTTTTTCTAGCCTGCTTTCTTCGAGACCGCAGTCAGGTCAAGGTTATTTTTCAAACTGGGACATTAAGGGGTGTGGAAAAGATTCCTCATGTTAAGCCTCAGGTTTTCCAGTTCAAGGATTATATTATCCTAATTGCTATCTGCTAACCTTTTTTCATAAGGCTTGGAATGGCAGTAGAGAGTCTAAGGGTCTAATGTATCTCATAGTCCTTACACTTTGCAGCAGTGTTCCAGGAATGCAGAATTAGCAGTACAGTTGATTATTAGTATACAAAGCCTTTGCATCTGTGGATTCAACCAACTGTGGATAGAAAATATTCAGACAAAAGTGAAGTTCCAAAACCGGAGGTTGACTTTGCCACACACCTGGCACTATACTGAGTCCACATGAATGAAGTGATGTCTGCCAACCCTGCTGTCGCCTTCTGCCATTTCACAGGTCCTTAGTCTCTTTCTCCTGTACTCATAGTTTGAACTTGGTTCATCTGAGGTCTTGTTTGTTCACTACTGGTGTTGTGTCCACCCTTAATTTCTATGAAAAAACGGTTCCTAAAAAGCAATTATGTGGTCAGAATGATCTTTCAGAGGTTAAAAGGGAGTATAAAGTGCTCTCTCGCAACAAGAAAATAAAAACCTTTGATTTTTTTGAGAAGTGGCATGCCCCTTGCAGAAGTGGACCGAAGTGGTCCATAAAGGTAAGAACAATTTGAACATTCGCACAATAAAGCAGAAAGAAACTGAAATTCACAAAAGTGTTAGTGCTGACCCAAAGGCAAAAAAAAAAATGGTTTCTCAGGTTCTTGATAAAGGGCTTACAAAGAACGAGAAAGCATTAAGTGTTAAGTGTAAGTATTAACAATGATTTACTTATCATTTTCATTGTATTAGGTATTACAAGTAAATGAGAGATGATTTAAAAGTATGCTGGAGGTTGAAGATGTCTGTGGGTTATTTGCAAATAACTACTGCCATCTCAGAAAAGGACTTGCACATTGCTAGAGGATTTTGGCATCCTTGGTATCTGCAGGGAAACCCTGGTGGTATAGTGGTTAAGTACTACATCTAACCACAAAGTCGGTAGTTCCAGTCTGCCAGGCGCTCTTTGGAAACTATTGTGCAGTTTTACTCTGACCTGCAGGGTGAGTATGAGTTGGAATCAACTTGACAGCAGTGGGTTTGGGTTTTTGTTTTGTTTTTTGTTTTTGTATCAGCAGCAGTCCTGGAACTAGTTCTGCATGGACACTGAAGGATGGCTGTGTTTATAGCAGATATTTCTGCCCTAGGCTAGCTTACTTTTTCCCTTTCTGGAATGTTCCACCTTCCTGCCCTTCCTCATGGTATTTGAAAGAACCATATACTTTCTAGACATTTTCTTTTCAGGGAGAAGCAAACAGCTAAATCAAATGTAGACAGTTCAGTTTAGAGGATTTTGTTATTTTGGAGTTGGGTGTGTAATTTTTTTTGTAAACATTCCATCATTTCAGCAATTGAAGCAGCAATTCAGACATCAAATCTCAGTGATTGGGTATCAAACTTGAAAACAACTTTCATTGAAAAGGAAAGCGTATCAGTGGCAAGTGTGACTTTACCAGATCCACTTTGTCATTCAGTTTCCTTTATTTTGCTTCCTTCCTGATAAGAAAACCTCAGACATTTTAAACAGTGTCCTCAGTGAGGGCTTTATGATGATGACAATTTTGTGTTTGTTCATCTACCTGATTGTGGGCCACATTTGCCATCTCCATTAATGAAAAGAGTCACAGGACTATTCTGGTTCAAGTGTCTTGAGAAAAGTAGGGTAAGAGAGACGGAAGTTTAAAAAAAAAAAGGCTGGTAGTAAGTAGGAAAAAATAATGCTTGAATTGGAAAAACTGCAGCTTGACAGCTTAATGCATACAGTGTTCAAATTCGAGTCACCGATGACTTAGGTTGGTTTTTCATTAGTTTAGATTCCATAGCAAATAAATTATGTTGGCACAGCCAGTTTCCCAAGAATGTTTTTTAGAATTTTATGACAGAGTGGAATTTGTCTAGAATTGGGAGAAAATAAATTCAAAGAAATTTCAAATGAGCCAAAAAATATTAATTTTTTTAAAAAACAGCTGGAATGTCAATATAAAATACATGGTGTTTAAGATACTTTGGTTTTGGAGACAAGATTTTTCTGATGTGAATGAGGGTTCTCTCAGCACTTCTATCAGTTCAACTTGTACAAGGTATGACAAATAAGTTCACAAACTCATCCTGGAAAAAGTGCTACATACCTCATTGCTGAATATCACTCCAGTCACTTTTGAAGTACTCCCCTGGGGAAGCTATGTACCGATGCCAGTGCCTAGTCCACCCTTCAAAGTAATTTTGGAACTCTTTCTGGAATGGCCATTGTGCACGGTGGCACAGTGACAAGTCACAAACTTAATTCTATGGTGAGGGAGTTTGTAGCCAGTAAACAAATAACTGTATTGGAACACCCTACTCTCCTGATCTAGCCCCCAATGACTTTTTTCTTTACCTGAAGATAAAGGAAATATTAAAAAGAAGACATTTGGATGGCATTTAGGACAACAAGGGTAATATGATGATAGCTCTGATGGCCATTCCAGAAGGGAGTTCCAAAATTGCTTTAAGGGTAGACTAGGTGCTGGCATTGGTGCATAGTTTCTCAAGGGGAGTACTTGGAAGTTGACCATAGTGATACTCAGCAATGAGATGTAGCGCTTAGAACAATTAAGTTCATGGACTTGATTGTCAGACCTCATGTGTACACTGCCCATGTTACCCATTATAACCTGTACCACCACAAGAAAAGAATGCCACTTAGCAAATTGAAAAAAATTTATAGTGATATTGGTAGGTCCTATGATTGAATTACAGGATGAAGCAGATTAATGTTAACTATCAGATGTGTTATTCTCATCATCTTTCAGGAGTGTGTAGTACCTTGACATAAAGTGATTGTGAAAAGTGTGTGAGAAGATAGTGTCTTTTGTACACCTTTTTGGCAAGATAATGTAATGTACTGTTGTATTAATCGTTTACTCAGTTGTGTGATTTTTAGATCTCCATTTTCTATCACCATTAACTAGGAAACTCCCTAGACTACTATGTGTCTTTTGTACCACCCACAGTTTTTCAATCTAGATACAGAAATTGGAGGAGAAGAAGAGCGGTTCCTTACAGGTGGAAGAACGTTCTTAGGTGAAGAAGGGTAAGTAACAGAGGCAGGAGGAATCTGGGGACTTGTTGAGAATAAGATCAGTCTATCGTTGGAGAAATAACCAGGCTAGAAACATAGATTTGGGAGTAATGAGAACAAGAATTGCATTTGGTATAATAGGGCTGAGGAAACCCTGATGGTGTAGTGGTTAAGTGCTGTGCCTGCTAACCAAAAGGTTGGCAGTTTGAATCCTCCACGTGCTCCTTGGAAACTCAACAGTGTTGCTGGGAGTCAGAATTGACTCAACAGCAGTGGGTTAATAGGACTGAAGGAGTCCTTGTGTCTTGCCAACAGTTAAGCACTCTGCTCCCAACTGAAAAGTTGATGTTTAAGTCTCCCCGGAAGTGTTTCAGAAAAACGGCAAGACATGAGGATCTGCTTCTGAAGGAGCACTTTTGCTGTTCAGGCAAACCTGACTCATGGTAGAAATGTGCTGCAGCATTTCCAGGGTATACAGGAAAACCCTGGTGGCGTAATGGTTAAGTGCTGCGACTGCTAACCAGAAGGTTGGTGGTTCGAATCTGCCAGGAGCTCCTTGGAAACTCTATGGAGCAGTTCTTCTCTGTCCTATAGTGTCACTATGAATCAGAATCAACTCAATGGCAGTGGAGGTCTTTACAGAGAAGCTCCGGTGGTGCAGTAGTTAAGAGCTCAGGCTGCTAACCAGAAGGTCAGCAGTTCAAATGAACCAGTGCTCATTGGAAACCTTATGGGGTGATTCTACTCTGTTCTATTAAAAAAAAAAGAAGCTCATTGCCGTTGAGTTGATTCCAACTCATAGTGACTCTGTAGGACAGAGTAGAACTGCCCCCTCGAGTTTTCGAGGAGTGCTTGTGGATTTGAACTGCCAGCCTTGTGATTAGCAGCCAGAGCACTTAACATTGCCATGAAGGTTTCTACTCTATCCTGTATGACTGCCGTGAGTCCGAATCCACTCGCCGGCAGTGGGTTGGTCATTTGGTAATCTTTACAGATGTAGACCTCCACATTTTTCTCCTGCAGAGGGAGCAGCTGGTAGGTTTGAACTACTGACCTTATGGTTCACCGAGTGCTTAACCACTGCTCCACCAGGCCTCTTTGCAAAAGAGCTAAGCCATTGAGCACCCTGTTGAGCACCCTATGGAGCACAGTTGTACTCTGAAACACATGGGATGGCTGTGAGTGGGAACTAACTGCACAGCAGCTGATGTGATTTGAGTTGTTTAAATAGGCATGAGACCACAGATTATGAAGACTTCTCAAATTTAGCAAGGGAAGGAAGGACAGGTTGTGATAATTTGAGAGGCAAGTGAAGAAATCTAATTTGCTTTGTTAGTTTTTCATTTTTAGAACAGTAGAGATTTTAGCTCCTTAAAAGCAGCCCACAGGAAAGGGAGAAATTGAACACACAGGAGAGAATGAGATGACAGGAGGTGGAGAGGTTGAACTCCAAACCCCAGGTGGAAGGATGGATTTTTTTTTCTTCCAAGACAGTAGAGGGACTAGAAAAGATGAGTATTCCCCAAACAACTGAGGTAGATGAGAGGAGAGAACTGAAATACGTAGTTGTGTTACCTGCTTTAAGTGGTTGGAGCCCAATGGCCCATTGGGTTCCAGCGAAGTAGCAGAGGTCTGTGTGGCTGTTTCAAGGATTCTGCAGAAAGTCAGCGATAATTACCAGTGATGATTGGGGAGCTATTCCTTGAGTATGAGTGCACAGCATGAATCTGGAATGACTTTCAGCAGCTTGACAGAATGACTTTATGCAGTAGTGCTCAGCAATTGAATTAGGCATTTTCACTCTGAGAGGTGATGGTTAGGACCATCTGAGAGATGAGGAGACTGCAGAGGAATATATACATGAAACCTCTGCTTTTCTTAATTTTGACATTTTAAATGACTACCAAAATACGGTGGAAAGTCCCTAGTCTGTATATTCTTGCTGGAAAGGCTTGTGGATAAGTGGTCTTGGCTTTATTTTTTTTTTTAATTAACATTGGTACAGCAAGTCTGGTTATTGAGTTAAACACTATTTTATTGGAATTGTGTCTTCAAGTTTTTCTTTGAAGATTTTGGAGAAAGTATTTGGAGAGTAATTTTATGGTTATAACTAAGATCTCAGTGTTAGGTGGCTTTCTCCTAATGGAAGTAAGGGCTTTGTAAATTTAAATAATTCAGAGCTGAGCACATAGTGGGTGTTCATTACAGGTGTGAGACCGACAATAGTAAGAAAGAATAATACTTCAATTTTTATTATAAAAGCTCACTATAGAAAATTGTGGACGTACGAAAACTATGAAGATATAAATGATCTGTTATACTGTATTATCCTTAGCTGGAAATGTAATTTTTGATGATTATAAAATTCAGACCTACTCATATGTATCATTTAATCATTCCCCATGTTTTTGGGAGGCATTTATTTCTCTTTTTTGACTGTTTTAAATAATATCATGATGGACATGTTTGTACATATATCTTTTTTCCAAATTTTATTGAGGAAGGGGATAGGTTCCTAGAAGAGGAATTACTATCTTTTTAAAGCTCTTGATACAGATAACACTGCCAAATTGCTTTCCAGAAAGATTATGCTAATTTATACTTCCACCAGCCATGACTTCCAGTAATTCCTACTTTGCTTTCATCCACATTACCATAAAAAATAATAAAAATAATCTTTGCAAATCAGAAAGTACAGAATTAATATCTTTAATAGTAAAAAACAAAAATGCTGTTGTTCTGTTGTTTGAGGTGATTTGTTTCATCTCTGAGCATAATTTCCTTGTCACTATTAATTATCAAAACAAAACAAAACCAACACATACCCAAAACAAAACCAACACATACATACACTACCTTTGAGGAGCCTGGAGAATATCCAGGCTCCTTAAAGGTAGTTATGAGACTGGAAAACTGAGGAACAGAGTGATTTTGTCCTAAAGTCTAAGTACAAAACTAAGAAACTTGGAGGGAAACTAATTTCTAAGGAAATTTTGCAGGCTGAAAAGAAATTCCTATTAAAAGCAATTATCTCACAGGTTTTCCTAGTGAGGAACACAGTCCCTAGCACATCAGAAATACTGACTAAATGTTTGTGGAATGGATGAGTGAAATGAATAAGGTTTGAAAAAAAAGGTACCTGCAGTTTGAAGACAAAGGAGAAAAATAGTTTGTTCAGGATGCAGTGGAGGTAGAGTTTACCATTGCCAGGGCAGAACATGTGATTGTCCTTTTGGGCAGTTTGTTTAATTCTGTTAGGTTTGTTGGTTTTTTAAAAAAGGGCACTGTCTAACCAGTAACCATATGATGATAGTAAATAATCTAACAAGGTATTTTTTCCTAGGATCCTTGAATAAAAAAGTTTTTTTGCTTATTTATAAGATTTCTAATGATACCTACTTTTCATATTTATGAACTATAATTGCATGTGTGTGTTTTAAGGCTTTTTCTTTCCAAAGGAAAGGTAGGTCAAAGGAAAAGGTGCATAAAAATTTTCAGGCTGCCCTAATCTTGCAAATCAAGAACCTGAATGAAGGCTAGTCATACAAAATATGGTGGAGAAGTTAAAATATGAGATGCAAGCATAAAAGCTGGATTTAATGAAGGGTGAGAAACAGTTGAATAACAGGTAAATTGCAAGTTTTTCTTCAGGAAGTCATCATTTCAGTAGCTTATTAGTATCGGAATACTGAATCATTAGCTTAAGGATTAAATCCCTATGCTGCTTCCAAAGCAGTGATGGTTATAATAGTGTAAAACTAGCGGAAATTTACAAAGAAAATACTTGTAAATTTGAAGACAGAAAAAATTTAACATATTATAAAGGATTAACATATATAAAGGATTATTACCCTTAATGTACATAAAACTTTCACAGAAGACAATAAGGAAAACATTAACACATAGAAAAGCCCCATAACAAAATGGCTAATAAATATATTTAGTGTAATTTTATTTTGTTGTTGAGAATATACACAGCAGTTAAACAGTTTCTGCATGTACTTTTTATGACTAATAAATATTTTCAGTTTTGACCTTACTCTTTAAAGAAATAAACATTGATGTAAATAAATGTGTTTCCAGATAGGGAAAATTAAAAAAAAATAAAAACCCCATGCATTTAAGGATGTGGTCCAGTGAGTACTTTAAAATTCGGTTCTAGGGAGTGTAAATTGGTTTGCAGCCTTTCAAAAAAGATATTTGACTAGATCTGCAAAGAATAGGTCATTGCTCTTGTAAAATTCTATCATGCTGTCTGTAAGGTTTGTCTCTAAGTTGTTTGCCAACTACTGTAAGGTTTGTCTCTAAGTTGTTTGCCAACTACCTGTTCTTTGTTTCCAACTTTTGTATTCCAATCACCAGTAATTATCTTTGTGTGTTGATTGCATGTTTGATCAGTTTCGGGCTGCAGAAGTTTCTTTATCTTTGGCTTTAGTAGTTGGTGTGTAATTTTGAATAATAGTCATATTAACTGATCTGTCTTCTTTATAGGTGTATGTGTATTATCCTATCACTGAGAGCACTGTAATTCAGGATAGATGTTGAAATGTTCTTTTTGATACTAAATGCTATGTGTTATCCTGAGGGACCAGTCCCTGCAGAAAGACACGGTGTTTGGTAAAGTAGAACGTCAGCAAAAAAGAGGAAGAAGACTTCAACAAGATGGATTGACACTGTGGCTGTAACAGTGAGCTCAAACAGCAGTTTGAGAGGATGATGCAGGACTGGGCATTGTTTTTGAGTTGGAACTGGTTTGATGGCACCTAGCAAGAATTGACTAGATGTGCCAAGAACCTTGGAGATGTTAATAATCTTTGACCCAGTGTCTTCTTGTCAAGACATCTGTCCTGAGAGATTATATATTTGGACAAATAAACAAGAAGGCTTATCTTAGAATAATTTGTACTGGTGAACAAAACATAGGAAGCAACCTAAATAGTCTGGCAGGAATAAGGTTAAATAAATTGTGATACATTCAGTAATTGGAATAATATATAGTCATTCAAATGTTTCAAGTAATATACTTGGGGAAGTGTTCAGTCTATAATGTTAAGAGAAAACAAAAGCAAAATATTAAAATATATGTATACAGAATGATTGCTATTTCTCTGTATAAATATACATACATGTAGGAAACAAGTACCAAAATTCTAAGCATTGGTTGTTGCTAGGTAATGAATTTACTGATCATTTAAATTTTATTCACTCTTAATCAAAAATCCTTTCAATGAGTCTATAACTTTAATATGTAAAAGTTATTTAAATGCAAGAAACACTCTTTGAACTTCCGTGTACTTTGTTGGTACATGTCTCAATCCAACAATAGTTTTCCGTCTTCTTTTAATTTAATAAGAAATCATACGTCGAGCACTTTTGTGTATTACACTGTGCTAAATTCTCTGTATACATCCTTATGTAATACTCAGAATAACCCAATTTTAAAGACAAGGACCCAGACTTGGTGAGGTTGTGACTTGTTGAAGATCAAACAGCTAGGGAGTAACAGAGTGGGAATTCATGCTTCATCTCTACTCCTACCCATTCCCCAACACCTTCCTTATATTGAGGCAGAGCCTAGATAAATTTCATTCATAAATATTTTATTATATGTCCTTAAAGGATATTCTTTAAAAATAATCACAATATCATTGTTATGCCTAAAAATATAGCCCTATTTCCCATTAATACCTTAAAATTGTGTGTATTACATAGTTCCTGTTATTTCTTTTGTGTTGTATTTTTAAAGGTGGAACTTGACTTCTTGTGGAACAAGTGTTGCGAGCTCAGAATGCAGTGAGGAGCTGTTTTCATCAGTTTCCGTTGGAGATCAAGATGATTGCTATTCCCTGTTGGATGATCAAGACTTCACTTCTTTTGATTTGTTCCCCGAGGGGAGTGTCTGCAGTGATGTGTCTTCTTCTATTAGCACATACTGGGACTGGTCAGATAGTGAGTTTGAATGGCAAGTAGGTATTGTTTTCTTTTATTGGCATTATTGCTGCGTAAATAGAAATATGCATTTGTGCCTTTGTGTTTTCATTTCGTCCTCAAGTAGATTTCTCCAGTGTTTATCCAGTCCTGGTGATTTTCTGCCAACACATTTGAAGGTTAAGAATTAGATCAAATATGTATCCTTTGTTAGTGTATCTTTTAGGCTTCTGATACCACAGATGTACTTTTGTAGATTTTTGTGTAATTTGATAATTGTATAATGTTATCATCATTATATATAATCAGTGCCTTTCCATGCGTGAATCCAAGCAAAGTTATTCTTCCTACATTATAATAAATTGCCTTTGTGTCCTTATAGGGTCATGCTGTATATCTAAGATTGGAAACGCTTATTACCATAAATTAATAATTGTTTATTCTCTTATAATAAATGCACTGTACTTTATTATTATGTATTCGCTCTATAGAGAGATATTTTTTGTTTATCATTCTTTTTCCTTCTTGTGGTATTTATAACCATCTAAATGTCTTATGGCAAATTATTTGAAAATGCTGCTTTATAATGACTAATCTTACAAAAAATGTCGATTATGTTATTGCAACATGCATTTTCTAGTTGTAAAAGACAGTAGCGTCTAAAGAAGCTTCTCTAGCATACAGTGTTTTCTTCAACTGACACATGATGTTTGAAAGCCATCTAAATAGTCCCAAGTTGTATTCCAAAAGAGGAAAATCAAATTTTGTTTTATCTCAAAACAATTTTTTATTATAAGAATCAAAGAACATAGAATGGCATAAAATTACAAATAAAAGTCTGCAATTCCACTTTGCTGGGGTTAGCACTGGTAAGAGCGTATGCATATTTAAGTGTTTACATATGATTAAAAAAACATACAAATGGGATTGGACTTAAGCTTGTTCATCCCTTTGCTTTTTATAGTTAATGCATCTCATTCTTTTTGGTAGCTGCACCATAATTTATTTAATCATCTCTCTATTAATGGATGTTTAGATTGGTCTGTTTTTCGCTATTATAAGTAATGTTACGCTGAAAATTAAGAGAAGTTTTTAAAGAGAAAAAAACAATCTCCAACCCCTGTACTTCTGCATTTTATACTACTACAGATGTCTGTGTGTTATGTAGCGTCATGGACATAATTTAGATTAAAAAAAAAATAGTTAGATTTTTCTTACTGTGGTTAAGTGAAAGTTTACAATCCAAGTCAATTTGCCGTATAAACCTCAGAGAACCTGCCTCTGTGCAACTCTGTCTACTCTCTTCACCTTGTGACAGCATACTCTCTATTCCACTCTTTAATTCCAGTATCCACTCAACTGATAACTGCCCCTTCCTCTTAGAGATATTTTTTCAGTGTTTAACAACTTATTTAAACTGTGCATATCATAAAGTTCACCATTTTAATCCTTTCTAAGTATAAATTAAGTGACTATTATTATATCCACAGTGGTATGGAACCATCACCACTATCTAATTTCAGAGCATTCCTAGCACTTAAGAAAAACAAAAAAAGAAGCACGTTATTAGCAGTTAGTCACAAATTCTCCCTGACCCTATACACTAGCAACCACGGAAACTGCTTTCTGTCTATGAATTTGCCTCTTCTGGATATTTTGTATAAATAGACTCATTCAGTGTGTGACCTTTTATGTCTTCCTTTTTTACTTACCGTAATGTTTTCAAGAGTCATCTGTGTTGTAACATTCAGTACTTCATTCCTTTTTGTGACTAAATATTACGCCATTACCATATATTCCATTTCACTGAATCCCATTCACCAGATGGTGAACACTTGAGTTCTTTCTATATTTTTGCCTTTATGGATAATGCTGCTGTGAATGTTCACATAAAAATATGTGTGGACATACATTTCTATTTCTGTTGAGTTTACATCTAAAAGTAGAATTGTGGGGTTATATGGTAATGATAAAAATCCAGTTGCTGTAGAGTCGATTCCTACTCATAGTGACCCCATGCATGAATTCCTGGGTGGTAAAAATGGTTGATGTGTCAGCTGCTAAGCAAAGGGTTAGAGGTTCGAGTCCACTCAGTGTAATCTCAGAAGGCCTAGTAATCTACTTAAAAATTAACCCAAAAACCCCATGGAGCATAGTTCTCTACTGTAACACACTTGGGATTGCCATTAAGTCACAGTTGATGCAAAGGCCACTGGAATTTATGGATAATTTATTTCTAACTTCTTTGAGGAATTGCCTAACTCTTCCAAATTGGCCATAGCCAGTTTACATTCCCACTAGCAGGGTATGAGGGTTCCAGTTTCTCTACATTCTCACCAATGCTTGTCATCATCTGTCTTTTCTTACCATAACCACCCTTTTGGGCATGAAGTGATTTCTCACTATGGCTTTGAATTGTGTTTCCTTAATGACTAATGATGTTGAGTATCCTTTGCTGTGCTAATTGGCCATTTGTTTATATTCTTTAGGGAAACATTAATTCAAATCCTTTGCCCATATTTAATTGGGTTATTTGTGTTTTTCTAGTGGCTTAGTGAGTTAAGTGCTACGTCTGCTAACCAGAAGAACGGCAGTTCAAATCCACCAGTTCAAATCTGCCAGGTGCTCCTTGGTAACTCTATGGGGCAGCCCTGCTCAGACCTCTAGAGTTGCTATGAGTCGGACCTGACTCGATGGCAGTAGGTTTTGGATTTGTGTTTTTATTGTTGAGGTGTAAGAGTTTATTATAAGTTCTGGATACTAGACCCTTATCAGATAAATGATTTGCAGATATTTTCTCACGTTCCATGGATTGTCTTCTCAATTTCTTGATAGTGTCTTTTGATGTGCAGCAGTTGTTAAATTTTGATGAAGCCTGACTTATCTATTTTTTTTTGGATATCAAAAAGCCATTGCCTAATCCAGACTCTGGGGGTCAGTTCTGCCCTGGCCCCTAGGGTCGCCATGAGACGGATCCAACTCGACGGCACTTGGCTTGGCTAATCCAGACTCATGCAGATCTATGCCTATGTTTTCTACTGAGGGAGCCCTAGTGATGCAGTGGTTAAGAGCTCGGTTGATAATCAAGAAGTCAGCAGTTGGAATCCACCACCTGCTTCTTGCAGACCCTATGGGGCAATTTTACTCTGTCCTTTAAGGTCACTGAGTTGAAACCGACATGATAACAATATACTTGGTTTGGGTATAAGTCTTCTAAGAGTTTATAGTTGCAGCCCTTACATTCAGGTCCTTGATCCAGTTTAACTTAATGTTTGTTTATTGTGTGGGCTATGGGTCCAACTTTATTCTTATCCTGTGGATATCCAATTGCCCTAGCACCATTTGAAGAAATTCTTTGTCCATCGAATGGTCTTGGTACTCTTGTCAAAAATCAGATGAGTGCAGATGTATGGTTTTGTTTCTTGACTCTAATTGTAGTCCATTAGTCTATATTTCTATCCTTTGTCAGTACCACATGTTTTGATTAGTGTAGCTTTGTAGTAAGTTTTGAAATTGGGAAGTGTGAATCATTCCACTTTGTTCTTTATTGAAATTGTTTTGGCTACTCAGGATCCCTTGCAGTTCCTCTTGAATTTTAGGATTAGCTTGTCTGTTTCTTCAAATCAGCATTTGGGTCTGGATAGGGATTGTTCTGAATCTTTGTATCACTTTTGGTGATATTGTCATCTTGACAGTATTAAGTTTTCCAGTTCATGAACATAGGATATTTTTCCATTTATTTGGGTTTTTGTTAATTTCTTTCTACCTTTATGATGTTTTGTACTTTTCTGTGTATAAGTCTTTCCTCTCCCTAGTTAAATTTATTCCTGGTCTTTTATTCTTTTAAATGCTAGTGTAAATGGAATTATTTTTTCAATTTCCTTTTCAGATTGTTCATTACTGGTACTGGTACAGAAACAAATGGTTCTTATGTGTTGATCTTGTGTTCTGCAGCCTTTTTCAACTCACTTACCAGCTCCAGTGGCTTTCTTGGAGATTTTGTGAGATTTTTGTATATGTAGAATCATATCATATCTAAGAATAGAGATAGTTTTATCTTTCACTTTCTCATTTGGATGCCTTTTATTTATTTTTCTTGCCTAACTTCTCTGGCTAAAACTAGAAGTGGCGAGAGCAGCCATCATTGTCTTGTTCTGGATCTTAGTGTGAAAGCTTTCAGCCTTTCACCACTGAGTGTGACATTAGCTGTGGGGTTGATAGTAAGTTTTTTCTCATTTAAAATATCAGGTTCTTTGTGATCTTCATAATAATTTTTTTTTAATTGTGATTAAGTGAAAGTATACAGTCCAAATCAATTTTGCTTCCTTGCCTATTTGCAGCTCCTTCTGCTCTCCTTGCCCGGTGACAACACACTTCTTTTCATTCTATACTTCTAGTATCCTCTTAATAAGCTCCTGTCCCCTCCTCTCTGCTCTCTTCTCTATTGTCTAGAAAGAGACCAGTAGGACAGCCTCCTATAAATGCATAGAGCCATAAAGTACATGCATGTTATGGTCACACTATGTCCCTGAGTCCAGTCTATTCTTGTCTGAAGAGTTGGCTTCAGTAGTGTTTTCTGGTCAGAAGCAGTAGCAAGTCTAGGGGCTATGTTCCCAGGGGATCCGCCAGGCCGTCAGACCATCAGTTGTAGTCTTTTAGTAGAGTTCTTGAGGTGTACCCCTCTTTTTCTCTTTTTGCCACAGGGACTCTACATTGTGTGTCCCACCACAGCTGTCTTTGGTGGTGGCCAGGTACCTTCTGGTTCTTCTGGTCACATGTTGATACAGTCTCGCATTCACATGGGTCCTTATGTCTCTTGGGCTCTTCTTTTCTTCTGTCTTTGTTGTTCTCAGTGATCATCTGTTCCAGGTGAGTTGGGACCATTTGGTGTACTTGAGGTAGCAGCTTGCTAGCTTTTAAGACCTTAGAGTCATTTACCAATATGGGGTGCAGTAGACTTTCTTAGCAATAGGCTAGTTATGCCAGTTGGCCTTGATGTCCCCCTACAGCATGGTCCCCAGACCTCCTACTCTATCATTGCAATATTGGGTTGAGATTAGAAGAGCTTTCAATTTATGGTGAAGTACGGTTAAGTTGATCTACTTTCACTGTGTGCTGCCACTGCTTTCACCTGACCAGGTTTTTATCAAGCATCTAATCTGTGACCAACCGTCTCCCTCCCTCCCAACCTTGCAGCTGTCAAATAGTCTTTTCTTCCGTACATAAGTCTATTTTTATTTTTAAGTCCTTATAGCAGAGGTCTTGTACAATATTTGTCCTTTTATTGCTGACTGATTTCACTCAGCATCATGTCTTCCAACTGAAACCAGGTTATGAGATGCTTCATAAAATCATCATTGTTTTCTATCATTGCATAGTGTTTCATTAAGTATGTGTACCATCGTTTGTTTATCCATTCATCTGTTGATAGGCACATAGGTTGATTCCATCTTTTTGCTATTGTGGATTGTGCTGCAATAAACATTCATGTGCATGTATCTGTTCATGTGACAGCATTTGTTTCTGTATAGGATACATTCCCAACAGTGGGAATACTAAATCAAATGATATATTTCTTTCTAGCTTTTTAAGGAAGCACCAGATTGTTTTCCAAAGTGGTTGTACTGTCTTGCAATCTCACCAGCAGTGTAGGAGAGTTCTAGTCTCTCTCCACAGCCTCTTCGGCATTTGTTGATTTATGTTTTTTGGATTATGGCCAACCTTGTTGGGGTCAGGTGGTATCCACTGTAGTTTTGATTTGGATTTCTCTAATAGCTAGTGATCATGAGCATTTCCTCATGTGTCTTTTGGCTGCCCGAATGTCATCTTTGGTGAAGTGTCTGTCCAGTCCTTTGCCCATTGCTTAATTGGGTTATTTACCTTTTTCTTGTTGATATTTTGCAGTACCTTGTAGATATGGAGGTCAGGCGTCAGTCTGACATGTAGTTGCCAAACCTTTTATTCCTGTTCTGTAGGTGGGCTTTTAATTATTTTGATAAGGTTTTTGGATGGGCAGAAGTGTTTAATTCTTAGTAGTTCCCATTTATCTGTTTTCTGTTGTTCGTGCTTTGTCCAATTTTGAAGTCTGTCTAAGCCATGTATTAGAACTTCCATTGTTGACCCTATTTTTTCTTGCATGATCTTTATCGCTTTAGATTTGCTACTTAGGTCTTTGATCCATTTTGAGTTAGTTTTTGTGTAAGGTGTGAAATACGGGTCTTGTTTCAGTTTTTTACAGATGAACATCCAGTTTGGCCCACACTGTTTGTTGAGACTGATTTTACCCCAGTTTACAATGTTAGGGCCTTTGTCAAATATCAGCTGTTTGTAAGAGGATGGTGACATCTCTGGGGTCTCCGCTCTTTTCCATTGGTCTGTATGCTTCTTTTTGTACCAGTACCAGGCTGTTTTGACTACTGTGGCAGTGTAATAGGTTCTAAGGTCAGATAGTGAGGCCCCCCACTGTGTTCCTCGTCTTCAGTAGTGCTTTGCTTATCTGGGGTTTCTTCCTTTTCCAAACAAAGTTGGTGCTTTGTTTTTCTAACTCATTAGAAAAAGACACTGGAATTTGTATTGGGACTGCATTGTATATGTAGATCACTTTGGGTAAAATAGACATTTTCACCATATTAAATCTTCCTGTCCAAGAGCAGTATAGATTTCTCTACTTATGTAAGTCTCTTTTGGTTTCTTGCAGTAAGGTTTTGTAATTCTCTCTGTATAGGTCTCTTATTTGTCTGGTTAGGTTTATTCCTAGGTATTTTATCTTCTGATCTTCATAATTTTTAACAGCTGCCTCATATTCCTAGTACTACATATAACAGAACTTATGAAAGCATTCCTTTATTTACAACTATGTCATTTTTTTTTCTTTTACGTATAATAAAGCAATGAGGGTCTTGACCCATGTACCTTTTATTCTTTTTTTTTAAAAAAGAGATTATTTATATTTAAAATCAGACTACAAGGATTCTTAATAAAGCACGGTAATCCCATGGAGTCCTGGTAATTCTGAAAATGTATTTGTGCCTATTCATGTGGTTTATCTGAAGCTCTCGTCACCTATAATGTTTTAAGGTGCAAGCATTTTCTGTTTTTAATTCCCCTCCTTTCCCCGTTTCATGAGTAGTTAGAGTGGAAAACTACCTCCAACCACTTACTGTTAATGTACATGATGACTACAACATTAGAACAAAAATCAAGCCTGCTTTAGTAATGTGTTTTTCCACTTCTGAGATTGGAGTATGGGTACTCTGTTACCATGGATATTTGCTGTTTAAATATGCTGAAAGGTTTAAAATGCTCTCTCTTGTCTTTGAGAGACCTCATAATGATGAACAGTAAATTATCCAAGAGGATAATTACTAATTATATGTTAGAGTTAATACAGACTAAAAATTGTGTTCTGTAGTTTAAAGATCCGTATTACCTCTGTTGTGATAAAAACTGCATGTATTTAAATCTTTTTTTAAAAAACTGAGGTTTCATTTACTACAAAAGCAAACAAATGAATCATAGATTCTCTGAGAAGAGGAACATTATTTATGAGGCTGGATTTGAACTTGAGAATGAAGTAACATCTTAGCTTTTGTTTTGCTGATGGTGTTCTGTATCTGTAGTCCTTTAATTATTAAGATATATTTGGCTCATTTTAGAGCTTAAGGAATTATTTCTGTTGTTGAACAAGAAGGCATAGAAAAGTTAAAGAGTAATTCAGCTTTCACACTTGAAACCTTGAGGTACAATCTGAAAGGACACATTAGCTGTTACAGAAATGAGCTTGCTGGTGAGATTCTGCTATATCCTGCAGAAAATATGACAGACATTTGATTTAAGTTTTCCTACTTGTCACCATTACTGATTATAGTATAAACATGCCAAATACTGTTGTCCTGAAAATTGTGGGATAAGAATTATTAAGCATTTTTATTCTGAAATTTATTGTCAGTTATAAAATGGGTAATTGCTGGTCAGATAAATATACAGGAGCCAATATAATTAATTCTACTATACATCTACTGCTTTAATTTCATATCTCCAGTTGACTACTTGACCTTTCCACTTGAGTGACCTATTATTTAATACCAACCTGTCATCAGCTGCTGGATTGCTGGTCAGTAATGCAATTTGCACTGGCAGTGTTTCCATAGGAAAAAAATTGTCTCTGCTTGTGATATGTTTTATAGAAGTGAAAAGGATACTTCAAAGGACACTCGTGCATGCTTCATCCATTGTCACCACAAGTTCTCTGTGTTGCAAACTTAATTCTTTTCTAATTCTAAACTCCATGTGACAAGACTGCAGTGTCATAATTAACAGCTCTGGACTTGTGTCCTACTCTGAATTCTGCATGGCCATCACTTCCTTATTTGTAAAGTAAAGAGTGTTGGACAAGAAGATCTGTAACATTACTTCAGTTCTCTTGCTGTGTGGGTGGGTTTTATGACTGAAATCTTACCAGTTTGCTTCTGATCTTGATGTGCCTGACTCACCTTTATCCATTCATTTACTAAGCCACTATGTAAATTTCATTTGAAAATTTTTACATCTCTTTTTTTTCTGTTTTTGTTTATCTTAGCCACGTGTTGTCCGGTAGATTCTGGTTTATGGTGACCCCACATGTGTCAGAGTAGAAGTGTGCTCCACAGGATTTTCCGTGGGTGATTTTTTTGGACGTAGATCGCCAGGCCTTTCTTCTGAGGTGTCTCTGGGTGGACTCAAACCTCCAACCTGTTGGCTATCAGCTAAGTGCATTAATGGTTTGTACCACTCAGGGATGTGCCTTTGTTTATCTTACTCTGGGCCTAGATCACAAGAACTTCTTGTCTAATTCCAATCTTGGCTGTCCTGTATTTTGCCCCCACCCCCTACTGCTTTTTAGAAACCCTGATGATGTAGTGGTGAAGTGCTATGGTTGCTAACCTAAAGGTAGGCAGTTCAGATCCACCAGATGCTCCTTAGAAACTCTGTTGGGCAGTTCTGCTCTGTGCTGTAGGGTTGCTGTGAGTTGGAATTAACTTGGTGGCAGTGGGGTTATACTGCTTTTTGACCAGTCTTCAGTCACATCCAATTTCATCAAGTTACTGCTTGTACTTAAAAAACATCGGCTCACCTGTACATACTATATGATAGCTTCTGATTCTTCTATTGAGCTTTCGATCTCTTGTTTTAATCTTAGTCTCCTTAACTATACCCCTGTATTTTTCCTGTGTATGATTTTATTAAATTATTCTTGCAGTTGAGATCCATCAGGTGCTGCTTGGAAACCCTATGGGGCAGTTCTACTTTGACTTCTAGGGTTGCTATGAGTCAAACACGACTCAATGGCAGTGGGTTCTTGTTACCTAAGTGCCTTTTTCCTTTTTGCTCTTTTGCCATTCTGAAAGACTGCTTTTTGAAACAGCCCAATCACCACAGCAACATGTGGTGGTGTTTGAGAATTTATGCTTCTTTTTTTCTTTTTTAGGGTCAGAAAGCATGGCAAGAGATAGTAAAAGAAAAGTACATCAATTTATTGAGTGTCACCTGTCTGCCAGGCATGTTATCTCATTTAAAGCTTGCAATAATCCTTTGAGATGATGGCATTAACCACATTTTACTGAAGACACAAAGAAGTGAATTAACCAACACAAGGTCACACAGCTACTGAGTCTCGGGAGCTGGGGTTAGAACTCCTTCCGGGTTCTTTTTACTACTTGGTGAAAAAGTGGGCAAAGAATCATTGTTCTTTTTACAAGACTGTCCCTCCAAACGAACAGAATTAAAGGCACAAATTTAAGTGCTTAGTGTGGCTTGGAAACTGACAGATTCTCACTAAGGATTTAGATAAAAATTTTTCTTAAATTTAAAATTTTCTAACTGTAGATATTTTGTGAGTTCCTTTGTTTCATTTATGAAAGGGGCATAAAGCAGGGGAGACCTTTCATCTATTAAGGGATGTTTCCTTCTATTTTAGGAACTTCAGAGAAAGCTTTAAGGCAATAATGTGGTTTGAAGCCTTTCAAAGGGAAAATAGCGTAGCATTTTCTTTCTTTTCTGGGGAGGCGTGGGGGGGGGGGGCAGAGGGGCATTAAAGCCTGAAAAAGAGATACTTTCACATCTGCATTTAGCAAAACTTCTTTCACAGTACCAACTACAAAATGTTAGGGATAAAGTCAAACCTGTTGCCTTCTAGTCAATTCCGATTCATAGCAGCCCTATGAGAGTAGAACTGCATAATAGGGTTTCCAAGGCTGGAAATGTTTAAGGGAGCAGACTCTGCCACATCTTTCTCCTTGGGAGTGGCTGGTGGCTTTGAACTGCTGACCTTTCAGTTAGCAGCCAAACTCTAACCACTTTGCCACTAGGGTTCTTATGTTAGGGATACAAAAGCAAACTTGTTGCTGCCATCGGACTCAGTGATCCTATAGGCTCCAGAGGATTTCCAAAGAGTGGCTAATAGATTCGAACTGTTGACCTTTTGGTTAGCAGGTGGGCTGTTAATCACTGTGCCACTAGGGCTTAAAGATGAACAATTCAAGCAGTGTTAGTTAATGGGATTTTAAAAGAAGTCATAAATTGTTGGAAATCATTTATACACTTGGCTTTTTTAATGATTGTCAAAGTGAAAATGTGATGTGATGTTAAGAGTAGTAGCTAGGCTGTAGAAAGAATGCTTTATTCGTAACTTAGTTTCACTCAAAATGTCCCGATTCACCTTGCATAGTGATCAGCCCTACTGTTGTGAGGTCACTTATCACTTGTAATTTATTTGATTGACTCCCCAGTTTACCTGTGGCTTGCCTGCAATCCTTTGTAGTTCTCTCAAGCTTTAGTCCTGCAGCTTCAACCTGTTGCTAGGTATTTCCATTGAAGACCTGCCCTCTCAAATCTAGCATTTGTTATGTGTTACATTGTAAATTGAATATTTGTGATACTGTATTGCTTTCCAAGGTAGAGTATAAAGTCCTTTAGGAGGGACTGCCAGTTTGCAAACTCACCCTATGAAAAGTGATACATACCTCATTGCTGAATATTGCTATGGTCACCAAACACTGCTCTTGTGACGCCAGCACCCAGTCCACCCTTCAAAGCAATTTTGGAACTCTTTTCTGGAACGACCATCAGAGTTGTTGTCAGATTACCCTTGATGTCTGTAAGGTCATCAAAATGTCTTCCTTTCAATCTTTTTCCTTTATCTTTGGGTAAAGAAAAAAGCTGTTGAGGGCCAGATCAGGTGAGTTAGGGAGGGTGTTCCAATACAGATACTTGTTTAGTGACTAATAACTTCCTCACAGGCAACTGTACAATTAAGTTTGTTAACTTGCCACCATGTGCAGTGGCCATTCCAGAAAAAAGAATTCTAATTTTTTTTCTTTTTATTATGATTAAGTGAAAGTATACCATCCAAAACAGTATTGCATGCTCACTTATCTGCAGCTCCTTTTGCTTTCTCCACCTGGTGACAGCACACTCCTCCTTTTCATTCTGTATTTTTAGTATCTTCTTAATAAGCATTTGTCTCCTCCTCTCCACCCTCTTCCCTCCCATTTAGAAAGAGAATTGTAGGATAGCCTCCTATAAATGTGTAGGACTGTCAAGTACACCCACCTATGGTCACACTGTGTCCCTGAGTCCAGTCCATTCTTGTCTGACGAGTTGACCTCAGTACTGGTTTCTGGTCAGGGGCAGCAGCAGGTCTAAGGGGATCCTCCAGGTTGTTGCACCATCCATTCCAAAATTGTTTTGAAGAGTGCACTAGGTGCTGGCATCAGTACATACCTTCCCAAGCGGAGTACTTTGAAGGTGACCATAGTGATATTCGGCAGTGAGGTATGTAGCACTTTTTATAGGGTGAGTTTGTGAACTTAATTGGAAGTCCCTTGTAAAGGAGTGTAAGTCATGGCCTTGACACTCTACCTATTACAGTGCCACATGTACAGTAGGAGTCCAAATATACATGTGACTGCTACTGCATTATGCCTAATGTAACCCTTTTGTTTTGGTACCTTCAAAAGTCTGATAATCATTCAGAGTTCAGATATAATTTCAAAATTGATGAAACTAAAAGACAGTAGCAGCAAAAAAGGTGCTAATTTGTATGTTGTAAAAATGAAACCAGTGTCTTTGAAAATTGGTGTGTAGCCCTTGTGGAAGAAAATGATCCATCTTTTTGTTGTATGACTTATATACATTTGTTTAAAATTAAATACATTCTAAATAGTAATATTTGTTTCCATCCCACCCGTCCACTCTCTCCCTGGTAACCATCAAAGATTGTTTCTGTCTGTGTGTAAACCATTTTCATGAGCTTTCATTATCTATTGTTTTTTAATAGGAATATACAATTAGAACATGTTTTTGTTATTCAAGTTTTAGATGAAATTCTCTTAGGGTTTCTTGTATTTCCCCTTTGTTTACACTTTCTTATTTTTTTCTAACTTTTCTGATGTATAATGCTGTTGGTCTGTAAAGTGTTTTGTTTTGTATTAACAGCATCTTTCAACTTAAAAACAAATAACACTGTTGTGTTTTCAGTGAAGGTTTACACAGCAGTTTAGGCTCTCATTCAACTTCACAGATTGTTCAGTGGTAATTAGTTATGTTCTTCATAATGTATAAACATTCTCATTATTTCCATCTGGGTGTCCCCTTTCCTTTAATTTTCTTGCCCATTTACCCTTTTACTTTTGCTTTAGAATAACTGTTGACCATTTGGTCTCATATCGATGATTTTTTTAAAAGAGTGCAGTACTTGTAATATTTTTTATTTTGTGAGCCACATTTTAGCTAAAAGGTGACTCTGTTTTGATTGTCTTGAGTTTGTTAATACAGATTTGAAGAGAAAGACCATAATTTAATTAGCTTTATATTGGCAGTAATAGAGCTAGTATCTGGCAGTATGCTAGTTAGTGCAGCTCTCTCAAATTTCCTGTAATATAGATCATGCTTTTAATTCACAAATTGAAAACCTTGATGATTGCTCTTAGGTTAGCATATTAGCAAGTGTTGATTATGATTTTACACTTTTGGAAAATATCTTTGAGTGAATATGTGTAAACAGCATATTGGTGCTCCTTTGTCTTAAGTAGGCAAATATAAAAATGTCCTCTCAGTCTGTATTTGCAATTAGCCTGATGTCAAATAACTTTAAATGAATGTGAAATATGCAGTGGTATTTAAAGTGTATTTTTAAACATTTTGCCTTCCCTACTTATCCCTACTGCTTTGTTTTTATAAAGTTACCAGGCAGTGACATTGCCAGTGGGAGTGATGTGCTTTCTGATGTCATACCCAGTATTCCAAGTTCACCTTGCCTGCTCCCAAAAAAGAAAAACAAACACCGGAATTTAGATGAACTTCCTTGGAGTGCAATGACAAATGATGAGCAGGTAGAGATCTTCTCTTAATTAAAAGCATATGTGTGAAGAATCAGTGACACTCTCAATTAAAAGCATATGTGTGAAGAATCAGTGATACTCAGTTGCCCATTTAAAGCTACTGGGTATATGAGAATTGCCTAGTAAATCTGAATTTAAACTTGAACTAAGTGTTTTGCAGAGAACAGATATAATATTAAATGTTTCTGATTTGTAAACATGTTATAAATGACATTCTAATGGATCAGAGGTTTTAGCATTGATTTTGTTTGTTGCAATTTTTCATCACTTAGGTGGAATATATTGAATACCTGAGTCGTAAAGTTAGTACTGAGATGGGTCTTCGGGAGCAACTTGATATTATTAAAATCATTGATCCTTCTGCTCAGATCTCCCCGACAGACAGTGAGTTTATTATAGAGCTTAACTGTCTTACAGATGAAAAACTTAAGCAGGTATGTAAAGAAAAACAAGATTGTACAGCTGTTGAAAATACTACTTCATAAAACGTAGAGTTGAATAATAATGTGTAACCCCCAGAAAAACAAAACCCACTGCTGACAAATCGAATCCAACTCCCAGAGACCCTATAGGAAAGAGTAGAACTGCTCCATAGAGTTTCTAAGGAGCACCTTGTAGATTTGAATTGCTGACCCTTTGGTTAGCAGTGGTAACACTTAACCCCTATGTCACCAGGGCTTCTATGATATGTAAGTACATAGATAATTAAGATCAAATTCACCACTGTGAGCCTTATTGTTAGAAAAAAATGATGGCACTATTACATAACATGGTGTGATTTTAAAAGATTCTGTATATATCTGTACCTGGCAGAACTTGTCTGGGGTCATTGTGGATCTAGAACCTGCTCTTCAGTTGTGCAGTATTTAAAACTTAATGTCATCACTTATGTGACGGCACTTGGCTTGGCTATGGTAGTGGTCAGGCTTAGGTATAGATTTATTCTAACTCAACTTACAAGAGACTGATTGACAGAATCAAAATACTGATTAATGAGAGCTATGCTTTGCTTTACCTATGCTAACATCTGAGCAGAGGAACTTGAATAGTCCTAAATTTGGATAGAGTAAAACTGAATTAATTTTCCCTGTGCCATCTGAAATACACATTTCTGGTATCTTCTAAATGTAAACTTTTGGACTTTGTTTTCCTCTGGTAGATGGTTGGATAAATATTTATATTCCTACATTTAACTTTTGTGGGGTTTTTTTTGCATTTATCATTGTTCATGAAAAATTTCTATCATTTGAGAATTTCCTCCCAACAGACATAAGTATAATTTTCTACATTGCAGGAAGTTTTTCATTAGTCGGATAAATTCATGCCTTGCGTTTGAAGACAGGTGCCTTTGGCCAGTGAGAATTTAGGAGACACTCTTGTCTCAGATATAATCAGCAGTTTACTCAAATCATCCTTAAAAAATGGCTAACTTCATTCATTTCATTTTGTTGTTAGCTTCTATTTCAGAGTGTTACTTTCTTATAACTCTAAATTCTGGAGGCCACCAGCTTTCTATTTACAGATTACATTTTATGTACTTTAAAAATCTAGCTCTATATCAGATTTTCTAGAATTTTGAACTTGTCAATTTTTCTGGCAATCATTTCTAAATTTAGAGTTTTCTTTTGCCCTTATTTTCTGCGTATATACATCTGCAGTGATTTTTAAAAAAACTTTTTTTTGTTGTTGAGAATATACACAGTACAACTTATACCAATTCAACAGTTTCTGCATGTACAGTTCAGTGGCATTGATAACACTGTTTGAGTTGTATGGCCATTCTGACCCTCCTTTTTCAGGTTGTTCTTCTCCATTAACATACTCAGTGCCCCCTAAGTTTCCTGTGGAACTTGTTGAGTTGCTGTTGTCAGTTCAATTCCATATAGATAGGTATTAAAACAGTTCAGTGCTCAAGGCAGGCATTCTTGACTAGTTAAGCTAAACCATTGTTTGGTTTTAAGAAGACTCCAGGGGACATAGTTGGTTTAAGGTTTAAAAGTTATTTCAGGGAAATTGTTTCAGGGGTTTGTCCAACCTCCTTGGCTTCAGAAAGTCTGCACTTCATCAGAATTTGAGTTTCTGTTGTGCATTTTCTCCCTTTTGATCAGGATTCTGCTGTAGCAGCTTTGACAGTTTTTAAAATTAAGTGCAAGATTCTTTCTCTCTCTAGCATTTGGAAAGAAGAAGATCAAGGTACAATACTGACCACCTTTTGCCCATGTATTCAAAGGTCAGAAACTATATCAAGGAGCATAGTCCTCGCCAACGGCCTGCAAGAGAGGCCTGGAAGAGAAGCAACTTTAGTTGTGCAAGCACCAGTGGAGTGAGCGGTGCCAGTGCCAGTGCCAGCAGCAGCAGTGCCAGCATGGTCAGTTCTGCAAGCAGCAGTGGGTCCAGTGTTGGAAACTCTGCTTCAAACTCCAGTGCCAACATGAGTCGAGCACACAGTGACAGCAACCTGTCTGCAAGTGCAGCAGAGCGGATTCGGGATTCAAAAGTAAAATGTCTAATCAATACACAGCTTTACCTTTCAATACTAACATTAGTCTTCTTCATATAAATTTCTTGAGGAGTTAAAATCCTACTATTTAGATGCCTGTGGGTTTTAGTTTTAATTGAATTAGCAGGTTGCTCTACTGCTAACTGAAGCATTCTAGGTCGAGTGCTTTGAAATGCTGTTTTGACGCACAAGAATATTGCTTTCAGTTTTATCTGATTTTTGTGTGTGTTTTAAGTGCAATAAATTGATAGAAATAATGAGTGATTCTCAAGATTTGCTATATTGACTGCAACTCTCTACTGAGCAAATCTCACTATGTTGCTGATGTTGCTGTCTATTAGCTCCTATGAGTGTTCTGTATGTCTCGTGTGTTGAATGTTTTCTTAATGTTTTAATCTTGAATGCTTCTTCTCAGCTAATTTAAAATATAATAATGTTTCTGTCATTTCTGTCTACTCTTTCGCAGTTGGAAATATTCTGTATAGTATTGTTGGGCACTTAAGAATAAAAAGAAGGTATCGATGTATATAGAATGGATTTGTGATGCTTAGCAGGGAGGTTCAGTTGCTGCTGTGTCAACAGAGTTTGGTGCCAAGTTAGGGATGATAAAAGGGATCTCTGTAACTCTTTGAGAACCTGGTAGTGACTTCAAAATACACAGTGATTCTTTCCCTGGCTCTTAGAGAAACAGCAGAAACATAGCCAACTTTGTTGGTTGCCAAGGGATTTCTCTGGCTATGTGGTCATTCCTTTTTGGCATCACTTCCCCAGTGACAAAGGTTAGAGTACCCACTGGGTGCCTAATGGGCTTGTAAATGGTATTAAGCTTTGCCAAATATGAAAAAGGCATGATTCTTTGAGACTTAGGCAGGTTTTATCTACATTTATGTTCAGTGTTGTTCCCTCGTATTAATTATGTGTTTGTTATACATTGACACTCATGTACCTTAATTTGATAAAAAAACGTCTTTGAAATGATGGATTACTCCTAACTAGCTGAAATGCTGTCACCCCTTCCCAATCAAAGAATTGCTGGTCAAATACCATACAAATGGAATCTCAAAGAGTCATTTTCATGTCTAAGTCAATGGTTCACTTACTGGAACCAGGGGATTACACTGCAGAGAAAATGGAACATCTCTTAAAATTCTGAAAATACAGGGTTTTAGGTTCAAAGCCTGTATTTTCAGAATTTGAAGAGATGTTCCAGGCTTTGAACCATAAAACCCTGTTGGGTGGATTTTCCAGAAATAAAGTATACTGATTCAGATTTTCTTTATTTGGACAGAAGCGTTCTAAGCAGCGGAAGTTACAGCAGAAGGCCTTACGCAAGAGGCAGCTAAAAGAGCAGAGGCAGGCTCGGAAGGAGAGGCTCAGTGGGCTCTT
The DNA here is from genome assembly GCA_028571685.1 of Heterohyrax brucei. NCBI lineage: Eukaryota > Metazoa > Chordata > Mammalia > Hyracoidea > Procaviidae > Heterohyrax > Heterohyrax brucei. The sequence goes on from CM053166.1 coordinate 140,835,028, forward strand.
CCTTAATGAAGAAGTGCTGTCCTTGAAAGTGACTGAGGAAGATCACGAAGCTGATGTCGATGTTTTGATGTAATAAGAATTTATCAATGTTCTTCTTAAGCATTCAAATATTCTATCCTTATTTGTTTACATGCATCTCGACCAAAATTTTGATTAGGGCTGTGCTGGTGTACCATTACTAATTTAGGTCAGTGGTTCTCAGCATGTAGTTGCTAGGTCAGCAGCACCAGAATCACCTGGGCACTGGGCAGAAATGCAGATCATCAGCTCCACCCCAAACCTTGTGGGGGCTAGGCCCAACACCCAACATGCTGTTTTCACAGACCTTCCGGGTAATTCTGATACATGTTCTAGTTTAAGAACCATTAATTTAGGTAAATATTTTGGCTGTTAAAACTGTGTAGTAGTTCAGTGGGCTTTTTCAAAGACTAGTACTTTTACAGTTTAAAACACTTCAAGGTACTGCTGACGAGTAATTTATATCAGTATATATGTGTGTGTAGATACCATAATTCTGTTCCCTTCTTAATGTTACAGTTTCCTTTTGGTAGTATTAGTTTCCTTTTTCTAAAGGGCCGTAGCATGATTCTCAGTTCCTAGTAGAAATGTTTGGTTTTTTTTTCTTTGAGGTGGAGAATATGGGTTGCTGTTTACAATAGTGCCTTTGTCGGTTTAGTTGTGTCTATTTTCTTTCATTATTAGCTCAGAGGTGTGAGAATAGACTCTAATGTTTTTCCTGTTAAAGTTGTTTTTGTTTTTCATTTTATGTGAATTGAGAATTCTTACTGTGAGTGATGACTACTGAGGAAGTAATGTTATTAGCTGCATTTTAGATTTGATGCTATGTGATTAATATTCAGTGCAGAAAGCAATCAGGCAAAACAACCTATTCTCCTTGTCCACAGCTTTCTGAAATTTTAGGCTGTAAAACTTTTCAGGCAGATTTTCTCTTCAGTTTGTTTTTTTTTGTTGGCCATTTTTTTTCAGCACAGCTCTAAGTTTAAAATACTTGGTGTAACAGCTTTTGGCATGTGGACAAGTTTATATTCAAAATTAACTGATGAAAACCCTTACAATTCTATTCAACTTCTCTATAAATTGCTAGCAATAGACCAAGCAGTGAGATATAGAAAACACTTTAACTTGCTGGTTATTAATACAACTCTAATTTTAAATGTAAAAATCATGCTGTTTCTTTAACTGTTCTCATAGAGAGTTTGTTATAATGGACATTAGAAATAGCATGTATCTTTTTCTTCTAATATCTGTGATCCTTCACAAGAGTTAAAGATGGAAACTAATACTACTGACAATCAGGTGGCTTTCTGACTTTCCTGATTTTGTTGTTTTTATTGTGGATAATGTTTTGGGGGTGATAATGATTCTGTAGTAGTGGGAGTTGTAATCAGTATTTTTTTTAACTCTATAGAGTACAGAGGTTAATAGAATTTTTACCTTTTTTTAAAAAATTTTTGTTCTGTCAGGTAGCTCATTAAAAAAATTAAAAGCAGAATTTTCAGTTGATAGACTCCACTTACAGTCAAGTTTTTGAAATTTTGATGTCATCTTCATTCCTTGAATGAAAATTAATATATAGTAGTTTTGCTGAAGTCTGTGGTGTGGTTGCAACATTTTGAAGACTACTAAATTCATATTTTAAAGTTTTACTAAGATAAAAGCATAGATGTATGTATAATTTTCACTTTGAGTAGTGTTTCTGACTTTTTCTTTGGCCTTGCTGGGTGCCCCAAACCAGCTTGAAGGGCCCAGAGAAAACTTGGGACTAGGTGCCACAATACCCTGAGAAAAGATCACTTTTTCCCTTCCAAGTACAGAAAGAGTAAATGGAGAGAAGAGTAGGTTATCTGCCTGCTCTTAGCAAGGGCAAAATCTTAGACAATGATTGACTAGTCTCTTTACTATTCTTCAAGGAAAATAGGCCAGTTTTCAGTACCATCCCCCATGGTTGTTGAGTCTATTCTGACACATGGTGACCCTGTAGGACAGAGTAGAACTGTTCCATAAGGTTTTCAGGGAGTGGCTGGTAGATTCCATTAATCAGTGTGCCACCAGGGCTCCTTGGACACCGTAGAGCAGAATTTTTCTGTTGAACACTTGGAGGCAACTTACACTTGAGTGACCACAGAATATCCTATACAGGGTTGTCATGTAATAAGACCAGTTCATCTACTCTCTCACGACAGTCATGTGGTCTTATTACTTTAAGTTCAGTCATTATTAAACAAGTTTACCAAAGTGCCACCAAGCTAATGTTATTAAAAGTTGATAGAGGTTTCAGTATTTATAGATGTGCGCCATGAGATTTTTTTGTAAATCTGTACCCACTCTGTCTTTACTATGAGTTGGAGATAGCCCGTAAAGTTGTTTTGGAGATTAAAACATACTTCCTTTGATTAATAGAAAAAAAACAACTTGGATTTGCTTATGATCCAAGAAGGACTTTCTCTACCCCCTGCTCTCCCCAAAGCAGAAAAGAAATATAGATAAAAAACTTATTCTTAGCTGATACGTTATACTTTTGTTGTTTTGTAGCTTTGAATTATCTTTCTTGGAATAAGTAATAATTTATTCAATATATTGTATCTCTTAAGTTCAATTTAAAACAAATCCAGTTCATATTTTTCCCTTAAAATATAAACCTTAACTAACCAGTATAAAAACCCTGCTGGGTTAGTGATTAAGTTCTGTGACTGCTAACCAAAATGTCAGCAGTTCAAATCCACCAGGTGCTCCTTAGGGACAGTTCTACTCTGTTCTGTAGGGTCGCTATTGAGTTGGAATCAACTTGACAGCATTTTTTTTCTTGTTAACTAACCGTTAAAAAATAAAGATTTACTTGCTCCAATGTCAGTTTTCATCCATAGAAAATTGACATTGGAGCAAATAAGCTGTACCTTTAAAAGTAAGCCTTTTTAAGTGAGGTTCTGAGAAAGCCCCCACAGATTTATCCAGTAGCATTTTATTGGAGATTTTGTAGTATCCTGTTGAGTACCCACCACAGCTTTTAAAATTACGAATCTCGAGTTAAACCACATAGTGTGTTGTTTCTATAGTTTAGCAAGTAAAAGTAAGGCAACACTATATAATGTGTGTGGGATTTAAGTTTGTTTAAACAAGAACAAGAACTCAGAGGAAAGAACACTTTTTTTAAAAAAATGAGACATGTCTCATTTTTTGTTAGGCTGTGGAAGTTTTGTCCAGTTCTTCAGTCCCTTGGGTAAAACAGATATTGATGAATTACTTCCTAATTTCTAGTTAAAATTACTCTGTTGACTGGGTGGACATCTCATTTTATTCAGCTTTTAAAAGTGCTGAATCCCCTCATGAAGAAAGAATCGTGGGGAAACTATATAAAGAAGGGTATCCTGGTTCTGATGAGCTTTAATAATGATAAACTGTATCAAATGTCTTTGCATTTAAGCCAAAAATGTTAGTACAGGACCGACATGGAAGTCTAGTTTGTCTCCAGGTTTCCTAGCAGAGACTTTTGTTCGTGGCTTTGTCTGTAGAGCCTCATGTGCCTTAAAGGTGAGCTCCGTACCTTTTGTCAACAGCAGGCTTTTCCAAACTCACAAATAATCTAAATGTTACTCATTTTATAAAATGCCTGTGGTCTTGGATAGTAGTGAATAGAGCCTTTAAATTGAGCCAGTCATTGGTTATTATAGTATGTAAAACTAAATGAAAACCTTCAGATCTTATCAGTTCATTGTGTAACTTTACTTTTGGCCCAGCTAGGGCATTGCACATTGAAAATTTGCAGAAGTATGCTTTAACGTATTCCCTAGTACTTCCCTTCCCCCAGGAAATGGTTAGGCCAGAATACTTTCTTAAACCAGGTAACTTGTAGTACCTGGAAGGATAATTTTCAAAGTGTGGGCAAAAGCACTCCCCAAAACAGAAGATTATCTAGCAAGTTGGTTTTCTTGTTAACTCGTGGAGATTTTTGAATTTGTCTGTGTAGTAGCTGGAACATTTCCCTCTCCACTTTCCCTTTAAAAAATTACCTTTTCACACTTCTGTCTTAAGAAGAATGTCTGTTTGGAGTTGGGAAGGGCTTACTTCAACTCAGTTTATAGTTTGTGGAACAGTTGTATTCAAATAATAATATTCATGTTGAACACACTGACATTCAGCATGGCTAAATTGAGAGGTAAATTTAATCCTTAAAAGAAGGATTAGAAAATCAGTATTTGTATGCATAGGCACTGCGGTAGTTTGGGATTTAAGTCTGTTTTTCCTAATTTTATCTTTAAAAAAATAAAATCAGGCTAAGTGGGTGAGACCCATCTATGAGATATTTGGACCTAGGCATCTCTGTCAACAGTATCTGGAACATACCTCCTTAGGATGCATAATTTTTATTTCTTTTGAAAGTAATTATTACAAAAGGTTTAGAGGTGATGCTGAAAGTTCCCCTAACTGGCTGTTAAGAGTAAGAAGGTAGCATAGTAATAGCTGAAGATCTGAGTTGACTCACTAAATTTTTTTTTTCCTAATATTAAAAGCATCTATTGTCAGCCCCTCTCCCAACTATATTTTAAATCAAGGTTCTTAATGTTTTAACATAGATCACATGATGATACATTTAAGTTTTAACTTGACATTCATAGTGAACTCAGAAAAACTGGCTTGGTCTTCTCTGAATTCAGTGTGGGGCTTCTTTATTGTCAGTTGATTTGTTGCATCTTTGTGATCAATGGAACCTGTGGAAATCTGTGTTCTTTTTTGTGGTGAGGGTTGGGGGTGGGAAAGGGGAGAATTGCTCTAATTGTGCATATACGTTTTGACTATTTAAAGGTAGTTGTAGAATTAACATGTATAAAGGACAAGTTAATGCTTAATATTCTGCTTTGTTCTAAGGAACAGTGGCCTGAAGCCATGCCTTGTTTTTTGGAGCTGCTTACTTTTTAATAGTAGCTGATCTACTGGATTTAAGTTGAAACTCTGGGGTTAGCTTATTTAGCTGAGGCTTTCAAGAATAGAGAAGATAATGTCTCTTCCTTTAGTGGATCATTTTAATTTCCAATTTGGCTGTTCTAATTTAGATGTAAGTGTTATCCATTCTATATCTTTGGGTTGGAAATTTAATAAGACTGTTGTAGAAAGCTACTAGAGATAAAACAAGTATATATAAAGCATTTCACAGATGGTTAAAAATTTCCTTTTTTTTTTAGTTATAAAGATTAGTTATGTAGCATCAATATCATAACCAAAGCAAGTAGGAAGTTGACTGATTTGGAGAATCTTCAAGTAGTCCTAAATACTGTAATCTATCAGATTGTTAACCAGGATTATTTTCCTGTATTTCTGCTAAATGTATTAGTATATTACTGCACTTTTGTATATATCACTGTCTTCTGTACATTCTGTACTTACTACCATGTATATAAAAGTTGTTTTTCTTGAAGCTGTGAGGGAATAACAATAGCTATCACGCAGTAGTTTATATTTTGAGTTCCTTCTGTACTTGAAAGTAGTTTAATAGTTAAATCTAAATGAGTATGTATGGTTGTAGTTAAAACTGGCAATGTGGCCAAGCTGTCTTTTGAAACTGAATATCAGAATGATAAGTGTTGTTTTGGTTATTCAGAACTCTTTATTGTTTACTTTGATGTTTCTTGAGTTTTTAACAAACCCTATTGCTGCTCATTATATAATACTTCAAAATCAGCTAATTTTTCATGCTCCATCCCGTACCATATATTCAACAGAGAAGAATTGCCTTCTTTTATTTTGCTCACAGTTTGATTAGAGCTCCATCAGCTTTTGTTTTGTGAAAGTTCCCAATTTCTTACACATCATTGGCAGTACTACCTTTTTTGTCCTGGTGAGATCAGATTTCTAGAGAGGTTCACATTCATAGTAAGTGAAGATTAGGTCCAATTTTTGTTGACAAGAAAATCGGACTTGTTTTCCTTATGTATTGCTCTAGAATTTTTAAGTTACAATTTTATAAAAAGACTTGGCTGTGAGCAGTTTTACATGTAGCTACATGAACAATTAGCTTTCCAGCAGGACCTTTATCTCTTTTGCCACTAGAGGGAGGTCTGCAGTTGGTCTTTACTTGGAAAAGTTTTGTTGCTGCTTTTTTTGTTTTTTGGTTTTGGATGTTGAAATAGACTTTGTTCTCAAAAATCCGTTTGTGGCATTAAATGCTTTCATTTATTAATGAAAGGTAAGCTACTTCAGCTTGTTGAATAAAGCCAGTCTTAGTTATGCTTTTCTGTATTCTTCAATTTTTAAATAAATGTGCGTTAGATATTAAGTGAAACACATGTAGTTGTGTGTGTTTTTCTTTTCTTACCTGCTGTAGCACTGTGCTGTCCAGTATGGTAGCTGCCACCAACACGTGGCTATCTAAGTTAATTAAAATGAAATAAATTTACAATTTAGTTCCTTATTCACATTAACAACATCTCAAGTGCTCAGTAGCTAGATGTGGCTAAAGGCTACTGTATTGGAAAGCAAAGGATATAGTACATTTCCATCATCCCAGCAAATTCTGCAGAACAGCACTCTTCTGGAGATTTGACAGTTACTGTAGTAACCATTATTACCTTACCAGGGAACAGCAGTCAGTGGCTAAGAACTGCTGCCCCCGGCTACTGTTAGTGATTAGAGTCAAAGGGAGGGTGGTGTGTATCTTGTTTCCCACTTCCTAAAACCACTGCCAAAGTTGGGAAAAGGAGCCCTGGCGACACAACAGTTCAGCTGCCACCAGTCACTACCCTGACAGGGAACACAACAGAGAGTTCCTGATGGAATAGAAGAAAAGTAGGGTGCAGAACTCTCAATTCAAGTAAAATAACCAGATTTAATGGTCTGACTAAGACTGGAGGGTCCTTGGGAGATGTGGCCCCTGGATTCTCTGTTAGGCCAGAGATGAAATGATTCCTGAAGCCAACTCTTAGGAGAAAAATTAGAGTGGACTTACTATAAAACATAAACTGATGCTGACAGAGAGTGTTCCTTGGCTTAGATAGATACTTGGAGATGAACTGGCCAGCTTCTGTCTGGAGGAGAGATGAGAAGACAGGGGGACAGGAGCTGGTTGAATGAACACGGAAAAGATGGGGTGGAGAAGGAAGAGTGTGCAGGGTGGGTAGGAGAACTAGGATCACTTAACAATGTGTGTGTGTAACTTTTCCTGTGTACACTTTCACTGAAAGCACAATAAAAAGCTCATTTGATGAATAACTATGATGCCCTCGTCATACCCCTATAAATAAAAACACTTTATGAATGTCAGATATCCTGGATGTTTATTTAAAATCATAATTGTTAGTCGTATTCAAATTGTTTTCTGCATATTACTAGCACTTATGTAGAACAGTCATTTCTAATACTACATAAACCTGATGGTGTCTCTTCAGCACATTTTCACTGAAAGGAAGATACATATTGCTGTTGAATAAAAACAAATTCTAGTTGTTTTTCTTACTACTACATTAGAAACCAAAGACCCAAACCCACTGCCATCGAGTTGCTTCTGGCTCACTGTGACCCTGTAGGACAGAGTAGAGCTGCCTCATAGAGTTTGCAGGGAGCACCTCGTGAATTTGAACTACCAACCTTGTGATTAGCAGCTGTAGCATTTGAGCACTACTCCATAAGGGTTTCCTCCTTCGTAGAAGAATTTGAGTGACAGGCTGAAGAGCGGAAATAAACTGTTGAAGATGAGATAAATCAGGTATTTTGTCCTTGCCTCTGAGTCCAGGAATTTTTTAGCCAAAATTGGCCCATACGGTAAGGATTTGGGTACCTGTGTAACAAATTCTGCAAGGTGACTGGTGTAATATGAGAAAAAATGGAAACAAAAAAACCCACTGCTATTAAGTTGATTCTGACTCATAACAACCCTACAGAACAGAGTAGAACTGCTCCACAGAGTTTCCATGGAGCGGCTGGCACTTAGCCACTACACTACCAGGATTTCTGAGGAAAAACAGATTCTTTTATTCCTTAGAAGTGAATTTTAAGAAATGCTTTTAACAGATGTGACAGATGATTGCATTTTGTTTTCTATTTTAACTTACTTTTATAACTTCCAGATAAATTGGAGACTTTGGGAGCTGGAAGAGAAGTTACTTAGAGATCACTTAGCTCAGGAGGTCTGACATGGGTCCCTGGGTGTGGAACAGTTACCGTGCTGAACCCCTAACCCAAAGCTTAGAGGTTTGAGTCTACCCAGAGACACCTTGGAAGAAAGGCCTGGCCATCTACTTCCGAAATAGCCATTGACAACCCTCTGGATTCCAGTTCTACTCTCACATACCTAGGATCGCCATGAGTTGGAATCAACTTGATGGCAACTGTTTTTTTTTGTTTGTTTGTTTGGTTTTGGAGTAGGGCCCAAGGTTAGCATTTCTAAAATGTTCCCTGATGATGCTGGCCTGCAAACATACTCTGGGAACCCCTGATCTAGTGGAATCTCTTTCTTTCTGGCTCCACTTTGCAAATGAGATAGTATACGTGAGTGTAAATTGAGTGACTTCTTTGTCCAAAACTAGTTAGTAACATAAACCCAAAACCCCAAACCTGTTGCATTCTGGACTTGCAGCAATGCTATAGGACAGAATAGAACTGCCTCATTAAGTTTCCAAGGAGTGCTTGGCAGATTTGAATGGCTAACCTTTTGGTTAGCAGCCACAGCACTTCACCACTACACCACCAGGGTTTCCGTAAGTGACAAAAATCAAACCCACTGCCATCAAGTTGGTTCTGACTCATAGCAACCTGATAGATCAGAGAAGATCTGCCCATTGAGTTTCCAAGGAGCGTCTGGTGAATTTGAACTGCTGACCTTTCAGTTAGCCATAGCACTTCACCACTATGCCACAGGATTTCTGACAGTAGCATTGCCAATTTGAAATCCAAATCTTGAAGTGCTTTATTCACCATACCCTGAGTCCAGTGCTTTCCCTGCTATAGTGTATGTTTGTTTCATTTAGAGTGTTTTCTCCAAAAGCTTCCTTTGGAGTAGCTATGGTTTTGGATTTTCTTGGTAGCGACAAATCTTTGTCTTCCTAAATCTAGAGTTCCTAACCTGGAGTGTGGATATTAACATTGTCGGCAATTTTTTTTATACGTGCTAATGTTTTTCTATGTTGTGCTTCATATCTTTTTATCTAGCTCTCATGAGTTTCCTCCCCACTAATGGGTAAGAGTTAGTTTTTGGACAAACCAAAGGTCATTTCAAGGTTGTTTTGTAGTCAAGGTGAGAGATTGCCATGGAGTTGATTCTGACTCATAATGACCCTATTGGGCAAGGTAGAACAGCCTCATAATGTTTCCCAGGCCATGATTTGTAGAAACACAGATTGCCATATTTTTCTCCTGCGGAGCCAGCTGCCTACCTCCTGGTTAGCAAGCAAGCACTTTAACTGCTGCGCTACCAGAACTACTTAAGCTGTATGATACAGCTAGAAGTTACTGCGTTTGGTCAATGAGGTGTGGTTCTAAAAGTAATGAGGCTAGTTTTCTTGTCCAAAAACTGGCCTTGGCGCGTATTGAAAAAGTTACAGAAATATTTTGGGCAATGATGGCATCATTGGACTAGGTATATGGTGATGACATGGAATAGGGATGATGTTAATTTGAGTGTATTAGCTCTGGTTAACAGATTTACAAGAGTCTTCATTACCTGATAACCACACCCTTTGGGGGAAAATCTTCAATGAAATAAAAATAAAACTGTTGGGTCAGATCTCACAGAATTGTTTTTCGATATGAGATTAACAGAATTAGGTGGTAATCCAAAAACTCTAGAGATACTTTTTGACTTACTGATCATTAAACCAGTCTCTATTTTGCATGTGAAAAGCTTAAGGCCAAGAGAGGTTAAGTGCTTCTTCCAAGTCCTAACTGTTGGAAAAATAACAAATTAAGGACTAGAACCCAGATTTCCCAAACTCTAGTCTAGTGCACTTTCCACTTACCATACTGCTTTTTCTTGCTGTTGTTGTTTATTATGCTGCTACTCTTCACAGTGGTTTTTAAGAAGCTCTCCTGGTGATCCTGATGCCTTAAGTTTGAGACCCATTATGTACAATGATTCGGCATTCTTGACTGTATATCAGAATTGCCAAAGGAAAAGTAAAAAGTCACTGTGTCCTCAAGTGGATTCTGGCTCATAGCAACTCTATAGGTCAGGGTAGAACTGTCCCCATAGAGTTTCCAAGAAGTACCTGCCAGATTTGAACCACCAACCTTTTGGTTAGCAGCTGTAGAACTTAGCCACTATGCCACCAGGGTTTCCTAGGGAAGGCATTTAGAAAATACTGGTACTTGCTGTCCTCAATCACTCACGCACCCTAACCAGCTCAGTTAGAATCTCACAAGTGGGAGTGGGACATTATTCTGTAATAAACATTTTATTTTGGATTAATTTTAGACTTACAGAAGAAAAACTGTAAAGATAATACAGAGAATTCCGGTGTATCCCTCACCCAGTTTCCCATAATGTTAATACCTTAAACAACTACAGTATGTTTAGCAAAAAACTAAGAAATTAACATTAGTTCATCACTATTAACTGAAGATTTTATCTGGATTTCACCACTAACGTTCTTTTTCTATTCCAGGATCCAATCTACAATCACATACTATATTCAATTGTCATATCTCCCTAGCCTCCTCTGGTTTGGGGTAGTTTCTTAGTTTTTTATGGTCTTGAAAGATAGGAGGCATATTGGTCAGATATTTTGTGGAATGCCCCTCAATTTTGAGTTCGGTATTTTTATCATGGTTAAGCTGGGTTATGGTTGTTGTATGGGATTGCCACAAAGGTGACGTGTCATTCTCATTGTGTTATATTGAAGGGTTACATACGTGATTTATCATTAGCAATGCTAACTTGAATCATCTGGTTAAGGTAGTGTTTGCTACTTTTCTCCACTGTAAAGTCAGCATTCTTTGCTTCCCGGTCTCTGTTCTTTGAAAGCAAGTTAGTCAGTCCTACCCGGTTCAGTCCTTCTCAAGAGGGAGGGAAGACGTTTAGCTCCACCACCTGGAGAGTGAAGTGTCAGTGTGTATTATTTGAAATTCTTCTGTGTTGGAGATTTGTCTCTTCTCTTCCTCATTTATTTATTTGTTCAAGCATTTAGTAAGTATGGATTCATGGATATTTATATTTTGGATTGTAATATAATACTATGTTATTTATTTTGTTGCTCAAAATTTGCCAGCTTTGGGCATCGAGAACTCTTACAATTTGGCTCCAATATCCCTTTGACCTGATCCCATCTTTTTTGTATTCTCAGTACTTCCTTACTTTCTGGCATTATAATATGACCCAGCCCCAGAGTCAGCATTTCTCCAAGGAGCTGGGCTTGCCTTTTTAAAGCTCTTTGGGTCATTCAAATGTAGAATAAATGTGAAAACCCGATGATATTGAGGATGAATCATGTTCTGTAAATCTCCTAATGCCATGGTCAGACCAAATCTTGTATCATATCCTCAACAAAATTTGTCATTTTTGATTCATTCCTTCTCCTGCTTTCCCTTTCACATTCTGTCTTCTTGCCAAGGATATTTTCTCCATCTCAGTGTCTACAGTAGCACTTCTTAAGCTTTAATGTGCCTAGAAATCACGTGGAGATCTTGTTAACATGCAAATTCTGATATTCAGTAGCTCTGGGGTAGGGCCTAAGATTCTTTTGTTTCTATCAAGTATCCAGGCAATATGAATTCTTTTGGTCTATGAATCACACTTTGAGTAGCAAAGATCAGAAAGAAGCCAGACAATTTAGGATATTTCAAGAGCTGCGACCTCAACATGTTTTTCCAGCTTCATCTTTTATATGTTCCCTCATTTACACTCAAACTAACCAGTCTACTTACCATTGGTGGTAGATAGCTTTTGACATGGCCCCCAAAGATCCTCACTTCCAGGTATTCACACGTTTGTGCAATCCCCTCCCCTTGGGTGTGAACTGGATCTAGTGACCTGCTTTTAACAAATACAGCAAAGGTGATAGAATGTCACTTTCATGATTATGTTATACAAGACTGTTCTGACTTGCATATACTCTCTTCTCTTGATGGTCTACTCCCTTGTCCTCTTTGTTGTTCTCTCTGAGAAGTAAGCTGCTGTGTTCTTAGATGCTCTGTGAAGAAGCCTTCATGGCAAGGAGCTGAGGGAGACTTCTGGCCAACAGCTTGTGAGGAACTCAGGTGTTGGTACAACAACCCTCGAGGAACTGAATCCTGTCAACAATCTGGCAAGTAAGCTAGGATCCTTCCCAGTGGAGCCTTGAGATGACCACAGTCTTTTGGGAGACTGGGCTAGAGGATTCCTATCCCACAGAAAGTGTAAGATAATAAATATGTGTTGTCTTAAGCTGCTAAATTTTGGAAGCCAAATCCCCAGACAAAATTTGAACCAGTCTGCAAGACACAAAATGATGCTGGTGAAGAGTGCATTTCTTGGCTTGGGCAGATACAGGAGACTAAGTGGGCAACTCCTGTTTGAAGGCAAGAGGAAACAACAAAGTGGTACATGAGCTGGTTAAATTGACATGAGAAATATGAATTGGAGGGGAGAACTGTGCTGTCACAGTGTGAGGAGAGCAGCTAGGGTCACATGGCAAAGCGTGTATAAGTTTTTGTATGAGAAACTGACTAGAATTGTAAAATTTCGCTTAAAACACAATGAAAAAAGTATATCCCCTGAAGTCCTCTATAAACCAAACAATACCAAAAAACCAAACCTGTTATCACTGAGTCCATTCTGACTCATAACAACCCAAGTAAAATTACCTTCACAGATTTTCTCTGAAGGAGCAGCTGGTGGATGATATCCTTCTCTGGGGACTGGTCCCTCCTGATAATATCCAAAGTAAATGAAACAAAATCTTGCCATACTTGCTTCAAAGGAGCACTCTGGCTGTATATCTTACAAGACAGATTTGTTCTTTCTTCTGACAGTCTGTGGTATATTCAGTATTCTTCACCAACACGGTAATTCAAAGGCATCATTTCTTATTTAGTCTTTCTTATTCATTGCTCAACTCACTCATGCATATGAGGCAGTTGCAAAGACCATGGCTTGAGTCAGGCACACCTTAGTCCTCAAAGTGACATCTTTGCTTTCAACACTTTAAAGAGGTCATTTGTAGCAGATTCTCCAAAAGCATCGCATTGTTTGATTTCTTGAGTGCTGCTTCCGTGGGTGTTGCCTGTGGATCCAAGTAAAATGAAATCCTTGACAACTTCAATCTTTTTTCCTGTTTGTCATGATGTTGCTTATTGGTCCAGTTGTGAGGATTTGGGTTTTCTCTATGTTGAAGTGCAATTAATATCGAAGGATGTAATCTTTGATCTTTATCAGTAACTGCTTCAAGTCCTTCTTAGTTTCAGCAAGCAAAGTTGTGTCATCTACATATCACAAGTTGTTAATGAGCCTTACTGTAATTCCGATGCTGAGTTCTTCTTCATATAGTCTCAGATTATTAGCTCAACATACAGAATGAATAAATAAGATGAAAAGATACAACCTTGACACACACCTTTCTTGACTTTAAACCACAGAGTATCCCCTTGTTCTGTTCCAACAATTACCTCTTGGTCTAAGTGCAGATTCTACGTCAGCACAATTAAGTTTTCACAATGTAATCCATAGTTTGTTATGATCCACACAGTCAAATGCTTTTGCATAGTCAATAAAACACAGATAATCATCTTTCTGGTGTTCTGTGCTTTCAACTGTGACTCATCTGACACCAGCAATGTTACACCTTGTTCCACATCCTTTTCTGAGTCTGGCTTGAATTTTTGGCAGTTCCTTGCCTATGTACTGCTGCAACTGCTTTTGGGGGATCTTCAGCCAAATTTTATTTGTGTGATATTATTGATATTTTTTCATCTTTTCTGCATTCTGTTGCATCACGTTTCTTTGTAATGGATGCAGATATGGATCTCTTCCAGTCAGTTGACTAGGTAATTGTCTTCCAGATTTCTTGGCAGATAACAGTGAGCACTTTCAGTGCTGCATCTGTTTGTTGAAACATCTCCACTGGTGTTCCGTTAATTCCTAGAGCCTTGTTTTTCTCCATTTCCTTCATCACAGCTTGGACCTCTTCCTTCAGTACTGTGGGTTCTTGATCATATGCTACCCCCTGAAATGGTTGAACATCGACCAGTGCTTTTTGGTATAGTGACTTTGTGTATTCTTTCCATCTTCTTTTGATGCTTCTTGCATTGTTTAATATTTTCCCCATGGAATCATCAATATTGTAACTTAAGGTTGAAATTTTTTCTTCAGTTCTTTAGCTTGAGGAGTTAATTACATACATGTCATTACAGTGACACTGAGTACCTTTTTCAAGTTGTAAAACAATTCTTGCTATATTTTACCAAATTATCCCACCACCATTAACATAAAATTGCTGTCCCTTAAGTGTCTCATCAAACCTTTCGAGGTGCCGTTGTCAATTTAATTCCATATGGATAATTATTTGTTTCTTTGTTCGTCTTGTTCTTTTTTTTTATTGTGCTTTAGGTGAAAGTTTATAGCTCAAGTTAGTTTCTCATACAAAAATTTATACACACATCATTATGCAACCCTTGTTGCTCTCCCTATAATGTGGCAGCACATTCCTTCTTTCCACCCTGGATTTCTTGTGTCCATTCAACCAGCTCTGGTCCCTTTCTGCTTTTTCATCTCTCCTCCAGGCAAGGGCTTCCCATTTAGTCTCTTGTGGCTACTTGAACCAAGCAGCACACTTTTTACAAGTATCATCTTATGTCTCATAGTCCAGGCTAATCTTTGTCTGAAGAGTCAGTTGCAGGAATGGTTTCAGAAAGTTCTGGGTTAACAATCTGAGGGCTATATGTTCTGGGGTCCCTCTAGTCTCAGTCAGTCCATCAACTCCGGTCTACTTGCATGAATTTGAGTTCTGTACCCCACTTTTCCCCTGCTCTCTTGGGGGCTTTCTGTTTTGTTCCCTGCCAGAGTAGTCATTAGTGGTAGCCAGGCATCATCTAGTTCTGGTTTCAGGCTGACGGAGTCTCTGGTTTATGTAGTCTGTTTTGTCTCTTAGGCTAATATTTTACTTATGTCTTTGGTGTTATTAAAAAAAAATGGAAACAACCCAGGTGCCCATCAACAGATGAATAGATAAAAAAATTATGGCATGTAGATATAGTGAGATGCTGTGCAACTATAAAGCATAATGAGGCATCAGGAAAACAACATGGATTAATCTGGAGGACATTGTGCTGAGTGCAATAAGTCAGTCATAAAAGGACAAATATTGCATGGTCTCACTCTTAATGGAAAGTGAACAAGGAACATACACATGGTTTCAGGAGACATGTAGGTCATTTGGCATAGCAATATTTATTAAGAAAATGTCTACATCATTCTTTGGCAGGTGGTGTCTTGGGTCCTGAAAGCTAGCAAGTAGCCAACTAAGAAGCATCCATTGGTTCCAAGCCACCTGGAACATGGGAAAATGAAGCATGCCAAAGACATAAGGAAAATATGAGCCCAAGATACAGAAAGGGCCACATAATCCAGAGACTATATCAGTATGAGACCAGAAGAACTGGATATTGCCTGGCTGCCACCAATGACTGCCATGACAGAACTCAACAGAGTCCATGATAGAGTGAGAAAAATATGGGATGCAAAACTCAAACCTTTGTAAAGACCAGAATTGATGGTCTGGCAGGATGGAAGGTCCCTGGAAGACACAGCCCCTGGACTCTGTTAACTCAGAACTGAAACCATTATGGAAGCCAGATCCTTAGACAAAGGCTGAACTGGTATGTAGGACAAAATTATACTGGTGAAGAATATCTTTTGACTTAAGTAGATACAAGAGACTAAGTGGGCAGTTCCTGTCTGGAGGTGAGAAGAAAAGGCAGAGGGGGGCAGAAGCTGGGTGAGTGGACATGGAAAAATATATATTGGAGATGAAGAGTGTGCTGTCTCAGTGTGGGAAGAGCAGGTGGGGTCACATAGCAAAGTGTGTGTAAGTTTTTGCATGAGACACTGACTCAAACTGTAAACTTTCACTTAATAAAAGAAAAAGAGAGAGAGAACAAAAAAGGGAGAAAGGGAAGGAGGAAGGAAAGAGGAGAGAAAGAAAAAAGAAAGAAGGAAGGAAGAGAGGGAGGGAGGGAGAGAGAAAGGAAGGAAAGAAGGACTGGTCCTTAGTAGTTAACCAACAACAGGAGGCAAGGGGAAGCATCACTTTATAGATAATACCTACTGCTGTTGAGTCAATTCCAACTTCCAGCAGCCCCATAGGCTATCCAAGGCTGTAAATCTCTATGAAAGCAGACTGTCACACATTTCTCCCAAGGATCTGCTGGTGGTTTGAACCATCAGCCTTTCAGTTAGCAGTCTATTACTTTAACCATTGTACCACTAGTGCCTCTAGATAATAGACACTTGTTATTTTTCGTGATGGGAAGGGCAATGCCCAATATGGGTGAAGTCTGCACAGCTTATCCAAGATAATGAAGCCACTGAGAACTACACAAGAATAAAGGACAATTTCAACAACAATAATAACAACCAAAGCAATATATGTGTGGTTACATGTATTTGGAAACCCTGGTGGCACAGTGGGTAAGAACAGTGGCTGCTAACCAAATAGTCAGCAGTGTAAATCTGTCAGGTACACCTTGGAAGCTCTATGGGACAGTTCCACTCTGTCATATAACATCATTATATGATTCGGAATCAATTAGCTGACACTGTTTTTTTGTTTGTTACATATATTTATTTATACAGGAAAGCAAAAATGTATGATATATGTGTATAGGAAGGCACATGTGAGTGTGTCGGTATGAACATATATGTGTATCTGCAGTCATGTGTATATACATGTTTATGTGCTATGCGTATTTATTCACATATGTAATAGATCACATGGAGGTGCTGTTACAGATACTCTCTGGATACAACCAAACATTCCGTGGGATTGGCTTGCTGAATTCGAAGGCTTGGGACCACAGTCTTGTGGGACAAATTTGTCAATCGGCATAATATAGTTCATAAAGATAATATTCTACATCCTAGCTTAGTGAGTAGCATGTGGGGTCTTAAAAGCTAGCAAGAGGCCATCTAAGATACCGCTATTGCTCTGTACTCTTCGAAGAAAAGAGAAAGAAGGAAACCAAAGTCTCAAAGATGAAACTAGTCCACAGGACTAATAGCCCACGTGAACCACAGCCTCATCTAGTCTGAGACCATGAGAACTAGATTGTGCCTTAGACCATTCTGACCAGGGATACAATAGAAAGTGACAGAAAGAGAAAAATGCAGAACAAAACTCAAATTCCTAAAAAAAAAAATTCAGACTTACTGAGCCAATAGAGACTAGACAAACCCCAGAGACCATGCCCTAAGATACCCTTTGAATTTGGAACTGAAAGCACTCCTGGTGGTTACCTTTCATCCAAATAATAGATTGACTTATAAAATAAATGATCTCACCCATGCATACTCATCCTTAAATATAAGGCTGAACTGTCAACATTTACCACAAAACAAAAATGAGAAGCTAAGGATGGCCAGGTAAGCTAGATTAAGGGACACAGAACAAACTGTCATCATAATGACAGTGTTCATGCCTTATGAAAAACATAATCATTGTCATCATTGAGCAGTTTGTATAAAAATTGTTGAATGGTAACAATTTGCTGTGTGAATTTTTGCCTAAAAAAAATAAAATATGTATATTTTAAAAAATAGATTCTGTATATCCGGGGTGGAAATTTGAACCTGGAGCAAGCAGGTTCAAATTCCTGCTCCTGTCAGAGTAGAGTACAAATACAGGATTTTCGTCTCAGGTTTTGGTACCCAAAATAAAACCAAACTTGCTGCTGTCATATTGATTCTGACTCTTAGTGACCTTATGGGACAGAATAGAATTGCTCCACAGGGTTTCCAAAAGGGCCTGGCAGATTTGAACTGCTGACCATTTGGTTAGAAGCTATAGCTCTTAACCGCTATGCCACCAGGGTTTCCACTTTGGTGACCAGAACCCTTCTATTCTTAGAATATTTTAATTCTTTTGAAGTGGCAACTTTTCCCATGAAGTCTATAAATTGAATTAATAGAACACTCGGTGAGATCTGGGTTTGAATTTGGGCTAATTATCCTCTATGAGCCTCTATTTGCTGATCTGTGGGATGGGCTACTACTCCATGAGGTTGTTGTCTAGATTAGTGCCTCAGAATAGATGTTATTGATGGTGTTGCTTAAGTTCCTGTTTTATAGAAGGGAAGAGGAGTGTGAGAGATGTGGGATACTTGCCTGTTTTAGATTATGTTCTCCAGCAAGGTTTTACTGAAAGGCAAGCGTACTTGAGAAACATGACTAGATTTTGCTCTAGTCTGTTCTTTTAGGATAAACTCTGTTAAACTCTCTTTTCATCATTTCATCCTACTCAACAACCAAATGGTTTTTCTCACTGCACATTGGATCATGTATATCCTCACCCCAGCCTTTATGGTTTTCCATCCTACCTGCTCTTTCTCATTCTTCTCATGTCTTCCCTTCTTGCTAATGACAGCACTCATTGCTCCCTAAACCAGCTCCTGGGCTGGCTGTTCCCCTCCTGCTTCCTGCATGCTCACGTTATTGCCTCTTCCATTCTTGTCACCTAGAAAGCCACTTCCCCTTCTGATGTGTGGCTATGCCCTTTGAAATTTGGTTGAAGATACCTATTCCAAGAATGCCACTCATTTATTGAGCCAGTATTTATTGAGTGGCTATCACCAGGAGCCCCCATATGTCTGTCAGTTTGTCGTACTGTTGAGACTTTTGTGTTGCTGTGACTGATGCTAGAAGCTATGCCACGGGTATTAAGATAACAGCAGAGTCACCCATGGTGTACAGGTTTCAGCTGAGCTTCCAGACTAAGACTAGGAAGAAGGACCCAACAGTCTCCTTCTGAAAATAATTAACCAGTGAAAACTTTATGAATAGTAGCAGAACATTATCTGATATAGCGCTGGATGATGAGCCTCCCCGGCTCACCAGGTTGGAAGGCACTCAAGAGATACTGGGGAAGAGCATCTTCTATGTAGAGTTGGCCTTAATGATGTCGATGGAGTTGAACTTTTAGGAACTTCTTTTGCTGATATGGCATGACTCAAGATGAGAAGAAACAGCTGCAAGTATCCATTAATAATCGGAGCATGGAATGTACGAAATATGAATCCAAGAAAATTAGAAATCATCTAAAATGAAATGAAATGTATAAACATTGATATCCTAGGCATTACTGAGCTGAAGTGGACTGAAACTAGCCATTTAGAATCAGACAGTCATATGGTCTATTCTGCTAGGAATCACAACTTGAAGAGGAATGATGTTCATCATAAAAAAAAAATTCAAGATCTATCCTGAAGTACAGTACAGTGATAGAATAATATCCATACACCTACAAGGAAGACCAGTTAATACAGCTATTATTAAAATTTATGCACCAACCACTAATTCCAAAAGTGAAGAAACTGGAGATACTAGCTTCTGCAGTCTGAAATTGATTGAATATGCAGTCACGATGCATTGATAATTACTGGTGATCAGGACAGGAAAGCTGGAAAAGAAGCAGAGTCACTCCATAAAAATTACAGCTTTGGTAATAGAAACGATGCTTGAGATCATGTGACAGAATTTGCAAAACCAATGACTTCTTCATTGCAAATATCTTTTTTTAAAAACCAGCATAAAGGGTAACTACACACATGGACTTCAACAGATGGAATACTCAGGAATCAAATCGACTGCATCTATGGAAAGAGACAATAGAAGAGTTCATTATCATCAGTCAGAACAAGGCCAGGGGCCGCTTGTGGAACAGATCATTACTTGCTCATCAGGAAGCTCAAATTAAAACTGAAGAAAATTAGAACAAGTCCAGGAAAGCCAAAGTGTGACCTTGAGTGTATCTCACCTGAGGTTAGGGACCATTTCAAGAATAGATGTGGTAGGTGGTCAGACAATTAATTCTGTGAACTTAATTGTTCTTCTACGTGCTACATACCTCACTGCTGAATATCACTACAGTCACCTTCGAAGCTTTCCTCTTGGGAAGCTATGCACCGATGCCAGTACCTGGTCTACCCTTTAAAGCAGTTTGGGAACTCTTTTTCTGGAGTGGCCATTGCATCACAGTGGCACAGTGGCAAGTTCGTGAACTTAATTGTGTAGTTGTCTGTAAGAAAGTTTTTAGCCAGTAAACAAATAACTGTATTGGAACACTCTCCCTACTCACCTGATCTGCCCCCCGATGACTTTTTTCTTTACCTGAAGATAAAGGAAAGATTGAAAGGAAGACATTTTGATAACATTCAGGACATCAAGGATAATACTACAACAGCTCTGATGGCCATTCCAGAAAAAGAGTTCCAAAATTTGTTTGCAAGATGAGCTAAGTGCTGGCATCAGTGCGTAACTTCCAAAGGGGAGTACTTCGAAGGTGACCCTAGTGGTATTGAGCAGTATGTAGCACTTTTTCTAGGATGAGTTTACGAATTTAATTGACAGTCCTCATATCTGTCTCTATTTCGATCTCTTTATCTATTTTGCTTTAAATGAAAGTTTACCATCCAAGTCAATTTGTCATACAAAAACTTACACATGCATTGCTATGTAACTCTAGCTGCTCTCCCCACCCTGTGCCAGCACACTGCTCCTTTTCACCCTGTATTTCCCGTGTCTACTCAGGCAGCTCCTCTCCCTCTCCACCCTCTCATGTCACCTCTGGACAGGAGCTGCTCAGTCAGTTTCATGTATATATTTAAGCCAAAAATACAGATTCTTTCCCAGTCTCATTTTATGTGTTACAGTCTAGTCTAATCTTTTTCTGAAGAATCAGGGGTGGGGGGCATGTCTTCTGGGGACCCTCCAGTCTGTCAGACCATCAAGTCTGATCTTTTAATAGGGTTCTAGTTCTGCACACCCATTTTTCTGCACACCCACTATGTAAGGGACTCTATGCTGTATTCCCTTTCAGGGCAGTCATTGGTGGTGGTCACAGTGGCTCAAGTATAACAATTGTGGCCATAGTGCAGGACCAGGCAGTATTTTGCATACGGTTGCTTTCAGTTGAAACTGACTCGATGGCACCTAACAACAACAGTCTTCTCACCTAGAAAGCCATTTCCCTTTTTTATCCATGGCTATGTCCTTTAAAACTTGGTCGAAGATCCCTGTCTTCCAAGAACGTCACGCATGTATTTAATCAATATTTTTTGAATGGCTATTCACCAGGGTTACAGCAATGAGCAAGGAAGACAAGACGTGACTCTTTTTCTAGGGCTTTCATTGTAGGAGAGAAGGAGGAAAAGAGAAAGACAGACAAGACAAATAGGATGATTTAAAATCATATGTGATGGAGAGTAACTGGTGAGTCAGTCACTTAGGACTAGAGAAGGCTTTTCTGAGGAAGGGAAACTGAAGCTCTGTCTTGAAAGACAAGATTAGGCAGCAGTCATGCATTCCTGGCAAAGTCATCTATTAGGGCAAAGAGGCAGCATGAAGCACAGTACTGCATACAAAACAGGTGCTTTACAGAGTTCGTTTAATTCTTAAGGATGACTGACTGTCACCATTGCTTTTCAAGTTAAAAATGCGATTACTCTTCCTCTAGGCTAAATAGTTCCTGATTAAAACAAAATTCTTAAGCAAGCACTGTAATGGATCACACTAGATTTAACCAAATACCCCAAAAGAGGAACCACTGAGACTATGACATAGATCTGGCCAGCCACCAGCTACTTCTATTGGATTTGTTAATCAAGCCCTGCGGCCTTGCCCATCTCCAGTTGGACTCCCAGAGACACAAACTTGACAGAGGCACCCACATCCTAGTCCTGGGATTTCAGGCTGAGCAAGGAATGCTACCCAGCAGCATCAGTGGCTGACTGTGAGAGACGTTGCTACAGTTGTCCTTGATCTCTTCTTTCTCTGTCCCTGTCCCTTGGTAGCTCCTCCTCCTTAGCACTAGTCTGGCACAGGACTGAAATGCCATCCTAGGTCATTTCTGCTTTCAGATTTGTTTTCTAGAATCCTTGTTAAACACCTAGGAAGGGCAACACCATTTCATTCCTTCCTGTTAACATAGTAATGATTAGTCAAATTATCCCATTTGTTAGTTGCTGCTGAGTTGGCTCCAAGTCGTGGTGATCCCATGTACAACAGAACAAAACACTGCCTGGTCCTGCACTATTCTCAGCATCTTTGGTATGCATGAGCCTATTGCTGCAGCCACCATGTATTTTGTTGTACTGAACTCAGCCTGATGGAGGCAGCTGACTACCTGGTCCATTTGTCCTTTGAACTAATCTCTCCCTTGTATCTTTAGTTTTCTTCATTTTTCCTTACTCCCAAAGGGTTGAGACCAGTAGAGTATCCTAGATGGCTGCTCATAGGCTTTTACAACCCCATACACTACTTGCTAAAGTAGGATGTAGAACATATTTGTTATAAACTATATGTTATGCCGTTTGAGCTGGGTATTTTCCAAGACTGTGACCTCCAAAGGCCTCTGTCCAGCAATTCAGTCCTTTGGGGAGTTTGGATGTGTCCACGGGGCTTCCATCACTTTGCCTTGGACAAGTTTTGCTGTCTTCCTCAGTACTGTTTTATTCCATACCCACTCCTCCCCTCCTTCTTAACCATCAAAGGTTGTTCCCTTTTATGTGTAAACATTTTTATGAGTTTTTATAGCAGTAGTTTCATACAATATTTATCCTTTTGTGATTTATTTCATTAATGCTTAATGCCTTCCAGTTTCATCCACCTTATGAGATGCTTTACAGATCCATCATTGTTCCATTGAGTGTATGTACCACAGTTTTTTAATTCATTCATCCAGTGGTGGCCATTTAGGTTGTTTTCATCTTTTTGCTATTATGAACAATGCTGCGTTGGACATGGGTGTGCATATGTCTATTCATGTGACAACTCTTGTTTCTCCAGGATATATTCCTAAGAGTGGGATTGCTGGATCATATAGTATTTCTATTTCTAGCTTTCTAAAGAAGCGCCATATTGTTTTCCAAAATGGTTGTATCATTTTGCCTTCCCACCAGCAGTACATACGAGTTCTGATCCCCCTCCCAAAGCCTCTCCAACATTTCTTATTTCCTGTCTTTTTGATTTGTGCCAATAATGCCAAGGAAAGATGGCATCTCCTTGTGGTTTTGATCTGTACTTCTCTAATAGCTAGTAGTCTCCAGAATTTCCTCATGTGTCTGTTGATTGCATGAATGTCTTCTTTGGTAAAGTATCTGTTCATTTCCTTTGCCTCCATGAGGCTTTCAGTAGTGGATTTTTCAGAAGTAAATTTCCGGGCCTTTCTTTCCATGTGGCTCTAAGTAAATTGAACAGCCAAGCTTATGGTTAGCAGTTGAGAACAGTAACCGTTGGCACCACTCAGCGACTCCTCTAACAACTCAGCAACCATGTTTGAGGAGGGGTACTGGAAGTCATGCCAAGGCAGGGGACTGGCGTAAAAGTGGAGCAATATGGCTGCCACCAGACAACTGTACATATGCAGAAGGGGTAGAGAGGGTGGATAATTATTAATCCCACAGGAAATTCTTCTGCCCTGAGGTAATGGAACATAGATGCTTAACTATTAAAGTTTTAAAAACAGAAATGACTAGATGGTATTGGGATAATGGATCAAGCAAACCAGGGATAAGACTCGAGTTTGAACCTATGACTTTTCAATTCCAAAGCCCAGGTTGAGCCATGGTGTGAATTACACCTTGGCTCAAATTGTTGCCTCTTTCACATTTTCTCTGCCTGAGGAAATCTTGTCCCATTTCTCAACTCCCATCTCAAATGCAACCTTGTCTGATTTCATGCTCCTCTTTCCTGAGAGATGTGAGCCCTTCTGCTGCTATGGGAAGGAAGAGATGAGGGAACCAGGCCTCTGATGGGTCACAGTGGTGGATTCGAATTTCAGCCACACAGTAACCATGGTTTGGAAGCAGGAGCGTCCAGTGTGGGAAGTAGCATCCACTGAGCAGGAAAGGGCCTTTATCTGTCCAGAGATTGAGGATAATAGGCCAATCTTCATCCCTCCCCCAAACTGAGCATGTGCAGTTAGAAGAGAGAGAGAATTGCATAATAAGTAGGGTAGTTTGTGGAGGATGAGGGGGGTAGTGAGAAAGCCACAAAGTGGAGGCAGAGGTAGAACTTGTGGCAGAAATGCAATATGAACCCCCAACTCCACTGCTGTTGAGTTGATTCCAACTCATAGCAACCCTCAGTTCTGCCCAGTTTCAAAGATCAGATTTGTGACATCTATCCTGGTTTTTTTAGTAATGTTAGCAATAACGAAAACCAAATCCTATTGCCAATAGTGACCCTATAGGACAAGTAGGACTGCCCCCATAGGGTTCCCAAGGCTGTAACTCGTCATGGAAGCCAACTGCCGTATCTTTCTCCCATGGAGAAAGGCTGGTGGGTTTGAATTGCCTACCTTTTGGTAAACAGCTGAGTGCTTTTACCAGTGTGCCTCCCCAAACAAATGAAACCCACTGCCATCCAGCAGATTCTGACTTATAGTGACCCTATAGGCCAAAGTAAAACCATTCCCTAGAGTTTCCAAGGAGCGCCTGGCGATTTGAACTGCCTACCTTTTGGGTGGCACATGTAGCACTTAACCACTGTGCCTCTAGGGCTCCTTAATGCTAGTAGCATCCACTGCCATAGAGTCAATCTCAATTCTCAGCAACCCTATAGGACAGGGTAGAACTTCCTCATAGGGTTTCCAAGGAGCATCTGGTGGTTTTGAACTGCTGATGTTTTGGTTTGCATCCATAGCTCTTAACCACTGGGTTAAGAGCCACAGGGGTTTCCAATGCTAGCAGTAGAGCCCAGGAATCTGTCTTTTAAACATGTACCTCGATAATTCTGCTGCAAGTAGGGCCTGAAACCTTCACAGAAACATGGCTCAAGTGAGGTGATCTGGGTGAGTGGTTCTCTCAACTTCGGCTGCACATTAGAATCACCTCAGGAAGCTTTAAAAACTAGCGTGGCTCAGCCCTCACCCAAGGCTAATTAAAACAGAATATTTGAGGGTGGGACCCAGGCAGCAGTATTTTTATAGAAGGCTTAAGCAATTAGTCAAGATCACACAGCTCTAAGTTTTAGAACTAGGATTCTAAACTTGTCGGAAACTTCCAGAATTTCACTATCCAGTGTGGCAGCCATTAGTCACATGGGGCTGGCTACTGAGCACTTGAAATGTGACTAGTCTGCACTGAAATATGTTGTAAATGTAAAATACCTGATTCCGAAGACTTAGTGTGGAAGAAGAATGTAAAATATCTCAACAGTATTTTATATTGATGCCATGTTGAAGTGATAATATTTTGAGGAGTTTTGAATGAATTAAAATTCATTTTATCTGTGACTTTAAATTTTCTTTAATGTGGCTACTAGAAAATTTGAAAGACATATGGGGCCTACATTCTATTTCTGTCACATAGCTCTACTCCAGAGCCAGCATGCTAAGCCATGACTCTTGCTTGAATCAGAGATTAATTTAAGCAGATGGTTCCTGCTATCAAGAAGCTTACAGTTTGAGTAGGAAGGATATAAGAATCAACTGTCTCTAAAATTGTATTATAATTAAGTGCTATGACAGAGGAAGGAGAAAAATTTCTGGTATGTTCTGTGGCAGGGGAAATACTTGAGCTGCTCCTTAAAGAGATTAATAGCGAAGGTGAGGATAAGGGGAAACATGGGATACATTTGGAAATAGCCTAATAGTCTAGTTTGGAGCCTATGAGACAGTAGTAAGTGGAGTAGAAATAGATAAGGTTGAATAAAAAAGTGAGGACCAATGACTGCCCTGACAGCAAACACAGCAGAGTCCCTGACTAAGTGGAAGAAAAATGGGTGCCCAGAACTTGAACCATACTAAAAAGATCAGACTTGATGGTCCAACAGACTGGAAGTGCTACTGAGAACGTGGCCCCTGAACTCTCTGTTAGTCCAGAGTGGCAACTAGTCTCAAAGCTAACTCTTCAGACAAACATTGGACTGGAATATAAGACATAAAATAATATTGGTGAAGAGTGTTCTTCTTCTCTCAAGTAGATACATGACACTAACTGGGCAGCTCTTGCCCAGAAGTGAGATGATAGGGTGGAGAGGGACAGGAGCTGGTGGAATTGACAATGGAAATACAGGGTAGAAAGGAGGAGTGTCCTGTCACAGAGTGGGGAGAGCAACTAGAGTTACATAGTAATGTGTGGGGGTGGTTTTGTGTGAAAAATTGAGTTGGATGGTAAACTTTCATTTAAAGCACAATAAAATATTTTTAAAAAAAGAAAAAAGTGAGGACCAGTTCCTAGCTAGCCCTGAATACCAGGCCGAGGAGTTGGGACTCTATGCTGTCAGTTGTAGGAAGCCACTGACAGGTTTCAAGTGGAGTGTGTTAAAAGATGAATTGGCTTTAGGAAGGTCACTCTTCCAGCTGCTGGAGGGTAGCAGTGGAGATGGGGTTGAGGATGGAGAAACTAGTGGCAGGGATGAGTTAGGATGAAGTGAAAATAATTCAGGGGAGCATCAATGAGTGGCTGAAATTTAGTGTTGGTGGTAGGAAATAGTAGTGTGACAGGTAAATTTGGAAAAGACTGCATAAATAGATTCACTGGATTTGGCAGCTAGTATCCTAAGGCCTATGTTGTTAGTTGGGGATGTTAATAGGGCATTGTAAAGTTGAATCTATTGCTGCAGATCAATTCTGACTCATAGAGATCCCATGTGTTGCAGAGTAGAACAGTGCTCCATAGGATTCCAAGGCTGTGACTTTTGGGAAGCAGATCACCAGGCCTTTTTGTCCAAGGTGCCTCTTGGTGGATTCGATCGCCCAACCTTCCAGTTAGTAGCTGAATGCTTAATCATTTGCACTACCCAAGAGACTTCATGGAATAAACTTATCTTTTGAAATTGGCTGTCAACACTATTTTGTTCTTAAGTTTTTTAAAAAATATTTTATTGTGCATTAAGTAAAAGTTTACAGCCCAAATCTATTTGCCATATAAACCCCCTGTACACACACCACTATGGAGCTGCTCTACCGGCCCCACCACCTCGTGAAACATACTACTCCTAACTACACTGTACTTCCTCAAGATCTGTGTCTTAATATTAGCTGCTTTTTTTCTCCTTCAGTTTGTGATCAACTCCCTCTAAAGAAAGTAGTCTGTTGCAACAAATTTGTAGATGCTAAATTTGGTGAAGTTGCCTATGCAAAGGTATTTGACTGTATGAATCATAACAAATTATAGATAACAGTGTGAAGAACAGGAATTTCAGAACACTTAATTGTGCTTATGAGGAACGTGTACCTAGACCAAGAGGCAATAGTTCAAACAGAACAAGGGGACACTGCCTGGTTTAAAATCAGTAGAAGTGTGTGTCAGGGTTTTATCCTTTCACCATACTTATTCAGTCTGTCCTCTGAGCAAAGACTGTGAGAAGCTGGACTACATGCAGAAGAATGGGGCATCAGGATTGGAGGAAGACCCATTAACAACCTGTGATATGCAGATGACATAACCTTGCTTGCTGAAAGTGAAGAGGACTTGAAGCACTAACTGATGAAGATCAAAGACCACAGCCTTCAGTATGGATTGCAGCTCAATGTCAAGCAAACAAATATCCTTACAACTGGACCAACAAGCAACATCATGATAAATGGACAAAAGGCTGAGGTTGTCAAGAATTTCATTTCTCTTGGATCCACAGTGTAGGCCCACGGAAGCAGCAGTCAAGAAATCAAAAGACACATTGCTTTGGACAAATTTGCTGCAAAAGACCTCTTTGAAGTGTTGAAAAGCAACGACGTCACCTTGATGATAAAGGTGTGCCCAACCCAAATCATGATTTTTTTGATCACCTCATATGCATGTAAAACCTGGACAGAATAAGAAAACCAAAGAAGATGCCTTTGAATTATGGTGTTAGTCAAGAATATTGAGTATACCATGGTCTGTCAGAAGAATGAACAACTCTTTCTTGAAAGAAGTACGTAAGTGAGGATGGATAACCTTCATCTCAAATATTTTGGGCATGTTATTGAAGGGATCTGTCCCTGGAGAAGGACATCATCTTGGTAAAGCAGAGGGTCAGTGAAAAACAGGAAGACTCCCAACGCATTGGACTGACACAGTGGCTTCAAGGATGGGCTCAAGTATAGCAGTGACTGTGAGGATGGTGCAGGACCGGGCAGTGATTCATTCTGTTGTACATAGGGTGGCTGTGAGTTGGAACTGCCTCAATGGCACCTATCAGCAACAACGACAAGTTTGGTGGAAGAGGAGAAAGAAAGGAGAGTATGTGAAATATTTAAGAATCATTAAAATATTGTACTGCCCCAGAAGATAGTGTGATTAAGACACAAGGGGAAAAAAGTACATAACCACAAGGTGTTAGCAAACCCAAAGTGATTAGCATCAGTTTAAAGGTTTCAAGCTTTTTTTCCCCCTTATTAATTCTAAATAGAATAAATCTGAAAACGATAATGGTGCTCAGTTTAACTTACAGCAAGTGCTGCTTTTCAGACATCATGTGTTCTGTCAACTACATGTTGCATGTACAAAGCAAATTAATGTAGAGAGAAACAATTGTCACTGAGGCCAGTTCATCAGAGTGTCTTTCACCTCGCACAGTTGTTTTTGACTGAAACAGCTTTAATTACACACATAATGTGATACATGTTTTTCTACACGTACCACCCTGTTGAAAAAGGGGAGATGGTCCCAACCATAGGCATAGCTCTGGCAGACTCCTTTAGAGGCTGATGAGAGAAGAAACAGACCAAGAAGGTGGAGAAGCAGAACAAAATATGACTTCAGCAGAGAGGGGTCTAAAAAACGCCTCCGGAGTTGTACATGTCTCGATACAGAGCCAGGCGTCATTACAATTTTCAAGTGGGTAGCCAGAGACAAAGGAAGAGGCCGGGAATAGAATAGTGCCATGGGAGGAAGAGGCTGCCTGGTGGCACTAACAATTAATGGGCTTGGCTGCTAACTGAAAAGTTGGTATGAGCCCACCCAGAGGCGCCTGGGAAGAAAGGCCTGGCAATCTACTTCCAAAAGATCGCAGTCATTGAAAACACTCTCTGTACCACGGTTCTTACTCTGAAATACATAGGGTCACCATAAATTTGAGTTTACTAGATAGTAACTGTTTTTATTATTACAATGGGAAGCACGAGCAGAGAAAGTTCTAGGCAGAGTGTGTCTTGTGTCCTACAATGTTGTGCTCAGAAGTTCCTGTAGCTTGAGGATCAGAAGGCATTTAGCGTTGCCATCCAATGCCCTTGTAACAAAATTAGGTTGCCATATTCATGATGTTCTATAGTATTTCTCAGATGGGGTCTAGGAATCAGCTGCATCAGTATCACGCAGTAGGTGAGCAGAGAAAAGCTTCTTAAAAAGATTCCCTGAGTCCCAGGCTTTACTCCAGCCCTACTAAATCAGAATCTCTTAGGGTTGGGGCCTAGGAATATGCACTTAAATAAGCACTCAAGTGATTTCGGTGCATACCACAGTGTCAGAATTCCTGCCTCATTAGAGTAGAAATCCCGGGGTATACATCATGTCATGTGCAGTGCTTGGCATGGTGATGCTTGGCAAAATATGGAAGAAGAAGCAATTCTAATGAATAGCTGGTTTTTACCATTACTTTTCCGGAACAAATTTTTCATTTTCTTTTCCTTCTTTGTTGGCTCTGCAGTGTCTATGGTCAGCATCAGAGTCACAGACTACGAAAACTAGGCATAGCAGAGAACATTACGTTCTTCTTCACAAAGAAAATTGGGCCTTATTTTCAACTTCTTCAGCTTCTTCAGTGTGTTGTTCCTGTTCTTAAGGGGAAAAAAGCCAGCCTTTCCCCTGTAATGTACAATTTTACCTGTTATTCACCACCTTAAAGATGTGGTGAAACGCATGTGAAGCAGCGTACTACGGATTAGTAAGCAAACAACTAAACCTGTGTATATCTTGCTTACCGGTTAATTAGCTCCTGCTTTGTACCATTAAGTATGATAATAACTGTAGATTGTTTGTAGTTGTCCTGTAAAAGGTTAAGGAAGTTCCCTTCTCTTCCTAGATGGCTCAGAGTTTTTTGTTTCTTTCTTTCTTTTATGAGCAGTGAAGGCTGGATTTTGTCAAATGCTTTTTCTGCATCTGTTGAGATGTTCATATGGTTTTCCTTTTTCGGTTTGTTAAAATGGTGAATTATATTGCCTGATTTTCAGTTGCTTACATGTTGTGGTCCAGCAACTCATGGAAGATTCCAAAAGTTTGCAGCAAATGTTTTCCACCAGACATCCTGGCCTAGCTTTGGTACAAACGTATTTGCTTAGATCATCTTGAAAGTTAAAGACTTTTTTGTTTTGTTGTTGTTTCTTAAAAAGTAACATTCCTTGTATTCGTAGAGACTGAGAAGCAAGCATGATATAACTCCCACCAAAACCAAATTCATTGCGACTGAATTGATTTTGATTCACAGCAATCCAATAGGTCAGAGTAGAACTACCCTAATAGAGTTTCCAAGGAGCTCCTGGTGGATTGGAACTGCTGAACATTTTCGTTAACAGCTGTAGCACTTAACCAGTAGGCAACCAGAATTTTCTAACATGATTTGTTGTTTCTGTTGTTAGGTGCCAAAGAGTCGGTTCAAACTCATAGTGACCCTATGAACAACAGAACGAAACACTGTCCTATCTTGTGCCATTTTCGCAATTGTTTTGTGCTTAAGCCCATTGTTGCAGCCATTGTGTCAATCCATCACCTTGAGGGTCTTCTTCTTTTTCACTGACCTTCCACTCTACCAAGCATGATGTCCTTCTCCAGGGACTATCTTTTTTGACAACATGTCCAAAGTATGTAAGATGCAGTCTTGCCATCTTTGCTTCCAAGGAGCACTCTGGTTGTACTTCTTCCAGAACTGATCTGTTGGTTCTTTCGGCAGTCCATGGTACACTCAACATTCTTTGCCAACACCACAATTCAAAGGCATCAATTCTTCTTCTGTCTCCTTTGTTCATTGTCCAGCTTTCACATGCATATGATATGATTGGAAATACCATGGCTTGGGTCAGGCATATTTTAGTCTTCAAGGTGACATCCTTACTTTTGAATATTTAAAGAGGTCCTTTGAGGCAGATTTTCCCAGTGCAATGCATCTTTTGATTTCTTGACTCCTGCTTCCATGGGTGTTGATAGTGTACCCAAGTAAAATGAAATCCTTAACAACCTCAATCTTTTCTCCATTTATGATAATATTACTTACTGGTCCAGTTGTCAGGATGTTTGCTTTCCTGATGTTGAGGTGCAATCCATACTGGAGGATGTGGTCCTTGATCGTCATCAGCAAATGCCTCAAGTCTTCTTCATTTCCAGCAAGTAAGGTGGTGTCGTCTGTGTAACACAGGTTGTTAATGAGTCATCCACCAATCCTGATGCCTCGTTCTTCTACGTATAATCCAGTTCCTTGGATTATTTGCTCGGCACACAGATTAAAAAGTTATGGTGAACGGATACAACCCCGACACACACCTTTCCTGACTTTAAAACATACAGTGTCCCCTTGTTCTGTTTGCACGACTGCCTCTTGGTCCATATACAGATTCCTTAAGAGCACAGTTAGGTGTGCTGGAATTCCCATTCTCTGCAATGTTAGCCATAGTTTACTATGATCCACACAGTCGAATGCTTTCGTAGTCAACGAAACACAAGTAAACATCTTGCTGGTATTCTTTGCTTTCAGCCAAGATCCATCTGACAACAGCGATGATATCCCTGGTTCCATGTTCTCTTCTGAATCCAGCTTGAATTTCTGGCAGTTCCTTGTCAATATATTGTTGTAGTCGCTTTTGAATGATCTTGAGCAGAATTTTACTTGCATGTGATATCAACAATATTGTTCAGTAATTTCCACATTCAGTTGGATCACCTTTCCTTGGAATGGGCACAAATATGGTTCTCTTCCAGTCATCTGGCCACGTAGCTGTCCTCCAAATTTCTTGGCATAGACAAGTGAGCACTTCCAGCACCGCATCTGTTTGTTGAGATATCTTAATTGATATTCAACCAATTCCTGGAGACTTGTTTTTTCCCCATGCCTTCAATGCACCTTTGACTTCTTCCTTCAGTACCATTGGTTCTTGATCATATGCTATCTCTTCAAATGGCTGAATATCAACCAGTTCTTCCTGGTATGACTCTGTATATTCCTTCCATCTTATTTTTTTTTATTTTTTTATTTTTTATTTTTTAAAATTTTTATTTAACATGACTGAGTGAAAATATACATTCACGTATAAATTTACATGCCCACCTATATGCAGCTTCCTCTGCTCTCCCTGTCCAGTGACTGCACACTATTCCTCTCTGCTCCATACATGTCTCATCCTCCCAGCAGCCTCCTTTCCCCTCCTCTCCATCCACTCCCCTTCCTCCAGCCAGAGGTCAGCAAGATGATATCCTATAGATGTATAGAACCATAAAGTGCTTCCAATATATGGTCACTCTGCATTGCCAAGTCCAATCCATTCCTGTCCAAAGAGTGGACCTTTGTTATAATTTATGGGAAAGGGCAGCATCAGGGGTGGGGGCCATGCTCTCAGAGGAACCCCAAAACTGCTGGATCATCAATTGGGGTCTTTTAGTGGAGATCTCATGATGCACCCTTTTTTATGCTTGTGTTGCCAGTAAGACTCCTCTCTGTGAGCTCCATCGTGGCTACCGCTGGTGGTGGCCTGGCACCATCCGGTTCTTTCGGTCCGAAGTTGATGTAGACACCCACTCTTGTAGTTCTCTCTGTCTTCTCGGTTGTCTTTACCGCATGTCATTTTGGTCCTCGGTGAGCATCCGTTCCTGCTGAGTTGGGACCATTTGCTGTGTCCTCGGATGGCAGCTTGGCAGCTTTTAAGACCCCAGACACCACCCACCAATGTGGGGTGCAGAGAGCTCTCTTAGCAAAATGCTAGTTGTGCCAATTGGCCTGGAATTCGCCTAAGAGCATGGTCCCCCGACCCCCGCCCCAGCTACTTTATCCTTGCAGTAATGAGTTAAGATGGAAGGAGTACTCAAGTTATGCTGAAGTCCACTTAATGTTGTTCTTGTTTCTAATGTGTGCTATCACCGCTTTCTCCCAACTAGATTTCTAGTAACTATCTAAACTAAACCCTCCCACCCTCACCCTCCCTCCCTCCCCTCCCTTGCAGCTGTCAAAGAGTTTTTTCTTCTATACACAAGTCTGTTTTTGAGATCTTATCATAGAGGTCTCATACAGTATTTGTCCTTTTGTCGCTGACTACTTTCACTCAACATAATGTCTTCCAGTTGAAACCAGGTTAGGAGAGGTTTCCTGGAATCATCGTTATTCTTTATCATTGCGTAGTGCTCCATTGAGTATATGTACCATAGTTTACCTCTCCATTCTTCTATTGTTGGGCATCTGGGTTGATTCCATTTTTTGCTATCGTGGACTGTGCTGCGATAAACATTCTGGTGCATGTGTCCGTTGGTGTGAAAGGCCTTGATTCTGTAGGATATATTCCAAGTAGTGGAATTACTGGGTCAAATGGTGTATCGATATCCATTTTTATAAGGAAGCGCCAGATTGCCTTCCAAAGAAGCTGGACCATTTTGCAACCCCACCAACAGTGTAGGAGGGTTCCACTTTCTCCACAGCCTCTCCAGCATTTGTTGTTTTGTGTTTTCTGGATCATGGCCAATCTTGTTGGGGTGAGATGGTATCTCATTGTTGTCTTCATTTGAATTTCTTTAATAACTAAAGATTGTGAACATGTCCGCATGTGTTTTTTGGCTGCCTGGATCTCCTCTTTAGTGAAGTGTCTGTCCATCTCCTTTGCCCATTGCTTAATTGGATGGATTATCTTCTTCTTATTGATATTTTGTAGTATCTTATAGATTATGGAGATCAGGCATCTGTCTGACATAGAGTTGCCAAATATTTTTTCCCATTCTGTGGGTGTTCTTTTAATTCTATTAATAAAGTCTTTGGATGAGCAAAAGTGTTTGATTCTTAATAGTTCCCATTTAACTATTTTCTCTTCTGTTGATTGAGGTTTCTTTGACAGATTTTGGAGTCTGTCCTCATTGTGTATTAAAACTTCCATTGTTGTTCCTACCTTTTCTTGGATGAGCTTTATCGTTTTAGGTTTGATATTTAGGTCTTTTATCCAGTTGGAGTTGGTTTTTGTATAAGGTGTAAGATATGGATCTTGATTCAGTTTATTGCAGATGGATAACCAATTTTGCCAGCACCATTTGTTCAAGATACTGTTTTTAGCCCAGTTTAATGTCTTAGGTCCTTTGTTGAATATCAACTGTTCATAGGCAGATGGTGTCATCTCTGGGGTCTCAATTCTGTTCCATTGATCCATCTGTCTGTTCTTGTACCAGTACCAGGCTGTTTTGACCACTGTGGTAGTGTAGTGTGTTCTAAAGTCGCCTTCTAAAGAGGCCTCCCAGTGTGTTCTTCTTCTTTAGTAGTACCTTACTTATCTGTCACTTCTTCCCTTTCCAAACAAAATTGGTGATTTGTTTCTCCATGTCATTAAAAAATGATGCTGGAACTTGTATTGGGATTGCATTATATAAATAAATTGCTTTGGGTAAAATAGACATTTTCACAATGTTAAGTCTTCCTATCCATGAGCAGGGTAGGTTTTTCCATTTATCTAAATCTCTCTTAGTTTCTTGTAGTAAGGGCTTGTAGTTCTCTTCGTAAAGGCTTGTTGTTTCTCTGGTTAGATTAATTCCTAGGTACCTTATCTTCTTAGGGGCTACCGTAAATGGTATTGATTTGATAATTTCTTCCTTAACAGTCTCGTTGTTGGTATAAAGGAATCCTACTGATTTACTTATGTTTATCTTGTATACCGAGACTTTGCTGAACTCTTCTATCAGTTTGAGTAGCTTACTTATAGATTCCTTGGGGTTCTCTGCATATACAATCATATCATCTGTGAACAGGGAGATTTTAACTTCCTCTTTGCCGATGCAGATGCCTTTTATTTCTTGGTCTTGTCTAATTGCTCTGGCTAGAACTTCTAGCACAATGTTGAATAGGAGAGGTGAGAGTGGGCATCCTTGTCTAGTTCCTGATCTCAAGGGAAAGTCTTTCAGTCTCTCTCCATTCAGGATGATGTGGGCAATTGTCTTTGTATAAGTGGCCCTTATTGTGTTGAGGAATTTGCCATCTATGCCCATTTTGCTAAGAGTTTTTAGCATGAATGGGTGTTGGACTTTATCAAATGCCTTTTCGGCATCAATGGACAAAATCAGGTGATCCTTGTCTTTTGTGTTATTTATGTGGTTAATCACATTAATTGTTTTCCTGATGTTGAACCAGCCTTACAGCCCTGGTATGAATTCCACTTGGTCATGATGGATTATTTTTTTGATATGTTGTTGTATTCTATTGGCAAGAATTTTGTTGAAGATTTTTGCATCTAGGTTCATGAGTGATATCAGTCTGTAGTTCTCTGTCTTTGTTGGATCTTTCCCGGGCTTAGGTATCAGGGTTATGCTGGCTTCACAGAATGAGTTTGGGAGTACTCCATCCCTTTCTATACTGTGAAATAGTCTCAGTAGTATTGGGGATAACTCTTCTCTAAATGCTTGGTAGAATTCTGCTGTGAAGCCATCTGGGCCCAGACTTTTTTTGGTTGGCAGTGTTTTGATGACCTTTTCAATCTCGTCCTTTGTGATGGGTTTATTAAGTTGTTCTGCTTCACGTTGTGATAATTTGGGTAGGTGGTATGAGTCAAGGAATTGGTCCATTTCCCCTAGGTTTTCAAATTTGTTAGAGTACAGTCTTTCATAGTATTCTGTTATGATATTTTTGATTTCTGTTGCATCTGTGGTGACAACTCCCCTCTCATTTCTAATTTGGGTTATTTGTTTTCTTTCTTGCTTTTCTTTAGTAAGTTTAGCCAGTGGTTTATCAACTTTGTTGATCTTTTCAAAAAACCAGCTTTTGGTCTTTTCAATTTTTTCAGTTGTTTTTCTATTCTCTAATTCATTTAGCTCTGCTCTAATCTTTATGATCTCCTTCCTTCTGGTGCCCGAGGGGTTCCTCTGTTGTTCTCTTTCTACTTGTTCAAGCTGTAGAGTTAGTTCCTTGATTTGGTTTCTTTCTTCCTTCCCGATGTGTGCATATATGGAGGTAAACAGACCCCTGAGCACTGCTTTGGCTGTATCCCATAGGTTCTGGTAGAAAGTGTTTTCATTCTCATTGGAATCCATGAATTTCTTTATTTCATCCTTGATTTCCTCTATAACCCATGTTTTTTTTTGAGCAAGATGTTGTTCAGTTTCCAAGAGTTCCACTTTCTATCTCTGTTTTTTCTGCTATTGATTTCAACTTTGATGGCTTTATGATCTGAGAAGATGCTTTGCAGTAATTCAATGGTATGAATTTTGTTGAGCATTGCATTATGGCCTATCACGTGGTCAATTCTGGAGAATGTTCCATGTGCACTGGAGAAGAAGGTGTAGTTGTCTGCTGATGGGTGGAAAGTTCTGTATATATCAATGAGGTTTAGTTGGTTAATTGTGTCAATGAGGTCTTCTGTATCTTTACTGAGCTTTTTTTCTAGATGATCTGTCTAGTGATCAGAGTGGAGTGTTAAAGTCTCCCACTATTATTTTGGAGTCATCTAACTCTCTTTTGAGCGTAGTCAGTGTTTCTTCGACATATTTAGGTGCCCTGACATTAGGTGCATAAATATTTAATATAGTTAAGTCTTGCTTGTGTACTGAACCTTTCAGCAATAAATAGTGTCCATCTTTGTCCATGATGGTGGATTTGACATTAAAATTGATTTTGTCTGAGATTAGAATTGCCACCCCTGCTCTTCCTTGTTCACTGTTAGCTTGATATGTATTCTTCCATCCCTTAATTTTCAGTTTGTTCCTGTCTTTAGGTCTCAAGTGAGTTTCTTGTAGACAACATATGGATGGGTCATATCTTTTGATCCAAGATGACACTCGGTGTCTCTTTACTGGCGCATTCAGTCCATTCACATTCAATGTAATTATTGATAGGTATGTGTTCACTGCTGCCATTGTGATATGTTTATTTTTATGTTGATGTTTTCTCTGTTGTTCTTATTAGTGTGTTCTGGGACACTCTTTTTTGTGAGTTGATTTTTCACCTTTTTCAGAGCTGGTTTTATAGTTGTTGAGACTTGTGTGTTAGATTTGTTGAAATGGTACGATACATCATTGTTGTGCTTTACAGCTGCCCCTATGAACCCCCTTAATAAACTATTTATAAACTCAATTTTAATTACTACCAGTCTTGTCATCTTCCTCTCCATCTGGAAGGACTATAACACCTGTAGTACATCCCTCTTTTTATTATGATGACACCATAGTTTTCATGATGATCACTGGATTGCTTCTTTCCATATCAAATCTGTGAATTACTCAAAGTAGAGTCAATCTTGACGATGTAGATGAAGTCAAGTTTTCAGGACCTTCTTTTGCTGATGTCGCATGACTGAAAATGAGAAAAAAAACCACTGCAAAGAGTTATTAATAATTGGAACGTGAAATGTACAAACTATGAATCTAGGCAAACTGGAAATCACCTAAAGTAAAATGGAATGCATAAACATTGATATCTTAC
The DNA here is from genome assembly GCA_028571685.1 of Heterohyrax brucei. Taxonomy (NCBI): domain Eukaryota; kingdom Metazoa; phylum Chordata; class Mammalia; order Hyracoidea; family Procaviidae; genus Heterohyrax; species Heterohyrax brucei. The sequence continues at coordinate 140,872,721 of CM053166.1, forward strand.
TCTGCTGGGAATTACAGCTTGAAGAGGAATGGTGGTGCATTCATTGTCAGAAAGAACATTTCTAGAACTATCCTGAGGTACAATGTTGGCTGTGATAGGGTTAATATCCACATGCCTACAGGAAGGCCAATTAATACAACTATTATTCAAATTTAAGTATAATTTACTAGGGCCAAAGATGAAGAAACTGAAGATTTTTACCAACTTCTGCAGTCTGAAATTGATCAAAAATGTGATCAGGATGCATTGATAATTATTGATGATTGGAAAGCTAAATTTGGAAAGAAGGAAGAAAGATCCATAGTTGGAAAACATGACTTTGGCAATAGAAATGATGCTAGAGATCACATGATAGAATTTTGCAAGGCCAACAACTTTTTCATTGCAAATACCTTTTTTTCACCAACACAAATAGCAGCTCTATGCATGGACCTCACCAGATGGAATCCATTGAAATCAAACTGAGTACATCTGTGGAAAGAGACAATGCAGAAGTTCAGTGTCATCAGTGAGAACAAGACCAGGCACTGACTGCAGCACAGACCATCAACTGCTCGTATGTAAGTTCAAATTGAAACTGGAGAAAATTAGAACAAGTCCACAAGAACCAAAGTATGACCTTGAGTATATACCACCTGAGTTTAGAGCCTGTCTCAAGAATAGATCTGATACGTTAAACATTAATGACCGAAGACCAGACAAGTTGTAGAATAACATCAAAGACATCACACATGAAAAAAGCAAGATGTTATTAAAAAGACAAGAAAGGAAAAGAAGATCAGATTTGATGTCTGAAGAGATTCTGATACTTGCTCTTGAATGTCCAGTGGCTAAAGCAAAAGCAAGAAGTGATGGAGGAAAAGAATTGAACAGAAAATTTCAAAGGGTGGCTTGAGAAGATCAAGTATTATAGTAATATGTGCAAAGAGCTGAAAGTAGAAAATTAAAAAGGAAGAACATGTTCTGCATTTCTGAAGCTGAAAGAACTGAAGAAAAAATTGAAGCCTAGAGTTGCAGTAGTGAAAGATTCTACAGGGAAAAATAAAGGACTCAGGAAATATCAAAAGAAGATGGAAAGGATACACAGTCATTATACAAATAAGAACTGGTTGGCATTCAACCATTTGAAGAGGTAACATACAATCAGGAACTGGTGGTACTGAAGGAAGATGTTGAAGCTGCATTGAAAGCATTGTCAAAAAACAAGACTCCAGGAATTGATAAAATATCAGTTGAGATGTTTCCGCAAGTGGAAGCAATGCTGGAAGCGTTCACTAGTCTATGCCAAGAAATTTTGAAGACAGCTACTTGGCCAAATGACTGGAAGAGATCTCTATATGTATTTGTTTATTGATTGTGATTGAGCGAAAATGTACAATCTGCTTTAAATTTGCATGCCCGCCTATGTGCAGCTCCTAGTACTCTCCTTGCCTGGTGACCACACACTGCTCCTTTCTGTTCTACATAAGTCGTATCCTTTTAACAATCTCCTGTCCCCTCTTCTCCACCCTCTCTGCTCCCCTCTAGTAAGAGGCCAGTAGGACGACATCCTACAGTTGCATAGAACCATAAAGTAAACACACGATATGGTCACCCTGTGTCATCAAGTCCAATCCATTCCTGTCCAAGGAGTTGACCTCAGTAATGATTTATGATGAGGGGCAGCATCTGGTCTAGGGGCCATGCTTCCAGGGGAACTTCAAGGACTTCAGACCATCAATTACAGTCTTTTAGTGGAGTTCTTACGGTGCATCCCTTCTTATTCTCATATTGTCACTGAGACTCAACTTTGTGAGCACCATCACGGCTGTCACTGGAGGTGGCCCAGCACGATCTGGTTCTTCTGGTAGCATGTTGATGTAGTCACTCATTCATCAAGTTCTTTCTGTCTTCTGGGTTCTTTTTCCCCCATGTTGTTTTTCTCCCTGGCAATCATCTGTTCCTGCTGAGTTGGGACAATTTGGTGTACCTTAGATGGCAGCTTCCTAGCTTTTAAGACCCCAGAAGCCACTCACCAACATTGGGTGGAGAAGACTCCATTAGCAGTAGGCTAGTTATGCCAATTGGCTTCGATGTTCCCTGAGAGCATGGTCTCCAGACACTTGCCCTGCTACTCTGTCCTTGCCATATTGGGTTAAGACTGGAAGAGTTTTAAGTTTATGTTGAAGTCCAGTAAAATTGATCTTCTTTCTAATGTGTGCTGTCACAGATTTCACCCAATGAAATTTCTATCAACTATCTAATCTATAACCAAGCCTCACCGACCCTCCCTCCCCTCTCGTGCAGCCATCAGAGTCTTTTCTTCTGTACATGAGTCTGTTTTCAAGTCCTTATAGTAGGGGTCTCATACAATGTTTGTCCTTGTGCCGCTCACTAATTTCACTCAACATAATGTCTTCTAATTGAAACCAGGTTATGAGATGCTTCCCAAAAGCATCATTGTTCTTTATCATTGCATAGTGTTCCGTTGAGTATATGTAACATAGTTTATACATTCTTCTGTTGTTGGGCATCTGGGTTGATTCCACCTTTTAGCTATTGTGGACTGTGCTGCAATAAACACTCGTGTGCATGTATCTGTTCATGTGACTGCCCTTGCATCTATATGATATATTCCAAGCAGTGAGATTACTGGGTCAAATGCTATGTCTATTTCCAGCTTTTTAAGAATGCGTCAGATGGTTTTCCAAAGAGGTTATACCATTATGCATTCCCACCAATAGTGTAGGAGAGTTCTAATTTCTCCACAGCCTCTCCAGCATTTGTTGTTTTGTATTTTTTGGATCATGGCCAACTTTGTTGGGGTGAGATGATATCTCATCATTGTTTTGATTTGAATTTCTGTAATAGCTAATGATTGTGAACATTGCTGCATGTGTCTTTTGGCTGCCTGGATGTCCTTTTTAGAAGAGATCCATATTTATGCCTAGTCCCAAAAAAGGTAACCTATCCAAATGCAAAAATTATTGAACAATATTATTAATATCACACACAAGTAAAATTTTGCTCAAGATCATTCAAAAGTGACTACAGTAGTATATAGGCACGAAACTTCCAGAAATTCAAGCTGAATTCAGAAGGGGATGTAAAACCAGGAATATCATTGGTGGTGTCAGATGGATCTTGACTGAAAGCAAAGAATACAGACAGGTATTGACCTGTTTTATTGACCATGCAAAGACATTAAACTATGTGGATCACAACAAATTATGGATACTATGTGGAGAATAGGAATTCCAGAACACTTAATTGTGCTCATGAAGAATCTTTACACGGCCCAAGAGGCTAGTCATTGGAACCGAGCAAACACTGCATGGTTTAAGGTCAGGAAAGCTGTGCATCAGGTTTGTATCTTTTCATCATATATTTTCAGTCTGTATGCTGAGCAAATAATCTGTGAAACTGGGCTGTATGAAGAAGAACGAGGCATCAGGGTTGGAGGAAGACTCATTAACAACCTGGGTTATGCAGATAACATAACCTTGCTTGAGCAAAGTGAAGAGTATTTGAAACACTTACTGATGAAGATCAAAGACCACGGATTTCACTATGGATTGTACCTCAACTTTAAGAAAACAAAAATCTTCACTACTGGACCAGTAAGCAACATCTTGATAAATGGAGAAAGGACTGAGATTGTCAAGGCTTTCATTTTACTTGGTTCCACAATCAACACCCATGAAAGCAGCAGTCAAGAAATCAAAGGACGCATTGCATTGGGAAAATGTGCTGTGAAAGACCTCTTTGAAGTGTTGAAAAGTGAATATGTCACCTTGAAAACCAAGCCGTGTCTGACTCAAGCCATGACATTTTTGATTGCATCATACACAGCAAAAGTTGGACAATGAATAAGGAGGACAGAAGAAGCATTGACGCCTCTGATTTGTGGTGTTGAAGAATGTGGAATGTATCATGGACTGCCAAAAGAACAAACAAATCTGTTCTGGAAGACGTACAATCAGAGTGCTCCTTGGAAACAAAGATGGCAAGACTTTGACTTACATACCTCGGACATGTTGTCAGGAGGAATCAATCCCTGGAGAAGGACATCATGCTTGGCAAAGTAGAGGGTCAGCAAAAAAGAGGACCCTCAACAAGATGGATTGACACAGTGGCTGCAACAATGGGCTTAAGAATAAAAACAATTGTGGTCATGATGCAAGACTGACAGTGTTTTGTTCTGTTGTGCATAGGGTTAATATGAGTCAGAACCAAGTCAATGGCAGCTAACAACAGCAAGAACAACAAAAGAACAGGTTTGGCCATGGATAGGTCGCAAAGTCTAAGCCTTTATGTTAATTAAACAACAGAATGAATTTGACGCCTTGCAATAGTTCTGACTCCGTGTTGGATTTGAGGTTTTGATGAGGTGGGTGAGCCTATGGAATTCAGTAGAATTCCTTAGAAATTCCTTTGTTTAAAATGAAGAAATAAAACTGTCCTAGGTGTTTCTCAGAGTTTTAAAGTTGGGGACGTGGTCTAGGGAATCAAGTTTTAGGGTGTTGCCGTGGACTGAACTGTGTCCTCCCAAAATACGTGTCAACTTGGCTGAGTCTTCATTTCCAGTATTGTGTGATTGTCTACTCTTTTGTCATTTGAAGAGATTTTCCAACGTGCTGTAAATCCTATCACCATGATGTAATGAGAACGATTAGTGGCAGTTACATTGATGAGATCTACGAAATTACAGTGTCTTAAACCCAATCTCTTTTGAGATGTAAAAGAGTGAAGCAAGCAGAGAGACAAGGGGATATCATACCACCAAGAAAGCAATTTCACTGCTATTCATAAAGTTTTCCCTGGCTAATTCTTTTCAGAAGTGGACTGGTGGGTCCTTCTTCCTACTCTGTCTTAGTCTGGAAGCTCAGTTGAAACCTGTCTACCATGAGTGACCCTGCTGGTACCTAAATACCAGTGGCATAGCTTCCAGCATCATAGCAACAAGCAAGCCTGCACTGACAGACAAGTGAGGGCTGCTCACTCTATCTTTACCCACCTTACCTGATGCTGTTACCCTCCCTACCTGTTAGAGAAGAATGTTGAATGTACCATGGACTGCCAAAAGAACCAACAGATCTGTTCTGGAAGAAATACAACCAGAGTGTTCCTTGGAAGCAAAGATGGCAAAACTGAGTCTTACTTACGTTGGACATGTTGTCAAGAAGTTATCAGTCCCTGGAGAAGGACATCATCCTTGGTAGAGTGGAGATCAACAAAAAAGAAGAAGACCTTAGATGAGATGGATTGACACCGTGGCTGTAACAATGGGTTTAAGTATGAAAACGATTGTGGACATGGCACAAGACAAGGCAGTGTTTCATTCTGTTGTTTATAGGGTTGCTATGAGTCGGAACTGTCTTGGTGACAACAACAACAACAAGAAGAAAGCAGTGCCAGGAGCAGAGCATGTCCTTTGGACCTCAGGTCCCCGCATGGAGAAGTGCCTGGTTTGGGGAAAGACTGATGAGAAGGCCAGCAGAGAGAAAAAGCCTTTCCCTGGAGCTGATGCCTGGAATTTGGACTCTTAACCTACTTTACTATAAAGAAATAAATTTCTCTTTGTTAAAAGTCATCTACTTGTGATATCTCTGTTAGAGTAGCACTAGATGACTAAGAGAGACTCCTACTTGTCCTGACTTCCCCTCTATCCTCATGAATGTTTCAATTCTAATGAAATTCCTTAAAGTCACCTGTTAAGGGAAAAGGAGGGTGAGGATAAGAGGAAAAGAGAAAGGGTGGTCTTCTTGCTTTATCTTGTGATGGGGATTGTGGAAGGAGATGTTATGAGCTGATTTGCTTATCAATGTAAATTCTTTTTTTTTTAAAACTCAGCTGACCAGAGCCATTTCCTTGTGCCCACTGGATAACTCCAGAGGCGCTGCCCAGTTGCCAGTTCATGCTCATCACCCTCCTCCTTACACCCCAGTGAAAGCTCGGGGCCCAGCCATTGACGCTGATTTCTTTCTTCTCTGGGTCTCACAGGCTTCTTTTGAATTCTTGAATTCTTTTTTTTTTTTGCTTCATCTCTTCGTCTCTCTTGTTCAAGGAGGACTGGTCAGAGACTCCTCCTTGTCCTTGACTCTGCCTCTGTTTTTTTTCTAAATCAAGATTTTTGGGTCTGGAATAGAAAATTGTATTCCAATGACTTGTAGAAGCCCTGGAATTGTCTGGGGGCTGTGTTCAGGAGGCATCCAGGTGTATCAATTATGCTGCCTATGTGTGTATGCCCTCTCTTCAATCACTTGTGTCCTCTTGTTTGTGAAGTACAACAGTGTGCTTTCAGAAGAAGTCTTCTGTATTCCCAGAGTCTAAAAATATTTGCATGTAAATGTTGGGAATCCAGACAGTCTCCTTAAGATCTGCACTTTTCATGGGGGGCATAAAGCCCATTAGGATGCATTTAAGAGTTAAGTTTGCACAGTTGTTCTTTGGGTCCCTGCTGCATAAGTCTGCACTGACATCTGAGACGGAAAGAGTGTGACACTGATCGAAGCAAAGCATAAATAACCACATTTCAAAATGAATACTAATTGCATAATGACGGTTTCCAAACTATTAGCCTACTTTACAAAAAAAGTTAATTCAACACAAGCCCAGAGTTGGCTGTTGCTTATGTGTTGTGCTGCCAGTTGGCAGACATGGCTTTGCAAGGGGATTGGGGGAAATGAGGGTTATTGTAGTGGAAGCACACTCGGCCTTTTGTGAGGAGGGTACAAATTCCATCACTTTCTGAAGCCCCTGCTGTTCAGCTTTCAAGAGTGGACACCAGGATACTGTATGCCTTCAGGGGAAGTTGCCTGCTTTTCCTGGAGGTAAAATGGCCCAGTGCCTAAGCTTAGGGAGGAGTCTTGAGTTTGTGGTCCTTTGAAGGAAGGAGTTCTGGGCAGGATGACGTTCAGCTCTGAGAGGCTAAACCTGGGCTGGTGTACACTACTCTTAGCTGGATGACCTTAGGCCCAGGGAAGTGCATGTCCTCTCAGAGGTTGGCCTTATTCAGGAAGGATTCTGTATGCTCTTGGAGAGGCCACTACACTGTTCTGGGACTGCATTACCTCTTCTGCAAAATGAAAGGAATGGACTGTGTGGCTGTGAAAATTTCTTCAGTTCAAAGAGAATACCAGGTCTCTTACTGTAAGCTGGGTATACCGTGGAAGAAAAAAGGCACTTTTCCTGGAAGAACCTGTTGTCATCCAGTCAATTCTGACTCACAGTGACTCAACTGGACGGAATCATTCCATAGGCTTTCCAAAAAGGACCTGGTGAGAACTGCCAACCTTTCAGTTAGCAGCTCAGCTCTTCACCACCAGGCCACCAGGCCTCCTTGTCTGGAAAAGTGGCATGAAACTATGGAACTGGTTTCTTGTCATTGTCAACCTTGTACTGTAGGATACATGAATGTTTTTGTCTCATTTGTGAAATTAAGGTGGTCTATGTGAGGCTATTGCAAAAGAATATGAGAAAGTGCCTTGCAAAGGAAAACAGGAAAATGCCTACTACAAAAGATTTGCCCTCCTTGGTACACTTTACTGTCTTATCAGGTGACAATGTCAGAAAAGTCTGAAATGAATTTCAAAGTAAAAATAATTTCATGCAGCATTCTTAGGATGAGGTATATGTGGTAAAGGTTATAGCAATTGCCTTTAGAAAGCGTCCACCCAAGATTTAAGAGCCCCAGGCAAGCTCTATGTACCACTTTCTAATGACCTTCTTCATCTCCATCATTAGGAGATCCTGAGTTATGGGAATCCAAATGAGACAAAGTTGGATTTACCAATCAGTACCTTCAGTAAAAGACTCTGTTTAGGCACCATAATTCTCCTTCCAGGTTATCAATATGTCCTAGAGTAGTCACACCAACACCAAATGACTGTATGGAAAACAGTACATTCAGATGTTCTCGGAGTGCACCCAGTTTTAGGTACAACTCATGATTAAAATTCAGGCAAATGCCTTATTGTTCTTTTGAAGCCAACACAGAACAAACCTTGTTCCCGTACTTTGTGTACACTTGTGCTTACTCTTTATTTAAAACGTCACTTTTGACACTTATCTCAAGGGAGACCCTTGTATTCTGACCTAAAGAATTGCTGTAGTCCCTTTCTTCTGCTGTCTTTCTTTTCTAAGTAACTGTAGTCAGAATTAATGGCCTGGAATTTTGATTTTGAGGCATTTATGTTTTAGAATACCAATGTTCTAACTGTATATTTATTTTAAACAAGATGCAGATTACATAAATATGTTGTTGTTAGGTGCCATCAAGTCAGTTTTGACTCACAGCGACCTTATGAGCAACAGAACAAAACACTGCCCGATCTTGTACTGCATCCACAATATTTTTTATGCTTAAGCTCATTATTGCAGCCACTGTGTCAGTTCATCTCATCAAAGGTCTTCCTCCTTTTCAATGATCCTCCACTGTACCAAGCGAGATGTCCTTCTCCAGGGACCGATCCTTCCTTGACAACATGTCTGTTTTAGTCAGCTAGTCCTGCTCTAACAGAAATACCACGAGTGGATGGCTTTGAAAAAGGAAAATTTAATCTTACACAGTCCGGTAGGCTACAAGTCCACAATTAGTATGTCTGCTCCAGGGAAAGCTTACCCCCTCATCAGCTCTGGAGGCAAGTCTGGTATTGCATCAGTCTTTGTCCAGGGAACGTCTTGGCACAGGAACCTCAGGTCTGAAGGATGCGCTCTTCTCCTGGTGCTGCTTTCTGGATGGTGTGAGGTTCCCAGTTCTCTGCTTGCCTCTCTTTCCTTTTATCTCTTGTAGGATGAAAGGATTAAGGGTGAAGCAAGCCATACTCCAGGGAAACTCTCTTTACAGTGGAGCAGGGAAGTGATTCTATGAGAATTTATAGTTGCACCCTAATCCTTTAACATACAGCACGGGAAAATCACAAAATGGAGGACAATCACAAGATACTGGAAGTTATGGCCCAGCCACATGGCTACACATATGTTTGGGGGGACACAATTCAATCCATGACAGTGTTCCAAGTATGTAAGACTCAGTCTTACCATCTTTGCTTCAAAGGAGCACTCCAGTTTACTTCTTCCAGGACAGATCTGTTTGTTATTTTGGTGGTCTGTGGTATATTCAGCATTCTTCTCCAACACTACAATTCAAAGGCATCAATTCTTCTGTCTTCCTTGTTCATTGTCCAGCTATCCCATGCATATAATGCAATTGAAAATACCATGGCTTGGGTCAGGCACAGTTTAGCCTTCAAGGTGATGTCTTTACTTTTGAATACTTTAAAGAAATCCTTTGCAGAAATTTTCCCAATGCAATGCATCTTTTGATTTCTTGACTGCTGCTTCCATAGGCATTGATTGTGGACCCAAGTAAAATGAAATCCTTGACAACTTCAATCCTTGCTCCATTTAAGATGATATCGATTACTGGTTCAGTTGTGAGGATTTTTGTTTTCTTGATGTTGAGGTGCAATCCATACTGAAAGCTATGGTCCTTGATCTTCATCAATAAGTGTTTTTGCAATCTTCTTCACTTCCAGCAAGTAAGGTGGTGTCGTCTGCATAATGCAGGTTGTTAATGAGTTGTCCTCCAATCCTGATACCTTGTTCTTCCTATAATCCAATTTCTCAGATTATTTGCTCAGCATATAGATTGAATAGGTATAGTGAAAGGATACAACCCTGACATACACCTTTCCTGACATTAAACCACGTGGTGTCCCTTTGCTCTGTTCGCACAACTACCTCTTGATCCAGATCCAGATTCCTTTAAGATCACATGAAACACAAGTAAATGTCTCTCTGGTATTCTCTACTTTCAGCCAAGATCCATCTGACATCAGCAATGGTATCCCTGGTTCCGCGCCCTCTTCTGAATCCAGTTTGAATTTCTGGAAGTTCCCTGTCAATGTACTGTTGCAGTCGCTTTTGAATGATCTTGAGCAGAATTTTACTTGTGTGTTATATCAATGATACTGTTTGTTAATTTCCGCATTCCTTTGGATCACCTTTCTTTGGAATGGACATAAACACAGATCTCTTGCAGTCAGTTGGCCAGGTAGTTGTCCTCCAAATTTTTTGGGATAGATGAGTGAGCACTTTCAGCACTGTATCTGTTTGTTGAAATATCTCAAGTGATATTCCATCAGTTCCTGGAGCCTTGTTTTTTGCCAATGCCTTCAGTGCAGCTTTGACTTCTCCCTTCGGTACCAATGGTTCCTGATCATATGCTAACTCTTCAAATGGCTGAACGCTGACCAGTTCCTTCTGGTATAATGACTTTCTATTCCTTCCATCTTTTTTTGATGTTACCTGAGTTGTTTAATAGTTTCCCTGTAGAATCTGTCACTATTGTAACTTGAGGCCTGACATTTTCTTCAGTTCTTTCAGCTTGAGAAAGGCAGAACATGTTCTTCCCTCCTGGTTTTCCATTTACAGTTCTTTGCACATGTCATTATAGCACTTCATTTTGTCTTCTCGAGGTGCTCTTTGAAATCTTCTGTTCAGGTCTTTTACTTTACCATTCCTTCCTTTTGCCCTAGCTGCTCGACTTTACAGAGCAAGTTTGAGAGTCTCTTCTGACATCCAATTTTGTCTTTTCTTTCTTTCCTATCTTTTTAATGACCACTTGCTCTCTTCGTTGATGATGTCTTTGATGTCGTTCCACAATTCGTCTGGTCTTCAGTCATTAGTGATCAACACATCAAATCTGTTTTTTTATTTTATTTTATTGTGACTGAGTGAAAATGTACATTCCTGTATAAATTTACATGCCCACCTATATGCAGCTTCCATTGCTCTCCCTGCCCGGTGACAGCACACTATTCCTCTCTGCTCCGTACATGTCTCATCCTCCCAACAGTCTCCTTTCCTCTCCTCTCCACCCACTCTCCTTCCTCCAGCCAGAGGTCAGCAGGATGTTATCCTATAGATGCATAGAACCATAAAGTGCATCCAATAGATGGTCACTCTGCATTGCTAAGCCCAATACATTCGTGTCCGAAGAGTGGAACTTCGTTATGATTTATGGACAAGGGCAGCATCAGAGCCTGAGATGATCTTCAAACTCAGGAGGGATATATTCAAGATGATACTTTGGCTCTTGTGGACTAGGTTTAATTTGAATTTGCATATGAGCAATTGATCTGTCCCAGAGTCAAAACCTGGTCTTGTTCTGACTGCTTACATGAAACTTTTCCTTCTTCTTTTTCCACAGGTATAGTCGATTTGATTCCTGTGTATTCCATCTGGTGAGGTCCATGTGTATAGTTGCCATGTGTGTTGGTTACAAAAGGTACTTGTAATGAAGAAGTCGTTAGTCTTGCAAAATTCTTTCATGCGATCTCTGGCATCATTTCTATCCCCAAGACTGTATTTTCCAACTACTCATCCTTCTTGTTTTCAGCTTTTGCATTCCAGTCACCCGTAATTACCAATGTGTCCTCATTACATGTTCCATTGATTTCACACTGTAGAAGCTGCTAAAAATCTTCGATTATTCATCTTTGGCCTTAGTGATTGATGCATATATTTGAATAATAGTCATGTTAACTGACCTTTCTTGTAGGCATATGGAAATTATCTTATCACTGACAGCACTGTACTTCAGGACAGATTTTGAAATGTTCTTTGTGATGACAAATGCAACACTATTCCTCTTCAAGGTTTCATTCCCAGGATAGCAGGTTATATGATTGTCAGATTCAAAACGGCCCAAATCAGTCCATTTCAGCTCACTGAGGCCTAGCATATCAGTGCTTATGCATTCCATTGCAGTTTTGACAATTTCCAATTTTCCTAGATTCATACTGCATTCATTCTATGTCCCAATTATTACTGGAAGTTTGCAACTGTTTCTTCCCATTTTGAGTCCTACCGTATCAGCGAACAAGGATTCCAAAAGCCTTACTCCATCCACATCATTAAGACTGACTCTGCTTTGAGGAGGCAGCTCTTCCCCAGTTGTCTTCTGAGTGATTTCCAACCTGGGGGACTCACTTTCTGGCACTGTATCTGACAATGTTCGACTGCTATTTATAAGGTTTTCCCTAATTCCTTTCAGAAGTAGACTGCTGGGTCCTTCTTCCTAGTCTGTTTCAGTCTGGAAGCTCAGCTGAAACTTGTCTACCATGGGTGACCCTGCTGGTACCTAAATGCCAGTAGCACAGCTTCCAGCATCACAGCAACAAGCAAGCCTCCACTGACAGACAAGTGGGGCCGCTCACTCTGTCTTTACCCTTCTTACCTAATAGTGGTAGCATCCTTACCTGATGCTCTTACCTTCCTTACCTGATGCTATTACCCTCCTCATCAAAAAACATTCTTTGCCCCTAGTAACGCATACTTTCTCCTTGCTTAATTTCACCACGAAAGTTATTATTATGGAAACTCTTTGGCCTATCTTCTTAAATTGAAACATTAGAAAGGAAGAGTATGTCCAAAATCATTAGATTATCATAAAATGTTGAAGCTACTCTTCTCCCAAGATTGTTTATAACTTTGCAGCCAAAACGAACATCTGCAAAAAACACCTATCTACAGTGAACCTATTTGCTAATATCCAGTTTCCGTATAACTTTTTAATAAATCAAAGTATTTTCCTTATATTAAAATAATTAATTTCTGATCTATGCTGTCATGGATTGAATCCCATCCCCCTCCCCCAAGATTGTGTGGCAGCTTGGTTAGGCTATGATTCCTAGTATTGTGTAGTTGTCCTCCATTTTGTGATTGTAATTTCGCGTTAAGGTGGATTGGGGTGAGATTGTCATATCCTTACTAAAGTCATGTCCCCGATCCAGTGTAAAGGGAGTTTCTCTGAGGTGTTGCCTGCACCACCTTTTCTCTTATAAGAGATAGAAAGGAAGCGAGCAGAGAAGGAGCGACCTCATACCACCAAGAAAGAAGCACCAGAAGCAGAATGTGTACTTTGGATCCAGGGTTCCTGCTCAGGTAAGTTCCTAGTCCAAGGGAAGATTGACAAGAATGAACTTCTTGCGGAGTCAGCAGAGACAAAGAGCCTTCCCCTGGAGCTGATATCCTGAATTTCAGTTTCTAGCTTACCAGACTCTGAGAGAATAAATTTCTCTTTGTTAAAGCTATCCACTTGTGCTATTTCTGTTTTAGCAGCACTAGATGCCTTAACAAGTATTTGAAATGTACATTAAATGTTATGCGATTACTTTCTGAAGACTGAGACACAGTATTATCTGCAGTCATGTTTTGTATATTTCCTCTGTTTCTATGCTACCACTTTGCCTTAATTCATCTGGCCCTTGGAAGTACTGAAAGCCCATTGCTGTCAATTCTGACAAGCAGGTATGATTACAAATAGTATACGACTCTTCAAGATTCCATCTACCTCTAGGAAAGGGTATTCACTTTTGTACTTCTTCCAGGTAGCTCAAGATTAAAGAAAAAAGTTATCTGTTGGTGTGTATTAGACTGGATATGAGGGTTAACTGCAGGATTTGTGCTGATTACTGCCTGGCTTTGTGCTCAGTGTGGGAAGGCTGGACGGGGTCCTGGAGCTTTGATTCGCACAGCCCCTGTAGTTCCAAGGCAATTTAAGTAATTGAGGGGAAGGGGTCAACATTAGGAAGTGATAGTTTGGTTTCAAAATCGTCTGGTGAGCATTAATGGCAGTGGGCACACAAGTTGATACTGGGCATTTCCTCACTTTCCACGAGGGGTAGGACCTCTAGGGCAGGGACAGCCTCCTTCTTTTCTTCTCAAGTCTGGTATTAGATGCTACCCCTTTGCTGATGTTTGCCATCCATATGTGTGAAAGGAGGAAATAAAGGAACAAATCATATTGGACAACACTTTCCCAAGTGGTTAAGTGATACAGCTGCTAACCAAACAGTCAGCAGTTTGAATCAGCCAGGCACTCCTTGGAAACTCTCTGTGGGACAGCTCTGCTCTTCTGGGGTCACTAGGAGTTGGAATTGACTGGACAGCAGTGGGTTTAGTTTTTTGGTTTGGTTCAAACAGGGAACACAGAACTGCTATGAAACTGGTCTTTGATACCTGTCTGCCACTCTCTTCTTCCCCGGGAAATTGTTGTAACTATGACATTCTTATCTGAAACCACTGCAATCACTTCATAAAAAGACCATGTTCATTAAATTACTGTACACTGCTTGATATTGCTCAGAAGTAAAGGTTATATTGAAAGGAACTTAATGTTTTAAAAGAAACAGAAGTGGGCCTGATCTCTCCCGTCCCCCCACCTCATTTTTGTTTGCGACATTTTCGAGGCTGGCAGTTTTATATAGACAGTATGAAGAAAGCTAAGTTCTGACGGCTGCTTTGCAATTACTGATTGTTCTGAAATATCGCTTGGGGAATCATCACTTGCTTCCAGTAGCACTAAACCAAAAGGTTCCCTTTCAGTGTGTAATCAGCAGGAACTGGAGTTTTCTCAAGGATTTTCAAGGTGACAAAATATACTCGAGCCAGAGAAGGTACAGCACCACAGTATCTTGGGCTGGGGCTGGAAGGGGAAAAGAGCATCTTCCTGGCCTTGATGAAGTCTCCTCTTGTATTTTCTTTTAAGCAGCAAGATATTTGGGCCAGAATTGCTCCTATTTCTCTACATCCTCCACCACAGGGAGGCCAATGAATATCATTCGGGGGACCAGATGAAAGCTCCGCTGCTACCTCCCCATAAAACCCTGTGAGTAGCCTCTGAAGAAGTTCCCCTTTGTGTCCAGGGTTGTGCCTGAGTTCATCAGCATAAATGGAGCTTGGCTGTGGCTTGAGACACACTGTTGTCTCACTAGAAATTCACCCTGCCCCATCTTACACATGTATATGGTTCCAAGGGGGTAGGGTGAGTATGAGGAATGGGGAGAGAAAATAATGTCTGGGTTAGTGTAAACCCGCCACGGGCAAGTAGAACTATCTATATGCATGACCTGTTATTGCTGGTGACTCAGGGATTACGCTGTGAAAGGAAGCCTCCTTACCATTTTGTTTGAATGGCATTCCCTTAGCAGTTCTCATCCACATCTTCCCAACTTTGTCACACAAGAACAAACACACTAAGTGTTCACGTCTTTATTCAAAAGTACACAAATGTGCCCTCCAAAAATAAACTTTAACATATACAACAGGCATTTGGTGAAGTACTTGTGATGTTGTGCTAGACAAAGTCTGTAAGTGGGCTGAAAAACACTTTGGAACATGTGAAATGACTGTTGATGACAGGGGTCTACGCCATGCCTACAGGGGCCAGACGTAAGGTATGCACAGCCTGCAAGGTGGGTACACGTATCCATAGTAGCAGACATGGCCAACTGGCATATATGGTCTGACTGGCTGTGGAACCACAGGAAAACGCCTCCCTGTAGGCCCTATAGGCCCCACAGACCCCGTACGCCCCACAGGTCCTGTACACCTCACAGGCCCCGTACACCCCACAGGCCCCCTACACCCCGCAGGCCCCCTACACCCCGCAGGACCCCTACACCCCGCAGGCCCCCTACACCCCACAGGCCCCCTATACTCTGTAGGCACCATACCCCTCGCAGGCCCCATATACCCCACAGGTCCCAGAGGCCCCATAGGCCCCATAGGCCCTGGAGGCCCCATAGGCCCCGGAGGCCCCATGGGCCCCATAGGCCCTGGAGGCCCCATAGGTCCCATAGGCCCTGGAGGCCCCATAGGTCCTATAGGCCCCGGGGGCCCCATAGGTCCCATAGGCCCCACAGGCCTGGCAACCCCCACAACAGGGACAGGATTATAGATGTACCCCACAGAGGGGTACATGGTGACGGTAGGCATATATCCGAGCATTTGTGTCCTCTGTTGTCTCCTCCACTTGGCCCTCCTGTTCTGAAACCACATCTTCAATCAGAGGGGAAAAAAGGACTAGTTTAGTATATTGAACAGTTAATGTCATAGTAAAAAAAGCAACATGCAACTCTACATACCATTGCACTTTTCAGCTGCAAAAGGAGATGCTATTTCTGTACTGCCATAATACCTTAGGAAAGTTAACATTGTACCCTTCCCTCCGTTGAAGCCTTAATGAACCAAGCCTAGTCCAGAACTTGGCACATTGCTTGGTCTTTCCTGCTGTTTTAAATATCTTTTAACATCTCCCTGCCCCAGGTTGCAGATCCATGTCTAGCCGACAAATTGTACCTGCTCCCTGATATTTATTCTCATGCCTGGTTAAAGGAAGCCCTGATGGGGCAGTAGTTAAGAGCTTGACTGCCAACCAAAAGGTGGGCAGTTCAAATCCAACAGCTGCTCCTTGGAAACCCTCTGAGGCAGTTCTACTCTGTCCTGTACAGTTGCTATGAATTGGAATCGACTCAATGGCAACAGGTTTCTGTTTTGTAACAGAGTAAAAAAAAAAGTCCGTATCCTGACAGCTGATCATCAGCTCTTCACCTGCCTCTGCCCCCTCATCATGGGGAACAGTGTAACCCTAGCTGTGGAGGAGGCTGAACACAGTAAGAAGTGTGTCCCATTTAAAGTCATATGGAGAGGAATGGGCCCCATATTTGAAAAGTTCAAGCTGCAAAGTGAGACAGAGGAACTCCTCTCCTACCTGGATGCCTTGTCTTTTCACTCTTTTCTTAGGATTTGAGGTCCTTTTGCTGCGTGAATACATAGTCTAATGGAGGCCAGTGTAACAGAGTTCATTTTGGTGGGATTCAAATGTACCAGTGGTTAAATCTCCCTCTACATAATCAAAGAGCACAGCTGGTTAACTGCTCTATATGCCAATGTCGCTGGCTGCTGCTGAGCTGGCTCTGACTCATGTAATGTGTTGATAATCACGCACATTCCTAGGGCTGGTTTCATAAAACAGGGTTCCATTTGCATAAGGGGTGGGGAAGTGTTTTAGAAGTTTCTTGGAGGAAATTCATGCTGTAGAGTTTTGAAATCGATGAGAACTTTTTTGTCCCCATTATATGTGTCTTGTGGCTCCTTTTCCCTTCGAAATTCATCCAGAGAGCACGGTGCAAACCCAGGGAGGGGAAAAGGCAACTCACCAAACCATAAGTTTTTCTTTGACTCTGCCTCATCCTGAGCAAGTGAAAGCCTTACCCACCCAACCTGAGTTCAGGCCTGTTAGCCACATGTGTGGTTTTGGCAGGCCAGCAATCAGTGGCCTGCTTCATGGGGGGTGTTTTTTCTGGACATCACTCCATCAGATGTGTAGCCTGCTTTTATCACCACATAAACCCTGGTGGCTTAGCAGTTAAGTGCTACAGCTACCAACCAAAAGGTTAGCAGTTCATATCCACCAGGTGCTCCTTGGAAACTCTGTGAGGCAGTTCGGTTCTGTTCTATAGGGTCACTGTGAGTTGGAATCGACTCAACAGCAGTGTTTTTCTTTTACGTTTTGGTGTTCATCACTACATTCACACACAGACTCTGGAGCAAAGCTAATCAGACCATCCTGAGTTTTTTGGGGGAGGAGGACAAATACTTTTTTGATGCAACTTATAATATTCTATCATCTTAAATAGTCATCTTTTTGATCCCATGATCCACAAATTAGTCTCAGTAAATGGAAACAAAAAAAAAAATCTCAACACAGGTAAGAATTTGGCCTGAATCAGGAGAACCCCTCCAACGCAGCAAATCCCATTTTCTCAAAATAATACAACTAAAAAGGATGAAAAACTTAGATGTTAGAAATTGCTCAAGAACATATTCTTATGCGTTTGGTAGTTCCATAAAGTAGCATTTGTGTGGCATTTGCAATGCATATGTTTGACTGTATACAATTCTTCTTTAACCTTTTCACCCTTCTCAGGTTAAAAAAAACCCACTGCCACTGAGTCAATTCCCATTCATAGAGACCCTATAGGTTTCTTAGGCTAGTGAAATTTAATTCAAAATTGTTCTTTTTATTTAATTTTTTAGACCAATTTCCAAAGCTTGTGAACCTTGCCTCCATTACCACCATAATGTGACAATTTTAGCAATGCTTCTAGCCTGACCCATCAAAGAATTCTAGGAAAGTATAATTTAGAGCTGCCACTCTCTATACTAGAAACCCTGTTTGCATAGTGCTTAAGTGCTATGTCTGCTAACCAAAAGGTAGGCACTTCAAATCCACCAGGTGCTCCTTAGAAACTCTGTCAGGCAGTTCTACTCTGACCTGTAGGGTTGCTATGAGTCAGAACTGACTCAATGACAGTAGGGTTGGTTTTGGTTTTATTCTCTATACTGCTTTATGAAACACTTAGTAATAACAGCAAGAGAACCAGACTTGGACTTTTGGCCTATTTACCCCCAACAGCCTCAGTTTAACTAAACATACATTTATTACTTATTTACTTAGTTGTGTGTGTGAATTATTCCCTCACACCAATGTCTAAATATTTATAATTTGACTCATTTAGCTAAGAGTTTATGCCTGCTTTTAAATATTTTATATAATTTATTACAGTTGAGTCTTCTTATAACCCAGCTCTTCAGTGCATTAATTTGAATGCTTCTCAGGTTAGATTTATCATTTTCTTAGGGAGGACTATCACCCTTTCTAAAGGATACCAGTGTTAACAGTTGAACTTTATACACACATATACACACATATATGTGTGTGTAGACAAAAAAAATTTAATAATAATAAAAAAATAAACCCACTGCCACTGAATGGATTCTGACTCACAGTGACCCTATAGGATGGAGTAGAACTTCACCACAGAGTTTCCAAAGAGTGACTGGAGAATTCAAACTGCCAACCCTTTTGACTAGCAGTTGTAGCACTTAACCACTATACCACCAAGGTTACTGTGTGTATACACACCTATGTAAATAAAATACATGGAAAAACCTGCAAAAGCCAGAACCTGTTTAAGGCAGAAACCTGTCAGGGAAGGGAAACAAATATTTCCCACTAAAGAGAGCAATGGAGTTGTGGTAAGAATGCACCTTGTCAAAGGCAGAAAACTTGGGAGACCCAGAAAAGCAAGGCAGTCCTGTCAAGTTCTAGCTCTGATAGGTTTCACTGTATACTACATAAAAAAAAAAAAACAACTCCACTGCTTTCGAGTCGATTCTGACTCATAGTGACCCTACAGATCAGAGTAGAACTGCCCTCACAGAGTTTCCAAGGAGTGCCTGGCAGATTTGAACTGCCGACCTTTTGGTTAGCAGATACAGCAGTTAATCACTACAGCACCAGGGTTTCCGTATACTACATAAACTATGTGTAATAATATGTATACAATATATATATTAGTAGTTTGATTTTTTTCCCTTCAGGTAACGGGCAATTTCCATAAGTTCAAGCTTACTTATCCTATAGTCCGCCCCCAAAGTTCCCAGTGTTTAAACTTATTTGCTAACACGGAGGCGACAACACTAACAAACCAGCCTGACAATGTCCAGGACAAAACGATCTGAATCCTAAAGCACGCTTTAAAACGGCTGCTCTGCCAAATCACGTTTTCAAGATGTACTGACCTGCACTCTGGCTTCAGTCAAGTTCAGGCGTCTTGCAATCACGTCTCTGAGGAGAGAAATGCAAATATTCAATATTTGGAATTGTGCATGAAATAAAATATATGACTGGACATTTCTTGCTTGTTTTCACTTCCCGCGGCTTCCTCTTTGCCCTCCCTTCTTTACCCCCTCCCCGTACCGCCCATTCCCCCCCCCCCCCCCCCCCCCCCCCCCGCCGCCAGCTGCAGTTTACTAGACTACAGCTTAAGGCTTGCTTTAGGGAGTGTTTTCCCTTGGGCAACTTATCGGTTAAATAAGATCTGAAAAACGTATACAGGTGAAAGCACCTGCAAGTGTGTCTGGCAGTTGAATATAACTCAATTGTTTCTGTTTGTGGAACAGCAGAGAATAAGCCTGGAAATATTGGGAGGTCCCTCCATGACAATAAATAAAACGCCCAAAAACTTTTAAAGCAGTGTTTTGAACTCAAGTATTTCTGTTTATTGTAAAAGGGTGAGGGGCGCACTCAAGTTGGGACCTCTAAACTATATCCACCAAGCGCCTAAAGGATTTTTTTTTTAACCTGACGGGCGAAGGCTGACTACCATGGAACCAAACTCCACACCAACCCGTCTGGGTCCTCCGTTCCAGCTGGTTCAGACTAGACCTGCCCCTTTGTACACCACGCGCATCCGGACCACAAGGGCTCCAGGAAAGGCCAGGGAACGCAAAGGGTCACCCTAGTCTTTTGAAAAGTTCAAACTCCCCGACTAGGTTGGAAAACAGCGCTCCAGGTGGCAGAACTGGGGAAACAGGGAAGCGACTGCGGCACTCACCGCGCGCGCAAAGTTTAAACAGGCGCTAAAAATACTTAATAATCAAGATAAACTATGTTTTAATACAATATTTAAAGATATAAAAACAAACAAAAAACCCACGATGAAAAAATTATGAAAATTTAAGACAGGATCCTGTGTCACTAGTACCCCTGCATCAGAGCCACGGCGTGGGCACCATCCCACCCGCTGAGTTTCTGGGCGGGCTCCGTGAGCCCTCCAGGGCATTTTGGCTCAGAAGGGGGAAGGGCGCCCCGGGACCAGTCCTAGCCACCCCGAAAACTGGGCGCCTCCCAGCCCAGGGGTCTTACCGTGTGAGCACGTCGGGGTACTGATTACGCTGAAACGCGCTCTCCAGCTCACGCAGCTGGGACAGCGTGAAGGCAGTGCGGTAGCGGCGCTGCCTTTGCTCTCTAGGCAACAGCTCCTCCACAGCCGGGGTATCTGGCTCCGCCTGCGGTTGCTTGAGCTGAAGACCCTGATTGCCACCGCCCTCCTGGTTGCAGTCGTCCAGGGGGTTGGCAGTTTCAGCGGCAGCATAATCGCCGTCGCTGTCGTCTTCTGCGGCTGCTCCTCCTTGCTCAGATTCGGAGCGTGGTATCTCCTCTCGTCCAGCTAGAATCACCGAAGTCTCGGTAAGCTTCGGATCTGGGGACAGAAGGAAGCAAAAGTGAGACCAAGGCATTGGAGCACACGGAGCGTGGGAGGGAGGCCAAGGGGCACAAAAATGAAAGAGCGACGGCAGTGGCCGCGTAGCGTCCCCTCCAGTCGCCTCTCCCAGGAAAATCCAGTTCCTGGAGTTCACAGGCACTTGTTCCCGTCCAGGCACTGACCATCCAGTTCTTGTTCTTCTTCGACAACTCCCAGGTTGCAGTAGTCCACGTCACAGCTGTTGCACTCGGGCTGAGGATCCATCCTTTGAGCGCTGTCGATGAAGTGGTGCACCTCACAGACTGTGCTGATGTTTGCTGGTGAGCTTGGGGCTGGGGCCAGAGGGCGGACCGGGTGCTCTTCTTGCGCCGGGAACTCTTTCTGGCGCAGAGGCTCACGCTTGCGCTCCTTATATAGGGGTACGGTGACCTCCGCAGGTTCAAATCTTAGGCACTCCTATCCGTTGGTCTCCCGCTGTTAGCATTCTAGTTACATTTAGTGGATGTGGGCGGGACCTGCTAGGGGCGCGCACATGGCCAGGGCTTGTAAATAAAATCAGGGCGAGTGAGCGCCAGCGTGGTGCTACTATTGGGCACGATTGTGTGAGGACCTGTAGCTCTTATTTGCAGTTTGACTACTCTTAATTCAAGCGAAGTGCCTAATTAGAGAAAGGAGCTGTGCTGGGTCGTGAAAGCCGATTAGGGTGTGTGCGGGAGGTGGGGTGGTAGGTGGCGGGGGCGCCTAGAGGTGGGAGGGCGGGGAGAGGGTGGCGAGAGCAAGTCCACCCACTTGCTCGTGGAGCTCGTGGGGCTCGTGGAGAAGTGTTTGGATAATGTTCCTCCGCCCATCCCTCGATGTTCCGCTGCCGGCGCATGGCATGGTGCCTTTTGGTTTTCTAGAGTGAAAGACTAACGCACAGAGCTGGGAAACCGCGGATCTCTGAGCAGCCTAAGCATTAGGAAGCCAAGTTAGTCTGGCTTCGCTTGGGCTCGGGAGTACTTTCCCCTCCAGGATGTTGGTAACTAACGAATAGGGGCTGTCCAATTCTGTTCCGTTCGCACCCAAAAGCCCTTAAATCGGGTTTGTGATATAATATGAAATGTTTGGCTAGGAGGCTGCTTGCTTTGTGTTTTTTTCCCACGACACCGCAAACAGCGTCTTGTATCCCGGGACGCCGGGAAGCGGGAGTTTGGGGCTATAGTTGCAAAGCAGTCTGAGTGCTCAGGTGTACGCTGAAAGAAACCGCACGCGCCTCTTGAGAAAGCCCCAGAACTCTCGTTTTGTTTTTAAATAAACAAACTCAGAGTGCAAATGTAGAAACTTGCCAAGTGCGTGGTATATCCAAGACTGTCTGCACTACACAGATTTCTACCTTCGGTTCGTGGCGCATGCAACGTTTTCTGTGCACTATTCTGGTGCTGCTTGCTGCAGCGAGATCTGCACGTGCATACTTTAACCGTATTCCAGAGCGTGTGCTGTAGACCCGAGAGAATTCTCCATTTTCCCATTGTCACTTCCTCCTCCCCGTCACTGTCTGTAGAATATTTTCCTGAATTTTTGCTTTCCATTGATAAATATCATGTAAAAAAGGGCCAGGTCAAGACAGAAGGCCCTATGGTTTTCCCTCCAAGAAGTATTTGCAGGTATCACAAACTATACTTAATATTATAAGAATAGCTTTTAATAGTGGGCCCTATGGTTGGCATTGTATGTGATTTATCCTGTTTTCATCTTCACAGTCATCATTATTAGCATCTTCATTTTTAACACAGAAAACTGAAGCCCAGGGAGGCCGGGCAACTTGCCCGTGACCACACAGTTAATCTGACTATTATTAAGTCCATGCACTTTTACTGTAATGTTGCTGTCATTTAAAAAGTAATTTATTTTTTGTTGCTGTTGAAAATCTACTCAGCAGAACGTAGCCAATTCAAAAATTTCTACATGTACAAATTCAGTGATATTGATTATGATCTTTAAGTTATGCAAGCATTCTTACCTTCCTTTTCCAAATTGTTCCTCCTCATCAAAACAAACTCATTGCGCCCTAAGCTTCTTATCTAATCTTTAGAGTTGTTGTTATCAGTTGGCATATAGATAGTTCTCTAACAGAACTCAATGCTCAGGGCAGATGATCTTTATTATTAGTTAAGTTACAGTATTATTGAGTTTGGAAACGCTGGTGGTGTAGTGGGTTAAAGTGCTACATCCGCTAATCGAAAGGTCAGCAGTTCAAATCTGCCAGGTGCTCCTTGGAAACTCTATGTCGAAATTGTACCCGTAGGGTCACCAGGAGTCTGACCTCTAGTCGACCTCTAGACTCTGCGAGCCCAACACCACTCGGCAGCAGTTTTTTTTTTTTTTTAAAAAAAAAAAAAACTCTAAAGAAGACTTCAGGGGCTAATTTTGGGTCACGTTTGGCTTAAAGATTACCTCAGGTCGATAGTTTCAGGGGTTCATCCAGCCTCAATGCCTTCAGAAAGTCTGCATTCCATGGTAATTTGAAATTCTGCATTTTCCCCCTTTTGATCAGAATTCTTCTGTGGAATCTTTGCTCAAAATGTTTAGTAATAGTAGTTGTGCACCCTCCAGTGCTTTCTTAATTCAAAGGCAGCTGTAGAGGAGTGGAAGGGTATTTTTTGCGAAGAAGGCCATTAAAACCCATTGTTCATTTTTCCCTTCTGACTCAGTGACCCTGTAGGACAGAGTAGAACTGGCCCGTATGTTTTCCAAAGAGTGGCTGGTGGATTCAAACAGCTGACCTCTTGGTTAAAAGCTAAGCTCTTAATCACTATGCCTACCAGGGCCCCAGTTGGCCATTTAGATTGTCTTTAAAAATCCTGAATGAAAGGTGTTTGCTCTCCCTTTTGCACTAGGTCTGGCTTCTTCCCTTCCTACCAGGGTTTCAGCTGGGTCTCTGTAAACCAGAGGCTATTGCTGCAGCAATAGTGAGTTTTTCAGTCTGCCCCTTCACTTTTGTGCAACACTGAAGGCACTATAATGGGAACGTTGTACAATGTGCATTGGATTGTTCCTCACTGGCTTGTTCCTCAAAGACCCCGTCAGGAGGGAGAGGTCCTGAAGCCCACTCTCTATTACAGTAATGTTCTTACTTTGCAGGTACTTTTGTCTTCATGGGCCCTTTCTTGTTTTTTTTTTTTTTTTTTAAAGGTTATAATTATATTTTATAAATGTGTTGACATAAAGATGAATATAATCCAGACGAGACTGTGCTCATTTTCCCCTTCTGATTTCAAAAGAAATTAAAACATTTTCATGGCTTCTAAAAGTATGACAAGCCTTGGTGCTGTGAACTACTGTGCCTAATGGATAAGTTGCTGCTGCCTCATTTTCCTGGAGGCTGATGGGTAGGAAACCAGGTAATAGATGGTAGGTTAATCATTTCTCTTTCAGAAAGATGTCAAGGGATGGCAATCTTACAACCTCTTTCTGATTTTAATCATGACATTTATTTCCTCCTTACGCTGGGTCTTGCTGGTTTCTGCAGACCTCCCTCTCTGTTTTGTTATTTTATTGTGCTTTAAATAAGAGTTTGAAAACTCTGGTGGTGTAGTGGATAAGTGCTGTGTCTGCTAACCAAAAGGTCAGCAGTTCAAATCCACCAGGTGCTCTTGAAAACTCTCTGGGGCAGTTCTACTCTGTCCTATAGGGTCGCTATGGGTCAGAATCCACTAGATGGCAGTGGGTTTGGGGTTAAGTGAAAGTTTACAATCCAAATCAATTTGCCACATGAAACCCTGCACCCATGTCACTCTGCAACTCTAACTGCTCCTTCCCCCACCCTGTGACAGCTCCTCTTTTCCACCTTGTACTTCTTGTATCCATTCAACCAACTGCTGTTGCCCTCCACCCTCTCATCTCAGGAGCTGCTCAGACAGCTGAGAGCTGATAGGAGTAGCCTATAGCCAAGTTTGCCAAATGATATGGTTAAGCTACCTGTTTGAAAGTTTCCTGAGGGGTGAGAGTGAACACTGTTCTTTGGGAAAAGTAAGCAGATCTCCTTTTAGACATAGGCGTCCCATGCTGAACTTCGCCTTTGCATATGTTCACTTCTATTGTTCAGATCCTTCTCCATAGGCAGCCTCCACTCTTCAGTTGTCTCTAGACATTGACAAATGTCGGCCTGGGGTGGTGGGGGAGAATTGTTCATGATTGAGGACCACTGCATTAACTTCAGTACAGAACTTATTCTGATTTCACCTGTTTTAGCTCAGACTTTTTTTGTTTACTTTTAGGAGTATGAAATTTTACTACATGTATTAGATGTATATAACTATCGCCACGATCAGGATACAGAACTGCTCTCTCACCATAAACTCTGTGGTTTTACCCCTTCATGTGACACCCTCCCTGAACCTGCAGATCCTGACATGCACTGATCTGTTATTGATTGTTTCAGTTATCTAGTGCTGCTCCAACAAAAATACTACAAAGTGGATGGCGTTAACAAGATAAGTTTATTCTTACACATTCCAGTAGGCTACAAGTCCAAATTTAGAATGTCTGCTCCAGGAGAGCTTTCTCCCTTGTCAGGTCTGGAAGAAAGTCCTTGTGTTACATCAGTCTTTGGACAGGGAGCATCTTGGTGCAGGAGCCTGAGACCTGAAAGGCGCGTTCTACTTCAGTGCGGTGCTTATGTGTCAGTGGTGTGAGGCGCCCAACACTCTGCTTGTTTCCCTATCTTTTTATCCCTTGTGGGATAAAAGGATAAAAGGCGGTACTAGCCACACTCCAGGGAAACTCCCTTTACAATGGAGTAGGGAGGGGACCTTAGGAAGGGATTTACAGTCCCATCCTAATCTTTAACATATAGCAGAGGAACATCACAAAATGGAGGACAATTATAAAATATTGGGAATCATGGCTCAGCCAAATGGCTACACACATTTTTGGGGGGACACAGTTCAATTCATGGCGTCCATCTTCATAGTTTTGTCTCTTTTAGAATGCTATATGAATGGGGCCATACAGTATCTAACATTTGGGACTGACTTATTAAGGCTGTGATGCAATTTAAGATATTTGTTTAAATTGAGGATCATAATTTTGCCTATGCAAGTCCAAATGTTCAAATGTCATTTATTGAAAAGGTTATCCTTCCTCCACTGAATTGCTTTTGCACTTTTGTCAAAAATCAGTGGGATATATTTGTGTGGGTCTACTTCAGTGTTCTTGATTCTGTTCCTTTCATCTATATAGCTGTCCCTCTGCCAGTGCCACACAATCTTGGCTACTGTCCAAGCCAAGTGCCGTCGAGTCATGAGTTGGCTACCGTAGCTATATAATAAATCTTGGAATCAGATAAATGGATG
Organism: Heterohyrax brucei; assembly: GCA_028571685.1. Classification (NCBI taxonomy): domain Eukaryota; kingdom Metazoa; phylum Chordata; class Mammalia; order Hyracoidea; family Procaviidae; genus Heterohyrax; species Heterohyrax brucei. Next base: position 140,898,936 of record CM053166.1, read on the forward strand.
TTTCCTACTTTATTCCTATGTAGCAGGAAGTGTTTATCATACCTATCAGTGCTAAGGAACCCTGCTCGAGTAATGGTTAAGTGTTAATGTCTGCAAACCGAAAGGTCATCGGTCTTAGTTATCCAGATGCTCCTTGGAATCTATATGGAATGGTTCCACTGTGTCCTATAGGGCCACTAAGGGTTGGAATTGACTTGATGGCAAGAGGTTTTGTATTTTGGTTTTATCAGCACTAATGTGAGGTTGGCCTCTATCTTGGGAGTCCCTGGTGGGTACGAATGGTCAATGTACTCAAGTGCTAACTGACAATTTGGAGGCTCAAGTTCACCTACAGGCACCTTGGAAGAAAAGCCTGGCAATCTACTTCTGAACGAACAATCAGCCATTGAAAACCCTGTGGAGCCAGTTCTACTCTAACAGACGTGAGGTCGCCACGAGTTGGGGTCGACTTGACCACACCTAGTAATTCCTCTTCTGACTGTGTCATTTTCCCGCCTCATCTCTGTTAAATATGGTAGTTGGAAGCAGCAACTTGTCTTCCTATTCACCCTTGTTTGACTCATCCTAATAAAATATATTTCCTAAGCTAACTAAGCAGTTTCCTGTTTTAGGTACTTGTTCTCTGCTGTTTAGGAAGCCCCTAGTGCTAATCCAAGTACATTATTTGGTTAGCTTAACAAGGCCTGGAGTTTATATGAGATGTTATGATAAAACAAGGGAAAATAGAAAAGAAGAAGAAGAAGAAAAAGGTTTCCCTTGGTGGCATGGTGGTTAAGAGCTTGGTTGCTAATCAAAAGGTGAACAGTTTAAATCCATCAGGAGCTCCTTGGAAACCCTATGGGACAGTGCGACTCTGTCCTATAGGGTCACTGTGAGACAGAATTGACTCGATGGCAATGTTTTTCTGGGGGGATTGTTTTGGCATTTTTAGTAAAACCTATCACCCTAAGTCTCTGGGATGGGTGGGGGACCCATCCTAGAGACCCTGCTTAAGTTTCTGCAGGGAAGGAGAATTTTGCCCCTAGTCTCTCATAAGCATTAGACACCTTTCCCTTACCTGGCTTCACAGGATATGTGTACGGATGTCCTTCGGTACAGGCCGGCTAGGCAGACCCCTAGCAAGTCAGGGGCTATCTGAATGACTACCTGTGCTGAGATAGTGCCCCCACATGTTTACGCCAGTGACTGAGATTTCCACTGTTGCAGCACTCCTCTAGGAGTACGGGTTTCCCAGATGTGGGTCATACAAAGCTCTTTCACAGACTTCAGACATTTCAAATGCCATCTATACCATTATTTACTAAATAATTTTCTTTCAGTGGATTCACAATGGACTATGCCCTTGTCTTTGTCTATGTGGTCATGGGCTTGCTGTGTTAGTTATATTCATTGCAAGTGTCCAAGCAATTCTCCCTGGGTTCTGCAGCCACAGCAGTGTGGCTTGCTTTTCTCTGTGGCCTGAATGAGGATCCAGAGGTCAAGCTCCCTTTCTTTTCACAGTGACAGGCATCATCACTCCTGGAATACGTACTCCTAAACCCGTTTTGGAGGTCCTAGGGTGGCACAAGCAGTTAGTGCTTGACTACTAACAGAAGGGGTGGTGTTTTGAGCCCACCTAGTGGTGATGAGGAAGAAAGGCCTGGCAATATGCTTGTGTAAAGATTACAGCAAAAGCCCAAAAATCCCTATGGAACAGTTCACTTCTGTAACACATGAGGTTGCCATGAGCTGGATGGCAATGATTTTGGTTTGGTTTTTGGAAATATCTGCAGTTACTACTCTCAGGAAGAGGATTATGCTGTCTACATAAACAGCTGTGACTCCAGGTTGGTTTGCAAATACTTTGACTAGCAACTTTTCACACTGCTGGATTGCCATATATCGGGTGCAGTAGGTGTGCAAAATTTACAAGTCACTTCCACTGGAGCTCTGATTGGGCACATACGAGATCTTTCTTCTTTGGCTTTTGCCATCTATAAAGAGTTGATTTTGAATGGGATTCACACCTCCTCGAGGTGAGACATACAGCGACGTGACTACCATTAGAAACCAGCCAGACAATCATATCAAGTGGCAATACTGAAATACCAACTTTCATACCGTAGGAGTTCTAGTCAGGCAGTAACAAATGGGATAATTTCTCCTCTTAAACTGAGTTGGAGGACCCTAGAGCAGAATCAGTTCCAAATATCAGGAGATGGAAGCCTGAGTCTAACCTCTGATCAGAACAATACTTTTGTAACAATTCTTTTTACTCAGAGTCTCTCACACCTGAGCTTCCCTCAGGCCATCTCTCTCTCTCTCTTTATAATTGTACTTTAGATGAAGGTATACGGAGTAAATTAGTTTCTCATTACACAATCAATACACATATTGTTTTGTGACACTGCTTGCATACTCCAAGACCAGTCAATACTCTCCCCTTATCTTCCTTGCCCCTGGTCTGCTGTGTCGCTTTATTCTCAATTTGTTTTTTGAGTCCGTCTAAACTTTGGCAGTAGAGTGAGCCTTAGGAGGGACATCATCACTGACCATTTTAGGTGTCTGTGTGCCATGCTCTCACATGCTCTCAGGGGTTCTCCAGTCTCTGTCAGGCCAGCAGGTTTTTTTTTTTTTTAATTAGAATTTTATTCTACATTTTTCTCCTTCTCTGTCCCAAGCTGTTTACTGTGATGCCTGCCAGAGCAGTTGCTGGTGGTAGCTGGGCACCATCTCACTGACCTGGACTCAGACTGGTGGGCGCTGTGCTACTCGTGAGCCACTGCTCCTCTGGACGGATCCTTCCCTTGTGCCTTTAGTCTTCCTCATTTTCCCTTGCTCCAGACAGGTGAGAGCAGTGGAGTATCTTAGATGGCCGCTCAGCACCTTTTAAGATGCCAGATACTACTCATCAAAGTAGGATATAGAACATTTTCTTTTTTATTAAAAAGCATTGTGCTTTAAGTGAAAGTTTACAATCCAAATCAATTTGCCATATAAAACACTCACACACACAACTCTATGCAATTCTTAGCTGCTCTCCCCCCACAGAACAGCACACTCCTCTTTTCCACCCTGTACGTCCAGTATTCACCACTCAGTTGCTGTTCCCTGCCCCCACTTCGTCCTCTCATCTTGCCTCTAGACAGGACCTCTTCCTACAGTCTCAGGTATGTATTTAAGCCAAGAAGCACACACTTGACCAGCATCGCTCTGTGTCCTATAGTCCAGTCCAAACTTTGGGCAGTTGGCTTTGATACTTCTTTCAGCTCTGGGCTAACAGAGAGTCCAGGGGCCGTGTCCTCAGAGGATCCTACAAGATGTCAGACCATCAAGTCTGGTCTTTTGATAGAGTTCTAGATCTGCACCCCCATTTCTCTCCCATTGCATCAGGGAGTCTACATTTTGTTCCCTGTCAGGGCAGTCACTGGTAAAGGCTGGGCACAATCTAGCTCTTTTGGTCTCATGCTGGTGTAGTCTGCCAAACATATGGCTCCTTCTGTCTCCGGGCTCATATTTTCCTCATGTTTTTGATATCCTTCATTCTTCTCTGCTCCAGGTAGATTGGAACCAACTGATGCTCCTTAGATGGCAGCTTGCTAGCATTTAAGATGCCAGACGTCACTCACCAAATGGAATGCAGAACTAATAAAAAGGGGTGCATCCTGAGAAGACCTCAATTGATGGTCCAGCGGTTTCGGGGTTCCCCTGGGAGCATGGACCCTGGCCCTGATGCTGCCCTTGCCCATAAATCATAACGAAGATCCACTCTTCGGACAGGAGTGGATTGGACTTGGCAACGCAGAGTGACCATATATTGGATGCACTTTATGGTTCTATGCATCTATAGGACATCATCCTGCTGACCTCTGGCTGGAGGAAGGAGATTGGCTGGAGAGGAGGGGAAAGGAGACTGTTGGGAGGATGAGACATGTATGGAGCAGAGAGGAATAGTGTGCTGTCACCGGGCAGGGAGAGCAGTGGAAGCTGCGTATAGGTGGGCATGTAAATTTATACAGGAATGTACATTTTCACTCAGTCATATCAAATAAAAAAAAATTGTTATGCCAATTAGACTAGGTGTCTCCCTGAAACCATGGTCCCCAGACCCCTGGGCTTGCTACTCTGACCTTTGAAATGTTAGGTGGTATTTAGGAAACCTCTTAACTTTTGCTGTAGTCTAGCAGTGTTAATCTCCCTTCTACTGTGTACTGCCAGTTCCTTCACTTAAACAAACTGCTGTCTACTATCTAATGTATGAATGTCCCTCTCCTTCCCTTGTAACTATTAAAGATTATTTTCTTCTGTACTTAAACCTTTTCTTGAATCCTTGTAATAGTTGTGTCATACGGTATTTGTCTTTTTATGACTGACTGATTTCATTCAGCATATTGTCTGCGAGATGACTCCATGTAATCAGATGTTTCCCAGTGTCATCACTGTTTTTTTTCATTGCGTAGTATTCCATTGTGTGAATATATCATAGTATGTTTATCCACTCTTGTGTTGATGGCACCTAGGTGGATTCCATCTTTTTGCTATTGTGAACAGTGCTGAAATAAACATTGGTGTGCACATATCTGTTCATTTGACAGCCCTTATTTCTCTAGGATATGTTCCAAGAAGTGGGATTGCTGGATCATGTGGTATTTCTATTTCTAGCTTTTTAAGAAAGCACCAAATAGACTTCCATAGTGGTTATACCACTTTGCATTCCCATGAGCCGTGTAGAAGAATTCTAGTCTCTCCACAACCTCTACAGCACTTATTATTTTGTGTTTTTTGGATTAATGCCAGCCTTGTTGGGGCAAAATGGTATCTCATTTGTACTTTTGATTAGGATTTCTCTAATGGCTGATGATCTTAAGCATATTAAGAGTGGCCACTCAGTCTGGGCTGGCAGAAGGGCAGAAGCAGACCAGCCTGGGGCTCAGAATTCCATGGATAATTCCTGAAGCTCACTGATGGAAATAATTGGAGGTAGATGGGAAAAACCAAACCCTTTACTGTGGAGTAGATTCCAAACAGGACTAAATCAATCTTTTCAAAAGGATCCAAATTACAAGTTTAGTTTGTTGAATGAATAAATGTATTAGTTTATAAGTTTTTAAATCGGTGATTTCAGATCTGTTGTTGTGTGCCATTGATTCTGACACTTAACCTTTGCATTTCCAGGTCAGGTTCCTACCTCTTGCACCATTACAGTCAATTTCCCTTAAAATAGGTGGAAGGCACCAGATGTTTTTAAAGAACATTATTCTAGGAGGTGAGTGTTCTCTTTAATCTCATAACATCATCTATTTCCCCATGGAATCATAACTGCCCGGGTTGATATACCACACCCAACTTTCATCTTTAACTTAAAAAAAGGAGATTCTGTTTTTAGAAGGTGAAGGAAGGGCATTCATTGCTGTCAAGTGAACAGTGACTCAAAGTGCCCCTACAGGGTAGAGTAAAACTGTCCCATAGGGTTTCCAAGGCTGTAAATCTTTATGGAAGCTGACTGCCACATCTGTCTGCTAACATAGAGGCTGGGGGGTTAGAATCACTGGCCCTTTAGTAGCCCAGCACTTTGCTATGGGTCCATTAAGGCTCCTTCCAGAATTCCAAATCCAAATTTCCTTTGGGAAAGAGGACTTTCTGTTATGATGATAATTATCATGACCAGTTTCTTATATTGTGGCATGGTTATCATCACTGTCTGTCTTACACCTAAGTGGGAATAAGTGCTCTGGGCAAAAAAAAAAAAAAAAATGTTGGAAAGAGGGGAAAAGAAGTCTATAGGGCTTTGAGCATCTGGAGAAAAAAGGGTGTGTGTTGTAAAAGACTCTTCACAGTAAGGTTAAAGGAGACCAGCACTCTAAGCAGAAGACACTGCAGGTGAATTCAGAAGTCCTCAGTTTTCCCAAGGCTGCAATTACCACTCCTCTTTTCTGTCCCATCAGGTTGTGCTAAAGGACCAGTACGTATTTGGCTCTTAGACGCACACCTCCTTTCCCCAAACCCAAACCCCAACTCTCTGTTGTCGAGTCGATTCCAAATCACAACGACCCTATAGGGACAGAGTAGAACTGTTCCTGCGGAGTTCCCAAGACTGTATCTTTACTGAGTGGCAGCCGAATGCTTTAACCGCCGTGCCACTAGAGGTCCGTCCCTCCAAATGCCTGGAAATTTCTGGATTAGAAAAAGTAACTTTAGCACGCCCTCAAGTGGCCAAATGGAATACTGTGGCGGTGGTTTTTGATAGAAGTTGTTTGCCGCGAAAATGCATTCAGGAATCACCACTGGCTCTTGGAGCGTTGCTAGGCACCAAGCAGGGCAACTTGTGCAGAGATGGCATTCTTCCCTGTAGGGCACCGATTCTCTGATTGGCCTTGGAGCCCTGGAATAATCTTGCCAAGTTTATTCTGGACACTACATGCCTCCTCCTCAACTGCAGTGTGGCATAGGTCTATTTTAGAAATTAAAGTGAAGTTGAATCCTTAGATTTAAATATCATTATGAACTTAATTCTTAAACTAAGTGATGCTGCCTCTAGAATGGCCAAAGATGATTTGTGTGTGGATTTCCTATCTAAACAGACTAGAGGGGCAAGGATGGCTGAGTATGGATATTTTAAACTTTTTTCAGTTTTGGAATAATCTCAGATTTACAGAGAAGTTGTAAAGGTAATACAAAGAATTCTCACATCTCTGCACAAGTTGCCCTGCCTGGTGCTATGTCCTTCTCAGTACACCACAACCCACTGCTGTCGAATCTATTCCGACTCATAGTGATCTTATAGGATGGAGTAGAACTGCCCCATAGAGTTCCAAGGAGCAACTGGTGGATTTGAACTGCTGACCTTTTTGTTAGCAGACGTAACACTTGACCACTGTGCCACCAGGGTTTCCTTTCAGTGCACAAGATGGCACTTTGTCTTGATAATAGATTTTGATCAAGCATTATGATCTTAGTGTTATGAATGTTGAAAATCACACATGTAAATAAACTCATGTTTCCTATAGGCACAAGGGAATTTCAGTTGTGGGGTGAGACAAAAGCAGAAATGTGGAAAAATCACCCGTTGTCTCCTGACTAACCTAAGAATGCTTTCTGGGGGTGGGGGGGATTTCAGAAACTTCAGGCTGAGACAGGCTGACAGTTGTCAGGGAGTTTTGATATATGAAGATATTGGTGGTTAAGTTCCCAGTTTTTCCCCCCCTCATCCTCTCTTGAGAATTGGAAAGGAAGTCTCCTGAGTTTTAATCTCAGCTGTACTTGATGGCATAGTAGGCTAAGTGCTACATCTGCTAATCAAAAAGTCAGCAGTTCAAATCCTCCAGATGATCCTTGGAAACTCTATGGGACAGTTCTACTCAGCCCTATACGGTTGTTATGAGTTGGAATCTACTCAGTGGTGCTGGGTTCATTTTTTGTGTTTTGTAGTTCAGTTGAGGTCTCTTTGAGGTGTAAACAGTTTGCACTCGACTGCTAACCTACAGGTTGGTCATTTGAACATATCCAGTGGTGCTTTGGAAGAAAGGGCTGGCAATCTACTTCTGTAAAGATTAAACCCAAACCCATTGCCGTCTAGTGCAGCCAAGAACCCAAGTGGAGTAGTTCTACACTTGAGTCACCATAATTTGGAACTCTGGTAATGGGTTTAGTTTTGGTTTGTATTTTAGCTGCTGTGTGGTACTCTGTAACAGCCAGCTGATATCTTTTCCTGGCTACCTAACCCACATAGGGAAGGTTGCTTTGAAAGCTTTGGCTAGAGAAATGAAGAGAAAATATGAGCATTCATCAGCTGGATTTGTCATGGTACCAAACTGAACTGTTTGCTCCTCTGAAGTACTCTTGGCTTCTATAATCAAATTTAACATGTTTCCGCATAGCCCTTAACTTCAGATGGAGGACTCACTGCTACCGGAGAATACCAAGCCTTTTTTACATATTCATTTGTAGTGGAAGTGAAGGTCTGAAACCAAGCACCTAATTTAGCCACTGATAGCAAACTTTGGAGCCCTGGTGGTGCAGTGGTTAAGAGCCATGGCTGCTAACCAAAAGGCTGACAGTTCAAATCCACCAGTCATTCCTTGGAACCCTGTGGGGCAGTTCTACTCTGTCTTGTAGGTTCTCTATGAGTTGGAATCAACCTGATGAGAGTCAGTTTAGTTTTTGATCGTGAACGTTAATTTTTAAGTTACTGTAGAAGTTCTAGCATACTATATACTTTCAGTTAGAAAAGTACAGAGATGACTTTTAAAATAGCAACAGTCATTACTTTCTAGGCTCATGTGCTTGGCTGCATGTGGCATTTTTCCCCCCTTGCTTCTTGTTGAACATTTTGCTGGCTGTTTGGGGATCCCATAAGTTTTAATTCCATTGCAATTTATTTGTATTGTATTTTCTGAGCTTTGACTGATGAATTATGTTGATCATTACCCAAACTGCAGAGTACTTTTGTCACTGACCCTTTAAATGTTGTAACACCCTGATTGGATATTTAATTTATTAAATACTTCAGGAGTTCTGATGCAGTTAGCTTTTCAATTCCTGGACTACTTACTTGCCTTCTCATGTATTCGTACGGAAACTTACTTTTATTCTGAAAGGTCAGTTCAAATATGTCCTCCTGCCTTAATGGGTCTTACAATCATGGGAGGGAGACAGATGTCAAACAACTAAGTAGAAAAACACAAGAATTTCAAAAGGCATGAAAGTATAAAACAAAATGATGTGAAAGAGAATTATTGGCTTGTGGAATAGTTACAGTAGGCCCCTCTGAAGAGGTGACACATGAGCTGACACTGAAGGAGGGGACAGCTTTGTTTGTTGATAATAACCAGTGAAGATGAAACAAAATAAGCCAGAAAGTGCTACTCATTGGCTAAATGTTGGAGGGTCTTTTAGGTCACAGTGAAGTTTTCATTTTATTTTAAATGTGATAGAAAGCTTGAAACCATCCCATCACACTTAGAACAAATCCCAAATTCTTTACTAGAGCCTACCAACCCTACATAATCTTCCTCCTCATCCCATACTCTTCCCCTCTCCCTCTATGTTCAGCCACACTGGTTTTATTTCTGTTCCTTGAACATGTCAAACTTGCCCCTGCCTCAGGACCTTTGCATTAGCCATTCTCTGTGTGGAGTGCATTTTCTCCAGTTTGTTCCAGGGCTAGCTACTTCTCATCACTCAAAATTTAGCTTAAAAATTGTCTTGTCAGAGAGTCCTTCCCTGACTGTGTTAGTCATCTAGTACTGCTATAACAGAAACACCAAAAGTGGATGATTTTAACAAAGAGAAATTTATTTCCTCACAGTAAAGTAGGCTAAAACTCCAAATTCAGATCAATGTTTTTCCAAACTAGGAGTTTCTCTGAAAAGGGACTCTGGAACCAGAGGATGGACTTTGCTCCTGCCACTGCTTCCCTGGTGGTATAAGGTCCCTAATTCTCTGCTTCCTTCCCCTTCCTTTATATCCCCAGAGATTACCTCAAGGCACAATACAGTCTTATAGATTGAGTCCTGCCTCACCACACAGTCATCACCCATACTCCCTCATTAGCATCATAGAGGCAGGATTTACAACCTGTAGGAACATCACACAATACCAGGAATCATGGTCCAGCCAAATTGCTACACACAAGTTTTGGGGCACACAATTCTTTTCAATCTACAGTAACCATAGAGCCACTGTCTAGCCCATCACCCTAGCTGATTCATTATCTGAAAGTTTCTGGTTGCTTTATTTTTTATTTATTGTCCTTTTTCTCCTTACTTAGACTGTAAGCTCTGTGACAGCAGTGATCTTATTTGCATCATTCTCTACTATATCCTTAGTGCCTAACACAGTGCCTGACAAATGGAAAACTCTCGGCAAATATTTGCTGAATGAATCAATGAGGACATGAAAATAGTTCAGATTTAAAGGGTGAATGGAGTTGGTTACGGAAGGAAGAATGGAAACAAGGAAGCATAGCTCCAGGAAGAGTGGGCAAAGGCTAGTAGGTGGCAGAGAGCATAAGTGGAACATGAAAGTTTCTTGGGAAAGGGCTGGGGCATCAGGAGATCCTGAAGAACCTTGCAAGCCATGTTGAAAAATCTCTCAGAAGTCCTCTAGACTAGGAAACACCAAGTTTTCTGTCCTGGGTAATACAAGAATGATCTTTTCAAGGCACATCCATTTTCACGTGGAGATACCCTTTTTGTGGTTCCTTAACTGGTGGTGTAGTGGTAAAGGGGTGCAGCTTCTAACTAAATGGTCAGCAGTTTGAATCCACCAGGCACTCATTAGAAACTCTATGGGGCAGTTCTGCTGTGCACTGTAGGGTCACTATGATTCAGAAATCGACTCAGTGACAATGGGTTTGATTTTTGGCTTTTAACTCAGCAGGGCAGGGAAACCCTGGTGGTGTAGTGGTTATGAGGTAAGGCTGCTAACCAAAAGGTTGGCAGTTCAAATCTACCAGGTGCTCCTTAGAAACACTGTGGGGCAATTCTACTTTGTTCTATAGGATCGGAATCAACTGGACAGCAGTGGGTTTAGTTTTTGGTAACAGCAGACTGTTAACTACCTGTTGGAGGTGGAAGCTGAGGAAGTTCTCTTTTGCTAACCTTGAAAGTTAGTCTCATTTGACTTCCTTGTTCCACTGTGGAGGCTAATTAAAAACTTGAGCAGTTTTCTTAAGTTCCTACCCCACAACCTCTTCCCTCATTCTCAGCATATGATGTCATAACCAAAGAGAACACAGAGACCAGCAAGAAAGAATTTCTTCAGCTAGGGCCGGGGTTAGGGTGAGGTGAGGGAGGCACTTGCCTCAGGTGCAAAATTTAAGGGGTTGCCGAAAGCTCAGTAATCTAGGTAATTTTGCTTTTTTAAAAAAACTGTGCTTTAGATGAGTGCTTACAGAACAAATTAGTTTTCTCACCATACAGTTAAACATATGTATATTGTATTGTGACACTGGCTACAAGCCCCGCAACATGCCAACACTCTCCCTCGAGTGTTCCAGATTACCAGCTTTGCTGTCCCCTTCTGCCTTCTAGTCCTTGCCCCTAGACTGGTGTGCCCTTCAGTCTCATTTTGTTTTACGGGCCTATCTAATCCTTGGCTGCACGATGAACCTCAGGAGTGACTTCAGTACTGAGTTGAAAGGGTATCTGGGGGCCATACTCTGGGGGTTTCTCTGGTCTCTGTCAGGCCAGCAAGTCCAGTCTTTCTTTTTGATTCAGAATATTGTTCTACATTTTTTTCCAGCTCTGCTGGGGACCCTCCTTTGTGATTCTTACCGGAGCATTCAGTGGTGATAGCTGGGTAGATAAATATTTTAATGCAATATTACAAAAAAAATTCATGCAAATAAGCTTCAATCAACAAAATTTCAAAAACTGTCATAAGAACAAAATCAGTAACAGTGCCATGCTGACCATATTGGAGCCTGAGGTAAAGAGAAAGGTGTGTGCATCATATACACAAAAGTTTTAATGTCTTAAAACCTTTTTTTCCAGAACACTACAGTAGTTGAAAGAATATTGAAAAATTGAAAGCGTTCCTATCTCTTGCCAGTGTTTCACATTTGTCAAGTATACTTTCAAAGATACTTTCTCTTACTTGTCATAACTTACGACTGTCAATTGGAAATGAGATAAGAAAAAAAGTAGATGCTAAAAATGCTATTGATGAGTTTGCTTCCTTTAAAGTCCACCACCACCACCAGCTGTCATGGAGTTGATTCTGATTCACACCAACTTTGCATGTGTCAGACTAGAACTTCCAAGGCACCTCTGGATGACTTTGAACTGCTTTTTTTTTTTTTTTGGTTAGTTAGATGAGTGCTTAACTGCTCATACCACCCAGGAACTTCTCTCTTAAAGCCAGGAAAGATAAGTTATAATAAACTCTTTTTTGAGTATAAATGCTTAAATATAAAATAACGTTGCTATGATCTCACTTATGTAAAATAAGCATATGTATGGAAGCCGACTCGACGGCACTTGGCCTGGCTTGGCATGGAAGCCAAAGTTTATTAGTGGTTACCAGGGTGGAAAGGTGGGAGAAAGGGAGATGGCTCAGAACCAGGCTGTGTTTCGTTCTGTTAGGTGTCACTGGCACTAAACAACAACAACAGCTTTTTTTACTTCTGAATGTTTTCAACTAATGTCCTGGAAAAAATTAACCATAAAAATGTACATCATAAATGTGTATAGGAGAGTCCATTTTTCCTTTTACCTCAGGCACCATTGTGTCATGGGCATGGCTGTGGTTCCATGCTGACTACACGGTTCCGACTCAGAGTGACCCCGTGAACAACAGAATGAAGCACTGCCTGGTCTTGCATCATGTCCACAATCATTTTTATGCTTAAGCCCATTGTTGCAGCTATTGCATCAAAATACATTTTGTTGAGGATCTTCTTCTTTTTTGCTGACCCTCCGCTCTACTGAACATGATGTCCTTTTCAAGGGACTAATCCTTCCTGACAACATGTCCAAAGTGTGTGAGATGCAGTCTTGCCATCTTTGCTTCCAAGGAGCACTCTGGTTGTACTTCTTCCAGAGTAGATCTGCTTGTTCTTTTGGCAGTCTGTGGTCCATTCAATATTCTTATCCAACACCACAATTCAAAGGCATCAGTTCTTCTGTCTGCCTTATTCATTATCCAACTTTCGCATGTGTATGATGTGATTGAAAATACCATGGCTTGGGTCAGGCTCACCTTAGTCTGACAGGTGACATCTTTACTTTTGAATATTTTAAAGAGATCCTCTGCATCAGATTTTGCCACTGCAAAGCATCTTTTGATTTCTTGACTGCTGCTTCCATGGGCATTGATTGTGGAACCAAATAAAATAAAATTGTTGACAGCCTCGATCCTTTCTCCATTTATCATGATGTTGCTTACTGGTTCAGTGGTGAGGATTCTTGTTTTCTTGATATTGACGTGCAATGCCTACTGAAGGCTGTGGCCTTTGATCTTCATCAGTAAGTGTTTCAACTCCTCTTCAATTCCAGCAAGTAAAGTGATGTCATCTGCTTAACACAGGTCATTAATGAGTCTTTCTCGAATCCTAATGCCTCGTTCTTCTTCATGTGATCCACCTACTTGAATTATTTGCTGGGCATACAGATTGAAAAGGTATGGTGAAAACATACAACTCTGACACACATGTCCTGACTTTAAACTGTGCAGTGTTCCTTTGTTCTGTTCACACGACTGCTTCTTGACCCATATATAGATTCCTTAAGAGCACAATTAAATGTTCTGGAATTCCCATTATCTGCAGTGTTAGCCACAATTTGTTACGATCCACACAGTCAAATGCCTTCGCATAGTCAACGAAACACAGGTAAACATCTTTCTAGTTATTCCCTGCCTTCAGCTAAGATCTACCTGGCACCAGCAATGATATCTCTAGTTCCACGTCTTCTCCTGAATCTGGCTTGAATTTCTGGCAGTTCCTTGTCAATATACTGTTTCAGTTGCTTTTGAATAATCTTGAGCAAAATTTTACTTCTGTATGATACTAATGATATTGTTCAGTAATTTCTGCATTTGGTTGGATCACCTTTCCTTGGAATGGGCATAAATATGGATCTCTTCCAGTCAGTTGGCCAGGTAACTGTCCTCCAAATTTCTTGGCATAGACAGGTGAGTACTCTCAGCACTGCATCTGTTTGTTGAAATATCTCAGTTGATATTCCATTAATACCTGGAGCCTTGTTTTTCACCAATGCCTTCAGTGCAGCTTTGAACTCTTCCTTCGGTACCATCAGTTCCTGATCACATGCTACCTGCTACCTCTTCAAATGGCTGAACATCAGCTAATTCTTTCTGATGTAGTGACTGTGTATTCCTTCCATTCCTTTTGATGCTTTCTGAGTCATTTAATATTTTCCCTGTATAATCCTTCACTATTGCAACTCGAGGCTTGAAGTTTTTCTTCAGTTCTTTCTGCTTGAGAAATGCAGAACGTGTTCTTCCCTTTTGGTTTTCTATTTCCGGTTTTTTGCACATGTCATTTGCATATGTATTTTGTCTTCTTGAACTACCTTTTGAAGTCTTCTGTTCAGTTTTTTTTTTTTTTTTTACTTCATCCTTTCTTCCTTTTGCTTTAGCTACTCTATATTCAAGAGCAAGTTTGAGAATCTCTTCTGACATCCAGTTTGGTCTTTTCTTTCTTTCCTGTCTTTTTAATGACTTCTTGTTTTCTTTGTGGATGGTGTCCTTGATGTCCTTGCACAATTCATGTGGTCTTCAGTCATCAGTGGTCAACACATCAAATCTGTTCTTGAGATGGTCTTTAAATTCAGAAGGGATATATACTCAAGGTCGTACTTTGGCTCTTGTGGATGTGTTCTAACTTTCTTCAGCTTCAATTTGAACTTGCTTATGAGCAATTGATTATCTGTGTCAGAGTCAGCACCTGGTCTTGTTTGGATTGCTAGTATGGAGCTTTTCCATTGTCTTTTTCCACAGATATAGTTGATTTGATTCCTGTGTATTCCATCTAGTGAGGTCTGTGTGCATAGTTGCTGTTTGTGTTGGTGAGAAAAGGGATTTGCAATGAAGAAGTTGTTGCTCTTACAGAATTCTGTCATGTGATCTCTGGTATCATTTCTATCCCCAAGGCTGTACTTTCCAACTACTGATCCTTCTTCTTTGTTTCCAGTTTTTGTATTCCAGTCATCAGTAATTATTATCAGTGCATCCTGACTGTATGTTCAGTCAATTTCTGACTGCAGAAGCCAGTAAAAATCTTCAGTTTCTTCATCTATGACCTTAGTGGTTGGTGCCTAAAATTGAATAATAGTCCTATTAACTGGTCTTCCTTGTAGATTTGTGGATATTATCCTATCACTAACAATATTGTTCTTCAGGACAGTACATGAAATGTTATTTTTGACAATGAATGCAACACCATTCCTCTTCAAGTATTTGTTCGCATCATGGTAGATCAGATGATTGGCTGATTCAGAATGGCCAGTACCAGTCCACTTCAGCTCACTAGTGCCTAGGATATCTATGTTTATGTGTTCCATTTCATTTTTGATGATTTCCGGTTTTCCCAGATTCATACTTCATGCATTCCACATTCCAGTTATTAGTTGATGTTTGCAGCTATTCCCATTTTGAGTTGTGTCATATCAGCAAGTGAAGACCCTGAAGGCTTTACTCCATTCATTTTATTAAGGTCAACTTTACTTTGAGGAGACAGCTCTTCACCAGTCGTCTTCGGAGTGCCTTCCAACCTGGGAGGCTCATTTTCCAACACTATATCTGACAATGTTCCGCTGCTATTCATCAGGTTTTCGTTGGCTAATTCTTTTCAGAAGTAGACTTCCGGGTCTTTCTTCCTAGTCTAGCTTAGTCTGGAGGCTCAGCTGAAATCTGTCCACCATGGGTGACCCTGCTGGTATCTGAATACTGGTGGCATAGCTTGCAGCATCACAGCAACACACAAGCCACCATAGTACGGCAAACTGACAGACTAGTGGAGGATGGGCATGGTAGGGTCCTCAATTTTCAGCTACCAGAGTTGTGAGGCAACTCAGCTAGCTAACGGATATACACATGTTTTCTACTACTGGGGCTTAACATCTGAAAAATAGCAAGTAGGAGAAATAAGGCTGGAGAGGTAAGCAGGAGCCAGATCATGTAGCTTCTTGTAAAATAGTTTCACCCTTCTTACCAAAAGTATATAGGTCATATGCAAAGTTAGTTAGGCAGATATGGTACTTGTCTTCTGGCAGTTCATCCAAGATTTGTCATCTGGGAGATTTTGCATTGTAGTACACTGTTTTCCCTTTATCTAGAATGGTAATTAAGACTGGTGTTGAATAATAATGTTGTTTTCTTTTTCTTTTTGACCAAAAGATATATGAGAATCGATAATGCAGTTTAAGGAATATCTGTTTTGTACCTGATAAGAACCAGGGAGTCCTGGAGGCTCAATGATTTAGAGCTCAGTTTTTCAAATCCAGGCAGCTCCTTGGAAAGCCTATGGGGCAGTTCTCTGTTCTATAAGGTGACTGTGAGCAAGAACTGACTCGATGGCCATTTTTTTTTTAAGAACTAGGTGTTTTCCCAATGTGTTACTTTAAATAAGTACGAATTTCTGCGAAGTGTAATATTTCATCTTTAAGGAAATCGGGAGATTTTTGTATTCTACTCTGTGTTTGTTGTTTTAAATCTTTGGGGTCATTGTGAGTTGGAATTAACTTGCTCACAATTTTCTGCACATACACTTTAGGGACCTTGATTATGTTTTCCACATTTGTTTTGATACACAGTGTTATCTTCTCCTTTCCTCTTTTAGAGTAAAAGGGATGCTCCAGGAAGATCCACTTGGATTTTGTGGCTTCTTTCATCCCAAGTTCACTTCCTCCAGTTCCAGAAGGACTTTCTTGGCTTCATAAAAGCATCTCTATTACACAGATGAGCCATATAGAGTCCAGAACTGTCCTGTAACTGGGTCAATGTCATAGACCTACTACATGCAGAGCCAAGATTGAACTCAGCTCTCTGAAGGATTGCTTCCACTCTACGACAGTCATTTAGATTCTGGGGGCATCTATAGATAGCATAAGATATAGCCTCTAATTTCCATAAGTTTACAGCATAATTGAAGAGATGAGTCATGATACATGAAAGATAAGTACCAGTACAGGGTTGTTTATCATTCAGTGAAAGGGTATAGTATAGACAATGAAGAACACGAGTCTGAGAGAACTGTTTTAATTGTTGTGGAATACGTAGCTAGTATCTTCTTGCATCAAAATATTTTATGAATTTTCAGAAGCAGCTCTTCACGCTGTTGGTTTTAAGTGGCCTATGTGCTTTAACTCTTCCTCAAGCCTCACATAGTATCACTGCTGTTTTGAATTGCCTTTCTTACCCATTCCTCTCCTCCCAGTGCCAGGGCATATGTAGCATTGTATAATTACTGACAGTTCCTTTTTGACATGGAAAGACACCAGGTGAATATAAGAATGTGCTCAAGATTCACCACTCACTGATGCCACAGAGCTAAGAGGAAGATACATTTACCTGGGTGCCTTTCTTTGTGTGCCAAATATAGGTGTTGCCCCAGGAGGCTAGTAGAGGGACTCTTCAGAGCACTTCAGAAAGGGGGTAGCAAGTGGCTCAGGGTCTGGAAGAGAGAAGCGGCCATTTCTAGTCTCTCATGTTTTGGTCATTTCAGATACGTGCCTTTGCTAAACCAATATGCCCCCCTTCTGTCTGGCTGGGATGTTCAATAGTTTTGACTGGCAAGGACTTGCCATTTCTGGATTTAAATAGAGTTTAATAAGGGCAGTTGCATTTCTTCACATTCTAGAGCTATATATTTTTTTCTTGTGGGTTAAAAAAAAAGTGCATATGAAAAAGTCCCAGATTCATTATGCTTCGATCATAGCAGGGAATTTATAGCAAGAGCCCAGCTGTTTGCAGCTTATGTCAGAGTTTTTTGAACCTCTTGTAATTGAGTTCACATTTTTGAATCGGAGACTAGTATTCAGAGGAGCTCACTTCCGAGTTTTCAGGTTTCCAGGCCAAGCAACTGGCTCTTAAATCTATTTTGGACTGTTCTTCCCCTTATACCTTCTCCTATCCACATTCAGAGCAATTTTGCTCCTTTTCTGGAACTAGGCCTATGGCTGTGCAACTCTCTTTCAGTGCAGATGCTGTTCTAACTATCCTTTTTGAAGGAACAAAAAAAATTCCCCACAACTTTGTGTCTTAGCTCTTGCCTTTGCTACTTAAAACTTCTTTCTATTAAGGGTGCTCTACACATTCAAACGATACTAAATATAACTCTCACTTTTGAGTATGGGGCCAGACAGCTGTGGAAGGCTGTACATACCTTGTATCATTGGAGCTTCCGGACACCTCTCTGAAGAAAGCACTGTTGTTGCACCAACTTTGTAGATGAAGTATTAGAGGCTTAGAGAGGTGCACTTCTCAAGGTCACATAATAGGGAAACTGAGCTCCAGGTTCAGGTCGTTTGGTTCCAGAACCAGTCATCTTAACCCTTCTGCTGTACTAAACTGATGACCTGAACCTGCCTGACACGTTCCAGGTTCTGTGGGGGATGCCAAGGGCACCACAGACACAGTTTCTGCCCCAGTAGAACCGAGTTGGACTTGGAGAAAGCACTAGGCATGATGTAAAGATCAAGTAGCTCACTTTTGCCAACCCTATGGAGTTCTAAGGCCAGTGGTGTCACTAGGATTGGTGTCACCTGGTGGGGTAATTCATCGTGTCACTCCCCCATGCTAATTACCACAGTATTATAGCAAAAACCCCAGAAAACTGGACAAAATCAACTAGCTGCAGCAAAAATAACAGTGTGCTTGTGGTGTGTGTAGACAAAAACTTGTGGATTAAAGTGTGATTATAATTGGATTTAATGACAGCTCTGATTGGGGCACATTCCCAAAACCAAAATCAAACCCATTGTTGTCCAGTTGGTTCTGACTCATAGCCACCCGGTAGGACAGAACAGAACTGCCCCATAGAGCTTTTAAGGAGTGCCTAATGGATTCTAACTGCTGACCTTTTGGTTAGCAGCCTTACCACTAAATTGTTCTCCACCAGGGTTTCCTGTTCTGTTACTCGATTGCATTTAATAGAGCTGTTTTTCATTCTTTTAAATGTCTAGTCCAATTCAATCTTTGAGTCTTGGCTCTTTGCGGTTATGGATCATATGGAAGTTATTTATTAATGTCCAGAAAGGAAGAATATAGGTTGGAACTCCTAGTGTACAATGAATGATTTTCCCTGTGGTTACTAAGCAGTGATTCCTGCGTTCTCCATGCCTCTTCCAAGTTTCTCCCCCAAATCAGGCTCAGGGCTGCATGAAAGTGCCCACTGATGGGGTCCAATGTCTGTGCCCTGCAAAGGGAGGCAGGGCATGAGAAAATGACACCGGCTTTGGATGAGGCCCAGCTTTTCTCCAGGAAGAACCCAATGAGTATCCTGGAACACTGACCTCACTGCCATTGTCAGCTACCCTTGCCATCACAGTCATTTTCAGGTAATAGTTTGGTCTAGATCTGGTTCCTGAAACCACTGAAAGAAAGAGGAAGAAACTGTCCCCACACCCAGACTGAATTTTGCTGATGAGATTTATTTTTACATTGATTTGGAACATAAATACTGTAAATATCCTCCACACTGTTAGGCTCCCTCCCCCCCTCCCGCTGGAGCCATGGTTAATGGGATAACTTTTTGGCTTGCAACTTTATCAAGCTGATAGAACTGTTTAATGAAACCGATAGAGATCGGACAATTTAGTCTAACGGTAACTTGCAACTCTTGATATAAGTAATTTCTAGCAATACTGTAGGCATCAAATGTCCAACTTGCCAGTGGTTATCAATATCCGTTATGCTTTTGGTTGGCTTGAACCATTAATAATCTGTCAGATTAAGCAATTAGGCTGTCTCTACTTGCCAGAGGAAATTGTTTTCCCCTAACTGATGATATTGGTTTTGTGGTTGTGCAGATAAATACTTGGTCAAAATGTTTGGCACATTCCTAGCTGGAAAGTGAGTCTTTTTGATAGATAAGTAGCAAGAAATGAAACTCGAAGGGGCTAAGAGGAACCTGCAGCCAATCTCTGAGAAAAATAGTAATTTCAGTCATTGCAGTATGCTTTGTAAGTGAGGGACTTAATTGTCACTGTTGCTTTCTAGTAAAGGACTTAATTTGATGTGCTGCCCAGGTAGAACTATATGTCTCCATGGAGCCCCGGCTAAGCCAGGGAATTCAAGTTTCAATTTGAAATGTGAATGATAGAAAACATGTCAGGGGCATTCTTGCAGCTTGGGCATTTTGCACACTTCTCAAAAACAAGTTGGAGAGAAGGCTTAGGGGAAATACTGAATGGAAACCTATGAACCCTCTGCTGTAGGGCTTGTTTCTAGCCTCCCTTGATTTTTTTGGTTTTGTGATTTTCCAATTACAGTTTTCATTTGACAGTTCAGGAGAAGTGTTACTTCTTACCTGTGTGTCTTTGTGTATTCCAGTCACTTCACCTGCTGTGCCCTCCTTTTTCCCTTTACCAATTTATGTAATCAAGAGTTGATTCCAACTCATAGCAGCCCTACAGGACAGAGTAGAACTTCCGCCATAGAGTTTCCAAAGAATGCCTGACAGATTTGAACTGCTGACCTTCTGCTTAGCAAGCATAGCACTTAACCACTGCACCACGAAGTTTTCCAGCAGTTTACATACGGCCATCAAACTGAGGACATGGCTGGAAAGTCATTGCCAGAGAGACTTTCCCAATGAACGTCTCTCATTCTGATCACGCGTTTACTCAATCTTTGGATTCCTATGTCATCAGTTCATATTTACTGATTCATTGCTTTTCTCCTATGTTTTAAAATTTCCATTTTATACATTTTATAAGGAGCCCTGGGGGTGCAGTGATTAAGTATTCAGTCGCTAACCAAAAGCTTAGCATTTTGAACTCACCAGCTTCTCGGGATAAAGATGTGGCTAGCTGCTTTCGTAAAGATTACAGCCTTAGAAACCCTGGAGGGCAGGTTTACCCTGTCCTGTAGGGTCTCTATGAGTTGAAATCAACTTGATGACAATGGGTTTGGGGTTTTTTTTGGGGGGGAGGACATAAATTTTATATGTTTATTTTTTTCCTAATTTCGAAAGCAACCTAATTTCTTAATATCAGTGCAACATGGAAAAAAAAATTGAAGCACAAAAGAGAAAGCCAAGTATTACCCATAATGCTACTACCCAAAGATAACCTTCGTGAGCATTTTGGTGTATGCTATTCATTCACTCAGCAAGGATTTATTGGCCCTGTTGGAAGCTTTGGAGATATAATAGCAAGCAAAACAGTTATTATCCTTATCTTGATGGAGCTGAGAGTCTAATGAAGATGACAGCCTTTTTTTTCAATGTCACAGAATTAAATCTGCAGTTACAAATTGTATGAAGTGCTCCGAAGGAAAGGCAAGCTGTGCCACGAGAGTGTATGAGACAGGGACCAGGTTGAGAAAGTGGCATCTGAGTTGAAATTGGAGAGACGACTAGGAAATGGGTTGGCCGGGAAGGTTTGAGTGATGGGGGAGTTGTAGAGGACAGGGGAGGGTCAGGGGGTTATGGCAAGATCCTTTCAGGCAGAGGGGACAGTAGGCAGAAAAGTAAAAGCCCAGTGACTGGAGGGAGTGTGGGATGTTCTAGGACAGGGGTGGCCTTTGGACTCACTTCCTGTTTTTATAAATAAAGTTTTCTGAAAACACAGCCATAGTCATTCCTTATTGTTCATGGCTACTTTTGCTCTTCAATGGCAGAGTCCAGTAGTTGCAATGAAAACTGTAGTGGCTTGCCTATAAAGCCTCAAATATTTGCTATTTTCTCCTTGTCAGAAAAAGTTTGCTGACCCCCCTGTTAAGCTGTTGTTACATACCAGCCAGCAGGCTCCAACGTGTGGTGCTGTTATTGTTAAGTATCATCTAGTTGGTTCCAACTAATAGCAACCCTATAGAACAGAGTAGAACTGCTCCATATAGTTTTCTTGGCTATAATCTTTATGTAGACGGATCTCTAGGCCTTTCTTTTACTGCACGCTGTGCTTGAACCGCCAACCTTAACCATTGTGCCACCAAGGCTCCTTCCAGCTCCTAGTGACCTTATGTATAATGGAACAAATCATTGTCTGATCCTGCGTCATCCTCACAGTGGTTACCATATTTCTGCCTACTGTTACAGCCATCGTGTCAGTCTATCTCATTGAAGGCCTTCTTTTTTTTTTTGATAACCCTCTACCAAACAAGATGTATTTTCCAGGGACTGGTCTCTCCTTATGACATGTCCAAATGAGCAAGATAAAGTGTTACCATCCTTGTTTCTAAGGAGTGTTCTGGCTGTAACAAAAAACGGGAAATGTGGGGAGTGATGAGGCTGAACCTGAAGCAGGGACCTGACACCCCATGTATGCTAAGGGCTTCAGACTTTATTCTAAGAACAGCAGAAAATAAACAGCTTGAGGCAGGTGCTTGGAAGGAGTTGTCCTTTTAGCACATACTGTTTTTTAACCCTTCCTCTTTTTCCCTCAATTCTTGTAGTTTGTCTTGTGTATTTTCCCATTCTTCAGCCATATAATCTTTAATGGTGTGTCTACTGTTAGATCACATGGATATATCATAACTTAAAAAGCTATCCAGTTTTTGAAATTGTCTGTACACAGCAGTGCCTATTCTTGTGTATATCTTGATTATTTTCTTAGGATGATTTTCCAGAAGTAGGATTTTTGAGTCCACAGGTGTATACACATTAAATTCTTTTGCTTCCCTTGTATTTCTAGTCCTTCAGAAATAATGTATATTCTCACCTGGAAGGTGTGAGACTACCTGATTTCCACACTCTCAGCAAACATTAAAACATGTTTGCCAATTTAATACAAGAAAAAGGCTATTTTGTCATTGCTTTGAATTGAATTGTACTTCTGCAATTACTGAAGAAGGAAACATTTTTTTCCCATATAGGCATTTCTTCGTTTGTGAGATGTTTATTCATATCCTTTGGTTATTTTTCTATTGGGCTATTTCTCTTTTATAGTTTATTTTTTATGAGCTCATTATATATCGAGGACATTAACTCTTTGCCACCCATGTTCCAGTTTTTTTTCCAAACTTATCTTTTACATTTCAGTTTTACTTCTGGTATTTTTGAAAGCATTTATAAATGTTTATTTAGTTAATAAATTAAACTTTTCTTTGGATTTTCCACCCTCAAGGTTATGATTGGAAAGACTTTCACCACATTGAGATTATATAACATGCACATATATTTTCTACTCTTTTAAACAACTTTTTGCTTTATATTTTAATCTTTATTCCATCTGGTATTTATTTTGGTAGTGATATGAGATAGGAATTTAACAGATTTTTTTTTTTTTTTTTTTTTTTTTAAGAAGGGAAATCTCTTTTTAGGGCAGAAGAAGAAATACTTCTTGGAAAAATTGGAGGTTTTTGATCAGGAACTCCAAAGAATATATCTGAAAGAATTGGTTCTTTGAGGGAGGTGCAGACATTTGAGACAGTCTGAAATCAAATGAGTTTACTTGTTCTAGAACACAGTTACTGTGTATTTTTTTAAATAAGCCCCTTGCCCCATAGTTGATAACCTCAAAACACTTCAGTCTCAAAGCACTCAAAGCCTCAAGCCTCATTATTACATCAAGAAAGCAGTTGCTATTGAGTCAGTTCCTACTCATGGTGGTCCCATGTGTATCAGAGTAGAGCTGTGCTCCATAGGGTTTCAATGGCTGATTTTTGGGGAAGTAGATTGCAAGGTCTTTCTTTTGAGGTTCCTCTGGGTGGACTTGAACCTCCAACCTTTTGGTTAGCAGCCAGGTGTGTTAATGTTTTGCACAACCTAGACTTCATCACATCAAGAAGAACTCTTTAAAATGACTTTTTAAAAAAGTATAAAGTGTTTATATCATGGAAACTGTGTTAATGAGTGGTTAACAGCTATGGCTGCTAACCAACAGATAGTCAGTTCAAATCTACCAGGTACTCCTTGGAAACCCTATGGAGCAGTTCTACTCTGTCCTCATAGGGTTACTAAGAGTTGGAATAGACTTGACATTGGCAGATTTTTTTTTTTGGTTTATATCTTCATTTGCTGTTTTATGTTCTGTCTGTATGAGGCAAGCACTTCCAAATAGGAGTATATTTGTGACTTCAAATGTGTTTTCCTTGCTTCTCCCTCATTCTCTGGTGTATATATATATAGAAAATTTATTGTTTTATTTATTTCACAGACACGTAAAATTTATTCTGTACTTGTGGTATTACTATGTACTAGGCACTGTTCCCTGGGTGGTACCATCAGTTAATGTGTCTACTACAACCAAAAGGTTAGAGGTTAAAGTCCACCCAGGGGCGCCTCAGAAGAAAGGTCTGGTGATCTACTTCTGCAAAATCAGCCACTGAAAACCCTATGGAGCACCATTCTACTCTGAGACCCATGGCATCACTGTGAGTTGGGGTCAATTCCACGGAAACTGGGAAGCACTGTTCTAAGTGCCTGAAAAATATTAATGTGTTTCCTTCTTATTACAACTCTACAGTATGCGTAAAGCTATTATCCTCATTTTACAGAGGAGAAAACTGAGGCACAGAGAAGTTAAGGGACTCGCTGAAGGTCACACAGCTAGCAAGCCAATACTATATTCTGTTGCCTTCAGAGACAGGATAGAGGACGACTTTTTATTTATTCGTTTTTTTTTTTTTTTTTTTTTGGTATGGAAAATTCCCTCTGTGGTGCAGAAACAAATACCACCACAGGCAGAAACTGAAGTAAGAGCTCATGACGTAATTTTTTCCATCTCGAACACGAATTGTGTGGTTTTGGGGCTAATGCTGTCACATAAGCTTTTGTATTTATGCTTTTATCCTTGCTTTTAATTATCCTACCAGTATCCATGTACCTTTGGCTTGTATTGTATATGTGTTTTTAATGTAAGTCATCTAGAATCTTTTTAGATGTAGACAGGGTATACATTGTATTAAAAACTCTGGAATGTGTTCAAAGCGTTCTGATGAACATAAACTTAAAACAGGAAAATAATTTCTGTAATACTGATGTCATTATAGCATCACTACAATGGCACTTGGCTTGGCTATTAGTTGGAACTGACTCTATGACAGTGGATTTTGTTTTTGGGGGGAGAGGGGTTTACCATGACTGTTAAAAGCTGGAAACAGCTAAACAATTAAGCAAGAGGTAAATGGGTTGTCAACAAGATGGAATGCCCATGACCATCAAAAATAACAAGTATGAGAACTATATTGGTATATGGAAAGTTGTATTTGAAGTAGCACTGAAAGAAAAAGACAATACTAAAAAATAATAGGCATACACTTCCATACATGAGAGAATGTATGTATACATATGACACTAATAGCAATACAATTTGGGATGATACTGGCAGCTAAATTTAGTTTTATTAGAGCCTTTGGGGTAGAATATAATAGATAATAAATTAGGAAAGCATATACTTCCTGGATTAAAGGTAATGCTTCCCTGATGGACACTGCAGTACTTTGGGCCTAGGAAGGGGACTTTTTCTTCCTCTGAGTACACAGCAAGAGTGGGCCAGAGAAGGATCTGCTGTCTAGCATCTTCCCGTGGGGTTTGCAGTGCTTCTCCATGTTCAGGAAGTGCACACTGGGCTTTGATTTGGAACGGGTCCAGTTCTGCATTCTTGTCATCATCAACTGTGAATGAAGAGGTCAAGTTAGTGGGAAGCTTGGAATGAATGCTAGGAAAAAGAGGGACAACAGAGGTGGCTCCCAGGAGAGCTGTGTAGTTAGAAATGAGGTCCACACTGAGGTACGGTAAATCACTTCGCAGTTTTGGCAGCTGCAGGAACATGGTCCAGGGGTGTATGATTGTTCCAGCTACAGAATTGCAGGACAGCTATAGCAGGGACATCAGATGCAGAACAAGTAAATCAAGGGGACATTCAGAATACGCTGGGAGAGGTAGACCAGGCCACAACCTATGGAACGTGGTGCTGGAGGTTGGTAGCTGGAACCCACAAATTGGCTGGAGTACAGAACAAGGCTCTTCTTGCTTCTGGGTGTCAAAGCTCTGAGGAGAATTAAGATGTCTGGAGTACCCAGCAGACATGAGCAGAAGGGAGTAGAGACAGGATTGATCTTTCCAAAAGTGGTTATAGCAGTCTTAATGATATATGTCCAAAGTCTTTGATACCATTCCTTTTGAGAAAACCCAAGTCAAACCAAGCTCATTGCAGTTGAGTCTATTCTAACTCATAGTGATCCTATATAAAAGAATAGAACTGCCTCATCAAGTTTCCAAGGAGTGCCTGGTAGATTTGAACTGTTGACCCTTTGGTTGACAGCCATAACTCTTAACCTCTAATACTGCCAAGGTTTCTTGCCTTCAAGAAGTGAAGCCTAATTCCCCTCCCCTTGAAGGTGGGCTAGACTTAGTGACTTGCCTTAATGACTAGAAGTGATGAGATGTCACTTCCAAGATTAGGTTATGAAGATAGTGTGGCTTCCATGATGGGGCTTGCAGACTGTTTCCTCTAGGGGAATTCAGCCTCAATGTCACGTGAGCAGCCTAGGGAGAGGCCCACGTGGCAAGGAATTGAAGCTTCCTAGCAACCACAAGCATGAGTTTGAAAGCCAATCCTTCAGCCCTCTCAGATAACTTCAACCTTGGCTGACAACTGTGATCTCCAAAGAAACCCTGAGCCAGAACCACCAAGTTAAGTTGCTCCTGGATTCCTGACCCTCAGAATCTGTGTGACATAATACAGGTTTGTTTTTAATCTGTTAACTTCCGGGATTGTTTGCTATGCATCCAAAACCAAAACCAAATTTGTTGCCGTTGAGACATATCTGACTCATAGCAGCCCTATAAGACAGAGTAGAACTGTCATTTAGGGTTTCCAAAGAGCAGCTGGTGGATTTGAACTGATGACCTGTTGGTCTCATAGTACTAGGGCCAGTAACTCCAGAATGTGGTACATGAGACTCAAAGCCAAATGAAGAATTGTGGTTTGGACTAGAGAGAACAGGAGGAGATTACCATTGCACCAAAAAAGCATGTCAGGGAAGTCTAAGGAAATCTTAATTCTGAAGGCAAAGCTGAGCTAAAGAACCAAGGATGCTATGAGGATCAGTTGCCTGTGTGAGGGTCAAAGTAGTCAGCAGGAGGTGGGATGAAGTGGCTTGGATTTGTTCCACAGATGCAGGAGAAGACAGTGACACACACCAGGAGCAAGAAACTATACATTTCTTACTCAAGCTTCTGTGGATGAGCTAGATCCATTTGGGCCAAGATAGGTTGGGGAATGGAACGTGGCTCTTTTTCCTTCTGAGAAGGTTCAAGAGTGGTTGTTGAGTCTGGGTTCTTAGTCTGTTTCTATTTCTTCCCTCCCATTCAAGCACTGTTTATTCATTGGCTTTAGGAACAGCTGTTAGTTGTCATGCCGTGGATTCCAACTCACAGTGACCCCATGTGTTCACAGTAGAACTGTTCTGTTGGGTGTTCAAGGCTATGACTTTTCAGAAGCAGATCACTGGGTCTGTATTCTGACATGCCTCTAGGTGGGTTTGAACTACCAACTTTAGAGCAAATAGTTGATTACTTAACTGTGCCACACAGGGCCATCCTTAGGATGGTGTGGATCTATAATAAGATTTCCATTGATTGCGTTGTCTCCCGTAACCCTAGAAATGTGTTACATGTAGCTAGCTAGGTCAGCTTCAGCTCTAGCTACTGTTGAGGGTGTGGTGGTCCTTCCTGTGTATGATGAACATCTCTAGAAGGCCTATTAGCTAGAGCTAAAATACATGTTCAAATGTCTGCTAGCTCTATCGACAGAGTGCTGCAAGGCCCTCTCAAAAGAAAGACATTTCACAGCTTTCAGCTGTCATAAATCACTGACCTCAAGAGCCTCAGGATTCAGTATCTAATCCATCAGGCTAGCCAGGCACTGGAGGGGCTTTAAGACTGAGTAGGAATAGATCCAAAGACATGCTGTCCCTGAAGGCCATTGCACTGCAGAATGATTAAATGTCTGTGCCCTAGAGGTTTTCTATGATAGTTTAGAAAATTGTTACGAATATACCCAAACAATTTGTGTGTGTGTGTGTGTTCAGGCATCAAAATGCTGATGGAAAAGAATTGGTGCCATTTCGTCTTTCTGGGAGTGTCTTTGAGATGTCAACGTTTTGTCTTCACTGAGCTGCCATTCGAGCATTAAGTCCTCCGGACCAGGGATTTGGAGTTCTCAGGTCAAAAGCCTACATTTGAAAATTGCTGTACTTTGTGTTTTAGTAGAGTTTGCCAGCAAGGAGCTGCAGAGCAATCTAAGAGAGATGAGCCAGTTGGCACCTTCAGCTCATCTGGCTCTTGGTTCCATTCCTAGCTAAGCTCCTGAGAGACATCCTCTGCTAGAAAACAATCCTCCCTATTCCTTCTGGTACAGCTGAAACAATTTTGAAAGTGAAAATCATTCTGTAAGTTGTCTCAAAGGTTAGAGTTCAAATTAAACACCGCATAAGTGGATTTGCAGAGTTAGCTGGTCAGTTTATATGGTGTGGCAAAGATGGCTAATTAGTCACCAAAAAAATTAGTATTCCCCTTCTTTATGGAATTTCCATTGTGATTATGGTTTCTAGCTTCCCTTGCATCTAGATGGTGCCATGTGACTAATATTTGCTCATAGATTGTGAACAGAGGTGATTTTGTCACTTTTAGAAACATGTTTCTTCTACATCATCTCTCTCTCCATTTCCTGATGCAGATCTTGGAAGCATTGTTGAAGATGCGAGAACTACAGATTCAAGGAGTGTGAGTCCTTGTATTTCCATCTGAAAAGTAACCTACTTACCAGAAACACTCATATTGGGCTATCAGGTGAGCAAGAAATACATTTATATTGTTTTAAGCCACTGGGTTTATTTGTTACAGCAGCTAACATGACCTTAAACAACATATGTGGTTAACATGAGTTTTTGGATTTGCGGGGAAATTTTACATTGTAGGGTTATGGTTAGATACGGTTGTATCCTGGGCTAACCGCCACTCATCTGTCTGTTGTACTGTTAGTGGCTTGCCTGGTACTATGATGACGGAAGCTGTGCTACCAATATTTCAAATACAACTAGGGTCACACATGGTGGACAGGTTTCAGTGGAGCTTCCAGACTAAGACAGGCTAGGACATATTTGGAACCTTGATGGTATAGCAGTTAAGAACTTGACTGCTCGAATCCACCAGCTGCCCCTTGGAAACTCTATGGGGCATTTGTATTGTGTTCTTACAGGGTTGTTATCAGTTGGAACTGACTCAATGGCAATGGCTTTGGTTTTCTGGTTTTTGGACGTATTGAATTTCAGGTTCCTATGCACTATCCAGGTGGAGATGTGCAGGAAGTAGTATATTTGATATATACAATGAGAGTACAGAGTGAGATTATTGGATAGACGTGTCAGCTGAATTGAGCCTGGAAACTGGTCAGATACACAATAAGCTCTTGCTTTCAAGTTCACAATCAGGTGATACTAAATAAGGCTAATCTCAAGGAGTCCTCTGTGGTATAGTAGCACCCTGTTTCTCTACTGTATGCACAACATTTTGGGATACTGAATATACCTGTGACAGCAAGGTGAACTTCACAAAAAATTTGGTCCTGTCCCATTAAACCTAGCCAGGAAAACAACATTTTTCCCATTCATTTGCCCAAATCTAGGACCCTCTCCCAGTTTTTTTGCTGCTACCCTTGCTTGGAAACCCTGATGGTGCAGTGGTTAAGTGCCATGAGGCTACGTGAGTGGAGAGATGCCTCCACTGAGATCCACTGACTCGGGATATTCCAGCTTTACAATCCTGTGAGACATTTCCCTGATCTCTCTTTCTATACATATTTGTATGCTTTGATGGATTTGCTCTCTAGAAAACCCAGCCTAAGACACCACCATACTCCTATACGAAGAGACAGGACCCTTGCTCTGAATTGACCAAGGCAGATATTCCTAGCGGTCTGTTTGGACTGTGTCAGTACCTCCACCACTTGGGTGCTGTTGGATGCAAGCTTACTGCGAATTGCTATGAAAGCCTACTGCAGTGGAGCCTGCTTTCATAGCCAGTGCTTTACCTGCCTGCCTGCTGATCCTATAGCTCCGGACTTTGAAACATCAAACAGGACAGACCTCCCAGGGGTTCAGTTTGCATCTGCCTGCTCCCCATTCTTGTTGGTGCTAAGGAATACCGACTGAGGCTTCTGTGTACTAGGAAGCAGGCACCCAGGGTCAACCTACTGTGGGGTTAATGGGTAGGGGAGGTTTCTGGTAACAAGACAGACTTTCCTAGGGGTCTTTTGAAATGTTACAATCTCTCACCATCCAGACATCGACACCTGCAAGCTTACAGTGAATTGCTACAGAAGGCAGAATTGCTGCACAAGGCCCTAGCCTTCTTTAGTAATTCACTGCAGGCTTGCAGATGGTGATGTCTGGGTGGTAAGAGGTTCTCATAGGCAGCAGTGTATCTGCCTCTCTGGGCACCGCATAACTCGGGCCTCTGAAACTAACAGGACAAACTTCTCTGGGAGACAGTTTCGGTTATTCTGGTCTCTTCTAGTTGGTGCTAAAGACTGCTGCCTGAGGCTGCTGTGTGATAGGAAGCAGGCATCTTGAGGGCAAGCTGCATTCACAACCTACAATCTACCGATGGGGGGGTACCAATAGCAACAAAGTAGACCTCTGTGGGGATCCAACTGGAACATGACTTCCCTTCTCCCATCTAGTAACTATTTACTGCCAGAGTGTTGCAAATTGCTACAGAAGGCCACTGCAGTGGGGTTGGCTCCTACAGTCAGCATTTTACCTGACCCCTTGTGTACCCCATAGCTCAGACCCCTGAAGCCATGAGGATTTAGCAATCATAAATATATATGTACCTGATATCGGGGCACCTACATATATAAGGTGAACACTAATAGAAGAAATGATACCACAATAATGACTGGAGACTTCAATACACCACTTTCATTATTGAACAGAACATCTGGAAAGAAGAGCAACAAGGAAACAGAGGGCCTCAATGGTACTATGAACCAAACTATAAACCAACTAGACTTAACAGATATGTATAGAAAAGTTCACCTCAAAACAACACAATATGCATTCTACTCTGGTGCACATGCATCATTCTCCAGGAGGGAGAACAGGTCACAGAGCAAGTCTTGATTGATTTCAAGGGATTGAAATTATATGGAGTATTTTCTCTGACCACAATGGAGTGAAGCTGAAAATTAGTAAGAGAAAATAAATAATAAATAACTGGAAAATACAAAAACATACGGAAATTAAACAACACACAATTAAACTGTTAGTGAACATCTTAGTCATCTAGTACTGCTTTAACAGAAATACCATCAGAGGGTGGATTTAAAGAGAGAAATTTTATTTTGTCACAGTCTAGCAAGCTAAAAGTCCCCTGCATGTCAGCTCCAGGGGAAGGCTTTCTCTGAAGGCTCTGGAGGATAGTCCTTGTCGTCAGACTTCTCCTGGTCTAGAAGCTTCTGATGCGCAGGGATTCTGGTCCTTTCCAGAGGATGTGGCTGGCTCCCAGCACTGTTTCTTGGTAGTATGCTAGCTTCTTTCTTTTATATCTCAAGAGACTGCATCAAGGCAGAAAAGAATCTTACACATTGAGTCCTGCCCCAACAGCACTGTCGCCCATCCACTCTCATTAACATCATAGAGACAGGATTTATAACATGGAGGAACATCACACTGATACCAGGAATCATGACTTAGATAAATTGCTACACAGATCTTATTG
Source organism: Heterohyrax brucei (assembly GCA_028571685.1). Lineage (NCBI taxonomy): Eukaryota > Metazoa > Chordata > Mammalia > Hyracoidea > Procaviidae > Heterohyrax > Heterohyrax brucei. The sequence continues at coordinate 140,930,269 of CM053166.1, forward strand.
GGGAGCACAGTTCAATCCATGACATTTCACCCTTTGTTCCCTAAAAAAAACCACATCCTTGCAGCATGTAAAAACATATTAATCCCATCATAGCATAGATATTAAAGTCCAAGTCAAAAATACAGAAATTCCTCTTAAGCTGTGAAATCTAGAACACAAGTTATCTGTTTTCAAAACATGGTGGTAGAACCAACAAGCGCAAGTCAAGCATTTCCATTACAAATGGGAGAAAGAAGGCAAAACAGTCAACAAACAAGTCAGCAAAACATGTTACAGTAGCCATCAAAAATTGTCTTAGTCAGGGTTTTCTACATACATTTTTTGGGGTACACAATTCAATCCATGACATCCCACCCTTTGGCACCCCAAATCACATCTTTGAAACATGTAACACGTTCATCCCATATGCTAGAAGTCTTAAATAAGTTCCAAGTTCAAAATTTAAAAACTCCTTTACACCTATGAAACCTAGATCTGCCTCCAAATATACAATGGCAGAACAAGTACAAGTTAGATATTCCATTACAAACGGGAGAAATTGCAGAGAAAGAAGGCATTAACTGGCAACAGATAAGTCTTCAAAACTTTGAAAATACTCTTACATTTTCTGAGACATTCTATATAATGGCCCTGCCCTCCAGACTCTAGGCATTGGCCACACTGTCTGGATTCTGAGTGGAGACCCCTAGACCTGTGCTACAGCTCTGCCTTCAAGGCCCACTTGGACAGAAACTCTGCTCCATCAGCTTTAGGTGCACCCTGATCCCAACTGAGTGGCAATTCTGCTCTGACAAAACACATAAGCCCTGGCTTCACCCTTTCAAACCTCTGAGGTCATGGCCATACCTTTTGAGACTGAGGCAACTCAGCTTCTCATTCTCTTTGTCTCTTCAGCTTCTTCTGCCTCCTATGGCCTCATGGCCCAGGCCTCAGGCCTACATTTGCCCGGCAGGGGCACGTGTTCCAAAGCTCTGTAGCTCCACTGATTCAAATGCATGGAGGCACCCAACTCAGCTAGGAAGGCTCCTGCACAAAAGCACTCAGCTGTTTTGCCCCGTGGATCAGCAAGGCTAGCTCCACTGATTCAAGTGCCTGGAGGCATCTGGCTCCATGAGGAAAACTCTGTACACTTGCACTTAGCTCTCTTGCTCCATGGGTTGGCTCCAGCATTGCCTCTGGTTCTGTTGTTGTTGCTGCTGCTGCGGCCAGTCCTCTGCTGCTTGTTTCTCACCATCTGTCCCTTCTTCGTTGTTAACAGTTCTCTTGGGTTCCTTCTGAATCTTCTATCAGTTCACAGTTCCAAAATGGCTTTCACATTTTAGGTATTTGTTAGAGTAGCATCCCACTCTCACGGTACTTTGAAAACAATCTTCCATTCTCTGAGACATTTTGCACGATGGCCCTGCTCTCCAGACTCCGGGTAACAGCTGCACTTTCCAGATTCTGAGTGGAAGACCCCCTGGCCCTGTACTGCAGCTCTGCATCATCCTCAGAATTGTTATGCTTAAGCCCATTGTTGCAGCCACTGCGTTAATCCATTTCACTGATGGTCTCACTGTTTTTTGCTGCCCTTCTACTTTATCAAACATGGGTCAAGCATTATGTCCTTCTCCAGGAATCTTCCTGACAGCAGGTCCAGAGTATGTCTCACTATCCTTGCTTCTAAGGAGCATTCTGGTTATATTTCCTCCAAGACAGATTTCTTTATTCTTTTGGCAGTCCTTTGTATATTCAATATTCTTTGTCAGTACCACAATTCAAAGGCATCAATTCTTCTTTGGTCTTCCTTATTCACTGTCCAGCTTTCACATTCATAAGAAGTGATTGGAAACACCATGGTTGGGTCAGGCACATCTTAGTCTTCAAGCTGACATCTTTGCTTTCCGCACTTTAAAGAAGTTTGCCCAGTGCAAAGTGTCTTTCGATTTCTTGACTGCTGTTTCTATGGGGATTGATTGTGGATACAAGGAAAATGAAATTATTCATAATTTCAATCTCCGTTTATGATGATGTTGCTTATTAGTCTGGTTGTGAGGGTTTTTGTTTTCTTTATGTTGAGGTGTAATCTATAATGAAGGCTATGGTCTTTGATCTTCATTAATAAGTGATTCAAGTCCTCTTCGTTTTTGACAAATCAAGTTGTGTTATCTGCACAACACAGGTTGTTAATGAGTCTTCCTTCCATTGTGATGACCCATTCTCTGTATAGTACAGCTTTTCCTATTTTTTGCTAGCTTAAAGATTGGACAGGTATGGTGAAATGATGCCACCCTGACACAAACCTTTCCTGACTTTTAACCACTGAGTATCCCTTTGTTCTTTACTAACAACTGCCTCTTGATCTATGTACAGGTTCTGCATGAGTACAATTAAGTGTTCTGGAAATCTCATTCCCCACCAGGTTACCCATAATATGTTATGATGCACACAGTGGATGCCTTTGTGTAGTCAATGAAACAGACGTAAACATCTTTCTGGTATTCTCGGCTTTTAGCCCAGATCCATCTGACATCGGCAATGATATTCCTGGTTCCACATCCTCTTCTGAATCCAGCTTGAATTTCTGGCAGTTCCACATTGATAAGCTGCTGCAGCTGCTTTTGAATAATCTTCAGCAAAACTGTACTTGTGTATGGTATTAATGATATTTCGACAGTTTCCTCTTTCTGTTGGATCACCTTTCTTTGGAATGTGTGTGAATAATGGATCTCTTTCCATCAGTTGACCAGGTAGCTGTCTTCTAAACTTCTTGGCATAGATGAGTGAGCACTTCCTGTGCTACATTCATTTTTTGAAGCATCTTAATTGGTATTCCATCAGTTCCTGGAGCCTTGTTTTTTGCCAGTGTCTTCAATGAAGTTTGGACTTCTTTCTTTAGTACTGTCAGTTCCTGAACACATGGTACCTCCTGCAGTGGTTGAATGTTGACCAGTTCTTTTTGTTATAGTGAGTCTGTTTATTCCTTCCACCTTCTTTTGATACTTCCTGAGTCGTTCAATATTAATAACAACACTACCATCTTAGTCATCTAGAGTTGCTATACTAGAAATAACACAAGTGGATGGCTTTAACAAAAAAATTTATTATCTCACAGTCTAGGAGGCTAGAAGTCTGAATTCAGGGGGCTAGCTCCAGGGGAAGGCTTTCTTTCTATGCTGGCTCTGGGGGAATGTACTTGCCATCAGTTGTCCCAAATGAGGAGCTTCTAAGTATTGGGACCCCAAGTCCAAAGATGCACTGTTATTCTCGTGGCTCTTTTTTCTTGGTGTTTTGAGGTCCTCCAGGTTCTCTGTTATCTTCTGTCTTTTATATCTCAAAAGAAATTGGCTTTAAAGGAAGCCTAATCTTTTCAAACGAGTCCCGTATCATTAATATACCGCTCCTAACATCATAGAGGTAGGATTTACAACACATAGGAAAATCGCATTAGATGACAAAATGGTGGACAACCACACAATACTGTGAATCATGGGCTAGCCAACTTGACATACATTTTTTGGAGGACCCAGTTCAATCCATGATGACTACTTAGTACCTGACATGCAGACTGGGATCTTTACATCCTCCCCACCAAAGCATATGCTCAATTAGTTTGGTTTTTATCACATCCTGATGAGGTAGATAGAGCACGTATTGGTGGTCGTTGCTTACAGATAAAGGATTTAAGCCCAGAGTTGTAAGGTGAATGTCTTACGGTCAGATAGCAAGTTAGGGGCTGGATCACATAAGTAAGAACTCATCTCATCCAAAAGCACTGAGAAATAACAATAATGAATAATATAGTGACTATGCCAGATAATGTGCTCAGCTAAATGCTTTTGGTGTATTACGTCATTTAATCCTTGCAACAACTCTATGACAGAGGGAAGAATGCCATATGAAGCTTAGAGGTATAAAGTAACATCTCTCGGGTAGTCAGTGCTACCTTTATGACATGTCTTAAATCCACTTAGTTTTCTAATCACTTCCAGCTACCTGCTGCTTTTGTTCTGTTAGAGCACTGTGTGATATAAAGCACAGAGGGGACATCACAGGTGAATGCATGTTCTTGATTAGCTTCTGGAGTTTTTGTCCCAGAGCCCTGTATTATATGACTGTGGGAGAATCGGCCTGAACCATTCAGGAGCCTTGAGAACTCTTCTGTCCCTTTAGCACGGAACCCCCAGTGGAGACAGGCTGTTACGGACCTCTTTTCCCTTCAGCATTTTGTTGCTCCATTTAACCTTCTGGTTCATATCATTCCAAAACAGATGAAGGGAACAAAGAAAGAAATATTTCCCTGAAGATTTAGAGCACAGAAAATGTAAGCCACTCATGCCTTGTCTCCTTTCTTTTGGATTCTTCTTTCTTCCTCATGGCTTATGAAGACCTCTAGTAAGAGAAGTTCCTAGGCTCAGTCTTTCTACCCCAACAAAGGTATACCTACCGAAATCAGGAACCCTTTGGGAGGGGCCCAGCAGTCTACTGTAACACATCCTTCAGGGAGTCCTGAGGTCTGCTCAAGTTTAAGAACTACTGCTATACAGTGCTCTGATGGCCCAGGCCATGCCTTCACAGTACCATCAGTTCATCTCTCCCAGAATTCTTATCTGCTGTGAGCTCCAACCTTTAGTGACTGCAGAACTCTTGCCTCTGGTCACCTGCCTGATGACCCTGGGTCTGCAGGTGACCAAATGGACAAACTGATACTTGGACTCCTTTGCTTGATGCTAGTACAGCCAATTTAGAGGGAAAAACACAAGTCTAACTCTTCCATGACTATAGAAAACCAAATCACAAGTATAGCATAGTACTTGAGAGCCCTAGCTTTGGGGACAGACACATCTGGGTTAATATTCAGGCTTTTCTTTTTACCTAGCTCTATATCTTGGACTGGAAACCCTGGTGGCATAGTGGTTGTTACAGCTGCTAACTAGAAGGTCGGCAGTTCAAATCCACCAGGTGCTCCTTGGAAACTCTATGGGGCAGTTCTACTCTGTTACATAGGGTCACTATGAGTTGGAATCCACTTGATGGCACTTTTTTTTTTTTAATACCTTGGACTCTGTAAACCTAATCTGAAAAATGGAGCTAATAACATCAGTCTCACAGGGGTGTTACAAGGATTAAAAAAAGATAGTGTAAAGTGCATAGTTGTTAATGTACCATTGAGTAGGTTTCTACTCATAGTGAGCTTATGTGACAGAGTGAAACTGCCCCATAGGGTTCTCTTGGCTGTGATCCTTACAGAAGCAGATTGCCAAGTCTTTTCCCCACAGAACCACTGGGTGGGTTTGGTGAGCTAATCTTTTGATTATCAGCTGAGCACTTAACTTCATCTGTTTTTATCACACTTAATGAGTGCTCTGTAATTGCAGCTATTATTGTTGGACTGCACTGCCCCAACCCCCCTGCAGTTGTCATGGCATTGTATAGTAGTACTGAAACTTGGGAAGGTTGGTTTTACCATTTGCTTTACCACTGACAATATGTTGTCTTTCCCTTTGGAGAAGGCAGCTGGCACACATACTACTGAGGATCAGTATGGAAGGCTATACGCTGGAGGGGCACTACAGCAGAGTGGTTGAAAACATGGGCTCTGGGGCCAGGCTTCTTAAGTTTGAATCCTGACTCTGTAACTTACTAGCTGTATGATTCTGTACAATTTACTTACCAGCCTTGAGCCTCAGTTTTTCCCATGTGAAAAATGGAGATAATAGCTGTATCTATCCTATTGTATGGTTTTAATGAGTTAATAAGAAGCCTTGGTGGTACAAAAGTTAAGAACTTGGCTGTTCGTCAAAAGGTTGATGGTTTGAGCCTACCCAGTGGTTCCTCAGGAAAAAAGACCTAGAGATCTGGCTCCTATAAAGCTTATAACCTAGAAAACCCTATGGGACAGTTCTGCTCTGTCACATGGGGTTACTATGAGTTGGAATCAACCTGAAAGCACCTAACAGCAACAACAACAATGAGTTAACACATGTTAAATGGTTGGAATAGTACCTGGCACATTTGGTTTTGAAACTGTTGAAAATCATAACATGGAAAGAGTTTACAGAAGGAAATGTTGTGGGAATGGGAGTGGGGAGGCTTGTATAAACATTGCCTAAAAACCAGCCTCAGTATCTAAGGACCATCCTGAGTAAATACCTGAATGAATCACATGTGTCTTTTGGCACTGTGCACATTCAGTTTTCTGTTTAGCCAACTCAGGCGTATTTTGCCTAGATAAAATGCATATCAAAATCAGTAAAGAGATAATGAACGTTTATCAATAAACTCTTGGATTAATGCTGGGATGAGTGAGAACACACGTGAAGAAGAAAAGCTCCCTGCCCTTGGGGAAGCTATTGTCTAGCTGAACAGATAAGAATAACAGAAGGAAACATTACATGAAGTCAGAACAGGGGGTGGGGCCAGAGGATGGAGTGAAGGAAGGCTTCTTGGAGGTGATGTTTCCATCTGGGCTTTGAAGGATGGGGAAGATGTAGCTGAGCAGAAGGAAGGGTAAATGGGAAGTGCTTTTCCCAAACAGTCATTAAAAATTCTTTTAAATAATTGGTACCCATAGGATATTTAATGTTAGACTCAATGCTTAAAATTCTGGTTATATGTAAGCATTTTGAATCATACTCCAGTGGGTTCTGTTTCATCCTACTACTAAGCTTTTATGTCTCCTTGTTCAAATTTCCTTCTATTTTCTAGGCCTTTGCTTCCTTATTTAGAGTGAGTGGGCTGGACTCCAAGACCTCTAAGATCCATTTTTGCTCTTAATGTATCCATACTAATAGCTAATGTTTCAGTGTTTGTTCTGGCTTGTTCTGGGCTAGGTACCATACACTCTGTATACTTATTAATTCACTGCAACAACTCTTATGGTATGGATACTCTTCTATCTCCCTTTTATGGATAAGAAAACCAAGGCACAGGAAGGCTAAGTAATAGGTTCAAGGTCTATCCTGCAAGGAAGTAATGAACACATAATACTAGTATCACATGGTCTAGATGTAACATAGGATTTTTAGGGTGTGTATGTAGTTGGGTATTTACAGGCAAAGAAATATCTGGGATCTCACTGTTCAGTGACAACACAGGCGTATAGAAGCTCACGGTCTTCATTCCAAAGGCCCAAAGAACAGCCTTGCCTGCTAGCAATGGTGAAATTAGCCAGTGACCTTGTCTCTCTGCGGACAAGCTCAGTGCAGCTGAGCCAGCTCTGGGATAAGCTACTAAAAAGGGGGAGGAAATGAGTCCCTAGGGTCGTTTGGACGTGTCTTCTGTCAGGATCACCCAGCTAGTAACTGGCAAGGCCAGAATGAAACTTAAGCAGTGTGGCACCAGAGTCTACACTCTTAACCAGTGAACTTCTATAACACCAATTCTCACACCATTGCCCAGTGTATTGCAGGTACTATAGTAAAAGCGGTGAAAGCCAAAACCTGTGGAAGGCAGAAACTGTTCAGAGAAGAAAAGCCCATTAAACAGTTAAGTGCTGACTGTACTCTGGTTGCTCCGTGGTTAATAACTCGATTACCAACCAAAGGGCTACCAGTTCAAATCTACCAGGTGCTGCTTGGAAACCCTGTGGGAGCAGTTGTGCTGTGTCTTACAGGGTCACTGGGAGTCAGAATCAGCTCGATGGCAGTGGGTTTTTTTAGCGGGGCATACTGTCAAAGGCAGAAAGCGCATGAAACCTGGAGAAACAAGGCCACCCCATTGCACTCTGGCTCTCACAGTTTTCACTGTATAAGCACATTAACTTTCCAACCAATAAAACCTGAATTTCAGTGCTAACACTTCCACTTTTCAGTTGTGAGACTTTGAATAAGTTATTTAAATTCTCTGAGACTCAGTTTTCCTATGCACAAAAGAAAAAAACAATCCATGCTTTCTAGGTTTATCCTGAGGATTAAATGAGATAATCAACGTAAATTCTTAGCTCTGTGCCTGACCTGTGAAACCACTCATCGCCTTTGGGTTGATTCTGGTGCATAGCGACCCCTTGTGGGGTGGCTGTTACAATTCCTGATGGTGCTGTTCCTGTTACTGGCTGGACTTCCAGATCCGCTCAGTTCTGAAATAATCCACAAGATGTCCCTCTCTTAATAGAAAGTTCTGCAGCACTGCTGTATGTATAAATATGTGTATCTGAGGATATGAATTCTTGAAAAATGGCTTTTCACGTCCACGCCTGCGTGTGCAAAAACATATATTGAACCGTGTGCCCAGGAGGAAATCATAGTTGGCTTTGCAGCCGATGCACATATGGCTTGCGAGGCAGCTCTAAAGTGAGCCAGTCGCTTTCCAGGCTGTGTGTGGGTGGCAACTGCATCTCTACAGTACAGCCTGAGCATGATGCAGTGGAAGGAGTTTGAGGATCTGTAGTTACGTTCCTTTCTCAAGTCCTGAGGGAAGTACACAGCCCTTGAGGAGTTTGTGTGTGCGCATGCACGGGCTTTGTGCACTTACATGGATGTTAGGGGCAAGAGGAGGTTGGAGATGCAGACCTCTCCCTCCCTCCACAAATTTTTCAGCAGACGTGGAAGCATCCTTCCAATTCCTACTAGTCTGTAGATTTTATTTTTGGTAAGTCCTTGTGGTACAGGACAAAAGTTCAAAAAGACAGTCTGCTGTTTGTGTGGAACAGATAATACCAGAACTAGAATAATTACATGTATTCGGGACGATAGAACAATAAGAAATCTAAGTGTGGAGGCTGACTTTGCACATGAGCAATATAGCTGTAGTGTCATTTACTATTATTTTTCTAACCACTTGAAAACATCATTTCCTCCTGGTCAACACAGGGAAAAAGAAAGCAGGACAGTTATTTTTTAATTTTTTTTATTCTTTCTTCTCGTCAATTCAACTCATTTACATACCGAGTAAAGGGCCAAAAGAAGCAAGTATTTTGCCCATTGGTCTATTGTACATGACGTTGTGTCCCTAAGGATAATTTCTTTTGTTGTTTCTGGATGAAGGACGAAAGTGTCTCAGCTGCTGTTGCTGCATTGCTTAACCAGGTCTTATTTGTTGCAAACTACACAGTCTTCTGAACGTTTTAGGCAGAATTTATGCTCCCATTTGGGGCAGAGCAGATATGGGTTGAAACTGCTGAAAGATCTTTCTGCCTCCCCAAACTCAGAATTTGGGAATCACAAGAAAGGTTTTCAGCACCCTCTAACCACCCCTCTCTTCCCAGGGAGCCTTTGCCCTTACATTTGCTTTCTCATGCCCACGTTGTTTTATCCAGACTAGATCTTTCTGGACAATACTTCATGACCTAGATTTGTTTTGGACCCTACTTCCTCTGCCTGAGTTTTAGTTCCTTGTTGTCTTGTCCTATTTCCCAAGGTTTTCCTTGGCTTCATGCTTCCCAGAGTAGAACTCTGCCAATCCTGGGTATATGTGGCAGCGTAGATTGTCACCTTTTCTTGTTATTGTTGATAGGTGCCACTGAGTCAGTTCCAATACATAGTGGCCCTATGTAAAACAGAACAAAACACAGCCTGGCCCTGTGCCATGCCCACGATCATTTTTATGCTTAAGCCATTGTTGCAGACACGGTGTCAATCCATCTTCGTGAGGGTCTTCCTCTTTTTGGCCGACCCTCTACTTTACCAACCATGAATATCCTTCTCTAGGGATTCATCTCTCCTGGCAACATGTACAAAGTCTGTAAGATGTAGCCTCATCATCTTCCCTTCTAAAAAGCACTCTGGTTGTACTTCTTCCAGGATAGGTCTGTTTGTTCTTTTGGCAGTGCATGGTATATTCTTGCCTTTTCTTAGGGACAACTAATTTCAAAAATAATTCTGTGTTGTAACAACCCCCCCCCAAAACGAGTATATTCTGGAGTAGAATGCAAAATTCCTTCCAATCTTTAAGGTAAAATACTTGCCAACACTTAATTGTTTACTGTATACCAGATTCTCCTGTAAGCGTGAATTAGTTTTGTCTTCAGCAGCAACCCCAAGAGATAAATTACTATTTTTACACCCATTTCATGGGTGGAGATACTGAGGCATGGGGAGGCTAAATAACTTTCTCAAGGTTAAAGAGCTAGGTAAGTGGCAGTCTGACTGAGTACATGCTGTTAGCCACAACACTGTGTTTCCTGGCCAGGACACTGGTCTGTGCCCTCCAGACCTCCTAAGGAGTTTTCTTTGCCCTTATGGTAAGTGTAGCTCTTCTATTTAATGGATTTATGGTTTGATCTAGGGCTTTGATCCGGGTAACTTTCACTTCAAGGAATACTGATGCTGGGTTTTGGAATAAGTGACGGGTCGAGAGAGCTTGAGATAAGGGTACTGTTTGTGTCTTTACATCACATCAGACCAGAAGTTAATCATCTCTGTTTACACATAAGACTAGGGATACAGATGGGTACAGCAGGTCTGAGTTTTAGTCTATACCTCTACAAGCAAGATATAGGCCCTTTCTTTATTTCTGTGAGTTAAACATAATGTCCTCGGAGCCCTTGACGTTCTACATGGGCAGGGATTTGAATCTCAGTTATGCTGGGGTTTTTCTACAATTCTCTATGAGATCACAGAGGCATCTGGGGCTTTTGTGGTGCCAGAAAAATCAGACAAGGGCCAGGTCCTTAGTTCTTAGTGGTTTCATCTTTACTTTGATCCTTTAGCTCCCAGAGGCTGCTGTCATATGCAGCTTCTTGTTGACTGCCTCTTGGGTCCTGCCATTCAGAGTGGGCTTGGAGACACCAGTCATGGAGGCTTGTCCTCTGACTATTGACCTGGCATCCCACAGCCATTGCTTGTCTGGGACATTATGCCCACAGCGTGGGGTTTTGCCATCTGTTCTCTGACCCCTCCTCATCTTGGCTGGCTTGAGGGCAAGCCTTGTCTCACGCTCAGGGCCTTCCTTCTTCCCTACTCAAAGCCCTTTTCTCTGTGGAGTGATACACACAATCCCCTTAATTAATCCTTTAGACCAGGGGTCAGTGAACTTTTTCCATAAAGGTCAAGAGATTTTAGGCTTTTCTGGCCATCTGGTCTTTGTGGTAACTACTCACCTTAGAGCTTAAGCAGCCATAGACCATATATGAATGAGTGGATGTGGCTGTGTTCCTATGAAGATTTATGAATTTTATGATATACACATGTCACTAAGTAATACTGATTTTTTAAAATCACTAAAAAATGTGAAATACATTCTTAGTTCATGGGCTGTACAGAAATTGTCAGTCAGCCGAATTGGGCTCATAACCTGTATGTAGGTTGCTGCAATTGTGAGGTGCTTGATGAGCAGCATCAGCATTATTTGGGAGCTGGTTAGAAATGCAGAACCTCAGGCTTCACCCCAGATCTATTCAATAGGAATCTGAATTTTTAACTCTGGATTATCTTTACGTACATTAAAGTTTGAGGGGTACTCATTTAGAAATCCAGTGTTGGCTTGTCTTTTCTGGACGCTGGGGGGGCGAGGCGATGAGATGCCCACGTGACTTACCAGTTCTTTCTCCTGAATACCATCCGTGGCTATCTCGACATTGTGACCATGATCTTGAATTTGGCCCTTGCCCTTTCCTGGATGGGACAGTACTTAATAAATATGAGTACAACCCACTTTCTATTAGTCGTGCTAATCCACGGATCATTAGCTCTTGACCTGAGAATGAATCATTTGATGTTTTTGGCAGATCTACTTTTCTAGTTCTGGTTTACAGGTTTCAGTGTTAAATTTCTTACCTGCTGAGTAGAACCCCAGCCTTGGGGCATCCTTGGCAACAAGGTCAAAATGGCTGGGAATTAGGATTTTGCTGTAGATAATTTCACAGCCTATGCAAATTCAGTAATACTTATCCTGAAAAGATTACACAGCATGTACCAACAGATACACATAGACTTCTACTATGGAAAACATCACTAAAACTCGCAGAAAATTTCTTTAATATGATTTTAGATATTAAGTTTTGTTCTGTGGGCTTCTCCTTATTATAATTTTTCCTAGACTAATATTAAAATGAGTTAGCATTATGGGAGCAAACACCATGGGCAGAACTGTAGGGGGAAATCTACCTGAGATTAAAATTTTTAGTTTATCTGTGAGGTGGCGTGCAGCAGCCTTGGGAGGTGAGAGTGTATAGATAATTAAGATTTAAGTTTTACCTGCCTTAGGCTCTTTATGATCATACCTTCTCCCAGGTATCCTTGGTGAATTGTAGTGAAACCTTCTCATCACTAATGATCAGTGATTCTCAGAATTCCAAAGATCCCAGTATTGGGAAAGCAGGAGGCAGACTCCTGCTTTTTCTCTTCTTTCCAAATCTTAAGGTCGTTCAAGTTTGATTTCCATTAATGCCTGAATGTCACCACTCTGCTGAAAATGTAATTCTTCTGCATGTGTTTTGATTATCTTGTCAGAGGCCAGGCAAAGAGAAGTTGCACAGCAGTGCCGCTCCTGCACTGTGTTATTTCTGCTTCCAGTGCTTGTCACATCTGTCAGTTTCAGGAGCATTCATATCTATGGAGCCATTATTTTTAGTAATTTCATTATCTGAGATGACTAAGGACACAATTAATTCATCATGTTGGTCACATGGATGGGGTGCAAAGACAGTAGATAGCTCTGCAAGGGATTTGGGTTTAGGGAGTAGGTTCCCAATGCGCTTCGACATGTGGTAGATTAGTTAAGACTGCTATGCTTAGAGTTACCCTCTGGAGCCTTCAAAATTTCTCATTATTTCTTGCTTCTCACACTCTTTTTAGTCTACACACCACCAATTCAGGCTCTGGATTTGATCTTCCTCATCAGTGGTGTGTCCTGATAGACTGGAGTAATGTTAATAGGTCACATTTGGTGACTGCTTACTCTATCCCAAGCACCTTCTAAACGCTGTATCATTTATTCTTCTCACAACTCTACAAGGTAGATATTATTTTTTTTATTGTGCTTTAAGTGGAAGTTGATAATTCAAGTCAGTTACTCATATAAAAGTGTTTACATCCATTGTTATGTGGCTTTAGTTGCTCTCCCCACACTGTGATAACACTCTCCTCCTCTCCACCCTATGTTTACCATGTCCATTCAACCAGTTCCTGTCCCTTTCCACCCTCTCATCTTGCCTCTGGACAGGAGCCTCCCATTTAATCTCATGTATCTATTTGAGCCAAAAACCACACTCTTCACCAGTATCATTTTATGTTCAGTCTAATCTCTGCCTAAAGAGTTGACTTTGGGAATGGTTTTAGTTCTCAGCTAACAGAAAGCCGGGGAGCCATGTCTTCCTTTGTTTCTATGGTTTCAGTCAGACCACGAATCTGATCATTTCACTAGAGTTTGAGTTCTGTACTTCACTTGTTTCTGTGCTGTCAGGGATTCTCTGCTGTGTTCCCTCTCAGGGCAGTCACTGGCAGTAGCTGGCCACCATCTAGTTTTTCTGGTTGCAGCTTGATGGACTCTGGTTTACGTGGCTCTCTTTCTCTCTTGGGCTTGTATTTTCCTGATGTCTTTGGTGCGCTTCATTCGCGTTTGCTCCAGGTGGGGTGGGATTAATTGATGCATCTTACACGGCTGCTTGCTGACATTTAAGACCCCAGACACCACTCATGAAAGTGGGAGGCAGAGCATTTTTTTTTAAAAAACTTTGTTATGCCAATTGACCTAGAAGTTCCCTGAAACTATGATCACCAGATCTCCACCCCTGCTACTATGTCCCTCAAAATGTATGGCTGTATTCAGGAAACAACTTAGCTTTTGGTTTAATGTAGTTGCGCTGACTTCACCTGTATTGCATGCTGTCCTCCTCTTCACCTAAAGTAATTCTTGTCTATTGTCTACTTAGCGTATACTCCCTTCCTCCCTCCTTAATCTTGTCACCGTCAAAGAAAAATTTAACTCTATGTTTAAACCTTTTATTGAGTTCTTATAATAGTGGTCTCATACAGTATTTGCCTTTTTGCAGTTGACTAATGTCACTCAGTATAATGACTTCTAGATTCTTCCATGTTATGAGATGTGTCTCAGATTGATCATTGTTCTTTATTGCTGCATAGAATTCCATTGTGTGAATGTGCCATAGTTTGTTTATCCACTCGTCCACTGATGGGCACCTAAGTCATTTCTGTCTTTTTGCTATTGTCAACACTGCTGCAGTGAACATGGATGTGCAATAGATCTATTTGTATGACTGCTGTTATTTCTATACGATATAGTCTAAGGAGTGAGACTGCTGGATGGTATGATACTTCAAACTTTTTAAGGAGGCACCAAATTGATTTCCAAAGTGGTTGTACCATTTTACATACCCACTAGCAGTGTATAAATGTTCAAGTGTCTCTACAACCTCTCTAATGTTTATTATTTTGTGTTTTTTGGATTAATGCTGGTCTTGTTGGGATGACATGGTGTCTCATTGTAGTTTTGATTTGGATTTCTCTAATGGCTAATGGTCATGATCACTTCCTCATGTATCTGTTAGCCCCCTGAATGTCTTCTTTGGTGAAGTACCAGTTCAAATCCTTTGCACATTTTTCAATTGCATTATTTGTCTTTTTGTAGTTGAAGTTTTGCAGTACCTTGTAGATTTTAGAGATTAGATGCTGACTAGATTTGGTATATCCAAATTTTTTCCCAGTCTGTAGGTAATCTTTTTACTCTTTTGGTGAGGTCTTTGGATGAGCATAAGTATTTGATTTTTTGGGGTTCTCAGTTAATTATTTTCTCCTGTAGTGTTTGTGCACTGTTACTAATATTTTGTAGTCTACTTGTGCTGTGTTTTATGGCTCTCATCTTTGTCCCTATTTTTTCTTCAATAATCTTTATTGTTCTAGATTTTACATTTAAGTCTTTGATCCATTTTGAGTTAGTATTTGTGCATGGTATGAGGTGTGGGTCATGTTTCATTTTTTTTGTAGATGAATATCCACTTATGCCAGCACCAGTTGTCAAAGAGACTATCTTTTCCCCAGTTTGTGGACTTCAGGTCTTTGTCAAATATCAGTTGCTCATAGGTAGATTATTTTATGTCTTGATTCTCAGTTCTGTTCCACTGGACTATGTGTCTGTTGTTGTACAAATTCTAGGCTGTTTTGACTATTGCGATGGCATAATACCCAAGCCCCAAACCAAACTTATTGCTGTCAAGTTGATTCTGACTCATAGCAACCCTACAGGACAGAGTGGAACTGCCCTATAGAGTTTTCAGGGAGAGCCTGGCAGATTTGAATGTCTGACCATTTGGTTAGCAGCTGTAGCACTTAGCCACTACACCGTCAGGGTTTCCATGGTGGTATAATAGGTTCTAAAATCAGGTAGTGTGAGGCCTCCTGCTTTGTTCTTATTCAGTAATGTCTTACTTATTTGGGGACTCTTCCATAAAAAGTTGGTGATTTGTTTCTCTATCTCATTAAAAAAAAATGCCAAGAGACTTGAATTGGCATCACATTGTATCTGTAGATTGCTTTGGGTAGAATAGACATTTTCATAGTGTTGAGTCTTCCTATCCATGAGCAAGACATGCTTTTCCACTTATGTAGGTTCTTTGAAGTGGTGTCTTGTATCCTTTGCATAGCTCTTTTATGCCTCTGGTTAGATTTATTCCTAGGTATTTTATCTTGTTGGGGGCTATTGCAAACAGTATTGATTTGGTGATTTCCTCTTTGAAGTCCTTTTTGTTGGTATAGAGGAATCGAGCTGATTGTTGTATGCTTATCTTTGTATCTTGATCTTTTGCTGAAATCTTCTTTAGAATTTTTTTTTTTTGATTCTGTAGGATTTTCTGCATATAAGATCATATCATCTGCGAATAGAGGTACTTTTACTTCTTGCTTACCAACTTGGGTGTGCTTTGTTTCTTTTTCTAGCCTAATTTCTCCGGCTGGGGCCTCCAGCACAGTGTTGAAAAAGAGTGGTGATATAAGGGGCATCCTTGTCTGGTTCCTGTTCTCAAGGGAAATGTTTTCAGATTTGCTCTATTTAGAGTGATGTGAACTGTTGACTTCGTCTAAATGCTGTTTATGATGCTGAGGAATTTCCCATCTACTCCTATTAACCCACTGCTGTCAAGTCAATTCTGACTCATAGCAACCCTATAGGACATGTTAGAACTACCTCATAAAGTTTCCAAGGAGTGCTTGGTAAATTGAAACTGCTGACTCTTTGGTTAGCAGCCATAGCAATTAGCTGCTACACCACCAGGGTTTCCACCTATTCCTATATGCTGAAGTTTTTATCGTGAATAGGTATTGGACTTTGTTGAATCACTTTCCTGTGTCAGTTGATAAGATCATGTGGGTTTTGTCTTTTTGTTTTATTTATGTGATGAATCACATTGTTTTTCTAATGTTGAACCATCCCTGTATACCTGGTATGAATCCCACTTGGTCGTGGTGAATGAATGTTTTGACATGTTGTTGAGTCCTGTTAACTAGAATTTTATTGAGGATTTGTGCATCTAAGACAGATACTGGTCTGTAATTTTCCTTTTTTGTGCTGTCATTGCATGGTTTTGGTATCAGCGTGGAAACCCTGGTGGCATAGTGGTTAAGCGCTACATCTGCTAACCAAAAGGTCAGCAGTTCAAATCTGCCAGACGTTCCTTGGAAACTCTATGGGGCAGTTCTACTCTGACCTATAGCGTCACTATAAATTGGAATTGACTTGACAGAAGTGGGTTTTGTTTTGTTTGGTGTTGGGGGAATCAGGGTTATGCTGACTTCATAGAATAAATTTGGGAGTATTCCATCCTTTTCTATGCTCTTGAATACCTTTAGTAATAGTGATGTTACCTCTTCTCTGAAAGTCTGGTAGAATTATCCAGTGAAGCTGTCAGGGCCAGACCTTTTTTCAATTGGAAGTTTTTTTTTTCTTTAAAATATTTCTTTATTTTTTTTCAGTCGGAAGTTTTTAACTTACTTTTTCAATCTCTTCTTTTGTGATTTTTTTATACTTAAACTTTTATTTGTAACTCTTTCTGATTTCATTCTTCTCTTGCCCTCTCCAGAGGCAGTCACTCTTTTAAAGTCAAATATCTTTCTTTTTTTTTTTTAAAAAAATGTTGTTGTTCTACTTCTGTTTGTGCTAGCTTTGGTAGGTAGCATGTTTGTAGACATCTGTCCATTTCCTCTAGGTTTTCAAATTTATTAGATAACAGTTTTCACAGTATTCTGTTTATAATTCTTTTAATTTCATTTGGGTCAGTTGTGATATTGCCCATCTCCTTTTTAATTTGGTTATTTGCTTCCTTCTATTTTTTGTTTTGTCAGTTTGGCTAATAGGTCATTCATTTTGTTGATATTTTCAAAGAACCAACTTTTGGTCTTGTTAACTCTTTTACTTGTTTTTCTATTCTTTATTTAATTTAATTTTGGTCTAGTTTTTATTATTTTATTTCTTCTGGTGAATAAGGGCTTTCTTTGCTGCTCTTTTTCTATTTTTTTCAAGTTGTTTGTTCATGCTTTGGTTTTGGCCCTTTCTTCATTGTGGATGCATGCATTTAGTGCTATAAATTAACCTCTGAATATTGCTTTTGCAGTATCCTAAATATCCTGGTAGGATGTGTTTTCATTACGATTTGATTTTGTGAATTTCTTTATTCCATCCTTAATTTCATCTGTAACCCAGCAGTTTTTGAGCAAGATGTTGTTCAGTTTCCATGTGTTTCATTTATTTTCCCCTTGCTTTTTCCGCTGCTGATTCTACTTTTTTAGCTTTATGGCCTGCTAATGTGCTTTGTAATATTTTGATGTTTTGAATTTTGTTAAGGCTTTTTTTAATGGCCTAATATGTAGTCTATTCTGGAGAACGTTTCATGTGCATTGGAAAAGAAAGTATACTTGGGTGCCACTGGGTAGAGTGTTTCGTATATGTCTATGAGGTCTAGCTGGTTTTGTGGCGTTTAGATCTTATGTCTCTTTATTGAGCTTCTTTCTGGATGTTCTGTCCTATACCAAAAGTAATGTGTTGAAGTCTCCTACTATTATTGTGCCACTGTCTTTCTCTCTTTGCAATGATGTTAGAGCACTTTCACTGGGTACATAAATATTTATTATGGGTATATCCTTCTAGTGTATTAATTCTTTAGTCATTATACGAAATCTGACAAGTTCGCAAACTCATCCTAGAAAAAGTGCTACGTACCTCATTGCTGAATATCACTATGGTTACATTCCAAGTACTCACCTTGGGAAACTGGACACTGATGCCAGTGCCTAGTCCACCCTTCAAAGCAATTTTGGAATTCTTTTTCTGGAATGGCCATCAGAGCCATCATTGTATTATTACCTTTGATGTTCTTAATGTCATCAAAATGTCTTCCTTTCAATAGTTTCTTTATCTTTGGAAAAAAATAAAAAGGCATTGGGTCCACATCAGGTGAGTAGGGTGGGTGTTCCAACACAGTTACGTGTTTACTGCCTGAAAACTCCCTCACAGACAGTGCCATGTGAGCTGTTGCATTGTCATGATGCAAGAGCCATGAGTTGTTGGCGAAAAGTTCAGGTTGTTTTCATCTAATGTATTCATGCAGCCTTTGCAACACTTCCAAATAGGAAACTTAGTTAACTGTTTGTCCGTTTGGTACAAATTCATAATGAGCAATCCCTCTGATGTAAAAAATGCTTAGCAGCATAATTTTGACTCTTGATGTGAACTGGTAGAACATTTTTGGTCTTGGATAATTGGCTGACTTCCCTTGTGCACTTTGATGCTTTGTTTCAGAGTTGTATTGGCACAACCATGTTTCATCACCAGTGATAACATGGCCCCAAACATCCTCTTACATTCCCAAAAGGTCTTAGCAAACTGCAACTCTCTTTTGCTTTTGTTTGCTAGTGAGCTTCTTCAGGACCATTTTTGTACGTACCTTTGTCATGTCAAGATTTCCAGGTAAGGTTTTTCTGTTTCTCTATTGATGTTTACTTGATCTGCGTGCTTTCCACAAGTCAGTCGATGATTTTGGCACACAGCTGAACACATTTTTGCAATATTTTCATCAGTTCTGCTCATTACTGGCCACTCTGATGTTTCTTCATCAGTGACCCTTTCTTTCCCCTCAGAAAAATGTTTAATTCATTTGTACACTGCTGTTTTCTTCATGGCATTATCCCCATAAACCTGGACTAACATGTGTCTGATTTCACTTCCACTCCTGCCGAGTTTAACAAGAAACTTAATGTTTGTTCTTTGCTTAAGCTCTGACATTCTCATGACAGCACACAAAACCACACAAAAACAATAATGAACGCCACTCAGCAAGACACTGCCACATGTAGACATGAACATAGCTGTGAGACACTGATATGCCACGGTCATGAAACCTTACCAAGTTGTTAGAACAACGCTGTCAATGTAAACACACACTGGCAAGTTTTCGAACTTAATTGTCAGACCTCATATGATGTTCTGCCTCATCCATTTTAGTGGATTTTGCTGTAAATTCTATTCTGTCAGTACCTTTCCTGCTTTTTTCTTGATTATTGTTAGCTTGATACATTTTTTTTCCATCTTTCGAGTCTTAGTTTATTTGTGTCTTTAAGTCTAAGGTATGTCTTTTGTAGATGGCATATATATGGATCATGTTTTTAATGCATTCTGCGGCTCTCTATCTCTTTATTGGAGCATTTTCTTTATGTATGATCAGCATAATTATTGATATATATGTATTTTGTGCTGTTATTTTGATGCTTTTTTGTGAGACAATGAGATAAGAGGAAGTAGGGGGTATAAAATCCCTCTAGGTGTAGGGCCATCCCACAGGAATGTTTCTGTTTCAGACACCTCAGCTTTAATGAGATGTGACCATGAAGAATACTAAGACAGTTTTGATGAGAGAAGAAACAGTTAAGTGGCAAGGGCCAGTAGACTGAGAATCTTCAGTGAGAAGGATGGCTATAGAGTGTAAGTCTCAGCTTCATTGATGATGTTTTCGTGCTGCAGTTGGGGCAGCACGTACTGCATATACATGAGCCTTAGGTCTACTCTCTGAGACTTGCTTGTATACCTCCTGTTTCAGTTCTCAGCAGTGGTGCCTGGACTGGGCTGATTTTTCTTAAGGCTCCCATTTGTGCCATCACCAGGAATGCTAAGGGATGGCTGCACTGAGTTACCTAACTGGGAAGACTTCTTTTGGGGGCTGCATTCGAATTTATTCTTTGTGATCATGCTTTCCTGTCTTCAAGGCTCCTGCTGGGCTGTGCTACGGCCCTGCACAGTCTTTCCTACCCCAGCCTGCCATGGCCTCTTATTTTAGACAGTTCTGTCAACCTCCCTATGATGAACAAAAGAAAGGCTTTAATTTTATTTTCAACTCTATTCAATGATGTAAGAATACCCATGAAGCTCCCCCAGGTAATGTACATACAAAGCACCTCCTTAGATCCAGTGCAGTTACTGAATTGGCTCCTTTTATCACTTGTTTGCTATTTTATCTTATGTTCATTCACTGACTCAATCACAATGTGTTGTCGCAGTCATCTTGTGTGGAAGAGGAACACCTGAAGGTCAGCTGACTTTTCTTCTGGGTTGAGCCAGGTAAGATGTAGTGGTACAACACTGGTTTCTGGAAAACCAGATGCTGTGAGAATGGGATGAGCACTAAGAGAGCGGGAAGAGCTGGAGTTCCTCCCTTCATCTCTCCAGTGTCCAAAGTGTCTCCAGCACACTGGATACTGAAGCTGAGCCCTGCCTGCCTTGATCATTAGAGTTGGAAGAGGCTGACTAATAGGCCTAGAAAAGACCATCTCCTCAGAATCCTGCAGGAGGTGGCAGTACCCTGCAATGAGGCAGGCGGTTGGTGGCTTCTGGCCACTCCACTAAAAGCACAGGAAGCTGGGGAAGAGACAGAAGAAACATGAAGACACAGAGGGAGGGAGGCAGATGCATTTCCTGGAGGATGGTTGGGAAGGAAAGATGACATCCGTACTTCCAGAAACCATACTTCTTGAACAGAAAGTTGAGGTATGTGGCCTGATAAGGAATTTCTTCTGATTTGTGGATTTATTTATAGTAAACTCTTACTCAAGTACAAAAGTTAAATCAGCCTTTAATTACACATTTAATGAACCAACTTTACTGAAATGACTAAAATTACATAATATCCTATAACTGCTGTGGGACTGTATTTGTGTTTGTCAGGGCTTAGCAGATGCGCAGGCCTTCTGACAACTGGGGTGAAGCTGGAGGCTCAGCTGGACTAAGGAATAGCCAAGAACATTCTTTTTATTTTATTTTCTTGTTACTGAGTACATACACGGAAAAACATAGACCAATTCAATTGCTTCTACTTGTACTGCCCCTGAAGATTCCTATAGAATATTTAGGGTTGCCATTGTCACTTTGATCCCATATAGTTTTTTAAATAACGTAATGCTCAGGGTAGATATTCTTTACTAGTTAAACTAAACTACTGTTTGGTTTTTAAGGACACTATGAGGGAACATTTTTGGTTTAAGGTTTAAAGTTTATATCAAAGCAATAGACTTTTTTCCAAAAAGAAATTGAACTTTATTTGTAGATCAGGGTAACATTTCAGGGAGTCAAAATTGCTCCCTAGAGGAAAGAATTTCTGTTTATATAATACCAATTTACCCTAAAACACAGTTTCTAGTATGAACTTGGAGTTTCTGTTTGTTTCTTTTTCATAAAAGTTATTTTGGTCATTGTTGAGAATGTATACAGCAGAACATATAACAACCCAAGAATTTCTACATAGAATTGTGAAACATTCTTGATGGTAGGTTTCTCGAGTGCAAGAACTAGCACTTGTTCATGTCTCTGCCACCCTGACAAAGCCTAGCACAGCTCCCTGGGCTTAGAGGACAGTCCATGGAATCAAGTGCTAACTGTGTCTTTTGGACCAAAAAAAAGTCCTGCTAATTTGTCACCATCATAGATTTGCATGCTTTCCCCCTTTTCCTTTTTTCCCCAAAGTGTCCTGGAAATGATATTTGGTGCTCCTTATTAAAAATAAATAAACAAATAGAAAATAGGAGTTCCTTGGTTGTATCAGTTTGTGAACCTGCTATGCAGATATTTTTACTATGGGAATTCTCAGGGTCTTTAATGTAGCAATGAGCACTGTGGACCTTAAAGATGAGGCTTTAGTATTCCAAGTTTTCCAAATTCATTTGACCAAAAATATCTGTTTTCATAGAACATCTCATGGTAGTAGTATTTTGGGGGGAAATATTAGAACACTCTGCTAGCTTCTGTTCCTGACCCTGGGATTAACCCTGGGGTTACCTGGTTGACTGTTTCTCTGATAGATATAAAAAGCGATAGACAACAAAATGATGTAATGAAAGTATCAGTATCTTTAAATGTGTATATATGTTTTGCATCATGAGATATACTATATTTTTACACAAATAATGCACGTTTTCTCTGTCTCTCTGCCAATTTGTGACCTCCTTCTGTGAGGTATCTTCCTAAATGCTACTATGCCAAATTTTTTCCATGCTGTTGTGGAAGACAAAAACAAAAAACAGCATAGTATGTTTATAAAAATATCTTATGGGGAGGGGAGGGAAGGGCAAACTAATGTAGGAGATACGTGTTGTTTGTGTAAAAATAGGGTATTGATCTGTAGTTTTCTTTGATTGCAATGTCTTTTTATAGCATTCAGGGTATCAGAGAAATAGCCCCATTATAGAAGAAGGAAGCTTTTCCCTCTTCCTCTATTTTCTTTAAAAACAAAAAGAAAACAAAACAAAAAACAACACCTCTGCAAGAAACCTTCTCAGTGTCTGTACTATAATTTCAAAAGCACAGCTTGAAAATAAGTGCAGGTCTGATTGAAGCTGGCAGTGGTGGTAGGCTTCCTGTGATAGAGTGACAGCCTCCATATAAAGACCACTGAAGACCAGATGAAAAGGGAGTATGGGGCAGTGCATAGCCTGGATCTGTTGGCATTCCCAGACAAGGTATTAAGAGCTAGAAGAATTGAGAGGTGGGGATGAGACCCTTCTTTGATCAGTGAGAAGGGTACTGTCATAGCATGGGTTAGTGGCAGTACCAGTAAAAAAGAAATGATGTCATGTAGACTTGACAGAACTTGGTCACCAACTAGATTATTCTTTGGCTGTATCATCATCTTGGGAATAGTTCTGAATCTAAGCCAGGTCAGCTTTCAGCTAATGTTATACCACTTTTTGCTATTTCTCAGGATCCCAACACATAGTATGAATTGAATATTTTGTGGTTCATAGACATCGAGAGTTGTAAACTTTTTCCATAAAGGGTCAGATAGTAAATATATTGGGCTTTGCAGGCCATACAGTCTCTGTTGCAACAACTCTGCCATTGTAGTCTGGAAATAGCCATAGACAATTTGTAAGCTAAACAAACGGGCGTGACTGTTTTCTAATAAAATTTTATGTATAGAAACAGGTGATGGGCTAGATTTGCCTCATGAGCTATGGTTTTCCACAAGATCTAGAAATTAAGCTTCTTTCCAGGTAAATGCAGCCGTTTTTATTTATTCTTCACAACTCTCAACTTGTTTTGTTTGCCAATAGTGATCCCCTTCTCCTCTGGGAATTCACTTGGATCCTATTTATGTGAGGTGATATTGTGTTACGGTTCTGTAATTTCTGATCATTCTCGTCGCTAACTTTTTGACTAGCTTTTTGTGTGCAACCATGCAGTCTGAGTCCTCAGCCATCACTTCTTTCCCATGAAGGAGTCAACTTAAAAAAATATCTTGTAGTTGTTGATGAGTATATATACAGCAGAACATACACCAATTGATCAGTTTCTACATGTACAATTCAGTGACATCGATGACATTGTCAAGTTGTGCAAACATTCCCACCCTCATTTCCTGAGTTGTTCCTTCCACATTAGCTTAAACTCACTGCTTTCTAAGGTTCCTGTCTAATCTTATGAGTAGTTGTTCTTGGTGATTTGATCCAGTTTCCACAGATCTTAAAAGGGCACACTGCTCAAGGCAGGCATTCCTGACTAGTTAAGCTAAACTGTTGTTTGGTTTTAAGAAGACTCTAGGGGCCACTTTTGGTTTAAGATTTAAAGATAATCTCAGGACAATAGTTTCAGGAGTTCATTCAGCCTCCCTGGCTCTGGGAAGTCTGGAGTCCATGAGAATTTGAAATTCTGTTCTGCATTTTCCTTCTTTTGATCAAGATTCTTCTATAGAATCATTGATCAAAATGTTCTGTAATGGTAGATGGGAATGTCCAGTTCTTCTGATCTCATGGCAAAGGAGGCAGGCTGTTCACAGATCCAATTAGCCGCACATTCAGTATTCCTGACTCTCCTCTTGCTAAAGGTGAATAGAGACCCACTGTTGTGCCTGGGATGGCCGCTTGTAAGTTTTTCAGACCCCAGACACGATGCAAGGAGGTATAAAAGAAACACTAAATATTATTAAGCTACTTAACTGGGATGTCCCATGAAACCATGACCCTAACCCTCCAAACAAAGGTCCCTTGAGATGTTTCATTGTGCATAAGTTGCCTAGGCACCTATTCTTTTTTTTTCTGTCTTTGTTATAGATATATGTCACAGAACTTTTGCCAATTGAAGTTTTTACAGCTGTACAACTTACTGAAAGCAGTTACATTAATTGTGTTGCATTACCTTTCATCAATGCATTTTTTTCTTTCACCGTGAAAGGAAACTCAGTACTCCATAAGCAATAATGACCACAGCATCAACTTTTACTTCTGTGCTGGGAATTCCAAAATCAAAATCTCCAGACTATGTCCTTCTTGAATTTTTTTCCTATCTCAGAACTCTTTCAAAGAGCACTTACGTCTGTATCACAGTCTTGTGCTGGATTGAATACTAACGTGAATTATAGAATAGTTATTGTACATTCAACTACACTTCGTGCCATGGTAAGGTGTTGGATTCTGTTCCATAGGTAACTAGCTAGTGATGCTCCTATAGAACCTATGCAATGTGATTGGAAAGAAAAATGAACAGTCATGCTCTTTTCTCCAGTGAGAAAGGGGAGAGGGATGAGATGTTGCTTTTGGGATCATTATTAAAAAGGACAAAAGGAATATTTGTATCTCCAGTTAATGGACACCCCTCAGTCACAACAACAATGGTAAACTTTGTGTATAACAAAGTAAAGACAGAAGAGGGGTGGAATGATGAGAAAGCAAGATACCCTTTCTGCTCATCCCCTTGTCACCAATGCCGGAAGGATACGCAGGAGTTTAGATGCAGATGGCATTTACTAGGCTGGTCTCAGGAGCTTTCACAGACATCATGGCCATCCCTAGTGCCACAGCTTCATTTCAGGCCCTCATCCTCTTCCTCCAAGACCAGAACTTCTCAAGGTATTTGTCAGTGGATTACAAATGTGCTGAGATACGAGGTCTGACAATTAACTGTGAACTTAATTATTCTAAGTGCTACATACTTCATCGTTGAATATCACTACAGTCACCTTCGAAGTACTCCCTGTGGGAAGCTATGCACCAATGCCAGTTCCTTGTCTACCCTTCAAAGCAATTTTGGGACTCTGTCTGGAATGGCCATTGCACATGGTGGCAAGCTCTCGAACTTAATTGCATAGCTGTCTGTTAGGAAGTTTTTAGCCAGAAAACAAATAACTGTATTGGAACACCCTTCCTACTCACCTGATCTGCCCCCATATGACTTTTTTATTTACCTGAAGATAAAAGAAATATTGAAAAAAAAACATTTTTGTGACTTTCAGGATATCAAGAGTGATATGATGACAGCTCTGATGGCCATTCCAGAAGAAGAGTTCCAAAATTGCTTTGAAGGGTGGACTGGGTACTGGCATAGACGTATAGCTTCCTGAGGGGAGTATTTTGAAGGTGACTGTGGTGATATTCAGCAATGAGGTACGTAGCTTTAGGGTGAGTTCACAAACTTGATTAGCGGTCCTCATACTGAGTTTCTCAGCCCCTTGGTCCTAATTGCTTCTGATAAAAAGAGGTCTCATCTGTTTATTTCAGTGTGCCATATACCTTCTGTCATTTTCTCATGATATGGGAGAGGTTAGGACAGACCAACCTCAGGAACTCCAGTAGCCTCCTGTCCTAGTTATCCAGTGCTGCTACAACAGAATACCGCAGTGAGTGTCTTTAACAGACAGAAATCCATTCATCCATGGTCCAGCAGGCTAGAAGTCTGAATTGAAGACTAGCTCCTGGGAAAGGCCTTTTCTCTCTTTTGGCTCTGAAGGAAGGTCGTTGTCACCAGATTTTCCCTGGTCTAGGAGCTTCTCAACGCAGGGACCACAAGTCCAAAGGATGTGCTTTGCTCTTGGCACTGCTTTCTTGGTGGTATGATGTCTCCCTGTCTCTCTACTCGTTTCTGTCTTTCATATCTCAAAAGAGATTGACTTAAACGAACAACAAACCCATTGCTGTGGAGTCGGTTCCAACTCATAGTAACTCTATATGACAGAGAGGAACTGCTGCATACGGTTCCCAGGGAGTGGCTGATTTGAACTGCTAACCTTTTTGTTAGCAGCCTGAGCGCTTAACCCCTGTACCACCATGGATTCATTAGCATCATAAAGGTAGAATTGAAAACATATAAGAAGATCACATCAGATAAAAAAATGGTGGACAACCACATGACGCTGGGAATCATGGCCTCGCAAGCTGACCTATATTTTCAGGAGACACAGTTGTATCCATGCCACCTCATGATTAGTTTCCTCTCCTCCAGCCTCTACTCACTTGATTCCACTAGACAGCCGTATTGGTGTGTGAGAGGTCCTTCTAAAATATAACTCCTATGTCACACCGACTTGATGGCATTTGGCTTGGCTGGCATGTCACATGAAGTCTTTAATAGTTCATCACCTACAGGACAGATTACAGTGAAGCTCCATTGGTGGCACTAACCTTTGGCAGTTAATCAAAGGGTTGGTGGTTTGAAATCACCCAGCAGCACTGTGCAAGAAATAGGCTCCAGCAAAGTTTACAGCCAAGAAAAGCCTATGGAGCAGTTCTACTCTGTAACACACAGGGTCTCCTAATTCACAACCCACAATAAGTGTCTCACAATGGCAGGCAAAACCCTTCAGAACCTGGCCCTGACCTACATCTTCAACTCCCTTTAACTTCCTCTAACTCTGCAAGAGTCAGTAAACCATGGCCCTTGGGCCAAATCTGTCCTACCACCTGTTTTTGGACTCCTTGTGAGCTGTGAATCGTTTCTATACATATAAAGAGCTGGGAGAAAAAAAAATCAAAGAATTGTATTTTGTGACACATGCAAATTACAGGAAATTCAAATTTCAGTGCCCATAAATGAAGAGTAATTGGCACACAGCCATGTTCATTTGTTTATGTATTGTCTATGGTTGCTTTTGTGATGCAATGACAGAGCTGAGGAGCTGCAACAGGGACCTGCATAGCTGCCTGCAAAGCCTAAAATATTTATTATCTGGCTCTTTCCAAAAAAAAAAAAAAAAAAAAAAAATGCTGATCCCTGGCAGACAGGAAGGGAGACACAAAATAGTCATAGAGTGATGCTGAACAGAAACTTCTCCATCTACTCTATCATTTTACCAGAGGCAAGACCAGAACATCACAGGAGGGGAGAGTCAGGAGGAGGAAGAGGTAGAAAGGCCTTTAGAAATATCTGCTGAGAGACAAGGCTACCCTAAAGCCCTGGTAAAGGCCTTTCTCACTCACACCCCCACTGCCGTGGACTAGTAGCAAGAAAGCCTTCCCCTCCCCCACTGCCCTTGCTGACCAGGCCCACAGTGCTGAACAAAATGCCTGTAAAAGTTGGAGGTTCATCTAGGGTTTGAATATACTGGAGCTTCACTTGTATGGCAGAGTCCTGTAGAAACAACCCACCCAGAAATATGAGGAGCTTGAGGAGCACAGGAAAAACAAATCCATGTTCTCAGGAAACGTCTTAACATTTTAGGACAGGCACAAATCTGCAAGCCACAGTATGGGAGTGTGAGGAGACCCTCAGGAGAATGGTAGGAAGTTTCCAGTTTGGACTGCACTAACCTCCCAAATCCCCCACCTCTTTCTAAACACTTACCCTACCTCATCATCTTCGTGCCCAAAGTATGCAGCTCACTCATTTTGTACTTTGTTTAATGTCAACATTTTCCCCATCTGTGACATTCAGCCTCATCTGGACCTCTGTCACCTGAGATCTTTCAGACTTCAACAGCCACCTAGCTACTGGCCATCCCCTGCCAGGGGTTCCACTCAATACCTTTAATACTGAGAACCCCTAAGTCCCAAACCCCCGACTTGTCTGTCAATTTGCATACTGTGGGGGCTTGTGTGTTACTGTGATGCTGGAAGCTATGCCACCAGTATCCAAATACCAGCAGGGTCATCCATGTTGGACAGGTTTCAGCTGAGCTTCCAGACTAAGACAGACTGGGAAGAAACACCTGGTGTCTACTTCTGAAAAGAATTAGCCAGGGAAACCTTACGAACAGCAGTGGAACATAGTCAGATATAGTGCCAGCAAGTGAGCTCCCCAGGTTGAAAGGCACTCAGGAAATGACTGGGGAAGAGCTGTCTCATCAAAGTAGAGTCAACGTTAATGACATGAATGGAGTCAAGCTTTTGGGACCTTCATCTGCTGATGTGGCACGACTTAAAATGAGAAGAAACATCTACAGGCATCCATTAATATCAGAACATAGAGTATACAAGGTATGAATCTAGGAAAATTGGAAATCATCAAAAGAAATGGAATGCATAAATGTTGATATCTTAGGCATTAGTGAGCTGAAATGGACAGGTATTGGTAATTTTGAATCTGACAATCATATAGTTTACTATGCTGTGGAAACAGACGATGAAACAGCTCAATATCAGCAGTCAGAAGAAGACCAAGTACTGAATGTGGCACAGACCATCAGTTGCTTATATGCAAATTCAAACTGAACCTGAAGAAAATTAGAACAAGTCTACAACAGCCAAAGTATAACTTTCATTATATCCCACCTGAGTTTAGAGACAATTTCAAGAACAGATTTGATGAGATGAATGCTGATGACCAAAGATCAGATGAGTTGTGGAATGACATCAAAGACATCAGTCATGAAGAAAGCAAGAGGTCATTAAAAAGAAAGGAAAGAGAAGACTAAATTGGATGTCAGAAGAGACACTTAAACATGCTGCTGAATATACAGTAGCTAAAGCAAAAGGAAGAAAAGATGAAGCAAAAGAACAGAACAGAAGGTCTCACGAAAACAAAGTGAAGTATTATAATGACATGTGAAAAGAGCTATAAATGGAAAACCAAGAGGGGAGAATATGTTCTGCATTTCTCAAGCTGAAAGAACTGAAGAAATAATTCAAGTCTTGAGTTGCAATATTGAAGGATTCTACAGGGAAACTATTAAATGACTCAGGAAGCATCAAAAGAAGATGGAAGGAATACACAGAGTCATTATACCAGAAAGAAATGGTCGATGTTTAGCCATTTGAAGAGGCAGCGTATGATCAGGAACCAATGGCACTGAAGGAAGAAGTTGAAGCCACATTGAAGACACTGGCAAACAACAAGTCTCCAGGAATTGATTGAATATCAATTAAAATATCTCAACAAACAGATGCAGCGCTGGCAGTGCTCACTTGTCTATGCCAAGAAATTTGGAGGACAGCTACCTGGCCAACTGACTGAAGGAGATCCATATTAATTCCTATTCCCAATGAAGGTGATCCAACTGAATGCAGAAACTATCAAACAATATCATTAATGTCACATGCAAGTAAGATAGTCCTCAAGATCATTCAAAAGTGACTGCGTACAGTTTCCTGTATATTGACAGGAAACTGCTTGAAATTCAAGCCAGATTCAGAAGTGAATGTGGAACCAGAGATATCATTCCTGATGTCAGGTGGATCTTGGCTGAAAGCATGGAATGCCAGAACGATGGTTACCTGTGTTTCATTGACTATGGAAACACACTTGACTGTGTGGCACATAATAAATTATGGATAACATCGCAGAGAATGGGAATTCCAGAACACTTAATTGTGCTCATGAGGAATCTCTAAAAGGATCAAGAAGCAGTTGCGCTAATAGAAAAAGGAGACAGTGCATGGCTTAAAGTCAGAAAAGATGTGCATCATGGTTGTATCCTTTCACCATGCTTTTTCAGTCTGTATGCCAAGCAAATAATCTGAGAAGCTGGACTATGAACAAGAACAAGGTGGCTGGTGGATTCAAACAGCTGATCTTTTGGTTAGCAGTTGTAGCACATAACCACTGTACCACCACGGCTCCCATTAGTCATTAGGGAAATCCAAATGAAAACCACAGTAAGAGATACCACTACACACCAATCAGAATGGCTAAAATAAAGAATATTGATGTCAAGTGATAGCAAGGATGCAGAGAAACTGGAATTCTTACATATTTCTAATGGGATCATAAAGTGATACAATCACTTTGGGAAACAGCATTGGCATTTCTTTAAAAACTTAAAGATACATTTACCATATAATCTAACCTTCCATTCCTAGGTATTTATCCAAAAATGAAGAAAGCCTGTGTCCATACAAAGACTTGTACATAAATATTCATAGAAGCTTTATCCGTAGTAGTCAAAACCTGGAAGTAACTCACATGTCCATGAACAAGTGGGTGGAGAAACAAATTTTGGTACATCCTTACAACAGAATACTACTTAACAATAAAAATGAATGGGCTATAGATAGGTGCATCTCAAAATAATTATGCTGAATGAATGAAGTCAGACCAAAATACGTATACCCTAAAAAATGCAAACTCATCATCTGTAAGTGACAGAAAGCAAGTCACTTGTTGTGGGATGGTGGTGGGGGGTGGGAGTGGGGGTCAAGGAGAGAGTAAAATACAGAGGAGCCTGAGGGAACTTTTGCAAGTGTTGGACAGGCTCAATATCTTGATTGTGGTGATGGTTTCATGGGTGTATACATATGCCAAAATTATCAAATGATACATTTTAAGTATGTGTAGTTTGTTGTGTGTCAGTCATACCTAAATAATGATGTTAAATTAAAAAAAAAGGAGTAATAGATCTGGCATCTATATCATCATGAAGGGGAAAGAGAGTGGACACAGTCTTGTCATCAAATTCTGGAATACGAGAACCAAGGCAATTCCCATAAACTTGAATAAAGGAAATTCAGGGTGAACAAAATGAGAACTAAAATTCATTGCTCCCTAATGCACTAATAAAGAAATCTAAGAATATTTGAGAAATGTTTGTAACATTTAAATTTGTCATAGGAGAAAGAAAGGACAACCATGATGTCTCAGAGCACCCACTCCTGGGTATTACCATCAAAGGCTTATTGGTTTCCAGGTTTTTTTTTCTCTCACAAGTCCACTGTATGTCCTACAGACACCTGCACTCAACATATCTGTAAAAGAAGTCATCTTTTCACAAAACCCACTCCAATTCTTGTATTCTTTAATGTAGGAGATGATGTCACCTCCATCAGATACTCATTGAGTCCATGTCTACTGATTCTACCTCTGAAATATCTCTTGGATTCCCACCCCCACATTTCCATCACTACCGTTACTCTGGCCCTCATCATTTCTCTTCCAGATAACTGCAATAGTTTCCTAGTTGGTATCTTTTCTCAGGATCTTTCTAAATTGCTTATCTTGCCAGGCTATTCTCCTCTTTTATGTGATTCTGCCCTCCAGCAGAATCCCTTGACGTTTGCTTTGCATTAGGAATCTCTGGTTGTTGTTAGGTGCCGTTGAATTGGTTCCAACTCATAGTGACTGCATGTACAATAGAATGAAATACTGCCTGTTTCTGCACCATCCTCACAGTGGTTGCTATGTTTGAGCACATTGTTGTAGCCATTGTGTCAGTCTGTATTGTTAAGGGTCTTCCTCTTTTTTGCTGACCCTCTACTCAGCATCATGATGTCCTTCTTTGGGGATTGATCACTCCTGATAACATGTCCAAAGTAAGCAAGACAAAGTCTTGCCATCCTTGCTTCTAAGGAACATTCTGGTTATACTTATTTTTGTTTTTAAGAATCACTTTAGGGGTGGAGTCAAGATGGTGGACTAAACTCACATCTCCCTAAATCCCTCTGGAAACCAAGACCTGAACTGATAATTAAACAGAGCCTTCTGACACCTAGTGAGTCCTAGGACACAGCATAGGGCTGTTAATTTGGACTTCATACCACTGAATGGAAAACTTCCTCTCTTTCGCTGATCCCTGCTCTTGTTGAGTGCTTGCTTTCATGGACCGAAGGTAACTAGCCATTTTAACTCTTTTTCTCTGTCTTAGCTGATGGGCGGAGCTGGGACTTGACTAGCAGCTAATCTCAGATGCACTGCTGGTGTGATTGGCCGGTGAAATTGCCATATTTTGAGAGCCCGGCTTTGGACGCCATGAATCTTGGCACCTTTAGCCTCTCTTTCTGTTTCTACCATTGAGTGGCCTGTACCATGGCAGGTGGGGAGCTTGTGCGGGATGCCATCTTGTTCCACTGGTAGACTGAATACCCATATGAAGGCCTCAGTGGGACCTAATTCCTGGGCTAGGAGGCAGTGCCTGCCTGGAGAAGAGAGCTTTTCCAACAGTAAATGAGTATTTTACACAGTGTGGCCTATGGCTGGGGCCTGGCAGCAAAGGCCAGCAGGGCAATAGCCTTTCTGTATTTTGAACAAGTTTGTAACATCTGAGGCTGGATGTAGAGGTGCTTACTTTGCCAGCCAGGAAGAGGGACTTGTACACCTGAAAACCTGACTGACTTTGGAAGTTGTCAGAGACCTTTTACCTTTCATTTTAAGACAGTCTAGAGAAACAACTGTGGTACATCCTCACAGCATCTCTCCCAGCCTCTATTGACTCACATGATGTCCCCAAAGCAATAAACTCTGGATAAAAGCATAACCAAGAAAACACCCATGGCATAAGAAGGCCCCCCAAAGAAACAACCAAAGAACTTCCCAGATGAAGAAACCTTTCTGAAACTATTGGAAGGTGAATACAAAAGGATTATATACAGAGCCCTCTTAGACCGTATACAAAATGCAGCAGAGCAAAATGAAAAATTAAACAAGCTGTTGTATTTAATGGAACACCAGTACTCTGAAATCCAACAAATCAAGAACAAAGTCAAATAGACAGAAACTTCAATTCAAAGCCAAGAAAACAGAATGCAACAAATGGAAAAGAGACTTTCTGACTTGGAAGACAGAGCTACTGACTCCAGTATCTATGAGGAGAAATCAGAAAAAAGAAACAAGAAAAATGAAGCATTACGAAGCATGTGGGACTCTATTAAGAGGAACAGCTTTCAATTAATTGGAGTCCCTGAACAGGGAGAGACACCTGAGAACACAAAGAGTATCATTGCTGAGCTGCTGACAGAAAACTTCCCAGAAATCATGAAGGAAGAGAATGTAGAAATCCAAGATGCATATCAAAGGCTGCTCAATATAGATCTCAAAAGAGAGACTCCAAGACATATTATAATCAAGCTTAAAAAAATGAAACAGAAGCAGAAACTCTTAAAGGCAGCAAGACTAAAAGCAAAGCTAACATTCAGAGGGAAACCCTGCAGGTTTTCGTCAGATTTCTCAGCAGAAACCATGCTGGCACAGAGACAGTGGCATGACACACTCAAAGCCTTAAAGGAGAAGAACTTCCCATGAAGAATTATATATCCTGCAAAACTATCTTTCAAATGTGAAAATGAAATTAAGACCTTCGCAGATAAACATAAAGTCAGACACTTTGTAAAAACCAAACCAAAGCTACAAAAAACACTGAATCTCTTGGCTTAAAGGAACAAAACCACTAACTTTGGATTTTAGAAGCAAATACAGGGCACATCACCTAGAATCCTACTCAGTTAGGGAAGGCTCCAAACTCAATTAAAGCTATAATAGTGAAAGAAATAATCCAGTGACCATATCTTGAAAACTATGATGTCATCATGTTAAAAAGAGATGTACTACGATTGTTATAGTCCTTCCAGATGGAGAGGAAGTTGACAAGACTGGTAGTAATTAAAATTGGGTTTATACATAGTTTGTTAAGCGGTATCTTAGGGGTGGCCATAAAGCAAAATAAAGATGCAACATATCAAATCAATAAACATAATATAGGAGTCTCAGCAACCACAAAAACAACCCTGAAAAAGGTGAAAAATCAACTCACAAAGAAGAAAGTCCCAGAACAGATTAATAAGAACAACAAAGAAAACACAAAAATAAACATATCACAATGGCAGCACTGAACACATATGTGTCAAGAATTATGTTGAATGTGAATGGACTGAATGCTCCAGTAAAGAGACATCAAGTGTCATCTTGGATCAAAAGACATGACCCATTCATATCCTGCCTACAAGAAACTCACCTTAGACTTAAAGAAAAGAACAAACTGAAATTAGAGGGTGGAAGAATATATATCAAGCTAACAATGAACAAAGAAGAGCAGGTGTGGCAATTCTAATCTGAGATAAAATCAATTTTAATGGAAAATGCACCATCATGGACAAGGATGGACACTATTTATTGCTGAAAGTTTCAATACACAAGCAGGACTTAACAATATTAAATATTTATGCATCTAATATTAGAGCACCTAAGTACATAGAAGAAACACTGGCTATACTCAAAAAGGAGACAGATGGATCACTCCACAATAATAGTGGGAGACTTCAACACTCCACTCTCAATACTGGACAGATCATCTAGAAAAAGGCTCAGTAAAGATACAGAAGACCTTATTGCCACAATTAACCAACTAGACCTCACTGATACATATGGAGCTTTCTATCCATCAGTGGACAAGTACACGTTCTTCTCCAGCACACATGGAACATTCTCCAGAATAGACCGTGTGTTAGGATATAAAGCAATTCTCAACAATGTCTACTTTACCCAAAGCAATCTACATATACGATGCAATCCCAATACAAATTCCAGTGACATTTTTTAATGAGATCGAGAAACAAATCACCAATTTTGTTTGGAAAGGGAAGAAGCCCCAGATAACTAAAGCATTACTAAAGAAGAAGAACACACTTGGAGGCCTCTCGTTACCCTACTGCAGAACTTACTACACTGACACAGTGGTCAAAACAACCTGGAACTGGCTGATCAATGGAACAGAACTGAGGCCCCAGAGATGACATCATCTGCCTATGAACAGCTGATATTCGACAAAAGTCCTAAGACATTAAACTGGGGTACAAACAATATCCTCAACAAATGGTGCAGGCAAAATTGGTTATCCGTCTGCAATAAATTGAAACAAGATTCCTATCTTACACCTTATAAAAAACCAACTCAAACTGGATAAAAGAATTAAATATCAAATCAAATTAAATATCAAATCTCATCCAAGAAAAAGTAGGAACAACAATGGAAGTTTTAATACACAATGTAGACAGACTTCAAAATCTGTCAAAAAAACCACAATCAACAGAAAGGAAAATAGACAAATGGGAACTATTAAGAATCAAACACTTTTCCTCATCCAAAGACTTTATTAATAGAACGAAAAGGCCACCTGCAAAATGGGAAAAAATGTTTGGCAACTATATGTCAGACAGATGCCTGATCTCCATAATCTATAAGGTACTACAAAATATCAATAAGAAGAAGATAAATCATCCAATTAAGCGATAGGCAAAGGAGATGGACAGACATTTTTCTAAAGAGGGGAGATCCAGGCAGCCAAAAAACACATGTGGACATGCTCATGATCTTTAGTTATTAAAGAAATTCAAATCAAGATGACAATGAGATACCACCTCTCCCCAACAAGGTTGGCCATGATCCAAAAAACACAAAACAAGAAATGCTGGAGAAGCTGTGGAGAAAGTGGAACTCTCCTACACTGTTGGTGGGGTTGCAAAATGGTGTAACCTCTTTGGAAAGCAATCTGGCACTTCCTTAAAAAAATGGATATAGATATACCATTTGACCCAGTAATTCCACTACTTGGAATATATCCTACAGAATCAAGGCCATTCACACCAACGGATACATGCACAAGAATGTTTACTTTAGCACAGTCCATGATAGCAAAAAGATGGAATCAATCCAGATGCGCAACAACAGAGGAATGAATAGGTAAACTATGGTATATATATACTCAGTGGAGCACTGTGCAGTGATAAAGAACAATGATGATTCCAGGAAACATCTCATAACCTGGCTTCAACTGGAAGACATTATGTTGAGTGAAAGTAGTTAGCGACAAAAGGACAAATATTGTATGAGACCTCTATGATAAACTCAAAAACAGACTTATGCGTAGAAGAAAAGACTCTGACGGCTGTAAGTGAGGGGAGGGAGAGAGAGCAGACGGGGGGTGGAGGGTTTAGATTAGATAGCTGGTAGTAGTTTGGTTGGGTGAAATCGGTGATAGCACACATTAGAAACAAGAACAATATTAAGTGGACTTCAGCATAACTTGAATACTCCTTCCATCTTAACCCAATATTGCAAGGACAGAGTAGCTGGGGCAGGGGGCAGGGGATCATGCTCTTAGGTGAAATCGAGGCCAATTGGCACAACTAGCGTTTTGCTAAGAGGGCTCTCTGCACTCCACATTGGTGAATGGTGTCTGGGGTCTTAAAAGCTGCCAAGCTGCCATGGAGGGCACAGCAAGCGGTCCCAACTCGGTAGGAACGGATGCTCACCGACGACGAAAACGACACGGGGGAAAGACAACCCAGAAGACAGAGAGACTCATGTGAGTGGGTGCCTACATAAACTTGGGATGGGAAGAACAAGATGGTGCCCGGCCACCACCAGTGATAGCTGCGATGAAGTCACAAAAGAATAAAAAGGGATGCACCCTGACATCTCCACTAAAAGACCACAATTGATGGTCCAGGAACTTTGGGGTTCCCCTGGGAGCATGGCTCCTGGCCCTGATGCTGTCCTTGCACATAAATCATAACGAAGGTCCACTCTTTGGACAGGAATGGATTGGACTTGGCGACGTAGAGTGACCACACATTGGATGCTTTTTATGGTTCTATGCATCTATAGGATATCATCTTGCTGACCTCTGGCTGGAGGAAGGGGAGTGGGTGGAGAGGAGAGGAAAGGAGACTGTTGGGAGAATAAGACGTGTATGGAACAGAGAGGAATATTGTGCTGTCATCGGGCAGGGAGAGCAGTGGAAGCTGCATATAGGTGGGCATGCAAATTTATATGGGAATGTACATTTTCACTCAGTCATAATAAAAAAAAAACTATTTTCTTAGGCATTCAGAAAAACAAAAGCCACATTTATATAATGAAACAAAATTTACTATTTCTGAATTCATAATCTAAATCAAGTGCTTTAACAGTGAAATATTCAGTTTTGATTGTTACTAGATTGTTTTAGAGATGATCAATTTAGCAACTTGAAAAATGTGTCCATGCAGAGACTATGCCATGTGTCTGGTGTAGAGTCATAAATCTGACTAACGATGGGTTCCATCTGCTGTGCTGCCCTACTTTTTTCATTTTAATATTGTGTTTGAGCATACATGCAAAGTCGTGATCATTTCAACATGTAATCAATTTGAAGTTATTAGAGAGATAGAATTATCTAACACATGTAGATATATCTATGTCTGTTAAAAAACGAAACCAGTTGCCATTGAGTCATTTCTGACTCATGGTGACCACATGTGTTACAGAGTAGAACTGCTCCATAGGGTGTTCCCGGCTGTCATCTTTATGATGGCAGATGGTCTTTCTTCCACAGTGCCACTGGGTGGGTTCAAACTGCTGACCTTTAAGTTAGCAGTCAAGCACAAATCATTTGCATGACCCGGGGACCTATCTATAGAAATATATGTAGACACTAAAAAACAAACAAACAAAAAAATCCACTGCTGTCGAGTCAGTTCTCACTCATATTACCCTCATGGCGTGGTGGTTAAGTGCTATGCTAACCAGAAGGCTGACAGTTCACATCTGCCAGGCACTCCTTGGAAACTCTATGAAGGCAGTTCTATTCTGTCTATAGGGTTACTATGATTTATACACTAAGTCTTCTAAATCAAGTATGTGTTTTCTGCTTACAATACATCCCAATTCAGACTAGTTGCCATACTTTTAATAGTAGAGTGTCTGGAAAATAACCATGGGAGCTGTCCAAATGTCAGTTTTGAGAGTTCTGTCATCTATTTGCTGTGACCTCCCAGGTACAGCAGGCTCCAGTGTGTGTGTCTGTGGAGCTGGCATCACTGAGCTCCCCAAAACCTGAAAGAAATTGACTTGAGAAGTGCCCATACAGCCAGGGTTGCTAAACAAACCACTCTGAACATTAAAGGACGTTTAGCCATTCAAATGTTAGGCTGGAAATTGGTGGGTACTTGAGACCAGCTCTTTGTATTACCCAAGTAGTTACAGAGGCGCCAGTGTTGCTGCCACTCTGGCAAGGGCAGATGAGGTTTTCTTTGCAGTTCGGCTGCACTGGGATTGTGCACAGTCCAGCCAGTGATTGCCAACTGGTGTTACTAGTATAATGGCCCCTGCACCAGGCTGCCGATTCATCCAGATGCCTCTTTGGTACAAGTGGCTTGGCAGCCTGTTGAAGTTCTAATGAATAACCAACACACCCTCCATGAAGTCAGGGTGAGATCACGAGCAGTGGGAACTCCACTGTCCTGGAAGGCTAGGGTTACCTGGAAGTCAGGGCGAGATCAGCACTGTCCTGGAAGGGTGGAATTATCTGGAAGCAAGGATGGCTGTGATAGTGAGAGGCAGGAGAATGCTCAAGGAAGCCTTTGAGATGGGAGGGAGTTGAGTAGTGGGTAAACACTGCAGTGTGAAGAAAGAATATTTAATGGATGTATCAACCCGTGTGTAATCACCAAGGAGAATTCTGACATGAAGATATGCTATCTGGAGAGGGAAATTTCGATAAACCTCTGAGTGGTCCAGGGGTTACCCCTTCTTGTGGTATAAATAACAGTTAGGTAACCCCTCCCACAGCCTGAGACCTTCAGTCACCCAGAAACAATCCCTTGGCACCCTAAAGAAGGTGTTTCAGTCCTGGTTGAGTTTCTGGTCTGGGCCCCATCCAGGCCCAAGTCTTCCAATGAAACCCTTGGTTTAATCAGCAAGGCTTGGGCACAGTGTTGCTGAACTGGAGTGCTACTGGCACCCTTGGGCAAAGCTCTTCTTCATCATTCAGGGACAGTTGCACTCCCTGAAGGACTGTTGGCATACCTGACCCTGAGGCACTAAATGCCAGTAGGACACCAAATCATTGTGATAATCTGAAATACCCTCAGGTGTTTCCAAAAGCACTGTGGGAGTGGGCAGTATAGACGTCGGTTGAGAACCACTGGCAAAGCCATTTCTGAACACTTGATAACTCTTCTTAGCTAAAGCTTCCCCAGATTTCCAGGGGTGTCATTTATTTCTTTATTATTTATAGGGCTGTTTTTGCCCTAGCATGGGTACTTCAGCACCTCTGGGCCAAGGTAGGCTTTCTGGGTAGGCACTGTAGGTGCCCAGTAGTTTGGTGGCATTGGATCCATTAAAACAGTTCTTCTTGGAGTGGCATTCTCTTTCTGGCAAGAGTCCAAATCAAGCAGGCATGGATATTTTGTCCCAGAGCAAAGTGAATCTGGGGGTTAATCATACCATCACTTCTACTCCTGAGGACAAAGAGAATCACTACAACTGGCTGAGCTGTAAGAGTCAGAGTTTAGTAATTGCTATTCCCGTGAAAGGAATAGCCAAAGGGGTGGTTGCTGGACTTTTCAAATCCTGGTTCAGTATTTAAGATCTGATTGTTATTTAAAAAGCAAGGCATGGCTAAGCTAATCTCCCCAGAGATTGCTTTTGTTGATTTCTTTGTGTAAACTTGTGTTATTATATCAAAATAAATAGCTTTTGCTTTATAAATAGCTTGCTTAATGATCTTCACACTCGATTCCAAAGAGGCCTGAAGGATCCAGTATAACACAAACATAAAGCATTTCACAAGTAGATGTGCACCCATGTGCACACAATCACCAGCACACAGTCATGCCTATAAATATCTGCCCCTCACTCTTTGAGAATGGTGTGTTAGCAGCCTCATAAGCGGCAGGAGCTAAAAGGCCACCTTGCTTGAGTAGCGAGCAGCTATGTACAGACTCAAAGGTCCATGAAGGCAAGTGGCTGTGTGTCATCTGGAGAGGCTGACCCAAGAGAAGACTCTATACCTTAACAGTGGTCCGGCCATCAAATGTGAATGACTTGATCTGCCCATTTTCTAAGAAAAACTTCAGGATGTTTGGGATAAGGAGAAGAGCTTCTTTCTTCATCATTTTCTGTGAACAGGCAGGAAAAGGACAAGAGAGGGGCTCATTTAGAAGGAGGGCCACCAGAGGAGGAGTGTGGGAAGGAAAGAAACGGAGGAAGAGAAAGGAGAATGTGAAAGGGACCAGGAGCCAAAGTTTGGGAGGACAAAGAGACAGGAAAAGCAGATCAATAAAAATGTTACATGGAGACCAGAAGCAAATTCCTTAAGGAGACATCTATTGGTCCATGTCCAAGTTCACCCTTCACTCAACGTCCCAGCACACCGACATTATACTGTGGTTCAGGGCTCCTTCTGAGCCCAACTGAATGTCTCCTGAGACATGCCGACACACAACACCCTCCTTTTCCTTCGTGTCCTTCACATATCAAGATCACTTCCACATCCATGCCTTTGCTCTGCCACTGGTTTCTGACTTGGCTCCCTCCTACCTCTCCAGCATCATGTCTCATCATCCTTAGCTGTACGCACTCCTCTTCCCTGCCTCCACACTTCTGAACAGGAGGTGATGCTTGTGAAGTTCTCAATAAAGCTTTGTTGAGTAAAGGCTGTTCCTTCTGCCTAGGATACCCTTCCTCTTTCTCTTCTTGGTGAACTCCTACTCATCCTTCAAGATGTGGCCCAAATAGGTATTATTATTTAAAGTCCTGTCTGAATATCTTCATTTTTTGGACTCGCTCTTCCTATGCATTCTCGCTGTAATTTATATACACATTTCTTACTCCTCTTGTCGTGTATCTAGAGAATATGTGTTTGTCTTTCTCATCAAATGGTGAACTCAGAGCACAATGACCAAGTCCTCTTTATCCGTGTGACCTCCTGGAACACGACTGGTGCTTAGTAAATGGCTGCTGAATGAATGAGCAGTAGGTGCTTAACCAAACCAGTTGCTGTCGAGTCAATTCCAGCTCATGATGATTCCATGTGGGCAGAGCGGAACTGCGTTCTGTAGGGTTCTCAAGGCTGTGAACTTTTGGAAGCAGATTACCAGACCTTTCTTCTGAACTGCCAACCTTTGGGTTAGTAGCCGAGTACTTATCCATTTGTACCACCCAGAGACTCCAGTAGTTGTTTAATGTGTGTTTACTTGAAAGATTAGGAGCCCTGGTGGTGTAGTGGTTAAGAGCTGAGCTGTTATCCAAAAGGGCAGCAGTTTGAATCTACCAGCTGTTCTTTGGAAAGTCTGTGGGACTTGGTCCTATAGGATCACTGTGAGTTGGAGTTGACTCAACAGCAATGCGCTTTTAAATGATTAGACTCAACAGAAGATTCCAACCATTTCCCTGGGCTGACATCATTAATTCTACAGGGACTGAAAAGAGGCCAAAGGCGGACAGATTCCTTCACTCAATGGACATTCACTGAGCCTCTCCAATACACCCAGTATAAAGTTCCACGAGGACTACATCAAAACTAGAAGACATAAGCCCAATAGTACACTCTTGTTGTAGTGACCGGGCATACATACACAACTCCACTAGGGAGCAATTACAAGGCTAAAACAACCCAACAGGATAAACATTAAGGATTCCTAGACAGGGTGAATTGGATTTCAATTTTGAAGGTGATGAGGGGTGTGGATTATTATATTTGAAGAGAACAGTCCTGATCAAGCAACTGTCATAGACAAAGCATAAGAATAAGAATAAGCAAGTCCTCTTGGGTCAGAGTGTGGCTGGCAGTGGTAGGAGCCAGGAATCAAGTTTGGCTGGAAAGAATCCAAGGTGGGAAGTGAGGGTATACTATATAACGCTGGAAAAGTGTGACTTCCTGGTTTTCTCTCTGTTCTGGAGAATCCTGCCAAGGCCAGACGCCCTGGATCCCCAGGCTGATGATACTCAGTGGTGGCAGGTTTTATTTAGCACACAGGGTTGGGCCCAGATAATTACTTAATTGATTTTGCTTAAAAATAGAGTTGACAAGGAACACCCACAGGATTTATTTTTGCTGTGGCTGCTTAATAAAGCCTTGGAACACAGAGGGGAAGGGATGATAGGGTAGTCAAGGAGTCACCTGGGCCTGGACTCCCCCAGGTCCCGACCAATGGTGAGGCTGCTATGGTCTGTATTGCTGGTAGGGAGGGGAGGGAGGTTGCTGTTGTGACATCTGGTAATTTCCTGAGCACAGCTAGAGATGGAAGATTGATGCCTTCTTCTCTTCCAGCCAAGAGCCTCCAGCCGTGCTTGGTGGCCTGTCCAGGAGAGAAAGAATCAACCTTAGGTGGGTCCTAGCTACTCTGGGGCTTTTACATTCAGATTGGTCTTGAATGAGGAATTGATTCCCGCCGTGGCCTAGTTCCGAAATATAAAGGATGGATCCCTAATGGGGAAAGGAGACAGTGGGGAAGGGGGAGGGGAGGAAAGAGAAGGAGTGGGGGGAAAATGCGGGAAAATAAAAAGGACGCTAAAGGAGGGGAGGGCAAGTGAGGGAGTTCTTCACTGACTGGCTAGGCCTCGGCTGGTCACTGTAATGTTGGGATGGGACAGGATGCATCCGCCTTTACTTTCCAAATTCAAGCCACATTTCCTCAGGGTTTT
The DNA here is from genome assembly GCA_028571685.1 of Heterohyrax brucei. NCBI lineage: Eukaryota > Metazoa > Chordata > Mammalia > Hyracoidea > Procaviidae > Heterohyrax > Heterohyrax brucei. Next base: position 140,972,992 of record CM053166.1, read on the forward strand.
TGGTGGCTGAGGACACAAATGTCCCCTTAGTGACTTAGACATCAAGGTCTGCTTCACCTTGGTCTGCAGGGACTCCATAGTATTCCCTTTCCTCTCTGCTTCCTGCTCCACCCCTTCTCTTCAACACTTTCTGATAGGATTGATGTGACAGTTTGCCTTGTGGGGTCCTGTAGTCCCCAGGACTTGCCATACTTCCTCGAACAGGGATGGAGTAATGACATGAGCTGAGTCTGGAGATGAGCCTTCAGGAAATGAAGATAGGAGATATCTGTGTCCTTTATCCTTTCTTCTGAGTGGCTCTGCCTCAAAGAACTCTTCAAGCGTCTCGTGCCCCAGTGATTTCCCTGTTCAGTCTGGGCCTGCTGTCTCCTCTCAACCACTGCAGCTCTGCCTCAGGACGTAAATGACAAGGGTCTCCTGAGAGCCCAGCCAGCAACAGCCTGAAAAAGCACACAAGTGCCTGTTAGCTCCAGCTCTCCCCCTGTCCTCCCCATTGGGATATCATCAACTTCCACAGACTCCTGGGGGACTCTAGGCCCCATCCGTTCCTCCTTAACACACATCTTTCCACTCTCCACCTGCCTCTTCTCATTTGCACAGCTGGAGTAGACAGATCACTTCATGCAAACCCTGCAAAGCAATGAAAAAGACTGTGGGCTGCCCAGGACCCTCAAAACTGACAGGTAGGTGGCACAGGCTGTTGAACATGACCTGCTCTTTGAAACAGTGCCATGCGACAGTATCGTATGGTCTCAATCTGAGCCAATTATTGCCCCAGCATCACTGAAAGCTATCCAGGGTCAGGGAAGAGGTAACTATTTTGCATTTCTTTGGGTCTGGGAATCCAGCAAATGCCTACTAAAGACTTCATAGTTTGACAAGCGTCTATATCCTGTTTCCCATGGAAGCTTCATCCACCACTGCACAGTCTTCTCTAGCCAAGATGATGTGGAGGTTCAGGGTCACTTAAGTGTGAAGAGAGCTCAATTTCACTAGCTGCTCCTCTCACGGATCTTCAGGAAACCATTCCTTCCTTCCTACTTCTATCAAATGTCCAAACTATGTTTACAGAGCATCTATTCTGAGTGTAAACTGCTGTGCTAGGGATGTAAAGCACCAGCAGGCATCAGGGGGACTCAGTACATCCTCCTTCTCTCCACATTGCCCAAGGCCTCTCTGGATACCATATACTTCTCACTCATGACCCATCTATAGAGCATTGGTGTCTTCCTACTCCAACCCCTTCCTGAGAAAGGGGTTGACTAGGATAAAGAGTAGACACTAGGAGAAAGAATAGACAAGCAACTGCCCCTGAATGAGAACTTGACCTCCAGACCAGTTCTGGCCAAGAACCCAGGAGAGGAAGCCGAGGCTGCACTTGCTGCATCTGTTTTTCCAACTGCCACCTGCTCAGAGAATCAGACCTTCACAGGATTGGACCTCAGTTTGGCTTTCTTTATAGCACTAATGAAGGCAGATTTTTCTTTTATTATTGGGATTAAATGAAAGTATATAATCCAAATTAATTTTGCATACTCACCTATCTGCAGCTCCTTCTACTCCTCTTGCTCCATGAGAGCATGCCAAAAAAAGCGTCCTTTTTATTCTATACTGGTATCCTCATAACAAGCTCCTGTCTCATCCTCTCCACTCTCTTATCTCCAATTTAGAAAGAGACCAGTAGGACAGCCTTTTATAAATGCACAGAACCATAAAAGTATACACACTACAGGGTCACATTTCGTCCCTGAGTCCAGTCCATTTTTGTCCAAAAAGTTGATCTCAGTAGTGTTTTCTGGACAGGGGCAGCAGCAGGTCTAGGGACCATGCTCGTAGGGGATTACCCCAGGCTGTGAGACCATCAGTTGTAGTCTTTCAGTAAAGTTCTTGAGCTGCACCCTTCTTTTTCTTGTGTTGTCACAGGGGGCTCAACATTATGTGCCCCATCATGGCTGTCTTCGGTGATGGCCAGGCACCATCTGGTTCTTCTGGTCACATGGTGATACAGTCTCCCATTCACACAGGTCTTTAATGAAGGCAGATTTGAGAGAGTGAAAAAAGAACAGGGAACTGGTTATTTCTCCATCCCTGAGGAAAATGTAGCCTTTATCACATTGGGGTTAAGATGCCTCAGTACACATAGACTGTACCTTACTGATTAGTAAGTCAATAAGTATTGATCACCCACTAGGTGCCAGGTAGTGTGCTGAGTGGTTCGCTGTGTAACTGGTGTGTTCGAGAAAGCTGGACATGAATTGAATTTGCATAAGTTGTATCCCATTATTAATACTCTAGACCTAGGGGAATTTGCCAAAATTCTTTAGCAATAACAGATATTGAATTTATATATATTTGGTTTTCTTAATACCAGAGAAACCTAAATGGTAGCTTTTATTACATTTGAATAAAAGCATTCCCAAGGATTTAGAAGAATAATCTTACTCATTTCACAGATGTGCCCTGCCCAAGGAAGGAGGCTCACAGTAGATGTTATTTTAGGTGGGGAAAAAAAGAGGCTGAGCACTCCAAAAGGGTTTAGCCACAGTTTCTATACTATTCAAGGGTAGAGATATTATGGATTTAACCCATGTCCTGGCTGTCTAATTCTGGAAACAGCCCAAGAATCAGCAAGGCTCTCTAGTTCTTGAAAAGTCTCTCATGAATTCCACAGGAAGCATGGCTAGTAAACACCGGAAACTAAGCTTCTCCTGTATGCTCCCTGGATACTTACCCCTCTCCATGCTGAGCTCCCTATATAGCCCATTGGTATGGATTAAATAACATTCCCCCAAATGTGTGTTGAAATCATAACCCCTGTATCTGTAGGTGTAATATAATGTCCTTCTGTAATGCAGTGTAATGGAGTCAATCAGTTCAGGCCATACTAGTATAGGCCTTGTGCTAAACCTAATCACTTCTGAGTTATTAAAAGAACAGCAGAGACACAGAGATAAGAGAGCACAAATGGGGAAGACAAAGCACTGTCCGATGATGATGGAAGCAGAAATCCAAAGACTGGGGCTACTATATACTGAAACAGATAAGGAAGAACCTTCCCCTAGAACCACACTCTGATTTTGGACTTACAGCCTCCTAACCTGTGAGAGCTAGTGGTGTACTGGTTAAGAGCTCCACTTCTAACCAAAATGTTGGCAGTTGGAATCCCCTGGCATCTTCTTGTAAACACTATGAGGCAGTTCTACTCTGTCCTGTAGGGTTGCTATGAGTTGAAATTGACTTGACAGAATTGACTCAGCAGTTTGGTTTGGTTTAACCTGTGAGAAAATAAACTTTTGTTCTTTAAAGCCATCCAATTGTGGGATTTCTGTTTTAGTAGTCCTAGATAACTAAGACATCCACCAATCAGGAGATACTCAAAACTCCTGGTGAGGGCCAGTGCCGTGTCTTTGGGGCATTTATTCTTTCATTCAATAGACTTAGAGATAATCTATTATGTGATGGTAGGTATTGTGCTACATGATGAAGGATATGGCAGTGAAAAACACAGACAAAATTCCGTGTCCTCATGGAACATACATTCTAGCAGCGATGTGATTAAAAACAAATACCCGTTAGGTAATGTCTTAGTCATCTTGTGCTACTATAACAGAAATATCACAAGTGGATGGCTTTAACAAACAGATATTTTCTCATGGTTTAGTACCCTAGAAGTCTGAATACAGGGTGCTGGCTCTAGTGGAGGGTTTTCTCTGTCAGCTCCAATGGAAGGGCCTTTTCTCTTCAGTTTCTGTTTCCTGGTTCCTTGGAAACCTCCAAGTGGCTTGACATGAATCTTGTCCCATCCATGATTCTCTTGTTTGCTTGTTTAATTTCTTTCATATCTCAAAAGAGATTGATCCAAGGCACACTCTACACTAATCCTGCCTCATTCATAGAACAAAGACAACACATTCCCAAATGAGAACCACAAGCTTGCACACCCCAAACTCACTACCATCCAGTCAATTCTGACTCACCGCAACCTATAGGACAGAGCAGAACTGCCCAGTAGGGGTTCCAAGGCTGAAACCTTTACATAAACAGATTGCCACATGTTTCTTACAGAGCAGCTGGTGGGTTTAAACCACCGACCTTTTGAGTAACAGCCAAGCACTTAACCTGTGTGCCACCAGGGCTCTTTAAACCACAGGCACAGAGGCTAAGATTTATAAAACATTTGGGGGCACAAAATTCTATCCATAACATTCCATTCTTTGCCCTCCCAAAATTGACGTCCTCAACACATGCAAAACACATTCACCTCATCATATCCCAAGAGTCTTAAATCAACTCCAAATCCAAAACCTCATCTTCTGAATCATCTAAATCAAATGTGAGAATTTAGTCTCACCCTAAAGGCATATTACACCTTGGGGCAAAATTTCTCTTCATCTCTGAATCTGTGGAATCTACACTACGAGTTATCTGCTTCCAAAGTATGGTGGCGGAATAGGCACCAAGTAGACATTCCCATCACGAGAGAGATAATGGAGGGAAAGAAGGGATAACAGGCACCTAGCAAGTCCAAAATCCAGTAGAACAATTTGTATTAGCTCTCAAGGCTTGAAAATAGTCCCCTCTTCTCAGAGACCATGTAGGCAGTGGCCCTGCCATTTAGACTCAGGGTGTTGACCATGCTCTTTGGATTCTTGGTGGAGGCCCCTGAGCTCTGGGCCTCCAGCTCTGCTTTCCAGGCCCACTGAGCTGGCAACTCTTCCCCCTCAGCTTTGGGCAGCCCTATTTTCCTACTCTACATATGAGTCAGAATAGACTTGATGGCAGTGGGTTTGTTTTGGGTTTTATCTGAGTGATGACCCCATCCCTTCGGCCACATTCTTCTGCTCCTTGGGCATAGCAGCTCCATCTTCTCAGCTTTCAACAGTGGTCCCATCGCCCTGGCTTACATTAATGGCAGCCCCAAACTTCAGAACTAAGTTGGGAAATTTCTGACTCTTTGAAATCTAGGAGGCAGTAGTTCCATCCTTGAGATCCAGGAAACATGGCCTCAACCTCTGAAACTGGGAAAGGACTGCTTCCTGTACTCCTTTCAACAGTTCTGTTTTCTAAACAGCTTTAGGGATGGTCATTTTTTTTTCTTGGAGGACAACAGATGTGGCTTCTTTGGCCTGTTCCCTGCCTGCAGAGTTCCAAGGGGCAGACAGCATGCTTTCTTTTCATTCTTTGTCCCCTTCAGTCTAAGCTGATGGGTTTTCTGCTGTGGTGGTTAATTAGATCCATCAGCCACAAGTTTAACCTCTTTAACAAAAGATTGTGTAGTTATAGCCTTGGTGAAAATTCTAGGAATGTGTCCTTAGTTTGTACAGAATTTTCTGAATCTTTTTTTTGTTTTCCACTTTGCAGTTTGTTTTTAAGTATGTCTCTTTCCTCTCGTATTTCACTGTAAGCAACAAGGAGAAACCATGTGGCTCCTATAAGATCTTGCTTAGAAATCTCACCAGCCAGATATCTAAGTTTATCACTTACACGGTCTACCTTCCACCAAATATCTGAACACAGTTGAGACAAGTTCTGGGCCACTGTATAAGAAGCATTGTTCTTTCTCCATTGTCTGATCACACCTTCATCATTTCCTTTTAAAGCTTCACTAGAAGCACATTTAATGTCCACATTTCTGTCAACTTTCTGTTGTTGGTACCATATGTATTCTCTAAAAGGATAGAGACTTTCTTTGTGGCTTTCCTCCCTTCCTTCTGAGCCCTCACCACAGTTTCCTTAGACATCCATAATTCTAACAACAGTCTCTTCAAGGCAGTCTAGGTTTTTACTATTAACTAAACCAAACCTACTGCAATCGAGTTGATCCCAAGTCATAGTGACTCTGTAGGACAGAGTAGAACTGCTCCATAGTGTTTCCAAGAAGTGCCTGGTGGATTTGAACTGCTGACCATTTGGTTAGCGGATGTAACACTTAACCACTATGCCACCAGGGTTTCCTGGCTTTTAGGCACCTTAAAACTCTTGCAGCCTCCACCCACTACCTAAGTTCAAAACCACTTCCACCTTGTAGGCATTTGTTAGAGCAGCACCTCTACTTCTTGGCACCAAGTTCTGTCTGTTATATTTTGCTGCTGTAACATAAACACCACAGGTGGGTAGCTTTAACAAAGAGTTACTTATTTTCTCACAGTTGAGGATGCTAGAAATTGGAATTCAGGGTCCTGGCTCTAGAGGAAGGTTTTCGTTCTCTGTCATCTCTGGACGAAGATCTTTGTATCTTCAAGCTTCTGTTTCTGGTTACTTGGACATCTGTGAGTGGCTTGGAATCTTGTCCCATCTCTGCTTCCCTTGCTTGCTTGTTTAACCTATCCTGTATCTCAAAACAGACTGAATCAATCCGTACCCTACACAAATCCTGTCTCATTCACATAACAAATACAACTCATTCCCAAATAAGGTTACAATAAGAATACAGGCTAGGATTTACAGCACATATTTGGGTAGGGGGGCACAGTTCAATCCATGTTGTTGTTAAGTGCATCGAGTCAATTCTGAGTCATAGCAGTGCTATACACAACAGAACGAAACATTGCACAGTTTTGCAATGCCCACAGTTGTTTTTATGCTTAAGCCTGTCCTTGTGGCCACTGTGTCAATCTGTCCTATCAAGGGTCTTCATCTTTTTCACACACCCTCCATTCTACCAAGGATGACATCCTTCTCCAGGGACTGATCCTTCCTGACACCATGTCCAAAGTATGTAAGATGCTGTCTGGCCATCTTTGCTTCCAAGGAGCACACTGGTTGTAGTTCTTTCAAAACAGTTTGTTCTTTTGGCAGTCCATGGAACATTCAGTATTCTTCTCCAACATCGCAATTCAAAGGCATCTGTTCTTCTTCTGTCTTCGTTATTCATTTTCCAGCTTTCATATGCACATGATGCAACTGAAAATACCATGGCTTTGGTCAAGTACTCCTTAGTCTTCAAGATGAGATCTCTAGTTTTCAGTACTTTAAAGAGGTCCCGTGCAGCAGATTTTGCCAATGCAGTGTGTCTTTTGCTGTTTCCATGGGTGCTGATTGTGGATCCAAGAAGAATGAAATCCTTGATAACCTCATTCCTTTCTCCAGTAGCAAATAAGGACTAGGAAGACAAGAGAAGACGTAACGGTGGGAATGGTGGAGATGTTATTTTACACAGGTGGTCAGAAAAGATTTCTCTAAGGGGGTAATATTCAAGCAGAAACCTGAAGAAAGTGAGGAAGGTAACCATGAAGCTATCTGGGAACAAGCCTTCCAAATAGAAAGCACAGTAAAGTCCCTGAAGTGGGTGCAGGATTGAGACGTAGGAGGAGCATCAAAGAGGTCACTGTAGCTGAGTAGAATCATGGAGAGGAGATGGGAGGAGATGCTATCAGAGAGGCAGCTGGGGGCTGGATCGTGTAGGGCTATGAAGACTATGCTAAGAACTTTGAGTTGTATTCCACCGGAGAATTTTGGGAGCTGTGGTGGCATAGTGATAAAGAGTTCAGCTGCTAACCAAAAGAATAGCAGTTTGAATCTACTAGCTGCTCTTTGGAAATTCTATGAGGCAGTTCTACTCTGTTGCATTGAATCTCCGTGAGTCAGAATTGACTCAGTAGCAATGAGGTTTTTTTTTTTGGAAGATCTTGAGCAGACATGGTCTGACTTGCATTTTAAAAGGATGCCTCTGGTTGCTGTGTGGAACACAGACTACAGGAGGGTAAGGGCAGAAGTAGGGAGAGCAGTTGAGAGTTTATTGCAATAATACGGCCAAAATGTGATTAGAGGCTTAGGCCTGGATGTTAACAATGGAGATGGCAAAAAATGATTGCCTTCTGGATATATTTTGAAGATAGAACCAAGATGGTATGTTGGCGGACTGCATGTAGAGGGTGAGAAAAATGAGTAGACTGGGAGAATGCAGTGACCACTTACTGAGATGAGAAAGACTAGGAGGAAAAACAGATTGGGGGCTACATCAAACCACCATGGAGCTGTGAGTCCTACCATCAGGCACTGCTTTGAGTTAAAGCCAGGAAGGTCCCTGCTAGCTGGGAAGGCAATATATTAAGCCATCGTCTGCCATTAATGCTGCTGTTGAGATTCATTTGCCATATTAGCTGCAGGAGAGCAGGACCCCAAAATATTGAGACACACCAGGACAAAACATCCCCATCTTGGGCTCTGGTCCCAGCTGTGTTCTCTTTCAGGCCCAACAATCTCCTTCTCTACAGGGGTCAGACTGTAGCAGGGCTTCAGAACCGGTTCATTCTAATGGGAACCTCTGCTGAGAACTTGCATTCGTACTTCAGATATCTGAATCAGAATCTACATTTTAATGAGATCCCAAGGGGAGTCTTACCTTGTTTAAATGTAGCTTCTGATTTAGTATGTCTGGGGTGGCAATGCAAATACTCAGCAGGGGCACTAGTCAGAATGAACAAGTTCCAAGCTCTGGCTTGCAGCCACCTGTCCCACTAGAGTCCAGCAGAACTGAAGAAGTGGGTTTGAGTCATGGCTGCACTTTCAAAACCCAGATGCCTAGGCCCCACCCCAGACCAACTACACCACAATTCCTGAGCATGAGTACTGAAATTAGTATTTTTTAAAACTCTAAGTGATTTCAATGGGCACTCAAGGCTGAGAACTGCTAAGCTAAAGGAACCTTCTTAGACTTCTCATTCTGATCTCTGGGGACAATTTGTTGGTAGCAGATGATACAGCGCAATGAAACTCAGAGCTGGAGATCCTTGCAGAGACTGATTACAGTATTCACTGTTCATTAGTGTCAATAAATGCCTTTGTATACTACACAGCCTGGTGTTCAAATCCTAGGAGGCGGCTGTTGGGGCAGGGGCTGTAGCAGGAGCAGAGGGAAGGGGGAAAACAGAAGGATCTGTAACTATGCCCAGGCAGCTCTGCATGACTCCATCCACACCCAAACCCCAAACAAACCTGTTGCTGTTGAGCCGATTATGACTCATAGCAACCCTACAAGATACAGTTGAACTGCCTCATAGCTTTTACAAAGAGTGGCTGGTGGATTTCACCTGTCAATTTTTTTTTTGATTAGCAGCCAAGTACTTCACCGCTGCACCACCAGGGCTCCCCAGCCCCACGGTAGTCCAAATTTCCACCAAAGATGCCACAAACATGATGCAGGTGAAGTTTTCTTTTCACTTGATGATCACCCGTTCATTTCCTTTCTCTGTCTGGGATCAGCTACCTTCAGACATCTCCATGGCACGGTACAGGATAAGGTATCCCTGGAGACATAAATGGGTCATGTGGTCCGGCCTTCAGTGTTATGTGTGAAACCGAGGCCGGAGAAGAGAATATGGTTTACCCGAAGTAATAAAATAATTCAGTAGCAGAGCTGAAACTAGAAACCAGATTTCCTGAGTCTTCAACTGATGTTTCACCATAACAGGCTGAAGCTGGCAGTGTCTCCTACTTTGGTCCTGCTTAATGGATTTGACCAAATGAAGAAGAATCTCAAATGGTCTCTTTTATGTATTCACCCACAGTGGAGGTGACAGTATCCAAGGTTAGATCCTGTCCTACAGATGCCACTACAAATGAGTCAGATATTTCTAGGAGCAAAAGCACAAAGGAAGACATGAAATTGCCAATATTTTCGGGGGTTATACTCATTTCCAGATGTCTGTTTTAGCACTGTTTTCAGCTTGTTTGTGCCTCATTCTGCACTGACCCTTGTCCTGTTGGTCTCCAAGAGGCTCCATCATATTCTTGGACATCAGCCTTCATCGCTAATGGTGACTCACTCATTGCCAGATGGTCTCCGCTAGACGTCACAGAGTCATGTCTAGCCTTGTGCTCAGACACAAATGAGACCTGCCTTGCAGTGTAATATTAGATGATCTTAAAGGCCTGCAGAGTAGGGTCCCAGGAATCTGGATTGTTTAAAATGTCTTAACCATTAAGCATAGATTAATTGAGTACCTTTGGCTGAATTGGCTGAGTTTTTCACTGACCCTATTTTTCCTCCAAGGAGTTGGGAATCTCATTTTGCAACAGGCACCCTTTCCGGCTAAAATGAATTTTGGCTGAAAATATAGGACTAGAATTGTTAAGTACCTCTAGGGCCACTGCAAACCCCTTGAAGCAAATATGCAGCCAGGAGCCTGGTGAAATAAGTAATAGAAGAGAGAGCCTGCCTCTCCCTCAGGGCTGAATTCAGCCGCTGGTAGTTCTTTGACCATTTTTTAATTTGTTGGGTCTATTACAGATTTCAGTGTTGTAATCTCTCACATTTTAGCCAAAGTCAGGTATCTGGTCAGCAGTTTTAGTGCAGGATACAGCTCTACTGTGATAATTGTGTAAGGATTTTAAGACAATAGGAATGTGTTAAAATGTCACAAGATCCTCAGGTACACGTAAGAATCACCCAGGGACCTTGTTAAGATGTAGATTTGGATTCAGTGTATCTAGAGTGGAAATAAAAATTCTCAGCAGGGGCTCAAAATGTAGTGAATAGTTTTGAAGTCCTGGTTCTCACCACTGTGCCTGCCATATGCTGTGTCCCCATCCTACCCTTCAGGGTCCCCAGTTTCCTTTTCTCCCCAGCCAAATGTCACATATCTTCTTTACAGCCCAGCTCAGATTCCACTTTTGTCCTGAAGTCTTCACCAGCTTCTACAACCCCTCCCTGACTTCTTGCTGTACTCCTTGTTATTTCACACTGCCATATCTCATCTCCTCAACCAGGCTGTGAGAGAGAAGAGATGACATTTTATATTGCTGAGTCCCCACCTAACACCAGGCATATGGTTGTTGTTAGGTGCTGTAGAGTCGGTTAAGACTCAGCAATCCTACGCACAAAACACTGCCTGGTCTTGTGCCATGTCCACAATTGTTTTTATGCTTAAGCCCATTGTTGCAGCCACTGTGTCAATCCCTTTTGTTGAGAGTCTTCCTCTTTTAGGCACACCCATCTCTCTAGCAAGCATGATGTCCTTTTCCAGGGACTGACCCCTCCAGACAACATGTCCAAAGTATGTAAGACACCATGTCACCATCTTTGCTTCCAAGGAGCCTTCTGGCTGTACTTCTTCCAGGACAGACCTGTTGGTTCTTTTGAAGTCCATGATACATTCAGTAGTCTTCTCCAACACTGCAATTCAAAGGTGTCAATTCTTTTGTCTTCTTTATTCATTGTTCAGCTTTTGCGTGCATATGATGTGATTGAAAATACCATGGTTTGGGTCAGGCGCACTTTAAAGAAGTCCTTTGCAGTAGATTTTGCCAATGCAGTGTGTCTTTGGGTTTTTAGACTGCTGCTTCCGTAGGTGTTGATTGTGGAGCCAAGTAAAATGAAATCCTTGACAACCTCAATCCTTTCTCCGTTTATCAAGATGTTGCTTACTGGTCCAATTGTGATGATTTTTGTTTTCCTGATGTTGAGGTGCAATCCATACTGAGGGCTGTGGCCTCTAGTCTTCATCAACAGGTGTTTCAAATCCTCTTCACTTCCAGCAAGCATAGATGTGTCATCTGCATGACACAGGCTGTTAATGAGTCTTCCTTCAATCCTGATGCCTCATTCTTCTTCATATAGTCCAGCCCTACTCTGAAGGGTGCCTGTGGAGGCTTCCCTGCAGGGGAGGATGCCGGGGCCCAGAAGGTGGGCCAACCTCTGGGTGATTTGGGAGTAGCTGGTGGTACCCCTTCCTCAAAGGCATACATTTCGACAGCCACTGGGAGGTTCTGTCACGGAATGTTCTTCTCAAAAGCCCTAATTGAAGTATGCCAACTCCCTTAAAAACTGCAAGGACTTTTGAATTACTGGTGGCCCTGAGTGACAATGAGGACAAGCAAAATTTATTGATGAATTAAACTACTAGTAGTGTTGGGGAGGAAACCTTGATGGTGTAGTGGTTAAGAGCTATGACTGTTAACCAAAAAATTGATGGTTTGAATCCACTAGGTGCTCCTTGGAAACTCTGTGGGACAGCTCTACTCCGTGGCTGTGAGTTTTCTCCGGTATAGAAAGTAAGAAAAATCAGAAACCTGTGAGAATTTTTTGAGAGTCTGGTTGAGGGGACTGCCGTCCTCCAAGGATTACAGCCTTGAATTTCAAATGATGGGTACAAACAGCCCCAGAGAGCATCTTAGGACACCTCTTTGAATATCTCAGGAACTGTGTGTGGTGGGAGGGCCGGATGAATCTCTGTCATCATGGCTGTGTGAGTGTGCTGGAGTGTGGGTCAGACTTTCTAGAAATCCTGCAAGGGAGGCAAGGAAGAGATAAGGGAGCGCAAACGGAATGGGAAGACCCCAGATGGCCACTGTCTTTCCTCAGCCAGAGGGGATTCTGGTAAAGGACAGCCTAGGAGAACAAGTGGGGCAATAGAGAGGCGGGTGAGGCAACATGGAGAAACTCAGATATTTGGTGTTCTTACAGCCATTGGGAAAGAAACACAAGTGTAAGGGTGTGGAAGGATAGACTTGATTCTCCGTCACCAACACAGGTTATATAAGAGAAAGAGACTCTTGCTGTCTTTTCAAAGTTCCTTCTAGCTCTGAGCTTCTAGGACAGGAGCAAGTGGTGTGCCCAGCCAAGGAACCAGCCAAGGAACTGGTTCTCATGATGATAAGACATTCGTGGCACCCCAAGAACAGTTGGATGACTTTTTAATGATGCACGAATAGATTTTAAAAGCAATTGAGAAAGACAGGAGCTACCCTCATTTAATGCTAAGACCAACGAGTTTGCCTCCTTTTTTGCCCCAAGAAAATTTACCATTGCCTCCCCTCCAATGTTCCAGACCTCAGTGTGTTCAAGGAGCCTGGACATGCAGGTCTGCCAACTTGGTTGGAAGCCCTTTCCTACATATGATTTTACTTTAGGCATCAAATTATCTTGTATAAAATAAACTAGGCCAGGCATGTAACAGGTTGGAAGGGAATCTTTATTTCTTGTGAAAGATTACTAACAAGTGTATTCAGAACACAGACACTGAAACCTGCACAGTGAAATTCTTAACAAGTTCCTAACAATGATGTATGACTCTGTTGCAGAGTGACAGTGGGTAGGCGTGGAGGTGGGGGTTGGCAGAAAAACCTAGAAGGAGTGAATATAGCATTAAACCAAGAAAACCCAAACTCGTTTCTGTTGAGTTGACTCCAACTCATAGCAACCCTGTAGGACAGAGTCAAACTGCCCAATAGAGTTTCTGAGGAGTCCCTGATGGATTCGAACTGCCGATGTCCTGGGTAGAAGCCGTAGCACTCAATCACTACACCATCAGGGATTCTTAATACAGCCTTAGCATTCTTTAAACTGAAAAAGAAGCTGTTCCCTAAATGGCTCTCCCTTAACTCCATCTAGCAGAATTTGGTGATTTGTGAGACGGGTGCTTCCCCCTACACTCTGGGTCTAAGGAGGGTCAGACCTGGGTGAGTGGGATGTGAAGCTGAGATTCTAAACAACAAACAAAACCAAAAATGCTTTATTATTGTTGCTCCACCCAATAGTTGCCGTGAGCTCACATCCTGTATTTTTAATTCAAGAGTTGACTATAAAACATAACAACACAGCTAGGCCTGACCAATCTAGTTCGCCTGGGCAGTACGCTGAGCAGAGGGTTTCAACCTGTAAACTTGTCAGTCAGTGCAGAACCACATCACCGCAAACACATTGCCGTAGAGTCAATGCCAACTCATACTGACCCTATAGGACAGAGTAGAACCGCTCTATAGAGTTTCCAAGGAGTACCTGGTGGATTTGAACTGTTGACCTTTTGTTTAGCAGACATAGCACTTAACCACTACACTACCAGGGTTTCCAGACTCACATCACACAGTTTTAATCATCTGCCTCAAAGTTCTTGAGGTTGGTGCCACTGATGATACAATGAATGGGAACTTTGTGATGCAAGAGGGGCTGCAGAAAGGCACAGTGAGGAGAGGACTGAGCAGGCTGAAGCATCCCTTCCTTCTTCCTGGGACTGGCTGCTGAGCTACCCCTGACCGAAGAAGGCACTCCCCTCCCACTCCTTTGCTGCTGTGATCACCTGGCCCACAGGATTGCTCACCACTGCCTAGCTGCCATGAGGGGGAGCCAAGCAGAAGCTGGAGACAAGGGAGGCCTGGGTAAAATGGCTCTGTGCAGACTCTCCTAGTAGGGTGGCCAGCTGAAGCCTGAGCACCTCACATTCCTCAAGGTACTTTTTCCCCTTTTGTGTCCCCAGCAGCTGTGGTAACACCGTGGAACTCAATTCACGTTCATTCAGAAAACAAAAAGCAAAAACCAAACCCACTGCCATCTAGTCCATTCTGACTCATAGCAACCCTACAGGATACAGCAAAACTGCTCCATAGAGTTTCCAAGGAGTGCCTGGTGAATTGAAACTGCTGACCTTCCGGTTAGCAGCTATAGATATAAACCACAGCACTACTAGGGTTCCCCATAAAGATCCCCCCAAAACGAACCCACAGCCATCAAGTTGATTCCAACTGAACAACCCTATAGGACAGAGTAGAATTGTTCCATAGAGTTTCCAATGAGTGCCGGGTGGATTCCAAATGCCAACTTTTTGGTTCGCAGCCATAGCACTTAACCACTACAACATGAGAATTTCTCTGTAAAAATTACAGCCTTGGAAATCTTATAGGACATTTCTACTCCGTCCTATTTTTTTTAAAGGGTATGTGAGGACTGCCAATTAAGTTCGTGAACTCATCTTAGAAAGAGTACTACTAACCTCATTGCTGAATAGCACTACGGACACCTTGGAAGTACTCCCCTTGGGAAGCTACGCACCAACACTATTGCCTAATTCACCCTTCAGAGCTATTTTGGAACTCTTTCTGGGATGGCCATCAAAGCTGTCATCGTGTTACTGTTGATGTTCTGAATGTCATCAAAATGTCTTCCTTTGAGTATTTCCTTTATCCTCTGGTAAAGAAAAAGTCATCGGGGTGTCAGATCAGGTGAGTAGGGAGGGTATTCCAATATAGTTATTTGTTTATTGGCTAAAAACTCCTTCCCAGACAACTATACAATTAAGTTCACGAACTTCACACTTAGCCACCGTGTGCAATATTCATTCCAGAAATAGTTCCAAAATTGCTTTGAAGGACAGACTAGGAGCTGGCATCGGTGTATAGCTTCCCAAGGGGAGTATTTTGAGGGTGACTGTAGCA
Source organism: Heterohyrax brucei (assembly GCA_028571685.1). Lineage (NCBI taxonomy): Eukaryota > Metazoa > Chordata > Mammalia > Hyracoidea > Procaviidae > Heterohyrax > Heterohyrax brucei. The sequence goes on from CM053166.1 coordinate 140,988,142, forward strand.
ATATTCAGCAATGAGGTACGTAGCACTTTGAACAATTATGTTTGTGGACTTAGTTGTCAGACCTCATATTCTCATGATTTCTGCAGTTTCTGTTTTCTGAATGGAAACTCTGGTGATGTAGTGGTTAACTGCTAACCAAAAGGTCATCAATTCAAATCCTCCAAGTGCTCCTTGGAAACTCTTTGGGGCAGTTCTACTCTGTCTCATAGGGTTGCTATGAGTCGGACTTGACTCAACAGCATTGGGTTTGGTTTTTCGGTTTTGTTTGCTGTATGAGCATGAATTGGATACTGTATTGTTACCCTGGCTACTGGGGAAACAAATGGGAAAAAGTACCTGGAGGTCTGAGAGGTGCTCAGGCTACAGCTCACCACCCTGCTATGAGGCAGCCTGTGAGTTCCAGGCTCCAGAGGAGCCATTTTGCCCAGATGTCCCTTGCCGTTAGCTTCTGCTTGGCTCCCCCTAGTGGCAGCTATCCAGCAGTAAGCGATCCCGAGGGCTAGGTGATCGCTGCAGCAAAGGAATGGGAGCGAGAGTGCCTTCTTCAGTCAGGGGCAGCTCAGCAGCCAGCCCCAGGGTGAAGGAAGGTGGGCTTCAGCCAGCTCGGCCCTCTCTTCATCTTGCCTTGCTGCAGCCCCTCTCGCATCACATCACAAAGTCCACATCTGTTGTACCATCAGGGGCACTAACCTCAAGAACTTTTGAGGAGGATGATTAAAATTGGGTGAATTGGTTCTACACTGCCTGACATGTTACAGTGTGAAACCCTCTGCTCAGTGTACTGCCCAGGTGAACTGGATTGGTGAGGCCTGGCTGTGTTCTTATGTTTTATAGTCAAATCATGAATTAAAAATACCAGATGTGAGCTCACAGCAGCTATTGGATGCGGCCACAACAACAAAGCAGAGCTGAAGGATATGGCAGGATGGCCTAATGCCACTTTGCAAGGTCTCTAATGTTTATTTTTGCTTCAAAATGAGCTTTCACCACCCCCTGTTTTTAATGTTACAGTTCAGCTATGAGAGAAAAATATTGTGAGAAAGAACTCTGGACAGAGAAAAGATGGAGAGAATGGTCTGACTCTGTTGTCTGGTGAGGATTCTCTATAGTCTCCTGCAGGATGTTGGTGTGGAGGCAGTAAGCCATCATGGGTGAGGGGTCATACAGTAGCCCATCTGAAAAGAGGACTTGTTCAGGAGGAGCACATCAACAGGGACTCCATGGGAGCAAAGGAGCCAGCCTGGTGTCTGAGTCTCTGGTACTGAGACATTACGAGGGCTGCCATGGAGAAAGCTACCCTGCCCCTTTGAGTCTCCTTCCCATTAGCTCTGCAAGTAAAAAAAATCAGGAAATATTCTTAGCAACTTGTACACTGTCTCTCTGCCTTGCACGTGCAGACAGGCTGTGCCTCAAATTTCCAGCCAGCCATTAAGACAAGCAATGAGGCATGTACACCCATGAGTGTCAACTATTGTGTGCGTGCCATGCTCATCTGTGACTGAGATGGACATACGAGACACTCAGAGTGTTGGCAAGGGGAAGTCATCATTTATAGAAAGCAAACAATAAACAACAGATTTCTGAAAGTGGAGTCAAGATGTTAGACTAAACGCACGTCTCCCTAAATCCTTCTGGAAACCAAGACCTGAAATGATAATTAAATGGAGGCTTCTGGACACCTAGTGACCTCTGGGATGCAGCATAGGGCTCTAATTTGGACTTCATACCACTGAATGCAAAACCTCCTTTCACTGACCCTGCTCTCAGAGAGCACATGCTTTCACAGACCAAAGGTAACTCATCATTTTGATTTTTTCTCTTCTGTCTTGGCTGTCAGGCAGAACTGGGACTTGACTAGCTGCTGGTCTCGGACTCACTGTGGGTGGGACTGGCAAGCATAACTGCCAGGTTCTGAGAGCTTGGCTTTGGACTCTATACATTTTGGCTCCTCTGGCTTATCAGGAAACGGAGAAGCCCAGGCAGAGGCCCCGGCCAGACTTGGTTCCTAGGCTGGAAGGTGGCTTCTGCTGGGGGGAGAGTGCTTTTCTAGCAGGGAGGCAGTGATTTGCACAGTGTCGCCTGGGGCTGGGGCCCAGTGGTGGAGGCTGTGGACTCTGGGCATTTTGGCACTCTTGGCCTCTTTTTCCACCGGAAGCCTGGTCCCAGCCAACTGGCGAGCCTGTGTGGGATGCCATCGCGTTTTGCTCGGAAGCGGGGTCATCCAACGGAAGCCTAAGCTGGACCTAATTCCCGGGCTGGGAAGCAGTGCCTACCCAGAAGAGGCTGCTTTTATAACTGAAAAGCAGAAGTCTACACAGAATTGCCTACAGCTGGGGACTGGCAGCAGAAGCCAGCAGGCCAGTAGCCTTTCTGTATTTTGAGCTAGTTGATAACATCTGGGGTTCAATATAGAAGTGCTTACTTTGCCAGCTGGGAAGAGGGATGTATACACCTGAAAACCTGACTGACTTTGGAAGTTGTCAAATACTTTTTACTTCTCGTTTAAAATGGCCTAGAGAAACAACTGCGCTCCACCTTCACAGCATCTCTTGCAGCCTCTATTGACCTACATGAAGCCCCAAAATCAAACGTTGGAGAAGATGGTAACCTGGAAGTCACCTATGGCATCAGAAGGCCCCCAAAAGAAACCACCTCAGAACTTCCCAAACGAAGAAGCTTTTCTGAAACTATCAGAAGTTGAATACAAAAGGATTATACAGAGAGTCCTCCTAGACCATATAGAAAACGCAGCAGAGCAAAATGAAAAATTAAGCAAGCGGTTCAATCTGATGGAACATCAGTACTCGGAAATCCAACAGATGAAGAACAAAATGAAAGACATACAAACTTCAATTCAAAGCCAAGAAAACAGAATGGAACAAATGGAAAAGAGAATTTCTGATTTGGAAGACAGAGCCACTGACTCCAGCATCTATGAGGAGAAATCAGAAAAAGCCAAATCAGAAAAAAGAAACCAGAAAAATGAAGAAGCATTGAGAAGCATGTGGGACTCTATTAAGAAGAACAATCTACGATTAATTGGAATTCCTGAACAGGGCGAGACACCTGAGAACACAGAGAATATTGTGGCTGAGCTGCTGAAAGAAAACTCCCCAGAAATTATGAAAGAAGAGAATATAGATATCCAACATACGTATCGAACACCACTCAACATAAATCTCAATAGAAAGACTACAAGACATATTATAATCAAGCTCAACAAAATGAAACATGAGCAGAAACTCTTAAAGGCAGCAAGACTAAAAGCAAAGCTAACATTCAGAGGGAAACCCTGTAGGCTTTCATTGGATTTCTCAGCAGAAATGATGCTGGCATGTAGACAGTGGCCTGACACATTCAAAGCCTTGAAGGAGAAGAACCTCCCACCAAGAATTATATATCCTGCAAAACTATCTTTCAAATATGAAAATGAAATTTAGACATTCCCAGATAAACAGAAACTCAGAGACTTTGTAAAAACCAATCCAAAGCTACAAGAAATACTGAAAGAATCTCTTAGGTTGGAAGAACAAAACTGCTACCTTTTCATTTTAGAAGGACACATTATCCAGAATCCTACTCAGTTAGGGAAGGCTCCAAACACATTTAAAGCTTTAATAGTGAAAGAAATGATCTAGTGATCATATCATGTAAACTATGATATTATCATATTAAAAAGAGAGATGTACTACAGTCATTATAGTCCTTCCAGATGGAGAGGAAGTTGACAAGACTGGTAGAAATCAAAATTGTGTTTATATATAGTTTACTAAGTGGGATCATTGGGGCAGCCATAAAGCACAATAAAGAAGCAACATACCATATCAAGAAATGTAATGCAGGAGTCTCAACAACCACAAAACCAACCCTGAAAAAGGTGAAAAATCAACACAAAGAAGATGGTTGCAGAACAGATTAATACGAACAACAGAGAAAACATCAACACAAAAATAAACAAATCACAATGGCAGGACTGAACACATACCTATCAATAATTACATTGAATGTGAATGGACAGAATGCTCCAGTAAAGACACACTGAGTGACATCTTGGGTCAAAAGACATGACCCATCTAAATGTTGCCTTAAAGAAACTCACCTTAGACTTAAAGATAGGAACAAACTGAAAATTATAGGATGGAAGAATATATATCAAGCTAACAGTGAACAAAGAAGAGCAGGTGTGGCAATTATAATCTGAGATAAAATCGATTTTAATGTAAAATCCACCATCATGGACATGGATGGACACTATTGCTGAAAGGTTCAATACACAAGCAAGACTTAGCAATATTAAATATTTATGCACCTAATACTAGAGCACCTAAATATGTCAAAGAAACACTGACTACACTCAAAAAGGAGATAGATCACTCAACAATAATATTAGGAGACTTCAACACTCCACTCAATATTGGACAGATCATCTAAAAAAAAGCTCAATAAAGACACAGAAGACCTTATTGCCACAATTATCTAATTAGACCTCATTGACATATACAGAACTTTCTATCCATTAGTGGACAATGACACCTTCTTCTCCACTGCACATGGAACATTCTCCAGAATAGACCATGTGTTAGGATATAAAGCAATTCTCAACAAAATCCATACCATTGAATTAGTGCAAAGCATCTTTTCAGATCATAAAGCCATAAAAGTTGAAATCAATAACAGAAAAACCATAGATAGAAAGCAAAACTCATGGAAACTGAACAACACCTTGCTCCAAAAACCATGGGTTATGGAAGAAATCAAGGATGAAAGGAAGAAATTTATGGATTCCAATGAGAACAAAAACACTTCCTACCAGAACCTATGGGATACAACCAAAGCAGTGCTCAGAGGTGAGTTTATCTCGATAAATGCATGCATCTGGAAGGAAGAAAGAAACCAAATCAAAGAACTGACCCTACAGCTTGAACAAGTAGAGAGAGAACAACAGAGGAACCCCTCAGGCATGGGAAGAAAACAGATCATAAAAATTAGAGCAGAACCAAATGATTCAGAGAATAGAAGAACAACTGAAAAAATTGAAAAGACCAAAAGCTGTTTTTTTGAAAAGATCAACAAAATTGACAAACCATTGGCTAAACTTACTAAAGAAAAACAGGAAAGAAAACAAATAATCCAAATAAGAAATTCGAGGGGCGTTATCACAACGGATCCAGTAGAAATCAAAGATACTGTAGCTGAATACTATGAAAGACTGTTGTATTCTAACAAATTGGAAAACCTAGAGGAAATGGACAAATACCTTGATGCATATCACCTACCCACATTATCACAAGGTGAAGCAGAACACCTTAATAAACCCATCATGAAGGAAGAGATTGAAAAAGTCGTCCAAAAACTGCCAACCAAAAAAAGCCCAGGTCCAGATGGCTTCACTGCAGAATTCTACCAAGCTTTTAGGGAAGAGTTATCTCCAATACTACTGAGACTATTTCACAGTATAGAAAGGGATGGAATACTACTGAATTCATCCTATGAAGCAAGCATAACTCTGGTAGCAAAGCCAGGGAAAGGCCCAACAAAAAAGGAGAACTACAGACTGATATTACTGATGAATCTAGATGCAAAAATCTTCAACAAAATTCTTGCCAATAGAATACAACAACATATCTAAAAAATAATCCATCATAACCAAGCTGGATTCATACCAGGGATGCAAGGCTGGTTCAACATCAGAAAAACACCACATAAATAACCACATAAATAACATGAAAGACAAGAATCACGTGATCTTGTCTATTGATGCAGAAAAGGCACTTGATAAAGTCAAACACCCATTCATATTAAAAACTCTCAGCAAAATAGGAATAGATGACCAATTTTTCAATGCAATAAGGGCCATTTATGCAAAGCCAACTGCTGACATCATCCTGAATGGAGACAGACTGAAACATTTTTCCTTGAGAACAGAAACTAGACAGGGATGCCCACTCTCACCTCTCCTATTCAACATTGTACTAGAAGTTCTAGCCAGAGCAATTAGACAAGACCAAGGAATAAAGGGCATCTGCGTCAGCAAAGAAGAGCTAAAGATCTCCCTATTTGCAGATGATGTGATTGTATATGCAGACAACCCTAAAGAATCCATAAGTAAACTACTCAAACTGATAGAAGAGTTCAGCAAAGTCTCAGGATACAAGATAAACATAAGTAAATCAGTAGGATTCCTTTAAACCAACAACGAGATTGTCAAGGAAGAGATCATCAAGTCAATACCATTTACTATAGTCCCTAAGAAAATAAAGTACCTAGGAATAAATCTAACCAAAGAAGTAACAGACCTTTACAAAGAGAACAACAAACCCTTGCTACAAGACACTCAGAGAGAGTTATATAAATGGAGAAACCTACCCTGCTCATGGATAGGAAGACTTGACATTGTGAAAATGTCTATTTTATCCAAAGCAATCTACTTATATAATGCAATCCCAGTACAAGTGCCAGTGACATTTTTTAATGAGATGGAGGAACAAATTACCAACTTTGTTGGGAAAGGGAAGAAGACCTGGATAAGTAAAGCATTGCTAAAGAAGATGAACACACTGGGAGGCCTCTCATTACCCGACCTTAGAACCTATTACACTGCGACAGTAGTCAAAACAGCCTGGTACTGATACAAAAACAGACAGATAGATCAGTGGAACAGCATCGAGACCCCAGAGATGACATCATTTGCCTATGAACAGTTGATATTCAATAAAGGCCCTAAGACATTAAACTGGGATAAAAACAATCTCTTCAATGAATGGTGCTCGTACAAGTGAATATCCTTCTGCACTAAATTAAAACAGGACCCATATCTTACACCTTATACAAAAACCAACTCAAACTGGATAAAAAACCTAAATATCAAATCTAAAGTGATAAAGCTCATCCAGGAAAAAGTAGGAACAAAAATGGAAGGTGTAATACACAATGTAGACAGACTTCAAAATATGTCAAACAAACCAGAAACAACAGAAGAGAAAATAGATAATTGGGAACTACTAAGAATCAAACACTTTTGCTCATCCAAAGACTTTATTAATAGAATTAAAAGGCCACCTACAGAATGGGAAAAAATATTTGACAACTCTGTCAGACTGATGCCTGATCTCCATAATCTATAAGGTACTACAAAATACCAATAAAAAAAAGATAAATCATCCAATTAAGTGATGGGTAAAGGAGTTGGACAGACACTTCTCTAAAGAGGAGATCCAGGCAGCCAAAAAACACATGTAGACATGCTCTCTATCATTAGCTATTAAAGAAATTCAAATCAAAATGACAATGAGATACCATCTTACTCCAACAAGGTTGGCCATGATCCAAAAAATGCAAATCACTAAATGCTGGAGAGGCTGTGGAGAAATGGGAAGTCTCCTACACTTTTGGTGGGACTGCAAAATGGTGTAACCTCTTTGGAAAGCAATCTGGTGCTCACTTAAAATAATGGATATAGATATACCATTTGACCCAGTAACTCCACTGCTTGGAATATATCCTACAGAATCAAGGTCATTCACACCAACTGATACACACACACAAATGTTCATTGTAGCACAGTCCACAACAGCAAAAAGATGGAATCAACCTAGATGCCCAACAAAAGAATAGATAGGTAGACTATGGTATACATACTCAATGGAACACTATGCAATGATAAAGAACAATGATGATAGCAGGAAACATCTCTTAACCTGGTTTCAACTGCGGGACATTATGTTGAGTGAAAGTAGTCAGTGACAGAAGGACAAATATTGTATGAAACCCCCACGATAAGAACTTAAAAGCAGACTCATGCATAACAGAAAAGACTCTTTGACAGCTGCAATGGTGGGGAGGGTGTGAGGGCGAGGGGGGAGGGCTTAGATTAGATAGTTGTTAGAAATTTGTTTGGGTGAAATTTGTGACAGCTGTCATGGGTTGAATTGTGTCCCCCCAAAAATATGTGTAGCCACGTGGCTGGGATATGGTTCCCAGTATCTTGGGACTGTCCTCCATTGCGTGGTTTTGCTAAAGTGTAGGTTGAAGGATTGGGGTGGGGCTGTAAATTCCTGCACAGGATTACTTCCTTTCTTTGCTGTAGGAGGAGTTTCCCTGGAGTATGGCTTGCCCCACCCTTAATGCTTTCAGCCTGCAAGAGATAAAAAGGGAAAAAGAAACAAGGAGAATTGGGAGCCTCATTACCATCAAGAGAGCAGCACCGGGAGAAGAGTGCATCCTTCAGACCTGAGGTTCCTGTGCCAGGACGCTCCCTGGACAAAGACTGATGCAATACCCGACTTTCCTCCAGAGCCGACAAGGGGAAAGCCTTCCCTGGAGCGATCACCCTGAATATGGACTTGCAACCTACCAGACTGTGTAATTACCCTGAATATAGACTTGCAACCTACCGGACTGTGTAAGAATAAACCTTCCTGTGTTAAAGCCATCCACTCTGTGGTATTTCTGTTAGAGCAGCCTTAGCTGACTAAAACAACAGCACACATTAGTAAGAAGATCAATATTAACGGAACTTCAACACAACTTGTGTACTTCTCCCATCTTAACCCAATATTGCAAGGACAGAGTAGCTGGGGCGGGGGACTGGGGACCGTGTTCTCAGAGGTAATTGAGGCCAACTGGCACAACTGGTGTTTTGCTAATGAGGACTCTCTGCACCCCACATTGGTGAGTGGTGTCTGGGGTCCTAAAAGCTGACAAGCTGCCATGTGAGGGTACAGCAAATGGTCCCAACTTAGCAGGAATGGATAATCACCAAGATCCATTATGACATGGGGGAAGAGAATCCAGAAGACAGAGACTCACTTGAGTAGATGTCTACATTGACCTGTGACTGGAACAACCAGATGGTGCCTGGCCACCGCCAGTGATAGCCACGATGGAGCTCACAAAGTTGAGTCTCACTGGTAACACAAGTATAAATAGGGGTGCACCCTGAGATCTGCACTAAAAGACCACAATTTATGTTCCAGGGACTTCAGGGTTCCCCGGGGAGCATTGGCTGTGGCCCTGATGCCGCCCCTGTCCATAAATCATAATGAAGGTCAACTTTTCGTGCATCTATAGGAGGTTATCCTGTTAACCTCGTACTGGAGAAAGGGGAATGGATGGAGAGGAGAAAATAGGAGACTGTGGGGAAGATAAGACATATATGGAACAGAGAGGAAGAGTGTGCTGTTACCATGCAGGGAGAGCAGTGGAAGCAGCATATAGGTCAGCATGCAAATTTATATGGGGATGTACATGCTCATTCAATCATAATGAAAAACAAACAAAAACAACAGATTTCCAGTGGGAAAACACTTACACTGCCCCAATTACCCATATCATCGTTGGTTCAGGTTAGACACTGTGTTCACATGCCTTCGGCTCCCACAGTGCTGCTGGGAAGGAGGAATGAGTGCTACTTGGCTTCTGAGGCTTCTGTTCTACCACTGGGTCTCTTTGCCTTCTGGTTCTGTCACTCTGCTGCTGGTCCCTTCTAAGTCCTCTGCTGGCAACTTTTGCCATACTACCCAGACCTTCAGGGCACTCTTGCTACCATGCTTCTCAGGCCCTCACTGCCCTGGGTCAGCTGGCATACAGTCCCTACACATGGCACTTAAGCCTATCTTGCCCTGAACAAGCAAGTGTTGATAACTATTTTAGCTCCACTGACAGGCTTGCACAATGGTGCTCAGCTCTTGCTTCATGGGCCACCAGGCCCACTGCTGCTGTCTCTCATCCTCTCACACTCTCTTTGGTGTCATAGCTCTTTCTTCTGGGTCTAGGAAGTTCTCAATGCGGAAACCCTGAGTCCTTGGTCCAAAGGACATACTCCACTCCAGACTCTTCTTGATAGTAGTGTGGTACCACCTGAACGTCTGTGAGATTGACCTTTATATAAGCAAACACCTTGTCAGTTTCAAAGCATGGCCTTCCCAACAGGACTACCAACTGATCAATCCCATTGGTGGACTGTGAGTCACTGAATTTGCATAGTAAACTCACCAATCCCTTGCAAGACTGTGGCCCAGCTAATAATTTTTGGAGGAGTTACAACACTGTGGCTCGAAAAACTGTGAAAAAGCAACACACTACACCGTACAACCCAAGTATCCATTGACAGACAAATAAACAAAATGTGGTACCTGCATACAATGAAATATTCCTCAACCATAAAGAGAAATGAGGCCCTGATATGTGATATAATGTAGATGAACCTGGAAAATGTTACACTGAGCGAAATAAGTCAGACATGAAAGGACAAATATTGTATCATCTCACTCATCTGTAATATTTAGAATAGCGACCAAAGCTTACTAGTTATTACCAGGGGTGGGAGGGAGAGGTTGGGAAAGAGGGACCCATTGCTTAGGGACGCTGAGGTTTCACTGCAGGTGATGAAACACCTTTAGCAATGAACAGTGGTAATCATTGCACAATACGATGAATGTAATGAATGTCCGTAAATTGCACACTCAAAAATGGTTAAGATGGCAGACTTTGTTATATGTATTTCACCACAATAAGATAAAACAGGGGCGAGGATAACGCATCCTACAAAAGAAAGGAAGCTCCAAGAAGCTTCACAGCAGAATCTTCCTAGGAACATCAAATGTTGCGGCTAAACAGGCTTGCTGATAGGAACTTAGCCAGTAGGGAAGAGGGTGGGTAGAAGGATGGATGTAGCTGAGAGATTCACAAGCCAAGGATGGGGTTAGGAGGGACTGTTGACTGTCTACTGTCTTCTAGACCCTCAATCTTGAGAAAACAAAGCAGACTAAGAAAGAGGGAGGGCGTAGGAACCTGTCTAGCCTCAAGCCTTTTGCAATGTGAGAGATCCATCTTTACCATCTGAGTCTCTTCTTTCAAGACAAATTCAACTTCTTGAGCTTTAGGGAAAAGAGTATAACTTCTTCATATCACCCTACATCCCTCATTCCCCGTTCTGTATTCCTGCAGAAGGAACACTAAAAAGAAGTGGTGACACACCCAAAAGTGACTGTGAGTCACTTTTCCTTGCATCAGATTTAGAGCAAATTCCCAGAAAGTGGATTTACACTAGAATTTCCTTCAGTTCAACAACTGACCCTATGTGATCATAACATCTAACCTTACATCCAATCCTATACCTGAAATAACTGGATTTCCTTGACAATATAAGGTTCTCCAATGCATTGGCCCCAGTAGAAACACCCCAGCAGCCCCATGTGAGAATCAGTAGCAAGGTCTGATCTTAACACATCCTACACAAGGCCTGAAAGATCCACATGCATTTAGTAAAAAGTGAGTTGGAGATGCCTGTTAGCATCATAACTCCACTGCAGCTGTCCTGCAAAGACCTAGAATATTCTGGAAAAGATGACTTCTAGAGGGTGCTTGGAACAAGATTCTATGAAACATCAAATTTTCCCCATCATAATCTGTGGTAGAATTTGATTTGCTCTTGAACAGAGTCTCAGACAGGCAAAAAAGATCTGCAATTAAAAAACAGGCCTCAAAATAGGGTAAACTGGCAAAAAGGAAGATACAGTTCTTAGGGGACACTGAGCCCTGTCAGAGGTGACAGAATATTCAGGAACACTTTATGGGGATGGATGAACAACATACACCTTCTGGGCAGGCTTGCCGTGATTCAGGTCATATGTTGTATGCATGTACCTTATATTTAATGTCACTAAACAGTACAGGTGAAGACTGTTGAAATAGCAGTATTTTGTTACCAATAGCTGGCCAATGAATAAGACAGAAAAAGAATTGATGCCTTTGAATTGTGGTGTTGGTGAAGAATACTATTGAATAGTTGGTGAACATACTATTGATTGCAGAAGAACAAAGAAATCTGTATTGGAAGAAGTACAACCAGCGTGCTCCTTAGAAGCAAGCATGGCAAAATTCTCACAACTGGGCCAATAGATACCATCATGATAAATAGAAAAAAGACTGAAGTTGTCAAGGATTTCATTTTACTTGGATGCACAATCTATACACATGAAAGCAGCAGTCAGGGAAGAAAATGAAGCCGTGCTTTGGTCAAATCTGCTGCAAGACACCTCTTTCAGGTGTTGAGAAGTAAAGTTGTCACCTCGAAGACTAAGCCGACACAAGACATGGCATTTTCAATCTCATGCTTCCCAAAGCGGAACAATGAGTAAAGAAGACAAAAGAATTGATGCCTTTCAACTGCTGTGTTGGAGAAGAATATTAACTATACCATGGACTGCCAAAAGAATGAACAGATCTGTCTTGGAAGAAGCATGATCAGAGTGCTTCTCAGAAGCAAGGATGAGGAGACTTTATCTCACATGCCTTGGACATGTTGTCAGGAAAGACAAGTCCCTGGAAAAGGACATCATGCTTGGTGAAGCATAGGGTCAGCAAAAAGGAGGAAGACCTTTAATGAGATAGATTGACACAATGTCTGCAACAATGAGCTCAAGCATAACAAAGATCATGGGCATGGTGCAGGAGCAGGCAGTGTAGTCTGTCTTATTTTCCATAGGGTTGCTTTGAAGTGGAACTGACTCGATGGCATCTTACAACTACATTTACCACGGTAGAAAATGTGTTTAAAAAACAAGACAGAGCAAAAAAAAAAAAAAAAAGATGAACTAGTAACGCGGGAGAGGGAGACTAGTTATGGTATGACAGCTTTCCCTTTAAATTGCCACTAGCATGAGGAAAGCCACTTGTTTAGTGAGGCAAGCAGCAGTGTCCAGAATAAATGGTTCCAAGAGGAAGGACACCACTGAAAGAGCTTTTGGATAACCCTTTGCAAAGGCTAAGCATTTCAGAACAGACTTACCGGACAGTCAGGAATTGGGAAAAGACAGGGAATCACTAACAGGCATATGATCAGCTAATCTTTGGCACGGGAACTACTGGTCAGTTAATGGCAGATGTGGGCCTGTTCCACGATTATGTAAATTCTAACCCTTCCTTCTCTCATTTGTAGCTATAAGAGATTCCAGCGAAAGACTATCACCACGTGTGTGAAGAGGAGGGGAGCACTTCGGTATCTGTTATAAACTGAATTGCCCCCACCTGCAATACATGTAAATCCTAACCCTGGTGGCGCAGTGGTTAATAGCTGTGACTACTAACCAAGAAGTCAACAGTTCAAGTCCACCAGTCACTCCTTGGAAACCCTGCAGGGCAGTTCTACTCTGTCCTGCAGGGTTACTGTGAATCAGTATTGACTAGACGGTGGTGGGTTTATTTGGGGGTTTGTTTCTTTATACCTGTGGTTATAATTCCATTTGGGAGTGGGTTTTACTACATTAATGAGGCATTATTAATGTAGGGTAGGGCGTGTCTTAGCGAATCACTTTTTGAGACTTAAAAAGAGCAGATTGGGCATAGAGGAAGCAAGTAAGACAGATGCCACACTGCATGAAGACTCCAAGAAACAGAGAAAGAGACCATCTGAAAAGGTACAAAGGCCTTTCCCCACAGCAGACGGGAGAGAGCCTTCCCTGACAGCTGGCACCCTGAATTTGGACACTTAGCCTCCTAAACTGTGGTGTAGTGGCTAAGTGATATGTCTGCTAACCGTAAGATCAACAGTTCAAATTTGCCAGGTGGTCCTTGGAAACTCTGTGGGGCAGGTCTACTCTGTCTATAGGGTCAGTAGAGTTGGAATCTACTCGATGCCACTGGGGTGGGTTTTAACTGTGAGAAGATGAATTTGTTTGTTGAAAGTATCCACTTGTATTTCTGTTATTGCAACACACATAACTTAAGATGGCATCTCCACCAAAAAGAACAATACCAGTTGCTGTCTAGTCATTTACACTCATAATGACTCTATGTGTATGAGAACAGACTTGTACTCCACAGGGTTTTCAAAATGGCTGGTTTTTCAGTAACTGTCACTAGGCCTTTCTTCCAAAGTGCCTCTGGGTAGAGGCCAATCTCCAACCTTGGCAGCCAAGTGATTAACCATTTGTTGCCCAGTGACACTGATATCCTTAGAGAGGGCTTCAAAGACACATTACCTTCCTACCTGAGCCTCCTTTGGTCATATTATGCAGCGGGTGCAAAAGGTCTTATGGGCATCTAAAGCAAATGCTCTGCAAAGGCAGAGCAAGAGAAAAGCAGAGGCAGAGGGAGAAGTTGGGGCCCGAGGCTCCAGGCAACCCATCAGCCTAGGAAGAAGAGACTGTCAGTAGGGATTAAAGCAAGAGTAGGAACTTGACTCCATTTCACCACCTAAAGTAATTACCCTTTTCACAAGGAAAACATTTACCCTCTCAACAAAGGCCTCTAATCTGAGCAGTGGGCCCTGGGGCAGTAGTGTAAGGCTTTCTTAGTCTGACTTTAAGAGTTCTTTGTAAGGAAGTGCCACTAATAACTAGATTGCCTTCTGGCTGGCCCCATCACCCCTATCTCCAACCAAAAGCTAGTCAAAGAATGAGATGGCAGGTCAGAGGGAGAGGCAGTTTTCTGCTTTGGGGAATTTCTCACTTGCTATGATTCCAGTAATATTCAGTTTGTCATGGGCTATATGCCATAAATGCACAAGTGTTTTTTCAGCAAGAAGTACTTCTAGTCCAAATCTGGACAGGATACTTGGATTAGAAGGTCATTTGAGATGAAACAAATCTTTTGTAACATTAGCTTTGAGAGTTGACAAGCTTGCCCTTTGTCTGGCTAAGCAGAGATCCACCTTTTCTCTCTGGTTCTAAAGATGAGGACCACCAGCTGCCACTTTGTCCTACTTTCATGGCTTGTGTACTGCTATGATCCAGCAAAGCTATGCCACTGGTGTCTCAGATACCAGCAAGGTCACCCAACTAAACAGACTTCAGCTGTCTCCAGACAAAGATGAATGAGGAAGAAAGTTCTGGCAATTTACATCTGAAAACTAGCCACTGAAAACTCTGTGGCTCACAATAGAATATTGTCCTATATAGTGTTGGAAGATGAGCCACCTAGTGACCCACAGCAATGGACTCGGGTACACTAACAATCATGAAGACAGACTAGAGTGACAATGTTATGTTCAGTTGTACCTGGGATTGCTGTGCTTTGGAGCTGACTGCAAGGCAACTAACACAACAAAGGAGAAGGAAGGAAGTATGAAATAGAATCTGATGATGACATTTGGTTTAGAATTATTGATTACACAGCTGTTATATAGGTAGTCCCCTTCAACTTTGATCTCACTGCAGCTCCACTCAGTTTTGGTGTTTTGTTGGTGATTCAATGGTAGAATTCTTACCTTCCAAGTGGGAGGTCTAATTGCCATTCCCAGCCAGTGCACCGCATGCATAGCCACAACCTGTCCATCGGTGGAGGTTTGTGGGTTGCTGTGATGCTGAACAGGATTTGGTGGAGGCTCGAGACTAAGACGAACTAGGAAGAAAGGCCTGGAAAACTACTTCTGAAAATCCCTCTGGTTGAGTCTGCAACTGATCGTGGAGACGGATGGTGCAAGACCAGGCATCAGTTTGTTCTGTTGTCAGTGGGATTGCCACAAGTCAGGGGTTGACTCAGGAGCAGCTAAGAGGCCCCAGCAGGTCTGTTCTCGCTACAGTTTCTAACAGGTAAGAATTCCTTGCTAATCCTGGTTGCCTAGTGGTTAAGTGCTATGGCTGCTAACCAAAAGGCTGGCAGTTTGAATCTGTCAGTCACTCCTTGAAAATTCTATGGAGCAGTTCTACTCTGTTGTATAGAGTTGCTATGATTCAGAATCGACTTGAAATCAGTGGGTTTGTTTTGTTTGGGTTGCCCTGTAGGTCACATGGGTCTCTCCCACAGAAGAGACGATGAATGGGTTTGGAGGTGCTTATGGCCCTTTGCTGAGCATCATGGGAAATTGAGTGTTGGCTTCCCCCAAGATATAGTAATCAAAGGTGGGGACTTGGCCTTTCTTGAATGGCCGCAAAGCCTCATCCTAGGAAAATGAATTACCCAACATGGCCCACTGTAGGGCTTATGTTAAAATATTCTGAAATGGTAAATCTTGACCAACTGATCCAGTACTTCAGGAAACACAATCAACAAAGTTATGGCATGAGTGTTACATGTCAGCTTCTCCCAGAGAAAGGATGTGAGTTGAAAGAGCGTTAGAGGCACATATTTCAGTCCCTATTGAATCAATTTCTAAGACAAATCGTAAAGCTAATACCCAACGTTCGATGAAAACAAAAAACAAAACAGGCTCAAACTTTAAAGTTAAGGGGCAAACAGGTACTATTTGCAAAGATTCAGAAGCTTGTAGCTTCCCAAAGTGAAAGAGAACCTTTATTTTATAATGCAGAAAGAACTCATGAAAAATTTTGGAATGCATAAAATTCTTAAATTTTGCTTATTTATCTTTCAAAGTCACTTTTATTTAGAAGGGTTGAAATTAAGTGCCATTGAGAAGGGCTGGAATTAAATGCCAAATATATGTCAGCTACCAAGAGGGGGAATTACCACATTTGACAAAATTGGTTCAAAATGAATCAGTTATAGAAACTGTTTCCCTCCTGTGAGAAAACACCTACTTTGTACCCTTAAGAATAACATCCAGCAGGATCGTAAATTCTATAATGCAGGTACACTGTACGGAATTGTACTATACCTAGTTCTCAGTAAACTCAACATTTCCTTCATTACTTTGAATTAAACCACTGTTAATGTCTTCTCTTGGCCTAAAAATGTAGCTAGTAGTTCAGAAACAAACTATTGGCCAACAAGACATCTAATCTAGAAACCCTCAGCAGAGATCAGTATAGATATGATACAGACCCACGGTCACACAAATAGACTTTATAGACTTGATTAGTTTCTTTACAGAAGACAATGGCATTCATGATACTGTTACTGAAAATTTCAGGTCATCTGAGAGGCCAGAACAGATCCAAGGAGGGAAGATGTTCAAATATGTGCTTGTTTCCCCTCATGAGCCTGCATCTAGCCATTCTTCCTAACATGTTCTTTTAGCTTAGTAACAACGGTATGCCTTGAGCATTCCACTGTTTTAAGAACTATCTATATAGAATCAAAATGACAACAGCATCTGGAAAGATTAGATAGCAACCTTAGGGGGCAGTGAATTTATGTTAATGAGAGAAAACAACTGAGAAAAGGAGGGTGAGATGGAAAAACTTAATGTCACTAAACTGTACATGTAGAAACTGTTGAATTGGTGTATGTTTTGTTGTACAGATTGTCAACAAAAAAGTAAATTAAAAAAAAGCTGTCAATTTTGTGGTGCTTTGTCATGGCAGGCCAAGGAAATTAATACAAGAGGCATTGTGAAAGATGGGCAGGGGAGGTACAAGATGGGAGAAGACAGGTGACTGGCAACCAAGAGAACAGTGAAGAAGCCATCTAGTTTAGTACAGGCAAGAGATGGGAAATGACAGGAACTAAGACATCAGCAACTGAAACAGGCGAGGTAAGACTAGGATTATCAGCTTAATTAAATCAGGAATAAGAGGATACATTTCTCTCTCCTCAGACCTATAAATGTCTACTTGAACTTGTTTTCAAAAGGTTTTATGAAAAGTAGAATGCCGTAGAGAAAAGAATACCTGACACATGCTATAGTATGGATGGAGCTTGAAGACACTATGCTGAGCAGGATAAGTCAGTCACAAAAAGATAAATATTGTATACCCTCATTTACAGGAAAAGACAACAAAAGGCAAATATATAGAGAATAAGTTCCCTAATGGTTACTATGGGTGGAAGGGAAGGGGCACGGGGAGGTTAACAGTGATGGAAAAATTGAATTATTATACAGCTGATTAATGTAGTCGCTGTTCTTAAGTTGTACACCTGTGAAAAGCTGAATTGGCAAATGTCCTGTGGTATATTTATAACAGTGACCAAAAAATGAGCAGCTACTGAGGCTGTTTATGTACAACCAAACACTTGATAGGATCTGGTTCCTTGATTTGGAGGGTTAGGGTCATGGTTTCATGAGACATCCCAGTTAATTAGCTTAATAGTGTGCTCCGTGCTTTTCTTCTGCCTCTTAGGTAGTTTTGAAGTGCCTGCGGTCTTACAAATTTGCAAGTGGCCCCAGATACAATGATTAATCTCTGTTTACCTGGAGCAACAAAGGAAGAAGGAGAGTCAGGAACAAGAGGATAAGGAATGTGTGACTAGCTGCCGCCATGAACAACTCCCTCTTTCTATAAGACCAGCTCTGGACGGTACCTAACTACCATGATCGAATATTTGCATCTGAGATTCTGCAGAAGAATCCTGATCAGTAGGGGGAAAATGCAGAAGTTTGAATGGTTGCTTAACTGGAAGAACGTAATCAGTGTCACTGAAGTGTACATGTAGAAACTGTTGAATGGGTGGGTGTAAGTTTTTCTCTGTACATTCTTAGCAGTAAAAACAAACAAAAAAAGTTTTTTTTTAGAAAGAAACAGGGAAAAAAAAGAGAGAGAGCTCATTATCTTATACATATTGTACTTCAAGCCTAAACCAATGAAAAGCCCCTGTGAGCGGCTTGTCACCCCCTGATTCCAGTTCCAGAAACAATCAGCAGGCTTAAGAAAGTCCAGCCAAGGCCAAGTGCTGTCAAGTCAGATCCAACTCATGGTGACCAGTTCACTATTTACTTTTAACCACTGTCCCCACAACTCCACACTCACTTGTCAGCTGCATGGCAGATTGTGCCGTAAGTGTCGACCATGTCATTCACAAGGATAGCCACTTGATCCTTCACATCTCCTACAAGCACCACATGTTCCACCTTGTTGACCTTCTTCCATTCTTTGTGAATCAAGGTGAAGTCCACGTTCAACTGGTCTGCAATAGAGGTCACTCTGGCGAACAGGGAGTGCTCGGAGTTAAAAGCTGTGAGTAGGGCTTCTGTGACTAAAAAATGGGCTTGTTTTCTGGTGGGAAGAACACTCCTTGAAACCAAACAACTCCAAGGGCTGGGAGAAAGTAACCACTGCTAATAAGCATTGCAGACTGGTTTTATAGAAGAATGCCTCCATGTTCATATATTGTGATTAAGAATCTTTGAGTAGATTCTCCCTCATAGAAACCCCACAGGACAGAGCAGAACTTCCCCATAGGGTTTCCAGGCTGTAATATTTGTGGGAGCGGATCACCAGTTCTTTTCTCATACGGGGCCACTGCTGAGTTAACCATTGTACCACCAGAGCTCCTTTATATACTAATAAGTGATTTTGTTTTTATAGGCAGTATTGATTTAACTGCAGCATCATGCCCCATTTCTCTTTTGGCTATGGTCACATCTCTGAGTTCCTGCTGTACTGGGGGAGAGCCTGTGACTAGGGACAGATTACCCAATAAGCAAGGTAAGCACATGCTTAAGGCATCAACAAAACAGGGGCACCAGTTGTCCAAAGCAAAGACACACAGATGCCAAGCAGACTGGACACCAGGTGGCAGAGGACAGCCATAAGGAGGGATGGAAATTGGCATAGTTTGACGGTGTGCACTTCAAGTGAACTGAGGTTTTTTGGGAAACAAGGAGAACTGGCAAAGAGGACGAAGGAGTACACTCCTCTGTCTCCAAGTTATTGAATGAGACAAAGGGTATGAGAAAGAAAATGTCCACCATAAGAAAGGGTTGCACATGAGCAGGGACCTGAGGGAAGAGCCAGGCTGCCTTTAGAACAAGAATGTGAACAAAATGTTGAGGGTATCAAAATACTTGCTGCTGATAGGCTTTGAGTTTAGACGGCATGTTGGATGAGTTTGGGAGTTCATTGAAAAGTGCAATATTGAGTCTTATTAGGAAATGTATGGGGCATTAAGTGGTTAGGAATGCAGGTAATGATGCAGGCTGGGAAGCTGGAACGTCTAGCAACTGCGGTAAATGGGGGTGTAGGTAATTTGGGGATTAATGCTGCTGGGCTGTTAGGAGGAGACTCTGTGGGGTTGATCTTGTCTCTTGGGCACTTTGTATTGGTGAAGCTGGTAGAGGGGAGGCTGCAGGACAGGAGCTTTCACTAGGCGCACTTAATCCTTCCTGGCCTCCCTTAAATTTCTTTTCAAGGTCACAGTAGGGAATTTACCAGGAGTGGTTGTGTGCTGTCTCTGCTAACCAAAAGGTCAGCAGTTTGAATCTGCCAGGTTCTCCTTGAAAACTCTATGGAGCAGTTCTACTCTGTCATATAGTGTCGCTATGCATCAAAGTTGACTAGATGGTGGTAGGTTTGGTTTTCTCAGAAATGATAGATTGATAATGCCATGAGGGTCTTTAAATTACCATTGCCCTCTAGTCAGTTTTGACTCATAATAATCCTATAGGACAGAGTAAAACTACCCCATAGTGTTTCCAAGAAGCAACTGGTGGATTTGAACTGGTGACATTTGGTTAGCAGCTACACCACCAGGGCTCCAGTCTCCATTAGTCCTCTCAAATAAATACATGATCCAAGTAAGATGTGTGCTTGCTATGTAAGTGGAGTTTCAAGACAATTCTTGTAGCTACCTTATCCACCTTCCAACCAGATTGCTACAGTAAGGCCCCCTTCTTTTGCCATTTATTATGAACATTTTCAAACATATGGAAAAATAGATTCACACAATGAGCTCACAGATCTCAATCATCTAGATTTAACAGTTGTTAACATTTTGCCGTATTTGCTTCATCTATTTTTTTCTTTTGCTGAAATATCTTCAAGTAAGTTACAGATATCATGACATCTGATTCCTAAATGCTTCCATGTCCTTAGCCCTTTCCATACATAAATTCTGAAGTTTCCACTGCCTTTCAAAATAAGATGCCAAGAACTGGACAAGAGTGTTTCAGATGTGGACTGACCAGCTGGGTGTTCAGAAAGAAGGAGTAGACCCAATTTCTGTTAGTGCAGGTTAAAATTTCTCAATTTAGTCCTTTTGGAGGCCACAGCACACTCTTGACTCTAGTGCATTTGTGGTTCGCGAAAGCCCCCAAGTTCTCTGCACATGAACTATTGCTGTCAATTCAGGCTTTCCCCATCTTGTGTTTATATAACTAAGTTTTTGTTGGTTTTAGTCTATTGAAAATATTTTGAACTGGAATTCTGCCCTCCAGTGAGTTAATCCTTTCCCGCTTTAGTTCATCAGCAGTGGTTGGTAAGTAAACCTTTTGTATATTCATGCAAGTATATAGTAGCTAGTTTCTAAAACTGAAGCTTATGTCTACCTCAAAATTGTCAACAATACTGCAATACGCTCATCTCAAGCATTAAGAGTGGACTTTTTGTATGATCAGTTATTTGAGTGTTCCTGATTAATGACTGAAAGATGTCCTTTCGGTCTCTGAGTTCATTTGTTTGAACACATTCTAAATCATTCCAGAATGAACATTTCATATAGGCAAATTCTAAACAGTTTCTTAGTATAGCCTTGGAAATGCCCGTGTCATTCAAGAGGGCTAGATCCAGGGGTGGGGCTTGGGTTGGCTTTATGAGAACTTCATGGGTTCCTTTGGGTAGATAGTGTTAGCTGACTGTCCTCACAGTTACACAGGAATATTTTCTTTTTTAACTCAGGTATGAGAATGAGCTGAATGGATACCCCCAGTTCTGTCTCATGTTTAGAAAATGAGACTGCACAGGGAGTGCATCAACTGCTAGACAAGTGATATTTTTGTAAATTTTTCAGGTTGGATATATAACAGATATG
Organism: Heterohyrax brucei; assembly: GCA_028571685.1. Lineage (NCBI taxonomy): Eukaryota > Metazoa > Chordata > Mammalia > Hyracoidea > Procaviidae > Heterohyrax > Heterohyrax brucei. Next base: position 141,009,727 of record CM053166.1, read on the forward strand.
GAAATATAATAATGGATATATGGATATATATGGAGTGGAGTTGTGGGGACAGTGGTTAGAAGTAAATAGTGAACTGGTCACCATGAGTCGGATCCGACTCAACAGCACTTGACCTTGGCTGGACTTTTTTAAGCCTGCTGATTGTTTCTGGAACTGGAATCAGGGGGTGACAAGTCGCTCACAGGGGCTTTTCATTGGTTTAGGCTTGAAGTACAATGGATATATGGATATATAATCAGATTGGATATATAACATGCCTAAGCAGAAGGCCATAATCTTGGTAACATACAGGCTTAAAATAGCAAATCAGTATGGTAGAAATCCACGTTCCTCAGTATGGTTCCCAATTCTTAGGTATTTCAGAATGAGAGCTCTCTTGTAACTAGCCTTCATGTGGAAGCAAGTATCCATAGTCTTAAATACTGTTAAGACCTGGACTGTCAGTGTCTACAGCATGGCTCTACTGTGTATGGGACTTGGGCTATTTATTTAGCCTTCCCAAACCCAACCCAACCCAACTCAACCCACTTATGTTAAGTCAATTCCCGCTCATACAAATCCTATAGGACAGAGTAGAACTGCCCCATGGAGTTTTCAAGGAGCACCTGCTCAATTTGAACTGCTTACTTTTTGGTTAGCAGCCACAGCACTTAACCACTATGCCACTAGGGTTTCTTATGGAGCCTTCAAACAAACAAACGTGAAACCACTGTCATTGAGTTGATTCTGTCTGCTAGCTACCCATAATCCGTGGATAGAGTAGAATTGCTCCACAGAATTTCCAAGGGGCACCTAATGGATTTGAACTATCAACCTTTCATTTAGCAGCTATAGCACTTAACCACTACACCACCAGGATTTTGCTTCAGTGGGGAGTATTTTTGTCATTTTTTAAAAAAATTATGATTGAGTGAAAATATACATTCCCATATAAATTTGCATGCCCACCTATTTGCAGCTTTTACTGCTCTCCCTGCCCGGCGACAGCACACTCTTCCTTTCCGCTCCATACATGTCTCATCCTCCAAACAATCTCCTATCCAATTCTCTCCACCCACTTCTTTGTCACCAGTAAGAGGTCAGCAGGACGACATCCTGTGGATGCACAGAACCATAAAGTGCACACATGATATGGTCACTCCGTGTCGCCCAGTCCAATCCATTCCTGTCAGAAGAGTTGACCTGCATTATGATTTATGGACGGGGCAGCATGCTTCCAGGGGAACTCCGAGACCCCTGAACCATCAGTTGCAGTCTTTTAGTGGAGATCTCAAGGTGCACCCCTTTTTATTCTTGCGTTGCCAGTGAGACTCAATTTTGTGAGCTTCATCACAGCTATCACTGGTGGTGGCTGGGCACCATCTGGTTCATCTGGCCGCAAGTCGATGTAGTCACCCATTCACATGGGTCTCTCTGACTTCTGGATTGTCTTTCCCCCATGTCGTTTTGTCCTTGGTGATCGTCCATTCCTGCTGAATTGGGACCACTTGCTGTACCCTCAGATGGTAGCTTGGCAGATTTTAAGACCCCAGACACCACTCACCAATGCAGGGTGCAGAAAGCTCTCTTAGCAAAATGCTAGTTGTGCCAGTTTGGCCTCAATTACCCCTGAGAGCATGGTCTTCACCTCAGCTACTCTGTCATTTCAGTATTGGGTTAAGAACTGAGGAGTGAACATGTTATGTTGAAGTCCAGTTAATGTTGATCTTCTTTCTAATGTGTGCTATCCCAGATTTCACCCAACCAAATTTTTACCAACTATGTAATCTAAACCCCCCTCCCCCTCCCACCTTCCCCACCCTTGCAGCTGTCAAAAAGTATTTTCTTCTACGCATGATTCTGTTTTTAAGTTCTTATCGTAGGGATCTCATACAATATTTGTCCTTTTGTTGCTGACTGCTTTCACTCAACATAATGTCCTCCAATTGAAACCAGGTTATGAGATGTTTCCTAAAATCATCATTGTTCTTTATTATTGCATAGTGTTCTGTTGAGTATATATACCATAGTTTACTTATCCATTCCTCTGTTGTTGGGCATCTGGGTTGATTCCACCTTTTTGCTGTTGTAGACTGTGCTGCAATAAACATTTCTGTGCATGTATCAGTTGGTGTGAATGGCCTTGATTCTGTAGGATATATTCTGAGCAGTGGAATTATTGGGTCAAATGGTATATGTATATCCAGCTTTTTAAGGAAGTGCCAGATTGCTTTCCAAAGAGGTTGTACCATTTTGAAATCCCACCCATGGTGTAGGAGAGTTCCAATTTCTCCACAGCCTCTCCAGCATTTATTGTTTTGCATTTTTTGGATCATGGCCAACCTTGTTGGGGTGAGATGGTATCTCATTGTAGTTTTGATTTCAATTTCATTAATAGCTAATGATAGTGAGCCTGTCCCCATGTGTTTTTTTTAGGCTGCCTGGATCTCTTCTTTAGAGAACTGCCTGTCCAACTCCTTTGCCCATTGCTTAATTGAACGATTTATCTTTTCCTTATTGATATTTTGTAATACCTTATAGATTATAGAGATCAGGAGTCAGTCTGACATAGAGTTCCCAAATATTTTTTCCCATTTTGTAGGTGGCCTTTTAATTCTATTAATAAAGTATTTGGATGAGCAAAAGTGTTTGATTCTTAATAGTTCCCAATTATTTATTTTCTCTTTTGTTGTTTGTGGTTTGTTTGACAGATATAGAAGTCAGTCTATGTTGTGTATTAAAGCTTCCATTGTTGTTCCCACTTCTTGGATGAGCTTTATTGTTTTAGATTTGATATTTAGGTCTTTTAACGAGTTTGAGTTGGTTTTTGTATAAGGGATAAGATATGAATCTTGTTTCAATTTATTGCAGACGGATATCCAATTTTGCCAGCACCATTTGTTTAAGCGATTGTTTTACTCCAGTTTAATGTCTTAGGGCCTTCTTTGAATATCAACTGTTCATAGGCAGATGGTGTCATCTCTGGGGTCTCAATTCTGTTCCATTGATTTATCTGTCTGTTTTTGTAACAGTGCCAGCTTGTTTTGACTACTGTGGCAGTGTAATAGGTTCTAAACTCAGGTGATGAGAGGCCTCCCAGTGTGTTCTTCTTCTTCAGTAGTGCTTTCCTTTTCCAGGGCTTCCTCCCTTTCCAAATAAAGTTGGTAATTTGTTCTTCCATCTCATTAAAAATTGTCACTGGAATTTGTACTGGGATTGCATTATATAAGTAGATTGCTTTGGGTAAAATAGGCGTTTTCATAATGTTAAGTCTTCCTATCCATGAGCAGAGTAGATTTCTCCATTTATGTAAGTCTCAGTTTCTTGTAGTAAGGGCTTGTAGTTCTCTTTGTAAAGGTCTGTTACTTCTCTGGTTAGATTTATTCCCAGGCAGTTTATTTTCTTAAGGGCTATAGTAAATGATATTGATTTGGTGATTTCTTCATTAACAATCTCGTTGTTGGTATAAAGGAGTCCTACTGATTTACTTTTGTTTATTTTGTATCCTGAGACTTTGCTGAACTCTTCTATCAGTTTGAGTAGTTTCCTTATGGATTCTTTAGGATTCTCTGCATATACAATCATATCATCTGCAAATAAGGAAATTTTTCGTTCTTCTTTGCTGATGTAGATGCCCTTTATTATTCCTTGGTCTTGTCTAATTGCTCTGGCTAGAACTTCCAGTACAATGTTGAGAGATGAGAGTGGGTATCCTTGTCTAGTTCCTGTTCTGAAGGGAAATTGTTTCAGTCTCTCTCCATTCAGGATAATGTCGGCAGTTGGCTTTGTATAAATGGCCCTTATTGCATTGAGGAATTTGCTGTTTATTCCTATTTTGCTAAGAGTTTTTAGCATAAATGGGTGTTGGACTTTATGAAATGCCTTTTCTGCATCAATAGACAAAATCAGGTGATTCTTGTCTTTCATGTTACTTATGTGGTTGATCACATTAATTGTTTTTCTGATGTCAAACCAGTCTTGCGTCTCCAGTATGAATCCAACTTGGTCATGATGGATTATTTTTGATATGTTGCTGTATTCTATTGGCAAGTATTTTGTTGAAGATTTTTGCATCTAGATTCATAGGTGATATTGGTCTGTAGTTCTCCTTTTTTGCTGATACCAGGGTTAGGCTGGCTTCATAGAATGAATTTGGGAGTATTCCATCCCTTTCTATACTATGAAATAGTCTCAGTAGTATTGGAGATAACTCTTCTCTAAAAGTATGGTAGAATTCTCCAGTGGGACCATCTGGGCCCAGGCTTTTATTTCATTGGTAGTTTTTTTTTTTAAATATATTTTTTATTTTTTTATTTGATATGACTGAGTGAAAATGTACATTCCCATATAAATTTACATGCCCACCTATATGCAGCTTCCACTGCTCTCCCTGTCCGGTGACAGCACACTATTCCTCTCTGCTCCATGCATGTCTCATCCTCCCAACAGCCTCCTTTCCCCTCCTCTCCAACCACTCTCCTTCCTCCAACCAGAGGTCAGCAGTTTGATAACCTATAGATGTATAGAACCATAAAGTGCAACCAATATATGGTCATTCTGCATTGCCAAGTCCAATCCATTCATGTCCAAAGAGTGGATCTTCATTATGATTTATGGGCAAGGGCAGCATCAGGGCCAGGGCCATGCTCTTGGGGAACCCCAAAACTGCTGGACCATAATTTGAGGTCTTTTAGTGGAGTGGCATCTGGGATCTTAAAAGCTGCCAAGCTGCCATCTGAGGGCACAGCAAATGGTCCCAAATCAAGAGGAATGGATGCTCACTGAGGACCAAAATCACATGGGGTAAAGACAACCCAGAAGATAGAGAGGCCCATATGAGTGGGTGCCTACATTCACTTGGGACCAGAAGAACCGGATGGTGCCCAGCCACCACCAGTGATAGCCACGAAGGAGCTCACAGAGTTGAATCTCACTGGCAACACAAGAATAAAAAGGGGTGCATCATGAGATCTCGTTGGTAGTTTTGTTTCTTTTTTTAATTATGATTGAATGAAAATGTACACTCCCATATAAATTCCATGCCCACCTATAAGCAGCTTCCACTGCTCTCCCTGCCCAGTGACAGCACACTCTTCATCTCTACTCCATGTGTGTCTCATCCTCTCAACAATCTCCTATTCCCTCCTCTCCACCTACTCCCTTCGCTCCAGTAAGAGATCAGCAGGACAACATCCCATGGATGCATAGAACCATAAAGTGCACACATGATATGGTCACTCTGTGTCACCAAGTCCAATCCATTCCTGTTCAAGAATTCACTTCCATTGTGACTTATGGACAGGGACAGCATCAGGGCCATTGCCCATGCTCCCAGGGGAACTCTGAGGCCTGTGGACCATCAATTGTGGTCTTTTAATTTAGTTCTCAGAGTGCACCCCTTTTTATTCTTGTGTTGCCAGTGAGACTCAATTTTGTGAGCTGCATCACAGCTATCACTGGTGGTGGCTGGGCACCATCCAGTTCTTCTGGTCACAAGTCAAGGTAGTAACCCACTCATGTGGGTTTGTTGGTAGTTTTTGGATGACTTTTTCAATCTCTTCTTTTGTGATGGGTTTATTAAGTTGTTCTGCTTAACCTTGTGCTAATTTGGATAGGTGATATGAATCAAGAAATTTGTCCATTTCCTCTAGGTTTTCCAATTTGTTAGAATACAGACTTTCATAGTATTCTGTTATGAAATTTTTGATTTCTGTTGGATATGTTGTGACAACTCCCCTCTCACTTCTTATTTGGGTTATTTATTTCCTTTCCTGTTTTTCTTAATAAGTTTAGCCAATGATTTGTCAATTTTGTTGACCTTTTCCAAAAACCAGCTTTTGGTCTTTTCAATTTTTTCAGTTGTTCTTCTATTCTCTGAATCATTTGGTTCTGCTCCAATATTTATGATCTATTTTCTTCCTGTGCCTGAGGGGTTCCTCTGTTGTTCTTTCTCTACTTGTTGAAGATGTAGGGTGAGTTCTTTGGCTTGATTTCTTTCTTCCTGCCAGATGTGTGCATTTATGGAGATAAACTCACCTCTGAGCACTGCTTTGGCTGTAACCCGTAGGTTCTGGTAGGAAGGGTTTTTGTTCTCATTGGAATCTACAAATTTCTTTATTTCATCCTTGATTTCTGCCATAACCGATGGTTTTTTGTACAAGGTGTTATTCAGTTTCCATGAGTTCCACTTTCTAGCTCTGTTTTTTCTGCTATTGATTTTGACTTTTGTGGGTATGTGATCTGAGAAGATGCTTCACATTAATTCAGTGGTATGGATTTTGTTGAGAATTGCTTTATGTCTTAACACATGGTCTATTCTGCAGAATGTTCCATGTGCACTGGAGAAGAAGGTGTCATTGTCCGCTGATGGGTAGAAAGTTCTGTATATGCCAGTGAGGTCTAGTTGGTTAATTGTGGCAATAACGTCTTCTGTGTCTTTACTGAGCTTTTTTCTAGATGATCTGTCTAATGTTGAGAGTGGAGTGTTGAAGTCTCCCACTATTACTGTGGAGTGATCTATCTCCTTTTTGAGTGTAGTCAGTGTATTTTTTGATGTATTTAGGTGCTCTAATGTTAGGTGCATAAGTATTTAATATTGTTAAGTCCTGCTTGTGTATTGAACCTTTCAGCAATAGTGTCTATCCTTGTCCATGATGGTGGATTTTACATTAAAATCTATTTTCTCTGGGATTAGAATTGCCACACCTGCTCTTCTTTTGTATTGTTAGCTTGATGTATATTCTTCCATTCTTTAATTTTCAGTTTATTCCTATCTTTAAGTCTAAGGTGAGTTTCTTGTAGGCAACATAAGGATGGGTCGTGTCTTTTGATCCAAGATGTCACATTACTGGAGCATTCAGTCCATTCACATTCAATGTAATTGTTGATAGGTATGTGTTTAGTGCTGTCATTGTGATATGTTTGTTTTTGTGCTGATGTTTTCTCTGTTCTTATTAATCTGTTCTGGGACTTTCTTCTTTGTGAGTTGATTTTTCACCTTTTTCAGGGTTGGTTTTGTGGTTGTTGAGACTCCTGTAGTACGTTTCTTGATTTGATATGTTGCATCTTTAGTGTGCAATGCAACTGCCCCCATGATCCCACTTAATAAAGTGTGTATAAACCCAATTTTATTTACTACCAGTCTTATTAACTTCCTCTCCATCTGGAAGGGCTGTAACGGCTGTAGTACATCCCTCTTTTCAATACAATGACATCATAGTTTTCATGATATGATCACTGCATCATTTCTTTCACTGTTATAGCTTGAATTGAGTTTGGAGCCTTCCCTGAGTAGATTTCTGGATGATGTGTCCTGAGTTTGCTACTAAAATAGAAAGTTAGTGGTTTTGTTCTTTTAAGCCATGCGATTCTTTCAGTATTTCTTGTAGCTTTGGTTTGGTTTCTACAAAGTCTCTGAGTTTCTATTTATCTATGAATGTCTTAATTTCATTTTCATATTTGAAAGACAGTTCTGTAGAATATATAATTCTTGGTTGGAAGTTCTTCTTTAAGACTTTGAATGTGTCATGCCACTGTCTCCATACCAGCATGGTTTCTGCTGAGAAATCCAATGAAAGCCTATAGGGTTTCCCTCTGAATGTTAGCTTTGCTTTGAGTCTTGATGCATTTAAGAGTTTCTGCTTCTGTTTCATTTTGTGAAGCTTGATTGTAATATGTCTTGGAGTCTTTCTTTTGAGATCTATATTGAGTGGTGTTCAATATGCATCTTTGGATATCTACATTTTCTTGTTTCATATTTTCTGGGAAGTTTTCTGTGAGCAGTTCATCCACAATACCCTCTGTGTTCTCAGGTGTCTAACGTTGTTCAGGAACTCCAAGTAATTGTAGATTGTTCCTCTTAATAGAGTCCCACATGTTTCTTAATGCTTCTTCATTTTTCTTGTTTCTTTTTTTCTGATTTCTCCTCATAGATGCTGGAGTCAATAGCTCTGTCTCCCAAATCAGAAAGCCTGTTTTCCATTTGTTGCATTCTGTTTTCTTGGCTTTGAATTGAAGTTTCTTTCTCTTTGATTTTGTTCTTGATCTGTTGGATTTCTGAGTACTGATGTTCCATCAGATTCAACAGCTTGCTTAATTTTTCCTTTTGCTCTGCTACTTTTTTTTGTAAGGTCTAGGAGTGCTCTCTATATAATCTTTTTGTGTTCACCTTCCTATAGTTTCAGAAAATTTTCTTCACCTGGGAAGTTCTTTGGTTGTTTCTTTTGGGGGCCTTCTGAAGTCATGGGTGACTTCTTGGTTACACTTTTCTCCAAAATCTTTGCTGCTTTTTGGGCATCATGTGAGTCAGTAGAGACTTGGAGAGATGCTGTGAGGATGGACCACAGTTGTTTTTCTAGGCCATCTTAAAATGAAAGGTAAAAGGTATCCGACCATTTCCAAGGTCAGGTTTTCAGGTGTACAAGTCCCTCTTCCCAGCTGGCAAAGTAAGCAACTCCATATCCAACCCTAGATATTATAAACAACTTCAAAATACAGAAAGGCTACTACCCTGCTGGCCTTTGTTGCTGAGCCCCAGCCGTATGTGACACTGATAAAATACTGCTTTTCTGCTGGAAAAGAACTCTCCTCCAGGCAGGTGCTCCCTCCCAGCCTACGAATTAGGGTCAGCTGAGGCCTTTGTATGAGTAATCCACCTTCCAGTGGAACAAGATGGCGTCCCGAACAAGCTTCCCACCTGCGAGGTGGAAAGAGAGGCCAAAGGTGCTGAGATGCACAGAGTCCAAAGACGGACTCTCAAAATGTGGCAATTTCACCCGTGGATCCCACCATCTGTGCACCTGAGATTAACTGCTAGTGAAGTGCCAGCTCTGCCTGTGGGGTAAGACAGAGAAAAAAAAATTAAAATGGCGAGTTACCTTCAGTCCATGAAAACCAGCACTCACCAAGAGTGTGGGATGGCAAAAGAGATGAGGTTTTCTGTTCATTGGTATAAAGTCCAAATCAATAGCCCTATGCCATGTCCTAGGGCTTGCTAGGTGTCCAGAAGGCTCTATTTAATTATCAGTTGAGGTCTTGGTTTCCAGAGGGATTTAGAGAGACATGTATTTAGTCCACCATCTTGATTCTGTCTCCTGTCATCTGTTAATGATAAGAATAGTACTAGCACCTACCTCAATAGCTATTGTGAAGATTAAGGACGTCGACTACCATTCCAAGCATTTAATAAGTGCTAATAATTATTGTAGTGGTTCTAATGGAACCCAAGAGACCCAAGAAATTAGAAATGAATTTTGATGTCCTGTTCATGAAATTCTTCTTCTCAATTTAAATATCGTCTGGGGATATCCTAGGCTGCCATGCAATCTCCTTTATTTACTTTATCATCTTAATTTCTACTCTAGTGCCTCTAGAACAGTTTAAAGATACAGGAAGAATGCTTATATGCCTTCTGCTTTGAGCAAGCCGAGATAATAGTGGCACTTTTGGTTGCCTGTTCTAAGCCTTCAGAGTGGCTCCCACGGTGGCTTACAACCACACCAACTTTCCAGGAGAAGAAATCTAAGAGATCCTATTTTTTTTTTATGCATTAAGCTACAGATGTATTGATTTTAGCTCCCCAGTATTAATCATGCAGCAATAGTAATTTACCTGTGTGTCCATTTCATTGTTAATAAAACTGCTTAAAGACTGACAGATCTGACACAAGTTAACTGTATTAGGACTTGGTCTGGAGAAGAGTTGGTGTATATGCCCTTTTCCTATTCTTCATTTTGTTTTGTGATCTTCTTTTGCCTTGATTGTGTGTGAAGGGTAACTATTCCTTAGCCAAGGGCAGTATGGTATTTCTACAGAAATAATATGTATGTTCTATGTTTTCGTGCCAACTAAGGCCTGCAACCCCTCACCTCCCAGTATTTTAGTAAGTATGCTAGCTAATTGTTTTTCAAGCAACATGTAAAAAAAATTGGCATTGCACACTTAGGAAAATAACTGCAGTCAGAGAGAAGGGGGAGAGAGGAGAGAGCCTGACTGGCAAAAAACATAGAACACACATGTTATTTGTGTAAATATACTGTATACCTCTGATAATTTTTATTACTAGGTGTCTTTCATTTTTCCTGGAAAAATTTAATTCATTAAAAAATGATTTTAGATTTACAGAAGATTTGTAAAAATAATGCAGAGTTTCTACATATTCTTTACCCAGCTTCCTCCTATGTTTACATGTTATATAATCAGGGTACAATTAGGAGAATAACATTGGTACAATATCATAATCTTTTTTCAATAGTATTAACTAAACTACTGAATTTGTTAAGGTTTCACAAGTTTTTCTACTTATGTCCTTTTTTTTCTGTTGAGAATCCAATTCCGTTTAGTTGGATTCCATTTAGTTGTTGTGTCTCTTTAATTTCAGTCAGTCGATGACAGTTCATTTGTTTGCAACTTGTCTTTCAAAACTATGACACTTTGGTAGTGTACTGGCTAGTTAATTTGCAGAATGTCCCTCAGTTGGGACTCTTCAAATGTTTTCTCATGATCCAACTGAGGTTATTTGTTATTGAGAAGGATAACACAGAAATGGCATGCTCTTCTCCACTAATCCACCCATTGTATCCAGGAGTACATGATGTTTGCTATATATTACCAGTAATGATAACCTCGATCATTTGGTTCAAGTGGTCTTCCAGGGTTGTCCACAGTAATTTGACCACTTTTCCTTTTGTAATTACCAAATGTTTTGTGGAAGACTTGAAAAATATGCAAATGTCTTGTTTCTTGTGAAATTTTGCTCACTATATTAGCATCTGGAAACCCTGGTGGTGTAGTGGTTAAGTGCTATGGCTGCTAACAGAAGTGTAAGCAGTTCACATCTACCAGGTGCTGCTCAGAAACTTCATCGGGCAGTTCTATTTTGTCTTGTATGGTCGCTATGAGTTAGAATCAACTTGATGACAGTGAGTTTTTGGTTATATTAGCATCCATTGGTTCATCTTGCCTGCCACAGTTACTACTGTTAGGTTCTAATGGTGATTTTTGAAACTTACTTTATCCCTTCTATATTTATTGATTAGGATTCTTTAGCAAGGAAGAATTGTCCTTTCCCCCCCCCCCATTTATTTATTCTCTTATTTATTTTGTATTAGCACGGACTAATGGATATTTGGAGTCCCTAAGTGAGGCAAATGCTCAGCTACTAACTCAAAGGTTGGCAGTTTGAGTCCACCCAAGGGCACCTCAGAAGAAAGGCTTGACAGTCTACTTCTGAATATCAGTCAATGAAAGCCCTATGGAACACAATTCTACTCTGACACACATGGGGTCACTATGAGTTGGAATTGACTCAGTAACCTATTGTTGTTGAGTTGATTCCAACTCACATTAATCCTGTATGATGAGTAGGCCTGCCATATACAGTTTCCAAGATACTCCTGGTGGATTCTAACTGCCAACCTTTTGGTTAGCAGCCGTAGCTCTTAACTGCTGTGCCACAAGGGTTCAATGGATATTTTGTTCTTTTAAGTTGTAATCCAGCATTTATTTAGTTTGTTGCTCAAATCATTCCAACTCTGGCCATTGAAATCTTTTGGATTGGCTCCTTTACTTTTTGACATGCCCCTCCATCCCTTTGTTACGCACCATCTTACATTTATTGCTGCTAAATGCAGTAGCTCATCTTGTCTTTTCCCTGATCCAGCCCTGGAGTCAACCAGTCCTCCTCTTATTACACCATGGTATTTCAAACCATGATCTGTGCCTTAGGGGCATTACTACTTCTAGCTTTTTTCAGTAGTGAGAGCTAGGAAATTTGTGGCTATACTAACTTATGTATGCATGCATCTATAATCATTTCTGTATCTATCTTATGTACATGAATTTAAAAAAAATGAGTCCGTACTGACACTTTCAACTCTAAACTAGCATCACAGGGTTCATTTTAGTCTTCTCCCTTTTCTTATTTGTCCCTTTTCTTTCTGACACTTGGAAGCTTGATTTCCTTATCTGCAATATATTTACTTATTTGTTCAGCCCTAGGATATTAAGAAACTATTTTCAGAATCATTGAACCATAACCATGTGAGAAATAAGTTTACAAACTAGAGTACAGTGTTCACATACAGCTTTTCTTGTTTGTTTTCAGCCTTGTAGTATCCAATCAAAACCCTTTTGAAGTTATCAGTCAACTCCTTTCTTGTCTGTTTCCCTTCAATGTGATCATATGACACATTCACAATAGAGTTAGATTCATTTGTCACTGTCCCCAACTCCACATTCTGGGTGACTTAAAAAATATGCTAAAATTCATTCTATGGTGTATAGTTCTATGGGTTTTGACAAATACTTATGGCAGTGTATCTGCCAGTACCATCCAGGACAGTTCCATCATCCCCAAAAGTCAAACTTTCCCCTATCATTAAACCTTGGAAACCACTGATCATTTCCTGGCCGTATAGTTTTCTCTTCTCAAGACTTTCATACAAACGGAGTCAGACAATGTGTAATCTTTGTGTTTGGCTTCTTTAACTTAGAACAGTGCATTTAGATTCATTCAAATTGTGTTTTCATAGTCCATTCCCTTTCATTGCTGATCAGTATTCCATAGTGTGAATGCATGACAGTTTGTTTAACCATTTGCCAGTTGAAGGGCATCCAGTTGTTTGCTATTATGAATAAAGCTGCTATGAACATTCCTGTAAAGGTTTTGTTGTGGCCATTAAGTTTTCACATCTTTTGGAAAGATACATAGCAGTGGTATAAGTAATGTGCTTTCCCCCCCTCCATTGTGGTGAAATATACACAACAAAGTCTAGCCAATTCAACAATTTCTACATACATAATTCAGTGACATTCATTATACTCTTCGAGTTGTGCAACCACTCTTGCTATCCTTTTCAAAGTTACTGTTATTCCACCATCATTCATTAACTCAATGATGCCTTTAAAAACACCGTGGGGGCAGTGTCTGAGCTCCTCCAACCCCACAAGGAGGAAAGAGAACCAAGATCAACAGTGTAAGGCTGAATGCCATAAGGTAGAATCCAGACAAGCCTCCTTTCCCCACCATCTCAGTAAGTCTGACGGCAACTATTACTCCCACAGCACTGCCTACCAGGTTCCATAATTCACTGCAATGGACACGTGCAGCTCACAGACCATGCTTGTGATTATGGGGTTTATTGGGGAAGCAAAAGTTAGAATTCTAGTTCAAGAACACTCAGAGTTCTTCCGTCAGGATAGCCACTCCCCAGCTGTGCTCATAGGCATGCCTCTCCTCTGGCCCTCTGTCTGTGCTCAAAGGCACTCAACTTTCTCTCTCACCTTGATGCCTCCTGTTGCTGGGTCTCACTGCTGGGTATTTCCTATTGGTCTCTTCCTCCCTGCTCTGGAATTGTCTCTCTTTTAAGGCCAAACTGAGCAGCGCCTTTGTAGACCAGAGTTATCCCATCACATAATCACCTGAGTGGGAGTTACAAACCCACGGATAGAAAGGCCACACACTGTACCTTTTAAGCAAAAATTCCCCCTACTTCCCACCCTTGGTAACCATCAACAATTTGGGGCATCTGTGTATTTGATTATTTCATATTAAGGTAGATCACACAATATTTGTCCTTTTGCAACTGTCTTACTTTGCTTAACATAATATTTTCATGGTTCGTCTGTGATGTGATGAGCATCAGAATTTCATTTCTCTTTAAGGCTGAGTAATATCCTGTTGTGCATATGTTTGACATTTTGTTGATCCATTGATCTGTTGCTGGATATTTCACCTTTTAGATAGTGTGACAAGTGCTGCATAGGAGATTGGTATACAGGTTAATAATGTATTTTTAGAAAATATTTATGGAAACATAGAGAAAAGGAAAAGGAACATGTTATGTATTCACTGCTACATTTTGCTAACTACCACCATAAATCCTGTATCATTTCAGTGTAGTTTCCTGCCTCTCACCTCACACTTCTATTGCCATTTACTCTATTTCTGACTTCTGTCAATTTGGGTACCTTTGTGTTCTCCTAGAATTTCTGTCCTGTTAGCTGCATAGTGACGTAACATGTTATAATCTGGTTTATTGTTACGTGCATTAGAATAGGCCTTTGATTCACTGTACATGGATACAACATGGGTAGACTTGCATCCAGGTACTGGGCCTGTTTACTAGGTCCTAAAAAAACCCGACATTGCCTTAATAATGATGATACTTTAAGGAGATGCCCTTTGTATAGACAGGATGATTGATGACTTACCTAATGTTAATTGAGGGGTTTTTTAAAGCACCCCTGTACTAATATATCAAACCTATCAGCTTGCTGCAGAACCCAGAATTGCTGTCACTGACATCACTCTTCTGAGCCAAGGCTCAGTCACTTTCTCCAGAAGGCTTCCCTTAAAAAGGTAATGTGTTAATCTATGAGGACTGACATTTATCACATTAGCTAGCTGTTACCTCAGAGAGACCATGGCTCTAATCTCTGAGATCCCTCTCTACTGGCATCTTTCCTTCACTCTGCAGATCCTCACTCCTGTTGCAATAAACTACAAGCTCTAGGAATGAGGGCAAAGTTAATCTCTGTAGCTCTAGTGCCTGGCACACAGTAGGCAGTCCTTATATACTTCCGAATGGATGAATAAATGCATGATGGGTATGTGCTGCTTGGGGATAGAAGGTGGGGGATTTGTAGGAAAACTCTTATCTGTGGCACAGGCAGGAAAAGACAAGCCTAGGTGGAAGGATGCTATAGGGTTCTAGAGTACTAGAGAGCAGCAGGATGGTACAATAGATAACTAAATATTGGAACTAATGGAAGACCATCTTTAGAATTAAAAACTTTGAGAAGCAGTGGCTAAGAAAGTGGCCACTGGAGACAGATTGAATGGGTTAAAATTCCAGCCTTGCAGCTTCCTACTGGAATTTTGCTTTTACTCTGTGTGAGATGGGAATCAACTGGGGAGGGGTGTTTGAGTAAAGACCTGACTAGGTCTGAGTTTTAACAGGATCGCTGTGGTTATAGTGTTTGGAATAGAATGGGATTGGGAATAGAATAGAATGGGATGGGAATAGAATAGAATGGGAGGGCAAGGATAGCATCAGAAAAATCACTAAGGTTATCACTGTAATCCAAGCTAGAGATGACAGTGGCTTGGACCATGGTGGGTACAGTGGAGTGGTGGGAAGTAGTCAGATTTATCATACATGCTAAAAGTAGATCTGTTAGGATTTTTATGATGGATGACGCTAGATCGTTTTCCTCTGTGCCAAACATGACAGAAAAAAACAAAGCAAAACAAAAGTACTTTGTAATGTCTATCAATTCTAACAAATAGAGCTAGATACTAGTGGTTTAAGCAGGACTTATTTCCGAGTGAAGCAAAGCTTTGTTGATGCGTAGGTCACCTTGGGTTCAGTATCTTTCCAGCAGCTGACATGGGACTTTCATGTCTGTGTTTTCCCGCTGCCTTCTATATGGAGCTTGAGCAGTGCAGTGTTTACGTTACCTCTTTGCCTCTCGATTGAATCTGTAGAAAACAGAGCAGCATGTATGATTTTATCTTACTTGAGAACATTTTTGACTATAAATCTGTCGTTCCTTACATGGGGAATAGCCTTCTTTCAGGATGTGCTTCTGGCAGAGAAATCTTTCCCCTGGTGAGATAAATAAGCTATGAAAACAAATTGAACAGATTAGAGTTCAAGAACTCTACCCTATCTCCCCATGTAAACATATTCAGCTTTATTTATTTTAGGTTTGATTTTCTCTGTCCCTAATATGATTGAAATCCCTGGGTAAGAATTTATTGATTATCCAGATAATTCCTTGAGATTGTGTGACAGCTTTCCTGAGGGGAGGTTTATGAGTAGGGCAGTGTCTGAACAAATTATGCTTATGACACTCAGGTGAAAATGAAACTCATTATTTCATTAACACCCATCAGAAGAGTGCCCCATCCCTTGTCCATTCTGACATAACTGCACACACACAAGCAGCAAGGAAAATGTGGGCAAAGGGACTTCAGTCCTTCAGAAGAGGCGTAGGCTCATAACTGAGCCTAACTGTGATTGAAAAACATGCCAACTTTCACCCTTGGGTCTGTAGAGCATCTGGACACAGTCTCCAGGAGTTCTGGGAGTCTGTGGTGTTCCCCAGCAATAGCAGGCAGATGTAAATTGCTCTAGATAGTTTGATGAAAATCTCTTTTTTGCAGGGATGACATTTGATCCATTGGTGTTTCCTTTGAAGAGAGATATCCTCATGATTTCTCTCAATGTGCCTACCCACAGGGTAGAAGGCAGAGGCTGAAGCTCACAGGCAAGACCGTGCCTATAAATGAAATCGTCTTATCCTAGTTTGTCTGAAAACTCAAGGTAAATTCCATTTTTACAGAAGTAAAAGTTTCAAAAGAGAAATGTTGAAGATTTAAGTGATATTTACAGAGCTTTATTTCTTCTTACTGTGCTTCAGAGTATTGTGAAAAGTGTAATGAAGTCAGATGCTTCTCTCCTATTATTATTCAAATAGATTAGACTTCTCTGTATGTTTATAGGGCATATTGACAATTTCTGGAAAATCTATTTTTACAGAGTGCATTTTATGCCTGTCCATTTTATAAAAATGGAATTTTACTGTGTGAATTGTATATATGTTTAGAGTCAGTTTCTGAAACACATAAGAAAATCAGTCTCATGACTTTGCAAGCACACGATATATACACAGAGATTAATACATTGCTTATCCAATAAACTCCTACTGATCTGCTTCTGTAAAAACTACAGCCAAAAAACCCTATGGGGCAGTTTTATCCTATAATACATGCTGTCACTGTGAGTTGGAATTGATTCAGTGGCAGCGGATTTGGTTTTCGGTTTATCTGGCAAGCTTAGCTATATGGAACACAATCTGGAAAAAGGCAACAAGAAATTAAAAAGCCTCCGAATACTCAAAATATTTTCATTCATTAGACATTTACCAAATATTTCTTGAACAGCGATTAGGCGCTAAGAACTGTTGTAAATATAAAAACAGTTGTAAATGCAAATATGAGTAAAAGAGGTAAAATTCATATCCTCTGGGAGCTTATGTTCTTGTACGTGTGTTGGTGGTGGTGGGGGCATGAAGCAAGGCAGACAGTATATAATAAATAAGGTGATGTGCAAGATAATGTTTATGTACAAACACTGTAAGGAAGATAAAGTGAGACTCTTTGGCAAAATGACTTGTGGGCCTGTATAATGAGGCCTAGACCAGAATTAGCAAGATAGTCAAGGAAGGTCATTTTCAAAAAAGGACATGTGAGTTGAGATCTAAACGAGAAGCAATGATCATGTGTACATAGGGGACAGTAACTTCCAAATAGAATGAATAGCAAGTTCAAGGGCTTGTGTTTTAGTCATGTAGTGCTGCTTTAACAAAAATACCACAAGTAGATGATTTTAAAAACAGAAGTTTTATTTGTACAGTCCAGTAGGCTAATAGTCCAAATTCGGGGTGCCAGTCCAGGGGAAGACTTTCTCTGCTGGACTGGAAGCTACTGAGATGCAGGGACCACGGTCCTTTCCAAAGGACATGCTCAGCTCCTGGCACTGCTTTCTTTCTCAATAGTATGAGTTCCCCAAATCTCAGCTTGCCCCCCTTTTTTTTTATGTCCTGAGAGGCTGCCCCAAACCACAGTACAATCTCACACATTAAATCCTGCCCCACCAACTCAGCTGCTGACCACCCTGCTTCGTTAACATCACAGAGGCAGGGTTTATGCAACAATGGGCATCATGGCCCAGCCAAATTAATGCGCACATTTTCGGGGGGGAACACCATTCAATCAGTGACAGTTTTGTTTGGGCAAGAGTAGAGGTAGGAAAGCCAATTAAGATGTTCTTGCGATGGTTCAGGCCTAAGATGATGGTGCCTTGACTAGGATGGAAGCAGTGGAAATCAGGAGAGTGGATAGATTCAGGGTGTATTTTGGGGGCAAGGTTGACAACAAGACTTGCAAGAATAATGGATATGGGTGGTAAGGGAGAGAGATGCCTAAAGAATAACACAAGAAAAGGGGGAGTGTGCTGTCTTGGGGTAGTGGTGGTGGTGGGGAGTGTCACGTCTGGCACACCAGTGACCAGCACTGGATAGGATCTGAAGCTGAGATGGGCAGGAAAGGAATAGGAAACTCATTCGTACATGAAATACGTCACTCACACATGAAACACGTCACTCACACAAGAAACACATCACACACACAAGTTAAAGTTGGGGTCAAGTGGGACCATGGTCTCTGATGGAGAACCGTGGTCACCAGTCCGCTTTCACAAGCTTTACTTATAGGCTTAACAGGTAGGAAGTCAACAGGGCGGCACATTGCCAAAAATGGCCATGATCTTTGTTAAGGAGCAGTTGGAAGTTGGCTTCAAACCAAGGACAGGAATGTGCAAATAGTTTTAACTGGAGCTATTATCCTGCAAACAGTTTCAAGGAAACAGCTCTAGCTTTGGGTTTATTATTTTACAAATAGCTTGATCTGGGCTAATATCCTGCAGATAGTCTCAAGGAAATAGTTTAGCCTGAGTTGCAAATGGTTCAGTCTGGGCCTATTATTCTGCAAACAGTTTCAAGACAACAAGCAGAGAGGCACAAACATGGGGAGAGGGAGGAGGGTAGAGGTCTATGACACCTTAGCTCCCAGCCCTCAGCAGGGGAGTAGTCAGCGCTGCATAATGTCATGTGTTCAGGGTTTTTTTTTTTTTCTTTTTTGTTTAACATGACTGAGTGAAAATGTACATTCCCATATAAATTTACATGCCCACCTATATGCAGCTTCCACTACTCTCCCTGTCTGGTGACAGCACACTATTCCTCTCTGCTCCATACATGTCTCATCCTCCGAACAGCCTCCTTTCCGCTCCTCTCCACCCACTCTCCTTCCTCCAGCCAGAGGTCAGCAGGATGATATCCTATAGATGTATAGAACCATAAAGTGCAACCAATATATGGTCACTCTGCATTGCCAAGTCCAATCCATTCCTGTCCAAAGAGTGGACCTTTGTTATAATTTATGGGTAAGGGCAACTTCAGGGCCAGGGGCCATGCTCTCAGGGGAACCCTGAAACCGCTGGACCATCAATTGAGGTCTTTTAGTGGAGATCTCAGGATGCACCTCTTTTTATTCTTGTGTTGCCAGTGAGACTCAACCTAGTGAGCTCCATCGTGGCTATCACTGGTGGTAGCCGGGCACCATGCGGTTCTTCTGGCCCCAGGTCGATGACGGCACCCACTCTTGCGGGTCTCTCTGTCTTCTAGGTTGTCTTTACCGCATGTCATTTTGGTTCTCGGTGAGCATCCGTTCCTGCTGAGTTGGGACCATTCGCTGTGTCCTCGGATGGCAGCTTGGCAGCTTTTAAGACCCCAGACGCCACTCACCAATGTGGGGTGCAGAGAGCCCTCTTAGCAAAACGCTAGTTGTGCCAATTGGCCTGGAATTCGCCTAAAAGCATAGTCCCCTGCCCCTTGCCCCAGCTACTCCATCCTTGCAATATTGGGTTCAGATGGAAGGAGTACTCAAGTTATGCTGAAGTCCACTTAATGTTGTTCTTGTTTCTAATGTGTGCTATCACCGCTTTCTCCCAACTAGATTTCTAGCAACTATCTAAACTAAACCCTCCCCCTCTCACCCTCCCTCCCTCCCCGCCCTTGCAGCTGTCAAAGAGTCTTTTCATCTACACACCAGTCTGTTTTTGAGATCTTATCGTAGAGGTCTCATACAGCATTTGTCCCCTTGTCGCTGACTACTTTCAGTCAACGTAACGTCTTCCAGTTGAAACCAGGTTAGGAGATGTTTCCTGCAATCATCTTTATTCTTTATCATTGCATAGTGCTCCATTGAGTATATGTACCATAGTATACCTATCCATTCTTCTGTTGTTGGGCATCTGGGTTGATTCCATCTTTTTGCTATCGTGGACTGTGCTGCGATAAACATTCTGGTGCATGTGTCCGTTGGTGTGAAAGGCCTTGATTCTGTAGGATATATTCCAAGTAGTGGAATTACTGGATCAAATGGTATATCGATATCCATTTTTTTAAGGAAGTGCCAGATTGCTTTCCAAAGCGGCTGGACCATTTTGCAACACCACCAACAGTGTAGGAGGGTTCTACTTTCTCCACAGCCTCTCCAGCATTTGTTGTTTTGTGTTTTCTGGATCATGGCCAATCTTGTTGGGGTGAGATGGTATCTCATTATCATCTTGATTTGAATTTCTTTAAAAGCTAAATCGTGAACATGTCTGCATGTGTTTTTTGGCTGCCTGGATCTCCTGTTTAGTGAAATGTCTGTCCATCTCCTTTGCCCATCGCTTAATTGGATGGTTTATCTTCGTCTTATTGATATTTCGTAGTATCTCATAGATTATGGAGATCAGGCATCGGTCTGACATAGAGTTGCCAAATATCTTTTCCCATTCTATGGGTGTTCTTTTAATTCTGTTAATAAAGTCTTTGGATGAGCAAAAGTGTTTGATTCTTAATATTTCCCATTTATCTATTTTCTCTTCTGTTGATTGTGGTTTCTTTGACAGATTTTGGAGTCTGTCCTCATTGTGTATTAAAACTTCCATTGTTCCTACCTTTTCTTGTATGAGCTTTATCGTTTTAGGTTTGATATTTAGGTCTTTTATCCAGTTGGAGTTGGTTTTTGTGTAAGGCATAAGATATGAATCTTGATCCAGTTTATTGCAGATGGAAAAACAATTTTGCCAGCACCATTTGTTGAAGATACTGTTTTTACCCCAATTTAATGTCTTAGGGCCTTTGTCGAATATCAACTGTTCACACTAAGATGGTGTCATCTCTGGGGTCTCAGTTCTGTTCCATTGATCCATCTGTCTGTTCTTGTACCAGTACCAGGCTATTTTGACCACTGTGGCAGTGTAGTATGTTCTAAAGTTGCCTTCTAAAGAGGCCTCCCAGTGTGTTCTTCTTCTTTAGTAGTACCTTACTTATCCGGGGCTTCTTCCCTTTCCAAACAAAATTGGTGATTTGTTTCTCCATCTCATTAAAAAATGATGCTGGAACTTGTATTGCGATTGCATTATATAAATAAATTGCTTTGGGTAAAATAGACATTTCACAATGTTAAGTCTTCCTATCCATGAGCAGGGTAGGTTTTTCCATTTATCTAAGTCTCTCTTAGTTTCTTGTAGTAAGGGCTTGTAGTTCTCTTTGTAAAGGTCTGTTGTTTCTCTGATTAGATTAATTCCTAGGTACTTTATCTTCTTAGGGGCTATTGTAAATGGTATTGATTTGATGATTTCTTCCTTAACAGTCTCATTGTTGGTATAAGGGAATCCTACTGATTTACATATGTTTATCTTGTATCCTGAGACTTTGCTGAACTCTTCTATCAGTTTGAGTAGCTTACTTATAGATTCCTTGGGGTTCTCTGCAAATACAATCATATCATCTGCAAACAGGGAGATTTTAACTTCCTCTTTGCTGATGCAGATGCCCTTTATTTCTTGGTCTTGTCTAATTGCTCTGGCTAGAACTTCTAGCACAATGTTGAATAGGAGAGGTGAGAGTGGGCATCCTTGTCTAGTTCCTGATCTCAAGGGAAAGTCTTTCAGTCTCTCTCCATTCAGGATGATGTGGGCAATTGGCTTTGTATAAATGGCCCTTATTGTGTTGAGGAATTTGCGGTCTATGCCCATTTTGCTAAGAGTTTTTAGCATGAATGGGTGTTGGATGTTATCAAATGTCTTTTCTTCATCAATGGACATAATCAGGTGATCCTTGTCTTTTGTGTTATTTATGTGGTTAATCACATTGATTGTTTTTCTGATGTTGAACCAGCCTTACAGCCCTGGTACAAATCCCACTTGGTCATGATGGATTATTTTCTTGATATGTTGTTGTATTCTGTTGGCAAGAATTTTGTTGAAGATTTTTGCATCTAGATTCATGAGTGATATCTGTCTGTAGTTTTCTTTCCTTGTTGGGTCTTTCCCTGGCTTAGGTATCAGGGTTATGCTGGCTTCATAGAATGAGTTTGGGAGTACTCCATCCTTTTCTATACTGTGAAATAGTCTCAGTAGTATTGGAGATAACTCTTCTCTAAATGCTTGGTAGAATTCTGCAGTGAAGCCATCTGGGCCTGGACTTTTTTTGGTTGGCAGTGTTTTGATGACATTTTCCATCTCTTCCTTTGTGATGGGTTTATTAAGTTGTTCTGCTTCATGTTGTGATAATTTGGGTAGGTGGTATGAGTCAAGGAATTTGTCCATTTCCCCTAGGTTTTCAAATTTGTTACAGTACAGTGTTTCATAGTATTCTGTCATGATATTTTTGATTTGTGTTGCACCTGTGGTGACAACTCCCCTCTCTTTTCTAATTTGGGTTATTTATTTCCTTTCCTGCTTTTCTTTAGTAATTTTAGCCAGTGGTTTGTCAATTTTGTTGATCTTTTCAAAAAACCAGCTTTTGGTCTTTTCAATTTTTTCAATTGTTTTTCTATTCTAATTCATTTAGCTCTGCACTAATCTTTATGACCTGGTTTCTTCTGGTGCCCGAGGGGTTCTTCTGTTGTTCTCTTTCTACTTGTTCAAGCTGTAGAGTTAGTTTCTTGATTTGGTTTCTTTCTTCCTTCCAGATGTGTGCATTTATCGAGATAAACAGACCTCCAAGCACTGCTTTCTGTATCCCATAAGTTGTGGTAGGAAGTGTTTTCGTTCTCATTGGAAGCCATGAATTTCTTTATTTCATCCTTGATTTCCTCTATAATCCATGTTTTTTTGAGCAAGATGTTGTCAGTTTCCAAGAGTTCCACTTTCTATCTCTGTTTTTTCTGCTATTCATTTCAACTTTTATGGCTTTATGAACTGAGAAGATGATTTGCAGTAATTCAATGGTATGGATTTTGTTGAGCATTGCATTATGGCCTATCACGTGGTCAATTCTGGAGAATGTTCCATGTGCACTGGAGAAGAAGGTGAAGTTGTCTGCTGATGGGTGGAAAGTTCTGCATATATCAATGAGGTTTAGTTGGTTAATTGTGTCAATGAGGTCTTCTGTATCTTTACTGAGCTTTTTTCTAGATGATCTGTCTAGAAATCAGAGTGGAGTGTTAAAGTCTCCCACTATTATTGTGGAGTCATCTAACTCTCTTTTGAGCATAGTCAGTGTTTCTTCGATGTACTTAGGTGCTCTGATATTAGGTGCAGAAATATTTAATATAGTTAAGTCTTGCTTGTGTACTGAATCTTTCAGCAATAAATAGTGACCATCTTTGTCCACGATGGTGGATTTGACATTAAAATTGATTTTTTCTGAGATTAGAATTGCCACCCCTACTCTTCTTTGTTCATTGTTAGCTTGATATATATTCTTCCATCTTTTAATTTTCAGTTTGTTCCTATCTTTAGGTCTCAAGTGAGTTTCTTGTAGACAACATATGGATGGGTCATGTCTTTTGATCCAAGATGACACTCGGTGTCTCTTTACTGGAGCATTCAGTCCATTCACATTCAATGTAATTATTGATAGGTATGTGTTCACTGCTGCCATTGTGATATGTTTATTTTTATGTTGATGTTTTGTCTGTTGTTCTTATTAGTCTGTTCTGGGACATTCTTTTTTGTGAGTTGATTTTTCACCTTTTTCAGAGCTGGTTTTGTAGTTGTTGAGACTAGTGTGTTACATGTCTTGAAATGGTATGATACATCTTTATTGTGCTTTACAGCTGCCCCTATGATCCCCATTAATAAACTATATATAAACCCAATTTTAATTACTACCAGTCTTGTCATCTTCCTCTCCATCTGGAAGGACTATGACAACTGTAGTACATCCCTCTTTTTATTATGATGACATCATAATTTTCATGATGATCACCGGATTGCTTCTTTCCGTATGAAAGCTGTGATCGACTTTGGAGCCTTCACTAAAAGAGTAGAGTATTGAGTATTGTGTTGTTCTAAAATATAAAGTTAGTGGTTTCATTCTTCTAAGCCAGAGCCAAGAACTTCTTTCAGTATTTCTTGTAGTTTTGGTTTGGTTTTTACAGAGTGTCTGAGTTTCTGTTTATCTGGGAATGTCTTAGTTTCATTTTCATATTTGAAAGATAGTTTTGCAGGATATATAATTCTTGGTTGGAAATTCTTCTTCTTCAAGGCTTTGAATGTGTCATGCTACTGTGTCCATGCCAGCATGGTTTCCGCTGAGAAATCTGACGAGAGCCTACAGGGTTTCCCTCTGAATGTTAGCTTTGCTTTGAATCTTGCTGCCTTTAAGAGTTGCTGCTTATGTTTCATTTTTTTAAGCTTGATTGTAATATTTCTTGGAATCTTTCTTTTGAGATCTATATTGGGTGGCATACGATATGCATCTGAGATGTCTGTATTCTCTTCCTTCATTGTTTCTGGGAAGTTTTCTTTCAGCAGCTAAGCAATGATACTCTCTGTGTTCTCAGATGGCTCACCCTGTTCAGGGTCTCCAATTAACCGAAGGTTGTTCCTCTTTAATAGAGTCCCACATGCTTCTTAATGTTTCTTCATTTTTCTCGTTTCTTTTTTCTGATTTCTGCTCACAGGCTCTGGCATCAGTAGCTCTGTCTTCCAAGTCAGAAATTCTTTTTTCTATTTGTTCCATTCTGTTTTCTTGGCTTTGCATGAAAGTTTCTATGTCTTTGATTTTCTTCTTGATCTGGTGGATTTCAGAGTACTGGTGTTCCATCAGATCGAACAGCTTGCTTAATATTTCATTTTGTTCTGCTGCATTTTGTATAAGGTCTAGAATGGCTCTGTATATAATCATTTTGTATTCACTTCCTGTTGCTTTCATAAAAGTTTCTTCATCTGGAAAACTCTTTGGTTGCTTTGTTTGGGAGCCTTCTGAAGCCATGGGTGATTTCTTGTATGCCACAATTGTCTGTTGCTTTTTGGGTCCCATGTGAGTATGTAGAGCCTGGAAGAGGTACTGTGAGGATGGATTGCAAATGTTTCTCTAGGCTGTCTTCAAATGTAAAGCAAAAGGTATCTGACCACTTAACAAGTCAGTTAGGTTTTCAGGTGTAGAGGTCCCTCTTCTCAACTGACAAAGTAAGCGCCAGTATATCCAACCCCAGATGATAACAAACTAGTTCAGAATACAGTAATGCTACTGCCCTGTTGGCCTCTGCTGACAGGGCCTAGCCTTAGCCGACACTGCGTTGAGTACTGCTTTTGTGATAGAAAAGCGCTCTCCTGTGGGCAGGCTGTGGCTCCCAAGCTAAGAATTAGGTCCAGCTGCAGCCACCGTATCCAAGATGGCGTCCTCCACACAGGGAGTAGACCAAGGGGCTCAAAGTGCCGAGAGGTAGTGATTCCTCTGCTTCTGTTGCAGGGCCTGCAACGTAGGTGGCACTGGGAAAATTACTGCTTTTCTGTCAGAGAAGCGCTGTCCTGTTTGCAGGTCCTGGCTCCCAGGCTAAGAATTAGGTCCCGCTAAAGTCTCGGTACCAACAAGGCATCCCGCACACTGTCGAATTCCGTTCAAACCCCACTGACGCAGATATAAAATGAAAGGCTCAAAGTGGCTAGATTAACAGAGTCTTAAGCCTGGCTTTCAGAATATGGGAATTTCGCCTGTCTATCCCCCCAGCAGCGCGTCTGAGTCTAGCCACTAGGCATGACCCAGCTCCGCCCGCCGGCCAAGACAGAGAAGAAAAAGTTGCAATGTAGTATTTACCTTCAGTCCGTGAGAGCCAGGGCTAGCCAGGAGCTGGAGTCAGCGAAGGAGAGGAGGTTTTTCGCTCAGTGGTATGAAGTCGAAAGTAACAGCCCTGTGCTGTGTCCTGGGGGCTGATTAGGTGATCAAAAGGCTCTGTTTGTTTATCAGTTCAGGTCTTGGTTTCCAGAGGGATATAGGGAGACGTGTGCTTAGTCTGCCATCTTGACTGCCTTACAAGTAAGCGTGTTCGGGGTTTTATACAACAAACTGTTTTGGATTGTAAACTTTTACTTAAAGCACGGTAAAATATTTTAAAAAATAACTCCTAGATTTTTGGATTGAGCAATTGGGTGGACGGTTGCATGTCACTAACTGAGGAGAACACTGAGAGAGGAATATGTCAGGGTATGAATGGAAATCAAGAGTTCTGTATTGTACATGTGAGGTTTGAGATGTCGATTAGGGATGCAAAAATGATTCTTGCCGCAGTGTCTTTACAGTAAAGCTCATATTCTTACAGAAACTCCTCAGTCCTTCTCTCAGAACTATTTTTCTTATTTTATGCACAGATTAAATAAATTTGCTTCTCTGGATTTCTAACCCATAATAGATTAAAAGCTTGACATCTCTCGAACACCAAATCCCATATATCAAATCGTCTACTGAAAATATCCATCCATACCTAAAATGCTCAAAGCTAAATCTGTTATCTTCCCTTTCACATTTATTCTTTCTGTGTAATCTATCCTGCTGAATGATTTCACTTGTTCACCCTATGATCCAAACTTATTCCTGGCTCTGCCACTCTCTCACCCAACATTTGATGAATTACTAAATTGTGGTAAGATACCCCCAGTTGTCTCTATATTTTCTCTTCTACTCTCCATTTGGGCTGTTACTACCATTTAAGACTACATTACTTCTTGCCTGGATTACCATCCAAACATATGCTGCTACACTATCTTAAAAATATCTTTTACCCTCTGCATTTTGGGTAACTCCTGCTTGAACTTCAAAATTCATCACAACGATACCTTCTTCCAGGAAGCCTTCACTGGCATTACTAACCTGTCCCCCACCTCATCTAGATTAGGTGATTTGTATTTCTTCGGAGAGTCCTATTGTTTTATCATAGCAGATCATACAGTATTATAATTACCTCTTCACTTTTCTGTCTTTTTAATTGCTATGTTAGCTCCCAAATGTCAGTATCTGTGTCTATTGTTGTATCTCTAGTGCTTGACATGATGTCTGACACGATTGGCACTGCTTAATATTTTTTGAATGAATGAATGCTTGAAGTATATTAGAAGGAAAGCTCACTTAAGGGTAATTTGGTGATAGCAAAAACAGATAGCTTGTACTTCAATAAATGAGAAAGGAAACAATGAAATAAACCACCAAATCTCCAATGCACCGTAGTCAGGGCCTCAGCACAGAGGCTATTTAGGATTACTGTTTCGTATTATAGATGGAATAGCATAATACAATCATGCTAATTCCTTATAAAGATGTGGGAACACCTAGAAAAGTGTGAATTACATTCAGTAGTTTCCATTTAGGAAAATATGAGAATAATGTGCTACATAATAAGACTTAAGACTGATTCAGAATTTATGCACCAATAGTTTGAATACCACCAGTTTTAGGGCTTCTATGTTTTCTTCCAAATTGATCTGTAGGCTTCAATATAGACCAAATTGATTTGTAGGTTTCAGTGTAGATAGAGACTATCAGGACTGAAATCTAAACCATCATTTTATTTTTCCACAAAAGTGGTGTTGAGTGTACTTCGTGGGAACATCCTAAAAGTCTCTCTTACATTAAGTCTATTAAAGGAAACTTTTTATTTATATAGAAATATCTTCAAAATGTTCACGATCTGTGTAAACCAAGTTTATTACCAATGCTTTGATGTAAAATAGCATACAGTTGATGACTTGTGCCTAGGTCCTCTGCTTCATTGCCTCGTATTGCTATACTCTGACTTCATTTTCCTGTCCTTGTTGTTTGCCCCTGAAACTCTTCTCGCCAGTTGATTAGCTCAGGAAATCGCTAGCTTGTATAGAACATAGGTGCTAAAGGTCTGGGAAACTATGAATCCATGTTAAAACCCAAACCACCATCATCGAGTCAATTCTTACTCATAGCAACCGTATAGAACAGTGTAGAACTGCTCCATAGAATTTCCAAGGAGCGCCTGGTGGACTTGAACTGTAAACCTTTTGGTTAGCAGCCATAGTACTTAACCACTATGCCACCAGCATTTTCTGAATCCATGTTAAGTGGTCAGCAATCTTAAAAGCAGTTTATTTACGAGTGATTGCTGACTGTTACTGGGAGGCAGAATGAGGATGACTTGTTTGGCTGAAATCCACTCACTGCTTACTTTTTCTTTTTTGAAAATAATGTTTATGGTGTTTTCAGTGAAAGTTAACATAGCAGGTTAGGTTCCTGCTTGACAATTTCTATACAAATTGATCAATAACATTAGTTAAATTTTTCACATTGTGTCACCATTTGCGTTAGTTGCTTTCTGGTTGTTTCATTTCCAGTGCTTTGGTTTCCTTACTCCTGGATTAAATGTTGACCTTTGGGGCTCATACCAATGGGTTTTTAGTAGAGCACTGATTGAATGGGTAACATTCTTTATTTTGTATGGCATTCTGCTTTTTTGCTAAAAGGTAATCTCAGAGGATCATTTTAGTTTAAGGGTTAAAGAATGTTTCAGGTTGATAGCCTCAGGTAGTCCTCTGGACTCAGCAGTTCAAGTTAGTCTGGCTTTTTTTTTTTTTTTCACAAATTTTAGTTTGGTTCTGCATTTTCTACCACTTTGATCAGGATTATCTATTGTCACCCCAATCCGTTTGGTCAGTGGTAGCTGGACACTTATTTAGTTCTTCTAGTCTCAGAGTAGTTGAGGTCATTGCTTATGTAGGCTGTCAGCCTTGTAGACTTGTTTGTTCTCTGAATTTTGGTTGTCTTCTTACTCTTTTGCTCCTAATGAGTAGATACCAATCATTTTATCTTAGATGGCTGCTCACAAGCTTTTAAGAACCCAGGCACTAGTCACTTCACTAGGATACAGAATATGAATTTCATGAATTATATTATGCCAGTTGACTGACATGTTCCATGAGGCTATGGTTCAACCCCAGAAAACAAATCTCAAAAGGTGTGTGATTACGTCTAAGGTGTGTCTGCTGTTGTGTCTTCTGTGAATATATATGCCTGCCTGCATATATTTGTATTTACACATGCATATAGATTCTTCCACCTGTTTACATATATGTATAAGTTTGTACCTACCTATACATGTAGACAGAATTGCTGGTGGCATAGTGGTTAAGTGCTCTGACTGCTAACCATGAGGTCAGCAGTTCGAATGCACCAAGTGGTCCTTGGAAACTCTATGGGGCAGTTCTACTCTGTGTTATAGAGTCCCTATGAGTCAGAATCGACTTGATGGCATCGAGAAAAGAATATGAGAGGCAGGGCCAAGATGGT
The DNA here is from genome assembly GCA_028571685.1 of Heterohyrax brucei. NCBI lineage: Eukaryota > Metazoa > Chordata > Mammalia > Hyracoidea > Procaviidae > Heterohyrax > Heterohyrax brucei. The sequence continues at coordinate 141,038,863 of CM053166.1, forward strand.
AGACTAGGCACATGTCTCCTTGATTCCCTCTGAGTACTAAGGCCTATAAAAATAATCAAATGGAGCAGTGTGGACACCCTGGCAGCCCCCAAATCAGGCATAGGGTTGTGAGATTGGACTGGGTGACAGGTTAGTCTGACACGTACTTGCCAAATATTTTTTCCATTCTGAGGTGGCCTTTTTAGCTCTCTTGATAAAGTCTTTGGATGAGCAAAAGCGTTTGATTCTTAGTAGTTCCCATTTATCTATTTTCTCTTCTGTTGATTGTGCTGTTCGTCAGATTTTGAAGTCTGTAAAAGTCATGTATTAGACCATTTTTTGTTGCATGATCTTTATCATTTTAGATTTGATATTTAGGTCTTTGATCCGTTTTGAGTTAGTTTTTGTGTAAGGTGTGAGACATGGGTCTTGTTTCAGTTTTTTGCAGATGGATATCCAATTTTACAAGCACCATTGGTTAAACAGCATTTTTATTTATTTATTTTTTTGCCCCAGTTTACAATCTTGGGGCCTTTGTCAAATATCAACTGTTCATAAGAAGATGGTGGCATTTGTGGGTTCTCAACTGCATTCTGTTGGTCTACACGTCTCTTCTTGTACCAGTACCAGGCTGTTTTGACTACTATGACAGTGCAATAGTTTCTAAGGTTGGGCAATGTGAGGCCTCCCACTGTGTTTTCCTTCTTCAGTAATGCTTTACTTACCCAGCATTTCTTCCCTTTCCAAACAAAGTTGGTGATTTGCTTCTCCATCTCATTAAAAAAATGTCACTGGAATTTGTATTGGGATTGTATTGTACGTGTAGATCACTTTGGGTAAAATAGACATTTTCACAATGTTAAGTCTTCCTATCCATGAGCATGGTAGCTTTCTCCACTTATGTGACTCTCTTTTGGTTTCTTGCAATAATGTCTTGTAATTCTCTTTATATGGGTCTCTTATTTCTCTAGTTAGATTTATTCCTAGGTATTTTCTCTTCTTGGAGGCTATGTAAATGGTATGGATTTGGTGCTTTTTTCTTTGATGATCTCTTTGTTGGTGTAAAGGAATCCTGCTGATTTACTTGGCTTGGCTATCTTATATCCTTATACTTTGCTGAACTCTTCTATTAGTTTGAGTGGCTAAGTTACGAATTCCGTAGGATTCTCTGCATATACAATCATATCATCTGCAAATAAGGAGATTTTTACTTCTTTGCTGATGTGGATGCTCTTTATTTCTTTGTCTTGTCTAATTGCTTTGGTTACAACCTCTAGTATGATGTTGAATAGAATTGGTGAGAATGGGCATCTTTGTCTAGTTTCCACTCTCAAGGGCACTTCTTTCAGTCTCTCTCCATTCAGGATGATGTAGGTGATTGGCTTTATGTAGATGTCCTTTATTGCGTTAAGTAATTTTCCCTCTATTCCTATCTTGCTGAGAGTTTTTAGCATGGATGGGTGTTGGACTTTGTCAAATGCCTTTTCTGCATCATTTGACAAAATGAGGTGATTCTTACCCTTTGTACTATTTGTGTGGTTAATCACATTGTTTTTCTGATGTTGAACCATTCTTGCAGCCGTGGTATGAATCCAACTTGGTCATGCTGAATTGTTTTATTGATATGTTGTTCTATTCTATTGGCTAAGATTTTGTTGAAGATTTTTACATTTAGGTTCATGGTGATTGTGGTCTGTAATTGTGGGATTTTTCCCTGGCTTTGCTATGACTGTTATGCTGGATTCATAGAATGAATTTGGGAGTATTCCATCCCTTTCTATGCTGTGAAATAGCCTCAGTGGTATCGGAGTTAACTCTGGTCTAAAGGTTTTGTCGAATTGTCCAGTGAAGCCATATGGACCAAGACTTTTTTTGGTTCATAGTTTTTGATTACTTTTTCAATCTCTTCCTTTGTGATGGGTTTGTTAAGTTGTTCTGTTTCTCATTGCGATACTTTTTGTTGGTGATATGAATCTAGAAATTTGCCCATTTCCTCTAGGTTTTCAAGTCTGTTAGTGTACAGTCTTTTGCAATATTCTGTTATGATACTTTTGATTTCAGTTGGTTCTGTTGTGTTGTCTCCCATCTCGTTTCCTACTCGGGTTATCTGTTTCCTCTCCTGTTTTTCTTTTGTAAGTTTAGCCAATGGTTTCTCAATTTTGTTGATCTTTTCAAAGAACCAGCTTTTGTTTTTGTTAATTTTTCAATTGTTCTTCTATTGTGTAAGTCATTGAGTTCTGTTGTAATCTTTATTTTCTGTTTTCTTCTGGTGGCTGAGGTGGTTCTTTTGTTGCTCTCTTCCTACTTGTTCAAGCTGTAGGGTTAATTCCTTGGTTTGGGTCCTTTTCTTCATTCCAGATGTGTGCATTTACAGAGATAAATTAACCTCCGAGCACTGCTTTTGATGAATCCTATAGGTGCTGGTAGGATGTGTTTTCTTTATCATTTGATTCCATAAATTTCTTTATTTCATCCTTCATTTCTTCTTTAACCCATGGATTTTTGAGCAAGGTGTTGTTCAGTGTCCATGAGTTCCAATTTCTATGTATGTTTTTTCTGCTATTGATTTTTGACTTTTATGGCTTTATGGTCTGAGAAGATGCTTTGCAATAAGTCAGTGGTTTGGATTTTTTGAGACTTGCTTGATGTCCTAACACGTAATCTATTCTGGAAAATGTTCCATGTGCATTGGAAAAGAAGGTGTACTTATCTGTTTATGGGTAAAAAATTCCATATATGTCAATGAGGTCTAGTTGGTTAATTGTCACAATAAGCTTCTACATTTTTACTGAGCTTTTTTTCTAGATGATCTGTCCATTATTGAAAGTGGAGTGTTGAAGTCTTTGTTATGTGAAGTGATCTCTCATTTTTCAGTATTGTGAGTGTTTTTTCAATGTATTTAGATGCTCTAATATTGGTTGCATATGTATTTAATATTGTTACATCCTGCTTATGTATTGAACCCTTCAGCAATAAATAGTAATTATCCTTGTCCACAATAGTGGATTTCACATTAAAATCTATTTTATCTGAGATTAGTATTGTCATACCTGCTCTTCTTTGTATGTTGCTAGCTTGGTATATATTTTTCCATTCTTTAATTTTCAGTTTGTTCATATCCTTGAGTTTAAGGTGTGTTTCTTGTAAGCAATATATAGATGAATCATGTCTTTTGATCCAGGATGTCACTCTCTCTTTAATTGGAGCATTCAGTCCATTTACATTTTCTGTAACTATTGATAGGTATGTGTTTATTGCTATCATTTTGATGTCTTTATGTGTTGTTGATGTTTTCAGTGTTGTTTTTAATCTTCTGTTCTGCGTCATTCTTTATAGGTTGGCTTTTGTTCTTTATTGGTCTTGGTTTTGTGTTTGTTGAGACTCCTGAATTATGTTTCTTACGTTGATATGTTGCCTTGTTATTTTACTTTGTGGCTACCCCTATTATCCTCCTTAATATTCTAAGTTTAAACCAGGCTTTAATGTTTGAGTATCTTTTTAATTTCCTCTCTATCTGAAAGGGTTTTACCTAGTGTAATATATCCCTCTTTTTAGTGTGATGATGTCATAGTTTTCAGGTTAAGATCACTAGTTCCTTTCTTTTAATATTGTAGCTTTGATTGAGCTTTGTGACTTTCCTAACTGAGTAGGATTCTGGATACTGTGTCCTGCATTGCTTTCTTATATATACAGTTGATGTTTTTGTTTTTATAAACAAAGAGCTTCTTTCGGTATTTCTTGTAGTTTTGGTTTGGTTTTTACAGTCTATAAGCCTCTGTTTATCTGTGAATGTCTTAATTTAACCTTCATATTTGAGAGACAGTTTTTCAGGATATATAATTCTTGGTTGAAAGCGTTTCTCCTTCAAGGCTTTGAATGTGTCATCCCACTGTCTCCTTGCCAACATTGTTTCTGCTCAGAAGTCAGACAAAAACTTACAGGGCTTCCCTCTGTATGTTAACTTTGCTCTAATCCTTGCTGCCTTTAAAAACCTCTCTTTATGTTTCATTTTACTAAGCTTGATTATAGTATGTCTTGGTATCTTTCTTTTGGGGTTTACGTTTTGTGGTGTTCAATAAGCATCTTTGTTCTCTTCTTTCATAATTTCAGGGAAGTTTTCTGTCAGCAACTTTACAATAATAATCTGTATTTTCAGCTATCCCTCCCTGTTCAGGAACTCCACTTATTCATAGATTATTCCTCCTAATAGAGTCCCACATGTTTCTTAATTTTTCTTATTTTTTTTTTCTCTGATTTCTCCTCATAAATGCTGGTGTCAGTTGCTCTGTCCTCAAGCTCACTAACTCTGGATACCGTCTCCTCAATTGTGCTCTTTTGGCATTGGATTAAATTGTCTAATTCTGCAATTTTATTGTTGATCTGCTGGATTTCAGATCACTGATACTCCATCAGTTCAAGTAGCTTACTTAATTTTTCATTTTGTTCTGCTGCATTTTGTTTAATCTCTAGGAGGGCTCTATACATAATTCGTTTGTACTTCACCTCTGATGTTTTCATAAAGTCTTCTTCATCTGGAAAGTTTTTGATTCTTTAATTTCAGAGTTTTCTGGGGCCATGGTGGACTGCTTCTTTAAATGTTTAGCTATTGGTTGTTGTCTTCCAGCCAGCTCTTCAGTTTTTCTGTTTTTACCTCAACAGGAGCTGAGCCATAGTTCTAAGAAGGGAGTTGGTCACCAGTTGACTCTGTGTACTCTAATGTATGGCTCCAGGTGGCCTCCTGGGATGACAGGCTCTGCTTCCTAGCTAGCAAAGACAGTGCTCTACTTACTGAGTCACTGGGTGGCCATCTGTTGATACTATGATGTGGATGAGTGAAGGGTGGGGGAGATGCTGCTGGGCTGCTCAGCAGTCAGTTCTCCAAGTGGTCTCATTTTAGAAAGGTACTTACTGCTAAGCTGGAAGCTGTCCAACAGCTGCCTAAATCAGTCAGGCCCTCAGGCACAGGCTCTGCCTTCCAACTGACAATGAAAACACCTCATAGGCTGTTCCCAGATGCTATGAGTAGTTCAAAGAAGGCAAAAGTTCAGACCTTGTTGCCGTCTTGTGCCAGGCCCCACCCATGAGCCTAGGCACCACCATCCTGAGCATAGCTTTTCTGCTGGAGAAGCACTTTCGAGACAGGGGCTGTTACTTGCCATGAGAATTAGTCCCAGCTAAGACCTCCTGGTGGGTGACTCTGCCTCCCAGCTGACCAAGATGGCATCCCACCTGAGCTGTCCTTCCTGCCATGGAACAGCAGAATCTATGGCTCAGTTTGGAAAATAGAAGGTGGAGGTGCAGTGGTGCTCTCAGTCAGCAGCCAGGCTCTTAATATGTGGCCATCCTAAACATGGCTCCCTGCTGTGCTGTATGCTGTTTACTTAAGCACTGCAATTCAGTGTATTAGCAGGCTCATGCCCAGTCCCTGCCTCTTGGATAACAAAGAAGGCATCAGTACATGCATTACTCCCAAATGATGAGTCAGCAGAAGCAGTATTCAGTGTGCCACTGCCTCATTTTAGAGAGAGGTAGATTCTTCCTTACTGGTACCTAGTCCAATCTGACCACCCTATGCTAGATCCTAGGGCTCCCAAGATGTCCACACTGCACTGTTCAATTTTCATTCCAGGCCTTAGCTGTCAGAGGGAATCAAGGAGATGTGTGTCTAGTTTGCCATCTTGGCCTGGCTCCCTGAGTAGTGTTCTTGATCTGCACACTTTTTTTTCTCATGCTATGCCAGGGACTCTACATTGTGTTCCCTATCAAGGCTGTCTTTGGTGGTGGCCCAGCACCAGCTGGTTCTTCTGATCAGCTGCAATCTTTTGGGAGAAGATTGCCAGATCTTTCTGTGAAGCTCCTATGGGTAGACTGGAACCATCAATCTTTCAGTTAGCAGGTGAGTACATTAATTGTTTGCACTCTCAGAGACTCCACTGTCTGACATAGAAACTGACAAATCACGATGAAAGACTAATATTTATTTCCTACTATGTACTAGGAAACCCTGGTGGGAGTTCAAATGTACCAGATCCTCCTTGGAAACTCTATGGGGCAGTTGTACTCTGTCTATAGGGTCACTATGAGTCAGAATCAACTTGATGATGGTGGTTTTTTTTGTTACTGTGTGCTTCACCTTATATAGTTTTTTCTTCTTTTAAAATTTTACTGGAATCCCTGGTGGCGTGGTGTTGTGGCTAAATGCTATGGCTCTTAACCTAACGGTCAGCAGTTCGAAGCCACCAGCCACTCCTTGAAAACTCTGTGAAACAGTTCTACTGTGTCCTATAGGGTCACTACGAGTTGGAATCAACTCAGTGCCACAGGCTTTTTTTTTCACTGTGTATTACACTTTGTGGAGTAGTGGTTAAGTGCTATGTCTGCTAACCAAAAAGTTGGCAGTTTGAGTCTGCCAGGTGCTCCTGGGAAACTCTATGGGGCAGTTCTACTCTGAGATATAGGGTCACTATGATTCTAAGTCGACATGACAAAACTGGATTTGATACTTTGGTTATTACAATTTACATAGTTTTAGTTTTTGTTTTTAAATTTAATCCTTATTACAAGCCTTTGAGGTAGATATTATTATTTTCCCATTTTCCAGACAAAGAAATTAAGGGCTCCAGTAGGAGACGTTAGTTTCTCAAGAAAACATAACAAGTAAGTGATGGAGCTGTCACTCAAACACAGTGATCTGAAACTCCCAAGGCCATATACTTTCCATTAAAATATGTTGTCCTGTTCATTGGCAATCACCTTTGTCCTTTTCCTTTGCTACTTCTCCATGTATGTTTCTGGACAGGGAAATAAATGTTGTGTATTGATTTCGGGAAAACCAATATGTGACTGTGGAAACACCTGGTTACAATTTGATAGCCCCAAATATGCCTGGCATGTTTGTACAAGTGATTCATAGCCGGAATAATTCTAATATGATTTGAGGGGCTCAACAGGCTTCTTTAGCAGCAGCATTCCATGTGGGCCAAATGTGGCTGTATAAAAGGTACCAGATAGAAGTGAGAGCTCTGGCGGAGTTAGAGAATGGTCTTGCTGAGTCCTCAGCAGTGTTCAGACACCTGTAAGATGGTCTTCTGCAGTGGGCTTCAAGGATGTTGTATTGAGGCTCTAGCGTAGAAGTATACAGTTTATAAATATACTTGTTTCAGCCAAGTGTGGCACCTTTGATAGTTATTAATGGGTTCCAGAAAACCAAATCCAATGCCATTGAGTTGATTCTGACTCATAGTGACCCTATAGGATAGAGTAGAACTGTCCCATAGAGTTTCCAAGGAGTAGCTGGTGAATTTGAGCTGCTGAATTTTTGGTTAGCTGCTGTATCACTTAACCACTGTACCACTAGGCTCCTACTAATGGATATGCTAATTTTAATCAGAGCAGAATTTTTAAAAAGAAGAAAAAGATCAGAATGTATTTAATGTTTTGCACTGGAATGATGACAATATTTCTTTCAACTGTGATAGAAACCAAAATATTTCAGTCACTCCTGTGACACTAATGAATCATAAACATGGTGAGCTTGCCAAAGACACAGAAGCAAAATATATTTTTTGTTGTGCTGAAGGACTGTCAGGATAGGAGTAGATCTTTATTGAGACTTTAACTTTAAATGAATGAACAAATAAACAAAGGAAAAATGTGTCAGAAGTTCTTCTGTAAGATGGCTCCTGCTCCCCATGGAAATTCTGAAAGCATTTTCTCATAAAAACAAGGTTAAAAATACAATTGGCCCTCTGTATCCACAGACTCCACATCTTTGAACTCAACTAACCATGAATAGGAAATATTCAAAGCGGGGAAAAAAGTCCTGAAAAGCAAAACTTGAACTTGCAGTGTGCTGAGCACTATGCTGGATGAAATGATGTGTAGGTGTACCCTGCTGTAGTCTTCTGCCATTTCACAGCTCTCTGTCTTTCCAGCATTCATTGTTTGACCACTGTTCATTATTGTCATTATTCCCTAAACAATGCACTACAGTATAACAAGTATTTGCATAGCATTTACATTGTTTTAGGTATTATAAGTAATCTAGAGATAATTGAAAGTATGCAGGAGGTTACAGTCAAATACTACTCCATTTTATATAAGGGACTTGAGTATCTTCAGATTTTGTTATCCATGGGCTTCCTGGGACAAATCCTCCACAGATACTGAGGGATGGCTGTATATTACAATTTCTGCCAGCCTAAAAAATCCATGAAATTTATCTATATATGAATTATGACAACAACTGTTTGTTGAGAACTTACTATGTACCAAGCATTTTCTCATGTAATCCCCACAAGAACCATATGATAGCAGGTGCTATTATTGTTACCATTTTACAGATGAGGAAGGAGACTCAGAGGCATTTTACCAAGGCTGCACAGCTAGCAACTGGTGATTTTGTTGACTCCACAGCTCACACCCTTAACTACTATTCTGTACTGTTTACAAAGTATGTGTATAGGGTACCTTTAAGTAACTAGCCATAGGTAGTGGATGCATGTAGTGGCACAGATAAGATTTTACCTCAGACATAGTTCAGAAAGTGAACATTTAATCATCACATGAAAATGCCTTGGGAGTACCTGACCAATGATGCTAAGTAATTGGCCCAAGGTTCATTCATGTGTATAGTTAGACCTATCCTATGTAATGTAACTCTGTTATTGATTGTGACAAGGTGGACATAGAAGGGCAAAGTCATCATCTTTGTTCATTATAACTACCCTAAAAGTACATCATTCTCTTTTTAAAAATCGTTAGTGCCTCTCTGTTGCCTGGAGAATCAAGTTCAGATTCCTTACCTCAGTTGGCAGGGCCTGCCACACTATGACCACAAACCTGACTTTGCATTTTGACCTGAGACGATTTTCATATACTCCAGACTAACTGCATTACTCACTTTTTGAATGTACTGTGTGCTCACTTGCAGTCTTTGTGCTTTTGCTTAAGTTGTTCCCACTCCCTAGTGACCTTTGGAGATGATTTCTGTTGTGCAATTTTTATGCCCTGATGCCCCTAACTATTTCTGTCTGTCAAAATCATATTCATTCTTCAGTGCTCTTCTCAAATACCACTTCGTCTCGCACCGGTTTCAGACTATCTTCACATGTGAAATGGACATGAATTCATTCACCCTCCTCTGAACCTCCAGAACACTTGTTTTCTCTTCTGATGTAGTTACGGTGACTATATAATCTATTGTTCAAACTAGGACACTTTTGAAACTGGAAGGGTGTGTTGGTAATAATTATACCAGATAACAGACATAAACTGGAACTTTTCTGGGAAAGCCCAGAACTTATGGAAACACTAATTATGGTAGATGCTTTATTTTATCCACATTACAGTTATTTTTGAACTTAACCTAAGGAGTTTTTTTAACTCCTTAGCATCACTCCTATTATTTGAAGTTCATAACACAAAATTTTAAATGTACGTGAAAGCACTCTTATCTAAGCCAAAAGCCAAGTGCCATCTAAAGTTCCTGCTTAATCACAAAAGTAAGGTTAAAGAAAAGTAATTTAAAATGATACATGCTTACTTACTTCAAACATTATACTTTCCTTAAAAGATATAAATGTTCATTCATTAGCTGATATTTTTTATTTTTTTTTATTGTGATTAAGTGAAAGTTTGCAATCCAAGTCGATTTTCCCTATAAAACCTGAGTACTTGCCATAGAGGCAAATCAATCTGTTCTCCTCACCCTGTGACAGCAAACTCTTCTTTTTCACTCTTTACTCCCAGTATCCGCTCAACCAGCAATTGTTCCCTCCTCTCCATTCTCTTCTGTCCCCTCTGAAAAGGAACCAGTAGGGCAGCCTCATACATATATATATATAGAGAGAGAAAAAACCGTAAAGTACACACCACATACATCACTCTGTGTCCTCAAGTCCAGTCCATTCTTTGAAGTGTTGGCTTCAGTACTGGTTTCCAACTCTGGGATAGCAGCAAGTCTTGGGGCCATGTTCCGAGGGGACTCTCCAAGCTGTCAGGTCATCAATGCTGGTCTTTTAATAGGGTCCATGATCTGCACAGCTTTGTTACCTGATCTTTTAATCTAAGACCAACCAAACCTACTACTTCTTTAAGGATTAGTCTATTGATTGGTATTCCATGAACTCTTTCTTGTGGAAACCGTACCTATTAATATATCACCTCTAATTTTTAGGACAGCTTCCTTAAAGTGCAGTGAGAACCTCAAGATGCTTGCAAGGTAGTAATTGTCTCCTTAATTTTTATAGTTGATTCACTCATACCTAATTTGAAAGCATTTTTGAAGTTACTCCCTTTTAACCTGTCTTTCCAAATCTTTTAATGTAACGTTTCATAGAAACAGCTGTAGTTTTTCACTCTTACTTTATTTATTTGAGTAACATTTTATTAAAGTAACGTAACAAATAAATTGGCAGAAGCAGGTTTTGGAAACAAATGCACTGACTCTTGGTAAGCATCGAACACTATGGCTGGGAGAGGTACCACATGGGAAAACTAGAGACTACTCTACAAGTAGCAATGGCCTAGTCAGTCTCAGCCATCAGTCCCTATGTATTACAGAGGGAGGGGACATGGCCTATTAATCTGATGAGTTAGTTAAAGGGAGAATTGGTTAACAGAATATGTACTATGGAAGATTTTAGTAAATGTTTGTTTGTTGAGTTTAATTGAGCTTAACTGAATATTTAGGAAGGGATTTTTCCACCATCCATTTTTATTGACAATTTATTTACTATTTCCATGGAAGAGAAAGCACAGATAGCATGACTCTTTTTATTGGCATTAAAATTGCAGAGTTTGCCTCCATGTTACTTTTCTCTGAAACCCTTGCCACTATCTGACCTACAAAATGTTTTATTTATTTAGTTGTTTATTGTCTGTCTATATACACCAGAATTAATAAAGGTCAATAACAGCAGGAATTTTGGGCTATTTTTTTCACTGATGTGTCCCTAATACCTAGAAACAGTGGCTGCCATACAGTAGGTCCTTGATAAATATTCATTGAATGAATGCATATGTGAATGAATGAATTTCAGAATGTCAAAGCTGTAAGACTTTTGAGATTATGTCAACTAATCCTTTTATTTTGTAGAAACATTAATATAGCATAGAGGTTTAATATGGGGCACATAGTGGATCTGGGTTCACATGTACCTCTTACTTGCTATGTGATTTGGGGGAGCTTGCTTAACCTTTCTGTGCCTCAGTTTTCTCACCCATAAGATGGGAATATTGGGTAAATTGTGAGGATTCAATGAGATGATGCATACATAGTACCTAGTGTCCAGTATATGGGAGTCATGTGTCAGCCAGGTTTTATAAATAGAAGCCACTTCAAAGATTTATAATTGAGTCAGTTTAATGTAGGAAGTGGTAATGAAGACGATAAAGGAGCTGAGAAGCCAAACAGGGGATGGTAAAATAACCCATATGTTAGCAACTGCAGCCAGTTAAGGCTTGGAGGAACAATGGGAGAGGGTGATGGTATCAGAGCCCAGAGATTGGGTCACCCGAGTTAAGTTGGAACCTTAGTGGACCTGTCTGGCAAGAACTGAACCCAGTGAGGAGATTCAGCTGCTGCAGGAAATGCTGCCCCAGGTGAGAGAGAGGAAGAGAAATACTTGGTTTCTCCTTTTCTGCTGATTTTTAGTTTTCCTCCAATGTCTGCCATTGGCTGAATCCGGCTGGAAAGGAGCTCACAGGGAAATCTGAGAAAGGCAGCCTGCAGAGGTCACCCACCACTCTCAATACAGTGCACAGCAAGAGAAAGATAAGGAACAGCATGGTTATTTAAGCAACAAAAACTATTATTGCTATTACTGGCCTCGCTAACACAATGCTGAACTAACCAGCTAGAGGCAGTCTGTTACATAAGGGACAATGTGCTACATGATGAATCAGAGCCAGATCTTGCCATTTTTTAACCTTATTTGCATTAGTCATGATGTGACCGACTCATAAGGGATTGGCTAAATATTTTGACCATTTGAGGCTCACCACGTTGTGTTTCTGAGTTGGAATATCATATGTTATTATAGACATAAGCTTTTCACTATCCCTCGACTCAGAGCCTGGTAGTGCAATGGTTAACATACTCAGCTGCTAAGTGAAAGATCAGTGGTTCAAGCCCACTTTCTACACTGTGGGAGAAAGCTATGACAGTCTGTTTCTGATTTTGTAAAGATTATAGCCTTGGGACCCCTGTGGAGCATTTCTCCTTTGTCCTATTGGGTCACTATGAATCAGAATCAACTCCACGGCAACGTTCTTTTTTTTTGTAAATTTAGACCACCTCCTCATTTCATGACTAAATGTTACTTACATTTCCATAAGTTCCAAGCAAAATGAATGTAAACTGAAATGTGTAATTTTTTTGGATATTCAGTTTAAACAGCCAAATTATGGACTAAATTTAAATTAAAAACTCAGCATGAATTGGACGGCTTATGTCTCTGTGTGATGGTTTTTATATTAAATGGTTTACACGAATGCTGTTGTTTATCTTAAAAACAGGTTGTCATGCATATTAATGAGACCCAGGTGTTAACTTCATGCTGTTTTCTTTCTAAAGAAGAAAATCTTTGAAGTGTTTTTACAAGTATTTGTTGTAATAATTATAAGACAGCTCTTTATGCATCACTGTGTTTACCTGGTTCATTTCCTAATTCTGGCTCATTTCTTACCTCCTCTCCTTTTCCATTGCACTTTAGCTTTTGGATGTTGAGGGCTTCCAGCCAGACATGACAGTAGCCTGATGGTCTCAAGGAGCTGAAGAAGGAGGAACCTTCCTCCAGCAGCTCTTCAAATGACAAGGCTTCATATTCATTCCTGTTCTACCAAGGTCATTTTATACTCAACACTTGAGTGTTTCTTCTCTTCCACTAGTAAGAGAGATTTCCAGTTAACAGACCCCGTATCTTTTATCTTTTTATAATGTTTCCATGAAGCACTTTTCTTTTTTATCCCCTTGATCAGTTTGGTGACTTCTTTGTAGCTTTCCAGCTTTTCTTAAAGAAACTGTGACTGGTTGGAATCCTCTGCAAGGGTCAGCCTGATATTAAATGTAAACCTGTTGCTGGCCACTGGATTATGACTAATCCAAGCCAAGTGCCGTTGAGTCTAATAGCTACCCTATAAAATCCCACTGCCATTGACTCAATTCTGTCTCATGGTGACCCTATAAGACAGAGTAGAACTGCTTCATGGAGTTTCCAGGGAGTGCCTGGTGGATCTGAACTTCCCACCTTTTGGTTACCAGACGTAGCACTTAACCACTACACCAATAGGGCTCAATGTTACTGGATAAAACTGCCTGGTAGGCTTTCCAAGGAGCTGCTGGTGGATTTGAACTGCTGACCTTTTGGTAAGCAGCTGTAGCTCTTAACCACTGTGCCACCAGGGCTCAATTTTGCATATAGCAGGATAGTAATTTTCTGGTTGTTGTGCATTCTAGAAGAGACTCACAAAGCAGCAAAAATCTACATTATTTTCTCAGACCTATGTTGCAGGGCTTGTGGTCCAAGGGGGCGGCACCATTTGTATGAGTGGTGGGAGCACCTACTTCTTAGTTTCATCAACAGTTCTTGAGCACCTACAGTGTACTGGCTGGGAGTACAGCAGTGTGTAAGATGTTATTCTAGCCCTTGAGGAATTTAAAATCTTCCAAGGGAGACTTGTACACAGGAGTAGGTGATCCAATAGGCAAGGTAAGCATCATGCTTACACTGCTTACCAGACCGCAGTGAACAGTTTTCTATGGGTTTTTACCGTATCTTTGATGTGACTAAATAAGCAGAAGTAAGCCCAGGCTTACTTTGCTTATTGTGTTATCTGCCTCTGTCAGAGATTGTAAATTTAAAAAGAATCTTTGGATTTGGAGTAGGGATGCTAGAGGAGACAATACTTGGAGTTAAGTTTTAGGAGGCGGAGTCAAGATGACAGACTAAACACACGTCTCACTAAATACCTCTGGAAACCAAGACCTGAAATGATAATTAAACAGAGCCTTCTGGACACCTCGTGAGACCTAGGACACGGCATAAGTCTGTTAATTTGGAACTTCATACCACTGAACACAAGACCTCCTCTATTTTACTGTCCCCCGCTATTGGTGAGTGCTGGCTTTCACGGACCAGAAATAGCTCACCATTTTAACATTTTTTCCTCTGTCTTAGTTGGTGGGTGGAGCTGGGACTTGTCTAGCAGCTAATCTCAGATGCACAGCTGGTGGGATCAGTCAGAGGATTTGCCACATTTTGAGATCCTGGCTTTGGACTCTGTTTATCTTGGCACTTTTGGCTTCTCTTTCCACCTCTGCCATTGAGTAGCTGCTCCTGAGCCGGTACTGAGGTGGAGAGCTTGTGTGGGATGCCATCTTGTTCCACCAGGAGATGGAGATATCCACACAAAGGCCTCAGCAGGACCTAATTCCTGGGATAGGAGGCAGCACCTCCCTGGAGAAGAGTGCTTATCAGGCAGAAAAGCAGTATTTTACACAGTGTTGCCTACAACTGGGGCCTGGCAGCAGAGTCCAGCACAGCAGTAGTCATTCTGTATTTTAGACTAGTTTGTAACATCTAGGGTTGGATATAGAGGTGCTTGCTTTGCCAGCTGGGAAGAGGGACCTGTACACCTGAAAACCTGACTGACTTTGGAAGTGGTCAGATACCTTTTATCTTTCATTTTATGACAGTCTATAGAAAAAATTGTAGTCCATCCTCACAGCATCTCGTCCAGCCTCTATGGACTCGTATGATGCCCCAAAAGCAACAAACTCTGGGGAAAAGCATAACCAAGAAATCACCCTGGTTTCAGAAGGCCCCCAAAAGAAATAACCAAAGACCCTCCAAAGAAATCTTTCTGAAACTATCAGAAGGTGAATACAAAAGGCTTATATGTAGAGGCCTCCTAGACTTTATACAAAGTGCAGCAGAGCAAAATGAAAAATTAAGCAAGCTGTTCGATCTGATGGAACACCAATACTCTGAAATCCAACAAATCAAGAACAAAATCAAAGAGACAGAAACTTGAATTCAAAGCCAAGAAAACAGAATGCAACAAATGGAAAAGAAACTTTCTGACTTGGGAGACAGAGCTACTGACTCCAGCATCTATGGGGAGAAATCAGAAAAGAGAAAGAAGGAAAATGAAGAAGCTTTAAGAAACATGTGAGACTCTATAAAGAGGAACAATCTATGACTACTTGGAGTTGCTGAACAAGGCAAGACACCTGAGAACAGAGTATTGTTGCTGAGCTTCTGACAGAAAACTTCCCAGAAATTATGAAAAAAGAGAATCTAGATATCCAAGATGCATAGTGAATGCCACTCAATATAGATCTCAAAAGAAAGTCTCCAAGACCTATTATAATCAAGCTTAACAAAAGGAAACAGAAACAGAAACTCTTAAAGGCAGCAAGACTCAAAGCAAAGCTCACATTCAGAGGGAACGCTGTAGACTTTCATTGGATTTCTCAGCAGAAACAATGCTGTCACTGAGACAGTGGCATGACACATTCAAAGTCTTGAAGGAGAAGAACTTCCAACCAGGAATTATATATCCTGCAAAACTATCTTTCAAATATGAAAATGAAATTAAGACATTTGCAGATAAACAGAAACTCAGAGACTTTGTAAAAACCAAACCAAAGCTACATGAAATACTGAAAGAATGTCTTGGCTTGCCAAAGCCAGCCCTTATAAGAACAAAACCATTAACTTTATATTTTATAAGCAAATACAGGACACATCATCCAGAAACCTATTCAGTTAGAGAAGGCCCCAAACTCCATAAAACCTATAATTGTGAAAGAAATTATCCAGTGATCATATCATGAAAACTCTGATGTCATCATATTGAAAAGAGGGATGTACTACAGTTGTTACAGTCCTTTCAGATGGAGAGGAAGTTAATAAGACTGGTAGTTATTAAAATTGGGTTTATGCATAGTTTATTAAGGGGGATCATAGGGGCAGCTGTAAAGCACAATAAAGTTGCAACATATCAAATCAAGAAACGTAATACAGGAGTCTCAACAACCACAAAATCAACCCTGAAGAAGGTGAAAAATCAACTCACAAAGAACAAGGTCCCAGAATAGATTAATAAGAACAACAGAGAAAACATCAGCACAAAAGTAAGCATATCACAATGACAGCACTGATCACATATCTATCAATAATTTCATTGAATGTGAATGGACTGAATGCTCCACTAAAGAGACATCGAGTGACATCTTGGATCAAAAAGACACAACCCATCCATATGTTGCCTACAAGAATCTCACCTTAGACTTAAAGATAGGAGCAAACTGAAAATTAAAGGATGGAAGAATATATGTCAAGGTAACAATACACAAAGAAGACCAGGTGTGGCAATTTTAATCTCCAAGAAAATAGATTTTAATGTAAAATCCACCATTGTGGACAAGGATGGACACTATTGCTGAAAGGTTCAATATACAAGCAGGACTTAAGAATATTGAATATTTATGCACCTAATATCAGAGCACCTAAATACATTGAAGAAACACTGACTACGCTCAAAAATGAGATAGATCACTCCACAATAATACTGGGATACTTCAACACTCCACTCTCAATATAGGTTTTAAAAGAGAAGTTATTTGAGTGAAGATGTGAGGGAAGGGCATTCCCAGAAGAGAGAACAACATGAACCGAGGCAAGAAGTTGTGAGAAAATGTGGTCTATATGGTAGTTCAGTATTATTATGTATCTCTCTGGGTTGTCTAAATGGTTAAGATGCTTGGTTGCTGACTGAAAGGCTGGAAACTACCCAGAGGCACCTTGAAGGAAAGACCTGGCAATCTACTTCTGAAAAATCAGGCATGGAAAGTCCTATGGAATACAATTCTACTCTGACACACATGGGATCACCATGAGTTGAAGCTGACTTAATGACATTTTTTTTAATGTGTTGCTTTTTAAGAATATATTTTATCATGTTTTAAGTAAAAGTCCAAATCAATTTTCCATATAAAACCCCAAATACTCACCACTGTGCAACTCTAACTGCTCTCGCCCTCATTGCCCATGACAGCGCACTCCTCCTTTCCACCGTTTACTTTCCACATCCATTCAACCAGATCCTGCCCTCTCCCACCATCTCATTTTGCCTCTGAGCAAGAGCTGCTCAGATAGCCCCATGTATATATTTAAGACAAGAAGCAGGTTGATTACCAGTATCACTCTACGTCTTATAAACCAAAACCAAACCCACTCCCATGGAGTCAATTCCAGTTCATGCTGAGTCTGTGTGACAGAGTTAAACTGTCCATAGAGTTTCCAAGGAGAGCCTGGTGGATTCCAGCTGCCAATATTTTGGTTAACAGCTGTAGCACTTAACCATTATGCCACCAGGATTTCCCTATGTCTTATAGTCCAGTCCAATGTTTGAAGAATTGGCTTAGAACCGGTTTCGGCTTTGGGCTAATAGAGCCCAGGGGCCACATCCTTAGGGGACCCTCCAATTCTGATGGACCACCAAGTCTGGTCTTTTAATAGAGTTCTAGTTTTGCACACCTATTTTTCTCCCACTGCATCGCAGACTTTATGTAGTATCCCCTTTCAGGGCAGTCATTGGTGGTGACTGGGCACCATCTAGTTCTTCTGGCCTTACTTTGATATAGTCTCTGGATCCTGTGCCACCTTCTGTCTGCTGGACTCGTATTTTCCTCATGTCTTTGATGGCCTTCATTCTCCTCTGTTCCAGGTGAATTGGGACTAATTGATGCTACTTAGACGGCTGCTTGCTAGCTTTTAACAACCCAACCACCACTCACCAAAGTGGTATCAAAACATTTTCTTGGAAAAAACATAGTTATGCCAATTAGTCTATATGTCCCCTGAAACCGTGGTCCCCAGGCTCCTGTCCTTGCTACCATGTCCTTCAAATGTTGGGTTGTTTTTAGAAAACCTTCTAGCTCTTGGTTGTAGTGCAGTTGTGCTAACTTCCTTTCTATTGCATGAAGTCATTCACTTCACCTAACCCAATTCCTATCTACTACCTAATCTATGAATACTGCTCTCCCGCCCTCCTCACCCTTATAACCATCAAAGATTATTTTCTTCTGTGCTTAAACCTTTTCTTAAGTTTCATACAATATTCTTCCTTCTGCAACAGACTAAATTCTTTAGCATAATGTTTTCCAGATGACTCTTATGTTATGAGATGTTTCCTAAAATTATCATTGTTCTTTATCTTTGCGTACTACTCCATTGTGTGAATATACTATAGTTTTAATGGGCACCTAGGCTGATTCCATCTTTCTGCTAGTGTGGACAGAGCTGCAACAAACATTGGTGTGCATGTATCTATTTGTATGACAGCTCTTATTTCTCTAGGATATATTCCAAGAAGTAGGGTTGCTGGACTATATGGCATTTCTATTTCTAGCTTTTTAAGAAAGCACCAAATTGATTTCCAAAGTGGTTGAACCATTTTACATTGTCATCAGCAGTGTAGAAGAGTTCCAATCTCTCCAACATTTATTATTTTGTGTTTTTTCGTGTGAGATAGTACCTCATTTTAGTTTGGTTAGGATTTCTCTAATGACTACTGATCATATTTCCTCATGTATCTGTAAGCATCTTGTATGCATTTGTTGGTGAAGTGCCTATTCATATCCTTTGCCATTTTTTAACTGTGTTATGTTTCTTTTTATTGTGGTGGTTTTGCAGCGCCTTGTAGATTATGGAGATTAGGTGCTGATTGGATTCATGGTAGCCAAAAATTCTGTCCCAGAATGACATTTTTTATGCAAAATAAGGTGTGATGGAATATGAAGATTGAGGAGGAGGTAGAACCAGATTGTGGAAGGTCTGCTTTCCATACCATGGAGTGTGGTCTTTCACCTTGAACTTGAGGGCAGGGGTAGGGCATAGTGAAGAGGGACAGAAGTTTTTACAGAAATATATGTATTTTCTCAGAGGTCAGAAAGGAAGTGATGGGCTTGAAATGGCAATTTTTTTCTTTAAAGACTTTCCAAAGCTGACATGTATGCCCTGAGGCTTCTTTCTGTGTGTATGGGTGTGTGAAGATTTTTTTAAATCATGGGGGGGAAAAGACAAGAACCAAAGCCCAAAGAACTCAATTTTTAAAACAACATTTATTGTGTTTTTCTCTGATTCAAGTAACACATGTTCATTTTTTAAATGTGAAAAGTACAGAAAAGCACAGAACAAATTTAAAATTACCAATTATCCTAATATTCAGAGATGATATAGTTAATATTTTGGAATCTTTCCTTCCAACCTTTAACATACACACACATTTGTGTAAATACTCACACCAACAGTGTTGTTGTTCTTGTTAGTTCCCATAGAGTCAGTTCCAACCATAATGACCCCGTATACAACATGTTGCCTGGTCCTGCAGCATCCTCACAATTGTTATTATGCTTGAGCCCACCATTGCAGCCTCTGTCAGTCCATCTCATTAAGGGTCTTCCTCTTTGTCACTGACTCTCTACTTTACCAAGCCTGATGTTCTTCTCTACGGACTGATCCCTCCTGACGACATATCCAAAGCATATAAGGCATAGTCTCACCATCCTTGCTTCTAAGAAGCATTCTGATTGTACTTCTTCTAAGAAATATTTGTTCTTTCTTTGGCAGACCACGGTATAGTTAACATTCTTCACTAATACCACAATTCAGAGGATTCAATTCTTCTTCGGTCTTTCTTATTCATCATCCAGCTTTCACATACATATGATGTGATTGAAAACACCATGGCTTGGGTCAAACACACCATAGTCTTCAAGGCAATATCTTTGCTTTTCAACACTTTAAAGGGTTGTTTGCAGCAGATTTTTCAGGGCAATGCATCTTTTGATTTCTTGACTGCTGCTTCCACAGGTATTGATTGTGGATCCAAGTAAAATGAAATCCTTGTCAACCTTAATCTTTTCTCCATTTATGATTAGATTGCTTATTGGTCTAGTTGTGAAAATTTGTTTTTTCTTGATGTTAAGGTGTAATCCACACTGAAGGCTGTGGTCTTTGATCTTCATCAGTAAGCGTTTCAAGTCCTTTTTACTTTCAGCAAGCAAGGTTGTGTCATCTACATAATGCAGGTTGTTCATGAGTCTTCCTCCAATCCTGATGCCACATTCGTCTTCATATAGTCCAGCTTCTTGGATTATTTGCTCAGCATACGGATTGGATAAGCATGGTGAAAGGATAAAATCTGATACACATCTTTCCTGACTTTAAGCCACAGTGTATCCTTATTCTATTCTAACAACTTCCTCTTGATCTACATTCAGGTTCTTTATCAGCAGACCTAAGTGTTCTGGAATTTTCATTCTTCACAGTGTTATCCATAATTTGTTATGATCCACACAACTGAATGCCTTTGCATAGTAAATAAAACACAGGTAAACATCTTTCTTGTCTTCTGTGCTTTCAGCCAGGATCCATTCCTCTTCAAGTTGTCATTCCCAGCATAATAGACCATATGATAGTCCAGTTTAAAATGACCAATACCAGTCCATTTCAGTTCACCATTGCCTAGGATATTGATGTTTATACGGTTCATTTCACTTTTGATGATTTCCAGTTTTGCTAGATTCATACTTCATACCTTCTGTGTTCCAGTTACTAATGGATGTTTGCAGCTCTTTCTTCTCAGTTTGAGTTGTGCCACATCAGCAAGCAAAGATCCCCCAAAACTTGACTTCCTTCATGGCATTAAGTTAACTCTACTTTGAGGAGGCAGCTCTTCTGTAGTTGTAAATTATTTTGTGTGCCTTCTAACCTGAGGGGCTCATCTTCTGGAACTAGATCAGACAATGTTCCACTGCTATTCCTTAGGTTTTCACTAGCTTATTCTTTTCAGGAGTAAACTGTTGAGCCTTTGTAGTGTTAGTCTGAAAGTTCAGCTGGAACCTGTCTACCATGGGTGACTTTGCTGATATTTGAATACCAGGAGGATAGCTTTCAGCATCACAGCAACACAGAACACCCCACAGTATGATAAACTGACAGACACATGTGGAAACACTGGATAGTCAGTCTTTTTAATTTTAGACATCCTAATAGATATTAATGGTGTATGATTGTGGTTTTAATTTTTATTTCCCTAAAGACTGATGATGTTCAAAATGTGTTTTCTTGTGTTTATTTACCAACCTTGTATCTTCTTTGACGAAGTACATTTTGAAATCTTTTGCCTACTTTTTGAGTTCTTTGCTTTTTAATTATGCTTTAGGTGGAAGTTTACAGAGCAAATTAGCATCTCATTCATCAGTTTTGTTTTGTGACATTGGTTGCAATCTCTGCAATGTGTCAACAATCTTCCTTCCACATCCTAATTCCTGCTTTCCATCCATCCTTTTTTTCTTTCTCATCACTGCTTTTGGGCAGGTGTTGGCTTTTGATCTTGTATACACGATTAAACTGAGAGGCATGTTCCAGGTATGTGCTACTGTTTGTTTTATAGACTTGTTTAATCTTTGGCTGAAGAATGAACTTCACTTCTGAGTTAAAAGGGTGTCTGTGGCCACAGTCTTGGGGATCCTTCTAGTCTCCGTCAGACCAGTAATTCTGATCATTTTTATTGGTGAATTTGCATTTTATCCTACAGTTTTCTCCCACTTGTCTGGGAATTATTTTATTTTTAAATTTTGGCTCTTCTTCTCTTTTATTATTTTATGTGACCTTTAGAGTAGTATTGTCCACTTTGAGGAAGAAAATACTATTGGAGTTTTCTTTGGAATGATGTAAATTTATAGATTGTTGTTGTGTGCTGTCAGTTCCAACTCATAGTGACCCAGGTTGTAATACTCATGGAAGGAGATCTCCGTGTCTTTTCTGCTGTGGAGCCTCTGGTAGGTTCACACTGTCAAGCTTTCGGTTATTAGCCAAGCACTTAACCATTGTGCCACCAGAGATTAAAGTGGAGGAAATTGATATCTTTATCGTATTTGGTCTTACCATTCAGGAACATCATATGGCTCTCCATTTATTTGAATGTATTTCTGTAAAATGTATGCCCTCTGAGCTCATATTTGAAAATGCCTTTACTCTTGCCTGTAGACTGGGACAGAAAGCTTGTATAGAATCTGCATCTCTATGGTGAGGATCAATTGGCATGGTTAAGCAATTTGACATCTGAGAACACAAGGAAAGAAAGCAGTGTGAGTAACTGGTTAGGCCCTTCCAACAGGTAGGTTCCTGGGTGGCACAAGCAGTTTTTGTTCAACTGTAACACATGGGGTCAGAGGAAATGGGCTCCATGGCAACCGATTTTTTTTTTTTTTGGTTTCTCAGTTGAACATATCTTCCTAGGTCACTGTCATGGACTAAATTGTGCCTCCCAAAAATGCTTGTCAATTTGGATAGGCCATGATTTCCAGTGTTGTGTGATTGTTCACCATTTTGTGATGTGATTTTCTGATGTACTGTAAATCCTATCTATGATGTTAGTGAGGTAGGATTAGAGGCAATTATGTTGATGAGGCAAGACTCAATGTATAAAATTGGGTTCTGTCTCAAACCAGTCTCTTCTCAGTGTAAAAGATCAAAGTGAGCAGAGAGACATGGGGACCTCATATGATCAAGAAATAAGAGCCAGGAGAATAGTGCATCATTTTGACCTCGGATCCCTGTGCAGAGAAGCTCCCAGACCAAGGGAAGATTGATGACAAGGATCTTCCTCTAGAGCTGACAGAGAAAGCTTTCCTTTAGAGTTGGCACCTTTAATTTGGACTTGTAGCCTAATAGGCTGTGAGACAAT
This sequence comes from Heterohyrax brucei, assembly GCA_028571685.1. NCBI lineage: Eukaryota > Metazoa > Chordata > Mammalia > Hyracoidea > Procaviidae > Heterohyrax > Heterohyrax brucei. The sequence goes on from CM053166.1 coordinate 141,061,606, forward strand.
AAATTTCTCTTTGTTAAAGCCATTCACTTGTGGCATTTCTGTTATAGACGTAGTAGGTGACTAAGATAGTTGCTTTGGACTTTTATCCTGACAAAGACAGCCTGTTAAGGAAGAACCTGGAGTCTCCTGAGTGAACAGCAACATGCCAACAATTTACTAATTAGAAGGTAACTAACAAAACAAGCTAGAGAAGGACTTGGATTTCAAGCTGAGACCTAATTTTAAAGTACAAAATATAACCAGAAAATTCTAAGTGATGAAATACCCTAATGTAGTTGTTAGCATTCCCAGACACACCCACACAGAGCCAGACAGACACATAGAATTTGTTGTTTGAGTTGATGTGGGAAAAATGTCATTGCTCAGAATTAAAAAATGAAATAAAAATATAATTAGCATTTATTACTATATCACTTCATTTCATTTAAAAAGGAGACTAAAACTTTTCCTTATTCACATAGGGAAATATGAAGATTATTGAGTTGATATTCTCTGGCGGTAACTTGAAAGTGAGAAAACACAAATTCTGAAGCAAATAATCAGTAATGGTAGAAGAAATATTAACAGTTACTTTAAAGAATAGAATTCTATTTTAATCAGCTAGTGCTGCTCTGACAGAAATACCACAGAGTGGATGTCTTTAACAAAGGAAAGTTTATTCTTACACAGTCCGGTAGGCTAAAAGTCCATATTCAGGGTGTCTGCTCCAGGGGAAGGCTTTCCCCTTGTCAGCTCTGGAGGAAAGTCCAGTATTGCATCAGTCTTTGTCCAGGGAGCATCTTGGCACAGGAACCTCAGGTCTGAAGCACACGCTCTTCTCCCGGTGCAGCTTTCTTGATGGTGCAAGGTTCCCAGTTCTCTGCTAGCTTCTCTTTCCTTTTATCTCTTCTAGGACGAAAGGATTAAGGGTGGGGCAAGCCATACTCCAGGGAAACTCCCTTTACAGTGGAGCAGGGAGGTGATCTTATAAAGGGATTTACAGTCCCACCCTAATCCTTTAACATAAAACATAGGAAAACCACAAAATGGAGGACAGTCACAAGATACTGGGAATCATGGCCCAGCCACATGGCTACACATATGTTTGGGGGGACACAATTCAATCCATGACAGAGTCATAATGATTTACTTTCTTATCACACTAGAATGAAATTGGAAATCAAAACTAGAAGGAAGGAAATATGGCAAATTCACAAATAGGTGTAAATAAAATAATCAATAATCAATGAGCCAAAGAAGAAAATACCAGAGATATTAGACAATACTTTGAAATAAATGAAACAAAACCCAAATGTGCCAAGACTTATGGGATGTAGGTAAGGCAGTTCCTGGAGAGAAATGTATAGTTTTAAGCAGCCATTTGTAAAAACAAGCCCTTGAATCAGTAATCTAACCGTCCACCTTAAAATACTAGAAAAAGTAGAGCAAACTAAACCCCAGGTAAGCAGATGGAAGAATGGGCAACTCAACAGAATCAAAACTTCATTCTTTGTAGAAATTAACATAATTGACAAATCTTTAGCTAGAATGACCAAATAAAAAACAGAAAAGACTCAAATTCCTAAAGTCAGGAATAAAGAGGGAACATTTTGGCAGTTCAGAATGTTAAACATTGAGTGACCATACAACCCAGCAGTTCTACTTCCCAAAAGAAATGAAAACGTGTCCACATGGAAAACTTATACATGAATCTTCATAGCAGCATTTTGAATGCTAATATCAAACTAAATAGCAGTGTTAATAGTTTTTTTCTTTGTTTTTTTATCATGTATTTTACACAAAAGTTTACAGAGCTAACTTCTTATTAAACATTACCAGCCAAAAGCCAAGTGCCATCGAGTTGTATTTACTACACATGCTATTTTGTGATATTGATTACCAACCCTATAACATTGTCAATGCTCTCCCCTTCTCAACCTTGGGATCCTCATTATTAGCTTTTCTGTCCCCTTCTGCTTTCTAGCCCTTGCCCCTGGTCTGGTATGCCCACTTAGTCTTACTTTGTTTTATGGCCCTGTCTAATTTTTGGCTGAAGCATGGTAGCATTAGTAGTTTTTCTAGTTAATTTTCTCATTAGACAGAAGTATACAGTATCTGTTGTATATCTTCCCTACCCATTAATAAGCAAAATTGGCAACAACCCAATGTTCATAAACTGATGAATCAATTAATAAAATGATCTATATATATGTAATAGAATATTACTCAGCCATAAAAAAGAATGAGGTGCTGATTCTTGCTACAACATAGACGAACCTTGAAAACATGCCAATTGAAAGAAGCCAGTCATAAGAGATCATGTATTACATAATTCCAGTTTTATGTAATAAGTAAATTTATGGAAAAATAAACTTGATTTATGGCTTCTTAGGAGTTGAAGGGGGAGAGTTGGTTGGGGAGAAATGGTGAGTGACTGCTAAGAGGTATGGGATTTCTTTTGTGGGTGATAGAAATGTTCTAAAATTAATTTTATGATATTTGTATAACTATGAATATACTAAAAACCATTGACCTGTGTACTTTAAATGGGTGAATGGTATGGTATGTGCATTATATCTCAACAAAGATGTTATGTACATAGATACATAATACATGCATATGTAATGAAATGCTAATACATGTACAATGTGGATGAAACTTACAAAAAGTATGTTAGTAAAAGAAGCCAGTCACAAAAGACCACATATTGTATGATCTCATTTATATGAAATGTTCAGAATAAGAAAATCTTTAAAGACAAATTTGGTTGCTAGTTGCTTTAGATTTGTTATGAGAATTAAATATTTACCTAGGGCCAAAGAAGAGACATGGCAGAGAATAAGAAGTGATGGCTAGTGTGTAAGGTTTTCTTTTCTGGAGGTGTGAAAAGTTTCTAAACTTAGATTGTGGTGATAGTTCCACAACTCAGTAAATATGGTAAAAACCACTGAATTGTATACTTTGTGTGAATTTTACGATATATGAATTCTATCACAAATGTTTTTTTAAATTAAGGATAAAATAAGAATTTAGCAAAGCAGAAAGGATTAACTGGTACTGTAAGTCTTGACTGAGAACTTAACTCTTCTGGGTTTCCATTTCTTTATAAAAATAAGAATAACAGTATCAACATCAGAGAGTTGCTCTGATAATTAAATGAGGTATCTTTAAAGCACTTAGCTAAGGCCAAGATGGTGGACTAGACACCATCTCCTCAATTCCTCCTGAGAACTAAAGCCTGGAATGTTAACTGAATGGAGAAATATGGACATCTAGGGAGTCCTAGGATCTGGCATAGGGCTGTCAGATTGTATTGCCAGCCAAAGCCAAGTGCTGTATTACACACCAGTAAATGGAAAACTATGTCTCACTAAAATGAGGTGGTGCATGCTGAATCTTCCTTCAGCTGACTCACCATTTGGGAGGACTTCAGGTACTGATGCCTTCTTTGTTATTTGGGAGGAAGCAGCTGGGCATGAGTCAATCAATACACTGAACTGCAGTGCTTAAGTAAAGACTGTGCTTGTTATAGCCACATTTTGAGAGCCTGGCTGCTGACTGAGGTCATCACTGCCCCTTCACGCTCTGTTTTCTGACAGGACCATAGATTATACTGTGTCACAGCGGGAAGGACAGCTCAGGTGAGACACCAGCTTGGTCAGCTGCAAGATGGAATTACCCAACCAGAGGTCTTAGCAGTGGCTAATTGCCAAGCTGAGAAGTGGTGCCTATTCAGAAAGTGCTTCTTCAGCAGAAAGTTTGTGTTTATGACAGTGGTAGCTTACTGGTGGGGCCAAGCCAAGGATGGTAGCAAGTCTGTAACCCCTCCCTACTTTGAACTACATCATAGCATCTGAGGATAGCCTATGAGGTGCTTTCATTGTCAGCCAGAAGGCAGGGCCAGCCACATGTAAGGGCCTGGCTGATTCTGGCAGCTGTTGAACAGTTCCTCTCTTAGCAGTAAAGTACCTTTTCAAAATAAGACTGCCTGGAAGAACTAACTGCTGAGCAGCCTCACTGCATCTCCTCTACCCTTCACTGATCTACTCCATAGTGTCAGCAGACGGCCCCGCAGTAGCTCCAGAAATAGGGTGCTATCATTTCCAGCCAGGAGTTGGAGCTTACAACCCCAGAGAGTCTACCAGGGGCCAGTCATTAGAGTTTCCAGAAGCAGCTGGTGACCAACTCCCCTTTTAGAACTCTACCTATCCAGGCAGCCAAAAACACATGCGGACATGTTCACGATCTTTAGTTATTAAAGAAATTCAAATCAAGACAACAATGAGATACCATCTCACCCCAACAAGATTGGCCATGATCCAGAAAACACAAAACAACAAATGCTGGAGAGGCTGTGGAGAAAGTGGAACCCTCCTACACTGTTGGTGGGGTTGCAAAATGGTCGAGGTGCTTTGGAAGGCAATCTGGCGATTCCTTAAAAAAATGGATATCGATATACCATTTGACCCAGTCATTCCACTACTTGGAATATATCCTACAGAATCAAGGCCTTTCACACCAACGGACACATGCACCAGAATGTTTATCACAGCACAGTCTACAATAGCAAAAAGATAGAATCAACCCAGATGCCCAACAATAGAAGAATGGGTAGGTAAACTATGTTACATATACTCAATGGAGCACTATGCAATGATAAAGAATAACGATGATTCCAGGAAACGTCTCCTAACCTGGTTACAACTGGAAGATATTGTGTTGAGTGAAAGTAGTCAGCGACAAAAGGACAAATAGTGTATGAGACCTCTACGATAAGATCTCAAAACCAGACTTGTGTATAGAAGAAAAGACTCTTTGACAGCTGCAAGGGAGGGGAGGAGGAGAGTGTGAGGGGGGAGGGTTTAGTTTAGATAGTTACTAGAAATCTAGTTGGGAGAAAGCGGTGATAGCACACATTAGAAGCAAGAACAACATTAAGTGGACTTCAGCATAACTTGAGTACTCCTTCCATCTTAACTCATTACTACAAGGATAGAGTAGCTGGGGTGGGGGGCGGGGGACCATGCTCTTAGGCGAATTCCAGGCCAATTGGCATAACTAGCATTTTGCTAAGAGAGCTCTCTGCACCCCACATTGGTGAGTGGCGTCTGGGGGTCTTAAAAGCTGCCAAGCTGCCATCCGAGGACACAGCAAATGGTCCCAACTCAGCAGGAACGGATGCTCACCGAGGACCAAAATGACATGCGGTAAAGACAACTGAGAAGACAGAGAGAACCACAAGAGTGGGTGCCTACATCGACTTGGGACCGGAAGAACCAATGGTGCCCGGCGACCACCAGTGATAGCCACGATGGAGCTCACTAGGTTGAGTCTCACTGGCAACACAAGAATAAAAAGGAGTGCATCATGAGATCTCCACTAAAAGACCTCAGTTGATGGTCCAGCGGTTTTGGGGTTCCTCTGAGAGCATGGCCCCCGGCCCTGATGCTGCCCTTTCACATAAATTGTAACAAAGGTCCACTCTTTGGAAGGAATGGATTGGGCTTGGCAATGCATTTTATGGTTCTATACATCTATAGGATATCATCTTGCTGACCTCTGACTGGAGGAAGGGGAGTGGATCAAGAGGAGGGGATAGGAGGCTGTTGGGAGGATGAGACATGTATGGCACAGAGAGGAATAGTGTGCAGTCACCAGACAGGGAGAGCAGTGGAAACTGCATATAGGTGGGCATGTAAATTTATACGTGAATGTATATTTTCGCTCAGTCATGTTAAATTGCCATGAGTCAGATCCGACTTGACGGCACTTGGCATGTTAAATAAAAATAAAAAAAAAAGAACTCTACCTCAGCTCCTGCTGAGGAACCACCAGACCAACTGAACAGCTTCTAGATAGTTTGAAAGCAAAAACTGATACATAATCATTTAAAGAAACAGTCCACCATGGCTCTGGAAAACTCCCCAAATGATAAAAAACTTCCCAGATCAAAAAGACTTTCTGAAACTATCAGAGGTTGAGTACAAAAGAATTATGTATAGACCCCTCCTAGAGAGTAAAGAAAATGCAGGAGAACACAATGAAAAGTTAAGCAAGCTCTTTGAACTGATGGAACACCAACTATGTGAAATCCACAAGATCAGTAATAACATTACTGAAGTAGACAATTCAATACAAAGCCATAAGAGCAGAACTGAGGAAATGGAAGCCAGAATTAGTGAGCTTGAGGATAGAGCAACTGCTCATTTATGAGGAGAAATCTGAGAAAAGAAATAAGAAAAATAAAGAAGCATTAAGAAACATGTGGAACTCTATTAAGAGGGATAATGTATGAATAATTGGAGTTCCTGAGCAGGGAGGGATAGCTGAAAATGCAGAGTATTGTTGTAGACTTTCTGACAGAAAACTTTCTTGAAATCATGAAAGAAGAGAACATAAATTTCCAAGATGCATATCAAATACTACAAAAACCAGACCCCAAAGAAAGACACCAAGATATATTATAATAAAGCTTAGTAAAATGAAACATAAACAGATTCTCTTAAAGGCAGCAATGCTCAAAGCAAAGCTAACATTAAGAGGGAAGTCCTGTAGGCTTTTGTCTGGCTTCTCAGCAAAAATGATGTTGGGAAGGAGGCAGTGGGATGACTCATTCAAAGCCTTGAAGGAGAAAAACTTTCAACCAAGAATTATATATCCTGAAAAACTGTCTCTCAAATGTGAAGATGAAATTAAGACATTTGCAGATAAACAGAAGCTCAGAGACTTTGTGAAAACCAAACTCAAGCTACCAGAAATACTGAGAGAAACTCTTTCCTTAGAATAATAAAACCATTAAATGTATATTTACCAAGACAATGCAGGACACAGCATTCAGAATCCTACTTAGTTAGGGAAGTCACAAAGCTCAATCAAAGCTGCAATACTAAAAGAAGGGAACCAGTGATCATGTCATGAAAAATATGACACCATCACACTAAAAAGATGGATATCTTACAGTAGTTATAGTCCTTTGAGATCGAGAGGAAATTAAAAAGACATGCAGAAGTTGAAATCTGGTTTAAACTTGGAATATTAAGGAGAATCCTAGAGGTAGCCACAAAGCATAATAACAATGCAACATACCAAAACGAGATACACAATACGGGAATCTCAACAAACAACCAACACTGGAAAATATTAAAAGTCAATACATAAAGAAGAATGACCCATAACAGAATATCAAGAGCAGCATAGAAAATATCAATAGCACAAAAACAAAGGCATCAAAATGACAGTACTAAACACATACCTATCAATAATTACACTGAATGTAAATGGAATGAATGCTCCGATAAAGAGACAGTGAGTGGCATCCTGGATCAAAAGATACAATCTGTCAATATGTTGTTTACAAGAAATATATCTTAGACTCAAAGATATGAACAAACTGAAAATTAAAGGATGGAAAAATATATACCAAGCTAACAACATACAAAGAAGAGTGGGAGAGGCAATACTAATCTCAGACAAAATAGACTTTAATGTAAAATCCACCATCGTGGACAAGGATGGTCACTATTTATTGATGAAAGATTCAATACATAAGCAGGACATAGCAATATTAAATATTTATGCACCCAATACCAGAGCATCTAAATACATTGAAAAAACACTGACAACATTGAAAAACGAGATAGATCATGCCACAATAATTGGTGGAGACTTCAATACTCCATTTTCAGTAATGGGCAGACCATCCGTATAAAAACTCAATAAAGACGCAAAAGATCTTACTGTGACAATTAAACAAACAGAACTCATTGACATATACAGAACTTTTTATCTATCAACAGATAAATACATCTTCTCCAATGCACATGGAACATTTTCCAGAATAGATTATATGTTCTGACATAAAGCAAGTGTCAGCAGAATCCAAGCCATTGAATTATTGCAAAATGTCTTCTTGGATCATAAAGCCATAAAAGTTGAAATCAGTAGCAGAAAATACATAGGTAGACATTTGAACTCATTGAAATTGAACAACACTTTGCTCAAAAATTCAAAGGTTGTGGAAGAACTCAGGGACAAAATAAATTTATGGAATCAAATGAGAAGGAAAACACATCCTACCAAAGCCTTCGAGATAAAGCAAAAGCAGTGCTCAGAGGTCAACTTATCTCTATAAATGTACACATCCAGAAGGAAGAAAGGATCCAAACCAAGGAATTAACCCTACAGCTTGAACATGTAGAAGGAGAGCAACAGAGGAACCCCTCAGGCACCAGAAGAAAACATCATAAAGATTAGAGTAGGACTAAGTTAACTAGAGAATAGAAGAACAACTGAAAAAATTAACAAAATCAAACCCTGTTGTTTCGAAAAGATCAAAAAAATTGATAAACCATTGGCTAAACTTACAAAAGAAAAACAGGAGAGAAAACAAATAAGCCAAATAAGGAAGGATATGGGAGATGTCACAACAGGCCCAACTGAAATAAAAAATATCATAACAGAATACTATGAAAGATTGTACTCTAACAGATTTGAAAACTTACAGGAAATGGAGAAATTTCTATGTTCATATCACCTACCAGAATTATCACAAGGAGAAATAGAACAACGTAAAAAACCCATTACAAAGTAGCCAAGCCAAGTGCCGTCGAGTCGAGATTGAAAAAGTCATTAAAAAAACAAACGAAAAAACTACCAACCTAAAAAAGCCCTGTCTCAGATGACTTCACGGGAGAATTCTACCAAACTTTTAGAGAAGAGTTCACTCCAGTACCACTGAGACTATTTCACAGCACAGAAAGGATGGGATACTCCCAAATTCATTATATGAAGCCAACATAACTCTGAAGCCAAAGCCATGGAAAGATCCCACAAAAAAAGAAAATTACAGACATTACTAATGAACCTAGATGCAAAAATCTTCAACAAAATCCTAGATAATAGAATTCAACAACATATCAAAGAAGTAATTCGTCGTGACCAAGTTGGATTCATACCAAGGATGCAAGGTTAGTTCAACCTCAGAAAAACAATTAATGTGATCAACCACATAAATAGCACAAAAGATAAGAATCACTTGATTTTGTGAATTGATGCAGAAAAGTCATTCGACAAAATCCAGCACCCATTCATGCTAAAAACTCAGCAAAATAGAAATAACAGGGAAATTCTTCAACACAATGAGTGTCTCTGCAAAGGCAACCTCCTACATCTTTCTGAATGGAGAAAGACTGAAAGAATTTCTCTTGAGGATGGAAACTAGACAAGGATGTCCACTCTCACCACTTCTCTTCAACATTTACTAGAGGTTCTAGCCAGAGCAACTAGACAAGACAAAGAAATAAAGGTATTCGCATCAGCAAAGAAGTAAAAATCTCCATATTTGCAGATGATATGATTGTATATGTAGAGAATCCTAAAGAATTCATAAGGAAACTGGGAACTAATGGAAGAGTTCAGCAAAGTATCAGGATCTAAGACAAACATAAGTAAATCAGTAGGATTTCTTTACACTAGCAAAGAGATCATCAAAGAAAAAATCACAAAATCAATACTATTTACTATAGCCCCCAAGAAGATAAAATATCTAGGAATAAATCTAGCTAGTGAAATAAGAGACTATACAGAGACAACTACAAGACCTTACTACATGAAATCAAGAGAGACTTACATAAAAGGAGAAACCTACCCTGCTCATCAATAGGAAGATTTAACATTGTGAAAATGTCTGTTTGATCCAAAGCGATCTGCATATACAATGCAATCCCAATACAAATTTCAGTGTCAGTTTTTAATGAGATCTTTGTTTGGAAAGGGAAGAAACCCTGGATACACAAAACACTACTGAGGAAGAGTAACACAGTGAGAGGCCTCACACTACCTGATCTTAGAACCTGCTATACTGGCACAGTAGTCAAAACAGCCTGGTAGTGTACAAAAAGAGACATATAGACTAAGGGAACAGAGTTAAGACCGTAGAGATGCCACCATCCTCTTATGAACAGTTGATATTCGACAAAGGGCCTAAGATTGTAAACTGGTGTAACAACAGTCTCTATAACAAATGGTACTAGCAAAATTGTATATCCATCTGCAAAAAATAGAAAAAAAAATCAGTGCTGTTGAGTTGGGTTCGACTCATGGCGAGCCTAGAAGCCAGAGTAGAACTGCCCCTAGAGTATTCAAGGAGAGGATTCGTATCTCACATCTTACACCAAAAGTAACTCAAAATGGATCGAAGATCTAAATATCAAACTTAAAATAATAAAGATTATGCAAGAAAAAATAGAGTCAGCAATGGGAGTTTTAATTCAAGCTTAGATAAGGACTTCCAAATCTGACAAGCAAAGCACGACCGACAGAAGAGAAAATAGATAAATGGAAGCTATTTAGAATCAAACACTTTTGCTCATCCAAAGACTTTATCAAAATAGGTAAAAGATCACCTACAGAATGGGAAAAAATATTTGGCAACTATATATGGGATGGAAGTCTGATCTCCATAATCTACAAGGTACTGTAAAATATGAACAAGAAAAAGGTAAATAACCCAATTATGTGATGGGCAAAGAAGATGGACAGGCAGTCCACCAAAGAGGACATCCAGGCAGCCAAAAGACACATGAGGAAATGCTCACGATCATTAGCTATTAGAGAAACCCAAATCAAAGAATTCCACAATGAGATACCATCTCACCCCAACAAAGTTGGCCATGATCCAAACAACTCAAAACAATAAATGCTGGATAGGCTGTGGAGAAATCAGAACTCTCCTACACTGCTAGTGCAATTTCATAATGGTACAACATTTTGAAAACCAACTTCCTTAAAAACCTGGAGATATATATATATATATATATATATACTATTTGATTTAGTAATCACACTGTTCAGAATGTATTCTACAGGAACAAAGGCTGTCACATGAACAGATGCATGCACATGAATGTTTATGGGAACATGGCCCACAGTAGCAAAAAGATGGAATTGACCCGGATGCCCATCAACGGATGAATGGATAAATAAACTATGGTACATCTACTCAATGGAACACTATGCAATGATAAAGAACAATGAAGCATCTCATAACCTGGTTTCGACTGAAAGGCATTATGCTGAGCGAAATCAGTTAGCAACAAAATGACAAATATCACATGAGACCCCTGATGTAAGGACTTAAAAATAGACTTATGTATGGAAGAAAAGACTCTGACAGCTGCAAGCATGAGGAAGGAGGGAGATGGTTCATCATAGATTAGATAGTTGATAGAAATTTGACTGAGTGGAAGCAGTGACAGCACACAGTAGAAAGATCAACTTAACTGGACTTGAACATAAACTGAAAACTCCTCTAATCTTAACCCAATATTGCAAGGATAGAGTAGCAGGGCGGGGGTCTGAGGACCATCGTCTCAGGGAACATCGAGGCTATTTGGCATAACTAGTCTATTGCTAAGAGAGTCTTCTGCACTCCATATTGGTGAGTGGTGTCTGGGATCTTAAATGCTATCAAGTTGCCCTCTGAGACACACCAAATGGTCTCAGCTCACCTGGAACAGATGGTCACCGAGAACAAAAAAGACAGAAGGTAAAAAGAACCCAGGAGACGGAAGCACCCATGTGAAAGGGTGACTATATCAACATGTGACCAGAAGAACCAGATGGTGCCCGGCCACCACCAAAGACGGCCATGATTTAGCACACAATGTTTCTCATGTGGCAACATGAGAAAAAGAGGGGTACAGCTCAAGAACTCTACTAAAAGACCACAGTTGATGGTACAGTGGCCTGGACCCTAGTCCTGCAGCTGCCCCTGACCAGAGAATACTACTGAGGTCAACTCTTAACACAAAAATGTACTGGACTCAGGAACACAGTGTGACCACCTGATGTGTGTACTTTATGGTTCTGTGCATTTACAGGATGCTGTCCTACTGGTCTCTTTCTAGATGGGAGAGGAGAAGATGAAAAAGAGGGGGCAGGAGATTGTTAAGAGGATACGAACAAAAAAGAAGAAGTGTGCTGTCACCAGGCAAGGAGAGCAGAAGGAGCTGCAGATAGCCAGGCATGAAAATTTAATTTGGACTGTATACTTTCACGTAATCAGAAAAAAAAGAAAAAAGAAAACTTAACAGTTAAAGAAAAAAAGGCACTTAGCTTAGTAATTGACACATACCATCTTTTTAAGGCACATTTGTCAGCTGGTCCTTTGGTAAGGAGACACAGTACTTAACCTACTACACCACCAGGATTTCCAGTTTTCCCATTAGTTAGAAATAAGCGGTCTCACAGTTAAGTCTGTGAACTTCATTGTTCCAAGTACTACATACCTCATTGCTGAGTATCACTACGGTCACCTTCAAAGTACTTCCCTTGGGAAGCTATGTACCTATGCCAGTGCCTAGTCAACCTTTCAAAGCAATTTTGGGACTCTTTCTGGAATGGTCCTTGTACGTGGTAGCACGGTGACAAGTTCGTAAACTTAGTTGTATACTTGTCTGTGAGGGAGTTTTTAGCCAGTAAACAAATAAGTGTATTGAAGCACCCACCCTACTTACCTTATCTGCCCCCCAGTGACTTTTTTCTTTACCCAAAGATAAAGGAAATATTTAAAGGAAGAAACTGATGGCATTCAGGACATCGAGGCTAATACAATGACGGCTCTGATGGCCATTCCAGGAAATGAACTCCAAAATTGCTATGAAGGGTGGACTAGACAGTGGCATCAGTGAATGACTTCCCAAGGGGAGTACCTTGAAGGTGACTGTAGTGATATTCAGCAATGAGGTATGTAGCACTTTTTCTAGGATGAATTTGCAAACTTAATTGGCAGTCCTCATATATAGCATCTGCTGTATAGCTTCCCTTCCCATTGTCATCAAATTAAGGAGCTCTGCTTTTTCGTGAAATATACCCAAACAGTTATCATTTCTGAGCTAAGGGTTGGCTTGGGACCATATTTCCCAAAGTGTGCTCATGGTAGTATTAACTTTCATCCATGAGGTACCCCTTTAGTTCCTGTAGAAATGGAAAGTACTGGGCCATCTCCATTCTTCAAGTCATCCTGTCTACTGATTTGACTTCAATCACAACTGCTTTCTTAATCAGATTCTTCTGGGTGGTTTAGGGGAATTGAAGCAAGTACAGTCCAACAGTTGTCACTGAGCACTTGTCTGAAGCCAGTGTAGCTTTTTCCTTTTTGCCAGTTAACTTCATGAGGTTATTCAAGACAGCGTGGAGGTTTGGTAAAAGTGAGAAGGAATATTTAAACCAACTAAACTTCAGTTTTGGAAGAAGAGGCATAACTGGTGGATTAAGTGTTACTGCCAGAGACTGTAGTAGGTCAGATCTTAGGCCATGAAGGATCATAATACAGCTGACGGGGGAACAGGGAGTCAGATGAGGTTTTGGGGCTTTGGAATTTGGCCCCAAGAAGTCTGCTAGTCTGAGAAGTTTTGTGAATTAGCTCCACCTCACTCAGTGGTGCTTGTGGACAGTTGACCTCTAGGCCATGAAACTTATCCTATGCAGAATCTGTGCTGCCACTCTTCAACTCTGATGGGATAAAATGAATTAGGACTTGGGATGCTACAGACATGCTAACCATTTTACCAGTATTGCTCAAATCCATCAGCTCTTTTGACTGATTGATAAGTACTGTTCCTAAGATGTGGTATGACAGCTTCACAATTTTATATGGCAGTTTTGATGATAAAATTGTGGCTTTTCTCTGATGAGACAGTTTGGAATGTCTTGGAGGCGTTTCTCCAGTGAACTGCATCGAAGCAGGAAGTTCTTCAAAGTTCTACAAAGAAATCAATCATTGGGAAGAGCAGGGAGTTTTCTCTCTGTGGTAGTGAAGCAATTTTGGTAAGACATTAGGGAGAAGAGAAAGACATTCTGGAAGCTGGTGTCAGATAACAGGCCAGGACTGAGTTTGCACTCAGTGGAAGAAGATGAGCATGACACTTGTAAACACTATAGGGAATATTTCAGTTGAGCTGACAGCCTTTGGGAATGGATTCCTTTTAACAGTTTAATGACTGGGAGGATGTGAGCAGTCATTTTCTTCCTCCCACTTCAGGGACACCATGTGGCTAAGTGGAAGTAGAAACAGTGCCAAGTACCTGGAGGTCCTTGACCTAGTTTCCCTGGTTACTTTCTATTGCTGCTAGACCTTACCTATCAAATGATTCATTTAAAACATTTTCATATGTTGAGTGGGGTGGTAGAATCCTTTATTAAAGTTATTCAGAGAAATGTGAAATCTGAACAGTGTTTTGGTTTAATACCTTGCTTTTAGAAAATACTGCTTGTGGTGTCTTAGGAGGAGAAAACTAAATAAAAACAAAACACAGGCTCACACAACCTTATTTATCCACATGAGGAAACTGTGGGTTAGGGAAGTTGGGTAATTTACCCGACGTCATACAGCACGTAAGTGGTAAAGCTGGAATTAGAATCCAAGGTTGTCAGAATCCAGAGCTTGCATTCTTTTTTAAAAAAAAAATTGATTAAGTGAAAGTGTACAATCTAAATCAATTTTGCATGCCTCCCTGTCTGCAACTCCATCTTCTCTCCTCACACTGTGACAGCACACTCCTCCTTTTCACTCTTTACTTCTAGTATCCTCTTAATGAACGCCAGTCCCCTCCTCACCACCTTATCCTCTCCCATCTAGAAAGAAACTAGTAGGAAGCCTCCTATAAATGTAGAAAACCATAAAATACACACACCACATGCTCATACTGTGTCCTTGAGTCCAGTCCATTCTTGTCTGAAGAATTGACCTTCGTACTGGTTTCAGATTAGGTCCAGCAACAAGTCTAGGGACCAGGCTGTTGGACCATCAATTCTGGTGCTTTAGTAGAGTTCTTGAAATGCCCACCTCTTTTTCTCATGCTATATTAGGGACTCTACATTGTGTCTGCCTTCACAACTGGCTTTGGTGGTGGCCAGACACCATCTGATTCTTGTGGCCTCATGCTGATGCAGTCTGCCATTTATATGGGTCCTTCTGTCTCCTGGGCTCATTTTTCCTCATGTCTTTGATGTTCTCAGTCATCATCTGTCCCACATAGGTTGGGACCATTTGATGTTCCTCAGATGGTAGATTGATAGCTTTTAAGATCACAGATGTGACTCACCAATACAGAGTGCAGAAGACTCTCAGCAAAAGCTTAGCTATGCCAATTGACCTCAGTGTCCGCTGCAAACATGGTTCCCAGATCCATGTCTCTGCTTCTCTATCTTTTGGGTTTAGTGTAGAAAACCTTTCAGTTTATGCTGTAGTCCAGCTGATTTGTCCTCTACTGCATGCTGTCACTCCCTTCACCTAACCATATTTCTACAGACTATCTAATCTATGAATATCCCTCTCCCTCCACACCCTTGTAGCTGTCAAAGAGTCTTCTGCACATAAGTCCATTTCTAAGTCCTTATAGTAGAGGTCTCATTAATGCTTGTCATTTTGCAGCTGACTGATTTCACTCAACATGACGTCTTCTAGTTGAAAACAGGCTATGAGATGCTTCCTAGAATCATTATTGTTCTTTATCATTGCATAGTGTTCCATTGTGTACATGTACCATAGTTTGCTTATCCATTCATCTGTTGATAGGCACCTAGGTTGATTCCATCTTTCGCTATTGTGGACTATGCTGCAATAAACATTCGTGTGCATGTATCTGTTCGTGTGACCACCTTTATTTCTGTAAGATATATTCCAAGCAGTGGGATTACTGGACTATATGGTATTTCTATTTCTAGGTTTTTAAGAAAGTGCCACATCGCTCTCCAAAGAGGTTGTACCATTTTGCATTCTCATCAGCAGAGTAGGAGTTTCAGTCTCTCCACAGCCTCTCCATCATTTGTTGTTTTGTATTTTTTTTTATTATTGTCAATCTTGTTGGGGTGAGATGGTATCTCATTGTAGCTTTTTTTTTTATGACTGAGTGAAAATATACATTCCCATATAAATTTACATGCCCACCTATATGCAGCTTCCACTGCTCTCCCTGCCCGGTGACAGCACATTATTCCTCTCTGTTCCATGCATGTCTCATCTTCCCAACAGTTTCCTTTCCCCTCCTATCCACCCACTTCCCTTACTCTAGCCAGAAGTCAGCAGGATGGTATCCTATAGATGCACAGAACTATAAAGTGCATCCAATATATGGTCACTCTGCATCGCCAAGTCCATTTTTTGATTTGGGTTTCTCCAATAGCTAATGATCATGAACATTTCCTTATGTGTCTTTTGGCTGCTTGGATATCTTCTTTGGTGAAGTGGTTGTCCATTTGCTTTGCCTATTGTTTAATTGGGTTATTTGCCTTTTTCTTGTTCATGTTTAGCAGTACTTTGTAGGTTATGGAAATCAGACATCAATTTGATATGTAGTTGCTGAATATTTTTTCCCCATTCTGTAGGTAGCCTTTTAACTCTTAATAAAGTCTTTGGATGAGCATAAGGGTTTGACTTTTAGTAGCTCCCATTTATCTATTTTCTCTCCTGTTGTTTGTGCATTGTTGGGCAGATTTTGTAGTGTGCCTATGCCATGTATTAGAACTTCCGTTTTTGTCCCTATTTTTTTCTTGCATGATTATTATTGGTTTTAGGTTTGATATTTTGGTCTTTGATCCATTTTGATATAGTTTTTGTGTAAGATGTGAGATATGGGTCTTGTTTCAATTTCTTGCAGATGGATATCCAATTTTGCCAACACCATTTGTTAAAGAGACTGTTTCTACCCCAGTTTACAATCTTTTGGCCTTTGTTGAATATCAAGTGTTCATAGGAGGATGGTGATATTTCTTGATTTTCTATTCTGTTCCATTGGTCTGTGTCTCTTTTTGTACCAGTATCAGGCTGTTTTGACTTCCACGGCAGTGTAAGGTGAGGTCTTCTAATGTTTTCCTCTTCTTCAGTAGTGCTTTAATTATCCAGGGTTTCTTCCCTTTCCAAACAAGGATAGTGATTTGTTTCTCCATCTCATTAAAAACTGACACTGGAGTTTGTATTGTGGTTGCATTATATATGTAGATCACTTTAGGTAAAATAGACATTTTCACAATTCTAAGTGTTCCTATCCATGAGCAAAGTAGATTTCTCTACTTAAGTAACTCTCTTTTGGTTTCTTGCAGTAAGGTCTTCTAATTTTCTCTGTATAGGTCTTTTCTCTGGTTAGATTTATTCCTGGGTATTTTATCTTCTCAGGGTCTATAATAATGGTATGCATTTGGTGATTTCCTCTTTAATGATCTCTTTGTTGGTATAAAGGAATCCTACTGATTTACTTATGTTTATATTATATCCTGATACCTTGCTGAACTCTTGTATCAGTTCCACTAGTTTACCTATGGATTCTTTAGGGTTCTTTGTGTATACGATCATATCATCTGCAAATAGGGATATTTCTGTTACTTTTTCATCCATGTAGATGTGCTTTATTTCTTTGCCTCGTCTGATTGCTCTGGCCAGATCCTCTAGTACAATGTTGAATAGAAGTGGTGACAGTGGGCAGCCTTGTCTAGTTCCCATTCTCGGGGGAATTTTTTCAGTTTCTCTCTATTTGTGATGATGTATGTGGTTGGCTTTTATAGATGTGCCTTCTTGCATCGAGGAATTTCCCTTCTATTGCTATTTTGCTGAGAGTTGTTATCATGAATGGGTGTTGGACTTTGTCAAATGCCTTTTCTGCATTAATTAACAAAATCAGATGATTCTTATCTTTTGTGTTATTTATGTGGTTGATCACATTAATTGTTTTTCTGATGTGGAATCAGCCCTGTATCCCTGGTATGAATCCAACTTGGTCATGATGAATTATTTTTTTTGATATGTTGTTGTATTCTATTGGCTAGGATTTTGTTGAAGATTTTTACATCTAGGTTCATGAGAGATATTGGCCTGTAATTTTCTGTTTTTGTGAAATCTTTCCCTGGCCTTGGTATGAGGGTTATGCTGACTTCATAGCATGAATTTGGGAATATTGCAGTCTTTTCTATGTTGGTAAATAGCTTCAGTAATATTGGAATTAACTCCTGTCTAAAAGTTTGGTAGACTTCTCCAGGGAAGCCATCTGGGCCAGGACTTTTTTTGGTTTATAGTTTTTTGATTACTTTTTCAGTTTCTTCTTTTGTGATGGGTTTATTAAGTTGTTCTGTTTCTCCTTCTGATAATTATGGCAGGTGCTGTGAATCTAGAAATTCATCCATTTCAAAATTGTTAGAGTACAATTTTTCCTAGTATTCTGTTTTGATACTTTTGATGTCTGTTGGGTCTGTTGTGACATCTATCTCATTTCCTATTCATTTTATTTGTTTCCTGTTTTTCTTTTGTAAGTTTAGCCAGTGGTTTATCAATTTTGTTGATCTTTTCAAGAAAACAGCTTTTGGTTTTGTTAATTATTTCAGTTGTTTTTCTGTTCTCTAATTTGTTTAGCTCTGCTCTGTTTTTATTATCTGATTTCTTCTTGTGTTCGAGGGGTTCTTTTGTTGTTCTCTTTCTACTCGTTCAAGTTGTAGGGTTAATTCTTGGGTTTAGACCCTTTCTTCATTCTGATGTGTGCATTTATAGATAAACTGACATTTAAGCACTATTTCTGCTGTATCCCATGGTTTCTGGTAGGATGTGTTTTCAATCTCATTTGATTCCATGAGTTTCTCTATTGCAGTCTTGATTTCTTCTATAACCCATGAAAATTTGAGCAAGATATTGTTCAATTTTCATGAATTTGAATTTCTACCCATGTTTTTTCTGCTGTTGATTTCAGCTTTTATGGCTTTGTAGTCTGTGATGATGCCTTGTAATAATTCAGTGACTTGGATTTTGTTGAGACTTGCTTTATGGCTGAATATGTGGTCTATTCTGGAGAATGTTCCATATGCATTGGAAAAAAGTGTACTTACCTGTTGTTGGGTATATGTTTCTGTACATGTCAGTGAGGTTTAATTGGTTGATTGTCGCAATAAGACCTTCTGCATCTTTATTGAGCCTTTTTCTGGATGATCTATCCATTACTAGAAGTGGACTGTTGAAGTCTCCTTCTATTATTGTTGAGTAATCTATCTCATTTTAAAATGTTGTCAGCATTTGTGTGATGTATTTAGATACTCTGGTTTTGGGTACAGAAATATTTAATATTGTTATATTGTCCTTGAGAGTGAGGTGCTGTGCTAACAATACATAAAATGTGGAAGCCATTTTAAAACTATAACTGGATAGAAGACTGACAAGGAATCGAGGAGAACTTCTAACACTGAAGAAGGTACAGATGGTAAGAATTGAGCAATAGAGGACCGGTGGCAGGAACAGCAGCAGCAGGAACAGCAGCAGCAGCAGAACCAGAGGCAGAGCTGGAACCGACCCATGGAGAAAGAGAGCTGACTGCTTGTGCACAGATGCTTCCTGGAGGAACAGGGTGCTTCCGGGCACTTGAATTGGTGGAGCTAGCCTTGCTGACCCACGGAGCAAGAGACCTGAGTGCTTTTGTGCAGGAACCTTTCTAGCAAGAGTGGGGTGCCTCCGGGCACTTGAATCAATGGAGCTACAGAGCTTTGGAACACTTTCCCCTGCAGGGCAGATGCGGGCCTGAGGCCTGGACCATACAGCCATAGGAAGCAGAAGATGAAGAGACAAACTGCACAAGAAACTGAGCTGCCTCAGTCTCAAAAGTTATGGTCATGACCTCAGGGGTTTCGAAGGGTGGAACCATGGCATTCCGTGTTTGTAAGGGTGAAATTGCCACTCAGTTGGGCTTAGGGTGCACTTCATCCAATGGGGCAGAGTTTCTGTCCAAGTGGACCTTGAAGGCAAAGCTGTAGCACAGGGCTGGGGGTCTCTGCTCAGAATCCAGAGAGTGTGGCCAAGACCTAGAGTCTGGAGGGAAGGGCCACTGTGTAGAATGTCTCAGAAAATGTAAGAGTATTTCCAAAGCTTTGAGGGCTAACATAATGTGTTCTGCTGACTTGCTTGTTCTCTATTAGTGCCTTCTTTCCCTGAAGTTTCTCCCATTTGTAATGGAATGTCTAACTTGTGCCTGTTCTGCCATTGTACCTTTGGAAACAGATACATTGTATTCCAGGTTTCATAGATGTAAAGGAATTTTTAAATTTTGGACTTGGGACTGATTTAAGACTTCTATCATATGGGATGTACGTGACTTTGCTGTGATGGGATGAATGTGTTATGTGTGATTTTTGGGGTGCTGAAGGGTGGGATGCCATGGATTGAATTGTGTCCCCCCCAAATATGTGTAGCCATATGGCTGGGCTATGATTCCCAATATTTTATGATTGTCCTCCATTTTGTGATTTTTTCCTATGCTGTATGTTAAAGGATTAGGGTGGGGTTGTAAATCCCTTCATAGGATCCCCTCCCTGCTCCACTGTAAAGGGAGTTTCCCTGGAGTATGGCTTGCACCACCCTTAATCCTTTCATCCTTCAAGAGATAAAAGGAAAGAGAAGAAATCAGAGAATTGGGAACCTCACTCCACCAAGAAAGCAGCACTGGGAGAAGAGCACGTCCTTCAGACTTGAGGTTCCTGTGTCCAGATGCTCCCTAGACAAAGACTGATGCAATACCAGACTTTCCTCCAGAGCCGACAGGGGGAAAGCCTTCTCTGGAGCAGACATCCTGAATTTGGACTTGTAGATTACAGGACTGTGTAAGAATAAACTTTCCTTTGTTAAAGCCATTCACTCTGTGGTATTTCTGTTAGAGCAGCCATAGCTGACTAACACACTCCTTATGTATTGAAGCTTTCAGCAATGAATAGTGACCATCCTTGTCCACAATGGTGGATTTTACTTTAAAATCTATCTTATCTGAAGTTAGTACTGCCACTCCTGCTCTTCTTTGCATGTTGTTAGGTTGGTATATATTTTTCCATCCTGTGATTTTCAGTTTGTTCATATATTTGAGTCTAAAGTTTGTTTCTTATAAGCAGTGTATAGACAGATCATGATTTTTGATCCAAGATGTTACTCTCTGACTCTTTATTGGATCATTCAATCTGTTTAGATTCAGTGTGATTACAGATAGATATGTGTTTAGTGCTGTCATTTTGGTGCCTTAATTGTTGTTGACATTTTCTTTGTTCCATTTAATGTTCTGTTCTGGGTTGTTTTTCTTGGTGGGTTTTCTTTTCATCCTTTTTCAGTGTTGGTTTTGTGTCTTTTGAGAATCCAGTAGTATGTTTCTTGTTTTAATATGTAGTATTGTTAGTTTGCTTTGTGGCTACTGCTCTTTCCTCCTTAATGTTCTAAGTTTAACTATTCTTTAACTTTTGCATATCTTCTTAACTTCTTCTCCGTCTGAAAGGGCTATAAATGCTGTAATATATCACTCTTTATATTGTGATGATACCATAGTTTAGATGTTAAAATCTCTGTTTGCCTAATTTTAAGATTTTAGCTTTGATTGAGTGTTGTGATTTCCCTAACTGAGTAGGCCTCTGGATGCTGTGTCCTGAATTGCATCCTTTGGCATACATCTGATGTTACTGATATTCTTATCAAAGAGCTTCTTTCAATATTTCCTGTAATTTTGATTTGTTTTTTGTGAAGTCTCTAAGCTTCCGTTTATCTGAGAATGTTTTAATTTCACCGTGATCTTTCAGAAACAATCTTGGGTGATATATAAATCTTTTTGGAAATTTTTCTGCTTCAAGGCTTTGTATGTGTCATGCCATTACCTTCTTGCCAACATGGCTTCTGCTGAGAAGTCAGAGGACAGCCTACAAGGCTTCACTTTGTATGTTAGTTCAGCTTTAAGCCTAGTTGCCTTTAAGAGCATCTCATTATGTTGCATTTTATTAATCTTGATTATAATACTCCTTGGTGTCTTTCTTTTGGAGTCTACCTTTTGTGGAAGTCAATAAGCGTCTTGAATATCTATGTTCTCTTCTGTCTTGAAGTCAGGGAAGTTTTCTGTCAGCAACTCTTCAAGAATTCTCTCTGTATTTTCTGCTATCCTTCCATGTTCAGGAACTCCAGTTACTCATAGATTATTCCTCTTGGTACAGTTCCTCATGCTGCTTCATTTTCCTCGATTCTTTTTTCTGATTTCTCCTCATAAATGCTGCTGTCAGTTACTTTATCTTCAATCTCACTAATTCTGCATTTCATTGCCTCAGTCCTGCTCTTTTGGCTTTGCAATGAATTGTCTAATTCTTTAATTTTATTACTGATCTGCTGGATTTTGTGTCATTGATGTTCTACCAGTTCATATAGCTTGTTTAATTTATCATTTTGTTCTGCTGCACTTTGTTTAATCTCTAGAAGAGCTCTATGTGTAATTCTTTTGTATTCCACCTCTGACAATTTCAGGAAGTCTTCCTCATCTGGGAAGCGTTTTGATTTTTGATTTTGGGAGTTTTCCAGAACTGTGGTGATCACTTTATTTAAATGATTAGTTATGGATCGTTGTCTTTGTGCCATCAAAAAGCTATTCGGCTTCTCTGGTGTTGCACCAGTAGCAGCTGTGTTGTAGCTCTAAGAACAGAGTGAGTAAGGACACTACTAGACTTGGCCACTGACCACTGCTGCATTCTCTAGGTGCAGCTGACTTATGTACAGCTTCTGGTGAGACAGAAACTGTTGAGTCCCACATGCTGCTCCAGTTGGTTGCTAGCCCTGTCTGAGCCCTCAGAGGTGGGAGGCCCCACCTCCTGACTGATAAAGATGGCGACCTACTAATGCTGATTCTCTAGAGTCACACCAGCAGACATTATGGTGTAGCCCAGAAAAGGGAGGAGAAAAGGGTGCCACCACACTCAGCTGTCAGCCACCACTGCATTCTCTAGATGCACTTATCTTAAAAGCTACTTTTCCGCTGAGAGAGATACTGTGCAGCAGCAGCCAGTAGCAGTCAGGCCCTCAGAGGTGTCAGGCTCTGCCTCCTAGCTGATAAAGATTGTGTTCTACTTATGGAGTCTCTTAGTGGCCCATCAGCAGATGCTATGGTGTGGCTCAGTGAAGGGAGGGAGAAATGGTGCTACCACACTTGGCCGCCAACCACTGGTGCATTCGCTAGATGCAATTTTCATGAGGACTGCTTTTCTGCTGAGAGAGACACTGTCCAACAGTAGCCAGTATCAGGTGGGCCCTCAGGGTTGGCTGGCCCTGCCTCCTAGCTGACAAAAATGGCAACCTACTTGTACAGTCTCTCAGGGGCTACCTCTGCAGACACTATGATGTGACTCAAAGAACTGAGTGGTAAGGGCACTCCCACACTTGGCTGCCAGCTGCCACCATGTTCTCTAGGTATGATTTTCTTAAAACTTTTATGCTGGGAGAGGCACTGTCCTGTCAGGCACTGTTGCTCAGCATGGCAGCTGGCCCTATCCAGACCCTCAGGTGTGGTTGACTCACGTCTCAGTGGACTAAGATGCCATCCTTCCTGACTTATCTCTCCTGTGCTGAGCCAGCAGTGTCTATGGTGCAGCTCAGAGAAGTGGGATGGATACTGGTACCCTTGGTCACCAGCTGCTGCTGGGTTCTCTGGATGTAACTGTCTTAAGCACAGCCTCTCTGCTGTGAAAGATGCTGTCTTACTTAGGCTCTGCAGCTCAACATGGCAGCCACCCCCTGCTAGACTCTCATGCTCGGCAGTCCCAATCCCAGTCTCCTGGTTAACAAAGATGGTGTCCATGCCTATAAGCCTCTCAGCTGCTGCCCCAACAGAAGCAGGACTCTGTGCTGCTGTCTCACCTTTGACAAAGGTAGTTTTCACCTTTCTGTTGCCCAGTCTGATCTCCCAACCCTACTCCGGATCTTGGGGCTCCCAGTATGTCCACTCTGCTCTTTTTGATTGTCTTTCTAGGCCTTAGTCCTCAGAGGGAATTAAGGAGAGGTGTAACTATTCTGCTATCTTGGCTACGCCCCCCAGAGCTTGCATTCTTAACTACAAAGCTGTACTGTTTTTTTACTTGGGGTGTGACCTTCCCTGAAGCAAATATGACTCAGGAAACAGTTTGCTCATATAAAGTACAGTTTCCCTATATGAAGTTAAGAGAAAGCCCAATTTCAGTTAAGTGTAATAAAAACAAAATGGATTTTCTGGGTTGAGTTTTCCAGTTAACTGAGAACATTTATGGATATTTATTTCACTCTTTGTTCTCTTGGTGCTGGTTGCAGAGTTATTAGCAATAAATGCAAGCCTCAATGTGTAAGCATTTTTCAAGCCTAGCCATTGCTGTGATCACATTGGCCAAAACAAGTTAAATGGCTGAGTCCAGACTCAAAAGGTAGAGAAATGTTTTGCCTGGGATGGCAAAGTTACCAAGGAATCCTTAGACAAATTGAGACCCATTATTAAAATGATTTACCACATCTAATTACTTTGTCTCACTTAGTTTTAAAGGTTTACTCTTTAACCATATACACTTGCTTTCTCTTCCTTGGATGTACTAGTCTGAGGGTGTTTCAGATTTCTGTGCCCTTCCTTGTGTAATTCTCTCTGCTTGAGAAACTTCCACCTTCTAGTACCACTGTTTAGCTGGTTCATACTGCTCTAGGTTTCCTAGTGCTGTTATATCACAAATACCACAAGTAGTTAGTTTTAACTAACAGAAATGTGTTCTCTTACAGTTTAGGAGGCAATCAGACACTGATTCAAAGGGAAGAATTCCTCTCTGTGTTGGCTTTGGGGAAGATCCTTGTCTCTTTTCAGCTTTTGGTGATTTTCATGTGGCATGGCAACTATTTTTCTCCATCTGTGTTTGCCTGATTCTGTGCCTGAACTTCCTTTATATCTCAAAAATAATTGGCTTAAACACACTGTTACCTTAAAACACAGATTCGTGCTGCCTGCCACAAAGCCAATACTGAGGCAGGTGAGGTGGGTGACCAAGAGGTTTGTATTGTTTATTGATGTACAAGAGACAAGGGAAATCCAGTCCTCAGAGCCTGTCCACCTTCTTCCATCAGGCTGAAGGTTTTTATTGGGCAGCTAAGGGTAAACATTAGGTGTGTGGGGTGTAAGAATATGGGCAGTTGGGGAGGGAAGAGCCCAGAGATGGACACAGGAGCCTGGAGCTGGAAGACATAGGCATCTGGAACCTGGAGTAGTTATCTGGGTAAGTGGTTGGAGATTGGCGCCTTCACCTGCTGCAATGATCTGGAGAGAACATAAAACAAACTGGCTGCAAAGATTTCATCTCTGTGGCTGGTGCATCACTTCCTTTCCTCCTAGCCTTGGTCACAAGTTGATGTGTAACTTCCCTGGGGCTAGGTAGTGTTAAGAAGCCAGGACTTTAAGAAAAACAGGTATACATGGAAAGAAATAGAGCTCAGTTCTTTACACTACCTACTTCAATACACTGTACTGGAGCTCTGGTGGTGTAGTGGTTAAGAGCTCATCTGCTCACCAAAAGGTCAGCAGTTCAAAGCTATCAGGTGCTCCTTCGAAACTCTATAGGGTAGTTCTGCTCTGTCATCTAGGGTTGCTATGAGTTGGAATCGACTGGATAACAACATTTTTAAAGATACTGATATAGCTTAATTAAAAAGCAAAGAAATATTGATTCTCAGTTGGGATATATCCACTTGTATACAGATTAAAATCTGGAACACTTATTTTGGAGAGGACACAGTTCAATATAAAACAATACCTATTCGTTTCTTAAAGGCCGTCTCCTGATTCTTCAACTCCCACTATACCCTGTGTGGAACACTATACTGTATTCATCTGTTTACACATCTATCTCCTCTTCCCAGTGTTAATCATTCTGATGACAAGCACTGCATTTTATTTTGTTTATGCAGCACTTAGCAATATACTTGCTATATAAACCAACTAAACCCACTGCCGCTGAGTAGATGCCAACTCAGTGACCCTATAGACAGAATAGAACTGCCCTATAAAGTTTCCAAGGAGTGCCTGGTAGATTTGAACTGCCAACCTTCTGGTTAACAGCCACAGCACTTAACCACTATGGCACCATAGCAACCCTAGAGGTCAGAGTAGAACTGCCTCATAGAGTTTTAGAGCAGGAGCTTACCAAATGAAACCCACTGCTGTCAAGTCGATTCTGATTCATAGCAACCCTATAGGACAGTGTAGAAGTGCCCCATAGATTTTCCAAGGAGTACCTGGTGGATTTGAACTACCAACCTTCTGGTTAGCAGCCATGGCACTTAACCACTATGCCACCAGGGTTAATACATGTATATAAAGTGAAGGAATAAATGAAGTGCTTCTCAATATTGTGATAACTGTGGTGCTGCTTTTTTTTTTTTTTTTGCAAGACTATCTTGAGATGTAGGGAGATACTACGGGATGTTATTAAAACCAAAATTAGGAAGCATTTGCTTAGCTGGACACTAGATGTAGCTATCACCCCACCTCTCGGAGAAGAATGTTTTATGTCCTCCATTTGATGTAAAAATACAGTCTCATAGGTATAAAGTGCTAAGTGAAGCAACAGAGGGGAAAGTTAAGAGTGTTGCCTAGCAATCAAACGTGTGTACCATATACTGTATTTGTGTTTCCATACGAAAGAGGTTGGAGAGATAGCTAACTTGCTAAAGAAATATGGTGACAGCCAGTTGTATCCAGAGATAAGAAAATGAAATGTGGTTCGTGATGTACGAGGGAAACTGAGAATGATTGAAAGTCTATGAACTTGTACGTTTTCATGTCTGTCAGCAGGAATTTTTCTTCTTCCTTCAAAGTGCCAGCCTTTTCATAAACAATCTTTATTCTTTACCCGCCTTTCAAAAACAAACAAAAAAATAAGCCCAGTATTTAATAGTCTTTGCTGAGAGAGAAGTATACACATTCCAATGTGTCAGTTTCCCAATTAGCCTAGCCTGACAGAGACCCTCACTTAGAAGACTGCCATGAAAGACCTACAAAGCTTTGGCTGCCCAGAGATTTCAGAGGCTTTCGTGGTCCCATCTCATTGTCTTCCACCAGTGTTGTCATCTTAAACTGAAAAAAGCAGTGGCTCCAGTGTGGCTTTCTGGTCTTGCTCTTGACTGCAGCAAGCTCCACCTTCTTTAGTCCCCTTTCAATCTTCACCTCCTGCATAAGCATTCACATTACTTAGCTCTCCTCTGGTTGGACGCAGGCAGTGCCTTTTTCCTCCAATGGTAGAGGTGTATCCAAGGGTGAAGTTCAGTGTTTTGAAAAAAGCTGGATACTGGGCAAGGTGAGGCTTAGGGGAAAAAAGTTACAAAACCAAATGCTAATATGTGCAGCTTTTTCAGTACATGACCTTCAAAGCTCATAGAAATCCTTGTCACAGCTTAAAACCCCAGACTCTGAAGCAGCTCTTTGTAGCAATTTGTTCTCAAGGATTTGAGAACTTGATTTTAATTGACCACGTTAGCTTATATTGTTTTTTTTTTCTCTACTACTTTCTCACCCCTTGTCCTTTATTCAGCTTTACAGGATGCCCACATTCAAACCAACACTTACCATTGTCTTCAAGGTTTTGAAGGTGATTCCTAAAATTTTATGGGCAGGAGCTGCCTCAGGAAGCCATTAAAAACTAAACTGAAAATTGTTTACTAGTAGAAACTGGGGAGATGGATAAGGTGTTGAAGGGCAAGTTTTTGGTGGGAGGAGCAACTTCCTCTAAAAGGTTAGAGGATGAAATGAGTTAAGAATAACTGGATTGCATGGATTGCATAGGACAGTATGATTTCCTGAGGAAAAATAATTCTTATGTGGGTCCTCCACAACACTGTTAGTAGTTTCTTGTGTATTTTTCTAGAATTTTCTTCTGTTACATAAGCAAATATGACTATGGGATATTGTGAATCAACCTGTGTCCTCCAAAAATACCTATCAATTTTTCTAGGCCAGTATTCCCAATATTGTATGGTTATCTTCCATTTTGTGAACTGATCTAATTATCCTCTGTTTTGTGATGTGTTGTAAATCTTGACTTCTGGATGTTAATTAGAGGCAGGACTAGGCTGTCAACTGAGGAATAGACTATATCTGTTATGTTAATGATGGAGGATTAGAGTGGGATTTATCTCGAGTCCCATCACTGTGACTTAAGTCACTACCTTTACACAAGTTATACCTTTTATCTTATAATTGATTAAAGGAGAGAGAAGCAAGCAGAGACAGAGGGGCCTTACTACCACCAAAAAGAAGAGACAGAAGTGGAGCACACCGTTTGGAGTTGGGGTACCTATGCTGAGAACCTCCTAAACCTAAGAGAAAATTGATGCTAAGACACATGGAGATATCCAAGGAACGCTGAGTTCACAGACATTGAAGGGAGACAAAGACCTTCCCCTAGAGTTGACAGAAAAAACTTTCCTCTAGAGCTGACACCTTGAATTTGGAATTCTAGCCTCCTAAACTGTGATAGAATAAATTTCTGTTTAATGCCATCCATTCATGTTATTTCTGTTATAGCAGCTCTAGATAACTAAGACATAGGATTATCTCCTAACTTTTTTTTTTACACAAATGTTTGTATAATATACATATCCTTTTTACTTTGTTTTGTCACTTTGCAACATACCTTTCCATGTCACATAGGGAGAACGGCTTCATTCATTTTTACAGTTGTATTCTACTATAATGTACGTGGTCTATTTATTTTCCCTCATGTGTTTGTGAGTGTATTTGTAAGATAAATTTCTAAAACTGGAAAAACTGGATCAAAGAGTTAATGAATCTGTAATAAGTTTGTTCTACATGTTGCCAAATTGTCCTCTGTAGAAGTGTACCAATTACACTCATCAGTGTTGTATGAGAATGGTTTCCTTTACAGTGTCACCAAGATAGAAAGTCACTAAACTTTTGATTTTTTGCTAGTCTAATACAAGAACCCCTGGCTGCATAGTGGTTAAGTACTACAGCTGTTAACCAAATGGTCAGCAGTTCAAATTCACCTGGTCCTCCTTGGAAACTCTATGGGGCAGCTACACTCTGTCCAATAGGGTCACTATGACTCAAAATTGACTCGACAGTAATGATTTTTAATGTTTTTTTAATAGAGAAAAAAGAGTATTTCAGCTCTTATTTTTCATACATTTTATTATAAGTGAGATTTCATATATATACATACCCAAAACCCAGTGCTGTCGAGTTGGATTTGACTCATGGAGACCCTAAAAGCCAGAGTAGAACTGTCCCATAGAATAGTCAAAGAGCACCTGGTGGATTTGAACTGCTGACCTTTTGGTTAGCAGTGGTAGCACTTAACCCACTACACCTCCAGGGTTTCCCATATATATATATAAAGCCACTTCTATTTCATTTTCAGTGAACTGTTGCATTCTTTGATTTTTTTTTTTTAACTATTGGATTGTTGAGCTTTTAATATATTGTAACAATCATTAGTATTTGAATCTCTTGAGAAGCCTACCTCTGATGATGCAAAAATTGTGATGTACAATCCCATTACACCTGCTTACTGGATACTAAGCTTCACACTATCTGGAGCAAACCTGGACTGAGGCGAAAGGAGTGTGAGGAGAGGTTACTTCCCTTGAGCAGAATCACTAAGCCAAGTGCCCTCGAGTCGGATCCGACTCATGGCGACCCTAGAGGCCAGGGCAGAACTGACCCCCAGAGTATTCAAGAGGAGTCACTAAGAAGAGTGCTTTTTAACAAACACTGTAAAGGTTGCATGCTGATTTTGATTAAACACACCACAGGAAGCAGTGTGAAAATGAGACCCATAGAGAAGACAGCTAAGGATGGTGCATGCCCACTCCCTGTGGCCAGCAAAGCTTCACCCTCTAGTTTAGTCCCTGATCCTATTTGGAAAGTGTTTATGGTTCTGTTCACTGATTACTGGTGAATAATTTTGTGACCGTGGACTTCTATGAGGTCTGACAGTTAAGTCCATGAACTTGTTTTAAGTGCTGCATACCTCATTGATGAATATCAGTACGGTCAACTTCGAAGTACTCCCCTTGGGAAGCTATGTACCAATGCCAGTGCCTAGTCCACTGTTCAAAGCAATTTTGGAACTGTTACTAGAATGGCCATTGTGCATGGTGGCACGGTGACAAGTTCGCAAACTGAATTGTATAGCTGTCTGTGAGGCAGTTTTAGCTAGCAAACAAATAACTGCATTGGAACACCCTCCCTACTCATCTGATCTGGACCCCAGTGACTTTTTTCTCAACCCAGAGACAAAGGAAATGTTGAAAGGAAGACGTTTTGGTGACATTCATTACATCAAGAGTAACATGATGACAGCTGTGATGTGCGTTCCAGAAAAAGAGTTCCAAAATTGCTTTGAAGGGTGCACTAGGCACTGACATCAGTGCATAGCTTCCAAAAGGGCGTATTTTGAAGGTGATCATAGTGCTATTCAGCAATGAGGTTAAGTAGCACTTTTTATAGGATGAGTTCGTGAACTTAATTGGCCATACTTGTATACCATAGTTTGTTTATCCATTCACTTGTTGAATGGGACCGAGATTGATTACATCTTTTTGCTATTGTGGACAGTGCTGCAACAAACATTCATGTGCATGTGTCTGTCTCTATGGCAGCCCTTACTTCTGTAGGATGTATTATTCCAAGCAGTGTGATTGCTGGATAATATAGTATTTCTATTTCTAGCTTTTTAAGAAAGTGCTATTGGCTAGAATTTTGTTGAGAAATTTTACATCTATATTCATGAGAAATATTGGTTTGCAGTTTTCTTCTTTTGTGGTGTCTTTGCCTGGATTGGAAACTCTGGTGGTGTAGTGATTGGGCTGCCAACCAATAGTTTGGCAGTTCGAATCCACCAGGCACTCTTTGAAAACTACATGAGGCAGTTTGACTCTGTTCCATAGGGTCTCTATGAGTCAGAATTGACTCGATAGCAGTGGGTTTGGTTTTTTGTTTTTGCCTGGTTTTGGTATTAGGGTTATACTGTCTTCATAAAACAAATTTGGAAGTATCTTTTCCTTGTCTTTGTTCCGAATAGTTGGAGGAGTACTAGTGTAAGCTCTTCTCTGAACCTTTGTTATAATTCTTCTGTGAAGCCATCTGGGCCAGGGCTTTTTTTTTCTTTTAAAACTCTTATCAGGTTTTCAATCTCATATGATTTTATTTAGATTTTCAGTGTCATTTTGTGTTACTCTGAATTGGTAGTGTGTTTCTAGAAATTTATCCATTTCCTCTAAAAATGAATAGACAAACCCTCTGCTGTTGAGTTGATGCTAACTTATTAAATTTGGTGGAGTATAGTTTTTCATAATACTCTGTTATGCTCCTTTTTATTTCCATTGGGTTTGTTGTAATGTTCCCCATTTCATTTCTTATTTGGGCTATTTGCATCCCCTCTTGCTTTTTTTGTTTGTTAGTTTGGCCGGTAGTTTGTTGCTCATGTTGATCCTTTCAAAGAACTAACTTTTGGTTTTGTCGATTCTTTCTGCTGTTTTTATATTCTCTATTTCACTTATTTCTGATCTTTATCATTTCCTCTCTGGTGCTAGTGGGCTTCTTTTGCTGTTCTCTACCTATGAGTTCAAGTTGTGTAAGTAATATTTTGATATTGTCCTTTTCTTCTTTTTTGATGTGTCCATCTATGGCTATAAATTGACCACTGAGCACAACCTTTGCTGTGTCTCAAAGGTTTTGGTATGATATGTTTTCATTCTTGTTTGATTCTAAGAATTTTTAAATACAATCTGTGATTTAGTCTGTTTATCCAGTGGTTTTTAAGCAGGGTGTTATTCAGTTTCCATGTAATTGATTTTCCCCTTGTTCTTCCCGTTGTTAATTTCTACTTCGATGGCATTGTAGTCAGAGAAAATACTTCATATTATGTCATTGTGTTGGCTGTTGTTGAGATTTGCTTTGTGGAGCTAAGTTATGGTCTATTCTAGAAAATGTTCAATGTGCACTGGAAAATAATATGTACTTTGAATCTGGTGGAGTGTTCTGTATATGTCTATGTGTTCCAGTTAGCTGATTGTGCCATTTATATCTTCTGTATTTTTGTGATGTTTCTTTCTAGATATGCTGTCTTTTAACTGAGAGTGGTGTGTTGAAGTCTGTATCACTGTGGAATCATCAGCTTGTCTTTTTAGTGCTGTTAGTTTGTTTTGTGTATTATGGAGCTCTGTCATTGGGTGCATAGATATATATTATGGCTGTGTTGCCATGATGGATCACCACTTTAATCATTACATAGTGCCTTTCTTTGCTTCTTATGGTGGATTTTGTTTTAAAGTGTATTTTATTTGAGATTGGTATTGCCACGACTGCTCTTTTTTGGTGGCTGTTTGCTTGACATATATTTTTTCAATTTTTTGATTTTTGAGTAAGTCTACATCTTTATTTCTCAGGTTTATCTCTTGCGTATTGATGGATTGTGTGTATTTTTTAATGCATTCTACCACTCTCTCTTTATGGGTGCATTTAGACCATTTATGTTCATTGTAATTATTGATATGTGTGAGTTTATTGCTGTTATTTTGTAGTTCTTTTTTTTTTTTGAGGTACTGATATTTTCTTTGTTTTTCTTACTTTCCTGTGCTGAATTCTTTTTGTTCATGAATTTTTTTCATGTCTTCCCTTTTTGTAGATTTTGTGTTTACTGAGATTTTATATTTTTCTTCTTTGTTTTGATGCTTTTTTTGTGGTTACCTTGAAATTTATCCTTATATTTCTAGGTTTGAACTAGTTATTATTACTCAATATCGCCTTGCTTTCTACTTCATTAGAAAGTTCTGTACTGACACCCTTCATTGTCTCTTTTATTGTTCTGACATTGTTGTCATTTACAGATTAACCACTCTGGTTCTCTGTTGTAAATCATTTGGTTTTGAATAGTCCTTGAGAGTTCATGTTCTAGTTGTTATCTGGCTGGTGCAATCTTGGGTACTAGATTCAAGCTGCTGTCTGATACTGTTTGTTCTCAAATTGAAGGACTCACTTTAATAATTCTTGTAAGTTCGGTGTGGTTTTTACATAGTCCATTACTTTCTTTTATCTCAAAATGTCCTAATTTCGCCATCATCTTTGAGCAGAGGTTTTGCAGGATATACTATTTTTGTTTGACACTGTTTTCCTTCAATATGTATGTCATTCCATTGTGTTCTTGCTGCGTGGTTTCTGCAGAGTAATTAGAGTTTAGTCTTATTGTTTCACCTTTTGTGTTAGTTTTCATTTTACTTGATCTGCTCTCAGGATTTTTTGTCTTTGGTTTTAGCCAGTGTGATTATGATATGCTTTAGTGATTTTCTTTTGGAGGCTATCCTATATAGAGTTCATTGAGCTTCTTGGATAGTGTCACCTTTTCATCTTTTATGATTTCAGTAAGTCTTCAATGATCCTCTCTTTGTTTTCCATTTTGTCCCCCAGTTCTGCAACTCTGATTATTCATATTTTTTCTTTTGATTGTATCCCACATTATTCTCACAGTTTCTTCATTTTTCTTTGTTCTTATTTCTGATTTATCCTCAAAGTGATATCCAAGTGTTTATCTTCAATTTTCTTGGTCTTGTCTTCCATTGTTTCAGTCACGCTCCTCAAACCTCCTATGACATTGTGCATTTCTGAAATCCTGTTTATCTTTTAGATTTCTAATTGTTGTTTTCATGTGATTTCTAGTTGTGAATTTATCTTGCATTTTGTTCTTGTATTATTTTCCTGAATCCTTCCATTGTTTTGTCTGTATTTTCCATGATTTTTTTTTCCTTCATTTTTGTCTGCTTCTTGCTTCAGTTCTTAGATAGTTCTAAATATTAGAGATTTGAATTCCTAATCAGGTAGTTTCAGTGTCTTTTCTTCT
The DNA here is from genome assembly GCA_028571685.1 of Heterohyrax brucei. NCBI lineage: Eukaryota > Metazoa > Chordata > Mammalia > Hyracoidea > Procaviidae > Heterohyrax > Heterohyrax brucei. The sequence goes on from CM053166.1 coordinate 141,095,260, forward strand.
ACAGAAAAGTCAGCTGTTGTTTTATTTTGGATGCTCACTGGAACCACTCTGTTCTTGTTCTTTTTTTTTTTTTAATAAATTTTGATATTTTTGGCTTCCTTCAGGACATTCAGTTATTATTTTCTTTGTTTATTAATGTAGTTTTGTTCTCTCTTTCATTTTATTTGGCTATGTCTGAGCAGGCAAGTTGTGCATTGTTTCTTGTTTTCTCATCTATGGTCAAAATACTCTTCACCTCCCTGTCCAGTGGGCAGTGGCAGTCACTCAGCTGCGGTACAGCAGGAAAGGTCCAGCTTATGTAAAGAGGCTGGCATGGGTTATTTGTGGCAGGTAGTGGAACTGACAGAGTGCTGGCTAGGTTCTGGTAGGCTGTGCCTGTGCCAGTTTCAGTGTGATGTCCAGCACATGCTGCAGGTAGGTAGGAATGAGAAGGGAGGTTGTGATGCATAGAGCTAAGATGGTAAGGGAAAGAAGAGAGAGAGGAGAAGCAGGAGCGAAAAACAAACCAACAAAACAACAGTGATGAGGGAGCCTACCCTAGCAGGAGAGATGAGAAAGCAAGAAATGAAGAAAAACAAAAAGGAAAAAAGGAGTAGAGGAAAAAATAAATTATAGGAAAGAAATTCCCCCAAAGATCTCACTAGCGACTAAGGAAGTGGCTCCTAGGCCTTGGAGCTCAGCTCTTCTAGAAGTGGCAGAAATGGTACAGAGTGCCAGGTATTCAGGAGACAGGAAAAGAACAAAAGCAGAGAGAGATGAGAATCTGAGAAATGAAAAACAAAAAAGGAGTACAAGAAAAAAGAAAAGAAAAAAAAATAAAAGACTGCCATGGATCCTATTAGTGTGGCTGTGCAGACTAGGGAAGTGGCTCCCAAGCTGTGTAGTACAGCCTGGCTAGAAGGTGTGAGGTGGCACACAGTGCCAGGTATTGAGGAGACAGAAAATGAAAGTAGTTAAGGAGAAAAGAAAAACAGAAATGCAGAAAAACAAAAAAGAAAAAGAAAATGAAACAAAACTGATAGGAGCTCAAGGTGTTGAATCTGTGTTGTGTTAGCTGACAGGAGACTTCTGCTGGTATCTCTCTTTGCTCTCTGTTCTTTGTCAGTTTCTTATTCTCTCTGGTGTTTGATTGAGTTCTTTTCCTCTTCATTTGATGCTTAGGGTTCTAGGACTGATGCCTGTCTATTTTCTTTAGTTTTTTTTGTCTATGTTGTGGAGAGACAGCATGGTGCCTCTGTCCATAGTGTTATGTTGGCTCTGCCTCCTTTCCAGGATTTTTGAGGCTCAGGAACACTTGCTTCTTGATGGATACTCTTACTGCAGGTTTAGATTTCGGCTTTCTCTGATCTGGTAAGTCAGTTATTACTTAGTCATATGCTTTCCGTTTTTCTAAGATGTTTACTTATCTTGCCTACCATTGCCTCTGCTCTCGTTCTCTTTGTATTTACACGCTTATGCTTTTTATTCATTTACTGCCATTTTAAGCAGAGTTTGAAGAGTAAGTGGAGATATACATGTATGTTTCGTTATTTACATTTAACTAGAAGTCTAAACATTTAATTTTAATAATTATCATCTTACAAAAATAGACCCTGCTATGGACCTTTACTGGTGCTTTGCAGCTGTTAGAGGATCTCAGAGGCTCAGGAATATCTCCTGTATGAACTTTGGCATGTTTTGCTGCCCTGGGTGCTTAAAATTTCAGAGCTGTACTGGACAACATTAATCCAGCTGCCTCAAAGTGAATAATTTAATAACTTTACTCTCAGGTAAGCCTGTGATTTTCCTCAAAAAGTACAAAAGAGCAGACCCATAGCATGATAGAAGCAGAAGAGCATTTATAAATCATTGGTCATAGGGTTTCCCAAACTATGAAGGCTCTGTTCCTCAAGTTCTCTGAGAGAAAATGTTTCTGTGTTCAAAGAAATTTGGGAAACTGTATTATAGCCCCTCCTTGAGATTTCAAAAGACAAGTGTTTATAGTCTCTTGGAAGTCTGCAGAGACTTCCATTTATAACATATACAGCTTTTGCTGAAGTGGCACAAGAGAAAGGATTCTACAGAGGTCAAAATATAATTAAGAATAGGAGAAGTCCTGAGAGGTAAAATTGAACAAAAAGGTTGACTTTCAGTCAATTCTGACTCATGATAATACCATGTATGTCAGAGAACTGTGCTACACAGGTTTTTTTCCCCCCCAGGGCACCTCTAGGTTGACTTGACCACCAACTTTTCAGTTAGTATCTAAGTGTGCTAACCTTTGTACCTACCACTCAAGGACTCCCTTTGGAGGTCAACTAGCCCTCAAACTGTTTTTTTACTGAGGGCTTTTCCTGAACTCTGCAGACCATCAGCTCTGCCTTGGAAGTTGTGTGAAGAATGGGAACAGCAGGTAAAGCCTAGGAAGAATGTAGAAATCTTTATAAGAAGCCCCCTGAATAAAGCCTTGAACCTAAAGGTCACACACTCTATGTGATAGTGAATGACAAATTGTCCTGTAACTATGAGAAAAATAAAATCAAGTGGTTTAAAATGTTTCCACAAAGAGAATATCAGGCTCAGATTGTTTAAAGAAGACTAAGCACTTAAAAAGATGACACTACTTTAATTTTATACAAATTATTCTAGAGAACAGTAAATCAGGGAATATACTTCACCAACTTTTTTTATGAGGTCAGTGAAATCTTGATAACACAATCAGATAATGATAACTAAAGAAAAGAAAATTCAGGACAAAGTCACTTATGAAGACATGTGTGATATTCCAAACATTATATTAGAAAAACAATCCAAGAAGGCATAAAATAGATCATTCTTCTTAACCAAGTAGAATTTATCCCAGAAATGTAAGGTTAGTTTAACATAAAAAAACAATTAAACTAAGTCATCACATTAACAAAAAATAAGATTATCTTAATAGATGTTGTTTTAGTTAGCGAGGGCTGCTCTAACAGAAATACCAGAGTGGATGGGTTTAACAAAGGAAAGTTTATTCTTACACAGTCTGGTAGGCTTCACGTCCAAATTCAGGATGTGCACTCCGGGGGAAGGCTTTCCCCTTGTTGGCTGTGGAGGAAAGTCCGGTATTGCATCAGTCTTTGTCCAGGGAGCATCTTAGCGCAGGAACCTCAGGTCTGAAGGACGTGTTCTCCCGGTGCAGCCTTGCTTAGTGGTGTGGGATTTCCAATTCTCAGCCTGTCTCCCTTTCCTTTTATCTCCTGCAGGCTGAAAGAATTAAGAGTGGAGCAAGCCATGCTCCAGGGAAACTCCCTTTACAGTGGAACAAGGAAGTGATCTTATAAACAGATTTATGGTTCCACCCTAATAATTTAACATACAGCATAGAAAAATCACAGAATGGAGGACAGTCACAAGATACTGGGAATCATGGCCCATCCACGTGGCTACACCCATTTTTGGGGGACAGAATTAAATCCATGACAGATGTGAAAAAGTAACAAAAACAAAACAAACCTTACTGCCATTGAGTCGATTGTGACTCATAGTGACCCTATAGGACAGAGTAGAACTGCTCCATAGAGTTTCCAAGGAGCACCTGGAGTATCTGAACTGCTGGTCATTCATTTGGTTAGCAGACCTTGCACTTAACCACTATGCCACCAGGAGTTACAGGAAAATTAAAAAATCCACTGATCAAAATAAAAAGTTAGCAAACTAGACATAAAAAGGAATTTTTGTAACAGAATACAAAACTAAAAACCATACCTATTGCCATCAAGTCTATTCTGACTGATAGCAACCCTATGGAACAGAGTAGAACTGCCCCATAGGGCTTCCAAAAAGTAGCTAGTGGATTTGAACTTCCAACCTTTTGGTTAGCAACTGTAGCTCTTAACTACTGTGCCACCAGAACTCTATCTGACTCAAATAATTTGTAAACATCCTATATCAAGCATCATTTATGGTAGAGGAATACTGAAAGCATTTACCTTAAATTTGAAACAAGACAAGGGTACTAACTCGTGTTGCTCGTGTTTAGTTCTATAATAACACTGAATTAAGATAAGAAAAAGAAATAAAATATATGATAACTGGAAGGGAAGAAATACAAAGACTACCAGTTACGTTCAGGAACAGATCCTAGAGAAAGTGCTACATACCTCATTGCTAAATATCACTATGGTCACTTTTGAAGCACTCCCCTTGGGAAGCAATGTACTGATGCCAGAGCATGGTCTACCCTTCTAAGCAATTTTGGAACTCTTTTCTAGAATGGCCATCAGAGATGTTGTCACATTGCCCTTGATGTCCAGAATATCATCTAAATGTCATCTAAATGTCTTCCTTTCAATATTTCCTTTATCTTTGGGTAAACAAAAATGTCACAGGGGCCAGACAAGGCAAGTAGGGAAGGTGTTCCAATACACTTATTTGTTTACTGGCTAAAAACTCCCTCACAGACAACTATACAGTTAAGTTCATGAACTTGCCACCTTGCCACTGTGTACAATGGCCATTCTAGAAAGAGTTCCAAAATTGCTTTGAAGGGTGGACTAGGTGCTGGCATTGGTGCCTAGCCTACCAATGGAAGCATTTCGAAGGTGACTTTAGTGATAGTCAGCAGTCAGGTAAATAGCACTTAGAACAACTAATTTCATGGACTTAATGTTGGATTCCTTATAACTGATGTGTGCAGATTATATGATTTTCCTCACTGAAGATTAAACTTTAAGGTGTCTAAGGATAAATTATCAGAAATATCAAGAATTTAGTGAGATGGACAAATAAAAAATAATCAATGTAGAGATTATGGCTTTTGTTCGATGCTGTCAGGTCAGTCCCAACACATAGCAACTCTGTACAGCAGAATGATACACTGCCTGGTCCTGTGCCATCCTTACAACTGTTGTTATGCTTAAGGTCATTGTTGTAGGTGCTGCATCAATCCATCTCCTTGAGGGTCTTCCTATTTTTCTCTGACTCCCTACTATACCAAGCATCATGTACTTCTGCAGGGACAGGGCCCTCCTGATAACACATTCAAAGTATGTGAGATGAAATCTCACCACCCTTGTTTCCAGGGAGCACTTTGGTAGTATTTATTCCAAGACAGGTTTGTTTGTTCTTCTGGCAGTCCATGGCATGTTCAATATTCTATTCCAATATCATAATTCAAACATTGATTCCTGTTGGTCTTCCTTATTCTTTGTCTGGCTGTCACATGCACACGAGGCCATTGAAAATATGGCTTCCATCAGGTGCACCTTGGTCCTCAAAGTGATATCTTTGCTTTTTAACATCTTAAAGAGAGGTCTTTTGCAGGAGATTTGCCCAGAGCAATGCATTGTTTGACTTCCTGACTGCTAATTTCATGGGTGTTGATTGTGGATCCAAGCAAAATGAAACAATGTCAATCTTTTCTCCCTTTTGATCATGTTGTAGCTTATTGACCCTTATGTGAGAGTTTTTTGTTTTCGTTATGTTGAAGTGTAATCTATATAAAAGACTATAGTCTTTGATCTTCATCAAGAAGTACTTCAAATTCTCTTTGTGTTCAGCAAGCAGGGTTGTGCCATCTGCATACTGCAGGTTGTTAATGAGTCTTCCATCAATCCTGATGCCACATTCTTCATGTAGTCCAACTCCTCTGATTATTTGCTTAGCATACAGATTGGGTAAGTATGGTGAAAAGCTGAACCTTTTGTGATTTTCTAAAAAACATACTTTATTGTGATTTAAGTAACAATTTACAAATCTAAATCAATTTGCCATATAAAACCCCAAACACATGCTATTATGCAACTCTAACTGCACCCCCGACCCCATGGCAACACACTCTTCTTTTCCACCCTGTACTTTCTGTATCCATTCAGACAACTCCTGTTGCCCTCTACCCCATCATCTTACCTCTAGAGAGGAGCTGCTCAGGTAGCCTCATGTATGTATTTAAATCAAGGAACATACTCTTCGCCATCATCACTCTATATCTTATAGTCCAGTCCAATATTTGTCCGAAGAGTTGCTTTTGGTACTGATTTCAGCTATGGGCTAATAGAGTCCAGAGGACATGTCTTCAGGAGACCCTGCAGTCTGATGGACCATAAAGTGTGGTCTTTATTAGAGTTCTAGCTTTGCACACCCATTTTTCTCCTGCTACATCAAGGACTTAATGTTGTGTTCCCTGTCAAAGCAGTCATTGGTGGTGACCAGGTACCATGTAGTTCCTCTGGTCTCATGATGATGTAGTCTCTGGACCATATGGCACTTTCTGTCAGCTGGGCTAAAGTTTTCTCATGTCTTTGATACCCTTCATTGTCCTCTGCTCCAGATGGATAGAGACCAGTTGATGCTACTAAAATGGCTGTAAAGGATTAGGGCGGGCTGTAAATCCCTTCAGAGGATCCCCTCCCTGCTCCACTGTAAAGTGAGTTTCCCCAGAGTATAGCTTGCCCCACCCTTAATCCTTTCATCCTTCAAGAGATAAAAGGAAAGGGAAGCAAGCAGAGAATTGGGAACCTCACACCATCAAGAAAGTAGTACCGGGAGAAGAGTGCATCCTTCAGACATGAGGTTCCTGTACCAAGATGCTCCCTGGACAAATAATGGTGCAATGCCAGACTTTCCTCCAGAGCTGATGAGGGGAAAGCTTTCCCTTGGGGTGGACGTCCTTTATTTGGACTTGTAACCTACTGGACTGTGTAAGAATAAGCTTTCCTTTCTTAAAGCCATCCACTCTGTGGTATTTCTGTTAGAACAACACTAGCTGACTAAAACAACCACTCTCTTTTCCTCCCTGCTTTTTAATTTTAAACCATCCAATATTCCCTTGCTCTGTTTGAATGACTGCATCTTGACTATGTACAGCTTCCATTTGAGTACAATTAAGTACTATGGAATTCCCATTTTTAGAAGTATTATCCATAACTTGTTATGCTCCACACAGCCAGACATCTTTTCATAGTCAATAAAACACAGGTAAATATCTTTCTGATATTTTGTGCTTTCAGCAAACTTTCATCTGATATCAGTAGTGATATCCCTCATTGCATGTCCTATTCTGAATCCAGCTTGACTTTCTGGCAGTTCCCTGATGATGTACTGCTATAACGGCTTTTGAATGATCTTTAGCAGAATTTTACTTGTGTGTGATATTAACGATATTTTTCGATACTCTCCACATTCTGTTGGTTCATCTTTCTTTGGAATGAGTACAAATATGGATCTGTTCTAGTCAGTTGGCAAAGGTAACTGTCTTCCATATTTCTTGTCAGGGACGAGTGAGCACCTTCAGTGATGCATCCATTTGTTGAAACATCTCAGTTTGTATTGTGTCAATTTCCAGAACCTTGTCTTTCATTCATGCCTTCAGTGCAGCTTATACTACTTTCTTCATTACTATTGGTTTTTGGTTATACATCTCCTCTTGAAATGGTTTAACACCAACCAATTATTTTTGATACAGTGATTCTGTATATTCCTTCTATCTTTTTTCTGACATATTTATTTTTTATTTACTTTTAATTTTTAAAATTGTGTTTATGCAGAAGTTTACCATTTCAGTCAGTTTCTCATACAAAAACTTACACACACTTTGTTATGTGAACCTGGATGCCCTCCTTATACTGTGACAGCACACTCATCTCCACCCGGTATTTCCCATGTCTGTTCAACTAGCTACTGTCACCCTCTACCATCTCATCTTACCTCTGTTAAGGAGCTGCCCAGTTAGTCACCTGTATCTACTCAAGCCTAGAATCACATTCTTTACCAGTATCATTTTATGTCTTATACCAGTTCAGTGTTTGTTGGAGGAGATGGCTTCAGGAATGGATTCACTTCTGGGCCCTTTCTGTCTCTTGGCCTCTTATTTTCCTTATGTCTTCAAATTCTGTCTTATTCATATAGTACTCCTGTAGCAGAAATACCACAAGTAGAAGGGTTTGACAAAGAGAAATTTATTTTCTCACAGAAAAGTAGGCCAAAAGTCCAAATTCAGGCCATCAGCTCCAGGAGAAATCTTTCTCTGTTGGCTCTGGAGGATGATCCTTCTCATCAGTCTTCCCCTAGATTGAGAGATTCTGAGGTGCAGAGACCCTGGATCCTTTCAAAAGAATGTGCTCTGATCCTCATACTGCTTCTTTTCAGGTGGTCATATCCCCAACTCCCTGTTTGCTTTCCTTTCTTTACATCCAAGAGATCACCTCAAGGCAAAATACAGTCTTACAGATTGAGTCCTGCCTTACCAACACAACTACACCCATCCTCCCTCATTAATATCATAGAGTATCATAGAGGCAGGGTTTACCACATACAGAAACATTGCACAATTTACCAGGAATCATGGCCTAGCCAAGCTGCAACGCACATTTTCTGGGGAGACACAGTTCAGTCCATGACATTCCACCCTTTGGCTCCCCCAAACTCACATCCTTGCATTTCCATTATAAATGGGAGAAATTTCAGTGAAAGAAGGCATAACAGGCACCAGGCAAATAAGCAGAACACATTGCATTAGCCTGCAAGGCTTTGGAAATAATGCTCCATTCTCTGAGACATTTTACATAACAGCCCTGTCCTCCAGATTCTAGGTATTGGCAATACTGTCCAGATTCTGAGTTGTGACCCTTTGGCCCTGAGCTACAGCTCCACTTTCCAAGCCCGGGCCTCACGCCCACATCTGCCTTGCCGGAGCAAGTGTTCCAAACCTCTGTGGCTTCAGCCAGGAAGCTTCTTGCACAAATGCATTTACCTCTCTCACTTCCTGGGTGGGTTCCAGCACCATCTGGTGGTGGTCTTCTGGTTCTGCCAGTTCGCTGTTGCTTCCCGCTTTTGGACTACATCACCATGTTGGCCCTGCCACCTTCATCTTCTTTTGATGCTTCCTGGGTTAATATTTTGCTCATAGAATCTTTTAAAATAGGAATTCAAGGCTTGAATTTTTTCCTTCAGTATTTTTTTTTAGCTTAAGAAATACCAAATATATCCTTCTGTTTTTGTTCTGTAACTCCAGATGTTTTGCACATCTCATTAAAATATTTTTTGCCTTTTGGAGCTGCCTCTGAAATCTTCTGTTCAGGTCTTTTACTTCATGTTTTCCATTAACTTTAGCTACTCTATTTTCAAGAGCAGGTTTCAGAGTCTCTCCTGATGCCCATTTTGATTTTTTCTTTGTTTTCTGTGTGTTTAATGACCTTTTGTTTGTTTTATGTGTAATATCCTTGATGTCATTCTACCACTTGTCTGGTCTTTGCTTCTAGCATTCAATACATAAAAATACATCCTTGGGGTTATTTGTGCATTCAGGTTTATACGTTCAGTACATTCAGTATACTCAAGATAGTGTACGGCTCTTGTGGACTTCTTGTAATTTTCTTCAGCCCCTGGCCTTCTGATAGATGATATAAAACTTTTCCTTCATATCTTTCTACATATCTAGTTGATATGATTCCTGTGTTTTTTCATCTGGTGAAGTCCACTTGTATAGTTACAGTTTATGTTGTTAAAAAAAATGGCAATGAAGAAGTTGTTGATCTTATGATCTCCAATGTCGTTTCTATCATGAAAGTCATATTTGTCAACTACCAATCATTTTCTTTTCTGCATATCTGTCAGTTTGTTGTACTGTAGTGGCTTATGTGTTGTTTATATCTACTGTAAGTTTTGCCACCAGTATTTAAAATATCAGCAGGGTCATTCTTGGTGGATAGGTTTCAGTGGAACATCCAGACTACAAAGAAGGACATGGTTGTCTACTTCCAAAAAAAAAAAAAAAAATGACCAGTGAAACATTAACAAACAGCTGCAGAACATTGTCTGATACCGTGGCCAAAGATGAGCCCTTCAGGTAGGAAGGCAGTCAGAAGATGACTAGGAAAGAGCTGCCTTCTTAGGGTCTATCTTAATGACATGCATAGAGTCGAGCTTTTGGGACCTTCATTTACTTGTGTGACACAAGTCAAAATGAGAGGAAACAGCTACAGACATCCATTAGTAATTGGAACGTGGAATGTATGAAGTATTAATCTAGGAAAATTGTTAAAAATCAAATGGAATGCATAAACATCAACATCATAGATATCAGTGAGCTGAAATGGACTGGTATTGGCTGTTATGTATCAGCTGAGATGTTTTAACAAATGGTTGCAGCTCTGGAAGCGCTCACTCATCTGTGCCACAAAATTTGGATGACAGCCACCAGACCAACTGACTATGAGAGATTGGTATTTATGTGTATTCCCAAGAACAGTGATCCAAGCAAGTGCAGAAATTATTAAACAACATCATTGACATCACATGCAAGTAAAATTTTTCTAAAGATCATTCAAAAGCTACTGCAACAATATATTGACAGGGAACTGCCAGAAATTCAAGATGGATTCAGAAGAGGATGTGAACCAGTGATTCAATGCTGATGTCAGAGGATCTTGGCTGAAAGTAGAGAATACCAGAAAGGTGTTTACCTGTGTTTCATTCACTATGCAAAGGCATTCAACTGTGTGGATCATAACAAATTATGGATAACATCGTGGAGAATGGGAATTCCAGAATACTTAAATGTGCTCTTAAGTAATCTGTATGTGGATAAAGAGGCAGTCGTTCAAAGAGAACAAAGGGACACTGCATGGTTTAAAATCAGGAAACGTGTGTCAAGGTTGTGTCCTTTCATCAGATCTTTTCAATCTGTATGCTGAGCAAACAATCCGAGAACCTGGACTATATGAAGAATGGGCCATCAGGACTGGAGAAATACTTATTAACAACATGTTTTAAGCAGATAACACAACCTTGCTTGCTGAAAGTGAAGAGTGAAACACTTACTGATGGAGGTCAGAGACTACAGTCTTCAGTATAGGCTGTACCTCAGCATCAAGAAAACAAAAATCCTCACAACTAGACCAGTAAGCAATGTCTTCTACAGCAAGGCAGATGTGGACATGAGGCCCTGGCTTGGGAAGTGGAGCTGTAGCTCAGGGCCAAAGGGTCACAACTTAGAATCTGGACAGCGAAGCTGTCTTCTACTATGCCAGGAATGACAACTTGAAGAGGAATGATGTTGCATTCATTGTCAAAAAGAACATTTCAAGGTCTAGCCTGAAGTAAAATACTGTCAGTGGTAGTATAATATTCATATACCTACAAGGAAAGCCAATTAATACAACTATTATTAAAATTTACACATTGACCGCTAATGCCAAGGATGAGGAAATTGAAGAATTTTACCAACTTCTGCACTTTGTAATGAGCAAACATGCAAAAATTTTGATAATTACTGGTGATTGGAATGAAAAAATCCGAAACAAAGTACAGGGGTCAACACATTTCTATTCATCAGGAACCTTTACCAGAAATGTTAAAAAGTGTAATTAAAAAGAAATATTCGATAACAACCAGGAATGTAAGGTGGGCAAAAATACACTTTTTAAAAAGTTTCCAAGCACTTTATGGAGAGCATTGTAAAAATGAGGAACACACCATGTTCTTGGATAGGAAGATTGAATGCCAGGAATTAGTGAATTCTTTAAAAAAAAAAGTTACTGTGCTTTAAGTGAAACTTCACAATTCAAGTCAAATTGTCATACAAAAGCTTACACACATATTGCTGTGTAACTCTAGCTGCTCTCCATACACTGTGACAGCACATTCCTCCTTTCTACCCTATATTTCCTGTGTCCATTTAGTCAGCTCCTGTCACCCTCTAGTTTCTCAATCTCGCCTCTGAACAGAAGCTACTCAGCTTAATGTGTGTACTTAAGCCAAAAAGCACACTCTTTGCCAGTATCATTTCATGTCTTATAGTCCAGTCCGATCTTTGTCTGCAGAGTTGGCTTTGGGAATGATTTTAGTTCTGAGTTAACAGAGAGTTAAGGGGCCTTCTTTTCCTGAGACCCTTCAAGTCTGTCAGACCACAAAGTCTGGTCTTTTTAATGCTGTTTGAGTTCTTTACTCTATTTTTCTCCTGCTTTGTCAGAGACTATTGTGTTCCCTGGCAGGGCAGTCATTGCTGGTAGCTGGGAACCATCTAACTTCTGGTTTCATGCTAATGTAGTCTCTGAATGTCGTGGCCTCTTCTGTCTCTTGGGATCCTATTTTCCTGTGCCTTCCATGTTCTTTATACTCCTGTGTTCCAGGTGGGTTGGGACCAATTAACGAGATGCTACTTAGATAGCTGCGTGTTAGCTTTTAAGACCCCAGATGCCACTCATCAAAGAGAGATGCAAAACATTTTCCTTTTTTTCTTTCTATTTATTTTTTTATGATTGAATGAAAATGCACATTCCCATATAAATTTACATGCCCACCTATATGCAGCTTCCACTGCTCTCCCTGCATGGTGACAGCACACTCTTCCTCTCTGCTCCATACATGTCTCATCCTCCCAACAGTCTCCTTTCCCCTCCTCTCCACCCACTCCCTTCCTCCAGTAAGAGCTCAGCAGGATAATAACCTATAGATGCATAGAACCATAAAGTGCACCCAAGATATGGTCACTCTGCTTCACCAATCCATTCCTGTCTGAAGAGTGGACTGTCATCATGATTTATGGGCAAGGGCAGCATCAGGGCCAGGGGCCATGCTCACAGGGGAACCCTGAAGCCCCTTGACCATCAGTTGTGGTCTTTTAGTGGAGATCTCAGGGTACACTCCTTTTTATTCTTGTGTTGCCAGTGAGACTCAACTTTGTGAGCTCCGTCGCAGCTATCACTGGTGGTGGCTGGGCACCATATGGTTCTTCTGGTCCCAAGTCGATGTAGACACCCACTCATGTGGGTCTCTCTGTCCTCTTTCCCCTATGTTCTCTTTCCCCTATGTTGTTTTGGTACTCGATGACCATCTGTTCCTAATTAGTTGGGACCATTTGCTGAACTCTCACATGGCAGCTTGGCAGCTTTTAAGACCCCAGATGCCACTCACCAACGTGGGGTGCAGAGAGCTCTCTTAGCAAAAGCTCTAGTTGTGCCAGTTGGCCTTGATTTTGCCTGAGAGCACAGACCCCGGCCCCCGTTCCCAGCTACTCTGTTTTGCAATATTGGGTTAAGATGGAAGGAGTACTCAAGTTATGTTGAAGTCCACTTAATATTGTTCTTTTTTCTAATGTGTGCTGTCACTGATTTCACCCAACCAAATTTCTATCAACTATCTAATCTAAACCCTCCCCCCTCACTTTACCACCCTCCCCTCCCTTGCGGTCATCAAAGAATCTTTTCTTCTACGCATCAGTCTGTTTTTGAGTTCTTATCGTCGGGGTCTCATACAATATTTGTCCTTTTGTCGCTGACTACTTCCTCTCAATATAGTGTCCTCCAAATGAAACCAGGTTATGAGAAGTTTCCTGAAATCATCATTGTTCTTTATCATTGCATAGTGTTCTGTTGAGTATATATATACCACAGTTTACTTATCCATTCCTCTGTTGTTGGGCATCTGGGTTGATTCCATCTTTTTGCTGTTGTGGACTATGCTGCGATAAACATTCATGTGCATGTATCAGTGGGTGTGACTGGCCTTGATTCTGTAGGATATATTCCAGCAGTGGAATTACTGGGTCAAATGGTATATCTATATCCATTTTTTAAAGGAGGGCCAGATTGCTTTCCCAAGAGGTTGGACCATTTTGCAGTCCTACCAAAAGTGTAGGAGAGTTCCACTTTCTCCACAGCCTCTCTAGCATTTGTTGTTTTGTGCTTTTTGGATCATAGCCAACCTTGTTGGGGTGAGATGGTATCTCACTGTAGTTTTGATTTGAATTTCTTTAATAGCTAAAGATAGTGAGCATGTCTGCGTGTGTTTTTTGGCTGCCTGGATCTCCTCTTTAGAGAAGTGTGGGTCCATCTTCTTCGCCCATCACTTAATTGGATGATTTATCTTTTTCTTATTGATATTTTGCAGTATCTTGTAGATTATGGACAACAGACGTCGGTCTGACATATAGTTGCCAAATACTTTTTGCCATTTTGTAGGTGGTCTTTTAATTGTTTTGATAAAAGGATGAGCAAAAATGTTTGATTCTTAGCAGTTCCCATTTATCTGTTTTCTCTTCTATCGATTGTACTTTGTCAGATTTTGAAGTCTGTCTATGTTATGTATTAAAACTTCCGTTGTTCATCATATCTTTTTCTTGCATGATCTTTATCATTTTTCGTTTGATATTTAGGTCTTCTATCCAGTTTCAGTTGGTTTTCGTATAAGGTGTGAGATATGGGTCTTGTTTAAATTTTTGCAGATGGATATCCCATTTCTCCAGCACTATTTGTTAAAGAAACTGTTTCTACCCCAGTTTAAAATTTGGGGGCCTTTTTCAAATATGAACTGTTCATAGGAGGACAGTGGCATCTCTGGAGTCTAAACTCTATTCCATTGGTCTATGTGTCTCTTTTTGTATAGTACCAGGCTGTTTTGACTACTGTGGCAGTGTAATAGGTTCTAAAGTCAGATAGTGAGAGGGCTACCAGTGTGTTCTTCAGTAGTACTCTACTTATCTGGGGTTTCTTCCCTTTCCAAATAAAGCTGGTGATTTGTTTCTCCATCTCATTAAAAAATGTCACTGGAATTGCATTGTATATGTATATCACTTTGGGTAAAATAGACATTTCCACAATGTTAAATCTTCCAATCCATGAGCAAGGTAGGTTTCTCTGTTTACGTAAGTCTCTCTTAGTTTCTTGTAGTTCTCTTTGTAAAGGTCTGTTATTTCTCCAGTTAGATTTATTTCTAGGTATTTTATCTTCTTGGAGGCTATAGTAAATGGTATTGTTTGGGTGATTACTTCTTTAATAACCTCTTTGCTAGTATAATGGAATCCTACTGATTTTCTTATGTTTATCTTGTATCTTGATACTTTGCTGAACTTTTCTATCAGTTTGAGTAGTTTACTTATGGATTCTTTTGGATTTTCTGCATATAAAATAATATCATCTGCAAATAGGGAGATTTTTACTGCTTCTTGTCAATGTCTTCTTTAATTGCTTTGTCTTTGTCTTCTTTAATTGCTCTGGCCGGAACTACTAGTACAATATTGAACAAAAAAGGTGAGAGTAGGTATCCTTGTCTAGTTCTCGTTCTCAAGGAGAATTGTTTCAGTCTGTCTCCATTTAGGATGACGTAGATGGTTGGAGTTGTATAAATGGCTCTTATTACATTGAGGAATTTGCCTTCTATTCCTATTTTGCTGAGAATTTTTAGCATGACTGGATGTTGGACTTTATCAAATTTCTTTTCTGCATCAATTGACAAAATCGGGTGATTCTTGTCTTTTGTGTTTTTTATGTGGGTGTACACATTAATTGCTTTTCTGATGTTGAAACAGCCTTGCATCCCTGGTATGCATTTGACTTGGTAGTGATGAATTATCCTTTTGATGTGTGGTTCTATTTTGTTGCCAAGTATTTTGCTGAAGATTTTTGTATCTAGGTTCATGAGTGACACCGGTCTACAGTTCTCCTTTTTTGTTGGATGTTTCCCTAGCTTTGGTATCAGGGTTGTGCTGGCTTCATAGAATGAATTTGGGAATATTCTGTCCATTTGTATGCTGTGAAACAGTCTGTCATGGTTGGAATTGTGTCCTCCCAAAAATGTGTGCAGCCACGTGGCTGGGATATGGTTCCCAGTGTCTTGGGACTGTCCTCCATTGTGTGGTTTTGCTAACCTGTATGTTAAAGGATTAGGGTGGGGCTGTGAATTCCTGCTATGGGGGAAGTTTCCCTGGAGCATGGCTTGCCTCACCCTTAATGCTTTTAGCTTGCAAGGAATAAAAGGAAAAAGAAACAAAGGACAATTTGAGAACCTCGCTACCATCAAGCAAGCAGCACCGGCAGCAGAGCACGTCCTTCAGACCAGAGGTTCTTGCGTGAGGACGCTCCCTGAACAAAGGCTGATGCAATACCGGACTTTCCTCCAGAGCCGACAAGGGGAAAGTCTTTCCCTGGAGCGGACACCCTGAATATGGACTTGCAACCTACCGGACTGTGTAAGAATAAATCTTTCTTTGTTAAAGCCATCCACTCTGTGGTATTTCTGTTAGAGCAGCCTAGCTGACTAAAACACAGTCTCAGTAGTATTGGAGTTAACTCTTCTCTAAAAGCTTGCTAGAATTCTGTGGTGAAGCCATCTGGGCCAGGGCTTTTTTTGGTTGGTAGTTTTTGGATGACTTTTTCAATCTCTTCCTTTTGTGATGGATTTATTAAGTTGTTCTGTTTCACCTTGATATAATTTTGTAGGTGATGTGAATCTAGGAATTTGTCCATGTCCTCTAGGTTTTCAAATCTGTTAGAGTGTAGTCTTTCATAGTATTCTCTTATGATACTTTTAATTTCTGTGGGATTTTTTTTTTTGTGACGTCTCCCACCTCATTACTTATTTGGGTTATTTGTTTCCTTTCTGGTTTTTCCTTAGTAAGTTTTGCCAGTGACTTGTCAATCTTTTTTGATCTTTTAAAAAAACCAGCTTTTGGTCTTATCAATTTTTTCAATTGTTCTTCTATTCTCTAATTCATTTAGTTCTGCTCTAATCTTTATGATCTGCTTTCTTCTGGTGTCTGAGGGGTTCCTCTGTTGCTCTTTTCCTACTTGTTCAAGCTATTAGGTTAATTCTTTGGGCTGTTTCTTGCTTCCAGATGTGTGCATTTATAGAGGTAAATGCACCCCCGAGCACTGCTTTAGCTGTATCCCATAGTTTCTGGTAGGAAGTGTTTTCATTCTCATTTGAATCCATAAATTTCTTTATTTCATCCTTGATTTCTTCCATAACCCATAGCTTTTTGAGCAAGATGTTCAATTTCCGTGAGTTCCTATTTTTACCTATGTTCTTCCTGCTGTTCATTTCCTCTTTTATGGCTTTATGGTCTGAGAAGGTGCTTTGCAAGAATTCAGTGGTTTAGATTTTGTTGAGATTTGGTTTATGTCCTAACATATGGTCTATTCTGGAAAACATTCCATGTGCATTGGAGAAGAAGGTGTAGTTATCTGCTGATGGATAGAAAGTTCTGTGTATGTCAAAGAAGTCTAGTTTATTCACTGTCACAATAAGATCTTCTGTGTCTTCACTGAGCTTTTTTCTAGATGATCTGTTCAATACTGAAAGTGGAATGTTGAAGTCTCCCTCTATTATTGCAGAGTGATCTATCTCATTTTTGAATATAGTCAGTGTTTCTTTGATGTATTTAGATGCTCTAATACTGGGTGCATAAATATTTAATATTGTTAAGTCCTGCTTGTGTACTGAACTTTTCAGCAATAAGTAGTCCTGATCCTTGTCCAGGATGGTGGATTTTACATCAAAATCTGTTTTATCTGAGATTAATATTGCCAATCCTGCTTTTCTTTGCATGTTGTTAGCTTGGTATGTATTCTTTCATCTTTTAATTTTCAGTTTGTTCCTATCTTTAAGCCTAAGGTGAGTTTCTTGTAAACAGTATATAGTCAGTTTGTGTCTTTTGATTCAAGATGTCACTCATTGTCTAATGGAGCGTTCAATCTATTTACATTCAATGTTAATTATTGATAGGTATGTGTTTAGTGGTGTCATTTTGATGTATTTATTTTTGTGTTGATGTTATCACTGTTGCTCTTACTATTCTGTTCTGGGACATTCTTTATGGGTTGATTTTTCACCCTTTTCAGTGTTGGTTTTGTGTTTTTTGAGACATCTGTATTGCATTTCTTGTTTTGATATGTTATATCTTTATTGTGCTTTGCAGCTACTCATATAGTCCCCCTTAATAATCTATGTTTAAACCCAATTTTAACTTTTACATATCTTATTAACTTCCTCTGCATCTGGAAGGTTTGTAGCTACTGTAGTATATCCCTCTTTTTAATGTGGTGGTATCATAGTTTTCATAATATGATCACTGGATCACTTCTTTTAATGTTATAGCTTTGGTTGAGTTTTGTGCCCTCCCTAACTTAGTAGGTTTCTAGATGATGTGTCCTGTATTGTCCCCTAAAATATAGAGTTAATGGTTTTGTTCTTCTAAGCCAAGAGCTTCTTTCAGTATTTCTTGTGGCTTTGGTTTGGTTTTTACAAATTCTCTGAGTTTCTGTTTATCTGTGACTGTCTTAATTTTATTTTCATATTTGAAAGACAGTTTTGCAGGATATATAATTCTTGGTTGGAAACTTTTCTCCTTCAAGGCTTTGAATGTGCTATCCCACTGCCTCGTAACAACATAGTTTCTGCCAAGAAGTCAGACAAAAGCCTACAGGGCTTCCTTCTGAATGTTAGCTTTGCTTTGAGTCTCACTTCCTTGAAGAGTTTCTGCTTATGTTTCATTTTGTTAAGCTTGATTATAGTATGGCTTGATGTCTTTCTTTTGGGGTCTACGTTGGGTAGCATTCGATATGCATCTTGGTAATCTATGTTCCCTTCGTGCATAATTTCAGAGAAGTTTTCTATCAGCAAGTCAACAACAATACTCTCTGTGTTTTCAGGTGTCCCTTCCTGTTCAAGAACTCCAATTAATTGTAGATTGTTCCACTTGATAGAGTCCTGCATATTTCTTAACGCTTCTTCATTTTTCTTGTTTCTTTTCTCTGATTTCTCCACATAAATGCTGGGGTAAGGAGCTCTGTCTTCCAAGTCAAAAAGTCTGTTTTCCATTTGTTCAGTTCTCTTCTCTTGGCTTTGAATTGTGTTTTCTAATTCCTTAGTTTTGTTATTGATCTGTTGGATTTCAGAATGCTGCTGTTCCATCAGTTCAAATGGCTTGCTTAATTTTTCATTTTGCTCTGTTGCATTTTGTATAATGTCTAGGAGGACTGTTGTCATGGATTGAATTGTGTCCCCCCAAAAATATGTGTAGTCATGTGGCTGGGCCATGATTCCCAGTGTCTTGTGTCTGTCTTCCATTTTGTGGTTTTCCTATGCTGTATGTTAAAGATTAGGGTGGGGTTGTAAATCCCTTTATAAGATCATCTCCTTGCTCCACTGTAAAGGGAGTTTCCCTGGAGTATGGCTTGCCCCACCCTTAATCCTTTCATCCTATGAGACATAAAAGGACAGAGAAGCTGACAGAGAATTGGGAACCTCGTACCATCAAGAAAGCCGCACTGGGAGAAGAGCACATCCTTCAGACCAGAGATTCCTGCGCCAAGATGCTCCCTGGACAAAGTCTGATGCAATACCAGACTTTCCTCCAGAGCTGACAAAGGGAAAGCCTTCCCCTGGAGAGGACACTCTGAATATGGACTTGTAGCCTACCGGACTGTGTAAGAATAAACCTTCCTTTGTTAAAGACATCCACTATGTGGTATTTCTGATAGAGCAGCCTAGCTGACCAAAACAGCTGTCTATATAATTGTGTTTTACTTGACCTCCGAAAGTTTCAAAATGGCTTCTTCATCTGGGACGTTCTTTTGTTCTTTCTTTTGGGAGGTTTCTGGAGCCGTGGGTGCAATTTTCTTTAAGTGTCTGGCCAAGGTTTGTTTCTTTTTGGGCATCTAAAGGTTGTTTAGTTTCTCTGGTGTTACCTTAACAGGAGTTGAAGCATAGTCCGAGAAGAGAGTTGGTCACCAGTCACCTCTGTGTACTCTAGTGACTGGGCTCAGTGGAATCTCTGGGGTAGCAGGCTCTACTTCCTGGATGGCAAAGATGTGGCCTCACTTACAGAGTCGCTGAGGGCCCATCAGCTAGCCCTATGTTGTGGGTGAGTAAAGGCTGGAAGAGATGCCATCAGGCTGCACCACAGTTATTTCTCTAGGTAGTCTTATTTTGAAAGGTAAAAGCTATCTCACAGCTTCCAAAATCATTCAGGCTGTCAGGTGTGCAAACCCCTCTTTCCAGCCTGCAATGGAAGCACCTCTATATCCATCCCCAGATGTTGTGATCTAGTTCAAAGTGTGGAAGGCTACTGTACTGCTGTCATCTGCTGCCAGGCCCCACCTGTAAGGCTACACTGTACTAAACACACATTTTCTGCTGGCAAAGCACTCCCCAGCCTGGCACTGCTTCCCAGC
This sequence comes from Heterohyrax brucei, assembly GCA_028571685.1. NCBI lineage: Eukaryota > Metazoa > Chordata > Mammalia > Hyracoidea > Procaviidae > Heterohyrax > Heterohyrax brucei. The sequence continues at coordinate 141,115,170 of CM053166.1, forward strand.
ACAGGAATTAGCCCCCGTTGAGGCCCCCGTTTTGGTAACTCTGCCTCCTAGTTGAACAAGATGTCATCCCCCACAAGCTGCCACACCCATTGCAAAACAGCTGAATCAATGACAGAGGTTTGGAAAGAGAGGGTGGAGGGGCTGTGGTGCTCTAAGTCCAGAGCTGGGTTCTCAAAATGTGGCTGTTCTGCCCACTGATCCTATCAGCAGAGTGGCTGAGCTTTGCTGCCAGTTAAGCCCAATCAGTGCCGCTGGCTAAGACAGAGAAAAAAGAGTTAAAAATGGCAGTTACCTCCAGTCCATGAGAACCGGCCATTCAGCAAGGGTGGGGGTCAGCGAACAGAAGAAGTTTCCTGTTCAGCGGCATGTAGTCTAAACTGACAGCCCTATGTCGTGTCCTAGGCTTGCTGGGTGTCCAGAAGACTCTGTTTAATTATCAGTCCAGGTCTTAGTTTACAGAAGAGATTAAGGAGATGTGTGTCTAGTCTCCCTTCTTGACTCCACCCAGCCAGTCTTTTTAGTTTGTTCTCTTCTTCATTGCTTCTGAGTTTTTGTGTCACTGACTTGATAAACAATGAGAGTATTTCTTTGACTTCCTATTGGATATAATCTTCGATATAGGATTTTTCTTGGATGTTTTTGTCATTACCATTCTTCAGTGGTTGCACTTTCTGTAAGAGATGCAGTTAAAAAGAAAAACCAAGCACCCAAACAAAAAATCTTCAGATCTCATGCTTCTCTGGCTGATAGTAGGTAACAGAAAACTGACCTCGAGGCAAGTGGGGATTTTGAGACACCAACGCCACATTTGCCTGGTGGTCAGTTTTCCTGAGTTACCTGCAGTAGTCATGACTGCAAACATGTGAAAAATATAATAGTCACAAAGCCTTGCACATTATACTACAGGATTGGCATGGAGTTAGCTTTAGATCAGAGGTTATTGATTTCGAAATGTATGAATTTTGGGTTACATGTAACCCATTTTGGAATCTTTCTTTTTAGCATATAAACATGTTAAAAATCTGTCCCATCTTATTTTTTTTTGTTAAATCTGAGGTTCCCCACTGGCTAATGACTTACTTTTGTCCTTTACAGAGCCAACTTTCTGAAAGAATTGCCTACATTCCTCTTTTGCTTTCTTACTTGCATTTCATCTGCTCAACCTACTGCAGTCTATTTTCACTTTCATTACTTTATTAAGTTGGCACTCACAGAAACCACCAGTGGCTGTCCAGGAGAAAGACATGACATTCTGATTCTGTGGAGATTTACAGCTATGGAAAACCTATGGTATTGCTATAAGTTGAAACCAACTCAATGGCAGTGGATGGGTAAAAAAATTAAAAGTACCTAGTGCTGCTAACCATTGTGCGACCAGGACTTCATATAAATATTGCTATTGATACTTTTGTTATTGCATTGTTGGATAATCTAGATTCTACTCTTACTAGCTGTTGTAAGTGTACCTTTGTTTTTTGTAAAATGGGAATGAAAATATCATCTAAGTGATATATTTTTGTGATAACTATGAATTGAAACAATTCATGAGTCTACAAAGTTTTTCTGTAAAAGACCATGTAGTAAATTTTTTCCCTTTGTTGGCCATATGTTCTCTGTCACAACTATTCGATTATGCTGTTGTAGTACTAAAGCAGCCATAGACACTATGAAAATGTGGCTGAACTTTAATAAAGATTCATTTATAGCCATGGAAATTTAATTTCAAATAATTGTTGTGTTTCACAAAATATTATTCTTCTTTGGATTTTTTCAACCATTCAAAAATACAAAAATCATTCTCAGCTCTCAAACTTACAGAAACAGGGAGGGGACTGAATTTTGGCCAAGAGTCACAATTTGCCAATTTCTGAAATAATGCATGTAAATTGGTGATTCTAGCTGAGGAAGATAAGTACTTGAATTCATTTGACTAAGAAACAGATCTTTATCTGGGAAGGTTAGTTCAAGAAAAGGAGGTGGCTGGGCCTCCTTCTACAACTAGTTCTGGCTGTTATCATTCTTGCTATGTGGCCCCCTCAAAGTGCCCTTAAGTCTAACCAACAGGATTAGTAGTTCTTCCTTGAGGAGTTGCAGAAAGAGGGTCTTCTAACCTAATGAAATAAAATTTTTCTTCTTTCCTTTCCTTCCTTCTACAAATATTTATTAAAAGAAACCAAAGTCTACTACCATCAAGTTGATTCCAACCATTAATGACCCTATAGATAAAGAGTAAAACTGCCCCATAGAGTTTCCCACGAGTGCATGGTGGATTTGAACTGCCGACCTTTGGTTAGCAGTCATAGCACTTAACTACTACACTACCAGGGTTTCTCAAATACTTATTGGGTATCTTTATTTCCCAGGCATTACTCTTTGCTTCTGGAAAAACAGAGGAAGTTAGACAGGCAAGATTGTTACCCTCACAGAGCTTATATTTTAGCAGGAGTGACAAATATTAATAAGTATTTGTGCAACTACATTTGAGAATATGTGTAATCAACACTACTTCATTTAGATATCTCACCTTTCTTTTTCTTTATAATTGTTACTTATTCATATATTTGCTTGCCTACACAACATTTCCACTTGGATGTTTCACTAGTTTCTGAAAACTCAACATGCCTCTATGCTACCCCCATATAGTTCTTTGTCTAAATCTTTCTCATCTTAGAAAGTTGTACCACCATCTGTTCAATTACTTAAGCCAGAAATGGGGAATCATTCTTTACACTGCTCTCTTTGACCTTTCACTTCTGACCAATCGCCAAGTTCTCTTTTGCCTCCAAGATGTATGTGGAATCTGATCATTTCTTACCATCTCTACCATTAACAGCCCTCCTCCAAGTCACTATCATTTCTATCCTGGACTACTGTAACAGCTTCCTAGTTGGTGTCCCTGCTTCCATTTAGTCTTATTGGTGGCTACACAATAGGCAGGAAATCAGATCATGCACCACCATCTCACTTAAAATTCTCCAATAACTTCCACTGCTCTTAGAATAAAACACAAACTCCTTAAGGTCCTGCAAAATTTGCTCCTTGCCTTCCTTTCTCATCTTGTGCTACTCTCACACCTCCATAGCCCATTACTAATTCAGCTGCAGCCGTACTAGCCCCTTTTTGTTTCTGAAACATGTTAGGCTCTCTCCTATAAAGGAATCTTTCTACTTTTGTTATCTCTGCCTAGAATAGTTTATCCAGGTTTCCATGTAGCTGGTTATTCTCATCATTCAGGTCTCAAGTTTAAAGGTACCCTCCAACCATCCTGTATATGGTAGCTATACTTCCCCTCTCATATCTAGTAACTATCACGTCATCATATTTTATTTTCCTCATAGCTATTATCACTATCTGATATAATGTATTTATTAGTTTACTTATTTATTACTTGTCTTTCCCTATTAGAATACAAGAAACTGGTAGTGTAACGGTTACGTGCTATGTCTGCTAACTAAAAACTTCATAGCTAAAATCCTCCAGGTGCTCCTTGAAAATTCTATGAGGCAGTTCTACTCTGACCTATAGAGCCACTGTGTGTCAGAGTCAACTCGATGCCAGTGGATTTGGTTTATTAGAATGTAAGCACCCTGAAATATTTTCTGTCTTTTAGAGTTTAATTTTAGACACAGTAAGTTTTAGATGCCTAGTAGAAATGTCAAGTAAGAAGCTGAATATAATTAAGTAATGCCTAGATCAGTACCTGGTGTATAATATACACTTAATACATGTTAGCTATCATCATCATCATTCTAGTAATTAATTTGAAAAAGTAGTTGATCAAATTTGATCATATGTTTTCCTCACACCAACTGACTTGATTAAACAAAGTAGCTCTTTTAGACTTCTTGAGCCAGCATTTAAGCAGACTAGAAAGTTACTGAGGAATTTAGGAGCTCTCCAGGATTTGTGTGCCAGCAATAACTCTTTTTTTTTTCTTTTTAAATGTAGGCTAGCCCATAGTGGGCTCTAGTTTCCTGAGAAAACTAACTCCAAAATAAGTTGAGTAGCTTTTAACAGTTCTTCCTACAGCTGTGTTCTTACCAGACAGATGGAATGATGTGTTTTGAGGCTGTGCTTATGTTATCCTCAGGCAGCGGCAACTTGTAAAAGATGTTCCTTTCACAGATCTTGTTATCACTTGTAAAATTGCTGTCAGTTTGTTCCTTCTGCCTTCAATTACGTATTATCTCTCTTTTGTGTTACTGACACCTGTATTTATACAAAGCACTAGATAAAATGTGAGATGTACATTTTCAGTGCCTTAATGACATCTAATAAATCCCAGTAAGTTTACCTTTCTCATGACATCTATGCTTAATACAGTAATGAGTATGAAGCTGCATCTCTCATCTTTCTAGGAATAGTTGCCTCAACATCCTTAAAAATAAGAAGAAAATATTTTATTCAATCATGCTGAAGCAAAATCACCAGTGTTTACTTCCTTTCCAGCAGAGTAGATGAAAAAATGCATAGGTAGAACTCAGGGGCCAGGGTCTTGGTAACCAACAATTATACCAGAAAAGAATGACATTTACTGAATTGGAAAGTACGGGGAGTTCTATATTTTAGTTCCAGATTTAAGTTTCTGTCACAGATTTTGCTCTGTGGACTTGGACATGGTTTCTAAATTCTCCGGACCCCTGTTTCCTCATCTACAATCTGAGAAACAATCTACTTCTTGGGCTTGAGAGGATAAGTGATACAGAGTCTTTCAGGATGTCTTTCAGGGTGTTCTGGGAAGCCTTTTCTACTTCTATGTACCCATCTCTAAGGAGTTTCTTTCATGTATTCCTTGATTTCAGTAACTGCCACAGGTCTTATTTCTTGTCATCTACGTAGATGGTCAGTACAACACTCTTTCATCAACTATAAAATCCCTCTATAGGAGGCGTACTAAACACTCATGTCCTCACTTCCTTCTAAGAACTAAGGCCTGGAATGATAATTGAACAGAGTAGCATAGACATCTGCGGAGCCGTAGGACCTGGCTTATGGTTGTCAGATTGGACCAGCCACCACTAAGGGAATAACCACCTCTCTCAAAGACCAGGCAATGGCACACTCTGTCCAGCCTCTGCTAACTCACCATTTGGCAGGACTGCAGGTACTGACACCTTCTTTGTAATCTGGGAGGAGAGGATTGGGCATGAGCTGGCTAATATGCTGAACTGCAGTGCTTAATTAAACAGCATATAGCGCAACAGAGAGATAGTGCTTTAGAGAGCTGCATTTTGACAGTCCAGCTGCTGATGGAGAGGTCCACTGCCCCTCCACCATCTCTTTTCTGAGCTGCACCATATTTTCTGTTGTTTCATGGCAGGGAGGGCAGCTCAGGAGGGATGCCATCTTGGTCAGCTGGGAGGCAGAGTCACCCAAGCGGAGGTCTCAGCAGGGGCTAAATCCCAAGATGAGAAGCAATGTCTATCTGGAAATTGCTTCTCCAGAAGAAAAGCTCTGTTTAGGACAGTGGTATCTTCTGGGTGGAAGCCATGGTGGTGTAGGGGGTTAAATGCTACTTCTGCTAACCAAAAGGTCAGCAGTTCAAATCCACTGGGCACTCCTTGGAAAGTCTATGGGGCAGTTCTACTCTGAAATCTAGGGATGCAATGAGTTGGACCCAGATAGGTGGCAGTGGTGTTTAACTCATAGGTGGGGCCCGGAAGTAGATAGCAGCAAGGCCATAACCTCTCTTTACTTAGAATGACATCACAGCATCTGGGGACATCCTATCAGATGTTTTCATTGCCAGTGACTCTATAAGTGGGGTGCCATCTTTGCCAGCCAGGAGGCAGAGCCTGCCACCCCAGAGTCCACTTGGGGAAAGTCACAGGAGTACACAGAAATGACTGGTGACCAACTCTCCTCTTAGAACTATACCTCATTCTCCTGTAGAGGTAACACCAGAGAAACTGAACAGCCTCTACATGTCACATAGGCAACAATAATTGTTAACCATTTAAAGAAACAGTCCATCATGGCTCTGGAAAACTCTCAAAATAAAGAATAAAAAAACTTCCCAGATGAAGAGGGCTTCCTGAAACTGTTGGAGATAGAGTATGGAAGAATTACATATAGAGCCCTCCTAGACATTAAACAAAATGAAAAATTAAGCGAGCTATTTGAGCTGATGGAACATCAACAGTTTGAAATCCAGAAGATCAATAATAAAATTACAGAACTAGACAGTTCAATCCAAAGCCAAAAGAGCACAATTGAGGAGATGAAAGCCAGAGTTAGTGAGTTTGAGGATAGAGCAACTGACACTAGCATTTATCAGGAGAAATCAGAGAAAAGAAATAAGAAAAATGAACAAGCACTAAGAAACATGTGGGACTCTATTAAGGAGGCAGTGCAGGACACAGCATACGAAATCCTAGTCAGGGAAGTCATAGAACTCATTCAATGCTATAATATTAAAAGAAGGGAACCAGTGATCATAACACAATAACTATGACATCATCACACTTGAGAGAGGGGTATATTACACTAGTTATAACCCTTTTAAATGGAGAAGCAATTAAAAACGTATGCATAAGTTAAAGGTTGGTTTAAACTTAGAATAGTAAGGGGAATCATAGGAGTAGCCACAAAGCAAAATAACAATGCAACATACCAAAAGAAGAAACATAATACAGGAGTCTCAACAAACACAAAACCAGCACTGAAAAAGATGAAAAGTCAACCCATAAAGAAGAATGACCCAGATGAGAATTTTAACAGCAACATAGAAATCATCAACAACACAAAATAAATGCCTCAAAATGACAGCAATAAACACATACCTATCAATAACTACACTGAATGTAAACTGACTGAATGGTCCTATGAAGAGACAGTGAGTGGCATCCTAGGTTAAAAGACACGATCCGTCTCTATGCTACTTACAAGAAACACACCTTAGACTCAAAGATGTGAACAAACTGAAAATCAAATGATGGAAAAAACACATACCGAGCCAACAACATACAAAGAAGAGTAGAAGTGGCAATATTAACCTCAGATAAAATAGCTTTTAATGCAGAATCCCCCATTGTGGACAAGGGTGACCACTATTTATTGCTGAAAGTTTCAATACATAAGCAGGATAAAACAATTTTAAATTTTTATGCAGCCAATATCAGAGAATCTAAATACATCAAGTGAACACTGATAACATTGAAAAATGAGATAGATCACTACACAATACTTCAACACTCCACTTTCAGTAATGGACAGATTATCTAAGAAAAAATTCAAAAAAGATACAGAAGATCTTATTGCAACAATTAACCAACTAGACCTCATTGACATATACAGAACCTTTTGTGCATTACCAGATAATTACACCTTCTCCAATGCACATGGAATATGTTCCAGAATAGATGATGTGTTCAGACATAAAGCAAGTGTCAACAAAATCCAAAACAGTGAATTATTGCAAAACATCTTCTTGAACCATAAAGCCATAAAAGTTGAAATCAATAGCAGGAAAAACATAGGCAGAAATTTGAATTTGTGGAAACTGAACAACACCATGCTTAGAAATCAATGGGTTATGGAAGAAATCAAGGACAAAATAATTTATGGGAACAAATTAGAATGAAAACACATCCTACCAGAACCAAGGTATACAGCAAAAGCAGGGAACAGAGGTCATTTATCTCTATATATGTACACATCCAGAAGGAAGAAAGGACCCAAACAAAGAATTAACCCTACAGCTTGAACAAGCAGAAAGAGAGCAACAGAGGAACCTCTCAGGCTCCAGAAGAAAACCAATAATAAAGATTAGAGCAGAACTAAATTAGAGAATAGAAAAACGATTGAAAAACTTAATAAAACCAAAAGCTGGTTCTTTGAAAAGATCAACAAAATTGATAAACCGGTGGCTAAACTTACAAAAGAAAAACAAGAGAGGAAACAAATAAGCCGAATAAGGAAGGAGATGGGAGATGTTACAACAGGCCCAACTGAAATCAAAAGTATCATGACAGAATACTATGAAAGACTATGCTCTAACAGATTTGAAAACCTAGAGGAAATGGACAAATTTCTAGACTCATGTCATTTACCAGAATTATCACAAGGAGAAGTAGAACAACTTAATAAACCCGTCGCAAAGGAAGAGATTGAAAAAGTCATCCAAAAACTACCAGCTAAAAGTAGTTTTGGCCCAGATGGCTTCACTGCAGCATTCTACCAAACCTTTAGAGAAGAGTTAACTCAAATACTACTGAGACTATTTCACAAAACAGAAAGGAATAGAATACTCCCAAATTCATTCTATGAAGCCAGCATAATCCTGATACCAAAGCCAGGGAAAGATTCTCACAAAAAAGAAACGTGCAGACCAATATCACTCATGGAACCTAGATGCAAAAATCTTCAACAAAATCTTAGCCAATAGAATCAACAATATATCAAAAAATTCATCCTGAAGAAGTTGGATTCATACCAGGGATGCAAGGCTGGTTCAACACTAGAAAACCAATTAATGTGATCAACCACATAAATAACACAAAAGAATCATTCGATTTTGTCAATTGATGCAGAAAAGACATTTGACAAAGTCCAACACCCATTCATGCTAAAAACTCTCAGCAAAATAGGGAAAGAAGGCAAATTCCTCAATGCAATAAGGGGCATCTATGCCAAGCTAACCCCTTACATTATCCTGAATGGACAGACTGAAGAATTCCCCTCAAGAACAGGAACTAGACAAGGATGCCCACTCTCACCACTTCTGTTCAACATTATACTAGAGGTTCTAGGCACAACAATTAGACAAAACAAATAGAGAGCATCCACATCTGCAAAGAAGTAAAAATCCCTGTATTTGTAGATGATATGATTGTATATGCAGAGAATCTAAAATAACCCTTAAGTAAACTACTGGAACTAATAGAAGAGTTCAGTAAAGTATGAAGATATAAGATAAATATAAGCAAATCACTAGGATTCCTTTACATCAACAAAGAGATCACCAAAGAAGTCACCAAATCCATACCATTTACTATAGCTCCCAAGAAGATAAAATACCTAGGAATAAATCTAAGTAGAGAAACAAGAGACTATACAGATGGAACTACAAGAGCTTACTGTGAGAAACCAACAGAGACTTAAAAAACTGGAGAAACCTCAGTTCATGGATAGGAAGACTTAACATTGTGAAAATTTCTATTTTACCCAGAGTGATATACATATACAATGCAATCCCAATACAAATTCCAGTGTCATTTTTTAATGAGATGGAGAAACAAATCACCAACTTTCTTTCAAAAGAGAAGAAACCCCAGATAAATAAAGCACTACTGAAGAAGAGGAACATAGTAGGAGGCCTCACAATACCTGATCTTAGAACCTACTACATTGCTGCAGTAGTCAAAACAGCCTGGTAGGGGTACAGAAAGAGACATATAGACCAGTGAAACAGAGTTGAGACCCCAGAGATAGCACCATCCTCTTTCGAACAGTTGAGATTCAACCAAGTCCGTACAATTGTAAACTGGGGTAGAAACAGTCTCTTTAAAAAATGGTGCTAGCAAAATGGTGTATCCATCTACAAAAAATAGAAAGAAGACCCATATTTCACACTTCACACAAAAAGTAATTAAAAAGGGATCAAAGACCTAAATATCAAACCTAAAATGATAAAGGTGGTGCGAGAAAAAATAGGGTCAACAATGGAAGTTTAATACATAGCTTAGACAGACTTCAAATTCTGACAAAGCACAATCAACAGAAAATAGATAAATGGGAACTACTAAGAATCAAACACTTTTGCTCGTTCAAAGACTTTATCAAAAGAGTTAAAAGACCACCTACAGAATGGGATAAAATATTGGCAACTACATGTTGGACTGACATCTGATCTCCATAATCTACAAGGTACTGCAAAATATCAACAACAGAAAGGTACATAATCCAATTAAGAGATGGGCAAAGGAGATGGACAGGCACTTCACCAAAGAGAACTTCCAGGCAGCCAAAAGACACCTGAGGAAATGTTCACCATCATTAGGTATAAGAGAAATCCAAATCAAAACTACAATAAGATACCATCTCACCCAAACAATGTTGGCCATGATCCAAAAAACACAAAACAACAAATGCTTGAGAGGCTGTGAAGGGATCAGAACTCTGTTACACTGCTGGTGACATTGCATAATGGTATAACCTCTTTGGAAAGCAATCTGGTGCTTCCTTAAAAAGCTGGAGGTAGACATACCATTTGATCCAGGAATCCCACTGCTTGGAATATATTCTGCAACAACGAAGGCTGTCACACTAACAGATACATGCACACGAAGGTTTATTGCAGCACAGTCCACAACAGCAAAAAGATGGATTCAACCGAGATGCCCATCAACAGATGAATTGATAAACTTTCTTACATATATTCAACAGAACACTATGCAATGATGAAGAACAATGATGATTTTAGGAAGCATCTCATAACCTGGTTTCAAGTGGAAGACATTATGTAGAGTGAAACTATTCAGTGGCAAAAGGGCAAATATTGTATGGGATCCCTACTATAAGTACTTAAAAACAGACTTATGTACAGAAGAAAAGACTCTTTGACAGCTGCAAGTTTGGGGAGGGAGGGAGAGGGTTGGTCAGAGATTATATAGTTGATAGAAATTTGGTTGGGGGAAAGCAATGACAGCACACACTAGAAAGAAGATCAACTTAACTGGACTTGAACATAAACTGAAAACTCTTCTAATCTTAACCCAATGTTGCAAGGATAGAGTAGCAGAGAGGTGTTCTGGGGACCATGCTTTTGGTGGACATGGAGGCCATTTGGCACAACGAGCCTTTTACTAAGAGAGTCTTCTGCACCCCATATTGGTGAGTGGCGTCTGGGTTCTTTAAAGCTGGCAAGCTGCCATCCGAGGTACACCAAATGGTCCCAACTCATCCAGAACAGATGACCACATAGAACAAAAAATACACAAGATAAAAAGAGTCCAGGAGACAGAAGGATCCATGTGAATGGGTGACTGTATCAACATGTGACCAGAAGAACCAGATGGTGCTTGGCCACCACCAAAGACAGCCATGATAGGGCACACAATGTTGAGTCCCTGTGGCAACGAGAAGAAGAGGGGCGCACCTCAAGAACTCTACTGAGAGACCACAATTGATGGTCCGATGGCCTGGGGGTTCCCGTGGGAACATGGCCCCTAGATCTGCTACTACCCTTGATCAGAAGATACTACTGAGGTCAACTCTTTGGGCAAGAATGGACTGGACTTGGGGACACAATGTGAGCATATGGTGTGTGTTCTTTATGGTTCTATGCATTTATAGGATGCTGTCCTACTGGTCTCTTTCTAGATGGGAGAGGAGAGGGTAGAGTGGAGAAGATAAGAGATCTTTAAGAGGATATGACATGTATAGAGCGAAAAGGAGTAGTGTGCTGTCACTGGGCAAGGAAAGCAGAAGAAGCTGCAGATAGGCAAGCATTCAAATTTAATTTGGATTGTATGTGTTCACTTAATCACACACACACACACACACACACACACACAAATCCCTCTATATTCCATTTCAGCCATCCACAATCACACTTTGAACGTTTCTCAACTTTGAATCATTTTGTCTCTATGATCTGAAATTTAGACCTCTTTTTCTTTTATCATAACCTGCAGTCTTTTAGCTCTCTTATTCTCTGATTGATTTGCATTGATCTTGCTTTTTTCCTGTATCACATGCTAGATACTTAGCCCTCCCTGCTTCACAGTTTCCTTCCAGATAGCCCTTCCTGCGCACCATACTCCATGGCCAGGTAGCCCTTCTTGCCCACCATACTCCATGGCCAGCCATGTCAGTGATGGTTGCTCCAGTATTCCTGAACCCTATACATTTTGACCTTCGCCCATGCTCACCAGGTCATTTCCCTCTCTGGGTCATCATCATCGTCTGCTTCCTAAGCATGAGGATGCCAACAGGTGTGGAAGGAAGGCATGGATGTTTATTGACTAGATGGCCTACAGAATAATGTCATCTGTTTTTATATCTTTATACGTTACCTACCCTCTACTGTTACTACTCATTTATTCATTTTAGTCATCATCCTATCATACTCACCACAATGGATGGTTTAGGATCCTCCGCAGATGATCTTTCCAGGTACCTGATGTGGAGACTAAGTCCTTTAATTTGGAACACCAAATTTTCCTGCTGTCCATGTGCTTTTTATGCTTTTCTTTACCTACACGGAATTTTTCTGTATCCTTCATTTCTACCCCCTGTCTCAGCCAAGGTAGTATTCTTTTTCTTTATAAGACTAGCACTTCCACCTCAGTTTTTAACTTTTCCTTCCTGAGGTGGGACCACAGGCCATCAATTTCTGTTCATTCTATGGCATTATCAGTCTGTCTTCATTAACTTCTATGTAGGTCTTCACTAAGGTGGAATAAAAGTCCCTCAGTCATTTAGAGCTGCTATCTCAGCTCTTTTCCTTCATTCTTTGCCAACTTCTGAAAATAGCAGTCATACTGTTTTCCCCATTTCTTTATAACAGTCTGAGTCCTTGACTCTTTAACTTCTTCACTTAATGTTAGCATACAAAGATATGGATGTAGATGGCAAGTTTTTGCACCATACTCTCTAATTCTTATGATACTAGATAAGTTTCTTGACCTTAAAGGCCAAGAATACACAGACTGAGCTGTACTTTAAACTGAAGCTTGTAGGTCACCAAAATAATAATTTTGGCAATGATGAATAGGCCTAGAAAATAGATTAGATATTAGGGGATGAATGTCTATGGTACATGCCAGGCCTTGTGATGAGCACTTATTTAATTCTCACGGGCATGTACTATCATTATTTCCATTTTGCAACTGGCAAGATTAAGGCATTAAAAGTTCAAATTACTAGTTTCTGTTGTAAATAGAAGAGTTAGAATGTGAACCAGAATCCATACTATTAACAAATAGGATATACTCTCTTTCAGTGTAAGACATCACAAGTGAAGGTATCTAGCAAGTACTGACATGAATAAGTCAGAAGTTCATAGGAAGGATTTGCACTTGATATTTAGATTTGGGAGTCTTAAGCAAATAGGCATTGATAGATTCCTTGTGAGTTGACAAGACCTGTCAGGAAGAATAAGGTGAGAAGAGAGTCTCCAGTGGAATTTCAAGAACTCCCATATTTAAACACTGGTAAAACAGGGAAGCCAAGAAAGAAGATGGAGAAAGGGTAGCCAGAGATGTGGAAGGAAAAACAGTAGCATATGATACAAAGAAGTGTGTCGGAGTCTGAGAGTTCTCCAATGAACATGGGCGGAGGAGAAGCAACGCCGAGATGGGAAAGAAATAAGAAGACGGACAGTTTGGGATCAGGGGGCTAACGGCCTTCCCCAGCTGAGAGCCCAGAACTAAGTTTTATTAAAATATATATACCCTTCATCACATTAGTTGGTATCCCAGAAAACAAGGAACTGAAACATTCAGTAACTAAGTCAGTTGTTTACAGTTTCGGCTGTTCATTGTTGTACACGTTTGGGCTAGTACTTGGAGGTGTTCCCAGACTGCCTCTAGGCTACCGTACACAGAGTAGAGTCAAAGTGATTGATCACAGTACAAGAGGTTATACAGAGTTGAAGTAACGGTACAGCAGCCAAGATGGCTGCAGTTATGTCAAGGGAGTTAACATAATCTCCCATAGAAGTGAAAGGAAGAAAATGCATAAAGACAAAGCTGTCAAACATTACATGTTGCTGAGAGATTAAGAGAAGAACTGAGGAAGTCCACTTATTTAAGAAATGAGGGAAAAAGTGGTGACCTCAGCTTGAACAATTTCAGTAGATCATTGGGAGTGAACGCCAGGTTCAACCAGGCTATAGGTTGAAAGAGAGTAGGTGGTAAGGAAGTAGAGGTGAGAAACATAGATTACTTGTTTTAGTAGCTTGGTTACATAATGAGAGATGAAGGTTGTGTCAAGAAGGATCAGGGAGGTAAGAATTTTGTTTGTTAAAAATGAACATGATTTGCAGATTTCTATAAGCAGAGGGAAAGGAGCCAATACAATGTTAATGATACGGCAAAGACAAAGACTGATTATTGAAACAAGATTCCTGAGGAAGTGAAGGGTGAATTTAAGATCCAGGTTGATACTTGGCCTTAGGAAGTGGGAGGGTCCCTCCTCCCCTGAAAGAAGCAAGAAGATGGAAATGGGTATGGATACAGAAATATATGTAGAAAAGGGGCCAGGAAGTTCAGAGAGTTTATATCTGACAGTTTTTGTTTTCAGTGGGCCAGGAAATTGGCCATCTGCTACAGGGGCAGATTATCCAAAGGCAATTTCACTACAGAATAATAAGTGAGCACAAGTAAGGGCTTACTTACTTTATTGAGTAATCCACCCTGTCAAACTGTTAATTTGAAAACCAGCTTTGATTCTGTAGGAAGATGCTGTAGGGTTAGGAGAGAGATGCCACCCATACCTAGAAGCAGACTCTTTGATGCAGTGAAAAAAATGTGAAATTGTTCACTACAGATGATTTGGTAAGCAAGGTGAGCACCATACTTACTTTGCCTATTGGATAATCCGCCCCCGCTGAGAGACACACTTTGGGAGGGTGCTGAAGAGCTTTGTACTACAGGTCTTCAAACATCAGTTTTGAATCAGAGTTTACTGAGCAGCTGAGCAGGTGCCCCTCAGAAAACATGCAGGATGTGGTTGAGTGATCAGCCCATCTGGCCAGTGTTGATCAGAGACCTGTTGTTTTGTGGTCTCTAAAGAAGGTCATTGCCTATAGCTTTGAGGACAGTGTATCAGCATTACCTATCTTTCCCATTTGGGAAAAAATCCTTTTTAGATTAATTAATCAGAAATAGGAAACCCTGGCGGTATAGTGATTAAGTGCTATGTCTGTTAAACGGAAGGTCAGCAGTTCAAATTCACCAGGCATTCCTTGGAAACTACATAGGGCAGTTCTATTTTGTCTTATAGGGTTGCTATGAGTCAGAATTCACTAGATGGCACTGGTTTTGAGTTTAACGAGAAATAAGTGTGGACGTCTTCAATAGGAACCTTTAATAGAAAATACACAAGGGCAGGGGGATAGAGTGGGTAGAAAAATATACCTGAGTGACCTTCCAGAATATAGATTTCTTATCTGAGCTATTTTTAACATGTTGCAAAAGATCAACTCAGTTGGCCCAAATTTCAGGGCCCCCTCCAGGTCCTCTCCCACTTCTTTGACTCAAACATGCTGGAGATTGTGAGGGTGACACAGCACTGTACATATATTTCTGTTGTACATAATGTCACCATAAGTCAGAGTCAACTAAATGATGTCTATATATCTGGCCCATTTTTGCAATTCTTCAGTGACCACTGAAGCTCCACTGTAGTTGGGTCACTAGACAGCCCTTTCTGCATGGTAAGTTATATAATCTTTGCCATATGCCTTGTTCATTAATGTTCCTTGTTACCCACTTCAGAAACCCCATCCTTCTTACTTCTGCAGCCCAAATATTACTTAATGTTAACATCCCAGATCAACATTCACCTTCTCTCAGAAGTCTTTCTGGCTGACGTCATCCTGTGGCAATTGCTTGAAGCAATTTAGCTTAGCACCTCAGAGTAGTGGTTCCTAGTCCTCACTAATCATTGGAATCAGCCGGGAAATTTAAAAAAAAAATGCTGACATGTGTACACCGCCCCAGAGATTCTGATTTAGTTGGGCTGAGATGGGGCTTAAGCATTGAAACAAGTTCTAATGGTCAGCCATGATTGAGAATCCCTGTCTTAAATGCTCTCTGGGGAAGAGAAAATCAAGTAAATTGGAAAAGCAGCTAGGCAGCCAGAATTGTTCCTTAGTCCCCCATGTGACTTTTGACAATCACTTGGACAAGACATTAATCTTTGGCTCCCTCTGGTATTGTGCTGTCTGTTGCTGTCTTTGCCGTCTGCCAGGCCAACCCTTGCCTAGCTTAACTGGCCTTGACTTTCTGGTTCCTGTTGCTACATCTGTTGCTCTGTTTGAACCAGGCTCCTTACCTGACTCTAGATTTCTAGCTAGGACGTTCCCAGTTTCCCAACTCGCCTTCATCTGGAATCTGATTTAGGTCTCTGACCCTCCTGTGCCAGAGAGATCTCCTCTTTTCCCTCTTTAACCCCATAACTGAAAGCTTGGAACTTGACAACTTTGTAAATTTGTATCTCAGTATTCTAGTAGATTGTCTGGCTACTGGATTTCACCCTTGCTCAACTGGTGCATTAAAAAAAATCTTCAGTGTTTCATGCAAGCATATCTAATTATTTCACCTCTACCATAACCTACTTGAAGGCAGAACTCTAGCTTTGCTGTCCAGTTTTTCCTTCTAGCACCAAGAATAGAGACAGATACCTAGCAGTTGCTCTTAGGGCACTGGAATCAATTTACAGATTTGTAAACTTATGAAGTTGGAGAAAGTTTGGGTTCCAGAGATGGTGAAGGGCTTGGCTGGCTGTCCTATCAGGACATCTTTGTTGTCTTCATCTAATTCTAGCCTAATGTGTGATTATCTGAGCAGGACTGACTACTGTTTGACCTAATTGTCAAGTATTGATCAGATTGTTCCATTAGCATGTAAGTGTGCTGACATGAGGAAACAAACAGATCTTTTAAAGAGAAATAGAAAAAGGCCAGTGTTCTATCTGGTAGCAGACTGTTGCAGAAAGCCTTAGCGTGAGTGAAGAAAGCTCTCACCTTTTCCTATGCTATGCCAAAGTCCCCTGCTGCCCACAAGTCCTCTGGCTAGGGCTTATCCTACTTCCAAAAAACCAAACCAAACCCACCACCATCAAGTCAATTGCCACTCATAGTGACTCCATGGGACGGAGTAGAACTGCCCAACAGAGTTTCCAAGGAGCACCTGGTAGATTCAAACTGCCAACCTTCTGGTTAGCAACCATAGCATTTAACCGCTAAGTCACCAGTATTATCCTGCTTGGTAGCTCTCAGACTAGGAAGCTAACTTTCATCCTGTCATTTCCCATTCCCTCCAGTAAACTTAAAGCTTCTTGACTCATGACAGGTTAAGATGCCACACCTCCCAGGGGAACATACATTTTAAAAGAAGTTACTCAGAGGAAGAAAACACCTTGAAATTCTGGCAATAGGTAAAGAAGTAGTTGGTATCTTTTTTACCCCCTTGGTCACCATGAGTCTGATCCAACTCGATGACACTTGGCTTGGGTGGTGCCCTCAAACCACATTAGATTCAGTGTTGCTATGTAGGTCACCAAGTAAAAAATAAATACACAAGAAAATAACAACAAAAATCTCCTCAGCCAGGCCAACTGACACAGCTAGCATTTTGCTAATGAGGACTCCCTGTACCCCTCATCGGTGAGTGGCATCTAGGATCTTAAAAGCTACCAAGCTGCCATCTGAGGGTACAGCAGATGGTCCCAACTCAACAGGAATGGATGATCACTGAGGACAAGAATGACATGGGGAAAAGAGAATCCAGATGACAGAGGAACCCACGTGAGTGGGTCTCTACATGGAGTCATGACCAAAAGAACCAGGTGGTGGCCGGCCACCACCAGTGATAACCACAGTGGAGCTCACAAAGTGGAGTCTCACTGGTAACAAGAGGATAAATAGGGGTGTACCCTGAGATCTTCAATAAAAGACCACAGTTCACGGCCCAGGTGCTTTGGAGTTCCCCTGGGAGCATGGCCCCTGGCCCTGATGCTGCCCCTGTCCATAAATCATAATGAAGGTCAACTTTTATGACAGCAATGGATAGGACTTGGCAACGCAGACTGACCGTATCTTGTGGGAATTTTATGGTTCTATGAATCTATAGGATGTGATCCTGCTGGCCTCTTGCTGGAGGAAGGAGAGTGGGTGAAGAGGAGGGGATAGGAGATGTTGGGAGGATAGGACATGTATGGAGCAGAGAGGAGGGGTGTGCTGTCACCAGGCAGGGAGAGCAGTGGGAACTGCATATAGGTGAGCATGCAAATTTATATGGGAATGCACATTTTCATTCAATCGTAATAATAATAAAAAAAATTCGCAGCCAAAGGGCACTTGGTGACCCTTAGGCCATGAACTCACCTTTCCAGTGTGAGTCCAACCTCTTAATTGTACAATGAAGAGACTGATGACCAGAGATGAAAGGTGACTAGGTCTAAAATCCAGGCTCCTGGAGTTTCAGCCAAATCAGAGTTCCTTGTACGTGGCTTCTCTCATTCTCTACCTCTGTGCCCCATAGAAGTTGACATGGGACCTTTAGTGTTTTTCATAGCTAGGAGAGGTCTAGAAGAAGTCCCAGACAGTCTTTGTTTTGTAGATGTGAGTACTGGAATCCAGAATAAACTCTCACCAAAATGCATGCACATGCAAGATAGAGTGGAGCTAGGAACTGAGCCGAGGGAGTTACGCCTGGCAGCTACATTAATGCAGTGCCCATAAAAAAGAACAGCAAGATGTGAGAAGCCTGAATTGAAGAAAAAGTCTCATTAGACTTCCTTTTCAATGTTTTCTAGGTAAGTACTGTTAGTTTTGTACTAAGAGTTTAGGAAGAAAGCTCCCTCTTGAAATCAGGCCAGGGCATTTTGAACAAAGTTGCACACTACTTATGGGTACCCAGGAAGCCTATTTCCTGGTAACTGCTATCTCAAGCAGACTTAATAACCAGAATTCTCATTTGACAGATTTCTGAAGTCTTTTCATCACACTGTGAGTTACAAGCAGACCCAGCCTTCTCATACATTTTCAATTTCCTGCTGCAGAATAGGGCAGAGGCTGGGGTCTGTTTCCATCACTATGAAGGAGTGGAGCAGACTGGGAAAACCCAGATCTAATCTCCACCTTCCTGGTTCAGGAAGATTGTAGTAGAGGTGGTGGGACAGTACAAGTTCAGCCTTGGGAGTGATTTTTTTTTTGAAGAGTAATGTTTATAGTGATGGATCTCAGCGGTCTTCACTCTCAAGATAATAGATTTTTAAGGCTTTGGTGCTCTTACTACACAGGTAAGAAATATCTAAGGCATTTGCCCTAATGCTGCCTCTCTCTCTGCTCTTGTTGTCTTGCCCATTGCCCATTGTTCTTCCCACAGATTCCACCCACCGACGTAAGACTGCAGACAACTTCTGAAGGCCAGGCTCTCTACACTGAGAACACAAGAGCACATACTTTTGTACCCCACACCCCCAACTATCCTAGTTGATAGAGTGGGTTAGGATGTTATACTCACTGAATATATTTCTAGTCATAGATGACTGACCCTGAGGCTGAGCTTCAAACCTCCTTGTCTTCCTGGAAGCAAAGTAAGCAGGTTACCGGTTTCTCCGGTAGAGGAAAAATGGGACAGTCTTTCCTCAGTTTGCACAATCACATTTATCCACACATATTCCTGAAATCTCTGGTGTAGGAATCCTTTGGGAGAAAACGCCACCTATGGTCACTCACCTGGGAGACAAAATGGAGTGTGGCTGCAGTAGGGTAGGGAAAGGATGAAGCAGTGTTGTGAGTGAAATCTGCCTTGCTGAGCACAGCTTCTTATTGGCAGAATCACACCGGGCATGGACTGATGTTAGTGCTGCCGCAGGGAAATGCAGATGTAGGAGTGACACAGCTCCCAGCAAAGAGGATAAGGTACAGAAGTGCATAGACGGTGCTAGAAGTGGTTTTTTGAAGTCAATATGAAACAGAATTGATTCAGAGGCGCACCCAAAAATCCTGAGATTTGTGAATACGTGAAGCAGAAAAGGGGCTGAGCACTTGTCCTAAACTGTCAATAACAGTAAGTCAAACATTCGTGAGTTTAAAATCAGAATATACCCTATAGCCTTGAGGGTGAGTTTGAACTAGGGCTTAAATCCACTAAGGGAGTTTCCTGTTCTGGACTGTTTTATGCTAGCAAGATCTGGAATTGTCTGTGTGCATTTGTGGAATTAGACACTTTGGTTAAAGTACATGTTTACATTTTTCTTTCTTTTTTATGGTAGTTGGTTAGCTGGATTGATTTGTTGCCAACTCAGCAGAAAGTGAGCACGGGATGGTTGATTTACACCAGGACCCATCCATAAGTTTCATTATTATTTTAAAGCCTGTGATAGAATTTAGACCAAAGACGTGAGAATGGACCCAATAACCTATCTGGAATTTTTGAAGAGTTCTTGAGTAGCAAACTCTGCTCCCTTCAGTGAGAGAGAGGGAAATACTTTCCTAACATTCAGAATATCTGGCATCTTTAAATTAATGTTGGCAATCATCTTGTTCAACTTCTTGTGTATTTCAGAAACAGGATTTATCTCACTAAGAATCTGGAGAAGAATGGAGTGTGCAGGGAATGGATTCTAGGAAGGATACAGCAACCTCTGTAGCCACAAGGGCTCAGTGGAGAACTAAAACAAATGTTGCAGAGTGGGGAGATGTGGTTTTGTTAAAGGTATAAGTAGAAAGAAAAATAAAAGAAAGGAATGAGAGGAATAGAAAAAGAAGGAAGCAGTAACAGACCCCAAAGAAGAGGCAGAGAGGAAGTGGTATGTATGCTTCAAGGTCCACCAAAAGTGCTAGTAAGATAGCTTTCCATTTGTTGCTTTTAGACTTTTGGAGGCATTCAGGGTTTGTAAGTGTACTAGGGACCTTGCATCTGCCACTTTTTATCACCTGCATCACTCCAACTTGGTTTGTTTATTCATTCAACAAACACATGTTGAGTGCCCCTTATGTGTTAGGTACTGTGAGAGGGGCTAGGGATATGTCAATGAGGTGGAAAATGAAACATAAAAATTGATTCCTCTAATAGAGTTTGCAGTTTGGGGGGGAGTCAGGTAATAAACACATAACAGAAGATAATTTCAGATAATGGCAAATGTTAGAAAGAAAACAATAATATACGATAGAATAACTTGGGGGTGGTAGGTGTGTATACTTATGCTAATTTCATCTGAATGGTAACAGAAAGCATCATCAAGGAGGAGACATTTGAGCAGAGACTTGAATGACAAGAAGGAGCCAACAAGCAAAAGTTCTGAAGGAATCTGACACATATGGGGTCACCATTCATCAGGGTCAACTGGATGGCAACTGGCTTTTGACTCTCTAAAGTAAGAAATTCTCTTTGCTACAAAAACAAAAGAAAAAAACTAGATCTGGGGGAAGAATATTTGATGTACAGGGAAGAGCAAGTGCAGAAGTTCTGAGGCAGGAACAAGCTCTGTGTGAGGAACAGGAGGAAGGCCAGTGTAGTGACTGCAAAATTAGTGAGGAGGGGAGCAGCAGGACACCAGGCCCTAGAAGTAGGCAGGGGCCAGATAAGATAGGGCTTTATCGGTTGTAGAAGGAAATCTGGATTTTATTTTGAGAGCAGTGGGAAACCATTATGAGTAGTAAGAAGAAAAGTTACATGGTGAAATACACATTTATTTTAAAGAATCACTCTATTTAATGTGTGCAGAGTGAATTATAAGAAGGCAAGACCAGTGATAGTGGAATCAGTCTGGCAGCTATTAAAAACCTCCAGGCAAGGGATAATGATGACTTGAACTAAGTTGATGGTAGTGAAGATGGATGTGGGAGGATATAGACTATATAGCGAATGTACATTTGGCAGCAACAGCAGATGGCTTACACATGAGGGAAAGGGAAGAATCAAGGATGAACCTATGTAACTGGGTACATTATAGGTTTTTTTCATGAGGTAGGAAAACCACCCACCTATCCTGATCTCTCCAGTTCCACAACCATCACCTTAGTTCAAAGCCCTCATCAGTTCTCATTTCTATCACAATTCCCTTAAATGTCTTGATTCCTGGTTCACATCTCCTCCTTGGGAAGCAGCATAGCATAATAGTTAAGGACATATACTGCATGATTAATACTACCACAGAAGAAAGTTCTAGAATTTGAGTTCCACTTCTGCCACTAGCTGGGTGACCTTGGGAAAGTTAAATAACTCTTCGGAGCTCTCAATTCCCTTAGAAAATGGGGCTTCAGATATGGCAAGGGAAGATTTCTACTATAGTATCACTCATGCCATTAACAGAATTACATCTGCCTCTAATATTTACTGAGATAAGAACAAGAGTACAAATGAAGGACTACATACTGTATGCCTAAATATTCAATAGTTACCAGTCAAGTTAACAAATAAAACTTGTTCTGCTTTTCCTCTTTGATAAATAGGTATTCATAATGACAGAATTCTAAAAATGCATAAAATATTTTTATGAGTGAAAGTCAGCAAAATATCAAGGCATCTAGATTTATATATTATTGTACACACCTGGATAATCTGTGTTTGGATAGTGATGTTTAGATGAATAATAAAATAAAGCATATGCAATAAACACATTTTTATATATACTCCATAAAGTGTATTATATCAGTAAAAGTATTGATTATATTATTATAATCAAAATTCTTGTATAATTTGTTTGATGGACAGTATACGGTTGCTATGAGTCAGAATTGACTCAGAGGCAGTGGATTTGTTTTTTATCTAAATGATCTAAAGAATTAAATTAACTATAATTATTTTCAAAGTATGAAATTTGAATACATGTTCACCAAAATGTGAAATAAGGCAGGTAGAAGTTAGAAAGTTAAAATTATTTTGTATCTGTTTCAAAATGGTCATTTTTCTTCAAAAATATTCAATATTATCAATTTAAAATAAAGGCAAAATTATTATTAGCTAATATCAAGTTTTGAATAAAAAAGATTTAAGTACAGCTATAGGTTTTAATTTAATTATTTGCAAATATAAGTAAATATTGTTAAAATTTTTATAAGAATAAAACTATTTATTAGCACTTGTAATGTCCAGTGCCCATCTGTTTACCAATATAAACAACTTGGTATATTATAGATCAACATGTATGTATTAAGAGCAATAACTATTGTTTAATATTGTGAAATTTTCTTCAGCCACTGTCATGGATTCGAATTGTGTCCCCCCAAAAACATGTGTAGTAATTTGCCTGAGCCGCGATTTCCTGTATTCTATGATTGTCCTCCATTTTGTGATTTTCCTATGCTGTATGTTAAAGGATTAGGGTGGGACTGTAAATCCCTTCATAGGATCACCTCCCTGCTCCACCGTAAAGGGAGTTTACATCGAGCATGGCTTGCACCACACCCTTAATCCTTTTATCCTGCAAGAGGTAAATGGAAAGAGAAGCAAGCATAGAATTGGAAACCTCACACCATCAAGAAAGCAGCACCGGGAGAAGAGTGCATCCTTCAGATGTGAGGTTCCTGCCCAAGATGCTCCCAGAACAAAGACTGATGCAATAGTGGACTTTCCTCCCGAGCCGACATGCATGGAAGCCTTCCCCTGGAGTGGACGTCCTGAATTTGGACTTGTAGCCTACCACACTGTGTAGGAATAAACCTTCCTTTGTTAAAGCCTTCCACTCTGTGGTGTTTCTGTTTTAGAGCAGCACTAGCTGACTAAAACAGCCATGGTGTGCAATTGTTACATTGTGCTAATTCGTGAATACCTCTGAACACATGAATTAGAACACAAAAGGAAGCAAGAACATGGATGATTGATATTACTTGAAAACAATACTTCATTATGCACAACTCTACGGCATCCATATGGACAATTAATTTGTCTTTTCTCTTTCCAGCATGTTTCTTCCCACCCATGTCCTCCTCGCATGCTGAGGCATTGTTGATCTCCAAAGCTGGCAGAGGTGCAACCCACAAATGTTCATGGCACTTGGACATAGTTGTCTTTTGCTTTAAGGAGAGCAAGGATGTTGAAATTACTAAACAGGGTTAGTCCCAAACACGTATGTGACTGTATGGAGTCTTGGATCTGGAGTGGCAGAGCCAGCTATGTGTTCTTTAATAAATGCAGTATGTGTGGCTGGACTTGGCTTGGCCTGTATGTTAGTGATATGAATAATCTTCTAAAGCCTGGAGCCCGAGACAGGGTCTCCTCTTACATGAAATTAAGGGTGAAACTGTTTAGAACAATTTTTACTGTGTAACACTGCTGTACCTATCTGTCTCCCCACTAAAGTGTGAGCTTCTCAAGACATTTATTTATATTTTACGAGATCTGACAACTAATTTCACGAACTCACCCTAGAAAAAGTAGTATATACCACACTGCTGAATATCACCATGGTCACCTTCGAAGTCCTCCGTTTGGGGAGCTATACACCAACACCAGTGGCTCGTATCTCCTTCAAAGCAATTTTCAAACTCTTTTTATGGAACGGCCATAAGAGCTGTTGTCATACTACCCTTGATGTCCTGAATGTTATCAAAATGTCTTCCTTTCAATATTTCCTTTATCTTTGGATAAAGAAAAAAGTCATCGGGGGCCAGATCAGGTGAGTAGGGAGGGTGTTTCAATACAGTTACCTGTTTACTGGTTAAACACTCCCTCACAGATAACAATACAATCAAGTACGCCATGAACGTGCCCCTGTGCCCCTGTGCCACTGTGCCACTGTGCCACTGTGCAAATGATCATTCCAGAAAAAAGAGTTTCAAAACTGCTTTGAAAGGACGACTAGGTGCTGGCACTGGTGCATAGTTTCAAAAGGGGAGTACTTCGAAGGTGACTGTACTGATATTCAGCAATGAGACATACAGCACTTAGAACAACTAGGTTTGTGGAATTCATTGTCGAACCTCATCCATCTCCATTCATCCCTTTTAACATGGTCCTGAGTTCAGGCCACCATTGTCTCTTACTGGGTTGCTGCAATAGCGTCCCCCAAACCCTATTACATAATCTGGCTTCCACGGGGATATTTCCATTTCTTTTTTTTTATTTAACATGACTGAGTGAAAATGTACATTCCCGTATAAATTTACATGCCCACCTATATGCAGCTTCCACTGCTCTCCCTGTCCAGTGACAGCACACTATTCCTCTCTGCTCCATACATGTCTCATCCTCCCAACAGCCTCCTTTCCCCTCCTCTCCACCCACTCTCCTTCCTCCAGCCAGAGGTCAGCAGGATGATATCCTATAGATGTATAGAACCATAAAGTGCAACCAATATATGGTCACTCTGCATTGCCAAGTCCAATTCATTCCTGTCCAAAGAGTGGACATTCCTTATAATTTATGGGTAAGGGCAGTGTCATGGTTTGAATTGTGTCCCCCCAAAAATGTGTGCAGCCACGTGACTTGGATATGGTTCCCAGTATCTTGGGACTGTCCTCCATTGCGTGGTTTTGCTAACCTGTATGTTAAAGGATTAGGGTGGGGCTGTGAATTCCTGCTATGGGGGAAGTTTCCCTGGAGTATGGCTTGCCCCACCCTTAATGCTTTTAGCTTGCAAGGAATAAAAGGAAAAAGAACCAAGGACAATTTGAGAACCTCACTACCATCAAGCAAGCAGCACCGGGAGCAGAGCGCGTCGTTCAGACCAGAGGTTCTTGCGTTGGGACTCTCCCTGGACAATGACTGATGCAATACCGGACTTTCCTCCAGAGCCGACAAGGGGAAAGTCTTTCCCTAGAGCGGACACCCTGAATATGGACTTGCAACCTACCGGACTGTGTAGGAATAAATCTTTGTTAAAGCCATCCACTCTGTGGTATTTCTGTTAGAGCAGCCTAGCTGACTAAAGCAGGCAGCATCAGGGCCGGGGGTCCATGCTCTCAGGGGAACCTCGAAACCGCTGGACCATCAATTGAGGTCTTTTAGTGGAGATCTCAGGATGCACCCCTTTTTATTCTTGTGTTGCCAGTGAGACTCAACCTAGTGAGCTCCATCGTGGCTATCACTGGAGGTGGTCGGGCACCATCTGGTTCTTCTGGTCCCAAGTCGATGAAGGCACCCATTCTTGCAGGTCTCTCTGTCTTCTAGGTTGTCTTTACCGCATGTCATTTTGGTCCTAGGTGAGCATCCGTTCCTGCTGAGTTGGGACCATTTGCTGTGTCCTCAGATGGCAGCTTGGCAGCTTTTAAGACCCAAGACACCACTTACCAATCTGGGGTACAGAGAGCCCTCTTACCAAAACTCTAGTTGTGCCAATTGGCCTCGATTTTGCCCAAGAGGATGGTTCCCTGCCCCCTGCCCCAGCTACTCTATCCTTGCAATATTGGGTTAAGATGGAAGGAGTATTCAAGTTATGCTGAAGTCCACTTAATGTTGTTCTTGTTTCTAATGTGTGCTATCACTGCTTTCTCCCAACCAGATTTCTAGCAACTATCTAAACTAAACCTTCCCCCTCTCACCCTCCCTCCCTACCCTCCCTTGCAGCTGTCAAAGAGTCTTTTCTTCTATACACAAGTCTGTTTTTGAGATCTTATCATAGAGGTCTCATACAGTATTTGTCCTTTTGTCGCTGACTACTTTCACTCAACATAATGTCTTCCAGTTGAAACCAGGTTAGGAGAGGTTTCCTGGAATCATCGTTATTCTTCATCATTGCATAGTGCTCCACTGAGTATATGTACCATAGTTTACCTATTCATTCTTCTGTTGTTGGGCATCTGGGTTGATTCCATCGTTTTGCTATCATGGACTGTGCTGCGATAAACATTCTGGTGCATGTGTCTGTTGGTGTGAAAGGCCTTGATTCTGTAGGATATATTCCAAGTAGTGGAATGACTGGGTCAAATGGTATATCAATATTCATTATTTTAAGGAAGCGCCAGATTGCTTTCCAAAGAGGCTGGACCATTTTGCAACCTCACCAAAAGTGTAGGAGGGTTCCTCTTTCTCCACAGCCTCTCCAGCATTTGTTGTTTTGTGTTTTCTGGATCACGGCCAATCTTGTTGGGGTGAGATGGTATCTCATTGTTGTCTTGATTTGAATTTCTTTAATAACTAAAGATCATGAACATGTCCGCATGTGTTTTTTGGCTGCTTAGATCTCCTCTTTAGTGAAGTGTCTGTCCATCTCCTTTGCCCATCTCTTAATTGGATGATTTATCCTCTTCTTATTGATATTTTGTAGTATCTTATAGATTATGGAGATCAGGCGGCGGTCTGACATAGAGTTGCCAAATATCTTTTCCCATTCTGTGGGTGTTCTTTTAATTATATTAATAAAGTCTTTGGATGAGCAAGAGTGTTTGATTCTTAATAGTTCCCATTTATCTATTTTCTCTTCTGTTGATTGTGGTTTCCTTAACAGATTTTGGAGTCTGTCCTCATTGTGTATTAAAACTTCCATTGTTGGTCCAACCTTTTCTTGGATGAGCTTTATTGTTTTAGGTTTGATATTTAGGTCTTTTATCCAGCTGGAGTTGGTTTTTGTGTAAGGCGTAAGATATGGGTCTCTTTTCAATTTATTGCAGACGGATAACCAATTATGCCAGCACCATTTGTTGAAGATATTGTTTTTACCCCAATTTAATGTCTTAGGGCCTTTGTCGAATATCAGCTGTTCATAAGTAGATGGTGTCATCTCTGGGGTCTCAATTCTGTTCCATTGATCCATCTGTCTGTTTTTGTACCGGTACCAGGATGTTTTGACCACTGTGGCAGTGTAGTATGTTCTAAAGTCTCCTTCTAAAGAGGCCTCCCAGTGTGTTCTTCTTCTTTAGTAGTACCTTACTTATCCGGGACTTCTTCCCTTTCCAAACAAAATTGGTGATTTGTTTCTCCATGTCATTAAAAAATGATGCTGGAACTTGTATTGGGATTGCGTTATATAAATAAATTGCTTTGGGTAAAATAGACATTTTCACAATGTTAAGTCTTCCTATCCATGAGCAGGGTAGGTTTTTCCATTTATCTAAGTCTCTCTTAGTTTCTTGTAGTAAGGGCTTGTAGTTCTCTTTGTAAAGGTCTCTTGTTTCTCTGGTTAGATTAATTCCTAGGTACCTTATCTTCTTAGGGGCTATCGTAAATGGTATTGATTTGATAATTTCTTCCTTAACAGTCTCGTTGTTGGTATAAAGGAATCCTACTGATTTACTTATGTTTATCTTGTATCCTGAGACTTTGCTGAACTCTTCTATCAGTTTGAGTAGCTTACTTATAGATTCCTTGGGGTTCTCTGCATATGCAACCATACCATCTGCAAACAGGGAGATTTTAACTTCCTCTTTGCTGATGCAGATGCCCTTTATTTCTTGGTCTTGTCTAATTGCTCTGGCTAGAACTTCTAGCACAATGTTCAATAGGAGAGGTGAGAGTGGACATCCTTGTCTAGTTCCTGATCTCAAGGGAAAGTCTTTCAGTCTCTGTCCATTCAGGATGATGTGGGCAATTGGCTTTGTATAAATGGCCCTTATTGTGTTGAGGAATTTGCCATCTATGCCCATTTTGCTAAGAGTTTTTAGCATGAATGGGTGTTGGACTTTATCTAATGCCTTTTCTCCATCAATGGACAGAATCGGGTGATCCTTGTCTTTTGTGTTACTTATGTGGTTAATCACATTGATTGTTTTTCTGATGTTGAACCAGCCTTGCATCCCTGGTATGAATCCCACTTGGTCATGATGGATTATTTTCTTGATATGTTGTTGTATTCTATTGGCAAGAATTTTGTTGAAGATTTTTGCATCTAGGTTCATGAGTGATATTGGTCTGTAGTTCTCTGTCTTTGTTGGATCTTTCCCTGGCTTAGGTATCAGGGTTATGCTGGCTTCATAGAATGAGTTTGGGATCACTCCATCCCTTTCTATATTGTGAAATAGTCTCAGTAGTATTGGAGATAACTCTTCTCTAAATGCTTGGTAGAATTCTGCCGTGAAGCCATCTGGGCCCGGACTTTTTTTGATTGGCAGTGTTTTGATGACATTTTCCATCTCTTCCTTTCTGATGGGTTTATTAAGTTGTTCTGCTTCACGTTGTGATAATTTGGGTAGGTGGTAGGAGTCAAGGAATTTGTCCATTTCCCCTAGGTTTTCAAATTTGTTACAGTACAGTTTTTCATAGTATTCTGTTATGATATTTTTGATTTCTGTTGCATCTGTGGTGACAACTCCCCTCTCATTTCTAATTTGGGTTATTTGTTTCCTTTCCTGCTTTTCTTTAGTAAGTTTAGCCAGTGGTTTATCAAGTTTGTTGATCTTTTCAAAAAACCAGCTTTTGGTCTTTTCAATTTTTTCAGTTGTTTTTCTATTCTCTAATTCATTTAGCTCTGCTCTAGTCTTTATGATCTCATTTCTTCTGGTGCCCAAGGGGTTCCTCTGTTGTTCTATTTCTACTTGTTCAAGCTGTAGAGTTAGTTCCTTGATTTGGTTTCTTTCTTCCTTCCAGATGTGTGCATTTATGGAGATAAACAGACCTCTGAGCACTGCTTTGTCTGTATCCCATAGGTTCTGGTAGGAAGTGTTTTCATTCTCATTGGAAGCCATGAACTTCTTTATTTCATCCTTGATTTCCTCTATAACCCATGTTTTTTTGAGCAAGATGTTGTTCAGTTTCCAAGAGTTCCACTTTCTATGTTTTTTCTGCTATTGATTTCAACTTTTATGGCTTTATGATCTGAGAAGATGCTTTGCAGTAATTCAGTGGTGTGGACTTTGTTGAGCATTGTATTATGGCCTATCACATGGTCAATTCTGGAGAATGTTCCATGTGCACTGGAGAAGAAGGTGTAGTTGTCTGCTGATGGGTGGAATGTTCCGTATATATCAATCAGGTTTATTTGGTTAATTGTGGCAATGAGGTCTTCTGTATCTTCACTGAGCTTTTTTCTAGATAATCTGTCTAGTAATGAGAGTAGAGTGTTAACGTCTCCCACTGTTGTTGTGGAGTCATCTAACTCTCTTTTGAGCATAGTCAGTGTTTCTTTGACGTATTTAGGTGCTCTGATATTAGGTGTATAAATATTTAATATAGTTAAGTCTTGCTTGTGTACTGAACCTTTCAGCAATAAATAGTGTCCATTTTTGTCCACGATGGTGGATTTGACATTAGAATTTATTTTGTCTGAGATTAGAATTGCCACCCCTGCTCTTCTTTGTTCATTGTTAGCTTGATATATATTCTTCCATCCCTTAATTTTCAGTTCGTTCCTATCTTTAGGTCAGAAGTGAGTTTCTTGTAGACAACATATGGATGGGTCGTGTCTTTTGATCCAAGATGACACTCGGTGTCTTCTTACTAGAGCATTCAGTCCATTCACTTTCAATGTAATTATTGATAGGTATGTGTTCACTGCTGCCATTGTGATATGTTTATTTTTATGTTGATGTTTTCTCTGTTGTTCTTATTAGTCTGTTTTGGGACATTCTTTTTTGTGAGTTGATTTTTCACCTTTTTCAGAGCTGGTTTTGTAGTTGTTGAGACTCGTGTGTTACATGTCTTGAAATGGTATGTTACATCTTTGTTGTGCTTTACAGCTGCCCCTATAATCCCCCTTAATAAACTATTTATAAACCCAATTTCAATTACTGCTAGTCTTATCATCTTCCTCGTCTTCTGATAGGACTGTAACAACTGTAGTACATCCCTCTTTTCATTATGATGACACCATAGTTTTCATGATGATCACCGGATTGCTTCTTTCCATATGAAAGCTGTGATTGACTTTGGAGCCTTCCCTAAAAGAGTAGAGTATTCAGTAGTGTGTCGTTCTAAAATATAAAGTTAGATGTTTCGTTCTTCTAAGCCAGAGCCAAGAACTTCTTTCAGTATTTCTTGTAGTTTTGGTTTGGTTTTTACAAAGTTTCTGAGTTTCTGTTTATCTGGGGATGTCTTAATTTCATTTTCATATTTGAAAGATAGTTTTGCAGGATATATAATTCTAGGTTGGAAGTTCTTCTCCTTCAAGGCTTTGAATGTGTCATGCCACTGTCTCCATGCCAGCATGGTTTCTGCTGAGAAATCTGATGAGAGCCTACAGGGTTTCCCTCTGAATGTTAGCTTTGCCTTGAGTCTTGCTGCCTTTAACAGTTGCTGCTTATGTTTCATTTTGTTAAGCTTGACTATAATATGTCTTGGAGTCTTTCTTTTGAGATCTATATTGGGTGACGTAGGATATGCATCTGAAATGTCTATATTCTCTTCCTTCATGATTTCTGGGAAGTTTTCTTTCAGCAGCTCAGCAACAATACTCTCTGTGTTCTCAGATGGCTTACCCTGTTCAGGGACTCCAATTAATCGAAGGTTGTTCCTCTTAACAGAGTCCCACATGCTTCTTAATGTTTATTCATTTTTCTTGTTTCTTTTTTCTGATTTCTGCTCATAGACTCTGGCGTCAGTAGCTCTGTCTTCCAAGTTAGAAATTCTTTTTTCTATTTGTTCCATTCTGTTTTCTTGGCTTTGCATGGAAGTTTCTATATCTTTGATTTTGTTCTTGATCTGTTGGATTTCAGAGTACTGGTGTTCCATCAGATTGAACAGCTTGCTTAATTTTTCATTTTGTTCCGCTGCATTTTGTATAAAGTCTAGAAGGGCTCTGTATATAATCATTTTGTATTCTCTTTCTGATACTTTCATAAAAGTTTCTTCATCTGGAAGACTCCTTGGTTGCTTTGTTTGGGAACCTTCTGAAGCCATGGGTGACTTCTTGTATACCACAATTGTCTGTTGCTTTTTGGGTCCCATGTAAGTATGTAGAGGCTGGAAGAGGTACTGTGAGGATGGATTGCAAATATTTCTCTAGGCTGTCTTCAAATGTAAAGCAAAAGGTATCTGACCACTTCACAAGTCAGTTAGGTTTTCAGATGTAGAGGTCCCTCTTCTCAACTGACAAAGTAAGCACCACTATTTCCAACCCCAGATGATAACAAACTAGTTCAGTATACAGCAATGCTACTGCCCTGTTGGCCTCTGCTGTCAGGGCCTAGCCTTAGCTGACACTGCATCGAGTACTGCTTGTGTGATAGGAAAACACTCTCTTGTGTGCAGGCTCTGGCTCCCAAGCTAATAATTAGGTCCAGCTGTGGCCACGGTATCCAAGATGGCGCCCTCCACACGGGCAGCAGACAGAGGGGCTAAAGGTGCCGAGAGGTAGTGATTCCTCTGCTTCTGTTGCAGGGCTTGCAACGTAGGTGGCACTGGGAAAATTACTGCTTTTCTGTCGGAGAAGCGCTGTCCTGTTTGCAGGCGCTGGCTCCCAGGCTAACAATTAAGTCGCGCTAAAATCTCGGTACCAGCATGGCGTCCCGCACACTGACCGCGAAGCTCCGCACAAACCCCGCTGAGGCAGCTACAAAACGAAAGGCTCAAAGTGGCTAGATTAACAGAGTCCCGAGCCTGGCTCTCAAAATATGGGAATTTCGCCTGCTTATCCCCCCTGCAGCGCGTCTGAGTCCAGCCGCCAGGCAAGGCCCAGCTCCTCCCGCCAGCCGAGACAGAGAAAAAAAAAGTCAATATAGTGCGTTTACCTTCCCTCCGTGAGAGCCGGGGCTAGCCAGGAGCGGGTGTCAGTGAAAGAGAGGTTTTTTGCTCAGTGGTGTGAAGTCCCAGTTAATAGCCCTGTTCCGTGTCCTGAGGCTGATTAGGTGATCAGAAGTCTCCGTTTGATTATCAGTTCAGGTCTTGGTTTCCAGGGGGATATAAAGAGACGTGGGCTTAGTCCGCCATCTGGGCTCCCCCTCTGATATTTCCATTTCTATTTGGTTTCATTCATTGTTCAATTTTTAATGTTTTTATATAGTATATCTGACGCAACAGCACTTGGCTTTTTAGCATTACATCCATAATATATTAGAACAGTAGTCCGTATATGTGATGTATAATTAATAAATATGTATGGAAATCAAAGTTACATATTCAAATTCTTTGCTGTCAGGACAATGAGATGCCTAAAGTGCTGGAGACCATTTATTTCTAAGATCAAGTTGAAGCTTCTTAGAATTGCATTGGATGCTGGCCTTATATCACCTTTACCTGCTTCCTCTCCCACCTAGGGCAGGAGCAAACTCTGGTGAGCATACAGTGCCGGTGATAGAAGTAATTATGATCCAGTACACAGAACACAGAGCTATAGGTCTTGGCAGGTGGTAGCCCTATCATGTCTTCTATGTCAGGAGCTTCAATGCAAAGTAGTAGGGATGTCTTGACAGGTGAGTTGAGGACGGTGAAAGGAATCCAGGCACAGATGCTAGAGATACAGGTGGGCTTGCAGTTGTCCAGCATCAAGGGAATCTGTCAGCGGTTATCAAGACTCAAGTCTAGACTGGATGGAGACTCAGGCTCAAAACTTGAGTCCCTGAGATGGAAGGGACTAACTAGAAAAAGGCAGAGCTCCGGTCCTAGCAGGATGGAAGGACTATGAAGCTGCCTCTGTTGGGACTTCAGCAAAGGGAAAAAAGGTAAAGACACAGTAGCAAGACCTGAGCTAGATGATGAGGGCAACTAGGACTCAAGGGAAAGGGAACTGCCCAGTTATCAGAGCTGAGACCTGGGGTCAGGCTTGGCCCAGTGGCAAATGTGAGTTGAGGTAGAATCTCAGGCCGCAGGGCAGGTGGAGCTAACATTCCTCTGGCCTGTGGTCAGTGTATATTCTACAGTCTGAGGCAGGACTGATACTGAAGCTGAGGGACTGAAGTGACTTCCAGAAAGTGGCCTTTGTCAAGAGAAGAGAAGAAGCAGGGCCTGAGAACCAGGAAGGA
Source organism: Heterohyrax brucei (assembly GCA_028571685.1). Taxonomy (NCBI): domain Eukaryota; kingdom Metazoa; phylum Chordata; class Mammalia; order Hyracoidea; family Procaviidae; genus Heterohyrax; species Heterohyrax brucei. The sequence goes on from CM053166.1 coordinate 141,148,618, forward strand.
CCTGACTCCACATTGTCTTTACACTGTCATTCAAACCCCTTCATACTGTGTCCCCACAATACTAACAGTTGACATTTGTGGAGACTTTCCTACATTCCAACCACTATTCCAAGTTTATGTGCATTAACTTACTAAGTCCTCAAAGCAATCCTATGATGATCTATCATTGTCTTTATTCTCAAGATGAGGAGACTGAGGGACAGAGATTTAGTAACATGGCCAGGATTACATGGCTGCGAAGTAGAAGAGCTAGGATTTACACCTAGGTAGCTCATGCTCTTGCCCACTGCCTGTGCTGCTTTTCTACATAGCAGGCCAGCCTTAGTACCCTTGATAACTTTCCATGCACTCAGTGCTGCAGCCAAATTGGGCCTCTTAATGTCTTCCAAATGTGTTTTGATCTTTCTGCCTGAGGGCCTTCTCATTATTCTTTTGCGCCTGATGATATGACTGAAATGCCCTCCTGGCTGTTCTCCAGTTATCTTATGCCTGTACTCCAGGCCTCAGCTCAGGTCCTAGTTTCTCTGACCCTCATTCAGTAGACTGGCTGAGCTTATGGCTTAGCTGGGGCTTGGCCTGTTTAGCAGGTAATTAGAGATTAAAGTGCAGAGTTCTAGTACCAGCACTAGGACTCGGGTCTACTCCTTCTCCACTTGAAACACACAGACACACAGACACACACATACACACAAGCCCTGGTGACACAGTGGTTAGAGCATTTGACTGCTAACCAAAACGCTGGCAGTTCGAATCCACCGCTGATCCTTGGAAACCCTATGGGGACAGTTCTACGCTGTCCTATAGGGTCATTATGAGTCAGAATTGACTACAGTGGGTTTGGGTTCTTGGTGCATATATCTCCATCTCCATCTCTACCTCCACCTCCACCTCTTCATCTATCTATCTCCATCTCTATCATCTCTATCTCTATCTATTTCTGTTTCTATCTCTTCTGTATCTCTATCATCTATATCTATGTCATCTATCTCTATCTCCATCTAGAGGGAGAGTAGGGAGAGAGAGAGAGAGAGAGACTGCTTTTTTCTTGACTAACAAGACGGACTAAGACCTGGCCCTGTGGAAGGCTCTGATTTCATGGTAAGGAGATTTTCTTCCCTGAAGAGACCAGTCCCTGAGTCAATGTAGTGGGAGGTTTTCCCAAGCATGCTGGGAAGATATTGGATTCAGACATAGCTTCCTCTGTTGTTTTCGGACAACAGTGTGTTTCTGTTTCCTCAGGAGTGTTTCCTCTGGGATGGTGCTGCTTGTGTTGGTTCCCAGTAATCTTTATGGAGTATCTAATTACAGACTGGCAGCAGAGAGAGAATGCCAAGAAAAGTGCATGCAATGACAATTGCTAGACAAAAAATACTCTATGCTTCAAAGAACAGCTGTAATAAGTGGGGTCTGACCGGGCAAGAGGGGGAGGGAGGTAGAAGGCAGTCGAGAGAGTATTCAAGAAAGAGGATAGTGATATTGGTTGTGCTCCCTCCTTTTGGAACAATACTGTGCCGTCATCAGGGTTCTTAGAAACTCAAGCAGTTTTTCATGAAAGGCAATAAAAAGTTGCCCTTCTAGCCTTCTAATTGTTTTTCCTGCTTTGAAGTTCCCCTACTCTCTCTATGGACTTTATCTGGTAATTAGGGAGTATTTGGTTTTGCAGGCACATGGTCCCTGAGAGCCACAAGCTCTTAGATAAACTGTGCACTGCTCACCCATCACGGCATTCCCCTTTTCTCACACCATAGTAAGTGACATTAAAAAAAAGCAAACCCGCTGTCCTTGACTTGATCGGGTTTCTAAGGCTGTAAATCTCTACCAAAGCAGACTATGATGACTCGCCCCCACGTCTTACCCCTGCTAGTGGTTTCAAACCACTGATCTTTTGGTTAGCAGTTGACAACCAACCATTGTCCCACCAGGTCTCCCTGATAAGAGACATAGTAAATAATTATTTAATATCGGTTTAATGAATGAGTATTGAGTGAGTGATGGGCCGAGTGATTCAAAGGCTTCTTGTAAGAAAGTAAAAGCTACTGAGATGCTGTAGATTTGATTCAGTGCACAGTGTACAGGTTTGGAAGCCAGAGTAGGAGAGTGATGCTAGGCCATAGGAGTCATTGAGTTAAGTTCTACAGCTAGGACAGAAGTGAGTTATATGCCTCAACCTGGGTGGCAAGTTGGAATTGACTTGATGGCAGTGGGTTTTTTGTTTGCGGCTTAGCTGTATGGTAGTTCAAGCACAGTCAGAAGAAAGCGCTGAGCCTTGATCCTGTTTGTGTTCATCGTATAAACCCCCCCAAAAGTAGAAACAAAAACTCAAACCTGTTGCCAAGTTGATTCCAACTCATAGCAACCCTATAGGACAGAGTAGAACTGCCTCAGAAAATTTCCAAGGAGCACCTGGTGGATTTGAACGGCTGACATTTTGGTTAGCATCTATAGCTCTTAACCACTGTACCACCATGGCTTCTGATAGTGATATAGGTGGTGTGATCTCCTGATGGCCCATAAATATTCTTGCCAAAAGTCTGTCAGTTTCTGCCACAGAATCAGGCACATTGTAGATGTGCAAGAAACATATTCTGAGTACTGATAGAGGGGCTACTCAGCTGGCTTTGATTCACTTTGACTTTATATATACAACAGAATGAAACATTACCCAGTCATGCATCATCATCACAACTGCTGGCATATTCTAGTCCACTGTTACAGCCATCACACCAGTGCATCTAACTGAGGGTCTCCCTTACTGTCATGGGCCTTCTGTTTACCAAACTCGATGCCCTCCTGTAACCCATCTCTCCAGATGACATGTCCAAAGCAAGTGAGTTGGACAATGTTCTGTTGTGATCCTGGGTGGATCAATATATCCACTTTTTCTGTTCAGTTCTGACACCACCTGCCCATGCCGCATTTTGTCTGTTGCTCTAGGTCAAACCTTGCAAGTAAAAGGACTCAGCCCCTCAGGCTGCCAAGTAGGCCTAAGACCTCGAAGGCCAGTCACAAGCTTGGGAGTCTCCGTAACACCCACACTTCCAACCTGCTGGCTCTGAGTTTGGAGATTCCCTCTACCCCCTCAGGACAGTAGAGGAACAGGCAGAGTAAAATAAGTGGCCACACCTTGAGCATAACCTGCACCATTTTGTTTCCTGATTCTGTCTCCAGGCGTGAGTCCATTTTTTCCATTAGTTTCTCTCAAGGTTAAGGAATAATCTATTTAGGACTGTGGGAAGACAAGTGATGATCTCAAGACCATAACAGAAAAACAAAGGAATCGGCCAAGAAATTATATGATAGCCAGAACACCTCTGAGCCCCAAATGGCAACTGAGATGTCAGTACATCTGAGATGTGACCATTGTGACCACCTAAAGAAGATTAACTTTCTGCAGAATCCTAGATTCATAAATTCCATATCCTATCCTCGTATAAAACCTCCAGCTTGTCTCCATTTTGGAGAGGCAGGTTTTGGAGGAACGATCCCCTCTGTCTCTTTGCCTACCAGTTGACAATAAAAGTTTTGCTCTTGTTCTCGCTCCTGTCTCAAAAATTGGCTGTGTGTGGCAGGCGGCATGAACTCTGCTTAGTTTTGCGGTACCACTAGCAGTAATATCAGGGGTTCCTAGCCCACCTCACAAGGTTCTGACCTGCCAGTTCCCACTGTAGTTTGGATTCAGTAATTTGCAAGAATGAGTCATGGAACTCACAGAAAGTACAGTACTTACGATTACAGATGTATTATAGCAAAAAAAAAAAAAGATATAAATGGATGGGATCTGGCAGGGGTCCCAGCACAGAGCTACCATGACCCAGAAAAGGACGTGCTATGCTCCCATGTGCCTTGATGTCTTTCACCATCAGGAATCCTATGGAGATCTTGCTGCCAGAGTTTTTATTGGAGGTCTCATTACATAATGCAAATGCCACCCCCTTTCTCTTAGGCTGGAAACCATCAGGAGATGATCAGGTGGTATTACGCAGTGGGGCCCTCTGGCCCGGCCAGAACCCCCTCACCACCTTGCCCAGAGTCATGTAACCTGTTAGTTAGGTGTGGTCTGGAGTCCTTATCGAAACCATTTAAATTCCAAGGTTTTTTTTTTTCCTCTTTAGAGTTTATCTCTCAGGAATATAGGACACAGATGAAAGTGCTTTAGGTAAAATTACATTCTAAACCCCACAGATTCATGAAGTTTTTACTGACTAGTTATTAGAAGTAGATTTACAGGCTCTTCTTAGTCTGCTGTAATCTAGAAGCTCTGCTGAAACTTGTCCACTATGGGAGACACTGCTGTTTTTTAAATACTGGTTACATGGTTCCCAGCATCATTGCAGCATGGAAGCCACCGTGAGAATGACAAACTGATATAGATGGGTAGTGATGAGTGATAATCGTTTACTTTTATTGATATTTACTATGTGCCTTTGCGGATGAGGAAACTCAAGACAGTAGTTAAGCTACATACTTGAGGCCATGTAGCTAGTGAGTTGAAAGGGCTAGAATTCAAACCTAGGCAGTCTGGCTGCAGCATCAATCAGTGTAAACACTTTATTATACTGCCTCACAACCTGTTAGTCACTCTTGGGTGAAAGCATTGAAATTACTGTTAAAGTGCAAGTATCTGGAAAATGGAATTCCTTTATCCAGTATTGATCACCTGTTTTCAGCTTATGCATTGCTTGAGATATTTGTTGATTGCAATATGCAGCCTACAAATACATGACCATGCAGAGGCTGTTTATACAACTGGATATGTTTTAACATATGTTCACACCTGAAAAAACATCAACACAATCAAGATAATGACTATATCTCTCATCACCCCTAAAAGTTTTCCAATGTCCCTTTTTAAGTCCTCCCTCTAACTCCTCCTTATCTCCTGTGCTCCATCCCTAGGCAACCACTGATACACTTTCTGTCACTATTGATTATTTTCGAGTTTCTAGAATTTTGCATAAATGAAATATTTATAGTATGTACCAAGAAATTTGAAGGACAGCTACCAGGCCAACTGATTGGAAGAGATCCATATTTATGCCCATTCCAAAGAATGGTGATCCAATCAAATGTGGAAATTACCAAACAATATCATTAACATCACACACAAGTAAAATTTTGCTCAAGATCATTCCAAAGCAACTACAACAGTATACTGACAAGGAACTGCCAGAAATTGAAGCTGGATTCAGAGGAGGATGTGTAACCAGGGATATCATTGCTGATGTCAGATGGATCTTGGCTGCAAGCAGAGAATGCCAGAAAGATGTTCACTTGTGTTTCATTGACTATACAAAGGCATTTGACTGCATGGATCATAATAAATCATGGCTAACATTGTGGAGAATGGGAATTCCAGAACATCTAACTGTGCTGTTAAGGAATCTGTGTATGGATCAAGAGGCAGTTGTACAAACAGAATAAAAGGGACACTGTATGGTTTAAAGTGAGGAAAGCTGTGAGTTGGGGTTGTATCCTTCCACCATACCTTTTTATTCTGTATGCTGAGCACATAAAATTGAGAAGCTGGATTCTATGAAGAAGAACGAGGCACCAGGATTGGAGGATGACTTATTAACAATGTGAGTTATACAGGCAACACTACCTTACTTGCTGGAAATGAAGAAGATTTGAAACACTGATGAAGATCAAGGACCACAGCCTTCAGTATGGATTGCACCTCAACATCAAGAAAGCAAAAATCCTCACAACTAGACCAGTAAGCAACATTGTCATAAATGGAGAAAGGATTGACGTTGTCCAAGATTTCATTTTACTTGAGTCCACAATCAATGCCCATGGAAGCAGCAGTCAAGAAATCAAAAGACAAATTGCATTGGGAAAATCTACTACAAAGGATCTCCTTAAAGTATTCAAAAATAAAATGGTCACCTTGAGGACTAAAGCTCTCATGACCGAAGCTATGGTATTTTTAATCACATCATAAGCATGTGAAAGCTGGAAAAGAACAAAGAAGACAGAAGAACTGATGCCTTTGAATTGTGGTGTTGGAGAAGAATGTTGAATGTACTGTGGACCACCAAAAGAACAAACAGATATGTTTTGGAAGAAGTACAACCAGAGTGCTTCTTGGATGTAAAGACAGGAAGACTGTGGCTTGCATAGTTTGGACATGCTGTCAGGAAGGATCAGTCCCTGGAGAAGGACATCATGCTTCACAGAGTGGAGGGTCAGCGAAAAAGAGGAAGACCCTGAGGATGAATTGACACAGTGGCTACAACAATGGGCTTAAGCATAAAATGATTGTGGACACGGCGCAAGACCAGGCAGTGTTTCATTTTGTTGTTCATGGGCCACTATGAGTTGGAACCAACTCGAAGGCACCTAACAATGCTAAATCTGCCAGGCACTCCTTCAAAACCCTATGTCACGGTTCTTCTCAGTCCTATAGGATTGTTAAGAGCTGCAGGAGACTATGTTTAATAACATGATGTTGATCATCTTCTGATGTGTAAACTGTCAATGTGTATACCTATTTTAGTGATGTGTTTGCTTGGAAAATTCTTTTTTTTTCGCTGTTATTTTATTTTAGTTTTTATTATGACTGAGTGAAAATGTACATTCCCATATAAATTTACATGCCCACTTATATGCAGCTTCCATTGCTCTCTCTACTCGGTGACAGCACACTATTCTTCTCCGCTCCACATAGGTCTCATCCTCCCAACAGTCTCCTTTCTCCTCCTCTCCACCCACTCTCCTTCCTATAGTCAGAGGTCAGCAGGATGATATCCTATAGATGTATAGAACCGTTAAGTGCATCCAATATATGGTCACTCTGCGTCGCCAAGTCCAATCCATTTGTGTCTGAAGAGTGGACCTTTGTTATGATTTATGGGCAAGGGCAGCATCAGGGCCAGGGGCCATGTTCCCAGGGGAACCCCGAAGCCACTGGACCATCAATTGAGATATTTTAGTGGAGATCTCAGGGTGCACCCCTTTTTATTCTTGTATTGCCAGTGAGACTCAACTTAGCGAGCCCCATCGCAGCTATAACTGGTGGTAGCTGGGCACCATCCAGTTCTTCCGGTCCCAAGTTGATTTAGGCACCCACTCATGTGGGTCTCTCTATGTTCTGGGTTGTCTTCACCCCATGTCATTTTGGTCCTTGGTGAGCATCTGTTCCTGTTGAGTTGGCACCATTTGCTGTGCCTTCGGATGGCAGCTTGGGAGCTTTTAAGACCCCAGATGCTACTCACCAATGTGGGGTGCAGAGAGCCCTCTCAGCAAAATGCTAGTTGTGCCAACTGGCCTCGATTTCACCTAAGAGCATGGTTTCCTGCCCCCTGCCCCAGCTGCTCTGTCCTTGCAATATTGGGTTAAGATGGAAGGAGTATTCAAGTTATGCTGAAGTCCACCTAATATTGTTCATTTCTAATGTGTGCTATCACTGATTTCACCCAACCAAATTTCTATCAACTATCTAATCTAAACCCTCCCGCCCTCGCCCTCCCTCCCTCTTTATAGAAATGTCTGTCCATCTCCTTTGCCCATTACTTAACTGGATGATTTATCTTCTTTTTACTGATATTTTGTAGTGTCTTATAGATTATGGAGATCAGGCATCAGTCTGACATAGAGTTGCCAAATATTTTTTCCGATTCTGTAGGTATCCTTTTAATTTTATTCATAAAGTCTTTAGATGAGCAAAAATGTGTGATTCTTAATGGTTCCCATTTATCTATTTTCTCTTCTTGCCAGGAGCCAGCCTTTGGAGGGCCTGGGATCGCGAAGGGATGGGTGGTGTCAGTGAAGAAGGAAATAATGAGACTGAGACAACCAGGAATCTGGAGGTCAGTGGCCTGTCAGGGTCTGCCTTTCTTTATTTTTTATATAATCAGTAACGTGATTTCACCCTGCCCCCTTGACCACACAAGTTGTTGGCTAACAAAGAACTGATACCTTGTGGCCTTTTTTCATGTTGATTATTGGGGCCTACTGGATAATTGCCTGAAACAAGTGGTCTCTTTACATGTTAATCATTAGGGCCCTCTAGGTAATGGCCTGAGACAAGTATATTGTGATTATAATCAACAGTGAAAACAAAAGTTATGTCTTGAGCTTAATCAGTTCTATCTATGCTTCAAGGTCAAGAGGTGCAGGGAGGGGAAAGGCTGTGTGTGGGGTTGTCCCTGGGGAACTTCCCAGGGCCTTCCTGCAATCTTGCATTTCACATGTGGAGGGGGATGTGCAGTTGGGGGAAGCCAGCGAGGCTGGGCCGGCCTTGGCATTCCCAGGCTGGGCGTTCTCAGAAGGCATCTTCCTTACTTCTTATGCCAGGAGATGAGGGGGTATTTTTTGAGGAAGATTTAATTAGGATGCAAAATATTATCAGGGACAGTATGGTCAAAAATATGTCACGGGTGAGATGCCTCTGCCCACCATCACATAGGCTGGTAGCTTTGCTCACAGAGGCCTTTATGGGTGATGGGCCTCGGCATCTTCTGTTGATTGTGGTTTGTTTGACAGAGTTTCAAGTCTGTCTACGTTGTGTATTAAAACTTTCATCATTGTTGCTACCTTTTCCTGGATCAGCTTTATTGTTTTAGGTTTGATATTTGGGTCTTTTATCCAGTTGGAGTTGTTTTTTTGTATAAGGTGTAAGATATGAATCTTGTTTCAATTTATAGCAGAGGGATATCCAATTTTGTCAGCACCATTTGTTGAAGATAACTGTTTTTACCCCAGTTTAATGTCTTAGGGCCTTTGGCGAATATCAACTGTTCATAGGCAGATGGTGTTATCTCTGGGGTCTCAATTCTGTTCCATTGATCGATCTGTCTGTTCTTGTACCAGTACCAGGCTGTTTTGACCACTGTGGCAGTGTAGTATGTTCTAAGGTTGGGTAATGAGAGGCCTCCCAGTGTGTTCTTCTTCTTTAATAGTACCTTACTTATCTGGGGCTTCTTCCCTTTCCAAAGAAAATTGATGATTTGTTTCTCCATCTCATTAAAAAAAATGATGCTTGAACTTGCACTGGGATTGCATCGTATGAGTAGATTGCTTTGGGTAAAATAGACATTTTCACAATGTTAAGTCTTCCTATCCATCAGCAGGGTAGGTTTCTCCATTTACATAAGTCTCTCTTAGTTTCTTGTAGTAAGGGCTTGTAGTTCTCTTTGTAAAGGTCTGTTATTTCTCTCATTAGAATAATTCCTAGATACTTTATATTCTTAGGGGCTATCGTAAATGGTATTGATTTGATGATTTCTTCCTTAACAGTCTCGTTGGTATAAAGGAATCCTACTGATTTCCTTATGTTTATCTTGTAACCTGACACTTCTATCAGTTTGAGTAGTTTACTTATAGATTCTTTGGGATTCTCTGCATATACAATCGTATCATCTACAAACAGGGAGATTTTAACTTCTCCTTTGCCAATGCAGATGCCCTTTATTTCTTCGTCTTGTCTAATTGCTCTGGCTAGAACTTCTAGCACAATGTTGAATAGGAGAGGTGAGAGTGGGCATCCTTGTCTAGTTCCTGATCTCAAGGGAAAGTCTTTCAGTCTCTCTCTGTTCAGGATAATGTAGGCAGTTGGCTTGGTATAAATGGTTCTTATTGTATTGAGGAATTTCCTGTCTATGCCTATTTTGCTAAGAGTTTTTAGCATAAATGGGTGTTGGACTTTATCTAATGCCTTTTCTGCATCAATGGGCAAAATCAGCTGATTCTTTTCTTTTGTCATATTTATGTGGTCAATCACATTAATTGTTTTTCTGATGTCGAACCAGTCTTGCATCCCTGGTATGAATCCAACTTGGTCAGGATGCATTATATTTTTGATATGTTGTTGCATTCTATTGGGAAGAATTTTTTGAAGATTTTTGCATCTAGATTCACATATGATATCACTCTGTAGTACTCCTTTTTGGTTCGGTGTTTCCCTGGCTTTGGTATCAGGGTTATGCTGGCTTCATAGAATGAGTTTGTGAATACTCCATCCTTTTCTATACTGTGAAATAGTCTCAGTAGTATTGGAGATAACTCTTCTCTAAAAGTTTGATAGAATTCTGCAGTGAAGCCATCTGGGCCCGGGCTATTTTTGGTTGGCAGTTTTTTGATGACATTTTCAATCTTTTCCTTTGTGATGGGTTTATTGTTCTGCTTCACATTGTGATAATTTGGGTAGGTGGTATGAATCAAGGAATTTGTCCATTTCCTCTAGGTTTTCAAATTTGTTAGAGTACAGTCTTTCATAGTATTATATTATCATAATTTTTATTTCTCTTGGATATGTTGTGACAACTCCCCTTTTATTTCTAATTTCGGTTATTTGTTTCCTTTTGTGTTTTTCTTTAGTAAGTTTAGCCAGTGGTTTGTCCATTTTGTTGATCTTTTTGAAAAACCAGCTTTTGGTCTTTTCAAATTTTTCAATTGTTTTTCTATTCTCTAATTCATTTAGCTCTGCTCTAATCTTTATGATCTCGTTTCTTCTGGTGCCTGAGATGTTCCTCTGTTGTTCTCTTGCTACTTGTTCAAGCTGTAGGGTTAGTTCCTTGATTTGGCTTCTTTCTTCCTTCCAGATGTGTGCATTTATGGAGATAAACAGACCTCTGAGCACTGCTTTGGCTGTATCCCATAGGTTCTGGTAGGAAGTGTTTTAGTTCTCATTGGAATCCATGAATTTATTTATTTCACCCTTGATTTCTTCCATAACTCACGGTTTTTTGAGCAAGATGTTCGGTTTCCAAGAGTTGCACATTCTATTTATGTTTTTTCTGCTATTGATTTCGACTTTTATGGCATTATGATCTGAGAAGATGCCTTGCACTAATTCAATGGTATGGATTTTGTTGAGAATTGCATTATGTTCTAATACATGGTCAATTCTGGAGACTGTTCCATGTGCATTGGAGAAGAAGGTGTAGTTGTCCGCTGATGGGTAGAAAGTTATGTATATGTCGATGAGGTCTAGTTGGTTAATTGTGGCAATAGGTCTTCTGTATCTTTAGTGAGCCTTTTTGTAGATGTTCTGTCCAATATTGAGAGTGGAGTGTTGACGTCTCCCACTATTACTGTGGAGTAATCTAACTCTTTTTTGAGTGTAGTCAGTGTTTCTTCATCATATTTAGGTGCTCTGTTATTAGGTGCATAAATATTTAATATAGTTAAGTCTTACTTGTGTATTGAACCTTTCAGCAGTAAATAGTATCCATCTTTGTTCATGGTGGTAGATTTTACATTAAAATTGGCTTTGTCTGAGACTAGAATTGCCACACCTGCTCTTCTTTGTTCATTGTTAGCTTGATATATATTCTTCCATCCTTTAATTTTCAGTTTGTTCCTATCTTTATGTCTCAAGTGAGTTTTCTGTAGACAACACATGGATGGGTCATGTCTTTTGATCCAAGATGACACTCAGTGTCTCTTTACTGGAGCATTCAGTCCATTCACATTCAATGTAATTATTCATAGGTATGTGTTCATTGCTGCCATTGTGATATGTTTATTTTTGTGTTGCTGTTTTCTTTGTTGTTCTTATTAGTCTGTTCTGGGACATTCTTTTTTGTGAGTTGATTTTTCATCTTTCTCAGAGCTGTTACTGTAGTTGTTGAGACTCGTGTGTTCCATGTCTTGAAATGGTATGTTACATCTTTGTTGTGCTTTACAGCTACCCCTATAATCCCCCTTAATAAAGTATATATAAACCCAATTTTAATTACTATCAGTCTTGTCAACTTCCTCTCCATCTGGAATGGCCATAACGACTGTAGTACATTCCTCTTTTTAATATGATGGCACCTTAGTTTTCATGATAATCACTGGATTACTTCTTTCCGTATGAAAGCTGTGATTGACTTTGGAGCCTTCCCTAAAAGAGTAGAGTATTGAGTAGTGTGTCGTTCTAAAATATAAAGTTCGTGGTTTTGTTCTTCTAAGCTAGAGCCAAGAACTTCTTTCAGTATTTCTTGTAGTTTTGGTTTGGTTTTTACAAAGTTTCTGAGTTTCTGTTTATTTGGGAATGTCTTCATTTCATTTTCATATTTCAAATATAGTTTTGGAGGATATATAATTCTTGATTGGAAGTTCTTCTCCTTCAAGGCTTTGAATGTTTCATGCCACTGTCTCTGTGCCAGCATTGTTTCTGCTGAGAAATCTGATGAGATCCTACAGGGTTTCCCTCTGAATTTTAGTTTTGCTTTTTGTGTTGCTGCCTTTAAGAGTTGCTGCTTACATTTCATTTTGATAAGCTTGATTATAATATGTCTTGGGGTCTTTCTTTTGAGATCTATATTGGGTGGCATACGATATGCATCTAAGATGTCTATATTCTCTTCCTTCATGATTTCTAGGAAATTTTCTGTCAGCTGCTCAGCAACAATATTCTCTGTGTTCTCAGGTGTCTCATCCTGTTTAGGGACTCCAATTAGTCGAAGGTTGTTCCTCTTAGTAGAGTCCCACATGCTTCTTAATGCTTCTTCATTTTTCTTGTTTCTTTTTTCTGATTTCTGCTCGTAGACGCTGGCATCAGTAGCTCTGTCTTCCAAGTTAGAAATTCTTTTTTCCATTTGTTCCATTCTGTTTTCTTGGCTTTGAATGGAAGTTTCTATGTCTTTGGTTTTGTTCTTGATTTGTTGGATTTCAGAGTACTGGTGTTCCATCAGAACGAACAGTTCGCTTAATTCTTCCTTTTGTTCTGCTGCATTTTGTATAAGGTCTAGAAGGGCTCTGTATATAATCATTTTGTATTCACATTCTGATGATTTCATACAATTTTCTTTATCTGGGAAACTCCTTGGTTGTTTTGTTCGGGAGCCTTCTGAAGCCATGGGTGATTTCTTGTATGCCACAATTCTCTGTTGCTTTTTGGATCCCATGTGAGTAAGTAGAGGCTGGGAGAAATACTATTAGGATGGACTGCAGATGTTTCTCTAGGCTGTCTTAAAACGTAAAGCAAAAGGTATCTGACCACTTCCCAAGTCAGTCAGGTTTTCAGTGGTATAGGTCCCTCTTCCCAACTGGCAAAGTAATTGCCTCTATATTTAACCCCAGATGATACAAACTTGTTCAAAATACAGCAATGCTACTGCCCTGATGGCCTCTGCTGACATGGCCCAGCCTTAGGCAACACTGTGTAAAATGCTGCTTTTCTCTTAGAAAAGCGGTCTCCTGTGGGCAGGCTCTGGCTCCCAAGCTAAGAAATAGGTCCAGCTGTGGCCACCATATGTAAGATGGCACCCTCCACAAGTTCAGCAGATAGAGGGGCTCATGGTGCGGAGAGGTTGTGATTCCTCTGCCTCTGTTGCCAGGCCCGCACCATAGGCGACACTGTGTAAATGATGGCTTTTCTGTTGTAGAAGCGCCATCCTGTTTTCAGTTCCTGGCTCCCAGGCAAAGAATTAGTTCTCGCTAAAATCTCCATATCCAACATGGTGTCCCACACACTGGCAGTGCGGTTCTGTACAAACCATGCTGTGGCAGTGATAAAAAGACAGGTCCATAGTGGCTAGATAAACAGAGTCCTAAGCCTGCCTCTCAAAATGTGGCAATTTCGCCTGCCTATCTCCCCAGCAGTGCATCTGAGTCTAGCAAGGCAAGACCCAGCTCTGCCGACAGACCAAAACAGAGGAAAAAAAGTCTTAAATTGTGCATTTACCTTCAGTCGATGAGACCCAGCATTATCCGGGAGTGGGAGTCAGTGAAAGAGACAAGGTTTTTTGTTCAGTGGTATGAAGTCCAAATTAACAGCCCTGTGCAGTGTCCTTGGGGCTCACTAGGTGACCAGGAGGCTCCATTTGATTATCAGTTCAGGTCTTGGTTTCCAGAGGGATATAAAGAGATGTGTGCTTAGTCCGCCATCTTGATTCCACATCCCTTGAAATATTCTTTTGGTTGAATTATTGTTTTTTCATGTTGAGTTTTGAAAGTTCTATATATTCTCAATTCAAGATATAAGTTCTTTATCAAATTATTAGTTTTCTATTGATGACACTTGGCTGGCTATTCCTGGGTACATACTGCTGCAAACTTACTGGCTTTAAATAACACCCATTTATTAGCTCACAATTCTGTGTATCAGAAGTCTAACATGATGTGGCTGAGCTCTCTGTTTATGGTCTCATGGCTGAAATCAAGGCATTAGTTGGGCTAAGGTCTTGTTTGAAAGATCTGGGGAAAGTCTTCAAGAATTCAGTTCCTTGTGATTATGGGACATTGTGGTCTTGTTACCATAAAACACGGATCCGTGCCACATGTCACAAAGCCGATACTAAGACATGAATGAGGTAGGTAATCAAGAGTTTATTATAGATTGATATAGAACAGACAGTGGGAGTTTGAGTCCTCGAAGCCTGTCTGCCTTCTTCAGTTAGTCTGGGGGTTTTTACTCAGTAGCTAAGGCCAAACATTTGGGTATGGCAGATAGTAATTGGGGAAGAATGTGGGCAATTTCTGGAGTGAGCCTTTAGATGGGTATTCAGAGCCCAGAGGAGATCTACCCAGAAATATGGGGTCTCTCTGGAAATAGGAGGAGAGTTTTTCCAGATATAAGTAGCCAGAGATGGAGGACATCTATCTAAAGGCATGAGTCTGGAGCTTGATGTGGGTCCACCTGGAGTCTTCCACTGGTGATTATTTGGTCAGGGGTCCAGTGACTGGCACTTCTGCCTGTTTGATGATCTGGAGAGAATGTAAAACAAACCAGCTGCAAAGATTTTATTTCATATCATGCCTAGTGCATCATCTCCCCTCATCATAGTTTCAGTGGGTCACAAGTTAATGTGAGGCTAGGTAGTGCTAGCACACCTGGACTTTAAGAAAAAAAAACAGGTATACGAGGTCTTACAAGTCTGTGAACTTAGTTGTTCTAAGTGTTACATACTTCAATGCTGAATATCACTACAGTCATCTTTGACGTACTCCCCTTGGGAATCTATGCACTGATGTCAGAGCAATTTTGGAACTCTTTCTGAAATGTCCGCACAGTGGCAGGTTTGTGGAGAACTTAATTGTATAGTTGTCTGTGAGGGAGTTTTTAGCCAGTAAACAAAAACTATCAGAATATCCTCCCTACTCATCTGATCTGGCCCTCAATGACTTTTTTATTTGTTCAAAGATAAAGAAAATACTGAAAGGAAGACATTTTGATGACATTCAGGACATCAAGGGTAATATGACAACAGCTCATTCCAGAAAAAGAATTCCAAAATAGCTTTGAAGAGTGAACTGGGCACTGGCATCAGTGCCTAGCTTCCCAAGGGGAGTACTTCCTAGGTGACCTTAGTGATATTCAGCAGTGAGGTATGTAGCACTTTTCCTAGGATGAGTTCACAAACTTAACTGGCAGTTCTCATGCATCAAGGCCCATTCCTGTCTGATGCTCTGTCTTTGGTTTGGGGAGATCTACAGAGTCCTAGAGTTATAACATATAGCTCAGTACTAGTTAACTTGGCCTCTTGGGTACTCAAGGCCTAATTTGTTTCCGTACCTAGTTCGACGATCTTTGCTAAGTGATGCTTCACTGTTCCTACACACTGCCTGCTTACCACCCTATCATTGCACTTAGGATGAAGGTTTACAGACCAAACTAGCTCCTTGCTAAGTTAATACACATATTGTTTTGAAACATTGGTTGCCAACCCCACAACATCACAACACTCTCCCTTGCTCAAACTTGTGTTCCAAATTACCAGTCTTGCTGTCCCTTCCTGCCTTCTAATCCTTGCCCCTGGACTGGTGTGCCCCTTCAGTCTTGTTTTGTTTTGTGGGCTTATCTAATCCTTGGCTGAAGGATGAGCCTCAGGAATGACTTCAGTACTGACTTGAAAGGGTGTCCGGGGGTCATACTCTCCGTGTTTCTCTAGTTTCTGTCAGACCAGTAAGTCTCATGTTTTGTCTTGTCTTTTTTTTGAGCTGGAATTTTGTTTTGTTCTATGTTTTTCTCCAACTCTTTCTAGAAACTTTTATTGTGGTCTCATTCAGAGCAGTCAGTGGTGGTAGCCAGGCATCATCTGGTTGTGTTGAACTCAGCTGTGTTGGTGGAAGCTATGGTATTTGTGGCCCATTAGTCCTTTGGACTAATCTTTCCCTTGTGCTTTTGGTTTTCCTCATTTTCCCTTGCTCCAGACAGGCTGAGACCAGTGGAATATCTTATATGGCTACTCACAGGGCTTTAAGACCCCATGCTACTCACCAAAGTAGAATATAGATTGTTTTCTTTATAAACTATGTTATGCCAATTGAGTTAGAAGTTTCTCAAGTCCATATTCCCTGTCTTAGTTATCTAGTGCTGTTATAACAGAAATACCACAGGTGGATGGCTTTAATAAAGAGATTTTTTTTTTTTTCTTCTCACAGTCTAGCTAGCTTGAAGTCCAATTCAGGGTGCCAGATCCAGGGGAACTCTTTCGGTCAGCTCTGGAGTTAGATCCTTCTCATCAGTCTTCCACTGGTCTAGGATCTTGCTATGCAGGAACCCCATATCCAAAGGATATGCTGTGATCCTGGTACTACCTTCTTGATGGCTTGAGATCCCCTGTCTTTCTGCTCACTTCTTTTATGTCCCAAAAGAAATTGCCTCAAGACACAATCTAATCTTGAAAATTGAGTTCTGTCTCATTAACATAACTGCCACCCATCCTTCCTTATTAATATTATAGAGATAGGATTTATAACCCATAGGAAAATCACATCAGCTGACAAAATGGGGGACAATCACACAATACTGGGTGTCATGGCCTAGCCAAATTGATACGCATAATTTGGGGGGACACAATTTAATCGATAACAGTCCCCGCAGTCCTCAGCCCAGTAATGTGGTCCCGCAAGGAGTTTGGATATGTTCATGGAGCTTCTATGACTTTGCCTTTGTCGAATTGTCTTGGATTACCCAGTATTGTGTGCTGCCATATCTTTCACCAAAGTTGTCACTTATCTATTGCTTATTTAATATTTTTCCATTCCCACCCCTCCCCTCCCTCATAACCATCAAAGATTGTTTCTTTTTGTATGTAAATGTTTCCATGTTTTTATAGTAATCATCTCATACAACATCCTTTTGCGGCTGACTTATTTCACTCAGTAGAATGCCTTCCAGATTCATCATTGGTCTTTATCATATCCCATTGTATGTATGCATCATAGTCTCATTTTTTGCTATTATGAATAATACTGCAGAGAGCATGGCTGTGCATATGTCTATTCATGTGACAACTCTTATTTCTATAGGATATATTCCTGGGACTCGAATTGGTAAATCGCATGGCATTTCTATTTCTAGTTTTTTAAGGAGGCACTGTATTGTTTTCCATAGTAGCTGTAACATTTTATATTCCCACCAGCAGTGAATAAGATTTCTAATCTCCCTTCAACCTTTCCAACATTTGTTATTTCCCAGTTTCTTGATTCCTGCCAGTAATGCCTGTGGCATGAGATGGTATCTCGTTGTGGTTTGGATTTACATCTCTCTAGTGGCTAGTGATTTCCATCTTATTCTCATGTGTCTGTTAGCCACTTGAATGTCTTCTTTGGTGAAATGTCTGTTAATTTCCATTGCTTATTTTTTTATTGGATTATTTGTCTTTTTGTTGGAGAGGTGTTTGATTTTCTTGTAGGTTTTAGAGTTTAGGCCTTTGTCAGATTTGTCGTAGCCAATCTTTTTCCTCTAGTCTGTAGGTTCCCTTTTTATCCATTTGATGAAGTCTTTTGATAAGTATAAGTGGTTAATTTTTAGAAAAACCTCAGTTGTCTAGCTTATGATCTACAGTTTGTATATTATTATTTATGGTTTGTACCCTGTTATTTGTGTTAGGCATATTAGTGCTTCTAGTATTGATTTTGTTTTTTTCTTCTATGATTTTTATAGCTTGGGATTTATATTTAGGTGTTTTATCCATTTGAATTACTTTTTGTGTGTGGTGTGAGGTGCAGGTCATTTCTTCTTTCTTTCTTTTTTTGCAGATGGGCATACCTCCAGTTTTGCCAGCACCATTCATAAAGACTATCTTTTCCTGCATTTGATGGACTTTGGGTTCTTGTGGAAGACCGTAGGTAGATGGATTTACATCTGTGTTCTCAATTCTGTTTCATTGCTGAATGTATCTGTTGTACCAGTACCAGGCTGTTTGGGCTACCATGAATGTATAGTAGGTTCTTAGGTCAGGCAGTGCCAGGCCTCCTAATTTATTCTTCTTTTTCAACAATGCTTTACTTAACTGTGACATCCCTTTCCATATAAAGTTAGTCGTTAGTTTTTACGTCTCTTTAAAGAATGTTACTGTATTTGGATCAAGATTACGTTGTGTTGGTGGATTGTTTTTGTTTTTGGTAGCATTGACAGTTTCACAGTTTGAGCATGAAATCTTTTTCTGTTTATGTAGATCTCTCTGGATTTCTTGCCATAGTGTTTTGTAGGGTTGATTTTTTTTATTTTTATTTTTTTGTATAAGTCTTTTACATTCATGATTAGATTTATTCCTAAGTATTTAATATTTTTAGGGTCTTTGAGTCAGACCTGACTCAGTAGCAGTAGGGTTTCATTATAACGATATTGTATTGTTTTCTTGATTTCCTTTTTGTCATTCTGTTTAACGTAATATAGGAATCCAACAGATTTTTATGTTTATTTTATATCCTGCCACTCTGCTGAATCTATTAGTTTCAGTAGGTTATTAGTATTTTGGGGAGGGGAGGTCTTGTGGGTTTTCTATGCATAGTATTGGAAATCCCGGTGGCGTAGTGGTTAAGTGCTACTGCTGCTAACCAAAAGGTCAGCAGTTCAGATCTGGAAACTGGAGCAGTTCCACTCTGTCCTATAGGATTGTTATGAGTTGGAAATGACTTGATGGCAGTGGGTTTGGTTTATGTATAGTGTTATATCATCCATAAATAAGGACAGTTTTGCTTCTTTTGTTACCAGGTTGGATGTACTTTCTTTCTTTTACTTGCCTTATTGTTCTAGCTAGGATTTCTAGCACAATGTTAAACAGGAGTGGTAATAAAGAACACCATAGTTTCTAGTCTCAAGGTGGAATGTTAAGAATGATATTGCCTGCTTTTGTTAAGAATGATATTGCCTGCTTTCTATTTCTTTTTATTATGATTGATAGAAAATGTACATTCCCATATAAATTTGCATGCTCACCTATATGCAGCTCCCACTGTTCTCCCTGTCCAATGACAGCACCCTCTTCCTCTCTGCTCTATACATGTCTTATCCTCCAAACAATCTCCTATCGTCTCCTCTTCACCCACTCTCCCACCTCCAGTAAGAGGTCAGAAGGATGATATCCTATGGATGCATAGAACCATAAAGTGCACACATGATGTGATCACTCTGTGTCACCAAGTCCAATCCATTCCTGTCAGAAGAGTTGACCTCCATTATGATTTATGGACAAGGACAGTATCATGGCCAGGGGCCATGCTCTCACAGGAACCCTGAGACCCCCTGACCGTGAATCGTGGTCTTTCAGTGGAGATCTCAGGGTGCACTCCTTTTTATTCTTGTGTTGCCAGTGAGGCTCAACTTTGTGAGCTCCATAGTGGCTATTACTGGTGGTGACTGGGTGTCATCTGGTTCTTCTGGTCACAAGTCGATGTAGTCACCCACTCATGTGGGTCTATCTGTCTTCTGGGTTCTCTTTCCCCCATGTAGTTTTGGTTCTGGGTGATCACCTGTTCCTCCTGAGTTGGGACCATTTGCTGTACCCTCAGATGGCAGCTTGGCAGCTTTTAAGACCCCACACACCACTCACCAATGTGGGGTGCAAAAGGCTCTCTTAGCAAAATGCTAGTTGTGCCAATTTGGTCTCTATTTCCTGTGTGAGCATGGTCTCTGGCCCCCTGCCACAGCAACTCTGTCCTTGCAATATGGGGGTAAGATGGGAAGAATAATCATGTTATGTTGAACTCCAGTTAAAATTGATCTTCTTTCTAATGTGTGCTGTCACAGATTTCACCCAACGAAATTTCCATAAACTATCTAATCTAAACTCCCCTCACTTCCTTCCCACCCCTGCAGCCATCAAAGAGTCTTTTCTTCTATGCATGAGTCTGTTTTTAAGTTCTTATTGTAGGGGTTTCATACAATATTTATCCTTTTGTCCCTGACTACTTTCACTCTACATAATGTCCTCCAATTGAAACCAAGTTATGTTTCCTAAAATCATCATTATTCCTTATCATTGCACAGTGTTCCATTGAATATGTATGCCATAGTTTACCTATCCATCCTTCTGTTGTTGTGCATCTGGGTTGATTCCATTTTTTTGCTGTTGTGGACTGTGTTGGGACAAACATTAGTATGCATGTATCAGTTGATGAGAATGGTCTTGATTCTGTAGGATAGATTCCAAGTAGTGGAATTACTGGGTCAAGGGGTATATCTATATCCAGCTTTTTAAGGAAGTGCCAGATTGCTTTCCAAAGAAGTTGCACCATTTTGTAATCCCACCAAGCATGTAGGAGAGTTTCAGTTTCTCCATAGCCTTTCCAGCACTTTTTGTTTGGTGTTTATTGGATCATGGCCAACCTTGTTGGGGTGAGATAGTATCTCATTGTAGTTTTGATTTGAATTTCTTTAGTAGCTAATGATTATGAGCATGTCCACATGTGTTTTTTGGCTCCCTGGATCTCCTCTTTAGAGAAGTGTGGGTCCATTTCCTTTGCCCATTGCTTTATTGGATTGTTTATCTTTTTCTTATTGATGTTCTGTAGTGCCTTATAGATTATGGAGAGCAGGAGTCGGTCTGCAATAGAGTTGCCAAATATTTTTTCCCATTCTGTAGATGGCCATTTAATTCTATTAATAAAGTCTTTAGATGATGGCACTTGGCTTAGCTTTAGATGAGCAAAAGTGTTTGATTCTTAGTTGTTCCCATTTACCTACTTTCTCTTGTGTTGTTTGTGGTTTGACAGATTTTCAAGGCTGTCTATGTTGTGTATCAAAGCTTTTAATGTTGTTCTTGCTTTTTCTTGGATGAGCTTCATCGTTTTAGGTTTGATATTTAGGTCCTTTCACCAGTTTTAGTTGGTTTTTGTATAAGGGATAAAATATGGGTCTTGCTTCAGTTTATTGCAGATGAATATCCAATTTTGCCAGCAACATTTGTTGAAGAGATTGTTTTCACCCCAGTGTAATGTCTTAGGGGCTTTGTTGAATATCAACTGTTCATAGAAACATGGTGTCATCTCTTGAGTCTCAATTGTGTTCCATTGATCTATCTGTCTCTTTTTGCACCAGTACTAGGGTGTTTTGACTACTGTGGCAGCGTAATAAGTTCTTAAGTCAGGTAGTGAGAGGCCTCCCGGTGTGCTCTTTTTCTTCAGTAGTGCTTTATTTACCAGGGGCTTCTTCCCTTTTCAGACAAAGTTGGTGATTGATTTCTCCATCCCATTAAAAAAAATGTCACTGGAATTTGTACTGGGATTGAATTACATAAGTAGATTGCTTTGGGTACAATAGACATTTTCCCAATATTAAGTCTTCCTATCCATGAGCAGGGTAGATTTCTCCATTTATGTAATTCTCTTAGTTTCTTGTTGTAAGGACTTGTGGTTCTCTTTGCAAAGGTCTGTTATTTCTCAGGTTAGATTTATTCCGAGGTACTTTATCTTCTTAGGGGCTATAGTAAATGGTATTGATTTGGTGATTTCTTCATTAACAATCTTGTTGTTGGTATAAAGGAATCCTACTGATTTACTTATGCATATCTTGTATCCTGAGAATTTGCTGAACTCTTCTATAAGTTTGAGTAGTTTACTTTAGATTCTTTATGATTCTCTGTGTATACAACCATATCATCTGCAAATAGGGAGATTTTAACTTCTTCTTTGCAGATGCAGATGCCCTTTATTTCATGGTCTTGTCTAATTGCTCTGGCTAGAACTTTTAGTACAATGTTGAATAGGAGAGGTGAGAGTGGGCATCCTTGTCTAGTTCCTGTTCTCAAGGGAAATGGTTTCAGTCACTCTGCATTCAGCATGACGTAGGCAGTTGGCTTTGTATAAATGGCCGTTATTGTGTTGAAGAATTTTCCATATATTCCTATTTTGCTGAGAATTTTTAGCATGAATGAGTGTTGGACGTTATCAAATGCCTTTTATGCATAAATAGACAAAATCAGGTGTTTCTTGTCTTTCGTGTTATTTATGTGGTTGATCACATTAATTGTTTTTCTGATGTTGAACCAGCCTTACATCCCTGGTATGAATCCAACTTCATCATGATGGATTATTTTTTTGATACGTTGTTGTATTCTGTTGGCAAGAATTTTGTTGAAGATTTTTGCATCGAAATTCATGAGCGATATCGGTCTGTAGTCCTCCTTTTTGGTTGAGTCTTTCCCTGACTTTGGTACCAGGGTTATGCTGGCTTCATAGAATGAATTTGGGAGTATTCCATCTCCTTCCATACTGCGAAATAGTCTCAGTAGCATTGGAGTTAACTCTTCTCTAAAAGCTTGATAGAATTCTGTGTTGAAGCCATCTGGGCCCCAGCTTTTTTACGTTGGTAGTTTGGGGTAACTTTTTCAATCTCTTCCTTTGTGATGGGTTTATTAAGTTGTTCTTCTTCACCTTGTGATAATTTGGGTAGGTGATGTGAATCAAGGAATTTGTTCATTTCCTCTAAGTTTTCAAATTTGTTAGAGTACAGACTTTCATGGTATTCTGTTATGATAGTTTTGATTTCTTTTCCATCTGTTGTGGCAACCTCCTTCTCATTTCTTGTTTGGGTTATTCACTTCATTTCACGTTTTTCTTTAGTAAGGTTAGCGAATGGTTTGTCAATTTTTTAGATCTTTTCAAAAAATCAGCTTTTGGTCTTTTCAATTGTTCTTGAATTCTATAAATCATTTAGTTCTGCTCTGATCTTTATGATCTGTTTTCTTCTGGTGCCTGAGGGCATCATCTCTTCTTCTCTCGCTATTTGTTCAAGCTATACGGTTAGTTCTTTGGTTTGGTTTCTTTCTTCCTTCCAGATGTGCATTTATGGAGCTAAACTGACCTATGAGCACCACTTTGGTTGTATCCCATAGGTTTTGGTAGGAAGCGTTTTTGTTCTCATTGAAATCCATAAATTTCTTCATTTCAACCTTGGTTTCTTCCATAACCCATGGTTTTTTGAGCAAGATGTTGTTCAGTTTCCATGAGTTGCACTTTCTATCTGTGTTTTTTCTGCTATTGATTTGACTTTTATAAGTATGTGATCTGAGAAGATGTATCACATTAAGTCAATGGTATAGATTTTGTTGAGAATTGCATTATGTCCTAACACATTGTCTATTCTGGGGAATATTCTATGTGCACTGGAGAAGAAGGTATAGTTGTCTGCTGAAGAAGAGATAGTTCTGTATATGTCAATGAGGTCTAGTTGGTTAATTGTGGCAATAATATCTTCTGTGTCTTTACTGAGCTTTTTTTCTGGATGATCTGTCCAATATTGAAAGTAGAATATTGAAGTTTCCCATTATCATTGTGGAGTGATTTATCTCATTTTTGAGTGTAGTACATTCAATACTAAATATTTAGTATTGTTAAGTCCTGCTTGTATATTGAACCTTTCAGCAATGGTGTCCATCCTTGTCCATGATGGTGGATTTTACATTAAAATCTGTTTTCTCTGAGATTAGAATTGCCACACCTGCTCTTCTTTGTGTATCCTTAGCTTGATATATATTCTTCCATCCTTTACCTTTCAGTTTGTTCCTATCTTTAAGTCTAAGGTGAGTTTCTTGTAGGCAACATAAGGATGGGTTATATCTTTTGATCCAAGATATCACTTTACTGGAGTGTTCAATCCATTCACATTCAATGTAATTATTGATAGGTATGTGTTCACTGCTGCCATTGTGATATGTTTATTTCTGTGTTGATGTTTTCTCTGCTGTTCTTATTAATCTGTTCTGGGACTTTCCTCTTTGTGAGTTGATTTTTCACCCTTTTCAGGGTTAGTTTTGTGGTTGTTGAGATTCCTGCATTACGTTTCTTGATTTTATATGTTGTTTCTTTATTGTGTTTCATGGCTGCCCCTATCATCCCCCTTGAGGAACTATGTAGAAACGCAATTTTAGTTACTACCAGTCTTATTAACTTCCTCTCCATCTGGAAGGACTATAAGTACTGTAGCACATCCCTCTTTTCAATATGATGACATCATAGTTTTTATGATGTGATCCCTGGATCATTTCTTTCACTATTATAGTTTTGATTGAATTTGGAGCCTTTCCTGACTGAGTAGGTTTCTAGGTGATGTGTCCTGAATTTGCTTCTAAAATATAAATTTAGTGGTTTTGCTCTTGTAAGCCAAGAGATTCTTTCAGTATTTCTTGTAGCTTTGGTTTGGTTTTTACCAAGTCTCTGAGTTTCTGTTTATCTGTGAATGTCTTAATTTCATTTTCATATTTGAAAGATAGTTTTGCAGGATTTATAATTCTTGGTCAGAAGTTCTCCTTCACGGCTTTGAATGTGTTGTGTCACTGTCTCCATGCCAGCGTTGTTTCTAATGAGAAATCCGATGTAGGGCCAAAGAGTTTCCCTCTGAATGTTAGCTTTGCTTTGAGTCTTGCTGCCTTTAAGAGTTTCTGCTTATGTTTCATTTTGTTAAGCTTAATTATAATATGTCTTGGGGTCTTTCTTTTAGATTTATATTGAGTGATGATCAATATGCATCTTGGATATCTATACTCTCTTCTTTCATAATTTCTGGCACATTTTCTTTCAGAAGCTCAGCAACAATACTCTGTGTGTTCGCAGGTGTCTCACCCTGTTCAGGAACTCCAAATAATCATAGATTGTTCCTTTTAATAGAGTCCCACACGTTTCTTAATGCTTCTTCATTTTTCTTGTTTCTGTTTTCTGATTTTTGCTCATAGATGCTGGAGTCAGTAGCTCTGTCTTCCAAGTCAGAAAGGCTGTTTTCCATTTGCTGCATTCTGTTTTCTTGGCTTTGAAGTTTCTATGTCTTTGATTTTGTTCTTGATCTGTCAGATTTCAGAGCACTCGTGTTCCATAAGATCCAACAGCTTGCTTAATCTTTCATTTTGCTCTGCTGCATTTTGTATGAGGTCTAGGGGGGCTCTATGTATAATCCTTTTGTATTCACCTTCTGATAGTTCCAGAAAGGTTTCTTCATCTAGGAAGTTCTTAGGATGTTTCTTTTGGGGTTCTTCTGAAGCCATGGGTGATTTCTTGGTTACAGTTTTATCCAGAGTTTGTTGTTTTTTGGGCATCATGTGAATCAATAGAGGCTGGGAGAGATGCCAAGAGGATGGACTGCAGTTGTTTCTCTAGGCTATCATAAAATGAAAGGTAAAACGTGTCTGACCACTTCCAAAGTCAGGTTTTCAGGTGTACGGGTCCCTCTTCCTGAGGTGGGAAAGTAAGCACCTGTATATCCAACCCCAGGTGTTATAAACTATATCAAAATACAGAAAGACTCCTGCTGTGCTGGCCTCTGCTGCCAGGCCCCAGCTGTAGGTGACACTGTGTAACATACTGCTTTTCTGTCAGAAAAGTGCTCTCCTCGGGGCAGGTGCTGCCTCCCAGACTAGGAGTTAGGTCCAACAGAGGCCTCTGTATGGGTATCTTTGCCTCCTGGTGGAAAAGATGGCGTCTCACACAAGCCCTCTGCCTGCTTCAGTACTGGGTACTCAACGGTAGAGGCAGAAAAAGAGGCCAAAGGTGCCGAGATGAATGAGTCCAAAGCTGGGCTCTCACAATGTTGCAATATTGCCACCTGATCCCACCAGCTGTGCATCTGAGATTAGCTGCTATTCAAGTGTCAGCTCTGCCTGCCAGAGATGACAGAAAAAAATGTTAAAATGGCAAGTTACCTTCCTTCAGTGAAAGCCAGCACTTGGTACCAAGAGCAGGGCACAGCAAAAGAGAGGAGATTTTCCTTTCAGTGGTATGAAGTCCAAATTAACAGCCCCAAGCTGTGTCCTAGGGCTCACTAAGTGTCCAGATGGCTCCATTTAATTATCAATTCAGGTCTTGGTTTCCAGAGGGATTTAAGGAGACATGTGTTTAGTCTGCCATCTTGACTCTGCCTCTTCTATTTTTTTTTAAATAGATGTCTTTTATTGAGAATTTTTACCAGGAATGAGTGTTGGGAGTTTGTCAAATGTCTTTTTTGCATCAGTTGAGATGATCATGTGATTCTTTTATTAAGTAGTGGAATATGTTGAGTGACTTTCTATTGTTGAACCATCTTTGCATGCCTGGCATGGATCTCACTTGGTTGTGGTGTGCTATGATGTTGAATTCTGTTGGCTATAAGCTTGTTGAAAAATTAACATGTATATTCCTGACAGATATTTTTCTCTAATTTTCTTTTGGGGGATGTCTTTGCTTGGAAACCCTGGTGGTGTAGTGGCCATGACGTATGGCTGCTAAACAAAAGGTCAGCAGTTCTAATTCACCAGGTATTCCTTGGAAACTCTATGGGGCAGTTCTATTCTGTCCTGTAAGATCACTATGACTCAGAATTGACTTGACAGCAATGGGTTTGGTTTTGAGATTTTTTTTTGCCTGATTCTTGTATTAGGGTTATTCTGGCTTCACAGAATGAATTTGGAGGTATTGCTTCCTTTTCTATGTTCTGCAATAGTCTGAGTAGTAGTGGTATAAACTCTTCTCTGAATGTTTGGTAGAATTCTCCAGTAGTGTCATCTGGGCCAGGGCTTTTTTTGTGGGGTGGGGTTTATTATTACCTTTACATTCTCTTCTCTTGCTATGGGTGTATTTAGATTTTCAATATCAGCTTGTGTTCGTTTGGGTAAGTGGTGTGTTTCTCTAGGTTTTCAAATTTCTCATTATAGATTTTCATAATACCCTGTTAGGACCCTTTTTATTTCAGTTGTGTCTCTTGCAATGTCCCCCATTTCATGTCTTATTTGGGTTGTTTGCATTGAATCCTGTTTCTCTTTTGTCAGTTTTGCCAATGCTTTATCAATTTTGTTGATCCTTTCAACCAACTTCTGGTTTTGGTGATCCTTTCTGTTGTTTTTCTATTCTCTGTTTCATTTATTCTGCTCTGATCTTTATTATTTCCTATCTTTTGGTGGCTGTGGACATCTTTTTCTATTCCCTTTCTATTGTTTGAGCTGTGCAGCTAATGTTTTCATTTTTGTCTTTTTCTTCTTTTTTGATGGGTACAGCCATTGTTTGTTATAAATTGACCTTTGAGGGCTTCCTTTGCTCTGTTATGAATGTTTAGGTGTGATGTGTTTTCATTCTTGTTTCATTCCAGGAATTTTTTAATTCCATCTTCAGTTTTGTCTATTACTCAGTCATTTTTAAGCAAGGTGTTATTCAGTTTCCAGGTATGTCATTTCATTATTCTCTTGCATTTTCTATTGTTAATTTCTAGTTTGATAGTGCTGTGTTTGAGTAAATACTTTGCATTATCTCATTGTTTTGGATTCTGTTTATTGTTGCTTTGTGGTTTAAGATGTGCCCTATTGTGGAGAATGTTCTATGTGCATTGGGAAAGAATGTGTTCTTTGTAACTGTTGGGTGGAGTGTCCTGTCTTCCTCTGTGAGGTCAAGTTGGTTAACTGTAGCCTTCAGATTTCTTGCATTTTTGTTGAGAATCTTTCTAGATGTTCTTGCCTTTAATGAGAAGTGTATGTTGAAGTCTCTTACAGTTATTATTATGGAACTATCCATTTCTGTTTTCACTGCTGTTAGAACTTGTTTTATGCATTTTGGAGCCCTGTCATTGGGTGTGAAATATTTATTATAGTTACGTCTTCATGATGGACTGTCCCTGTAATCATTATGTGGTGCCTTCCTTTGTCTTTTATGGTGGATTTTATTTTAAGGGTCGCCATGAGTTGGATCTGACTCGATGGCACTTGGCTGGCTTGTTTTATCTGAGATTAGTATTCTCATTCCTGCTCATTTTGGGTAGCTGTTTGCTTAATGTATTTTTTCCATCTTTTGATTTTTAGTACATTTATGTCTATTTATAACTGCATATTGATAAACCCTGTTTTTATCCATTCTGTCACTCTCTGTCTCTTTATGGATGCCTTTAGGGCATTTGTGTTCAGCATAGTCTTTGAGACGTGTGAGTTTACTGCTGCCATTTTGCAGTGATTTCTTTGTTATCTGCTGAATTCCTTTTGTTTGTGGATTTTTTTCCAGTTCTTTTGATTTTGTAGATCTTGTATTCACTGAGACTTTATATGTTCTTTCTTTATTTTGATGAGTATGTTTCTTAACTTTCTTTGTCGTTACCTTGAAATTTACCCTCATCATCTTAAGTTTGAACCAGTCTTTTATTACTTGGTATCGCCTTGACTTCCTCTCCAAGTTCTACACCCATACCATTTGTTTCTTTTTTTATTGTTCTTACACTATTGTCATTTACAGATTAACCTCTCTGGTTCCCTGTTGTAAACAGTATAGGTTTGATTTATCCTTGATGGTCCATCACCTAAGTTTGTGTCTGGCTGATGTGGTCTTTCATCTTAGATTCAGGCTGTTGTTTGTGGTTTAACTGAAGGAGTCCTTTTAATAATTCTTGTATGTATGATTTTTACATATACCCTTAATATCTGTTTAACTGGAAAAGTCCTAATTTCGCCATTATATCTGAGTGAGAGTTTTGCTGGATGTGTTATTCTTGGTTGGCAATTTTTTTCTTCCAAGATTTTATGTAAGTCGTCTGGTTGCCTGATGCTTGCATGGTTTCTGCTGAGTAATCAGAGCACAGTCTTATTATTTCCCCTCCATATGTGACTTTTCATTTCTCTTTAACTGCTATCACGATTCTTTCTTTGCCTTTGGTTTTAACTAGTGTGATTATGATATGCCTTGATTTTCTGGGAGTCTGTCCTACATGGGGGTTCATTGAGCTTCTTGGATAGTCAGGTTTTAATCTTTTCATAATATTAGGGAAGTTTTCTGTCATCAATTCTTCAATGATCCTTTCTGTGTTTGCCATTTTCTTCTGTTCTGGAACTCTGATCACTTGTAAATTTTTTGTTTGGTTTCATTCCACAGCATTTCCAGGATTTCTTCATTTTACTTCCTTGTTTTCCCTGATTTTTCCTCAAAGGTGTGTCCAAGTATTTCTCCTCAGTTATGTTGATCTTGTCTTCCATTATTTTGAACCTACTCTTCAAAACTTCTATGACACTGACCATTTATGAAATCTTGTTGATCTTTTGGAATTCTAATTACTGTTTTTGTATGATATTTATTTGTGAATTTAATTTTGATATTTTTTCTTTATTGTTTTCTTGAATTCTTACATTGTTTTGTCTGTCTTTTCCATGATTTTTTCTATTTTTTCATCATTTTTGTCTGCTTTTTCCATCAATTTGTGGATAACCCTGCACATTAGAGATCTGAATTCCCTATCTGATAATTCCAGTGCCTCTTCTTCTGGTTGAAGATCATCTGGCATTTTATTTCAGAAACCTACTGGAACCATCCTGTAGGTTTTTTTTTTTTTTTTCATTATGTTTTGATAGTCTACTGTCCTCTGGACAGTTAGCAATTATTTTCGTTACTTATTGATTGTAGATTGTTTCTTCTATCCTGCTCTTTTGTTTTATTTCATTATGTCTGAGCAGGTGGGCTGGATATTCTTTATTATTTGCTTGTCTGTGGGTATGATACTTCTTACCACCATGTCCAATGGGCAGGGCCAGTAGCTCAGCTATGGTGCAGGAGGGATGGTCCAGTAGAGTGGCAGGGGCTGTGATGAGTTGTTTGTGGCACATACTAGGGCCAGCTTCTTGGTACCAGGGGCCAGTGCAGGGTGGGTTTCTGATCCACTGTAACTGTGCTTAACACGGGTGCAATGCTTAGTGCATGGTAGAGATAGGCAGGAAGGAGGATGGAGGTTTTGATGTGTGGAGCTAAGAGAGTGTGGTAAAGAAGAGAAAGAGGAGAAACAGGAACAAAAAAATAACAAGTGCTGAGAGAAGGTGCCACTGGAGTGGTGCCAACTCAGGGAAGCCATTTGTTGGTTGCTTTCTAGCCAGGTGGTGGGGCTAAGCCAATAAAGAAGGGACAGATATGTTACATGCAGCTAGGTGCTTGGGAGAAAGGAAAGGAAGGAAGGTAAAAAGAGTTATCAAGTAGACTGAAAAGAGAAAGAGAGAGAGAGGGACATGTGACTTGGTGGTCTGAAGACAGGAATGCAGAGAGAGATAAGAAACTGAGAAAAAGAAAAAAAAGCCAGATGGCTGGGAAGAAGGAAAGGATTGGAGGTAGAGAGAGACAAAAAACTGAGGAAAAGAAAGAAAAAATAAAAATGCTCCGAGGGAGCCCACTGGAAGTGGGTCCCCAGTCAAGCAGTGCTGCACAGCTGGTTGAGAAGGAACAAAGATACACATGGCACCAGGTGTTTAGTAGAAGGGTAAGGAAGGAATGTTGAGAGAGCTAAGAGACAGAAAAAAAAAGAAGAAAGAAAAAATATGCCACAAGTGAGCACACTGAAAGTGGGTTCCCAGTTGAGTGGCACTGCACAGCCCGTCAGCAAGGAGCAGAGATGGCATATTGGTGCCAGATGTTCAGGAGAAGGGTAAGGCAGGACATTAGAGAGAGAGAAGAAACCCTTAAAATAAAAAAGAGGAAAAGAAACAAAATACTCCAAAGGAGACCACTGGTAGGGTGGTGCAGATCAGTGACGTGGCTCCCCTGCTGAGTGACACTACATAGCTCATCTAGAAAGAGCAGAAATGACACAAAGCACTCAGGTGTTCAGCAGAAAAGAAAGAAGGGATAATACAGAGAGACAAGAAACTGAGAAAAAGATTTCCCTAGGGAGTGCACTAGCATGGCACTGTGGATAAGGGAAGTGGCTTCTAAGCCAAGTGGTGCTGCAAAGTCCATCTAGAAGGAGCAGAGATGGCACATAGTACTAGGTATTCAAGAGACAGGGAAAGAAGGAAGGTGGAAAGTGAAGAGAAACTGAGAAATGAGTAAAAACGAAATGAGAAAAAGAAAAAAAAATGCTTCCAGGGAGTCCACTTGTGTGGCAATGCAGGCTGGGAAAATGGTTCTCCAGCTGTGCAGTATGTTACAGTCTGTCAAGCAAGAGTAGAGATGACATTGGTAGCCAGATGTTCAAGAGAAAGGAAAGAGAAGGAGGTGAGAGAAGATAAGAAGCTGAAAAAAGCAACAGCAGCAAGCATCAACAACAAAATGGCCTTGAAGGAGCTGGCTGTTATGGGCAGGGTGAATCCAAGTGGCAAAGAGCCAGTGTCTTCCCAGCTGGGAGACCACAGCTTATCAGACAGTAGCAGAGGCTGAGCAAGGGGAAGAACAGTGCAGGTGGGAAACTGTTTATTGCTGGTTACTGGGTGGTAGGTCTCTTGCCAGTATCTCCATGAAGCTGCCTGGCCATGCTCCTTGGCCACAGATTCCAAGAATGGTGAATCCATGCAGTGTTTGATGACCTTCTCTCTGTACCTCTCCTGTCTATTCACTGACAATTTGTTATTCCATTTAGTGCTTAGTTGAGTTTTTATTACTCTGGATGCTTAAGGTTCCAGGATTGATGTCTGTCTTTGTTTTACTCACTTTTTTGGAGTCTTTGCTGTGGAGAAATGGCCTGATGTTTCTGTCTACAGAGGCATGTTCACTGCTTTTCCCCACTGCTGGACATTTCTGATGTCAATTACCTGGTTCTTCCTGTTCTTGCCCAGATGTTTCTCGGTGTCTATAGCAACATGGTATACTGGTTAAGAGTACTGATTAGTGAGTGTCAGACTCTAGAGTTTAATCTGTCATTTATGTGCTCTGTGACTCTTGGCAAGCTACTGAACTTTCCTGAACATTAGTTTTACCTCTCATCTTTAATATGATGATGATAATCACAGTACGTGTTATGAAAAGAGCTATTATGAAAGCTGCTTATCATAGTATCTGACATGCAGTTACTCCATTGCTGATGAGTTGATTTTGACTCACAAAGATCCTATAAGACAGATTAGAACTAACCCATAGGGTTTCTGAGGCTGTATTCTTTATCAAAGAGTATCGTTGCATTTTTCTAACCTGAGTGCCTTGTGGGTTCAAACTAGTGACCTTTTGGTTAACAGTCAGGTGCTTAACACCAGGGCCCCTTGGTATACAGTTACTAAGCACTAAATAAATGATGGCTATTGCACTGGGAACTTCCTGGATCACCTATTACACCGCAGTGGGTTTGTCTCATGTCCCCTCATTCCAACTCCCTTTGACCTCACTCACTTAAATATGACACTGTGAATGGATAAAGCCACTCCTAATTTTCTTTCTCAAAGGGCTGGGGCAGAAGTGAAAAGAAAAGGGTCTATACTAGCATCTGCTTGGCCATGGGCACCTGGAAATGCTGTTATTATGAACCAAGTGATTGCCTCAGTGTGGGGAGAAAAGAGCCTACTTTTTCTGAAAATTGAACTGACTTCTCTAGAAGGAATAAGAAAAAATGTCTAAATTATTTTCCACTGGAGAGCTTTTAAATCTCAGTAATACCACAAAGGGAGGGGAACTCCATGAACTCTCCACTGAGTGCTTAGTAGAAACTATTCTTGGTACCAGGTCAGTTGGGAAGGAAAAAGACATCTGGGTAAATGTAGAAGGTAAGTGCGGGACAGGACATGTCTGTGAAAAAGAGATTGCTCACAGGCTAGGCTTAGAATTTATTATCAGAACATCCTTGCCATGGTGCCAGCTGGCCTAGAAATTTGCTGAGCGCTCTAGATCTCTAGGTAAAGTGATATGGCCCAGACCATTGAGAGTCTTTCCTGATCTATTGATTGAAAATATTCTCTATCCAGGCAGAGATGGACCACCACAGAGGTCTACATCCTTAATGATGAATCATGGTCTCCAAATAACTTCTGTTCCATTCTTGAAACTGTTGTCTAAATCCCCACTATTAATTACTCCTTAGGGGGTTTCTGGAGACTTACTTGTTTTAGTCTGATTAAGGCAGTATACTATTTGAGAGCAGTAACATACTAATAGGGATTATTTAGTGACTAATTCATTAGCACACACTGACTCACCCAGCAGAGAATGTGGTGGAGGGGACTGGGAGGCATACACTTAAGCTGGACCTGAGCTACATCAAGTTTGATGTGTTACAGAGTGGGGAGAGAGTGGCAGAGACAATTTTGACAATGTGGGCTTAGAAAATGGAAACTCATTTTAGCATTGGATCAGCAGAACATAATTAGGGAAGTTAAATCTGCTGGGGGAAGTAAAAAAGAAAGAAAGAAAGAAAAAAAAATTAACCCAACACCTTCCAAAGACAAATTGAAATACTTATTGGGTTATTCACAGTTTAAAATGAGCTATACCATGGCTGGGCTTTCTTTGTCAGTGAGTTCAAGGAGTGAAATCTATCAGTAAGCAGAGCTGCCAGAGGGCCTACAAGGGCTAGAAGAAGCACTTAGGACTCCTTGCTTTTTCTGTCTGCTGTTTAACCAGTCTCCAAATGAAACAGATCTGGCTCTCCAACTCACATCTTCTGTTGTCTTCATGGTCAATTTCAGGAACCACCCCTTCCTTGAGACCTTCTGTATCCACCCCAGTCTATAGTGCTCTTTCCTCTGTGAACGCCATACCAGAAGGGAAACCCCTGGAGGGCAGGATCCCCTGATTGTTCATGTTTCTAGGTCTTAGCATCTGTCACAGAGTTTGCTCTCAGTAAGTATTTGAAACCTTGTCTGGGTGAACCTGCAGTTAAAGCTTTGCTGCTGAAAATACATGAAGGATTTTCTTTTCTTTTAACATTTTCACTTATTGCCCAGGGCCGTTGAGTCAGATCCGACTCATGGCGACCCTGATGCTAAGCAAAGGGTTGGCAGTTCAAATCCACCAGGTGCTCCTTCAGTACTCTAGGGGTCAGTTCTACTTTGGCCCTTAGGGTCGCCATGAGTTCACTTATTATGTTATATATGTATATATGACTATATTCTCATTGTAAAATTGCAAATAATGCAGATACTGTTAAATCCTCCTTGACATTCACTATTCTCCCCAGTCTTCTTTCTAGAGGTAATAACTGTATAGTTTGTTAGATATACTTCCAGACATTTTTCTCTGGAATTCACATACATGTATGTAGAGATAGATAGATGTATGTGTGTTTTCCAAAAAATGAGCACCATAATATATTTATTATTCTGTAGCTTTTGTTTAAAATTTAACAATGTATCTTGGAGATCTTACCAGGTTAGCAATGGAGACATACTTCATTCTTGTAAACTATTGCATCATATTTTGTGCTGTTGTTGTTAAGTTCTGTCTAGTTGGTTCTGACTCCTAGCAACCCTGTGAACAACAGAATAAAACATTGCCTGGTCCTGCATCATCCTCATGATCCTTTTTATACTTGAATCCATTGTTGCAGTGAATGTGTTGATTCTGACTCATAGAGGCTCTACAGGACTGAGTAGAACTGTCCAACAGGGTTTTCAAGGAGTGGCTGATAGACTTGAATTGCCTTATATTTCATACAATATTATAAAACACTGAGTTTTTCCCGGTAATTTTTGGCCTAACTACTACAAACAGTAGTGAAATAAAAAAAATTGTAATAGCCAAGCCAAGTGCTGTTGAGTCGGATTTGACTCATGGTGACCCTAGGGGCCAGAGTAGAACTGACCCCCAGAGTATTCAAGGAGCGCCTGGTGGATTTGAACTGCCGACCTTTTGGTTAGCCATGGTAGCACTTAACCTACTACACCACCAGGGTTTCAAAAACTGTAATATGTAGATGAAACACAAATGTACATGTTGCTACACAGTGAATATCAAAAAGTGGAATTTCTGGGCCATCGTATATGTGTATTTTAAATTTTTAATAAAGCCTTACAGTATGGATCATCTAGGCCTTTCCAACCCATGTGGCAGCATCCTGGGAGAGTATCTCTCCCTAAGACATACTGCCCACAATATCAATGGGATTATTTTTCTAAAATTCTCATTAATGAGGAAATAGTAAAACATTTATACAAGTCATTTCCTGATGCTTTATGGCTGCTATTTGGAGAATCCTAAACAGTGGGATTTTATTGCCACTGAACTGCCCTACGTGGAATTCAAAGTGCTTGTAAAGCAACACAGGGGTTAGGCTAGTAGCAAGCAAGCAACATTTTAGTGGGCTTTACTACTATGGGAATTTGATTGCTCAGTTCTGTGCTCCGGAAAGTGAACTGAAAACCAGGATTTTCACCCTTGATAGGCGGTAAACAAATGAGTCCAGAAAGTTTAGGGACACATTTCTCTGCGCAGCTGAATGCCCAGCCTTAGTGTCATAGCACTGGTTAGCCATCTTGGAGTACAAAGGCTGACCCAGTGATTGAGGTTCAAATGACTGAAGTTCAAATAAAATAACTAAAAAAATTTGAGGTAATCTTGGAAATCTGAATACACACTGGGATTTAGATCATACCAAGGGATTATTGATTTTGTTAATTGTGATAATGACATTGTTCATGTGTAATACAAATTCTATACTTTTTAGAAGGAGCCCTGGTAGCTTCGTGGCGAAGCACTTTGCTACTAACCAGAAGGTTGGTGGTTTGAATCCACCAGTGGTTCTGTGGGAGAAAGATGTGGCAGTCTGCTTCCATAAAGATTACAGCCTTGAAACCCTTATGTGCAGCTCTACTCTTTTCCATAGGGTCTCTATATGTTGCGACAGACTTGTTGGCAGCAGGTATACTTTTTCAGATACATATTGAAGAATGTAGGGGCTAAATGACATGTTTACAGTTTGTCTTAAAATACTTTAGAAATAAAAGAAAAAAGAAATAGCTAAAATAGAGATTGCACAATTTTGTTACTTGTTGATCTGGGTAATACATCTATGTGGGGTCCATTATGAATCACTATTCTCTCTGCATGTTTATATGTTTCAAAATATTCATAATGCATTTTTATAAATAAGGTATGGTGAAGATCCACCTGTAGAAGAGGTAGATTTAGCATACCCGGAGCAAACGAACAAAAAAAGACTGTGGCCTCATCTCTTGAGACAGTTTTTTTTTAATATTAAGATCAGATATTCTATTCTCTGAGAAGATTCACTGTAGGCCCATAAGAAGGACTGGAGCTTGGATGAGATAACTCTTGCAGGTCTACTTAGGCATTGTTATCACACAGTATTCCAGGTAAAGATTTATCTGCACACAGACCTGAGGTAGCCAAAGCCAAGTGCCGTCGAGTCGGAACCTAAATTCTTACAGAGGTAACATTTACAGCATTTTGTTTAACTTAAAAATTTACCCTTCATTTCAGAACTCATTTAAATAGCCTGCTGCCACTTTGTTTGCTTATTTGGATTTTTGGTTACTTTTTATTTTCAAAAAATATATTGAGAAGGGGGGCCAAGATGACAGACTAGATGCACATCTCCTTGATTTCCTGAGAACTAAGGCCTAGAAAAATAACTGAATGGAGTAATGTAGACATTCTGGGAGCCCCAAGTTCAGATATAGGGTTTTGAGATTGGACTGGGTAACAGGAGAGGGGAAACTACCTCTGTCAGAGGTGAGGCGGTGACACACTGAGTCCCATTGCTGCTGCTGAGTGGACAGTAGGTAAAGACACTTCCCTTGTTAACTGGGAGGCTAGGTCTGCTAAGCCTGTGAGGCTGGCATGGCTGAGTATTTTGCTAAACTGCAGTGCTTATGTAAATAGTGTATCTTGCCACAGAGAGACTGTGCTTGGGACAGCCACATCTACAGAAGCCAACAGAAGCTGGCAACCAAGAGTACCAATACCCCTCCCTGAACTGAGACATAGATACTGCTGACTCACTGCAGAGAGGCAGCTCAGGCAGGAAGCCATCTCGATCAGCTGAGAGGCAGAGTCAGCCATGCCTGAGGGCTCAGCTGGTGCTAATTTCCATGCTGAGCAACAATACCTGACTGGATCATGCTTGTCCCAATAAAAAAGCTGTTTTTATGACAATTGCACCTAGAGAACGTAGTGGTGGCTGGCGGCCAAGTGTGGCAACACTCCCTTCTTTGAGCGACATCATAGCACCTGCTGATGGCCCACAAGATGCCCTCTTTGTAAGTCAGGAGACAGGACCTACCACACCTGAGGGTATCAGCTGCTATCAGCTGTGTCTTGTCAACACCTCTGTCAGCAGAAAAGAAGCCTTTAAAATAAGAGCAGTTAACCCCATATTGGTGAGTTGTGTCTGGGGTCTTAAAAGCTAGCAAGCTGCCATCTGAGGTACACCAAATGGTCCCAACTCATCTGGAACAGGTGATCACTGAGAACAACAAAGATGTAAGGAAAAAAGGCTCAGCAGACAGAAAGACCTGTGTGAATGGGAGACTGTATCAACATGTACCAAAAGAATCAGATGGTGCCCAGCCACCACCCAAGACTGCTGTGATGGGGCACATAATGTTATGTCCCTGTGGCAACACAAGAGATAGAGGAGTGCACCTCAAGAACTCTACGAAAAGACCACAACTGATGGTCCAACAGCCTGAGGGATCCTCTGGGAGCATGGCCTCTAGACCTGCCACTTCCCCTGACCAGAAAACATAACTGAGGTCAACCCTTCAAACAGAAATATACTGGACTTGAGGATACAGTGTGACCATATGGTGTGTGTACTTTATTGTTCTGTGCATTTATAGGATGTTGTCCAACTGGTTTCTTTGTAGATGGCAGAGAAAAGTGTGGAGGGGAGGGAACAGGAGCTTGTTAAGAGCATACGGCAAGTATAGAATGAAAAACATGAGTGTGCTGTCACTGGGCAAGGAGGTCAGAAGGAGTTGCAGATAGGTGGGCATAAAAAATTAATTTGGATTGTATACTTCAACTCAAGTACAATAAAAAGAAGATAAGAGCAGTTAGAGAATGCAGCGGTGACTGGCGGCTGAGTGTGGCAGTGCTGTTTTCATCACACTTCCCTGAGCCATGACATAGTGCTGGGTGATGGTCCCCCAGAGACTCCATAAGTAGGGTGTTGTCTTTGCTAGCCAGGAGGCGGGGCCTTCCACCCCCAAGGGCTTGGCTACTCTCAGATGCTGCTGGACAGTGCCAATGTTAGCAGAAAAGCAGTTTTTAAGATATGTGCATTTAGAGAATGTAGTGGTCCCTGGTGGCTGAGTGTGGTGGCATCTTTCTCCCTTTCCTAAGCTGTACCATAGTATTGACTGACATGATGCTGGAGAGTCAACACAAGTAGTTTGCCACCTTCCTCAGCCAGGAGACAGGACCTACCACCCCTGAGGGCCCAACTTGGGTTAGCCACCAAGTTGAGCAGCATCACAGGGCTTGACAGAATCTATATTACCAGAGAAGCTATATGTAAGTCAGCTGTACCAAGAGCATGCAGTAGTGACTGGTGACCAAATCTAGAAGTATCCTTACTCAACCCCTTCTTAGAACTATGCCACAGCACCCATTGGTATAACAGTGGAGAAACTGAACAGCTTCTTGATGGCACAAAGACAACAATCAATGTCTAACCATTTAAAGAAGCAGACCACTATGGCTCTTGAAAACTCTCAAAATAAAGAATCAAAAAACTTCCCAGATGAAGAAGCTTTACTGAAATTATTGGAAGTAGAGTACAAAAGAATTATGTATACAGCCCTTCTAGAGATTAGATAAAATGCAGTAGAAAAAACTGAAAAATCAAGTAAGTGCTATGAACTGCTAAAACATCAGTGATCTGAATCCAGCAGATCAAAAATGAAATTACAGAATTAGAAAAGCCAGAACAGTAGGATTGAGGAAATGGAATGAGAATTAGAAAGATTGAAGATAAAGCGAGTGACACTAGAATTTATGAGGAGAAATCAGATAAAGCCAAGAATCAGATAAAAGAAACAACAAAAATGAAGAAGCATTAATAAGCATGTGGGACCCTATCAAGAGGAATAATCTATGTATAATGGGAGTGCCTGAACAGGGACAGATAGCAGAAAATACAGGAAGAATTGTTGAAGAGTTGCGGACAGAAAACTTCACTGATGTCATGAAAGAAGAGGACATAGATATTCATTATGCTTATCAAACACCACAAAAAAACTAGACCCTAAAAGAAAGACAACAAGATATATTATAATTAAGCTTAATAAAATGAAACATAAAGAGAGGCTCTTAAAATAGCTAGGCTTAAAGCAAAACTAAAGTGTGAAGGGAAGCCCTGTAGGCTTTCTGCAAACTTCTCAGCAGAAACCATTTTGGCAAGAAGGCAGTGGGACGACACGTACAAAGCCTTGAAGGAGAAAAACAACCAAGAATTACATACCCTGCAAAAATTGTCCCTCAAATATGACAGTGAAATAGAGACATTCTCAGATAAACAGAAACTTAAGAGATTTTGCAAAAATCAAACCAAAACTACAAGAATTCTGAAAGAAGTTCTTTGTTTTGAATAACATTAACATCAGGTATATACCCAAGGATGTAATGCAGCACACAGCATCCAGAGTCCTACTCAGTTAGGGAAGTCTCAAAGTTAAAATATTAAAAGTAGGGAACCAGAGATCTTAACGTGAAAACTATGACATCATCACACTATAAAGAAGGATTTATTACAGTCATTATAATCCTTTCAGATGGAGAGAAAACTAAGTAGCTGTACAGAAGTTAAAGATTTGTTTAAACTTAGGACATTAAAGGGGATCAAAAGGGTAGCAACAAAGCTAGCTATCAATGTGACATATCAAAACAAGACAATAATACAAGAATCTCAACAAACACAAAACCAACACTGAAAACGATGAAAAGTAAACCCATAAAGAAAAATGACCCAGAACAGAATATTAAGAGAAACAAAGAAAACATCAACAACACAAAAATAAAGGCATCAAAATGACAGCACTAAACACATACATATCAATAATTACACTAAATTTAAATGGATTGAATGCTCCAATAAAAAGGCAGAGAGTAACAGCTTGGATCAAAAAACACATCTATATTTTACCTACAAGAAACACACATTAGACTCAAAAGTATGAACAAATTGAAAATCAAAGAATGGAAAAATATCTACCAAGCTAACAACATTGAAAGAAGAGCAGGAATGGCAACACTAATCCCAGATAAAATAGATTTTAATGTGAAATCCACCACTGTGGACAAGGATAGTCAATGTTTGTTGCTGAAAGGTTCAATACATAAGCAGGAAATAACAATATTAAGTATTTATGTACCCAATAGCAGAGCATCTAAATACATCAAACAAATGCTGATAACATTGAAAAATGAGATTGATCACTCCACAATAGACTTCAACCCTCCACTTTCGGTAACGGACAGATCATCGCGAAGAAAGCTCAGTAAAGATACAGAAGATCTTATTGTGACAATCAACCAACTAGACCTCATCAACATATACAGAACTTTTCACCCAACAACAAATAAGTACACCTTCTTTTCCAATGCGCATGGAACATTCTCCAGAATAGACCACATATTAGGTCATAAAGCAGGTCTCAACAAAATCCAAACCACTGAGTTATTGCAAAGCAACTTCTCAGACAATAAAGCGCTAAAAGTTGAAATCAATAGCAGAGAAAATATAGGTAGAAATTTGAATTCATGGAAACTGAATAACACCTGGCTGAAAAATTCATGGGTAATAGAAGAAATCAAATATGCAATAAAGCAATTTATGGAATCAAATGATAATTAAAAGACATCCTACCTGAACCTGTAGAATACAGCAAAATCAGTGCTCAGAGGTCACCTTATCTCTATAAATGCACACATACAAAATGAAGAAAAGGCCCAAATAAAAAAATTTACCCTACAATTTAAACATGTAGAAAGAGAACAATGAAAGAACCCCTCAGGCACCAGAAGAACAGAGATAATAAAGATTAGAGCAGAACTAAATGAATTAGAGAATAGAAAAACAATTGAAACAAATAATAAAACCCAGAGCTGGTTTTTGGAAAGATCAACAAAACTGATAAAACATTTGCTAAACTTACCAAAACAAACAAACAAACAAACAGGAAACAACCAACCTAAAGTAAGAGTGTCATAACAGAATACTATGACAAACTGTATCCTAGCAGATTTGAAAATCTAGAGGAAATGGATAAATTTCTAGATTCACACCACCTACCAAAATTATCACAAAGAGAAGTAGAACAACGTAATAAACCCATTACAAAGGAAGAGATTGAAAAAGAAATAAAAAACCACCAACCAAAAAAGTCCGGGCCCAGATGGCTTCACCAGAGAATTCTACCAAACTTTTAGAGAGGAGTTAATTCTAATAATACTGTGGCTATTTCACAGCATAGTAAAGGATAGAATACTCTCAGGTTTATTCTATGAAGCCAGCATAACCCTGATACCAAAGCCAGGAAAAGATCCCACAAAAAGAAAAAAAAAAAAAAAAGAAATTACATACCAAAGTCATTCATGAACCTAAATCCAAAACTCTTCAACAAAATCTTAGCCAATGGAAGACAACAACATATCAAAAAAATAATTCATCGTGACCAAGCTGGATTCATACCAGGGATGTAGGGCTGGTTCAGCATCAGAAAAGCAGTTCATGTGATCAACCACATAAATAGCACAAAAGACAAGAATCACCTGATTTTGTCAATTGATGCAGAAAAGGCATTTGACAAAGTCCAACACCCGTTCATGCTAAAAGCTCTCAGCAGAATAGGAATAGAAGGGAAATTACTCAGTGCAATCAGGGGCATCTAGGCAAAGCCAACCACCTGTATCATCCCGAATGAAGAAATTCCCCCTGACAATGGGAACTAGACAAGAATGCCCATTATCACCACTTCTGTTCAACATTGTGTTAGAGGTTCTGGCCAGAGCAGTCAGAAAAGACAAAGAAATAATGGGGTCCACGTTGGTAAAGAAATAAAAATATCCCTGTTTGCAGAAGATATGATCATATACAGGGAGAATCCTAAAGAATCTGTACATAAACTACTCAGCTAATACAAGAGTTAGCAAAGTATGAAGATATAAGATAAACATAACTAAATCAGTAAGATTCCTTTACACCAACAAAGAGACCACCAAAGAAGAGATCATCAAATCAATGCCATTTAATGTAGCCTCCAAGAAGATAAAATACCTGGAAATAAATCTAACCAGAGAAATAAGAGACCTATACAGAGAAAATTACAAGATCTTACTGGAAGAAACCAAAAGAGACTTACATAAGTAGAGAAACCTAGCTTGCTCATGGATGGGAAGATGTAACATTGTGAAAAAGTCTATCTTACCCAAAATGATCTACATATACAATGCAATCCCAGTACATATTCCAGTGATATTTTTTAATGATATGGGGAAACGAATCACCAACTTTGTTTGGAAAGGGAAGAACCCTGGATAAGTAAAGCACTACTGAAGAAGAGGAACACAGTGGGAGGGCTCACACTATCTCACTTTAAAACAATGATGATTTTAGGAAGCATCTTATAACCTGGTTCTAACTAGAAGATATTATGCTGAGTGAAATCAGTTACAAAAGGACAAGTATTGCATGAGACCTCTGCTGTAAGGACTTAAAAATAGACCTATGTACAGAAGAAAAGACTCTTTCACGGCTACAAGGGTGAGGAGGGAAGGAGAGGGTTGGTTATTGTCATGGACTGAATTGTGTTCCCCCAAAAATGTATGTGTTGATTTCACTTGGCTAGGAGTATCAGTATGGTGCCATTCCTTCCAAGTGTTGTTAATCCCGCCTCGGTGATACTGATGATGGAGAATGGGCTGCAGTTGTACTACTGAGGCAGGACTCAAGTCACACGCTTGTGGTACATAAGGGAGAGAAGTGAGCAGAGGAAGTTGGGAACCTCATACCACAAGAAGGCAGCACTGAGAGCAGAGCACGTCCTTTGGACCTGAGGTTCCTGTGCCAAGGTGCTCTCCTTGAATATGGACTCAGCCCATGAGACTGTGACAACTTCTTTTGCTGAATGGACTTATAACCTGTAAATGGATTTGTGGCTTACCAGACTGTGACAATAAAAGTTTCTCTTTATGACGCCTTCCACTGATTGTATTTTCTGTTAGAACAGTACAAGGTGACTAAAACAGTTATAGATTAGATCGCAGATAGGAATTTGGTTAGGTGAAAGCAGTGACAGCACACAGTAGAGAGCAGATCAACATAACTGATCCGCATCACAAACTGAAAGGATTCCTAAATTGAAACCAATATTTCAAAAGAGAGAGTATCAGGGACGGGGTTCTGGGGACCTTGTTTTCAGGGGACATCGAGGTTGACTGACATAACTAGTCTTTTGCTAAGAGAGTCTTCTGCATACCATATTGGTGAGTGGTCTCTGGGGTCTTAAAAGCTAGCAAGCTGCCA
Source organism: Heterohyrax brucei (assembly GCA_028571685.1). Classification (NCBI taxonomy): domain Eukaryota; kingdom Metazoa; phylum Chordata; class Mammalia; order Hyracoidea; family Procaviidae; genus Heterohyrax; species Heterohyrax brucei. The sequence continues at coordinate 141,191,882 of CM053166.1, forward strand.
TCTGAGGTGTCAACCCAAATGGTCCCAACCCATCTGGAACAGACGATGACTGAGAACAGTAAAGATACGAGGAAAAAAGAGCCCAGGAGACAAGAAGGACCCATTTGAATTGGAGACTGTATCAACATGAGACCAGAAGAACCAGATGGTGCCTGGCCACTACCAAAACCCTACATTGTGAAGGGGGACATAATGTACAGTCCCTGAAGCAACATGAGAAAAAGAGGTGTGCATTTTAAGAACTTTACTAACAGACCAGAATTGCTGCCTGGAGGGTTCCCTGGGAACATGGTCCCTAGACATATTGCTGGTCCTGACCTGAAACCAGTACTGAGGTCAAACCTTCAGACAGGAATGGACTGGACTTGGCAATACAGTGTGAGCATATGGTGTGTGTTCTTTATGGTTTTTATACATTCAAAAATATATATACTGAAATTTATTATATTTTTAAATAGCATATATAACATATATATACACTTTAAAGAGCAAAATCAGCAAAATAAAGCAAACACTTCATTCTTCATTGTCCAGTTTATGAAAAGAGAACATGCCAATAATTCTGAGGGGCCCTGGTGGTGTTGTGGCTGTTTGGTTCCAAGCCTCCAGCCACATCTGTATGCTTCTGAGTACATCCTCCTTTCTCCCATCTAAAAGTTAACTGTTACCCTGAAATTTAGCTAAATAATTCCCTTGCATTTTTTAGGTTTACTACACATATGTGCTATCCTAAATATAAATTCATTATATAACATTTTTGAAATGCAGATCAATTATTACATCATATGTATCTTGTCCTTTGGCTTAATACTATATTCTTGAGATTCATTGACGTTGGTATGAGTGGTTTTAGTTAAATAATGGCAGTATTCAATTGTATAAATATCATAAAATTTGTCTACCTTTTCTGATGATAGATTGGATTATTGTGAGGTTTATTTATATTAAAAATATTGGTGCTATAGATATTCTTGTACATGTTTTCCATTGCAAGTATGTAAGAATTTCTGTAAGTATGTTTCTGGGTGGCAGAAATATGAGATTGAACAATCAAATATGCAAACTTAATTGCTCTAAGTACTACATACCTCATCGCTGAACATCACTATGGTCACCTTCAAAGTACTCCGCTTGGGAAGCTATGCGCTGATGCCAGTACCTAGTCCATCCTTTAATGCAATTTTGGAACTCTTCTTCTGGAATGGCCATTGTGCAAGGTGGCTTGGTGTCAGATTTGCGAACTTAATTGTTTGGTTGTCTGTGAGGGAGTTTTTAGCCAGTAAACAAATAACTGTGTTGGAACACCCCCTCTACTCACCTGATCTGGTCCCGAAAGACTTTGTCTTTACCTGAAGATAAAAGAAATATTGAAAAGAAGACATTTTCATGACACTCAGGACATCAAGCATTATATGACGACAGTTCTGATGGCCATTTCAGAAAAAAAGAGTTCCAAAATTGCACTCTGGTTGTACATCTTCCAGAACTGACCATTTGTTCTTTTGGCAATCGATGCTACATTCAATATTCTTCTCCAACACCACAATTCAAAGGCTTTGATTATACTTCTGTCTTCCTTATTCACTGTCCAGCTTTCATATGTCTGTGAAAATACCATCACTTAGGTCAGGCGCACCTTAGTCTTCAAGGTGACATCTTTGTTTTCAACATGTTAAAGAAGTATTTTGCACCACAGTTTCCCAATGCAATATGCCTTTTGATTTGACTGCTGCTGTCATGGACGTTGATCAAGTAAGATGTAATCCTTCACAACCTCAGTCCTTTCTGCATTTGTCATGATGTTGCGTACTGGTCCAGTTGTGAAGATTTTGGTTTTCTTTTTTTTTTTATTTAACATAACTCAGTGAAAATGTACATTCACGTATAAATTTACATGCCCACCTATATGCAGCTTCCACTGCTCTCCCTGTCTGGTGACTGCACACTATTCCTCTCTGCTCCATACATGTCTCATCCTCCCAACAACCTCCTGTCCCCTCCTCTCCGTCCACTCTCCTTCCTCCACCCAGAGGTCAGCAAGATGATATCCTGTAGATGTTTATAATCACAAAGTGCTTCCAGTATGTGGTCACTCTGCATTGCCAAGTCCAATTCATTCCTGTCCAAAGAGTGGACCTTTGTTATAATTTATGGGAAAGGGCAGCATCAGGGCTGGGGGCCATGCTCTCAGAGGAACCCCAAAACCGTTGGACCATCAACTGAGGTCTTTTAGTGGAGATCTCAGGATGCACCCCTTTTTATTCTTGTGTTGCCAGTGAGACTCCTCTCTGTGAGCTCCATCATGGCTATCACTGGTGGTGGCCGGGCACCATCCGGTTCTTCCGGTCCCAAGTTGATGTAGGCACCCACTCTTGTGGGTCTCTCTGTCTTCTAGGTTGTCTTTACCGCATGTCATTTTGGTCCTCGGTGAACATCCGTTTCTGCTGAGTTGGGACCATTTGCTGTGTCCTCGGATGGCAGCTTGGCAGCTTTTAAGATCCCAGACGCCACTCACCAACGTGGGGTGCAGAGAGCTCTCTTAGCAAAATACTAGTTGTGCCAATTGGCCTGGAATTCGCCTAAGAGCATGGTCCCCCACCCCCTGCCCCAGCTACTCTATCCTTGCAGTATTGAGTTAAGATGGAAGGACTACTCAAGTTATGCTGAAGTCCACTTAATGTTGATCTTGTTTCTAATGTGTGCTATCACCGCTTTCTCCCAACTAGATTTCTAGTAACTATCTAAACTACACCCTCCCACCCCTCCCTCCCTCCCCTCCCTTGCAGCTGTCAAAGAGTCTTTTCTTCTATACACAAGTCTGTTTTTGAGGTCTTATCGTAGAGGTCTCATACAGTACTTGTCCCTTTGTTGCTGACTACTTTCACTCAACATAATGTCTTCCAGTTGAAACCAGGTGAGGTGATGTTTCCTGGAATCATCGTTATTCTTTATCATTGCATAGTGCTCCATTGAGTATATGTACCATAGTTTACCTATCCATTATTCTATTGTTGGGCATCTGGGTTGATTCCATCTTTTTGCTATTGTGGACTGTGCTGCGGTAAACATTCTGGTGCATGTGTCCGTTGGTGTGAAAGGCCTTGAATCTGTAGGATATATTCCAAGTAGTGGAATTACTGGGTCAAGTGGTATATCTATATCCATTTTTATACGGAAGCGCCAGATTGCCTTCCAAAGAGGCTGAAACATTTTGCAACCCCACCAACAGTGTAGGAGGGTTCCTCTTTCTCCACAGCCTCTCCAGCATTTGTTGTTTTGTGTTTTCCGGATCATGGCCAATCTTGTTGGGGTGAGATGGTATTTCATTGTTGTCTTGATTTGAATTTGTTTAATAACTAAATATCGTGAACATGTCCGCACGCGTTTTCTGGCTGCCTGGGTCTCCTCTTTAGTGAAGTGTCTGTCCATCTCCTTTGCCCATCGCTTAATTGGATGGATTATCTTCTTCTTATTGATATTTTGTAGTATCTTATAGATTATGGAGATCAGGCGTCGATCTGACATAGAGTTGCCAAATATTTTTTACCCACTCTGTGGGTGTTCTTTTAATTCTATTAATAAAGTCTTTGGATGAGCAAAAGTGTTTGATTCCTAATAGTTCTCATTTATCTACTTTCTCTTCTGTTGATTGAGGTTTCTTTGACAGATTTTGGAGTCTGTCCTGATTGTATATTAAAACTTCCATTGTTGTTCCTACCTTTTCTTGGATGAGCTTTATCGTTTTAGATTCTATATTTAGGTCTTTTATCCAGTTGGAGTTGGTATTTGTATAAGGTGTAAGATATGGATCTTGATTCAGTTTTTTTGCAGATGGATAACCAATTTTGCCAGCACCATTTGTTGAAGAGACTGTTTTTACCCCAGTTTAATGTCTTAGGGCCTTTGTCGAATATCAACTGTTCATAGGCATATGGTGTAATCTCTGGGGTCTCAATTCTGTTCCCTTGATTGATCTGTCTGTTCTTGTACCAGTACCAGGCTGTTTTGACCACTGTGGCAGTGTAGTATGTTCTAAGGTCAGGTAATGAGAGGCCTCCCAGTGTGTTCTTCTTCTTTAGTGGTACCTTACTTATCCGGGGCTTCTTCCCTTTCCAAACAAAATTGGTGATTTGTTTCTCCATGTCATTAAAAAATGATGCTGGAACTTGTATTGGGATTGCATTATATAAATAAATTGCTTTGGGTAAAATAGACATTTTCACAATGTTAAGTCTTCCTATCCATGAGCGGGGTAGGTTTTTCCATTTATCTAAGTCTCTTTTAGATTCTTGTAGTAAGGGCTTGTAGTTCTCTTTGTAAAGGTCTCTTGTTTCTCTGGTTAGATTAATTCCTAGGTACTTTATCTTCTTAGGGGCTATTGTAAATGGTATTGATTTGATAATTTCCTCCTTAACAGTCTCGTTGTTGGTGTAAAGGAATCCTACTGATCTACTTATGTTTATCTTGTATCCTGAGACTTTGCTGAACTCTTCTACCAGTTTGAGTAGCTTACTTATAGATTCCTTGGGGTTCTCTGAATATACAATCATATCATCTGCAAACAGGGAGATTTTAACTTCCTCTTTGCTGATGCAGATGCCCTTTATTTCTTCGTCTTGTCTAATTGCTCTGGCTAGAACTTCTAGCACAATGTTCAATAGGAGAGGTGAGAGTGGGCATCCTTGTCTAGTTCCTGATCTCAAGGGAAAGTCTTTCAGTCTCTCTCCATTCAGGATGATGTGGGCAACTGGCTTTGTATAAATGGCCCTTATTGTGTTGAGGAATTTGCCGTCTCTGCTCATTTTGCTAAGAGTTTTTAGCATGAATGGTTGTTGGACTTTATCAAATTCCTTTTTCTGCATCAATGGACAAAATTAGGTGATGCTTGTCTTTTATGTTATTTATGTGGTTTATCACATTCATTGTTTTCCTGATGTTGAACCAGCCTTGCATCCCTGGTATGAATCCCACTTGGTCATGATGGATTATTTTCTTGATATGTTGTTGTATTCTGTTGGCAAGAATTTTGTTGAAGATTTTTGCATCTAGGTTCATGAGTGATATCGGTCTGTAGTTCTCTGTCTTTGTTGGATCTTTCCCTGGCTTAGGTATCAGGGTTATGCTGGCTTCATACAATGAGTTTGGGAGTACTCCATCCCTTTCTATGCTGTGAAATAGTCTCAGTAGTATTGGAGATAACTCTTCTCTAAATGCTTGGTAGAATTCTGCCGTGAAGCCATCTGGGCCCGGAATTTTTTTGGTTGGCAGTATTTTGATGACCTTTTCAATCTCTTCCTTTGTGATGCGTTTATTAAGTTGTTCTGCCTCTTGTTGTGATAATTTGGGTAGGTGGTATTAGTCCAGGAATTGGTCCATTTCCCCTAGGTTTTCAAATTTGTTAGAGTACAGTCTTTCATAGTATTCTGTTATGATATTTTTTATTTCTGTTGCATCTGTGGTGACAACTCCCCTCTCATTTCTAATTTGAGTTATTTGTTTCCTTTCCTGGTTTTCTTTAGTAAGTTTAGCCAGTGGTTTATCAATTTTGTTGATCTTTTCAAAAAACCAGCTTTTGGTCTTTTCAATTTTTTCAATTCTTTTTCTATCCTCTAATTCATTTAGCTCTGCTCTAATCTTTATGATCTCATTTCTTTTGGTACCCGAGGGGTTCTTCTGTTGTTCTCTTTCTACTTGTTCAAGCTGCAGAGTTAGTTCCTTGATTTGGTTTCTTTCTTCCTTCCAGATGTGTGCATATATGGAGATAAGCAGACTTCTGAGCACTGCTTTGGCTGTATCCCATAGGTTCTGGTAGGAAGTGTTTTCGTTCTCATTGGAATCCATGAATTTCTTTAATTCATCCTTGATTTCCTCTATAACCCATGTTTTTTTGAGCAAGATGTTGTTCAGTTTCCAAGAGTTCCACTTTCCATCTCTGTTTTTTCTGCTGTTGATTTCAACTTTTATGGCTTTATGATCTGAGAAGATGCTTTGCAGTAATTCAATGGTATGGAATTTGTTGAGCATTGGATTATGGCCTATCACGTGGTCAATTCTGGAGAATGTTCCATGTGCACTGGAGAAGAAGGTGTTGTCTGCTGATGGGTGGAAAGTTCTGTCTATATCAATGAGGTTTAGTTGGTTAATTGTGTCAATGAGGTCTTCTGTATCTTTACTGAGCTTTTTTCTAGATGATCTGTCTAGTAATGAGAGTGGAATGTTAAAGTCTCCCACTATTATTGTGGAGTCATCTAACTCTCTTTTGAGCGTAGTCAGTGTTTCTTCGACATATTTAGGTGCTTTGGCATTAGGTGCATAAATATTTAATATAGTTAAGTCTTGCTTGTGTACTGAACATTTCAGCAATAAATAGTGACCATCTTTGTCCACGATGGTGGATTTGACATTAAAATTGATTTTGTCTGAGATTAGAATTGCCACCCCTGCTCTTCTTCGTTCATTGATAGCTTGATATATATTCTTCCATCCTTTAATTTTCAGTTTGTTCCTGTCTTTAGGTCTCAAGTGAGTTTCTTGTAGACAACATATGGATGGGTCGTGTCTTTTGATCCAAGATGACAGTCGGTGTCTCTTTACTGGAGCATTCAGTCCATTCACATTCAATGTAATTATTAATAGGTATGTGTTCACTGCTGCCATTGTGATATGTTTATTTTTATGTTGATGTTTTCTCTGTTGATCTTATTAGTCTGTTCTGGGACACTCTTTTTTGGGAGTTGATTTTTCACCTTTTTCAGAGCTGGTTTTATAGTTGTTGAGACTCGTGTGTTAGATTTCTTGAAATGATATGATACATCTTTGTTTTGCTTTACAGCTGCCCCTATGAACCCCCTTAATAAACTATTTATAAACCAATTTCAATTACTACCAGTCTTGTCATCTTCCTCTCCATCTGGAAGGACTATAACGACTGTAGTACATCCCTCTTTTTATTATGATGACACCATAGTTTTCATGATGGTCACTGGATTGCTTCTTTCCATATCAAAGCTGTGATTTACTTTGGAGCCTTCCCTAAATGAGTATTGAGTAGTGTGTAGTTCTAAAATATAAATTTAGTAGTTTCATTCTTCTAAGCCAAAGCCAAGAACTTCTTTCAGTATTTCTTGTAGTTTGGGTTTGGTTTTTACAAAGTGTCTGAGTTTCTGTTTATCTGGGAATGTCTTAATTTCATTTTTGTATTTGAAAGATAGTTTTGCAGGATATATAATTCTTGGTTGAAAGTTCTTCTTCTTGAAGACTTTGAATGTGTGATGCCACTGTCTCCGTGCCAGCATGGTTTCTGCTGAGAAATCTGACGACAGCCTACAGGGTTTCCCATTGAATGTTAGCTTTGCCTTGAGTCTTGCTGCCTTTAAGAGTTGCTGCTTATGTTTCACTTTGTTAAGCTTGATTATAATATGTCTTGAGTCTTTCTTTTGAGATCTATATTGGGTGGTGTACGATATGCATCTGAGATGTGTATATTCTCTTCCTTCATGATTTCTGGGAAGTTTTCTTTCAGCAGCTCAGCAACAATACTCTCTGTGTTCTCAGACGTCTCACCCTGTTCAGGGACTCCTACTAATCGAAGGTTGTTCCTCTTAATAGGATCCCACATGCTTCTTAATGTTTCTTCATTTTTCTTGTTTCTTTTTTTTCTGATTTCTGCTCATAGACACTGGCATCAGTAGCTCTGTCTTCCAAGTCAGAAATTCTTTTTTCCATTTGTTCCATTCTGTTTTCTTGGCTTTGCATGGAAGTTTCTATGTCTTTGATTTTCTTCTTGATCTGTTGGATTTCAGAGTACTGGTGTTCCATCAGATCGAACAACTTGTTTAATTTTTCACTTTGTTCTGCTGCATTTTGTATAAGGTCTAGAAGGGCTCTGTATATAATCATTTTGTATTCACTTCCTGATGCTTTCATCAAAATTTCTTCATCTGGAAAACTCCTTGGTTGCTTTGTTTGGGAGCCTTCTGAAGCCATGAGTGATTGCTTGTACTCCACAATTGTCTGTTGCTTTTTGGGTCCCATGTGAGTATATAGAGGCTGGGAGAGGTACTGTGAGGATGGATTGCAAATGTTTCTCTAGGCTGTCTTCAAATGTAAAGCAAAAGGTGTCTAACCACTTCACAAGTCAGTTAAGTTTTCAGGTGTAGAGGTCCCCTCTTCTCAACTGACAAAGTAAGTGCCAGTATATCCAACCCCAGATGATAACAAACTAGTTCTGAATACAGCAATGCTACTGCCCTGTTGGCCTCTACTGACAGGCCTAGCCTTATCCAACACTGCGTCTAGTACTGGTTTTGTGATAGGAAAGCACTCTCCTGTGGGGCAGGCTCTGGCTCCCAAGCTAAGAATTAGGTCCAGCTGCGGGCCACCGTATCCAAGATGGCGTCCTCCACACAGGCAGCCGTCCGAGGGGGCTAAAGGTGCCGAGAGGTAGTGATTCCTCTGATTCTGTTGCAGGGCCCCCAACGTAGGCAGCACTGTGCAAAATCACTACTTTTCTGTTGGAGAAGCGCTGTCCCGTTTGCAGGTGCTGGCTCCCAGGCTAAGAACGAGGTCCCGCTAAAATCTTAGTATCAACATGACGTCCCGCATACTGACTGCAAAGCTCCGCGAAAACCCCTCTGAGGCAGCTACTAAACGAAAAGACTCAAAATGGCTAGATTAACAGAGTCCCGAGCCTGGCTCTCAGAATATGGGAATTTTTGCCTGCCTTTCCCCCCAGCAGCACGTCTGAGTCCCAGCTGCCAGGCAAGACCCAGCTCTGCCCGCCAGCCCGAGACAGAGGAAAAAAAAAAGTCAAACTGGTGCATTTACCTTCCGTTCATGATAGCCGGGGCTAGCCAGGAGAAGGAGTCAGTGAAAGAGAGGAGGTTTTTCGCTGAGTGGTATGAAGTCCCAATTCCCAATTAACAGCTCTGTGCCGTGTCCTGAGGCTGATTAGGTGATCAAAATGCTCTGTTTGATTGTCAATTCAGGTCTTGGTTTCCAGAGGGATATAAGGAGACGTGGGCTTAGTCCACCATCTTGACTCCGCCCCAGATTTTGGTTTTCTTGATGTTGAGGTGCAATCCACTTCAAGTCCTGTTATGGTGATGGGAAAGAACATCGAATATATTGTAGACTGCCAAAAGAGCACACAGATCTGTCCTAGAAAAATTAAAACCAGACTGCTCCTTTAAACAGGGATGCCAAGACTGCATCTTACTTGCTTTGAACATGTTGTCAGGAGGGACCAGTGCCTGGAGAAGGAAATCATGCTTGGTAAAGTAGAGGATCAGCCTAAAAGAGGAAAACCATCAAGGAGATGGATTGACACAATGGCTACAACAGTGAGCTTAAGCATAAAAGCAAATGTGGGCATGGTACAAGACCAGGCACTGTTTCATTCTGTTGTTCATAGGGTCATAGTAAGTCAGAGTTGACTCAATGATACCTAACGATGACTGGAGCCTAAAAGACCAACAGAGGACTTTTGCTGTGCTGACCCCTTCCTTGATGGAAGCCCTAGGCATTTCTTGTCTCATGGAAGTTCCTCCTGACATCTGCCTTTCTGTGTGTGTCTCTGTGTCTCTTCTGATCTTTTTATAACTGAGAAGAAATTACATTTAGAACCTCTCCCCTAGGGTCATCATGAGTCGGATCCGACTCGACAGCACTTGGCTTGGCCCCCGATTCAAGCATGATCTAACTAACACAACAAAGAAAAACCTTATGTGAATTACATCTACACGTATAGGGGTTAGGATTCCTGTGCAATTTAAGGGGACACGAGTCAGTCAGTCCCATCACAGAGAGGGACCCACAGAGGGCCTTGGCCATAGTCACCACACAGCCTCTTCAGGCTGTGGGGAATGTGAGCACAGGCTCTAAGGACAACCTGCTGAACTCAAAGTAGAATCATGCTTTTCAGTTCAGAGCACAGCCTCTGCCCGTCCCCAGGCATGGCTTCCTCTGGGTATCTGTGTGTTTCAGGAGAGGCCCCAGAGAACCTAGACCTCATGAACTTGAGGTGGGGGGACACTGCATAGTTGTGTCTCCACACTTGTCAGGTAAAAACACTGTAGAGTCATGTCAGCCAAGAGTTCCTGGACATCCGTCCTGTAGGGGTCTGCATGGGTCCAGAGTCTCTTTGTAGCTTTATGGGGTGATCTGACTGTGGGAAATAAATTCTTCTTCCAGAATGCCAATGGATAGTTTTGTGGCTGTTGAGAGAAGGTTCCTGTCTGCTAAACCAATATTTCCTTGGTGGTGCTATGTTACCTGGGAAACCTACTCAACTGGGGGTGTGTGGAGGAGGATCACATCAGATCAAAGGGAAGCACCAGCTCTCCTTGGGCATTCAGTCTCTGTATCTCTGTTTGGAGTGTAGGACATGGTCTATGTGTGATCAGCAGTGTGGGCTGTGCCCCCCACACCTGGTGGCCAAACAGACAGCCGCTTTAGGCATCCTAGTGAGATGTTTGAGCTCCATGTAACCTAATCACTGAGCCTCAAGCATTTGTAACAAGAAGGCTTCAGTGGAGACTTCATGTGGCAGAGTATTTTTCTTTCTTTCTTTCTTTTTGCTTTCTTATTTCTTTCTTTCTTTCTTTCTTTCTTTTCTTTCTTCTCTTTCTTTCTTTCTTTCTTTCTTTCTTCTTTCTTTCTTTCTTCTTTCTTTCTTTCTTTCTTTCTTTCTTTCTTTCTTTTCTTTTTTCTTTTCTTTCTTTCTTTCTTTCTCTTTCTTTTCTTTCTTTCTTTCTTTCTTTCTTTCTTTCTTTTCCTTTCTTTCTTTCTTTCTTTCTTTCTTTCTTTCTTTCTTTCTTTCTTTTCTTTCTTTCTTTCTTTTCTTTCTTTTCTTTCTTTCTTTCTTTCTTTCTTTCTTTCTCTCTTTTCTTCTCTCTCTTTCTTTCTCTCTTTCTTTCTCTCTTTCTTTCTCTCTTTCTTCTCTCTTCTCTTCTTCTCTCTCTTTCTCTCTCTCTTTCTCTCTCTTCTCTCTCTCTTCTCTCCTCTCTCTCTCTCTCCTCTCTCTCATCTCTCTCTCTCTCTCTCTCTACTCCTCTCTCTCTCCTCTCTCTCTCTCTCTCTCTCTCGTCTCTCTCTCTCTCTCTCTCTCTCTCTCTTTTTAACCTCAGCAGGTAATGAAATTACTTAGTAATTGTGGATTTCTGTATCTAAAGACAGTTGACTCTGGCTCATGGCAAACCTGTGTAAAACAGAACAAAATGGAGTCCCAGCCCTGCATTATCCTCACAATCACTGGCGTGTCCTAGTTCATTGTTGAGACTTTTTTTGCCATTCGATCTCACTCAAGGGTCTTCCTTGTCCTCACCAACCCTGGTTTACCCAAACATGTTGTCTTCCTCCAGTGATGGAACCCTCCTGATCACCTATTCCTAACTAAGCTGTTCGGACACTGTTCTGTTGGGTTGCTTAAGACTTTCACTGGATAATTTTTAGAAGTAGATTTCCAGGCCCTTTTCCCTAGTCTGTTTCAGTTTTGAAGCTCCATTGAAACCTATTCACCATGGGTAACCCTGCTGGTATTTGAAATACTGGTGGCATAGCTTCTAGTATCGCAGCAACATGCAAGCCACCACGTTGTTACTGACTGACAAACGGGAGGTGGTGCAAATCTCAGGGTTCTAACCTGTTTCAGAGTGGTTAGCAAAGGATGGGAATGTCTTATCTTGAAGGACATGAATAATTACAGTATTAATGCAGTAGTGCCCGGAGTGACATTGGGACTGTCGGATCCACATTTCCATGTCTCCTGCCCCATTTCCATTCCTGTATCTGATGCACTGAAGCAGAGGAGGCCTTGGTAGTGATGTTTACGGGAGTTTCATTTTGGCTCCCTTATAGTAAACCAGTATACTCTCGAAAACCAGGGCCAGGGGTGGGGCCAAGATGACAGAATAGACGGATGCTTCCTGTGACTCCTCTAGCCTCAAAGACACAAAAGAATAAAAGAACCCTGTATATATGACATCCTAGAAGCCCTGAACACCAAGGGAAGAGTTGAGAAACTAGACTGAGCAAGGGAGAAGGGAGAATGGCACTGGAAGTACAAAGGAGTCCATGAACCTGACCTCCCAAGAAACAGCCACAGCCACTGTGTGGTTGGCCCAGCAGGAAGACTGGTGGGCGTTCCCCTCAGTAGAGGTGATTGGAGAGTCCACTTGTGCCTGCAGAGCGAGTGAGGGACAGTGCCATATCATCAAAAGTTAAATTGTTGCATGTAACCATGAGCTGGATCTGACTCGATGGCATTTGACTTGGCAACCTACTGTGCACAGATCTGAATCATCCCTTCTATATGGGCCTATATCCTTTCTCATGGCACTCCCCCCACCCTGCCTTCTCTGAACTACACCTGGTGCTCGAGTCTGTTGCCATTAACTGAACTGGAAGTAGGACTCCTCAAGCCCACCATGAGCCATTCTCCCTTTCCCTTCTCTAAATTGCACCTGGTTCTGGAGTCTGACACCATTAACTGAGCCAGAAGAAGGACTCCTTAAGTCCACTCTGAGCTTTTCTCTAAGACTCAGAGGAGGAACAGTTAAGCAAACTTTGGGAAGGGAAGGAAAGAAAAAAATATATATATACACATTATTGTTTCCTTCTGACTCCCTAAGCTAGAAAATTAGAACAGAAACTTTTCCTTCACCTAGATTCAGACTTAAGTGCATACACCAACCTCAGAGCCACTCAGAGGTGGGTATTAGCCTCCTGCCTTTCTCAGTGGCTTCAGCCAGATGCTTGTGCTGATATCAATCACTGCTGTCCATCTAGGACAGCACTACACATTTGGTGACTGACCACCGGGACACCTCAGCTTAATCTGTATAAGAAAGTAACTGTACATTTTAAAACAAGAAGCGAGAACACAAAAGACACACATTAATAACTACAATTTACTGATGGCTCAGAAAAGCAGATCATATAAAAGAACTTAAAAGGTGGACTATGGTTTCTTCAGAAAGCACCCAGAACAAATAAGCAAGTTTTCTAGAGAAAGAAGACTTCCTGGAATTATCAGAGGTAGAATAAAAAAGGTGACTGAGGAAGGAGAGGAGGCAAAATTCATCAGAGTATAATGATAAATTGAAGAAGCTACAAGAAAGCATTGAGCAATTATAATTGGAAATTAATAATAAAATTACAGAATTACACAACTCAGTAGAAAGTCAAAGGAGCAGAACTGAGGCAATTAAAGCCCAAATTAGTGACACAGAAGAAAAATCATGTGACATTAACATGTTTGAGTAAAAATAAGATACAAGAATTAAAAAAAAAATCAAGAAACACTAAGAATTATGGGGGACTTTATAAGGAAGAATAGTCTATGAGTGCTTGGAGTATTAGGTTGGTGTCTTAGGCTGGGTTTTCTAGGGAAGCAAAACCAGTAACACGTGTAAGTACAAGGAAAGATTTATAATATATATATATAGACAGATAGATAGATACAAATATAGGAAACAGCTCACATAATCACAGAAGCTGAATGTCCCGAGCTCTGGCACAAGTCTCACGTGTCCACGGAAGCTGAGGAACCCAAGGTCAGCAAGTCAGAGACCAGAGTTGCAGATCACCGGTTGTATAGGTCAGTGGATCCCAAGCTGGTGGCGAGACGAAGTGATAGAGGCTGGAGAACCCAGGATCAGCAGGTCAGGGAGCAGGACTGGGCAGAGGCTGGCGAGCGCAGGATTGGCAGGTCAGGGAGCAGGGCTGTCACGTGCCAACTGTAAAGACTGATGAGCCCAACAGCTGCTAGCTCAAGTCCCGGAACCAGATGCTGGAACCAGAGAGCAGGAGCTCCTGGCCACGTGAGTGATCAGCAGCCGTAGTCCAGTGTCACGAGATGAGAGCCGAGGGGCAGGGAGTCACCACAAACCCCGCCCTGCCACTTAATACAGCAGCCAAATAGGTAGTAGCCAAGTTGACATAATCCTGACCACCACAGTTGGGCAAGGGGAGGAGAATTGTTGAAGATTTGCTGACAGAAAACTTCCTTGATTTCATGAAAGATGAGAAGATATCTATGCAAGATGTTCAATGAACTCCACACTAAATCCCAAAAGAAAGACACCAAGGCATATTATAATCTAACTGACCAAAACTGAGGATAAGAGATACTTTTGAAAGGGTCTAGGGGTAAACAAAAAATAACCCTCAAAGGAAAGTCTGTAACAGTAAGCTTGGACTAGTCAGCAGAAACCATACAGGCAAGAAGGCAATGGGATGACATACAAGTTTTAGCAGTTAAGTCTGAGAACTTAGTTGTTCTAAGTCCTACATACCTCATTGCTGAATATCACTGTGGTCACTTACGAAGTACTCCCCTTGGGAAGCTAGCACCTAGTCTGCCCTACAAAGCAATTTTGGAACTCTTTGTTTGGAATGGCCATCAGAGTTGTCGTCATATTATGCTTGGTGTCCTGAATGTCATCAAAATGTCTTCCTTTCAATATTTCCTTTATCTTCAGGTAAAGAAAAAAAGTCATTGAGGGTCAGATCAGGTGAGTGGGGAGGGTGTTCCAATACAGTTATTTGTTTACTGGCTAAAAACTCCCTCACAGACTATACTTGTCACCTTGCCACCATGTGAAATGGCCATTCTAGAAAGAGTTCCAAAATTGCTTTGAAGGGCGGACTCAGTGCTGGTATCAGTGCATAGCTTTCCAAGGGGAGTACTCTGAAGGTGGCCACAGTGATATTCAGCAATGAGGAATGTAGTACTTTTTCTAGGATGAGTTCGCAAACTTAATTGTCAGACTGTGTGTGTGTGTGTGTGTGTGTGTGTGTGTGTGTGTGTGTGTGTGTACACAGACACATAAATATAAATGCGTATTGCTTTTAATGGCTTATGGTATTTAGGAGATCCTTCAATCAGTGCTGTCATAAGGCACTTCCTTCTTTTTTACGAAAATGTGAATGATTTGTTTTTCATATTTAGATGTTAACCAACCTGTGGAGTGATGCAGTAATCTGATCTTTCCATAAGATAGCCATTTTCCCCCCTTTTTCTCATTTATTTCACCCATCTGTCAGTGTGCTGTATTGTGGTGGCTTGTGTGTTGCTGTGATGCCAAGAGCTATGCTACCAGTATTTCTGATATCAGCAGAGTCACCCATGATGAGCTGGTTTCATTAAAGACTAGAAAGTAAGGCCTGGTGATCTGTTTCTGAAACTCTGCCAGTGAAAACCCTCTGAATTACAACAGAACAGTGTCTTTGGATACAGTGCTGGAAGATGATCCTCCTAGGTTGGAAGGCTCACAACAGTGGACTACAGCACACCAATGATGGTGAAGATGGCGCAGGACCAGGAAACATTTTGTCCTGTTGTATGTGGGGCTGCCACGAGTCAGTGCTGGATCCAAGGCAACTAGTAACAATCTCCACTATGCTAGAATTCTGCTTGGTCTGTGTAAGACAGGTCTATATATCAACTTTTCATTTCGTCCCTTTCGTGGATTCATCTAGACTTGGGCCAAGAGGACATGATTTGACTTTATAAGGTTAAGTTGAAAAGTACTGCCACAAAATCACAGAAACCTTTGTTAAACAAAAATAGCAATGTATGAAGCTCTTGTTTCTCACCGTCTCCTGCATCTAGGTCCATACTCTTCTGAAGGTGGTGTTTCCATCTGTCTAGCTTTCCCCAAAGAAGCTTGTGCAATTAGATTTATACCATATCAAAATGGCAGTTTTAGCATTCTCAAGAGACTCAAACTGTGTTCCTTGTAAGTGTTCTTTGGAGCTTGGAGATTAATAAGAAGTACGAAGGGCCAAGATAAGGGCTGTAGCTGGAATGGGGTAAGGTTTCCCCCCAAAAATCCTTGTAGGATAGCCCTTGCTACCCTTGAAGAATGGCCAGGTACATTGTCATGATGGAAAACATTTCCTAGGTTCAAATTTCCTGGCCTTTTTCTCACCCATGCAGTTTTCTATTTTCCTAAAACTTCTTCATAGTAAGACCCTGTGGTGGTTCTGTGTTCATAGAGAAATTTTATCAAGATTACGTTTCTGGAATTCAGAAAACGGTCACCATGATCTTCTAAGCAGTCTTCCTTCTGTTGGCTTCTCTTTGAGGTCTTCTGTCCTTCACTGAAATGCTTGGTCCATATAAAAACCATTGTTTTAGGTGGGGCAGCATACTGATAAACTTTTTGCAACACTAACATGATTTGGAAAGATATTCACTTGAGTTTTGTTAAAAATACTAGCCCTGACCTCAAAATCTATTTTTTTTTCCAATGGCACAAAAAGCACCCTATTTTTTTTTTTTTTCTGAAATCACCTTACAAAAGACTAAGACAAGTATTTTACTGAGAGAGTGGTCTACAGTCATCTGCTGATCACACAGCCAGGCTTAAACACATTTTGTTTGGAATAAACTCATGCATGTATGAACTGGAAACTGCGTAGCCGTGCTTCTTGACTTAGCCTCATATTATTTTATTTATCTTATTCGTTTACTTATCCCACATTTTTTTCTCTCCCACAAGAAATTTGCTTTGTCTGTATAGATAAGAGTGATCTAAGTGTTTCAATTTTTTTAGAGTGATGCACTCTGCATTATTCTGATTGC
Source organism: Heterohyrax brucei (assembly GCA_028571685.1). Lineage (NCBI taxonomy): Eukaryota > Metazoa > Chordata > Mammalia > Hyracoidea > Procaviidae > Heterohyrax > Heterohyrax brucei. The sequence goes on from CM053166.1 coordinate 141,208,470, forward strand.
TAGAATCTTCGGTCCTTGTATCTCTCATCAGGAGGTAAAAGCCATGATTAAAGTAATTGGGTGACCTAGGTATTTTTTTTGTGTGTGTGTCATTTTCATTGAAAAAAAGTATTTTAAATGATGGGCTAAACAGAAATTCAGTTACAAATGTCTAAGTAATGTGTTTGCTGATTTTTAAAAAAAATTCATGGTTAATTTTGCTCAAGGAATCATGTCCTGGTAAAAATGAAACTATTTCCGGTTGCATAGAACATCTCTGTAACTTTGTTCCCTTTCATTATTAATGGGCTTCTTTTAGCCACCATGAAGACAGGGAGGGGCAGACGAAGCGTTGATGAGTCAGCCTGTGATGACAAAAGGACAGCAGGTTCTAGCGCTAGATGTGACCGTGTTTATGGCAAGTCACAAAATCTCTTTTCCAAGTTCATGTTTTCCTCATGTTTAAAATAATAACATACTCTCCCACCTTTTTGGCTGGCCCACCTTTGAAAACACTCTATTAATAACTTCGATGGAGTATGTGAAAGATCTTTATGTGCTACAGAGCACTTTACACATTGTTTTCACTTTTGTTGCGGTATAACTTGATGTACAGTGAGCTTCTCCTTAAAATGCAAAACTTGATGAGTTTTGACACCCGTAAACAACTGTGCAACCATCAAGATAATAAACAATCAAGATGATAAACACACCCCCAACCCCAAAACTGACTGCTGTGGAGTCGATTCCAACTCATAGTGACCCTATAGAATTTCTAAGACTGTAAATCTCTAGGGAAGCAGACTGTAACATCTTTCTCTCCAGGAGTGGCTGGTGGTTTTGAACTGCCAGCCTCTCAGTTAACAGTTGATTGCTTTAACCACTTATCCATGAGGGCTTCTATTAAAAGTACACATTGCCCCCCAAAGCTTCCTTGTGTTCTTTGTACTCATGCCTGGATACTTACTAGCATTCTGTACTATGAGCTTTTTTAACTTTAGCAATTCTGCTAAGCAAGTCCTGGGATCTTACTGTGCTTTTAAAGTGCATACCCCTAATGGCTACCAGGACCCATGGTGGTGCAGTACTTAACAGCTTAGCTGCTAACCAAAAAGAAAGTCAGCAGTTGGAATCCATGAGCTGCTCTTTGGGAACTCTACAGTGCAGTTCTGCTCTGCACTATACGGTCATTATAAATCAAAATCAACTGTAAGGCAATCTTTTTTTTTTTTTTTAAAATAGTTAATAAGGAGTTGCTGGGTGGAGAAGTTACTGAACTGGGCTGCTAACTGAAAGGTCAGATGTTCAAGTCCACCCAGAGATACCTAAAAGAAAGGACTGGAAATCTACTTCTGAAAAACAGCTATTGACAAACCTATGGGGCACAGTTTTGCTCTGCTACACATAGGGTGACCATAAGTCTGAGTGGATTTGGCAACTGGAATGGCTTATAGTACCCAGTGCCTGTCCCTGTGGGTGTTTGTCATCCTTCAGTCGTCTCTGGTGAAGTGTTTCTTCAAATATTTTCCCTTTTCTGGGGTCAGTGTTATGTTAGCTGTCTTCTGATTACTGAGATGTGAGAGTCCATTATATTAAGACTTTTCTCACATATTTAATATGGGGGTCTGGAGGCTGGATCAGGTGCTTGGATGTGGGCATGCTGGGTGTTGATACAGACATGTTAATACGCCAGGAGTCTGTGCAGTGCTGTCAGCACGCCAGTGGTTGGGGGCAGAGACTTCTGCACAGCAGGGGTCTGGGACAAGGACGTCCACACACTAGGCTTTGGGGGCCAGTTTGTGGATATGTCAGGGTCTGGGACCAGGAAGTCAGCAGGCCAGGTGTGTGGCTTTCATGTCAGCACCCTAGATATGGTGGGTAGGACATCAACATGCCAAACCTCAAGAGCTAGGATGTCGGCAAGCCAGGCGTTGGGGTATTGATATCAGTACACCAAGGGGCAGGGGCAAAGACGTCAGCACGCCAGTCATTGGGGCTTTGATGTCAGCACACTGGGGTTAGCGTGGAGGGACATCAGTAGGCTAGTCGTTGATGCTAGGACATCAGCACACCAGATATTTGGGCTCGCATGTTGCTACAACAGGCGTCTGGGCATTGACGTCAGCACGCCATGGGGCGCGGGCAGGGACGTCAGCACGCCAGGTGTTGGGGCTTTGATGTGAGCACGCCAGGGTTTGGGGGCAGGGAAGTCAGCATGATAGTTATTGCTACTAGGATGTTCACATGACATGCATCTGAGCATTGACATCAGCATGCCAGGGGTGGGAGCAAGGACGTTGGCATGCCAGGCATCTTTGTTGGGGCTTCAGGATGCCAAAGGATGGGGGCAGCGATGTCACCACACTAGGCGCCTGTGCCTGGGTATCAGCATGCCAGGGGATGGGGACAGCAGCATCAGCATGTCAGGGTTTGAGGCCCAGACATCCACACGCTAGGCATCATCACTTAGGATGTCATCACACCAGACATTGGATGCCAGGACATGGGCACACCAGGTGTCTGGGCAATGACACCAGGGAGTGGGGGCCGGGACGTCAGCATGCCAGGCATCCAAACTTTGATGTCAGCATGCCAGACGCCAAGGGCTAGGACATCAGCATTCCAGGCATCAGGACGTTGACATCAGTACGCCAGGGGGCAGGGGCAGGGACATCAGCAGGCCAGGCATCAGGACTCTGACATCACCACGCCAGGGTCCCGGGGCAGGGATGCCACCATGCTAGGCGTTGTCACTTGGAAGTCAGCATGTCAGACATCAGAAGTTAGGACGTTGCCACTTCAGGCATTTGTGTCGGGGTGTCAGCACCCCAGGGGGAGGGGTCAGGGACTTCTGCAAGCCAGGTATCAGGGTTTTGACTTCAGTACACCAGGATTTGGGTTCAGGAACGTGAGCCTGCTAGACCTTTCTGCTAGGACTACAGTATGCTGGACGTCGCGGGCTAGGACGTAGGCATGTTAGGCCTCCAGGCGTTGCTATCAGTTAGTCATGAGTGGGGTAGGGATGTCAGCATGACAAGCTTTGAGGCTTTGGGGTTAGCATGCCAGGGATCGGGGCAGGGATGTCTGCATGCTATGTGTCGCCACTAGGATGACAGTACACCAGATATTGGGCACTACAACGTTGGCACGCCAGGTGTCCAGACATTGATGTCATCTCACCAGGAAGCTCGAGCAGGGGCGTCAGTTTGCTAAACATTCCCAGCTGGGACATTAGCACACTAGGCGTCATGACTAAGACATCAGCATACCAGGCTCCAGCGGCTAGCAAGTGCGTCCAGGTGTCAGGGCTTGGACGTCAACATGCCGGGGAGGTCGGGGGCTGGAAGGTTGGCAGGCCAGGCGTCTGAGCTGGGACATCAGTATTCCTTGCATCCCGGCTGGGATTTTGGCACTTCTGGCGTCAGAGAACAGGGTCCTCGGCACACCAGTGTGGCTATCAACGGGAATAGGCATGCCAGGCATACCGATGCCAGGTGGTGAGCACACCAGTCACCTGGGCTAGGACCTCAGAGCAGCAGCAGTCCTGGCCCGAGTTCTTGAAGCGATCCCTCTGTCAGAAGTGGACAAAGAGCGGACACCTGGAAGGGAAGCAGGGCTCTGCCTTCTCCCAGCAACCCTGTTAGAGGTCTCCTATCTCCAAATGCCTTTGAAATGATTGAACGTCCCTGAGAAAAGCTGATTCATGCCGTGCTGTGCAGTCAGCAAACGCTCAGAGAAGCCTGAACGCCCTCTCCCCACATCATGGACTGCCCAGGAAGGGCTGCCCTTCCACTTGGGTTCAGACCCGCTCATAGGAGTGTCCCAAAACATCTGGGTGCAGCCTTGGAGCCAATGAACACATGGACTGTTTGCCAGGACCCCATAAAGTGCTGAGATGGAACATTGCTCGGCTCAGTCCGATGCCACCCTTGCTGAAATGCAAAGTCAGCACCAATCACGCAGGTGACTACTCACCAGGACATCCTGTCTGCAGGACCTCTGTTTCAGAATTTTAATCCTGCAAGTCCTACTGATTCACCTGGCCCTGGTTTGCTTTCCTTTCTTTTTTAAATATTTTATTGTGGTTTAAAAGTTTACAATCCCAATCAATTTGCCATACAAAAGCCCAACACACAGCAGTATGCAACTCTAACTGCACCCCTCCCCGGCACACTCCTCCTTTCCACCTTGTACTTCCAGTGTTCATTCAATCAACTCCTGTCTCCTTCCACCCTTTCATCTTGCCACTGGATACTAGTTACTCAGACAGCCTCAGGTATATACTTAAGTCAAGAAACATGTTCTTTGTTAGCCTCACTCAATGTCTTATAACCCAGTTCAGTCTTTGGAGAGTTGGCTTTGGTATTGGTTTCAGCTCTGGGTCAACACAGTGAATCCTCTGTCCTGAAAGACCATCAAGTCTGGTCTTTTAGTAGAGTAGAGTTCTGGTTCTGCACACCCATTTTTCTACCGCTGCATCAGGGACTCTATGTTGTGTTACCTGTCAGGGCAGTTGCTGGTGGTGGCCAAGCACCATCTAGTTTCTCTGATCTTCTGCTGATGTAGTCTGTGGGTCACATGGCACCTTGAGTTTCCCAGACTCGTATTTTCCTCATTCCTTTGATGTCCCTTATTTTCCTCTGCTTCAGGTGGACTGGGACCAATTGATGCTACTTAGATGGCTGCTTGCTACTTTTTAGGACCCCAGATGTCACTTACTAAAGTGGTATGCAGAACATTTTCTTGAAAAAAACACAACTATGGCATTGAGCATAGATGTCCCTTGAATCTGGGGCCTCCAGACCCTTGTTGCTGCTACTCTGTCCTTTAAAATGTTGGATTGTATTTAGAAAACCTTTTAGTTTATGGTATAGTCTAGTTGTGCTGACTTGCTTTCTACCATGTGCTGTCACTCTCTTCACCTAGACAAATTCCTATCAATTATCTAATCTGTGGAAACCCTGATGGTGCAGTGGTTAAGTGCTATGTCTGCTAATCAAAAGGCCAGCAGTTTAAATCCACCAGGGGCTCCTATGAATAACTCTCCCCCCTCTCCCCATTCTTGTCACCATCAAAGCTTATTTTCTTCTGTGCATAAGCCTTTTCTTAAGTCCATATAATAGTGACCTCATATAATATTTGTCCTTTTGCAGCTGGCAGATTTCACTCAGCATAATGTCTTCCAGTTGATTTCAGGTTATGAGATGCTTCATGAAATCATCATTGTTCTTTATCATTGCATAGTGTTCCCTTGTGTAAATATGAGGTCCAACAATTATATCTGCAAACTTAATTGTTCTAAGTGCTACATACCTCATTGCTGAGTATCACTACAGTCACCTTCAAAGTACTCCCCTTGGGAAGCTATGCACCGAAGCCAGAGCCTAGTCCACCCTCGAAAGCAATTTTGGAACTCTTCTTCTATAGAATGGCCACTGCGCGTGACGGCAAGGTGGCAAGTTTGCAGATTTAACTGTATAGTAACCTGTGAGGGAGTTTTTAGCCAGTAAACAAATAACTGTATTAGAACACCCTCTTTACTCACCTGATCTGGCCCCCAGTGACTTCTTTCTTTACCTGAAGGTAAAGGAAATATTGAAAGGAAGACATTTTGATGCTATTCAGGGCATCAAGAGTAATACAATGATGACAGCTCTGATGGCCATTCCAGAAAAAGAGTTCCAAAATTGCTTTGAAGGGTAGACTAGGAGCTGGCATTGGTGTATAGTTTCCCAAGGGGAGTATTACGAAGGTGATTGTAGTCATATTCAGCAATGAGGTATGTAGCACTTTTTCTTGGATGAGTTCGTGAACTTCCTTGGCAGTCCTTGTAGCTTCCAGTATCACAGCAATATGCAAGATACCACATTGTTACTGACAGAGAGTTAGTGCCTGTGGACAAAGGTCATGTTAAAATTTTAAAAGCCCTTGTGAATCTCAGGGTTCTTGACCTTGCTTCTGAGTGGTCTGCTTGGCATTGGAATTCCTTACCTTGAAGGACGTGAGTAATGACAGTATCAATGCAGTAGTGCCTGAAGTGGTATTGCAATTGTTGAATACACATTTCCGTGTCCCCTGCCCCCTTTCTATTCTCATATCTAATGTGCTGAAGCAGCAGGGGGTGCCTTGGTGGTGATGTTTCTGGGAGTTGAATTTTGGTCCCTTTATGGTAAACTGAATATACTCTCAGAAAACCAGGGCAGGTGACTCATTAGGACTTGCAAGATTAAAATTCTGGAACAGAAGTCCTTCAGGCAGAATGCCCTTGTGAGTGGCCACCAGTGCAGGTAGTGAAGGCTTTGTGCTTCTGTGGCTGGCCTGATAGCAGCCCAAGTGACTAGTTGCTGTGCTAGGCAGTGCTCTGCGGCATCCCACTGTGGGATCCTGACAAAACAGTTGTGTGTTCATGAGCTCCATGGCTGCACCCAGGTGTGAGCACTGTGTTTGGGGACACTCCAATGAGAGGTGTCTGAACCCAGGTAGAAGAGTTGCCCTTCCTGGGGTCCGTGGTTGGCCTCCTGGGAGCTGAGTCAGCTCTTTCCAAGGTGGTTGGGTCCTTCCAGGAGCATATGGGGAGAGGGGACCTCTGGGGGGGGGGTGTTGGTAGAAGACCCAGCCCTGCTTTCAGGTGGCAGCACTGGGAGTGATGTGCTTCCCCTAATAGGGATGTCTTCAAGGACTCTGGCTAACACTGCTGCTATAGGCTAACCTGTGGGCACCAGTGTGCAGGTGACCTAGCCCCGATGCTTGGCATTCTGACATGCCTGTCCCTTCCACCTGGCGTGTTGATGCCCTGGCATCAACACCTGGTGTGGCGAAGTCCTATCCCCTGATGTGTGGCTTGTTGATGTCCCTGCCCCCAAACCCTGGCATGCTGATGTCAGTTCCCAGACATCTGGCATGCAGACGTCCTAGCTGTGTTGCTTAGCGTGTTGACATCCCTGTCTCTGCCCACTTGCATCCTGACATCCCTGAACCAATGCCTGGCTTGCTGACTTCCCGGCCTCCAACCTCTGTTGTCTTGATGCCCTGGCACGAATGCCTGGGGTGTTGATGTCCTAGTCCCCAAAGCCTAGCGGGCTGATGGCTCTCACCTTACTCTCTGGTGAATTGATATAAATTCCTGGAAGCCTGGCTTGTTGATGTCCTAGCTCCTGAGGTCTGGCATGTTGGTATCCCAGCTGCCACACCTAGGGTTCTAATATCCCTGCCCCTAAACCCTGTTGTGCTGACTTAAAAGACACATGTCTGTCATGCTGATGTCCTGGCCTCTGACCTTTGGTGTGCCTACAAACTAGCCCCTGATGCCTGGGATGCTGATGTCAATGCCCGGACACCTGGAGCACTGACGTCCTACCGCGCCCCCCACCATGTCTGGCGAGTTGGCATCATGGCGGTGACACCTAACATGCTGTGGTTCCTGCTCCCTCCCCGTGTCGTCTGGATGCTCTGCACCTTTGCCTGGCATTTGACGTTCTAGTCCCTGACCTCTGGCATGCTGACATCCTAGTTGAGTCACTCCTAGCATGCTGACATCCCTGCCCCGGACCCCTGGCATGCTGACGTCAAAGGCCTGATGCCTGGTGTGCAGAGGTCTCTGACCACTGGCATGCTGATGTCCTGGCACGGACTCCTGGCATGCTGATGTCAGGACTCTGGACGCAGGTCATATCGACGCCCTGGCTCCTGACACCTGGCGTGCCAAAGTTGTAGACCCAGACCTCTGGCGTGCTAGCATCCTAGCTACAATGCCTAGTGAGCTGATGTCCTTGCCTTTGATCCCTGGAGTGCTGATGTGCCAGCCCCCAGACCTGGGTGTCTCAAATACTTGAGAAAAGACTTATATTGTTGGTATAATGGACTCTGATGTTTTGGTAATCAGAAGACAAAAACAAACAACAACAAAAAAAGGGAAAACATTTGAAGAAACAATTCAAAGATATTCAAGTCCACCAAGGGGTACATCAGAAGAAAGACCTGGCAATCTATTTTTGTTTTTTAAAAGCAAACATTGAAAACCATGTGGAGCGCAGTTCTGTTCTGAACTGTGTGGGGTTTCCATGAATCTGAAAAACTGAATGGCAACTAGTTTTAAGCGTGAATCCCCAATGGGAAACCCATGTAGAGGCCAGGTTGTGGTTAAAAATTCTCAGGGAGTGCTTTCTTTTTTGACTTCTTTTGTTTACTGTATGAAACCCTCATATACTTAGTATTTTGCTCAATTTATCATTGTGTCTGCAGGAGGGCTGATTTGTTAAGATTTTGGATGCTAACCAAAAAGTCAGTTCAAATGTACCAAGCATGCCTTGAAAACCCTATGGAGCAGCACTACTGTGTTTTATAGGGTTGCTATGAGTCAGAAAAGACTTGACAGCAAAAGTTTTTGTTTTTTACTCCTGCTTACTGGCCATCATGTGTATTGAGTGAAAAAAACTAAGGTACAAAACAGCATAAGTGAAATTATTCTACAGCTTAATAAAATCTGAAAGAACATACACAATTTTCCTACTGTAGAGAAGTGGCATTATAAAGGAATTAAACTTTTCATTTTCTATGTTTTGTACTTTTCCAGAAGTAGACTTCCAGGTCCTTTTTCTTAGTATGTCTTTTTATATATTTTTTTATTATGACTGAGTGGAAACGTACATTCCTGTATAAATTTGCACACCCACCTATATGTAGCTTCCACTGTTCTCCCTGCCCGCTGATAGCACACTATTCCTCTCTGCTCCACACGTGACTCATCCTCCCAGCAGTCTCCTTTCCCCTCCTCTCCACCCACTCCCCTTCCTCCCGCCAGAGGTCAGCAGGATGATATCCGATAGATGCGTAGAATCATAAAGCGCACCCAATGTATGGTCACTCTACGTCACCAAGTCCAATCCATTCCTATGTGAAGAGTGGACCTTCGTTATGATTTATGGGCAAGGGCAGTATCAGGGCCAGGGACCATGCTCCCAGGGAACTCCGAGGCCCCCTGACCATCAACTGTGGTCTTTCAGGGGAGATCTCTGGGTGCACCCCTTTTTATACTTGTGCTGCCAATGAGACTCACCTTTGTGAGCTCCATCACGGCTATCACTGGTGGTGGCTGGGCACCATCTGGTTATTCCAGTCCCAAGTCAATGTAGGCACCCACTCATGTGGGTCTCTCTGTCTTCAGGGTTGTCTTTCCCCCATGTTGTTTTGGTCCTCAGTGAGCATCCGCTCCTGCTGAGTCGGGACCATTTGCTGTGCCCTCGGATGGCAGCTTGGCAGCTTTTAAGATGGAATCTGCTGAGTGGTACTAGTAGGGGTAGGGCCTATGATGGATCACCATCCTCTCAACTTTCATCTCTCTGCCTTCTACTGTCTCCTTTTGTCTTGCTCACCTTTCCAAGGTTTTTGGCTTGTTATGATCCAGCAGCTGTCTCTTTCCTTCTGACTTTCAGTTCTTAAGACTTGAAGTAGCAACTTACCTGTTGATCTTGGGATTTGTTGATCTTCACAACCTGTGTGTAAGAGTCCTGCTCCTGGACCAGCTGACCCTGGATTTGTCAACTTTTGTAGCTGTGTGAATTGGAAGAGGCCTCTGTCTTAGGCTACGTTTTCTTGGGAAGCAAAACCAGTAACATGTACATGTATAAGTAAAGATTTATATAAAGGAAGCAGCTCATGCAGTTGTAGAAGCTGAATGTACCAAGTCCTGGCACAAGCCTCATGTGGCCATGGGAGATGGCGAATCCAAGTTTGGCAGGTCAGAGACCAGAGTTCTAGATCACTGGCTATGTAGGTCAGTGGATTCCAAGCTGGTAGGTAAGACTGAGTTTTCTGCTGACTCATGGACCTGCAGGGAATGGCGAACTCAGGATTGGAAAGTCAGGGGACAGGATTCTCACTCGCCAGCTGTAAGGGCTGATGAATCCAACAGCTGCTAGTTCAGGTCCAGGAACCAGAGCAAAAATGGAAGAGTGGAGGAGCTGCTGGCAACGTGAGCAGACAGGAAGTAGGCAGTAGAAGGTGGAGAGGTAGGAGCTGAGGGGTGGGAAGCCACCACAGGCCCTGCCCCTGCCACTTGATACAGCAGCCAAATGTGGAGAATTATTGTCCAGCCAAGTTGACACAGTCTTAACCACCACAGCCACTGTACTGACCCCAGACTTGGGACATTACAGCCTCTACAATCATATGAGTTGTTTCCTTGATGTAAGTCTCTTTCTCTATATGTTTATACACTTTGCTGGTTTTTGTTCTCTAGAGAACCCAGCCTAAGACATTCTTCTTGTGTCAGGATGGCACCTTTTAGCAGTGAGGCTTTCTTTAGCCTTCTGAAATAACACGTTGGACCTGGGCCTGAACTGTGGTGCTTTATAGTTTAAGATTTTGAACTACCTGATCTGTCTCCATTGGAGCTATCGTAGCATTGCATCACTTCTATTAAAATAGCAACCTGGCAGACGTTAGTGTCAGTGGAAGGACTAGTCCTCTTCCAGGTGTTCTAATAGAAGTAACATCCCACAGGGCCTGATAATGGAGCTAAACAGAAGTGTAAGGTGGGTAGGAGTTGTCTTTAGTGGACTTGTGCTCTGGTTTCTCCCACACTGAACTGCCACATTCTGGTCTGACTTTTTGGCAGTACTCTGTGTCCTTAAATCTTCTAGACCCTTTTGGTGTTTCATTTCCCCAAGGCCCATGTTCCCTAGGTAAAAGCAAGCTAATCTGACACAACGTCCAGGTAAATGTTTTGCTGCTGTCACTGGATACCCATGTGTTTCCAGGTGATTCTTCTCATTTTAATATTTCTTCAGAAAACATTGCTTTAACCCAAGTATGTGACTCTAGTAATTGGAAATACAGGCACAATGGCTGGCTGGTAGTAGAGAACGTTCTGAGTATACAGGAAGGCAGCCAACACAGTTTAAAAACAGTGGTGATGTTTTAGGGTATATGGTGAGAGACTTGGAATTTGGAATGATCTGAGCTTCGTATTAAAACTTTCCATAAGCCCAGGCGACTTCTGATATACCCCATGAGACCTCACTTATGGGCCAGGGCTACATCCTTCATCTCTAGCTCTCCTAAAACAGAGAAGACCTACAGGTTAAGAAGATATCATTCTAGTTTTCCTGCAGTAAAACAGCAGACAGACTAATTGTTATACTGGGTTATTTGTCTGTATACTGTTAAATGGAAAAGCTGAAGAGTAGGGCCTTATTAGTCATCATTTGCCTTTACTTGGGGCCTGAGACTTCCTATTATTATAACCAAAATTTCAGCAAATGCCTCAAGTGCCCCCTAAGCTCCTTAGCTCCCCTTCACTAGGAAAAGAGAAGGCCTTCTGCTGTCTCCCAGTCACTATCATCACCAAACCCTCTTTGAACCCAAAAGCTCCTGTCCCTCCTTTCACAACCCTTAGTTAGATCCCTAACATATCTCTGTCATTACTTCTGACTTTTTTCAACATTTCTCTATGTTCAGACGCGTTCTTTGCTCATTTTGTACGCTCACAGAGGAAGAGATATGTCCTATGGCTGTCCCCTCAGACAAGACTAACCTCTGAGTGCTCTTTGATCTCATTCCATCTCTTAATCTCATTCCTTCTCTTTCCTTTTACCCTCAACCTTTCTGCTTCCGTTATGTTATTTGTTGTTATTGTTAGCTGCCCTCCAGTCGGCTCCCAACTTGTGATGATCCCCCACACAGTGGAATGAAACATTGGCCAGTCCTGCACCATCCCCACGATCCACTGAAAATCAGACCACTGGGAGCCACAGGATTTTCACTGGCTGATTTGCAGAAGTAAATCTCCATCTTAGCCTGGATGCTCTGCTGAAACCTGTTCAGTCAGCGTTATAGAAACACACACCTCTGCTGAGAGACAGCTAGGTGGCTGCATATGAAGCACACTGGTTGGAAACCGAACCCAAGTCTCCTGCCTAGGGGCCAATAATTTTGCCCCTGAATCAACTATGTTTTGATAAGCTATTTACCCTAAGCTTAAAAGAAAGCTCGGGGATTACCTAGCTTAAATAAAGAAATGCCTTCCTAGAAACCCTGGGCCTGGATATCCTCATAAAGCTGGTAGTCTCTTTTTCTATCCTTCCTTCTGCTGACAGATTTCTTAAAAGAATGGCCTACATTTCCTGCTTCTGTTGTTTTCCCTCCCGCTCTGCTCAACTCACGGCAGGGTGGCTTCCACCTTCACCACTCTACTGGAACTGCTCTTTTAAAAGTCACCAATAGCCTCCATCTTGTTCAATCTAGTGGCCTCTTTTTCAGCCTTTAGTTTAACTAAGGCATTTTTTCCTAGGTACATTGATGTTCTCAGTCACAGGCCAGACACAAAAGGCCCACTCTCTATTTCTGAGAAATAAATGAGAACTCATGATAACGAGGCTTGTCCCCAGGGTATGGACATAGTAGGGATAAGGGGGCCTGAGGGCTTTCTTTCCTTGCTGTGATTAAAAATAAAGTAGGTATTCATTCTTTAGTTGATTTATTTGACACATACTTGTGTGTATCTACCATATTACAGGATGGCGGTCCCTAATTCTCTGGGATGTTCTGAAGCTCCTTTTGGCTTCCGTAAGGACCACGTGATGAGCAGACTCCCAAACTGTCTTGGTATCAGTGCTGTACCCTCTATAGGCTCAGCAATCAGTTGCCACACTTGCCTGTCACTCACCAACAGCAGTGCTCACTCACCCAAGTGAAGATGGATTTTAAAGGCCTTACCCTAAGATATAAAATTTTAAAATATTTAAAATCATTTTTAAATGCCACGAGGATGAGGTGGGAGGAACTATCTGCGAGTAATTTATTTGAAAACTCGGTTCTGGCTGAGGGAATTTAAGTTGATGCTAATAACTGAGGCTCTTGAAAAGAGGTCAAAGGGGTAACATAGCTTTAAAAAATTCTGTTTCATAATTCTGTCCATTTAGAAGGAGGAGGAATGCAGTTTGTCTGAAGGAGGCAAGGGAAAGGCATGGCCTCCAGTCCTTGCTTTGAACTTCTGAGCTTATTAGCAAAGGGAATCCACATTCAGAAAGATTTCACCACGAGTTGCAAGAATTTGGACTATTCGTTCAATGTGATTATTTCCTACCCTCTAGCTGTCTGTAAGAGAGGCTCTTAAACACGCTGTTCAGGCCTGATCAAAACATTAGCCAAGCCTTATGATGTTTGGACATGTTAGGAAACACCGAAGTCATTAATCATGGGGTTACTGACAGATGCTAAGTACAAGCATTTGTATGTTAAGATTTTTCTTTTGCTGATCAACACCTAACAGGGCCCAAAGTCTAGAAAAAAAGGATCAAGCACATTTGGGGATGTGTAATGCATGAAGAATTGACCCAGATTCAGAAACCAGAAAATATAATGCAAAACAGAAATCTTGACATTAGTAACTATATTTGAAGATTATTAAAAGTTACTTCATTCTCTTAATGATTGTGAATGTTTCAAAGATGATGAAAATTAACAAAAATAAAAGGGCCTGCTCTGTAAAATCCACAAGGTGAATGTTTCTAGTAGATACAGTCAGAGAATATGAAATTATACATTTCTGGTTCCTGGGTCAGAATTAATTTGTGGAAAGATTCCACCAGTAAAAAGACATTTATCTAATACTCCTATTTTAGAAGTCACCAATTCCTTAGAAGTTTCTTCAGTAACCAAGAAAAAAGTTCCTATGTTATTATACCAGTCTAATAGATCAGCATATTAGTCACTTAAGCCTACAGGAAATGCATTTATTAGGGTATAATCTATGTTATTAAATACTCAGGTGAATCACTATTAAGTTATAAATCAATGTCACTATTGATTCGGGAGGGGGGCAATGAATCTTCACAGGTTTTCTCACAGATCTCCCGGCATCCAAGAAAAATGAGGAAAACCTCCACCTTGGGGCTTAAATATAGGCATGCAATACGACTCTTTTAAAAGGAAGAATAGAAGTCCCTTCAGTGTTGGCATACTTTAACTCCAACCATATTTATAGAGGATTATGAGAAATCTATTGTCGGATCCGACTCGACGGCACTTGGCATTATGCAACTGTGTTGGGGAAAAAACTGGCTTGATATGTGCTTAAGAGGTCCACGATAGAGAAAGGATAAAACTCCTTACAAAACCTAGGCTTGAAAATAAAACAAGTACTGGTAGAGATTATTTGTAGTAAAGATTGTCAAAAAATCTGTATGGAAAAATGTTAATGTTTAATATTTGCCTTATGTAATGGTGAAACTCTGATGGTGTAGTGGTTAAGTGCTGCAGCTGCTAACCAAAAGGTCAGTAATTTAAATCTACCAGGCACTCCTTGGAATCTCTATGGAGCAGTTGTACTCTGTCGTACAGGGTTGCTATGATTTGGAATCAACTCAATGGCACTGAGTTTGGTTTTGGTTTGGTTTGTGTAACTGAGGTAAAGAAAGAGAGTCATGGATAAAACTAGATGTGTGCTTGTATGGATCTCACTGAATTGTTTCAACAGTTCTCATGACAGGAAAGCAAACGGGTTCATAAAGCGGAATAGTAACGAAGAAGCAGTGAGGGTTTAATGGCTGTGAAATGCTCTTCTAGATGCACTACTTCATTCAAGCCTCACTACTACTCTCTTAGTAAGTATCATTTTCTCCATTTTAATTATTATCCCCACTTTACAAAGGAGGTAATTAAGGCTCATAAAAGTAATTTACCCAGGGCTACGCACAGTTAGTGGGGGTGGAGCTGATGTTCAAAACCTAGGCAGTCCAGTTGTCTGTTCATAACCACTAAATAGGATAGAGGTTGTTGCTTTTTATATTCTGCTGGAGAGAACTTTACAGACCCTTTAGACCAAGTTTCTCCTACTTCTACATCCATATGGTAGAGATGGTGAAGCTGAGGCCTTGAGAGGGGAAATCAGATGCTCAAGGAAGTGGTTAGTGCTGTGATAAGAATTGGCAAACTCGTTATGATCAAACACAGAAAAGGTATTTGTCATGGGTTGAAGTGTGTCCCCCCCAGAATGTGTGTAGCCATTTGGCTGGGCTGCGATTCCCAATAGTTTATGACTGTCCTCCATTTTGTGATTTCCCTATGCTGTATGTTAAAAAGGATCAGGGTGGGGCTGTAAATCCGTTCCTGAGGCCATCTCCCCGCTCCACTGTAAAGGGAGTTTCTCTGGAGTGTGGCTTGTACCACCTTTTATTCTTTTATCTACATAAAAGGAAAGGGAAACAAGCAGATAGCAGTACAAGGAGAAAAGTGTGTCCTTCAGATCTGAGGTTCCCGTGACAAGATGCTCCCTGAACAAAGACTGATGTAACACAAGGACTTTCCATCAGAGCCAACAAGGGGGAAAGCATTTCCCTGGAGCAGACATCTTGAATTTGGGTTTGTAGCCTACCCAACTGTGTAAGAATAAACTTTCTCTTGTTAAGACCATCCACTGTGGTATTTATATTAGAGCAGCACTAGCTGATTAAAACACTATGCTTAACCTTGAACCCACCAGCCATTCTGTGGGAGAAAGATGTGGCAGTCTGCTTCTGGGAAGATTTAAAGCATTGGAAACTCTGTGAGACAGTTCTGCTCTGTCCTATGGGGTCACTATAAGTCAGAATTGACTTGATGGCAATACATTCAATAGATTTGGGGGTAACACCTACTGAAGAAGTCCTCGTTGTGCAGTGGTTACAGCACTTGGCTGCCAGCTGAAAGGTTGGCAGTTTGAACTGACCACCTGCTCCGTGAGAGAAAGCTGTAGTAGTCTGCTTTGGTAAAGATTATAGCCTTGGAATCCCTACTGGAGCAGTTCTACTCTGCTCTGTAGGGTTGCTACGGGTTGAAATGGACTGGGTGGCAACAGGTTTAAGCACCTATAATATGCCGGGCATTGGGCTGGGAGCTTTATTTGCATTATTTCATTTAATCCTCTAACAATGTTATGAAGTGAATACTGTTATCATTCCTAATTTATAGAAGAAACTAAAAGCCTAACGCAGTGGTCCTCTGACTTTGATCTCAGCAACACTTATTCAGGACCCCAAAGAACTTCTGTTTATATAAGGTTTTTATAGCAATATTTAACCTATAAGAAATTAAAATGAAAGATTTCCAAACTCCAAAGATATGCAAATCCACATTCCATTAGCCATCAGAACCTTAAGTAATGACATCATCAATCATTATGGAGCCTCTGGGAAGCTTCAGTCTACATTCCTGAGAGAATAGACATAAAACAGGCAAATAATATCTTAGTGTTATTATTAAAACAGTTTTTGACTTCACCAAACTCTTGGGCTCCCCAGGCCACTCTTTGGAAACCTTTGGCCTAGAGAGTTAAATTAAGTATTTGAAATTTGAACCATGGCAGTCTGCCTTTAATCACTGTGTAGTACTGTCCCCCTAAAAGTGATGTAAGGAGCCCTGGTGGAATAGTGGTTAAGGGTTTACCTGTTAACCAAAAGATTATCAGTTCAAATCCACCTTGGAAATCTTATGAGGCAGTTCTGCTCTGTCATACAGGGTAACTGTGAGTCTGAATCAACTTGATGGCAATTGGTTTGACTGTACAATGGTTAAGCACTTGGCTGCTAACCAAAAGGTTGTTGATTGGAACCCACTTAGAGGCTCCGCAGGAAAAAGACCTGGTGATCTGTTTCTATAAAGATCATAGCCGGGAAAATCCTATGAGGACAGTTCCAGACTGTCACAAGGGATTGATATGAGCTGGAATTCACTTGACAGTCCCAACAACAACAAAACAACAAACCAGTTGCCTACTCACGGTTATATACCATAGGGACCAATTATAGCGGTAAAAGTGTAAATGTAAGAGAAACCCACTGGCATGCTACATTCTTGGCTCAGCCTGCCCAGAATCCTTGGATGGACTTTCTTAGTGTTTTCTAAGGGCAGAGCAAGCATCACTCCTGGAGCCTTTATAGCCATCTCCCTTCTCTGTAGCCTTCTTCCCCATGTAGCAGCAAAATGGAAACTTTCTGCTTCTTACTGATGGCATGATAAGCAAACAACCTCTCAGGGTCTCAATTTTCTCATCCTTAAGGGAGATAAGAATAGTGTCTTACAGGCATGATTGAGAGAAATACATAAGATGATGTGTTTAAAGCTTTCAAAGCAGAGATGGTCATACAGTTAATAAATTAATATATATATAAATAAATATATATAAGAAAAAAATACAAATGTATTTATATAAATGAGGAAGCAAATACTACTACTACTAATTCATTGAGCATTTACTATATGTGATACCATTTACTAATCCCTTACATGCAGTAACTCTCATTTGATCTTCACGACAACCTTTGTTTGGGACCATTTTGCTAATATGAAAACTGACATACAGAAATTAGGTGACTTGGCCAGGGTCACAGAGCTAGTAAGTGACGACACGAGAACTCAAACTCAGGGTCTCTCATTCCAGAGCTTGAGCTTAGAACCACACAGCCCCTTCTCAAATAAAAGTCAAATCTGCTATACTCGTGGAAAGCAGAAAACTAAATTCTTGCACAAAAATCTCGAGTCAACACAAACATAAAAAAGTAAAAAAGAGCTTTTTCCATTTTAACAGTTCACAAAGTATCAAAAAGATGAGGATTTAGGTTGAGTCTCACTGGCAACACAAGAGTAAAAAGGGGTTCAACCTGAGATCTCCACTAAAAGACCTCAATTGAAGGTCCAGCAGTTTCGGGGTTCCCCTGAGAGCATGGCCCCTGGCCCTGATGCTGCCCTTGCCTGTAAATCATAATGAAGTTCCACTCTTTGGACATGAGTGGATTGGACTTGGCAATGCAGAGTGACCATATATTGGATGCACTTTATGGTTCTATACATCTGTAGGATATCATCCTGCTGACCTCTGGCTGGAGGAAGGAGAGTGAGTGGAGAGGAGGGGAAAGAAGGCTGTTGGGAGGATGAGACATGTATGGAGCAGAGAGGAACAGTGTGCTGTCAGCAGGCAGGGAGAGCAGTGGAAGCTGCATATAGATGGGCATGTAAATTTATACGGGAATGTACATTTTCACTCAGTTATATTAAATTAAAAAAAAAATGAGGATTTGCAGTGTTCCTGGATGGTACATCCATCCTTGTTAATGATGGGTGGTAGGATTAGGTGGTACAACATCTTGCTAATCATTGTTTATTTCATTCAAAGCCTAGTAACCTCATGCTTACTGTGTGCACCAAATAAATGGGAATCCCTAGATTCACTCAAATCCTCTTGATTGACTAATATAATGGCCAGTGTACTGAACCACAAACACATAGCTGGCTCCAGGATAGTCTTGAGGAAGCCAAAGCTCCTTATCGGCAATCTGCTGAGTAATTAGTGGCAATGGGCCACTTATTTTCTTGTCAATGCAAAGTGATACACACAAGACACATTTTATTTTATTAGTTTGCAACCTAGGCAGCTTGGACAGCTGCTGCATTGAGCTTAGAACCAGTTCACTTTGTGAACTGTTAAAATGGAAAAAGCTCTTTTTTACTTTTTTATGTTTGTGTTGACTCGAGATTTTTGTGCAGAATTTAGTTTTCTGCTTTCCACGAGTATAGCAGATTTGACTTTTATTTGAGAAGGGGCTGTGTGGTTCTAAGCTCAAGCTCTGCATTGCTTTCATGTTTATTTCTCCTTCAGAAACACTGGTGAGACTGAGGAAACCAAAGAACCCCATCACTGCCTGCATCAGTGAGACCAAATCAAGTAGTGGAGTGAAACAGAGAATCTGGAGACCAAGGAGTGGCCATTAGGCATATAAATAAAAAAGCAGTATAACATCTCTGCCACTAAATGCTAAAAGGCAGGATTTCTGTAAAGATAAGCTGTACAAAGTTGTGCAGGGGGTTTGAAGCAAAAGCCTTAATTAAACAAACGAACAAACAAAACAACAAACAGTTAATGTGAAGTCAGCTCCAACTCATGGCAACCCCATTTGTTTCACTACAACAATGCTCCACAGGATTTTCAATGACTGTGGTCTTTCAAAACTAGATCCCCAGGTCCCTGAGTGGATTTGAACCACCAACATTTCAGTTAGTAGCTGAGCACTTAACCATTTATGCTACCTAGGGTCTTCTTTGATAAAAATAACCCACATTTATTAAATGTAGTAAATATGGCATACACATGCTTTATGTGTATTATTCAGTCCTCATAACAGTACTATGAAAAAGGTGCAATTGTTATCCTCATTTTACAGATAAGCCAACTGAAGTGCAGTTGTTAAGTGATTTTCCTAAGGTTTTATTTTTTTAAAACCTGTTGTTGTTAAGTCAATTCCAACTCACAGCAACCCTGTACAACAGAGTAGAACTGCCTCATAGAGTTTCCAAAGAGTGGCTGATGGATTTGAAACATGACCTCTTGGTCAGCAGCCAAACATTTAACAGTTGTGCAACCAGGGCCCCTTCCGAAGGTTAAACAGCTGGTAATTCATAAAGCTGGGATGTGAACCCAAGTGCTAAGCTGCTAACCAAAAGGTTGAAGGCTTGAATCTACCCAGAGGCACTTCAGAAGGAAGGCCTGGCAAGCTACATCTAGCAAATCACAGCCATTGAAAGCCCCGTGGTGCATAGTTCTACTCTGAAACACACAGGGTCATCATGAATTGGAATCGACTCCGTGGTAACTGGTTGGTTGGTAATCTGATGATACAGCTGCATTCTATGCTGTATTGCCTCTCTTGACAGAGGAAATTGTGGGAAATATTCTACATGTATATGCTGGATCTTGGTGGATGAGTCACTCACTTATTCATCAAGTCATTACCATGCACCTAATGTATGGTGGGAATTATGCCAACAATGAGGATCACACAGGTGAGGGGGAAAGGCTCTGACCTGCTCTGACCTTGTACAACGTACAGTCTGTGTCGGAGACAGTCCTTAACCAAAAAAAGACAAAAAAGAAAGAAAGAAAGAAAAAAAATCACACTAGTGAATGCTAACATCACAACAGTGACAGGTACTATGCAGGTAAACTATGTGGTTCTTTGAAAACAGGTAATAGAGAATGTGACCTTGGAGATGCTTCCCTGAAGAAATGACGATTGAGTTACAGTCTTGAGAGACGGAGGGAAAGCATTCCAGACAGAAGGAACAGCACGTGAAAACTTTTTTCCTTTCCTTTTTTCCAAGCTTTTTTTGACAGCTGCACTGGGCTCGTTCTCTGGCCTCAGTTTGAATTAGATGGTTCACTTTATCATGGTGAGACAAACATGACAAACCTAAAAATAATGGCTTCCTTTTTTTAAATTTTTTTATGCAGCCTGACTGCATAAAAAGATTTAAAGCTCAAGGCTCACTATGTTCTTTCTCCTTTCTCTAAATGGCCAAAGAGGAGCAGGGGTGTCCAGGAAGACTAATTGTTCCAACTGCAACTTAATTTTCCCCTTTATGAGCTGGTTCTGAAAGTTCCCCTATGACAGAAGAAGAGAATGAGAACGTGGAGGCTCTTGAGGATCCAAAACCAAAGTCCTACCAACTGTCAACTCCACCTCATAGCAATCTTGTCCTAAAAAACCTAGTGCTGTCCTGCAAGACAGAGTGAAACTGCCTCATTGTGTTTTCAAGGTTGTAAATCTTTACAGAAGTAGACTGCTACATCTTTCTCCCCAGGAGTGGCTGATGAGTTCAAACCACTAACTTTTTGCTTAGCAGCTGAGCTCTTAATCACTGTGCCAGTAGGTACTTAGTAAATAAACAGTTACAAGTTTCAATGTCATTACTGATCTTTAACTTTCTTCTGGATTTGCTGACAGTCTACAGCTAACCTCATTCTACCAGGAAAAGCATATGCCATCAGCCATTTGTGTGGCCATTGCAGTGCTGTGGCAATACACAGGGAAGCTTTCAGTCTGTCTGGAGAGACAGGACTCATACGTGAAACAACATCAAACCAGGTAAGATAGAGTGTATCAGGGATTGAATTGTGTCCCCCCAAAATGTGTCAACTTGACCGGGCTGTGATCTCAGTGGTTTGGCTGTTACATAATGATGCAATCATCCCCCATGGTGTGATCTGATGTCCTCAGTCAATTAGTTGTAAGTGGACAGTCATAGGTTGAGTTGTGTCCCCCCCTCAAAATATGTGTAGCCATGTTGCTGGGCCATGATTCCCAGTATTTTATAATTGTCTTCCATTTTGTGATTTTCCTGTGCTGTAAATTAAAGGATTAGGGTGGGACTGTAAATCCCTTCATAGGATCACCTCCCTGTTCCACTGTAAAGGGAGTTTCCCTGGAGTATGGCTTGCCTCACCCTTAATCCTTTTGTCCTACAAGAGATAAAAGGAAAAGGAAGCAAGCAGAGAACTAGGAACCTCACACCATCAAGCAAGCAGCACCGGGAGAAGAGCGTGTCCTTCAGACCTGAGGTTCTTGTGCCAAGATGCTCCCTGGACAAAGACTGATGTAATACAGGACTTTCCTCTAGAGCTGGTTGGGGGGAAAGCCTTCCTCTGGAGCAGACATCCTGAATTTGGACTTGTAGCCTACTGTGTAAGAATAAACCCTCCTTTGTTAAGGCCATCCATACTGTGGTAATTGTGTTAGAGTAGCACTAGCTGACTAAAACAGGGATTAAGGTGGCATGCAACACCCTGACTCAGTTCACAGCTCTCATTCAGCTTAAGTGGAGTTTCCCTGCATCATCATTTATCTTACAAGAGATAAAAGAATCGAGAAGAGAGCAGAGAGAGGGGGGGATCTTCTTCCACCAAAGAAAGAAGACTTGGGAAAACAGTGTGTCCTTTGAAGCCAGGGTCCCCGTGCTGAGAACCTTGTAGACCCAGGGGAGAATTAATGCCAAGCCATGTGGAGATTCTCATGGAGTGGTGGGCCCAAAGATGTCGAAAGGAGACCTTTCCTCTGGAGCTGAAAGAGAAAGAGAGCCTTTCCCTGGAGCTGGTGCCCTGATTTTGGGTTTCTAGCTTCCTAAATAGTGAGAATAAATTACTGTTTGCTAAAACCATTTACTTGTGATAGTTCTGCTATAGCAGACAGAGTGTAACTGCTAAATTGAATAAAGTCTGTGTGTAAAATTACACGGCATGAGACACTTCTGCAGTTATGTTCTCTTGGCATTCGGAGAAGAGGCAGACAGGAGCCAGAGACTGAAGGCAGTTTGGCTGGGTGTGCTGTGTCCCAGAAATGTCTTAACCAAACTCAGTAAGAGCATGTGCCTTCTCAGGGACCATAATGGGCATGTTCCAGGCCCTTAATATATACATGTAAAATGGGATATTCCTTAGTATCTGGGGATGTTCTAGTACATTTTAACAAAACAAAAACTGAATTCCTAGTTCTTAAATTCTGTTATTGGAAAAATTCGGGGATTTGGAGTCAGCTGGCTTGGTTTCATCTCCCAATTCTGTTACTTCAGTAGCTGCAGGAGCCTGGAGCATGTGGTTTGACTGTGTGGAGTCTTTGGAGCCTGATGTGGAAAATGAGATTGGCGCTAATACCAGCATTGCCTAGACTTGGCCACCAGTGTAAGGGGAGCAAGTGAGATCATGTGGGCAATGACACTTTACCAACTGTAAGGCACATAATGAATGTACAGTTATGCCCCCATACTGACTTTTGCCTCTTCTGCCTATTGCATCTCTGCCCCCGTGATGTTCTGAGACTAGCAGCATCTGTTCCAGAGAAGAAACAGGCCTAGAGCAGCCTGTGTATTTACAGAAGTGATTGGCAGAGTATGAGTAGTGAAACTCAGTGGTCTGCTCAAGATCATCCCGTTGAGTTCCTCACTCTTATGATCACTGAATTCACTCTTTGCATTTTTAAAAAATAGCTTTGTGATTTTGCCCAATTATGTTCCTTTTCATTTTATTTTGGGAGAAATTTAAGAGTGCTCCGGTACAAAGGGCTGATCCTTAACACACAAGATCCTGTGGGAGTCATAGCTCACCTCACATTCTTCAGACACACAGTGGGACAGCTACTTGTTTGGAATATAATGGCCTTTACTAAGCCAATGAAAGACACTAAACAATAACTCTGTTGTTCTGAGGCATGAGAAAGATTGTATTATGTAGACTGGGTACTTCTACTGTGGTAGCCGCTGGTAGAAGAGTAGCTGCAGCCTTGCCCTCTGAAGGCTTGCACTCATAATGAGATCCAATGTGATCTAATGACAACTAAATAAGTAAGTCTGAGGTGTGGCTGCCCTTGCATGTGCTGCAGCTACCTCCCCTTATTCACTTTGTGGCCATAGGAAGCTCAGTTTACCTCTCTGGATTTCAGTTTCTACATGTGTCAAAGAGGGATTGTGAGAGTACTGATCGTGTCTTAAGCTGGGTTCTCTAGAGAAGCAAAGGCAGGAAAGTGTATAAATAACTCTATAAAACCCCAAACACCAAACCTGATGTTGTTGAACTGATTCCAACTCATAAACAGAGTAGAACTGCCCCCCAGAGTTTCCAAGGAGCGGCTAGTGGATTCAAATGGCCAGCTTTTTGGTTAGCATCTGTGGCACTTAAACCACTACACCACCAGGATTTCCAAATATCTACATAGAGAGATTTATATCAAGGAAGTGGCTTACATGGTTGCAGAGGCTCAATCTTCCCAAGTCGGTGGGTCAGGCTGGAGGCTTCTGATTCACGTAGCTGTAGGGGCTAGTGAACTCAAGATGAGCAAGTTGTATAGCCGGGCTCTTACAGGCTGCAAAGACCTACCAATCCTAAGATTGGCAGGCAAAATGTCAGGTAAGATGCTAGCTCAAGTCCCAAGAACCAGAGATCAGATGAACAGGAGCCAACTGTAAGATCCAGAGTGAGCAAAAGCCCACTAGTATTGACATAAAGTTCACTTATATTGATGCAGGCCATACCTACAAGGAAACTCACTTTCAACATTTACTCACAGCAGATTCCATCATGGAGGTGATCACATTATATCAGATTTCACCATGGAAGTGATTGTATCATTCTACAATTGTCAAACTACGTAATAACTGTCAAACCACTGAGAATCATGACACAGCCAAGTTGATGCACACCCTTAATGATCACAGACCCTAAGAGCCAAAAGCTGGAAATAGCCTTGAATGTCCATCAACAGACAAATGGACAGATAAAATGTGGTGCATCTAAAATGGGATACCATTAAGCCGTAAAGAGAAATGAAGGCATATGATGACATGGATGAATCTTGGAAACATGCTGAGTGAGGTAAATCAGTCACAACGGGACAGACAGTGTATGATCCCAATTATATGAAATATTTAGAATGGGCACATGTATAGAAATAGAAGTTTATTAGTGGTTACTGGGAGCATGAAGAAGGGGGAATGGATGAGCCATTGCTTAGGTAGCACTGAGTTAAGGGTGATGGTAAAATTTGGACATGGTGACAGTTGAACAGAATGATGCACATATTAAATGTCACTGAATTATGCATACAAAGATTGTTGAAATGGTAAATATTTTGTTACCTATATGTTGTTACTGTTAGTTGCTGTGGAGTCAATTCTGACTCGTGGAAACTGATTCCAAGTGTGCAGAGTAGAACTGCCCTATAGGGTTTTCAAGGCTGTATGACGTTTTGGAAGCACATCACCAGGCATGTGTTCCAAGGTGCCTCTGAGGGGGGTTGGAACTGCCAGCCTTTTGACTAGTAGTTGAGCGCTTAACTGCTTGCATCACCCATAGATTCTTACCTACATATTTACCACAATAATAATAACAGTAATGGAAAAGAAAGTACGTATCCTGTAGAGCTGATGAGAGGCTTGAAGCAGTTAACACAGGTACTTCTAACTCCGTGTCTGGCATATAGTCAGCATTCAACAATTGTTAGCTCTTATTGCCATGATTATGCTAGGAACTGGTTAGAGTGTAAATGAAGCTGTATCCCTGACCTCTTGTGGCTTGTACTCAAAGTGAGATAAAATATAGAAAAAGAAGCCACCCAAATGTGGCTGGAAGAGCCAAGGAGGTTACATTAAGTTCAGTGGCTATTACTCACTGGTGGGGGTTTCAATGAATTCTTCTGCCGTTCTATCCCCTGATCCCCAAATTGTTGACCTCACCACAGAACAAGGCATTATTTTAACTGCTTAGAAACCACTTTTCCTTCTGGTTTCCCCTAAGTGGGATGAGGGGGAAGGGAAAGGGAGAGGGAATAAACACCAGCTGGGATGAGAATATGAAGAAAAGACAGGTTTCTTTCTTTTTTTTTTTTTTTTTCACCATTTCAAAAAAAGTAGGGTAGTGGGGACAGGGAGGAAAATGTGTTCTTAATACAGAGGGACTGTCGGGAAAAGCTGCGTGGGTGGTTTAACCAAGGCCCTGCTTCTTCTAATCATCTCTTCACAGGGAACGCTCCTGCCCTGGCCAGTCAGTTATTTACACCAAAAGCTGCAAACACCAGAGGCAGGTGTCAAAACAATTAATAATATTCCCAGAAAAGAATGGTCTCTCCCTAACAGAGCAAGCCCCAGGGTAGCCTCCTCCTCCGGAGAGCTGCTTGTTCATCTAGTCAGGGCATTAGGGTAGGTCAACTAAGAACATTAATTACTGGTTTTTAGCATCGGAATCTCTTGGTAGTATAGTGATTAAGTGCTACAGCTGCTAACCAAAAAGTCAGCTGTTTGAATCCACTAGGCAATCCTTGAAACTCTATGGGGGAGGTTTTACTCTGTCCTATAAGGTCACTATGAGTCAGAATTGACTCAACATCGTTCTGGTTTTTTTTCTTTTTTTTGTCTTTAACATTATTCTGAAGCCAGTTAAATATGGTGGTGCAGGCTTGCGTTTCCAGAAGACTCACCCTCAGCCTTCCTTGGAGCACCTGGCACCTATCACAGCTAAATTTTGGTTGATAAATCAGCTTTTCTCCTCAGAGAAATGCAGCGACAGACTTAAGAATCTAAGTGATTGGAACTGTTGTTCAATAAAGAAAACATACAGATCAATTCTAAAGGCAAGCATTCCTAAAATTTAAATTGAATGTCATTTAAAAAATGTCATTCAATTAAGCTTCACAGCAAACCACTGAGGTAGGTGCTATTATTTTCCCAAGATTTCAGATGAGGTAACTGAGGTCCAGGAAGGCTAAATGACTTGCTCAAGTAAGTAGCAGAGCTAGAATTTGAACTCTGGCAGTCTAGCTCCGGGCAACATGCCCTGCTTTGCTATCTCCTGTTCAATTCAAACAAACAGCTTCCTTCTCTTGACCCTGCGACCAAGATCTCCATTATATTGTAGTGTATAAATATTCTTTCTACACATATGTATGTTAGTATTTCTTTTCAGACAAAAATCTTTTAGTGCTTTGAATGTCTTTCCTTCTGTTCTGTGTACAACTGCACACATTCACAGATCACTAAATTATTTTTCTTCTTGACTTAGTAAGCTGAAATTATGTTCTTTTTGGAGCTTGGCTGTCTTATGAGTGCTCTGTAGTACAAATTACATCTCCCATGTAAGATCAGGGGAGATGCATTTGTTTTTCAGGGAGCTCTTTGACTTTCTAGGGAAAGGTGTTGCCCTGAGACTCCACCTAGGAATTTTGCGTCTGAACTTTTCTGACTGCACTTGGAGTTAGAGGAGATTAGACAAGCACCTGTATCTTGAAACTTGAACCTCTTTGAGACTTTTTTTCTGCTTTATTCCCTCCCTCAGTCTTTCCCAGAAGTCTGGACCTTGGGAATAGGAGCTATGGTTAGCACTCAGTCAATGCCTGTTGGTTGACTGATTGCCAGAATCTGTTACTGAAGACTTTTGAAACCCTAAGAGCAAAGGTGATTTTGCTTCAGATTCCAAGGTCAAGTCTAATCTCTTCATGGAATTTAGACAGGAGGTCGAAGTTGCCTAGACAAAATTCACATTGGGCAGTTCCCCAAAGGTTCATATCATCTCAGAATCTGCAGGATGAAAGAATTATGGTCCCCTGGCAAGGCAATAGGTACTTATTTCACATTTTGGCTTTCATTACAGACAGAAGCAGCAGCAGCAACAACAGCAGCCATACAACCTTGAACAAACTGAGCATTTAACTGAACTTCACCTGATGGTGTGTCACTTTGTTTCCCAGGAAAATCCAGTTGCTATTAACAGGGAGGTAGTTATCATGGTTAAATACACCCTTATTCCAACACAGTACTAGGAGAGCTTTTTAATATTTATGTGACAATAATCGATCTCTTACCACTGTCAAGTACTGCTAAAGACTTATCAGCTTGCTGTTTCAGCACCATATGTTGTAGCCAAGATGCGCTCCATGTGTCCTTCCTGTGCCTTGGGGAGAGAACATTTGCAGTGGATCAGAATAGAAAATGGTATTGGGCTTCAAAAAAGTTTCTTGCTCTTAGATTTCTCCTTAATGACTGAGTGTGCAAAATATGACTATAAAGTAGCAAGACCAGCTTCCAAAGCCACTTGTGAAATAAAGCCTCAGACCTTAATTGTCACCCTCCTCAAATGTAGACCAAGAGTTGGGTGACCCAGATAAACAAGACTCCTTGTTTTATCTTGTAGATTTGCCTTGTATTGCTGTTGTTAGGTGACATCAAGTTGATTCCAACTCATAGTGACCATAGATATGACAGAGTCAAACCCCGCCCCATCTTGTGCCACCTTCATAATTGTTCTTATGCTTGAGCCCATTTTTGCAGCCACTGTATTGCCTCGTATTGAATACAACTTATTTTAAATAGGTCATGAGTCGGATCCGACTCGACGGCACTTGGCTTGGCTGGCATTCTATAAAATCTGAAAACCCACCCACAATTAAAATGCTAACATCTATACCATTTGTTTTTTCCTAATGAGCCATGTGGCCGTTTTTCTAGTCTTACTTCAGCAATAACAAAGTTTAGAACACACATACCATAAATCTACTAGGAATTTATGAAAAGTGGGCTTCCCCACTACTTGAGCCAGGTATTCATTAGGAGCTTCTTTATGGGTATGAGTGAGCTACTCGGAGGAATGACAGTTTAACTGTTTGAAGCTACAGGGGTCCCCTTAGATAAACTGGCAGTCCTGGTAGCATAGTGGTTAAATGTTATGGCTGCTAACCAAAAAGGTCAGCAGATGCTATGAGTGAGTCAAAATTTACTTGACCACAGTGTTTTTTTGTTTTTTTTTGTAAACTGTGTCTGAGAATCATTGGGAGTCCAGGAGCTTCAGACTGTAATGTAAGCATTCCACAGCCAGATGCGCTGGGAGACTGGCTCAGCATCTCCTTCTTCCCATTGAGCTGAGCTTGCCCTAAACTCTTTGGCTCCTCTGGAGGGTAACACTTCCAGTAGACAGGGTTAAACGAGGCAAAAGTGTTACAATTCTGTGATGGTATTTGTATTTTAGTATCATCTTGACATAGTGCATTCTAAAGAACTTGTATTCACAAGTCCTTCCCCAGATGTACATTGTCTATGAAATCAATCAAATAATGAGGTTTTTCTATTAAAAAAATATAAGCACAACAAAAGTTTTGTAAGAATTGAATACTTGAGTGTGCTATCTTTTATGGAGTAGAAAATCTCATTTTCTGTTTGCTTCCTTGTATTCTTTTTTTTTTTGCGGTGGGGGAGGGGTTGAGTTGTTTCTGAAACTCTCTGAAAGAGACTTGAAGGACTTGGACATTTAACCCCTGCCTAAAGATACTGGTGATGGCCTGAGAGAAACTTTTCGTATTAAAACATTCTGGGAATCCCAGAAACAATTTGAATGTGACAACAAGAGCCCTGGGTAGGTGATGATTACGTATTTCTAAGACAACTTTCCAAATATTTGGGAAATTTAATCCATGGCCCTAATGCCACAGTCTAAGTGGGTTGTTTCCTGGGGCTCCTGTCAGTGTTCTTTCTCCATTTTTCTCATCTTATTTTTTCATCATCTGCTAAGATTTTATATTTATTTATTTATTTATTTTAAGTTGAAGGTCATGAACCTTTAAACAGAATTGTTTTCCTGTTCAACCCTGGTGGCATAATGGTTAAGTGCTATGGCAGTTAACCAAAGGGTCAGCAGTTCAGATCTGCCAAGTGCCCTTGGAAACTCCATGGGACAGTTCTACTCCAACCCATAGGGTCGCAATGAGTCAGCATCAACTCGAAGGCACTGGGTTTGGTTTGGTTGTGTTCAGAGGTGTTTTAAAGTCAGAAAAGCTGTGCGTCAGGGTTGTATCACTTCACTATACTTTTTCAATCTGTATACCAAGCAAGTAATCTGAGAAGCTGAACTATATGAAGAAGAACGAGGCATCGTGTTTGGAGGAAGATTCATTAACACCCTGTGTTATGCAGATGACACAACCTTGCTTGCTGGAAGTGAAGAGGGTTTGAAACACTGAGGAAGGTCGAAGACCGCAGCCTTCAGTATGGAGTGCACCTCAACATCAAGAAAACAAGAATCCTCCCAACTGGGCCAGTAAGCAACATCTTTATAGCTGTAGAAAGGATTGAAGTTGTCAAGGATTTCATTTTATTTGGTTCCACAATCAATGCCCATGGAAGCAGCTGCCAAGAAATCAAGAGATGCATTGCACTGACAAAATCTGCTGCAAAGGACGTCTTTAAAGTATCGAAAAGTAAAGATATCACTTTAAAGACTAAGATGAGCCTGGCCCAAGCCATGGTCTATTTAGTCACATTGTATGTATGTGAAAGCTTGACAATGAATAAGGGAGACAGACGAAGAATTGATGTCTTTGAATTGTGATGTTGTGGAAGAATATTGAATGTATCATTTCCTGCCAAAAGAACAAACAGATCTGTTTTAGAAGAAGTATAATCAGAATGCTCATTGGAAGCAAAGATGGCGAGATTGTGTGTTTTATATTTTGGATGTGTTGTCAGAAGGGATCAGTCCCTGGAGAAGGATATCATGCTTTGTGCAGTGGAGCATCAGCGAAAAAGAGGAAGACTCTCAAGGAGGTCGATTGACAGTGGCTGCAATGGCAGGCTTAAGCATAGAAATGATTGTGGACATGGCGCAAGACCAGGCAGTTTTTCATTCTGTTGTTCATAGGGTGGCTACGAGTTGGAATCAACTCAACTTTACAACATCAGAGATGATACTGATATGTCACTCAGTAAATTTAGTGACATTTAAGGCAACATGCAGTGTCCCTGAGTGGCTCAAATGGTTAAGAGCTGGGCTAATAATGAAAAGGTTAAAAGTTCCCATTTACTCAGGTGTGTCAGAAGAAAGTCCTGGTGACCTACTCCCGAAAGATCACAGCTACTGAAAATGAAATAAAGTAATACTCTACACTGAAACACATTGTGTGGCTATGAATCAGAAATGAATTGATGCCTTTTTTTTTTTTGAGGTGGTACTGTATTTGATGAGAAATATCATGAACATCTTTGTAGTAAGGGTCAGTATTGTATTCTGTTTTGTTTGGGGTCTTTTTTTAAAACTGTGATGAAATGAAAGTTTACATTCCAAGTTAATTCTATGGCAACTGATTTTTCAGCTAATGTGTATATTTTGGAAACTCTGGTAGTGTAGTGGCTAAATGCTATAGCTTCTAACCAAAAGTTAAGCAGTTTAAGTCTACCAGGTGCTCCTTGGAAATTCTATGGGGCAGTTCTACTCTGTCCTGTAGGGTTGCTATGAGTTGGAATCGACTTGGTGGCAGTGGGTTATGGGTGTAGATTTTGGGGCTTTCTGTTTCCAATCAGCAGACATTCATAACTTGAGTTTGGTGTAACTTTAATATCCCATCTCAGTTGCCACTTTTCAACCCAATCCTAACTACTTTCTATTTTCCACCTATGCTGTTAAATTTTCAAATTATCTGGGAAAATTTCTGAACACACTTACGTTTCTATGGACCTTTCGAGGCCCTGGTGATGCAGTGGTTAAGAGCTCAGCTGCTAACTAAGAGGTCAGCAGTTTGAATCAATCACCCATGCATTGGAAACCCTATGGGGCAGTTGGTTTTACTCTGTCCTATAGGGTCACTGTGAATTTTTCCTAGAAAAATGCACAGGAATTCAACATTTTCCACATGTCTATCCATAGAATGATCCCCAAGGAAGGCCACAGACCCTACATTTAGATTTTCTGAGACAGTGGTATACCTGGTCCTTCAGAGCTTACAGGGTCTATGAATGTGGATCTCTAAGGTGATAGCCTAGACCAGTGGTGAGCAAAGTTTTTTCTGTAAAAAGACAGGTAGTAAATATTTTAGGCTTACAACTACTCAGCTCTGCTGCAGTAGTGTGATGGCACCCACAGATTAACATAAACAAATGGTCATACCTGTGTTGTGATAAGACTTTATTATGGACACTGAAATTTGAATTTCCCGTGATTTTTACATGTTATTAAATATTTTTTTTGTTATGAATGAAAGTTGGAAACTCAGGTTGGTTTCTCATCCAAAAACTTACACACACATTGTTATGTGACTCTAGTTGCTCTCCCTATAATGTGACAGTATACTCATCCTCTCCATCCTGGATTTTCCTTGTCCATTCAACCAACTCCTCTCCCCCTTCTGCCTGTGCCTGTCATCTCCAGGCAGGTGCTGCCTATTTAGTCTCCTCTATGTACTTGAGCAGAGAAGCACACTCTTTTTTTTTTTTTTTAATTGTGGTTAAGTGAAAGTATACAATCCAAATAGATTTTGCGTGCCCACCTATCTGCAGTTCCTTCTGCTCTCCCCACCTGGTGACAGCATACTCCTCCTTTCCATTCCATACTTCTAGTGTCCCCTCAACAAGTATCTGTTCCCTACTCTCCACCTTCTTCTCTCCCAGCTAGAAAGAGACAAGTAGGACAGCCTCCTATAAATGCATAGAACCATAAAGTACACATACCATATCATCACACTGTGTCCCCAAGTCCAGTCCATTCTTGTATGAAGAGTTGACCTCATTACTTCTGGTCAGGGACAGTAGCAGGTCTAGGAGCCATGTTCCCAGGGGAGCATCCAGACTGTTGCATCATCAATTCAGGTCTTTGAGAAGAGTTCTTGGGCTGTGCCCTTCTTTTTCTCATGTTGACTCAGGGACTCTACATTGTGTCCACTATCACAATGGTCTTTGGTGATGACCAGACACCATCTGGTTCTTCTGGTCTCATGTTGATACAATATCCAATTCATGTGGTTGCTTCTGTCTTCTGGGCTCTTTTTTCTTTGTGTCTTTGATGTTCTAGGTGATCATCTGTTTCAGATAAGTTGGGACCATTTAGTGTACCTCAGATGACAGCTTGCTAGCTTTTAAAAACCCCAGATGCTCCTTACACATATGGGGTACAGAAGACTGTCTTAGCAATAGATTAGTTACACCAACTGGCCTGGATGTCTCCTGAATACATGGTCCCCAGTTGAAATATTGGGTTGCATTTAGAAAACCTTTCAGCTTATGGTGAAGTCTAGTTAAGTTGTTCTACTCTCTAACGTGTGCTGTCACTGCTTTCACCCAACCAAATTTCTATAGACTAATTTGTGGCCCACCCTCTCCTTCCCTCCCCACCCTTGTAGCTGTCAAAGAGCCTTTTTTTCTGTGTATAAATCTATTTTTAAGTCCTTATAGCAGAGGTCTCACACAATATTTGTCCTTTTGCCACTGAGTTTATTTACCCATTCATCTGTTGATAGGTGTCTAGATTGATTTCATCTTTTTGCTTTTGTGGACAGTGCTGCAATAAACATTCAGGGGCATGTATCCGTTCATGTGACTGCCTTTATTTCTGTAGGATATACTCCAAGCAAAGGGATTACTAGATCAAATGGTATTTCTATTTCTAGCCTTTTAAGGAAGAGCCAAAGAGATTGTACCATTTTGCACTTCCACCAGCAGGTTAGGGGAGTTCCAATCTTTCCACAGCCTCTCGAGCATTTGTCATTTTATGATTTTTGGATTATGGCCAATCTTGTTGGGGTGAGACAGTATCTCATCGTAGTTTTGATTTGAATTTCTCTGGTAGCTAGTGATCGTGAGCAATTCCGCATGTGTCTTTTGGCTGTCTGGATATCCTCTTTCAAGAAGTGTCTGTCTGTCTCTGTCACTCATCTCTTAGTTGGGTTATTTATCCTTTTCTTATTGATATTTTGTAGTACCTTAAAGATTATGGAGATCA
Source organism: Heterohyrax brucei (assembly GCA_028571685.1). Lineage (NCBI taxonomy): Eukaryota > Metazoa > Chordata > Mammalia > Hyracoidea > Procaviidae > Heterohyrax > Heterohyrax brucei. The sequence continues at coordinate 141,241,492 of CM053166.1, forward strand.
GACGTTAGTCTGACATATAGTTGCCAAATATTTTTTCTCATTCTGTAGGTGGTCTTTCAATTCCTCTGATAAAGTCTTTGGATGAGCAAAAGTGTTTGATTTTTAGTAGTTCCCATTGATCTATTTTCTGTTGACCATGCTTTGTTTGTCAGATTTTCAAGTGTCTACATTGTGTATTAAAACTACTATTGTTAATCCTACTTTTTCTTGGATGAGCTTTATTGTTTTAGATTTGATATGTAGGTCTTTTATCCAGTTTGGGTTGGTTTTTGTATAAGGCCTGAGATATGGGTCTTCTTTCAATTTTTTGTAGATGGATATCAATTTTTCCAGTACCATTTGTTAAAGAGACTGCTTTTACACCGTTTAAAGCCTTAAAGCCGTTGTCGAATATCAACTGTTCATAGGAGGATGGTGGCATCTCTGGGGTCTCAACTCTGTTCCGTTGGTTTATATGTCTCTTTTTGTACCAGTACCAGGCTGTTTTGACAACTGCGGCAGTGTAATAGGTTCTAAAGTCAGGTAGTGACAGGCCTCCCAGTGTGTTCTTCTTCAGTAGTGCTTTACTTATCTGGGGTTTCTTCACTTTCCAAACAAAGTTGGTGTCATGTATTGAATTGTGTCCCCACTCCCCAAATATATCCAGCAATTTGGCTGGGCCAGGATTCCCTGTATTCTGTGATTGCCCTCCATTTTTTGATTTTCTAATGCTGTAAGTCCTAATCTCTACCTGTGGCTAATAGATAGGATGATTATGTTAAAAAAGGGCTAGGGTGGGACTGCCACACCCTTGCTGAGGCAGTTTCCCTGGAGTGTGGCTTGCACAACACTTTATCCTTTCCTTCTAAGGGAGACAAAAAGAGAGAAGCAAGTAGAGAATTGGGAACCTCACGCCATCAAGAAAGCAGCACCAGGAGAAGCATGCGTCATTCAGACTTGAGGTTCTTGCACCAAGACACCCCCTGGACAAAGACTGATACAATACTGGACTTTCTTCCACAGCCGACAAGGGGAAAAGCCTTCCCCTGGAGTGGACATCCTCAGTATGGACTTGTAGCCTACTGGACTGTGTGAGAATAAACCTTCTTTTGTTAAAGCCATCTACTCTGTGTTATTTCTGTTGCAGCAGCACTAGCTGACTAAAACAGTTCGTGATTTGTTTCTCCATCACGTTAAAAAATGTCACTGGAGTTTGCATTGGGATTGCATTATATAGGTAGATTGCTTTGGGTAAAACACACATTTTCACAATGTGAAGTCTTCCTATCTATGAGCAGGGTAGGTTTCTCCATTTAAGTCTCTCTTAGTTTCTTGTTGTAACATCTTGTAGTTCTCTTTGTAAAGGTCTGTTATTTCTATTACTGATTCCTAGGTATTTTATCTTCTGGGGGGCTGTAGTAAATGATACTGATTTGCTGATTTCTTCTTTAACAATCTCTTTGTTGGTGTAAAGGAATCCTACTGATTTGCTGAACTCTTCTGTTGATTTGAGTAGTTTATTTATGGATTCTTTAGGATTCTCTGTGTATACAATCATATCATCTGCAAATAGGGAGATTTTAACTTCTTTGCTGATGCAGATGCCCTTTATTTCTTGGTCTTGTCTATTTGCTCTGGCCAGAACTTCTAGTACAATGTTGAATAGGAGAGATGAGAGTGGGCATCCTTTGTCTAGTTCCCATTCTCAAGGGAAATTCAGTCTCTCTCTATTTAAGATGATGTAGGCAGTTGGCTTTGTATAAATGGCCTTTATTGCATTGAGGAATTTGCTGTTTATTCCTATTTCGCTGAGAGTTTTTAGCACGAATGGGTGTTGGACTTTATCAAATGCCTTTTCTACATCAATGGACAAAATCAGGTGATTCTTGTCTTTTGTATTATTTATGTGGTTGATCACATTAATTGTTTTTCTGATGTTGAACCAGCCTTGCACCCCTGGTATGAATCCAACTTGGTCATGATGAATTATTTTTTTGGTATGTTCTTGAAATCTTTTGGCAAATATTTTGTTGAAGATTTTTCATCTAAGTTCACGAGTGATATTGGTCCGTAGTTCTCCTTTTTTGTTGGATGTTTCTCTAGCTTTGGTATCAGGGTTATGCTGGCTTCATAGAATGAATTTGGGAATAGTCCATTCCTTTCTATGCTGTGAAATAGTCTCAGTAGTATTGGAGTTAACTCTTCTCTGAAAGCTTGGTAGAATTCTGTGGTGAAGCCATCTGGGCCAAGGCTCTTTTTGGTTGGTAGTTTTTTGATGACTATTTTAATCTCTTCCTTTGTGATGAGTTTATTAAGTTTTTCTGCTTCATCATGTGATAAATTTTGTAGGTGATATGAATCTAGGAATTTGTTGACTTCCTCTAGGTTTTAAAATCTGTTAGTGTACAGTCTTTTGTAGTATTCTGGTATGACATTTTTAATTTCTGTTGGATCTGTTGTGACATCTCCCATCTCATTTCTTATTTGGGTTATTTGTTTCCTTTCCTGTTTTTCTTTAGTAAGTTTAGCCAGTAGTTTGTCAATTTTGTTGATCTTTAAAAAAAAAATCTTTTGCTCTTATCAATTTTTTCAATTGTTCTTCTGGTCTGTAATTTGTGTAGTCTTTATGATCTGTTTTCTTCTGGTAACTGAGGGATTCCTCTGTTTCTCACTTTCTACTTGTTCAAGCTGTAAGGTTAGTTCTTTGGTTTGGGTTCTTTCTTCCTTCCAGGTATGTGTATTTCTGGAGATAAACTGACCCCTGAGCACTGCTTTGGCTGTATCTCATAGGTTCTGGTAGAAAGTGTTTTCATTCTCATTTGAATCCATAAATTTCTTTATTTCATCCTTGATTTCTTCTATAATGCATGGCTTTTTGAGCAAGGTGTTGTTCAGTTTCCATGAGTTCCAATTCTACTTATTTTTTTTCAGCTATTGATTTTGGCTTTTATGGCTTTCTGGTCTGAGAAGATGCTTTGCAATAATTCAGTGGTATGGATTTTGTTGAGATTTGTCTCATGCTCTAAAACATGGTCTATTCTGGGAAATGTTCCATGTGCACTGGAGAAGAAGGTGTGGTTATCTGCTGATGGATAGAAAATTCTGTATATGTCAATGAGTTCTAGTTGGTTAATTGTGGCAATAAGATCTTCTGTGTCTTTATTGAGCTCTTTTCTAGAAGATCTGTCAAATACTGAAAGTGGAGTGTTGAAGTCTTCTGCCTTTACTGTAGAGTGATCTATCTCATTTTTGAATGTAGTCAATGTTTCTTCTATGTATTTAGATGCTCCAGTATTGGATGCATACATATCTAATGTTGTTAAATCCTGCTTGTGTGTTGAACCTTTCAGCAATAGTGTCCATCTTTATCCACGATGGTCGATTTTACATTAAAATCTATTCTATCTGAGATTAGTATTGTCACACCTGTTGTTCTTTGTGTATTGTTAGCTTGGTATATATTCTTCCATCCTTTAATTTTCAGTTTGTTCCTATCTTTAAGTCTAAGGTGAGTTTCTTGTAAGCAACCTAGACCGGTAGTATCTTTTGATTCAAGATGTCACTTGTTGTCTCTACTGGAGACTTCAGTCCATTTACATTCAGTGTAATTATCAATAGATATGTGTTTAGTGACTCGATGGCACTTGGCTTTGGCTGGCTGTCATTTTGATGTGTTTATTTTTGTGTAGATGCTTTCTCTATTGTTCCTAATATTCTGTTCTGGAACATTCTCCTTTATGGGTTGATTTTTCACCATTTTCAGTGTTGGATTTGTGTTTGTTGAGACTTCTGTAATATGTTTCTTAACTTGATATGTTGCATTTTTATTGTACTTTGTGGTGACCCCTATGGTCCACCTTAATAATCTACGTTTAAACCCATTTTTAACTTCTACATATCTTATTAAATTTCTCTCCATCTGGAAGTACTATAACTACTGTAGTACATCCTTCTTTTTAATGTGATGATATAGTTTTCATGATATGATAACTGAATCACTTTTTTTAGTATAGCTTTGGTTGAGTTTTCTGCCTTCCCTAACTGAGTAGGTTTCTGGATGATGTGTCCTGTATTTCCTCCTAAAATATAGAGTTGATGGTTTTGTTCTTCTAAACCAAGAGCTTCTTTCAGTGTTGCTTGTAGGTTTGATTTGGTTTTTACAAAGTCTCTGAGTTTCTGTTTATCTGAGTATGTCTTAATTTCATTTTTATATTTGAAAGACAGTTTTGCAGGATGTATAATTCTTGGTTGAAAGTTTTTCTCCAAGGCCTTGAATGTGACATCCCACTGCCTCCATTCCAGCATCGTTTCTGCAGACAAGTCAGACGAAAGCCTATAGGTTTCCATCTGAGTGTTAGCTTTGTTTTGAGTCTCACTGCTTTCAAGAGTTTCTGCTTATGTTTCATTTTGTTAAGCTTGATTATAAAATATCTTGGTGTCTTTCTCGTGGGATCTACAGTGTGTGACGTTTGATACACAGTTTGGATATCTATATTCTCTTCTTTCATAATTTCAGGGAAGTTTTCTGTCAGCAGCTCAACAGCTATACTCTCTGTGTTTTCAGGTGTCCCTCCCTGTTCAGGAACTCCAATTAATCATAGATTGTGCTTCTTGATAGAGTACCACATGTTTCTTAACGCTTCTTCATTTTCTTGTTTCTTTTCTTTAATTTCTCCTCATAGATGATAGAATCTGTAGCTCTGTCTCCAAAGACAGAAAGTCTATTTTCCATCTGCTCAATTCTGGTTTCTTGGCTTTGAATTCAATTTTCTATTTCTTTGATTTTGTTATTGATCTGTCAGATTTCAGACTGCTGGTGTGCATCAGTTCAAATGGCTTGCTTAATTTTTCATTTTGCTCTGCTGCATTTTGTATAATGTCTAGGAAGGCTCTCTGTATAATTCTTTTGTACTCAACCTCTGATAGTTTTAGAACGGCTTTTTCATCTGGGAAGTTCTTTGGTTGTTTTGGGAGCTTTCTGCAACTATGGGTGGATTTTTCTTCAAGTTTCTGGCAAAGGTTTGTTTCTTTTTGGGCATCTAGAGGTTGTTTAGTTTTTCTGGTCTTACCGTAACAGGATCTGAATCACAGTCTCAGAAGGAAGGTGATCACCAGTCACCTCTATGTACTCCAGTCTCTGGGCCCCGTGAAATCTATGGGGTAGCAGGCTCCACCTCCTGATTGGCAAAGACGTGGCTGTACTTAGGGAGTCACTGGAGAGCTGTCCACAGGCCTTATGAGGTCAGTAAAGGCTGGAAGAGATGCCATCGGACTGCTCCACAGTTATTTCTCTGGGTAGTCTTATTTTGAAAGGCAGAAGCTATCTGACAACTTCCAAAATCAGTCAGGCTGTCAGGTGTACAAGCCCCTCTTCCTAGCTGGCAAAATAGGCACCTTTATATTCAACCCCAGATGCTGTAATCTAGTTCAAAGTATGGAAAGGATACTGCACTATTGCGATCTGCTGCTGGGCCCCACCTGTAAGGCTACACTGTGCTAAACACAGGTTTTCTGCTGGGAAAGTGCTCCCTGGGCTGGCATTGCTTCCCAGCCTAGAAATTAGCTCCTGTTGAGGCCTCTGTTTGGGTACATCCACCTCCTAGTTGAGCAAGATGGCGTCCCACACAAGGTCTCCCACCAGCTGTGAAATAGCCAAATCAATGGCAGAGGTTCGGAAATAGAGGGTGGAGGGGCCCAGGTGCACAGAGTCCAGAGCCAGGCTCTGAAAATGTGGCTATTCTGCCTGCTGATCTTGTCAGCAGAGTGGTTGAGCTTTGGTGCCAGGTAAGCCCAAACCCTGCCTGCCAGCTAAGACAGGAGGAAAAAAGTTAGGAAGGCAAATTACCTTCAGTCAGCGAGAGCAGACCCTTCAACAAGGACAAGGGTCAGTGAAAGAGAAGTTTCTCTTTCAGTGGCATGTAGTCCAAATTGACAGCCCTATGCCGTGTCCTAGGGCTCACTGGGTATCCAGAAGGCTCTGTTTAATTATCAATCCAGACCTTAGTTTTCAGAGGAAATTAAGGAGACATGTGTCTAGTCCGCCATCTTGACTCCACCCCACCTTGCATGATCTTTATTGTTTTAGGTTTGATATTTAGGTCTTTGATTTATTTTTGAGTTAGTTATTGTGTAAGGTATGAGATGTGGGTCCTGTTTCAGTTTTCTGCAGGTAAATATCCAATTTTGCCAACACCATTTGTTAAAGAGACTGTTTTTACCCTAGTTTGCTTCCTTTAGGCCTTTGTTGAATACCAACTGTTCATAAGAGGATGGTAATATTTCTGAGGTCTCAATTCTGTTCCCTTAGTCTATATGTCTCTTTTTGTACACTACCAGGCTGTTTTGACTACTGTAGCAGTGTAGCAGGTTCTAAGATAAGGTAGTGTGAGGCCTCCTACTGTGTTCTTCTTCTTCAGTAGTGAAGAAACACATTCTGTACAAGTATCATTTTATGTCTTACAGTCCAGTCTAATCTTTGTTTGAAGAATTGGCTTTGAGAATGGATTTTGCTGTAGGATAAAGGAGAGTCTAGGGGCCATGTCTTCTCAGTCTCAGTTGAACCATTAAGTTTGGCCTTCTTACTAGAATTTGAGCTCTGCAGCTGACTTTTCTCATGTTCCATCAGGGATTTGGTGCTGTGTTTCCTGTCAGGAAAGTCATTGGTGGTAACTGGGCAGCATCTAGTTTTTCTGGTCTGAGGCTGATGTAGTCTCTGGTTTATGTGTGGCTCTTTCTGTCACTTGGGCTCATATTTTCTTTATGTCTTTAGTGCTCTTGATTCTCCCTTGCTCCAGGTGGGTTGGGAAGAACTGATGCTTTTTAGATGGCTGCTTGCTGGTTTTTACAACTCCAGATGCCACTGACTAACGTGGAATTCAAAATAGATTTTTAAAATAAACTTTGTTATGCTAATTCAGGGGACCTAGTATAGTCTAGTTGTGGTGACTTCCCCTGCAGTATGTGTTGTCATTCCCGTCACCTAAAGTAATTCCCTTCTACAGTCTGGTTAGTGCGTACTGCTGTCCCTGCCTCCCCACCCTCATATCCATGACAAAATGTTTTCTTCTGTGCTTAAACCTTGTGTTTAGTCCTTATAGTAGTGGTCACATGCAATATTTGTCCTTTCGCAACTGACTAATTTCATTCAGCATAATGTTCTCCAGATTACTCCAGGTTATGAGATGTTCTGCAGATTCATCATTGTTCCTTATAATTGTGTAGTATCCCATGTGTGAATATGCCATAATTTGTTTATCCATTCATCTGTTGAAGGGCACCTAGGTTATTTCCATCTTTTTGGTATTGTGAACAATGCTGCAATGAGTATGGATGTGTGTGTATTTATTTGTGTGTGAGGGCTCTTATTTTTCTAGGATAAATTCCAAAGGGTGGGATTGGTGTATCATATGGTAGTTTCATTTCTGTAATTTTAAGGAGGTGCCAAATTGATTTACAAAGTGATTATACCATTTTACATTCCCATCAACAGGGTATAAGTAGTCTAGTCTCTACATAACCTCTCCAACATTTATTATTTTGTGTGTTTTGGATTAATGTCAGCCTTGTTAAGTGAGATTTATCTCATTGTACTTTTCATTAGTATTTCTCTAATGGCTAACGATCGTGAACATTTCCTCATGTATCTGTTAACTTCTTTGATGTCCTTCTTTGGTGAAATGCTTGTTCATATCCTTTGCCATTTTTTAAAATTGGGTTGTTTATGTTGTTGAGATTTTGCAGTATCTAGTAGAGTTTAGTGATTAGATGCTAATTGAATTTGTTGTATCCAGTTTTTTTCCCCCACTCTGTAGGTTGTCTTTTTACACTTTTGGTGAAGTCTTTGGATGAACATGTTTGAGTTTTAGGAGTTCCCAGCTACCTGTTTTCTCTTCTGGTGTTTGTACATTGTTAGTAATGTTTTATATTCTGTTCATACTATGTATTTGGGCTCCTAGCATTGTTCCTATTTTTCTTCCATAACCTTTATCATTTTAGATTGTATATTTAGGTCTTTGACCCATTTTGAGTTAGTTCTTGTGCATGGTGTGAGGAATGAGTCTTGTTTCATACGTTTGCAGATCGATATCAAGTTATGCTAATACCACTTGTTAAAGAGACTGTCTTTTTCCCCAGTTAATGGGCTTTGGACCTTTGGATCTGCTCAGAGGTGGATGAATGTATGTCTTTTCCATTGGTCTGTGTGTCTGTTATTGTACCACTAGCAGGCTATTTTGTGTCCAGTAGTGTGAGACCTCCCCCTTGCCTTCTTCAGTAATGTTTTACTTATCCAGGACCTCTTTTCTTTCTGTATGAAGTTGGTGATTTGTTTCTCCATCTTCTTAAAACATGCCATTGGAATTTATATTGGGATTTCATTGTATCTATAGATTGCTTTGGGAAGAATACCCATTTTCACAATGTTGAGTCTCCCTATCCATGAGCAAGGTATGTTTTTCCACTTGTGTAGGTCTCTTGTTTTGTTGCAGTAGACTCTTGTGACTTTCTTTGCACAGGACTTTTATGTCTCTGGTTAGATTTATTCCTAAATATTTCATCTTCTTGGGGGTATTGTAAATGGTATTGATCTAATGATTTCTTCTTTGATGTTCTCTTTGTTGGTGTAAAGGAACCCAAATGATTTTTGTATGCCTACCTTGTATCCTGACACATTGCTGGACTCTTCTAGTAGTTTTTTTTTTTTTTTTTTTGTGGATTCTTTAGGATTTTCTGTGGTATAAAATCGTATCATCTGCAAATAGAGATACTTTTACTTCTTCCTTACCAGTGTGAATGTGCTTTCTTTATTTTGCCTGATTTCTCTGGCTAAGACCTCCAGCACAACATTGAATAAGAGTAGTGATAAAGGGCATTCTTGTCTGGATTCCATTCTTAAGGGGAATGCTTTCAACTTTCTCCATTTAAGATGATGTTGGCTGTTGGTTTTTCATAAATGCCCTTTGAGGAATTTCCCTTCTATTCCTATTATATTCAGTGTTTTTGATCATGAATAGGTGTTGGACCTTGTCAAATGCCTTTTCTTCATCTGTTGATAAGATCATGTAGTTGTTGCTTTTGCTTTATTTTTGTGATTGATTACACTAATTGTTTTTGTAATGCTGAATTAACCCTGCATACCTGACATGAATCTCACTTTGTCACGGTGCATTATTATTATTTTTTTTATGTTGTTGATTTCTATTGGCTAGAATTATTTTGAGGAGTTTTGAGGAGCTTACATCTAAGTTTATGAGTAATATTGGTGTGTAATTTTCTTTTTTGTAGTGTGTTCACCTGTTTTTGGTTTCAGGGTTATGATGACTTCATAGAATGAATTCAGGAGTATTCCATCCTTTTCTATGCCATGAAGTACCTTTAGTAGTAGTGGTGTTAACTCTTCTCTGAAAACTTGGTAGAATTCTCTAGTGAAGCACCTAAGGCTGAGTTATTTTATTTTTCATTGTTGTTGGGAGTTTTTTTAAATTACCTTTTCAATTTCTCTTTTTGTTATGGGTGTATTTGTTCTACCTCTGTGTTAGTTTAGGTAGGTAATGTGTTTCTAGAAATTTGTCCATTTTCTCTAGGTTTTCAAATTTGTTAGAGTACAATTTTTCATAGTATTCTGATTCTTTTAACGTCACTTGGGTCTGTTATGATATCATCCATTTCATTGTTTATTGGGTTATTTGCATCCTCTCCTGCTTTTCCTTTGTCAGTTTCGCCAATGATTTCGTGTGTTGACAGTCTTTGTTCCACTTATTTCTCTGGGCTGAGTCATTTTTCTTCATGTGTTTCCTTTTCATCTTTTTCAGTGTTAGTAGTCTTGTATTTGATGATACTTTGTGTTTTTCTTGTTTTTTTATTTTGATGCATAGGATTGATTATTTCCTTTGTGGTTACCTTAATATTTACCCCTATTTTTATATGTTTAAGCCAATCTTTTATTTCTTTGCATTGTCTTGGTTTCCTTGCCATATAGAAGATCTGTGACTACATTTTTCAGTCCCTGTTTTTGTTATAATGTTATTATCTTTTCATAATGACATCTGTTTCCCTATTTTCCATGTTTTAGCTTTGATTTATTATTGCAATTGCCCTATCTGGCTTGATACCTGGTTGCTGTGTCCTGAGTTCTAATCTTGGGTTGTTGTCTGATGTTATTGATTTTCTAAATGGAGGACTCACTTTAGGATTTCTTTTAATTTTGGGTTGATTTTTGTGAATTCCCTTAACTTCTGTTTATCTGGACATGTCCTAATTTCAAGAAATTAATTGTTCTAACTGCTGCATACCTCACTGCTGAATATCACTATGGTCACCTTCAAAATACTCCCTTTGGGAAGTTATGCATGGACTTCAACACCTAGTCCACCCTTAAAAGCAATTTTGAAACTCTTTTTCTGGAATAGCCATTGTGCACAGTGTCATGGTGGCAAGTTGACTGTGAACTTAATTGTATAGTTGTCATGAGGGAGTTTTTAGACAGTAAACAAATAGCTGTATTGGAACACCCTCCCTCCTCACCTGATTTGGCCTCCAATGACTTTTTCTTTACCAAAAGATAAAGGAAATATTGAAAGGAAGACATTTTGATGACATTCAGGACATCAAGGATAATACAACAACAGCTCTGATGGCCATTTCAGAAAAAGAGAGTTCCAAAATTGCGTTAAATTGTGAACTAGGTGCAGGCATCAGTGTGTAGCTTCCCAAGGGGAGTACTTCAAAGGTGAAAGTAGTGATATTTAGCAATGAGGTACTTAGCACTTTTTCTTGGATGAGTTCATGAACTTAATTGACAGAGCTCAGAAGTATAGGATTTTATTATACAGCTAGAAGTCCTCAAAACTATCACCACCTTTGCTAGCATATGAATATGGCTTCAGAGAAACATTAACTATATGCAGTCAAAATGAACATTGAACCGCAGCTCTTCCTCTTATACAGAACAAGTAGCCTGTAACATACGTTGAGTTCTCAATTCCTAGCATTATGAATGATGTATTATCTGTCAGGGATGAATCAAATGATGAAGAAAGAGTAATATGAGTATGTTTGACTTTTGTTTTTATAGACACTATATTTACCTTCTAAATCCCACTTAAATATTGAAATGAGTTTACAATTTTGTCTTTTAGGAGAAACCGTGACTGTATTTGGTACTAATGAGACCTTGATCTAACAGGAAAAATGTCTTTAAATAATCTATCAAACATATAATTAAAAATATTTTCTGTAAGAGGATGATGAATGGGAAGAGGGCGTAGAATCAGTATCCTGACCACTCAAAATGGTAGCTTTATCTGAGAATTTAGAAGAAAGAATAAGAGGCCATGTGTTGTGGCAGAAGAATAATCACTTGAGTATCAGAAGACATGGTTTATGGTCTCATCTGTCACTGACTTTGGATCCATCAGTTAACCTTTTGGCTTCGTTTTTCTCCTCTATAACTTGACAAAGCTAGACATGATGAGATCAAAGGCCCCCTTTGGACTGAACATTCTATTAATTGTTAATAACCACACTAGAACAACGGAGTTCTATCTGGAGGCCTTTCTCTGAGACAAACATCTATGGTATGTGAGAGTGAAATAAAGTTTTTTGATGAACTCTCACCCATTTCTGGAGCCAAATTAAACTGAAATGTCAGTTTTCATTGAAATGCCATTTCTAGATTTATTGCTTTTTGTTAAAAAACAAAACAAAAAGCAAAGGCTTTTTGAAGCATCTTTATTTAATTGGATGCCCTGGTGGTTAATGGCAAGGTGGTTAAGTTTTATAACTGCTAACCAAAATGTTGGCAGTACAAATTGCCAGACACTCCTTGGAAACTCTATGGGGCAAGTTCTACTCTGTCCTATAGGATCTCTATGAGGCAGAATTGATTTGATGGCAGTGGCTTTGTTTTCTCTTTTTTATCATGATTAAGTGAAATTATACAATCCAAGTCAATTTTGCATGCCCACCTCTCTGTAACTGTATCTGTTCTCCTCACCCTGTGACAGAACACTCCTCTTTTTCTCTCTTTACTTCTAGTATCCTCTTAACAAACACCTGTCCTCCCCTCTCCTCCCTCTCCTCTCCCCTCTAGAAAGAAACCAGATGGTCCAGCAACCTAGACCTTCCCCTTGAAACATGGCCCCTAAACTTGTTGCTGGCCCAGACCTGAAACTAGTACTGAGGTCAACACTGCTGACAAAGAATGGACTGGGTTTTATTTTGTTGTTGTTGTTTGGTGCTTTAGTCAGTGATGTTAAGCCTTAAGAATGTTGTCTAATATGATGAAAGTATACAAAGTTTCTTGCTTATGAATTAACTTCAACCTAGCAGCCCTATCAGCTGTCAAGGAAGATGTACATGAAGACGATTGAGGTGCCTGCACTAATTCTACATGCTAGTGAAGGAGTCTCCCTAGCACGCTTCTTTACTCTCTTTGAAGCTCCTACTAAAGCTGCTATTACTGAAAAAACAAAACAAACAAGCAAACAGAAAAAACTAATTCAGTTCTGACTGCTGCATGCTAGGCACTGGTGACTGGGAGCAGTCATGGGACTTCTGGCTAAGCACCATTTCCATCTTTCACTCTGGCCCCAAAGCCTTTAATTGTGGAGTGAGGATGGAGATGTGGAGTGGCTATGGCATTGTTCTGACATTTGGTGACCCTTGCCATTAAGTACTCTGTGTTTGTCTTGAAAGGGAAAAATACAAACCAGAATGAAACAAGAATTTGCTTTGCTTTTGTATTTGTCAAAGCTTTTCTTCTTTAAAAAAAAAAAAAATTCAAGAAAATGCTGTGTACTAAAGGGGAAGGCTAACACAGCAATCTGCAAAATAATGGCTGCTAGTTTAGAGGAAAACAAGGGATAACAACTATCCTTTCTCTTTCTACAGCATACCCACATCATTATTTCATTTTGCTCTGTGGAACAATTGTTTAAATGGGCACAGTACCTCTGTTTTACAGATTAAAACATCAATAAATCCAGCGACCTGCCCCAAAGCAGTTAGCTAATGACAAGTAGAAACTCTAATCCTAGTCTTTAGGCTCCAAGCCTAGTGCTTGATTATAATGATTATAGCCCTGTGCCTCTATGCTCTTTCTAGTAACAAGCCACAATAGCAGATGAGGACTGGGAAGAGGGTAGTGGGAATGGTCTTTCCAGATGCAAACAGTAAGGGGAATCATTAGAGATAATTTGAAAACCATGATAAGACCAACTACAAGCCACTCTTTATTTAGTATCACATGGCTTGGCAATTCCTAAATAATATCAGTAATAAAATAATCTCCTCTACTAATCCGACTCAACGGCACTTGGCACTAGGGTCCGACTCGACGGCATTTGGCTTTTGGCTACTAGGATGAACTACTGCCATCATTCCTGTCTTGTAGACAAAGCTCCTCGGTCTGTCCATCCCATGCCATCATACAGCCTCCTCCCCACCCCTCCAAATGGAGCTGGAGGTGTAGCATATGGCTTGGAAGGAAGGCAGGAAATCAGTCAGTTGATTCAGGACTGGAAAGGCCCCACAAGAGGGTACCGAATAAATCAGCAGGTGTTTATTAAATACTGATTCCATGCTTGGCACTGGGATAAGATCTTGGAGGAGAGAACAGAAGAATCAAGTCTGGTTCCCACTTCAAGGAGCTCACAGTTGCCTTAATGCAACAAGATTTGCACGGAGGCAGCTATGTGTACACTTGGCACATCAAACGGGCAGATTACACATGCTGCAAGAGTGCATGGATTCATTCAAAGGTGGGATCTTTATTTGGTTCAAATTATTTCACTATTATGATCTTGGGCAAGTGACTTAGCCTCTTTGTGTTTCATTTTCTTCAACTGGAAAAACTGGTGATAATAGTTTTGTAATTGTAGTGTTAGAATTCCTTTGAGGCATTTAAGCAGTTGCTGTTGAGTAGATTCCAACTCCTGGTGACCTCATGTGTGTCGTAGTATAACTGTGCTTGATACGGTTTTTATTGGTTAGTTTCTTGGAAGTAGATCACGAGGTCTTTCTTCCAAGATGCCTCTGGGTAGACTTGAGCCTCTGATCTTTGGTTAGCAGCAAGTGCATTAACCATTTGCACCACTCAGCGACTACCTGAAATGAGATAAACCCTGTTACTCTGTAAGCTACCCTATAGGACAGTGTGGAACTGATGCACAGGATTTTCAAGTTTGTAATCTTTAAGGAAGCAGACTTCCACATCTTTCATGGAGTGTCTGGTGGATTTGAACCACTGACCTTTTGATTAGCAGCCAAATGGTTAACTACTGTGCAACCAGGGCTTTTTTTAAATAAGCCAAGAGATGCTTAATAGCTTTTAGCTATTATTCATGGAACGTTCAGTGAGAATCTGCTGTTAGTTATGCACTGTGCCAGCTGACTATAATGGCCAAACCTCAATGAGCTTCTGTTACTTATTGTCACTTGCTGTTATAAGACAGTACAGTATGGTGGCTTAGAGCACAGGCTCTGACAATGAATCCACCTAGGTTCAAATCCAACCTCTGTCATTTTCTGTCTGTGTGGGTTTAGACAGATAACTCTGTGTGCTTTATTCCCCTCAGCTGTAAAATGGGGATAATAGTAGTATATGTCTTATTGGATTGTAAGGATTTTAGGATGCTAAGTACTTAGAATAGTGTCTGGAAATAGTAAGCACATGAAAAATCTGACCTCTTACCATTTCTATGGTTTGGTCTCTCATCGGAACTAATGAAAATGACATCAGATTGGAGACTTGTAAAAATTTCCCAAGTCAGTTACAGAAATGGTTAAACTTGAGGTGATATTTATATTTTGGCTATACTCTGATTATGACAAAATTTTGATTATTTATTTATAAGGTACTCTGCTGAACTTAATTTTCTAGTTAATAACCAGGAGTTGACTAGCACACCTTGTTCATTTCAATCCTTCTAGTTGGAAATCTTTCTTAAATGTATGTAGCCAGTTTGCTGTTTTAGTAAATAGTCTAGCGGCTATCCCTAAGTCTGTGGTAGAGATAAAGGATCCTCCAAGGCCTCAGAGTGATGGGTTTGATGTCAGCTTGTCTGATTGTGACTTAAATGAGCTTAGTGGCCCCTGGATACCAGCAGAGTTGTTCGGATTTCTAGTTTTCTCTGTAGGCTTTGCCAAGGACTACTTTTTGTGGTTTTAGTAACTCACAGTACAGGACCAAGTTAATGGCTTTCATGTTCCTAAGGTAGGAAATCAGCTGAAAGTGTTTCTGACTGTTTCTAAAAGCAAAAGGGTACCACAAGAGGGTACCGAATAAATCAGCAGGTGTTCATTGAATACTGATCCCATGCTTGGCACTGGGCTAAGATCTTGGAGGACAGAACAGAGGAGTTAGATCTGGTTCCTACTTCAAGGAGCTCACAGTTGCCGTAATGAAACAACATTTGCATGGAGGCAACTATGCTTACACTTGGCACAGCAAATAGGGCAGATTACACATACTTTATAAGAGTGCATGAATTCGTTCAAAGGTGGGATCTTTATTTGGTCCAAATTCTTTCACCGTCATGATCTTGGGGAAGTGACTTAGCCTTTTTGTGTTTCAATTTCTTGTGAGTCATTTTCTCCATTTACCCTTACAGTTTGCTGGGGCATGTGATGACTTTTTGGCAAAGGCTGAGAGTCTCTTTGGGTAGCTGCAACACAGAGAACATTTTGTGCAGGCAGAAGATATCTCACAAAGGGTTCACAATGGTTCTTTTGGTTCCAACAAGCCTTGCTAGTCTGTCACACTGTCTGAAAGTCCCATCATTACAGTGATCCTCCAGAACACTGTTGTCCAATAGAACTTTCTGTGATGATGGCAACATTCAATACTTGCATTGTCAAGTACGGTAGTCAAGTATGTGGCTGTCAAGAACTTGTAAAGCCATACCAAAACCAAATCCATTGCCATAAAGTCGATTTCAAGTTACAGAAACCCTGTAGGACAGAGTAGAACTGCTCCATTTGTTTCCAGGGAGTCGCTGATGGATTCAAACTGCTGAACTTTTGGTTAGCAGCCGAAGTCTTAACCACTGCGCAACCAGGGCTTCACTTGAAAAGTGGATATTAAAAATTTAATTTAAAATAGACACATGTGGCATTTAATGACTACCAAAGCAGATGGCACAGCTCTAGAGGCTTTAAGTAAATGTTTAACCAATCACTTTTTCCCCTAAAGATGCTGAACCTGAACCAAACCGAGCTTGTTGCTGTCAAGTTGGTTCTGACTCACAACAAGCCTAAGGCCGCTGTTAAACTGCATGATAGGGGAAAAATATTAATGTATTGCCTTCTCTTTGCAGATTGGTGTACATATTGGCTTGCTTGTTCATCTTACCTGAAGGGTCCTAACATGAAATGAGTAAGGATTGTTGGGAAGTGAGGGCAGTGAGTGTTTTAAGAAAGAAGAGAATCCAGGCTTGGAGAACTCATGAAGAAAGCAGGCAAGAAGGTACCTCAGAAAGAGCAGGTTAGGTGCTACAAGAGAGATGGCAGGGGCAAAGCCAAATTGTCCTAATCTATCGTGTTGTTTAATTGAGAAGCTCTCTAGATCAGAGCAGGTGTCAGGATGAGTGATGGGGAGTGAGCTTGGAGTTGGGACTACCTCATTAATGAAATAACTTTCTTCACTCTGGCCTGTGGACAGCAAGCTTGTTGAGAGGTGACCAACCCTGCAGTAGAAATGCCAGGCCTATGCCCCAAAAGACCAACTCTTAGTCACAGTCCAGAGAGCGATCAGCTAACTGCCACCTCTCTGGAATCCATGAGGCTTCTGCCAGCCAGACTGCTCACAGCAAAATAGCCTTTTTCACAGAGAAACAGGTGAGTGATTTTGTTATTAGTCAGAAGAGCAATGTGTTGAACTTACAGTAGCTACTCATAGTGCAACAGTCACTATTTCAAATGCACTTGAAGGTGAATAAGCTGCTGTGAGTAGCACTGACAATGCCCAGACTCTTGGATAGGGGCTTGTTTTGCTGAAGACCATCATTTTTTTGGTGATTTAAATTTACTCTGATCCAGTTTAAGGGTTTAGCATTAAAGAAGTTTTATGCTTCAAGATTTACCCTGGAAAAGATCAACGATCTCATAACGAAAGTGAATAGTCAATGTCAAGTGTCGATTCCTCAAAGGGTATGACCATCAGTGTAGTGGGAATCTGGAGCTAATAAATGACAGTGTCCTCATTGTTGGAATCAAGTGTTCGATAAAGGGCAGGGAAGAGCTCCATATGTGCCTGAAGGAAAGAGGAGAATTCCAGGGCTTCAGACATTTAGGAGGACACTCAGAACTGTTTGATGCTTTCCCACTGAGAGAGGCACTATACTCCATCCTTAAAGCAGATCTGCCCAGTGATAGTCACAGAATAAAGCTGCTGGGAGGACAGTTGATTTGACAATTAGCTGGATAGGGATGGCTTTTCTGAGCCTCAAATTAAAGCATATGTACTGACACACATCCCATGCTGACTCATAGCGACCCTATAGGACAGAGCAGAAATGCCCCATAGAGTTTCCAAGGAGCATCTGGCAGATTTGAACTGCCTACCTTTTGGTTAGCAGCCATAGCACTTAACCACTACAGCACCAGGATTTCCATATCTGATATAGAATAGAATATTTGATATTAGAACTATTCTGGAAATTGTCAGCATTATGGTATTTTGCTGTGGATTACCCTCTTGCACCTAAAAGAAAATTCCACTTGGGAAGCCACCTATTCTGTTTTGTTGTGTGGGTTAGGGAACAAGTCTAACACCCCTCTGCCTCGTCTATGTATCTCATAAGAATGAAGCAACATCGATATGCATTCTTCTAATATTTGTAAGACACAGGGCCAGATTACAAATGGAGGCATCTGGCTTATGTCCTGCTCACCTTCCATACCCTAATCTTCCCACTCTTGGCTTTCTTCCTGCAACTTAAGAAGTGCGATGCTCGTGCGCATGTATGTGAACATTACAGCCTGCATGTCCGAGTCTCCATGCAGCACTGTCCCACCCAGCAACACAGCTCTTGGCCACTCAACAGGCCTAGGGTGTGTACACCTTAGGTGCCGTCTACTTCTGAGAGCATGGTCCTGGGAAGATTGTACAAGTCCTGGAAGCAGCCATCATGCCATGTGTGCAGGGGGTTTTGAAATCCACATATCTGAACTTTAAGTGTCAGGATTCAATTGAGCATGTCTGCCTGTATCCATGAACATCTCATCTTGTGGGGACAGGGTACAGGCAGAAAGGAACCAGAGTGAGGTCCTCTAAATTGTAGGCCTCAGGACACGGCCTCTTGCCTGAGGCTAAGGGCAATACTGTTAACCTAATGACAGTCTGAACTACGAAAAAATGTGGAAAGATCTTTGGGTTACTGTTTTTGGTCAGAAACTCCATCAACCAGTGATTGAGTATTGTGACTGCTAATGAATATAGTTTTAAGGGATATCAAAGACCAGTGGAGGTGATGACCGCCTACTCCTGCTGCTTAGTAAGTGGCCATTCCTGTGCAGCTGAGCACTGTGGGAGTCATAAGGACAAAACTCCAGAGCTGCTGGCTGCCTCCCAGATAGACAGTTAGCTGGGAGTAGGCAGTTTAAATGCAGTGAGGCAGGAATAGTAATCAACAGTCTTGGGTTTCAGGGACTGATACCAGAGAAACTATTGGAATCATGGTATAAAACCTGAGTACCATTGTAGGGCTGGCTTCATGGAGCTCACCCATTTCTGGGAAGAGAATTTAGTGACATTGTAGGTGGAAGGTATCCCAGGAACCGAGATTTTGTCCTTATATTTTGGAGATGATGGGAGCCTAAGGAAGCCTTGGTGGTGCAGTAGTTAACAGTTCGGCTACTAACCCAAAGGTCAGCACTTCAAATCCACCAGCCCCTCCTTGGAAACCCTATGGGGATATTTATATTCTCTTCTGTAGGGTTGCTATGAATTGGATTTGACTCAACAGCAACAGACTTCCTGAGCCTCCATCCTGAACCCTTCTAAGCCTCTGATGCTGAGTCCTGCCACCCAACCCAGGCCTTCAGGGTTCTTTTGCCTGCTTGTTACCTGGCTTCTGCTGCATGGGGGTGGTGGAGAGAGGAGGCATGCAACTCGTGCATGGAGTACACTAAGGCCTTTCTTACCCTGCATAAACAAGTGTTACAGCTCTTGTAGCAACTCTGGCCAACTTTGTGTCCAGATGTGTCTGGCTCTGCCCTGCTGTAGGAAGACCCTTGCATAGGATCCCCCAAGGTAGCCTCTGCGTGGGCACGCTCAGGCCTCTGCCCTGCATGGGCAAGTGTTACAGCTTTTAGCTCTGATGGCAAGCCTGTTGCTTGAAGGTGCCCTGATTTCACTTTATGGGCTGGACAGGCTCCCCTCTGCTCTGTCACCATCTCTTGCTGTCTTCAGTGTTATGGCACTTCTAAGGTCTAGGAGGTTCTCAGCACAGGACCCCGAGTCCTTGGTCTAAAGGGCATGCTCTGCTCCAGACTCTTCTTCTTGATGGCAGTGAGGTTTCTCTGAACCACTGTGGGAGTAGCACTTCTAAGCCTAACAGGATGGCAAAACTGACCAATCCCCCCCTGGGAGGCCATTGTCATCTCATTTACATAGTCATAGCAAACTGTACAATTCCTGCAGTGATTTTGCACATTTTATTTGCATAGTCCCAGCCAATCATTTTGCATGGCTAGAAAAGCCAGATAAAAATAGCTTTCTGTATCACATATTCTAGGCTGCTGTGAGGGGGAATATAGAGAAGAGAGAGGTGCTGAGAGCACGCGTAGCAAATCACAGTCAGAGCTGAGTGAGCTGAATTAGGCTCAGTATCCTAGAAGAGATGAGCCTTGAAATGAACTTGTGAAGGACAAGTGACACAGAGTTTGGCAGAGAAGAGGACATTTGGTATGTAGGTGTTGGCACTATGTCTGGAACACAGCAGGTTCTCAATACATTTTTGTTGGATACAGGGAGAGACTTGACAGGAAGAGACCAACCGGAGCATGAGATGAATTAAGCTAACCTTTACCTTTAACCCCTATGCAGATCCCGGGGTGGCAGCCATTAGACTGAGTGATAGAGTTAGGATACAGACTCAGGTCTGTTTAACTCCAAAGCCCATGCCCCTAGCTGCAACCTGAACTTCCCTGCTGTTCTTTCCTGCATTCAGCCTTGGCGTCTATCTGTTCAGAGAATTAACAGTGAACTCTTTCCTGCTTCTTACAGAGAGGCCAGGCCGTGTGTGCATTCATCCTCTGTATGTACGTGTCTGTGAGCATTGTACGTGCAGACAGGCTATGCCTCAAACTTCCAGGCACAAATGGCCTGTGTTCGGCTGCTAACCTATAAGTTGGCACTTGGACCCCGCTCAGCAGCAACATAGAAGAAAGGTCTGGGAAACTGTCCCTGTAATGATCACAGCTGAGAAAACTCTATGAAGTAGCTCTACTCTGTAACACATAGGGTCAGCATGAGTTGGAATGGACTTAATGGCAACGGTTTTTTCTTTGTTTTACTCTCCAGGCTTAGCAAAGGGCTCTTTCTATCTCTTATACCCTCTGTGCCTAGCAGAGCATCAGAGTGCACATAGCCAGAGCCCAGTGAATGGAAGATGGGGATACTGCTGACAGAGGGTGGTGTAGGGAGAAGCTGCATTTCAATCCCAATTTTGTTACTTGTTAGCTTTGTGACCCTTAGCAATTTGCTTAACCTCCTTTTGCTTCAATTTTCACATCTGTCATATGGGAATGATAATGACATCCACCTCATAGGGTTGCTGTGAGAATCAAATGAGACACATGTGTAGTGCAGGGCTTTGCATATAGTAGGCATTCGAGAACAGTTGGCTATTACTATTATTACCTCTATTGAAAAACTTGATGTCATACAAACAACCTTCAAAAGTCCTTATCTCAAAGCCCTTTCCAAAAGCAGGAGTGTACTGAGGATATATATAACACAGTTCCTATTTTTTGAAGATAGAGGAACACACACACACACAGACACACACACTTACACACAATGCTTGATTTGATTTTAATCAAAGGCTGTACAGTCTGCAAGCTCTGGATTTTGCTGTAACATGAAAAGTTACAAGAAGGAGAATGAAATGTCTAAGTTAAAGATTGAATACCAGGTAGGCACAGGAGAAATGCTCCTTGCTAACTTAAATCTAAAGGATGGTCTTAAAAGAAAGAAATTAAAATTTTGGAAAACAACAGGCTATTAGTTGAAACAGAAGTTTAATTTAAAAATGGTTTTCTGCAAATGCCAATTCAACAACATGTAGAGGTAGGTTTCAGAATCTAGAGCCTACCTAAATAAAGAATGAATATTTTGGATCTTGCACCTAAACTGAGAAGAATAGTGACCTGTCTATTTATTAGTCTTGAATGTACTTCTCTCCTGAGTTCTAATTAGTTGTCTGATCTAAGCTGTCATACTTTTACTGCAGTCGTCAATACTGTCAGTGAGCAAAAGTATATATATATATTTGAATTTCTGCAAGCAAGAGTGAGGGGCCAACTCTTATTCAGGGGGTTCATGTGCAATATATACACGAGGTCTGACAATTAGACCTCGAACTTAATTGTTCTATGTGCTACATAACCTCATTGCAGAATATCACTACTGGTCACCTTTGAAGTACTCCCCTTGGGAAGCTATGCACCTACTCCAGTGCCTAGTGCACCCTTAAACTCAATTTTGGAACTCTTTCTGGAATGGCAATTGCACATGGTGGCATGGTGGCGAGTTCACAAACTCAGTTGTATAGTTCTCTGTGAGGGATTTTTTAGCCAGTAAACAAATAACTGTATTGGAACACCCTCCTTCCTAACCTGATCTGGTCCCCAGTGACTTTTTTCTTTACCCAAAGATAAAGGAAAGATTGAAAGGAAGACATTTTGATAACATTCAGGACATCAAGGGTAATATGACAATAGGTCTGATGGTATTCCAGAAAAAGAGTTCCAAAATTGCTTTCAAGGGTGGACTAGGCACTGGTGTCAGTGCATAGTTTCCCAAGGGGAGTACTTTAAAGTTGACTGTAGTGATATTCAGCAATGAGGTATGTAGTGCTTTTTCTAGGATGGGTTTGCAAAATTAATTGGCAGTCCTGTATGCAGCGATCTTAACAAGTACCGGCATAGTACTTGATACATGACAAGCACTATTTTAAACAATTTACATTCATGAACACATTTAATTTTTATAAGAACCCATTTGATTTGTCATAAGAGGAAACTGAGACAATGAGAAAGAAAATAACTTGCTTAAGTTCACACAGCCAGCAATGAGCTGGGATTGCAGGCATTCTGGCTCCATGATTTGTGCTCTTAAAATACTACCCTACATTACCTCACCAAAATACAGGCGAAGGAAGATTTTCCTTAGCACCTTATTGATCAGCCATGTTTGCAGACGTTCATGTAACCTGGGCCTTTAGGAAAGATGGACTGTGTTTCTCAGTGTTTTTTTCTGTCCCAGAGCTTCACCTATGCATTAAAAAGAGAGAACCAATATTTTGGATGTTACTTTCAGAGTGCTGCAGCCTAAGCAGTCTGGAAATAGTGATTTTGAGGGGGAGAGTAAATATTGTCCCTCTTCCCTACCCAGATTCTGAAGTAACTGAATATAAGTAGATGGAATATCAAACATACCTTTTTTATAATAAAATTTTGCTTGGGGGGATAGCTTAATGTAACGGCTAACTGGGCTTGTTTACTGAAATTCAGGGTTAGATCAATGTGTCTACTCAGTTACAGCAGACATTGGAATACCACTGACTTGATCCTGCAAGGGCAGGGCCTTCAATGCTGAACTTAGAGTTTGGTCAAGCAAGTGCTCTCAGTGAGCTGGGTCACTTCCAACAAGACAGGAAGGAGGAGCCAAGTTAAATCTGTTTCCTTTACAAAAAACAAATCAAAACCACTGCCATCAAATCAGTTCTGACTTACAGCGACCTTATAGTCTACTTTGGAAACCCTGGTGGCATAGTGGTTAAGTGCTATGGCTGTTAACAAAAAGATCAGCAGTTCAAATCCACCAGGTACTCCTTGGAAACTCTATGGTGTGGTTCTCTGTTCTATAGGGTCGCCATGAGTTGGATTCAACTCAATAGCAGTGGTATAGTCTACTTCAAATTTATCATTTAGCTAAGATCTCCTCTGATGACGAACAATGGGTAAAGATGGTAGAGAGAGATCAAGAGTCTTTGATGGTACTCTCTCCTGGAAACATGGGGTGGGGTAGAATGACCCCTTTTAACAAAGGGAAAAATCTTGTGATTCAGTGTTTTGGGGAGTGTCTGCCATAGTTGTTCCTTTCTGTTTGTAAAAAGATATATGAAAATCATATATCTGGTCCAGGGGTTCATGCTCATCGAGTGATCCCGATTCTGTTATGTTTCTGTTGGGGAGTCATTTTGAAACCACCAGGATCTGTAAAAGTCAGCCATCAAGGAAAAAGATACCAGCAGACAGCAGTTGTGAAGCTCCACACAGAGGCACAAGCTGTATTGTTCTTATTTTTACATCTTCCTCTCCAAGGCCTTTTCATTCTACCAGCCTTGGAGGCAGTATCTCATAGTCAAGCACATTTGGGACTCAGATTTAGCTTGCTTCCAAGCTGTGTGACTTTGGACAGTTTACTTCTCTAAGTCCCAGTTTTCTCATCTGCAAAATGGGTGTAATACCTACTTCATAGGTAGGTTCAATAAATCAGTGAGATACAATGTGCTTTAGATAGTGCTTACACTGTAGTACACTCTTAGTGCTAGCTGTTACTGCTCCTTCTTGTTCATGCCCCCCCCTCCTGGAAGTCCCATTCCTCTGTTAATACAAAGTCTGTTGTTGTTGTTAGGTGCCACTGAGTCAGTTCTGACTTGTAACAACCGTGGTATAACAGAATGAAACAATGAAACACTGCCTGGTCCTGTGCCATCTTCACAGTCATTGTCGTGTTTGAGCTCATTGTCGCAGCCACTGGTGTCAATCCATTTCATTGACGTTCTTCCTTTTTCACTGAGTCTCTACTTTAGACCGAGCATGAAGTCCTTCTCCACGGACTAAGTCCTCTTGATGACATATCCAAGGTAGGCAAGAGAAAATCTCCCCATCTTTGCTTCTAAGAAGCATTCCAGCTGCTCCTTCCAAGACCGATTTGTTCATTCTTTTGGCAGTCCTGGTATATTCAATATTCTTGCCCAGCACCAAAATTCAAAGGGATCAATTCTTTCTTGATCTTCCTTATTTATCATCTAGCTTTCACATGCCTATGAGGGAACTGAAAACATGACTTGGGTCAGGCATACCTTAGTCTTCAAGGTGACATGCTTGCTTTTCAACAGTTTAAAGAGGTCTTTTGCAGTGGATTTTCCCAATGCAATGTGTCTTTTGACTTTTTGACTGCTGCTTCCATGGATTTTGATTGCAAATCCAAGTAAAATGAAATCCTTGATAACTTCAATCTTTTCTCCATTAATCATTATGTTGCTTATTGGTCTGGTTGTGAGGATTTTTGTTTTCTTTATGTTGAGGTATAATCCACATCGGAGGCTGTAGCCTTTGATCTTCATCAGTAAGTCCTCCTTCCTTTCAGCAAGCAAAGTTGTGTCATCTGCATAAAGTAGGTTGTTAATGAGTCTTCCAAAGCCTGTACCTTATCAAAAATGAATTTACCTAACAAGTCATAATGGTTGCTCAACATTGTGAATGTAATAAATTACCATTGAATTGTATACTTCAAAACAGTAAAAATGGTGTATTTTTTGTCGTTTGAATTTTACCACAACAAAAAGGTGAATCCAGGTAAGAAAGCAGTGGGACTAGTGCCTTTCATTCTCCTGCTAGTATATATTGGCTTTTCCCTTTTCTGGACTCCTATGCTTACAGCCTAGACCAGACAATTTTATATGACTGCTTAATGGATGGCATGTATTGTTTTGCAGTTGCTTTGTGCTTGTTCTCTCCACCTACAATATAGGTAAGATTCTTCAGGAACAGGAAGCACTTCTCATATGTCTAGAAATTAAGGTGATAGCACTGGTGCATAGTAGGAGCTCAAAATAGTTTTCTTCCTTCTCTTTTCTCTTATTCTATCCTTCTTTCCCTTTCTGCTTTCCACTTATTATATCCACTGAAGTACTTAGAACAGTGCTGAATTCTCAAAAAGTGTTAAATAAACATCTGAAAACTTAGGTGAAGTGAGGATTTAGCAGAAGTCTTTCTTCCTTCAAAACTGGTGGTCTTTTTTGTAAAACACCTGCTATTCACTTCACCCACTATGATTCCTTATATTATCTTGTTGACTCTGGGAAGAGAACTACAAGCAGCAGCCAAACTAGAGCTATGTGTTAGGCTAAGTTGACTAATAATGGCCCTGAAATCCTAGGGAGACTGCCTGTAAATATTCTTCAGTGACCTCTGGAGTATAAATCCCCTGAGATAAGCACACTATCTTATCCACAGCAATTTTTCAGTAAACCTTTTAGATGACCAATTAAATCTGAAGTTCTACTGTGTCAGAATCCCTGTTGACTTCTTTATAGAAATCAACAAGCTTATCTTAAAATTCATGTGGAATTTCTAGGTACCTTGGATAGCCAAAACAACTTTGCAAAAGAGGAATAAAGTTGGAGGACTCACACTTCCCAATTTTAAAACTTACTAAAAAGCTACAGTAATCAAAGCAGGAAGTATGATACTGTCATGAAGATAGATATGTAGATCAATGGAACAGAATTGAGCATCCAGAAATAAACCCATATATCTCTGGTCAGCTGATTGTCAATAAATGTACTAAGAAAAATGAGTGAAAAAGGAATAGTCTTTTCAGTTAATGATGCTAGGATAACTGGATATTCACAGGCAAAGAATAAACTTAACTGTAACATTATATAATATACAAAAATTAACTTAAAAAAATGGGATATAGACCTAAATATAAGAAGTAAAACTAAAGGGCTCTTAGAAGAAAACATGCAGGCAACAGTGGACCATGTTGTATTTGGCAATAGTTTCTTAAACATGGAACCAAAAGTGTGAGCAGCCAGTGGGGGGAAAAAAGATAGATGAATTGGCATCATCAAAGAAAAAAAAAGTGTGCATCAAAGGACACTATCAAAGAAGCGAAAAAGAAATAATCTATAAGATGGGAGGAAATATTTGAAAATCACATATCATATAAGGGACTTAGTTTTAGAATTTATAAAGAATTTCTAAAATTCCACCAACAAAATAACAAAGAACCTAATAAAAAAAAAATATGTAAGTGGTTTAAATAGACATTTCTCCAAAGAAGATACACAGTGGCTAACAAGCACATGAAAATATGTTGAACGTCAAGCCAAGCCAAGTGCCGAGTGACATTCAAATCAAAACCACAATGAGATTTCACTTCATATCCACTAAGATGGCTACAACAAATTAAACAAAAGAAAACAAAACAAAAACAAAGGAAAATACAATTATTGATGAGGAGGTAGAGAAACTGGAATATTCATACACTGCTAGTGTAAAATAGTGTAACCACTGTGGAAAATAGTCTGGTAGTTCCTCAAAAGGTTAAACACTGAATCACCAATAATTCCTAAATATATAACCAAAAGACTTAAAAGCAGAGACCTGAAACAGGCACTTGTACCAGTGTTAATTGCAATACAACATTCAACAGGTGAAAACTATCCCAAATATCCATTAACAGGATGAATTGATGAACAAAGGTGATGTGCACCACAATGGAATGTTACTCAGCAGTAAAAATGGAATGATGTACAGATATGTGCTGCAACATGGATGACGGAAAATGTGCTAAGTGGAGGCCACAGAAGGCTACATATTATATGGTTCCATTTATGTGAAACACACGCACACATACACACACACACACACACACAGAAAACAAACAGACACACAAAAAACCCTATTGTTGTCAAGTTCATTCTGACTCACAGTGACCCTATAGGACAGAGTAGAACTACCCTATCGGGTTTCCAAGGAAAGGTTGGTAGATTTAAACTGCAGGCCTTTTGGTTAGCAGCTGAGCTCTCAATCAGTGAGCCACCAGGGAGATATATATATATATATATGTAAAAACTCAAACCAGTGGCTATCAAGTTGATTCTGACTCATGGCAACCCCATGTATTTCACAGTAGAACTGTACCCTGTAGGGTTTTCAGTGGCTGTGGTCTTTCCAAAGTAAGTCATCAATGCTTTCTCCAGAAGCATCTCTATGTGGATTTGAACTGTCCTTGAACCAATTATTAGGCAGTTAACCATTTGTGCCCCCCAGGGACTCCATGAAATATACAGACTAGCTAAATCTATAGAGATAGAACTTACTTTAATGGATTCCTAGGGCTGGAGGGGGGTCTTGTAAATGATATCTAAAGTATAAGGGGTTTATTTTTGGGGTAATAAAAATTTTCTAAAATTGACTGAGGTGATCATTGCACCACTCTGTGAATCTAGTAAAAGCCATTATATTACATACTTTAAATGGGACAGTTGTATGTTATGTGAATTATATATCAATAGAGTTGCTACCAAAACATAGTCTATGCCTAACACATAATATTGCTGTAATTTTTCCAGTGGAAAAATTGGAAGCTCTGGAGGTGACACATGAATATTTGCAGTTTAAAAAAGTTACCCAGGTGATTTTAATTTGCAACCATAATTAAGGGCCACTTCAATAAATGATTGAATGACTGTATTCGCGGTGTGTGCTGATGGAAGGAAACAGTGGATGGGTAGATGATGGGGGTCAGCCTTGCTTCTGTTGCCCCACTAGGAAGCATGGGCAGCTGTAGTGTCTGGAGGAGAATAGGAGATGTCAGTTGTATTTAGAGACCTGGCTGTTTCTCAGGCCCCAAAAGGATGTGCAGCGTGCACATCCTGCACCCAATCTTGTAGATCACTGGACAAATGTGCCCAAACAGAAGACACAGAGCAAACATCTAAGGATTAGAGCTACTTTCAGGGAAGGAGACCTGTCAACACATAACACAATGTTACTGCATTTTTCTCACGCTGTGTGAATTTCCACATACCATCTGCCTGTTATTTTTGCAAGTTCCTGCTGAAAGTAAGTTTGCATTTATGCTGTCAGAATTTGAAGGCATAATTGTGATATTGTTCCTGAGAATTATTATTGTATTGTCTTTCTAGCAGTTATTTTTCCTATATTATGGGTTTTTCCACCCCCTCAGGGAAGCCTCTGTGATTGAATCAAATGCATATAAATGAGGGCACTCAAACACTATCTTTAGAGAATACAATGTGGTTAGACTTTGAAACTTAACAAGATAATGTGTTTGCTAATCAACCCAGCTTACAACATATTTAATAGACATAATTGAAATATTGAGTAGAATCAAGTATGTTGCATTTTGAACCATTTCTGTTCTGCATTCACTTTCATTAAAAAAGAAGTTTTGTGCATGCCTTCTACTTTATTCCTTTATTACCCAGCCTTCATAACAGCAAACTTACTTGTTGAAACAGTACACAGAACTTTTCACCCAGAAATCTCCAAGTGCACGTCACTTCTGTTGATTTGTTACAATTTCTTAGTTTGTAGCACTTGATTAAAAAATTCATGGAACAGTTAAGCCTTTCACAATCAGATGTACAGCCAAGACGCTAGCTTTCCCCACTCTGAATTCAGTATGACGTTATTGGAAAGGACTGTTAAGACTGAAAGTAACTCCAGGCAGGAGCACCTTAGAAAGGAATGTCCCCAGACAGGAACATCAGTGCTCTGCACAGACCCTGATGTAACCTGACATCCTCCTACCTTACACTTTCTGCTGTGTGGTTTCATTAGCTGACATCCTTTGATATCACCTGTTGTTTGGGCTCTTAACTTTGCTCTGTTAGGCCTTCGGTTCTAACACCTTGATCTCACTCATTGTTCCTGTTACTTTGTGTCAATGCATCCTCTTGTAATAGTCATGGCACAGTTTGCATCTGCTCTGTTTAAAGCTGAGGCCTACACACCACTGTAATTTTACTAAAATTTTTACTTACACACATGCATACACTCAACCTTATTTTCTGTTCTAACCTCTTAACTCTGTAGAGAAGTATACTAAATTCATAGAAGCAACGTAGAAAAAACTGTTTCTAGGTAACCAAAATCCATAAAACTCTGTCCCTAAATGCTAAATTCTTGATTAATATTAATTTGGAATTAGTGTCAAAAACTACAGACCATCCAAATGTCAAAATTCAGAAGGAAATGAATAAAGGACAATAGTGGAAAGTATGGTAAACATACTAGGTAGACTGATTCATTTCCTGAGAAATTCTGGCTTACTAAGTAATTTCACACAAAACAACAAAATAAAGGACAAAAGGCTTCTTTCTCTCAATAGAAAAAAGAAAATAAAAACCATTACTGTTGAGGCAACTGTGACTCACAGTGACCCTGTAGGACAGGGTAGAACTGCCCTATAGAGTTTCCAAGGAGTGCCTGATGGATTTGAACGGCCAATCTTTCGGCTAGCAGCCATAGCATTTAACTACGATACCACCAGAGTTTCCTTTCTCTTAATAGCAGGTTTCATTTGCAGCTTGGGAGGGAGGGGCTTGGGGAGCAGATTGGAGCTAACGTGAAGGACATTTGAGCCAGAGTTTTTGATTCACTAGGTGTGGGATGGGGCCCAATAACTTGCATTTCTAACTTTCCTGCTTTTAAGTGTATGTAAAAAATGCTGGTGCTTCTGGTCATAGATTGACCAGCCATCTGGTTCTCCAAGGACTGGGGTTTCCCAGGACACGGGACTTTTAGTGCTAAAACTGTAACATTATTTAGTTGAGG
This sequence comes from Heterohyrax brucei, assembly GCA_028571685.1. Taxonomy (NCBI): domain Eukaryota; kingdom Metazoa; phylum Chordata; class Mammalia; order Hyracoidea; family Procaviidae; genus Heterohyrax; species Heterohyrax brucei. The sequence continues at coordinate 141,271,294 of CM053166.1, forward strand.
TTAGTGAATTCTGACTCACAGTGACCCCATGTGTTTAAGAGTGGAACTATGCATCGTAGGTTTTTTATTTTTTAACTATATTTTGTTGTTGAAAGTATACACAGCAAAACATACACCAATTCATTGGCATCTGCATATACCATTTGGTGACATTGATTCTATTCTTTCAGCTATGCAGCCATTCTCTCCCTGCTTTTCTGAGTTGTTCCTCCACCATTAACATAAATTCACTACTCCCTCGTGTTACCTAATCTTTAGAAATGCTGTTTTCAATTTGATTCTATATAGGTAGTTCTTGAAAGAATATAATGTTCAAGACAGATATTTTTACTACTGAAGTTAAACTATTGTTTGATTTTAAGAATATTTCAGGGAATATTTTTGGCTTATGTTTTAAAGATTATCTCAGGACAATGGTTTCAGGGGTTCATCTAACCTTCATGGCTCCAGAAAGGCTGGAGTCCATGAGAATTTTAAATTTCTGTTTTGCATTACCCCCTTTTGATCAGGATTCTTCTGTAGAATCTTTGATCAAAATATTCAGTAATGGTAGCTAAGCACCATCCAATTGTTGTGGTCTGATGGCAACAGAGCAGTTTTCCATGGAGGCAATTAGCTACACATTCCATAACGTCCTCCTACTCATGATGCTCCTTCCTCTGTTGCTCCAAGTGAATAGAGACCAACTGTGCCTTGGATGGCTGCATGCAAACGTTTTAAGATCCCGGGTACACGATGAACTAGAAGGTAGAACACAAGCACTAAGTGTGTTATCAGGCCAATTAACTGGGATGTCCCATGAGGTTATGACCCTAAACCTCCAAACCAGGGAACCAAATCTCGTGAAGTTTTTGGTTGTATATAAGCAACCTCAGCACTACTCTTTTTTTGTAGTTGTCATTGTAAATATATCACACTTTTCCGAATTCAACTTTTTACAGTGTACAACTTATTAAAAATACGAAACAAAACAAAAACAAAAACAACAAACCCATTGCTCTCATGTCAATTCTGAATCACAGTGTTCCTACAGAACAGAACAGAACTGCCACATAGGGTTTCCAAAGAACATGTGATAGGTTTGAGCTGCCGACCTTTTGGTTAGGAGCTGTAGCACTTCACTGCTATGCCACCAGGGTTTATATTGATTGACAGTAATTACAGTAATAGGCTGTGCAACCCAACCCTTAATCAGTGTGATATTTTCCTCACTGCTAACCCCTCTTCCTCCTTACCTCCCACCTCTGGTAACCACTAATAAACTTTATTTTCTCTGCATTCATTTGTTCTTTTTAAGTACATAAAGATACACAATATTTGTTGTTTTGTGACTGGCTTATTTCACTCAGCATAATGTCTTCAAGCTCCATCCATATGGTAGCAACTATCAAGACTTCTTTTCTCCTATTGGCTGAGTAGTATTCCATTGTGTGTATACGCCACATTTTGTTTATGCATTCATCCATTTGGGGACATTTAGGTTGTTTCTACTTTTTGGCTATTGCGAATATTGTTGCAGTGGAACGCTATGTACAAGTCTGTTTGAATCTCTGCTTTTGAGTCTTTTGGGTATATTGCTGGATCACCTGGTTGTTCTGGAAACCCTGGTGGCATAGTGGTTAAGTGCTATGGCTGCTAACAAAAAGGTCAGCAGTTCAAATCTACCAGGCACTCCTATGGAAACTCTATGATTCAGTTCTACTCTGACCTGTAGGGTCACTATGAGTTGGAATTGACTCTCTGGTAGTGTTTTGTTTTTTTTTTTTTTTTCTGGTAGTTCTACTTTTAGCTTTTTAAAAAATTGTGATAAAATGAAAGTATACAATCCAAATCAATTTTGCATGCCCACCTATCTGCAGCTCCATCTGCTCTCTTCACTCAGTGACAGCACATTCTTCCTTTTCACTCTACACTTTTAGTATCTTCTTAGCATGTACCTGTCACTTCCTCACCAGCCTCTTCTCTCCCATCTAGAAAGAAACCAGGACAGCCTCATATAAATGTACAAAACCATAAAGTACACACATCATATGCTCACACTGTGTCCCCAAGTCAAGTCCATTCTCTTGTGAAGAGCTCGCCTCAGTACTCGTTTCCAGTAAGGGCCAGCAGCAGCTCTAGGGGCCATGTTCCCAGGGGACCCTCCAGGCTGTTGGACCATGAGTTCTGTTCTTTTAGTAAAGCTCTTCAACTGCACACCTCTTTTTCTTGTGCTACATCAGGGACTGTACACTGTGGCCCCCATCAGTGCTGCATTTGGTGGTGGCCGGGCACCATCCGGTTCGTCTGGTCTCATATTGATACAGTCTCCCATTCATATTTGTCCTCCTGTCCCCTGGGCTCTTTTTTCTTCATGTCTTTGTTGTACTCAGTCATCATCTGTTCCAGATGGGTTGAAAGCAGCGACAGCATGCAGTAGAGAGCAGACCAACATAACTGGAGTACACCATGAACTGAAAGGTTTTCTGAACTTAACCCAATATTTCAAAGGATAGAGTAGCAGGGATGGGGTCTGGGGACCATGTTTTTGGGGGGCATCGAAGTCAATTGGCATAACTAGTCTTTTGCTAAAAGAGTCTTTGGCCCATATGGGTGAGTGGCATCCGGAGTACTTTTAGATTTGGGAGGAATCACCACACTGTTTTCCACAACAACTGTACCATTTCATATTCCCATCAGCAATAGTTAAGGGTTACAATTTCCACAAATCCTTACTAACATTTATTATTATTATTATTTTTAATTTTTTTCTCCTAGCCATCCTAGTGGGAGTGAAACAGTCTCTCACTGTGGTTTTGATTTCCGTTTGTGTAATGGCTAATGATGTGGCCATCTTTATATGTGTTTGGTGGCCATTTGAGTGTCCTCTTTGGTGAAACGTCTCTTCAAGACCTTTGCCCATTTTACAAATGGTTTGCTTGCTGTCTTTTTGTTGTTTAGTTGTTGAAGTTTTATATATATTTTGGTCATTAGATTCTTGTATGATATGTGGTTTCCAAAGATATACTCCCAGTTGGTAGTTTGTCTTTTCACTTTCTTGGTAGTCTTTTTATGAACAAAAGTTTTTAATTTTTATGAGGTCTCATGTATTTATTTTGTTTTTTGTTGTTTGGTTTTTGTTAATTAAATTAGATATTGTTAAAATCTATCCCCAACAACATTGCCCCTGCTTTTTCTTCTAAGAATTTTAAGATTTTAGTTTGCACATTTAGGTCCTCATAAAAATGGTGTGGCTGTAGACCTGACCTCCTCTAACTTAGTGAGGGGGAAGGAGAATAAAGATCAAAAGCCTACGAATGAATCCTATGAGGCTTCCACCTCTAACCGTCTAACCAATTCTGACACCAGCCATTCCTGTCATGGCAGTTTCTACTTTGTGGGTTTGACAGTTATGGGGTTTATAGGAAAAGTATCAGGTTACAATTCAGGTTCAGGCATGCTCAGGTTGCAATTTTTAGATCAGGACAGTTTTGTCTTAGCTATGCCTATAGGCAAGGCTCTTTCTGGCCCTCATCCCTTCCACCTAGCCTCTGTCCAGCTTTGGCAAGTGGTAAAAGCTCATTTAGCTCTGCTGACATGTGCCCCAAGACATCACACTTTGCCAATAACCCTCAGCCTGAAGGCACTCAGCTTTCTGGCTGTATGCGCTGGGAAGCCAGTCTCTTGCCTCTACTGCTGTCCTTTCTCTGCTGCTGCTTCTCATCTTACTCAGTGATATGCTCTCTCTCCATATCACTTTCTCCCTCTCTGTCTCCTGGTTCTGGGAGCTTCTCAGTGCAGGGATCCCCTGTCCAAAGGGCACATTTCACTTCTGGTTGTTCTTTCTTGGTAGTAGGGAGATCTTCCCTTCCTGCCTCTGGGATGGTTCATTTTAAACCTAGAAGAATGATGAAACTGATCAATCCCCTCGTTAGGGTTCCTATTGTAGTTGCATAGTCCCACCCAAAAGGGATGCCACATACCTTATTTATGTTATTAGGAAGCTACCGAATCCCTTTGGTGGGCTTCAAGCACCTCATTTGCATATCCCTCACTTTGTCACTTGGAGGAAGTTACAAAAACTTTGGTTAGAAGGGCCATATTAAGTAACTCACTGTACCAACATCCTTAATCCATTTACAATTTGTTTTCTTGTGTGTGGTGTGAGACATAGATCTTGTTTCATTTTTCTGTGTGTGGAAATCTAATTTTCCCAGTACCATCTACTGAAGATTCTCCTCACCCATTGAATGGATTTGGCACCCTTGTGAAAAATCAGTTGACCACAGATTATGGATTTTATTTGTGAACATACCATGTAGGGTTTTTAAAGGCTGATTTTTCAGAAGTAGATCACCAAACCTTTCTTCCAAGGCACTTCTAGGTGGACTCAAACCTACAGCCTTTGGATTAGCAGCTGAGCATGTTAATTGGCACCACCCAGGGACTAAAATTGGGACAGTTGTGGTGAAAGCATGATGGTAGTTCATTATTTAGTCCAGAACTAGATAGACTTTGAGAACCATTAGTCCCGGAGTTTGTCTGGTAACCAGCAGGCCACCCTACATGTTCATACAATACTAACCTCTTTGCTGTCACACCTCTAGATAGCCAAACTCAGTGACGACAGAATCAATTTGTAAGGTGATGGGGGATACTTCTGCTTAAAGATCCAGCACATGTGGTCTGATGTGATCTCCTGACCTGGTTCCTAGCACTCTGTTTCTACTCTCCCCTCCCCTCCCCTTGCTTACATGCCTGGACTAAAAGGGGCCTGCAGTTAAGCTTTTCCTTATTCCCCAAGCCAAATCTCCCTTGAGGAAAGGACCTTAGAGTCACGATGAGAGGCATTGTGTATAGAGTAACAGAAAGACCTGACTCCTGGGTCAGATGGACTTACATTTAAATTTACCACTTCTTAGTTCTGCAGCCTTGCTTAAATCTTTCATCCTTCTTGGCATTCAGTTTCATCATGTAGAAAGTGAGGATTATCATGTCTTCCTTATAGATGTTATTAATGATAACTGTTGAGAGGATCGAATAGAATATAAGAATTAAGTAATATCCACCAGGCGCTCCTTGAATACTCTGGGGGTCAGTCCTACCCTGGCCCCTAGGGTTGCCATCAGTTGGATCTGACTCGACGGCACTTGGCTGGCTTGGCATGGTACCTGGCACATGTTGTTGTGTGGTGCTGTTGCATTGACTCCGATGTATGCAGAGTAGAACTCTCCCATAGGATTTTCTTGGCTCTAATCTTTACAGAAGCAAATTGCCTGGTTTTTCTCTCCCAGAGTAGCCAAGTGTTTTAAAACCACCAACCTTTCAGTTGGCAGCTGAGCCCTTAACCATTGCACCATCAGGGCTCCTTAAACCAAAAACCAACCAACCAATGCACTTCATTACCGTCAAGTCAATTCTGACACATACTGACCCTATAAGACAGAGGAGAACTGGCCCCATAGTCAAATGGAACTGCCAGCCTTTTAGCTAGCAGCTGAGCTCTTAGCCACCACACCACCCAAGGCTCCTTAGTAAGTACAAAATAAATGGTAGCTATAATCATAACAATCTATAAATCTAAGACTGGTTAGTATATAATTTAGGATCACAGCAAAAATACTAAAATGGAGAGTTTGTTCTCCCTAAGTTCATAGAGTTGCATAGTTGTTGATATAGGGTGCTTTGACTTTGTTGTGTGGCTTAAACAGCCCAGTGAAAACACAAATGAAGCCCACAGAAGTCAATTATGCCCTAAAGAGAACATTCAAAGAGAAATAATTCTTCTGCCTACCTGGAGAGTAACTGCTAATGGGTTCAGAATCACTTTCAACATTTTTATTTAACAGATCCTCTCCCTACTAGGTAAGGAAGGTAACAGTATCAGGTAAGGAGAGTAACAGCATCAGGCATGGAGGGTAACAGCCTCAGGCAAGGAGGGTAACAGCCTCAGGCAAGGAGGGTAACAGCCTCAGGCATGGAGGGTAACAGCCTCAGGCAAGGAGGGTAATAGCCTCAAGCAAGGAGCGTAACAGCATCAGGTAAGGCAGACAACATCAGGTAAGTAGTAGGATAACAACATCAGGTAAGGAGGGTAAAACACCATCAGGTAAGCAGCGTAACAGCATCAGGTAAAGACAGTGAGCAGCCCCCACTTGTCTGTCAGTGGAGGCTTCCTTGTTTCTGTGATACAAGAAGCTATGTTACTGATATTTAGGTTCCAGCATGGTTGCCATGTGTCAGATCTGACTCGATGGCACTTGGCTTGGCTAGGGTCAACCGTGGTAGACAAATTCCAGCTGAGCTTCCAGACTAAGACAGACTAGGAAGAAGGACCCAGCGGTCTACTTCTGAAAAGAATTAACCAGGGAAATCCTTATGAATAGCAGCCAAACACTGTCAGATATGATGCTCAAAAGTGAGCACCCCAGGTTGAAAGGCACTCAGAACATGACTGGGGAAGAGATGCCTTCTCGAAGTAGAGTCGATCTTACTGACATGGATGGAATAAGCCTTCTGGACTCCAAATGAGAAGAGCTGCAAACATCCACTAATAATCAGGACATGGAATGTACCAAGTACGACTCTAGGAAAATTGGAAATTGTCAAAAATGGAATGGAATGCATGAAAATTGACATGCTAGGCATTAGTGAGCTGAAATGGACTGGTTTTGGCCATTTTGAATCCGACAATCATATTATCTACTACTCTGGGAATGAAAACTTGAAGAGAAATGGTGTTACATTCATCATCAAAAAGAGCATTTCAAGCTCTGCCCTGAAGTACAATGCTGTCAGTGATAGGATAATATCCATACACCTACAAGGAAGGCCAGTTAATACAACTACCATTCAAATTTACTCACCAACCACTAAGGCCAAAAGTGAAGAGGTTGAAGATTTTTACCAGCTTCTGTAGTCTGAAATTGATTGAACATGCAAACAGGATGCATTGATAATTGCTGGTGACTGGCATGCAGAAGCGGGAAACAAAGAAGAAGGATCAGCAGTTGGAAAACACGGACTTGGTGTTAGGAACAATGCTGGAGATCATATGATAGAGTTTTGCAAGACTAACAACTTTTTCATTGTAAATATTGGACCTCACCAGACGGAATACACGGGAACCAAATTGACTACATCTGTGGAAAAAGATGATGGTAAAGCTCCGTATCAGCAGTCAGAACAAGACCAGCTGCTGACTGTGGCAAAGATCATCAATTGCTCATATGCAAACTCAAATTGAAACTGAAGAAGATTGGAACACGTCCACAAGGACCAAAGTATGACCTTGAGTGTATTCCTTCTGAGTTTAAAGACCATCTAAAGAACAGATTTGATGTGTTGATCACTAATTACTGAAGACCAGATGAAATGTGGAATGACATCAAAGACATCGTCCATGAAGACAGCAAGAAGTCATTAAAAAGATAGGAAAGAAAGAAAGAAAAGACCAAATTGGTTGTCAGAATAGACTCCGAAACTTATTCTTGAATGTGGAGCAGCTAAAGCAAAAGGAAGGAAAGGCAAAATAAAAGACCTAAACAGAAGATTTCAAAGAGCAGCTGAAGAAGACAAAGTAAAGTATTGTCGTAACATGTGAAAAGAGCTGGAAATGGAAAACATGTTCTGCATTTCTCATGCTGAAAGAACTGAAGAAAAAATTCAAGCCTTGATATGCAACAGTGAAGGATTCTACAGGGAAATTATTCAATGAGTCAGGGAGCATCAAAAAAAGATGGAAGGGATACACAGAGTCATTATACCAGAAAGAACTAGTTGATGTTCAGCCATTTGAAGAGGTAGCATATGTTCAGGAACCAGTGGTACTGAAGGAAGAATTTAAAGCTGCACTGAAGGCACTGGCAAAAAACAAGTCTCCAGGAACAGATGGAATATCAACTGAGATATTTCAACAAACAGATGCAGCGCTGGTAGTGCTCACTCACCTATACCAAGAAATTTGGAGGACAACTACCTGGCCAACTGACCAGAAGAGATCCATATTTATGCCCATTTCAGAGATAGGTGATCCATCTGAAAGTGGAAATTACCAAACAATATGGTTAATATCACACACAAGTAAAATTTTGCTCAAGATCATTTAAAAATGACTGCAACAATATATTGTCAAGGAATGGCCATAAATTCAAGCTGGATTCCAAAGAGGATGTGGAACCAGGGATATCATCGCTGATGTCAGATGGATCTTGGCTGAAATCAAAGAATACCAGCAAGATGTTTACTTGTGTTTCATTGACTATGCAAAAACATTTGATTGTGTAAGCCAAGTGCCGTCGAGTCGGATCCGACTCATGGTGACCCTAGGGGCCAGGGTAGAACTGACCCCCAGAGTATTCAAGGAGTGCCTGGTGGATTTAGACTGCCGACTGTGTGGATCATACTAAATTATGGTTAACATTGCAGAGAATGAGAATTCCAGAACACCTAATTATGCTCTTAAGGAATCTGTATATGGATCAAGAGGCAGTCACAGGAACAGAACAAGGGGACACTGCATAGTTTAAAGTCAGGAAAGGTGTGCATATACTTTCACCACACCTTTTTAATCTGTATGCGGAGCACATAATCTGAGAAGTTGGATTCTGTGAAGAGGAACAAGACATCAGGGTTGGAGGCCGACTCGTTAATAACCTGTGTCATGCAGACAACACCACCTTACTTGCTGGAAGTGAAGAAGATTTGAGACACTTACTGATGAAGATCAAAGACTTCAGTATGGGTTGCACCTCAATATCAGGAAAACAAAAATCCTCACAAGTGGACCAGTAAACAACATTGCCATAAATGGAGAAAAGATTGAGGTTGTTAAGGACTGTATTTTACTTGTGTCCAGAATCAATGCTCACGGAATCAGCAGTCCAGAAATCAGAAGACATCTTGCACTGGGAAAATGTGCTGCAAAGGATCTCTTTGAAGTATTCAAAAGTAAGGATGTCACCTTGAAGACTAAAGTACACCTGACCCAAGCCACGGTATTTTCAATCACATCATACACATGTGAAAGCTGGACAACAAAGAAACAAGACAGAAGAAGAATTGATATCTTTGAATTGTGGTGTTGGAGAAGAATGTTGAGTGGACCATGGGCCACCAAAAGAACCAACAGATCTGTTCTCGAAGAAGTATAACCAGAGTGCTCTTTGGAAGCAAAGATGGCAAGACTGCATCTTACATACTTTGGACATGTTGTCAGGAAAGATAAGTCCCTAGAGAAGGACATCATGCTTGGTAGAGTGGAGGGTCAACAAAAAAGAGGAAGACCCTCAATGAGATGGATTGACACAGTGGCCGCAACAATGGGCTGGAGCATAAAAATGATTGTGGACATGGCGCAAGACCAGGCAGTGTTTCATTCTGTTATTTATAGGGTTGCTATGAGTCACAGCCGACTCTATGGCACTTAACAGCATCAACAATCTCCCTACAGCTTACCCAGCCATCCTTGGCAACATTTTCAAGGAGGTAAAGTTTATTTACTCATCCCCACAGGCATCTAACACTCTCAGGTTACCCTCTCCCTGCCCACAGTACCACACCTTCTTGCTTTTCCAGGACTGTTTATCCCAGGGATGAACAGACTAGTATCTCAGTCTACCGGTAGCACTGTGGGATAGAAGAGTCCTCCCAATCAATTTTCCATTTCTCTATGCCAGTGTTTCTTAACTGGGGGCAATTTTATTCTTGGGGACATTTGGCAATGTTTGCAGATATTTTTGCTTGTCACAACAGGGGGTGGAGGTGCTGATAAGGATCCCTAATAAACATCTTACAAGGCAAAGCACACTACCTCACAACAAAGTGTTGCCTGGCCCTAAATGGGAACAGTGCAAAAGTTCAGAAACCCTGGTCAATCATATAGCTACATGTCTACAAGTTTAGGCTTGGAAATTTCCAAGCACTGAGTTTCTTGACACCAAACTTCCAGGAGTACCTGCTTTCTCCTCTCTTCTTTGGGAGAGGGGAGCAAGATGCATTGTCATGAAACAGCTACAACTTTGGCCAGAACCTGCAAAGGGTGGGGAGAGTCTCCTCTCCCCAAACTTACTACCAACTTCGTAAGGACGCTATTGCACCACAATTTATGAATGGCTTTCTGTCTCTATGAGGTTGTTGTTAGGTACCATTGAGTGATGTTATGCATAATAGACAGAAGCATTGCAGGGTTCTGTGCCATCTTCACAACTGTTTCTATGTTTGATCCTGTTGCTCTAGCCACTGTGTCAATCCATCTCACTGAGAATCTTTTTTACCAATTACGATGACCTTCCCCTGGAATTGATTTCTCCTAATGACATGTCCAAAGTAAGCAAGATGAAGCCTCACCATCTTTGCTTCTAAGAAGCATCCTGACTCTACTATCTCCAAGATACATTTGTTCAATCTATTGGCAATTCATGGTATATTCCACATTCTTTGCCAACACCATAATTGAAATGGATCAATACTTCTTCAGTCTTCGTTATTCATTGCCCATCTTGGATTAGTCATTAAAGTGACGTCTTTGCTTTTTAACACTTTAAAGAGGTCTTCTGCAGCAGATTTGCCCAATAAGTCATTTGATTTCTTGATTGCTCCTTCTATGGGCGTTGATTGTTGATTCAAGAAGAATGAAATCCTTGACAACTTCAGTGTGTTTACTACTTATCACATTTTTTTTTTTTCTCTACAAGTCAGTGCCATGTTTTCTTATGAACAGGAATGGCAACTGATTTTTTTTTTCCTAATTCATCAATTGTGACAGATGAAGCAAAGTTTTATGTGGTTAAAGTTAGATGCAATAGATTTTGGAGCTTCTTGTATTACTTACCTGATCCCAGACCTTTCTGGGGTGGGATGCAATTTGCTCTAGTACAGTGGTTCTCAACCAGGAGCCATTCTCCTCCTATGGAACAATTGCGGTGTCTGGAGACATCTTTCGTTGCCACAACTGGTAGTGGTAGTGGAAGTTCTACATCTAGTGATTAGAGGCCAAAGTTATGGTTAAACATCCTAGAATGCATGGCACAGTCCCCTAACAACAAAGAATTATCTAGCTCAAAACGTCAGCATTGTTTCTGTGGTTGAGAAACTGCTCGATGCCTTCACCTCTAAGGCAATATGCCCTATTTTGCAGCCTGATGGCAAATACCTTTCTAGAATATTTAGTTAACTCTTAAAGTATCAAAACAAATAGGGGGACATTACAGTTTAGAGTGTGAACCACTTTAAGACGTAACTCTAGAAGTAAAGAAATTCTGGTCCTGCTCTGGTTTTCTGGCTCTGTTCTTAGAGTTCTAGGGCTCCTTCACTTTAGCTGTTTACTGAAATCCAGTGGAGACTTTGGGGGAGTCTAGGCCCTTAGAATGTTTTCTTAGCATTTGTTCGTCTGGTGATGAATTTCATACTAGTAATTTGAGGGTTGTTAATGGGCTAATAAATGACCACCCAGTCCATAATTACATTTCAAACATGGTTTATGTAAAAGACAATACCTTAATTCAAAGAAGTGAGTCCCACTAGTGGGATTTCTAGCATCTAGGGGGAAATAAAGGAGCCCTGGTGGTGTAATGGCTAATTGTTTGGCTTCTGACTGAAAGATTAGTGGTTCAAACACACATAGTGGTCCTGCAGGAAAAAAAAAAAAAAAGCTGGCAGTCTTCTCCGCTAAAGATTACAGCTTAGAAAACCCATGGGCAGTTGACTCTATCACACTGTATTGCTACAAGTCTACATTCCACTTGATGCATACAACACCAGCAGGAGGCATTAATTTTGAGTATGGCAACTTTCAGCTTTATCACTCCATGTTATTTAGGCAGCCCTGACTTTACTTATTTGATCTTGGTACACTACATTTCTTCTTTCAAGCTCTTTCTTTGCCTTTTTGTATAATAGAAGAAAAATGAATAACCTCGGCATTTGTATTGAGGAAAGATTGGGTTCCTCAGCACGAGCTTGAGGATATGTTTTTGCTTCATTTTCTCTTTACCAACTGATTGGATTTGCCTATAACATGATGTCATGCTAATTATCTTTTTCTGTCTTATGTGGATTCACACATGGAAACTGAGGGGGTCTGGACCAGGAGATTGTGTTTCTACAGCTCAGGAAACTATTCTGAGAAAAACATAATGTAATTCTGTGTATAGGCAATCAGAGCTGTTGCTATGATTCACACATATAATCAAGTTGAGACATGCATTAGCCTGAAAGGACTAATTATAACTAAGATTTCTATTGTGCTTATTGTACCTCAGGCACTGTTCTAAGGTCTCTCTCTGGTTATCTCTCAATCTCTCTCCGTCTCATCAAAGGGTTTGGAAGCTACTTCCAGCGCTTTCACAAGCCTCTTCTTATGGTATTTTCTCCAGAAGACAGACTGCACCACTAATATGTATACCTCTAGGCTCAAAGAAGGAAATCCTGGTGGCATAGTGGATTAAGTGCTACATCCGCTAACCAAAAGGCCAGCAGTTTAAATCTGTCTGATGCTCCTTGGAAATTCTATTAGGGTCACTATGAGTTGGACTCAACTCAAAGGCAGTGGATTTTTAGGCCCAAATAACCACTGTTTGTGGGGAGTGTGCGTGGAACTTGGACACATAGACTGAGGTGTCCATCCACATAAATACAAAGTGCACAATTGCACTTGGAGTGGGAAGAGAAGGGGGCTAGGCTATAGCCCCAGGGGAAGATTACCCTGTGCCATCAAATATTCATGAAGAACTCTGAGGAGTCTAAGAATTCCACAAACCTGGACTTCCAGATTGTAGTATGAAGGAGTATTTATCAAAGAAAGGGGATAGAATGTATTTTATTTAACAGTTTGTTAGTTTAACTTATTTGAACCTATGGTATGTATAACCCAATTTATACTCTTGCCCAGTTCCTCACAAATGTTAGGGACAGACCTGTTTAAGGATATAGGTGCATAGGTGCAGCCAGAAGATTTGAAAAGGCTATCGGTGATGGGTGGTGGTGAAGGATGAAGAGAAGAGGGTAAAGACATACTTGGTTGGGACTAAATTGTCACTGCTTCTCAGACATATGGCCTGGACAATTCCAATAAAATGAGTGCTTTCATGTGTGAACTCGTGTACCATTTTAACTGGGTTTGAATCCTGGCTCTGCAGCTTGTTGACTGTATAAGTTTGGATAAGTCACTTAATCCTTATTTCTGTTTTCCTCATCTGTAAAATGGAGATGATATTAATCTATTGTATGTGGCACCAGAGTTGCACAGGACCTGGCAGTATTTCATTCTACTGTACACAAGATCATTCTGAGTTGGAACTGACTTGATAGCATCTAATGACAACAAAGGGCTTAAAGAGGAAGCCTTGGTGGCACAGCGGTTAAGTGTTTCGCTGCTGCTCATGGAAATCTCAGTGGTTCAAACCTCCCAGATGTTCCATAGAAGAAAGCTGTGGCAGCCTTGGGAACCCTACGGGTGTATTTCTACTCCATCACATTGGGCTACTATGAGTCAGAATTTACTCACCGGCCAAGTTTTTTATTTTGTTTTACTATTTTAGTTAAAAATTGTGCCTGGCAAATAGTACATGCCAGGTAAGACTTAGAATTTTTCTTATTATTCCCATCTTAGGCTAGCTGGATGTGGTACGCAAAATATCCTAAAGGAATCTCCAGTAGGGACGTCCTTATTCGTCCTGTATGTTTTCCGGGTCCCATAACAACATAGACTCTCCAGACGATGATCAGAATGAAAAGAGGTTTTCCTAAAATGGGTTTCCTGGTAAGGAGAGATGAGGGAAATTGCATTAGGAGGTGCTTTTCACTCATTTTTGGCTACTTACAGAACAAGGAGAGCCTGGGTGATCTCTCTTGGGAAAGTGTTTTGTGTGGGAATCCCCTGGAGGGTGAATGAGCATCTGCTTGGTAACCTGAGTAGTCACTTGCCTTATCTCGGGCTGGAAACTATGGAATGGATAGTAGTAGCCCTCTATTCCTGGCATCCCTTTCTACAGACCTGGGCATCTTGGAAGTTGGTTTGGTGACAGGTATGGCAGCTGCCATTTCAAAGCATGTGCTTCTCAGACCAACTGTAGTTTCTAAGGTCCTGTGTACTTAGGCTGTAGTGACTTCAGCTAGAGGAAACTTCTAGGTTGGAGTGGTAACTCCTACATATCTTCTGGACTTAGGATTTCTGAGTCCTGGCTCAGCCAGCTGCATTGGTAAGAGATGAATGGTAATGATTATTGAACACCTGTAAGCATCCTTCAGGATTTCTAGAAATACTCTATAAAAGCTTGAACTCCCTGTCTTCAAACAGGTGGGAACTCAGAGTTACTGGGAGTTTGGTAATAACACTAAATGACCTCATTCATATTTGCTGTTTGACAAGGTCCAGGACATTTGGGTTCCAGAAAGACTTTAAGCAGTAGAAATACATGGTTAAATTTGAGACTTAGGACACTCTGGTATTACAGCAGAAACAGGATAGGAGCTCTGCAGTAGTAGTTGAGAAGTAATTATAGTAGTGTTCTGGTGTTAAATGATGGTAGACTTAAAGTGAAGCAGTGAAAGTAGACATAGAGCGAAGGAGAGAGATTTAAAAATATTTCAGAGATAGACTCAGTAGGATATCACCTTGCTTTGATGCAGAATATAATGGATAAGGAGATTTTTAAGATGTTTTCCTAGGGAGAAGTTTCATGATTGAAAGAAGAGGTCAATCAAGTCCTTTGCCCCAGTAAGATCAAGTATGAGACTACCTAAGAAATATCCAGTGAATGAGAAAATTTAGGGGTCATTGTGCCTTTGGTGCTTTGTCCTCAATGGCCCTTCCTCCTTCCCTGGCTCACATGCTGCCCTTATGTTGTGCCCTGAATTGAAGTGCCACAACTGGAACCTGCCTTCTTGCTCTGACCTTATTCTGAAATCAACTCTCCCTAGTTAGGACTTCACTTCCCTAGGTCCTATTCCCTTAGGGCTCTGCTAGGTGACAGAGTTGGGGCTGTTGCTCATTTGGTTCATACTAATGGGTTTATATATGTCTCTCTCAGGTGAAAAGTTTCCAGTTATATGGCACAGGGAGAAGTGGCTTATAGAGAACATATTTAACTCCTTTACAAAAGCAGAAGTAAAAACTCTTAAATCTTAATGGATTTGCCTGCAGTCATACTGAAGAAGAGATGAGATCATTTTCTATTTCTTATCCCAGAATTCTGTTGCCTCATCCTTCCTAGGTCCCTTGTTCCTCATAGAATGCCTATGAACCGGCAATCCTCAATGATAAGTTATTGCTCTGGACTCCAGGTCTTGCCTGTTTGTCTCTGTCTCCTTTGACATCATCTATGGAGGAGCTTTCCCAGAGTCAGGTCTCAGCTTCTTCTCAGGTTTGTTCTATCTTGCTGCCAGGGAACTACCCTGATTTGAAGAAGAATTCCAGAATGTGATAATCACCTGAGAAAACAACTGGGGTAAAGTTGGAATGACTGACAATTGAAATGTGTTTACTCCTGTCTGAGCACCCTGTTTGGGGTGACAGAACATTCAGATAATGTTAAGTAAGGTGTCAGATTGTGTGTGGGAGCATTAACCTTGGAGAGATCCTGTAATGAGAGGAAAGATAATTAGGATTTGGGAAAATTGCCAAGGAGTGAAGAAGGAACTATGTGGCAACAGACAATGTAGTTTTACATGGGGATAGGGGCACAGGAAGGAAAAATTGGGATATTGAAGGCACAATTGGAGATTTTAATAATAATAGCAAAAACAGCTACTGTGTTCTAAGCACTTTCCATGAATTATGTCTTGTTTTATCTTTATAATAACCTATAAGACAGATACTAATATTATTTCCATTTTACAGATGAGATAATGGAGTAAATTAACTTGCCTGAGGTCAGATAGCTAGCACGGTATAGAGGCATTAATGGTATTGAAGCCAAACTTGTTTCCAGAGACCACATTTTTAACCATTTACTACAGGCCAGACAATGTTCAAAGTACTTTACATGTGTCATTTAAGTCTTAAAACAGTGCTATGAGATAGACACTATTATTATCTTAAATGTATAGATGAGGAAACAGACACATGGAAATTAAGATACTTGCTTGTTTAATAATTGTCAGCGCCGGTATTCTTTCCACTCTGCCATAAACACAAACCACACTGCATGAGCCAAATCACAGCATGTGAGGCAAACAGTTAAGTTGCAAAGTAAAGAGATTGTATCAGTTATAAAGATGAAGTGTGGATTAGTGAGAGATCAAGGTGTAATCACAACTAACACGGGTAGATGGCGAGAACCACACCTGAGTTCTTGACTTAGCTGCTTTTGATCATAATGGTCCAATCTGCAACCAATCATAGGGATGGTGCAAGATCTCCTAGTGTTTTGTTCTGTGGTGCATGACACCACCATGTGTCAAGGGCTGACTGGATAGGAGTTAACAACAACATAACAACAATCATTAAAAGCTACATTATTCAACTGAGAGGCATTGGGGATCATCAGTGATAGCATTCCCGCCTACTATGAGAGAGACACGGGTTTTATTCCCAGCCACTGTACCTGACATGCAGTCATCACCTATCTGTCAGTAAAAGGCTTGCATGTTGCTATGATGGTGAAGAGGTTTCAGCAGAACTTCCAGACTAAGACAGTCTAGGAAGAAAGGCCTGGTGATATATTCCTGAAACTCAGGCAATGAAAATCCTGTGGATCACAGTGGTCCAAACTGCAACCCAACTTGAAGCTGATGCAGGATAATGCAGTGTTGTGTTCTGTTATACACGAGGTTACTATGAGTTAAGGGCCTACTCAACAGCGGATAGCAACAACATTGTCCAACTAGGCATTCCATAGTAGCTTCTGAAGAAGGTCACTGGTTTAGATGGTTCGCTAATATCAGCTATCAAATCACATGTAAAGTTCAATCTATAATCTTGTCCATAATCTTGAAACAAAATGGAAGCCAATGATATGTCAGCAAACATTAATCCACATTTATGTTATGGGACAAAATTCCTGTGAGATATGATGGCAGTGACAGAAGGAGATAATTGAAGGTACTTAAGTCCCTGGTGGCATAGTGAGTTAAGTGCTATGTCTGCTAACCAAAAAGTCGGCAGTTCAAATCTGCCAGGCACTCCTTGGAAACGCAATGGGGCAGTTCTACTCTGACCTCTAGGGTCACTATGAGTCGGATGGCAGTGGGTCTGGTCTTTGGTTTAGTAGCTCTAAGAGTTGACACAATCAAAAATAACTGGACCCAAGGTCAGGACAGATCAGCGGTTTCCAGGGACTCGGGTCAGAGGGAAGAGTTGACTACAAAGGAGAAGCATGAGAGATTTTGGGGGCAGGGGTTGATGAAACTGTCAGATTTGACTGTTGTGGTAGTTACATTACTATATGTGTTTGTTAATCCTAAGAATTGTGAACTGAAAGAGTGTAGTTTAAGCAAACCAAACCAATTGCACTGCTATCAAGTTGATTCTGACTCATAATGACCCTGCAGACAGAGTAGAACTGTTCAAT
The DNA here is from genome assembly GCA_028571685.1 of Heterohyrax brucei. Lineage (NCBI taxonomy): Eukaryota > Metazoa > Chordata > Mammalia > Hyracoidea > Procaviidae > Heterohyrax > Heterohyrax brucei. The sequence continues at coordinate 141,288,783 of CM053166.1, forward strand.
AGAGCTTTGAAGGAGTGCCTGGTGGGTTTGAACTGCTGACCTTCTGGTTAGCAGCTGGAGCACTTAACCCCACCAGGGTTTCTTGTAAGTAAATTAAATACATTTTTTAAAAGCTGTAAAAAGTATCTCAGACACTGTGATGGATTGGATATAGACAGGAAGAGGGAGTTGTCATGGATAACTTCTGTGTTTCTAATATGTGTAACTGGTTGGAAGGTGCTACTAGTCATTGAGGTCAGAAACAGTGGAGAAGGAAAATAATGATGTGTGTAATAAGGTTACAGATTATGCCATGTTGATTTTTTTTAATTACGATTGAGTGAAAATATACAATCACATATGAATTTGCATATCCACCAATGAGCAGCCCCCACTGCTCTCTCTGCCTAGTGACAGCACATACTTCCTCTCCGTTCTGTACATGTCATATCCTCCTAACAATCTCCTATCCCCTCCTCTCCATCCTTTCCCCTGTGTCCAGTAAGAGGTCAGCCAGATGACATCCTATAGGTGCACAGAACCATAAAGTGCATACATGATATGGTCACTCTGTGTGACCAAGTCCAATCCATTTCTGTCCGAAGAGTTGACCTCCATTATGATTTATGAATGGGGGCATGATCAGGGCCAGAAGCTGTGCTCCCAGGGGAACCCTGAGGCCCCTGGACCATCAAACTGCTATCTTTTAGTGGAGGTCTCTTGGTGCATTCCTTCTTATATTCATGTTGCCAGTGAGACTCAACTTCGTGAGCCCCATCATGGCTATCACTGGTTATGGCCGGGCGTCATCCGGTCCTTCTGGTCGTATGTTGATGCAGTCACCCACTCACATGGGTCTCTCTGTCTTCTGGGTTCTCTTTGCCCCATGTCATATTGGTCCATGGAGATCATCTGTTTCTGCTGAGTTGGGACCGTTTGGTTTACACCACATGGCAGCTTGGTAACTTTTAAGACCCCAGAATCCACTCACCAATTTGGGGTGCAGAAGTCTCTCTTAGAAAATGCTAGTTATGCCATTTGGCCTTGATGTCCCTTGGGAGCATGGACCCCAGACCCCCAACCCAGCTACTCTGTCTGTTTTAGCCAGCTAGGGCTGCTCTAACTGAACTACCACAGAGTGGATGGCTTTAACAAAGGAAGGTTTATTCTTACACAGTCCGGAAGGCTACAAGTCCATATTCAGGGTGTCTGCTCCAGGGGAAGGCTCTTTACAGTGGAGCAAGGAGGTAATCTTTGAAGGGATTTACAGTCCCATCCTAATCCTTTAACATACAGCACAGGAAAATCACAAAATGGAGCACAATCATAGAATACTGGGAATCATGGCCCAGCCACATGGCTACACGTATTTTTGGGGGGACACAATTCAATCCACGAGACTGTCTTTGCAATACTGGGTCAAGATGGGAGGAGTAGTCATGTTATGTTGAAGTTCAATTAAAATTGATCTTCTTTCTAATGTGTGCTGTCACAGATTTCACTCAATCAACTTTCTATCAGCTATCTAATCAATATCCCATCCTCTCTCTCCCTCCCTCCTCACCCTTGCAGCCCTCAAACAGCCTTGTCTTTCATGCAAGAGCATGTTTTTAAGTTCTTATAGTAGGGGTCTCATACAATGTTTGTCATTTTGCTGCTGACTACTTTCTCTCAACATAATGTCCTCCAGTTGAAACCAGGTTATAAGATGCTTCCTAAAATCATCATTGTTCTTTATCATTGCACAGTGTTCCATTGAGTATATATGCCATAGTTTACCTATCCATTCCTCTGTTGTTGAGCATCTGGGTTGATTCCATCCTTCTGTTATTGTGGACTGTGCTGCAATAAACATTCTTCTGCATGTATCAGTAGGTGTGAATGGCTTTGATTCTGTATGGCATATTCCAAGCAGTGGAATTACTGGGTCAAATGGTATGTCTATTTCCAGCTTTTTAAGGGAGCACCAGACTGCTTTCCAAAGAGACTGCACCATTTTGCAATCCCACCAACAGTGTACAAGAATTCCAGTGTCACCACAGCCTCTCCAGCATTTGTTGTTTTGTGTTTTTTGGATCATGGCCAACCTTGTTGGGGTGAGATGGTATATCTCATTGTAGTTTTGATTTGAATTTCTTTAATAGCTGATGATTGTGAGCATGTCCTCATGTGTATTTTGGCTGCCTGGATCTCCTCTTCAGAGAAGTATCTGTCTGTCTCTTTTGCCCATCACTTAACTGGATGATTAATCTTTTTCTTATTGATACTTTGTAGTACCTCATATATTGTGGATATCAGGTGTCAGTTTGACATATAGTTGCCAAATATTTTTTCCCATTCTGTAGGTGGTCTTTTAATTCTATTGATAAAGTCTTAGGATGAGCAAAAGTGCTTGATTGTTAGTAGTTCCTAATTATCTATTTTCTCTTCTGTTGTTTGTGGTTTGTTAGATTTTGAAGTCTGTCTATGTTGTGTATTAAAACTTCCATTGTTAATTCTACTTTTTCTTGGATGAGCTTTATCATTTTAGATTTGATATTTAGGTCTTTTATCCAGTTTGAGTTGGTTTTTGTATAAGGAGTGAGACATAGGTCTTGTTTCAATTTATTGCAGATGGATATCCAATTTTGCCAGCACCATTTGTTGAAGAGATTATTTTTACCCCAGCTTAATGTCTTAGGGGATTTTTCAAATATCAACTGTTCATAGGAAGATGGCGCCATCTCTGGGGTCTCAATTGTGTTTCATTGATTAATCTGTCTTTTTTTGTACCAGTACCAGGCTGTTTTGATAACTGTGGCAGTGTAATAGGTTCTAAAGTCGGAAGTGAGAGGCCTCCCAGTGTGTTCTTCTTCAGTAGTGCTTTGCTTATCAGGGCTTCTTCCCTTTCCAAACAAAGCTGGTGATTTGTTTCTTCATTTCATTAAAAAATATCCTTGGAATTTGTATTGGGATTGCATTATATAAGTACATTGCTTCAGGTAAAATAGACATTTTCCCAATGTTAAGTCTTCCTATCCATGAGCAGGGTAGGTTTCTCCATTTCTCTAAGTCTCTCTTAGTTTCTTGTAGTAAGGTCTTGTAGTTCTCTTTGTAAAGCTCTGTTATTTCTCTGGTTATTTTATTCTTGGGTATTTTATCTTCTTGGGGGCTATAGTAAATGGTATTGATGTGGTGATTTCTTCTTTAATGATATCATTGTTGGTATAAAGGAATCCTACTGATTTACTTATGTTTATCTTGTATCCTGAGACTTTGGTGAACTCTTCTATCAATTTGAGTAGCTTACTTATGGATTCTTTAGGATTCTCTGTGTATACAATCATATTGTCTGCAAATAGGGAGATTTTTACTTCCCCTTTGCTGATACAGGTGCCCTTTATTTGTTGGTCTTGTCTAATTGCTCTGGCCAGAACTTCTGGTACAACGTTTAATGCCAAGCCAAGTGCCGTCGAGTCGGAGGTAAAAGTGGGCATTCTGGTCTAGTTCCCGTTCTCAAGGGGAATTGTTTCAGTCTCTCTCCATTCAGGATGACGTAGGCAGTTGGCTTTGTATAAATGACCCTTACTGCGTTGAGGAATTTGCCATCTATTCCTATTTTGCTGAGAGTTTTTAGCATGAGTGGGTGTCAAAAGCTTTTTCTGCATCAATAGACAAAATCAGGTGATTCTTGCCTTTTGTGTTATTTATGTGGTTGATCACATTAACTGTTTTTCTGATATTGAAAAAGCCTTGCATCCCTGGTATGAATCCAACTTGGTTGTAATTATTTTTTCTAAGGTGAGTTTCTTGTAGGCAACGTATGGATTTGCCATGTCTTTTGATCCAAGATGCCACTTGTTGTCCCTTTACTGGAGTGTTCAGTCCATTCACATTCAATGTAACTATTGATAATTGTGTGTTTAGTGCTGCCATTATGATATTTTTGTGTTGATGTTCTCTCTGTTCTTATTATTCTGTTCTGGGACATTCTTCTTTATGAGTTGACTTTTCACCTTTTTCAGTGTTGGTCTTGTGATTGTTGAGACTCCTGTATTACATTTCTTCATTTGATATGTTGCATCTTTATTGTGCTTTGTAGCTCCCACTGTGATCTCCCTTAATAGTCTATGTTTAAACCCAATTTTAACGACTACAAGTCTTATTAACTTCCTCTCCATCTGGAAGGACTATAACGACTGTAGTACATCCCTTTTTTTAATATGATGACATCATAGTTTTTATGATATAATCACTGGATCACTTCTTTTAATATTACAGCTTTGATTGAGTTTAGAGCCTTCTCTAACTGAGTAAGTTTCTGGATGATGTGTTCTGTGTTTCCTCCTAAAATATAAAATAGACGGTTTTGTTCTTCTAAGCCAAGAGCTTCTTTCAGTATTTCTTTTAGCTTTGTTTCAGTTTTTACAAAGTCTCTGAGTTTCTATATATCTATGGATGTCTTGATTTCATTTTCATATTTGAAAGGTAGTTTTGCAAGATATATAATTCTTGGTTGGAAGTTCTTCTCCTTCAAGGCTCTGAGTGTGTCATCCATTGTCTCTGTGCCAGCATCATTTCTTCTGAGAAATCCGACAAAAGTCTACAGGGTTTCCCTCTGAATGTTAGCTTTGCTTGGAGTCTTGCTGCCTTTAAGAGTTTCTGCTTGTGTTTCATTTTGTTAAGCTTGATTATAATATGTCCCTTGAGTCTTTCTTTTGGGATCTATGTTGAGTGGCATTCGATATGCATCTTGGACATCTATATTTTCTTCTTTCATAATTTCTGGGAAGTTTTCTGTCAGCAGCTCAGCCACAATACTGTCTGTGTTCTCAGGTGTCTAACGATGTTCAGGAACTCCAGTTAATTGTAGATTGTTCCTCTTAATAGAGTTCTACATGCTTCTTAATGCTTCTTCATTTTTCTTAGTTCTTTTTTCTGATTTCTCCTTATAGATGTTGGAGTCAGTAACTCTGTCTTCCAAGTCAGAAGGTCTCTTTTCCATTTGTTGTATTCTGTTTTCTTGACTTTTGATTGAAGTTTCTATGTCTTTGATTTTGTTCTTGATCTGTTGTATTTCAGAGTACTGGTGTTCCATGAGATCAAACAGCTTGCTTAAGTTTTCATTTTGCTCTGCTACATTTTGTATGAGGTCTAGGAGGGCTTTCTATATAATCCTTTTGTATTCACCTTCTGATAGTTTCAGAAAGGTTCTTCATCTTGGAAGTTCTTTGGATCTTCCTTTGTGGGCCTCCTGAAGCCATAGGAGAGTTATTCCTAATATTCTGGTCCAAATTTTGTTGCTTTTTAGGCATCTGGAGGTTGTTTTGTTTCTCCAGTATTACCTTAATGGGATCTAAAGCTCAGTCTGAAGAGGAAGTTGATCGCCAGACACCTCTATGTACTCCACTGACTGGGCTCAGTGGATTCTCTGGGATAGCAGGCTCCACCTCCTGATTGACAAAGACACAGCCCCACTTATAGAGCCACTGTGGAGCCATCAACTGACCCTATAATGTGAGACAGTAAAGCCTGGAGGAGATGCCATCTGGATGCACTGCAGTTATTTCTCTATTGAAAGGTAAAAGGTATCTGACAGCTTCCAAAATAAGTCAGGCTTTCAGGTGTGCTACTCCCTCTTCCCAGCTGGCAAAGTAAGTACCTCTATATCAAAGACTGCTTTACTGCCAGAAAAGCACTCTCCAGGCAGGCACTGCCTCCCAGCCTGGGAATTAGGTCCAGCTGAGGCCTCCATATAGGAAACTCCACTTCCTAGTGAATCAAGATGACATCCTGCACAAGCTTCCCCACCTGCCTTGGATAAGGCTATTCAATGGCAGAGATGTGGAGATTCTGAGAGGGGGAGGTCAGAGGTGCCGAGTTGCACAGATTCCAAGGCTAGGCTCTCAAAATGTGACTACTCTGCTCTGCAATCTCATCAGCAGTGTGTCTGAGCCTTGCTGTCAGTCAAAGTTTAGCCTCTCTTGCCAGCCAAACTTTAGCCCCTTCTGCCAGCTAAACTTTAGCCCCTTCTGCCAGCTAAGATAGAGGAAAAAAAAGGTTAAAACAGGGACTTACCTTTAGTCTATGAGAGCTGACACTCATCAAGGGCTGGGGTCCATGAAAGAGAAGAAGTTTTCTGTTCAGTGGTATGTAGACCAAATAGACAGCCCTATGCCACATCCTAGGGCTCACTAGGTGTCCAGAAGGCTCATTTAATTATCAGTTCAGGCCTTGGTTTCCAGAGGGATTTAGGGAGACATGTGTTTAGTCTGATAACTTGACTCTGCCCTCATCATGTTGATTTTATGTTGTGATTGAAAAATGAAGCACAGATACCAAGTCAGTTATTGGATGTAAATGTTTGGAGCTCAGAGAGGAGGTCTGGGCTAAAGAAATACATTTGAGGGTTATTTGCACATAAGCAATAATGAAAGTAGCAGACCCAGTGGGATTGGTTTTCCTAGGGAGTGAGTGTAGACTGAGAGGTTGTCCCTAGGGGATATGCATGGTTAATGTGCAAATTGGTGGAGGTTGGAACCCACACAGAAACACCTCAGAAGCAAGGCCTAAAAACCTGCTTCTTAAAAATATACCACTGAAAACCCTGTGGAGCACAGTTCTACTCTGACATACATGGGTAGTTATGAATTGGAATTGGCTTGATGGCAATTGGACTATTATTATTATCCCTATTTTATAGAAAATTTAAAAAACACAGGAAGATTAGGTGATTTGACAAAATTCATACAGCTGGTCAGTGGTAGAGCTGGAATTAAAACACGGCAGTCTGGCTCTTACTTGCAAAAGGACACACATAGGTATAGGTAGGCTTTTATATTTGTAATCAAGAAGGGAAAAACATTTATGTCTAATAGCTTCAATTTTGACTGTAATCTGAAAGTAAGGTAGGAGAATGGATTAGAGTGGTGGAAATTTGAGGGGAATGGAGAAAGTTTCAAGAAATTTGTGGAAAGTAAGAAAGAGAATTGATCAAAGACATGAATTAGGAATGCAGAGCGATATTGACAAAACACGTATGAGATTGGTGGTTATAATTCAGAAAACACTGGTCCTGCTCTTCCTCTTATGTAACTTTGTCCAACAGTTACTGATAACTCTGATGAAGGCTTGGTAAATGTAGATAACAGAGTTCATCCCGGATTGAGATTTTGCTAGACGGATCCAGTGAAATGAGAGCGAGACAAAGGAGTTTACAATGTTGACAAGAGTTATTTAAAGAATAGACTGAGGCACCTGAACTGGATAAAAGGGAGGTAAAGAAAAGCTATCTTACAGATCTTGATGGAGTCAAAGAATGGTTGTAGTAGAAGTATTTCAACATGCAAACTGGAAAAAGAACACATTATAGCCAGAGGAAACCCTGGTGGCATGTTGGTTAAGTATTTGACTGTTAACCAAAAGGCTGGTAGTTTGAACCCACCAGCAGCTCCAAGGGAGAAATGACCTGATAATCTGCTCCTATTTTCTCCTATAGGTTGCTATGATCTGGAATTTACTTGAGAATACACCACCACAACATCGCTAGAGAACAAGATGCTCAAATTAGTGATATGGTAAGTGTCTTCGTTATCTAGTGCTGCTATAACAGAAATACCACAAGTGGATGCCTTCAACAAGAGGAAATTTATCCTCTCACTGCTGAATAGACTGGAAGTCCAAATTCAGACAGCTGGCTCCAGAGGAAGGCTTTCTCTCTCTGTAGGTTCTGCAGGAAGGTCCTTGTGATGCAGCAGCCTTCCTTTGGTCTGGGAGCATCTAAATGCAGGAAACCCTAGCCCAAAGGACATGCTCTGCTCCTGGTACTACTTTTTTCGTGGCATGAGGTCCCCAATTATCTGCTTACTACCCTTTCCACTTTATCTCTTGAGAGATAGAAGGTAGAGCAGCCCACAGCCCAGGAAATCTCCTTTTAGATTGGATTAGGGACATTAACTGAGCAAGGGTGTTAACAATCCTGCTCTAATCCTCTTTAACATGATCCATTCTTGCTCTATTAATCACAAGCAGAGATTAGGATTTAAAACACTGGAAAATCACAAAATGTAAGAAAACCACACAATATTGAAATCACGGCTCAGCCAAATTGGTACAAACAGTTTTTTTGGGGGGGGGGTGGGTGGGTATAATTCAATCCATGACGGAAAATGGAGCAGTTTTAGGGATTTTAGAGATGGGTGGCTAGGACAAGGTGTAGATGAAGCTCATTGGTAATGAGATGATCAAGGGCTAAGAAACCAGAAGATTGAATGAGTCATCTACATGCATACTGAAGTCAACAAATATGATGATATGGCTTGGGATACGGAAAAAGATGCCAAGGCTTGATAAATGAAGGAGGGGTTGAAGCTACGGAAGAACGGAGAGAAGCTGGTAGAGTCAGATGACGTAAGCCAAAAAGGAGGTTTACAAGAGTAAAGAGGACTAGAAATAGCAATGGGGTACTTGTGATGTGAGAAAATAATCAGTCATCATTTGAGAGTGCTGTAGGGGAAGCAGTGCCCTCATTCTAAGATTTACTTCAGTTCTTGTGGACTTAAGGCTACTCCTTGTTTTTCCCCTTCCCTAATTATTTTCATGTATTGACCAGGGTGGTTTGTGTGTGTGTGTGTGTGTGTGTGTTCCATATTAAATGAGACTAATTGAGACGCTTGTAGAGAAACGCTAGGTCAGATGATAGACTCTCAGGCTGATAAGAAAGTGTCTTCTCAAGTGTTGCCCAGCAGCTCTCACTGGGACTCTATCTGGTTCCAGCAGAGTAAGAAAGTTTTCAAAACTAATCCCCTCTAAAAGGCCTGGAGGTCCTGCAGCAATCCTCTACCAGCCGGGAGATGTCAGAGAGCTCAGTGAGAGCTCTGTGAATGGCTAGGAGCAGAACTGGGCCTGCTGTGTGTGTCTCACACAAAGCAGTGTCTTGAAGGGCTCAGTCAGCAATTGCCTTCAGTGCAGTTGCCTCAGATACATTGTTGGAGAGTTAAACTCTTGAGAAGTTCGAGTATTTCCCCAGTTTGGCTGTAGGAAATGAAATCCTCTTATCTTTGGAAAGGCCATCATGATTCTGTTCTTAGGGTGATGGATCATGAGTGGGAGAGAGAGAAAGAGAGAGAGAGAGAGAAGACAGAAGAGACAGACAGGGAAAGACAGAGAGAAGAAGAGAGAGAGAAAAGGAGAGAGAGAGAAGGAGAATGAGTGACAGCAAGTGCTCACCCACATGCCATTCAAGCAACAGCCCTGCTGCATTTAGTCTCCTTCACACTAAACAAGTGCCAAGCCTTGCATTGTAGCTACAGCTCATCTCCTTAATCCAGTCATCATTTGAGCTTTCCTGGTTTAATTAGTTCCGGAGATTTGGTAATAACAATCTTGCCTCAGAACCCAAGCAGAGAGGTGCTGTGTTAAGCCCTGGGCAAGCAGGGAGCCAGGGCACTCCTCCATTATATTCTGCATCAAAGCAAAATGATGTCCTACTGAGGCTATCTTTGAAATATTTTTTAAATCTTTCTCCCTCGCTCTGTGCCTACTTTTGCTTTCATTGTTGTTGCTGTTAGGTGCTTTGAGTCAGTTCCAACTCATCGTGACTCTATGAACCACGGAATGAAATACGTCCTGGTACTGCCCCACAGTCTAGACTTCCATTTCTTCTGTAAAATGGGAGTTATGATAATAGGCCTATGGATGTATAGTAGTTAGTGTGATAGCTTGATAAATGTTTAGGCAGTATTGTCTCTTATTACCATTACTTCATTCAATAATTTTTTAAAAAATTTTCTGAGAAGGATTCTTTTCTAAATGAAATTGTATTTTTTTTTATTGTGCTTTAAGTGAAAGCTTACAATTCAAGTCAGTTTATCACGCAAAAACTTATATACACTTTGTTATGTGACCCTGGCTGCTCTCCCCATACTGTGACAGCACACTCCTCCGCTCCACCCTGTATTTCCTGTGTCCACTCAACCAACTCCTTTCACCCTCTACTTTCTCATCTCGCCTCCTGACAGAAGCTGCCCAGTTAGTCTTTGTATGTACTTAAGCCAATAAGCACACTCTTAACCAGTATCACTTTATGTCTTACAGACCAATTCAATCTTTATCTTAAAAGTTGGCTTTGAGAATGGTTTCCTTTCTGGGCTAACAGAGATTCTAGGGGCCATGTCTTCTCGGGGATGCTCCAGTCTGTCAGACCATCAATCTAGTCTTAAAGATTTTTATGAGGGGAGGGAGGGAGGGAGGGAGAGGGCTGGCTATAGATTAGATAGTTGATAGAAATTTGGTTGGGTGAAATCAATGACAGCACACATTAGAAAGAAGATCAATTTAACTGAACTTCAGCATAACATGACTACTCTTCCAATCTTAACCCAATACTGCAAGGACAGAGTAGCAGGGGAGGGGGTCCAGGGACCATGCTCTCAGGGGAATAGAGGCCAATTGGCACAACTGGCATATTGCTAAGAGAGCCTTCTGCACCCCATATTGGTGAGTGGCATCTGGGGTCTTAAAAGCTAGCAAGTTGCCATCTGAGGTACACCAAATTGTCCCATCTCAGCAGGAACAGGTGATCACCAGGGACAAAAGCGACATGGGGGAAAGAGAACCCAGAAGACAGAAAGACCCACGTGAATGAGTGACTACATTAACACGTGACCAGAAGAACCAGATGGTGCCTGGCTATCATCAGTGACTGCCATGATGGGGCTCACAAAGTTGAGTCTCAGTGGCAACAAGAGAATAAAAAAGGGTGCACTTTGGGAACTCCAATAAAAGACTCATTTGATGGTCTGAAGGCCTTGGGGTTCTGCTGGGAGCATGGCCCTTGAACCGGATGCTACCCCTGTCCATAAATCTTACTGAGGTCAATGCCTCGGACAGGAATAGGTTTGACTTGGTGACACAGAGTGACCATATTGTGTGTGCACTTTATGGTTCTGTGCATCTATAGGATGTCATCCTGCTGGCCTCTTACTAGAGGGGACTGGAGAGGATGAAGAGGAGGGGACAGGAGATTATTAAGAGGATATGACATGTATAGAATGGAAAGCAGGAGTGTGCTGTCACTGGGCAAGGAGAGCGGTACGAGCTGCACATAGGCGGTCATGTGAATTTAAACTGGATTGTATACTTCCAGTCAATCACAGTAAATAATAAAATAAAAAAATAAAAAAGTAAATAAATAAAGATTTTTATGAGAAAGATTTTTAAAAATATTTGTTAGAATTGAGTTAGCTTCTAGTCTTGTTAACAGCTTACTATGAAGAAATGTTACTGTTAGTTATGATCAAGTTGATTCTGACTCATGCGGGCCCCATGTGTTACTGAGTAGAATTATTCTGTATAGCATCTCCTTGGCTGTAATCTTAAAGGAAGCAGATTGCCAGGACTTTTCTTCTGTGGTACCTCTGGGTGGGTTTGAATTGCCAACCTTAGTTCAGCAAACATAAACTTTTCTGGCATCCAAACAGTTAAGTAATGACTACTAGCCAAAAAGTTGTCAAGTCAGACCCGTTCAGAAGTTCCTCAGAAGAAAGGCCTGGTAATTACTTCCCAATAAAGTCACAGCCTTGAAAATCCTGTAAAGCTCACTTCTGCTCTGCAACACATGAGGTCACCATGAGTCTGAATCATCTTAATGACAACTTTTTATTTTTTTTAGTGAGAGTTCCACAGGAGGCATGCAGTCTGCAGCTGAAAATAAAGGATCGTGTTGCAATTCACCTATTTTTCCCATAATGCTATCTAATAGATACCTGATCAGATTATGTTTGTGTGATTAGGAAACCTACAAAAATCAGAGATGCCTATCTTCTAGCTTTTCAAATTGAGAACTATACATTTTATTATCAAGCAGTTAAATTTGTCATTCAAAATAAATGTAACTCTGAAGGAGCACTAGGAGAACTTGCTTAGCAGACAGTTCATTCCAGAGGATGAGCAGACACTTTGCTCAGAATGATCAATGGCCCTTTGGGAGGTAAGCACATGTGACACCCATGAGACTCTTGGTTAAATGTGGAATGACTGCGGGATGGTGCCTGACCCACATCTTCACCTCTTTTTGCATGTTGTTGTTGTGTGCTGTCAAATCAGTTTCATCTCATAGCGACCCTATAGGACTGAGTAGAACTGCCCCAGAGGCTTTCCTAGGATGAAATTTTTACAGGAGCAGATTGCCAGGTTTTCTTGTCTGTGTAGCAGGTGGTATGATCAAACTGCCAACCTTTCAGTTAGTAGCCAAGTGCTTAGCATTGTGACACCAGAGGTCCTTTCATTTTGCTTATTACATAGTAATTAATAAAAAAAAAAAAAAAGAAAACTGAAAGGGTCATGCTGTTATTGTCTTTTTTCTATTGTGATTGGGTGAAAGTTTACAATACAATTCAAATTTGCATGCCTGCCTGCCTGCAGCTCCCTCTGCTCTCCCTGCCTGCTGGCAGCACAATCCTCCTTTCTGTTCCATACATGTCATATCCTCTTAACAATCTCCTGTCCCCTTCTCTCCATCCTCTCCACTCCCCTGTAGTAAGAGGCTAGTAGGATGACATCCCATAGATGAATAGAACCATAAAATGAGTACCCAGTATGGCCACCCTGTGTCCCCAAGTCCAATCCATTCCTATGCAAAGAGTTGACCTCACTAATCATCTATGATCAGCGGCAGCATCAGGTCTAGGAGCCGTGCTCCTGGGAGAACTCCCAGGCCTTTGGACCATCAGTCGCAGTCTTTCAGTGCAGTTCTTCGTTTGCACCCCCTTTGTCTTACTGTTGGTTGCCTCAAGTCAATTCCAGCTAATAGCAACTCCATTTTTTTGACAGAATAGAATCACCCCATAGGGCTTTCTTGGCTATAATCATCCATTGGAATCCATAGCCACCTTTTGGAAAATCTATGGGGCAGTTCTACTGTGTTGCATAGGGTTGCTGTAGGGTCACTATGAGTCAGAATCAATTCAACCGCAGTGAGTTTTTTTTTAATCTTTATGGATGCAGATTGCCAGATTTTCTCACAACAGAGATACCAGGTGGGCAGGCTTAAATTGCCAGGCTTTTGGTTAGCAGCAGAGTGGTAACAATCATGCCACCTTCATTCCCCAAAAGGGTCATAATGGTTTGGTTTTAGGTTGCATCAAAATGGTTGAGGCAGACAGTATCAAAATATCATTTCCTATCTCTCTCATCAAATCCTATCATTGAGTCAAGGACCAGGGCAGGTAGTTAGCAAAAGTATAAGGTCAGTATTTTGTCTCTTTTCCTTCTTTTCTATCCTTTTCTTTTAGGTACTGTGCTGTACTCCCTGGCACTCTTGAGTGGTGTTCTCTCCATGTTGCCCTCCCTAAAGGTGCCTTATAGGCGGCCTTTCTCTTTCATACCCCCCAAAACTAAACAGTTCTTCTTAGAGTTGGTTCAGTTTGGTATAGTAATGCATGCAGTGTTGTCAGCTGGTAGCTTTTTAAAAAATACGTATTTTTTATAAAAAATAAAAGAAAGAAAGATTTCATTATCCTGATAGGGTTTCCAAAGAGTGGCTGATGGATTAGAACTGCTGACCTTTTGGTTAGCAGGCGAGCTCCTAACCAATGTGTCACAAGGGTTCCTACAGAAGTTCAAGAAACAGAGAAAATGCTATAAGAGCATGTAAGGGTGACCTCAGCCTGATCTGTAGGGACAGGTGAGGTCTGCCCGGGGAAAGGATATATTGAGCATAAACTGGAAGGAAGAACATTAGTTGGATGAAGGAGTAAGGGTGAAAGGCATTCCAAGTAGTGGCAAAAGCATGTGCAAAGGTCTGGAGGTGGGAAGAAACTTGACACTTGCAAGGAACCAAAGGTGGGCAATGTGGCTGTGGCATATAAATGAAGCTGGTAAGGCAGACAGGAGCCAGATGATTTAAAGCCTTATAGGCCACGTAAGGATTTCTGATTTTACCTTAAAAGCAGTGGGAAGTCATTAAAAAGTTTAAACAGTAGAATAATGTGATTGGATTTGCATAGTGAACAGGTGACTATACCTTTCCTGGGTTCAGCCAGAGCTGGGCCTATCTTACCTGACCCCTTATTCAGTTATCTTTCTATTCGAATATGGTCCTTGTTTACAAGGCAATCCAAAAGACAGCTGTTTGATTCTGGAAATATGTCCCTTTAAGTCTTTTACATTTTCCTATTGGGCTTATGTCCCCAAACCACTGTTGTTGTTGGAGGTGACATACCAAGCCTCTAAGCTCAAATAGTGGAAGCTATTAGATTGAGCCTTCATCCTATGGACTGGATAACAAAATGCCTTGCTAGGCGTTTTTCATTCTGAACTGGTTGCATTAGATTGCCACCTAAATTCAGTGCTGAGAACACTGTCAATACTATTCCTCTTGGCTTTGGGGCTGAATAACGCATCAAAATCGGTAATAGAATGATTTAGTGCTCTTTAGGGTGGTTACATTTCATGGAAGCAGCTTAAATAGAATTAATTGTGGGCTAATTAAAGTGCTCCCTGTTTCTCTCTCAAGCTCCCCCTTGGGCATTGCCTGCAGTAAGTTGTAGAAGTCACAGAAAACTGTAAATCATGCCTCAGCTTAAAGAAAAATGGATTGCTTTCCTAATACTTACTGAACACTTAAAACAGGTGTTTAAATCTCTACAAGTTTTAGATAACTGAAATTGTCAATTTGTGCCCTTTGAACAGGAACATGAGTAGGGATCAGAGGTATAAATAGTACCATGCTGAAGTGATTCATCTTGTGGTTTCAAGTTTATTACTGTAATAAATGTTGGCCCCAGGCAAAATAACAAAGTAGCGAAATTTTTATTTGTTACCTTTTCCAATCCCAGTATTCCAGGCCTTCGTGCTGCCTTATGGCTTCCCAGTACCTCCTAGTAGGACTCATCCAGTGACAACTCTTTCCTCTGCCATCAAAAGTTATCTTTCCTATATTACATTTTCTCAAGGCTTCGCTAGATGTGTTAGTTAAGGTAAAGTAACTTCAGTAACAGGCAAGCTCCCAAATCTCTGAGGCTTAACACAATAACTAAAAACCCATTGCTATCAAGTGGATTCCAACTCTCAGCAATCCTATAATAGGACAGAGCAGAACTGTCTCATAGGGTTTTCAAGGGGCAGCTGGTGGATATGAACTGCTGATCTTTTGGTTAGCTGTGGTACCTCTTAACCACTATATCACCAGGGTTTCCCTTAACACAATGACCCGCTGCTGTCAAGTTGATTCTAAATCATAGCAACCCTATAGACAGAGGAGAACTGTACCATAGAGTTTCCAAGGAGCAGCTGGTAGATTTGAATGGCTGACCTTTTGGTTAGCAGACATAGTACTTAAACACTACACCACCAGGGTTTCCCTTAATACAAGAGTAGTTGTTTTTTCGTGCACAGAAATCCAAAATGGATGTTCTTGATTGGCTGGCGGCTCATCTCTAGGGACTCAGGCTATTTTCATCCTGAGGGTCTATCATGCCCAGTTCATCTATTCCAGGGTTGAGAGGAGCTCTAGTATCTCAGTGGTTAAAGCACTTGGCTAAGTGAAAGGGCTGTGATTCAAACCCACCAGTTGCTCCATGGAACAAAGATGTAGTAGTCTGCTTCCTTAAAGATTTACCACTTAGAAAACCTATGGAGCAGTTATACTCAGTCTTGCTATGAGCCAGAATTGGTTTGAAAGCAATGCTTATCTGCATCAAGCTGGCAGAAGAAAGGGCATAGAGAATCATGTGTGTGACAGTTGTATGGGCCAGGCCTGGAAGTGTAGCTTCTACTCATAGTCTGTGGTCATACGATAGTGCAAATGAGGCTAGAGAATAGACCTTAGTTCTGTGTCTAAGATACAGAGGACATGAGTTTGAGTGATAGTCTCTGCTACTCTTGATGACTAAAGCAAATCTGATAAACAAGTTTGCACAGTAAGAGTTTGGCGGCTTCCTTCTTTTGTATTTGCACTTCAAATACAACTTTCTGGGATAAAAAAGTACAGAATTGGAAAAATGATTGGTGTATGAATTAGGGGGCCACTTTTATTTCTTTGCCTTTCAGTTACTTGTCAAATATCATCTGTCCAAAGTTCTCCAAATCCTTTATAGATAACGACAGAATGAATACATCTGATATTCTACAGTGTTGTCTTTATCTTGCTATTTTGAGCTTCTCTTATTTCTTTCTGTCTCTCTCTTCTCTCTGTCTTTCACTGTCTCTGTCTCTCACACACTCAACCCCCCCCACAATGATGATGATGATTAAAAAGGTAATGAGAAGATTGTTTGGGAAATCTACCCCTTTAATTCAACTGGAATTTCTCCTGAGGACTGCTGTAATCACAACTCCAGTCTTTCTTGCCGTTGAAACCATTACTTAAATGGTCACTCATTAATTTATTACCATAATTTGTCCTAATAAGGAATAGGTGTTGTTTTAGTCATCTAGAGCTGCTGTAATAGAAATACCATGAGTGGATGGCTTTAGCAAAGAAAAGTTTATTTTTTATAGAGTTCAGTAGGCCACAAGTCCAAATTCAGGATGTCTGCTACAGGGGAAGACTTTTACTGTGTCAGCTCTGGAGGAAGTTTCTTGTGTTGCATCAGTCTTTGGTTAGGGAGCATCTTACTGCAGGAACTTCAGGTCTGAAGGACACACTGTGCTCCCAGTGCTGCTTTCTTGAAGGTGTGAGGTTCCCAGCTCTCTGCTTGTTTCCCTTGTTATCCTACAAGGGATAAAAGGATAAAATGTAGTACAAACCACACTCCAGGGAAACTCCTTTACAATGGAGCAGGGAGGTGACCTTTGGAAGGGATTTACAGTTCCACCATAATCCTCTTTAACATACAGCATAAGACAATCACAAAATGGAGGGTAATCACACAATGCTGGTAATCACAACTCAGCCAAATTTCTATACATATATTTTGGGGGACACAGCTTAAACCATGACAGATGTCTTAAGTTGTCTCAAAGCAGAGAGTCTTATGTACTCACATCACTAGGGTGCTGAGTGCAAAGAAATTTGGAGGACATCTACCTGACCAACTGACTGGAAGAGATACATATTTATACCAATTCCAAAGAAAGGTGATCCAGCTGAACGCAGGAATTATGAAACAATATCATTAGTGCCACATGCAAGTAAAATTTTGCACAAAATCATTCAAAAGTGACTGTAATGGTATATTGAAAAGAAACTGCCAGAAGTTCAAGCTGGATTCCAGAAGAGGATGTGGAACCAGGGATATCATGGTTGATGTTAGATGGATCTTGGCTGAAAGCAAAAAATACCTACATTTCATTGACTATGCAGAGGCATATAACTGTGTGGATCATAATAAATTATGGCTAACATTGAGGAGAATGGGAATTCCAGAACACCCAATTGTGCTCTTAAGGGATCTGTATATGAATCAAGAGGCAGCTGTGTGAACAGAACAAGGTGACACTTTAAAGTCAGGAAAGATGTGTGTCAGGGTTTCATCCTTTCACCATACCTTTTTAATCTGTATGATGAGCAAATAATCTGAGAAGCTGGATTATATGAAGAAGAGGCATCAGGATTGGAGGACGACTCATTAACAAACCTGTGTTACGTGGATGACACCACCTTACTGACGAAGATCAAGGACCACAGCCTTCAGTAGGGATTGCACCTCAACACCAAGAAAACAAAAATCCTCACAACTGGACCAGTAAGTAGCATCATGATAAATGGAGAAAGGTTTGAGGTTGTGAAGGGTTTCATTTCACTTGTGTCCACAGTCAATGCCCGTGGAAGCAGCAGTCACAAAATCAAGACGCATTGCATTGGGAAAATCTGCTGCCAAGGACCTATCCTTCAAATATTGAAAAGTAAAGATGTCACCTTGACCCAAACCATGGTATTTCGAATCGCATCTTATGCATGTGAAAGTTGGACAGTAAACAAAGAAGACAGAAGAAGAATTGATGCTTTTGAATTGTGGTGTTGGAGAAGAATGTTGAATGTACCATGGACTGTCAAGAGAACAAACAGATTTGCTCTGGAAGAAGTACAACCAGAGTGCTCCTTGAAAGCAAAGATGCATGACTGTGTCTTACATACTTTGAATGTGTTGTCAGGAAGGATCAGTCCCTGGAGAAGGACATCATGCTTGGTAGAGTTGGAAAGTCAGCAAAAAAAGAGCAAGACCTTCGACAAGATGAATTGACACAGTGACTGCAACAATTGGCATAAGCATAAAAACGATTGGGGATGTGGCACAAGACTGAACAATGTTTCGTTCTGTTATTCATAGGGTTGCTTTGAGTCAGAACTGACTTGATGGCACCTAACAACAACATCAAGGATGCTGAGAACCTTAATAAAAATAAAATAAATCTATAAGCTTTATTCAAGTCTTTATTTTTAACCAGTCAGTTGGTTACATTTACATGGTATTTTATTTCACAGCTTGGCATCCAGAAACTAGCTCTGACCTTTAAACTGTCCTTGCTTGGGGCTGAAAACTTTCTCATCCTGTACCAATGTCATAATATACAGATGCAGCAATGACTGTTACTAAGTCAATTTAGGACTAAAAGGGGTTTTTTAAACACTTGGAGACACACTTTTAGGAGCAAAGCTGTGATACTCCTGTTATTGAACTGGTGAAATTTTTTTTTTTTTTATTGTGACTGAGTGAAAGTGTACATTCCCGTATAAATTTACATGCCCACCTATAGGCAGCTTCCGTTGCTCTCCCTGCCTGGTGACAGCACACTATTCCTCTCTGCTCCACACATGTCTCATCTTCCCAATAGTTTCCTTTCCCCTCCTCTCCACCCACTCCCGTTACTCCAGCCGGAGCTCAGCAGGATGATATCCTGTAGATGTATAGAACCATAAAGCACATCCAGTATATGGTCACTCTGCATTGCCAAGTCCAATCCATTCGTGTCCGAAGAGTGGACCTTCGTTATGATTTATGGGCAAGGGCAGCATCAGGGTCAAGGGCCATGCTCCCAGGGGAACCCTGAAGTGGCTGGACCATCAACTGTGGTCTTTTAGTGGAGATCTCAGGTGCACCCCTTTTTATTCTTGTGTTGCCAGTGAGACTCGACTTTGCGAGCTCCTTCGCGGCTGTCACAGGTGGTGGCTGGGCACCATCCAGTTCTTCTGGTCTCAAGTCGATGTAGGCACCCACTCATGTGGGTCTCTCTGTCTTCTGGGTTGTCTTTTCCCCATGTCATTTTGGTTCTCAATGAGCATCTGTTCCTGCTGAGTTGGGACCATTTGCTGTGCCCTTGGATGGCAGCTAGGCAGGACCCCAGATGCCACTCACCAATGTGAGGTGCAGAGAGACCTCTTAGCAAAATGCTACTTGTACCAAGTGACCTCGATTTCGCCTAAGAGCATGATCCCTTCCCCCAACCAAATGCATCTGCTGAACTGGTGAAATTTCAAAAGCTTGACTCACTGAAGTGATTAGGTGATTTTAAGTTAGTTGCCCCATCTTTGATAATGTAGGCTTGCTATCTTCTCAGTTAAGCTCCTTCATGATATGACAACTCTCTTGTCTTATCCAGCTTTTGTCCCTTTTCCATTTATCAGGAGACTAAAGACATGAAAAATTCTATCCCATAATGCTACATCTGGTTTCAGTGCACTTGGGTATCTACTTTCTGTGAATCTCAGGGAAAACTCTATTCCAGATAGAGTGCTCAAATCTTTTTCTTTTTCGTCTCTCTCCTCCATGTAAATACCACTTCCTACCTCAACTTTCAATCAGTATCTGAAACTTAATTTTTTTTTTCTTTTTCCCCCAGACAGTAACACCTCTCCTAGTGTCTGGCATCAACAGTAACTTTGTAATACTGATTTACTAATTCCTATGTGCAGACTTCATATGGCCTCTGCTTCCAGGAAGCCTAGGTTCGTTGGTGGATAACATCATGGATAGATGGGCCTATTGAAAACTATTCCTTGGGCTTTATCAGTGTGAAACCCAGCCCATTTTAACATTAATGGCATAATCATTACAAGTGCAGTCTACAGTGTCAGATCGGCTGTGTTCCAACCTCAGTGCAGCCTGTTACCAGCTGTGTGACTTTGGGCAGCTTAACTAATTTTAAATAGCTTTATTCCCTCTCCCATAAAGGATGACGATAGAGCCTACCTCATGCATCATTGTGTGGATGATTCACATAACAAATGTAAAGCATGGAGCCCAACACAAAATAAATGTTCCATATATATAACATGCTTTATTGCAGATGGTACTTGTGAAATCCTTGACATACTAACTCTTGACCAGCGAAGTTCAGGGGACAAAAGTATATTGCCTCATAACGGTAGGGGAAGCTTCGTGATCTTACAACAAGGAGGAAACAGAAGAGGAGGAAACAGAAGGATTGTCTCCAGAAATCGGCCACTGTTATACGGTACAGGGAATTGACTCATTCCTCCTTGCAAGGGGCTGAGGTAGGCTCAGCTGAATACTAGCACCTGGACCCGAGGATGTGATTTGGGCCTTACAAGATTTTGTTTCCAAAGTGACAAAAAGTAATGGTCATGTCTTTATTGAGTACCAAAAACCAAAACCCATTTATTGAACCACAGAATGAGGGCAGAACCAGAAACAGGAGATGAAAGCAAAGGCTCTAAAGCAAAACAGACTTTGTTTGGGAAGCAAGAGAACAGGAGCAAAAATAGAGGCAAAGCTAGGGAGCCAAGCTGACCACCAGAAATAGAGCTGGAGTACCTGTCATGGATTGATTTGTGTGCCCTGCGCACCCTCCCCCCCAATGTGTGTAGCAATTTGGCTAGGCCATGATTTCTGGTATTGTATTATGTCCTTTGTAAACCCTACTTCTGTGATGTTAATGAGGGAAGAAAGGTGGCAGTTGTGTTGGTGCAGCAAGACTCAAGGTATGGAATTGCACTGTGCCTTGGGGCACCCTCTTGGGATATAAAGGAAAGGGAGGCAAGTGAAGAGTTGGGGAACTCATACCATCAGGAAAGAAGCAGTGCAGGGAGCAGAGCCAGGGTCCCCATGCCTCAAAAGCCCTCAGTCCAGGGGAAGTTTGACGACAAGGACCTTCCTTCAGGACAGCATTCTGCTGGAGCCGACACCATGAATTTGGCTTCATAGCCTACTGGACGGTGACATGAGAAAAATTTTATTTTTAAAGCCATCTGTTTATGGTTTTTCTGTTAGAGCAGTACTAGATAACTAAAACAGTACCCATGACTTATTTGTATGAGTTCATGGCCACATAGTATATGGGTTAGTGTTCTGGTCCAAATGTGTGTGGTTTGCGGTTGGTTCCATAACATTTTCCCAGCTGTGCCACAGCCCTTCCCCTTACGAGATATCTGGTCTTCCTCATAGTCCAGACCAAGGTTCTATTTTTGAAAAGGGTACAAAGGTCTGCTTGAAGAGCAGATGTGGTTTTTGTCAACGATGTCAAAACTCTCATAAATTAAGGATATCTTCTAGCTTCTTAGTTCCTTTAAGTGTCCCATATTGGATCTATAATTTTCAAATCAATTTCGAATTATATAAACATTTTCTCTTGAAGGGAAAATTGCTTATCAATCATGATGCAAAGTAGTTCTCCATTTTGCTTCATTTCATGTTTATTTAGTGTGATTTTTTTTTTTTGACTTGGAAAAGGGAGCAAAGCCTAGTACTACTAGTAAGAAATAATCACCCTCTTATTCTTGCTAACTCTGCTTTCATGATTTTTTGGGGGGTCCTTATCATGTCTCTTGTCAGTGTTTGTCTTCCTAGTTTGAAAAATCCTGTTTAGTTCCTTTATTTTCCAGCTACCTATTGCATTGATCAATCCTCAATCAACTAACAGTATCTTTTTTTTCTTAACTCCCTTTTCGTCCTCCCTTGGCACTGGTAATCAAGTAATCTACTTTTTTATACTGATGGATTTCCCTAGTTTAGATATTTCGTATAAGTGTGATCATATAATTTTTTCCCTTTTGTTTTTGGTTTATTTTACTTAGGATAATGCTTTCCAGGTTCATCTGTGTGATATTTTATCAAAACTTCAATTCTCCTTATGGCTGAGTGATATTGTGCATCAGATTTTGTTGATGGACACTTGGGTTGTTTCTACCACTTGGATATCATGAATAATGTTGCAGTGATCATTGGTGCATATGTGTTTCTTTTAGTTGCTGTCTTCAGTTCTTTTGGGTATATACCTAGAAGTTGAGTTACTAGGTCATATGGTATTTCTGTGTTTAAGTTTCAAGGAACATCCATACTGTTTTCCATGGTGACTGCACAATTTTACATTCCCACCAGCAATATGCAAGGCTTCCAGTTTCTCCACATCCTCACCAACACTTAAGTTTTCTGTATTTTGATAATAGCCATCCAATGGGGTATAAAGTACAGTCTTGTTATGATTCTGATTTGTATTTACCTAATAACTGATAAGGAAACCCTGGTGGCATAATGGTGAAGTGCTACAGCTGCTAACCAAAAGATCAGCAGTTCAAATTTGCCAGGCTGCTCTTTGGAAAGTCTATGGGGCTTTTCTACTCTGTCCTGTAGGGTTGTTATGAGTCAGAATTGACTTGACAGCAGTAGATTTAATAACTGATGAATTTTAACATTTTTATGTGCTTACTGGTCGTTTGTCTTCTTTGGAGAAAACGTCTTTTCAACTCTTTTGCCCATTACATTTTTTTTTGTTGTTGTTGATTTGTAGGAATTCTTTATGTATTTTGGACATTAAACCCTCATCTGATACATGATTCCCAAATATTTTCTCCTGTTATGTCAGTTGTGTCTTCATTTTCTTGATAAGCTTCCTTGATGAGTTAAAGGTTGCAATTTTTGTGAAGCTCACCTTGTTTTTTCTTTTGTTGCTCATGGTTTTGATGTCATATCTAAGGATCCCTCACCCTTTGAAAGAAGACCCAGAAACTTTACTATTATGTTTTCTTATATGAGTTTTATGGTTTTAGCTCTGACATTTAGGTTATTGATTCATTTTGAATTAACTTTTCTATATGGTGGAAAATATGAATCCAATTTCATTATTGTGCAGATGGCAATTCAGTTGTCCCAGTACTGTTTGTTGAAGATACTAGTCTTTTCCATTGAATAGACTTGGCAGTCATGATGGAATCAGTTGGCCATAGAAGTATGAGTTTATATCTTAGTCATCTGCCGCTGTAACAGAAATGTAGTGGATGGCTTTAACAAAGAGAAATTTATTTTCTGACAGAAATTAGGCCAAAAGTCCACATTTAGTACATTAGCTCCAGAGGAACCCTTTCTCTGTTGGTTTTGGGGGACTACCCTTGTTGTTAGTCTTCTCCTGGACTGGGAGCTTCTGAGGCACATGGATCCTGGGTCCAAGGGATGCTCTCTGCTCCCGGCACTGCTTCTTTCCTGATTGTATGAGGTCCCCAACTTTATGCTTGCTTGCCTTTCTTTTATATCCCAAGAGACTGCCTCAAAAGCACAGTACAGTCTTACAGATTGAGTCCTGCATCACAAACACAACCAGCACCAACCCTTCTTCATTAACATCACAGAGGCAGAATTTACAACATATAGGAACATTACACATGATACCAAGAATCATGACCTAGCCAAACTGCTATACACATTTTTTGGAGGACACAATTTCATCCATTATTGTTTATTTCTGGGTTCTAAATTCTATTTTCATTGGACTATATATCTATCCTTATACCATACTGTTTTCAATACTGTAAATTTATAGTACATTTAGAAATTTGGCTTGGCTTAGAAATTTGGGAGTGTGACTTCTCCTGGTGATTTTTTTTTTTGGCTCTTTAGGGTCTCTTATTAGTTTATATGAATTTGAGGACTGATTTTTCCATTTCTGCATAACAAGGCTTTTGGAATTTGTAGTATGAATTGTGTTATGTCTCTAGATTACTTTGGGTAAGCCTTGAATTGTGTTATATCTCTAGATTACTTTGGGTAAGCCTTCTAATCTTTGAACATGGAATGTCTTTCCAATTATGTAGATCTCCTTTCATTTTTCTTCAGCAGTTTTTTATAGTTTTCAGTGTAAAAGTCTTTTACAATCAGCAATACATTTTGAACCTCTATTATGTGCCAAGCTCAGGATTTGACACTGTAGGGAAAATAATATACTGTAAAAACAACATCACTTCTGCTCACAGAAAGCGTAAGATTTTGTTAAAGGTTACTTAGAAATGGGAAAATTTTAGAGAAGGTTTGTAAGTCATTTGTAACCAAGGGTAGAGATTGAAAGCATTCTAGGTAAGTGATCTCATAAATCAGTATGCTCTGATTCACTGGAGATTCTTGTGAAACACACAGATTCCTGAGCTCCAGAGAGCCAGGTTCAGCAGATTATAAATGGAGCTCAGGAATCAGCATTTTTGCTAAGCTTCCTATATGGCTCTGGTTCAGGGAGTCCAGTGGGCTAAGATATTTATGTACATGGGGGAAACACGTAAGGACTAGGGATGACTAGGGGAGTTTTGATTGAAACCTGGATGGGTGGGCAGAATTTTGGACAGGAGGTGAGAGGTGGAGATTGAGGGAAAGAGGCACAGAGGTGGGGAAGAAAATAGAGCATGTTGCAAAGACTGGCTAGTTATTTACCAAAACTGTTTTCTTTTTCTCCTAGGTGTACAGACTACATTTCCTAGCCTCCATACAGTGAGGCGTGTCCATTGGTGTGTCCATTTAACTGATTTCTGGTGAATCTGATGTGGACAGAACTTATGTGTAACACTTTTAGGCCTGAACCATAAAAGTATCCCGTGTGAACTTCCATTATTTCTGTTCTTTCATCTGCTGGCTAGATGCTGATGTTCAGAGTGACCTTAGAATGAACTTGGTGAAAATGACAGAACTTCCCCCAGCATCAGTGTCTGAATAACTGCTCAGCTCTCCTTTCCCACAATGAAAGTCAGTATTGTACATCACTTGAGTAAAAACTTGTATTGTGTTAAGCTGCTAGTACAACTTTAACGTTGAGACCACCAGGATGACTGAGGCAGAGAGTTCCTAGGGACAATCATATTTGTCCTTCTTTGGATATTTTCAGGCTCACCACTAGTCAGAATTAATGCATGAGCATTAGTCCTATGTGCAATCTTTCAGGTGAATTGTCTCATGAATCATATCAGCATTTTCAAGATGCTTTATGTATATTTCTATATGAGCTTTAATAATCAGGACTCCTAGCCTGACATTCTCTTACTTCTAAATCCCTTTGCCAAGAAGTGCATCATCTGAAAACAAACACTTTACTGCGATAGGGATGTTCAGTGTCTCTGGACACTTTTAAACCTTCTTGGATAAGGTAAAGGTAGCTGAAACCATATTAGCATGTATTGGAAAGGACTTAATAATTCATCTCCCGCCCACATCCTGCTTTTCCCCTGCTTCACACCTGCCTAATGGCTCCTGGGAAGTAGGTTGACTGGCTGCAATTAAACTCAAGTACCTCCTCAAGCACTTGATAAAAAAAAAAAAAACAAAAAACCTTTGGCATAATGGCACTCCTGCTCCTACTCGATAGAAGGGAGCGAAGGGAGTTGAAAAGACGTTAGCAAGTGACTTAGGAATGTGTGCAAGTCTTGCCATTTGAAGTCTCACAATTAGCTGGTTGCTTAATTGTTCCTGGTAATAGGTGTCTTATGTATTTTTTTTTTCACAGAATCCGTCCCTTTAATATTTAATGATCATTTTCTAGTTGAAAACAATGACCTTCTTTCAGTGGGACAGGTATCATCTGGTCCTGTGCAGTTCATTGTTCATCTTACCTGGCTCTTACTCACCCTCAGTCGTGGCAGAATCCTGCTGACAGCTAACCTGCAAGCTGGCTTGTCATCTGGACTTCTCCTACAGTTGGACGTGTTGAAGTCATGATCTGGAAGCCACTGTCCTACCCACTGTTTTCCTCTGACCAGAAGTGTGTCTTCCTGGTTCCACAAGGATGCCAATAATTTCTACTCTTGCAGTAACTGTTGGAGTCCTTTCCATTATTTTCAGAAAGTTTCCAGTTAAAATTCTTGTACTAACACATACGAGTTTATTAGCATTGTAGAGAAAATAAGTTACCAGTGGACTAGGATGCAAGATGAGAAAAAACAAACAAAAAACAGTAACTACAAAACTGGAGCACAGGGAGCACTGTCTGCCTCAGTGGCATGTCCTGGTTGAGGCAAAAGGATTCCCCAGAATCTCCGATACCCCTCAGAACTTGTGGTAAGTGAACCTTGGGCTCCACACTGAGGAGCCTCAGAAAGTCTGTATTCTACAGAGAACCAGAAATGGTGGGAAGCCATAGGAATTCAAGTAAGTAATGGAATTTGGGTGGAACAGAAAAGAGTAAAAAATGGAGAAGGAATTAGAAGCTTAAAATTGCAATCAACAATAAAGATTTGAAGACTGTGATGGCAACAGGCCAAGTCACATCTCTTCAGAGAACAACAGAATAGACGACCACATCACCAGCGAGGAGAATCAAGATGTACTGCTTCTGTCCCTCCAAGAAACCATGTAACCCCTACCCTCAGTGATCCAGTTCTCCTTTGACCCACAAATCATGCAAATATTTACTGTTACCCACTGGTTATCTTCTTAGTAGCTGTAATGAGCCTGCTGAGGCCATCCTTCAGCCAGCTGGGCTGCCAATAAGGCTCATACTTGAGGTGCATCCTGTGTACCCTTTCATTGCCTATCTAGGACTATAGGTACCATCATATGTACCCACTGACACAGAGTTGATGCTGACTCATATATGTCGTATGTAGTCAGAGGTAAAAGTCCATTCCCTGCCTAATGCCTGTCAGTCACCATGAACTTTTTGCCGATGTTTCTCTTCTCTCTAGAGTTCCTTTTGTTAACTAATGGCTCACACTGTTAGGGAGTACTGACAACTCATAATGTTTAGTGAGCCTGGAAAACAAATTGGACTTGTGGTTTCAGTTCTCAAGGACAATTATTAGTATGATTGTTGTTACTGTTATTTTTAACAAAATTAGTCATTTAATCTACTAAGGGTCCCACTACCATCGTTACATCGATGAAGAACCAGGATAAGAATAGATTATCACTACAAAAAGAGGGTGCTAATCATGAGGTTCATCACTGATGGACAGTAGCCATGATCTGTAGGTTATCATTCTTGATAGACACACTTTCCCAGTTTAGAGATAAGCAGAGAGGTATGCAAAAGTTTAGTGTGTTTTTTGGGGACTGAAGCCAACTTACGAACTCAGGAAACCTTAAACTCTATCTTTCGTCTTTACCTCACGATCTACTTTTTTCCTTCTATTAGAGTCTTTGAATACTTTATTGATTCTACCTTTGGCTTCACTCAAGCAATGAAATCTTACACCTGGATTACCGCAAGAAATATACTCAGAGTTTATCCTCTGTATTTTTGCCAGGGTGAAAGACGTTCTTGCCTGTCAGGGGAATATCAGCAATATGCTCCTATGTGAATACTTATTACTTGCCTGTCAGAAAAAAGGTTACAGAAATTTCCCTTTGGGGAGAACACCACTAAGAATTTTTTTCTCTCACCCAGTCAATTTCTTATAGATGTACGTCTCTGAGTAATGTAGCTGTTCCTTTCAGAAGTTCATCTGGCCTCAATGCACCATGGAGGCAAATTTCCATCATGGTAAAATATTGCAAATATTTCTCCCCTGAAACACATATAGAATATTTCCCTATTGTATATGTATGTTGAAGTGATGTGTAAATGTCAGTTTGATTTAGAGAGTCCTGATCTTTTAGTTTACCATGGGTTGCTTTCCTAATGCTGGGGTTAGGAGATATAATCAACATTCTTGTTGGACTCTAAGCTTGTTATAGAAAGCCTTGACTGAAGTTACTGTGTTTTGGGAGAACAGAATTTGACTTGTACATGATATGTCTAAAAGTGAGAAATACTGTCTTGCCTGTGAGTACTCAGAGTTGCAGAACTTAGGCAGACTGAACATTAAAGCAAATATACTGGTGTTCAGGCACCCGGAGTGATTTTCCAGTTAATAGCCAGGTTGGTCCTTGTCCAGTGTTGTCTGTAGGAGTTGTGCTGTGAACTGCTGCCTTAGTGACAATCAATTCCAACACCCAAATCCAAATCCACTGACATTGATTCTGCCTCATAAAGACCCTATAGGACAGGGTAGAACTGCCCCATAGAGTTTCCAAGGAATGCCTGGTGAATTTGAACTCCTGACCTTTTGGTTAGCAGATGTAGCATTTAACCATTACACCACCAGAGTTTGTATCAGTTCCAGAGTACCCTCCAATTCATCATTTGTTACCAACTCTTCATGAGAGTTAGCAACTTGGTCACCAGCATTGCATCTTTATTTGTTTTGCCATGTTGCTATCAGTTGGTTTCATTATAAGCTGCCATTTCTTTCACATAGATTTAGTGTTGTGGACATAACAACCAAAAAGCAGTGCTCACAGGTTAACAAAGACCCACAACTATAGTTACCCTGGAGAACTAAGTTGACCTGAACCAAGTACCAGAAATAAACTCTTTAATATAGAATGTGCCATAACAAAATCAAATCAGCAGGAATATTAGGACTTTAGATTCCTGCAGAGCCCTGGTTGCACAGTGGTTAAGAGTTACAACTGCTAACCGAAAGGTCAGCAATTCAAACACAGCAGCTGCTTTTTAGAAATCCTGTGGGCCAGTTCCATTCTGCTCTACAGAGTCATTAGGAGTTGGGATTGACTTGATAGCACATAACAACAACAGATTCCTGTAGCAGTAATAATAATAAGCCAAAAAAAAAAATAATAAAAACCTCAAAACCAAGCCCATAGCTCTGTCATGAAAGCTCTTAGACACACTATACACTTGCTGCTGTCATGAAAAGTGGAGCTTTTTACAGTAGTATTTTTGACTAATACTTCATTTTGCCAACATGGAAACATGTGTGGGCTTAGGAATTATTCAACAAGTTTAGAAGCTGTGATCGTTAGGTTACAACCACTCACTTGCTATGTGACCTTCATAGTTCATTTGACTTCCTAAGTCCCCATTTCTGCATCTGAACCTAATCTAACAATATTCATACCACTCACCTACTTAAGATGTGAGATGTGAAGTAAATGTTCTTTAGAACAGCCTCTTCATTTTAGCCTGTTTCTGTTGAATTTCTGTGTCCGGGTGTCAGTGAATTTCAAATATTAGGCAGTAGTGAAGGTAAAACACACTACAGCCTCCAATTTAAAATAAGGTGAAGATTGATAAAAGCAGAGACTAAGGAAAGGAGGAAGGATGCTGACCTTTGTAATACACAAAGGAGACCTAACAGAAAGCAGACTGGAAGGTGAAGGTCAAAAGAACAAAAAGAATAGGTGGGTCTGAGGGTGAGCTGGCTCTTTTGTTGTTCATCTTAGTGTTTTGCCTTTTCCTGAGAGAATAGCATCCTTTGCAGGGAGATGGGATAAAGGTAGAAATCAGAGTGAATTATGATGAGGCTGAGAAGAGACTGCAAAACTCACCACACGGAGATATAGACACGTAAAGGAGTCCCACTCTAGAAAAGACACATGGAACAAAGAACTCCTTGATGCTAGAGTTTTCATACTGAGAAAATTGTCATGGCATTTGACCACTATGAGAAAAGACTAGAGTCACCTATGTCTACAGAGGAGCATTGAAGAATTAAGGGAATGAACAATAGTGAAAGTGTTTTGTCCCATAAAAAGTCACATTATGTCTGAACAGTGTCTTTAAAGGATAAGAGGCTGAATATTTATTCCATGAAAAAAAAGAGAAAGCAAGCTTTTTAATTCACCAGAGCATTTGGTTTCCATGCCCTGGTGACCCAATGGTTAAACACTATTGCTAACCAAAAGGCTAGCAGTTCTAACCCACCCAGAGACCTGAAAATCTGCTCCTGTAAAGATTATAGCCACGAAAGCCCTTTGGGTAGTTCTATTGTGTCCCATGGGGTTGCTATGTGTCGAAATTGACTTGAGAGCACCTAACAACAACATGTTCTTCATCATTATCATCATATTTACCGTCCACTAAGTGCTCACAATATGACAGGGAATATACCAGATTTTTTAAATATATTATTTCTAGAGTGGGTGGAGAGCAGCGGAAAGGAGGCTGTTGGGAGGATGAGACATGTATGGAACAGAGAGGAATAGTGTGCAGTCACCGGACAGGGAGAGCAGTGGAAGCTGCATATAGGTGGGCATGTAAATTTATACGGGAATGTACATTTTTACTCAGTCATGTTAAATAAAAAAGAAAAAAAAATTATTTCTAACACAGCCATCTTTTGAGGTAACAACTGTTATTATCCTCATGTTATAGATGAGAAAGCTGAAGCTCAGAGATAAGTGACTTACCCCTTGTCGCGTAACTAGTCACAGACTGTAGAAGCTTTCCATCTAAAAGAGGACTCTTCAGTACCCTCTGTTTCCCTATTCTAAAGCAGCCTTTCCCCCACAGCCATAACCATTGATCATTTCATACTGTTTTCATTTATGTACTTGTTTCCTTGTTGATTGTCTTTCTCCCACAAAAGAATGGAAACACCATGAGGGCAAGGATTTTTGTTAAATTTATCCATGTATCCCTAGCACTTAGAATAGCCTCTGGCACGTAGTAGGTGTCTGTTCCTAGTTGTCAAATGAATGACAGTGGCAGAGGTGGAACTCAGTCTCCTATCTAAGCAATTCCAGACTCTCAGATCTTTCTAGTACTCCATGTTTTTGTCTTCTTCTCATACATTTTTATATAAAGGGATAAACATTTGCAAGTTGTCTCTTGTTACTCACGCTCACATTCTCCTCAGCAATGACGGGAAGAGTAAATAATCAGCTGAGGCTTTTTCTTGACTTAATTTAGCTTAAGAAACAAAACAAAGCAAACAAAATTCTGCTTTCCCGTGAGATAAAAATCCCCCAAGAAAGAAACAAATATGTAACAAATAAAAAGACAAAAAATTGACTATAAGCTGTGGCACAGGAAATTTGAACTCTTAGGGGGTTCTGTACATTTATCTTTTTTGCGTGTGTGGGTGGAGATGGAATTTTTCATTCTTATCAATAGGTGGCAGCAATTTTCTTAGACTAGTGATGAACTAAACAGTACAAAGGGAGTCTAGCAAGCCTGGTCCAGATGCTGATAAAGAGGTTTTTTAAAGTCCAAGTTCATAAGTTCACCTTTCTTGGAATGTGATTAACTTCTAATTAAAATATAAATTGACAAAGCCATCTGTTGAACATAATGTCAATGCAAGAAGATTTCTAACAATTGCATTCATCAACTGTGGTAACCATTTTTGAGGAGTCTGATGTGACTTACAGAATTCTATTTTAATGATATACAGCAGAATGTGATATACTGAGCATTCGGGGCCTGTGTATACAATCTTCAATCTACCTCCTCCTTGTGCAAAATTGCTTTGCTAGTTTACCTCACGGGTGTTACTAAGCTGGAATATTCTTCCCTGGTGGGATTTTTCTCTTTCTGAGGAGGGTTTTCAGAACATTCAGAGGCAGATATCTGTAGGTCAAAGCAGACTTCAACTAGAGTTGAATCTTATTATGGATGTATGCCTTGGCATTCCTCTGCACTAAAGCCTTCAGGTGACTAGTTCCCCAATAGATGGTCAATAGTCACTGATTTTCCTGTTTGTCTCCTCCTCTGGTCTGAAAGCACCTTGAGAAAATGGATCATGCCTTGATTCATTTTCCTATCCCCAGTACTTAGCACAGAATTTGGTATGTAGTACCCAAATCAAAAAACCATACTTGCCTCTGGGTCAGTTCCAACTCATAATGACCCCATGGAGCAGAGTAGAATTGCCCCATAGCATTTCTAAGCAGCAGCTCATGGATTTGAACTGCTGATCTTTTGGATAGCAGCCATGCTTTTAATCACTACTACACCACCAGCACTCAATAAATGTTTGTTCCATGGATGTTCGACATTGTTCTGAATCTTGCATGGTAATGGAAGCTTTGTTGGACTTTATAAATTCTGGCTGACTGTTTCTAATTCAGCACTATTTGCAGAGTATTGTTAGAAAAAATATGTATCTAAATGTAGAATTCTGTGTATAAATCTGTGAAAAGGAAAAGTTTTGTTTGGTCGATTTATTTCTCATTTGTGGGTTTCTGAGAGCCTTGGATACATTGATAGATTCATAGCCTCATCATCAACATTTACTGAAATAAACTCTATGATAGACTTTGGTGATATAAGATAGAAACACAGTTCTTGCCTTTAAGGAGCTGGGATATGACATGTATCCATGGAATCATGAGGAAGTGTACACTATTGCAGTTTCTAAGTGCTCGATGAGTACAGATGAACAGGAAAATCTCAGGTAACAGTAAGAACTTTAGCTAAGATACTGTTCTAAAAGATATAAACCCCAAGCCCACTTCTGCTGGGTCAATTCTGACTCATAGCGACCCTTTAAGACAAAGTAAAACTGTATTGTAGAGTTTCCAAAGAGTACATGGTGGATTCAAACTGCTGACCTTTTGATTAGCAGCCATAGTACTTAACAGCTACACCACCAGGGTTTCCAAAAGATCTAAACAATCTGGTTATATGGACCTCCCTGCATAAAGAAAACCCTGATGGTGTAGTGGTTAAGATCTTGGCTGCTAACTAAAAGGTTGGAAGTTGGAATTCACCAGGCACTCCTTGGAGACTCTATGGGGAAGTTCTACTCCATCCCATAGGGTCACTATGAGTTGGAATTGACTCTACCACAACGAGTTTATTTATTTATTTTTTTGATAAGTGAAATTTTCACTTTGCTTAGAATGTTTGTTGTTGCAGAAACACAATCATGCTGTGCTAGGTGCTGAATGTTCACCTCTCTTAAATATTGTCAATGCATAAATTAGCCCCAAAGAGACTAAAAACCTACTGGTTCATTTTTTTAAAGGAATTCTATACTGAATCAGTTATTTTTTTGTGTGCTAATAACAGGTCAAAGAACATAACCATGAATAGCTTTATAAAGTGATTGCTATTTTAGTTTTCATAGTTAATTTTAGCCTAAGATGGTTGAAAAGAAGAGCTCCAAGATCAAAACCATGGGCAAATCTATAGATGAAAAGCAGTTGTTTGATTATTTGTGCAAGCTGCTTACAGAAGAATAATGTTTCTGAAAGTAGATGGAGCTGAATTTTCAAGATAACAGCTATTCCCATTTATTTGCTTTAAAAGAAATCCCCATATGTAGTATAGAAATTTGAATATGGAAAACAGAAACTAAGGATAATATGGATCACTTGAACCACAGCTTCCACTAGCCTGAGACTAAAAGAATTAGATGATGCCTGGCTACTACTACCAACCATACTAAGTGGTATCACAAGGAAAGGTCCTGGGAAGAATGGGGTAAAGACATGGAACAAAATTCACATTCATAAAAAAGACTAGACTGACTGACCTGATAGAGACTGGTGGAACCCCTGAGACTACGGCCTTTAGATATCCTTTAAACCTGGAACTGAACCAACTCCTGGAGATCACCTTTCAAACAAAACAACAGACAGGTCTATACCGTGACCAGCAACACCCATGGGGAATGTGCTCATGAGAACAATCAATCACAGGACACCAAAAGTGTAGCATTTCCCCCCCCCCAAAAAGAATTCAGAGGGCAGGAAGGATAGGCAAAAGGAGATGGGGAACTCAGGAAGGAGTTGGAGAGCATGCTGTCACATTGAAGGGATTGCAACTAATGCCATGAAGCAAATAATTTTATCTAATGGGAGACTGGTTTGGTCTGTAAACTTTCACCCAAACCACAGTAAAATGTTAAAAAGAGAGAGAAAGAAAGAAAAGTTTATAACATTTAATGATTAGAAAATATGAGTTGGGATTAAACAAACAAACAACAACAAAAAAACGCACCATTGTCATCGAGTTGATTCCAACTCTAAATTGGGATTAAGGGCATCAAAAGGATGATAAAACCTGATAAGTTTCATCAAATTTAAGTGAATACGCTGTTTTCTTTGAAAGGAAAAGAAGTCCTAATGCTTTTCATTGCTATTTGCAAATAACATTTAAGGCTAATAAGTGCCCAGTGGAAGCCCTGGTGGCACAGTGGGTAAGAACTGCTAACTAAAAGGTCAATAGTTCAAATTCACCAAGTGCTCCTTAGAAATTCTATGGGGGCAGTTCTCCTCTGTCCTATAGCATCATTCTGAGTCGGAATTGAGTCAATGTCAGTGGGCTAAGTGCCCAATGCATTTGCTATTGTAAGGAGTTAAGAGCCCACCCCCATGTTCCCACCATAATTATACCAGGGTCTTATCCAAGGTGCATTGATTTCTCTATCAATGACTTCTTCCGAACAGCTAATTCACTCTTCAACCCTACAAGATTAACTACATCTCTAACCGCTATGGCCAGTTTCTAAAGTTTATGGTCCATTTCATAAAGTCTCATAAATCAGCTCTTACTTCCTTTTAATTAGGTGTCCCTGTAGAATGCGTGTGCCAGAATTGCTTCAGATTTATATGTGAGACCAAGAACCAGACAACCTCATCATGGGATAATTGTTTTAAGTCTATTAAGGTCTTTTCTGTATTAAAACGGCTGAGGTTAAGAATAGAATAGCAACTCTGTCACTCAGCTGTATTCCTATTCCTTCAAGGTCAGGTACAAAACTCTAAGTTCTAAGAAGCCTTCCGTGACCACCTCAGCCTCCTCTCCAGAAACACCCACAAGCCTCTTAACACTTCCACACATACTCTGAATCCCCCATATTATTCTGTTTTAACCTGTATTGCTTGGCACTTAATTAGAGTTCAAACATCAGCAGTATGATTTATACACTTACATTTTGTCTTATATAGCATGGTGTTTGACACCTTAAGATCTAGAATTAAGCTGTCAAGGTTTGGTGCTATCTCCTCCATACATTAGCAGTGTGATTTGGGGCAAATTACTTAGTCTATTTGTGCCTCAGTTTCTGTACTTGAAAAATGGGGATGATAACAGTAACAACTACCACGTAGAATTGTGAGAATTAAAAAATTGGAATACGTAGTGTTTAGCACTTACTGAGCCAATATTGTTGTTTTGGGGTGCCATCAGGTTTATTTTTGACTCGTAGTAACCTCATGTGACAGAGTAGAACAGCTCGTTAGGGTTTTCTAGGTTGTAAATTTCATGGGAGCAGATTACCAGATCTTTCTCCTGTGGAGCCACTGGATGAGTTAAAATGGTCAACCTTTCGATTAGAAGCTGAGCACTTAACCATTGTGCCGTTATGTTTCCTTACATAAATATTAGATATTTTATTATTGTATTTTTGGAGATCTTTCATTTCAGAACCATATTCTAAGTTTGCTAGAGGTCAGGAAGCATATTTTCAACATTCATTATAGCCCATCTACAGGAAGTATAAAGTGTTTTCTGAAAGAATGAACAAATGAATAAGTCATTACAATAATTCTAACTGTATGCATATTATAATTACAATATAACTGAATAAGTTCAGAAAAGCATTTATAATCAGGATAAAGTTTTAAGCAAGTATAGATATCAAAGGTGGCAATAGATGATTGGAATTGGCCAGACATCACCTAGGCATGCAAAGTTGGTGTGTTAGACATACCACCAAGAAGACTAATTCAAACATTTGAAGAGGTCTGAAAACTGTGTCTTGAGAAGCAATGACAGCAGCTGGAGGAAAAAAAAAAAATCCTTTGAGGAAGAAAGACAAGAAGAACTCCAAATCAAACCAAAACCTAATGCCATTGAGTCGACTCTGACTCACAATGACCCTATAGTACAGAGCAGAACTGACCCCATAGAGTTTCCAAGGAGCACCTGGTGGGTTTGAACTATAAACCTTTTCATTAGCAGAGGAGCTTTTAACCATTTTGCCACCAGGGCTCCAGACAATGGAAGGATTAGCTTTAATCTATGTTGCCTCAGTGTAGAGAGAGTTAAGACTAGTAGACGAAAGTTACAAGATGGAAAAAATTGAGATCAGTATAAAAAAAACGCTAGCCACCTGGGTTGCCCAACAGTGGCTTTGATGATGTAGGTTCTGGACAGTCATTTTCCTTTCATGTTGGATTGATGCAAAGAGGTCATTTCTGTGGTAGGGAGTTAATAAGTTGCTTGCTTGGCCACTCTGCAAGATCATTTTAAGAGCAACACTGAAAGAGGTAAGGTAAGTGCCCATTCCTCATTTCACTTCCTGTTAATGGAGGAAACACAGTGAGTGAAAGTCATCATTGCCGTAGTACTTGACCAGGCAATGTGCTGTGAGAGCTTAAGAGAAATACAGTGTGATATTTGTCCTGGAACTAAATCACTCACTATTTTGTAGATATTAAAAGTCATCTAGGCCAGTGGTCACCAAATTCATATTTCATATATCAATAAAATTCCCGCTCCATCAAATGGATGGACTTACATAGGTTTGCCAACATTTTATCTTGTTAAGGGCATTAAAAACAACAACAGAAAAAAAAGTCACCTGACATCTACTTACATTATCATTTTGTGAAAGAAGTAACATTATAAAAGAAGGAAATAGAACATAATTTCACAATAAAAATATTGTATGATTTTGTGTTGTAAAAAATACATTGTCCATATTTTTCTCAAGTCGCTTTGGCCAAGTAAAGTCTTTAGTATGTGTAGACATGAGTTCATGAACAGGTGACAACCACTAACTTGGCTTTAATGATGTGCTCTGATTGTTCTAAGTGCTAGTCCTATCCACCCCACCTTTGCCACTTTCCCTTCCAGATTCCTTCTGGTCCTCTTATTATGAGATTTTTACCTTAAGGATTAATTCCTGAATGTAATATTTTATCCCACAGATCCCACATAACTCAAAATGTAAGAAATATTTCCAGGAGAAGATATGTCCCAACTAATTTAGTCTGCTATGTTTTTCTTTAGAGCTTTCCCAAAACTTGTACCATTTATTCAATAAGACTGCACTGGGGAGTTGTCCAACTACTCTAAAGACCCAGAACATAAAATAGCATAATGTTCACATTTCAAAATGCAGAGAAACTATGAATTCTGGATGTTACTAAGAAAATAATCTGTGAATAATAGAGACTTTAGATCTTTGGTGACTCCTAAAATGTCTTTGAACCTGTCTGGCATAATAAACGAGGTAAAATTCCAGTTTTATGTAATGGATAATTTACTGAGGAATCTCCTGGGGAAAAATATTCAAAATATCTACACCAACAAGAGAAGGACTGCTATCATTTTTTAACCTTTAATTCCATTTCAGAAACATTGATACACAATTGCTTGCTACGGAGTTGAAATTTGTCTACATGTGAAATCACTTTTTTGAAGCATATTATCTGCCAGTGGAATCATATGGCATTTTCTGGGGAGAAAAAGAAAAAAGACTAATCGTTGGGCTGCACTGCATAGATAGTAGATTATCATGTGAATTAATGGTTTCTATATTGTTTTCTTTTTAAATGCTCAGGTTCTTATTTAAAAATCACATTGTTCAGAAGCTCTTATGATGCTTTTAACACCTCAGTCTTGACTATAAGAAATGTGGAATTTTATGCCCTAGTGAAAATCCCATGCTTTTTAAGACTCCTCTGTCTTGGAAGAAATATGGACAGAATATTCCTTAGCAGCAAAGATGCTGAGACTTTGTGTCATATACTCTGCACATGTTATCAGGAGGGCCTAGTCTTTGGAGAAGAACATTCTGCTTTGTAAAGTAAAGGGTCACTGAAAAATAGGAAGACCCTCAATAAGATGAATTGACACAGTGGCTGCAAGAATGGGCTGAAGCATAGCAACAGTTGTGAGTATGGCACAGGACCAAGCAGTGTCTCATTCTGTATGAGTTGGAACTGACTTGATGGCAGCTGCATTAGGCAACAACCATAGGATTCCAAATGGTGAGGTTTCTGAAAATTTTATCTGCATATTCTCAACTGCTAAAATCCAGCAAATATACCCAAAACATTACAAAGCTGAGCAAATCCTGTTGAGATTATTGTGAGAGGATATGGAGAGCATCCCTCATCCAAACCAGCCCAGCTCTGACTAGGAGACAAGTTCTATTTATGACCTACAGTCTGTGAATACTCCAGGAAGAGTCTCTCTCACACATCGCTTTTGCCCTTCCATACTTCCCCCGGTGTCAGCAACACCTTTTTCTAGGCTACCAGTGTCTCTCACTTGGACTTGCGAGAGTCACCTATCTGATCTCTCTACTTCCATCATAGCCCATACACTATCTGCATAGCCCTCAAAGTGGTTTTCTTAAAACTTAAAATCAGATTTTATCACTCCTTTAGTAACCTTGCTAGCATAGTGGTTAAGGGCTATGTCTGCTAACCAAAAGTTCAGAATTTTGAATTGATCAGGAACTCTCTGGAAACTCCATGGGGGCAGTTCTACTCTGTTCAGTAGGGTGGCTATGAGTTGGGATCTGCTCAACAGCAATAAGTTTTTTGTATCACTCCTTGGTGTAAAATTATGGACTTTCCATTATCCATAGACCAAAATGCAAACTCATAATTATTGCCAGAAAGACCTTGCATGGTTGCCAACTTCTGCATGTGTGCATTTAGGTATTCAATCATTCAACAAATATTATAATGTACCTACTACGCCCCAGGTCAACAAAGCTGACAGAAACCCCTCCTCTGATGAGGTTGACATTCTGAGGAGAGGCAGGCAATAAACAAAAGAGTAAAACGCATTGATGAGAGAGACGAATGCTGTGGAGATAAATAAGGCAAAGAAGAGAAGAAGGAAACGTAGGAGGATGCTGTTGCTGCTGTTGGGTGCCACTGAGCCGATTCTGACTTGTGGTGACCCCTCGTGACTGAGGAGATTTGGCCTGTAGGGTTTTCTAGGCTGTAATGCTTACAGGAGCAGATGGCCAGGTCTTCTTCCCATGGAGGGTGTTTTAGTCAACTAGGGCTGCTCTAACAGAAACGCCACAGAGTGGATGGCTTTAACAAATGAACATTTATTCTTACACAGTCCAGTAGGCTACAAGTCCATATTCACGGTGTCCACTCCAAGGGAAGATTTTCCCCTTGTTGGCTCAGGAAAAAAGTCCAGTATTGCATCAGTCTTGGTCCAGGGAGCATCTTGGCACAGGAACCACAGGTCTGAAGGACGCGCTCTTCTCCTGGTGCTGCTTTTTTGATGGTACGAGGTTCCTAATTCTGAGGGCCTGGGTGCCTTGAAATGCCAACCTTTTGACTAACAGACAAATATTTAACTGTTGCATCACCAGGGCTCCTGAAGGGGTTAGGCAGTTTGTATCAAACAGGGTCTTGAAAGGGGATAAATGGAATTCTCTGGTTGGACAAATTGAGGAGTATTTCATAAAGGAACCATTTACAGAGGTATGGGCTGGATAAAAGATAGTATACAGCAGAATTCGTTTGCCACCCCTGGGTCTTAAAGACTCAAGAAGAGGGAGAAGTCACCAGAATGAGGAGAGATTTAGGGTTGTATGGAGAATCTTTCCAGCAAACACTGTGGCCTTAGACCAAGGGGCTCAGTCAAGCTAGGTGACCCTGCAAGTCGAGAGCTAGGTATATAAACATGCTCCCTCTCCCTGCATCATTAGATCTCCTGCTGGTGTTCCCTATAGAGGCCAAACATAAAAGAAATCCAGAAGGACAAAGAAGCCCATTTATGTAGCCTAACTGGTCAAGCCTGGAAATAGCATAGAACAGGATGAAGAAAGGTGGAGATTAGGACTGGAAGAAACACAGAACATATCCAGTAGGAGGTTACATTTTTAAATAGGGTGGTCAGGGAAGCTGTCACTTAAAGCTGCATGTCATTTCAGTTTCACTAGCCCTACTGGTCTTTCTTATACTGGGTTTTGTTATGATGCCTGCTGTCTGTGCTCAGAGCCTTTGCATGTGCCTATATCTTTATTTAAAATGCTTCTCCCTTTCACTCCCTCAACTGTGTTAAAATTAACTCCTGCTCTGTAGATGTCAACTCTGGTGCCTTTTCCTCAGGGAAGTATTCTCTGACCCCTTAGACTACTCAGATCTCCCTTCTTGGTGCTCTGTAGTGTATACTTGCATAGTACTTGCCATTCCATATTTATGTAATTAATATTTGTCCTGCTTGCTAGACTTTAAAGTCCACAAGGATAGGGAATATGTCCATGTTGTCCTCTGTTATATTCACAATGCCTGCAACACAGTATATAGTGAATAAATATTTAATGAATAAGTGATGGAAGATTAGTGAAGAGGAAAAAGTCACACTGAGAGATTACTTTGTATATGGTGTCTTTCCCCCTGTGCATATATCTTGAATTTCTAGAGTTCCACATCCTCCATGAGAATTCTTTAGACTTCTCCAAACCAAAAACCAAACCCATTACTGGTGAGTCAATTCCAACTTATAATGATCTTATATGACAGATTAGAACTGCCCCATTGGGTTTCCTGGGAGCTCCTGGTGGATCTGACCTGGTGATCTTCTGGTAAGCAGCCATAGCACTTGACCACTATGCCACCAGGGTTTCTAAGACTTCTCCAGTCTATATTAATCTCTTCCTTTTCTAGACTTCAATTGAGGATATGTTCAGAACCTCACAGTTAAGTACTTAGAGGTGATAGCTTAAGATCTGCATATTTAATGTATGTAATTATACCTCAGTGAGAACGGAGTATAAATCCATGCACAAGAAAATGCATGTACACAAGAGTACACAAATTTCAAAAACACACTGTAAGAAAATTCACAGTAACACATTAAAATGCTTGCCTATGAGAATAGAGGTTGGAAATGGGACAAAAGGAGATAAAACCAGTGACCAATTATTATATACCGTGAACAAAGAAATAAGACTA
This sequence comes from Heterohyrax brucei, assembly GCA_028571685.1. Lineage (NCBI taxonomy): Eukaryota > Metazoa > Chordata > Mammalia > Hyracoidea > Procaviidae > Heterohyrax > Heterohyrax brucei. The sequence continues at coordinate 141,329,564 of CM053166.1, forward strand.
ACTCAACCATGTGCAACTTAAAATACATACATACACACACACAAAAAAAACTACAACCAAGCAGAGAACACCAGGATTAGGACGGGCTGAGGGGCTACCGCCCTGTCAACCCTCCGTTACTCTTGGTTGCCCAACAGTATTTTACAGCAATGTGGCATCTTTGTTCTACCACTAATAGCCACTTCAGAGATCTGTAAATGAGATGTACTTGTCGGATTAAGTGATGGTTCAACTGAAAGCCTTTTTGCCCAGGACAACCCAAGATAACAGAACACGCCACTTGCTCTCCACACTGCCGGGTTTTCTGTGCCTTCTTGGATTTTTTCCCAGTACATCTGTTTCTATTCAAGCCGAGATCTTTCTGCTAGAAGCTGATACTTGTCTCAGTCACCACCACCCCTGCTCCACTCCCCTTACATCATGTGCTCTGCACTACACAATAATTGGTTTCTACCTTCACAAGAATCATATAAACCCTTTCCTTGGAGCAAAGGAAAATGTCTCAGTTGTTGTCCAGGTCCTTTTCACTGCTGTAACTTTCCTTCAGTCTCTTCTTGGAGACCTCTCGGGGACTGAATTTCACTGTTTCTATCTTGCTCTGTCCCTGATATTCACGACTTCTTATTCCCTGAACATTCTGTGCTTTTTACTGCCTCTGTGCCCTGATTCTAGCTTGCTTAACTGTTTCTGACTTGTTGCTTTCCTCTGACCTTTGGTCTATGGCTCCCTATCCTTGCTTCAGTTCTGGAATGCTCACACCAGCATCTACCCTGGCCACTAGGTCCCAATTCCTTCCATGGGACTGACTCACTCCCTTTCCTGTTTCTTAGGCTTGCCGCAGCTTTCCTGATCCTGGCTCCTACTTTTACATCCACAACACACTGTCATTTATATTCCCCAAAGCTGACAATCTAGTAGAACTCCCCCCACCAATAACAACCAAGGACACAAGTTTATATTTTGAAGCAGCTTCAGCAACATTCTGTGAGCTGTTGAGAAGAGGACACAGGATGTGGCCTCTTAGCCTAGATGAACAATGTTGCCACTTACCATAGAGGAAATAATAACAATAATTACTAAGAAGGGATGTTTATGAGTGCTTAGTGCCCCAGGGGCCAAAGGCCCTTGCTGTCACATGGGAGCCAGAGAGAGCAGAGGATTTGGCTGAGAAAGAAGGTTTTAAAGGGTCATGTCACATTTGTGTTTCCCATTCAGAGCTTGGTCAAGGAGAAAAAAAACTGTATTGATTTCCATAATGAAAAATACATTTTTTTTTTCCTGCTGTGGGGGCAGTGGGGGGACAGGGCAGCGAATAAACGAATACTCAGCTGAGAATCTCAGAGAGTTAATAGAATACGTCAACTGAAGTCCTCCAGATTACATGTTTTTTCCTTGATATGGAAGATTTACACAATTCTAGAACTCATATTAGCATTAATGAGGATTTTGTATGTAAATTCCCAGCAAATCCAAAGAAGTGTTAATTCCTTACACCTGGATGGTGTTATTAGAACTCTTTTTTTTTTCTTTAGCTTTTTATTACACAATGGATAATAGCACAGATTTTGAAACTACCCATTCAACTGATGTAAAACAAAGACACGGGATTTGCAAGAATCTCCTTACTCTCAAGGCAGAAGCAGGACTGACACCAGCCTTGCTATTTGCTGCTATTTAGGGAAAAAGTATTATGTAGATTTGTTGAAGTATGCTGATTACTGGTGTGATATCTGACAAGAAGTGATGGCAGTTAACATGCCTCTAGGGATGAAAGAGTGGTATCATCTGCCTGTCCTAATTCCTAGTACACATGGAGAAATATTTAATATATTACGAGTCCACCAAAAGTGTTTTCTTACTTCTGTGGGAATGAGAGGAAGAAATGGGAAACATGGAGAAAATTATAGGGAAACAGATTTCAGGTCAATATAATTAAAGGCTTTTTTTTTTAAAAATTGAGATTAAGTGGAAGTATACAATCCACATTAAATTTGCATGCCCACATATCTGCAGCTCCTTCTGCTCTCTTTGACCTGGTGACAGCACACTCCTCCTTTTCATTCTATACGTGTCATATCCTTTCAACAATCTTCTATCCTCTCCTCTTTACCTTCACCTCTTCTTTCTAGTAAGAGGCCAATATGACAGTATCCTACAGATGCATGGAACCATAAAGCACACACACCACATGGTCACATTGTGTCCCCGAGTCTAGTCCACTCCTGTCTGAAGGGTTGACCTCAGTGGTGTTTTCTGGTCAGAGGCAACAGCAAGTCTAGGGGGCCACGTTTCCAGGTGAACCCCCAGGCCATAGTGGAGGTCTCAAGGTGTACCCCTCTTTTTCTCATGTTGCCACTGGACTCGACCTTGTGTGCCCCATCATGGCTGTCTTTGATGGTGGCTGGGCACCATCTGGTTGTTCTGGTCACATGTTGATAGTCACCCATTCACATGTGTCCCTCTGTCTCCTGGGTTCTTTTTAACTCATGTCTTTTTTCATCTGTTTCATTGGGACTATTTGGTGTACCTCAGATGGCAGCTTGCTACCTTTTAAGACCCCAGACACCACTCACCCCTAAGAAGTGCAGAAGATTCTCTTAGTAATAGACTAGTTATGCCAATTGGCCTCGATGTCCCCTGAAAGCTTGGTCCCCAGAACCCCACCACTGCTACTGTATCCTTGCAATATTGGATTAAGATTAGAACGGATTTCAGTTTATGTTGAAGTCCAGTTAAGTTGTTCTTTCTACTGTGTGTTGTCAGTGTTTTCAACCAACCAAATCAACTTTCTAAACTACAGCCGTCCCCCCCGCCCCCGGCAGCCATCAAAGAGTCTTTGCTTCTATAAAAAGTCTATTTTTAAGTCCTTATAGTAGGGGTCTCATATAATATTTGTCCTTTTGCTACTGACTGATTTCACTCAGCATCACATCTTCCAACTGAAACCAGGTTATGAGATGCTTCCTAAAATCCTTATTGTTCTGTAACATCTCATAGTGCTCCGTTAAGCAAACATCACAGTTTGTTCATCCATCATCTGATGTTGAGTATCTGGGTTGATTCCATCTTTCTACTATTGTGGACTGTGCTGCAATAAACATTCATGTGCACATACCTGTTCGTGTGACTGCCCTTGATGCTGTAGAATATATTCCGAGCAGTGGGATTACTGAATCAAATGATATATCTATTTCGAGCTGTTTAAGGAACTAGAAAACTGCTTACCACAGAGGTTGTACCATTTTGCAATCCTACCAGCAGTGTAGGAGAGTTCCTATCTCTCCACAGCTTCTCCAGCACTTGCTATTTTGTGTTTTTTGGATCATGGCCAATGTTGTTAGGGTGAGATGGTATCTCATGGTAATTTTGATTTTGATTTCTCTAATAGCTAACGACTGTGAGCTTCCCTTATGTGTCTTTTGGCTGCCTGGATGTTCTCTTTGGGGAAATATCTGTCCATCTCCATTACCTATTGCTTAATTGGGTTATTTACATTTTTCTTGTTGATATTTTGTAGTAACTTGTAGATTATGGAGATTAGAGGTTGGTCCGGTATGTAGTTGCCAAATATTTTTTTCCATTCTGTAGTTGGTCTTTTAACTCTTTTGGTAGTCTTTGGTTGAGCAAAAGTGTTTGATTCTTAGTAGTTCCCATTTATTTATTTTCGCTTCTGTTGATCGTGTTTAATTTGACAGATTTTTTTTCCTTTGTTTTTAATTTAATATGACTGAGTGAAAATGTACATTTCCATATAAATTTACATGTCCACTCTTCAGACACGAATGGATTGGACTTGGCGATGCAGAGTGACTATATATTGGATGCACTTTATGGTTCTATACAAAATCTGTTTGACAGATTTTGAAGTCTGTCTAAGCTGTGTATTAAAACTTTCAGTGTTGGTCCTATTTTTTCTTGCATAATCTTTACCATTTTAGGTTTGATATTTAGGTCTTTTATCTAATTAGAGTTGCTTTTTTGTATGATGTGAGACATGAGTGTTGTTTCAATTTTTTGCAGATGGCTATCCAATTTGCTGGCACCATTTGTTAAACAGACTTGTTACCCCAGTTTACAATGTTAGGGTCTTTGTCAAATACCAACTGTTTTTAAGAGGATGGTGGCATCTCTGGGGTCTCAACTCTCTTCCATTGGTCTATATGTCTCTTTTTGTACCAGTACCAGGCTGTTTTGACTACTGTGGTAATGTAGTAGGTTCTAAGGTCGGGTAGTGTGAGGACTCCCACTGTGTTTCTCTTCTTCAGTAGGGCTTTGCTTATCCGAGGTTTCTTCCGTTTCCAAACAAAGTTGGTGATTTGTTTCTCTATCTCCTTAAAAAATGTCAGTGGAGTTTGTACTGGGATTGCATTGTACATGTAGATCACTTTGGGTAAAATAGACATTTTGACAATTTTAAGTCTTCCTCTTGGTTTCTTGCAGTAAGGTTTTGAAGTTCTCTTTGTATACATCTCTAGTTTATCTAGTTAGTTTAATTCCTAGGTATTTTGTCTTTCGGCGGGCTATAGTAAATTGTATTGATTTGGTTGATTTCTTCTTTGATGATCTCTTTGTTGGTATAATGGAATCCTACTGATTTGTTTATGTTTATCTTATATCTTGATATGTTGCTGATCTATTCTATTAGTTCCAGTAGTTTACTTTGGGATTCTTTAGAATTCTCTCCATATACAATCATATCATCTGCAAATAGGGAGATTTTTACTTCTTCTTTGCCAATGTAGATGACCTTTGTTTGTCTTGTCTACTTGCTCTGGCTAGAACTTCTAGTAACAATGTTGAATAGAAGTGGTGAGTGGGCATCCTTGTCTAGTTCCTGTACTGAAGAGGAATTCTTTCAGTCTCTCTTCATTCAGGATGATATAGGTGGTGGGCTTTGTGTAGATGCCCGTTATTACACTGAAGAATTTCCCTTCTATTCCTATTTTGCTGAGAGTTTTTAGCACAAATGGGTGTTGGACTTTGTCTAATGCCTGTTCTGCATCAATTGACAAAATCAGGTGATTCTTATCTTTTGTGTTATTTATGTTGTTGATCACATTAATTATTTTTCTGATGTTGAACCAGCCTTGCATCCTTGGTATTAATACAACTTGGTCATGATGAATTATTATTATTATCTTTTATTATGACTGAGTTAAAATGTACATTCCCATATAAATCTACATGCCCACCTATGTACAGCTTCCACTGCTCCCCATGCCCAGTGACAGCACACTATTCCTCTCTGGTCCATACATGTCTCATCCTCCCAACAGTCTCCTTTCTCCTCCTCTCCACCCACTCTCCTTCCTCCAGCTAGAGGTCAACAGGATGATATCTCATAGATGCATATAACCATAAAGTGCATCCAATATATGGTCACTCTGCATCACCAAGTCCAATCCATTCATGTCCGAAGAGCGGACCTTCATTATGATTTATGGGCAAGGGCAGCATCAGGGCCAGGGGGTGTGCTCCCAGGGGAACCCCAAAGCCACTGGACCATCAGTTATGGTCTTTTAGTGGAGATCTCAGGGTGTATCCCTTTTTATTCTTGTGTTGCCAGTGAGACTCAACTTAGTGAGCTCTGTTGCAGCTGTTTTGATGATGTGTTGTTGAATTCTATTGGCAAGGATTTTATCGAAGGTTTTTGCATCTAGGTTCATGAGTGATATTAATCTGTAATTTTCTTTTTTTGTGGGTTCTTTCCCTGGCTTTGGTATTAAGGTTATTCTGGCTTCATAGAATGTATTTGGGAGTATTCCACCCCTTTCTATGTTGTGGAATAGTGTCAAAAATATTGGAGCTAACTCGTCTCCAAAGGCTTGGTAGAATTCTGCGGTGAAGCCATCTGGGCCAGAACTTTTATTGGTTGGTAGTTTTTTGATGACTTTTTCAATCTCTTCCTTTGTGATGGGTTTATTAAGTGGTTCTATTTCTCCTTATGATAATTTTCATAGGTGATGTGAATCTAGAATTTTGTCCATTTCCTCTAGGTTTTCAAATCTGTTAAGAGTATAGTCTTTCATAGTTTTCTGTTATGATACTTTTGATTTCCATTGAGTCTGTTGTGACATATCCCTTCTCATTTCTTATTTGGGTTATTTGTTTTCTTTCCTGTTTTTCTTTTGTAAGTTTAGCTATTGGTTTATCAATTTTGTCAATCTTTTCAAAGAACTGGCTTTTGGTTTTGTTAATGCTTTTCAATTGTTCTTCTATTCTCTAAATCATTTAATTCTGTTCTAATCTTTATTATCTGGGGTTTTTTTGTTTGTTTGTTTTTGGTGCCTGAGGGTTTCCTCTGTTGCTGTCTTTCTACTTGTTTAAGCTGTAGGGTTAATTCTGTGGTTTGGGTTCTTTCTTCTGGATGATGTGCATTTATGGAGATAAAATTGACCCCTGAGCACAGCTTTCACTGTAACGTATAGGTTCTGGTAGGATGTGTTTTCATTCTCACTTGATTCCATAATTTTTTTATTTCATCCTTGATTTCTTCTATAACACATGGCCTTCTGAGCAAGGTGTTGTTCAGTTTCCATGACTTCCAATTTCTACCTATGGTTTTTCTGCTATTGATTTCAACTTTTATGGCTTTATGGTCCAAGAAGATGCTTTGGAATAATTCAATGGTTTGGATTTTGTTGAGACTTGCTTTATATCCTAACACATGGTCTATTCTGGAAAACGTTCCATGTGCATTGGAGAAGAAGGTGTATTTATCTGTTGATGGGTGAAACATTCTGTGTATGTTGATGAGGTCTAGTTGGTTAATTGTTGCAATAAAATCTTCTGTGTCTTTAGTCAGCTTTTTTCTGTATGATCTGTCCATTACTGAAAGTGGAGTGTTGAAGTCTCCAACTATTATTGTGGAGTGATCTATCGCATTTTTCTGTGTAGTCAGTGTCTGTTCGATGTATTTAGATGCTGTGGTATTGGTTGCATGAATATTTATTATTTTTAGTTCCTGCTTGTATATTGAAACTGTCAGCAGTAAGTAGTAGCCATCCTTGTCCATGATGGTAGATTTTACATTAAAATCTATTTTATCTGAGATTAGTATTGCCACACCTGCTCTTTGTATATTGTTTGCTTTGTATATGTTATTCCATACTTTAACTTCTGGTTTGTTCATATTTTTAAGTCTAAGGTGTCTGTCTTGTAAGCACCCTATAGACAGACCATGTCTTGTGATCCAGGATGCCACTCGTCTCTTTATTGGAGTGTTCAGTTTGCCATCAGTGTAATTATTGATAGGTGTGTGTTTAGTGCTGTCATTTTGATGTATTTATTTTTGTGTTGGTGTTTTCTATGTTGCTCTTAGTATTCTGTTCTGGGTCAATCTTCTTCATGGGATGACTTTTCATCTTTTTAGTGTAAGTTTTGTTTTTGTTGAGACTCCTGTATTATGTTTCCTGTTTTGATATGTTGTATTATTATTGTGCTTTGCTGTTACCCCTATGCTCCCCCTTACTATTTTAAGTTTAAACCAATTTTAATTTATGCATATCTTTTTAACTTCCTCTCCATCCTAAAGGACTCTAACTACCATAGTATATCCCTCTTTTTAGTGTGGTGGTGTCCTATTTTTTGTGATATGATCACTGGTTCCCTTCTTTTAATATTGTAGTTTTGGTTGAGTTTTATGACTTCCCTAACTGAGTAGGTTTCTGGATGCTTTGCCCTGCACTGCCACATTAAATATATACTTAATGGTTTTGTTTTTCTAAGCAAAGAGCTTCTTTCAGTATTTCTTGTAGTTTGGGTTTAGTTTTTACAGTTTCTAAGCTTCTGTTTACCTGAAAATGTTTTAATTTCATCTTAATGTTTGAAAGACAGTTTTGCAGGATATATAATTTTTCATTGGAAGTTATTCTCCTTCAGCACTTTAAATGTGTCACCTCACTGTGCCCTTGCCAGCATCATTTCTGCAGTGAAGTCAGATGAAATCCTATAGAGCTTCCTTCTGAATGTTAGCTTTGCTTTGAGCCTTTCTGCCTGTAAGATCTTCTGCTTATGTTTCATTTGATTAAGATTTATTATAATATATCTTGGTGTCTTTCTTTTGGGGTCTAGTTTTGGTGACATTTGATACATGTCTTGGATATTTATGTTGTCTTTTTTCATAATTTCAGGGAAGTTTTCTTTCAACAACTCAACAACAATATTCTATGTTTTCGGCTCTCCCTTCCTGTTCAATAACTCCAATTCATCACAGATTATTCCTCTTAATGGAGTTCCACATGTTTCTTAATTTTTCTTATTCCTTTTCTCTGATTTCTCCTCATAAATGCTGGTGTCAGTTGCTCTAGCTTCAAGGTCACTAAGTCTGACTTCTGTCTCCTCAATTCTACTCTTTTGGCTTTGGATTGAATTGTTTAATTCTGTAATTTTGTTATCGATCTGCTAGATTTCAGATCATTGTTGTTCTATCAGTTCAAATAACTTGCTTAATTTTCACTTTTCTCTGCTGCATTTTGTTTAATCTTCAGAAGGGCTCTGTATATAATTCTTTTGTGCTCAAACTCTGACGGTTTCAGAAAGCCTTCATCTAGGAAGTTTTTTCCTTCTTTATTTGGGAGTTTTCTGGAGCCACAGGGGACTGCTTCTTTAAATGGTTAGCAATGGTTTGTTGCCTTTCAGCCATCCAGAAGCTGGTTAGTTTCTCTGGTGTTACCTCAACAGGAGCTGAGGCATAGTTCTGAGAAGCAGTTGGTCACCAACCATCTCTCTGTACTCTAGTGACTGGCACCAGTGTACTTTCTGGGGTGGCAGACTGTGCCATCTGGCTGGGGAAGATGGCACACTACTTATGGAGTCACTGGGGGGCCACCAACCAACCCTATGATGTGGATCAGTAAAGGCTGCAAGAGATGCTTCTGGGCTGCTCATCAGTTATTTCTCTGGGCATTCTTATTTTTAAAAGGTGAGAGCTGTCTGACAGCTGCCAGAATCAGTCAGCTCATCAGGTGTGGGAGGCCCAACTTCTGGCTGACAATGGAAGTACCTCTTTGGCCATCCCCAGATCCTATGACATAAATGAAAGAAGTGAGGGTTTATGGCCTTGCTGCCATCCTAAGCCAGGCACCACCCACAAGGTAACACTGCTAAACACAGCCTTTCTACTGGAAAAGTACTTTCCAGACTGGCACTGCTTCTCAGCTTGGGAATTAGCCCCTGCTGAGTCTTCCAGTTGAGGGACTCTACCTCCCAGCCAACCAAGACAGCTTCCGAGCTGAGCTGTCCTACCTGTCACAAAATAGTGGAATCAATGGTAGAACTCAGAATAGAGAGGGTGGAGGTGCAGTGGTGCCCTCAGTCAGTAGCTGGACTCTCAAAATGTAGCTAACCCATGTACTGTGTCTCTGCTGCTCTGTACACTGTTTACTTTAGCACGGCAGCTCAGTATGTTTGCTAGCTAATGCCCATTCTTGGGCTTCCAGATAACAGCAGCAAAAAAGACATCAGTATCTGCAGTCTGCTCAAATGGCTGTGTCAGCAGAAGCGTGGCTCCGAATTAGCTACCTCATGCTTGAGAGAGGTAGTTTCCTCTTTAGTGGGACAATGTTATGCCGTATCCAAGGGCACCCTGGGTATCCAGAGTGCTGTATTCAATTATGAATCTAGGCCTTATTTCTCAGAGAGATTTGAGGAGATGTGTGTCTAGTCTGCCACCTTGTCCCTGCCTCCTAATTAATGTTTTTAAAGTATTAAATCTGCCAGTAAGTAGGTAGCCTTCTTTGGTAGAGAGTGATTCTCCTGTCAGCACATTTATTAAAACTAAATAATTTGTTAGGGATATTGTACAAGGGCTTTGTATATCAACTAAGGGTTAATCTAGGTAATATCCAAGGTCCCATTCAGCTCTGATATTTTTCTTTTTTAATGTTGCCGAGTATTGGATTGGAGAAAATGATAGAATATTTACAAAGTTTCCAGAGAAGATGAATATAAAGGGTTCAAAAACCTCAGAACCATGACACTTTTCACCCTCTCAAAAACTTGTTAATTTTGAAATAACTGTAGAATCACAGAAAGATGCAAAGATAGTACAGGGAAGTTCTGTTTATCCTTCACCCAGTTTCCCCAATAGTTGTATCTTCATCACTATAATACCATATCAAGACCAGGAAACTGACATGACATTTTCATTTAAAATAATAGTTTACCTTTAGTAGGATGAATGAGAATGGCTTTAGGGCACAGTTGTGTCATGGTAACCAAAAAAACCTGTTGCCATCCACTTGATTCCAACTCTTAACAGTCCTACAGGACAGAGCAGAACTGTCCCACATGGTTTCAAAGGAGTGGCTGGTAGATTTGAACTGCTTACCTTTTGGTTAGCAGCCATAACTCTTAACCACTGCACCACCAGGGCTCCCTAAGGAATTGTAGAGGAAACTTATTTGACACCTACTATGCTCTATCTTTTCCAACCAATATCATTTTATTCTAGCCTCATAATAACTCAAGTATACTGAAGTTCAATGACTTAGCCAGGATCACAAAGCTAGTAAGTGAATAAAGGTTAAAACTCAGGCTGCTAATCCCAGATTTGTAGAGGCCACTTCTGTATCTACTAGTTTGTGACAGGATTCTTTAGACAGATCTTGGGGATTAAGTTGGAGGTGGGAAACTCCACCCCAAACTGATTATAAAGAGTGGTGAAAGTTTAAGCCCAGGATTCCAAGGCAACATAAAAAACAAATCCAAAACCCTGTCCTTTATTACAAAATGTAAGGATGCTTACAGACAGAAGGGGCCTTACTATGTATAAGGATTGCTTATACTGGGCTGTGGCATACTGGGCTGTGCTTATTTTAGAAGAATTAGGTTAGCAGTTCTTTCATTAAATGTTTATTTTGTGATAGTTATAGATTCACATGCAGTTGTAAAAAATAACACAGAGAGATCCTGTGTAACCTTTACACAGTTTCCCCCAAAGACAACATCTTGCAAAGCTATAGTGCAATCTCACATTTAGGAAATTGAAATTGATACAATCCATCAATCTTACTCAAATGTCACTAGTTTTACATGTACTCATTTGTATGTATTTAGTTCTATGCAGTTTTATCAGTCTGTGGAGATTTTTGTGACCACTGCCATAACAATCAAATTACAGAACAATTCGAATACTACAAGAGCCTCTTGTGCTCCCCTTTTATAACTACAGCCACATTCCTTGCTCACCCTCTCTACCTCCTGGCAACCAATCTGTTTTCCATCTATGTAATTTTGCCATTTCAAGAACGCTATATATTTGTCCTCAGTGACTTGTATGATCTCACTAATACGAAATACTTAGAACAGGCAAATGTGTCGAGATCAGGATTTAATTGCAGTTACTTGGAGCAGGAGGGAGTGGAAAAGGGGAAATCACTATTTAGGAAGCACTGAGTTTCTGTGTATGGTGATGGTAAATTTGGCAACAGATAATGGTGGTGGTTACATGATACAATTGCTTGATTGATGTAACTGGTGCCACTGAAATGCTCATATGAAAAATACTGAATTGGCAAATCTGTTATGTATACTTTCACAGCAATAAAAAAGAATACTGTGTAAATGGAATCGTGTAGTACGTCACTTTTGGGGGTTAACTTTTCAGTCAGCATAATTTTTGAAGATTCTTCCATGTCTCAATAGTTTGTTCCTTTTTATTGCTGAGTAGTATTCCATGGTATGAATATACCACAATTTGTTTAACCACTCACACACTGAAGGATATATGGGCTGTTTCCAATGTTTAGCTGCTATGAATAAAGCTGCTCTAAGCATTTATACACTGTTTTTTGTGTGAGTGTTCGTCTTTGTTTCTCTGGAATAAATGCCCAGCAATACAGTTGCTTGATCATATTGTAGTTGCATATTTCTTAAGACTCTTCTATACACTTTTCCAGAGTGGCTGCACCCTTTTCACTGATAGTCTTTTTTTTTTTGTTATGACTGAGTGAAAATGTACATTCCCATATAAATTTACATGCCCACCTATATGCAGCTTCCACTGCTCTCCCTGCCCAGTGACAGCACACTATTCCTCTTTGCTCCATACATGTCTCATCCTCCCAACAGTCACCTTTCCCCTCCTCTCCACTCACTCCCCTTCCTCCAGCCAGAGGTCAGCAGGATGATATCCTATAGATGCCTAGAACCATAAAGTGCATCCAATATATGATCACTCTACATTGCCAAGTCCAATCCATTCGTGTCCGAAGAGTGGACCTTCACCGACAGTCTTTTATTTGTCATAATTCATTGAGTGGTAACCATGTACCAGACCCTATGCTAGTGCTTAATGTGCATCACCTAATTTATCCCCCTTAAATGCTCCATTTTAACGTATGAGGAACTGAGGCCCAGAGAAGTTACATAACATTCTCAAGGTCATGTAGCTGAGAAATGGCAGAGCTAAGCTTGAATTCAGGTTAATCTGATCCCAGAACTGTATGTACTCTTGACAGTGATGTTAGTCTACCTACTCCTTTGGGAAAGGGCTCGAAGTAAGACAAGTGACAAATTCTCCTATTTGCCATATGGCAAATAAATAAAACAGCAAACTCTTTGGAAGATATTCAGGCTTGAAAAATTCACTTTGATAGCTTAGAGAAAAACTGCAGAACCAGTTTCTGTGTTTGTAGGAATATGTTGATTGTCCTTCAGTTGAGTTGGAATTGATACTCTTAGTAGTTTGGCTGTGGTAGGATGGGAAGCACAATAGATACACAATTAGAGCATCTGAGCTCATGTTCTGGTTTTCTCAATTAGTAGATGCGTAACCTTGAGCAAGTCACTTAAGCTCATTGAGACTCAGCTATGCTGCCATCTGTAAAATGGTGCTAATAATACCATTCTCACCAAACTCCTTTCTTCACAAAAGGGATTTTGAAAAGATTAAATGAATCAATGTTTGGAATCCACTTTAAAAGCTCTAAAACACTGTCATGAACATCTTTGAGAGCCCTGTCACCTCTGGTGCAAGTAATCACTCAATTCTGCTGTTGCAGAGGGAAAACAGCTGCAGATAATATGTAAATAAACAAGCGTAACCAAGTTATGATAAATATTTACAAAATCAGATGTCCATTGGACTACAGCCTGCAGTTTTCTCACCTCTGATTTAACCTTTCTCACTAGGTAGTACTTGGTTTCTCTTAGATAAAGTGCTCTCTCAGATAACCATCTTCTTTTTCTCTCCATATGATGATGTCTCAGTATATGGGAAAAGGCTTATGGAACCTCTGGAGTTGAGATGTGGTTATATCTATGTGGCCTTTGTACTATCCTCTGGCTCATCTTATGGCAGACTGGTTTCCTTTTCATCTGTTTGCTACTTGCTCCACTGGCATTTACAGCAAAGTTTACAGTTTCATCAATTGTGATTTGATCTTTTCTGGTTTGGCCAATCCTAGTGATGGACTTCAGTGATTCTGCTTCCTCTAGATCCCTATTATATGTAAGCCTCTGAGTCTCTGCCAGGTTTCCATTTAGCCTACAGGCCAGCCGCAGTAATGGGATCATCTTGCCATAGCATTTCTCAAGACAGACCCAGTAGCTTTTACCTCAATGTCCATTCCATGAAAACTGAGTGTAGCTGGGGAAAACTAAACTTCAGGGGTCTCTCTGCTTGACGGAGAATTTGATGTAGCTAGCTCTAAACTGGAAGTCACAGGGAAGTCTGCGAAGAAGCTTCCTCTCATACTTTCAAGCGGGGCTTAGTGCTTTTTCTACTGGGACTCTCCTGTGGACTTTAGGGTACTGGTTAGCTTATCTCTCTTTTCTGTCTTTCTCTCTCCTTTTCTCTTCCCTTGGTTCCATGGGGCTGGAAAGGTGGAATGTTCTTTTATTTGCTATTGATGATGTCCTGCTTCTACCATAGAGTTTGCCAAGCTGTCACAGGGAGATGAATTATTTTTCCTGTTCCTCTATGAGATGGATCCTTAAGACTTAACTTTAATTTGCCAGAGGAAGAGATAATATGTACTTTAACATGCCAGCCAAGTGCCATCGATTCGGATCCAACTCATGGTGACCCTATAGACTAACATTATATAAATAAAAATATAAACCCAAACTACAAATCTGTGGTTGTCAAGTCAGTTCTGACTCATAATAACCCTATAGGACAGATGAGAACTTCCCCATAGGATTTCCAGCTAGAAGTTGGTGGATATGAACTGCTAACCTTTTGGTTAGCAGCCAAATGCTTAACCACTCCACCACCAGGGCCCCTAGTTATATTATGCTCACATATATATAATCTGTATATGTACCTCTGTATCTCTCTATGTATCTTTACCCACAGCAAGGAATAGAAAAGAGCAGAGCCATTTAGGCAGTCTTAAGAATCTAGTTTGCAAGGGTATTGCAAGCAGCCCTGGTCACGAAACGGTTAAAGTGCTAAGCTGAAAACTAAAAGGTTGGTGGTATGAATCCTCCAGCTGCTCTGTGGGCAAAGGTATGACAGTCTACTTTTGTAAATATTTACAGCCTTACAAACCCTATGGGGCAGTTTTATTATGTCCTGTAGGGTCACTATGAGTCAGAATTGGCTCAATGGCAGCAAATTTGGTTTGGAAGGCTATTGCATTATTGCATGATCCTACTTTTAATGTCAGAAGCTGAATATTGTCCTTGTTTCTCTCTTTTCTTCTCCTTATAGAGTAAATGTTATGAGTCGGATCTGACTCAATGGCACTTGGCTGGCTTTTAATCTCTCTGCCATCAATTTCATCCTTGTCTCCAGCTGGCGTTTCAGGTCAACTACAGTATAAATAGTCAAAAAGGAAATAGTTACACAAAACTTTGTTGTTGTTGGGTTCCATCAAGTCAATTTTAAACTTATAGTGGGCCCATGTGAAAGAGTAAAACTTCCCCATATGGTTTTCTTGGCTATAATTTTTATGGGAGCAGAAAACCAGTTTTTTCTCCTGTGAAACCATTGGTGGAGTTCCAACCTCCAACCTTTTGATTAGTAGCCAAGCACTTAACATTTTCAAACATGGTTGATTGTACAGGTAAATCTGATTGAAATGACAAATGTTTTGCCGTAAATATTTCACCGTAATAAAAATATTTTAAAAGACAAAGAGAAAAGCACAATAATGACTGCCAGACTATTTTCTCTTTTACATGATTTTTTTACCTCTTAGCAGGGTTAATCTTACTCTGAGTGGCAGTACAATATAGTGATCAAAAGCACAGGCTTTGGAGTCATACATATAGGGGCAGAGTCAAGAAGGCGAACTAAACACATGTCTCCCTAAATCCGTCTGGAAACCAAGACCTGAAATGATAATTAAATGGAGCCTTCTGGACACCTAGTGACCTCTGGGATGCAGCATAGGGCTGCTAATTTGGGCTTTATACCACTGAACACAAAACCTCCTCTGTTTTACTGACCCCACTCTTGGTGAGCAGAGGCTTGCACAGACCGAAGATAACTCACCATTTTGATTTTTTTTCCTCTGTCTTGGTTGGCAGGCAGAGCTGGCACTTGACTAGCTGCTGGTCTCGGATGCACTGCTGGTGGAACTGGCAAGCATAATTACCAGTTTCTGAGAGCTTGGCTTTGGACTCTATACACTTTGGCTCCCCTGGCCTATCTTTCTGCCTCCGCCATGTGGTAGCTGTACAGACGAGCTTGTGTGGGACACCGTCTTGATCCACTGGGAAAAAGAGAAGCCCAGGCAGAGGCCCCAGCTGGACTTGGTTCCTAGGGTGGGAGGTGCTGCCTGCTGGGGGGAGAGTGCTTTTCCAGCAGGGAGGTGACGTTTTGCACACTGTCACCTGGGGCTGGGGCCCAGCAGCGGAGGTTGTGGACTCTGGACACTTTGGCACTCTTGGCCTCTCTTTCTGTCAGGAGCCTGGGCCCGGCCAGCTGGAGAGCTTGTGCAGGATGCCATCTTGTTTTGCTGAGAGGTGAAGTCATCCATACAGAAGCCTCAGCTATACCTAATTCCTGGGCTGGGAGGCAGTGCCTACCCAGAAGAGACTGCTTTTCCAGAAGAAAAGCAGAATTCTACACAGTATCACCTACAGCTGGGATCTGACAGCAGAGGCCAGCAGACCAGTAGCCGTTCTGTATTTTGAGCTGGTTTATAACATCTGGGGTTCAATATAGAGGTGTTTACTTTGCCAGCTGGGAAGAGGGATGTATGCACCTGAAATCCTGACTGACTTTGGGAGTTGTCAAATACTTTTTACTTCTCATTTTAAGACAGCTTGGAGAAACAACTGTGGTCCATCTTCACAGCATCTCTCCCACCCTCTGCTGATCAACATGAAGCTCAGAAAGCAACATATGGAGAAGGTGGTAACCCAGAAATCACCCATGGCATCAGAAGGCCCCCCCAAAGAAACCACCTTAGAACTTCTGAGACAAAGAAGCTTTTCTGAAACTATCAGAAGGTGAATACAAAAGGATTACATAGAGAGCTCTCCTAGACCTTATACAAAAGCAGCAGAGCAAAACAAAAAATTAAGAAAGCTGTTCAATCTGGTGAAACATCAGTACTCAGAAATCGAACAGATCAAGAACAAAATCAAAGACATAGAAACTTCAATTCAAAGCCAAGAAAACAGAATGGAACAAATGGAAAAGAGAATATCTGATTTGGAAGACAGAGCCACCGACTCCAGCATCTATGAGGAGAAATCAGAAAAAAGAAACAAGAAAAATGAAGAAGCATTAAGAAGCATGTGGGACTCTATTAAGAAGAACAGTCTACGATGAACTGGAGTTCCTGAACAGGGCGAGACACCTGAGAACACAGAGAGTATTGATGCTGAGCTGCTGACAGAAAACTGCCCAGAAATTATGAAAGAAGAGAATACAGATATCCAAGATGCATATTAAACACCACTCAATACAGATCTCAATGGAGTCATACATGTCTGGTTTTTAAGTCTCATTTCCATTACTGGCTATGGAAACCCTGGTTGCCTAGTGGTTAAGTGCTACATCTGCTAACAAAATTTGGCAGTTCAAACCCACTAGGCACTCTTTGGAAATTCTATGGGCGCAGTTGTACCCTGTCCTACAGGGTAGGACTAGACTTGATGGCAATGTGTTACTGGCTATGTGATCTTGGGTAACTTGTTCAACTTCTTCAAGCCTCGGTTTTCACAATTGGTAAATAGAGATTATCACAGTAATTTCAAAAACCAGACCAAATCCACTGCTGTCAAGTTGATCCTGATTCATAATGACCCTGTAAGTGACAGTAGAATCCCTTTATAGAGTTTCCAAGGAGTGCCTGGTGGATTTAAACTGCAGAATTCACAGTTAGGAGACATAGCACCTAACCACTACACCACCAGGGTTTCCTCTTAGTAATTAGTGAGGATGAAATGACAGAGTAGTAAAGTGCTTAGCATCAAAACCAAAACCAAACAAAAACTATCAGACAAATGAGCTAAATTCTGCATCTGAGTCACTAACTCAAGGTCTGCTCTCTGTGTGTAAAGTCAGATTCAGTACTTGGAGGAGAAATGTGGGAGAAGTTGTAGAAGTCTCAATTTGCATGCAAGACTTGAGTGAGTAGAGAAGACAGAAAATGGGCTTTCCTCATTTGTTTTTCCTTGCTCATCTCAAAAACACATTATCTGGCAAGAGGGTAGAAATGGCAAACTGAAAGTAGAGAGGAAAGGAAGAGGAACAGTGAAGTGAGATTTTACCTCAGAAATGGGTGGTGAGTTCAGCAGAAACCTTCCTAAGCAGATCCAGGACACAGTTATAGATCTCTCCTCTCGCAATACCCTGGGTCCTGGTGCCAACAACAATCAGAAAGACCACTGTGATCTTTGCTCAAAATCAAAGCAAACTAGAATCTGCAGATCACATGAAGCCCAGGCAGAAGAGTTGAATGTGGCCTATTACAAGGAGAGTCATGGGGAGAATGCAGGTGGAGGCAATGTTTGATGTTGGTGTGCAGATAACTATTTGTCCAGGTAGAGGTTTGGAGCAGGTCAGGAAAGGAGAAAACAATATTGATTTGATCTATTTTGTTGCCTGCATGTCTTGAAAGGGAAAGCAGCAATTGTTTTTAAAAGACTGGTCTCCAACGAAACTTGGTTAACTTACTTACTGCTGTGCCTCTGTCCTTGGTACTGAGCAGTATTTGACAAATAGGCAAAATAAATCAATAAGTCTGCATTTTTTTGTTTGTTTATTTGCATTGCCTGCATTGCGCACTCTTGTTTTTATTAAAATAATTTCTGGTTCCTGTGAAGTGGTGCTCAATTGTTCTGCTTCCTGCAGCAGGGGAAAAGAAAAGGAGGGGGGGGAGTTGGAAGAAATGAAGGTGTGATGTCAAGTGTCAAGTACCCAAGGTATTCCAGTCCAGCCTTGGGTAGAGGCCAGCTCCTGAATGCAGAAGGTAATAAGACAAACTCCAGAGTGTGTTTGTATAATGGGATGCCTTGCAAACCATGCTGACAGCGGGATGTACTCTCACAGCTCTATTTATTTATAGCTCCCCCCACCCACCCAAATGCTACAGAACAACAAGTATTCTGACAAGTTGGAGTGTTAATAGATTATGCACAAAACAAATCAATAAAAGCCAATTCCAAAATGTCTACCTTTCTCCAATAATTAGATGGGAAATTAGGGGAAAGGAGTTCTTTTTGACATCTAATGAGGTTTAGGGATCACGAAGGAGGTGAAGATGAACTATATGCCTTTTGATTTGATGGGTAAAATAAGAAGGATTCCATTAGGGTTAGAGGCTCTGGCTAATATTTGATTATTTTTTTATGTCTCTTTCTATTTAGGCTCTGTGTTTGACAGCTATGGCTGCTAACCAAAAGGTCAGCAGTTTGAATCCCCCAAGCACTCCTTGGAAACCCTGTGGGGAAGTTCTACTCCATCCTACAGGGTCACTGTGAGTAGGAGTCAGCTTTGACAGCCATGGGTTTTTTGGTGTTTATTCTTCTGGTTAGCATCTTTGGGCACTCTAATTCCTGAGGTCAGTTGGTTTTTGAGACCAGATCTCTGTGTCAGGTTCTTAAATATAGATGGCACTGCGTCTATATGTTCCAGCCTAACAACAGAACACCTACTTCCTGGCTCTTTAAACATGGCCCTCATTGGTCAGTCTTTCATCCCTGTCTTTTCGCTTAGTAAAAGTTATTTACTATATAGACAGATTGGGCCACACAGGACATACAAAGGGATCTAATAATTAGGGACATCTGCTTCAGGTAAATGTAGTTTTCAGATGATGAAGAAAAACTGGATTATGCTAATTTTCCCAAAATAACTTTTAAAAAGCTGGTAGCAGAGCAAATTCTTCAGTTGTGTCCCTGAAACAACGATAATGCAAAGAGTAATGAGAGTAATGGGCCTAGGTGGTGTCTCTCCCTTCCTCCCTGTCCCCCTTTTATGATTGCAGTCTTGGGCGGATTTTGAAGGATAGCCCAGAAGGCAAAACACACTGAAGTAGAGGAGGCAATCTGCTTGTTTATTCTGGTTTCTGTTAACTACCACCAGGTTTTATGAGCTTACAGCAGAGAAGCATGGTATAGCACTCAAAATGATGCCAGCCTGGTAGACTAAGAAGTGTATTTTTCAGCCATCTCTTTCTGTGACTGTAATCTACAGGCAGGTCAGACAATAGACACTGTAAGCACAGTGCTTACCTTGCTTACTAGATTGTCTATAGTGAGCAATTCCACATTTTTTCACCACTTCAATGAGTCTGCTGCTAGGTACAGTGGGTAATTGTCTCTTTGCCAACCCCATAGCCCTTTGCTATAGAGTCAAAACCTGTTTTCAAAATTTACAGTCCATGACAGGGGCACATAGCCCAGTGAGCAAGGTAAATGTGGGTTTACTTGTGCTTACTTACTAATCTGTGGTGAATAATTTTGCTTGAGTTTCACCACATCTTTGTGACGTTTCTTACTACAGATGACCTGGTAAGCACAGTGCTTACATTGCTTATTGGTGATTAGCTGCTGCTTCAACTTATCACAACTGAAGGTTTTCTGGACAGAGTCCTGAAGCCTGAGTTCTAATCTTAACTCATTTAACTTGCTGTGCATCCTAAAGTAAAGCAATCTCTAGGTTTCTATTCATTCATCTGTTAAACAGGGATGAAACTAGTTGATGAAGATACTATGGAGGTACAGTTAGTTGATACATGTGCTTTGAAGAAAACATGTAAATCTTGATACAAAGCTTTGCATAATTCAGCTTCTTTTCGGTGTTGGAGATAGTTTCTTTACTAAACAAATTCCTGTTTATCAGATTGAGAAAACCAAACTAAATGACTCAGGTTGATTGTGACTCATGGCTACCCCATGTGTGTCAGAGAGTAGAACTGATCTCCATGGAGTTTTCATGGCTATGGCATTTCAGAAGCAGGTTGCCAGGCCTTTCTACCAAGATACCTCTGGGTGGGTTCACATTGCCAACGTTTCAGTTAGCAGTCAACTTTGTTAATGCTTTATGCCACCCTGGGATTCTGTTTACTAGATAAATTTCCAAAAATTATAAATGCCATTTGCAGGAACCAGTTTTACTCTGATCACTCCAATAGTTTGCAAGCCCTGAGTATGTTGCTTGCACTATCAGAAGCAGCACACACCTCTAGATATTTCTTAGGCATTATCTGGTCCATTTCCTATGTGTTCTGAATTCTTCCCATTAGACAAACTGCTTCTCAAAATGTAGTCCTTACTCCACCTGTACCAGGATCACCTGGGAGAACTTGCTACAATGAAAATTCTTGGGTCAGTGCCCAGTGAGTCATATTTAGTAGGTCTGGTGAGGGGCCCTGCAATCAGAATTTTCACACTAAAACCAGAGACTCACAGTATTAAAGTTTCTAGGGCAGAGATTAGAAGAACAAATTTGTCTTGGAGCAAGTACAGCCGGAACGCTTCTTGGACGTGAGGATAGTGCGACTTTGTCTCATGGACATTGGAAACGTTATTGGGAGGGACCAGTCCCTGGAGAAGAAAGTCATGCTTGGTAAAGTAGAGAGCCAGTGAAAAAGAGAAGAGTCTCAATGAGATGGATTGACAAAATAGCTGCAGCATGGGCTCAAACACATCTACTATTGTGAGGATGGCACAGGACTGGGTAACATTTCATTTTCTCATACGTAGGGTTACTATGAATCAGAGCCAACTCAATGGCACCTAACACCAACAAGACAGAGGTGAACTAATTAGTATTGTTTTCTATCTGTCATAGTCTGAACATCTGTGTCCAGCAAGCATGTACAAGTTCCGACAATGAAATTCACAAACTCATCCTAGAACAAGTACTACATACCTCATTGCTAAATACGACTATGGTCACCTTTGCAGTACTCCCCTTGGGAAGTCATGCGCTGATGCCAGCACCTAGTCCACCCTTCAAGGCAGTTTTAGAATTCTTTCTGGAATGGCCATCAGAGCTGTCATCATTGTATTACCGTTGATGCCCTGAATGTCATCAAAATGTCTTCCTTTAAATATTTCCTTTATCTTTAGGTAAAGAAAAACATCATTGGGGGCCAGATCAGGTAAGTAGGGAGGATGTCTCAATCTGTTATTTGATTACCGGCAAAAAATTCCCTCACAGACAATCATGCAGTTAAGTTTTTGAACTTAGCACCTTGCCACCATGCACAATGGCCATTCCAAAAAGAGTTCCAAAACTGCTCTGAAGGGTGGACTAGGTGCTGGCATCAGTGCATAGCTTCCCAAGCGGAGCACTTCAAAGATAACCATAGTGATATTTAGCAATGAGTTATGTAGCACTGAGAACAATTAAATGCGCAGACTTGTCAGACCTTGTGTATGCTGATACATGTAGAAACATATATGTATGCTAATAAATATATGCTATTGCATATTTTTCTCCTCATCTGTCACCACAATTTGAGGTTACCTCAGCCTTTGCAAACTTGCGTCATTGCAGAGAAGAGTGTCATGAAAGTTGTGCAGTCCTTTTCCTCAGACTGACACATGGCAGAGAGTGTCTTCTTTTTCTCTCCTGCTCTGTACCCTAGGAGTCCATTTTGAATGTCAGAGTTAGAGTCAGGCAAGTTTCCAAACCTCTTTACCATAGCCCTCAGAACAACGATTCTCGAAGTGTGGGCCCTGGACCTGTAGTATCAGCATCACCTGGGAGCTTGTTAAAAATGCAAACTCTCAGCTAGAGCCTGTCCCCCTCTCCAGCCCCACCGCCCTACTGAATCAGAAACTCTATGTGGGCTTAGTGATCTGTATTTTAACAAGCCCTCCAAGGGATTCTAAAGAATGTTAAAGTTTGAGAATTACTACCCTAAAGAATTTTTGACCCCAAACTACATTCTTGCCAAAACTTGAGGCAGCTGGGACAGTAAAGCAGGAGTTGATCTGACCAAGAAAAGATGGGCATCAGGATCTATGTGGAAGGAATTACTTATCTGCAAAGGTCTTACTTAGGGCATTTGTGCTTGAGGGAGGCAAGATATTTAAATAGAAACTTTCCTAAAAGCGGCTACAAATACTAAAAATACAGACACAAACATAATTACAACATTCAAACACATACGTTTTGCATGTATGAGTGAGTACTTATGCATATATGCATGTAAATAAAATCATCTTTGGAAAGGAACAAGAAACAAGGAGAAACATTTAGGCAGTGATATGTACATCTGAGAAATAGCTATTGATAAAAATGCAGGCAAGGTAACAAAACTGAAATATATACTAATCAGCAGGTCTAGATGATATGCATTCTGAGGTCTGGAGGGAATTCACTAATGATTTCACTAAGCCACTGACAACTGGAAAACCTGACAAACTCCACTTGGGTATGCGCTACATTTTGTTTTGTCAGCATTCTGCATAATGGTGGTATTTTGGCAGGTGTCTTCACTAGGCCCTTTCTGTCCACTCTGCCTCCCACCAAGGGGGAAAAAAACCTTGTAGACAGTATGAAAGTTAACAGAATACAGGTTTTCAAAACCTTCACTTTCCAGCAATGGATCCTCCCCACCAGTGCATGCTGTAATTCAAGCCCCTGGTGTGTAATACATGAGAAATGCTGCTCCTGCAGCCTTCATAGGGCAGCTGGGCCTGTGTGGCATTCAGACGCTTGCACTGAGATTTACTAGCTTACAGTCTGATAGCAGGAGTGAGCAGAACTGGCTAGGAGTTTTTCCGCTGGAGGGAGTTTGGGATCAACCCTTGAGATTAAAGACAGAGGCTAAAGTGGTTGAACAGATGTTTGACTGAAGGCACAGCTCCTAAGGGATGAATGAAAACCTCTGGTTCTTGCCGTTTCTGGAGACCAAAGCATTGCAGGTTTAGTCAGTTGTAAGAGCCCAAGGTGTAAGAGGACACAAGTTTGAATTAATCCTTTTGCACTCAGCTAGCACCTCCACGTAACGTGAACAGGTGGCACCCTTGATCCTACCACTATGCTGTATCCTTAGGACCAGCCAGTTACTTCAAAAGTTACTGGGAACCAGAGCCAATACCTCTGTACATTCCCATCCCAGGGAAAAGGAATTCCAAATGTGTTTTTTCCAAATGCATAAAGCACAGATACTTTATGGTGACAGATGATTCTAGGAGGTTCCAGATAGGAGAATTGAGTGTGTTAATATTCTTTCTGGATAAAATAAAAAAAAAAACAAACAAACGTATTGCCAGAAAGTAAATTCTGATTTATAGGAGAGTGTAGTACTGCTCCACAGAGTTTCCAGGAGTGCCTGGTGGATTCAAACTGCTGTCCTTTATGGTTAGCAGCTATAGCACCTAACAACTACACTACCAGGGTTTCCTTTGCTTGGATACATTTACAAAATCTTAGGTAGCTTTTCTAATGTTTCAATGAAATTTAGTTTTTTTTTTCTATCTCAGCTCATTTAAATGTTCTGTCCCAACCTCTAAATAATTGCACAGACCTATCCCAAAGAAGGGGGAAATAATGCCCTGTATGAGTAGGTTATCATATGTCAGATGTAGTATGAAGCTAACTGGTCTAGAAAGTAAGGGATCTGAATTAACATCACAGGACTGTCACTATCTAGCTCTATGATTTGAGAGACATCATTTTCCCCTTCCTTGGCCTCAATTTCTTCACATGTAAAGTATAGTCATTGGGTGATATGATCATTAATAACCTCTTCCATCTCTAATAACCTGTGACTTGTATGCAGTAGATTTTGTATGCATGATTTTGTTCTTTGTTGTCTTGGCTTTTCAAGAATGATACTTCAAACCCATGGTAGAGAAGTTTGTCATTTTTCTCAGACATGAAACTGAATTTTCAGCTTTAGCCTGGCATGTGGACGAGTTGCCTAGCTAATGAGTGAGCCTAACCAAACATCTAGCACCTTCTTCTCCACACCTTCAGCAGCTTCCTTGTTCTCTCCTTATTACATATGTCTTTGTGAGAGAAATAATGTGCTGTAGTGAATTTGGAGATTTGGAAATGTAATCCTTTGTTGTAAGATTGGAAGTCACTGCATATGAAAGCAGATTTGATCTTATGTTCTTTGTAATTCACTCTCCTCATTTGTTAAAGGGAGTGCACTAATCAGAGGCTTATTTCTCTCCCATACAAGTCCAATGTGAAGAAAATAGTCAGGAGGTGGCAAACCACCTCTTGCCTAACTTAAACCTTAAATGATACATCACTTCTGCTCACAGTTCATTAGCTAGAATCAGTCATAATACCCCAGCCTAATTGTGAAGGAGGATGGTAAATGTAAGGGGCAGATGGAATATGTGATGGCACTAACAGTCTCTGCCATAAGGGATAACTCTTCATCTAATAGCCCACAGGGGGGTTAACAACAACTACTTTTCTAAGTGTTGTACACATATTCTTTAATGCTCACAACTCTGTAAGGTTGACACTATTAATATGTTTTACAAATGTTAAGAATGAGACACAGAAAAGTTAGAGACTAGCCCAAGATCATACAGCTTATAATTAGAAGAGATAGTATTTGAACCCATGTTGAGATGGAATTACACTAGGATTGTACTGGCACTCGCCTCACTTCTGTTCCTATTAGTAGAAGATAAAGACACACTATGTAGTAAAACTCTTCTTCAGGGCAAGTGGCTGTCTATCTTACTGCCTTTGTTGTTAGGTGTCATCAAGTCATTTCTGACTTGCAACAACTCTATGTACAACAGAACAAAACACTGCCCTGTCCTGTGGCGTCCCAACAATAATAGGTAATAGTATGTATTTTGGAGCCCATTTCTGGAGCCCCTGTGTCAATCCATCTTACTGAGAGTCTTCCCCTTTTATGCTGACTATCTGCCTTCCCAAGCATGATGTCCTTCTCCAGTTACCAGTCCATCCTGATAACATACATCTGAGTATCTGTCTGGGTTTGTATTTCTTTTGCCTGAAAAACTTCCTATAACATTTCTTGTGCTGCAGGTCTGCTCACAATGGATTCTCTCAGCTTTTTTTGGTGAACATGTCTTTATTTCTCTTTCAACTTTTAAAGCTATTTTTACTGGGTATAGAATTCTGAGTTGAAAGCTTATTTCTTTCCATATCTTAAAGATGCCGTTCCATTGTCTTCTGGTTTGCATAGTGCTTGCAGTGCTTGCAACACCAACACAATAATCCCAAACTGGTCTGTGTATATAGCTGTCTGACTCATAGTCTTCATCTGATCATTTTGTCATATCTTATAGTCATATCATAATATGAAAATAATATTGTTATTAATAATTGTTTTGTTATTGTTAGGTGCAGATGAGTCAGTTCCAACTCATAGCGACCCTATGTACAACAGGACAGAACAAAACACTGCCCAGTCCTGTGCCATCATCACAGTCATCGCTATGTTTGAGCCCATCGTTGTTGTCACTGTATCAGTCCATCTCATTGAGGGTTTTCCTCTTTTCTCACTGACTCGACTTTACCAAGGCAACCCTGGTGCACAGTGGTTAAATGCTACGTCTGCTAACCCAAAGGTTGGCAGTTCACATCTGCCAGGCACTCCTTGGAAAAGCCATGGAGCTGTTGTACTCTGTCCTTTAGGGGTGCTATGATTTAGAACAGACTAGATGGAAGTGGTTTTGGTTTTTGGCTACTTTACCAAGCATGATATCCTGCTCCAGGGACTGGTTTCTCCTGACAATGTGTTCAGAGTATGTGAGACCAAGTCTCGCCATCCTTGCTTCTAAGGAGTATTTTGACTGTACTTCTTCAAAGGCAGATTTTGGTTTCTTGTTTTGCTGGTATGTGGTATATCACTCAGTCTTCTTTGTCAACACCATAATTCAAAGGCATCGATTCTCCTCTGGTCTTATTCATTTTCTAGCTTTTGCATGCATATGAGGTGATTGAAAACACCACAGCCTGGGTAAGGCATGCCTTAATCCTCAAAATAGTATCATTGCCTTTTAACACTTTAAAGAGGTCTTTTGCAGAAGATTTGGCCAAAGCAATGTGTCTTTTGATTTCTTGACTGCTGCTTCCATGAGCATTGATTGTGAATCCAAATAAAAATGGTTGCTAATTATTGCCCCTTTATTTTTTCTGTATATTATAGTTAGAGCATCATGCTATTTTTTTAAATTATGTGTATAAATGAGTTTCATTAGCTGTTTCATTTTAGAATATTAAATGATGGATTACAAATAGTGATTAGGATAAAGGAAATGTTGAATTTGATAGGTTAAAATTCACTTTTCTAGACAAAACTACTAATTGGACTATGTAGGTTTTGACTCTTTCAGGCTGCTTTCAGGCTTATCTTACGATGAAATTGATCAGCTATTGGTTAGATTTCTTGGTTTACATAATGTAAGCAAAAGAAAATGTATTGAAAAGGTATTAGGAGCTCACAAGATTGATGAAAAGTTTGGAGAACCAGGTTTGAAACTGGGCAATCAGGGAGCCCCAGTCAACTGGGGAGAGGGACTAGAAGAATTAGATAACCGCCGTTAGGGATGTTCTATAGCCAGCATGTGCTTGAGGTAATTTCCTACTGACAGTTATATAAGAGTGGGATTACCAGTCTCCTGGTGGGATATGTAGACTTAAACTATTTCTTATATTTAATGTCACTCCAAGATAGGAATTGTGGAAAGATAGCACCTAAGTAGCCAGACTTGATTTATATGCCAGCTCCTTGGCTGTCCTTGGATTACAAAAGGAAGAATTTGCTATAAGGAACCCTCCAGGATTTTTGTGTTTGCCCAAAACTGGTTAGTTTTTAACTGAGGTTGGTTTCATAGATTTCCTTTGTCACCGAGGCTACGTAAGACCAGGGAAGGGTAGCCACTGAAGTGAAATGGGTGATATTGGGTAAGAGAAGAAAACTTTGGCAGTCAAATATCTACAATAAATAGGTAGTGTGGAAATTTTCCTACTCCAGATGCTCAAGAAATTTCCATTTACAAGACTGTGGTAGATGGTTACTGCCATGTTCTTTGGGGTAGAGTAATTGTTGTACTATTTCTGGAAGGACTTCTGGCAATACATGTGAAGAGACTTTAAATATACAAATAATTTCATACCATAATTCCACTTTTAGGGAGGTGGTCTAATGAAATAATTTAAATACGTGCTCAAGCGTGATAAAGAAATTGCTATTTCTGATAGTTAAATATTGATAAAACCTAATTGCATAGCTAACGAGAACCAATTAAATAAATTCTGATGTCATCAAAAAATAAAATTTTCATATAGGTGGGCATGTAAATTTATATGGGAATGTACATTTTCATTCAGTCATAATAAAAAAATAAAATAAAAAAGAGAAATATAAAAAAATAAAATATTCAGTAATTTAAAATATCTTTGAAAAGAATTTTAAAGGCATGGAGACAATATCTTGCTAAGCAAAAATTATACAATTATATATAAAATATGAGCTTAATTCATAAAGGAAGAATTCATATAAAAATGGTTTGAAGGTGGCATGTTGAAATATTAAAAATAATTACCTCTGGAATGGTATTATATTTTCTAAATTTCTTACAGTGAACAACCATTACTTTTGCAGTCACTGACTAAAGCAAGAGATACTTTAAAATAAGACAAAAAAAAAAAGCAAAGAGTTTTCCCAGCCCTTATTCGTGGGGCTATGTAGAGAACAAATATTTTGGATATTATTATATTATATGGCATTAAGGTCCAATAATGACTTAATGTACCATATCCAACCTGCCCTAAAAATAAACATTACAAAACTGTCTGTGCATTGACAGTGTCTTCAAGTACCTACTTTGAAATGTTTAAGTACCCTGGGGAGATATTTTATGGTAGGTAGTATTTTGACAGCTGTATTAGTTACCTGGAGTCCCTGGGTGGTGCGAGCAGTTAGGCCTACACTATTAACTGAAAGTCTGGTAGTTTGAAACCACCCAGACTTGCCTTAAAAGATGGGTCTGTCTATTTA
The DNA here is from genome assembly GCA_028571685.1 of Heterohyrax brucei. Taxonomy (NCBI): domain Eukaryota; kingdom Metazoa; phylum Chordata; class Mammalia; order Hyracoidea; family Procaviidae; genus Heterohyrax; species Heterohyrax brucei. The sequence continues at coordinate 141,357,934 of CM053166.1, forward strand.
CTTCCAAAAAAAATCACAGCCACTGAAAATCCTATGGAGGAGTTTTACTCAGAACACATCCATCAGAAGTGACTGCACAGCAACTGTTTCTCTTGTTTGGTTTGGCTTATTAGTTACCCACTGATGCACTGGTAGCACAGTGGCTAAGAGCTCAGCTGTTGACCAGTTGCTTCTTGGAAACTTTTTGGTGTCCTATCACTATGAGTCGGATCCGACTCGACGGCACTTGGCTGGCTATAAGGTCACTATGAGTTGGAATCAACTTGATAGCATGAGCTACAGTTATTGACGCATCAAAAACTTAGCCAAAGTTTAGCAGCTTGAAACAATAAACATTTATTATATCACAAAATTTCTGATGGTGACTGTCTTAGTTGGGTTGATCTGGTTCTGGGACTCTCATGAGGTTTCAGTCAGGCTGTAAACAGGGCTGCAAGCACCTGAAAGCTTGACTGAGGCTAAAGGATCGGCTACTGAGTTCAGTCACGTGACTGCTAACAGATGCCTTCAATTCCTCACATGTAAGCCTTTTCGTAAGGCTGCTGACAGCATGGCAGCTGACTCTACCGACAATGAATAATGAGAAAGAGGGAAGGGTAGGAAGGGGAAGGAAGGGGGAAAAGATGAGAAGAGAAGGGGAAGGGAGGTGAAAAGATAAGGAACAAATCTCAAAACAAAGCAGTCATTGTATTTTATTGTGTAGTATCCTAAGTTACATACTGTCACTTCTCTTTATCTTGTTGGTCACAAAGACGAACCCTGACACAATGTGATAGGATACCTCACAAGGATGTGAATATCAGCAGTCTGGAATCTTTGGGGGCCATTCCTTGAAGATAGATACTACAGTGTCCCCTAAACACATCCTGAGACTCCTACATGTCAAGCTATACAATTTGCACTGTGCATACACACCTGAGTGTGCACTTGGTCATACAGCGACACACCTACAGATATACACCCCAAAGAGAGGTTCTTATGATCAAAAAACCAAAATGCCTTCTGATAGCCCACAGCAGTACTGTCACCTGCACTCCCCTCTACATTTGATGTTGAAGGCGAGGCCAATGGCGTCAGAGACAAATGTGTACTTACTGGGATGTGTACTTACCTGGTAATGAAGCATGACCCCAAGTTCGGGAAGAAAAGATTTACTCTTTCAACTAGGCTCATTTGGTAAGAGAGAGACAAAGGTAATGGTTAAGAGTACAAACTGGAATCAGACAAAAAACTAATGAACCCACTACTGAGTTGATTCTGACTCATAGTCACAGGATAGAATGCAACCGCCTCATAAGGTTTCAAAGACTGTAAGCCGTTATGGTAACGGACTGCCTCATGTTTCTCCCACGGAGTGGTTGGTGGAGTTGAACTGAGGATCTTTCAATTAGCATCTGAGCACTTAACCACCACACCACTGGAACTCCTGTGGAGTCAAACAGCCTGGATTAAAATATTGGATTTGCCATTTATTAGCTTTGGGATCTTGAGGAAATCAACTCCCTTAATCTTGAAATCTTCAAACTGAAAAGTTGGGGATGAGACTAACATCTATCTCACAGGTTTATTGTGAGAATGAAATGAGATATTATGTATAAAGTGGGACTTGGCCCATAGATACTGTATAAAAATGGTAGTTATTATTGTCATCATTTAATTCTTTGAGAATCACTTAGGCCCTGATTTTCATCTAGCAACTCTGCCTCCTCTATTGTGGCTAGGAAAGGACAGATTGCTGTCCTTCTCTGTTGTCATGTTAGTTCTGTCACAGCATGGCCCCCCCCTTCTTACTTCTTTGGGAAGTTGAATGTTGCTGTTTAAAGCACAGACAATAATCTCACTTGTCTATGCCAAGAAATTTGGAAGACAGATACCTGGTCAACCTAGTAGAGGAGATACACATTTGTGCCCATTCCAAAGAAAGGTGATCCAACAGAATGCAAAGATTATCCACCAATATCGTTAATGTCATACACAAATCAAATTTTGCTAAAGATCATTCAAAAGCAGCTGCTATAGTACATCAACAGGGAACTGCTCCAAATTCAAGTCAGATTCAAAAGAGGATGCTGAACAAGGGCTATAATTACTGATATCAGATAAATTCTTTGTTCTTCTTTTTTGAACGTTTTATTGTCCTTTGGGTAAAAGTTTACCGAGCATATTAATTTCCCACTCAAAAACCTCATGCATAAATTTTTTTATAACATTGGTTGCTATTCCTGCAACATCAGATGGTTCTTGGCTGAAAGAGAATACCAGAAATGTGTTTACCTTGTATTTCATTGACTATGCAAAGGCATTCTTGACTGTGTGGATCATTAGAAATTATGGATAACATCATGAAGAATAAGTATTCCAGAACATTTAATTGTGCTCATGAGGAATCTGTATGTGGATCAAGAGGCAGTCATACAAACAAAACAAGGGGACACTGAGTGGTTCAATGTCATGAAAGGTGTGTGTCAGGGTTGTAACCTTTCACTTTACTTATTCCATCTTTAGGCTGGCCAGATAAGGAGCTGGACTATATGAAGAAGTATGTGACATCATGACTGGAGGAAGATTCCTTAATGACCTGGATATCCAGATGTTACAACCGTCCTTGCTGAAAGTGTAGAGGACTTGAAGCACTTACTGGTGAAGATCAAATATCACAGCCTTCAGTACGGATTGCACCTCAACATAAAGAAAACAAAAATCTTCACAACTGGACCAATAAGAAACATCATGATAATTGGAGAAAAGATTGAAGTTGCTAAGGATTGCATTTTACTTGGAACCACAATCATTGCCCACGAAAGCAACAGTCAAGACATCAAATGATGTACTGCATTGGGCAGATCTGCAGAAGGTATCTCTGAAGGGTTAAAAAACAAAGATATCACTTTGAAGATTAAGGTGTGCCTAACCCAAGCTGGTCGCCATGAGTCGGATCCAACTCGATGGCACTTGGCTTTACTTGGCCTAACCCAAGCTGTGGTATTTTCAGTCATCTCACCATGTGTGAAATCTGGACAATGAATAAGAAAGGCTGAAGAAGAATTGATGATTGCAAATTATCGTGTTGGCAAAGAATACTGAATATACTAAGGACTGCTAGAAAAAATAAAAGAACAAACCTATTGCCCTCAAGTCAATTCTGACTCATGATGACTGTTTAGGACAGACTAGAAGTGCTCCAGATGGTTTCCAAGGACTACATGGTAGATTGGAACTGCTGACCTTTTGGTTAGCAGCCATAGCTCTTAACCATCATGCCTCCAGGATTTAGAAAATGAACAAATCTGTTTTGGAAGAAGTACAGCCAGAATGAGCTTTAGAAATGGCAATGATGAGACTTCATCTCACGTGCTTTGGGCATGTTATCAGAAGAGTCTAGTCCCTGGAGAAGGACATCATGTTTTGTAAAGTAGAGGGCAGCAAAAAAGTGGAAAACCATGAATGCAATGGATTGACATCATGGTTACAGCAATGGGATTGAACATAGCAATGATTGTGAGGATAGTGCTAGATCTGGCAATGTTTTATCCTGTTGTACATAGGGTCACTATGATTGAGAATGGACTCGATGGCACCTAAGAACAACAACCATGATCTGACTGAAGGAACACATTATCAGATATCAGCATCTTTATTCCAATAGTTGATTTAGCTGAAAAGGAAGCAGAGTTCTGATAAGAAGGAATGGAAGTTTGATAAGTTATGATGTGTTGTGAGGGTACTTCCTAGAGAGGACTCACCATAGCTAGTAGCATGAAAGAAATGGAGGAGGCAGCAGGGCATGCTGCAGAGCTCCAAACGGGGGAAGAGTTGTAAGATACAGATAGGTTAGTTGAGAGCTAATGTATATAGCTAATGTGTGTGTATATATATATATATAATATACACATAATTATATAACAATAATAATGCATAATAATTATATAACATACATATATAATTATATATACATTATGTAATGTATATATATTATATATATAATCTAGTATACCTAATGTATATTTCTGAGAGCTTGCGGTGTGTGCATGTGTCATGTGTTCACTGACAAAGACCCCATTAGTCGTTCCTCCTCCAGAATGCATCCTGAAAGTACATCATTTAGACAAAAATATTAGAAAAGAACTTCCCTTCAAACTTAACAAGTGGGTGTTTCATCTATCTAAATGCTGAGTACTTCCTCATGTTGATTTTTTTTAATATGACTGAGTGAAAATATACATTCCCATATAAATTTACACACCCACCTATATGCAGCTTCCACTGCTCTCCCTGTCCGGTGACAGCACAATATTCCTCTAGCTTCAGACATGTCTCATCCTCCCAACAGTCTCCTTTCCCCTCCTCTCTGCCCACTCTCCTTCCTCCAGCCTGAGGTCAGCAGGATGATATCAGATGCATAGAACCATAAAGTGCATCCAACATATGGTCACTCTGCATCACCAAGTCCAATCCATTCGGGTCTGAAGAATAGACCTTCGTTATGATTTATGGGCAAGGGCAGCATCAGAGCCAGGGCCCATGCTCCCAGGGTAACCCCGAAACCGCTGGACCATCAATTGTGGTCTTTTAGTGGATATCTCAGGATGCACCCCTTTTTATTCTTGTGTTAAAAGTGAGACGCAACTTAGTGAGCTCCATCACAGCTATCACTGGTGGTGGCCGGGCACCATCCGGTTCTTCTGGTCCCAAATTCACGTTGGCACCCACTCATGTGGGTCTCTCTATCTTCTGGGGTGTCTTTCCCTCATGTCATACTGGTCCTCAGTGAGCATCCATTCCTGCTGAGTTGGAACCATTTGCTGTGCCCTCGGATGGCAGCTTGGCAGCTTTTAAGACCCCAGACGCCACTCACCAATGTGGGGTGCAGAGAGCCCTCTTAGCAAAACGCTAATTGTGCCAATTGGCCTCGATTTCACCTAAGAGCATGGTCCCCTGCCTCCCACCCTGGCTGCTCTATCCTTGCAATATTGGGTTAAGATGGAAGGAGTATTCAAGTTATGCTGAAGTCCACTTAATGTTGTTCTTGTTTCTAATGTGTGCTATCACTGATTTCACCCAACCAGATTTCTAGCAACTATCTAATCTAAACCCTCCCCCCTCGCCCTTCCTCCTTCCCCTCCCTTGTAGCTGTCTAAGAATCTTTTCTTCTATATATAAGTCTGTTTTTGAGATCTTATCGTAGAGGTCTCATACAATATTTGTCCTTTTGTCGCTGACTACTTTCACTCAACATAATGTCTTCCAGTTGAAATCAGGCCATGATATGTTTCCTGGAATCATCATTATTCTTTATCATTGCATAGTGCTGCATTGAGTATACATACCGTAGTTTACCTATCCATTCTTCTGTTGTTGGGCATTTGGGTTGATTCCATCTTTTTGCTATCGTGGACTGTGCTGTGATAAACATTCTGGTGCATGTGTCCGTTGGTGTGGAAGGCCTTGATTCTGTAGGATATATTCCAAGTAGTGAAATTACTGGGTCAGATGGTGTCAATATCTATTTTTTCAAGGAAGCGCTAGCTTGCTTTCCAAAGAGGCTGGACCATTTTGCAACCCCACCAACAGTGTAAGAGGTTTCCACTTTCTCTACAGCCTCTCCAGCGTTTGTTGTTTTGTGTTTTTTGGATCATGGTCATCCTTGTTGGGGTGAGATGGTATCTCTTTGTCATCTTGATTTGAATTTCTTTAATAACTAAAGGTCGTGAACATGTCTGCATGTCGTTTTTGGCTGCCTGGATCTCCTCTTTAGTGAAATGTCTGTCCATCTCCTTTGCCCATTGCTTAATTGGATGATTTATCTTCTTCTTACTGATATTTTGTAGTATCTTATAGATTGTGGAGGTCAGGCGTCTACCTGACATAGAGTTGCCAAATATTTTTTCCCATTCTGTGGGTGTTCTTTTAATTCTATTAATAAAGTCTTTGGATGAGCAAAAGTGTTTGATTCTTAATAGTTCCCATTTATCTATTTTCTGTTGATTGTGGTTTGTTTGACAGATTTTGGAGTCTGTTCACACTGTGTATTAAAACTTCCATTGTTGTTCCTAACTTTTGTTGGATCAGCTTTGTCGTTTTAGATTTTATATTTAGGTCTTTTATCCAGTTGGATTCGGTTTTTGTATAAGGTGTAAGTAATGGATCTTGTTTCAGTTTTTGCAGATGGATATCCAAATTTGCCAGCACCATTTGTTGAAGAGATTGTTTTTGACCCAGTTTAATGTCTTAGGGCCTTTGTCGAATATCAACTGTTCATAGACAGATGGTTTCGTCTCTGGGGTCTCAATTCTGTTCCATTGATTGATCTGTCTGTTCTTGTACCAGCACCAGGCTGTTTTGACCACTGTGGCAGTGTAGTATGTTCTAAGGTCGGGTAATGAGAGGCCTCTTAATGTGTTCTTCTTCTTTAGTAGTACCTTACCTATCCAGGGCTTCTTCCCTTCCCAAACAAAATTGGTGATTTGTTTCTTGATCTCATTAAAAAATAATGCTGGAACTTGTATTGGGATTACATTATATAAGTATATTGCTTTCGGTAAAATAGACATTTTCACAATGTTAAGACTTCCTATCCATGAGCAGGGTAGGTTTTTCCATTTATCTAAGTCTCTCTTAGTTTCTTGTAGTAAGGGCTTGTAGTTCTCTTTGTAAAGGTCTGTTATTTCTCTGGTTAGATTAATTCCTAGGTACTTTATCTTTTTAGGGGCTATGGTAAATGGCATTGATTTGATGATTTCTTCTTAACAGTCTCGTTGTTAGTATAAAGGAATCCCACTGCTTTACTTATGTTTATCTTGTAGCCTGCGACTTTGCTGAACTCTTCTATCAGTTTGAGTAGTTTACTTAGAGATTCTTTGGGATTCTCTGCATATACAATCATATCATCTGCAAATAGGGAGATTTTTAATTCTTCTTTGCTGATGCAGATGCCCTTTATTTCTTGGTCTTGTCTAATTGCTCCGGCTAGAACCTCTAGTACAATACTGAATAGGAGAAGTGAGAGTGAGCATCAATGTCTAGTTCCCATTCTCAAGGGAAAGTCTTTCAGTCTCTCTCCATTCAGGATGACGTGGGCAATTGGCTATGTATAAATGGCCCTTATTGCATTGAGGAATTTGTCATCAATGCTTATTTTGCTAAGAGTTTTTAGCATGAATGGGTGTTGGCCTTTATAAATGCCTTTTCTGCATCAATGGACAAAATCAGGTGATTCTTGTCTTTTGTGTTATTTGTGTGGTTAATCACATTAATTGTTTTTCTGATGTTGAACCGGCCTTGCATCCCTGGTATGAGTCCCACTTTGTCATGATGGATTATTTTCTTGATATGTTGTTGTATTCTGTTGGTAAGCATTTTGTTGAAGATTTTTGCATCTGGATTCATGAATGATATCGGTCTGTAGTTCTCCTTTTTGGTTGGATCTTTCCCTGGCTTTGGTATCAGGGTTATGCTGGCTTCATAGAATGAGTTTGAGAGCACTCCATCCCTTTCTATAATATGAAATAGTCTCAGTAGTGTTGGAGATAACTCTTCTCTAAAAGTTTGGTAGAATTCTGCAGTGAAACCATCTGTTTGTTCCCAGACTTTTTTTTGGTTGGCAGTGTTTTGATGATATTTTCAATCTCTTCAACACTCCAGTCTCAATACTGGACAGATCATCTAGAGAAAAGCTCAGTGAGGACACAGAAGACCTCATTGCCACAATTAACCAACTAAATCTCATTGATGTATACAGAACTTTCCACCCATCAGCAGACAACTACACCTTCTTCTCCAGTGCACATGGAACATTCTCCAGAATTGACCATGTTTTAGGACATAATGCAATTCTCACCAAAATCCATACCATTGAATTACTTCAAAGCATCTTCTCAGATCATAAAGCCGTAAAAGTTGAAATAAATAGCAGAGAAAAACATAGATAGAAAGTGGAATTCTTGGAAAGTGAACAACATCTTGCTCAAAAAAACACCGGTTATAGAAGAAATCAAGGATGAAATAAAGAAATTCACAGATTCCAATGAGAATGAAAACACTTCCTAACAGCACCTACGGGATACACCTAAAGCACTCCTCAGAAGTCTGTTTATCTCCATAAATGCACACATCTGGAAGGAAGAAGGAAACCACATCAAGGAACTAACCCTACAGCTTGAAGAACAACAGAGGAACCCCTCAGTCACCAGAAGAAACCAGATTATAAAGATTAGAGCAGAGTTAAATGAAATAGAGAATAGAAAAACAATTGAAAAAATTGAAAAGACCAAAAGCTGGATTTTTGAAAAGATCAACAAAACTGACAAGCCACTGGCTAAACTTACTAACGAAAAGCAGGAAAGGAAACAAATAACCCAAATTAGAAATGAGAGGTGAGTTGTCACCACAGATGCAACAGAAATCAAAAATATCATAACAGAATACTATGAAAGACTGTTCTCTAACAAATTTGAAAACCTAGAGGAAATGGACAAATTCCTTGATTCATACCACCTACCCAAATTATCACATGAATCAGAACAACTTAATAAAGCCATCACAAAGGAAGAGATTGAAAATCTCACGTTGATTTTGACAGCTCTTCCCCTCTTTGGCTAGAGTTGAGCACCGACTGGGTGTTTACGTCACTTGGCTGGCTTGGCTGCATCCATCTTACCTTAAATAAGAACAGTTTTCCATTCTCCATAAAATCATTTTTACTGGGATCAGATTCTAGTAGGATGGAAATTATCCTTATTCTTAAAAAGAGGGAGGGAAGTTTTACATCATTCTTCAACATCTGCTTGGCTCCCTTTAGACTCTGTTCAGTGGAACCTTGATTTTCAGGGTCAGAGTCTGTGGGTGCTCAGGAAATCACAGCCTCCGTTCCAGCACAGCTGAGGAGCCCTAGTAGTTATGAGCATTATACCCTGTGGACATTGAGGGTCTAGGATCAGATACTAAATGCGATGTAAAACAAACAACAACAACAAAAATCCATTCTAAACATAGGATTTTCATGTATATCTGAATTTGCCTCTCACCTTCTAATCCACTCTGTACTATTGCTTTAAAGCAATTTCTGATAGGAGGCAAGTCTGCAAAAATAATACCAGGTGCATAAACAAACCCCAAATCTCTCCTTGTGCTATTAGCACTGTAATAGGGCTCATTATTTTTCACCTTCCAGTGGTATTGACTTTTTTAATTAGAGAACATGCTCAAAGTTGAACTACACCCAGTACTTTCTGCAAAACTTGAAGCCAATTTTGCTAGATTAAAATTTTACCTTGCACCAGAAAGCTTGGAAAAATCCAAGTGGCTTTGAAAGAATTTTCACTCCTTCTGTTGTATATTCTTTGCTTGTGCTAGTGTCAGAAACATTTGCATCTTCTGTGACAAAACTTGCTTGGCTGCACTGGTGGCTAAAAAGGTTTTCAAAATTCAAAACTACTTATCCTTAATGTAAGGATCTCAGATTACACTTTATTCATGTGGAAACCTAAAATTAGATAGCGATAGACAGTAAAAGATGTCCAAAACTTAGTGGCAAGTGAGTGTTATGTGTTTTTATTCATCATCCCAGGTGATTCTGATGCATTCTAAATTTAGGAATCCCTGATATATGGTAGACATTTTGAAAATCTTGTAAAAGTCACTTGAAGGAATTTATTTTGTGGAAAGATCAAAATAGTAAGCATAGAAATGGAAATGAAGGTAGTTTATTAAGTGCAACAGATATATATTTAAACTTTAAAACATCTATTAAAATATCTGCATATTAAATGATTCATGGGAGCATCAAGAGGTATTAAGTTCAAACTACCTCCTCTGCCATGAGATAAGAAGAACGCGTGGATGGTGTATGGCTACCATTACTGGATGTTTGGATTAAAGACTCTATAGCAGAATCCTGATCAACATGTGGAAAACGTGGAATAGAAGTTTTAATTCTAAATTGAATCTGGACTATCTGAGGCCACTGAGGCTGGATGAACCCCCAAAGCTATTTCCCTTTGATAATCTTTAAAACTTAATTCAGCATTATCCCCTGAAGTCTTCTTTAAACCAAAAAGTAGCTTATCTTAATCAGTAAAGTACGTCTGCTCTGATAACTATTCACTTTTAGAGAATTAAGTATGTGAGAACAAAGTGAAAACGACGAGACGAAATATTAAATGAGAGGCTTAGGGGTCACTGAGTTTAAAATAATGGTGGTGGAATAATTTGGAAAAGGATATTGAGAACAACAGCACAAATGGAAGCATGTGATCAATGCCACTGAATTACATATGAAGGAATTGTTGAAATGGTATGATTTTGGCTGTGTATATTTTTACCAAAAAAACTTTAAAAAAAGAAGTTATTAGATTTAGATTTCTGATTCCATCAGGGAACAATTTAAACCTTAGAAAGCATATGGCGATGATGACAAATGACAATAACAGTAAATATGTGGCCCCTACTCTTATGGGACTTACAGCAAAGGAGGGGATGCAGAGATATTAAATAGGTTGTGTGTGTGATGAGGGTTATAAAAGAAAAGTTAGGGTAGTTGCAAATATCTAGCATGGGGCTCTCATCTTACGTGATAGATGTTGGGGAAGGCTGCCTCAGGGGGGAGAGATCTTTGAACTGAGCCCTGAAGGGTATGAGAGAATAATCAGAGAGGGGATGGAGGACAGTGTTACAGGCAGAGAAAACAGCAAGTTGAAAGGTATGCAATAGAAGCAAGCATTTTAGTATGGCTAGAATGGAACAAAGTGAAGAGTAGACAGAGAAGAGACTGGTAATATGTTCCCTGACAATGATAATTGTCTTTCCAATTTGTGTGTTACTCTTTTTGGGAAGTTCTTTCACCAGAACATGGGTGTTGCCTCATCATGAAAAACCTGCTTCCAAAATCTTCTCCACAGCAAGACCGTTCTTAACTACCTTGGCTACGTCTTCGTATTGCTTTATTGATTTTCTTTTCTATACTCCGGAGTACCTGAAACTATCTTTTTATTTATATTTTTCCTTGTTTACTGTCTGTCTTCCTTCACTAGAGCATAAGCTCACTGGAGGCAGGATCTTGTTTATCTCATTCATTGCTACATCTCCACTGCCAAGAGGAGTGCTGACAGAAAAGAGGTGCCTGAATTGGGTCACTGTAATTTCCATTGACTTTAATCACAGAGCATGGTAATACTAAGAAATGCCTTAAGGATCGCTCATATTCCAGACATATTCTTCTATACTGCCACCATGTAATAACACTCTTGTTCTGCCTTGGTAACTAGGATAAATCACACCAGCCAGTTCAGTAAGTTCTTTCTTTTCCTGTTAATTGAGAGGCATGAGGAGCCCAGAGTGGCTGAGTAGCAATCTGGCTTTAAATTCCGTTGAATCATTGTTATGTTTCCTGGTGGGAACCTTCCTCTCTTTGGAATGAGGGCCTATAGACCAACAGAACTTAGGGTCATGAGGACAGGAAGCAGCACATTTGTATGTGGGTCACTAGGTGCTGCCAGTCCCATTTGCACCCCTTGATTCTCAGACTGATGAATTCTGGCTATGAGAGAATCAGTATCATATACTGAATGCTAATTAAGAGCATAAGCAACCTACAGGAGATCATTGCCCCAGCCCTACAAGATATTTCCTCTTACCTGGTACCATTATTGCGTCTTCCAAAGACTATCCCACTATTATGTCAAGCTGGGTGCTTCAGGATAATGGGGAACATGGTAAGACTAGTGAATTCCATGAGCATGGGCCCACTGCCACACTTGATCAGAAGCAATACTTCATGGAATACCATGATGGTAGAGAAAGCACTCTGTAAGCCCATAGATGGTAGTTTTGGCAGAAGCCTTGCATGCAGAGAAGGCAAATTCATACCCAGAATCAAGTGTCTATTGGAGTAAGAACAAAACTGCACTTCCCATGATAGAAATAGATATCTGGTAACTGACTGGCTTACCGCCTCATTGTGCATTACTCTTTTTTGGATGCTCTTTCACCAGAACATGTCTGTCCCCTCATCATTAAAAAGCTACCTCCAAAATCACCTCCACAGTAAGACTGTTCTCGACTACCTTGGCTGTGTCTTCGTATCGCTTTATTGATTTTCTTTGCTATACTCCAGAGTGTCTGAAACTATCTTTTTATTTATAAAATCTGGTTTGCTCAAATTGCTGCCCCACAGCTATGTAACTCTGTAAAATTTCATGTATGATCAAGAAAATACATGTAAAGGAAAAAAAATTACCATCTGAAATTAATTCAAGACCTAATATAGCAAAACAAAGGGACAGGAAACACTTTCCAAACAGCATTTAGAGCAATATTTTCATTGCAATTGTGAAATATTTAAACTGTCCCTCCTCCTCCTTTTTTTTATTTAATATGACTGAGTGAAAATGTACATCCCGTATAAATTTACATGCCCACCTATATGCAGCTTCCACTGCTCTCCCTGTCTGGTGACAGCACACTATTCCTCTCTGCTACATACATGTCTCATCCTCCCAGCAATACATGTATAGGATATCATCCCTGTTTTTTTTTGAAAATAATAACATTTGGATTCATTGTGTCCCTTTATCAATGTACTAGAGAACTCTTGTTCTTACTCTTGCTTAGGTCGGTAACCTTGGTCTAAGGTCACTCTCTCTGTCTCTTTGGGAAGAGTGCCAGCTGTTACAATGTAAGGCTTGTTGAATTGCCACCAATCACATGTTTAACCTATTGCCCCATGTTTTGCTGGAGATTAGTCAGACGGGGATTGTTATAATTTGTTATAAGTTACTCTTCACAGAAGCATGTCAGTTGCTACCTAGAATCTGGTATTCTTCGACATGATGATGGCAATGAGTGTTTACCAGCACATTCTGTACTCCCCTCTTTGTTCCAGGTGCCAGAGGGAGGACAGGAAAGAACATGAAAGAAGAGTTCAACTTTCAGGTTGCAGTGTGTTAACGAGCCACAGGTAAATTAAACTAACCTTGTGTAAACCAGGGGAATACACTGTTTATTCTAGATTTGGAACTTCTAAAGGGCATCTCTAAGCCTTCATATCTGCCAGTATTCTAAAAATGATAATTCAGTATATAAATGTTGTTTCCATTAAGTCCTTTTCTTTGTTTTGACCTGACATACCATACTTCCTTTGCTGGTAGCTTTTGTCCTGGGTAACTGATAGTGCTTGGACATTTTCAGAAAGACCTTCAAAACAGTTTTTCTCAATCATCTGCTCTTAGTTTCCTTTTCCTCACTTATCTGAGGACCGTCGTGTTCTTCAGTCCTTCTTTCTTACCTTGTGTGATTAGGGAATGTTTTCTCGTTACCTTTATGTCTTATTTTATTTCCTTTTACTCCTTAGGGATCTAACCCGGTTTTCACTTTTTGTGGCTTTCAGTTCACTGTATTGCTCTGGGTTTTAGTGAACTTGGCATCTAGTTACCTTTAAAACAGCCCTGAAATTTGATATCAGAGTGAAATTGCTTCACTCCATTGTGCATCTTTTATATCCCATTAAAACTAATTTCTAGATAGCTTCTCCTATAGCCATATAGGATCCAGGTTGATGTATGGAACTATCCTTTCTGTTTTCTTGAGGAATATTTTACCTACTGCCAGTGATTCAAGAGGGCAGAGAAATAAGACATGATTATATAGTCCCATATCTACTTTAGGAGTGAAGGGGAAGCAGTGAAACAAAGCTGTCACTTTTGAATGGGATAATAGCAGAGTAGCTGGACATCCACCCATTACTCAGCTACCCTTTAGAAGCAGTAAGGTATCGTGGTCAAGAGCAAAGATTCTGGTTCCAAATCACCCGGGTTTGTCTCTAGCTATCACTTTCTAGCTGTGAATCTTTGGGCAATATATTCACTATCTTCGTCCTCAGTTTCTTCATGTGTAAAATAATTGTACTTATTCCAGAGGTGGTAGTGGTTATTAAATAAGTTCAATATCTAAATCTCTTAGAATGACGCCTGCAACACAATAATTGGTGTATAATTTTTAAAATTACTAATACAGTGATTACAATTGCCAGTGTGGCCTCTAACTTCATGCCAATTCTGGGTCTATTTTTGACTCAGAAGTTATAAATATGAGATCATCTATCCTCTTTCCCAAAAGTTTAACTGAGCAGCTAAGGTTTGTATGGAACTTATTTCTCCCTGGTAGGGGCCTGTGTAGGCATGGCTGGGATTCTGACCAAGTGAGCAAAAGCCTTCAAGGAGTTCCAGACTCCAGAACTGGACTCCGTGGGGAGAGTTAGAAACCCTGGTGGCGTAGTGGTTAAGTGCTACTGTTGCAAGCCAGAAGGTTAGCGGTGTGAATTCACCAGGCACTCCTTGGAACCCCTGTGGGGCAGCTCTACTCTGCCCATAGGGTTGCTATGAGTTGTGGTCTTCTTTATGGCAATGGATTTTTTGTTGTTGTTGTTGTTATAATTAAGTCAATTTTCCATATAAAACCATGAGTGCCCACCTCTCTGCAACTCTTCTTTCCTCACCCTTTTACAGCACACTCTTCCACTCTTCACTTTCAGTATCCACTCAACTAACACTTGTTTCCTCCTCTCCACCCTCTTCTCTCTCATCTAAAAATAAACAAGTAGGACAGCCTTATATATATATTAAGACTGGTTTTGATTTTTTAGGGAGCTCAGAAGTAAGAAGAGCTAGAGATATATACTACAGGTCAAAGCTTGGAAAGCACAATTCTTTCTTTTGAGGGACAGGTGGAGGCCTGTAATTGAAGAGAATTAGAAGGTGGATGACACTGGAAAGCAGGTAAGAGCTAGAATATGAAGTCAGGGAATGTTCCAGAATAATTTCTGTTGGGTGGGGATGAACAGCTTAAGGCTAATATTTTTTGATGCTGGTGTCCTGGCTTGCTGAATGGGCTTGTTTGGTTCAGAAGCCCAAGAGCAAAGTGAATATAAGCATAGGTTGAACCCCTTCAGGGACAGGGTCAGTTGTAACGGTGACCATCCTCACTCAGTCTGACACTGCTTATTGTCAGGCATTAAATCCAAACCAAAGGTTCCTTCAATAAGCAGGCATTGATCGTTTGAGGATAACTTTTCTTATGAAATTGAGAAGTATATATTTGTTGTGATCTACTAAGGTCAAAATGTGTGTAGCTCAAGACAAGTTTTCCAGAGAAAGATATTTAGGTTAGCATTTTCAAATGAATGCCCTATTCAGCGTTTTGGGAATAATCTTTCCTTGTAAAGATTTGAAAATCAAATCGTGGAGATCCCTCCCCATATTAAATGACAAGATAAATAATAAATCTTACATTAGAACCTGTCTCTTGATTAGAAGGAAAGTTAAGTTGGCATGTCTAAGGAAACACAGAAAAAAACTTTATAAAATAAAACACTAATGGGAGATAGAGTGGTAAACCAAACAGAAGACCACTCTCAACAGAAACTGAGAGTATAATCAACACTAACTACCAAGGAATTGATCTAGAGAAGGGTGTGAGTTTCCAAAGAGGCTACTCTTCAAATTTTGAATTTTCTTTTATAAGAGCGACATGGAAAAGCTTTCTGACCTCCATCAACCTCACAAGGGGGAAGGAGAATCAAGACCAATAGAGCAAGGCTGACACCCATGAGGTGGAGGCCAGATAAGCTTCATCTCCCCACAGTTTTTACCAATTCTGATACCAGCTATCACTTACATAGCACTATCCACTTCGCTGCTGGGTTCAATTATACATTGCAGTGGCCACACAGAACTCACAGACTATGCTTATGACTATGGAGTTTATTAGGGAAGTAACAGGTTACAATTCAGGCTCAGGAGCACTCAGGATACAGTTCTTCCATCAGGACAGCATCTTTGTAGCTGTGCTCACAGGCACATGTGTCCTTGGCCCTCAGTCTCTACCCAAAGACACTCAATTTTCTCTCACTGTGGGCTGAGAAGCCCACCACATCATCTCCTGCAGCTGGGTCTTTGCCGATGGCTCTTTCTATCCATGGCGGTGGTGGTGGTGGGCTTCTCCTTCTGCTCTGGAATTGGGTCTTTTTAAAAATAAAACTGACCAGTTCCATTGGTAGGCTACAATTACCCTATCACACAATCACCTGCATGGAGTTAAAAGATCATAGCTAGAAAGGCCACACACAAAAACAATTAATTACACTGCATGCATGTTACTTTTCTCAGGTATTTATCTCTTTTACCAGTGCTCCTCAGCAAAGCACATGATCAGTAAATCAGGCAAAGCACAACATTTCTTTATTTCTTATAATGGTTTCAAAGTACACTCTATATGTATGTTGTTTAGTTACAGGGCATCAGTAGTAGGTAAAGTTGGCAGACTCACTTCCAGTCTTGATAATTCTTTTGCACTTATTCCAGACCAAGCTTAGGACTATTTTCCTTTTAGTTTCCATCAGCTTTGTTGAATCAAGCCCCATTTAGTTCTTGGTGTGAGATCAAAACTGCTCTTTGTACAGCCATCCAGTTTCCAGCCCAGTAGTGCTTTCTTGTTACCTCACTTCCAGGGACCTTCCCTAACAGGCCTATATTTCTGTGCATGTGTTGCTCAATTAGCAGTCCTTCTTCTATTCCTTCTCTCAGAATCTCACACCTGTCCCAAGTGTAACTGAAACACACAGTTCTTATTACTCTAGATACATGATCAGTCTTGAAATCAAGTACACTAACTCTTTCCTCTTCATTCTTCTTTTCAAAATTGTTGTAGGTATTTTAGTTCCTTTACTTTGCACGTAAGTTTTAGAATAATCTTGCCTATGTCTACAAAAAATTCTTGCTGAGACGTTGATAAGAATTGTGTTAAGTGTATTAATCAATTGAGGGAGATTGACATCTCTACTTTGTTGAATATTCCAACCCATAGACATAGTACGTATCTTCATTTATTTCTTTTTTATTATGATTAATTGAAAGTATACAATCCAAGTTAATTTTGCATACCTGCCTCTCTACTACTCTGTCTGCTCTCCCCACCCCGTGAAAGCACACTCCTCCTTTTCACTCTTTACTACTAGTATCCTCCCAACAAATACCTGTCCCCTCCTCTCCACCTTCTCCTCTACCCTCTAGAAAGAAACCAGTAGGATGTCCTTCTATAAGAATATAAAACCATAAAGTACACACACCACATGCTCACTCTGTGTCTCTGAGTCTGGTTCATTTTTAGTCTGAAATGTTTACCTCAGTACTGATTTGAGGCCTGGGGCAGCAGCAAGCCTAGGGACCATGTTCCCAAGGGACCCTCCAGGTTGTCAGACCACCAGTTCTGGTCATTTAGTAGTGTTCTTCTTCTGCACACCTCTTTTGCTAACCTTATGTCAGGGACCCTACATTGTGTACCCTATCAAGGCTGTCTTTTGTGGTAGCCAGGCACCATCTGTTTCTTCTGGTCTCGTGCTGATATAGTCTCCCAACCATATGGGTCTTTCTGTCTCCTGAGCTCATTTCTCCTTGGGTCTTTGATGTTCTTGATCGTCATCTGTTCCAGGTGGATTGGGACTAACTGATGTTCCTCAGACGGCAGCTTGCCGGCTGTTAAGACGCCAAAAGCCACTCACCACTATGGGGTGCAGAAGACTCTTAGCAAAAGGCTAGTTATGTCAATTGACCTTGATGTCCCCTAAAAAGTTGGTCCCCAGGCTCCTGTCCCTGCTACTCTATCCTTTGAAAGGTTGAGTTAAATTCAGAACATGTTTGAATTTATGGTGTAGTCCATTTATGCTGACCTGCCTTCTGCTGAGTGCTCTTACACCTTTCACCTATCCGAATTCCAGTAGACATCTACTCTATGACCAACCGTCTCCCTCCCTCCACACCCTTGAAGCTATCAGAGTCTTTTCTTCTGTGCATGTATTTCTTTCATCACAATTTTGTTGTTTTCAGCATGTAAATTGTATACTTTTTTAGATTTATACTTTAAGCATTTCATTTTCTGTGGTTTTAATTTCAACTTTCTAATATTCATTATCAGTACATAGAAATATGATTGATTTCTGTGTGCTGGTCTTGAATCCTTGCTGAACTCACTATTTGTTCTAGGAAGTTTTTTGTGTGTATTTCTTTGGATTTTCTGTATACACTATCCTGCCATCTTCCAATAGAGAGAGTTTTATTTCTTCCTTTCCAATCTGTGTGACTTTTACTTCTTTCCCTTGCCTTAACACAGTAGCTAGAACTTCTAGCACTATGCTGAGTACGAGTAGTAAGAACGTATACCTTTATCTTGGTCCTGATCGTTGAGGGAAAGCCTTCAGTCTTTTATCACTAAGTGTGAGCCAGGGGCTGGTTTTTTATAGATGCTGTTTATGAAGTTGCAGTAATTCCCCTCTATTCCTAGTGTAATGAAAGATTTTGTTATGAACGGGTGTTTTTGTCCAACGCTTTTACCATTTCATTTGATATGATCATGTTGATTCTTCTTTAGCCTGCTGATACTGTAGATTACATTGATTTATTTTTGAATGTTGAATCAGCTATACATACTCAGAATAGATCCAACTTGGTCATGGTTTCTTTCTTTTTTCTATACAATATTGGATTTGTTTTGTTACTATTTTGTGAAGGAGTTTTATTAGAGATAATCGATCCGTAGTGTTCCTTTCTTGTAATGTGTTTATCTGGTTTTGGTATTAGGGTAATTTTGGTCTCATAGAATGAGTTATGGTATATATACTTTGCTTCCTCTTTTCTGAAAGGAATTGTGGAGAATCAATGTGATTTTTTTTTTCTTAAATGTTTGATAGAATTCATGAGTAAAATCTTCCAAGCCTTGTACTTTTTTGAAAGGCTATTCATTATTTATTCAATTTCTTCAATATATGTAAGCTTTTCAGATTATTTATCTTTGCTTGAGTTTTGATAGTTTATTTCTTTCAAGGAATTGATCTGTTTTAAATATTCAGTTATGAAATTGGCAGGCATAGAGTTGTTCATAACCAGTTGCCATCATGTCAGTTCTGACTCGTGTTGATTCCATGTTTGTTAGAGTAGAACTGTGCTCCATAAGGTTTTCAGTGGCTGATGTTTTGCAAGTAGATCACAAGACCTTAAACAAGGTGTCTTATCCTTTTGTTGGCTGCCATTTTATTATTTATCTTCTGTTTGCTTCTTATGTTTCTTGTTCTTCTCTTGCCTTACTGTGGATTACATGACCTTTTTTTGTTTTAGCAATTCATCTTGCTATACTATTAGTGTTTTTAAGCAGATTGTTTTATACAATTTTCTTTCCAACTCGACGGCACTTGGCTTGGCTAGCATTTGTTCTAGGTATTACAAGTAAACACACCTAATTTATTACAGTATATTGGTATCAACATATTACCGCTTTGAGTGAAGTATGGCAATCTTACTTCTGTTTAGATCTGTTTATCTTCCGCACTTTGAAAATGCAACTGCTTTAAGTATTCTCTCCATATACATTGAGAACCACAGCAGATAGAATAATAATTTTTGCTTTAACCATCTGACATGATTTAAGAAACTCATGAGAGCTGGGATAATCTATCATAAATGTACTCTTATTTTTACCCATTCCATTGTTCTTCTTTCCTTTCTGAAGTTGCAAGCCTTCATCTATTGCCATTTTCATTCTGTTTAAAGAACATCATTTAGTCATTCCTTAAGGGTATATTTGCTGGGGACAATTTCTCGTAGTTTTCCTTTGTATAAGGATGTGTTTCTATTCCCTTCCTAAGGATATTTTCACTGCGTATATATCTTATGAATGATTATTCTTTACTTTCAAAATGAAAAATGTTGTGCCACTTCTTTATGGCATCTGTGCATTCTGATGAGAAATTTGCTATCATTTAAACTACTTTTCTGCTATAGGTAATGTGTCATTTCTTGGGCTGCTTTCAAGGTTCTTTCTTTGTCTTTGGTTTTTAGAAGATTGACTGTATACCTCTTGGCATGTATTTTTTGGGTTAATCCTGGTTGGGGTAATTCAGCTTCTTGAATTTGTAGTTTGTCTTTCACCAAATTTGGGAAGCTTTTAACCTCTAATTTTTTGAATACTTTCTAAACCCTTTTCTCTTACTCTTCTCACTCTTCTATCTCCCAGACTCCAATAATATGAACACGTTATTTTCCCACAGGTTCCTGAGACTATTATTTTTTTTCTCCCCCATTGTATTTTCTCTCCATTGGTTAGATTAGATAAATTCTACTGATCTGTTCTCAGGCTTCTTTATTCTATCCTCTGTCATCTCAACATTGAGCCAATTCAGTGAGTTTGTAATTTATTGTATTTTTACTTCTATAATTATCACTCAGTTCTTTTCTTTTTTAATAACTTCTATTTCTCTGCAGATTTCCTTTTCTTCCCCACAGAATTGGTCATTGCTGAATCATATTTATAATGGTTGCTTTAAAATCCTTTTTTCAGATATTTCTAACTTCTGATTTATTCATCTTAATACTGGCATCTGCTGACTGTATTTTCTCATTCCCATTATGATTATTCTGGTGCTTGGTATGATGAATTATTTTCTATTTTATTTTGGACATTTTTGGTAATACGTGACTCTGGATCCTAGTTATTATCCATCTATCTATCCATCCATCCATCTGTCTGTGTGTCTATCTATCTGTTTTAGTCATCTGGTACTGCTCTAACAGAAATACCAAGAGTAGATGGATTAAGCAAAGAAAAGTTTATTTTTACACAGCCCAGTGGGCTACAAGTCTGAATTCAGAGTGTCTGCTCCAGGGGAAGTTTTTCCTTCTGTTGGCTCCAAAGGGAAGTCCTTGTGTTTTATCAGTCTTTGGTCAGGGAATATCTTTGCACAGCAACCTCAGGTCTGAAGGACAAGCTCTACTCCGGGTGCTGCTGTCTTGATGGTAAGAGGTTCCCAACTGTCTGCTTGCTTCCTTTTCCTTTTATCTGTTGTAGGATAAAAGGATAAAAGATGATGGCAAACCACACTCCAGGGAAACTCCATTTACAATGGAGCAGGGAAGTGACCTCATGAAGGGATTTACAGTGCTACCTTGATCCTCTAACATACAACATAGGAAAATCACAAAATGGAGGACAATTCAAAATATTGGGAATCATGGCCAAGTCAAGTGGTTACACACATTTTTGGGGGGACTCAGTTCAATCCATGACACTACTCATCCATCCATCTATCATCTATCTACTTATCTCACTTGTAACTCTCCTTCTATCTATTTTATCAGACAGTTCTTCTATTGAGGTGTGGCATGGGTTTGGGTGGGTGAGATGGTCACTTTCCCTCTGGATCTCATCTACACAATCTGGAATAAATGGATTGCTGGCTCATATCACTTTGTTGTAAGTGGGCACATAGAAGAGCAACTTCCGTCCCTAGAACTGGGGAAGGAAAGGGTGGGGGAAGCAGATACACTGCTTTGTTGCTGCAAGTTGGCGAAAGATGCTCAGTTCTCACTGGGCCCTACTGACACCAGTGGAGGGGACAAGGGAAAGCAGAATGCCAGCTGGACCTACATGACACTGCGTTGTTCAGTCACACATTGGTGCTGGGTGGGTGTGGAGGCTTAGCTGTTCATTGATTTCAGCTGACACCAGGGAAAATGGAAAATAAGGTGTTATCTAGCTCTGCTTGATACCACTTCAGTCAGTCTAGTTACCTCTAGCTGGGTGTGGAGGTTCATATTCCCACTGTTCCTCACTGGCACCAGGGGCAGGGGAGAAAAGAATACTTTCTAAATCCAATTTGCACTGCCTCATTGATTCTCACTGCTGTTAAGTGTGGATGAAGGCTCAGCTCACTGCTGAATTCTGCTGGCATTACCTTGGCAGGAAAATGGGAGCATTGACTTCTCCTTCCTGGCAAGTTCTGGAAGATAATTTCCTCACTTGGCCCACCGACACTACCAGGTGGGGTTATGGAAGACCTTCCAGCTTGCCCTAGGCAGTGTATAGGAGATTAGATCCCGAGTCTGTCCCACCAACACAACTGGGTAAGGGAACCAGACTATTCCATTTTTACCATCATGGAGTTTGTAGCTTATTGGGAGACATAGACAACAGAGAAGTAAACTCAAACAAGTATGTAGATGCAACTGTGGTATGAGTTATGGAGGAAAAGCTGCACGGAGTCCAGAGAGAAGTAACAGATATTTTTGAGGAAGTAACAATAAGACTTTGAGAGGTGAGAAAGAACTAGTAATGAGGTGGAGTAAGCAGTGTTTCAAGCAGAAGAAACATCATGTAAGATGGCACTGTGGCAGGAAAGAAACAAAGTATGCCAAGAATTGCATGCAAGTCTTGTATAGAGAAATTTAGGAACCAAAGTGATGAGAGGATGGGACTGGAAATTTAGGAGGTACCTAATCAAGCAGGATCTTGAGGGCTATGTTAGTATTTTGTAATTTTGTCCTAAGTGCATCAGGAAGGAATTAAAGAGTTTTTAGCAAGGCAGAAATATATTTTGTTTTACCCATTAAAAAAAAAATCACCCTGTATGACGTATACCAGTAGATTGGAAAAGAAGAATGAAGCAGGGAGACAAGTTATAAGTCTTCAGTAGAAGTTAAGATGAGAGATGACAAAAATGCATAGTAGGGTGGTTGCGGCAGAGATAAAGTGAACTAGAAATATTCGAGATAAAAGATACATCCCATTGTCATGGGGATTATATTTCCTACTATTAACATACAAACCCCAAACCAAATATGTTGCATGAAGTTGATTGTGACTTGTAGCAACCCTATAGGACAGAGTAGAACTGCTGCATAGGGTTTCCAAGACTGTAAAGCTTTATACAAGCAGACAGCCACTGTATCTTTCTCCTGTGCAGCAGCTGGTGGGTTTGAACCACTGACTTTTTAGTTAGAAATCAAGCACTTAACCACGGCACCCCTAGGTCACATATGAACATATGAGTAGAGGTTTATTGACTTCTGAACTTATTTTCTCTGTAGTGTTCTGGTAGTTCTAATGATATGAACCTAAATCCATATAAGGCTACACCTCTTTAAGCTGCAAAAACAGTTAATGTGTGCTTCACCCACTAAAATAATCTCATGTTAATTTGCCTTTGTAAAACAACCTGACTATTTTCTGGGAATCAACAGACCTGTGGTAAGGAATTAAAAAAAGAGATAGTGAAAACACTATGATGGAACACTGCTTAGCTTAGAATAAGCTCTCAATAAATATGAGCTGATATTAGGTCAAATTTAATTTATTTAAGTAAAAATGCCTGTCTTTTAAAGGCTTAGTTTAAATGACAAGAGTAGCTTACAAATCCATAAATATTTGGAGGAGAATTTTTTTCTTTGTCATGGGGTTAATTATTTATGTTATAAAAATATATTTGCATATATAGTGAGCAATTTGATAGATAAGCTGGGCATTAAAGATATTTAAATCTAACATTTTATAAGCCAAATGTTTCCTGAAATTCAGTCAGAAGTGAATTCTCATGGTCTTTTAAACTATGTCCTTCAATGGGTAAATAAGAATTCCTTGTAAAAATTGTTTTTCAAGACTGCACCTCTGTCAGTCAAGATTCAGTTATTGGAAACAAAAACCACTCTCCCTTTCTAGGTATTTAATATGGGGAACAAGAAATCTCCAAAATTTTGGCAGGGCCACAGGAGGGAATTCTTTATTTCATTTTATTTTTTTATTGTGATTAAGTGAAAGTTATATTACAAGGAAATTTTCCATATAACCCCCAAGTACTCACCTCTCTGTAACTCTTTCGGGTCTCCTCACCCTGTGACAGCACACTCTTCTTGTCCACTCTTTATTTCTAGAATCCATGCAGCTAACACTTGTCCTTTCCTCTCTACCTTCTCCTCTCTAGAGATAAACCAATAGGACAGCCTCATATATATATCAAACCGCAAAGTACACACACCACATGCATCACTCTCTGTCCCCAGGTCCAGTCTATTCTTGGTCTGAAGCACTGCTTCAGTACTAGTTTCAGGTCTGGGCTAGCAGCAAGTCTAGAGGTCATGTTCTCAGGGGACTCTTCAGGTTGATAAACCACCAATTCTGGTCTTTTAATGGATTAATTGGTCTGCACACTTCTTTTTGTCTTGCTGTGTCAGAAACTCTACATTGTGTCCCATATCAGGACTGTTTCTGGTGGTGGCAAGGCACCATCTAGTTCTTGTGGTCTCATGCTAATGTAGTCTCACAGGAGGGAATTCTGGCAAGCCTCAAGAAATACATCTCAGATAACACTTCAGAATTGGTTTGCCAAGGGACATGTTCAAAAGCCAAAAAAAAAAAAAAACTCATTAGCATTGAGTCAATTCTGACTCATAGCAACCCTATAAGACAGAGTAGCATTGCTGTATAGGGTTTCTAATGTTGTAAATCATTATGAAAGCAGACTACCACAGCCTTTTCCTTCAGAGTGATTGGTGGGTTCAAATCACCATCTTTTTGGTTAATAGCTATGTGCTTAAAGCAATGTACCACCACTGCTCCTCAAGAACATACTACCTCTGCTTAACTGAGGAAGGCAGTGAATTGGGAAGCCATCAGTAAAATAGCTTGTGGGGTCTGGAAGTCACCTCTGCTGCAGCTACCTAATCACCCTGTGAAGCTGATACCAGAGTATCTGAGTCGACCCACTACCGTTAATACAACTGCTTCTCAATATCTGCTAAGCTAATGGATACCGGAATGTCTCTGCAGAAAATCCCAAGATCTTCAAGACTTTGCTTGCCAGCAGCAATAATTAAAGCAGCAGGAAAATGATCCTCAAATCCCTCTGTTTTCTAAATATCAGAAAAGTATATATAATTGGTGGAACCTAATTTGCATCCAGCAATATAAGTATGAGGGAATATCAGAAATGTAAATTTTTTTTTTTTGATCTTTGGAGTCCAAGATGGTGTACTAGAAAGAGGTGACAGTGGGTACTGAATGCAATTTACTGCATTCATCATCTCTTTTGCTACTGAACATGGTACATATTTATATTTCCATACTTAAACTTCCAATCATAGCAATGACAACATGCTAATTCAAACCTAATACAGCTCTCCCCAACAAAAGGAAAACTGTGATTATACTTTTCCAAAATAGAATGGTCATTCTTCTTATAGCTTAGTCACAATCCTACCTTGATATATTATAACTTAAGAACTATTATAAACTTACTACCAACGTATTTTACATAAAATAGTTGGGAAAAAGTAAAAGTAAGTCAACACATCTATGTGTATGTTGGTGTGTGTGCGTGCATGTATGCAAAGAAGAAAATATGGATAACTACTGCAGTTCTCATTTTGCAGTTGTCTACAAGACCATCATCTCACAAATGCTTATAAATTGCTTTTTCCTCTATCCTTTTCTTATTCTTTCATCTTCAGTGAGCATCTAAGCAGGTCAGGGGCTCTTCATAAGGTGAGCCAAAACTATTCATGAAGGCATGAGTCCTTGGTGATTCTGCTCGCATTGGACTACTGTAGTGATCCATTAATTTTATCATTACTTTTTTATTGGATTTCAGGACCACACTTCATCATTGGTTCATATATGGCCTGCCCTTATTCATTAATTAATTATTTAGTTAACTGTAGTTGGTCTGGAAACCTGGTGGCATAGTGGTTAAGTGCTATGGCTGCTAACCTAAAGGTTGGCAGATCAAATCTACCAGACACTCCTTGGAAGCTCTATGGGACAGTTCTACTCTGTCCTATACTGTCACTATGAGTTGATTTCAGTTTGGTACTTGGTTTTAGTAATGTAGTATGTATTTTCAACTCAACTACCCAAAACAAAAGCTAGGACCTTAACAGTAACCTACATCTATCCCTACATTCCTACTTCCACTTTACCTGAAGTAGAATCAGCCTGTTTCCCTTGTTAATGATTCCACTGTTCTTACAGTTATATCCAAAATAGTATATTTTAATCTTTAAATTGTAGTTACCTTTAACTTTTTTTTTTTTACTTTAACATTATGTTGCTGAAAGCCATAACTATTGATGTGTGTTGCTGTAGTTCATTGATATTGACTGGCTTATTTATGTGTTTCTGTGGTTGCCATGTTAGTAGTGGTCAATTCTTACTTATGGCAGCCACATGTATTATAGAGTAGAACTGCTCCATAGGGTTTCCTTGTCTGTAATCTTAATGGAAGCAAATTGCCAGGATTTTTCTTCTGCAGAAACACTGCATGAGTTCAAATTGCTGATTTTTAGATTAGCAGTTGAGTGCAAACTGTTTATATGACCTAGGAACCTTCATGTGTGCATACTATAGTTTATTTATCCTCTCTCCCATTGTCTTATGCTGGATTCTCTAGGTAAGCAATACCAGTAAGGCATACAAACATATATAGAAAGAGCTTTATATAAAGGAAACAGCTCATGCAATTATAGGGGCTTAAATGTACCAAGTCCTGGATGGGAATACAAGACTCAAGCAGCAGCAGAAGCTGACAAACCTAAGTAAGCAGGTCAGAGAGCAAGGTTCCCATTCACAGGCTATGGAGGTCAGGGAATCCCAAGACTGCAAGCAAGATTTCAAGGTTTCTCCTGTTGCAAACAGCTTCAGGGGCTGGAAAACCCAGGATCGGCAGGTCAGGGAATAGGATTCTTACATACAGACTGTGAAGATCGATGAATCCCAAGAGCTGCTCATTCAAGTTTCAAGAACCAGATATAAGAAGACGAGAGTGCAGCAACTGCTGGATCAACAACAAGCCAAAACCTTGGAAAAGTAAGCAGACACAAAGGCCGAAGGTGGGGACATGGCAGCTGAGGAGGTGGTAAGCCTTCACATGTTCCACCTCTACCACTTTATATAGCTGCCAAAACACTGAGAACCATGACCCAGCCAGGATGACACACAATCTTAACCATCATACTCACTGATAGGCAGTGAGGTGTTTCCATGCTTTTGATACTGTGATACATACTGCTGTGAATATTCTTGTACACATTTCCCATTGTTTATATATGTCTTAGTCATCTAGTGCTGCTCTATCAGAAATACCAGAAGTCGATGACTTTAAAAAAGAGAAGTTTATTTTCTTACAGTCCAATAGGCTAAAGTCTGAAATCAGGGTTCTGGCTCCAGGGTAAAGCTCTGTCTCTCTTGGCTCTGGAGGAAGGTCCTAGTGATATATCAGTGTTCTCTTGCTCTGGGAGCGTCTCAGTGCAGGAGCCTCAGGTCCAAAGGACACACTCTTCTGCCAGCATTGCTTTCTTGGCATGAAGTTTCCAACTCTCTGCTTGTTTCCTTTCCTTTCATTTCTCAAGAAATAAAGGAGATAAAAGGTGATGCAGGCCATATCCCAGGGAAATTCACTTTACATTGCATCAGGGATACAACCTTAGCAAGAGTGTTACACTGCCACCCTAATCCTCTCTTACATAATCCAATCTTGGGCTATTAACCACAGGCAGAGATTAGGATTTAGAACATATATGAAAATCGTATCACAAAACAGAAGGCAGTCACACAATGCTGAGAATCATGACCCACACAAATACACATTTTCAGGGGAACACAGTTCGATCTACGACAATATATAAGAATTTATCTTGGGTACATACTTGTGAGTGGAGTTGTTAAGTCATAAAATGTGCAACTGTTTAGCTTTAGATGATGACGTTAAGCTATTTTTCAAAGTGGTTGCAAAATTTTTCATACCTAGAAGCAATGGAAACCCTGGTAGTGTAGTGGTTAAGTGCTGTGCCTGCTAGCCACAAGGTAGGCAGTTCAAATCTACCAGGCACTCCTTGGAAACTCAATGGAGCAGTTTACTCTGTCCTATATGGTCACTATGAGTCAGAATCAACTCAGTGGCACAGGGTTTTTTAAGAAGCAATGTATAAGACATCTGGTGGGTCCACACCATTGTCAATAGTAGGTATTGTCATGCTTTCTAAATGTTGCCAGTCACATGGGTATAAACTGGTATCTCACTGAGGTCTTGATTTGCATTGTCCTAACTGCCAGTGATGCTGAAATCTATTCATATGTTTTCTTGGCTCTGTATGTCTTCTCCTCTGTCAAACGTCTTGTATTTCTTTTTCCTACAAGGTTATTTGTAATCCTCCTATGGCAGCATAAAATTTCTTTGTATATTTCTGATAGTTTTTTTTTTTTTTTATTGAGAATAGTACTTCACTCAATCTGCAACCTTTTTTTTTTGTTTTCTTTAAGATGTCTTGGAATAAATTTTAATATAGTCAAAAAATCAAAAGCATCAAGCTTTTTGTGTCTTGATTAAAATATATTTTCTTACTCCATAACTAAAAGATCTTCATCTATATTTTCAACTGAGAGTTTTAAAGTTTTATTTTTGACTTGTAAATTCTTAGTCCATCTGAAATTGATTTTTGCATGTGGCGTGAAGCAGGGTCCAATTTCATCTTTTTCCATATGGTTGCCATTTTATCAGATTCATTTATGGAACAGCTCCTCTTTCCCCACTGAGCAGATATGCTGTCTCTGTCTTATATCAAAGCTTCATTAACAGGTAGATCTAGTTTGGGTATTTTATAGTCCACTGTTCATTTTATCCATTTCTGCTCCAATATTACACCATCATAATTATTACTGTTTTTGTTGTTGTTAGGTGCCGTTAAGTCAGTTCTGACTCTTAGCAACCCTGTGAACAGCAGAACAAAACACTGCCCAGTCCTATGCCACACTCATAATCATTTTTATGCTTAAGCCCATTGTTGCAGTCTCAGTCATCAAGGTGACAACCTTATTTTCAATACTTTAAAGAGGTTCTTTGCAGCAGACTATCCCAGTGCAATATGTCTTTTTGATTTCTTGACTGCTGCTTCCATGGATAATGATTGTGGAACCAAGAAAAATGAAATCCTTGACAACCTCAATCCTTTCTTTCTTTATCAAGGTGTTGTTTACTGGGTGAGTTGTGAGGATTTTAGTTTTCTTGATGTTAATGTGCAATGCATACTGAAAGCTTTGATGTTTATCGGTAAGTTTTTCAAATCCTCTTTACTGCCAGTAAGTAGGATTGTGTCATCTGTGTAATATAGGTTGTTAACGAGTTGTCCTCCAATCCTGATGCCTCGTTCTTCTTCATATAGTCCAGCTTCTTGGATTATTTGCTCAGCACAAAAATTGAATGGATATGGTGAAAATATACAGCCACGACATATACCTTTCCTGACTTTAAATCACACAGTGTCCTCTTCTTCTGTTTGCATGATACCTCCTGATCCACATGCAGATTCCTAATGAGAACAATTGAGTGTTCTAAAATTCCCATTCTTCTTAATGTTATCCATAATTTGTTATGGTCCAAGCAGTCAATGTGTATGTTCATGAAACACAGGTAAACATCTTTCTTCTTAATTATTATGGCTTTATAATAATTCCTAATATCTGGTAAGGGAAATCTCCTAAACTTGAGTTTCACTTTCAATTGTGTTCTGGCTACTATTGGCCCTTTCATTTTTGTACAGAAATTTTATAGTCATGAAGTTACAAGAAAACGTTGTTGCAGTGCAAATTCAAATTATATTTATTTCTAGATCAATTTGTAGAAGACCAGCATCTTTAAGATATTAAGTCTTCCTAACCAATAACTCACTGACAATCAATAAGGAAAACAGAAGAACTGATGCATTTGGATTATGGTATTGTTAAAGAATATTGAATATATCATGGACTGCCAGAAGAATGAACAAATAATTCTTGGAAGAAATGCATCCATTATGCTCCCTAGAAGCCAGGATAGTGAGACTTTGTCTTTGTTTGGACATGTTAATGGGAGAGACACTAGACCCTGGAGAAGGACTTCATGCTTGATAACATAGGGAGTCAGAGGAAAAAGAAGAACATCAAAGAGATGTATTTGTACAATGCTACAAAAAATGGATTCAAACAGCCATGATTGTGAGGATGACATAGGACAGGGTACTGTTTCCTTCTGTTACACATAGAGTTGCTATGAGTTGGAGCTGACTTAGTAGCTCCTAACAACATCACCCAAGAATAGGGGATAGTTCTCATTTACTCAAGTGTTTTTTTTTTTCTTTTTAATTGTGATTGAGAGAAAGTGTACAATCCAGTTTAAATTTGCATGCCCACCTATCAGAAGCTCCTTCTGCTCTCCTTGTCCGGTGACAGCACACTCCTCCTTTCTGTTCCATACATGTTATATCCTCTTAACAATCTCCTATTGCCTCCTCTTTACCGTCTCCACTCCCCTCTAGTAAGAAGCCAGTGGGACAACATCCTATAGATACACGGAACTATCAAGTGCACACACGATATGGTCACTGTGTGTTCCTGGGTCCAATCCATTCCTGTCCAAAGAGTTGACCTCAGTAATGAGTTATAATCAGGGGCAGCATCAGGTCTAAGTTCATGCTCCCAGGCAAACCCCCAGGCATTTGGATCATCAATTGTGGTCTTCTAGTGGAGTTCTCAGGGTTCACTCCTTTTTTTCTTGTGTGACTACTGGGACTCAACATTCTGAGCCCCCTCACAGCTGTCATTGGTTGTGGCCAGGCACCATCTGGTTCTTCTGGTCGTATGTTGATGTAGTCACCCATTCGCGTGGGTTTTTCTGTCTTCTGAGTTCTCTTTCCTCCATGTCGTTGTTGTCCTTGGTAATCATCTGTTGCAACTGAATTGGGACCATTTGGTGTACCTCAGATGGCAGCTTGCTAGCATTTAAGACCCTAGACACCACTCACCAATATGGGGTGCAGAAAACTCTCTTAGCAATAGGCTAGTTATACCAATTGGCCTTGATGTCCCCTGAGATCATGGTCCCCAGACCCCTACCCCTGCTACTTTGTACTTGCAATATTGGGTTAAGATTGGAAGAGTATTCATGTTATGTTGAAGTTCAGTTAAATTGATCTTCTTTCTAATGTGTTCTGTCACTGATTTAACCCAACCAAATTTCTATTAACTCTCTAATCTATAACCAACCTTTCTCCCTCCCTCCCTCACTCCCTCCCCTCCCTTGTAGCCATCAAGCAGTCTTTTATTCTGTACATGAGTCTGTTTTTAAGTTCTTGTCGTAGGGGTCTCCTACAATATTTGTCCTTGTGCCGCTACTAATTTCACTCAACGTAATGTCTTCCAGTTGAAACTAGGTTATGAGATGCTTCCTAAAATCATCATCGTGCTTCGTCATTGCATAGTGTTCCATTGAGTATATATACCATAGTTTTTCCATTCATCTGTTGCTCGGCATCTGGGTTGGTGCCATCTTTTTGCTGTTGTGTACCATGCTGCAATAAATGTTTGTGTGCATGTATCTGTTCGTGTTACTGCCCCTGCTTCTGTAGGATATATTCCAAGCAGTGGGATTATTGGGTCAAATGGTATATCTATTTCCAGTTTTTTAAGGAAGTTCTACATTGCTTTCCACAGAGGTTGTACCACTTTGCAATCCCGCCAGCAGTGTAGGAGAGTTCCAATTTCTCCACAGCCTCTCCAGCATTTGTTGCATTGTGTTTTTTGGATCATGGCCAATCTTGTTGAGGTGAGATGGTATCTTATTGGCGTTTTAATTTGGATTTCTTTAATAGCTAATGATAGTGAACATTTCTGCATGTGTCTTTTGGCTGCTTGGATATCCTCTTTAGAGAAGTGTCTGTCCATCTCCTTTGCCTAAAGCTTAATTGGGTTCTTTATCCTTTTCTTGTTGATATTTTGCGGTACCTTGTAGATTATGGAGCTCAAATGTTGGTCTGACATATAGCTGCCAAATATTTTTTTACTGTTCTGTAGGTGGCTTTTTAATTCTTTTGATAAAGTCTTTGGATGAGCATAAGTGTTTGATTTTTCTTAGTAGTTCCCACTTATCTATTTTCTTTTCTGTTAACTATGCCTCACTTGTTATTTAAGTGGTTTTAAATAATTATTAATAATACTTTCTAATTTTCCCTAAAAATGTATTATGCTTCTGTTATTGCATAAAACCAAAACCAATGATTTCAACTCATTGCAACCTTACAGGACAGAATAGAATTGCCCCACAGCATTTCCAAAGAGTGCCTAGTGGATTCAAACTGCCACCCTTTTCATTAGCAGCCATAGCACTTAACCACTATGCCTCTGAAATTCCTGGCTGAACAGCAAACAGGGAACATTCATCAAATTTTCAAGACTCAGAACATAAGATCATGGACTCCTGGCCTAGAGCTTTGTGGGTTGGTTCTGGAGCCTGAGATCTTCTCTGTGCAGTAAAAATGGGAGGACACTCTGCCCCTCCCACCATGAGGGCAGAGAGGAATGGACTAAACTTCAACCAGCCCTGAGGTGACAACAGTGCCTCTCGGGCTGAGCTCAGCACAGAGCAAGGCACAGGGAGCATTTGTTGACTGACTGCTGGATCTCTTCAATCACATTCACTGCTCAGTATTTGTCTTTCTGTCTTCTTTGCAGGTAGCTCCAGTGTCTGTGCTGACTCCTACAAATGCAAAGAGTACAAATGTACTCCCTGCAAGAAGAGTGACTGTGGGGACTTCTCTGGGAATCTAGGGGTTGGGTTGAGCCTTAGTTGGACCCAGGTCTCAGTAGCAGGAACTGGTCACTGACCAACTTCTGTCTGTCCCCTCCTCCCAGCACATGATTCAGAATGAGAACTGGAAGAGCTCAAGAAGTTGTTGAATGTCAAACTTTTATTCTCAAAGGAAAAACTGACCTGCTGGTACAGCCCTTTGCTACAGAGGCAGCCTGGTTTTTCCTCGGGCCTGGCAGATGTTGCTCTGTCATGAGTTCTCCTGCACTCATGTATCGTGAAGGACTTTGCTCACTTCAATGTTTGGTTTGGAGACCGATATTCTTTTGTCCCAAGGGCCATCAATGAGAATCACAGTATATTGTCAAGGAACTGCCAGAAATTCAAGCTGGATTCAGAAGAGTATGTGTAACTAGGGATATCATCGCTGATGTCAGATAGATCTCAGCTGAAAGCAAAGAATACCAGCAAGATATTTACTTGTGTTTCATTGACTGTGGAAATGCATTATGATGCAATATATGTGCATCATATTAAATTATGCCTAACGTTGTGGAGAATGAGAATTCCAGAACACTCAATTGTGCTCTTAAGAAATGTGTATATGGATCAAGAGGCAGTAGTGCAAACAGAACTAGGGGACATTGAATGGTTTAAAGTCAGGAAAGGTATGCATCAGGGTCATATCCTTTCACCATACCTTTTTAATCTGTATGCCAAGCAAGTAATCTGAGAAGCTAGATTATACAAAGAAGAATGAAACATCAGGATCACAGGATGACACATTAACAACCTGCATTATGCGGATGACACCACCTTACTTGCTGGAAATGAAGAATATTTGGGACACTTACTTATGAAAATCAAGGACCAGAGCCTTCAGTATGGATTGCACCTCAACATCAGGAAAACTAAAATCCTCACAACTGGACCAGTAAGCAACATGGTCATCAATGGAGAAACGATTGAGGTTGTCAAGGATTTCATTTTACTTGGTTCCACAATCAAGGCCCATGGAAGCAGTAGTTAAGAAATCAAAAGACAAATTTCACTGAGAAAGTCTGCTGCAAAGGACCTCTTTAAAATATTCAAAAGTGAAGATGTCACCTTGAAGACTAAAATACATCTGACCCAAGCCATGGTATTTTCAGTCACATCATATGTACACAAAAGCTGGACAATGAACAAAGAAGACAGAAAGAACTGATGCCTTTGAACTGTGTTGTTAGAGAAGAATGTTGAATGTGCCGTGGACTGCCAAAAGAACAAACAGATCTGTTCTGGAAGAAGTACAACTAGTGTGCTCCTTGGAAGCAAAGATGGCAAGATTGTATCTTACATATTTTGGACATGTTTTCAGGAAGACTCAGTCCTGGAGAAAGACATCATGCTTGGTAGAGTACAAGATCAGCAGAAAAGAGAAAGACCCTCGATGAGATGGACTGACACAGTGGCTGCAACAATGGGCTTAAGCATAAAAACGATTGTGGCCAGGATACAAGACTGGGCGGTGTTTTGTTCTGTTGTTCATAGGGTCGCTATGAGTTGGAAATGACTCGATTGCACCTAGCAACAACAACAACAAGGCACATGTATTCTGCTCACTGTTACTGTCCAACAGACTTTCTGCTTTATCCTGGTTTCAGAGGAGATAAGGTACCTATTCCTAGAGAGACCCCGATCAAAAAAGTCCAACAGGGAGTCTGTGGACATAGCAGGGTCCCCCAGTAACCTAGAAGTTGACACTTCTGGTGCTATTGTAAACTCTCTTTTCTTTCAGTATGCTTTTAATGGTTTTCTGATGGTGAATAGAAATGCAAGCAACTTTTGTGTATTAATCTTATACGCAATCAATTTGCTAAATTCTTATGTTTACACAAATGATTTAAAGGTAGATTATTTGAGTTTTCCATAGAAATGATCACATCATCTAAAAATAATCTGCAAATATTCACAGTTTTTTTTCTTCCTTTCTAATCCTTATGACTCTAGTTTCTTACTCTTATCTTATTAAACTGGAAAGATTTCAAGCATAGTATTGAATAAAACTAGTAATAAAGGCTATCCTTGTCTCATTCATGAATTTAAAGAGAATGCTCCTATTGTCTGTTCATTTAGTGTCTACCTTAAGATTATAGCTTTTTTAAAGATTAGGTTAAAAAATTTCCCTTTATAGAAGAAACCCTGAATAAGTAAAGCACTACTGAAAAAGAAGAACATACTGGGAGGCCTCTCACTACCTGACTTTAAAACCTATTACACTGCCAAAGTAGTCAAAACAGCTTGGTACTGGTACAAAAGGAGACATACAGACCAATGGAACAAAGTAGAGACCCCAGAGATGCCACCATCCTCCTATGAACAGCTGATATTTGACAAAGGTCGGATCCGACTCGACGGCACTTGGCTTGGCCTAAGATTTTGAACTAGGGTAAGAACAGTCTCTAACAAATGGTACTGGCATAATTGGATATCCATCTGCAAAAATTTAAACAAGACCCACATCTCACACCTCATACAAAAATCAACTCAAATTGGATAAAAGACCTGAATATAAAAGCTAAAATGATAAAGCTCATCCAAGATAAAATAGGGTCAACAATGAACATTTTAATATGCAATATAGACAGACTTCAAAATCTGACAAACAAAACACATTCATCAGAAGAGAAAATAGAGAAATGGGAATTAATAGGAATCAAACACTTCTGCTTATCCAAAGACTTCACCAAAAGAATTAAAAGACCACCTACAGAATGGGAAAAAAAATTTGGCAACTTTATGTCAGACAGACGCCTGATCTCCATAATCTATAAGGTTCTACAAAATATCAATAAGAAAAAGACAAATCATCCATTTAAGCAATGGACAAAGGAGATGGACAGACTCGTCTCTAAAGAGGAGGTCCAGGCAGCCAAAAAACACATGTGGACATGCTCACGATCACTAATTATTAAAGAAATTCAAATCAAAACGACAATGAGATACCATCTCACCCCAACAAGATTGGCCATGATCCAAAAAACATAAAACAATAAATGTTGGAGAGGCTGTGAAGAGATTGTAACTCTCCTTCGCTGTTGGTGGGATTGCAGAATGGTGCAACCTCTTTGGAAAGCAATTTGGTGTTACCTTAAAATAATGGATATAGATGTACCATTTGACCCAGTAATTCCTCTGCTCAGAATATGTCCTAGAAAATCAAGGCCATTCACACCATCCGATACATGCACACGAATGTTCATTGCAGCACAGTCCACGATAGCAAAAAGTTGGAATCAACCTAGATGCCCAACAACAGAAGAATGGATGGGTAAACTCTGGTATATGTACTTAGTGGAGTAGTATACACTGATAAAGAACAATGATGATGGCAGGAAACATCTCTCAATTTGGTCTCAACTGGAGGACATTATGTTGAGTGAAACTAGCCAGTGACAGAAGGACAATTACTATATGAGATTTGAAAGCGTACTCGTACATAATAGAAAAGACTCTTTGACGGCTACAAGGGTGGGGGAGTGGGAGGGCGGGAGGGCAAGGGGCGAGGGTTTAGATTAGATAGTTGTTAGAAATTTGGTTGGGTGAAATTGGTGACAATACACATTAGTAAGAAGATCAATATTAACGAGACTTCGACACAACTTGTGTACTCCTCCTTTCTTAACCCAATATTGTAAGCACAGAGTATGTACAATTTCATTTTTTATTTAATAAAAAAAGAAAAAAAATTCCCCTTTGCATTTAAAATTTAAGAATTTGTGAAAAATCATAAATAGATTTTAAATACAATGACTTTAAATATGATGACTGTTCTTATCTATTGAGATGATCGTATGATTTTCATTATTAATCCATTAATATGTTGTTATTTGTTGTTACGTACCATGAAGTCAGTTCTGATTCATAGCTACCCTGTGTACAAAAGAAGGAAACACTGTTCAGTGTTCTGCCATCCTCACAATTGCTGTTGTTGAGCTCATGTTTGCAGCCACTGTGCTAATCCACCTTATGGAGGGGCTTCCTGTTTTTTGCTGACTCTCATTTTACCAACCATGATGTCCTTCTCTAGGGACTGATCCCTCCTGATAACATGCCCAAAATATGTGCAACGTAGTCTTGCTACCTTTGCTTCTAAGGGGCATTCTGGTTGTTCTTCTTCCGAGACATACCTGTTCGTTCTTTTGGCATACCGTGGTATATTCAATATTTTTCACCAACACTACAATTCAAAGGTATCAGTTCTTCATCAGTCTTCCTTATTGATCATCCAGTTTTCCTATACTTAAGAGGCTATGGAAAACACCATGCTTGGGTCAGGTGCACCTTAGTCTTCAAGGTGACATCTTTGATTTTCAACAGTTTAAAGAAGTCTTCTGCAGCAAATTTGCCCCAAACAATACATCTTTGAATTTCTTGACTGTTACTTCCATGGGTGTTGATTGTGGATCCAAGTAAAATGAAATATTTTACAACTTCAATATTTTCTACATTTATTATGACGTTTATTGGTACAGTTGTGAGGATTTTGTTTTCTTTTTGTTAAGTTGTAATACATACTGAAGAACATGATCGTTAGTCTTCATGGGTATTTCAAGTCCTCTTCACTTTCAGCAAGCAAGGTTGTGCCATCCGTATAATGAAGTTTGTTATTGAGTCTTTCTGCATTTCTGATGCTCCATTCTTCTTCATTCAGTCCAGTTTATCAGATTATTTGCTCCGAATACAGAGTCAATAGGTTTGGTGAAAGGATACAAGCCTGATACACACCTTTCCTGACTTTAAACTGTGCAGAATCCCTTCGTTCTGTTTGAATGTGTACCTCCTGATCTGTACCTAGGTGCCATTAAGTTGTTTCCAACTCATAGTATCTCTATGAATAACAGAGTGAAACACTGCTGGGTCCTGCACCATCCAAACAATTTTTGCTATGCTTGAGCCCATTGCTGTAGGCACTGTGTTGATCTACCTCATTGAGGGTCCCCTCTTTTTCACTGACTCTACCAAGCATGATGCCCTTCTCCAGAGACTGATCACTCCTAATAACATGTCCAACGTATGTAAGACATAGTTTCACCATCCTTGTTTCTGAGGAACATTCTGGTTGTACTTCTTGCAAGACAGATTTGTTCTTTTTCATCCTTGTATACATGGGTAGCCATGAGTCAGATCCGAGTCGATGGCACTTGGCTATATACGGGATAAATTTGACTTGTTCATGATATGTTGTCTTTTCTATACACTGTTGGATTTGATAAATTGTTAGGAAATTTGTATCTGCGTTCATGAGTTAGTTCAATATACACACTCTATTTCTCATAACTTTTTATCTGTTTTGATATCAGAATATATATGCCTTGTAGAATAAGCTGGGTATTATTTCATCTTTTACTTTTATAAGAAATTGTTTGTATGAGTCGGAACTATGTGTTTCTTGAAAGTTTGGTAACACTCATGTATAAAACAGTCTTGTCCCAGGGTTTCCCTTGTGGCAGGATTTTAAGAATCGGTATCAGACAATTTAATTTTTTTTTTTTTTTTTAGTAAGTTCTGGTAAGTTAGATTTTTCTAGGGATTTATGTCTTTCTCCAAAGTACTGGCCTAGGTGTTGAAAATATTTTTACTTATGTATTTAAAAATTACATTATTTGTAGTTTACATCATCCTTTCGATTCATGTATTAGTTGTGTCTTTTTTCTTTTGATCAGTCTTGCTGGAAGTTTGTCTATTTTACTGTTATACTCCAAATAAAAGACTTATTGCCTTTGTATCTTTGTTTTCTATTTCATTAATTTACAGTCTTAAATTTACTACCCTTTTATTTCTAGTTTCTTTGGATTTATTCTGTTTATGTATTACTTATGTATTTCTGTTTATGTATTACTTTATTACTTCTTTATTCTGTTTATGTCTTTCCTTTTCCTTAGGGAAAATTCTCTTGAGTGTTTTTAATAGTTGCTTAAAATATTATCTGATTAATTTTAGCTTGATTTGTCTTTGCAAATATTCAAGGCTATCCTTCAAAATACTGCTTTTATTACATTCTAGAAGATTTGACATGCAGTGCTTTCATTACATCCAATTCCACGTATTTTAAAGTTTTCATTGAATGTTTGGTTCGTATGCCCACGCGACTAAGCTGCTTGGTCTGCAACCTGACCAAACTGGAGAATCTTTTACTACTCTGAGTCTCACTCAAATGTGGCAGAGTTATGAGTTATTTGGTAAATGCCTTGAAGCAGTTCATTCAGATATTGTTTATGTTGCCACCAAATCGTAAAGAATCCCCTGCCAGAAACTGTGTCTTTTCATTAGTGGTAGGGGCTTTGAGATATAGCACCTTGTCCATCTCTTTGAAGTGGCTACTCCAGTATATCCCTGACCAATGAAATGGCAGAAGCTTCACTGAGGTAACAGTCTCATGAGTTTATCCACAAAAGCATCTGGAGTTCTTGCTCACTTTGTCCTACGGGCATGATGTCATCACTAATAGTGGAACAATGTGGTATCTTGTGGGATGAGCAATATGCCTGTGTTTTAAATGATGACATACAATTTATGTATCACTGAAATAAGATAGTGACTGTGTAAGAGTTGTTTTTGTCAGATCAATGAAAATTGCTTCTAATCTTTCCCACTTAGTGCTACAGGGGTAAAAAAGTATTTTCCGGATTGATAACTGCATACCAGGAGCTAGGGAGGGTACACCAGGGACAGCTCTAGTCTCCTCAAGAGACTACATCTGGAACAGCAGTTGAAATTGGAATTTCTCACTGATTAAGCTGAACCCATAATTCACTGTCAGTCTCTGAAACCTAACTTTCTTCAGCAAAGGAAAAATACGCAGCTTAAATAGGATGTTTCAGGAATCATTATCCCGGCACACATTTCTGATTTGTCTTTTCCCAGGAGTACAGCATTGCTTTTAGTTTACTATTTTGGTAGATGAAGATGTTTCACAGGCTTCAAATTGGCCCCCTTCCTTCTATAATTGTTCTCACTTTACAGATTGGGGAGACGACGTGGAGGTTCTTCCAGTTGCCATTAGTGCAATTGGGAACTGGGGAAATAACTACAGGATGGGCTCACATACACTCTGTATCCAAGTCTAGCTCAAATTTTATTTTGTAATCTTAACTCCTATGGACCTCTTCTTGACCTGTAAACCATATTCTAGATCTCCAGGGATTAGGATAACTCATAGCCAATGTCCAATGATTCCTAAAGGTTTAAAATATTTCCCCTTCCCCAGTACACAGTTACCCTGGTAAATAGCTACAGGTTTCCTTGCTGAAAGCTAGAAAGAAAGATTCATAATATATGCTTGTGGTAATATTACTGAATCTTTCATGAAAAGGCTCTTTTTCTGTGAAATAACTCAAGCATATAGATCCAGTATGGCTTTAGTTAGGTTCTCATCTCATTTAGTCCAAGGGCCACATGAGTAATTAGCCACTACTTAACTCTGGTGGTACAGTGGTTAAGATCTCAGCCACTAACGAAAATGTCAGCAGTTTGACTCCACCAGCCACTTCTTGGAAACCCTATGAAACAGTCATACTCTTTCCTATAGGGTTACTATGAGTTGGAATTGA
The DNA here is from genome assembly GCA_028571685.1 of Heterohyrax brucei. Classification (NCBI taxonomy): domain Eukaryota; kingdom Metazoa; phylum Chordata; class Mammalia; order Hyracoidea; family Procaviidae; genus Heterohyrax; species Heterohyrax brucei. The sequence goes on from CM053166.1 coordinate 141,397,948, forward strand.
CTTGACGGCAGTGGGTTTGGTTTGGGGGTTTAGTCTTTGGAAGATTAAGTCATTCTAAGACTCTAGCTCTGCTGCTGATTACAGTAACCATGCTCACTTTGCCTCTGGTGATTAAGTATGTTGATTTTTTATCCTGCTATTATGCTAAATTAGTTCCAGTAGTTTTCTTGTAGCATCTTCGAGGGTCTCTGCATAAGATCATGTCATCTGAAAATAGAGATTATTTTACTTCTTTATTACCAGTTTGAATGTCCTTTATTTATTTTTCTTGCCTTATTGCTCCAGTGAGAACTTCCAGTATAGTGTCAAATAAGGGTGGTAATAAAGGGCATCCTTGTTCCCATTCTCAAGGGAAATGCTTTCAGCCCTTTTCCATTGAGAATGACATTAGCAGTTGGCCTTGCATAAATGTCCTCTGCTATGTTATGGTATGCCCCTCCTATTACACTTTTTTTTTGCATTTATTTTTTAATTAATTACAGCAAAAGAATAAAATTTCTAATGTCTATCAATTATCTCACCTATGATAAACCTTACTGCCCCTACCCTTCTAGCCAACAGTTATTTTCTTTTGTAGATAATTCTATTTTTAAGTCCTTGTAACAGGGGTCTCATATAATATTTGTCCTTTTGACACCAACTGATTTCATTCATCATCTTTTCCAAATGAGACCATCTTATGAGATGTTTTCTAAAATCATCATTTTTTTTTTTTTTTTTTATCACAGCATAATGTTCCATTGAGTATATGTAGCATAGTTTGTCTACCCATTCATCTGTTGATGTACATCTGGGTTGATTCCATCTTTTAGCTACTGTGGACTACACTTCAACAAACATTCTTGTACATGTGTCTGTTCATGTGACAACCTTTGTTTCTGATGGATAAATTCCAAGCAGTGGAATTACAGGATCAAATGATATATCTACTTCCCACTTTTTAAGGTAGTGCCAGATTGGTTTCCAAAGAAGTTGTATCATTTTGCAATCCCACCCAGCAGTGTAAGAAAGTTCCAATTTCTCCACAGCCTCTCCAGCATTTGTTGTTTTGTGTTTTTTGGACCATGGCCAACCTTTTTGAGGTGAGATGGTATCTCATCTTAGTTTTGATTTGATTTTCTTTAATAGCTAATGATCGTGAGCAATTCCGCATGTGTCTTTTGGCTATCTTGATATCCTTATTAGACAAGTGTCTGTCCATCTCCTTCACCCATCATTTAATTGGATTATTTATCCATTTCTTGTTGATATTCTGTAGTGCCATGTAGATTACAGAGATCAGATGTCGGTCTGACATATAGTTGCCAAATATTTTTTCCCGTTCTGTAGGTGGTCTTTTAATTCTTCTGATAAGGTCCTTGGATGAGCAAATATGTTTGATTCTTAGTAGTTCCCATTTATTTATTTTCTCTTCTGTTGATCGTGCTTTGTTTGTCAGATTTGGAAGTCTATCTACATTGTGTATTAAAACTTCCATTGTTGATCCTATTTTTTCTTGCATAATCTTTATTGTTTTGGGTTTGATATCTAGGTATTTTATGCAATTTGAGTTAGTTTTTGTATAAGGTGTGAGATATGGGTTTTGTTTCAGTTTTCTGCAGATGGGTATCCAATTTTGCAAGCATCATTTGTTTCAGAGACTGTTTTTACCGCAGTTTAAAATCTTAGGGCCTTTGTCAAATATCAACTGTTCGTAGGAGGATGGTGGCATCTCTGGGGTCTCAACTCTGTTCCTTTGGTCTATATGTCTCTTTTTGTACCAGTACCAGGCTGTTTTGACACTATGGCAGTTTAATAGGTTCTAAAGTTAGGTGGTGAGAGGTCTCCCAGTATGTTCTTCTTCTTCAGTAACACTTTACGTAGCTGAGGTTTCTTCCCTTTCCAAACAAAGTTGGTGATTTGCTTCTCCATCTCATTAAAAAAATGTCACTAATTTGTATTAGGATTGCATTATATAAGTAGATTGCTTTGGGTAAAATAGACATTTTTGCAGTGTTGAGTTTTCCTACACACGAGCAGGGTAGATTACTTCATTTATGTAAGTCTCTCTTAGTTTCTTGTAGTAAGGTCTTGTAGTTCTCTTTGTAAAGATTTCTTATTTCTCTAGTTAGATTTATTCCTAGCTATTTTATATTCTTGGGGGCTATAGTAAATGGCACTGATTTGGTGATTTCTTCTTTAATAATCTCATTGTTGGTATAAAGGAATCACACTGATTTACTTATGTTTATCTTGTATCCCAATACTTTGCTAAATTCCTCTATTAGTTCCAATAGTTTACTTATGGATTCCTCTGGATTCTCTGTATATGCAATCATATCATGTGCAAATAGGGATATTTTTGCTTCTTCACTGCTGGTACATATGCCTTTTATTTCTTCGTCTTGTCTAATTGCTCTAGCTAGAACTTCTACCATGGTGTTGAATAGAAGTGGTGAGAGTGGGTATCATTGTCTAGTTCCTGTTCTCAGAAGAAATTCAGCCTTTCACCATTTAGGACAATGAAGGCAAATGACTTTGCATAGATGCTACTGAATGCATTGAGGGATTTCACCTCTATTCCAATTTTTCTGAGAGTTTTTAGCATGAATGGGTGTTGGACTTTGTCAAATGCCTTTTCTGCACCTATTGACAAAATCAAGTGATGCTTATTTTTTGTGTTATTTATGTAGGTGATGACAGTAATTGTTTTTCTGATATTGAATCAGACTTGCATTCCTGGAATGAAACCAATTTGATCACGATGAATTATTTTTTTATATGCTGTTGAATTCTGTTGGCTAGACTTTTGTTGAAGGTTTTTGCATCTGGGTTCATGAGTGATATTGGTCTGTAATTTTCTTTTTTGGTGGCACCTTTCCTTGGCTTTGGTATTAAGGTTATGCTGGCTTCATAGAATCAGTTTGGGAGTATTCCACCCCTTTCTATGGTGTGAAATAGCGTCAATAGGATCGGAGCTAACTCTTCTCTAAAAGTTTGGTAGAATTCTCTGGTGAAGCCATTTGGGCCAGGACTTTTTTTGTTTGGTAGATTTTTGATGACCTTTTCAATCTCTTCCTTTGTGATAGACTTATTAAGTTGATCTACTTCTCCTTGTGATAATCTTGGTGGGCGATATGAATCTAGAAATTTAGATTCCATTAAAAGATGGCAGACTAGACACACGTCTCCTCATTTCCCTCTGAGAACTAAGGTCTGTAATGATATTTGTATGGAGTACTGAACATTTGGGGAGCCCTAAGACCTGGCATACTAGATTAGGTACCAATATTGGACCAATCCTTCCCACTGAAAAACCAGCCAGTGACCATCTGACCTCCACCTCTGCTGTTTCAAGGTATTGGAAACAGCATTCTGCAAATGGATGGTAATGTACTTTCATTGTCAGCTGGAGGGAGGAGTCTGATGCTCCTGATGGCCTGTTTTGGGCATGCATGTTGGACAGCTCCTAGTTCAACACCTGGATGATCTCCACATAGAAGTGAAGTTTGCTTTAAGGGGCTGAGAAGCCTATGTATTTGCCAGGAGATCTGTCTGTTGAGCATCCTGGCAGCTTTTCCTCCCACCTTCTCTGACCCACATTGTAGGGTTGGCTGACAGGCCCCCATTTCTCCATAAGTAGGGTAGCATCTTTGCCACCCAATAAGTGGAGATTTCCACCCCAGAGAGTCCAGCAGGGGCAAATCACTAGAGTATTAGAGTCAGCTGGTGACCAACAATTCTTTTAGAGCCAATACCAGAGAAGTCAAACGGTGCCTAGATGGTATGCAGGCAGCAGACCATAATTAGTCATTAAAAGAAGCAGCCTTCATATGCTCCAGAAAACTTCCATAATAAAGATTCAAAAAAATTTCCTGGATGAAGAAGACTTTCTGAAGCTATTGGAGGTTGAGTCCAAAAGAATTATATATAGAACCCTCCTAGAGATTAAACAAAATGCAGCAGAACAAAATGAAAAATCAAGTAAACTATTTTAACTGAATGAAACATCAATGATCTGAAATACATCAGGTCAGTAACAAAATTAGATAATTCAATCCAAAGCTAAAAGAGTAGGATTGAACAGATAGAAGTTAGATTAATTGACCTTCAGGACAGGGCAACTGACACCAACATTTATGAGGAGCAATCAAAGAAAAATGAGAAAAATGAAGAAGCATTAAGAAACATGTGGGACTCCATTAAGAGGAATAATTTATGTTTAATTACAGTTCCTGAACAAAGGAGGTAGATGACAATGTAGAAAGTATTGCTGTAGAGATGCTGACAGAAAACTTTCCTGAAATTATGAGCAAAGAGAACATAGGTATCCAAGATGTTTATCAAACATCACAAAAGCTGGACCCCAAAAGAAAGATACCAAGACATATTATAATCAAGCTTAATAAAATGAAACATAAACAGATACTTCTAAAGGCAGAAAGACTCAAAGCAAGCTAACACTCTGAGGGAAACCCTGTAGGCTTTTGTGTGACTTCTCTGCAGAAACAATGCTGGCTAGAAAACAGAGGGCTGACACTTTCAAAGCCCTGAAGGAGAAAAACTTCCAACCAAGAATTATATATCCTGCAAAAATGTCTAGCAAATATGATGGTGAAATTAAGACATTTGCAGATAAAGAAAAGCTTAGAGACTGTAAAAACTAAACCAGAGCTACATGAAATATTGAAAGAAGCTATTTGCTTAGAAAAAGAAAACCATTAGATTATATTTAAGGTGACTATGCAGGACACATCATCCAGACTTCTAATCGGTTAGAGAAGTCACAAAACATAATCAAAGCTATAATATTAAAATGTCGGAATCAGTGGTCATATCATGACAACTATGACGCCATCACCTTAAAAGAGGAATAAAGTACAGTAGTTATAGTCGTTTCAGATGGAGAGGAAGTTAAAGAGTTGTGCAGTAGTTAAAATTGGGTTTAATCTTAGTATGTTAAGAGGGATAATAGGTGTAGTCATAAAGTAAATTAATGCAACATATCAAAACAAGAAATGCAATACAGGAGTCTCAACAAACACAAAACCAGCACTGAAATGTCAACCCATAGAGAAGAATGTCCCAGAACAGAACATTAAAAGCAATATAGAAAACATCAACATAAAAATAATTACATCAAAATGATGACACTAAGCACGTACCTATCAATAATTACACTGAATGTAAATGGACTGAACATTCCAGTACAGAGACAGCGAGTGACATCCTGGATCAAAAGACATGATCCGTCTATATGTTGTTTACAAGAAACACACTTTAGACTTAAAGATATGAACAAACTGAAAATTAAAGGATGGAATAATATATACCAAGGTCATAACATACAAAGAAGAGCAGGTGTGGCAATACTAATCTCAGATAAAAATAGATTTTAATGTAAAATCCACTATTGTGGACAAGGATGGTCACTATTTATTGTTGAAAAGTTCAATACTCAAGCAGGACTTAACAATATTAAATATCTATGCACCTAATACCAGAACATCTAAATACATTGAACAAACACTGACAATACTGAAAAATGAGATAGATTATTCCACAATAATAGCTGGAGACTTCAACACTGCCCTTTCAGTTACGAATAGATTACCCAGAAAAAAGCCCAGTAAAGATACAGAAGATCTTATTGCAACAATCAAACGTCTTGACCTTATTAACATATACAGATCTTTTCATCCATCAATGGATAGGTACACCTTCTTCTCCAATGCACATGGAACATTCTCCAGAATAGACCGTGTGTTAGGTCATAAAGCAATTCTCTATAAAATCCAAACCACCGATTTACTGCAGAGTATCTTCTTGGACCATAGAGCCATAAAAGCTGAAATCAATAACAGAAAAACTGTAGGTAGAAATTCAAACTTAAGGAAACTAAACAACACTTTATTAAAAAATCCTTGGGTTATAGAAGAAATCAAGGACAAAACAAAGAAATTTATGGAATCAAATGAGAATGAAAACACACCCTATCAGAATCTATGGTATACAGCAAAAGCAGTGCTCAGAGGTCAGTTTATCTCTATAACTGCACACATATGGAAAGAAGAAAGGGCCCAAATTAAAGAATTAACCTTACAGCTTGAACAAATAGAAAGAGCAACAGAAGAATCCTTCAGGCACCAGAAGAAAACAGATTACAAGGATTAGAGCAGAACTAAATGAATTAGAAAATAGAAAAACAACTGAAAAAATTAACAAAACCAAAAGCTGGTTCTTCGAAAAGATCAAAGAAATTGATAAACCATTGGCTAAACCTACAAAAGGTAAAACAGCAGAAGACACAAATAACCTGATTAAGAAATGAGATGGGATACAAAAGATAAAACAGCAGAAGATACAAATAACCTGACTAAGAAATGAGATGGCAGATGTTATGATAGACTTAGCTGAAATAAAAAAATCCTAACAGGATACTGTGAGTGGCTGTACTCTAATAGGTTTGAAAACCTAGAGGAAATTGACAAATTTCTAGATTCAATTTTATTGAGTTTCTTTCTCTCTTTTTCTCTTTTTTTTTGTGATTGAGTGAAAGTGTACAATACAGTTTAAATTTGCATGCCCACCTATGTGCAGCTCTTTCTGCTCTCTTTGCCTGGTGACAGCACACTCCTGCTTTCCGTTCTATACAATGCATATCATTTTAACAATCTCCTGTCTCCTTATCTCCACTCCCCTCTAGTAAGAGGCCAGTGGGACGACATCCTATAGATGCATAAAACCAAGAAGTGCACACACCATATGATCACTCTGTCTCTCCAAGTCGAATCCATTCCTATCTGTGGAGTTGACCTCAGTAATGATTTATGATCAGGGGCAGCATCAGGTCTGGGCACCATGCTCCCAGGGGAACTCCCAGGCCTTCAGATCATCACTTGTGATCTTTCAGTGGAGTTCTCAGGGTGCATCCCCTTTATTTCTCGTGTTGCCACTGGGACTCAACATTGTGAGCCCAATCACAGCTGTCATTGGTGGCAGCCGGGCACCATCTGATTCTTCTGGCCCTCTGTTGATATAGTCACCCATTCATATGGGTCTTTCTGTCTTGGGGATCTTTGTCCCTCGTGTCGTTGTTGTCCTTGGTGATCTTCTGTTCCAGCTGAGTTGGGACCATTTGGTGTACCTCAGATGGCAGCTTGCTAGCTTTTAAGACTGCAGATGCCGCTCGCCAGTATGGAGTACAGACGACTCTCTTAACAATAGACTAGTCATGCCAATCGGCCTTGATGTCCCCTGAGAGCATGTTCCCCCCCCGCCCCCCCCCACTACTTTGTCCTTGCAATACTGGGTTTAGATTGGAAGACTTTTCAGGTTATGTTGAAGTCCAGTTAAATTGATCTTCTTTCTACTGTGTGCTGTGACTGCTTTCACCCAACAAAATTTCTTTCTTTTTTTTTCCTTTATTGTGATTCAGTGAAAGCAGTTTACAATCCAAGTTAAATCTGTGCACCTGCCTATCTGCAGTTCCCTCTGGTCTCCTTGCCTGGTGACAGCACACTTTTCCTTTCCATTGTGAGCTCAGTCACATATCCTGCTAATAATCCCCTATCCCTTCCTTTCCACCTTCTCCTCTGCCTTCTGGTAAGAGGGCAGTAGGGAAGCATCCTGTAGATACACAGAACCATAAATTGGACACACCATATGGTCACCCTATGTCCCAAAGTCCAATCCGTTCCTGTCCGATGAGTTTATCTCAGTAATGAATAATTACCTGGGGCAGCAGCAGGTCTAGAGGACATGATCCCAGGGGAAGTCCCAAGCTATCAGACCACCAATTGTGGTCTTTTAGGGGAGTTCCTGAGGTGCACCCCTCTTTTTATTTGTGTTACCACTGGGACTTGACATTGTGTGCCCCATCATGGCTGTCTTTTGTGGTGGCGGGACACCATCTGTTTTTTCTGGTTACTTGACGGCACTTGGCTGGCTGTTGGTACAATCATCCATACATGTGGGTCTTTCTGTCCTCTGGGGTCTTTTTCTCTTAGGTCTTTGTTGACCTCAGTGATCATCTGATTCAGTTGAGATGGGATCATTTGGTGTACCCCAGATGGCAGCTTGCTAACTTTTAAGACCCCAGACACTACTCACAAATATGGGATGTAGAAGACTCTCTTAGCAATGGGCTAGTTATGCCAATTGGCCTTGATGTCCCCTGAGAGCACGGTCCCCAGACCCTCACCCCTGCTATTCTATCCTTGCAATATTAGGCTAGGAATAGAAGAGTTTTCAGTTTATGTTGAAATCCAGTTAAGATGATCATCTTTCTGGTGTTTGCTGTCACTGCCTTCATCCAACCAAATTTCTATCGGCTATCTAATCTATATACATCCTTCTCCCTCCTTTCCTCCCTTCCCTCGTAGCTGTCAAAGAGTCTTCTCTTCTGTATGGGAGTCCGTTTTTAAGTCTTTATAGAAAGTGTCTCATAATGTTTGACCTTATGTTGCTGACTGATTTCACTCAACATAATGTCTTCCAATTGAACCCGGGTTATCAGATGCTTCCTGAAGTCATCATCATTCTTTATCATTGCATAGTGTTCCATTGAGTATATGTACTATAGTTTGCTTATCCATTCGTCTGTTGTTAGGCATCTGGGTTGGTGTCATCTTTTTGCAATCGTGGACTGTGCTGCAATAAACATTCATGCGCATGTATCTGTTCCTGTCTTTAATTCTGTAGGATATATCTGAAGCAGTAGGTTGACTGGGTCAAATGGAGTAACTATTTCTAGCTTTTTAAGAAAGCATCAGATTGCATTCCCAAGAGGTTGTACCATTTTGCAATCCCACGAGCAGTGTGGGAGAGTTCCAGTTTCTCCACAGCTTCTCTAGCATTTGTTTTGTGTTTTTTGGATGATGGCCAATTTTTCTGGAGCAAAATGATATTGTAGTCTTAATTTGGATTTCTTTAATAGCTAATGATCGTGAGCATTTCTGCATGTGTCCTTTGGCTGCCTAGATGTCCTGTTTGGTGAAGTGTCTTCCCATCTCCTTTGCCCATTGCTTAATTGGTTATCTATGTTTTTATTGTTGATACTTTGCAGTACCTTGTAGATTATGGAGATTAGATGTCGATCAGATATATAGTTGCCAAATATTTTTTTACTGTTCTGTGGGTGGCCTTCTAATTCTTTTGATAAAATCTTTGGATGAGCAAAAGTGGTTGATTCTTAGTAGTTCCCATTTATCTATTTTCTCTTCTGTTGATTGAGCTGTGTTAGATTTTGAAGTCTGTCTACATTGCATATTAATCCTTCCATTGTTGATCCTATTTTTTCTTGCATAATCTTTATCATTTTAGGTTTTATATCTAGGTCTTTTATCCGGTTTGAGCTGTTTTTTGTGTGAGGTGTGAGATATGGGTCTTGATTCAATTTTTTGCAGATGGATAACTAATTTTGCTAACACTGTCTGTTAAAGAGACCATGTTCACCGCAGTTTAGAGTCTCAGGGCCTTTCTCAAATACCAACTGTTCATAGGAGGATGATGGCATCTCTTGGGTCTCAACTCTATTCCATTGGTCTATATGTCTCTTTTTGTACCAGTACCAGGCTGTTTTCACTACTGTGGCAGTGTAATAAGTTCTAAAATCAGGTAGTGAGAAGCCTCCCACGTTGTTCTTCTTCAGTAGTGTTTTGGTTGTCCAGGGTTTTTTTTTGCCTTTCCAAACACAGTTGGTGATTTCTTTCTCCATCTCATTAAAAAATATCACTGGAATTTGTATTGGGATTGCACTGTATATGTAGATGGCTTTGGTTAATGTTTTCTTCACTTGGTCATAGTGTATTATTACTGTTGTTTGATGCTGAATTCTATTGGATAGAATTCTGTTGAGGAGTTTTACACCTATATTCATGGGAGGTTAGTCCATAATTTTCTTTTTTGTGGTGTCTCTTCCTGGATTGGAAGCCCTGGTGGTGTTGTGGTTAAGTGCTACAGCTGCTAAACAAAAGGTTGGCAGTTTGAAGCTACCAGGAGCTCACTGGAAACTCTATGGGACAGTTCTACTCTGTCCTATAGGGTTGCTATGAGTCAGAATTGACTCAATGGCAACAGTTTTGGTTTTCTTTTTTTGGCCTGGTTTTGGTAGCAGGGTTATGCTGGCTTCCTAGAATGAATTTAGAAATAGCCCTTCTTTTTCTATGCTGTGAAGCAGTTTGAATTAGTGTGAGCTTTTCTCTAGATATTTTGTGAAATTTTCTAGTGAAGTCATTGGGATGGTCCAACAAATTTTTTTTTTTGTGGGGGATTTTTTTTTTTTAATCTCTTCAATCTTTTCTCTTGTCACGGTTCTGTTCAGATTTTCTATCTAGTTTGTGTTACTTTAGGTAAGAGTTGTTTCCCTAGATATTTGTCTTTTTCCTCTGGATTCTCATTTTCTTTTGTTGTGCAGATGATGGCATTTTAAATTGCTTCATAGGCATTCAAAAGCTGGACAATGAATAGGAAGACAGAAGGAGTACTGATGCTTTTGCATTGTGGTGTTGGTAAAGGTTATTGAATGCTCTGTGGACTGCCAGAAGAAGTAACATATCTGTCTTTAAAGAAGTACAACCAGAGTGTTCCTTAGAAGCAAGAATGGTGAGAGTTTGTCTCACTTGCTTTAAATGTAGGATCAGTCCCTGGAGAAGGACATCATGCTTAGTATGCCAAGCCAAGTGCCGTCGAGTCAGATCCGACTCATGGCGACATAGGGTCAGCAAAAATGGGAAGACCACACCAAGATGAACTGACACAGTAGCTGTAATAGATTTTGAAGATGACACAGGACTGGACATTGTTTTGTTTCACCGTACATAGAGTCACTTTGAGTCCAAATCAACTTGATGCCACCTAACAACAACACAACAATCTCTGCAGGAGTAGACTATCACAGTTTTCTCTTGTGGAGTAGCTGGTTTGTTCTAATCACTAAGCTTTTGGTTGGCAGCCAAACATTTAACCACTTTATCATAAGGCTGCTAGTTAGAATTACTTAAAGAACACAAAACCAAATCTGATGATATCAAGTCAGATCTGGCTCATAGCAATCCTATGGAACAGTGTGGATAGAACGGTTCCACATGTTTTCTAATAAATGACTGGTGAATTTAAACTGCCAATCTCTTGGTTAGCAGGGGAGTTCTTAACTGCTATGCTACCAGGGTTCCTAGAATTACCTAGGGAGATTTCGTTACAAATCTCGTGATTGAACACTGGAATGTTGCTGCAGCAAGGTTAAGGTGATTAGCAACAGCAATTAGTGGGAACATATGCTCATCTTACTTATGTTTTCCTGTTTATATCTAGAACCTTGAAGTTTTTAGTATTTTGGTATCTGCATTATCAGTAGGCACACTAGAAGGAAGTAGGAAAGGATGCTGAATGTCAATTCATTGTACTGTTGTTAGTTTCTGTCAAGTTGATTCATATGCATGTCTGCTGCATCAATTGTATAGAGTATAGCTATATCACATTTGACCACCTGTCAAGTGCTATCAGTAAAAGATGAGTATTAATCTTGCAAAAAAAAGAGGAGAGCCCATTATATAAAGCTAGCATGGTTAAAGAATACCACTGTCTGCTAAATTGCTTTAACACATCTAGAAAAATCCTTAGGCAAAGATTTCTTTTCATATTCTTTCCATTGTGAAACTACAGTTGAAGCCAAACTAGCTGATAGCAGTTGTACCTCCCCTACCTGGTTGTGAAAGTAATTATTTGTTAGCAGAGGCTTACCAAGAAGAGTGGGCAATGAGAACAATTTGCTTGGTGAGGAGATGTTATCACTAACATTGATTAGAAATGCTGGCAAGTGGTGACAATAAAAAGCAGACCAACTTCTAGTTAATTTTATTATTGTTTGACGGCACTTGGCTTGGCAAAGACAATATATGTGTTTTTTTGTTTGCACCTAGGTCAGTTGCTTCACTGCTCCACTGTCATTAAATCACTGTTTGTTAGTGTTATTAAGGGCTACTACTTCTTTGGAATAGCCAGCCAGCATAAGAGATGTATTAATCTTGCTCTGTAAGTAAACTTTAAGAAGCTGACTTTAAAACATAATTGTGAAGTATAATGTTAGATGACCGATATTAACATCATAGATGTAGCCCAATGATTCACAACCATGTTTATACATTATAACAATCTAGGGAACTAGATTGTGCCCTACCACCATAAAATCTGTTGCTGTAAAATTGATTCTGGATTCCTATCAACCCTGTAGGACAGAGTAGAACTGCCCCAGGGAGTTTCCAAGGAGTACCTGGCTGATTTGAACTGGTAAGCTTTTGGTCAGCAGCCATAGTGCTTAACTACCACACTAGCAGAGTTGACCTTACCACCATAGATTGGGATTTAATTTGTCTGGGATGAGGTTTGATTCAGAATATTTTTAAAAAGCTTCTCTAGCTATTCTAATGAACAACCAATGTTGAGAACCAGCACTGAAGACTATCCGTTCATGCTTTCAAGGGTATTCTGAGGTGTATTTTACACTCTACACATGTGGATGTTTATATGATGGAGTAGAGGTGGCATTCTACTAGTGTACACTGAGGGCCCATCTTAGTGTACAACAGCAGAATGGAAGAGACAGCCTTGATGTACGGTATAGGTTAGAATAGCAGCAGACAGTATGAATGTGGGAGGCGTTAGTCCAAGTACGGAAATGAGATGCAACGAGAAGGCAAACTTCTTTGGAAGTGAAAGGAATATCTGGGAAAAATCTAACAGCAATTTTGGAAGTATTGAAGTCCTTGAATTGTGGGAGTATTTTAAAGTTATAAATCACCTTGCCAAGGTAGTGGTGGAAGTGGTAATGCCTCTCTGCCATGGCAGTGGGCACTACAGACAGTGTTCTAGTAAGGCGTACATCTCATCTGTGTTTTTGCATCTATCCTAGGAGAAGACCAGAGAGATAAAACTGTGACCTTGTAAGGGATTGGATCCACACTATCCCTCAGACCACTGATCCCTAGTCCTTACCCTTGCCTGTTTGCCTGTTTAACCCTGGGCTCAAAGTGAGAATACTGTACTCGCCAAGGCTCTTAAGAGTATGCAGGGGCAGTTTAACCAGTAGGCATGGTATGCATTGGCTTATAGTAAGTAAAGTAGGCACACACTTAATTGTGTTTACTGACTAATCTGTGGCACACAGCTTCACATTGATTTCACCACATCATCTGTGTGTGAGGTTGTGCGTTACAGATTAGATGTGGTGAAACCTATGTGAAGTTGTGTACTACAGATTAGTCACTAAACATATTTACGCCAATGGGTGCCTGGCTTATGGGGCAGTGTGTCCCTAGGTATAGAATTAAAGTGCCCAGGAAAATTGGGGTAAATGGGGAGGGAGAGGCAGGCCCTCAGTGCAATGTTATCAAACAATGAGTTAAATTAGGAACCACCATAAAATCAATACACCTCAAAAAACAAATTCTAAAATATTAGGATGTCTAAATTCTCTTTTAACCACTGGAAACATTTTTGAGAACTCATTCCTTATTCTGTCACTGCATGAGTGCTCAATTTTGCTGGAAATATGTTCTCATCTGATCTGTATTTTGCAACATTGACATTTCTCTTTTCATTCACTCCTAAGCTTGTTCCCAGTAAAGGCTGCCAACTGTGTTGTACTAGCAGTGGCTGTGAAATGGACTATTTTCCCCTAGTGGCTAAGATGAGACCAGGATATGGAAAATAAAGCTACATTTAAAAATTCAATTTGCAGCAGATACCTATGAATAATTAGTGTCCTTAATTTATAACATAATAATTAAGGTACTGTTGATTTATTATAAAAAGTTAAAGTATATTTAATGATACCACTTTATCTATGAATTTAAAATTAAAATATATATCAAAGGTATCATTAAATATAATTTCACCTTCCTGTATATTCCAAAGTCCATGGGCTATTTTATTTCAGTGTTCCTAATCTCTTAATTCAGCTAAAAAGAGATGACTCTAAGAAGTGACATGATTAATAATTTAAAGTATAACACTTTCATGCCATAATCCTGACAAGGGAAATGAAAGACGATCTAAAGTGGCAGAGGTTCTAAATTGTTAAAAAGATATTAGCATTCTTGTACGAAGTCTTGGCATGTGAGAGTTCTGCTTACTGACTTTTTCTAAAGGAAAGATTTAGAAAGATTCAAAATTGATAATAGTTTTGTTGACCTGGAGTGAATTGTAGAATAACTACTGTGTCTGGGTCTTGAAAATACTACAAAGAAAAGAGAGGCAAATTTGAGTCCTGGATATGCATTAAGGAGATAGATTCAGAACACCGGAGAGCTGATATCTGCAGTGATTCATGATACAGTGGCAATACGACAAAGAAGAGAAAGAAAAATATCAAGATCCAAATTCATCGTTTCTCCTATGAAAGAGTGTATTTTATGTTAACCCTGCATTTTCACTGTTTCACTAAATGTAAATGTGTCTGATTATTATTTTTAGCTTATTAATGATACTATAATAGTATCTAGCTGGTATTTATCTCCAAGGCATTCTAAATGCTTTGCAGGCACATTTTTATTATTCTGTACCATATCCTTGTCAGATGACAGTATTTCTCACCCCTCCTCCCAAGGAAATTTAGACATAGAAAAACAGAGATACCGAATAAGGAACAGTTGAATAGCAGAACCAAGATTTTCAGAACAGTAACAACAACAGAAACATTTTTCAGATTTTATGATTTCTACCCTGGTATATTGTGCACAAAGCTTTGCTGCTTTGCTTCAATGTGTATGTTCTAAAATAACCAGCCTGCAGTGAAAGTCCAACACAGTGAAATTATTTTCTGGAAGTTAATTAGTGGTGCTTTTGACAAGTGTGAGTTTTCTTTGATACCTTCATGGGAAGTAAATAACAGCTACCCAGATCCATAAGATGTTGTCTTACATTCTAAGATGATTCACATTAGGGGAGGATGTGGGGCTGATAGTTGGGGGCTGTTCTTAAGTTGGTGGTTTTAATTGGCTCCTGGAATTCTTAAGTTAACCTTCTCAAAATGGATATGTTTTAGAGAGCACAGGGTTTGGAATTTTGCTGAAACACCTTTGTATTTAAGTTGTGAGCAAATTATATGGCAATCTTACATGCAACGAAAAGGCTACCCCTGGTGTTTGTTCTTGTTCTGTATCAATACTCTCTAGTCGACATGATTCTTACTGCTTTAAAATGTCAGTTATTGAGTATGGCCAAGTAACATAATGGCTTGGTTAATTCTGTATTATGGTAAATAGAAAGTTGCCATGCTGAGGCAGCAGTACAGCATATTTGACAGTAAATTGGTATTGAAGATACTGAAAAAAACATTCTCTTGTGAGTTTTGACAAATGCTTAATGTCATGTGATCATTATTATGGCACCATAGAAAATATGTTTGCTGCTCTAAAAATATCCTGTGTTCCACTCTTCGGACATGAATGGATTGGACTTGGCGATGCAGAGTGACCACATATTGGGTGTACTTCATGGTTCTATACATCTATAGGATATCATCCTGCTGACCTCTGGCTGGAGGAAGGAGAGTGGGTGGAGAGGAGGGGAAAGGAGACTGTTGGGAGGATGAGACATGTATGGAGCAGAGAGGAATAGTGTGCAGTCACCGGGTAGGGAGAGCAGTGGAAGCTGCATATAGGTGGGCATGTAAATTTATACGGGAGTGTACATTTTCACTCAGTCATATTAAATAAATAAATAAATAAAGAGAAAAAGAAAAAAAGTATCCTGTGTTCCATCTATTCATCCCTCCTCCATCCCCCAAGCTCCCTGGCAGTCACTGATCTTCTCAAATCTCTACAATTTTGCTTTTTCCACATATGATGTAGTTGGAATCATATAGTATGTAGCTTTTTCAGACAGACTTCTTTCATTTAGTAGCATGCATTTAAGGTGCCTCCATGTCTTTCCATAGCTTAACAGCTAATTTCTTTTTACTGCTGAATACTACTCCACTATATGTATCGACCACAGTTTGTTAGGACATCTTGATTGCTTCCAGATTTTGTCAACTATGAATAACTCTGCTATGAACATTTGTGTGCAGGTATTTATGTGTGGGTATACGTTTTCATCTCACTTGGGTAAATACCTAGGAGTGCAATTGATGGATAGAACAGCAAGAATGAATGTAAACTATGGACTTCACTTAATAACACTACATCAATTGGTTCATCAAATGTAATATATTACAGGGATGCAGTATGTTAATAGGAGAAACAGTGTGCAAAGAACCAAAAAAAAAAAATCT
The DNA here is from genome assembly GCA_028571685.1 of Heterohyrax brucei. Classification (NCBI taxonomy): domain Eukaryota; kingdom Metazoa; phylum Chordata; class Mammalia; order Hyracoidea; family Procaviidae; genus Heterohyrax; species Heterohyrax brucei. Next base: position 141,414,200 of record CM053166.1, read on the forward strand.
ACTGCCATGGAGTTGATTCCAACTCATAGTGACCCTATAGGTCAGAGCAGAATGGCCCCATAGGGTTTCCAAGGAGCGCCTTCCGGATTTCAACTGCCAACTTTTTTTGGTTAGCAAATGTAGCACTTAACCCACTATGCCACCAGGGTTTCCAGTGTGCAGTGCGGACGGTGTAATTGAGACCGCTATACTTTCCATACATTTTTTCCTGTAAACCTAAAACTGCTCTAAATTTATTAAAAATAACTTACAAATAATAAAATAAACAAAAAAATTAAAAACTATTTTTCTGATAATCTAGAAAACTTCAGATTCACACGGTGTTGCCAGGACATCTTAATAAACAGCAATTCTCCTTGCACTACAAATGAGTTGAAACGACAGCTGACAGTTTCAGTTGCTAGAATGCTGTATAATACATTACCTAGAAACACCAATAAATCATTCTCATATGGAGCTCCCTCTCTTTAAGATTAACCCCAACTTCTCAGAATTTCCAAAATATTCATGTCAAAACCAGAAACCTTAACCTATGATACCGATAGTTGAATTCCAAGTCCAGTTTAAAGCATCATTATAGAGAAAATATCTGCTCCTGTTTTAGCAAAATCATTTCCCTAAGTGTTAAGAGGTATGTCTTTAAGCTGTGGCTTCCTGCTTTTTTGTTCTATGATTGGGGTTTTCTTCTATTATAAAGAAAGAAATTTTGAAAGACAAACATTATGTAATGCAATACTTATAGCAATGCACTACTGTATTTATATGTATATGAATATGTATAATAACAGCACAAAAAAAGAGTAAAAATGAATAGAGCTAAGTTTTAGTCATCTAGTGCTGCTATAATAGAAATAACACCAGTGGATGTCTTTAAAAAGAGAAATATTCTGTCACAGTCCAGTAGGCTACAAGTCTAAATTGAGGGCATCGGCTCCAGGGGAAGGCTGTCTCTATTGGCTCTGGAGGAAGGTTTTCATCAAACTTCTGCTGGACTGGGAGCTTCTGGGGTGCAGGGACCCTGGGTCATTTCTAAAGGACACTCACTGCCCCTAGAATTAATGGTATGAGGTCCCTCACGGCCTGCTTGCCTATCTTTCCTTTATATCCCAAGCGATTGCCTCAATGCACAACACAATCTTATGCATCGAGTCCTGCCCCACCAACACAACTGCTACCATCCACTGTCATTGACATCACTGAAGCAGGGTTTACAGCAAATCGAAACATCATACAATTCCAGAGATCATGGCCTAGTCAAATTGATACAGACATTTTTTGGGGATGCTATTCTATCCATGACAAGCTATATGTGAGTAACTCACTGAAATTAAGTTAGTCTAAATCTGGAGTAGATTCTGATGAGTTAACATGTATATGGTAAACCCTAGAACAAAGCCCAAGAAAATAGCTCAAAATTTTAGTGAAAAAATTATTAAAGGAATTAAAATGCTACACTAGAAAATATTTACTTAGTGCAAAAGAAAGCAGTGGTGGAGGACTCATGGAACAAAATAATATAATACATAGAAAACAGAAAGTAAAATTGAAATTAAAACAGGAAGTTCATCCAGTCAAAATGCAGGGACTGTCATACTGGACAAAATAACAATCCCAAGCATATGGTAATAGGAGACTTACTTTATATTCAAATATAGCAAATATACTTTAGATTCAAAATACAAATGAGTTGAAGTAAAACAATGGAAAAACATGTCATGCAAATGACAACCTAAGAATCCTGGAGTGGCTATATTAGTACCAGAGAAGTTAAAACAACAGAAAAAAAGTTATTAGAGATAATTAGAGACAGTTTATAATGACTTAAGGTTCAATCCATTTGGAAGATATAACAATTATGAGCATACACATACCTGACAGTAGAGACCCCAAATACATGAAGCAAAAACAGAAAATTGAAGTGATAAGACCACTGAATAATAGTAGTTGGAGACTTCAGTACCCCAGTTTCAATAACAGATAGAAAAGCTGGGCAGAAGATCAACTGTTTATAATAGAAAACTTAAACCAACTAGATTCAAGAGATATCTACAGAATACCCCATCCAACAACAGCAGATAACTCATTCTTCTCAAGTGTAGAAGGAACTTTTTCCAGAATAGACCATATAAAAGACAATAAAACAAGCATCAATTTATTTAAAAGGCTTCAAATCATGCAAAATATGTTCTATGATCATAATAGAATTAAATTATAAGTAAATAAGGAGGAAAAATAAATAAGGAAATTAGAAACATCCACAAATATATGCAAATTAAAAACACGTTCCTCAATAAGCAATGAGTCAAAGATGAAATCACAATGAAAATTAGAAAATACTTTGACATAAATGAAAATATCGATGCAATACATCATAACTCTAGGGAGGCAGCTAAAATAGTGATTAGATAGAAATTTATAGCTGTAAGTGCCTAAATTAAATATATATATATGTGTGTATACATATATACACACAAATGTTGAATAAATAACTTAAATTCCCACTTGGAGACAGTGGAAAAAAAATAGTAGACTCAATCCAATTTGAACAGAAGGTAGGGCATAATGGAGAATAAAATGAAAATTAGACAAATGGAGATATAAACAAATGATAGAGAAAATCAGTGAAGCCAAAAGTTGGCTCTTTGAAAAGATTGAGAAGATTGACACATCTTCAGTTAAATAGACCAAAAAAAAAAAAAAGACATCAGTTACTAAAACTAGGAATGAGAGAAAAGGCATTACTACAGACTTTACAGAAACAAAAAGGATTATGAAAGTATGCAATGAAAAAATTGTATACAGGTTAAACTATTTGAATAAAATGAACAAATTCTTAGACACAAACTACTGAAACTTAATTAAGAAGAAATGGAAAACATGAATAGATCTATCTACAGCAAGTAAAGACTGAATTAGTAATCAGACGTGTCCACCATGAAAAGCTCACAGCCAAATGACTTCACTGGTGAAACCTACCATACATTAAAAGGAGAATTAAAATCAATCCCTTATAAACTTCCAAAAAATAGAAGAGGAAGGAACACTTTCCACACTTTCAATGAGGCCAGTAGTGCCCTGGTGACAAAACCAGGAAAAGATATCATAAGAAATGAAAGCTACAGATCATTATCTCTTATTAATACAGATGCAAGAAAAGAAGAGCAAACTGAATCTAGTAACATATAAAAAAGATAATACTTCATCACTAAGTGGAATTTAATCCAGGAACATAAGGTTAGTTTAATATCTGAAAATCAACTAATACAACACATGATGTCAGTAGAATAAAAGACAAAACTACATGATCATAATAATAGATGCAGAAAAACACATGATAAAATCCAATCCCTTTTTTTTGATGAAAAGATTCACAAAACTAGAATAAAAGAGAAATCCCCCAACCCAATAAAGGAAATCTACAAAAAATCCATAACAAGCTCATACTTAATGGAGAAAGATTGCATGGTCTTCCATAAGATTAGGCACAAGACAATTACGTCCACTTTTTCCACTTCCACTCAATAGTGCTGGAGACTGTAGCCAGGGAAATAAAGCAAGAAAACTAAGAAAAGGCATCCAGATGGAAAAGGAAGAAGTAATACTATGTTTATGTATGACATAATCTTGTACATAGAAAAATTGTGACTGATCTACCAAAAACTATTAGTACTAATAAATGACCCAGACCATGGTATTTTCAACTGTATCATATACATGTGAAAGCTAGACATAAATAAGGAAGACAGAAGAAAAACTGACACCATTGTATTGTATTGGAGAAGAATATTGAATATACCATAGACTGCTAAAAGAACAAACAGATTTGTCTAGGAAGAAGTACAACTGAAGTGCTCCTTAGAAGTAATGTTGGCAGACCACTTCTTACATAATTTAGACATGTTGTCAGGAGGGATCAGTCCCTAGAGAAGGACATCATGTTTGGTGAAGCAGAGGCTCAGTGAAAAAGAGGAAGACACTTAAGAAGATGGATTGACACAATGGCTGTGGCTTAAGTATAAAGTGATTATAGGCACGGCACAGGACTGTGCAGTGTTTTTGTTCTGCTGTACATAGAGTCACTATGAGTCGCTATGATTTCAGGGCACCTAACATCAATAACAATAATAATAAATGAGTTCAGGAAGTTTGCTGGATATAAAATCAATATATAAAATTTAGCTTCTTAGGGGACACTAAGCTACTGCAAATGGTGATGGAAAAATTTGGAAACAATAATGGTGATGGTTACACAACATGATGAAAGTAATGTCGTTGAACCTGTATATGTCAAAAATGTTGAAATAGCAATTATTGTTATACTCCCCACAATAAAAATAAATTGATTCTTTGAAAAAGAATAATACAAGACATCAAATGAAAAAAAATCAGCTGTAACTGATGATATATAAAACAGTAGTAATGAATAATCCAAAATAAAAGGGACATGGTAATTCCACTTAAAACAGCATAAAAAATAAAATGCTTACAAATAAATTTAGCAAAAGAAGTGCAAAACTCGTACTCTGAAAGCTAACAAGCATTGTTGAAAGAAATTAATGAAGACTTAAATAAATGGAAAGACAACTTGTTTTCATGAATTGGAAAACTAAATATTATTATGCCATTACCCTCCAAATTGATCCACAGATTCAATGCAACCCTTAGAAAAATCTCAGTTTCCTGTTTTGTAGAATTTGACAAGCTTATCCAAAAATTTATAAGGAAATGCAAGGGACCCAGATTAGCCAAAACTATCTTGATATGAAAGAACGAAGTTGGAAGATTTCCATTTATTGATTTCAAAAATTACTGTACTACTAAAATAATCATTACAGCATGGTAGTGTCATAAGGATAGACACATGAATAAGCAGCATAGAACTGAAAGTTCAGAAATGACCCTTTGAAATGACCATGAATCAATTTTTAACAAAGCTGTTTAAAAACTTGAATGAGGAAAGAATAGTCTTTTAACATATGTGTCTAACCCCAGCCATGATATTTTCAGTTGCCTCATATGCATACAAAAGTTGGGCAGTGAGTAAGTAGGGCTGAAGAATTGATGCCTTTGAATTGTGGTGTTGGCAAAGAATAATGAATGTACCGCTGTCTGCCAGAAGAACAAATAGTCAAGGCAGACTGTTAGAAGCAAAGATGATGAGTTTACATCTCATATACTTTTGGTGTGTTATCAGGAGTGACCAGTTACTGGAGAAGGACATCCAGTGCTGCTTCTGTCTGCTGGAACATCTCTGTTGGTATTCCGTCCATTCCCATAGCCTTGTTTTTTTTTTTTTTTTTTTTTTTGGCCATTGTCTTCATCGTGGTTTGGACTATTTCCTTTAGTACCATTGGTTCTTGCTACCTCCTGAAATGTTTGAACATTGACTAATTCGTTTTTTGTTACAGTGACTATGTGTATTCCTTCCATCTTCTTTTGATGCTTGCTGCAACATTTAATATCTTCCCAGTAAGAATCCTTCAGTATTGCAACTTGAGGCTTGAATTTTCTCTTCAGTTGTTTCAGCTTTAAAATGTCAAGCATTTTCTTCCCTTTTGGTTTTCTTACTCCAGGTCTTTGTGCATGTCACTATAATACTTTGCTTTTACTTCTTGGGCCACTCTTTGAAATCTTTTGTTAATTCGTTTACTTTATCACTTTAGCTACTCTGTTCAGGAGCAAGTTTCAGTCTTCTCTGAGATACATTTTGGTCTTTTCTTTCTTTCCTGACTTTTTAATGACCTCTTGCCTTCATCATGTATGATGTCCTTGATGTGATTCCATAACTTGTCTTCAGTCATCAGTGTACAACGCATCAAATCTATTCTTGACATGGTCTCTAAACTCAGGTGGGATGTACTCAAGGTTGCACTTTGGCTTTCATGAATTTGTTCTAATTTTCTGCAGCTTCAACTTGAACTTGCATAGAAGCAATTAATTGCCTGTTCCATAGTCAGTCCCTCGACTTGTTTTAACTGATGGTATCAAGATTTTCCATCATCTCTTTCCACAGAAGTAGTCATTTTGATTCTTGTGTATTCCATGAGCAAATTCCACTTACATAGTCGCTGTTTGTGTTGTTGAAAAAAGGTATTTGTAATGAAGAAGTTGTTGGTCTTGCAAAATTCTATCATGTGATCTCCAGCATCTTTTCTATCACCAAGACTTCTTTGTTCCCAACTTTCATATTCCAGTCACCAGTAATCATCAATGCCTCTTGAATGCATGTATTGGTCAATTTCATACTACAGAAGTTAGTAAAAAATCTTGAGTTTCGACCAAAGTAACATGGGGGAAAGACAACCCAGAAGACAAAGAGACCCACATCAGTGGGTGCCTACATCGACTTGGGACCAGAAGAACCAGATGGTGCCCAGCCACCACCAGTGATAGCCGCGATGGAGCTCACTAAGTTGCGTCTCACTGGAAACACAAGAATAAAAAGGGGTGCACCCTAAGATCCCCACTAAAAGACCTCAGTTGCTGGTCCAGTGGTTTCGGGGTTCCCCTGGGAGCATGGCCCCTCACCCTGATGCTGCCCTTGACCATAAATCATAAGGAAGGTCCACGCTTCGGACAGGATTGGATTGGACTTGGTGATGCAGTGACCATATATTGTATGCACTTTATGGTTCTATACATTTATAGGATGTCATCCTGCTGACCTCTCTGGCTGGAGGAAGGAGAGTGGGTGGAGAGGAGGGAAAAAAGAGACTGTTGGGAGAACGAGACATGTATGGAGCAGAGAGGAATAATGTGCTGTCACCAGGCAGGGAGAGCAGTGGAAGCTGCATATAGGTGAGTATGTAAATTTATACGGGAATGTACATTTTCCCTCAGTTATATTAAATAAAAAATTAAAAAATATATCTTGAGTTTCTTCATCTTTGGCCTTAGTGGTTGGTGCATAAATTTGATTAACAGTTATATTAACTGGTGATCCTTGCAGACATATGAATATTATCCTATCACTGACTACATTTTAATTCAGGACAGATCTTGAAATATTCTTTGTGACAATGAATCCAACACCATTCCTCTTCAATTTGTCATTCCCAGCATAGTAGTGCGTAAGATGATCTGATTCAAAATGCCAGTATCATTCATTTCAGCTCATTAATGCCGAGAATATCAGTATTTATGCATTCCATTTCATATATGATGACTTTGACTTTTTCCTAGATTCATACTTAGTATATTCCATGTTTGTGGCTTTTTTTTTCTCATCTTGAGTCATGCCATATCAGCTAATGAAGGTTTCAATAGGTTCATTCAATACACGTCAACAAGGTTGACTCTTTGTTGAAGAGGCAGCTCTTACCCCCTTGTACCTGGAGTGCCTTCCATCCTGAGGGGCTCATCCTTCAGCACTATATCAGACTCTGTTCCCCTGCTATTCATAATGCTCTCACTGGCTAGTTTCTTTCAGAAGTAGACACTTAGGGCTTCTTCCTTGTGTAGGTTTGTCTGAAAGCTTAGCTGTAATCTGTCTATCGTGGGTTACATAGCAGCCAGCATCACTATAACACACAAACCAACCACAGTGTGACAAACTGACAGATATGTGTGTGTTTTTTATTTTTTATATATGCTCTTTGTTGTCTTGAAGAATTTCCCTTTATTCCTATTTTACTGAGTGTTTTTGTTAGGAATGGGTGCTGGATTTTATCAAATGCCTTTTCTTCATCATTTGAGATACCATGATATGATTATTTTGTTGTGTTGATTTTCTAGTGTTGAACCATCCTTGCATACCTGGTATGAATTCCATTTGGTCGTGGCATATTCTGTCTCTCTCTTTTTTTTTTCCTACGATGATCAATTCTATTGGCTAGAATTTTGTTGAGAAGTTTTCCATCTATATTCTTGAGCATTATTTGTCTTTTCCTTTTTTTGTTCTGTCTTTTCCTGCCTTTGCTATCATGATTATGCTGGCTTCATAAAAAGAATTTGGAGTATTCTTTCCTTTTCTACACTCTAAAGTAGTTTGAGTAGTATTGGTGTGAGCTGTTCTCTGAATGGTTAGTACACTTCTCCAGTGAAGCTGTCCAGGCCAGGGCATATCTGTTGGAAGTTTTTTTTTTTTAAAAAAAATTACCTCTTCAATCTTTTTTCTTGTTATAGATCTGTTCATATTTTCTAACTTGTGTTGGTTTAGGTAGCTTGTATGTTTACAGGAATTTGTTCACTTCCTCAAATTTGTTGGAGTACAGTTTTTCATAGTATTAGATCTGTTTTAATGTTCCCCATCTTGTTTGTCATTTTGGTTATTTGCTTCCTCTCGTGTTTGTCTTTTGTCAGTTTGGTCAATCATTTGTGAATTTCATTGATCTTTTCCAAGAACTAACTTTTGGTCTTGTTGATTCTACTATTTTTCTGCTGAAGTCTCCTGCCATTACTGTGGAACTGACTATTTCTCTTTTCAGTGTTGTTAGACTTTGTTTTATGTAATTTGGAGCCCTGCTTTTGGTTGTGTACATAGTTACTAAGGTTATGTCTTGTTGGTAGATTGTTCATTTAATTGTTATATAACATTTTTCCTTGTCTTTTATGGTTGATTTTGCTTAAAGTATATTTTGTCTGAGATTGGTATAGCCATTCCTGTCTTTTCCCAGTTGCTGTTTGCTTGATACGATTTTTTCCCATCCTTTGATAATTTTTTTTTTGGTATAGTCAATATTTATGTCTTTGTGTCTAAGGTGTATCTCTGGTAGACAGTATGTGGATGGATGGTGCTTTTCCATCAATTCTACCACTCTCTCACACTTATGTGGGCCCTTAAACAATCTACACTCAGTGCAATTACCCATAGGTATGAGTTTATAGCTGTCATGTCTTTGTACTTTTTTTAATCTTTGTGGTGCTAATGTTTTCTTTGTTCTTCTTACTTTGCTATGCTGAGTTACTTTTGTCTGTGGACTTTCTTCTCTTTCATTATTATAGATTTTGTGGAGGGAAGCAGAGTCAATATGGCAGACTAAGCACAAGTCTCCCTAAATCCCTCTGAAAACCAAGACCTGAACTGATAATTAAATAGAGACTTCTGGTCACCTAGTGAGCCTTAGAACACAGCATAGGGCTGTTAATTTGGACTTAATACCACTGAATGGAAGACCTCCTCTCTTTACCCGACTCCTGCTCCTGGCCAGTTTTTGCTTTCACAGACTGAAGGTAACTCACCATTTTGACTTTTGTTTTCTCTGTCTTGGCTGGCTGTGGGTCTTGACTAGTGGCTACTCTCAGATGTGCTGGTGGTGGGATCGGCGGGTGAAATTGCCATATCTTGGGGGCCTGGCTTGGGACCCTGTGTGTCTGGCCACCTTTGGCCTCTCTTTGCTCCCCTGCCAAGGTGTAATTTGTACAGAAAAGCCGGGTGGTGAGCTTGTGCGAGATGCCATCTTGGATACAGATGCCTAGGCTGGACCTAATTCTTAGCATGGGAGGCAGTGCCTGCCCACAGGAGAGTGCTTTTCTGGCAGAAAAACAGTAGTTTACACATTATTGTCTATGGCTGGGGTCCAACAACAGAGACTGTGGATGCTGCATCTCAGCACCTCTGGCCTCTCTGCCTCTGCTGTGGTGTAGTTTGTGAGGAGGTGCCAGTCGGCAAGCATGTGTGGGACTCCATCTTGAGTACAGAAGCCTCAGCAACACCTAATTCCTAGGCTCAGAGCCAGCACTTGCCTGCGGGAGAGCGCTTTGTTAACAGAAAACGAGTATTTTACACAGTATTGCTTATGGCTGTGGCCTGTCCACAGAGGCCAACAGGGCAGTAGCCTTGCTGCATTTTCAACTAGTTCATAACATCTGTGGTTGCATATACAGGTGCTTATGTTGCCACTTGGGAAGAGGGCCGTGTACACCTGAAAACCTGACTGACCTGGGAAGTGGTCAGATCCTTTCACTGTTCATTTTAAGACAATTTAGAGAAACAACTGCTGTCCATCCTCACAGCATCTCTCCCAGCCTTTATTGACTCATATGAAGCCAAAAAAGCAACAGACTTTGGAGAAAGCAGTAACCAGAAAAATCACCCATGGCTTCAGGAGGCCCCCAAAAGAAACAACCAAAGAGCTTTCCAGATGAAGAAGCCTTTCTGAAATCAGCAGAAGGTGAATACAAAAGGATTATATAGAGAGACCCCCTAGACCTTTATACAAAGTGTAGCAGAATACAAGGAAAAATTAACCAAGCTGTTCAATGTGATGGAACACCAGTACTCTGAAATCCAACAGATCAAGAATAAAATCAAAGACATAGAAACTTCAATCCAAAGCCAAGAAAACAGAATGGAACAAATGGAAAAGAGACATTCTGACTTGGAAGACAGAGCTACTGACTCCAACATCTATGAGGAAAAATCAGAAAAAGGAAACAAGAAAAATGAAGAAGCATTGAGAAGTATGTGGGACTCTGTTAAGAGGAACAACTTATGATTAATTGGAGTTCCTGAACAGAGCAAGACACCTAAGAACACAGAGTATTGTTGTCGAGCTTCTGGCAGAGAACTTTCCAGAAATCATGAAGGAAGATAATACAGATATCCAAGATGCATATAAAATGCCACTCAATATAGATATCAAAAGAAAGACTCCAAGACATATTATAATCAAACTTAACAAAATGAGACATAAGCAGAAACTTTTAAAGGCAGCAAGACTCAAAGTCAAGGTAACATTTAAAGGGAAACCCTGTAGGCTTTTGTAGGATTTCTCAGCAGAAACAACGCTGGCATGGAGACAGGGTCATGACACATTCAAAGCCTTGAAGGAGAACTTCCAACCAAGAATTATATATCCTCCAAAACTATCTTTCAAGTATGAAAATGAAATTAAGACATTTCCAGATAAACAGAAACTCAGAGACTTTGTAAAAACCAAACCAAAGCTAAAAAAGTACTGAAAGAAGTTCTTAGCTCTGGCTTAGAAGAATGAAACCACTAACTTTATATTGTAGAAGGACACATCATCCAGAAACATACTCAGTTAGGGAGGGATACAAACTCAAATCAAAGCAATAATGGTGAAACAAACAATCCAGTGATCATATAATGAAAACTATGATGTCATCATATTAAAAAGAGAGATGTACTACAGTCGTTATAGTCCTTCCAGATGAAGAGGAAGTTGACAAGACTGGTAGTAATTAAAACTGGGTTTATACATAGTTTATTAAGTGGGATCATAGAGGCAGCCATAAATCACAATAAAGATACAACATACCATATCAAGAAATGTAATACAGAGGTTTCAACAACCACAAAACCAACCCTGAAAAAGATGAAAAATCAAGTCACAAATAATGTCTCAGAACAGATTAATAAGAACAACAGAGAAAACATCAACACAAAAATAAACATCACAGTGGCAGCACTGAACACACAGCTATCAATAATTACATTGTGAATGGACTGAATGCTCCAGTAAAGAGACATCAAGCGACAAATTGGATCAAAAGACATGACCTATTCATATGTTGCCTACATGATACTCACCTTAGACTTAAAGATAGGAACAAACTGAAAATTAAAGGATGGAGGAATATACATCAAACTAACAATGAACAAAGAGGAGCAGGGGTGGCAATTATAATCTCAGATAAAATTGATTTTAATGTTAAAACCACCATCGTGGAAAAGGAAGGACACTATTGTTGAAAGGTTCAATACACAAGCAGGACTTAACAATATTAAATATTTATGCACCTAATATTAGAGCACCTAAATACATCAAAGAAACACTGACTACACTCAAAAAGGATATAGATCACTCCACAATGATAGTAGGAGACTTCAACACTCCACTGTCAATATTGGACAGATCGTCTAGAAAAAAGCTCAATAAAGACACAGAAGACCTTATTGGCACAATTAACTAACTAGACCCTGTCAACATATACAGAAATTTCTGTCCATCAGCAGACAACTACACCTTCTTCTCCAGTGCACATGGAACTTTCTCCAGAATAGACTATGTGTTAGGACATAAAGCAATTCTGAACAAAATCCATACCATTGAATTAATGCAAAGCATCTTCTTAGACCATAAAGCCATAAAAGTCAAAATCAATAGCAAAAGAAACATAGATAAAAAGCGGAACTCATGGAAACTGAACAACACCTTGCTCAAAAAACCATGGGTTATAGAAGAAATCAAGGACGTAATAAAGAAATTTATGCATTGCAATGAGAACGAAAACACTTTCTACCAGAACCTACGGAATATCCCCAAAGCAGTGCTCAGAGGTCAGTTTATCTCCATAAATGCACACATCTGGAAAGAATAAAGAAACCAAGTCAAAGAACTAACCCTACAGCTTGAACAAGTAGAGAGAGAACAACAGAGAAACCCCTCAGGCATCAGAAGAAAGCCAGCCAAGCCAAGTGCCATCGAGTCGAATCCAACTCATGGCGACCCTAGGAAGAAAATGGATCATAAAGATTAAAGGAAAACTAAGTGAATTAGAGAACAGAAGAACATAGGCTGTGGTAGAAAGTGTTTTTGTTCTCATTGGAAAAATTTTTTGATTTATATCACCTACCCAAATTATCACAAGGTGAAGCAGAACAACTTAATAAACCTATCACAAAGGAAGAGATTTAAAAAGTGATCCAAAAACTACCAATAAATAAAAGCCCAGCCCTAGATGGCTTCACCACAGAATTCTACCAAGCTTTTAGAGAAGAGTTATCTCCAATACTACTGAGACTATTTCATGACATAGAAATGGATAGAATACTCCTGGATTCATTCTATGAAGCATAACCCTGATACCAAAGCCAGGGAAAGACCCAACCAAAAAGGAGAACTACAGATCAATATCACTCGTGAATCTAGATGTGAAAATCTTCAACAAAATTCTTTCCAGTAGAACACAACAACGTATCACAAAAGTAATACACCATGACCAAGTTGGATTCATACCAGGGATGCAAAGCTGGTTCAACATCAGAAAAACAATTAATGTGATCAACCACATAAATACCACAAAAGGCAAGAATCACCTGATCTTGTCTACTGCTTCAGAAAAGGCATTTGATAAAGTCCAGCAACCATTCATGCTAAAAACTCAGCAAAATAGGAATAGATGACAAATTCCTCAATGTAACAAAGACCGTCTGGTCACCAGGAGTCGGATCCGACTCGACGGCACTTGCCTGGCTGGCTTATACAAAGCCAACTGCCTAGGTCATCCAGAATGGAGAGAGATAGAAACAGTTTCTCTTGAGAACAGGAACTAGACAAGGATGCCCATTCTCACCTCTCCTATTGAACATTGTACTAGAAGTTCTAGCCAGAGCAATTAGACAAGACCAAGAAATAAAGGGCATCTGCATCAGCAAAGAAGAACTAAAAATCTCCCTATTTGCAGATGATATGATTGTATATGCAGAGAATCCTAAAGAATCCATAAGTAAACTACTCAAACTGATAGAAGAGTTCAGCAAAGCCTCAAGATACAAGATAAACATAAGTAGATCAGTAGGATTCCTTTATACCAACAACAAGATTATTAAGGAAGAAATCACCAAGTCAACACCATTTACTATAGCCCCTAAGGAGAAAAAACACCTAGGAATGAATCTAACCAAAGAAATAACAGACCTTTATGAAGAGAACTACAAACCCTTACCAGAAGAAACTAAGAGAGACTTACATAAGTGGAGAAACCTACCCTGCTCATGGATAGGAAGACTTAACATTGTGAAAATGTCTATTTTACCCAAAGCAGTCTACTTATATAATGCAATCCCAATAAACGTTCCAGTGACATTTTTTAACAGGATGGAGAAACAAATTACCAACTTTGTCTGGAAAGGGAAGAAGTCCCAGATATGTAAAGCACTACTAAAGAAGAAGAACACACTGGGAGGCCTCTCATTACCCGACTTTGGAAACTATCACACCGCCACATTAGTCAAAATAGCCTGGTACTGGTACAAGAACAGATAGATCAATGGAACAGAATCAAGATCCCAGCGATGACACCATCTGCCCATGAAAAGTTGATATTCGATAAAGGCCCTAAGATATTAAACTGGGTAAAAACAATATCTTCAACAAATCTTGCTGGCAAAATTAGATATCTATCTGCAATAAACTGAAACAAGACCTATATCTTACACCTTATGCAAAAACCAACTCAAACTAGATACAAGACCTAGGTATCAAATCTAAAATGATAAAGCTCATCCAAGAAAAGGTAGGATCAACAATGGGAATTTTAATACACAACATAGACAGACTTCAGAAAATAGATAAATGGGAGCTATTAAGAATCAAACACTTCTGATCATCCAAAGACTTTATTAATAGAATTAAAAGGCGATCTACAGAATGTCAAAAAAATATTTGGCAGCTATACATCCGACCGACGCCTGAACTCTGTAATATAGGAGATACTACAACATATCAATAAGAAGATAAATCATCCAATTAAGTGATGGGCAAAGGAGATGGACCGACACTTCTCTAAAGAGGAGATCTAGGCAGCCAAAAAACACATGTGGACATGCTGACAATCATTAGCTATTAAAGAAATTGAAATCAAAACGACAAGGAGATATCATCTCACCCCAACAAGGTTGGCCATGATTCAAAAAACACAAAACAACAAATGCTGGAGAGGCTGTGGAGAAATTGGAACTCTCCTACACTGTTGGTGGGATTGCAAAATGGTGTAACCTCTTTGGAAAGCAATCTGGAGCTCCCTTATAAAACTGGATATAGATATACCCAGTAATTCCACTGCATGGAATATCTCCTACAGAATCAAGGCCATTCACACCAACTGATACATGCACAGAAATGTTTATTGCAGCACAGTCCACAATAGCCAAAGGATGCAATCAACCCAGATGCCCAACAACAGAGGAATGGATAGGTAAACTATGGTACATAAACTCAATGGAACACTATGCAATGATAAAAAACAACGATGATTTCAGGTAACATTTCACAACCTGGTTTCAACTGGAGGACATTATGTTGAGTGTAAGTAGTCAGCGACTAAAGTACAAGTATTGTATGAAACCCCTATGATAAGAACTTAAAATCATACTCACACATAGAAGAAAAGACTTTTTGATGGCTGCAAGGATGGGGAGGCATGGAGGGCGAGGGAGGAGGGTTTAGATTAGACGGTTGATAGAAATTTGGTTGTGTGAAATTGTGGACAGCACACATTAGTAAGAAGATCAATATTAACTGGACTTCAACACAACTTGAGTACTCCTCCCATTTTAACCCAATATTACAAGGACAGAGTAGCTTGTGCGGGGGGCCGGGGACTGTGCTCTCAGGGTAAATAGCACAACTTGCACAACTAGCGTTTTGCCAATGAGGACTCTCTGCACCCCATATTGGTGAGTGGCATCTGGGGTCTTAAAAGCTGCCAAGCTGCCATCTGAGGGTACAGCAAATGGTCCCAGCTCAGCAGGAATGGATGATCACCGAGGTCAGTTATGATATGAGGGAAAGAGAATCCAGAAGACAGAGAGATCCATGTAAGTGGGTGACTACATTGACTTGTGACTAGATGAACCAGATGGTGCCTGACCATCACCAGTGATAGCCGTGATGAATGTCACAAAGTTGGGTCTCATTGGCAACATAAGAATAAAAAGGGGTGCACCCTGAGATCTCCACTAAAAGACCACAATTGATGGTCCAGGAGCTTTGGGGTTCCCCTGGGAGCATGGCCGCTGGCCCTGATGCTGCCCCTGTTCGTGAACATAATGAAGGTCAACTCTTCGAACAGCAATGGAGTGGATTTGATGACGCAGAGTGACCATATGTTATGGGCACTTTATGGTTCCATGCATCTATAGGATGTCAACCTGCTGACCTCATACTGGCGGAAGGGGAGTGGTGGAGAGGAGGGGATAGGAGACTTTTGGGAGGATAGGACATGTATGGAGCAGAGAAAGAGCATGCTATCACCACGCAGGGAGAGCAGTGGAAGCTGCATATAAGTGACCATGCAAATTTATGTGAGAAGGTGCATTTTCATTCAATCACAATAATTAAAAAAATATATTTTGTGTTCACTGAAAGGTTATTGTTCTCTTCTTCTTTATTTTCCTGATTAAGTCTTTTAAGTTTCTTTGTGATCATCTAGAAATTTACTCTTATCTTTCTAAATTTGATATTGCCTTCATTTTCTATTTGTGTTCTGTACCTAGTTTATTGCCTTTTTTTATTGTTTTAATGTTGTCCTCATTTATAGATTACCATCTCTGTTTCACAATTTTAAGTCTTTATGTTTTATTTTATTACTGACTGTTCTTTACACAGGTTTGTTTCTGTTCAATGCTGTTCTGTGTCCTAAACTCTGGTTGTTGTCTGATGTTCGTTCTCTAACCAAAGGACTCACTTTAATACTTCTTCTAAGTTTGGTTTGGTGTTTACAAATTCTCTTAATTTCTGTTTATGTGTAAATGGCCTGACTCTTCCATCATATTTGAGAGAGTTTTGCACCATATGTTATTTTTGGCTGACAGGTTTTTTTTCTTTCAAGAGTTTATACATGTCATCCTACTGCTTTGTTGCCTGCATAGTTCCTTCCAGGATTTTTTTCTTTGTCTGTGGTTTTTGGCAAGTGTGATTATATGTCTTGCTAACTTTCTTTTGAGCTGTATCATGTGTGGGATTTGTTGTGCTTCTTGGATGGTCAGATTTTTATCTTTCATGATGTTTGGGAAATTTCTACCAGCACATATTCAACAATCTTCTGTGCTTTCTTTCTTCTCTTCCTGTTCTGGAACTCTGAACACACACACACACACACACACACACAAATTTTTGCTCTTGTTTATGTCCTATATAATTCTTAAGTTTTCTTGATTTTTCTTTGTTTTTTGTTCTTCCCTGGTTTTTCTTCAAATTTTCCATGTATCTGTCTTCAATCCCATTAATTCTGTCTTCTGTTGTTTTTAATTTGCTCGTAAAACCTCCTATTAAATAGTCCTTTTTGGAAATTTTATTGTGTATCTATTAGATTTCTAGTTGCTGGTTTTGAATGATCTGTTATTATTTATTTATTTTGATGTTTTGTACTTATATTATTTTCTTGAATTCTTATACTGCTTTGTCTTTTCCTTGATTTTTGCTATGTTTTCATTTTTTTCCTGTTCCCATGATTTGTTTATGTTTTCCATTGGTTCTCTGTGTTTTTTTCCAATATCTCTGTACTAACTTATTAGAGAGTCCTAAATATGAGTCTTTTAAACTCTGTATCAGGTTGTTCCACTGCCTTTTCTTCTATGTGAAGGTCATCAGATTCTTTTTTTTTTCTCACTTACATAGTCTCTTATTCTGCTTTTTTAAAATATGGTTTTAGAGTTGGGCCAAGATGGTGGACTAGACACATATCTTCTCAATTCCTTCTGAGAAGTAAAGCCTGGAATTACAACTGAATGGAGCAGTGAACATCTGGGGAGCCCTAGGACCTGGCATAACATTGTCATATTTGAGTAGGCATCAGTAATGGACTAAACTACCCCTCTCAAATATGAGCCAGTGGCCATTGAACCCTGCTCCTTCTGACTCACCATACCAGAGAACTGCAGGTACTGTCGCCTGCTTTGTTATCTGGTAGGTGGGGACTGGGCATGAGCTGACAAATAAGCCAAGCTGCAGCACTTAAGTAAACAGTGTACAGCGCAGCACAGAGACATCCCATAGGATAGCTACATATTGAGAGCCTGGTTGCTGACTGAGGGCACCACTGTCTTTCCACCCTCTCTGTTCTGAACTGCGCCAAATATTGTTGTTTCACAGCAGGAATGGCAGTTTGGACAGGATGCCACCTTGGTCGGCTGGGAGGTGGAATCACCCAGCCAGGGGCATTTGCTGACTCTGATTCTCAAGTGGAGCAGCAGCATTTCTGGCATGTGCTTCTTCAGCAGAAAAGTGGTGTTTGAGACAATTCGTGTCTAGATTTACAGGTGGGGCTTGGAAAAGGACAGCTAGAAGGCCCCAACCTCTCTCAACTTTGCACCATGTTATAGCATCTGGGGACAGCCTACAAAGTACTTTCACTGTCAGCTGAAAGGCAAGGCCTGCCACACTTGAGGACTCAATTGTTTTTGACAGCAGTTGAACAGCTGCCACTTAGAAGTAAAGTACCCTCTTAAATAAGTCCTGGAGATCTGACTGCTGAGAAACCTGGGAGTTTCTCCTCCACTCTTCACTGATCCACAGCATAGGGTCAGCTGACGACCCCCAGCCAGGAGGTACAGACTACCACCCCAGAGATTCCACCTGAGGCCAGTCACTAGAGTACATAGAGATGGCTGGTGACCAACTCCCCTCTTAAAACTACACCTCACCTCTTGTTGAGAAATCAAACAGATTCTAGAAGGCATTCAGACAACAGACTATACCTAACCATTTAAAGCAGCAGTCCACTGTGGCTCTGGAAAACTCCCAAAATAAAGAATCAGATGAAGAAATCTTTCTGAAGCTATCCATCACTGAGTGTAAAATAATTACATATGGCAGAGTTTAAACAAAATGCAGCAGAACAAAATGAAAAATTAAGTTAGCTATTTGAACTGATGGAAAATCAATGATCTGAAATACAGCAGATCAGTAACAAAATTACAGAATTAGACAATTCAGTCCAAAGCCAAAAGAGCAAAACTGAGGATATGAAAGCCAGACCTGGTGACCTTGAGGATAGAGCAACAGGCACCAGCACTTATGAGGAGAAATTAGAGAAAATAAATAAGAAAAATGAAGAAGCATTAAGAAACATGTGGGACTCTATTCAGAGGAATAATCTATGAATAACCGGAATTCCTGAACAAGGTGGGATAGGTGAAAATACTGAGAGCAGTGCTGTAGAGTTGCTGACAGAAAACATCCCTAAAATTATGAAAGAAGAGAACATATGTATCCAAGACATGTATTGAACTCCACGAAAACCAGACCCCAAAAGAAAGACACCAAGATATAATATAATCAAGCTTAATAAAATGAAACATAAACAGATTCTGTTAAAGGCAACGAGGCTCAAAGCAAAGTTAATCTTCAGAGGGAAACCCTGTAGGATTTTGTCTGACTTCTCAGCAGAAACAATGTTGACAAGAAAGCAGTGGGATGATACGTTCAACGCTCTGAAGGAGAAAAACTTCCAACCAAGAACTGTATATCTTGCAAAATTGCCTCTCAAATATGACGATGAAATTAAGACACTTTCAGATAAACAGAAGCTTAGAGACTTTGTAAAAATCAAACCCAAACTAGAACAAATACTGAAAGAAGTTCTTTGCTTAGAAAAACAAAAACATTAAGTGTGTACTTAAGGAGGCAACGAAGGACACAGAATCCAAAATCCTACTCACTTGGGGAAGTCATTTTGCTCAATCGAAACTACATTTTTAAAAGAAAGGAATGAGTGATCATAACAGAAAAACTATGACATCACCACACTAAAAAAGGGATATATTATAGTAGGTATAACCCTTTCAGATGGAGAGGAAATTAAAAAGATATGCAGAAGTTAAAGTCTGGTTTAAACTTACAATAGTAAGGGGGATTTTAGGGGTAGCCACAAAGCAAAATAACAGTGTGACATATCAAAACAGGAAGCATAATACAGGAGACTCAACAAACACAAAACCAACACTGGAAAAGATGACAAGTCAACACATGCAGAAGAATGACCCAGAACAGAATATTAAGTAAAATACAGAAAACATCAACAACACAAAAATAAACGTATTAAAATGACAGCTCTAAACACATTTATGTATAACTGCGCTGAATGTAAATGCACTGAAGCCTCCAGGAAAGGGATATGACATATCAAAACAAGAAGTATAATACAGTAGTCTCAACAAACACATAACCAACACTGAAAAAAATGATAAATCAACCCGTATAGAAGAATGAGCCAGAACAGAATATTAAGAAAAACATAGAAAACATCAACAACATAAAATAAAGGCATCAAAATGACAGCACTAAACACATACCTACGTATAATTTCACTGACTGCAAATGGACTAAATGATCCAATAAAGGGACAAGTGACATTGTGGATCAAAAGACATGACCTCTTTATATGTTGTTCACAAGATATGTACCTAAGACTGAAAGATATGAAGAAACTGAAAATCAAAGGAAGGAAAAATATATACCAAACCAACAACACACAAGAAAGAGCAGGACTGGCAATACTAATCTCAGGTAAAATAGACTTTAATGTAAGATCCACCACCACAGACAAGGATGGTCACTATTTATTCCTGAAAGGTTCAATACATAAGCGGGACATAACAATATTAAATATTTATGCACCCAACACCAGAACATCTAAATACATTGAACAAACACTGACAACATTGAAAAATAAGATAGATCATTCCACAGTAATAGTTGGAGACTTCAACACACCACTTTCACTAATGGACAGATCACCCAGAATAAAAGCTCAGTAAAGATACAGAACATCTTATTGCAACAGTCAACGAACTGGACCTTATCAACTTACACATAACTTTTCACCCATCAACAGATAAGTACACCTTCTTCTGCAATGCACAGGGATCGTTTTCCAGAATAGACTATGTGTTAGGACATAAAACAAGTCTCAACAAAATCTAAACCATTGAATTATTGCAAAGGATCTCAGACCACAAAGCCATAAAAGTTTAAATCAATATCAGAAAAATCATAGGTAGAAATTCAAACTCATGAAAACTGGAAAACATATTGCTCAAAAATCCACAGGTTACAGATGGAATCAAGGATGAAATAAAGAAATCTATGGAATCAAATGAGAATGAAAACACATCCTACCAGAACCTATGGAATAAGGCAAGTGGTGCTCAGAGGTCAACTTATCTCTATAAATGCACACATCGGGAATGAAGAAAGGACCCAAACTAAAGAATCAACACTATAGCTTAAAAAAGTAGAAAAAGAACAACAGAGGAATCCTCAGATGCTAGAAGAAAACAGATAATAAAAATTAGAGCAGAACTAAGTGAATTAGAGAACAGAAGAATAAGTGAAAAAAAAGCAAAACCAAATCTAGTTCTTTGAAAAGATCAACAAAATTGACAAACCACTGGCTAAACTCATAAAAGAAAAATAGGAGAGGAAACAAATAATAAGAATAGGGAGATTTCACAACAGACCCAACTGAAATCAAAAGTATCATAACAGAATACTACAAAAGACTGTACTCTAACAGATTTGAGAACCTAGAGGAAATGGACAAATTTCTAGATTCATATCACCTACAAAAATTATCCCAAGGAGAAGTAGAACAACATAATAAGCCCATAACAAAGGAAGAGATTGAAAAAGTCATCCAAAAACTACCAAGGAAAAAAAGTCTTGTCCCAGATGGCTTCACTGGAGAATTCTACCGAATTTTTAGAGAAGAGTTAACTTCAATACTGCTGAGGCTGTTTCACAGCACAGAAAGTGAGAATACTCCCAGATTCATTCTATGAAATCAGAGTAACCCTGAAACCAAAGTCAGAGAAAGACCCCACTAAAAAAGAAAATCGCAGACCAATATAACTCATGAACCTAGATGCAAAAATCTTCACCAAAATCCTTGCTGATAGAATTCAACAGCATATCAAAAAAATAATTCACCATGACCAAGTTGGATTTATACCAGGGATGCAAGGCTGTTTCAACATCAGAAAAATAATTAATGTGATCCACCACACAAATAGCACAAAGGATAAGAATCACCTGATCTTGTCAATTAACACAGAAAAGGCATTTGACAAAGTCCAACACCAATTCATGCTAAAAACTCTCAGCAAAATAGGGATAGAGGGGCTATTCCTTAGCCCAATAAGGGCCATATACACAAAGCCAACCTCCTACATCATTCTGAATGGTGAGAGATGGAAGGAATTCCCTTTGAGAACAGGAACTAGACAAGGATGCCCACTCTCACCACTTGTATTCAGCATTGTACCAGAATTTCTAGCTACAGCAATTAGACAAGACAAAGAAAAAAATGGCATCCACATTGGCAAAGAAGAAGTAAGAATTTCTTATTTACAGATGATATGATTGTATACATGAGAACCCTAAAGAATCCATAAGTAACTACTGGAACTAATAGAGGAGTTAAGCAAAGTATTAAGATACAAGACAAACATAAGTAAATCAGTAGAATTCCTTTATACCAACAAAGAGATCATCAAAGAAGAAATCACCAAATCTGTACCATTTACTATAGCCCCCAAGAAGATAAAATACCTAGGAATGAATCTAAGTAGAGAAACAAGAAGCCTATACAAAGTAGAGAAATAAGAGACTGCACAGAGAGAACTGCAAGACCTTACTGCAAGAAACCAAGAGAGACTTACATAAATGGAGAAACCTACCTTGCTTATGGATAGGAGGACTTAATACTGTGAAAAATGTCTATTTTACCCAAAGCAATTTACACATACAATGCAATCCCAATACAAATTCCAGTGACATTTTTTTTAATGATGATGGAGAAACCACTCATCAGCTTTGTTTGGAAAGGAAAGAAACCCTGGGTAAGGAAAGCATTACTGAAAAAGAGGAACACAGTGGGAGGCCTCGTGCTACCTGAGCTTAGAACCTACTGCACTGCCACAGTAGTCAAAACATCCTGATACTGGTACAAAAAGAAACATATAGACCAATGGAACAGAGTTGAAACCCAAGAGATGCCACCATCCTCTTATGAACAGTTGATATTTGACAAAGTCCCTAAGACTGTAAATTAGGGTAAAAACAGTCTCTTTGACAAATGGCACTGGCAAATTGGATACACATCTGCAAACAGTAAAAACAAGACCCATATCTTACACTTTACACAAAAGCAATCTCAGATTGGATAAAAGGCCTAAATATCAACCCTAAAACAATAAAGATCATTCTAGGAAAAATAAGGTCAACCATGAAAGTTTTAATACACAATTTAGACTTCAAAATCTGACAAACAAAGCACGACCAACAGAAGATAAACTAGATAACGGGAATTACTAAGAATGAAACACCTTTGCTCACCCAAAGATTTTGTCAAAAGTATTAAAAGACCACATAGAGAACAGGAAAAATTATTTGGAGCAACGTCTGGTCTTCATAGTCTACAATGTACTGCAAAATAACAACAAGAAAAAATAAATAACCCAATTAAGCGATGGGCAAAGGAGATGGACAGACACTTCACCGAAGAGGGCATCCAGGCAGCCAAAAGGCACATGAGAAAATGTTCAGAATCATTAGCTATCAGAGAAATCCAAATCAAATCTTCAATCAGATACCATCTTACCCCAACAAGATTGGCCATAATCCAAAAATACAAAACGACAAATTCTGGAAAGGCTATGGAGAAATTGGAACTCTCCTACAGTGCTGGTGGGTTTGCAAAATAGGACAACCTCTATGGAAAACAATTTTTTGCTTTCTTAAAAAGCTGGAAATAGACACACGATTTGATCCAGTAACCCCACTGCTTCGAATACAATCATACAGAATCAAGGGCAATCACATAAACAGATACGTGCACAGGAATGTTTATTGCAGATAGTACACTATAGCAAAAAGATGGAATCAACCCAGATGCCCATAAACAGATGAATGTATAAGCAAACTATAATACATATACTCAGTGGAAAACTATGTAATGATCAAAAACAACGATGATTTTAGGAAGTATCTCATAATCTGGTTTCAATTTGAAGACATTTTGCTCAGTGAAATCACTCTGCTGCAAAAGGACAAATATTGTATGAGACACCTAGTATTAGGACTTAAAAATAGACTCATGTACAGAAGAAAAGACTCTTTGATGACTGCAAGGGTAGGGAGGAAGGGAGATGGCTGGTCATAGATAAGACAGTTGATAGAAATTTGGTGAAGTGAAAGCAGTGACAGCACACAGTAGAAAGAAGATCAACTTAACTGGACTTCAACATATACTGAAAACTCTTCTAATCTTAATCCAATATTGCAAGGATAGAGCAGCAGAGCAGAGGTCTGGGGACTATGCTCTTAAGGCACATTGAAGCCAGTTGGCATAACTAGCCTATTGCCAAGAGAGTCTTTTGTACCCCATACTGGTGAATGGTGTCTGTGGTCTTAAAAGCTAGCAAGCTGCCATCTGAGGTACACCAAATGGTCGCAAATCATCCGAAACAGATGATCGCCAAGAACAACAAAGACATGAGGAAAAAAGACTCCAGGAGACAGAAGGAACCTTGTGAATGGGTGACTGTATCAAGATGTGCAGTAGAAGCAGATGGTGCCCATCCACCACCAAAGAAAGCCATGATGGGGCACATAATGTTGTGTCCCAGTGGCAACACAAATGAAAGAGGGGTGCACCTCAAGAAGTCCATGAAAAGACCACAGTGGGTTGTCTGGCAGCTTGGAGTTTCCCCTGGGAACATGGCCCCTAGATCAGGTGCTGCCCCTGACCAGAAAACATTATTGAGGTCAACTCTTTGGACAGAAATGGAGTAGAAGCAGGAACAGAATGTGACCATAAGGTACATGTACTTTATGGTTCTATGTATCTATAGGATGCTGTCCTACTGGCCTTTTACTAGAAGAGAAAGGAGAGGGTGGGGAGGAGGGGACAGGAGATTGTTAAGAGGGTATGACATATATAGAACAGAAAGGAGGAGTGTGCTGTTATCAGGAAAGGAGAGAAGGAGCTCCATATAGGTGTGTATGCAAATTTAATGTGGATTATACACTTTCACTCAATCACACTAAAATATTTAAAAAAATGTATCGCAGGAGAAAATCTATTCTCTGTGAGTGAATATTCATTTATTCCCAGAATTTCTCTCTTTTTCACTTCCTTACACTTTTTGCCTCTTCAGTTTTTGGCTGTGGTGAAATGGTAGTAGCATGAAAGTAGGAAAAAATAAATAAACAAAGAGAGATGGAGCCTCAGTTGAAAAATTGAACTTCTCTATGGCAATTTAATCGCTGCAGTGTATGCTTTAGCTTGCACATTGTAGTGGGGAAGCATGATAAAGTATAAAAAGTGCTGTTGCTCTTTTGTTGTTGTGATTGTTGTTAGGTGTTTCGAACTCATAGTGACTCTATGTACAATAGAACAAAGCACTGCCTGGTCTTGCGCCATGTCCACAAACATTTTTATGCTTAAGCCCATTGTTGCAGCCACTGTGTTAATCCATCTCATCGATGGTCTTTCTCTTTTTTGCTGACCCTCCACTCTGCCAAGCATGATGTCCTCCTCCAGGGACTGATGCTTTCTAACAACATATCCAAAGTCTGTAAGTCACAGTCTTGCCATCTTTGCTTCCAAGGAGCTCTCTGGTTGTACTTCTTCTAGAACATAACTGTTTCTTCTTTTGACAGTTCATGCTACATTCAACATTCTTCTCCAGCACCACAATTCAAAGGCATCAGTTCTTCTGTCTTCTTTGTTTATTGTACATCTTTCGCATATGTATTATGTGATTGAGAATACCATGGCTTAGGTCAGGTGTACTTTAGTCTTCAAGGTGACATTTTCACTTTTCAATACTTCAAAGAGATCTTTTGCAGAAGATTTTCCCAATGCAACATACCTTTTGATTTCTTGACTGCTGCTTCCGTGGGCATTAATTGTGCACCCAAGTAAAATGAATTCCTTGACAGTCTCGATTCTTTCTACATTTATGACAACGTTGCTTATTGGTCCAGTTGAGAAGATTTTTGTTTTATTGATGTTGAGGTGCAATCCATACTGAAGGCTGTGGTCCTTGATCTCCATCAGTGTTTCAAATCTTTTTAATTTCCAGCAAGTAAGGTGGTGTTGTCTGCATAATACAGGTTGTTAATGAGTTGTCCTCCAATCCTGATGCCCTGTTCTTCTTGTAATCCAGCTTCTCAAATGGTTTGCTCAATGTAGAGACTGAAAAGTTATGGCAAAAGGATCCAACCCTGACACACACCTATCCTGACTTTGAAACATGCAGTGTCCCTTTGTTTTCTTTGAATAACTGTCTCTATATACAGATTCCTTAAGAGCACAGTTAAGTGTTCTGAAATTCCCATTTTCTCCAGTGTTAGCCATAATTTGTTAATGATCCATACAGTCAAATGCCTTTGCATAGTCAATGAAACACAGGTAAACATCTTTCTGGTATTCTCTGCTTTCAGCCAAGATCCACCTGACATCAGCAATGATACCCCTGGCTCCATGTCCTCTTCTGAATCCAGCTTGAACTTCCGGCAGTTCCTTGTCAATATACTGTTCAGTCACTTTTGAGTCATCTTGAGCAAATTTTTACTTGAATGTGATATTAATGACATTGCTCTGTAATTTCCACAGTTCGTTGGATCACCTTTCTTTGGAATGGGCATAAATGTGGATCTCTTCCAGTCAGTTGGCCAGGTAGCTGTCCTCTGAATTTCTGGCCTAGATGACTGAGCACTTCTAGCACTGCATCTGTTTGTTCAAATGTCTCAATTGATGTTCCATGAATTCCTGCAGCCTTGTTTTTTGCTTATGCCTTTAATGCAGCTTCAACTTATTCCTTTACTACCATCAGTTCCTTATCATATGCTACCTCATCAAATGGCTGAATATCAACCAGTTCTTTCTTGTATAATGACTGTGTATTCCTTTCATTTTCTTTTGGTGGTCCTTGAGTTGTATAATATTTTCCCTGTAGAACCCTTCACTATCGAAGCTCAAGGCTTGAATTTTTTCTTCTGTTCTTTTAGCTCAAGAAATGCAGAACGTTTTCTTCCCTTCTGGTTTTCCATTTCCAGTTCTTTGGACATGTCATTATAATATTTTGTCTTCTCGAGCTGCCCTTTGATATCCTGTCTTTAGGTCTTTTACTTCACCATTCTTTCCTTTTGCTTTAACTGCTTCACAATCGAGGGCAAGTTTCAGGGTATTTTCTTTCTTTTTAATGAGCTCTTGCTCTCTTCATGGATGATATCTTTGATGTCATTCCACATTTCATCTGGTCTTTGGTCACCAGTGGTCAACACATCAAATCTGTTCTTGCAATGGTTCTTAAACTCAGGAGGGATATACTCAAGGTCATACTTTGGCTTTTGTGGACTTCTAATTTTCTTCAGTTTTGATTTGAATTTGCATATGAACAATTAATGATCTGTGCAACAGTCAGCACCTGGTCTTGTTCTGACTGCTGATATGGAGCTTTTCCATCATCTTTTTCCACATACGTACTAGATTTTATTCCTGTGTATTCCATCTGGTGAGGGCCATGTGTACAGTTGCCATTTGTGTTGGTTAAAAAAGGTATTTGCAATGAAGAAGTCATTAGTCTTGCAAAATTCTATCATGTGATCTACAGCATTATTTGTATCCCAAGGGCTGTATTTTTCAACTACTGATCCTTCTTCTTTGTTTCCAACTTTTACATTCCAGTCACGAATAATTATCAATACATCCTGATTGCATGTCCAATCAATTTCAGACTGCAGAAGCTGGTAAAAATCTTCAATTTCTTCTCTTTTGCCTTAGTGGTTGGTGTGTAAATTTGAATAATAGTTGTATTAACTGACCTTCCTTGTAGGGGTATGGATATTATCCTATCACTGACAGCATTGTACTTCAGGTCTCGGAATGTTCTTTTCGATGATGAACGTAATGCCATTCCTCTTCAAGTTTTTGTTCACAGCATAGTAGGACATATGATTGTCAGATTTGAAATGGCCACTACTGGCCCATTTCAGCTCAATATTGCCTAGGATGTCGATGTTTATAAGTTCCATTTCATTTTTTCTGATTTCCAATTTTCCTAGATTCTATGCTTCATAGATTCCATGTTCCTATTATTGATAGATCTTTGCAGCTGTTTCCTCTCATTTTGAGTCATGCCCCATCAGCAAACGAGGATCCTGAAGGCCTTACTCCACCCACGTCATTATGGTTGACTATTTTGAGGAGCCAGCTCTTCTCCTATTATCTTTTGAGTGCCTTCCAATGTTTCGCTGCTATTCATAAGATTTCCCACATCTAATTCTTTTCAGAAGTAGATTTCTGGGTCCTTCTTCCTTGTCTGACTTAGTCTGAAAGCTCAGCTGAAACATGTCTACTATGGGTGACCCTGCTGGTACCTAAATACCAGTGGCATAGCTTCCAGAATCACAGCAACAAGCAAGCCTCCACTGACAGACAAGTGGGAGCTGTTCACTCCATCCTCACCCTCCTTACCTGATGCTGTTATCTGGCTTACCTGATGCTGTTATCTGGCTTACCTGATGCTGTTACCCACCTTACCTGATGCTGTTACCCACCTTACCTGATGCAGTTACCCTCCTTTTTTTAATTTATTTTATTTTATTAAATTAAAAAAATGAACGTTTACATACTCTGTGCTTACAATACTGGGTTAAGAGAGGAGGAGTACACAAGTTGTGTCGAAGTCCCGTTAATATTGATCTTCTTACTAATGTGTATTGTCACCAACTTCACCCTACCAAATTTCTAACAACTACCTAATCTAAACCCTCGCCCCATTGCCTTCCTGCTCTTCCACCTTCTCCACCCTTGTAGCCATCAAAGAGTCTTTTCTATTGTGTATGAGTATCCTTTTAAGTTTTTATTGAAGGGGTCTCATATAATAATTGTCCTTCTGTCGCTGACTAGTTTCACTCAAAATAATGTTCTCCAGTTTAGACCAAACTGACAGATGTTTCCTGCTATCACTGTTGTTACCCTCCTTCCCTGATACTGTTTCCTTCCTTACCCTTAAAAAGTGTAGGATTTGTAATAAACAGAGAAGACCGTGAACAAGTTACTTAACCATTCTGAACTGTAGTTTCCTTAACTACCAAACAGGCAAAAGCAAACAAAAACCACAGACAAAATAGCATACCCCATAATATTCTTGTGGATACGAAATCCATGGTTCCCAAATCTGGCTCAACATTGGATCCACAAATTTATTAGCTTATCTGTTATTTGCCTTTCTTCAGGGTCACAAAATGATAATTTTCCAGGATATTAAAGGTTGCCACCATGTAAATTCCTATATTCATTCTTTCAATAAAGATTTACTGAATACATGCTATATGCCTGCCTCTGAGCTAAGAAAGGTTTATGTAATGATCACGGCCAAGGCATTCAAAGTTGTTGATTTACATGAAATGGCCATAAAGGCTTAATCTCATATTTTTCAAAAACATGATTATGGTATATGATTTTTAAAAGACTTGCAGTGAAGGCTAATGAAGCTGAAATTGGCTTCCCAGTCTAGATTACTCATCCCTTTTCCAAAAGACAATCACTGTTGCCAATTTCTTCTGTTATTCATCCAGTGTCTGAGAAGCTTATTTAAAAATGAGCAAATTATATGTTTAAGTTCACTTTAATTAATTTTGAAGAGGTAAAACACTCAGAATTTGGAAGCAAAAACAACAGAAAAAGTTGGAAACAATCTATGACATTGCATGTGGGCGAATCTCACAGACGTAATTTTGAGCAAAAGAAGCCATATACAAAAGAATTCATAGGGTTTGATTCTATTTATGTAAAGTAGAAAAACAAGTAGAAGTAATCTATGTTGACAGAACAGATTAGCAGTAACTCTAGGAGCAGAGTGGGGAGTGGCTAGAGAGAAACCTAGGGGAGGTTTCCTGGGGTCCTGGGGTTTTATGTTTCTTGATCTGTGTATTGGTTACAGGGGTATGTTCAGTTGGTGGAAAGTCACCAGGCTGTACATTTATAAGTATGTATACTTTTCTATAGTGTGTTCTATATCAATGAAATTTTATAAAACAACAGAAAAGTATAAAATGTGCACAGTGAGATATCACCCCTCCATAACTGGTCAGTACAATCCTCCCCTCACAGGTAATTAGTACAATTAATTTCTTATGTATCTTTCCATACAAACCCAAATATATGTTATCTTCCCTTTCTCTAACTTTTTAAAAATATAAATAGCAGCATCTTATAACATGGTTCTTCAACTTGTGCTTCTGTTTTGACACTTTATCTTGGAGATATTTTCATATGAGCAAATAGTTTGTTATTTTTTCCCATTTTTTTAAAAT
The DNA here is from genome assembly GCA_028571685.1 of Heterohyrax brucei. Classification (NCBI taxonomy): domain Eukaryota; kingdom Metazoa; phylum Chordata; class Mammalia; order Hyracoidea; family Procaviidae; genus Heterohyrax; species Heterohyrax brucei. The sequence continues at coordinate 141,444,217 of CM053166.1, forward strand.
TGTGCTGTAGGTGAATATTTATAGCTCAAGTTAATTTCTCATACAAAAATTTATACACATTTTTGCTTTGTGACGTCAGTTGCAATCCACACAATATGATGACACACACCCCCTTCAATCCCAGGTTCTCTGTCCATTTGACCAGTTCCTGTCCCTTCCTGCCTTCTCACCCTGCCTCTGCACAGGAGCTGCCCATTTGGTTTCATGTATCTGATTCAGCTAAGGTTCACACTCCTCAAGTGTATTTTTGTTTTATTTTATAGCCCTGTGTAATCTTTGTCTAAAGAGTGGTCTTTAGAAATGATTTCAGTTCTGGGTTAACAGAGCATTTAGGGGCCATAATTTTGGGGGTTCTTGCTCTTTTTTTAAAGATACATAGTATTCCATTGTATGGAAAACCCATTGCTTGATTCTCACTTATAGAAACCCTACAGGATAGAGTAGAATTGCTGCATAGGGTTTCCAAGGAGTAGCTGGTGGATTCAAACTGCTGACCTTTTGGGTAGCAGCCTAGATTTTAACCCCTGTAACACCATAGTTTCATTGTATGAATTTAGTTTATTTAACACATTTCCTAATGATAGATATCTAGGTAGTTTATGATTAAAACAAGAAGCACAAAAATGAAAATAGTTGCTGCACATAGTAAATATTTCTAAGTGAAAGGGAATTACTTTAATCATCTATTGTTAGAACAATGCTTTATAACAAAACAACTATAAAATATCAGGGGCATTCGACAATATACATTTAGCTTTCTTGATCACATGTCTGTAAGTCCACTGGAATTTGGCTAATCTTAGTTGAGTTTGCCGGACCTGACCCCAAGTTGTGGGTTGAGTTCAGGCTTGCTTCATGTGTCTAGTTGTGCTCTTCGGACCAGGAACTATCCATGATTGCTGGTGGATGACAGAATCACAAGAGGCCAGGTAGCTGATATCATGTTTGCAAACATTCATTCAGTCAAAGCAGGTCACACGGCCAGCCCCAGTGGAGTAGGAAGATAGGCTCCTCTTACTCTAGTACTCAAAACCACAAGACAAAGGGTATAATGTACAATTCTGTATGTTAGGGTGTAGAGAATTGCTAACAATCATCCAGTTTACCACGTACTATCTAGTAAAACATATATTTACCTCTCAGCCCACCTTGCCAACCACCCCTTCCAAAAAGCAATCACTATGCCAATTCATTGAGTAGTCACCCAGAAATATCCTTCTATATGTGGAAACACATATACATGTGTGTGTATGTGTGTGTGTGTACTACAACACTGGTAGCACGGTGGTTAAACATTTGGTTGCTAACCAGAAAGTCAGTAACTTGAGCCCACCAGCTATTCCACAGGAGAAAGATGCATCAGTCTGCTTCTACAAAGATTTACAGCCTTGGAAACCTTGTGGGGCAATTCTGCTGTGTCCTATAGGATCACTACGAGTTGGAATCAACTCAGTGGCAATGGTTTGAGGATAAGTACATATGTATGTACATCTATATACATATACATATACATACACATACACATATGGGGTTGCTTTGAGTCAGTTTTGACTAAGTGGCAATGGGTTTGGTTTTTATTTATGTATGTATATATTCATTGTTTTAGTAGTCTGTTTATATCAGTAATTTCAATAGACATTGACACATTGCTCTCCAAGGAGGTCATACTAGTTTACACTCTGGCTAACCATGAATGAGAGGGTCTATTTCTTCTCATACTTACCAACACTGTACACTATCAAACCTTTATTCCTTTCCATTATGGTTTTAGTTTGCAGCTATTATAATTTATATATGTTCATTGGAAACCCTTGTAGCATAGTTGCTGAGCCCTACGTCTGCTAGCCAAAAGGTCAGTAGTCAAAATCCACCAGACTCTCCTTGGAAACTCTATGGGCAGTTTCATTTTTAAACTCTGTGTGGTATCTGTTCATGTCCAATGTCTAATTTTCTATTGGGCTGATTTTTTTTTTGCTGCAAATTGTGTGTAAAAATCTTTTATATACTGAAGGATATTCTCGATTTATCTAAGATCTTGAAACCCACCCCCCCCACTCCCCCCCCGGAATGAAGTTTGTCTTTTGACTATGCTTCTGGGGTTTTCTTCTTTGCAGAAATGTTTAATTTTTATATAGTAAAATGTAGAAACTTTTGTTCATGGGCTTTGACTTTTACTTGAAAAATTGTTCCTCATCTGAAGAGGTCTACCTCTTGAGATTATGATTTAACAGATCTGGGCGCGATCCCAGGAATCTTTAATGAGATGCTAAACCGGTAATTCTGGTCACCAGCCACATCTAGGAACCTGAGTGCAATAACATCAAATATATAAAATATTTGCCATGTAGTAGGCACACAGTAACTGTTCCCTACTCGCCGTTTACTGTCCTAAGAGGAACTTTGAAATTTGCCTTGGGTAAAGAAAAAAATGTTCAGCATTATTATTATTATTATTTTTTTTCACAAAACTGCTTATCCCAATTATTAACTTCTTGGAGACTTTTAGCCTCATTAAATGACTTTCAAGTCTTCTCATCACTGATCAATGAGCACATATTGAATGATGAGCTCTATATAAAGTCTTCTTCTTTATAGTATTAGGAAGATGATTCTACTGATTGTACTGTGGTAGGCCACAGAAATTGATTTGATTCTTCAGCAATTGTGATTTATTTGTATTAAGCCATGCCCATGTTCTTGCGTGTTTCTTCTTATAACCAAGGGCATTTTTGTGAGAAGGTGTCTGTAGGTAAGGACACTAACTATAATCTGATGGGTAGTTTGCAGTCATGGGATAGACTTGAGTTTAACTGATCTAAACAGATATGACTTGGCCTAGGTGCTTATTAAATGATAATAGTCCGACTCGACGGCACTTGGCATCTTATTGTTACTTCCTTAGGTAATCACATTCACTATCCCTTTTCTTTTCCTGAGCTAAGGCAGAACTGAACAATTTTCTAGAAAAATGTTTCTTAAATATTAATTTGCAGACAGAATCATGCGAGAATCTTGTTAAAATGCAGATTCTAATGCAGTAGTTCTGGGGTGGGGCCTGATATTCTGAATTTCTAATACACTCCCAGGTAATGGCTTAAAGCTGCTTGCCCATGGTCCACACTTTGTGGAGCAAGGTCCTAGAGCTAAGGTCACACTAAATCCTTTCTGAGAGGTCACTAGGTCCTTCCCCACTTTTTGGCATTTTGTTCCTCTTTGGATTCGCTATTCCTATATCCTTCAGCACCTTTGGGATCATGTCATTCAACCATAAACTTGACTAGTAGGATTGGCCAAACGAGTAGTCTTACTTGATTGTGAATAAGAGTCCCTGATGGCACTTGGCTTTGGCTCCCACCCAAAGGAAATCCACTGATCTGCCATGATACCACTTAAATTCCCAATTCTAGAAAGTCTTCTTGAAGTCTTTTTTGAAAGGTGATGCTACCCAAGAGAGTAAGATTAGCCAGACAAAACATATTATCTTCCAGTCAATTTTGACTCATAGTGACCCTATAGAACAGAGTAGAACTGTCTCATATGGTTTCCAAGGCTGCAATCTTTACTGTAGCAGACTGCCACAATGTTCTCCCATGGAGAGACTCTGGGGAGCTTAAAGCACTGACTTTTCTCAGTTGGATCCCAGCTCTTAACCAGTACCACACCAGGGTTCCTTTAATGAGACTAAAATAATCCACTGCCATTGAGTTGGTTCCAATTTATAGGGACCCTAGACATCAGAGTAGAACTGCCCATAGAGTTTCCAAGGGGCCAGGTGGATTTGAACTGCTGACCTTTTGGCTAGCAGTTGTAGTACTTAACCCACTATGCCACTAGAGTTTCATTAATGAGACTAGTGAGGTATTAATTAAACTGGAACACCAACCATTGTCTGCAACAGAGACTACTAAAAGAATGATAGGTACACATTCTGTTGATGGGGTGAGAGGTGCAGAACTTGGATGCAGAAAGATACTAGGAGTTAGAGTGAAGTTGGGTCAAATTAGGAACTGAAAGATGATGAAAGGAGGAATTAGGCCAGGAAGAGGTTTTTGGTTGTTTTGAATGTACTGACTTCTTTTTTTTTTTATTTTTATTTTTATTTAATATAACTGAGTGAAAATGTACATTCACATGTGAATTTACATGCCCCCCTATATGCAGCTTCCACTGCTCTCCCTGTCTGGTGACAGCACACTATTCCTCTCTGCTCCATACCTGGAATGTACTGACTTCTTGATGATTTATCTGGGAATATAACTGGTTCAAGAGCCCTGGTAGTACATTGGTTAAAGTGCAGGCTGCTAACTGAAAGGTGGGTGGTTCAAACCTACCAGGGGTGCTGCAAGAGAAAAGACCTGGTGATCTGCTCCTGTAAAGATTGCAGCCTAGCAAACCCTCTAGGGCAGTTCTCTTCTGTCACATGGGATAAGTAGGAGTGGAAAATGAACACCATAGCACCTCATGACAACAACAACATTACTGGCTAAGGTATTGAGTGAACTCCCTTGGCCTTGACTTCCGACTCTCCAATGCTCTAATGTATGTGCGAGGCCTTGTGGCTTGGCCAAGAGGCCCCACACATAACAGCCTGCTCCCCCACTCTTTGGGGAATGTCTGAATCCCTGAAGGGCTGCTCAACACAGGCCCAGTGCCTGAGCAAAGGACTGATTGGAGACACAGGGCACCTAACCAGGAAGGTGAGACTTAAGGGTGTATTGTTCCTCTGCCTGGGATTGCACTCCTTGTAGCTATGGTCCCTCTGCTAGTTGGAAGCACATGACATTGTCTACATGTGACATTAGTGGGCTTGGAAGTGGTGATGAGGGCTAAGCTACACAGGGCAGGCAAACAGGCAAAGTTTGCGTTTCCTTTAGCAAGAGGAATGGATCCCTGGCCGCTCAGTGGTTAAGCACTAGGCTGCTAATTGAAGGCTGGCCATTCAAATCCACTAGGCAGTGTGTGATAGCAGTCCACTTTCATACAGATTTACAGCCTTGGAAACCCTTGTGGGGCAATTCTGCTCTGTCCAAATAGACTCAATGGCAAAACACTTTTACAGCAACAGGGAAAAGAGAGTCTTCTGACAAGCCCGGGTAATACGAATGGGCTTTTGTTTGAAAATGAAGAGCTGTTGAGACAAAAGCATAAACTGTAGAACATTTTTCCTGTTTCAAATTTGCAGCCCCTCACCCCCTTTTTAAATCCATGCATCTGTATAACAAGATCCAAGGAGAGGAACTTGGTGCTGGCTCCTGCCAAAAGAACTTTCCTCCTACGCCTGACTTCTCTCGATCCCATGACTTAACCCCAATTGCAGAAGGATTTTTCGAGGGCATGGGTAGGGAGATTTGAAGGATTTGATGGGCAGGATGATTCAAATTTTTTTAAAAAAAGAGTATATAAGCTCAATAGGAGAAGGGAGGGAGGGAGCATAACTTTAATAGTGCACGGGCTCTAACTTTAAAAAAAGACGAGTGGACGGTAGACTGTGGCAGAGAGAGTGGACTGGGAAGGTTCAGCTCTCTGCAGCACACCACGTACCCTGGCGGTCCACCTCGCAGTCCACGTCGCAGTCTTGCTCGCTGGCTTGCTCTCTGTGGCTAATGCAGAACAATGGAGCAGCCTCAGGAGAACAGCTGGAGGATGCTCAGAGAAAGACAAATTAATAGAAGCCCGTGGAGCAGCAAATGCAGACACACACTATTCAGCTGACCCGTTAAAAGAGCAATTCTGTTAAGTGTGTTTATCAGCGCTGCACCCCTGATCCTAACGGAAAGCTCTGGATATACCTGGTGCTGAAATGGGACTCCACCGCTACCGTTTGAACTCTGCAGGATCCCGGATTATAGATCTCTTCCTTCTACCCACATAAAGAGAGGGGGCTCTGGCGTTGTGTGACCTTGGAGAGTAGGTAGTCATGAGTATAACTGGAGACTGTTGGGGCACAGCACAGTGTTCTAGCTCCGGGTTCTAGCTGGGCTCTATCACTGGCTTCTAGCTCTGCGCCCACTCTGGGGTCCCAGTACCCTCACTGCCTGTCTTGGGATTGGCGAGGCTGGAAACTCGGAGGCTTCAAGGCTCTGTAATAGTGGCAGTGGTGGAAAAGGGAGTTCCTTCTGGTACCAGAAAGCTAGCATTAAAAATAAAATTAGAGGGCCTGCGTCTTTAAAAACAAATTCTAGCATGGCAAGAGCCAAAAAGGTGAACTTCTGGCTCAGCTGGATACCTGCTAGGTAGCTGGAACTGAGGTCCAGAAGACCTGAAAAACTTTGCCAATTGGCTGTCCACGCCGGCTCTGAATTCGTTGCTCACCCCAACCCCGTATGCCGACTTACTCTGGTATGGACGCTAGACGGCGCTGCCGAGACGTGCTTTCCTTCTCCCGGGAAAGGTAAGAGAGGCGCTATTTTTTTTTTTTTTGCTTCTTTTTTCTTTTTTTAACCAAAGGATGGGGGACTCGGGGTTGGCAGTCTTTTCCACTCTCCCTCTTCTCCCCAAGCTCCCAAATCAAAAGGGGTGGGGAAGAGGAGGAGGAGCAGCAGCTCTTTCTCCTGACGCACCAGAGCGGTTCTCAGTAATCGCCACCTCTTCCACACTGCAATCAGTCAGCAGCCCCGAGGAATCAAACTGTTAGCGACGAAGACGCAGCTCTTGGTGACTTCCACTACTGCCACTCATCCCCCACACTCCCTGCATATTTTGGGGGCAGCAGCAGTGGTAGCAAGATGTGAGAGGAGCCTGTAGCGCACTTCTCCGGCGCCTCTGCCTCTGCCTCTTCGGAGCTAGGGGAGACGTGTGGGCTTTTACGCACTGGCTGGAGAGGGTGCGCACTGGCTGGAGCAGCTAGCAATTGGGAGGGAGGTGCAGGCAGAGTTCGCACCTGCCGCCCGCGTAGCCGCCCGGGTGATACGGCAACTGGTCGGACGGCTGTCCTTTGGGGCTTGCGTATCTAACGAGGGGCACAAGGACCACAGGCTGAGACTCCCTCACCTCTGTGTGCAGTACTTGGCCAAGAGGCACCGTGCGGCTGGAGTGTGACTGTTCCGAAGCTAAGTCTTGAAGAAAGAAGAGATTGGGAGGCGACTTAAAAGGATCTGGTTACGGAGCCCAGAAAGGTGCACTTGTTAATCTATCGAAGCAGCCAAGTGACTTGGGAACCCCTTTTATCGTCACCCTCTTCAGCTCTCCCCAAACTCCACAGAAGCTGTGCTGAACTCTAGAAATCTTCCTCGGGCAGTGAAGAGTTTCCTGGCACCCTCTTGGGGTAGGACAGTGGAGAAAACGGGCGGGGCTGCGCTGTCGTCCCCACGCCTTCACCAGCCCCATTAGCCTTTGGGCAGCCTCCCCTGCAGCTCAGGAAGCCCGTACCTGCGCTCTCCGGAAGTCGGCTGGCAATCTCGTCCTGGATCGCCGCCCAGAGCCGCAGGCATGGAGCTTCGCGCGTGAGCCCTGCTGGACAAGGCTGGCTGATTTGCAAGACTCATACAGGTAATGTCCACTCACAGAACAGGAGAGTTGGCTGCCGAGGGCCGAAGACAGAATGCACTGGGCTCTCAAGTGGCTGTAGGGCAGGCAGGCCATGGCCAACGGAGGCGCTAGCTTTCTTGTAGCCACGTTCCCGATGCCTAGAAACACCTGACCCTTTCCTTTTGCCCTGTCAACCCTCCTAGAAAGTTTAAAAGCTGGAGTTGGTCCTCCCAAGGTCAGGGGCGTCTCGCTTGGGAGTGATGCGCATCTCGCGCCAGATGCCTTCGAGCTTATACGTTACATTTCCACAGCCGGGGCTTTGTGGTCTTTGCGGCTGGCACACGGGCTCTGGCTCTGCAGCCAGGAAGGCACTGTCCCACCTGGCGCTACTTTCCAACTCTACGCACGTTTCTGCTTCAGCTCAAGGTGGCTCCTGGGAATCCCCAGCAGTGAGCTTCCCCTCTTGAGCATGCCTGGGGATCCCTAACGTGTGGGAGGCAGGGGTCAGAGCTGGAGATCTGGGGCCATCTCTACCCTCCTGCCTGAAAGCCTGAAGGGACCACAGCACAGACCCTAAATTGCCCCCTGCTCGCTCCTGGTAGGAATCCTGGTGGTGCAGTGGCTAACAATTCGGCTGCCCTTTGAACTGGTTTTTCCGAGTTTTGTGACTCTCTCCTCACCCGTTACTCAGGGGTGGGACCAGTCCTCTCGGAGTTGCACATCGAACTCTTCTTAAAAAGGGACCTGAGAGAGGGAGAGGAGGGACAGCTACCCTGGAGAGGCCCATCTTGCTCCTCTAGACCCGAGATTATTGCAACTAACTTGATTTTGTCAGCCTCAGGCATTCAAGAAAAATGCTTCGGTAAAGATATCTGGGTCCTGAGGCAAAGAAAGTGTGTGTTATAATAATTCTCCGTTGCAGGGACTTCTCCCGGTTTCTGTAGCTCCCGTCCTTTCCTGTTTCTGTAGCCCAGAGACTTAAGGGTAGACGTTCTTAAACAAGTATTTAAGTACTCCCCTATGACGTCTGGAAACCCTGGTGGTGTAGTGGTTAACTGCTACGATTGCTAACCAAAAGGTCGGCGATTCAAACCCAGCCCGCGTTCGTTGGAAACTCTATGATGCAGTTCTACACTGTCTATAGGGTGACTGTGAGTCAGAATCGACTCGATGGCAGTGGTTTGGTTTTTGATCTATGACAGCTACAAAAGTTGTGACTGGGCTAAAGTTCTGGAAAAGCATTTCTGGGCTGAGAGCTACCCTGAAGCCTACTACTTTTGGAGGGTAGGGGAATCTGCATATTCAGGACTATCTTGCTGCCAAAATCTTTCTCTTTTCCTGGCCAAAGGAGCCAAGTTATAGGTTATTAGAAGTGCAGCACACTTCGGGCAGTCCCAGAAGAAGGCAGGCGAGAAGGGACATGTCCCCAGGGCTATGCATGGAGGGCATCGTACTGCTCCTGAAGGCAACCTCATTACCTGGGAAGGGAGTAGTTTGGCGGCAGTGCAGGTATGGGGGCCCATTTTCCCCCAGCACCTTCTCCTCTTCTGTCTGCCTATCACTCCTTGCCCTAGATAGTGGTTTGAGCTGTCCCGTAACGATTGGGGACATCGGTACTGGACAGGCACTTTGGACTGTGTGCCCCTCTGGGAGCACTGAATACATTCTTCGGCGTGCTTCTTGCGTTCCTAGGCAGGAATTAGGAAACCAGAATTCCCAGGTATCGTAAACCCAGGCTCCTGCGAATTCCTACCTTCTCCCCCTCATCCCTTCAACTTCCCTCACCCGATGAGGAATCCCTGCTGCACTGCTCTCAGGACCCCTTGCGCAGGACCCGATGCAGTGATTCCAACTCCAAGTCACCATCTTCTGGAATTGCGGGCGCTCAAATTTTGGGCTGTCCTGTACTAGACCCTCGGTGGAAGCAGATGATTTCAGTTAAAAATAAGCAAACAAACAACAAAGTTTAAAACCAGTGAAAGAAAAACCTGCGGTGCCAGAGGCCACTGGCTCGGCCACTTTTGCCCCACCTGGTTGGAAGGAGGGGCAAGCTTCGATTTTAGGTGAGTGACGGCTACCCGGGTGTCGGCAAGCCACAGCCGATCCACTCTCTAGGCTGAGGTGAGGGCTTCAGAGCAGTGAGGGGTGGAAATTTCAGCCAGGATTTGCCTTATGGCTTCTGCTGCCCTGCCTCATTCCTGGACGGTGTGAACCCAGGTTGGGCAATGGGCTATTTTCAGTTTATGCGAAGGTTTGAACTGTTTGGACTACTCTAACCCGAGGCCAAAGGCGCTGGTTAAGGATAGGGGATGCCGGGGGACCCTGGACTGTGGCTTTTACAGGTAAAATCAAGCCTGAGTCTTGATGTACCCGTTAATTTCCTGCTTGACATCGTTCTTCAATTGACTAGAAGCTTCTTGTTTGTCAATAAGTAGCAGCAGAGTGTGTACAAGCATATGCCACTTGCCTGGGTGAACGGATGGTGTGGTTAGCTGGAGAATAGCCTGAATTACCCACTAAGCAAATGTCTTCACAGGTGCAAAGCCCCACTGTAGTTTTATTTAGCTCTAAGAAATACTCTACAGAACCCAACCTTATAAGAGAGATGAGTTATGAAGTGAGCATTCGAGTTTTGTTTAGAGCAATAAACTTCACTTTATCAAATATGTTGGCTTGTGTAGTTTATTGAAGTTGCTCGGTGCAAACCATTTGATATCTGGGAAGGGCAAAAGGCTGGGCAAGTGAAGTGAATTAAAATATGGTTGAAATGATCATATACTTTCATGAAAGAGAAATGAGTTTCTATCTGTTGGTTAAAGGAAGTCATCACTGTGTGCACTGTGGTGTCTCAAGTAGGTTCTATAATAGGTTGTAGGAGTATGATGAAACAGAGGGGAAAAGTACATTTATCCCCATGGTTGGTTATTTCTCTAACTGTGGCAGTAATAGTTGCAGCCAGGTCCGTTAGAGACAGTGCTTCAAACCAGTTTGTCCTGGTTCAAATCCCTGCTGAAAACTGGTTTTTCTACCCCAGATTTACTGAATCAGAGTCTTCCTTTTAACAGGATGCCCAGCTGAATTTTGTAGGTGGTAAATTTTGAGAATCACCAGCTCTACTAGCTGTTCTCAGAATTGATCCTTAGCCAGCAGTATTAGCATCACCTAGGAATTTGTTATACATGCAAATTCTCAGCAGGGGTTCAAACCAGAATGAATCTGCTCAAAACATCCTTCACTTGAGAAGTATTACTACCAGGTAGCCTAGTGCTTAAGTGCTATGGCTGCTAACCAAAAGGTTAGCAATTCAAATCTGTCAGGTGCTCCTTGGAAACTCTGTAAAACAGTTCTTCTCTGTCCTCTAGGGTCACTATGACTCAGAATTGACTCAACAGCAGTGGGTACAAGCTCCTTGGAAACCCTGGTGGTATAGTGGTTAAGTGCTGTGGATGTTAACCAAAAGGTTGGCAGTTAAAATCTGCTAGATACTCCTCAGAAACTATGGAGCAATTCCACTCTGTCGTATAAGGGTCACTGTGAGTTGTAATTAACCGGTCAGCAAGAGGTGTTTTAAGTTTTTGGCAAGCTCCTTGATGAAAAGGCTCTGTAACCAAGTGGAAGAAATAAAAAAACTTCAAGTTTGAGCTCTAAAGATAAAAAATTTAAAAAATCATGTCTAGACCTTGAAGACTGACAGAGCTTTTCAGGGCCAGTTTCTAGCTACACCCAGTGACAAGAACCTTTTAACCCCCCTTAGCTCTATCCCTTGAGCCTAGATCAGGAAGCTGTGATCAGAACCAACTACATGGAGAAAGAGCAATGTTCCACTTGTAACATGTGCTTAATTATCCTGAACTAGGACTTGAAAATAAGCCTCTTATTAAGTTTAGATTCATAGCTGTGGGTGCCAAGGGATTTGCCAAAGTAAAACATGCCTGACCACTGTAACGCCTGATACAAAGATCTATTGAGTGGGTAGATCTGGCCAAGGCCACTTAGAGTTGAATTTCATTGGGCTGGTTCCCTTTGAGCTGTCTGCTGATGAGATCAGAGGCACTGGATGGCATCCTCATGGGCCAGTTTCTCTCACGCTTCCCTGGTCAACAGACGTGGTTCCAAATCTTTGGTCAAATGATCTAAATGCATGTTCTCTGCCAAGAAGTCTGGCCTTAATCTTCTTCTTTGTTAAATTTTTAAAATCTCAGCATCTTCATGTGAACCTGTACCTTGGCTTATCTCCTGAGTTCCAAAATGCTCTTACTTGACTAGCTTTATTCCTCTACCTGGGCTTCCTATTGTCGTGTAAAATGTATTCAAACACTAGCCTGACATTTTCCCCTACACAAACTTTTGGTTTGTTTGGCTGTTTCTTTTAGAGGCCCCGCCTTTCTCTAGTCTTAGGGCACCTAATCTCAGGCCTCTGTGACTGTTTCTGTATGTTTCATTCACTGCTGCCTAGTACACCCCGTCTTTTATTATATGCTTTGAATTCTGTCTCTGGAATCAGTTTTCTTCATTATATCCCTACTGCCAGTTAGGTCCTCAGGATATGTGCTCTGGTCTGTTAAGAAAGCCTCTTCTTGCTGCCTTTTGTTTGCCCTCAAAGAAATACATCCTAAATATCTCCCCTCTAAGTAAAAAATATATTCTGAATATACCCTGAGTTGTGCTTCCTGAAGCACGATTTTTTTCTCTTTTAATTGGGGTGTAATTATACACAGCAAAATAAATACACGCAACAATATTTGCCAATTTAGCAATTTCTACATGGATCGCAGTTAGATCTTATAAGGGTTGGATACCCACTGAGTGAATGTTAAGCAGTGTGAATCATTACTCAATCTGGAAGAATTTCTAACAGGATTCATTCCTTGACACATAGGCTGCATAGTAACCCTAGGAAGTCCTCCACCATTGCAGCTATGTACATAACATCAGCCAACCATATGGTGAATATTCAAACATCAGACTGGAGAAGTTGGAATAGATGACCTTTATTACCAACCCAGATGTGGTATCTTCTTTTAGATGTGCAAGGACCTAAACAGTGTATTGTTTCTTATCGGTTTGCTTGCTGGAATTACACTTTTAAAAAAAATTATCACTGTGACTGTTTTAGAGTTTTCTCTGTTAGTATGGCTAAACAGATTGTTTTCTTCTGGTTTATTTGGGTGTGTGTCACTATAAGAAACATCTAGGTCACTGTAGTTTGTTACAGACTTTTAGCATCTATATCATACTTGCTTTATACTTTGTAAAATGCCTTTCCCTTTCCTTATCTTACTGAATGTTCACAGTAATATTGTGAAGCCAATGCACATGTGGTTATATAAATTGAAGTGAGGCAAGATGAAAAAGTAAGATGGTGTCTCCATCTTATATACACCAGAAACAAGAATCTGAACACATAAGTGACTTCCCAAAGATAATGCACCTGGTAAGTTGCAACACTATATTGATACCATAATAAACCTATTACTGCTCTGGAGCCCTGAAATCAGATGACTGCGGTCTAAAGTGACTTTATTTTCTTCCCACTAATTATAAAGTGGCTGGCATTATAAAGTCAAGTGTCCGTATTCTTTGACCAGAAGTCCAAGACCCTTTGATGTTTAACTTCAACCTCCCTAATTCTATTTCTCACTTGTGTTATCTAGCCAAACTGAACTACTCACCATTGTCCAATAGAGCACTTGCTATCCCTCCTTTGTATCTTTGATTATGCCAGTTCTTTCTCTTGGCGTGTCTTCCTTCTCCTCTCCCCCATTTTTGTATCTCTGCCTGTAGAAAATGAATCATATTCAAGATGGATCTTAAGCACCATCTCTTCATCAAGCCCTCCCTAATTTCTCTCAAGCTCATAGCCAAAACATTTTCTTGCTTCTTAGAACTCTTCAGTTCCCTGTTTATGGCACTGACCTTGTTCTGTAATCATTAGAGTTATTTGTGTATCACTTTTATCTCCTCTACAAGTATAAATTTCTTGGAAGCACAGACTGTCTTGTCTCTCTTATTTTGCAGAGCGTCCAGCATACAGGGAAGCATCTGTTAAATATTTGTTTAATTGAATTGCCTTTGAAATCTCAGGGTTAGCTTTAGTGTTTTACTAAAGGTCTCTATCTAGATGATAGTTTCAGGTTAAATAGGAAATTGCAAGATCTATTATATGTCAATAATGCTGTGAAGCAGCATAATAGGGCAGTGATTTTTTAATAAGTACATTTTAGCTATGTTCTGGCCAATGCACATGTGGTTATATAAATTGAAGTAAGATGAAAAATTCAGTTCCTCAGTCACACTAGGCAGATTTCAAGAGCACAGGAGCCGTATGTGGCTAGTGATTTCTGTGTTAGACATCACAGATATAGAATATTTCCACCACTGCAGAAAGGTGTATTGGAAAGTGCTGTTCTACAACAGTGGTTCTCAATATTTATTTCTGCCTAGAAACATGTTCACAAAGGTTACTGCTTTCATGGGTTTATGCAGAATTATTCACAGGTTCCCAGTGGTATAGTGCTGCTACTTTCCTTCCCTCTCAGAACACAAATCAGTGAGTAACATTATAGGAATCACCTTGATTCTGCTTTATTTGTGGATACTTACAAATATTATGTATTTTCATTATATGAAATTCCAAGATAAATTCCAGATGAAATTCTGAAGAAAAATTATGAGGGGCTTGTCCTAGCATGTATATTGTGTTATAAATTAGAATAATTAAAACACTGGGTAGTTGTGTAGGAACAGACAAATCAGTGCAGCAGAACAGTATCCAAAGGAATGAACCCAAGCATACCATGAATTGTAAGATGTGATAAAAGAGGACTTTCAGATCTGTGAATGACGGAGGAAGATGGATTGGTTTTTCAATAAATATGGTTAGGACAACAGGACTAATCATTTGAGGGGAAAATTATAAAGCCAAATCTATAGTCACTATTTAACTCAAAATTTATTCCAGCAAAATCAAAGATTTAAATGTCAAAAATGAAACTCTGAAGGTGCTCAAAAATGTATTATTTTAAAACTTATATATTTAATTATAATTTTAAAAACATTTATAATGTGTTTAAGTCTTGAGACAGAGAAGGCTTTTCTAATCATGTTATGAAAACTGAAGCCTTAAATAAAAACATTAATAAATGCAACCTTTTAAAAAATGTGTGTGGCAAAAATATCATAAGCAACATTAAAAGGCAAACAACAAACTAGGAAAAATATCCGTGGCATATAACAAAGGGTAACTATTCTTAATATGTAAAGAAATTTTACCATTAATTAAAAAAATCAACTAGATAGACAAATGAGGAAAAGCTATGAAAAGAATATTCACAAAAGTAGGAATACTACCGAACAAACTTACTTTGCAAATAAAAACAAATACTTTACACCTGTTAAATTAGAGAGAATTCAAAAGATCAAGGAAACACAGTGTTGGCAAAGCTATAAAGGATACGGATGGTATCGTGTACTATTTAAATTCGCACATTTCCAAAAGTTTGTTTAGCAATCTGTATAGTTGTGTAAATTGTAAGATGTATATGACCTCTCTGATCTAGCAGTTTCACTAGGAATTTATCCAAAGGAGATGGATGTAATTGCTAAAAGCTATATACACAAGAATGTTAAAGTTTTGTTGATGATAGCAAAGCTTTGGAAACAACCTAAAAGGCTGAGGTAGGGGACTGACTAGGTAAATAGGAATGAATTTAGTCAATTACTATATACGCTTTAAAGATAATGTAGACCTACATTTATTGATGTGGAAAGATAGCCTTAAGTCCTGTTTAATGGAGAAAGGTAGGTTGCAAAAGAGCATAATTCAACTTCTGTGAAATTGTATGTCTCTCTATAGATCTATGTGTATGTACAAACATATGAAAATGTGTAGGAAAATCACAAAAATGTTAATTATAAGGAGTTCTTAGATTTTTCTTAAAAAACTGATGTTTGTGCTTTTGATTATTGCTTGTATATACAGATAATGATAAAAGTAAATACAATAGAATGCATCCAAAATGCTTGTCTTAGTGAACAATACTCAAATATTTAATACATGGTGGTGGTCATGGTTGTTAGGTGCTGTAGTCAGTCAGTTGTGACTCACAGTGACCCTGTGTACAACAGAACAAAACATTGCTTGGTCTTGCACCATGCTCATGATCATTGTTTTGCCTGAGCCCATTGTTGTAAGCCACTGTGTCAATCCATTTCATCCTCTTTTTTCTGACCCTACAATTTACCAAGTATGATGACCTTTTCCAGGGACTGATCCCTCCTGGTAACATGCAAAATATGTGGAACCAAGTTTCATTGCCCTTGTTTTTAGGAAGCATTCTGGTGTACTTCTTCCAAGTCAGATTTGTTTATTCTTTTGGCTGTCCATAGTGTGCTCAATGTCCTTCACCATCACCATAATTCAAAGGTGTTAATTCTTCAGTTTTCCTTTTTCACTGTCCAGCTTTCATATGCATATGAGGTGATTGAAAGCACCATAGACTGGGTCAGATACACCATAGTCTTCAAGGTGACATCTTTGCTTTTTAATACTTTAAAGAGATCTTTTGCAGCAGACTTGCCCAATACAATGTGTTGTTTGGTTTTTTTGGCTGCTGCTTCCTCTGTGGTCGCTATAAGTCAGACCTGACTCGATAGCAGTGGATTTCTTTTTTTTCCTTCTATGGGTACTGTTTGTAGATCCAAGTGATTTTTGTTGTTTTCCTTATGTTAAAGGGTGTAATCTACACTTAAGACTGTAGTACATGGTGATGGTTATTATTATTATGGATGTATCATTTACAAGAAAGGCTGCTCAAAATTAAATACAAATTTCAGAAGGATTGAAGTATTAAGTGTAAAAAAAATTAAATGCAACTTAGGAAGAGAGATTTTCCAATAAGAAAAATAAATAAATAATAAAGAAAAATAAATACATCAGTTTTATATTTTCAAACACTGAAAACACATATGAATGAAAACATCCAATAACAGATAAGAATAAATTAAGGAAGGTAATTGTACTATATGATAGATAGTGATATATATTTACTTCAAAATACAACTTTCCATTTGGTAACTACCCCCAATAATAAAGTATTATTTGGACTCATCATTTGCATATTAAAACATATAAACTACAGTGAAACCTGTGAGAGCCAGAACTTGATGGGACTGCCTGTTTTCTGACTCCTGCAAGTGTTTTCCCCACCCTCCACCTTTGATGATAGGGTTCAAAAGAGAAAAAAAAAACAAAGCCCAGTGCTGTCTAGTTGATTATGACTCATCACAACCCTAATAGGACAGGGTAGAAATATCCCATAAGATTTCCAAAGCTGCAACCTACTTAGAAACCCTGGTAGCATAATGGTTAAAATCTATGATTACTAATCAAAACATCAGCCATTCAAATCCACCAGGCACTCTCGAAAATCCCATGGGACAGTTCTACTCTGTCCTGTAGGGTCACCATGAATCAGAATTGATGAAATAGGTTTTGTTTGTTTTTGGTTTAATCTTTAGGGAGGAGCCTTTGTGGTGAGGTGATTAAAATCTTGACTGCCCAGCTAAAAGTTCTACCAGCCCTTTCTTGGAAACCCTATGGGGTAGTTCTCAGTGTCCTATAGGATTGCTATGAGTCAGAATCGATTCAAAAGCAAGTGAATCTATTAATGGGATTTTTACAGACATGGACTACTACATCTTTCTCGTGCAGAGCAGCTGGTGGTTTCTAACTACTAGCCTTTCAGTTAACAGCCAAGTGCTTAACCACTGCACCACCAGGGCTTCTGGCAGGGTGTAGTCACCACTTTTATGTCATTGTTTAGTAGAAAATATTTGAGTTTCTTCTCTGATAGTTTCCCCCTTCAGCCAATTCTGGCTTTCACAGGTTTTTCTATATGTATCCCCTGTGAATATACACCCATTGTAGTTTTCAGATCCTCTCTCTAATGCTGTCTGTAATGTTTCTGATGGATTATGGATTAGTAGGGAAGGAACCACATACATAATTTTCTGATTTAATTAGACAAGGACAAGTAGACTATCAAAGACAGGCTGAATTCATAATGTGGGACAGCATACAGCACATCTTAGCATAAGCTAACTTGGGTCCCTAGTTCCCTAGTAGATTGGCAGCTGCCAGTGACAATATCTGTATAGGGAATAGTCCTACCAATTCAATAACACAGCTGAATTCTTCCCCTCTGCCCACCCTGTGCCATTGGTTTTTTATATTCAGAGTTTGTGTTATCATTCTGGGGGGGATAAAGTGTATTAATAAACTCTTCATTTACAGGGGCTTTCTACAACTAGCAGAAGCGCTGGTGGTGCAGTGATTAAATTGTTTTGCTACTAGCAAAAGGTTGGCAATTTGAACTTACCAGATGTTCCTTTGGAGAAAGATATGGCAGTCTGCTTCCATAAAGATTTACAGCCTTGGAAACCCTATGGGGCAGTTCTACTCTGTCCTATGGAGTTGCTATGAGTTGAAATGGCAGTAGGTTTGGCTTGGTTTTGGATTGCAACTAGCTGGCACTCTTTTTCTTGAACCAAACTCAACATCAACAAAGACACACCCATATCTGAGGAAAGAAAGCCATATTGGTGCTCAGATGGCCGTGAACAAAGTATCTGCCTTCAATTTTCTAGGGAATACAAAAGTCTATTTCCGTGACATCCACTCCCTAGTTCTCACTTGATAACATTTTTTTTAAAAAAATTTTTATTTAGTATAACTGAGTAAAAATGTACATTCCCGTATAAATTTACATACCCACCTATATGCAGCTTCCACTGCTCTCCCTGCCTGGTGACAGCACACTATTCCTCTCTGCTCCATACATGTCTCATTCTCCCAACAGTCTCTTTTTTCCCTCCTCTCCACCCACTCTCCTTCCTCCAGCCAGAGGTCAGCAGGATGACATCCTATAGATGTATAGAACCATAAACTGCATCCAATATATGGTCACTGCATTGCCAAGTCTAATCCATTCCTGTCCGAAGCGTGGACCTTCGTTATGATTTATGGTCAAGCGCAGCATCAGAGCTAGGGGCCGTGCTCCCAGGGGAACCCCGAAACCACTGGACCATCAACTGACGTCTTTTAGTGGGGATCTCAGGGTGCACCCCTTTTTATTCTTGTGTTGCCAGTGAGACTCAACTTTGTGAGCTCCATCTCGGCTATCACTGGTGGTGGGCGGCACCATCTGGTTCTTCTGATCCCAAGTCGATGTAGGCACCCGCTGATGTGGGTCTCTTTGTCTTCTGGGTTGTCTTTCCCCCATGTCATTTTGGTCCTCGGTGAGCATCCGTTCCTGCTGAGTTGGGACCATTTGCTGTGCCCTCGGATGGCAGGTTGGCAGCTTTTAAGACCCCAGACGCCACTCATCAACGTGGGGTTCAGAGAACCCTCTTAGCAAAATGCTAGTTGTGCTAATTGGCCTCGCTTTCGCCTAAGAGCATGGTCCCCCGCCCCCTGCCCCAGCTACTCTATCCTTGCAATATTGGGTTAAGATGGAAGGAGTACTCATGTTATGTTTAAGTCCACTTAATATTGTTCTTGTTTCTAATGTGTGCTATCACTGATGTCACCCAACCAGATACCTAGCAACTATCTAATCTAAACTCTCCCCGCTCCCTCCCTCCTTCTCCTCTCTTGCAGCTGTCAAAGAGTCTTTTCTTTTATACACAAGTCTGTTTTTGAAATCTTATTGTAGAGGTCTCATACAATATTTGTCCTTTTGTCGCTGACTACTTTCACTCAACATAGTGTCTTCTAGTTGAAACCAGGTCATGAGATGTTTCCTGAAGTCATCGTTATTCTTTATCATTGCGTAGTGCTCCATTGAGTATATATACCATAGTTTACCTATCCATTCTTCTGTTGTTGGGCATCTGGGTTGATTCCATCTTCTTGCTATCGTGGACTGTGCTGCGATAAGCATTCTGGTGCATGTGTCCGTTGGTGTGAAAGGCCTTGATTCTGTAGGATAGATAACATTTTTAATGAATAGTTCTGAAATTAAGCTCAAACTTAAAACTATGAGTACAATCTATTTCCTGCTCTTATTTATACACACATAATCATAACAGTGGCCAACACTTATTAACCATTTTCTAGGCACTTTTCTAAGTACGCTATTTGTCTTAACTCATTTAATCCTCATAACCTATCTCATTGGGAGGTGGGTAGTATTTTTATCACCATTTTCAGAAGTGGAAACCAAGACAGAAAAGTCCAGTGATTTGCTCCAAATCACAAAGCTATTGAAAGGGCTGCTCTGGTGTGAGAATGCAGTCAAGTTAACTCCAGAACTCGTATGTCTAAAGATAACACAAAACTACTTATCTATGTATTTGGTAATTTATCTCTTTACTTTCTTGATAAAATCCTTTGATGTGCAAAATTTTTTAATTTGGGTGAAGTTCAGTTTATCTATTTTGTCTTTTGTTGCTTGTGCTTTGGTTTCATGTATTAAGAATCCATTGCAAAATCGAAGATCATGAAGATTTATCACTGCTGTCTTCTAAGAGTTTTATTATTTTCCATCTTTGTTTAGGTCATTGATCCATTTTAAGTTAATTTTTGTATCTGGTGTGAGATAGGGGTTCAAATTTATTCTTTTTCATATACATATTCATTTGTCCTAACACCATTTGTTGAAGAGTTGGAAGAATTTGTACTTATTCATCTTTCTTTGCAATCTGTTTTCCGTGGTAGCTATTCTAAATATTTAGCACTCATCTAGAGCTGCATTCCCTCATTCAAGCAGGTGCCATTGTCTTCTACTACTTAACTTCAAGGCTTACTGTCTATGAGTAAGCTTTATATCTGTACCATTTTGGGGTGTGTGTGTGTCTATGTTTCTGTCAGTCTCTGTCTCACTTTCCAATCCTCTGTCTTTCTTTCATTCCCTCTTTCCTTCTCCATGCTTACTTAATTCCCTAGTGTTTTTTTCAAAGTGAACAATTTATCTGGACCTCAGGTTCACCTCTCTGTTTGGGAATTTTATGTTCTTACTTATTTTCACAGTTGGGGAGATTAACACTGGACAGCAAGAATGACTTTCCCACATTTTAACCAAAGGGAAATGTTAATAGAGATATTGATAGGTTGTAGGTTTGGCAGAAGGAAGCAGAGACAGCTTTCATCTGCCTTCTTTTTTCTCTGTGAAGTAACAGGCAATGTCATCTCTTAAGAATAAGTGGAGACTGACACATGAACAGATACATGCACACTAATGTTTATTGCAACACAGTCCAGAATAGCAAAATGATGGAAGCAACCTAGGTGTCCATCAACAGATGAATGGGTTAACGAACTATGGTATGTTCATACAATGGAATACTATGCAATAATGAAGAACAATGATTTTAGGTAGTCATCTGGATGACATTATGCTGAGTGAAATTAATCAGATGCAAAGGACAAATACTATATGAGACCATTATTATGAGGACTTAAGATTTAAGCACAGAGGAAAATAATCTTTGATGATTACAAGGGTGGGGAGGGAGGGATAGAGATATTCATAGTTAGATGGCAGATAGGAATTGGGTTAGGTAAAAGGAGTGATAGTGTGCAGTAGTAGGAGGTTGACACAACTGGACTACACCAAAAGCTGAAAGATTTCCTAAATACAACCAAAAATTTTGAAGGACAAAGTAGCAGGCAGAGGAGTCTGGGGATCATTGTTTCAGGGGACATGTAGACTAGTTGGAATAATTAAGTTTTTTTTTTTTTTTTTGAGCAAATGTTCTGTATACCACTTTGGTAAGTTTTGTCTGGGGTCTTAAAAGGTAGCAAGCAGCCATCTAAGTGGCATTAATTGTTCCCCATCCATCTGGAGCAGAGGAGAATGAAGAACATCAAAGACATGAGGAAAATATGAGCCCAACAGACAGAAGGGGCCACAAGATCCAGAGAATACATCAACATGAGACCAGAAGAACTAGATGATAGCTGGCCACTACCAAAGACTGTCCTGACAGAGAACACAAAGTAAAGTCCCTGATGTAGCAGTGGGGAAATAGGTGTGCAGAAGTAGAACTCTATTGAAAAATCACACTTGATGGTATGTCAGAATGGAGGGTCCCCTGAGGATGTGGCCTCCAGACTCCCTGTTAGCCCAGAGCTGAAACACGTACCAAAGCCAACTCTGTAGACAAACATTTGAGTAGATTATAAGACATAGAGTGATGAAGGTGAAGAATGTGCTTCTTGGCATAAATATATACATGAGGGTGCCTGAGCTGCTCCTTTCAAGAGGTGAGATGAAAGGGTGGAAGGCAACAGGAGTTGGCTGAATGGATACAGGAAGTATGGGGTGTAAATGAGGAGTGTGCTGTCACAGGGTTGGGAGGAGAACAGTTAGAGTGGCATAGTGGCATGTGTTTGGGTTTTATATGGCACATTGATTGGGATTCTGAACTTTTACTTAAAGCACAATACATTTTTTTTAAGAGTGAGTGAGGGGGTGGAGTCAAGATGGTGGACTAAGCACACATCTCCTTATACCTCTCTGGAAACCAAGACCTGAATTGATAATCAAACGGAGTCTTCTGGTGACCTAATGAGCCCCAGGACATGGCACAGGGCTGTTAATTTGGACTTCATACCACTGAAAAAAAAAAAAACCACGTCTCTTTCACTGAATCCCACTCCTGGCTAGCCCTGGCTCTCATGGACTGAAGGTAATGCACCATTGTGACTTTTTTTCCTCTGTCTCGGCCGGCGGGTGGAGCTGGGTCTTGGCTAGCGGCTAGTCTCAGATGCACTGCTGGTGGGATACACAGGCGAAATTGCCATATTTTGAGAGCCAGGGTTAGGACTCTTGCACCTAGCCAATTTGGGCCTGTCTTTTTATCTCTGCCACAGCATGGTTTGTACAGAACCGCGGGGCCTATGTGCGGGATGCCATGTTGGATACGGAGATTTTAGCGGGACCTAATTCTTAGCCTGGGAGCCAGCACCTGCAAACAGGACAGCACTTCTCCGACAGAAAAGCAGTAGTTTACGCAGTGTAACCTACGGTGGGGGCCCGCCAACGGAGACTGAGGACTCACTACCTCTCGGCACCTTTAGTCCCTCTATCTGCCAACCATGTGGACAGTGCTATCTTAGCTATGGTGGCTGCAGCTGGACCTAATTCTTAGCTTAGGAGCCAGAGCCTGCCCACAGGAGAGCGCTTTTCTACCAGAAAAGCAGTAGTATGCACAGTGTTGCCTAAGGCTGGGCCCTGTCAGCAGAGGCCAACAGGGCAGTAGCGTTGCTCTATTTTGAACTAGTTTGTATCATCTGTGGTTGGATATAGAGGTGCTTACTTTGCCAGTTGGGAAGAGGGACCTCTACCTTTGAAGATCTGATTGACTTGGGAAGTGATCAGATACCTTTTGTTTTACATTTTAAGACAGCCTGGAGAAACATCTGCAGTCCATCTTCACAGTATCTCTCCCAGCCTCTACTTACTCACATGAAGCCCCAAAAGCAACAGGCGCTTGTTGCAAACAAGAAATCACACATGGCTTCAGAAGACTCCCAAACAAAACAACCAAGGAGTTTTCCAGGTGAAGAAACTTTTCTGAAATCATCAGAAGATGAATACAAAAGGATTATATACAGAGCCCTTCCAGATCTTATACAAAATGCAACACAACAAAATGAAAAATTAAGCAAACTGTTCGATCTGATGGAACACCAGTACTCGGAAATTCAACAGATCAAGAACAAAATCAAAGACATAGAAACTTCAATCCAAACCCAAGAAAACAGAATGGAACAAATGAAAAAATAATTTCTGACTTGGATGACAGGGCTACTAATACTAGCATCTATGAGACAAATCAGAAAATAGAAACAAGAAAAATGAAGAAGCATTGAGAAGCATGTGGGACTCCATTAAGAGGAATGGCCTTCGATTAATTGGAGTCCCTGGACAGGATGAAACACCTGAGAACACAAAGAGTATCATTGCTGAGCTGCTGACAGAAAACTTCCCAGAAATCATGAAGGAAGAACATATAGATATCGCAGATGCATATCATATGCTACCCAATATGGATCTCAAAAGAAAGACTCCAAGACATATTATAATCAAGCTTAACAAAATGAAACATAAGCAACAACTCTTAAAGGCAGCAAGACTCATAGCAAAGCTAACATTCAGAGGGAAACCTTGTAGGCTTTTGTCAGATTTATCAGCAGAAACCATGCTGACATGGAGACAGTGGCATGACACATTCAAAGCCTTGAAGGAGAAGAAATTCGAACCAAGAATTGTATGTCCTGCAAAACTATCTTTCAAATATGAAAATGAAATTAAGATATTCCCAGATAAACAGAAACTCAGAGACTTTGTAAAAACCAAACCAAAACTACAAGAAATACTGAAAGAAGTTCTAGGCTTTGGCTTAGAAGAACAAAACCACTAACTTTATATTTTAGAATGGCATATCATCCAGAATTCTACTTGGTTAGGGAAGGCTCCAAACTCAATCACAGCTTTAATATTGAAGAAACAATCGAGTGATTATCATGAAAACTATGGTGCCATCACAGTAAAAAGAGGGATGTAGTACAGTCGTTATAGTCCTTCCAGATGGAGAGGAAGTCGACAAGACTGGTAGTAAATAAAATTGGGTTTATATATACTTTATTAAGGGGGATCTTAGGGGCAGCCGTAAAGCACAAAAAAGATGCAACACACCATATTAAGAGATGTAATACAGGAGTCTGAACAACTACAAAAACAGTTCTAAAAAAGGTGAAAAATCAACCAAAAAAAAAAATGTCCCAGAACAGACTAATAAGAACAACAGGAAAAACATCAACACGAAAGTAACATATCACAATGGCAACACTAACACATACCTATGAATAATTACATTGCATGTGAATGGACTGAATGCTCCATCCAGTAAAGAGACATCAAGTGACATCTTGGATCAAAAGACATGACCCATTCATATGTTGCCTACAAGAAACTCACTTGAGACTTAAACATAGGAACAAACTGAAAATTAAAGGATGGAAGAATATATATCAAGCTAAAAATGAACAAAGAAGAGCAGGGGTGACAATTCTAATCTCAGACAAAATCAATTTTAATGTCAAATCCACCATCATGGACAAAGATGGACACTATTTGTTGCTAAAAGGTTCGGTACACAAGGAAGACTTAACTATATTAAATATTTATGCACCTAATATCAGAGCACCTAAATACGTTGAAGAAACACTGACTACACTCAAAACACATATCACTCCACAATAATAGTGGGAGACTTCAACACTCCACTCTCAATACTGGACAGATCTTCTAGAAAAAAGCTCAGTAATGATGCAGAAGACCTCACTGCCACAATTAACCAGCTAAACCTCATCGACATATACAGAACTTTCTACCTATCAGCAGACCACTACACCTTCTCCAGTGCACATGGAACATTCTCCAGAATAGACCATGTGTTACGACATAATGCAATTTTCAACAAAATCCATACCATTGAAATACTTCAAAGCATTTTCTGAGATCATAAAGCCATAAATCAATAGCCGAAAAAGCATAGATGGAAAGTGGAACTCTTGGAAACTGAACAACATTTTGCTCAAAAAACCATGGGTTGTAGAAGAAATCAAGGATGAAATAAAGAAATTCATGAATTCCAATGAGAATTAAAACACTCCCTACCAGAACCTATGGGATACAGGCAAAGCAGTGCTCAGAGATCTGTTTATCTCCATAAATGCACACGTCTGGATGGAAGAAATAAACCAAATCAAGGAACTAACCCTACAGCTTGAACAAGTAGAGAGAGAACAACAAAGGAACCACTCAGACAACAGAACAGACCATGAAGATTAGAGAAGAAATAAATGAACTAGAAAATAGAAAACAATTGAAAAAATTGAAAAGACCAAAAGCTGGTTTCTTGAAAGATCAACCAAATTGACAAACCACTGGCTAAACTTACTAAAGAAAAACAGGAAAGGAAACAAATTACCCAAATGAGAAATGAGAGGGGAGTAGTCACAACAGATCCAACAGAAATCCAAAATATTTTAACAGAATACTATGCAAGACTGTACTGTAACAAATTTGAAAACCTAGAGGAAATGGACAAATTCCTTGATTCATATCACTGACCCAAATTAACACAAGGTGAAGCAGAACAACTTAATAAACCCATCACAAAGGAAGAGATTGAAAAAGTCATCCAAAAAGTGCCAACCAAGAAAAGTCTGGGCCCAGATGGCTTCACCACAGAATTCTACCAAGCTTTTAGAGAAGAGTTAACTCCAAAACTACTGAGAGTATTTCACAGTATAGAAAGGGATGGAGTACTCCCAAACTCATTCTATGAAGCCAGCATGACCCTGATACCAAAACCAGGGAAAGACCCAACCAAAAAGGAAAACTACAGGCCGATATCACTCATGAATCTAGATGCAAAAACCTACAACAAAATTCTTGCCAATAGAATACAACAACATATTAAAAAAATTATCCATCATGACCAAGTTGGATTCATACCAGGGATGCAAGGCTAGTTCAACATCAGAAAAAAGATTAATGTGATTAACCACAAATATCACAAAAGACAAGAATCACCTGATTTTGTCCACTGATGCAGAAAAGGCATTTGATAAAGTCTAACACGCATACATGATAAAAACTCTTAGCAAAATAGGCATAGACAGAAAATTCTTCAACACAATAAGGGCCATTTATACAAAACCAACTGCCTGTGTCATCCTGAATGGAGAGAGATTGAAGGAGGCTTCCTTGAGAACAGAACTAGACAAGGATGCCTACTCTCACCTCTCCTATTCAACATTGTACTAGAAGTTCTAGTCAGAGCAATTAGACAAGACCAAGAAATAAAGGGCATCTGCATCAGCAAAGAAGTCAAAATCTCCATTTGCTGATGATATGATTGCATATGCAGAGAATCCCAAAGAATCTATAAGTAAACTACTCAAACTGGTAGAAGAGTTCAACAAAGTCTCAGAATACAAGATAAACATATGTAAATGAGTAGGATTCCTTTATTGCAACAGTGAGACTGTTAATAAAATCATCAAATCAATACCATTTACTATAGCCCCCAAGAAGATAAATCTAACCAGAGAAATAACAGACCTTTACAAAGAGAACTACAAGCCTTTACTACAAGAAACTAAAAGAGACTTAGATAAATGGAGAAACCTACCCTGCTCATGGATAGGAAGACTTAGCATTGTGAAAATATCTATTTTAGCCAAAGCAATCTACTTATATAATGCAATCCCAATGCAATTTCCAGTGTCATTTTTTTAATGAGATGGAGAAACAAATCACAAATTTCGTTTGGAAAGGGAAGAAACCCTGGATCAATAAAGTACTACTAAAGAAGAAGAACACACTGGGAGGCCTCTCATTACCCGACTTTAGAACCTATTACACTGCCACAGTGGTCAAAACAGCCTGGTACTGTTACAAACAGAGACAGATCAATCGATGGAACAGAATCAAGACCCCAGAGATGAACACCATCTGCCTATGAACGATTGATATTTGACAAAAGCCCTAAGACATTAAACTACGGTAAAAACAATCTCTTTAACAAATGGTGCTGGCAAAGTTGGATATCCATCTGGAATAAATTGAAACAAGATCCATATCTTACACCTTATACAAAAAGCACCTCAAAATGGATAAAAGAGCTAACTATCAAATCTAAAACGATAAAGCTCATCCAGGAAAAAGTAGGAACAACAATGGAAGTTTTAATATACAATGTAGACAGACTTCAAAATCTGTCAAACAAACCACAATCAACAGAAGAGAAAATAGATTAATGGGAGCTACTAAGAATCAAACACTTTTGCTAATCCAAAGACTTTATCACAAGAATTAAAAGGCCACCTACGGAATGGGAAAAAATATTTGGCAACTATATGTCAGACCGATGCCTGATCTCCACAATCTATAAGGTACTACAAAATATCAATAGGAAGAAGATAAACCATCCAGTTAAGCAATGGGCAGACAGTTCTCTAAAGAGGAAAACCAGGCAGCCAAAAAAACACATGAGGACATGTTCACGATCTTTAGTTATTAAAGAAATTCCAATCAAAACGGCAATGACATACCATCTCACCCCAACAAGGTTGGCCATGATCCAGAAAACACAAAACAACAAATGTTGGAGAGGCTGTGGAGAAAGTGGAACTCTCCTACACTGTTGGTGGGGTTGCAAAATGGTCCATCCTCTTTGGAAAGCAATCTGGCGCTTCCTTAAAAAAATGGATGTAGATATACCATTTGACCCAATAATTCCACTACTTGTAATATATCCTACAGCATCAAGGCCATTCACACTAACAGATACATGCACAAGAATGTTTATTGCAGCACAGTCCATGATAGCAAAAAGATGAAATCAACCAAGATGCCCAACAACAAAATAATGGATCGGTAAACTGTGGTATAAGTACTCAATGGAGCACTATGCAGTGATAAAGAACAATGATGATTCCAGGAAACATCTCATAACCTGATTTCAACTGGAAGACATTATGTTGAGTGAAAGTAGTCATTGACAAAAGGACAAATATTGTATGAGACCCCTATGATAAGAACTCAAAAACAGACTTATGTATAGAAGAAAAGACTCTTTGGCAGCTGCAAGGGAGGGGAGGGAGGGAGGATGAGGGGGGAAGGGTTTAGATTAGATAGTTGGTAGAAAGTTGGTTGGGTGAAATCGGTAACAGCACACATTAGAAACAAAAACAATATTAAGTGGACTTCAACACAACTTGAGTACTCCTCCCATCTTAACCCAATAACGCAAGGACAGAGTAGCTGGGGCGGGGGGCAGAGGACAATGCTCTTAGGTGAAAGCGAGGTCAACTGGCTCAACTAGCATTTTGCTAGGAGGGCTCCCTGCACCCTACATTGGTGAGTGGCCTCTGGAGTCTGAAAAGCTGCCAAGCTGCCATCCGAGGGCGCAGCAAATGGTCCCAACTCAGCAGGAGCGGATGCTCACCGAGGACCAAAATGACAACCCAGAAGACAGAGAGACCCACATGAGTGGGTTCCTACATCGACTTGGGACTGGAAGAACCGTATGGTGCCCGGCCACCACCAGCAATAGCCATGATGGAGCTCACAAAGTTGAGTCTCACTGGCAACACAAGAATAAAAAGGAGTGCACCCTGAGGTCTCCACTAAAAGACCACAACTGATGGTCCAACGGCTTTGGGGTTCCCCTGGGAGCAGGGTCCCTGGCCCTGATGCTGCCCTTGCCCATGGATCATAATGAAGGTCCACTCTTTGGACAGCAAGGGATTGGACTTGGCGATGCAGAGTGACTATATATTGGGTGCACTTTATGATTCTATGCATCTATAGGATATCATCCGGCTGATCTCTGACTGAAGGAAGGGGAGTGGGTGGAGAGGAGGGGAAAGGAGACTGTTGGGAGGATGAGACATGTATGAAGCAGAGAGGAATAGTGTGCTGTCACTGGGCAGGGAGAGCAGTGGAAGCTGCACATAGGTGGGCATGTGAATTTATATGGGAATGTATATTTTCACTCAGTCATAATTAAAAAAATGCACATATACACACACACAAAAGAATGAGTGGGGAGGCAGGAAGGAAGTTTGAAATAGTCAATGTGGAGCTTGAGAAAAAGAAGTAATTAGTAAAAGCAGAAGAATATCTAGAAGAATGTCACTGCTACCAATCTACACAGATATCTAATTCTTTTCTCCAGCTGTACTCAGGTATAAGATTGAGACAGTAAGACAGGTGGGCTGGTCCATTGCTGAGTTATTCTAGAATAACTCAATAGAAGAACAATGGAAGAGAAAATTGGAAACATTAGTAAAAGTTGTGGAAATGATGAACCATGAATTGAAACAGGTTAGTGAAGGAATCAGAAGAGACTGGTAAATGAAGGTTGGAAAAGATCACCCAGTGGTCAGAAAGCACAGTGGTAGTCAGGGTCTGTGTAAGCAGGGTTTCAGAACAGGGTAGGAAGGCAGGTTTGCAGTAGCTATGGCTCACCTGAACAGAGTATCTGGGGTTAGGGCTTATACAGGAGGGCTTCTTGAGTGTGACAGCAGACTCGACAAGGTCACGCAATTGACTACATTTTGGGAGACTGTGAAAATAAATGAATATATTTAGGATCATTGGAGTCAGGTTTCTCATTGTCGGAGAAGCCAGGTACAAATATAGAAAGAGGGGAGGTTAGAAGTAAACTTTTGGTATTGAGTTGGAGTTTAAAGTATTGGAGTCAACTCATGACCATCTACCCACTTCCCTGCCTTCTTCTCTCCCTTTCATATGTGTGTCTATATCCTAATTCTGTCCTTTGAGAGGGGCTGGGAACATAAATTCAGTAGCGCTGAGTACAACAAACACCAGCTCTTGGTCTCTGAACAATATCCTTCCCTTGATTCTGTGGAATAATTGCTTATTGAAGTCCTGGGGCAAGGAAACAAAAAGATGACCCTGGAATGTCCTGTGGTGCCAGAAAGTAAGGAAGTGCTCAAACAATAATGGAAGCATGTCAAAAGGTGCAGGAATCAACTTGAAAGTGCTTCCACTGGTAACATCTGGGACAATCTGAGCATCAAAATAATGCCAGTAACAGTTTACAGCCCACTGAAAAAGTAGGAGTACATGAGCACACGTCTTTAAATAAATGAATATTTAAAAACAGAACAAGATAGAACCCTTCTTTATAATATAATGCCAAGTAATAAATAAAGAAGGAATGATGAAATTAGACAGTCACCAACTGGCAACCATCACAGAGGTAATTAATTTAGAAAAAAAAAATCATTGGATGTTAAAACTGTGAGTGAAAGTCGTATGAGGAGCAGGATATTTACACAGCTGTAAAATCTTTTCATTTAAAATAGTTATTAATTACAAAGGAAAAAAGAAGAACTTTACAGTGGAAAATCCTGGCAGACCTTATTTTAATCAAATGTTCAAAGTAAACATGGTCAGCAATGGAACAAATTGAAACTGTGGGACCTGATAGGATACCATGAGAACATAGCGTCACTTCTGAGATATTCCTTCCAAAATTGTATAACCTGGATCTTATTACAAGGCAACATCAGACAACTACAGCTTGAGGTACACTCTACCACATAACTGCCCTTTAACTTTAGAAAGTGCCAAGGTCATGAAAGTCATGGGAACGCTGCTAAACTGTTCGGTGGGAAGACAGCTAAAGAGGTTTAAACACTAAATTCAATGCATGAATCTTCCATGGATCCTTTTGCTGTAAAGAGCATTATTCAGACAATTGGAGAAAGCTTTCTTATTTCTCAATAGGTGAAGGATATATGCAAGGACATCAAACACATGAGGAAAATATGAGCCCAGCAGACATAAGGGGCCACATGATCCAGAGAATACATCAACATGAGACCAGAAGAGCTAGATGATACCTGGCCATTGCCAAAGACTGCCCTGACAGAGAACACAAAGGAAAGTCCCTGATGTAGCAGGGGGGGAAAATGGGTGTGCAGAAGTAGAACTTTATTAAAAAATCACACTTGATGGTGTGTCAGAATGGAGGGTCCCCTGAGGACATGGCCCCCAGACTCTCTGTTAGTACATCTTTTGATGTACTCTTCTCACAATTTTTCTGTAAGCTGTGAATTGTTTCATAATGAAAATTAAAAAGCAACAACAACAACAAATCAGTGGTTAAGTGACCAATCATGAAGTTGCTCAAAATCTGTCATCAGAGTAAATGAGTGAGAAGAGAATTATAGAGATAAATGGGTGTAGTTAGAGTAAACTCATTGCTGTGGAGTCAATTCTGACTCATAGTGTCCCTATAGAGCAGAATAGAACTGCCCCATAGAGTTTCCAAGGAACACCTGATAAATTTGGATTGCCAGCCTTTTGGTTAGCAGCCATAGCACTTCACCACAATGCCAGCAAGGTTTCCAATAGGATACTTTAATTTGTAATGCTTGTATATGAGATTGTTCTCCATTATGATAAATTCTAGTGGATCCAGGATATTTGGGAATGGTTGGCTGAAATGGGGTGGGGCTGAAGGCCATTGAAGTTGAGTAGTCAATTAACTAATTGACCAAGTTAGATCAACAGAGAGAATGCTAAAGCTGAATGGTATGAGCCTTGTAGTAACAGAGGTTTTTAAAGGAAGGCAGAGGTGGAAGCACACTGTTGTTCTGGGCTGTCCAGGGCTTTGAATCTGTCCATTCCAGTTCAAACCCATGCTGAAAATCTGTGTTTCTACTCCAGGTATACTGAATCTGAATCTACATTTTGGGAAGATCCTAAGGTGATTTCTTTTTTTATTATTATGATTGAATGAAAATGTACATTCCCATATAAATTTGAATACTGACCTACATGCAGCTCCCACTGCTCTCCCTGCATGGTGACAGCACACTCTTCCTCTCTGTTCCATACATGTCTTATCTTTCCAACAATCTCCTAGCTTCTCCTCTCCACCCATTCCCATTCCTCCAGTATAAGATCAACAGGATGACCTCCTATAGAAGCCTAGAACCATAAAGTGCCCACACGATACGGTAATAATAAATTTTGAGAACCACTGCTATACTAGTGGAAACCCTGGTGGCATGGTGGTTAAGTGCTATGGCTGCTAGCCAAAAGGTTGGCAGTTCAAATCCACAAGGTGGTCCTTGAAAACCCTATGGGGCAGTTCGACTTTCTCCTGTGGAGTCACTATGAATCAGAATTGACTCCTCAACAGTGGGTTTGGTTTGGATTGCTCTACTAGTGGTTCTCAGAATTTGTTTCTAACCGGCAGCATTAACATCATTTGAGGACTTGTTAGAATGGCAAATTCTCAGCAGAGGTTCAACCCTGTTGGAAGCTCTGGTATGTTAAGTCAATTAGACTCATAGCAATTCTATAGGACAGAGTAGAACTGTCCCACAGGGTTTCCAATGCTATAAATCTTTATGAAAACAGACTGCTGCATCTTTCTCCTTAAGAGTGACTTGTGAGTTCAAACTGCCAACCTTTCTGTTAGCATCCAACTGCTTAACCATTACACTGTCAGGGCTCCTTCTCTGATAAAGTTTATTAATAAAAAAAATGCATTCGAGTTGTCACTACTGCTGTGGAAGATAAAGAGGTGACGGCGGCCTCAGGAACTGAGGGATTCCCGGCTGGAGGTTTGGGACAGTGCTAGGCGGAGTCAAGATGGCGGACTAAGCACATGTCTCCTTATATCCCTCTGGAAACCAAGACCTGAATTGACAATCAAACGGAGCCTTCTGGTCACGTAATCAGCCCCAGGACACGGCACAGGGCTGTTACTTTGGACTTCATTCTACTGAGCAAAAAAACCTCCTCTCTTATGATGACTCCTGCTCCTGGCTAGCCCTGGCTCTCGCGGACTGAAGACAGCCTAGAGAAACATCAGCAGTCCATCCTTACAGTACCTCTTCCAGCCTCTACATACTCACATGGGTCCCCAAAAGCAACAGACACTTGTGGCATACAAGAAATCAGCCATGGCTTCAGAAGGCTCCCAAACGAAGCAACCAAAGAGTTTTCCAGATGCAGAAACTCTTATGAAAGCAACAGGAAGTGAATACAAAATGATTATATACAGAGCCCTTCTAGACCTTATACAAAATGCAGGACAAAAAAATGAAAAACTAAGTATGATGTTTGATATGATGGAACACCAGTACTCTGAAATCCAACAGATCAAGAAGAAAATCAAAGACATAGAAACTTCCATGCAAAGCCAAGAAAACAGAATGGAACAAATAGAAAAAAGAATTTCTCACTTGGAAGACAGAGCTACTGAGGCCAGCATCTATGAGCAGAAATCAGAAAAAAGAAACAAGAAAATTGAAGAAACATTAAGAAGCATGTGGGACTCTATTAAGAGGAACAACCTTCGATTAATTGGAATCTCTGAACAGGGTGAGACATCTGAGAACACAGAGAGTATCGTTGCTGAGCTGCTGACAGAAAACTTCCCAGAAATCATGAAGGAAGAGAATATAGACATCTCAGATGCATATTGTACGCCACCCAATATAGATCTCAAAAGAAAGACTCCAAGACACATTATAATCACGCTCAACAAAATGAAACATAAGCAGCAACTCTTAAAGGCAGCAAGACTCAAAGCAAAGCTAACATTCAGAGGGAAACCTTGTAGGCTCTCTTCAGATTTCTCAGCAGAAACCATGCTGGCATGGAGACAGTGGCATGACACATTCAAAGCCTTGAAGGAGAAGAAATTCCAACCAAGAATTATATATCCTGCAAAACTATATTTCAAATACGAAAATGAAATTAAGATATTCCCAGATAAACAGAAACTCAGAGACTTTGTAAAAACCAAACCCAAAATACAAGAAATATTGAAAGAAGTTCTTGGCCCTGGCTTAGAAGAACAAAACCAATAACTTTATATCTTAGAACGACTTTACTACTAAAAACTCTACTCATTTAGGGAAGGCTCCAAAGCCAAGCACAGCTTTGATAAGGAAAGAAGCAATCCAGTGATCATCATGAAAACTATGGTGTCATCATATTAAAAAGAGGGATGTACTACAGTTGTTATAGTCCTTCCAGATGGAGAGGAAGATGACAAGACTGGTAGTAATTAAAATTGATTTTCTATATAGTTTATTAAGGGGAATCATAGGGGCAGCTGTAAAGGACAACAAAGATGTATCATATCATTTCAAGGAATGTAACACAGGAGTCTCAACAACCACAAAACCAGCTCTGAAAAAGGTGAAAAATCAACTCACAAAAAAGAACGTCCCAGAACAGACTAATAAGAACAACAGAGAAAACATCAACATAAAAATAAACACATCACAATGGCAGCACTGAACACATACCTATCAATAATTACATTGAATGTGAATGGACTGAATGCTCCAGTAAAGAGACATTGAGTGACATCTTGGATCAAAAGACATGACCCATCCATATGTTGTCTACAAGAGACTCACTTGAGACCTAAAGACAGGAACAAACTGAAAATTAAAGGTTGGAAGAATATATATCAAGCTAACAATGAACAAAGAAGAGCAGGGGTGGCAATTCTAATCTCAGACAAAATCAACTTTAATGTCAAATCCACCATCGTGGACAAAGATGGACACTATTTATTGCTGAAAGGTTCAGTACACAAGCAAGACTTAACTATATTAAATATTTCTGCACCTAATATCAGAGCACCTAAATACGTCGAAGAAACACTGACTACACTCAAAAGAGAGTTAGATGACTCCACAATAATAGTGGGAGACTTCAACACTCCACTCTCAATACTAGACAGATCACCTAGAAAAAAACTCAGTAAAGATACAGAAGACCTCATTGACACAATTAACCAACTAAACTTCATTGATATATACAGAACTTTCCACCCTTCAGCAGACAACTACACCTTCTTCTCCAGTGCACATGGAACATTCTCCAGAATTGACCATGTGATAGGCCATAATGCAATGCTCAACAAAATCCATACCATGGAATTACTGCAAAGCATCTACTCAGATCATAAAGCCATAAAAGTTGAAATCAATAGCAGAAAAAACATAGATAGAAAGAGGAACTCTTGAAAACTGAACAACATCTTGCTCAAAAAAACATGAGTTATAGAGGAAATCAAGAATGAATTAAAGAAATTCATGGATTCCAATGAGAACGAAAACACTTCCTACCAGAACCTATGGGATACAGACAAAGCAGTGCTCAGAGGTCTGTTTATCTCCATAAATGCACACATCTGGAAGGAAGAAAGAAATCAAATCAAGGAACTAACCCTACAGCTTGAACAAGTAGAAAGAGAACAACAGAGGAACCACTCGGGCAGCAGAAGAAACGAGATCGTAAAGATTAGAGCAGAGCTAAATGAATTAGAGAATAGAAAAACAATTGAAAGAATTGAAAAGACCAAAAGCTGGTTTTTTGAGAAGATCAACCAAATTGACAAACCACTGGCTAAACTTACTAAAGAAAAGCAGGAAAGGAAACAAATAACTCAAATTAGAAATGAGAGGGGAGTTGTCACCACAGATGCAACAGAAATCAAAAATATCATAACAGAATACTATGAAAGAGTGTACACTAACAAATTTGAAAACCTAGGGGAAATGTACCAATTCCTTGACTCATACCACCTACCCAAATTATCACAACGTGAAGCAGAAAAACTTAATAAACCCATAACAAAGGAAGAGATTGAAAATGTCATCAAAACACTGCCAACCAAAAAAAGTCCGGGTCCAGATGGCTTATCTGCAGAATTCTACCAAGCATTTAGAGAAGAATTATCTCCAATACTACTGAAACTGTTTCACAGTATAGAAAGGGATGGAGTACTCCCAAACTCATTCTATGAAGCCAGCATAACCCTGATACCAAAGCCAGGGAAAGACCCAACAAAGAAAGAGAACTACAGACCAATATCACTCATGAATCTAGATGCAAAAATCTTCAACAAAATTCTTGCCAATAGAATACAACAACATATCAAGAAAATAATCCATCATGACCAAGTGGGATTCATACCAGGGATGCAAGGCTGGTTCAACATCAGAAAAACAATTAATGTGATTAACCACATAAATAACACAAAAGACAAGGATCACCAGATGTTGTCCATTGATGCAGAAGAGGCATTTGATAAAGTCCAACACCCATTCATCCTAAAACCTCTTAGCAAAATCGGCATAGACGGCAAATTCCTCAACACAATAAGGGCCATTTGTACAAAGCCAATTGCCCACATCATCCTGAATGGAGAGAGACTGAAAGACTTTCCCTTGAGATCAGGAGCTAGACAAGGATGCCCACTCTCACCTCTTCTCTTCAACACTGTGCTAGAAGTTTTAGCCAGAGCAATTAGACAAGACCAAGAAATAAAGGGCATCTGCATTGGCAAAGAGGAAGTTCATATCTCCCTGTTTGCAGATGATATGATTGCATATGCAGAGAATCCCAAGGAATCTATATGTAAATTACTCAAACTGATAGAAGAGTTCAGCAAAGTCTCAGGATACAAGATAAACATAAATAAAGCAGTAGGGTTACTTTATACCAACAACGAGACTGTTAAGGAAGAAATTATCAAATCAATACCATTTACGGTAGCCCCTAAGAAGATAAAGTACCTAGGAATTAATCTAACCAGAGAAACAACAGACCTTTACAAAGAGAACTACAAGCCTTTACTACAACAAACTAAGAGACTTAGATAAATGGATAAACCTACCCTGCTCATGGATAGGAAGACTTAACATTGTGAAAATGTCTATTTTACCCAAAGCAATCTATTTATATAATGCAATCCCAATACAAGTTCCAGTGACATTTTTTAAAGAAATGGAGAAACAAATCACCAATTTTGTTTGGAAAGGGAAGAAGCCCCAGTTAAGCAAGGTACTACTAAAGAAGAAGAACACACTGGGAGGCCTCTCATTACCTGACTTTAGAACATATTACACTGCCACAGTGGTCAAAACAGCCTGGTACTGGTATAAGAACAGACCGATTGATCAGTGGAACAGAACTGAGACCCCAGAGATGACACCATCTACCTATGAACAATTGATATTTGACAAAGGCCCTAAGACATTAAACTGGGGTAAAAACAGTATCTTCAACAATGGTGCTGGCAAAATTGTATATCCATCTGCAAGAAACTGAAACAAGATCGATATCTTATACCTTATACAAAACCCAACTCCAACTGGATAAAAGACCTAAATATCAAACCTAAAATGATAAAGCTCATCCAAGAAAAGGTAGGAACAACAATGGAAGTTTTAATACACAATATGGACAGACTCCAAAATCTGTGAAACAAACCACAATCATCAGAAGAGAAAATAGATAAATGGCATCTATTAAGAATTAAACACTTTTGCTCATCTGAAGACTTTATTAATAGAATTAAAAGAACACCTACAGAATGGGCAAAAATATTTGGAAACTCTTATGTCAGACCGACGCCTGATTTCCATAATCTGTAAGATACTACAAAATATCAACAAGAAGAAGATAAACCATCCAATTAAGTGATGGACAAAGGAGATGGACAGACATTTCACTAAAGAAGGGATCCAGGCAGCCAAAAAACACATGCAGACATGTTCACGATCTTTAGTTATTAAAGATATTCCAATCAAGACGACAATGAGATACAATCTCACCCCAACAAGGTTGGCCATGATCCAGAAAACACAAAACAACAAATGCTGGAGAGGCTGTGGAGAAAGTGGAATCCTCCTACACTGTTGGTAGGGTTGCAAAATAGTCCAGCCTCTTTGGAAAACAATCTGGCGCTTCCTTAAAAAAATGGATATCGATATACCATTTGACCCAGTAATTCCACTACTTGGAATATATCCTACAGAATCAAGGCCTTTCACACTAATGGACACATGCACCAGAATGTTTATCGCAGCAGAGTCCACAATAGCAAAAAGATGGAATAAACCCAGATGCCCAACAACAGAAGAATCAATAGGTAAGCTATGGTATATATACTCACTGGAGCACTATGCAATGATAAAGAACAACGATGACTTCAGGAAACATCTCCTAACCTGGTTTCAACTGGAAGACATTATGTTGAGTGAAAGTAGTCAGCAACAAAAGGACAAATATTGTATGAGACCTCTATGATAAGATCTCAAAAACAGACTTGTGTATAGAAAAAAAGACTCTTTGACAGCTGCAAGGGAGGGGAGGGTGGGAGGGTGAGGGGGGGAAGGTTTAGTTTAGATAGTTGCTAGAAATCTGGTTGGGAGAAAGCAGTGATAGCACACATTAGAAACAAGAACAATATTAAGTGGACTTAAACATAACATGAGTACTCTTTCCATCTTAACCCAATATTGCAAGGATAGAGTAGCTGGGGCAGGGGACGGGGGACCATGCTCTTAGGCGAAAGTGAGGCCAATTGGCACAAGTAGCGTTTTACTAAGAGGGCTCTCTGCACCCCACGTTGGTGAGTGGCATCTGGGGTCTTAAAAGCTGCCAACCTGCCATCCGAGGGCACAGCAAATGGTTCCAACTCAGCAGGAATGGATGCTCACCGAGGACCAAAATGACATGGGGGAAAGACAACCCAGAAGACAAGCAGACCCGCATCAGTGGGTGCCTACATCGACTTGGGACCGGAAGAACCGGATGTTGCCTGGCCACCACCAGTGATAGCCGCGATGGAGCTCACAAAGTTGAGTCTCACTGGCAACACAAGAATAAAAAGGGGTGCACCCTGAGATTCCCATTAAAAGACCTCAATTGATGGTCTAGCGGTTTCAGGGTTCCCCTGGGAGCATGGCCCCTCGCCCTGATGCTGCCCTTGACCATAAATCATAACGAAGGTCCCCGCTTCGGACAGGAATGGATTGGACTTGGCGATGCAGTGACCATATATTGGATGCAGTTTATGGTTCTATACATCTATAGGATGTCATCCTGCTGACCTCTGGCTGGAGGAAGGAGAGTGGGTGAAGAGGAGGGAAAAAAGTGACTGTTGGGAGGATTAGACATGTATGGAGCAGAGAGGAATAGTGTGCTGTCACTGGGCAGGGAGAGCAGTGGAAGCTGCATGTAGATAGGTATGTAAATTTATATGGAAATGTACATTTTCACTCAGTTATATTAAATAAAAAATTTAAAAAAATGCATTCACCTCTAACCTGTTGCCAATAAGTTGATTCCGAATTATCTGTTGCATTTGTGTATGTATGTGTGTGTGTGTATATACACAAACGAGATCTATATGAATGAGAGAGAGCAAGAGAGAACAAGTCCTGGTGGTACAATGGTTAAACACTTAGCTTCTAAACAGAAAGTTCAGCGATTTGAACATACTAGGCACTCAGCGGGAGAAAGTTGTGGTAGTGTGTGTCCATAAATATTTACAGCCTAGGAAACCCTATGGGGTTAGTTTACTCTATCCTATATGTATAGGATCAACTATGAGTTGGAATCAACTCAAGGACAATAGGTTAGAGGTGGAAGTGGCAGTGGAGAGTGAAAATTTCTTTCACATTACCTGATCTTAAGCTTCTGCTTTGTGAGAAGATTTAAAGGTAGCCCTTTGATATAGACTAAGTCCCAGAGTAGAGCACACCAGTGGAGTGGTGAGCATATGGACAATGGCCAAAGAGGATCCAAACAGACAAACAGAAGGTGTCTAGCACAGTATGAGATCCAGGAAATAAGAGTATTCAACAAAAGAGAAAGGAGAATAGAAGTCCCAGCATTACAGATGTGAAAGTAGTCCAAGAGAGCAAGTCATCCAGGTGTTGAACCAGTGGGTGGGAGACTTCAGGAAGGACATTTCCAGGAAAAAAGAAATAGTATAAGGATTTTAAAGTATCTGTGGTTTCAGCAATATAGAAAATGAGTCTAACAAAAATTAGAGCATTAGTAACTGAGGAAAATTAGTTGTAAGTGAAAGGAAATGAAATTATAATACATTATTTGGCACAAAAGTGAATATTTATAATGAACTAAATTGTAACATAGTTATATGTGAAAAATTGACATGAGATGAATGGTCATTGTCTTCACATTAGGAACTCAATCCGTTAAAAATAAAACCTGGACATTTTCACTCAGTCATATTGAATAAAAAAAAAAAAAAAAAGGAAAAATAAAACCTGGAAACTTGTTGCCATTGAGTTGATTCTAACTCCTAGCAACCCTATGGGACAGAGTAGAATTGCCCTATAGGGTTTCCAAGGACCCCCTGGTGAATTTGAACTACCGACCTTTTGGTTAGCTGCTGTAGATCTTAACCACTATGCCACCAGGATTCCTAGGAGCTCAGTGAGTAATAAACAAAACTGACATACCAAGATGTAGAAATATGAGCATCTTTTTATAAATATGGAGGTAAATAACAGAAGAAATAGCTGATTTTTTGTACTGTGATTAAGTGAAAATTTACAGTCCAAGTCGATTTGCCATATAAAACCCTGAATACCTGTCTCTCTGCAACTGTCTGCTCTCCTCACCCTTTGATAACCACTCTTCTTTTTCACTCTTTACTACCAGTATCCTCTTAACCAACACTTGTCCCCTCCTCTCCACCCTCTCCTCTCACTTCTAAAAAGAAGCCAATGGTGACAGTCTCATGTATATATATACGTATATATATATATATGTATATATATATATTTTAAACTGTAAAGTACATATACCACCTGCATCACTCTATCCCCAAGTCCAGTTCATTCTTTGTCTGAAGTGTTGGCTTCAGTACTTGTTTCAGCTCTGGGCTAGCAGCAAGTCTAGAGGCCACGTTCTCAGGGAACACTCCAGGTTGTCAGACCATAAAGTCTGGCCTTTTAATAAAGACTTCTAGATCTGCACAGCCCTGTCTCTCATGCTATGTCAGGGACTCTACATTGTGTTTTCTGTCAGGACTGTCTTTCGTGGTGGCTGGGTACCATCTGGTTCTTTTTTCCAGCTGATGTAGTTTCCCAATTGTATGGGCCCTTCTGTCTCCTGGGCTCATTTTTCCTCATATCTTTGATGTTCTCAGTTTTCATCTATTCCAGGTGGGTTGGGACCAGTTGATGTTTCTTAGATGGCAGCGTGCTGGCTTTTAAGGCTCCAGACGTTACTCACCAGTATAGGATGCAGAACATTCTTTTAGAAAAAGACTAGTTATGCTGATTGACCTCAGTGTCCTCTGAAAATGTGGTCCTAAGACCCCTGTCCCTGCTACTTGGTCCTTTGAAATGTTGACTTGAATTTAGAAAACCTTTTAGAAACAGCTCCATTTTTTTACACCTCTTAGGTTTAGGGAACAAGACTTAGGAGTGGAAAGCTAGAGAACTATTGTTTTATATTTTGTGTCTTGTAGTATTGTGTAACTATTGTTTTTATAAAAAATAATTTTTCAAAAAGCTAAGGTGCATGGAAATGTGGAGGGTAGGATTCTATTAAAATATGTATGTATCTTTGAGTATATAAAGTTGTGAATGATTTGTATGTTCTTGTTAGGAGCTGGAGAGTCAATTCTAACTCACACTGAACCCATGTACAACAGAATGAAACACTGCCAGGTCCTATGCCATACTCACAACTGTTGCCATGTTGGAGCCTGTTGTTGCAGCCACTGTGTCAGTCCATTTCCTTGAGGCTCTTCTTTTGCTGATCCTCTAATTTAACAAGTACGATCTTTTTCACCAAGGACTCATCCCTCCTGATGTTCTATCCTTTACCAAGAGTGGTGTATTGAAGTCTCCTGCTATTATT
The DNA here is from genome assembly GCA_028571685.1 of Heterohyrax brucei. Lineage (NCBI taxonomy): Eukaryota > Metazoa > Chordata > Mammalia > Hyracoidea > Procaviidae > Heterohyrax > Heterohyrax brucei. The sequence goes on from CM053166.1 coordinate 141,485,967, forward strand.
GTGGAATTGTCTGTTTCTCTTTTCAGTGCTGTTAGAATTATATTTATTTTGGAGTCCTGTTGTTGAATGTGTAGATATTTATTAAGGTTAAGTCACCTTGCTGAATTGTGCCTTTAATCATTATATAATGTTCTTCCTTTCCTTTTGTGGTTTATTTTGTCCTAAAGTTTGTTTTATCTTAGATTAGTAATGCTATTCATGTCCTTCTTTGGTTATTGTTCCTTGATATATATTTTTTCCATCCTTTGATTTTTTTCTGTATATTAATGTCTTTGTGTCTAAGGTGTGTCTTATAGGCAGCATGTCAGTGAATTATACTACCCCCTGTCTCTTTATGGGTGCATGCAAGCCATTTCTGTTCAGTGTGATTATAGGATTAGTATAAGTTTATTTCTGTCATATTTTTGTGACTTTTTGTAAAAAAAAAATGTTTTGGTATTGACATTTTCTTTGTTCCTATAATTTTCCTGTGCTGAGTTCCCTTTGTGAATTTTCTTTTCTTTTGTTATTACAGTTTTGTGTTTACTAAGTCTATATTTTCCCCTCTTTTCTCTTTTGTATTCTGGTGAGAGGGTTTGTTAACTTTTTTTTTTTTTGTGGTCACCTTGAAATTTCCCCTATCTTCCTAAGTGAGCCAGTCTTTTATTATTTGATACTGTGTTGGCTTCCTCTCCACTTGAACTTTCTACATTTACAGCATTTCTTTTCCCTTTTGCTATTGATTTTGTCATCATTTACAGTTTAGTGTCTCTGTTTTCCTGTTTTAAGTCTTTTAGCTTTGTTTTCTTTATTTTTGGTTTTACTGTCTTTTATTCCCTGTCCCCACCTCTCCCCTCCCTCAGAACCATCAAAGATTGTTTCTTTTTGTGTGTAAAGTTTTTTCATTCCCACCCCTCCCTGCCCTGGTAGTTGTCAAAGATTGTTTTTCTCGATGTGTGCACCTTTCCATGAGTTTTCATAGCAGTGGTCTCATACAACACCTGTCTGTCTGTCGTTGACTCATTTCATTCAGCATAATGTCCTTCACTTTGTTTTGTGTTACTAGATGACATCCAGTTTTACCAGGAGCATCTGCATTTGAGAGACTTTGGGGTGTTGCCCAAGATCGGGTGACCATAGGTGGATGAATTTACACCTAGATTTTCATTTCTATTCTATTTGGTCAATATATCTGTCATTGTACTAAAACCAGTTATCTCTGTTTCTAAGGTGTGTCTCTTGTAAACAACATATTGAGAAATCTTGTTTGTCTTTTTTTGGTTCACTCTGCTGCACTCAGTCTTTGTAAACATGCATTTAGATTATTTATGTTCAGGTTAATTGTTGATAGGTGTGAGTTTATTGCTGTTATTTTGCAGTTTCTTTTTCTTTTTGGTGGTGGGAGTGCTGACATTTTCTTTATTTCTCTTAATCTCCTGTACTGAATTCCTTTAGTTTGTAGATTTGTTTTTCATTTTCTTTGTTTTTGTGAGTTTTGTTTTTCATTGAGGTTTCACGTTTTCAATTTATGAAGTTTTCTTGTTTGTCTTTTGAACTTCCAGTTACTGTTTTTGTGTGATTTCTAATTAATTATTTAATATGACATTTTGTTGTTATGTTGTCTTATATTGTTTCCCGAATTCTTGTATTTCTTTGCCTCTTGCTTTTCTTGATTTTGTTTCTGTTTTTGTTGTGGTTTTGTCTGTGTTTTCCATGATATTGTTTAATTTTGTTTGTCTTTATCTATTTTCCTTGATCTCTTGGCTAGTGTCTTGGGGGAACCCTAAATGTTATTCTCTTGAATTCCAAATCTAATTAAGTTATTATTATCTTTTTAATTTGTTGATTGTGTACTTGTTTTTTCTGCCCTGCTTTGCTTTGTTTTGTTTTGATATGTCTAGGTGGGCAGGACAAGCATGTTTTGCTGCTTGTTCACCTTTTGGCATTATAGCTTTCACCACCCTGCATGATGAGCATGGCAGTAACAGAGAGGAAAAGATTGCTGCTTCACTGTACATTAGTTTGGTGAGGTGGCTGAGGCAGATTGGTCGGCTCTTTGTTGCTTCCTAAAGTTGTTCCTGCTTTTGGGAGCATACAAAGTCTCTTGCCAGATGTGCAAGGATATTGGTGAGGGAGTAGTATCGGTTTGATTCTCCCTGTTCGGTATCTGGTTGACTGTGGGCGGGGAGGGATGACATGGGCCTGCTGTGGTGGTAGGCTTGAGTATCAGGTGTTATGGATGGTATAGCTATAGTGGCACAGTGGGAAGGGGGAGTTGGCACATGGGGCAAGGGGAAGAGAATGAAAAAGAAATAAACAGAAAATAAAAGAGAAAAACATGGCATTTTGGTGGGACTAGCAAGTGGGAGTGGGGTAGACTTGAGTGCCAGTAGGAAGGGAGGGGAGGTGACTTACTTGGCTAGGTGGAAGGCAGAAAGGAAAAGAAAATAGAAAATATATGGTGTTATGGTGGGGTTGCAGGTGGGTGCAGGACAGACCAGGGGTAGCCAGTGACTCTCTAGCTGTGGTGGTGTGGCAAGTCCAAAATCAGCACAAGGGGAGGTGATATACAGGACTAGGTATGAGCGAAGAAGAGAAGGAAGAAAGGATAGAACATGATGTGATGGGTGCCAACATGAGACGGTGGAGCAGACCTGAGGTAGCAGCAGGCTGGTGCTTTGAAGGGGTGAAAGTTGTGTATAGGACTAGGTTGGAGGGAGAAAGAACACGAAGAAAGGGTAGAAAGGCCGTGTGGCCCCAAGCTGCCCAGCATGACCCATTGGAAAAGGGTGGAGGTGGCATATTGGACAGAAGTGTGAGGGGTGATAAAGAGTGTTTCTCTGGTTATTAGGTACCCTATTTCTACTGGGGAGCTCTGCAAAGTTGTCTTTCTATACCCCCTTTCTTGGGTCTTTGCTGGCCAAAGTAATGATGCTGTGCTGTGTAAGTTAAAAATGGCTTCCAGTCCATATCACTCCTTGCTCTCTGTTTTCTGTTGGTTTCTTTATTTGGTGTTTATGCTTGTTCTTTTCCCTTCATTTGCTGCTTAAGATTTCATGATTGAAGTTTGCATCTGTTTTACTTAGCTTTTTGGCTCTTTGGTGCAGAGTGTTGGCTTGGTGTGTCTGTTTCTGGTGCCATGTTGGCTCTGCCCTCTGCCATTGTCTATTGATCATATGCTACCTTCTGAAATGATAGAACATTGACCAGTGCTTTTTGATATAGTGACTCTGTCTAGCCTTTCCGTCTTCTTTGTCACTCAAGTATTTCGCTCATAGAATGCTTCAGTATTGCAACTTGAGGCTTGATATTTTTTTCCAGTTCTTTCAGGTAGACAGATACCACACCTCCACAGCTAGAGAGTCACTGGCTACCCAAGGTCTTCCCTGCACCCACCTGTGACCCCCCACCACAACACTGTACTTTTTTCTTTCCCTTTTCCTTTCTGCCTTCCACCTGGCCCAGTGTTGGCTTTCTAACCCCAGGTTGTTGCACACATCATCATAATACTTTGTCTTTTTCTGAGTGATCCTTTGAAATCTTCTGTTCAACTCTTTTTTTTTATTGTGATTGAGTGAAAATTTACAATTCAAATTTGCATGCCCACCTAACTGCAGCTCCCTTTGCTCTTCGTGCCTGGTAACAGCACACTCCTACTTTCTGTTGCATATATGTCATATCCTTTTAACAATCTCTTATCCCCTTCTGTCCACCCTCTCCACTCCCGTCTAGTAAGAGGCCAGTAGGACAACATCCTATAGATGCATAGAACCATCAAGTGCGCACTTGATATGGTCACTCTGTGTTCCCAAGTCCATTCCATTGCTATATGAAGAGTTGACCTCAGTAATGATCTATGATTAGGGGCAGCATCAGGTCTAGGGGCTATGCTCCCAGGGGAACTCCCAGGACTTCAAACCATCATTTGTGGTCTTTTAGTGGAGTTCTCAGGGTGCACCCCTTTTTTTCTCATGTTGCCACTGGGGCTCAACATTGTGAGCCCCATCATGGCTGTCATTGGTGTGGCCAGGCACCATCTGGTTCTTCTGGTCACATGTTAATGTAGTCACCCATTCACATGGGTCTTTCTGTCTTCTGGGCTCTTTTTCCCTCATGCCATTGTTGTCCTTGGTGATCATCTGTTCCAGCTGAGTTGGGTCCATTTGGCGTACTGGAGATGGTATCTTGCTAGCTTTTAAGACCCCAGAGGCCACTCATCAATATAGGGTGCAGAAGACTCTCTTAGCAATAGGCTAGTTGTGCCAATTGGCCTCAATGTCCCCTGAGAGCATAGTTCCCAGATCTCCACCCCTGCTACTCTATCCCTGCAATATTGGGTTAAGATTGTAAAAATTTTCAGGTTATGTCTGTTCAACGATTTTGCTTCATCATTTCTTTCATTTTGTTTAGCTATTTGGCATTCAAGAAAAAATTTCAGTCTTTTCCAACATGTATTTTGGATTTTCTGGTTTGTATAAAGGTAAATAAAGTATAAAAGGATTGATTCCAAATTGATAACCTTTTGGGGGAAGGCTAGCAGAGGGAAGGAGAGCTGTACTGACTTTTTCTTGATTTTTCTTGTTGTAAAAATATAACACAATGGTTTCCAATTCAGTCCCTTTTCAAGTGTTCAGCTTATTAATATCAGTTACATTAATCATTTTAGAAGCACAAAAGTTTTTAATTCTATTGAAGTCCAGTTTCTCTATTTTTTCTGCTGCTACTTTTTTAGGTGTCATATGTAAGAAAGCATTGCCTAGTCCAAGTTCACAAAGACCCACAGCAATGTTTTCCTCTACAAGTTTTTTTTTTATTATTATTATTTATTGTGATTGAGTGAAAGTGTACAATCCAGTTTAAATTTGCATGTCCTTCTATATACAGCTCCTGCTGCTCTCCTTCCCTGGTGACAGCGCACTCCTTCTATCTGTTCTATACATGTCATATCCTCTTAACAATCTCCTGTCTCCTCTTCTCCACCTTCTTAGTCTTCTCTAGTAAGAGGCTGGTAGGACAACATCCTATAGACGGTTAGAACCATAAAGTGCACACACAGTATGGTCATTCTGTGTCACTGAGTCCAATCCATTCCTGTCTGAAGAGTTGACCTCAGTAATTGTTTATGGACAGGTGCAGCATCAGGACTGCAGGCCGTGCTCCCAGGGGACCCCGAGGCCCCTGGACCATCAGCTGCAGTCTTTTAGTGGAGTTCTCGGGATGCACCCATTTTTATTCTCATGTTGCCACTGAAACTCAACTTCGTGAGCCCTATCACGGCTATCATTGGTGGTGGCCAGGCAACATCTGGCTCCTCTGGATGCGTGTCGATGTAGTATCCTACTTATGTATGTCTCTCTGTCTTCTCTTTCCCTCATGTTGTTTTGGTCCTTGGTGATTATCTGTTCATGCTGAGTTGGGACCATTTGGTGTACTGGAGATGGCAGCTTGCTAGATTTTAAGACCCCAGATGCCACTCACCAATGTGGGGTTCAGAAGACTCTCTTAGCAACATGCTAGCGATGCCAATTCCTCTACCAATTTTATCATTTTAACTCTTTCATTAGGTGTTTGGTCCATTTTGAGCTAATTTTTGTGTATAAGGTGAGGCAGGAGACTGATTTCTTTTTCTTTATTCATTTCTCTGTTATTTGACTTGTAGCAAATGACTACTTTTGTAATTTAAAAGTACAGAAAAAATTTTAAAAAATGGCTCCCATGAATTTTTCTGTACTTCATGGTAATGGGTTTGCACTGAGAGTCTTTTTGATAGGCATAACACATTTCACTTAGGAAAAAAATTCTACCACCCTTTATTCATGGTTGCAGCTCACCTACTTTATGGTTTCCCTCTGATAGAAAACTTGGCAGAAAATGTTTTCTGAAAAGACCTGATTCCTTTAAATAGAGCACTGTGGGTGTATAGAGTGATTTCAAAACCTTGAATAATAAATGTTACTACACAGTTTCTTTGGTCATCAAAGGCCAAAACTGAAGACAGTTTTTTGGGTAGGCTCTTTTTCAACATTTGGGTCAAGAACTTTAAGTGCTGCTCCATGCCTGCCGCCTACATATCTCTCAGTTTGTCATATTGTGGGGCTTACATGTTGCTCTGATGCTGGAAGCTATGCCATTGGTGTTCAGATACCAGCAGGGTCAACCATGGTAGACAGGTTTCAGCTGAGTTTGCAGACTAAGACAGACTAGACAGAAGGACCTGGCTATCTACTTCTGAAGAGAAGTAACTGGTAAAAACCTTATGAATAGCAGGAGAACACTAAAATATTTCTGGAAGATGAGACCCTAAGGTTGTAAGGCACTCAAAATATGACTGCGGAAAAGCTGCCTCTTCAAGTAGACCACAACCTTAATGCTTTGGATGGAATAAAGCCTTTGGGACCTTCATCTGCTGATGTGGTATGACTGAAAATGAGACAAAATACCTGAAAATATCCAATAATAATCAAATCATGGAATACATGAAGTATGAAAATTGTGGAAATCATCAAAAAATGAAATGATATCCTGGGCATTAATGAGCTGAAATGGACTGGTACTGGTCATTTTGGTTTGGATAGTCACATGGTCTACTATGCCAGGAGTGACAGTGCATTCATCATCCAAAAGAACATTTCAAGATGTCTCTTGAAGTACAACATTGTCAATGATAGGATAAAATCCATACGGCTAGAAGGAAGACCACTTAATCTGACAATTATTCATATTTGCACATTGACCACTAAGGAGAAAGATGAAAACATTGTAGGCTTTTACCAATCAGGGTACTTTGATAATTACTGGTGATTAGAATGCAAAAATTGGAAAATATGTCCTTGGTGACAGAAATGATGCCAGAAATCACGTGATAGAATTTTGCAAGAGCAGTGACGTCTTCATGACAAATATCTTTTTTTTTCACCAACATAAATGGCAACTATATACATGGCCCTTGCCAGATGGAATACGTAGGAATCATATTAACTACATCTTTGGAAAGAGACAACGGAAAAACTCAATATCGTCAGTTGGAACAAGGCCAGGGACTGACTGAAGAACAGAACGTCAGTTGTTGATAGGCAAGTTCAAACTGAAGCTGAATAAAGTTAGAACAAGTCCGTGAGAGCCATAGTAAGACCTTGAGTACATATAACTTGAACTTAGAGACTATCAGAACAATTCAATTGATGCCAGCCAAGCCAAGTGCTGTCGAGTCGGATCTGCTGGACAATAATGACCCAAGACCAGACAAGTTGTGGAATGACATCAAGAACATTACACATGAAGAAGACAAGAGGCCACTAAGAAGACAGGAAAGAAAGACCAAAATTGATGTCAGAAGACACTCTGAAATGTTCCCTTGAATGTTGCGTAGCTAAAGCAAAAGCAAAAGCAAAAAATGATGAAGTAAGTAGTTGTAGAGAAAATTTCAAATGGCAGCTCAAGATGAAATATTATAATGAAATGTGCAAAGACCTGGAGATAGAAAGCCAGAAGTAAAGAACACACTCAGCGTTTCTCGAGCTGAAAGAACCAAAGACAAAATTCAAGACTTAAGTTGTAATATTGAAGGATTTTATGGGCAAAATATTAAACACTGTGTGAAACATCAAAAGACGATGGAAGGAATACACAGAGTTTATACCAAAAAGAATTGCTCAATATTCAACCATTTCAGGAATAAACGTATCATCAGGAACTGATGGCTCTCGGGAAGACATTCAAGCTGCACAGAAGGCATTGTTGAAACCCTATTTATATTTTACTGACTGTGGTGACTTTGAAGATAATTAGGAAATAATGACTAAAAGTAGTGTCAATACCTGGATCAGTGCTTTGTGATGTGCATGCTAAATTATAAAATTAAATAAGAAAATGTAAGATTATTCATAATGGCCAAAAAGCAGGAGCAACCCAAATGTCCAGCTGATGAATGGAAAAATTGTTGTTGTGTGCCACTGAGTCAATTCTGATTCTGATTAATAATGGCTCCGTATGACGCAGAAGAACTGTCCTATGGGGTTTCCTAGGCTATAATCCTATACAGCAGATTCCCAGGTGCTTGCCTCTTAGAGAGACTGGTAGGTTTGGACCTCTGACCTGTCAGCACCCTAGTACTTAACCATTGTTCAACCAGGGCATCTTTCTTTTTTCATACTTTAGATAAATGTTTACATAACAAACTAGTTTCTCATTAAGCAGTACACGTATTGTTTTATGACACTGGTTAACAACCCACAACAGGTCAACACTAGCCCTTCGCAAACTTGAGTCTCCTATTGCCAGCTTTTCTGTACCCTCCTGCCTTCTAGTCTTTGCCCCTGGGCTGGAGTGCCTCTTTAGTTAACCTCTGCTTTATGGACCTGTCCAATTCTTGGTTGAAGGATGAACCTTAGGTATGGCTTCATTACTATGCTGAAAGGGTGTCTGGGGACCATACTCTCAGGATTTCTTTAGTCTGTCAGTCCAACAAGTCTGGTCTTTCTTTTTGAGTTAGAATTTTGTTCAATATTTTTGGACCATTCTGTCTGGGACATTCTTTTCTGATCCCTGTCAGAACAGTCAGTTGTAGTATCCAGGCACCATCTAGTTGTGCTGGATTCAGTCTGGTAGAGGCCACTGTAGATGTAGTCCATTAGTCTTTTGGACTAATCTTTCCCTTGTATCTTTAGTTTTCTTCATTCTCCCTTGCTCCTGAAAGGGGGAGACTGGTGGAGATCCTAGATGGCCAGTCACAAGCATTCAAGGCCCCAGACACTGCTCACCAAAGTAGAATGTAGAACATTTTCTTTATAAACTACGCTTGGTGATAGAATTAGATGTTCCATGGGAACATAGTGCTCACAGCCCTCAGCCCAGCAATTTGGTCTCTCACAGTTCAGATGCCTCTATGAAGCTTCCATGACCTTGTCTTGTGCAAATGGTGCTGGCTTCCCCAATGTTGTGTACCGTGTTATCCTTTACCAAAGTTACCACTCATCTCTTATCTATTTACTGTTTTTCGATTTTCAACCCTCCCCTCCCTCATAGCGATCAAATATTGCTTCTTTCTGTGTATACATCTTTTTATGAATTTTTATAGTAGTGTTCTCATCTAATATTTCTCCTTTTGTGATTGAGTTATTTCACTCAGCATAATGCCCTGCAGTTTCCTCCATGTTATGAGATGCTTCATGGATTCTTTGTTGTTCCTTATTGTTGTGTAATACTCCATTATTTGTATGTACCACAGTTTATTCATTTATCTGTCGATGGGCATCCAGATTGTCTCCATCATTTTCCTATTTGTGAACAGTGCTTCAGTGAACATTGGTGTATGTATGTCTATCCACATGATGACTCTTATTTTGCTAGGATGTATTCCTAGGAGTGGGGTTACTGAATCCTTTGGTATTTCTATTTCTACTTTTCTAAGGAATCATTGTATGTTTTCCAAAATGGTTGTATCCTTTTACATTCTCACCTGCAGTGCATAAGAGTTCTGGTCTCATGAAAGCCTCTCTAACACTTGTTTTTCCCTGTTTTAGTGATTTGTGCTGGTAGTACTGGGATGAAATGGTATATCATAGTAGTTTTGATTTGCATTTCTTTAATGGGTAGTGATAGTATGCATTTTTTCATATATTTGTTGGCCACTTGAATTTCTACTTTCGTGAAGTGTCTAATCGTTTCCTTTGCCCATTTTTTAATTCAATTATTTGAGCGTTATTTTATTTTAGAGGTGTTAGATTACGGCACTTGGCTGGCTGGCTTTAGATTTTCTTATAGATTTTAGAGATTAGACCTTTTGTTTGAGTTGTAATAGCCACCCCCTCACCCCCAGTGTGTAGGTTCTCTTTTTAATCTTTTGGTGAAGTCTTTCGATGAGCATAAGTGTTTAATTTTTAGAAGATTGCAATTGTCTAGCTTATCTTCTGGAGTTTTTGTGTCGCTGGTTGTGGTTTGTATTCTGTTAATGGTGTGTATTAGGGCTTTTAGCATTGATCCTGTTTTTCTTCTGAGAACATTATGGATTTGGGGTTTATGTTTAAGTCTCTGATTCATTTTGGATTAGTTTTTGTATGTGGTGTGAGGTGTAAGTCCTATTTCACTTTTTGGCAGATGGATGCTCATATTTACCAGCATCATTTGTTAAAAAGACTGACTTTTCTCCATTTGATGGTCTTTGGGCCCTTGTCAAAGATTGGGTGACCACACGTGGATGGATTTACATCTGGGTTCTCAATTATGTTACATTGGTCAATGTATCTGTTGTACCAGTACCAAGTTGTTTTGAATACCATAGCTGTATATTAAGTTCTGATGTTAGATAATGGGAGTCCTCCTACTTTATTCTCCTTCAATAGTGGTTTTACTTATCTAAGGCTTCTTCCCTTTCCATATAAAGTTAATGACAACTTCTTCCATCTCTTTAGAGAATGTGGTTGGTATTTGGATTGAGACTGCACAGTATTTGTAGATTGCTTTGGGTAGATTTGTCATTTTCACAGTGTTGAGTGAGTATGGCATGTCTTTCCACTTATGTAGATCTTTTGTGGTTTCTTGCAGTAGCATTTTATAGAGTTTTTGGTATAGATCTTTTATATCTCTGGCTATATGTATTCATAAGTATTTTATTTTCATGTATTAAAAAAAACCCTACTGTAGTCAACTCGGGTCTGACTCATAGCGACCCTATAGGTCAGAGTAAAACTGCCCCACAGAGTTTCCAAGGAGAGCCTGGCAGATTTGAACTGCCGACCTTGTGGTTAGCAGATGTAGCACTTAACCCACTACACCACCAGAGTTTCTTTAATTTTTATAGGGGCGACTATAAATTATATTGTTTTTCTGATTTCCTTTTAATCATTCTCTTTATTGGTGTGTAAGAATCTGTCTGAGTTTTGTATGTTTAATGTGTATATGGCTAATCTGCTGAATCTGTTGTTACCACTAATTTTCTTGTAGAGTCTTTCAAGTTTTCTATGCATAGTATCATATCATCTGCAATTAGGGAGAGTTGCAATTAGGGAGAGTTTAACTTCATTACCAGCTTGGATGCTCTTTTTCCTTTTTCTGCCTTTTTGCTCTAGTTACGACTTCCAGATAATGTTAAGTAGGAGTAGTGATAAAGGACATCCTTGCCTTGTTTCTGTTCTCAAGGGGAATGTTTTCAGCCTCTCCCCATTAAGAATGATGTTGGCAGTAGGTTTTGTGTAGATGCTCTTTATTGTGTTGAATAATTTCTTGCCTATGTGTATTTTATTGTTTGTATAAGGAATGGGTGTTGGAGTTTGTTGAATGCCTTTCTGATCAATTGAGATGATCATGTGATTTTTTTCCTTTTTATTTGTGTGGTAGATTGCATTGATCGATTTTCTTATGCTGAACCATCCTTGCATACCCCAACAGTGCTTCTTAATGGATAAGTAAGATGTGGTAGATCCACATACTGGAATATTATTTGGCTGTCAAAAGCACTGAAGTATTGATACATGCTATAACTTAGGTGAACCTTGAAAGTATCATGTTGTATCACTATTTGTAAATTATATGATCTTATACACAGAAAACCCAAAGAATCCACCGAAAACTACTGGATCTAATAGAAGAGTTCAGCATAATATCAAGATACAATATAAACATACATAAATTAGTGGGATTCCTTTACACCAACAAAGAGACAAACAAAGAAGAAATCACTAGATTATTGCCATTTACTATAGCCCCCAAGATGATAAATACCTGGGGACAAATCTGACCAGAGAGGTAAAGGACTTATACAAAGAAAACTACAAGTCCCTACTGCAAGAAACAAAAAACGACTTACGCAAGTGGAGAAATCTACCTTGCTCCTGGATGGGAAGACTTACCATTGTGAAAATGTCTGTACTACTGAAAGTGATCTATACATACAATCCAATCTCAATTCAGCCTCCCATGACATTTTTGAATGAGATGGAGAAACAAATCAGTAACTTCATATGGAAAGGAATGAAGCCACAGATAAGTTCATTATTACTGACGAAGAGGAACAAAGTGGGAGGCCTGAACTTTCCTGACCTTAAAACCTACTACACTGCAACAGCAGTCAAGAAAGCTTAGTATTGGCACAAAAACAGATGCATAGACCAACAGAACAGAGTAAAAAATCCAAATGTAACTTCACGCACTATGAACAGCTGATATTTGATAAAGGTCCAGAGACAGTGAATTGGGGTAAAGACAGTCTCTTCAACAAATGGTGTTCGCATATTTGGATATCCATCTGCAAAAAAATGAAACAACACCCTTATCTCACACCATGCATATAAACTAGTTGAAAATGCATCAAAGACCTAAATATAAGGACAAATTGGGAAGATGCTGAATGCACTGCTTCACGGCATCAACAGTTTACCAAAATCCACCAACAACCTTCATTCATCAGAAATGAAAATAGATAATTGGGAACTTTAAAAATTTAAACACTTATGCTCATCCAAAGCCTTCATTAAAAAGACTACCTACAGAGTGGGAATGAATAGTTGCCCACCGTGCTTCCAACTGCTGCCTAATCTCTCTAATATACAAGATTCTGCAAAACCTCAATAAGAAAAAGACAAAAAGCTCAAATAAAAAATGGGTGAATGACATGAACAGGCACTTCACCAAAGAAGACTTGTATCACCAACAGATACAAGAGAAAATGTTCAAGATCAGTAGCTGTCGTGGATTGAGCTGTGTCCCCCCAAAAATGTGTGTATGCATGTGGTTGAGCCATGATTCCCAATATTTTATGATTTGGCACTTGGCTGGCTTCCATTTTGTGATTTTCCTATGCTGTATGTTAGAGGACTAGGGTGGGACTGTAAATCCCCTCATAAGATAACCTCCATGCTCCACTGTAAAGGAAGTTTCCCCAGGAGTATGGCTCACACCACCCATTATCCTTTCATCCTGCAAGAGACAAAAGGAAAGGGAAGTAAGCAGAAAACTGGGAACCGGAACCTCATACCATCAAGAAAGCAGCACTGGGAGAAAAGCATGTCCTTCAGGCCTGAGATTCCTGCACCAGCATGCTCCCTGAGCAAAGACTGATTCAATACAAGGACTTTCCTCCGGAGCCAAGAAGGGGGAAAGCCTTCCCCTGGAGCAGACATCCTAAATTTGGACTTGCAGCCTACTGGACTGTGTAAAAATAAACATTTCTCTTTTAAAGCCATCCACTTTGTGGTATTTCTGTTAGAGCAACATTAGCTGAATGAAGCACTAGACATCAGATAAATCCAAATGAAAATCACAGTGAGATACCATCTCACCCCAACAAAGATGGCAATAATTCAAAAAACATAGAATAATAAATGCTGGAGAGGACATGGAGAGACTGGTACTCTTCTACACTGTGGGTGGGACTGTAAAATGGCTCAACCACTATAGAAATCTATTTGGTGCTTTCCTAAAAAACTAGAAATAGAAATACTATATGATGCAGCAATCCCACTCCTTGGAATATATCCCCCCAAAATAATGAATACCACTCAAACAGATACCTCCATGCTAATATTTATTGCAGCTCTTTCCACAATAGCAAAAAGTTGGAAATAACCTAGATGCCCATCAACAGATGAATGGTTAAATAAACTGTAATATATTCATACAATGGAATACTATTCAATAATAAGGAACAACGATGGCTTAGAGAAACACTTGTTAACGTGGAGCCATGCAGAGGAAATTATGCTGAGCAAAATTAGCCAGACACAAAAGGACAAACTTTGTATGAGACCATTATTATAAAGCTGCAACTAATCGTTTAAGCACAGTAGAAGTCAATATTTGATGGTTACAAGAGGGCGCAGGAGGGAAATGGATTTTTTTTACAAATTAGATAGTGGTTAAGATTAGGGATATGTACAAGATGTTACAGTATGCGCTAGAATTGGGGTACCCGCAACTATTCAACTTCAAAACAAAATTGTCTCTTTAATATGGACCTCCTCTTTGGAGGAACAGAGAAGTAGGGCCTGGGATCGGGGGCATGCTCTTAGAGGCCATCCAGACTAATTGACATGCCCAAGGTTTTTCTCTTTTCCTCTCTAAGGTATTGCTCCACATACCACCTGAGTGAGTGGCAACTGAGGTCTTAAAAGCTAGCAAGCTGCCATATAAATAGCATGAAATGGTCCCAATCCATCTGGACCTCGGGCAAACACAGGACATCGAGGACAGGAGAAAAATATGATCCCACCAGACGGAAGGGGGCAGATGATCCATACCTTGCTTTAGCATGGGACCAGAAGAACTAGATGGTGCCCGGTTGCCACCAATGACAGCCTGGGTGGGGTATGGAGACCAGACCTCTGAATACAGCAGGTGATGGAGTAGAGGGCAGAGCTAGAACTCTACCAAAAGACCACACTTGATGGTCCTTTTGAATGACGGGCCCCTTGGGAGCAAGGTCCCCGGACTCTCTAACCCCAAACTGTATCCAGCACTGGGGCTAGGTCCCTAGACTAAGAATGACCTCGATCAGTCTTCGATGTCCCTGTTTCAGATGGACCTCAGGACACCATTCTATGCACTATTGGATATTCTGAAGCAACCAGGCCTTCAAACCCGTTGATATTTGTTTGAACCCTGAGGAGAATTGGCATTTCTACCCCATATATGAGAACGACCAATTAAGTTCATGAAAGCATCCTAGAAAAAGTGCTACATACCTCATTGCTAAATATCACTGCCAGCCAAGTGCCGTCGAGTAGTCACCTTTAAAGTACTCTCCTCAGGAAGCTATGCACCAACGCCAGTATCTAGTCTACCTTTCAAAGCAGTTTTGAACTCTTTTACTGGAATGGCCATCAAAGTGGTTGTCTACTACCCTTGGTGTCCTGACTGTCATCAGAATATCTTCTTTTCAATATATCCTTTGTCTTCAGGTAAAGAAAAAAGTTAGTGGAGGCCAGATCAGGTGAGAAGGGAGGGTTTTCCAATACAATTACTTGTTTACAGGCTAAAAACTCTCTCACAGACAACTGTACAATTGAGTTTGCTAACTTGCCACCTTGCCAACATGCACAATGGCCATTCCAGAAAGAGTTCCGAAATTGCTTTGAAGAGTGGACTAGGCACTGGTATCAGTGCATAACTTCCCAAGGGGAGTACTTCGAATGTGACTGTAGTGATAATTAGCAATGCAATATGTACTACTTTTTCTAGGATGAGTTTGTGAACTTAATTGTCAGAACTGTATACTGACTCAGAATCTACAGCGTAACAAGGGTCCTGTTATATTTTAGGAATCACAGTCATTTTTACATCTTTTACTCTATTCACTTCCCACTGCTTCCAAAATTCATGCTAATTATTTATCAGTCTCTCCCCATTTACCCACACTCACTTGCAGCTCTAGACAACCACCAATCTGTTTTTTATGTCCACTGATTTGCCATCATGGATATTTCATATAAATGAAATTAGAATATGTTCTCATTTATGTTTCCAGGAGAATCACCTGATAATCTCATTAAAATGTAGATTTTGATTAAGTATATCTGGGGACGGAAATGCAAATTCTCGAGCTGGAATGAACCATTTTTTTCAAAGCCCTGGAGACAACCTGTTAGTTGTTGTATTTGCTTTAATTATGTTCAAGCACTTGTGTCTGTCAACAAACCACAGCAACTGGTTTGGCTGCTCTAGATCTTGCCTACTTTACAGTTGTGTAAATTGCAGCACAGTGTGTATGCCTTGAAAAGAAATAGGTTTCATAATAAATGGTGTGCCCCCAATGCAATAATATTTAGGCAAAATGTGGTGCACTTCAGACTGAATAAAATGTTCCATGTATATCCTTGTATATACCCAAATATTTTCTTGTCTTCCTGGAGGATTGGTCCTTTCACTCTTCTCAGGAAGTGTTTGGAGCAGTTTTTAACCTTCTATTATTTATTCTTAGTGTCATGGGAGGTGGCCATTAGTCTGTCTCTTTTAGAATACATTCACTTTTAGTGAAGAGCCATCTCTTTTACATCTCTCCATTCCCAGCAATTAGTACAGTGTGTACCACTTATTGGGTTTTTAATGACTGTTTGTTTAATGGAAGAAGGTATTTTGCAAGCATTTTCTTGGGGACTCATAAAGCCCCTAGCTCCAGTCCTACACATGCAAGTAGAATACTGGGCTTACCTTTCCGTTTGAAAGTTCTGGGTTACATGCTATGTCTGCTAACCAAAAGGCCAGCAGTTCAAATCCACCAGATGCTCTTTGCAAACTCTATGGGGCAGTTCTACTCTGACCTCTAGAACCCAGCTTGATGGCAGTGGGTTTGGTTTTTTTGGTTGTTGAGGTAAATATACAGATAATGTTGCTTGATAACTACCTGCAGGTATGAATTGTCGATTACCTAATATATTAATCACGTGCCAATGTCTATTGACTAATAATTGGTCTGCAAATCATGTGAAGAGACTAGAAGCCTGTAAACCAAAAGTCAAACCCATTGCCGTTGGGTTGATTCTGACTCGTAGTCACCCTTAGGACAGAGTGGAACTGCCTCAAAGAGTTTTCGAGGAGCACATGGTAGGTTTGACCTGCCAAGTTTTTGGTTAGCAGACATAGCACTTAACCAGTCTGCAACCAGAGTTTCCTAGGAAAGTGGGAAGAAACAAAAAAACAAGCTTTGCGGCATATAGATTGAAATTTAATTTAATTCTGTTCAGTTTCAACTCTTCCTATCCTTTTTATTAATCTTCACCGTTAAATCTATTCAGGGGACCCACATAATAGTGAAAAAAAAATTGTCCTAACCACAAAATGTGCCCAGCATTTTCAAATGAGTTAGTAGTACCTTCATAGTAAAGATCATAATTTGAACCTTTTACACTTTTTTGCTTCCAAAATTGTAACAAAGTAGCTCATACATCTTGGAACTAATAAGAAGTTAAAGCCCAGATACCCATTTGCTTTGTTTTGGAGAGCACATGTGAGTTGTCGGTTATATTTGGAGAGGCATAATTTAGAACACTTTTACATTTGTATTGTGTTTTAAAACATTTATACTACTTGCATATCAAATATTTCATTTGAACCTCAGAACAGCCCTTTGAGATAAGCAGAGCATGATATTAAAATCACAGATCTACAGGGCTCAAAAGGCTCTAAATGCAAGTAGTTTTACTGCTCACCCCATTTGTCAGGTATAGCAACTGAGACACACAGAAGGTCAATGATTGGTTGAAGGTGGTACTGCAGAGTTTCCTGTGTGAGGCATTTGCTTTATAAATGTATCATGTCACTCAGAGGTAGAAAATGTTAATGTAATTACTGCATTGCTCAAGGTTGGCAGGCAAAGATCAGAACCTAGAAGTTCCTGTCTTAGGGTCCTGAGAACAAACTTCTGTCTCCCTTGGTACCTTTTATAGATATCAGTTTGACTCTTTCCTATCGTTGACTTTACTATAATCTTCTAAACATATACACCTTCTGCAGCCTCCAAAGTACTTAAATCCCCATCAGTGGACATAAAATTTCCAGGTCTGACAATCTTACTTTTATGTTGTCTTCCACATTTCAAGTTGCCTGAGGTGCCATATTGATTAAGCTACATTCTGGAGAACTAAATATATATAGAATATTATACGGCTCCCTGACTGAACACAAAACTGTAAATTAATGGATCTCTCTTGTTGACATCGTAAAGTATGTGGGCCTGAAGTACAACCATAATATCCCTTGCAGGACCATGCATTTGGCTTCTAATGTCTAAATGAATGGGTGTTGAAGTGTAAAAGCTGTGACAGGACATGAATGTCCATGTAGGAGGTGACAGAATGGGAGAAGGATTACAATGAGCACATATGCAAAGTGAGAGGTCAGAGAGGGCTCTGGGAAGGAAATAATCAAATGAACCAGTGTCAGGGACAGTCTTCCACTGCAGAGGTCCTGGTGAGGTTTAAGCAATACGCCAAGTCGATACACCAATCCTGAATATAGTTAGAAGTGATAAAAATATGTTTTGTTTCCTCTTGGTATTTTGTGGCTCTGTGTAATATAACTGGAACTGTGGCAGAGAGTAAAAAAAAAACACACATACACACATACACACAAAACCAAACTCACTTCTGTCAAGTTGTTCCAACTCATAACAACCTTTAGGAGAGAGTAGAACTGCCCCATTGGGGTTTCCAAGAAGCCACTGGTGGATTTGAATTGTTGGCATTTTCCTTAGAAGCCAGTCTCTTAACCACTGCTAAATAGTATACTCAGGCAATTTGAGAGCTGAATTAGGCATCCTCTACGTTAGAGAAGGAGACTCAGGGGCTCAATAGTTAAGTGTTCATCTGCTAATTAAAAGATCTGTAATTCAAACCCACTAGCAGCTCCAAGGTAGAAAAGACCTGGCTGTTTTTGTAAAGAGTACAGTCTAGGAAACCCTATGGGGGCAGTTCTACTCTGCTGTGTAGGGTTGCTA
The DNA here is from genome assembly GCA_028571685.1 of Heterohyrax brucei. Lineage (NCBI taxonomy): Eukaryota > Metazoa > Chordata > Mammalia > Hyracoidea > Procaviidae > Heterohyrax > Heterohyrax brucei. The sequence goes on from CM053166.1 coordinate 141,504,370, forward strand.
TGAGTTGGGATCAACTGTACAGCAATGAGGTATATCAGAGAGAGTTTGTAAGTGGGTGGTGGGGGAGACATCATCATTTTAATTGTGCTGAAAGCAGCACAGAATGAGCTCTAGTTTGAGAAAAATGGTTAAAATAGATACTGATATGCATAACATTTTTTCCCTGGTTCCTTTGGCACCACGGCACCCATCACTCCAGGTGATTTTTCTGTCTTTAAAATTCTCATTCTCTCCCCACCCTGATCTAGGATTTTTTTTATAAGTTACTTTTTTTTTTTTGCTACTGTTGAAAATATATATAGCAGAACATATAATTCAACAATTTCTCCATGCGCAGTTCAGTGACATTGATTATGTTCATCAAGTTGTACAACCATTCTCACCTCATTTTCCTGAACTATCTTTCCATATTAGGATAAGCTTACTGCTTCTTAAGTTTTCTATTTAGCCTTTGCAGTTGCTGTTGTCAATTTCATTCCATATAGATCTGTAAAAGAATGTAATGCTCAAGCCCTCCCCGGTTTTAATAAGTCTCTCAACTCAGAATTCTGAAAAATGTTTAAATTTGTCCAAATTTGCATTGTATATGGTTTGTCCCAGTGCTTGAAGTGTTGCTGATAAAGTAATCTGCTATTACCGGTGCCAGTTGCTGTCAAATCGATTCTGACTCGTGGTCACTCAATTTGTGTCAGAGTGAACTGTGGTCTGTAGTTTTCATTCGTTGATTTTTTCATGAGTAGAATGCCAGGCCTTTTTTTTTGTTTAATTTTTATTTTTATTTAACATAACTGAGTGAAAATATACATTCACATATAAATTTACATGCCCACCTATATGCAGCTTCCACTGCTCTCCCTGTCTGGTGACTGCACACTATTCCTCTCTGCTCCATACATGTCTCATCCTCCCAACAGCCTCCTTTCCCCTCCTCTCCGTTCGCTCCCCTTCCTCCAGCCAGAGGTCAGCAAGATGATATAGATGTATAGAACCATAAAGTGCTTCCAATACATGGTCACTCTGCATTGCCAAGTCCAATCCATTCCTGTCCAAAGAGTGGACCTTTGTTATAATTTATGGGAAAGGGCAGCATCAGGGCCAGGAGCCATGCTCTCAGAGGAACCCCCAAACCGCTGGACCATCACTAGAGGTCTTTTAGTGGAGATCTCATGATGCACCTCTTTTTATTCTTGTGTTGCCAGTGAGACTCCTCTCTGTCAGCTCCATCGTGGCTATCTCTGGTGGTGGCCGGGCACCATCTGGTTTTTCCGGTCCCAAGTCGATGTAGGCATCCACTCTTGTGGGTCTCTCTGTCTTCTCGGTTGTCTTTACCGCATGTCATTTTGGTCCTCAGTGAGCATCCATTCCTGCTGAGTTGGGACCATTTGCTGTGTCCTCGGATGGCAGCTTGGCAGCTTTTAAGACACCAGATGCCACTCACCAACGTGGGGTGCAGAGAGCTCTCTTAGCAAAACGCTAGTTGTGCCAATTGGCCTGGAATTCGCCTAAGAGCATGGTCCCCCGCCCCCTGCTCCAGCTACTCTATCCTTGCAGTAATGAGTTAAGATGGAAGGAGTACTCAAGTTATGCTGAAGTCCACTTAATGTTGTTCTTGCTTCTAATGTGTGCTATCACCGCTTTCTCCCAACTAGATTTCTAGTAACTATCTAAACTAAGCCCTCCCCCCCTCACCTTCCCTCCCTCCCCTCCCTAGCAGCTGTCAAAGAGTCTTTTCTTCTATACACAGGTCTGTTTTTGAGATCTTATTGTAGAGATCTCATACAGTATTTGTCCTTTTGTCGCTGACTACTTTCACTCAACATAATGTCTTCCAGTTGAAACCAGGTTAGGAGATGTTTCCTGGAATCATCGTTATTCTTTATCATTGCGTAGTGCTCCATTGAGTATATGTACCATAGTTTACCTATCCATTCTTCTATTGTTGGGCATCTGGGTTGATTCCATCTTTTTGCTATCGTGGACTGTGCTGCGATAAACATTCTGGTGCATGTGTCCGTTGGTGTGAAAGGCCTTGATTCTGTAGGATATATTCCAAGTAGTGGAATTACTGGGTCAAATGGTATATCGATATCCATTTTTTTAAGGAAGCGCCAGATTGCCTTCCAAAGAGGCTGGACCATTTTGCAACCCCACCAACAGTGTAGGAGGGTTCCACTTTCTCCACAGCCTATCCAGCATTTGTTGTTTTGTGTTTTCAGGATCATGGCCAATCTTGTTGGGGTGAGATGGTATGTCATTGTCGTCTTGATTGGAATTTCTTTAATAACTAAAGATCGTGAACATGTCCGCATGTGTTTTTTGGCTGCCTGGATCTCCTCTTTAGTGAAGTGGCCAGGCCTTTCTTATCAGCCTCCTCTGCATAGACTCAAATTGCCCACATTTCAGTTAGCAGCTGAGTGCTGTAACTGTTACGCAAAGAAACCAAACTCACTGCCATCGAGTTGATTCCGACCTATAGTGACCCTATAGGTCAGAGTACATCTGCCCCATAGAGTTTCCAAGGAGCACTTGGTGGATGCGAACTGCAGACCTTTTGGTTAGCAGACCTAGCACTTAATCACTATGTCATTAACTGCTAAGACTGTGAAATTTCATTTTCTGCTGTAGCTAGCTGTTGGGTCACAAAACAACTTATCTGAACACTCAGAAGAATTTTCTTTTCTTGTGTTAAATCAGACATCTCTGTCATCTTGTAAGCATTAGTACATAATACTTTAATATGATCAAAAGCATTTTATTGTTTGGTAGGATATCCCGCTTCCTTTGCTTTAGAAAAATCCGGAGTCTGAGTCCAAACATTTTGCTTTTTTGATTCCAAAAACAATTTTCTCACTTTCTTTTACCCTCCTGAATAGGAGTGAAAGTATTTGACTAAACTTTGTGTACGTCTTCTGTTTTTAGTTGTTTTCTGAATTTGTGAATTAATCCTTTTTAGCTTTTTGAAAAACACCTCCCCACTTCTGAACACAGTGAAAGGAAAGACAGCATCTTCCCAGGCAGTGTAATCCTTACCTTGTGAGAAGATCAGTGTGCTTTTAAGATTCAGGGTCCCATAAAAGACTCCAAATAAATGTTTAGGACAGGAGTACTCCATAGGGATGCACCACCCCACTATCACCACTTAACTAGCTCTGTGACTGTGGACAAGTCACTTCACTTTCTGTGAGCCAGCTGCAGTTACCACTCACGCAAAATGAGGACAAGAGTGGTACCTACCTTCAAGGGTCATGAGGAATAAGTGAGTGATGCATATGAAGGGCAAAGGATAATACCTGGCTTTGCTGTAATCTCATTAGTTGTTTTCTACCATTACCACAGATACACAACCCCATCCCCAGAACACACTTTGATTCAGTAGGTCTGGGGGTGTGGCATAAGCATGTGCATTTTATGAACGCTCTTTGAGGGAATTCTGATACTCACCTCTTAGTTAAGAACCCCTGCTCGAGGCAGTGATTCTAAAACTTTAACGTATATCATAGTCATCCAGGAGAGCTTATTAAATATGAAATTCCCAGTCTTACCCCTAGAAATTGTGGTATTCAAGGTCTGTAGGGAATCCTTTAGTGGTGTAAACAGTTAAGGCTCTTGGATGCTTACTGAAAGACCAGAAGTTTGAGTCCACTCAGAAGCACCTTGGAAGAAAGGCCTGGTGGTCAGCTTCTGAAAAAACAGCCACTGAAAAGTGTATGGAACACAGTTCAAGTCTGGCATGTATGAAATCACTGGAAGTCAGGATTGACTCCACAGCAACTGGGACCGGTAGCGGAGGCCCCCAAATGTGCATTTTTAGTAACACTTCAAGTGGTTTTGAAGCAGGTAGTTTACAGAGAAACTTTTGGGAAACAAAGTTATAGAGGAATCGTATTAGCACCCCACCTTCTTGACTGCATTTGCCTGTTGTGATAATCTTTTAAGACTGCCTGGGATCCGACTGAATGGCACTTGGATGGCTTGGCTAGGTAGTATTAATATTGGCTCATATTACACCAGGTGATGTTACTGACTCACTTCTAGTGGGAACAAAGGCAGAAGCTATAAAGTAATTTTCCATTCATTGTTAATGGATTTGCACAGATGCTCATTCTCTACCTCCTGGTCAAGGGCAGGTAGTTATAAGGTGCCTGCAAATGGCATATAGTCTGTAGTCACAAAACTGAGAAAAGTCAGTTAACCCTGTGGGAAGAGCCTCTTTGACAGTAGAAATCATACCTTTGACCTGAGGGCATTAGCACTGAGTTTATCAGCCAACAACAGCAATAAAACTGTAGGACGAAGGAAGCTTAGAGTTTTTACTAGGCATTCATTATGTGACTGGAGGTTAATGAGCCTGGTGATTTTTTGTTGTTGTTGTTTTGTTTTATCTTACTGACAAAAGGTTTTATTTGATTGCTTTGAAATACATTTCTGTTCTATCATATCTGGAAAGAGAAAAATGAGGGCTTTGAGGAATTTTGAGTCCTCATTTATTCTTGGCTCATGCTGTGCAACACCTGGCTCTCAGTTCACTGTAGAAATGGAACTTTCCATTCAGAGTGGTTTTCTAGGTCTCTTCAGCACTTTGAAAACCCACTAACTTCTATATTCCACATGGCTTAGTGTTCACTCCTTCACCCCCCAGCCTCCCACCCCCTGCCCAGCATGCACATACATGCTTCTGTGAATTTCTCATCTTTTCTATGTCTTGAGCCTTCTTCCCTTTTCAGATCAATGGTACCCACCTTTGAACTTTCTGACAAATGTGGAAAACTCATGAGTTTGTAGTTATTTATCCTCAACCTCAGAGCTGATGCTAGGAATATAAAAAGAAGGAAAGAGCATCTCTGAAAGTTCAGCTGTATGAAATTTAGAAGTCTTCAATCTTAAACTTACTTCTAGAATATGGAATCATAAATTATCTTCAGTCAAGGTAAGTATTGTTAACTCTCTCATTTTTCAAGTGTTACAGAAAAATCTGGTTTTGAAAGTTTGAGCAGTTAACTCTTGCTTTTCAAAAACCCATTTGGAATAGTATACTAAGGAAAGTTCTATAGCTTAAAAGGAATGAATGATACACAGCTTTGTGAGGACAAGCAAATCAGTTATTTGCCAGACCCCAAAACCAAACCCACTGCCTTCGAGTCAATTCTGACTCATAGCAACCCTATATAGGACAGAGTAGAACTGCTTCATAGAGTTTCTAAGGAGTGCCTCGTGGATTTGAACTGGCAGCCTTTTGGTTAGCAGCCATAGCTTTTAACCACTACGCCGCTACGGTTTCGTATTTGCCAGAAGGGAGTCTATATTTCTTAAGTCTAGTGGAGATTTGAAACCCTGGTGGCGTAGTGGTTTAAGTGCTACCTCTGCTAACCAAAAGGTTGGTGGTTCAACCCGCCAGGCGCTCCTTGGAAATTCTAGGGGGCAGTTGTACTCTGATCTCTAGGGTCACCATAAGGTGTACCTGACTCAACGGCAAGGGGTTTTAGTGGGGATTTGACGTTTAAATGTTCTTCACTTATGGCTTTTAGAGCTATGAGGGACTCTTGTTGTTTCAAATGCCTGAATTCTGCATTGAGAGTATCACATCGTTTTGGAGTAGCATGCAGTTTCAGTCTTAAGAGGGGAAAAGAGATTATACCTAAGGCAGGATTTCTATAAATAGAGAAGAGAGGTTATTTAGTTTCTTCATTTTTATTATGGTGTGAAATCTAGCTGTCTACGGTCAGCCTTTTTGAAGTACTGAGAGTAATTTGAGGTTAGATTTATATTTTTGTGCCATATAGATATAAACTTAGCCCTTATTACAATTTGATTTTATGAAGTATTTTTCCAGTTTGCAGAAGGGAGCTTTTTTTTTTTTTGCTAATTATTAGTAAATCTTCAACAAAGACAAACCCTTAGCAATTACATGAGCTAGGCTCTGGTTTATAGTTTAAATGATTGAATTAAAGAAAAAAGAATAGATATAGAAAGAAAAATAACAACTTGATGCATTTTGTATTGTGAAAGCAAATCACCTGTTTGCCTTAATAAGGGCCCTCTTCTTTGAGACTAGTTATGAGATTCTGTCTTTGCTCCTAGAGTAGAATAAAAGACTCAGTGAAATTTCAACAAGTTGTCATTTGCTCACTGACATTAATGAAAGTAGGAGGTTTTAGTTCAAAGAAATTATTAACACCGACAATGGAAAGAAAAGCAAATTCTAATTAATATACTAGTCACCCTCTCTACCACTCATATTAGCCTGAGCTGAATTTTTATCTGTGCTTCATTTATCAGACTGGTTTGAATGTTTTACCACAAAGCTATCAAAAACGTTCTTTTGAAAATCACTGTTCCTTGAATGCGTGAATCTATTGTCCTTATCTAGATGGAACATTCTCAAAAAGTTGACAGAATCAAGATGGGAGCACTAAACTGAATCTTCCCTTCCCTCATTTAAGTAGAATTAAACCTTGCACCAGCAACTATCAGGGTAGGGACACCAACACATGGGATTTTTTGTTTTTTTAAGTTATAGCACATATCAAGAGATACAGACTGTGATCTGCAATCTTAGTGCGATCAGGGGTATTGAAAGAGCGCTGGGCTGTGAGTAAGGAGACTTCCATTCTAAGCTAGGCTCTGCTGCTGACTAGCTAGCTCTGTGATATCTCGTAGTTCCTTTTTTTATCTCAGTTTCCTGACTCTGTTTTCAGAGAGTTGGTTGTTCTGTATCACTGCTTAGGTCACTTACAGTTGTAAAAACTCATAAGTCTTTAAATTGCTGTTTAAGAAAGGGATCTACCCTTTCAGTTTGTTCACACTGCCTTTGTCTAATCTCATTACAAAACAAGCAGGCAAGGCAGGCAGGCAGGCAGGCGGGCAGGTGGGAGGGCAGGCGAACAACTTTGCTATTGATTGTAACTCATAGTGACCCTATTAAGACAGAGTAGAACTGTCTCCATAGGGTTTCCAAAGAGCAGCTGGTGGATTTGAACTGATTTTCTTTTAGCTAACAGCCAAAGGTTTAACTTCTGTGCCACCAGGGCTCCCTAAGTGTAGAGGTGATGGGGCATATGGAAAACAGTTCTCTCTTTTAGAAAACAGTTCTCTCTTTTAGAAAACAGTCCTAGACCAGGAAATTTTTGATAATGTCAATAATTTCTAAGGATAAAGAACTCTTCTGCATCCCTTTGCCAGGGAGATACACCCCTGCTATACCCACACACAAGCATCCAAGTGTATTCTATAGACTATTGGGCAAATGTTTGAAATTATTCTAACTGACCTAGAAACCATATTACCTATTTCTTGCCTTCTCTAGTTTCTGAGATAAGAATGTCTGGCTTATCTGCTTCCTTTCTTTGAATCTGCAACTATTGCTCAGATAAACACAGATAGTATTAGTATGGGGGCTAGCATTAAATGATCAGGGAAGAGAGGCTTGAGAATCTGTATCTGTCCCACTCATCCACCATCATCATCAACAGAAAGCTCTAGAAACATAAAAGGCACAAGCACTACAGTCTTGTGTACCCCCTAGCATGCATATATAATATACAATAGTCTATCAGATTATTTGTTTTCATGTGAGTCCTAGCTGTAAGTCACAAGTCATTTTGATAAAAATAATATGTGCGAATAAGCTGTATAAAATACTCACCAAGCTACACTAAGCTGTCCCTGGAAGTGACAACTTGCTGTCATGAATGATGAAATAGCCTTTGTGTAAAAGGCAATTGTGTTGATTGTAGAAAAAGCAATGAGCCTTCCTAGGTTTCTTCTCTGGTGTTTTATTTTATTTTTCTTTAAACAGGGAAGCTTGCCATACAATGATGTTTTGCCATATATTTCAATTTTCATTTACAGATGTCTTTGTCGTAGGGGGAAAAACATTTTAATCAGTTTCTACATGAAGGTCAGATAATGCTGTGAACAAAAGTAATTCCTTTATGATAATATCTAAACAGAAGCATTGCTGTACTTAAATTATGAAGTGTGTTTCCCTTATCTGCAATACAATTATATGTATGACTTTATAGAATCTGGGCATATATCTTATTTATGCTGCTGGTAAACTCAAGAAATTCTCTTTCCTTCAAGGCCTGAAGTTCTGATACTGGTTAAGAGTAAGACCAGATGGTGGTGTGTCCTGCAGTATAAATTATTTTTAAAGGTGATGTGGGAATTATTTCAGGTATTTGGGGTTTCATTTGGTAAACAAAAACAGCATTGACATCTAATCTTTTGTGGGTTAGAATATGCCATATTATTTCTTAAAATGCTCTAGTTGGTGTGTGTGTACATCTGCACATGTGTACATACGTAAGTGTGAAAATTATTTTAGGTGATTCAGTAAGACAAAATTATTCATAATAAAAAAGGACATACATTAATAGGTACTCACAAACATGCACATCCTGAGTGGCTGCACACGTCATTCTATTCCCAGCTTCCTCCTACATAAGTCTTATCACTTGCCTGTGAAGGAAAATATGAGATTAACCACTTTCATGTGATGAAGAACTGATTGTAGTCATAAATTGAGACTAATGACTGAATACTTTCAGGAGCATGATATAAGCTATGTAATGTACAGTGGTATTTCCACTGTATACATATATGTATACGACTCTTCTCATTCCTCAGTGGCATTTCTTGTCCAATATTTTAAGAAATTCCACCTATACAGGCTGTTTAATAAAGCTCAAGAGTTAAAAGTTGCCCAGAATGTCACCAAAATTGTGACACTTTGAAAAATTTAACCCATCAGACTTTTATTCCATCCTATTCTTACATGAATTGCATTGGGAAAATGTGCTGCATAAGACCTCTTTGATGTATTGGAAAGCAAAGACGTCACTTTGAAGGCTAAAGTGCTCCTGACCCAAGCCAGGTTATTTTCAATATTATATGTATGTGAAAGCTGGACAATGAATAAAGAAGACAGAACTAATGCCTTTGAACTGCATTGGAGAAGAATATTGAATGTACCCTGGGATGCTGGAAGAACAAACTGATTTGTTCTCGAAGAAGTACAACCAGAGTGCTCCTTGGAAGCAAAGACGGCAAGACTACATCTTACGTACTTTGGACATGTTGTCAGGAGGGATTAGTCCCTGGAGAAGGACATCATATTTCGTAGAGTAGAGGGTCAGTGACAAAGAGAAGGACCCTCAAAATATGGATTGATACAGCACCTGCAACAATGGGCTTAAGCATAAAAACAATTGTGGGCATGGCACAGGACCACACAGGAGCAGGTAGTGTTGGGACCATCTCGACATCACCTAACAACAACAATAACAATGACAATTCTTACACTATACCCACAAGACATTTCCCCAGACTCTAGAATTCTTCTGAATGTCTTTCTGAGATCATATATGGTTCTAAAGATAAGAAATATTGCCACTTTCATTTTGGAAAGCTTCCTTCTGAAGCACTGTAAGTACATGTTTCACTAGTAGGAAAAACAACACTTAATCATTCATGAACATTTCTAGGGTTATGTTGAAGGGAAAAATATTTGAAATGTTCTATAGCCACTGAAATGTACTGTGACAATCAGGCAAATTCCATCTTCTGTGATATCTAAAAATGACCCAGAGACTTATTATAATAATTTTAGATGGGGTTTGTGAACCACATTGGTCAGAAGAAAGGACTCTATTAATGTGGGCAAAAATATTAACTGCCCTTAATGTCTAGTTGAAATCCCTAAAATGCAGAATTGCTGTCTTTCAACATCTGTAGGGTTGGCAACATTGAGGAACTGTAATGGTGACTATGTATAGCTTTATAATATTATATCACCAGATCCCTGAATTACTCCATCTTAGAGCTTTCCAGTCTCTTTTGAAAAAGTAACAATTTAAAAATAAATTAACGGCATTCAGGCATCCGATTTAAACCATATGTTGGGGAAGGATTCAGTACTAAGAAGAGCACTGAGCTTTGACTCAGAAAACCTAGATCTCAGTAGAATAAGCTTGAGAAAAATCACTTAAAATTTTGGATCTCAGTTTTTTTTTCTTGTCTGTAAAATGAAGAACCAAAACTATGTGAAGTATTATAATAGCCTCCTAGTTGTTCTATCTGCCTCTGGGCTCTGTTCCACCTTCCATTTTGCTTCCCTGTTGCCCAAACCAAACCAAACATACACACAAATATAACCAAATGGCATTCCAAGTTCTTCACTATTTAGCTCTTTCTCCTCCAGCTTCATTTCCCTGTACTCTTCAACTTCTGTTTCATATTCTGGCTGTACCAAATGATTTGACGTTTTCTGAGTGTAAACCAAATACCAGACTCACTGTAGTCAAGTTGATTCCAACTCATAGAGATGCCACAGGATTTACAAGGCTGTAAATCTCTGTGGAAGCAGACTGCCACAACTTTCTCCTTTGGAGCTGCTGGTGGTTTTGAACTGCTGTCCTTTTGGTAGTAGTCAATTGCTTTAACCACTGCACCACCTGGGCTTCTGAATATAGCATGCTGTTTTTCCCTTCCGTGTGTGTGCACATTCATGAAGGACCTGTCAGCAGAGTCTCCCAGTCCAGTATGTCCAATACATTTCCACTAGTTTTTCACATCCCAGCTCAGATGGGTGCTCCCTGGTACAGCGTTTTCTGTTTATCATTGATCTTACTCCTTCCATTGACCTCAGCCCTTCTTCTGGATTACCTCTATGCTTTGTTCCTATTTCTGTTATTGTACTTATCTCGATGCCTTGTAATTTATTTCTCATCTGTCTCCTGTATCAAGTCCTTTATGACAGAGCTCGTGCCTACATTCTTGTCTGTATTTATTCCACAAATACTTAGAATAGTTATTTTGTGCCAAGCACTATTCTAGGTCTGGAAGGATAACACAGTGACCACAATAGACAGAAATACACAGGCATATGGAGCTTCATCTCTTATTCATTTTTGTATCCCTAGCACCTAGCATAGAGACTAGCACCTAGTAGGCAAGCAAGAACTATTTGTTAGCTAGAAGTAAAAAACCAGAACCCTAACTTAATTTGAAATTCCTGTACTTCCTCCCCCTTGGTGCTCACAATATGCACATTACGTTCTGCTTGTACATAATATTAGTACTTAGTTCTAGTATCTACACAGTGTTTAGTTACTTGCCTAAGTTTTTATCCTTTGTTTGTATCAGTGGTGTCTATCAAACAGTACTGTCTATCTAGCCTCTTCCAAGAGTGCTCTGATGTCTAGGTTGCCTTGTTTAGATCTAGCACACTGAGAAAGGTACTTGTTCGTCTAATCACTCACTTAATTATTCAGTCAATATTTATTTAATGCTTCCTAATACTGGACACAGTATAAAATGTCAAACAAAACAGACATAATCCTGCCTTTCTGGAGGCAGCATTCTATTATCAAAGCCAAGTGCTGAAGACAATTAATAAACAAGTAAATACAGTCTTATAATAAATAGGGGACTGTGATAAAGAATTATGGGCTGAGTGAACAATTTAAGTGCAGTGGTCAAAGAAGACCTCTCTGAAGAGGTGACATTGAAACTGAAAGGATGAGAAGTAGCCAACCATATGAAGAATTGGAGGACAGAGTGCTAAGGGAACAAGGGAAAGCTTGTGCCAAGTTACTGAGGTGGCCAAAAGCTCAGTGAACCGGTTATAGAGAAAAGATCAGTGTAGTGGAGATTAGAAGAAGAGAAGGTGATGAGATTAGATAAGCAGCAGATGGCAAGAAAGTACAGGCTCTTGTGTGCCATGTTGAGACACTTTGAATGTATCCTGAGGGCAACAAGGAGCTATTGAAGGGTTTTAAGATGGAGAACGATATAATCAGATTCTTACTTTGAAAATCTTACCCTGGAGTCTGTGTAGGTAATGGAGTAGATGTAAAGGAGGATGTGGGGACAGAAGTTGGGGGCTACTACAATTTCCAGGAGAGAGATGGTAGTGACCTGGACTAGCATCATTCCAGGGGAGATGAAGGGGATATCAGGTTTTGGAGATACTTTGGAAGGCATTGATTGGACTTGCAGGTGAATTTGATGTAGGGGTAGGAAGGGGATCAAGTCAAAAATGATACCTAGTCTCTGACTTGAGTTACAGGGTGGCTGGAAGTGGGTGTGTTGAGACAATAGTGACGGGGGGAGTAGGAAACAAATTGGCTAGATGGGAAATGAATTTTAAAGATGGTGCTCTTGGTGGTGGTGGTGGTAGATTCACCATAGCTGGAAGAAAGATAAAAAGGAAAAGATAACAACTGTCACTGACTTTGTTCAGCTTGTTAGAGAAAGTCCAACATATTTCATATATTCAGCTTTGCAAGTCATGCTGATACTGATCTAAGAAAATGTAAATCTACCTGTCACTCATTCTTTCCCAAAGTGACCAGGATTACATTTGCTCTGAATGCACGGTTAAGAGTTAAAAGATCTCTGACAGTTTGGGAAATTATGAGAATGCTTCAAGAGCAGAGAGATTCTCAAAGAATAACAACTTTTCATTCTTCATCAGACTGCGCAAATAGTATAGTATATATCTTTCTCAAGTTTAGGTAGTATCCCCCTCTTTCTGTCTATTAAAGTAATGTCCAAAGACTTGCTTCATAAAAATCATCTGGGAATGCTGATTCAAAATGAAGTTCCTTGGGGAGCCAGCTGAATCAGAATCTCGGGGCGTTGTTGCTGTTAGGTGCCTTCAAATAGATTCCAACTCATACTGACCTCATGCACAATAGAGCAAAACACCTCTAGGTCTTATGCCATTCTCACAATTGTTGCTGTGCTTATTTCCACTGTTGAAGCTACTGTGTCAGTCCATCTTACTGAGGGTCTTCCTTGTTTATGCTGATCACCTGCTTTACCAAGCAAAATGTTCTTCTCCAGGGACTGATCTTCCTGACAACATGTCCAAAGTATGTGAGACATAGTCTTGCCATCCTTGCTTCCAAGGAGCATTTTGTTGTATTTCTTTCAGGACAGGCTTGTTTATTCTTTTGACAGTCTAGGGTATATTCAGTATTTTTTGCCAACACTACAATCAAAGGTGACAACTCTTTTTTGGTCTTCTTTATACATTCCACCTTTTGTATGCATAGGAGGTGACTGAAAACACCAAGGCTTAGGTCAGGTGTATCTTTGTTCTCAAGGTGATAGCTTTTTTTTTTTTTTAGTTAGATGAAAGTTTACCAAACAAACTAGTTTGTTATTAAATGGTATATGTTGTTTTATGATGTTGGTTAACAACCCTGCAACATATCAACACTCTTCCTTCTCAAACTTGGGTGCCCCATTACAAGCTTTCTTATCTCTGCCTGCCTTCTAGTCTTTGCCTTTGGGCTGTTGTAGCCCTTTAGTCTTATTTTGTGTTGTGGGCCTGCCCAATCTTTGGATGAAGGGTAAACTGCAGAAGCGATTTTATTACTGAACTGAAAGGGTGCCTGAGGGCCATACTCTCAGGGTTTCTCCAGTCTCTGCCAGGCCAGCAAGTCTGGTGTTTCTTTGTGAATTATAGTTTTGTTCAACATTTTTCTCCTGTGCTGTCCAGGACTCTCTGTTGTGATCCCCGTTAGAGCAGTCAGTGCTGGTAGCTGGGCATAATCTAGTTGTACTGGATTCAGTCTTGTGGAGGCCATTGTAGATGTGGTCCATTAGTCATTTGGACTAATCTTTCCCTTGCATCTTTAGTTTTCTTCCTTCTCCCTTGCTTCTGAAGGGGTGACACCAGTGGAGTATCCTACATGGCCGCTCACAGACTTTCAAGGCCCTGGGCACTACTCACCAAAATAGAATGTCGAACATTTTCTTTATAAACTATGCTATGCCAGTTGAGCTAGATGTTTCTTGAGACTATGGTCCCCCGGCCCTCGGCCCAGCAAGTTACTCTCTCAGAGAGTTTAGATGTATCTATGGAGGTGGAGTCAAGATGGTGGACTAAACACACGTGTCCCTAAATCTCTCTGGAACCAACACCTGAATTACTAATTAAGCCGAGCTTTCTGGACACCCAGTGAGCCCTAAGACATGGCATAGGGTTGTAAATTTGGACTTCATGCCACTGAATGGAAAACTTCCTCTCTTTTGCTGACCCCCACACTTGGTAAGTGCTGGCTTTCATGGACCAAAGGTAACTCACCATTTTTAACTTTTTTTCCCTCTGTCTTAGCCAGTAGGCAGAGCTGGGACTTGACTAGCAGCTAATCTCAGATGCACTGCTGGTGGGATCGGCAGAGATTGCTATATTTTGAGAGCCCGGCTTTGGATTCTGTGCATCTTGGCATCTTTGGGCTCTCTTTCCACCCCTGCCATTGAGTAGCCAGTACCAAGGCAGGCGGGGAGCTTGTGCGGGACACCATCTTGTTCCACCAGGAGGCGGAAATATCCACATAGAGGCCTCAGCTAGACTTAATTCCTAGGCTGGGAGGCAGCACCTGCCTGAACAAGAACACTTTTCTGGCAGAAAAGCAGTATTCTACACAATGTCACTGGGGCCCAACAACAGAGGCCAACAGGGCAGTAGCCTGTCTGTATTTTGAACTAGTTTATAACATCTGGGGTTGGATATAGAGGTGCTTACTTTGCCACCTGGGAAGAGGGATCTATATACCTGAAAATCTGACAGACTTTGGAAATTGTCAGATACCTTCATTTTAAGATGGCCTAGCAAAACAACTGTGGCCCATTCTCACAGCATCTCTCCCAGCCTCTACTGACTCACATGATGCCCCCAAAGCAACAAACTCTCGATAAAAGTTCAATGAAGAAATCACCCATGACTTCAGTAGGCCCCCCAAAGAAACAACCAAAGAACTTCCCAGAAGAATAAACCTTTCTGAAACTATCGGAAGGTGAATACAGAAGGATTACATATAGAGCCCTCCTAGACCTTATGCAAAATGCGTCAAAGCAAAATGAAAAATTAAGCAAGCTGCTCGATCTGATGGAACATCATTACTCTGAAATCCAACAGATCAAGAACAAAATCAAAGACATAGAAACTTCAATTCAAGCCAAGAAAACAGAATGGAACAAATGGAAAAGAGACTTTCTGACTTGGAAGACAGAGCTACTGATTCCAGCATATATGAGGAGAAATCAGAAAAAAGAAACAATAAAAATGAAGAAGCATTAAGAAGCACATTTGACTCTATTAAGAGGAACAATCTGCAATTAATTGGAGATGTGTCTATGGAACTTCCATGATCTTCCCTTGCACAAGTTGTGCTGGCTACCCCAGTATTGTGTACCGTCTTATCCTGTACAGCTTAAGAGATCTTTGGTTTTTAATACTTAAAGAGATATTTTGCAGCTGATTTGCCTAATGCAATTTGTCTTTTGATTTTTTGACTGCTGTTTCCATGGGTGTTGATTATGGATCCAAATAAAGTGAACTTTGGAGAACCTCGATTTTTTTCTCCATTTATTATGATGTTGATTATTGGTCCAGTTGTGAGGATTTTTGTTTTCTTGAGGTTAAGGTATAATCCTTACTGAAGGCTGTAGTCTTTGATTTTCATCAGTGTTTGAAATCTTCGCTTTCAGCAAGCAGGGTTGTGTCATCTGCATAATGCAAGTTGTTAATGAGTCTACCTGCCATCCTAATGCCATGTGTTTCTTCACATAGTCCATCTTCTTGGATTACTTGCTTATTATATGGATTAAAAGGGTATTTTGACAGGATACAACCCTGATTCACACCTTTCCTGACTTTAAACCATGCAGTGTCCACTTGTTCTGTTTTCACGACTGCCTCTTGATCTGTATACAGATTTCTCATGAGCAAAGTTAAGTGTTCTGGAATTCCCATTCTCTGTAATGTTATCCATAATTTGTTATGATCCACACAGTTCAATACCATAGCATAGTCAATAAAACACAGGTAAATATCTTTCTGATATTCTCTGATTTCAGCCATGTTCTGTTTGATATCAGCAATGATATTCCTGGTTCCATGTCTTGTTATGAATCTAGCTTGAGTTTCTGGGAGTTCCCTATTAATAAACTTCTGCAGCTACTTTTCAGTGATCTTCAGCAAAATTTTGCTTGCATAATATTAATAATATCATTTAATAATTTCTACTTTGGGTTAGATCACCTTTCTTAGAAATTGGCATACAAGTAGATGTCTTCCAGTCACTTGGCCAGGTAGCTATGTGGGCCCCAGGAGTCTCAGCTTTGTTACAAGGTAACTTTTGGAAAGCATTTCTTTAGGCAAGGAATTTTTAACCTTTTTGGTGCCCTGGCTCCCTTTGACAGTCTTGTGAAGTCTATGAATTCCTTTTCAAAAAACTCTTTATGCATGCTTAAAATAAAATGCATTGACTCACAAAGGAATTATATTGAAATGAAGTTATCAAATACTTCTAAAAATGAATTTTATATAGTAATTGATTTTTTTTCCTAATACATTACACCGTGAGATCCAGCAGCAAGTCTAAGCTGAAGTACAGAGTGAGTATAAAAAATATTTTGAGACATCTGCCACAATTGTTACGTGAAATGGAAATATATTTGCTTTCTATTAATGCCAGAGCTATGCCAGCCAAGTGCTGTCAAGTTGGATCTGACTCATGGTGACCCTAGGGGCCAGAATAGAACTAACCCCCAGAGTATGTAAGAAGCACCTGGTTATAGATTCAGCTACTATTACTATGGCTTGTTGCTAAATTTCAGTTAGAAATTAGTGAAAATAACAGTGTAGTGCTTTTCCCATTCATGTTCATGGCTCCGAGGCTTAGAATCCTTGCCTTGAAGGTTGGGACCAAGTAGTAAGGGTCTAGTGAAGACAGGAGCTGACATCAAGATCCTAGTCAGAGGAGCAAAATGCAGGGATACAGATGGGGGCCTTTGGTAGAATTAATTTAAATAATTCAAGCAGATGTCAGGGGCCATAAAAATCATCCCTTTAATATTGACATTTACTTGACTGATAGTCTGAGTAGGTTGTTCTGTATACCCTTATTGTTGTCCTCTACCCCCTACCCCCGGGTTCTTTCAAAGGGCAGTTATCAAGAATAGTTTAGATCTTTACGGATTTTGTATCTTTGAAAAAGTTCCTGGGTGGTAGAAATCGTTAATATTCTCTGCTGCTACCTTAAAGCTGGGCAATTAGAATCCATCCAGAGATACCTTGGAAGTAAGGCCTGGTGATCTTCTGAAAAATTAACTATTGAATATCCTGTGGACCTCGTTTTACTCTGACACGTGTAGTCACCGTGAGTCGAGGTTGACTTGATGACAAGTGGTGGGGTCGTGGTGCCTCTGAAAGAAGAGCACTTTCCCGGATGAAGAGAGGTGTGTAGGATGAAGTGGGTACCAGTATGTGCAAGAATGACAGAGTCAGAAAATAGGCTTATGTTTAAGTACAGTAAGAAGTTCAAAGTGGCTGAGGTAAGTAGGAGAGGCAGATGATGCTGGAGAGATGGGTTGACCTAAGTCCAATGAGGGCCTTTTTTGTCCACACTTAAGAGCTTATATTTCATGCAAAAGCTAGCAGGAAGCTGGAGGAGGCCATTCTGTTAAAAAGACTCATGGCAAAGTTTATTTTTATGAAAATACATCCACTGGCAGAGTGAGGGATAGATTGGAGGAAGCCAGAACACATCTTAGGCTTTGGTAACAACTGAATTGAGGTCAGTATGTTTTTTTTTTTTTAAGTAAAGCAATGATCATGAGGCCAGAGAAGAAGGAACAGATAGGAGTATGTTTGATCACTGATTTAGCTATGTGCTCTGAAGAAGGGGAGTTTGGGGTGATTCTGAAGTTTCTAGCCTGGGAGATCAGGTGAATGAAAATATATATCACCTAACTGAGGTATCAAAAATGCACAACAGAGCAGGTTTTGTAGTGTGAGTTTTAAGTGCCTATTGCACATCAAAGGAGGGAGGCATGGAATTAGCATTTTTACTGTGATTTGTAATAATCCTGTAAAGTAGATAGGTGATGTGAAACATATTATTTTTGTCCAGAAATTTACACACTGTCTTCATGGAAATTATGGGACAATAGGTTTCAGAAACATGTAAGATTAGATATTATCCTTTTAGTTGACTTTTGATGAAATGTCTAACAATGGCTGTCCTCTAAAGAGGACTTCAAATACTTCAAGTACTTGTGGAAATAGATTCTGAAGACATAGAATCTCAGTAGACTTGTCTTCCTTGTAATGGATACATCAGAGTTTAGATATGTTTTGTGTTCCTCACCTGCCTTTCTACCATAACTGCTGGAAGATAAGACTACAAGCAGCCTGAAAGCAAGAATCAGCAGAAGTGTTTGTGCTGTCAGTTTTACCACCAGCACTGTGGCATGTAAACTGCCCTTAGCAGCTGGTAGGGATGTAAAGGGAACTGATTAATTGCAGCCATCTCCATGTTCATCACTTAATCAGGTTATGAGAGTTGGATCAAAGGGAAAGTTTGATTGTGAAAATGGGCTGTTGAAATGCAAGATTGACTTTTAATTATGAAGGAAATGATGCTTACATTTTGTGTTTCTTTCCCCTCTGCCTGCCTATTCTGAAGTTTCCGATCTATTATCTTTGTTTTTAGTCTAGTAGCTTCGGGGCTAGCAACTTCACTGCTGCATCTTTCCTAGACTTTCTCCCTCTGGTAGGCCTTTTTTCTTTAGACTTTTCTTCCCCAGTAAAATTCCTTGATCCTATATTTGATAAACCATTCTATATGAATGTTTGTATCTATCATTACTTGTAGTTTAAAATGTAGAATCACTTTCAAGGAGCCTGGTGGGGCACTGGGTAAAAGCTTGGCTGCTAACCAAGATGTCAGCCGTTTGAATCCATCAGCTGTTTCTTAGAAACACTGTGGGGCAGTTCTACTTGGTCCTACAGGGTCCCATGAGTTGGAATCAACCCAGTCGCTGCAGCTTTCATTTTTGATCACTTCCAAGTAACAATTGTACTCAAAGAAGAGCTCTGGGACAATGTTGTATCCCCAAACAGTGGCTCTAATGGTAGGGACTATAGGTCCCAGGCCAGTTGGAGTCCTTTCTGTTAACTCTGAAATAATATTGATAGTATACACATGTCAAAACATTTAGCAGATAACAAAGTGGATTTATAAAGGCTGAAGGACTAAATGAGTAAAAGCAGATCAGGTGGAATTCATTTGGTAAAGCTTGAATGAAGGAGGGCAGATGAGTTTTTTTTTTTTTTTTTTTTTTTAACATGGTGCTAGTAATGAGGTAGCATGAGACAGAGAAAGAAAATGTACATTTTAGTTAAAATGCCTTTAAGGGCAGAGGCCTTTATGTTATAGGGCCTGGAAGAATGATTTATACATGGTGTTGTTATTAGGTGCCATCAAGTCATTTCCAACTGATGGTGACCCTGTGTACGACAGAATGAAACATTACCCAGTCCTGTGCCATCCTCACAGTTGTTATTATGCTTGAGCACATTGTTGCAGCCCCTGTGTCCATCCATGTATATGTGGTATGTAGCAACTGGTCGTTTAAATGAATGGAAAAAATCCACGCAGGTGAACTGTTGATTTAAAAAAACAAAACAAAATAAAACAAAACTTTTATGTTTATTATTTACCTTTAAGAGTTCTTTAAGTGCAGATAGAATTAAAAAAATTAAAAAGAAGAAGGCTTTTCATGGACTTAGCATCTACAGATCATTTAAAAGCATTAGTTGAGATGCCCAGTGAATGGAGTGAAAATAAAAACTCAGTTTGTCCTCAGTGAACTCCAGGTTGAAAAAAGCTGTATAGCTCATAACAAGTAGTGCTGATGAGGGTGTTTTTAAGTTGTCCATCTCTGTGTGTGATGTGAGATTTTTGTGCATGTTTTGTTTGGCTTTTTAAACTGATGACAGGTCATAGATGCATGGTAATAGAAGTGCCATGATAAGAACTCCATTAGAATGGGACCTGGAAGGAAAACTGATGTTAAAAAATCAGTAGTAAGAGCCAAGCCAAGTAGTAAGAGAGGCAATTGAAAAAAACACCCTTTTGGTGATATGCAGCACAGTTTGTTGGGAGCAAAGGGAGGGACAAGATGATGGAAATCCTCATTAAAATTAAAAGCCATAGAAAAGTGGAGAATAGCATCAAAGGCAGTGCAACATAAATCATCTTTCAGGACTAACTAAAAGACTAAATAATTACTGTTGCCAGTTTATGCTTTATGTAGAAAACAATAATTTATTTCCTAGAGATTTTTTTGACACAAAATCTAACAATGGAAAGAAGCCATTGAGTCTGAGCATTGTTTTAATGAAAATCTCATACATACAGAAATGGTACAGAACTAGAAGCTTCAGAACTCTCCAGAGTATTAGTAAATGAAGTTTTACGCTGTGAAAATAGAAAGATGAATTCACATTCGGTGTACATATTCAAAAATAAGAAGGATAATAAAATTCTATTTTATTACACAATTTCAGTTAACTTAGACTTTTGAATGTGATATGCAAGCCATGAGTGGCTACTTCTATTACTACCCTTGAAAGATTATTGAAGACTTAATGGTGTCTAAGTATTACCAATAAGAATGTATTTATTGACAACTTGCTGTCTACGTAATACTGTGTTAGCTACTATGGGAAAGGAGATAAAATAAAGCCAAAATAAAAAAAAAAAAAGACTGATGATGAAGAAATGTATTTACAACTATCCCTACAGTTACCATTGAAGGTGCTGGGCAGGGTACAATAGAAATGTTTAAGTGAGGAATCTTGCCAGCCTGCACATCAGAAGAAGCACTCTGGAGGAACCAGGTATTGAAACGAAAGTTAAAAGATGAGAAATATTACCTAGGCAAAGTGCTAGCATTCTAGGCAGAAGGGAAGGCATGTATGTAGTCCTGGAGTGGAGGGAACATGGTGTGTTTAAGGAACTTTACAAAATCCAGTGCAGTTGAAGCATATGAAATGATGGGGAGCTTGGCTAGAGGTTAGATGGAGAGTGAGGTAGGAGCCAGATTATGAAGGGCCTTGTATAACTGTGTTAAAGATTTTAGCTTTTATTCTAAAGATCTAAAGACAATGGGAAGCCATGAAAGGTTTCTAGGAACAGAAAATGAATGGTAAGAAGTGCATTAAAAACAGATGATATATTCTTGAGTGAGGTCACCTTCAAAGATAGTAATAGGTTTAATGGTTATTTTTCATTGGTTTAGTGTCCATGCTTGGCAATTTAACTTAGCTTACCAGACTTTGAAACAATGGTAGTATAATGGTTAAGTGCTATGGCTGCTAACCAAAAGTTCAGCAATTCAAATCCACCAGACGCTCCTTGAACTCTATAGGGTAGTTCTACTTTGTCCTCTTGGGTCACTATGAATTAGAATCGACTCAATGGCAACAGATTTGGTTTGGCTTGGGGTTTACCAGACTTCGACATGAAGTAGTCTGTTTGTATTGCATAAACAACCTTTGAAACAAGTTGTTGACTGGTTCCGTTTTAATAAGCAAATATAAATTAGGAGATAATGGTGGCCATTTGGAGTAGGTATCCGACTCGATGGCCCTTGGCTTGGCTGGCATTAGACAGTCAAGAGAGATTGATAATTTGTTTTAGTTTCCAATAAAAGAAGAAATAAGAGAAGGAAGAGAAGAGAGATAAAAGGAAGAGGTATATATACCTATAGCAAGACCCTGGTAGAGTAGTGGTTAAGTGCTACATCTGCTAACCAGAAGGTGGGCAGTTCAGATCCACCAGGTGCTCCTTGGAAACTCTATGGGGCAATTTTTCTCTGAACTATAGGATTGCTATGAGTTAGAAATGACTTGACAGCAGTGGGTTTGGTTTTGTTTTTTAGTAGCAAGATAGATTATAACAGTACTCGGGAGACTTGCTATATGGTATCAGTGGAGGAAGTGGGATTCAGGAGATTTGGATTCAGTTATAATATTTTTCATTCAACTTTACAATTTAACTTGATTAAAGGAAACTCCAGTGATATAGTAGTTAAGTGCTGTGGCTGCTAACCAAAGGTCAGCAGTTTGAATCCAGCAGCACTCCTTGGAAATTCTATGGGACACTCTGTCTTACAGGGTTGCTATCAATTGGAATCAACTCGATGGCAATGGGTTTGATTTTGGTTTAGAGTATCACTTAAATTACTCATGCCTTAGTTTATCTGTTGTAAAGACATTCAGGACTAGAACCAACCATTATGCAGATTCGATTAATGAAATCATGTCATTCAGGGTATCTTGAGCTCCAGCCAGAGAGAGGTATCTCACGTGAGACGTCTTGATTACAATTGTCATCCTCTGCTTATTTTTCAGTCCTTTAGAAAAGAAACACATTTTGAAGAAATTCTTTTAACAGAACCTTGGCAATGTAAGCAGGTTGTCTTGTAATATTCACACTTTTCTAATTACAGGGTTGAGTATGCATCTTTGAGGGGTCTCTAAAGACAGGTGTATTGGCTTTCTTCTTTAGCCTGGTGTTCGTATAATATTTTTACAGAATGGCAGAGGGTACTGTGAATAAACCCTGATTTAAGGTGTGAACAAGAAGAAAGATGTTTGTTCTGGTTTTGGCTCATATTCTGTGGCAGCTGTCCAGAATGTGATTGTAAGATACTGTCATATAGCAAACTCTGTCAACTTTTCCTGTCTCTTCCCTGAGGTATAATATAAATACCACTTTATCCATTTAGTGTCACTAAAATGTTGTTTACATATATAGAGATGGTGCTAAGTTACCAGCAGTTGATGGTTACGCTGACTTGTAGATGGGTTTCACCTGAACTTTTCAGTCATCTTACTTCTTGAGGACCAGTGGCATAGCTTTGAGCACAATGATAAAAGTGAGGCTTTGGGTCCATGACTGTGCCACTGAACAACTTTCACTTGTATGGGATTTAACTGCACATCTGGCCTCAATGCTGTGCTCAATTTAGCTGAGTGAAGTTGCTTGAGGGTACCAACATATATTAAAGGGGAGAGCTCACTCAAAATGTGCCTTTGTTTATTTAGCCAATGGACAAAAGACACAGCCAAAGAGTATGCAAATATTGCCTGTTGAAATGAGAACATCAAGTTTTATGACCTAAGGCTTGGCTTATGTATCACTTATGGAAATAAGATCTTGAAATTTTGTATTCAGTTTCCACCCAGTGTGTAATACTGATCATCAAATTGTTTGTGATAATTTTCTGTTGGATCGAGACTTGAAAACCTTTCTTTCTTTTTTTTTTTTTTTTTAATGTTTCACCTTTTATAGTTTAGAAACTGCCTTTACCTTGTAATCTTTTTATGTAGCTATAGGCTACAATAACCTATTGATGAACTTTTATTCCTATTCAGTAAGGGAGATATGTCATAATCTGCTGAGCAGGTCATATGTTTTTATACTTTTCTAAATTAAACGGAGCAGCAGTAGTTTGAGCTCTGGAATACTTGACCCTGATGGTCTGTAATCCTGGGAGTTTGCCTAGGTTAATTGATAGGAGTCATCCCATTCTGAATATACATCAGTTACAAAAACCAGTCTTCTTCTGGAGTAGGACCCCAGCACACACTGTTAGGTGTGCAGATCAGGGCTGAGAGCAGTACTGTGTTGGAACCAGCTTGCACCAACTAGCAAGATTCAGTTTTTCAGGTTTGTTCTCAAAACGGCATTCAACAACTTAACATTGCTAGATTGCAATCAGCCATGGTGAGAATATTTGTACCATGGAAGTGGACATTTACAGCACACCACTGACTAGGGGCCACTCTCCTAGGCATTGAGGCCTACCCTGGAGGTGACTTGACACACTCCATTCTGGTCCTGGAAGTGAGACTAACGTAGGCTTCCCAGGGTCTTCCAGGGAGCAATGTAGAGGAATAACCCAGGCCAAATCTATACTTTTGAAACTGGACCAGAAAACAGCTAAATGATTTGAAGGATGAAGGGCGAGGATGGAGCTGAATTACCATTCAGTTTATTGCATTCACAGTAATGTTGTCTAACAGACTGATTCCAGGTGCTAGCCATTTACTGTAAATAAGAAATATGGACTCTTTTGTCACTGGGACAATTTACCAGACAAGTACCTTTCTGTCCATTCATGGCAAAGGAATGAGAGGAACAAAAGCAGTCCTCATCTTGAGTATACTCTGTAAGTGGTTCAGCTCCCTGGTGGGTGCTGATGTATTGCATGCGTATCCATCCCAAACGTGCAGATTCTCTTGGCTTAACGATTTTCAAAAACACTGTGTAAAATAGTCAGTGATACTGAAGATGGCAATTTCCATAAACTGTATTTTTTTCCTTTTTATTTTCTTTTGACAAAAAAGGACTTCCTGTGTTTTTTTTTCAGAAGAATGCCTCAGACACCTGGCTTTTACTGCTTTCAGTTTCAGAATGAACATTCATCCTACTTGGCAGTTAATATTTTTGACTTTCAGAACACTTTGTAATACTCTTTGACTTTAAAACTTTTTACTAGTAAAAATATGTATTACATATATGAAAAAAGTATGTGTGTGTATATACACATTCTGTATTACATATACATATACATGTATGCTCATGAATTCATTATGTACATTTGTACATACATAGAAATGTCTGTATGGATTCATGTTAAGCATTTACTAGTTGTTATATCTGGTGATTGTAGAAAGACAGTAAATAAAGGGGGAACAATGCTCGCTGCTATATATGCTTCTATACTGTTTGAATTAGATTGATACTAGCCACAACAATGGACTGAAGCATGCTAAGAGTCATGAAGACAGCACGGCACTAGGCGGTGTCTCCTTCTCTTATACATAGGTCATTGTGAGTCAGAGCCAACCTGACAGCACCTAATGACAATAGTAGCGTACTATTTAAATATGATAATAAGCACTTATTACTTTTGTCTTAAAGGTATATTGGAAAATAGTTTTGTTTTTATACTGCTCGATAAGCTTGAACTTACCTTTCCCTTCAACAACATACTTTGAACTTACCTCTGTCTCATTTCTCCCAACTGCTGCACAGCATTCTGCCATATGGGCGTTTGTCCATCCACACCCGCACCCGCACCCGCACCCGCACCCGCACCCGCACCCGCACCCGCACCCGCACCCGCACCCACATCCATCCATCTACTCACCTACCCACTCATGTGATTGCTGTTTGGTTGTTTATTTAAATTGTTTTTTTCCTAATTATAGAAGCAATGCTTGCCCTTGGCTCCGACAAAACAAAAAATAAACAACAAAAAAGGATGTAGTTAGAGAAACACGCAAAAGAAAAAATACACTCTAGTCTTATTTTACAGAGATTACCACTGTTAACAATTTCCGTTCTAGTGGTTACTCCTGTATTACTAGGTAATATACTGTTTATTGTAACAGTGCTATTGCTATTATTAATACCATTATATTAATAATAATATACTTATTTCCTTCATTGTCTCCTCTTTCTCGTCTTCCTTTTCCTTCCGTTCTCTTCTCTTCCATCTGTGCCAGGCTGAGAAGAAATCCATATTAGGGAATCTAACCTTGCCTTAGTTAATAACTTGTGATATTTGACCAAGTGTAGAAGGTTACATGAAGGAAGGGTGCCTTGAGAAAAATAGAGTGAACAAAAGAAGAAAACTGAGTATAGTCAGGGAAAGATGTACGGGCTTTTCTTGTGCCAGCCCCTTACCTGGGATCCAAGAGGCCTAGGTTCAGGTTTGATGTTTTAACAGAGGCTAAAATTCTCATCCAGAGTTCTGGGGACTCTTAATGACATGATAAAATGGACGGAGAATGACTCTGCAGCCAGACAGACCTGTCTTTGAGTATAAATTTCACCATTTTCTGGCTGTATGATCTTGGAGTAGCTTATTTAATCTCTTAGGGCCTCAGTGTCTTTATCTGTAAACTGGTAATAATATTTTACTCAATAGTATTCTTTTAAGAGTAAGATGATGACAATGAATGCAACAATATTTATTGACTGCTTACTGTCTGCTGTGACTCTAAGTATCCATGGAGTGCCTTAAGTAATAGTACACACATAAGAAAGGCTAACGTCTCATTTACAGATGATAAAAAATAACAACAAATAAATAGATGCAGATGGATAAAGCAACTACTCACCCAAAGCCTACAGCTAATAAGTGGTATAGTCAGGACTCACAGACTGAGGTAACCTGGAACCAGATCCTAAACCCCTAATCACTATGTTACATTGGAGAATACCTTTGTTATATGTTATCAAGTCGATTCTGACTCATACCAACTCTATAAGACAGGACAGAACTGCCCTACAGGACGTCCAGAAAACTCTGGTGGCATAGTGTGTAACTGCTACAGCTGCTAACCAAAAGGCTAACAGGTGGAAACCACATGGTGCTCTTTGGAAACTCTATGGGACAGTTCTACTCTGTCCTAAAGGGTCTCTGTGAGTCAGACTTGACTTGATGGCACCAGGTTTGGCTTTTTTGGTTATAGGGCTTTCAAGGCTCTCTGTAATCTTTGTGGAAGCAAGCAGACTGCCACATCTTTGTCTTGCAGAGTGGCTGGTAGGTTTGAACTACTGACCTTTTGGTTAGCAGCTGAGTGCTTAACCACTGAACTGTCAGGGCTCCTTGTAAAGCACCCAGTATGGTGCATAAGCACACAGTCATGCTAACTGTAGGCTTGTTTCTTTCCTCTTCTTTTTTACTAGATTGACTGATAAATTTTGCTTTCAACCCAAAGAATCCTGTGTGACATTATATCTCATAGCCCCCTTTCTACGTTTTTCGCAGAAGGAAACCATTAAATGCTTTCCTTTAAACTCTGGATTGATCTTCAGCATTATTGTTAAGGCATTAACAATACATTGGATCACAGTAAGTTATTCTATTTACTAAAGATGTGCGCTAGAGCCTATCACGTCCTCCCTGCAGTATTCAAACTCAAGTACATAGGAAACTTGACAACATTCCTAGATATTCATATTCCCTCATAGCTTCCAGAGAAACATGTGAAAATTGAGTCATAAAATAGATCTGTGCCTTCCATAGTACCACAAAACTGACGGACAAGTTCAAGTTCAAGTAACATCCCTGCTATGCATTAAAAATACATCCAGATTTCTACAATGAAACATGATCATGGAAGGAGAAAAACACAGCAAGGCAAAGGATGAGTAGTAAGTCTCAATTCAGAGACTTTATTTTGAAGAAGTCATAAGAAAGAGAGGATATTGACTTGCACAAAGGGCTATTCTCATGTGAGATATCTGTTACCACCTACATATGATTTTGATCAATACTTTTTCCCTATCTTCACCGTTATCACCCTAGTCCCGGCTATTGTCATCTCTCATCTAGACAACTACAATAGCATCCTAACTGGTCTCCCTGCATCTAATCTTTGTCAGCCCCAATCAGAGCAGTAGCCATGATATAGCAACTAGACAGAGTCTGAGAACAAGGTTTGTTTTACTGGGTTCTGGGAGATCAAGGGAAGTACAAAAGTACCACTCTTTGACTACCTTTTCTGTATATTCAAGCTCTTCTTTTATGCTGCTTCAGCACATCTTTTCATCACTGTCTTAATGACTATCATGTCAACGTATTACCTTTGAAAAATAGTGTAAGTTTTTCAGAATGATACCCTAATAGCTATATTTCTCCTTTAATCCATTCTCAGCACAGCAGTAAGAGTAATTTGTTTCAAAACAGTAAGTCAGATAATGCCATTCCTTTGCTTAAAACCTTTACTTCCCGCTGTAATTAGGACAAGATGCAGTCTTTACCAAGGCCTGCGACACCCTGAAGGTCCAGTGCCTAGCGTTCTTCTTTTCACATTCTTTGCTCTAGTTACATTAAACTTCCCTTAGTTTATGAATAATCAGACAATACTGACCCAGTCTTTGCACATCTTATTTTCTACAACTGGAATATTGTCTTCCCTCTTTTGCGTAGTTAAATTCTACGTATCTTTCAAAGCTAAGGCCGTAAGTTACTTTTTCAAATAACTTTTCTTTGACTACCCGACACTAGAGCAAATCTTACAGCTCCTTGTGTATCTCTTTCTCATGGTTATCATGCTAGCAAGCCAGGTGCCTTTATACTTATATAATTACATAATTAACATGTGTTTTTGCAATATAATATTAGCTTCTTGAGAGTGAGTATCATATATGTCTGTGAATTAAACCAAGGATTGCCTGGGTGGTAACTGTCTGATGGAGATGGATTTTTATAACCTTCTGGCATAGTCCTGTACTTGATTAAAAGTCAGATGATCAGACCATTTATTTCTGAGATTGTATAAATACTCCTTTGATAGTTACAAAAGAATAAGAAGTATAAAGTTGAAAATAGTTTTGGATTAATAATTTTGTTTTTATTATGATTGAGTGAAAATGTACACTCACATATAAATTTAAATGCCCACCTATATGCCGCTTCCACTACTCTCCCTGCCCAGTGACGGCAAATTATTCCTGTCTACACGATATATGTCTCATCTTCCCAACAGTTTCCTTTCCCCTCCTCTCCACCCACTCTCCTTCCTCCAGGCAGAGGTCAGCAGGGTGCTATCCTATAGATGCATAGAACCATAAAGTGCATCCAATATATGGTCACTCTGCATCACCAAGTCCAATCCATTTGTGTCCGAAGAGTGGACCTTCGTTATGATTTATGGGCAAGGGCAGCATCAGGGCCAGTGTCCATGCTCCCAGGGGAACCCCGAAGCCACTGGACCATCAATTGTGGTCTTTTAGTGGAGATCTCAGGATGCACCCCTTTTCATTCTTGTGTTGCCAGTGAGACTCAACTTTGTGAGCTCTATCATGGCTGTCACAGGTGGTGGCCAGGCACCATGCGGTTCTTCTGGTCCCAAGTCGATGTAGACACCCACACATGTGGGTCTCTATGCCTTCTGGGTTGTCTTTCCCCCATGTCGTTTTGGTCCTCAGAGAGCATCCGTTCCTGCTGAGTTGGCACAATTTGCTGTACTCTTGAATGGCAGCTAGGCCATAAAGCACAACAAAGATGTAACATACCATAGCAAGAAATGTAACACAGGAGTCTCAGCAACTACATAAACAGCTCTGAAAAAGGTGAAAAATCAACTCACAAAACAGAATGCTCCAGTAAAGAGACATCGGTTTTCAAGGCTGTGACCATTTACGAAGAAGTCAGGCTTGTCTTCCAAAATGTTTCAGGGTGAATTTGAACTTTAACCTTTGTCTAGTAGTTGAGAACAAACATTTGTGCCACCTAGGGACTCCTCTTTGGAGCCCTGGTTGCACAGTAATTAAGAGCTCAGGCTGCTAACCTGAAGGTTGGAAGTCCAAATCTACCAGCTGCTACTTGGAAACCAAATGGGGGCAATTCTATTCTGTCCTATGGGATCACTATGAGTTAGAATCAACTCAATGGCAACAGATTTGTTTTCTTGCAGGGACTACTCTACAGTGCCGTCAAGTCAATGCCAACTCATAGTGATCTTATAGGTCAAAGTAGAATTGCACCATAGAGTTTCCAAGGAGCGCTTGGTGGATTTGAACTGCTGACCTTTTGGTTATCAGCCATAGTACTTGATCACTACACCACCATGGTTTCCATGTAAAGGAAAGGGGCCCCAAATAGCTAAATGTCATTTGAGAAGGACAAACTAAGAGAGTTAACACTCCCTCTTATCAAAACATACTAGACAGCTGCTGTAATGAAAACAACCTAGTACTGGTTCAGTGATAGACACATAGACCAGTGGAATAGAATTGAGAACTCAGAAATAAATTCATCCTTTTAGGGACTACTGATTTTTGATGAGAGGTCAGAATACATTCAATGGGGATTAAACAGTCAATAAATGGTGCTGGCAAAACTGAACATCCACTTACAGAAAAATGAAACAGATCTGTACTTCACAACATATGCAAAAACTAACTCAAAATGAATCAAAGACCAATGTGTTAAATGTAAAACTGTAAAATAAAGTTCCTGGAAGAAAATATAGGGAGAACACTATGGGACCTAATAGGCTAGCAAACATAAATACAAATGCACAAGTAGCAGAAGACAAATTAGATAACTGGGACCTCATAAAAATTAAACACGCTTATCAAAAGACTTTATGAAAAGAGTAAAAAGACAACCTAAGGAATGAGAAGAAATCTTCAGCAATGACATAGCCAATAAGAGTTTAATTTCTAAAATAATATAGACTACTTCAACAACCCAACAACCAACAGACAAACAACCACATTAAAAAATGTGCAAAGGACATGAACAGACATTTCATCAAAGAGGAAATTCAAGTGGCTGAAAAACATGTGAAAAGATGATCAAGATCATTAGCATTGGAGAGATGCAAATCAAGACTACAGTGAGATACTGTATCATCCTGGCTAAAATGGTACTGATTAAAAACAAACAAACAAACCAGATTGCAACTAATGTTGACGAGGAAATGGGGAGATTGGAATTCTTATCCACTGCTGATAGGACTCTAAAATGGTATACCCACTATGGAAAACTATAAGACACCTTCTAAAAAAAGTAGAAAAAGAACTACCTTACAATCTACCAACCTTAGAAACAGCTATTGGTCAATTAGGAGCAAAAGAAAAAGAAAGAAACCAAAGTCTCAGAGAAGAAACTTGTCTACAGGGCTAGTCACTATACAAACTAGCCTATGTAAACCACAGCTTGATTTATCACAAGTCAAGAAAAACTAGATGATGCCTGGATACTACTACCAGTGGTTCTGATCAGGGCCAAAATCTATGGTCCTCAACAGAATGGGAGAAAAACACATAATAAAACTCAAATTCTTAACAAGTTCTTCATTTTTTTTTTAAGAAAAATGAAGAAGCATTAAGAAACATGTGGGACTCCATTAAGAAAAATAATTTACGTTTAACTGGAGTTCCTGAACAAGGGGGGATTAATGACAATATAGAGAGTATTGCTGTAGAGATGCTGACAGAAAGCTTTCCTGAGATTATGAGCAAAGAGAACATAGGTATCCAAGATGTTTATCAAATACCACAAAAGCTAGATCCAAAAAGAAAGATGCCAAGGCATATTATAATCAAGCTTAATGAGCTAAAACATAAACAGATGCTTCTGAAGGCATCAAGGCTCAAAGCAAAACTAACACTATGAGGGAAACCCTGTAGGCTTTCTTCTGACTTTTCTGCAGAAACAATGCTGGCTAGAAATCAGTGGGCAGACACATTCAAAGCCCTGAATGAGAAAAATTTCCATCATAGAATTATTTATCCTGTAAAATTGTCTATCAAATATAATGGTGAAATTAAGGCTTTTGAAGATAAAGAGAAATTTAGAGACTTCATAAAAAATAAACCAAAATTACATGAAATATTGAAAGCAGCTCTTCCCTAAATGTATATTTTAGATGACAGTTCAGGACACTTCATCCAAAATTCTAATCAGTTAAGGAAGTCACAAAACTTCTTCAAAGTTACAGTACTATAATAAGTGAATCAGTGATCATATCATGACCACTGTAATACCATCACATTAAAAGAGGAATACACTACAGTAGTTATAGTTGTTTTAGATGCAGAAGAACTTTCAGAGTTATGAAGTAGTTAAAATTGGGTTTAATCTTAGTATGTTAAAGGGGATAATACATGTAGCCATAAAACAGATTAAAAATACATTGTACCAAAATAAAAAATGGAATAGAGGTGTCTCAACGAACACAAAACCAACACTGAAACAACAACCCATAAAGAAGAATGCTCCAGAACAGAACATTAAGAGCAATATAGAAAAAATCAACATAAAAGTAATTCCATCAAAATGATGGCACTAAGCACATACCTATCAATAATTACATTGAATGTAAATGGAGTGAATGCTCCAGTAAAGAGACAGTGAGTGGATCAAAAGATACGACCCGTCTATATGTTGCTTACAAGAAACACACCTTAGACTTAAAGATATGAACAAATTGAAAATTAAAGGTTGGAATAATATATATCAAGCTAACAATACAGAAAGAAGAGCAGGTATGGCAATACAAATCTCAGATAAAATAGATTTTAATGTAAAATCCACTACTGTGGAAAGGATGGTCACTATTAATTGCTGAAAGGTTCAATACTCAAGCAGGAATTAACAATATTAAATATTTATGCACCCAATCCCAGAGCACCTAAATATATTGAACACATACAACACTGAAAAATGAGATAGATCATTTCACAATAATATTTGGAGACTTCAATTCTTCCCTATCAATTATGTATAGATCATCCAGAAAAAAATCTCAGGAAAGATGCAGAATATGTTATTGCAGTGATCAACCAACTTGACCTTATTGACATATACAGATCACTTCATCCATCAGCAGATAAGTACACCTTCTTCTCCACTGCACATGGAACATTCTCCAGAATAGACCATGTGTTAGGTCATAAAGCAGTTCTTTATAAAATCCAAACCACTGATTTACTGCAAAGTATTTTCTCAGACCATAGAGCTATAAAAGTTGAAATCAATAACAGAAAATTCAGAAGTAGAAATTCAGACTTATGGAAAATGAACAACACTTTGCTCAAAAAGACTTGGGTTATACCACCTACAGAATGGGAAAAAATATTTGGCAACTCTATGTCAGACTGATACCTGATCTCCATAATCTATAAGATACTTAAAATATCAATAAGAAGAAGGTAAATTATCCTATTAAGTGATGGGCAAAGGAGATGGACAGACATTTCTCTCAAGAGGAGATCCAGGCAGCCAAAAAACACATATGGACATGTTCACGATCTTTAGTTATTAAAAAAATTCAAATCAAGACTACAGTGAGATACCATCTCACCCCAACAAGGTTGGCCATGATCCAAAAAACACAAAACAACAAATGCTGGAGAGGCTGTGGAGAAAGTAGAACCCTCCTACACTGTTGGTGGGGTTGCAAAATGGTCCAGCCTCTTTGGAAAGCAATCTGGCGCTTCCTTAAAAAAATGGATATCGATATACCATTTGACCCAGTAATTCCACTACTTGGAATATATTCTACAGAATCAAGGCCTTTCACACCAGTGGACACATGCACAAGAATATCTATCACAGCACAGTCCATGATAGCAAAAAGATGGAATCAACCCAGATGCCCAACAACAGAAGAATGGATAGGTAAACTATGGTATATATACTCAATGGAGCACTACTCAATGATGAAGAATAATGATGATTCCAGGAAAGATCTCATAATCTAGTTTCAACTGGAAGACATTATGCTGAGTGAAATTAGCCAGCGACAAAAGACAAATGACAGCTGCAAGGGAAGGGAGGGAGGGAGGGCGAGAGGGGGAGGGTTTAGATTAGATAGTTGGTAGAAATCTGGTTGGGTGAAATTGGTGATAGCGCACATTAGAAACAAGAACAATATTAAGTGGACTTCAGCATAACTTGAATACTCCTTCCATCTTAACCCAATATTGCAAGGACAGAGTAGCTGGTGTAGGGGCCAGGGGACCATGCTCTTAGGCGAAATCGAGGCCAATTGGCACATCTAGCATTTTGCTAAGAGGGCTCTCTGCACCCCACATTGGTGAGTGGCATCTGGGGTCTTAAAAGCTGCCAAGCTGCCATCCACGGGCACAGCAAATGGTCCCAACTCAGCAGGAACGGATGTTCACTGGGGACCAAAATGACATGGGGTAAAGACAACCCAGAAGATAGAGAGACCCACATGAGTGGGTGCCTAAATCAACTTGGGACCAGAAGAACCACATGGTGCCTGGCCACCACCAGTGATAGCTGTGATGGAGCTCACTAAGTTGAGTCTCACTGAGAACACAAGAATAAAAAGGGATGCATCCTGAGATTTCCACTAAAAGACTACAATTGATGGTCCAGCGGCTTCGGGGTTCCCCTGGGAGCATGGCCCTTGGCCCTGATGCTGCCCTTGCCCATAAATCATAACGAAGTTCCATTCTTCAGACACGAATGGATTCGACTTGGTGATGCAGAGTGACCATATACTGGATGCACTTTGTGGTTCTATGCATCTGTAGGATATAACCCTGCTGACCTCTGCCTGGAGGAAGAAGAGTGGGTGTAGAAGAGAGGAAAGGAGACTGTTGGGAGGATGAGACATGTATGGAGCAGAGAGGAGCAGTGTGCTGTCACTGGGCAGGGAGAGCCGTGGAAGCTGCATATAGGTGATCATGTAAATTTATACAGGAATATACATTTTCACTCAGTCATATTAAATAACAAAAAAAAGAAGACTTGGGTTATACAAGAAATGAAGGACAAAATAAAGCAATTTATGGATTCAAATGAGAATGAAAACACATCCTACCAGAATTTATAGGATACAGCAAAAGCAGTACTCAGAGGTCAGTTTATAACTGCACACATCCAGAAAGAAGAAAGGGCCCAGATTAAAGAATCAACCTTACAGCTTGAACAAGTAGAAAGAGAGCAACAGAAGAACCCCTCAGGCACAAGAAGAAAACATATTATAAGGCTTAGAGCAAAACTAAATGGATAAGAGAGTAGAAAAACAATTGAAAAAATCAAAGAAGAAATCACCAAATCTATTCCATTTTCTGTAGCCCCCAAGAAGATAAAATACCTAGGAATAGAGAAGTAAGAGAACTTTACAAAGAGAACTGCAAGACCTTACTACAACAAATTAAGAGAGACTTACATAAATGGAGTAATCTACCCTGCTCATGTATAGGAAGATTCAGTATTCTGAAAATGTCTATTTTGCCCAAAGCAATCTAGTTATATAATGCAATCCCAATACAAATTCCAGTGACATTTTTTTAATGAGATGGAAAAAAATATCATCATCTTTGTTTGGAAAGGGAGGAAACCTCGGATAAGTATAGCACTACTGAAGAAGAAGAACACACTGGGAGGCCTCTCACTACCTGACTTTAGAACTGATGACACTGCCACAGTTGTCAAAACAGTCTGGTACTGGTACAAAAAGAGACATATATACCAATGTAACAGAGTAGAGACCCCAGAGATGCCACCATCCTCCTATGAACAGTTGATACTTGACAAAGGCCCCAGATTTTAAACTGGAGTAAGAACAGTCTCTTTAAAAAATGGTGCTGGCAAAATTGGATATCCATCTGTGAAAAACTGAAACAAGACCTATATCTCATACCTTATACAAAAGCCAGCTCAAATTGGATAAATACCTAAATAGAAAATCTAAAACGATAAAGCTCATCCAAGATAAAATAGGATCAACAATGGAAGTTTTAATACACAACATAGACAGACTTCAAAATCAGACAAAGCACATTCAACAGAAGAGAAAATAGATAAATGGAAATTGCTAAGAATCAAACCCTTTGCTCATCCAAAGACTTCATCAAAAGAATTTAAAGACGACCTACAGAGTGGGAAAAAATATTTGGCAACTTTATGTCAGACCAAGATCGGATCTCCATAATCTATAAAGTATTACAAAGTATCAATGAGAAAAGGATAAATAATCCAATTAAGCAATGGGCAAAGGAGACGGACAGACATTTCTCTAAAGAAGATATCCAGACAGCCGCATGACACATGCAGAGTTGCTCACAGTCATTAGCTATTAAAGAAATCAAAAACAAAACTACAATGAGATATCATCTCACCCCAACAGGATTGGCCATGATCCAAAAAAACACGAAACAACAAATGCTGGAGAGGCTGTGGAGAAATTGGAACTCTCCTACACTGCTGGTGGAATTGCAAAATGGTACAACCTCTTTGGAAAACAGTCTGGCGCTTCCTTGAAAAGCTGGAGATAGATATACCATTTGACCCTGTAATTCCACTGCTTGGAATTTCTCCTTCAGAAACAAAGGTTGTCACATGAACAGACACATGTTTGTTGCAGCACAGTGTACAATAGCAAAAATTTGGAATCAACCCTGATGCCCATCAACAGATGAATGGATAAGCAAACTGTGGTACATATACTCAGTGGAACACTAAGCTGCGATAAAAAATGAGAATTTTAGAAAACATCTCATAACGTGGTCTCATTTGGAAGAGATCATGCTGAGTGAAATCAGTCAATGTCAAAAGGACAAGTTTTGTATGAGACCCCTGTTATAAGGACTTAACAATAGAATTATCCATAGAAGAAAACAACTATGTTGGCTACATGGGTGAGTGGGGGCTGAGGGTTTATCATAGATGAGATAATTGATAGATGTTAGAAATTTTATTGTAAGTAATAAAAATAAAAAGTTATTAAAAATAAAAAAATAAATCTATTAAAAATTTTAAAAAATAGTTCAGACTTACTGGAACACTACTGAGGCTAGAAGACTCTGAGACTATTACCCTGAGATACTCTTTAACCTTCAATTGAAACTATCACTTGAAACTATCCCCTCATCTTTGAGTGAAATAGCAGTTTGGCACACAAAATGAAAGGATATTAACTGCTTCCCCCTCCTCCAAAAAAAACAAGTCCCTTGCTGCCTAGTCAGTACTGGCTCGTGGTGACCCTGTATTGTCTGAGCACAAATCTGCCTTGCAAGACGTATAGCCAGAAGGCTCATTAGATGCGAGGATGGTAAGACTTCATCTCACCTACTTAGTGCATGTTATCAGGAGGCACCAGTCCCTGGAAAAGTACATCATGCTAAGTAGAAGGTCTGCAAAAAAGATGAATTAACACAGTGTCTGCACAATGGGCTCAAGCTGCAATGATTGTGATAATGGCATAGGACCCTAGGCAGTGTTTTGGTGTGTTCTACATAGGGTCACAATGAATTGGGGCTGACTTGATGACACCTAACAATGGAACAACTCTGCTATGGTGTTATATTTAAAAAAATCTATAGAAGACCAAAAGGTCAACAATTACAGCAAACATGAGAAGACTAGGAGATCAGGGAAACTAAAGTACTGGAAACAGAACAACCAGAACACAATGAGAATATTGATGTGTTATGAAAAGTGTATGTCACTAAACAACTTATGTAAAAATTGTCAGATGAGAACATTATTTGCTGTGTAAACTTTTACAAAAAACACAAAAAATATTAAAAAAGTAAAGTGTAAAATTCAGTGTTTTTTTATATATTCACAGACTTGTACAGCCATTACCACTATTAAAAACCAAAACCAAACCCACTGCCATCGAGTTGTGTCCCACTCATAGCAACCTTAGAGGCCAGATTAGAACTGTCCCATAGAGTTTCCAAGGAGCACCTGGTGGATTTGAACTGCTGACCTTTTGGTTAGCAGATGTAGCACTTAACCCACTATGCCATGAGGGTTTCCCTTACTATTATGTAATTCCAGAACATTTTCATTATTCTCAAAGACATTGTATTCCAATTAGCAGTTATTTCCCACTTACCAAAGCAAATGCACAGCTCTAGGCAACCACTAATCTACTTTAAGCCTCTCCAGATTTACTTATTCTGGACATTTCATGTAAATGGAATTATACAATATATGGTCTTTTGTGACTGACTTCTTTTCACTTAATATGTTTTCAAGGGTCACCCATGTTGTGGCATATATCAATATTTTATCCCTTTTTATGGTCCAACAATATTCTATTGTATGGATATGGCATATTTCATTTACCCATTTATTGGTTGATGAATATTTGGCTGTTTCCACTTCATAACCTCAAAGTTTTTGTGTGGACTTATGTTTTCATTTCTGTTGGGTATAAAAGTGAAAATGTCTATGTCATGTGATAACTCTATGTTTAACTTTTTGAGGAACTGACAAACCATTTTTCAAAACACCCTGTGCCATTTACATTCCTGCTGGTGATATAAAAGGGTTCCAGTTTCTCTACAATCTCACCAACATTTGTTATATTGTCTTGATTATGGGCATCTTAGTGGGTATAGGTATGAGGAAACCCAGGTGCTGTAGTGGTTAAGTGTTACAGCTGCTAACCAAAAGGTGGCAGTTCAGATACATCAGGCATTCCTTGGAAACATTATGGGACAGTTTTCCTCTGTCCTTTAAGGTAACTATGAGTTGGAAGTGACTTGACAGCACTGGGTTTGGTTTTTGGTTTTAGTGGGTGTGAAGTGGCATTTCATTGTATTTTTTATTTGCATTTCCCTAATAGCTAATGATGTTGTGAATCTTTGGTTATTGGCTATTTCAATATCTTCTTTCTCTAAATATTCAGATTCTTTGACTATTTTTAAATTAAGTTGTATATGTTTTATTGGTGAGTTGTAAAAGTTTAATTTTTTTTAAATATATGTAGTCTGGATATAAATCCCTTGTGAGATACATGATTTGTAAATATCTTTCCATTTTTCTCCCGTTTTGTGGGTTGTCTTTTCAGTCTCTTGATAGTGTCCTTTGTGCCAAAATTTTTAATATTAAGTCCAATTTATGTATTTTTGTCTTTTGTTGCCTGTGCTTTTGGTGTTGTATCTGAAAAGCCTTTGCCCAACTCAAAGTCCTATTTACTCTTATATTTTATTCTAAGAGTTTTATGATTTTAGCTCTTACATTAAGTCTATGATCCATTTTGAGTTAATTTTTGTATATGGTATGAAGTAGGGGGGTTCAAATTATCTCTTTTGCACATCAATATCTAGTGTCTAGTTTTGAAATCATAAAGTTTTGTAGTTTTTAGAGTATGAGTTTTGTATTTTTTTATTACAGTTATTTGAAAGCATTTTCATATTTTGGTGCTATTTAAATATATCATTTTCTTAATTTCATTTTTTTCTCATAGCTAGTTTATAAAAATGAAACTGAATTTATATGTTGACCTTAGATCCTTCCTGAGCTTACTTCATTAGTTCTAATAGACTTTTTAGTGGATTCCTTAAGATTTTCTGTATACAGGTAGTCCCTGGCTTATGAGGTTCCATTCCAATGACTCCATCATAAGTCAGTTCTGATATAAATCAAATACCTCTTTTTTTTTTTTTTTTTAGTTTTCATTATTACTGCTTTTCGTTATCAGTATCTTTATAAATCTGATCTGTCTTTGTTTTTAGGGATTGGAAACATTAAATGTGAGCAGTGCAGGTGTTACAGTTAGAGAAACTTGAGCAGCTCA
The DNA here is from genome assembly GCA_028571685.1 of Heterohyrax brucei. Lineage (NCBI taxonomy): Eukaryota > Metazoa > Chordata > Mammalia > Hyracoidea > Procaviidae > Heterohyrax > Heterohyrax brucei. The sequence continues at coordinate 141,543,284 of CM053166.1, forward strand.
GCTTCAAATTAACAACTGATGCTTCCAATGGTACAAAACGCTGACCTCTGGCTGGAGGAAGGAGAGTGGGTGGAGAGGAGGGGAAAGGAGACTGTTGGGAGGATGAGACATGTATGGAGCAGAGAGCAATATTGTGCTGTCACAGGGAAGGGAGAGCAGTGGAAGCTGCATATAGATGGGCATCTAAATTTATACGGGAGTATACATTTTCACTCAGTCATAATAAAAACAAAACAAAAACAAAACACTGAATAAGATCATACTTCAGTCCTGTCTACAGTGAAATCAGTGTCAATGTGATAACAATGAAGTCAGTCATAAAGGCTGTCAGGTGTATGCATTGTTCAATTGTATGTTATCAGAGCTGAACATTGCACAACTTTCTATCCATTTTAACTTCCGACATCCTTGATTTTAGACCAGGGCATAGCCTGCTATATGACAGTTTTTTGAACAGCAAATTATGAAACTGAACAATCTGAGTGAACATCTGAGAATGATAACATCAGCAAATTATGTGCTAAAACATTGCATATAGTACATATGCCTAAGGATAAAATGTACAAAGAAAAAACCCAACCAAACAAACAAAAAACAATTGGTGTGATTTATTTTAACTGGAATGTGTTGTAAGTTGGGGACTACCTGTACAAGATAATGTCGTCCTCAAGTAGAGATTGCTTTATTTTTTGCTATCCAGTCTGAATGCATTTAATTACTTTTCTTGCTTAATTGTTCTGGATAGAACCTCTAGTACAATGTTGAATAAAAGTGGTGACAGTGGATATCTTTCTCTTGTTCCTGATCTCAGTGGGAAAGTATTCAGTACTTCACCATTAACTATGATTTTTTCATGGAGTCCCTTTTTGAGCTTGAGAAATTTCCCTAATTTCTAATTTGCTAATTGTCTTTATCATGAAAGGTTGTTGAATTTTTTGAAATACTTTTTCTGTATCTATTGAGATGATCGTATTTTTGATTTCCCTTATTTGATTGATATGGTATAATACATTGATTTTTTTTTTACTGTGGTGAAAATATACATGACAAAGTATACAGCAATACAGTAATTTTATATATGTACCATTCAATGACACTGATTACATTCTTTAAGTTGTTCAACCATTCTTACAGTTTTTTTTTCCTGCAAATTACCCTACCACCAAGAATATATATTTGGATAATTTATTTTTGAACGTTACATGGAACTTGCATTCCTGGGATAAATCTCATTTGGTCATGGTGAAGTAATCCTTTTTATGTGTTGCTGGATACGAGTCGGAGCCAACTCAATGGCACCTAACAACAGTAACAATAGTTAAGGAGTTTTTAAAATATTTTATTGTGCTGAAGTAAAAGTTTACAATCCAAGTCAATTTGTCATACAAAAACTTACACAAACATTGGTATTTAACACTAACTAGTGGTTCTGTCTACACTGTGGCAGGACACTTCTGCCTTCCACCCTTTATCCATTCTACTAGCTCCTATGCCCCTCCACCCTCTCATCTCACCTCTGGGATGGAGCTGCCCAGTTAGTCCCACGTACCTACTGAAGCCAAGAAGCATATTCTTTGCCAGTATCATTTTATGTCTTACGGTCTAGTTCAACCTTTATCTGAAGAGTTGGCTTTGGGAATGGTTTCACTTGTGAGCTAGCAGAGATTTGGGATATCATGTTCTCTAGGTACCCTCCGATCTGTTGGACCATCAAGACTGATCTGTTTAACAGAGTTCTAGTTCTGCACATTCACTTTTCTCCCGCTACTTCAGGGACTTTACCCTGTGCTCCTTGTCAGGGCAGTCATTGGTGGTAGCCAGGCACCATCTAGTTTTTCTGGTCTGAGATTGGTATAGTCCCTGGATTATGTGGCCTTTTCTGTCTCTTGGTCTTGTATTTTCCTTCTGTCTTTGATGTTTTCCATTCCCTTTGCTCCAGGTGGGTTGGAACCAATTAATGCTACTTAGATGGCCACTTGCTAGCTTTTAAGACCCCAAATGCTACTCACCAAAGTGGGATGAAGATTTTCTTTAAAACTTTGTTATGCCAATTGACCTAGATGTCCCCTAAAACCATGGTCACCAGACCCCTGTCCCTCCTACCCTATCCTTTAAAGTATTGGATTATATTTAGGACACTTTAATTTCTAATTTAGTCCAGTTGTGCTCACTTCTCCTCTACTGTATTGTCCCTTCCTTCACCTAACTTAATTCTTAGCTACTATCTAGTTAATGAATATCCCTCTCTCTCCCTCCCTCCCTTTTTAACCATCAATGGCTGTATTCTCCTGTGTTTAAACCTTTTCTTGAGTCCTTGTACAGTGATCTCATACAATATTGGTCAGTTTGTAACTGACTAATTTCACTTAGCATAATGTCATCCAGAATCCTCCATGTTATGTTTCCTAAGATCATCATAGTTCTTTATAATTACATAATATTCCATTGTGCAAATATACCATACTTTGTTTATCTATTCATCTATAGATGGGCACCTAGGCTGATTCTATCTTCCTGCCTTTATGGACAGTGCTGAGGTAAAAACTGGTGTGCATGTACCTATCTGTGTGCCTAACCTTATATCTCTAGGATATAGTTCAAGAAGTGAGATTGCTGGATCATATGGCATTTCTATTTCTAGCTTTTTAAGAAAGTACCAAATTGATTTCTAAGGTGGTTGTACCCCTTTACATTTCCATCAGCAGTGTAGAAGAGTTCCAGTCTCTCCAGAGCCTCTCCGACATTTATTATTTTGTGTTTTTTGGATTAATGCCAGCCTTGCTGGGGTAAGATGGTATCTCATTGTACTTTTGATTTTGATTTCTCATCTGACTCAACAGCACTTGGCTTGGCACTGGCTAATGATCGTAAACATTTCCTCATGTGTCTTTTGGCTGTTTGGAAGTCTTCTTTGGTGAAGTGCCTGTTCATATCCTTTGCTCATTTTTTGAATAGAAATTTTCTTTTTCTTTTAAGGTTTTGCAGTACCTTATAGATTATGGAGATTAGATGCCAAATGGATTCGTGGTATCAAAAAAATTTTTTCTCAGTCTGTAGGTCATTTTTTTGTTCTTTTGGTGAAGTCTTTGGGTGAATGTAAGTGTTTGATTTTTAGGAGTTCCCAGTTATCTATTTTTAGTTCTAGTGTTTGTGAATTGTTAATCATTTTTTTGTAGTGTGTTTCTAATGTGTTTTAGGGCTGCCAGTGTTGTCTCTTTTTTCTTCCATGATCTTTATGGTTTTAGACTTTATATTTAGGCCTTTGATCCATTTTGAGTCAGTTTTTGGGCATGGTGTGAGATATGGATGTTGTTTCATTTTTTTGCAGATGGGTATCCAGTTATGCCAACACAATTTGTTAGGGACTGTCTTTTCTCCAGTTTATGAACTTTGGAGCTTTGTCAAATATCAGCTGCATGTAGGTGGATGATGTCGTATCTGTATTCTCAATTCTGTTACAGTGGTCTATGTATCTGTTTTTGTACCATTACTAGGCTGTTTTGACTACTGTGTCAGTGTGATAGGTTCTAAGGTCAGGTAGTGTGGGCCTCTGACTTTGTTCTTCTTCAGTAATCTTTTGCATGTATGTGGCTCCTTCCCTTTCCATATGACGCTGGTGATTTATTTTTCCATCTCATTAAAAAATGTCATTGGGATTGTATTGGGATTGTGCTGTATCTATAGATTGCTTTAGGTAGAATAGACATTTTCACAATGTTAGGTGTTCATATCCATGAACAATTTAGGTTTGCCTGCTTATAGAGATCTCTTTTGGTTTCTTGCAGTTTAGTCCTGCGAGTTTCTTTGGATAGATCCTTTATGATTCTGGTTAGATTTAGCCCTAAGTATTTTATCTTCTTGGGGGCTATTGTAAATGGTATTGATTTGGTGATTTCCTCTTTGATGGTCTCTGTTGGTGTAAAGGAGTCCAACTGATTTATTTATGTTTACCTTATATCCTGATTCTCATAGATTGAACTGTATTCCTGCAAAAATTAGTGTGACAGTTTAGCTAGAAATGGTAGGTTAGACACAAGCCACTTAGCTATTGACAATTGAGTGTTGTTTTCACTGGTTCTAGAGGTATGAGTCAACTCTCTGCTCCTTTTGTCTCATTGAAGAAGATGTTCTTTAAATGCCACTTTTCTTTTCACCATGCTGACTGTAGCCAATTCCTGATGTATTTAGTCTGGTCAGTCTTAGGTACTTCTGGTCCTACTCTCCCTTCCCCATCACTCAGTCCAGTTTCTCAACTTGACTTTTGATATTCAGGGCTCCTAGAATGTCACATATAATTGGTTCATTTGTGCTTTTAGCTCTTTGTTGTTAGATGGATCACAGGAAGTGTCTGACTACTCTGCCATCTTGGACCCACTCTTTAGATGAATTTTTAGATAACAAAATTGAAATGCATATCTCCAGTGATCAGCCTTGTAACTTTCTTACATGGTTCATTTTCAGGTACATTTGTGTCTGGTGAACTAGTAGATATCTCAGATCCTAAAACAAGTTAAGATAAGAAGTTATAAAAGGGGAAAATATCAACAATGATTTCTGCAGAAAAGTAGGTTTTGAGTATCCACTAGAAAGGACATGCAGATGCTTGCATTCAGACTTTGTAGTATGGAGTAGACATGAGTTTTAGGGAAGCAAGATAAATTTTATTTCTGAAAATGAGGAGAGAAGAGAGACAGAAAAGGAAAAAAAGGACCACAATTTTTTTTTTTCTTTTTTTGCTTAAGTGCAATTTTGAAGTCTTATAGCTTTTGGACAGTGAAGAGATACAAATAAATCATAAGTTTCTGCTCTATCCAAGACTTGTATGCACAAAATTATGCACACACACACAAACAACACACACACACATGCAACACCCCCCCACTGCTATTCTACCTCTAGTGCTTGCCCGTCTGCCTTTTCCAACCTGACAAATTTGTGTTTCTTCTGCTAGTGTTACCTCCTCTGAAAACCTTCTCTGACTTCCATAAGCAGAATCAATAACAACCATAGTACCAATAGTGATAGCAAATGTGTAGTGATAGCTGATTCAATATCTGATAATGATTAGGTTCTTTATGTATGTTATACTGTGTATAATGCAAACCGCAGCCATTTGAAATAGATATTACTAATTCTCCCATTTTCAGAAGAGTAAATGGAAGGTCAGTAAATATAAGTAGCTTAGTGAAGATCATATAGCTAGTAAAAGTAGAAATCAGGGCTCAAAATCTGCATTATCTCATGTTAATTACAATGGTCAGGAACCTAGATAAAGTATGATATACACCCTTCTATCACTCAAAGAAAAACAGTTATGATACAGTACAGTAAGTATTTTCTTTTATAATTCACTTAAGAGGAAAAATATCCAATTTTTTATACTTTTTCACAGGGTACAATGTTTTCATCATCATCTTTATAGTTAAAAATATGTGAAATAGAATATTGTAGAAGTAGTTGCTGTCATTTATCTAAACCTAGAAGAACAAGTTAAATCCATTGCACTATTAGAGGAAAGTTCATTGATATAAATACTACTGACAATTCTATGTTATTTGTATTGCTTGGCATTTAAAATTATGGGCAGTATCCTTGATATAGAATGTTCCAAACAGTTTAACTCCATTTTTCTTCCTGATATCTACCTACCTACCTACCCATGTCAATTGTCACTGCTGTTCATGATAGCTAGAAAAGAAACTTTACAAAATGAAGATTATTTGTTCTGCCTCCAGTTGGCCATTTGCTTTAGTGAAAGTTACTTGCCTAACTATTCCTTGGTTTCCCCATATTTTACCCAAAGGTAATGAGGTTTAATTACTTTTTAAAATACCATACAACCTTAGTTAGCTAGAACATGGAAAGAGGAAGATAGAAGAATTGGTGGGATTAAAAAGTTTGGTGGGTGAATACTGAACTGAGAAGGTGCCCTTTTAGTTACTAACACCCAATTCTTGTTCACAATAATTTAAAAGTAAGTCATAAAGAAAAATGGAGGTAATAGAATATTAAGTATAGTCAAATGTCTTAATTAAAAGCAAAAGAGAAACAAAAATTTAGACTCTAGAAACTTAAAGCAGTAAAATTAACATCCAGTGCTAGAAAAAAAATCCTAGAATAAAATACTTTTTAGAACGTTTGTGCTTCCTCAAACCTCCATACTCTCTATAGATAAATTTGCCAGCGGTTTCACAGAGAATACAGAAAGTCACAAGATGGCAACTTCCCATCACAAGGTTTACAGATTTATCCACACCTTCGTTTATTACTTCTGCCTTTATCCATTTCCAACTGAAGATTAAATTCTCTCGTGTTTGGCAAATTCTTCCATTTAAGCTCCAGAAACTTTTCCTCATGCATTCATTATGTTTCTCGTTTTATAGATTAACTCTGGATTTCCTTATTCAAAGGAGCACTGATGGTGTAGTGGTGAAGCTCTCTACTGCTAAATGAATTGTACTGTGGCAGCTTGTGTGTTGCTCTGATGTTGGAAGCTATGCCATAAGTATTTGAAATACTAGCAGAGCCATCCATGGTGAACAAATTTCAGCAAACTTATAGACTAAAACAGACTCGGACAATGTACTTCTAAAAAAATTGACCTGTGAAAATCTTGTAAATAGCAGCAGAACATAGTCTGATACACGCAATGCTAGAAGAGGAACACCTCAGTCTGGGAAACACCCAAAAGATGACTGGTAAGGAGAGTCAACCTTAATGACATGGGTGGAGTTAAGCTTTCAGGATCTACATTTGTTGATGTGGCATGACTCAAAATGACTTATTGTCAGAAGGGACTGGTCCATGGAGAAAGATACGATGCTTAGTAAAGTAAAGGTAAGTGGAAAAAGAGGAAGACCCTCAATGAGGTAGATTGACACAGTGGCTGCAATGAGGAGTTCAAACATAGCAATGACTGTGAGGATGGCACAAGGCCAGGCAGTGTTTTGTTATGTTGTACGTGGGGTAACTATGAGTTGGAACTGACTCAGTGGCACCTGACGGCAATAATAAATCAGACCAAAACAATTTGTTCTCTTTTGTAAGACTTATTAGACTAGTATGTTACAGGAAAACCTAGTCTATCAAATAACATCATGATAAATAGAGAACAGATTGAAGTTGTCAAGGATTTCATTTTACTTAGACCCACAATCAGTGCCTGTGGAAACAGCAGTCAAGATATCAAATGATGCATTGCTTTGGGAAAATCTGCTGCAAAAGACCTCTTTGAAGTGTTAAAAAGAAAAGATGTCACTTTGAGGACTAAAGTACACCTGACCCAAGGGTGATATATTCAATTGCCTCATATGCATGCTAAAGCTGAACAATAAATAAGGAAGACTGAAGAAGAATTGATGCCTTTGAATATTGAGTATGTCACGGTCTGCCATAAGAATGAACAAATCTGTCTTGGAAGAAGTGCAGCCAGAATGCCAGTTGACCTAGACATCCCCTGAGACCATCATCCCCAGACCTAAACTCAGTAGTTTGTTCTGGGTGGATTGTGCTGATTTCCCCAGTATTGTGCACGATCTTAATCTTTACCAAAATTGCTACTTATCTACTATTTAATTAATATTTTTGCCTCCCACCACTACCCTCCTTAGGGTAAAAGATTGTTTCTTTCTGTGTGGAAACATTTTCATGTGTTTTTATAATAGTGGTCTCATACAACATTTGTCCTTTTGTGATTGACTTATTTCACTCAGAGTAATGCCTTCCAGATTTATCCATGTGGTGAGATGCTTTGTGGATTCATTGTACTTCTTTATTCTTGTGTAGTATTCCATTGTATGTATGTACTATAGTTTGTTTACTCATCTGTTGATGAACTCTTATATTGTGTCCATCTTTTTGCTATTGTGAATAATGCTACAATGAACATGATTGTGCATATGTCTGTTCCTGTGATAGCTCCTATTTCGCTAACATATATTTCTAGGAGCAGAATTGCTGGGTCATACAATTTTTCAATTTCTAGATTTTTAAGGAAAGAGCCATATCATTTTCCAAAATGATTATTCTATTTTACATTACCACCAGCAATGCATAAGAGTTCCATTCTCCCCGCAACATCTCCAGTGTTTGTTCTTTTCTTTTCTTTTATAATTCTTGCTGGTAAAGTGGAGGAGAAATAGTATCTTATTGAAGATTTAATTTACATTTATGTAATGGTTAGTGATCGTGAGCATTTCCTCATATGTCTCTTAGGTGCCTGAATGTCTTCCTTGGTGAAGTGCATTTTCATATCCTTTGCCCATTTTTTAATTGAGCTAGTTGTCTTTTTATTGTGCAGGTGTTGGATTTTCCTACAGATTTTAGAGATTAGATCTCTGTTGGATATGTCATAGCCACTTTTTTCCTAGTTTGTAGGTAGTATATAGAATCTTGTTAATGTATCTCTGTTTTTTGATTAAATGTCTAATAGGATGATAGAGTCATTGCTATGTGAATAACAGGCTTCATTGTAGATGATTATAGAATTAGAAGATATAAGAATTTAAGATGAATGTATGCTGTCTCCAGAACTATCTCTGAGAATTGTCTTTATTATGTCTGTAATATGTGTGTGTGCTTTGTGTCTGTAATTTCCAATTCTTTAATGTGTGTATGTAGATGTGTGTGTGTGTCTGTACCAGTTGCCATAAACTGGGGACCCCATGTGTGTCAGACGAAAACTGTGCTTCTTAACATTTTTAGCGCTTAAGGTTTTGGAATAAGATCACCAGGACTTTCTTCAGTGATTACTTCTGGGTGAACTTGAATTTTCATTCTTTGAGTAAGCAGCCAAGCCAGTTAACCATTTGCACTGAGAGAAACAGAAAGAGAGAGACACAGAGAACATGAACAAACTCTGGTGGCACAGAGTTAAGTGCTCAGCTGCTAACTAAAAGGCTGGTAGTTGGATCCCATCCAGTGGCTCCATAAGAAAGATCTGAAAATTTCCTTCCATAAAGACTATAGCCAAGAAAACCCTATGCGGCAGTTCTACTCTGTCTTATGGCATCACTGTAAGTAGACATCTACTTAGAGGCATCTAACAACATGCACGTGTGTGTGTGTGTGTGTGTGTGTGTGTGTGTGTATCCCCTACTTGTCTGTCAGTTTGTCCTACTGTAGGGGCTTGCACGTTGCTGTGATGCGAGAAGCTATGTGACCGGTATTCAGATATCAGCAGGGTTACACATGGTGCACAGGTTTCAGCTGAGGTTCTAGACAAAGACAGATGAGGAGTAATGACCCAGCAGTCTACTTTTGAAAAGACTAAGCCAGTGAAAACCCTATGAGTAGTAGGAGAACATTGTAGGATATAGTGCTGAAAAATGAGCCCCCAGTTTGGAAGGCACTAAAAGATGACTGGGGAAGAGCTGCCTCCTCAAAGTAGGGTCAACCTTAATGACATGAATGGAATCAAGCTTTCAGGACCTTCATTTGCTGATGTCGCACAACTCTAAATGAGAAGAAACAGCTGCAAACATCCATTAATAATTGGAACACAGAGTGCACAAAGTATGGATCTAAGAAAATTGGAAATCATAAAAAATGAAATGGAACACATAAGCATTGAAATCCTAGGCATTAGTGAGCTGAAATGAACTGGTATTGGCCATTTTGAATCACACAATCATATGGTCTACTGTGGAATGAAAACTTGAAGAGAAATGGTGTTGCATTCATCATCAAAAAAGAACATTTCAAGATTTGTCCTGAAGTACAGTGCTGTCAGTAATAGAATAATATCCATATGCCTACAGGGAAGGCCAGTTAATATGACTATTATTCAAATTTAATGCACCAACCACTAAGGCCAAAGATGAAGAAATTGAAGATTTTCACTGCTTCTGCAGTCTGAAATTGATGGGACATGCGGTTATGATGCACTGATAATTACTGGTGATTGGAATGTAAAAATTGGAAATGAAAGAAGGTTTGGTAGTTGGAAAATATGACCTTGGTGACAGAAATGATACTGGAGATTTAATGATAGAATTTTTCAAGATCGACAGCTTCTGCATTGAGAATACCTTTTTTTCACCAACATAAACAGTGACTATACATGTGGACCTTGTCAGACAGAATACACAAGAATCAAATCAACTACATCTGTGGAAAGACACCTTGGAAAAGCTCAGTGTCTTTGGTCAGAACAAAACCAGTTGCTGACTGTGGCACAGACCATCAATTGATCATATGCAGGTTTAAAGTGAAACTGAAGAAAATTAGAACAAATCCGTGAGAACCAAAGTATGATCTTGGGTATATCCCACACGAGTTTAGAGACCATCTCAAGAATAGTTTTGATGCATTGAATATTAATGACTGAAGACCAGATGAGTTGTAGAATAACATCAAAGACATCATCCATGAAGAAAGCAAGAGGTTATTAAAAAGACAGGAAACAAAGAGAAGACCAAATTGGATGTCAGAAAGACTTTTGAACTTGCTCTTGAACATCAAGTAGCTAAAGCAAAAGGAAGGAATGACAAAATAAAAGAACTGAAGATTTCAAAGGGTAGCTTGAGAAGACAAAGTATTGTAATAACCTGTGCAAAGAGCTGGAAGTAGAAAATCAAAAGGGAAGAACACATGCTCTGCATTTCTCAAGCTGAAAGAACTGTAGAAAAACTTCAGGCTTTAAGTTGCAATGGTGAAGAATTCCACAGAGAAAAGATTAGATGACTCAGGAAGCATCAAAAGAAGATGGAAGGAATACAGAGTCATTATACCTGAAATAACTGGTTGACATTTAACCATTTCAAGAGGTGGTGTATGATCAGGAACTGATAGTAATAAAAGAAGAAGTTGAGGCTTCATTGAAGGCATTGGTGAAAAACAGGGCTCCAGGAACTGATGGAATACCAATCAAGATGTTTCAACAAATGGATGCAGCCCTGGAAGTGTTCACTCGTCTATGTCAAGAAATTTGGAGGACAGCTACATGGACAACCAAATGGAAGAGATCCATATTTACACCTATTCCCAAGAAAGGTGTTCCAACCAAAACCAGAAATTATTGAACAATATCATTAATATCACATGCAAGTAAAATTTTGGTAAAGATCATTAAAAAGTGACTGCAACAGTATGTTGATAGGAAACTGCCAGAAATTGAAGACAGAGCCAGAAGAGAATGTGGAACCAGGGATGTCATATGTATTCTGGCTGAAAGCTGGGAATACCAGAAAGATGTTTACTTGTGTTTCATGGACTGTGCAAAGGTATTTGGGTATGTGGATCATAATAAATTATGGACAACATTGCACAGAATGGGAATTCCAGTACACTGAATTGTGTTCATGAGGAATCTATATATGGATCAAGAGGCTGTCTTGCGAATAGAACAAAGGGACATTGCATGTTTTAAAGTCAGGAAAGGTGTCGGTCAGGGTTGTATACTTTCATCATAACTTTTCAATCTGTATGTCAGACAAATTAATCCAAGAAGCTGGACTAGATGGAGAAGAATGAGGCATCAGGATCGGAGGGAGACTCATTAATAACCTGCATCATGCAGATGACACACACATGCTTGCTGGAAGTGAAGAGGATTTGAAACACTCACTGGTGAAAACCGAAGACCACAGCCTTCAGTATGGATTGTACCTCAACATCAAGAAAACAAAAAATCCTCACAATTAGACCAGTAAGCAACATGGTCATAAATGTCGAAAGGATTGAGGTTGTTAAGAATTTCATTTTACTTGTTTCTACAGTCAACATCCATGGAAGCAGGCATGAAGAAATGAAATGACAAATTGCATTGGGAATATCTGCTGCAAAGGACCTTTTTAAAGTATTGAAAAATAAAGATGTCAGCTGAAGACTAAGGTGCACCTGACCTAAGCCGTAGTATTTTCAGTTGCACCATATGCTTGCAAAAGCTGGGCAGTGAATAAGGAAGGTAGAAGAAGAATTAATGCCTTTGAATTGTGGTGTTGGAGAAGAATATTGAATGTACCATTTCGTGCCAAAAGAAATAGATCTGTTCTGGAAGAAATACTACCAGAGTGCTCCTTGGAAACAAAGATAGCTGACTCCATCTAACACACTTTGGACATGCCGTCCAGAGGGGTCAATCCCTGGAGAAGGACATCATGCTTGGTAGAGTGGAGGGTCAGTGAAAAAGATGAGGATCCTCAACAAGATGGATTTGCACTGTGGCTGCAGTGATGGGCTTAAGCATAAAAATGATTGTGGGCATTGCGCAGGATTGGGTAGTGTGAATAGTTCTGTTGTGACTACAACTGCTATGAGTTGAGAGTGACTTGACGACCCCTAACAATAATAACATGTATCTGCAAATTACATGTATATATATTGTTATATATGCAAATTACATTTATATAATCTTGCATATTATAGACACTAAAATCAGGCCTGGTGCCACTGAGTCAATTCCAGCTAAAGGCAACCACACAGGACAGAGTAGAACTGTCCCACAGGGTTTCCTAAGAGTGGTTGATAGATTCTAACTACTGACCTTTTGATTAGCAGCCAAGCTCTTAACCACGGCACTACCAGGGCTCCTTTATACATTCTACGTGTATATGATATATATTGCATGTATATAACATATATTGTGTGAGTATATGCACACATGTGTATATAAGTGAGTAATTTATTACTGGACCGGACTCGATGGCAGTGGTTTTGTTTTGGAAGCATTGTGAAAACTCCAAAGTGGTCTGATGGCAAAAATGAAATAAGAAATGATGTACTGTGTATTGTCCACCACTTAGCTGACTTTTCTAGTTGAGTCTACTAATTATGTCAAAATATATCCATAAGCTAAAATTGCTTTGGTTTCTGGAATCCAGAGTTAGCAGCATACTTTAAAAATTAACATAAACTAGGAAGTTGGCATACTCAGTACTTTAAAGGCTAAAAAGAGTAAAGTGGAAAAGGTAATTTGCAAACTGCACTTGAAAACCATTTGAGCATAACATCATCATTACAATTACCTGCCAAAAGATTTAGTTCAATTACATTTTTAAAAACTCTTGTCAAGATGGCTCTACTCATATCAGGATTTGATCCTCAAAGGAAAGGAATACTAATGCCTTCATTAGCCATTTCTGAGTATCTTCCGTCTCTAGAATTCTTTGTGGGGCCTTTTGGAACTTTTACACACCAACCTTAGGAATCAGTAAACACAAAGCTCTCAGGGGAATGTGAAATTGAGGAGTAAGAACAATTGTGTATCTGTTTCTATGGTAGGGGAAGACTTTTTTGGGGGAAAAAAGTAGTTTTAAAATAATAGAATAGCGGCATAATTGCCATCATAGAAGATATTATACATGCTCCTCTATGCTTTCTTCACACAGTGGTGAGTTGGTTGTAAAATTACCAAGAGAAAAAAAATATAATGTAATAAACCTAAATTTCAGTGTAAAAGTTCCAGGGGAAAAATTGAGCTGTTTCTGACACTTTTAGTATTTAAACAGGTGTGTGAAACTGTGTCAGGAACCTGTGATCACAGTACTGAGACGTTCCTTGATCAATGATGGTATTTCAGGCCAATGGCTGTTGCAGACGAGCACTGCTGGAAGATTGATTGCACTGGCCTTTCTCTCTGACTGTCTGAATTGGCAGTTTGGCAGATTTTCCTTTCAATGGGAAATCTGAATCACCTGTATTGAACATGGTACAAAACACTTTTCTTACTCTATATTCCTTTAGCACTTAACATATATAGGTTGTTCTTCACTGTCTTGGACTTGACTAAGCACTCTGGTATACATGCACCTCCATAATTACATTATAGCTCCTTGGAGGCAAGGAGGCCATATTTTATAATCTTAGACTTGGTTTATGACTCTCATAACATCTAACATCTAGGGGAAGAATAGTTTAGTAGTGGATAAGAGCCTGGACTTTGTAGTCCTTCAGACCTGAATTCAAATCGTTGTCCCCTTATTTATTAGTTTTTTGACCTTGAATATATTACAAGTGTCACTACTCTGAAAAGTAAAATGAGATATAATAATACCTCATAAGGTTGTTTATACCTAAAGCAGCTTGCCACAGTGTCTAGCACACACAAAGTGCTCAGGTTATAATGATCAGGAGCTCTGGTGGTGCGGTGGTTAAGCACTTGGCTGCTAACCAAAAGGTTGGCAGTTCAGACCCATCAGCTGCTCTGTGGTAGAAGTGGCACTCTTTTTATAAAGATTACAGCCTTAGGAACTCCATGGGTCAGTTCTTCTCTGCCCTATAGAGCTGCTATGAGTTAACATTAACCTAACGACAATGGGTTGGTGTTATTATTATCATAGAATAGAATAGTTGTTTAGCAAAGCATGTTTTGTGAATGGGCTCTCCTGTGGAAATAGAGTTGATTGCTATATAAATTTAAAAATTTAGTATGCCCAGTTTTTCTAGTCCCCACTGATTTAAACTGACAGGAAGGGGAGTATATGTAATGATTCTTGTGGTTAACTTATTCAATTCCAGCTATGGTTTCACTAGTCAAAGTCAAACCTTAAGTGTTTCATTTCATGAAGAGTAAGCAGTGGTCAATTAAATAGGAAAATGGAAATATTTCTGGGTCAGTTATTTTTAACACTTAATATTTTTGCATATCAGTTATATTAATATAGTTCTTATTTAGGGTGAAAGTTATCATAGGACAAAATGAGTTTTCCTTCCTCAAAGTTATCTTTCCTGTTTTGTCATCATTTATGAAATATCAGAATCTTAAAAATAGTATTCTATCCTGTCAGGTTAGCAAGTTATAGTCTGTAGAAATTATCAACTTTGAGACAGAAATAGTGAAGGCAAAATCATGAATAGCAGGGGTGGAGGGTAGGAGAACATGGCAGACACTTAGAATCAAACCAGCAATGCAAGTTGGTAAGTGGGGAATGTAATCACCAACTCTCATTAGTGGTTAAGAGCTATGGCTGCTGCACAAAAGGTCATCAGTTTGAATCCACTAGCTAAACTGGAGATGAAGCAATGCTCTTATCAAACGAAATGTGATAAGAGAGATATAGTGAGCAAAGGGTTCAAGAAAGTTTTAAATAATAGGCTTACTGGTTATAAGATTTTAACAAAACATTTACCATTTCAAAATTTTTTACATGTACAGTTCAGTGGCATTAGTTACATTCAACCATCACCATTATCTATTTCCAATTTTTTATTGCTCTTAAACTCAATGCTCCCTCCAGCTTCCTGACTATCCCTGGTAACCACTGATAAACCTTTCATGTCTTGAATTTGCTCATTCTAGATACTTCATATAAGTGTGATCATATATTTGTCTGTTTGGGAATGCCTTATTTTCCCTTAGCATGATGTTCTCAAGGTTCATCCATTTTGTGGCAGGTATCAGGAGTTCATTTCTCTTTCTGATAGGATAATATTCCATTGTATGTATATACTGCATTTTGTTTATCCATTCTTCTGGTGATGGACATTTAGGTTCTGGCTATTCTGAATAGGGTGGCGATGAACATCAATGTACAATAGGCCTTACTTTGAGAGTCCAGAATCTACATCATGTTCTAAACTGAAAATTTGACAGTGTCTAAGGAAATGGAAGCACTCTGTGAAGTACAAATGGTTTTTATTAGACTCTTGATTTGAGTTATGTCAAAAATAGACCTATAGGAAAGGATTTGGACATAAGTAGCTTATTTGGGGTGTAATACCAGGAAGTAATGCAGGAGTGGTAAAGTCAGACAAGAAGAGAAGAAAAACCAATAGTTTTGTTAACAAACACGTTGCTGCTCAGTCTCACTGAAACATATATCAGTGGGTGAAGGAGTGGGGAATTTAATCACCAACTCCCATTATTTAAGGAGAGTAACTAATTAGGTATTCAAAACCCTGGTTGCATAGTGGTTAAGAGCTACAGCTGCTGCACAAAAGGTCATCAGTTTGAACCCACCAGCCATCTCTTGGAAACTCTACGGGGTAGTTTTCTTTTGTTCTATAGGCCCACTATGAGTCGGAATTGACTCAACTGTGATGGATTATGGGTAGTCAGGTGTTAGAAGCTCAGTGCTTCCAGCCTACCTAAGTGAGTCGAGCTGCCTTTATAGACAGAAAAACCCCTCTGGCTGAGAAACTAAGGAAGACTTCTAAGGTAGGCCGAACAGATATGGTTAGGGAACCTATTACAGCAGGGGATAGGACACAGCTAAGATTTAGGTAAGCATATGCTAGGTAAGACATGTATTTACAATAGATGGGCAAAACTTGAAAATCTTTGAAAGCTATCATTAATTTGTATTACTTAAACTCTTAACATGACATTGTCTGCCTATGAATTGTTCTTTTATTCATTAAAAATATTTATTGATCACCTATTGTGTCAGGCTCTGTGGTAGGATACAATGTTTGATGACAGCTCCTGCCTTCATGAAGCTCACATTCTAGTGAGTAAGAAGGACAAAAAACAATCAAGTAAATATTAAGTTTCAACTCATTTAGGTATAAACATGAAATGGTATTATTTTTCCCAGTGATTGCTACTAACTGTACTTATTGTGTTTCTCTTTTCCCACTGGGAGGCAAGGATAATTATAAACATTTCAGAGACTGATTCTATAACTTTTCAGCTGTTTTTAGGTATTAGATGAGTCCCATTCTGTTTTTCTCCTTCACTTACTAGAAGATCCAATCTGATTGAAATATCTTCTCTTCCTTTTTCTTCAAACAGATGAGACATGTAGTCCTTGTGGCTACAAGTTTAGGGTGCATGGCAGGCTTCCACATGTCTCCTTTCTGGGCCTTCTCCTCTCATTTGCTTTATAGAGGGAGTGTATAGGAAACAGGGAAAAGGAATAGACAGATGCATGTCGCAACCTATGTCTTCTCATTGGTTGATCTTAATTGCTCTTCTAGCTGTTTTGGGGCACTATCTAACAGGTGTGTGAATGAGAGACCTTTTCAAGTATATCCTCTGGGGATTGGAAATTCCTTGTAAAATTTGATTACATTTTCTACCAGAACTACAGTTAATGGCAACAAGCCCCTTTTGCTCATGTATACTTTTCTTCTCCTATGTTGCCCTGGGAAGAATTATCTGTTTCGATCGCCTAGCTTGGACCTTTGGGCAAATGACAAATCAATCTACTATGATTCTTGCGACCTAGGAAATTAGAGTATGTTGAAGGATAGTAATTAGTCCTGGCTCTCTTGTCATCTGGGTGTCTCCAACACATCATCCTTCCTGAAGGTTCTTTATCCTTGCTCTGAACGTTCTGGGAGAGTTCAACAAGTCTGATGGCATGAAGATGATGGTCAACTGGGAAAAGTAAAGCCTATCTTACTTATCAAAAAATATCTAACTCCTCCTTCCCTGGCTCCATCATGTACTGACATTGGAGAGGGTGGAATGATAAATAACTAACTGTGCTGAATCTCTGAACTTGTAGCTTCAAGCCAACCTCTGGATTTTTCTTAATTTAGAATGGGACGTGAGATCAATTCTGGGAGACAGCATACTAACCAGTATTTGATACTACTCTGTTACTCTTATACTCTGAGTAATGTTATCTACCTTTAAGTATACATCAATTATTCAAAAATAAGTCTTTACAGAATTCTAGATCTTTATGTGTTATCCAGATGCCATTCTTTCTACTTTGTTTGCTTCTGTTTATTATTTCAATTATCACCATGGTTTCACCTTTATGGTCCCCTTTACCGTTTTTATATCTTGGATTTATGATAAGCCCAGTGTATCTCTGTGGTACTTATATTCTTAAAGGATCTTAGATGAGCCACTAGAGGTAACCAATTTATTGGAAAGTCTCAGTTCAAGGGAGAACAAAATTTAAAGTTATTTTGTTTCTTCCGCAAATGTCCACTGACGGTGCTTTAGCCAACTTCCTTTCCCTGTTACAGGATAAGGAGACTAACAAGGCCTCAGCCCAATTCTGTACCTTTTTAGTTGTTTTTGTTATAGAGGCATTTCATTCCAATTGTTTAAAACTCAGTCTTATTCATTTTAAAGCTTCAGTGGCAAAGTTAAGTAAAAACTCTTCCTGTCACAAAACAATGTAGGTATCAGTTCCAATTAGTTTCACAAATTAAACAAGCAAAGAGATAAGGTAGACAGTGGGGTTTACTTTAAGACAGGTGTCTTAGTTATGCAGTGCTGCTGTAACAGAAATAACACAAGTGAATGGCTTTGACAAACAGAAGTTTATTCTTACATAGTCTAGAAGTCTGAATATGGAGTACCAGCCCCCTGGGGAAGGCTTTGTCTCTCTATTGGCTGTGGAGGCAAGTCCTTCTCATTGATTATCCCCTGTTCTAGAAGCTTCTCTACATGGGAACCCTGGGTCCAAAGGACACAATCTGCTCCTGAGACTGCTTTCTTGGTAGTATGAGGTCCTCCATTGTCTCTCTGCTCACTTCTTTTATTTCTCAAAAGACGTTGACTTAAAAACAGAACCTAATCTTGTAGATTGAGTCCTGCCTCATTAATGTAGCTGCATCTGATCCTGCCTCATAAACATCATAGAGGTAGATTTTACAACATAAAAGAAAACTACATCAGATCACAAAATGAAAGGTAATCATGCAGTACTGGGAATCATGGCCTAACCAAGTTGACATACATTTTTGGAGGACACAATTCAATTCATGGCAACAGGGTAGTAGGGCATGGCCTTTTTGTGAGACTGAAACCTATAGGATAATAAGGAGTTAACTGCTTGACAAAATAGAGAAGAATATCTCAGGAAGAAAGAAGACAAAGTTAAAACGCCATGTGATAGAAATGACCATGGCATGTTCCAGGGACAAAAAATAAATGTCATAGTGGCTGGACATTGACAACAAAGAGTGTTATGAAATAAGATGAAAAAGGCAGAAAAGGAGTGTTATGGATTAAATTGTGTCCCCCCCTCCCCAGATGTGGTTTGGTTGGGTATGACTCTTTGTATTGTGGGATGTTTCTTCATGTTGTAAATCCTGCCTCTTATGATGTTAATGAGGGTGGTGGGTGGCAGTTGTGTTGGTGAGGTAGAACTCAATGTGTAGGATTATTTTGTAGCTTGAGGTAGTTTCTTGAGACACAAAGGAAAGAAGCTAGCAGAGAAAGTCGGGGACCTCATACCACCAAGAAAGTAGTGCCTGGAGCTGAACATGTCCTTTGGTAAGAACTGGGATCCTCACACCTCAGAAGCTTCCGCTCCAGGGTAAGATTGACGACAAAGATCTTTCTCCAGAGCCCATAGAGAAAGAAGCTGACACCCTGAATTTGGACTTTTAACCTACTGGACTGTGACAAATAAAATTTTTATTTTTAAAGTCATCTGCTTGTGGTATTTCTGTTAAAGCAGCACTAGCTGACTAAGACAAAGGGCCATACCATGCAGGCCCTTGAATGCTAACAAAAGAAGTGCATATTTTACTCAAAAGTCAGAGGGAAGCCACTGAAAAATTTTAAGTAGAGAATATTGAAACCATTCAATGGTGTACTTTCATATTTTTCCATTTGCATAAAAATAAACCTATAAGTTACCAGATTGTCATTGTTTCTGTTACGTCTCTTTGAAAAATGTGAAATCATAGTTGTTGTTTTGTTGAGGCAAAAATCTATGATTTAAACCTCATGTTTCTATTTGACTTTTCAGCTGCTGAGGAAAGTGAAAGATGAAGACATCATTTCTTTTGGTCCTTGTGGTCTGTTCTGTAGTCAGCTCAAATTTGAAGATGGTGTCAAAGAGAAATTCTGGTAAGTTCCTTCCAGCTTCTCACTATTATGTCAAAGATGTGTGTTTTTGTGAGCATCCAAAAGGCATTTGTGTCTTTAACCATTAATATCTTTAAACATAAGTATCTGTATTCCAGTTATGCTGGAAAGGGCTCAAAATAAAAATGAGGTTTTAACATATCCCTGAGAGCTTACTGAGAAACTGGTAGCATTTTATGAAACTTTCATCAATAGTCTATTCTCAGTGGACAATGGAATATTAAGGCCTTATATCTTCTAAAGACACACAGACCTTAGGATTGGTTGACTTTTGTAAACATGGACCTGGGTGCAAACGTTTATTAATGAAAAGGTAGGAAGCCTTTAGAAATGTATATTCTTGACATCCTAACTGTGCAGCGTTATAGTTTAAACACAAGCTTTTGACAAATATCAGTGAGCTTTTGTTCCTCACATTTGTACCAAATCCTTAATAGGCAGAAGTGTAAGGCCTCCAAGCAAGGAAATATTAGCTAATTGCCTGGAGAAGAATTTCTTGAGAAGAAATGTCTATTCCTAGAATATGGTGGTCTGGCAGACAGCCATGATTGTACTAAGAGATTAGCTGTAGCTGGTAGCCATCCTAATCAACGTTTAATCATTGTTTAATAACATTTGGATATATATGTCTTTCAGTTTTGATTATACATTCTAACTATAATTATAAACCATGCATGAGATTTTAGGAATTGATTTTCTGTCTGTGATCATTCTAGTAAGACACTGGGAACTGTATTATTATGTGGAAACAAATGATTACAATGGGATTTTCTGCTGGCTTCCAATTCAGTTATTTTCCAAAATTAAATGCATGCTTTTTACTTTCTCATTAAGTATAAAATCCAGGCAATAAAAGTGCATGTTTATTCTTCAAAGCCGTAGATGCTGGACTCAGAGTTTGGTTAGTATTTGTTTTCTGAGGTGAGAATATTTGCTAATTGAAATAGCTAAAGAATATTTTTGTTTTCATCACAAGTTATAAAATAGAGCAATACTGATGAAGTCCAAAGGATTCTGGACTGGTAAATGTAGGGAGTTTTCTTCCCCTAATCGGCTCATATCCAATGCGACGGCACTTGGCTTGGCAATTGACTCATATGTGTATTTAAATCACTTTTGTATATTGTGACTCTTTCAGCTGTATTTATGTGTAACATTTTACCTATCAGTATCTCCGACTTGCAATATGATTCTTGGCTGCTGTTTTTTGCCTTGCTGTTGAAGTAACACTTTCATTTTCAATCTTGGTTCAGATTGATCATTGCTGAAATAAAACACTTGGAGGGATTGCTTACTAGCAAGTGTAACCTGTTGAATGAGATACTATTTTCCTCACTTGGTTATGTCACAGTGTCTCTAGCTGTGTGAAAAGAGAGATGGGAATTGAGAATTTAAAAGGCACCTATATTATGATAGCTTAATTAACGTAGGTTGGGAGATAAAAACAGGTTATGACTAATGTGTTCTTTTTTTTTTTGCCATGCTTACTATTTATGAGGAGAGAAGATGTTAAAAAACGTAGGTAGAGAAGGTTATCAGTGACACATAAGTGCTGTTCAAAGATTAGCTTTTTAATGCTTTGCCCACTGAGTCTTGTCAAATATGAGGCTGTTTGTGGCTTCCTAGGGATTGTTAGTTTTGTCTTCTTAGTGAGACCAAATGGTGTCATATCTGCAGACAGCTACACTGAAAAAAACATTGCCCCAAAAGATATCCTTCTTAAAGGCAATATGTTCAAATGGCTTCAGACTCCCTTCTTCTATCTCTCTCTGTCTACTCACTTCTAAAAACAATAGTGACTGTATTGTTGGAACGCAACTTTTCCTCTAGGTCTGGGAAATAGAGATGATTTGAATGCACAGCTGACCTTTCTCTCAGGCTTTCCTGCTTCTCTTTGGGGTGTATATGGGGTAGGCAGAGAAGACAAACAGGTTGGTGTTGGTTTGTGTATGTGTGTTTCGATTTCACAATACGGGAACAAATTCAGGCACAAGATGAATAAGGGGCGTCATAAGTTGCTCATAGCTGATGAAAATGGGGGCTCTTTGGCCCAGTTCTTTTTACTCATAAACTTTCACTTATGTTGCCAAGCCAATAAGAAACCTATTATTAACCCCATCTGCATACCCAGCCCCTGCACCCCTGTTATTATTTTATGTGGACAATAGAATTATTTGCACTCTGATAGTACTATTTTAGGTGGCCTTATCTTTTGAAGGACATGAAAAATGCTTTGGCAAGTGTGTAGTTTGAAATTTTACTTTAGTCAATTTGTGAGGTCCTTTAACCTTTGACAATGAACAAGATCCAGGTTTCAAGCTTGTAGGATTATTCTTCTTGGAATCACCAATGGAATGTAGAGCTTTATTTTTTTCTCCCTCCTTCCCTTCCCCCAAGTTAAAAAAATAAAGAATGATTGTGTCCTTTACTCATTAACATTTATTACTGTTTAGTGCCTGATGTGAAGCCACTTATAATGATTTCTGTGCAATTGCTTGTAGACAGGGATCCCTTTCACTAAGATCCTTGCAAGTATTGATGCCAGGGGCCTGTCTTATGCACAAGACGGAGGACCAAGGAGTGGAAATTTCTTCTGTATTTGTCAAAGAAGGAAAATAATTTAAAAGCAGACATGAGTTTTTATTTATTAATTTTTAAATTTAGTCTGGACACGTTAAAGCAAGCCTCCTGGTTTCTGGTGATGTACAGGTTTTAGGAGCCACCAGCAGAGATTCCATTTCACACTGTGCAAGTCTAACTATTAACCTTGGCTCTGGAAGCAGAAAAGGTGGCTGTGAGACTATATCTAGGGCCTAGCTGAATTACAACTTACTAAACTTACTGACATTTAATATTAAGGACTATAACTGACTGGACAAGTGTTAGGTGGTTGCCTTCTTCACAGAGAACTCATGCAGGGAAGATTTGATGTTTCAAGCGAACAGTGGTAGTTCTATGGTAGAATTCTTACTGTCTATGCAGGAGGCCTGGGCTCAGTGTCAAGACAGTGCACCTCACCTGTGGCCACGATCTTTTTTTTCAGTGGAGGTTTGTGTGTTGCCATAATGCTGAACAGGTTTCAGCAGAGATTCTGGACTAAGATGTGCTAGGAAGAAAGGCCTGATAATCTACCTTCAAACACTAGCCAATGAAAACCCTAGGGATCACAGTGGTCCAGTTTATAACTGATCACAGTGATAGCATAGAACCAGGTAGTGTTTTGTTCATTGTATATGGGGTATTCATGATTCAGGGGCCAACTCAATGACAGCTAACAAGAACAGCAAGTGCACTTCTGATGTCCTTCGGCATCCATATTCTCTACATATATGAGTAAATATATAAAGCCATTTAGAAAGTTCACTGTATTAAAAATACGCTTACTTAAAGATGTAATTCTTTATGGAAGGGTTTTGGGTAGTATCTTGACAAAGGCCAGTAATGTCCATTTCTTTTTCCAATAGAGGATATCTACACCTAAGACTAAGTTTTAATAGAAGAGATGAAATTATTCTCCCTTAATAAGTCACTCATGAACTTCTATTTAGTTACTATTGTTTTTTAATCTGAAAAATGATGTCCCCAGAGTATACATAGACTTTATTATGAGGGACATTAAACTGTTCTCATTGCTTTTGTTAGGCCACTACTGCTGCAGTAAAATGTGCACTCTGTTATACGATTGTTGACATTCAGCTCTCAGAGCCTGGCTCTCCAAATCAGAGAAGGGCATGGGGTAACTAGTTTGATGAGTGGAGATATTTAATTTTGAACCTAAGTTGTATATCTTGCTGTCAGTTCATCTGTAAAATGATTTCTGAAAGCAGTTTCTTGGTGATCTGGTGTTAGAAGGAATATTAGAGAGCTACTAAAACATCTGAGTGGGCTAGAAAAATGCAACCCCTACTGGTAAGGAAGGTTTGAAGACTTACTGGTACACAGTAATCCTTACAGATACGTGTTGAGTGAGTTGACCAGAGCCATTCAGTTACATATAATGATAAAACCCTAAATCAAACCCACTGCTGTCAAGTTGATTATGATTCATAGCGACCCTATAGAACAGAATAGAATTGTCCCATGGTGTTTTCAAGAAGTACCTGGTGGATTCAAACTGCTGACTTTTTGGTTAGCAGACACAACACTTAATCACTATGCCACCAGGATTTCCATATGATGATAGAATGGTTTATGTGATACTTTGGCTTAAAGGTTTATAGATTATGGAATTTTCTGATTATTGCAAAAGGGACAGCAGTTTGTTCTCACTAGAAATGCATTGGCTTTAGTATTTTCAAACTGTTGAGGAGGATCATAAAGGCAGAAGTAGCACTTGTATGATTCTACATTTCTAAGAAAAGCTAGAATGAGTCTCTTAGTCCACTTCTAAGTGTAAACAAAAATAACTTACCTTGTGAAATAGATTGTTATGTAATTAAAAATAAATAAAAGTAATATATACTTTGAATTTTCAAAGAGACGACAATAAATGTTTTCTTTTAAATGTTGGCTAGGTGTAATGCTTCTGTGAGGATATTTATACCATGCTTTTCACTGAGGAGCACTGAAGTACTAGATTAGCAGTTAGTAGATCAACCAGGTGCTACTGAAATCTCACCTCCTAAATTTATCCCAGCGAGCCGAAATCAAGGAGGAAAATCCCTTCCTCTGATCTCTTCAATTCAAAGGGGCTGTCTGACACTTAGTCCTTTTATCTCTTTAACTAACTAGGGTGCCTTGCCTCAAGGAAATAGTGTCTTTGAAGAAAAGGAAAAGTGATGCTGGAAGGATTTGGTAGGCTACTAGGACTGGTATAGAAAAATTTTGGAGACAGTAGGGGTCTGGATATTAAGAGAGTGATACCTAGCATGTAGGGAGTATGCAAAGACAAGAGAGATAAATCAGAAAATACTTGGACTAAGAACTGAGCTAAATGAAACTCATCCTTCTTAAAGAAGGTGATGGGAAAATAATTTTAGAATTCTCAGTAATGGAGTCGTTGAATTTTATATGGCCAAAAGTATAGCCTGGTATGGAGGTTAGTGAACTCTTAATGTGTGTGCCCCATTCCGCTATTCTTCCACTGGGTGGAGGGTAGGGGGACAGGTTCAGAGAAAATACATCAAAGCTCCCCTGTTCAAAAGCAATCTCATTGTGATAGACGAATGGCTAAAAAAAAGATGCTAAACTAATGAAACACTATATAGCTATTAAAATGACCAGTACTTAGACCTTATACAGAAATGTTAATGTAAAATAATAGTAAACAACAAAACAGAACACAAAACATAATGCTGTTAAAAATGGATTTAACTCTAATCAAAATTGAAAAAGAATTTAGAATGATGTTTAGAATTTGCAGTTAAATTAATTTTTTTCCTCTGAGTTGCTTAAATCTCTAATTAAAAGATGTTGTTAAGGGGGAGGAAAATATTCTTTCTAAATCTTTCTCTTTCTGCTGTTGATAGAGTAGAACTGCCCCGTAGGGTCTCCAAGGAGTGCTTGGAGGATTTGAACTGTGAATCTTCTGGTTAGTAGCCATAGCACTTAACCACTATGCTACCAGTGTTTACTCTTTCTAAATACTAACAGACAATATTAGACTTATATAGCACAGGCCCCCAAAGCTTAGGGAGTCAGAAAAGGATAGAATCAACAGTGAGCATTTTATGGAAGATAGAAGACTGGAGGCAAGCCTTCACAGCCAGGTAGGACTAGACTGGCCTGGGATGAGGGAGGGAGGAGGATGCTCGAGGTAGAGACATAGTGTAAGTGAATGTGTGCAGATGGCAGTGAGTATAACTTGTGTGTCTAGGATGGGGTGCAAGTCAGCAAGTGGGAAGGAACTGATGCTGAATAGGGAAACTAGGCTAAGTGATATAGGCTCCTGAGTTCTGATTAGTGTCGTATACATTAGTACTAGAGATAATTTTTTTCTTCTTTTTTTATTATGATTGAATGAAAATGTGCTTTCCCATATAAATTCGCATGCTCACTTATATGCAGCTACCACTGCTCTCCCTGCCCAGTGACAGCACACCCCTCCTCTCTGCTCAATACGTGTCCTATCCTCCTAACAGTCTCCTATCCTCTCTTCTCCACCCACTCCCCTTCCTCCCGCAAGAGGTTAGCAGGATGACATCTTATAGATGCATGGAACCATAAAATTCCCACAAGATACGGTCACTCTGTGTCACCAAGTCCAATTCATTGCTGTTGGAAAAGTCGACCTTCATTATGATTTATGGACAGGGGCAGCATCAGGGCCAGGGGCCGTGCTCCCAGGGGAACTGCAAAGCACCTGGACCATCAAATGTGATCTTTTATTGAAGATCTCAGGGTACACCCCTATTTATTCTGTTGTTGCCAATGAGACTCCACTTTGTGAGCTCCATCGTGGTTATCACTGGTGGTGGCCGGGCACCATCTGGTTCTTCAAGTCCCGAGTCAATGTAGAGACCCACCCATGTGGGTCCCTCTGTCTTCTGGGTTGTCTTTTCCCCATGTCATTCTTGTCCTTGGTGATCATCCATTCCTGTTGAGTTGGGACCATTTGCTCTACCCTCAGATGACAGCTTGGCAGCTTTTAAGACACCAGATGCCACTCACTGATGGTGCAGAGAGTCATCATTAGCAGAATGCTAGCTGTGCCAATTGGCCTCGATTTTGGCTGAGAGCATGGTCCCTGGCCCCCCATCCCAGCTACTCTGTCTTTGCAATATTGGGTTAAAGTGGGAGGAGTACTCAAATTGTGTTGAAGTCCAGTTATTATTGATCTTCTTTCTAAGGTGTGCTGTCACCAATTTCACACAACCAAATTTCTATTAACTATCTAATCTAAACCCTCTCCCCCAACCCTCCCTCCTTCCCCACCCTTGCAGCCATCAGAGAGTCTTTTCTTCTATGCATGAGTCTGTATTTAAGTTCTTATCGTAGGGGTCTCATACAATATTTGCCCATTTGTCACTGATTACTTTCACTCAGCATAATGTCCTCCAGTTGAAACCAGGTTAAGAGATGTTTTCTGCAATCATCGTTGTTCTTTATCATTGCATAGAGTTCCATTGAGTATATATACCATAGTTTACGTATTCATTCCTCTGTCGTTGGGCATCTGGGTTGATTCCATCTTCTTGCTATTGTGGACTGTGCTGTGATGAACATTCGTGTTCGTGTATCAGTTGAGGTAAATGGCCTTGATTCTGTAGGATCTATTCCAAGCATTGGAATTACTGGGTCAAATATAGTATATCTATATCCATTTTTTTTAAGGGAGCTCCAGATTGCTTTCCAAAGAGGTTGCACCATTTTGCAATCCCACCAACAGTTTAGGAGAGTTCCAATCTCCCTACAGCCTCTCCAGCATTTGTTGTTCTGTGTTTTTTGGATCATGGCCAAGTTTGTTGGGCTGAGATGGTATCTCATTGTCATTTTGATTTGAATTTCTTTCATAGCTAATGATTCTGAGCATGTCTGCATGTGTTTTTTGGCTGCCTGGATCTCCTCTTTAGAGAAGTGTCTGTCCATCTCCTTTGTCCATTGCTTAACTGGGTGATTTATCTTTTTCTTATTGATATTTTGTAATACCTTATAGTTTATGGAGATCAGGCATTGGTCTGACATAGAGTTGCCAGATATTTTTTCCCATTCTGTAGGTGGCCTTTTAATAGTAGTAAAGATAACTTTTAGTAGAATACTAATGGCTGATGACTTTTGTAGTAATTGAGTTGATTGCAAGGGATAGCCAGGTGAGGAAGAAGTCTGTAATTACTGCCTTTGGGAAAACCAGAACTTGAATTGGGAATCTGTGGGACAGGTAGGAATTAGTTTCTTTTTTATGTTTTGTCAGCTTTTTTATTTCTAAATCTTTCAAATCTATAGAAAAGTTACAAGAGTACTGCAGTGGACATCCATATATTCTTCACTTGTTTCTCTAGTTAATGTTTGCTTCCTCTCTCCCTGTCTCTTTCACTTTTTCACCTTAAGTATGTCAAATATAGGTTTTATTTTTCAGTTTTTAATTTTTTTTATAGATGTCCTTTATGAGATTTGGAAACCCTGGTGGCACAGTGGTTAAGATCTACATCTGCTAACCAAAAGGCTGACAGTTTGAACTCACCAGGCATTCCTTGGAAACTCTATGAGGAAGTCCTACTCAGTTCTATGTGGTCATAAAGAATCTGAATCAATTAGGGCAATGTTTTCTTTCTTTCTTTTTTTTTTAAAAAAATGAGATTCAAGATTTCTCCTTCTATTTGTAATTTTATGAGACTTTTTAAAAATTATGAATTGGTACTGAATTTTGTAAATGCTTTTTCTGCTTCTGTTGAGATGATCAGATGATTTTTCTCCTTCATTCTGTTAATGTAGTGGATTACACTGATTCATTTGAAAATGTTGAACCAGTCCTGCTTAAAAGAGATAAAATCTGCTCAGTCTTGATTTGTTATAATTTAACATGTTACTGGATTTATTTTAGAAACAGTGGTGGCACAGTGGTTAAGAGCCGTGGCTGCTAACCAAAAAGTTGGCAGCTTAAATCTACCAGACATTCCTTTAAAACTCTACTGGGGCAGTTTTACTTTGTCCTTGTTATGAGTTAGAATTGACTTGATGTTACCACATTTGGTAGGGATGTATTTTCCTATTTTTTAGTTGTTGTTGAAGATATTTACAATGCAGAGTGACCATATATTGGATGCACTTTATGGTTCTATGCATCTATAGGATATCATCCTGCTGACCTCTGGCTGGAAGAAGGAGAGTGGGTGGAGAGAAGGGGAAAGGAGACTGTTGGGAGGATGAGACATGTATGGAGCAGAGAGGAATAGTGTGCTGTCACTGGGCAGGGAGAGCAGTGGAAGCTGCATATAGGTGGGCATGTAAATGTATATGGGAATGTACATTTTCACTCCATCATAATAAAAAAAATGATAAAAAAAGAATTCTGTCCATCTGTCTTCAAGATCACTGATATGTCTTTTTTTAAAAAAAAATTGATTAAATGAAAATATACAATCCAAATTAAATTTGCGTGCCCACCTATCTGCAGCTCCTTCTGCTCTCCTTGCCCGGTGACAGCACACCCCTTTTCATTCCGTATATGTCATATCCTCTTAACAATCCCCTGTCCCCTCCTCTCTACCCTCTCCTCTTCCTTTTAGTAAGAGACCAGTAGGACAGCATATTATAGATGCATAGAACCATAAAGTACACACATCATATGGTCACGTAGTGTCTCCCAAGTCCAGTCCATTCCTGTCCAAAGAGTTGACCTCATATTTTCTGATCAAGAACAGCAGCTGGTCTAGGGGTCAGGCTCCCAGGGGAACCCTCAGGCTTCCAGACAATCAATTGTGGTCTTTTAGTGGAGTTTCTTGTGTTGCCACTGGGACTAAACATTGTGTGCCCCATCACGGCTGTCTGTGGTGGTGGCCAGGCACCATCTGGTTCTTTTGGTCACATCTTGATGCAGTCACCCATTCACATAGGTCCCTATGTCTCCTGGGCCCTTTTTTCCTCATGTCTTTGTTGTTCTTGGTGATCATCTGTTGTGGGTGAGTAGGGACAATTTGGTGTATGTACCTCAGGTGGCACCTTGGTAGCTATTAAGACCCCAGACGCCACTCACCAATATGGGGTGCAGAATCTCTTAGCAATAGGCTAATCATGCCTATTGGCCGCGGTGTTCCCTGAGAGCATGGTCCCCATACCTCTGCCCCTGCTACTCTATGCTTGCAATATTGGGTTAAGATTAGAAGAGTTTTCAGTTTATGTTGAAGTCCAGTTAAGTTGATCTTCATTCTATTGTGTGCTGTCGCTGCTTTCCCCAACCAAATTTCTATCAACTGTCTAATCTATGACTAGCCATTTCCCTTCCTGCCTACCCTGGCAGCTGTCAAGGGGTCTTTTCTTCTGTATATAAGCCTGTTTTAAGTCCTTGTGGGTGGGGTCTCATACAGTATTTGTTCTTTTGTAGCTGACTGATTTCACTCAGTGTAATGTCTTCCAGTTGAAACCAGGTTATGATATGCTTGCTAAAATCGTCATTGTTCTTTAACATTGCATAGAGCTCCACTGAGTATACATACCATAGTTTGCTTATCCATTCATCTGCTGTTGGGCATCTGGGTTGATTCCATCTTTCTGCTCTTGTGGACTGTGCTGCAATAAACATGCATGTGCATATATCTGTTTGTGTGACTACCCTTGATTCTGTAGGATATATTCTGAGCAGTGGGTTACTGGATCAAATAGTATAGCTAGACTTTTTAAGGAAGTGCCAAATTGCTTTCCATAGAGGTTGCTCCATTTTGCAATCCCACCAGCAGTGTAGGAGAGTTCCAAGTCTCCACAGCCTCTCTAGCATTTGTTGTTTTGTGTTTTTTGGATCATGGCCAACCTTGTTGGGGTGAGATGGTATCTTATTGTAGTTTTGATTTGGATTTCTCTGTTAGCTAATGATCGTGAGCATTTTCTCATGTGCCTTTTGGCTGCCTCAAGGTCGTCCTCGGTGAAGTGTCTGTTCACCTCCTTTGTCCATTGATTAATTGGGTTATTTACCTTTTTATTGTTGATATTTTGCAGTACCTTGTAGATTATGGGGAAACCCCGGTGGCTTAGTGGGTTACCTGCTATGCCTGCTAACCGAAAGGTTGGCAGTTCAAATCTGCCAGATGCTCATTGGAGACTCTATGGGGCAGTTCTACTCTGACTTATAGGGTTGCTATGAGTTGGAATTGACTCGACAGCACTAGATTTGTAGATTATGGAGATCAGATGTTGGTACAACATGTAGTTGCCAAATATTTTTTCCTATTTTATAGGTGGTGTTTTAATTCTTTTGATAAGCTCTTTGGTTGAGCAAAAGTGTTTGATTCTTAGTAGTTTCAATTTATCTATTTTCTCTTCTGTTGATCATACTTTGTCAGATTTTGAAGTCTGTCTAAGCTGTGTATTAAAACTTCCATTATTGACTCTATTTTACTTTGCATGAAGATCACTAATATTTCTGGTACCTGATATAAACTCATACAGTGAGATTTTATTTCAGTTTGTGTACTTTTAAGTTTTAGAATTTCCATTTGTATCTTTTTTAATGGCTTCCACTTGTCTGTATTATTTCTTATCTGCTCATTCTTTCAGGCCATACTTTCTGTTATATCTTTCGATATATTTTCCTTTAGTTCTTTGGACATATTTATAGTAACTTCTGTAAAGTATTTAACTACTAAATCCATATTTGTGCCACCCCAAGGTTGGTTTTTATTGACACTTTTTTCTTTGATATTAGTTACTTTTTTCTTTTTTTCACATCAAGTAATTTTTTTTATTATGTACTGGAATGTGTTAATAATACATTGTAGAGACACTAGATTCTGTGATATTCCTCCAAAGGGTATTGGCTTTTGTTCTACTTTTGGTTTATCGATCTTGAACTTTTGTAGCTTGGTTAGGGTGGGTCTGTGGAAAACCAGAGGTTTTCTAATCACCTGTAGCTTGATGGGATTCAAACTCTAACCTTTGTGTCTCTGTGATTTTCATCAGGGCTCCTTTTAGGCTTTATTATTTAGGGTAGATCTAGAGAAGGCCTTATTCTATGGCATGGTGCTTACTCTTAATGCAGAGTCTTTGTAGGTTCTTAGGTGGATGCCCAGGTATTAATTAACCAAGGTGTTCCCCAGTATTGCTTGCCCTTTAATATCACTGTTCCATTCTCAACTCTGCAGTGACTATTCTCTGATAAGCCTTTTGTAGTCTTGACTTGTACATGTCCAGCCCAGTTCTCAGCAAGGCACTCCTGGATAGCCCACAGAGATTTCAGGACTTAATTTCTGTGAAGTTCTCTCCTTTTACTGAAGATTCCAGCCATGTTAGATTCCCTGAACTGTGACATATGTAGCTTTAGTTCAGCACAATTACTGGCTCACTTTGGGCTGCAGCTGACTGTGCCAAAGTTGAGCGATTATCCCCAGGTAGAGATCTGGCATGATCATGGAGTTCCTTCTTAACTTTTCATTTCTTCTGAGACCACAGTATTTCACTACCTGAAAACAGCTGCTTTATGTATTTTCTCCACTTGTATAGTTGCTTACTGTGGGTCAACTAATCCAGTTCTAGTTATTTCATTGTAGCCCAAATCAGAAATTTTCCTCTTACCCTTTGATACCCTACCATTCTTCGAGCACTTCCTTGTTTTTTGGCGTAAGAAGGTGTGTCAGGCTTATCTCTGTCCTTTTGCTGTCCAGCACTGGAATCAGCCACTTTTCTAAGGAGTCTGAGTTCCTCTTAGTGAAAAAAATGGTATTCATAAACCATTAATTTTTTTTATTATAGTTTTCTATACTTCTAAGTTCAAATCTGTCATTAGAGTATTCTTCCTCAACTTTTCCCATTCTGTACTTATATCTCTTTTTCCCACAATGAGAACCCTCACTCCCATCAACATATTTACTTAAATGCTTTATCTTATAGTTCATACAAAATAGTGTGAAATTACTACATCACTGCCAACATGAAAACTATTAAACAAAGTGTGAGATATTTTGTAGATCTTTTTGTTCTAAAATTTGTGCTACTAAAGCTGTATAGTCATAGCAATGTGTTTAAATGTTACTTAAACAAATTCGCTTTTTCCTGTGATGGTTTTTAATTTGATAAATAAATTCATTTGTTTCCATTTGTACTCAGTTTGATTTTTATTTAATTATATTTTTATTTTTAAGTATGTAGAACATTTATAGTGCTGAAAATCCAAAATTATATTTTAATATAAATATATATTTATATTTGTATATAAACACACATATTTACACATATAAATCAAAGAAGTCTTACTCCCATGCCTATCCCTTTTACCTGATTTCACACATCACTATTTATAGTCATTTTTTTAGTTTCTGATTTTTTCTTCCTTTTATTGCAAAAATTAACATATTGTACTTCCCTTAGTTTTTTGTGAAAAACATAGCAAAACCTGTCTACCTGCTTTTTTATTCTTTTATTTTTTCCCCCACTTAATAACATATCTTGTATATCAAGAAATGGAGTTGTTTTAGTGTTTGTTTTTGGTTATAAATGTATGTGATGCTTAATAAAATTTTAAACAATATCAAAACAGAAATCGTTTGTGATTTCACCCCCTGAATTAACTCTTCATTTAGTTTCGTATATATTCATCCAGATATTTTCTTTGCATATATATCTATACAGATTATAGATATATTCTAAATTATGTATATTCACAGATGGAATCATATTGTACATACAGCTCTTCAACTTGGTCTACCCCTTAAATTGGGTTCCATATCTGTATCTTCTAATCCACGGCAATACGTATCTAACTCACAGTTTAAAATGCTGCATAATATTTCACTGTGGGGATTTATCATAGATTTTTTAAGCTTGTGCTCTATTGATGAAGACTAGAGTTTTATCATAAGGATTCTCTCAGACAATGTTGTAAGGAGCACAATTTTACATCAATCTAAGTATAGTGTAATGGCAAATATCCTCATAGAATCAGTTCTTAGAAGTGGAAATGTTGGCTAAAAAGGCATTTAATTTTTTAAAAGACACTGACAGATTACCTAGCGAAGTCATTGTACCAAGTATATTTCTATTAATAACATTTGAGAATTTCCCTCTCCTTACACATTTAATATTGCTGGTTATTGTTGATGAACAAATGTTTGGCATTCCAATCTAAATGAAAAAAATCTCCTTGTTTACTAAAATTTACATGTTGTCTATAATGAATGTATTTCGGGATTCCTATTGAGTTGAACTGAGTTAGAAATTTGAGTGTGTATGTGTTCTAGAGAAGGGGAGAGAGAGTCAGCAGCAAAGCAGTTCACACAGTCCAAATTTCTCGCTATTCTATTAAGTTGGACAACAAAAGATGTTAGAAGAAGTGGAGAGAATATGAGTTAACAACCACATTCATTATTTTAGTTGTTATACAGTAACAACAACATGTGATGTTACTGAAATATTGAAATACTTGTATGACACTGGGTCCTCTTAAATGAAAACGTGTGGATATTTAAGCTAATTAAAATATTGAATGAATTAAAAAACTGAAAAGTCTGAAAACAATTCTATGTAGGGATCTTGTCCAACTTTGTAGCATCATTCAAATATAGAAGTTACCATGCTTAGGATCATGTTGGATGCATTACTGTGCATAAGGAGGGGAGAATGAGAGAGAAGTAAGAATAAATTGAGCTTTCTATTAATTTTGATGTTGGGATTTAGCTCACTCAGAAGAACAGCCAAGAACTGCAGAGAATAGGCTACTTCCTGCTCTGTTGTTTTGGCATGAGAGGATACTGTATCTGCCAGAGTAGGGAGAAGCTTTCAATGCCTGTAATTTCTGCTAGGTGAATTTCTATCATAACCCAACTCGTGTAGGCATGTCAGGCTAAAGTACCTCCCTTGTGGCTCCGTTGACTTTTACAGGTGTAATTTGCTTTAAACGAAATATGTGCTCTGCAAAAGTACACCTCTAATGTCTTCTGTAGTTTAGTCCTTAGGGATAACTGTCACCCAGAGATTCTTTAAAATACGTGTAACAGTCTTAGTCCATTACAGGAATACTGAATATGCAGGTTTTAAATATTGTTCCTATTCTGACTCCAGCTTTATTTGTTCTTCCATTATTTTTGTTGGAATCCATCACAGAGAAGCATGCTATGCTTTGTGAGGATCCCACCAGGCAGGATTATCCTCCTTTCAGAGAAACACATTGATCTAATGACCTTACCCCAGAGTAAGAGTCAGTCCCTGCTTCTCTCTGTGGGTGTGGCTTAGGAGAACTACATTGTAAGTATGCTCTCCCTAAGTGAGTGTAGACAAGAAACCCATGGTTTCAAGAGGTATCCATTAAACCCTTGAGATGGATGACATGTATTTGACACCACCATTTTGTGGAGGAATGAGACAGTGGCTGTCTCTCTGGAACTAAATTCTGCTAAGGGACATCATAGAGACACAGTATCTATTAATTCAGCAAACATGCTGGCCGACTGTGTAAAAAATCCTGTGCTTGGCACCTTAGGGTACTAGGAAATGGACAAGACTTGCTCTTTGCCACCTAAGAATTCAGTCAATCATAAGGGAATGGAAAATCTAATATGCACTGAATGCTTGTATGTGCCAGGCACTTTACATACATTTTCTCCTCATACAGAGGCACTGAGTTGGTTGGTCCTATTCTTGTCTCATTTTATAAGTAAGGAAACTGAGGCTTAGATTAGCTAAATAACTTGACCAATTTTACATAACTAGTAAGTACAAAACCGGTATTTGATCTCAGGTTTATCTGACTGTAGAGTCCTGCTCTTAAACTCTCTTCTAGACTGCTTCTGTATGTGGACATCATTGTCCTCATTTTATAGATGAGGAAATTGAAGCTTAGTTAAAATAAATGTATCTGAGGTCCCTAACACCACCCACTGCTATTGAGTTTATTCCGACTCATGCCAAGCCAAGCCAAGTGCCGTCGAGTCGGACCCTATAAGAAGAAGCAGAACTGTCCCCATAGAGTTTCCTAGGGGTGCCTAGCGGATTTGAATGGCCGACATTTTGGTTAGTGGTCATAGCACTTAACCACTACACCACCAGGGTGCCTAATTATTAAACGACAAGTAGAGGGTTTGGTTTATGAACTGATGGCAAAGTTCATGTTCTTTCCACTATACCAGGAATATGTCTTGTTCCCAACTGTTATAAAAGATGTAACATTGTAAATGTGATAAGAGAGGTACATGGTGTAATGAGGGAGAAATTATTTCCAACTGGCAGTGAGGGTGATTAGGGAAGGCTTCACGGAAGATGTGTCATTTGAAATAGACTGGGTTGGGAAGAGTGATGGGGATAGTATGCCAAGCAGAGGAAACAACAAGAGACAATGCATGGTGTGTAAACGCTATTTTTGAGTACTGAGTAACTCAACTTGACTAGAAGATAGTATGAGATTCAACTGGCTGAGAAGTTATATTTGCAGAGAAGCAAATAGCTGGACAGATGGCGTCTTGAGTATCTCTCTGGCTTTAAAATTATGAGAAATAAAATGAGTATCTAGAAATGAAATGTGGGATGAAGTACCTCAAATTGGTAGGCAGGGGCAAGGTGGAACATTCTAGTCCTGTGCTTCTAGTGTTCCCATTCACATACTTTACATTTGCTATAATAGAAAGGTTCAATCAGAGCTTTGTTTTGAATTTTTTTTTGAGTAAAATATATTACTGAGTAGGATGTGATCCTCAAATATAAATCAGAGTAAAATTATTTGTCTGTGTTCTTCAATCCTCTGCCACAGGGACTTAATGATTAAAAAAACAAAAAAGAAACTTTGTTCTGGTTTTAGCATTACCAGCAGGTGGCACTGTAATACATTTTTTCTATAGCTCTGTAGTGGAATTTCACCAGCCTATGGCAGTCTTTAGTCTGAAATAAGCACGGGTAACAGATAACAGCATTTCCAGTCACCGTGATCGGGCTAATCTTTACACATTTGCATTAAGCATTCCACCTTCCTCCACGATTCTCTAGTTTGTGAAAGCTATTTTTGCTTAGGTTCTCATGGAATTACGTCTGAATATTTCTGTTTTTCCCAAAGAAGGTGACTGTGAGGTGTAGCTTTAGTTAGTTTTCAGGCAGTTCTGAAATTTAGGTGCCTAATAATTGAAGGTAGGGGAAAGTTATAAGGCTGATAGGTTTCATCTTTGCACTTTGCTCAGCCACTCTGCTTTCCCAGGCACTCTGCTCGTCCTCTCCTTGCGTCCTTCTCAGGCACGTAGCCCTTACCAAGACCGAACAATATCCAAAAGATTCACAATTTTCTTTCCTCTTCCCTCTCCACAGAACTTCCCTGTTCTTTAACAGGTGACGTAGAGGTTATCTTTAAGCCAATCCAGGCTGATATATTAGGGCACTTTGGAGAATTTGATGCTATTAGACACTTTTTCCTCTTTGACACTTCCAACTTCTTTTAAGTGGCATGGCCTTATCCTGTTTCTATCCCTGTCTTTCTCTTCACTCTTTTCCAGTCTCCATCATTGTTTCCTTTCTTTTGCCTGTCCCTTAAAAAGTTGTTTT
The DNA here is from genome assembly GCA_028571685.1 of Heterohyrax brucei. Lineage (NCBI taxonomy): Eukaryota > Metazoa > Chordata > Mammalia > Hyracoidea > Procaviidae > Heterohyrax > Heterohyrax brucei. The sequence goes on from CM053166.1 coordinate 141,580,104, forward strand.
TCTCTAGCATTTTCTCCTTAATCTAGACTTGCACTGAGCTTCCTCTCTCTCATTGTTAAGTACCCTCCCTGTTAGCGCTTCTCAACACTGGCTGCTTATTAGCATCACTCAAGGAGTTTTTTTAAAAAAATACTCTTATTGAAGTTCCACCTCAGAGATTTTGATTTATTTGGGATGAGGTGAGTCTTGCGCATCAGTCGGAGTTTTTTTTGTTTGTTTGTTTCAATTCACAGATGATTTGAATGTGTGGACAGGGATAAAAACCGCTGACCTTTCAAGGCTTCTAGTTCTCTAGTTCTCAGATTCCAGTCTTTATGTCTTTTTTGAGTTATGTGCACTGTGTCTCTGTTGGACCCCTTCACTTGGCTGACCCACAGGTATTGTGAACTCAACTTGTTCAAAACTGAACTTTTAGTTTCCTCTCTTGAAATTCCACCCATTTTTTTCAGCACTGTATCTTGGTTTAAATGTCATTACCATTCTATTTGAGCCAGAATATATGTTACAATCTCCACATCTTTCATAGCCCTCCGTATCTACTAAGCACAAAATTCTGTTAGTTCTACTTTGAAAATGTCTTCCAAATTGACACCACTTCACTTTACCCTACCTGCCTGTGACCTGCTTCAGCCTTTTATCATTTCTTTCCTGCAAACTTCACAAGCCTCCTACCTGGTCTCCCCACCTTCAAGTTCCAATTCCACCCGTCTTCCACAGTGCTTACAGATGATGCTTTTGTTTGTTTCTTTATTTTAATTATAGACAAGACTATGCCTTTATCCTATGGAACAAAACTTCCTTGGCTCCATACCTTACACAGGATAATATTTAAATGCTTTGTGGCATATAATCTATGGCAGATATGAGCCTTCTTCATTTACTCCTTCATTTTCAGTTATTTATTCAATAACAAAATATTTGATGCTACAAAATATACGTGGCACTGTGCCACCAAATCCTGTTGCCATCAGGTTATTCTAAGTCATAGCCACCCTACAGGACAGAGTAGAACTGCCCTATGTGGTTTCCAAGGCTGTAAATCTATGTGGAAGCAGGCTATTGCATCTTTCTCCTACATAGAGGCTGGTGGCTTTCAACTGCCAACCTTTCAGTTAGTAACTGAGTTTGTTAAACAGTGTGCCATCAGGGCTCCTTAGTTGTGATATGTATATTTATTTTGTGGAAAGTCTGACAAAATGGTTAAGTACTATGGCAGCTAATTAAAAGTTTGGCAGTTCAAATCCACCAGGCACTCCTTGGAACTCTGTGGGGGCAGTTCTATTCCATCCTATAGGGTCACTGTGAGTTGGAATTGACTCGACGGGAATGAATTGGGTTTCTTTTTGGATGCAGTTTGTCATATATATACGTATATAATCAGTGTTGGCCTAAGGCTCATCCAGCCTTCTGTCTTATAGCTCTTTTATGGGCCACACAAACCTCTGTGCACAAACCATGTGATCTTATCATTCTCAGATAAATTCTTCGCTTTCCCAGGTCTGAGCTCTTGTGCTTATCCTTCTTGTTGTTTTTACATTGCTTCCCACCTTCTCTGCCTTTCGATAACCTTGTTAATCTTTGTGTGTGTGTGTGTGATTTAAAACAACAGAAATTTATCTCTCACAGTTCCAGAGGCTGGGAGTCCAAAATCAAGGTGTTGGCAGGGCCGTGCTCTTTCATAATGTGTTGGAGAGGAAGCTTCCTCACCTCCTAGCTTCTGGTGGTTTCTGTCAATTCTTGGCATTATTTGACTTGTTAATCTTTGAAGACCCATGTCAAATGTCACTCTCTCTGTAAAGCTTCCCCTGGATTGCCTATCTCTCAACACTTATGTCTTTTGGGAAAACATAATTGTCCCTCTTCTGTGCCCCTGCAGTGTTTTTGCTCGTGCACGTATCTATACTTGTTCACTGCTGTCAAATTGACTCTGACTCATGGTGACCTTATGTATAATAGAACAAAATGTGGCCTAGCCCTGTGCCATCTGCATAACTGTTGGTAGGTTTGAGTGCATTGTTGTGATTATTGTATCAGTTCATCTGATTGAATTGGTCATATTATGATTTAGTTGCTTGTGTGTCTGTCTCTTTTACCATACCCATTAGTGTTTTGAAGGCGAGACTTCTTTCTTTGAATTTTCTGTACCTAGCAGAGTGTCTTGTACATAGTAGGTGATCTACAATGTTTATTAAATGAATGAATAAGTGAGTGGGAATTGTTGGCATCCTGGCAGGCTTAAGAAGCAGAAAAAATAGGGCTAGGACGTCTTTGAGCAACTCTTGACTTATTCGTTATTCAACTTATTGTAGTTTGCTACTGTGACCAGAGCATACTGGACCTGCTCTCTGGTTCTTCTGTTTGCATAAGGACAATTTGCTAGTTGTTATCAGAGCTCTCTGAGGCTCCCACCTCATCTGCAGAGCTTACATTCACAGATTTGCTAGTCTTTGATGAGTTTCAGTGTATAAACATTACCTACTTCGGTTTAATCTGAACACTCCTGAGGACCCTGCTTTGATGCTTAGTGACTTGATTATTTATGATTCACGTGTTGGTAACTACCTAGGCCAGCTAACACAGGAGAACAAGGCTGGGGTAGGGGAGCCTAGTAGCTTGTTTTCTTTTGCTTTTGCTGCTGCTTTTTTTTTTTCTTTACCTCCTTAAGAGACACTACCATCCATGTGGCTTGGAATTACAAAGAGCCTCAAGAACTGCTTTGTAAATGAACAGAAAAGGTCTCTTTCTGAAATACAAGGCATGAGATCCCACCCTAAAATTTATGCCTTTACTGAAAAATATTAGACAAAACAATGGTAACGGCAGAACTGGAAATGAGCAAGTCTTAAGCCCTTTGTAGTACAAATATTTTTGCAGTGTTTTCCCATATCTAGCAACCCCGATGGAATGACAGTATAAGGGATCTAGACCCCACTTGTCAGGGGAGTAGGAGGGCTTGATTGTAACAGCATGCTGCTGTATCAGCCAGGTCCAAGTTAGTCCTTTCATGAAGCCACTATATCTCCTTCTTTTTCATTTCTGTTCAAAGCAAGTGTTCTAGCTCTTTGAGCCCTTCCTTAGTCACTTTCTAATTTCTCCTTTGATATCAGACCCCAGACCTCTCTTACTGCTTTTCATTTTATTCAATCCCTAGGTGTCATTCTGAAATCCTTTGTGTTTCACATAACTGCTGCTTGCTCAGAGCTGTTGCTACTAATTTCTGCTTGCTTTGTTACTTATAATTAATTTCATTTTCTGTAAGAGCTGATCAGTTAATAGCTATTGGAAATCCTATTTTGAGCTTAAGAAACTAACCTAGATCCTGATGGCCTTTTAAATGTAGTAAGAGTGAAAACTGTACAGCAAAGGGTCCCTTAGGACATATTTAAAATCAACTACCCAACCATGCACCTTTGCCCCTTCTTTTCAACTGTCCCTCTGAATTCCGTAGTGGATCTCCTGAATGGCACTTAAACATGGTTCATCTACTCATCCTGCTGATTAGAAAAATGAGCAGGAAACATCACTTATGGTAAAGGTCATGACCAGGAGGTTAGGTCAAAGACATCCTTAGAAGCTCTGACAGTTTGTTGCCACAATGACATTTCTTTTTGCAGTTAGTTTTTAGTCTTAAGAGGGCCTTTCCATCTCCTCTTAGAAGGTCTGACCTCTGACCCCCGTGAGTTGAGGCCCAGGCTATTAGGCTACCTCTCTGGCATAAAAGAATGTAGAAAAGACTGAACATCTCTGTGTCCTGGGCAATCTCACCTCTACCTTTTTTTTTTTTTTTTTCCTGTAACTGGTCAGGACTTATTATTTAGAATATATAAACAACTCACGCAATTTAACAACAAAATATAAATAAGCCAATCAAAAATGAGCTAAGGAATTGAATAAAGATTTCACTAAAGATGAAATACAAATGGTCAGCAAATACATGAAAAGATGCTCAATGTCATTGGTCATTGTTGTTGTTAGTACCACCAAGTTGGCACTATTTCATGGTGACATTATATGTAACAGAATGAAACAAGCCCCAGTCCTGTGCCGACTTCAAGATCGTTGGAATGTTTGAGTCCATTGTTGTGGCTTCCGTGTTCAGTCTGTCTCATTGAACACCTCTACCTTTTCTAATGTGGTTTTAGGATTTTTACATCTGCACTTTCGTTCCCTGAATTTTAAGATAGAGCTTTTCATATCCTCTGACCTCTCAGTGATTTTATTAGAAGTGATGGATAACATTGGTCTTCTTGCGTACTCCCTCTCACCTGAACATCATGCCCTTTTTTGTTACTCTTTAGTAAAATCTTTGTCTGCCATTTTCACATTGTTGATTTTTTATGGTGTTTTGAATGTCCTTTTAAGGAGATGACCAGATCCCCCACCTCTCACAGGAAACTGAGGGTCTATCTTTTGCATTATTTTGCATAAAATTGCCATGTTGACTTTATATAAACCCATCGCTTACAGATTAATTTACATAAACCTGACATCCAGGAAGTTCAACCCTTCACTGTTAAGGAAAATGAAGTAAATCAAGACAGCTGAAACCCAGTGGGCAAAGAGCATCTATGGGGTAGAAACTTCTATAATTTTGCCTACAAAATCTTATTGTAACAAAGGACTTAGGATGGTTATCTAGTCTGTCCTCTCACTGGAGTAGGAATCTCATCTAGGTGCTGGGCCAGCTGACAATTTCAGAACAAAGTACTTAGTAAGGTAGTCTCCTTAATTTTGGAAAGGCTTTAGTTAACAATCTAAAATCTGCTGTTTTGTAAACTTCTACCAGTGGATCCCAGCTCTGCTTGCTGGAATCACACAGAATCAGTCTAATTTAGTGAGCTTTTATTTAGAGCATGGACAGGGCCTACGTCAGTCTGCAAACTCCTTGATACTATATGCAAAAGTGTGTGCATGTATGTGTGCCTGTGGCTCTATAGTTTTCATTAAATTTTCTCAGGGGATATATGATCCTCAAAACATGAAAACTACAACTGGCTTCATGAGCATATGATCTACACTGATGCATTAGGGCTCTGCACTTAGAAGGAACCTGTACTCTGTTTAATGCTTTGCTGTCACTGTCTTGGAATTCTAAATAATCTTTGCATAAGGGATCCAGAATTTTCATTTTACACTGGGCCCTACAAATTATGTTAGAATTACTCCAGCGACACAGAGCTGGAATAAATCACTAAAATCCCTAGAAAGTGAAACTTTGGGTAGTTCTCCTTTCAGGCAGACTGGTGTTACCTTTCTGTCAAGCTTCTGATGCTGCATTTGTTTCCAAACGCAGTTGATCTTCTTAATTGGAAATGAAATGAAGACAATCTCTGTTTCTTTTCAGTTTCATTCCAGTTTCTTGTCTGCCCAGTAACAAGAATTCTTTACTTGGGATCCATGCCCACTGGCCATTGTAATTCTATAACTTACCTAACTTACCTGTATAATATTTCAAACATTGAAACCAAATTAAGCACAAGGGTTGGATTGTGTCTAGTTGAATAAAATTAACAAGTTTCATTAGCACTGGGAGAGTTCTTATCTTTTTCTCCTTGGGTTCCTGGAATTTGAGCACAGTTCATTCTGTGGGAACAAAAATGTATTCTTAAAGCAGACAGTCAGATGTATCCCTTTTAATTTTACCAAATTCTGTCTTATCTTGCTAGATATGAAAGCTTCTTTTAAATGTCTCTTTTTCTTTCTTCCTGGTTAGGGTCCTTCTCCTAACATATAATGCTCTTTTAATAGATTTAATATTCTGTATTATAAATTCTCATACCAAATAATGTCTAATTTATAATATCCAGTTTAAAAAACATAATTTAAGATTTTAATTGCACATTTTATTTCAGCCTTTTATTAAAAAAAGTATATAACAGATTAATAATTTTACTGGAAAAGTACACAAAGTACTAGTTATTCTCAAATTCACTAGGCAAATATTTCATTGCTCGTTGGTGACATTGGATTCTGCTATATGAAAGAGGATAATTACAACCACTCTGGAACACATGAGTGTGATCTGAGACAAATTCCAATTGGTCAGGTGGCAGTGGGCCTAGTCTTCCAAAGATGATGAAGGGGAAAGACATTAGGCTATAGAATTAAACATTAAAAGAATTGTATTGTTTTGCCTTGGAATAAAGAAGTCTAAAGGATGACTTAAAAGGGGTGAGGTATTTTTTATCAAGAAGAGTTGTTTCCTATATTCAAAGAGAAATGCATGATTTAAGATTTAGGTTGATATTTGAATATATTTGCTTTAAAATTCAAAGAATGGTGCTCTATGTGGCATAGATCTTCATTCACCTAAGGCAGAGGCCTCTACCAGAGGATTTTTTGAATTTCTTTCAAATTCTAAGTGTCCCCTCACACCCTTGGGCTTAAAGTACCACTTCTGTGGTTCACCGTGACTGACAAGGACTTTTATCCATCTATCTGTCTGTCTATCTATGTATCTATGTATCTATCACCTATCTGCCTGTCTGGCTATCTGTCTGATCATCTTTGACTTTTTATGTTCATTCTTAAAATTATATCAGGCATATGTCCTTTCTGGGGGAAAATCAGAATGAAGGGGAAGAAGACTGATCTCTTGTTAAGTGACTGTAATGACCAACCTTAAATATCTACATATCATCTTCAGCTTCATCATCTGGGGGGCCATGTAGTTATTTCAATTTTGTTACCATAACTCAAAATATTTTCAACTACTATTTGAGAAGCCCTTTTAGATTCCATGGCATGATCAGAATAATGCCTGGCTTGGCTTAACTTTTGAGGCTGATTTAATTCTTTAAAACAAGCCAGTATACTTTTATGGCAACATCTAGTTATTTTACGAACTAGCTCAGTGTGCTGATGCCATTTTCAGTGAAAATCATAACTGTAAATTGGTAGGGGGTTTCTTTAATTTGCAACCAAACTAGGTATGAAGGCATAATCAAGAGAGAAATTTCGAAAAATGATACCACAGCCTCCTAAGGCAGTCAATTAGATGGCTGGCAACTAACATACATGACCACTTTGGTGACTAAAGGAGAATATCCAAATTTTAAGTTTCTTTATATCATACATAAAGAGCCAGTTAACAAAAAAAGAGTTATAGAATCATGTTATAGTCACTCTTGAAATTCCCCAGAGATCATTTTGTCTAGTGCTGTCTGAAACTTCCATCACTATAACTCTCACATTCAAATTTCAGCTGAAACACCATTTCCAGTAAGGGTGTCACTGGACTCCCAAGAATAGCTTAGTTTCCCCAGTTCCTAGGTCAGAACCTGATAAATAGTAGGCATTCAGTAAACGCTTACTAAATGAGTGAGTACAAGAATATATTTAGTGGTGTGGAAGACTCCACCAGAAATTAGTCACTCAAAGTTATTATCATAAATATTAATAATTATTCAGGATTGTTGGGGTAGGAAGAGAAAAAGTAATCCAGTATTAGGATTTCAGTTAAGCAAAAGTTTTCTTTGAATAAATACATGAAGGTTGTCCTATCACCACAGATATTAAAACACATTTTTTAAGGCTGCCTTTACAATTTGAAATAAATCCAGTGTAGCTCTTCTTGCTCTTCTAACTGCTGATTGCCAAGCACCATGTGAAACTGTTTGGCTTAGTGTTGTTTCTGTGAGAAACTAACCATCCTCTGGTAAGAGGAGACTAGATCTGTATAAAAGAAACGTTCTGCTGTAGAACCAGCTTTCACTGATGTGTACTTGACTTTCTGGGACTTAGACTTCCCGTTCATTGCCCCACTGTGTATTCCTCCCTATTTTCCTCCCTTTCTCAACACAACTGTACCCATGGTATAGGTTGCTGACATAACTTGGCCACACAAGCAGAGTCTATATAGGATCAAGTGCTAGGTGAGGAATCTGAACACCTTGGTTCTAGTTCTGACAATGTCATACACTACCTGTGGGACTTTGGTTAATTCTCTTTAGTGTACTCATGGGCAAAATAATGAGGGGTTTAAACTAGATCTAAATTGTGTTCTGTGTATCCTAGTGGTTCCTTGGCCGTTGGAGGTGCTTCAGAGGCTTATAGAAGAGTCAGGAAAAGAGGCAGAATGAGGGAGACTCTGGGTTCATCCAACCACACTTCAGCTGAAGGTGCTTCACTTTTATTTGATATATTAAGTTTCTCTGAGATATTTTGTTTGAAAACTACGTTCACTGCAATTGTACAAGTATAGGATAGATACATTTTGGTGGTTGTTAGGTGCCATCAAGTGACCCTATTGAACAAGAGAATGAAATACAGCCCAGTCTTTTAATCATTAAGATGGTTTACATGATTCTATCTGCTGTTTTGTGGTCTGATATTGTTGGGTTTTGGTATTGCCGATTGAATCAAATTGATCATCCAGTCATCTATCAGTTCTGTAAGGGGCTGTTTTGTTGGCCACCTGGCTACATCTACTGGGGTCAACTCAACAAAACTTTAGGTTAAAGGCGTGGAAATCATGAGGCCACTAGAAGAAGAGGCTAGTTTTTCTTCTTGTAGAGCTTCTGTTGGAGAGTAAAGAGTTATGGATAGGGTTATATGAAGTTCTGTTAGCACACCAATTTCTTCCCCTCCAAGGCGTGAAACTGGACTTTCTGTAGATCACTGCCAGCCTGTATAACCCACTGCTGTCGAGTCGGGTCCAACTCATAACAATCCTATAGGTCAGAGTAGAACTGCCTCATAGAGTTTCCAAGGAGCACCTGGTGGATTTGAACTGCCGACCTTTTGGTTAGCAGACTTAGCACTTAACCTGCTAAGACACTGGGGTTTCCACCGGCCTGTATACTGAATGTTAAACTTATCCAAGTAACAGAATCACCCCTAGAGGGTACATTTTATCATTTCATTATCTCTCACCCTTTAAAACCCAGTCAATCTTTCACTATAAGAAGTATGATGAGTGCTTCTAATAGGCTGACAGAAAGACATATGATACCCTAGAGATGGACCAGGAGAGGGGAAGAATACATTCTGGTGTGGAATGTGTGCTTTATTTTCAGGTATCCACTTATGTGTGGTTCAAAGTATGATGGATTCTAAGTGGAAATGACCTACTTTTTTTCCTTAGATTTTTTTAAATTACTATGTAGCATTCATTGTATGTAGCATTTTCCATTTGACCAGTGGTGAGGAATCATATCAATAGTCACTGCTCTCATTCCAGTTTTGCAGATGAAAAGCCAGAGGCTCAAGAAGAACTAGTGTTTTGGGTCAAGGTTACATGGGTAATCAATGGCAGAAGTAAGGGTTACTAGCATTAATTGTCCATGACCCCTCTCATCTTATTACTGGTTCTAACCATTTGCTGCAGGAACACTGTCTTAATCCTAGGGCTACTCTAAGATAGATGCCACAAGTGAATGTCTTTCAGAAACAGAAGTTTATACTCTCACTGTTCAGGAAGCTAGAGTCCAAATTCAGAATATCAGCTCCATAGGAAGGCTTTCTGTCTCTGTTGGTTCTGGGGGAAAGTCTGTGCTACCAGTCCAGCCCTCACTCCCATTAAGGAGCTTCTCAGTGCAGGGATCCTGGTTCAAAAGGACGTGCTCTGCTTTTGGTGCTACTTTCTTGGTAGTATGAGATCGCTATGTTTATCTGCTGGCTTTTCTCTTTTATATCTCAAAAGATACTCAAGATACAACCTAATCTTGTAGCTTGAGTCCTGCCTCGTTAACACAGCTTCTGCAAGTCCCACCTCATTAACGCCATAGAGGTAGGATTTACAACAAACAGGAAAACCACATCAGATCTCAAAATGGTGGGCAACCACACAATATTGGGAATTGTGGCCTAGCCAAGTAGACACGTATTTTGGGGGGAGAGGGGAGTGGTATACAGTGCAATCCATAACATCTTTCAGTAAGTTAGTTGGAAGCCTTAGCTAGAAAAATCTTAATTTAGACTGATTCCTTGCATTGATCTTTAGAGTCTCCTGAAGAGCTCGCTTTGTAAAAACAAGCAGCTAATGTTACAGGCTTTTTGGTGAAAACTTCCAGGAAGAGTAAAGTTGCAGTGCAGTTGTTATAACACTCTTCATTTATAATGCAGCAAAAATTGGGCATCCACACTTGATAGGCTTAAAAGTGCTGAATTTTGTTTTGCTTTAAGGAAATGGATCTTGGATTGCTTATGGGGTAGGTTACATTCAGAGTTCACCTGATGATATAGCTTTCACACTGATTTGCTCAAAAATCTGGGGCAGTCTTCTCTTTGGGGCTATGGATTCTCAGTTTTGGCAGCCAAAATAGCTTCTCTTTTGCTCTTCAGCTCAAGAATCTGCATTCTTTGGCTAACAAATAAATAAACAAATAAAACCAGAAGCACCACACTGCCCCTCCACAGCAAATACCCACAAAACTAAGTAAACGGAGACAATTGTCAATCCTGGAACCTGAAGTGTCACATGAAGAGATAAAAATCTCAGCCAGACACCAAGTGAAATAAGAAATTGACAGAACAGAGAGCTAGAAGAGATAAGAGTAGAAGTCCCACATTAGCTAACCCAGGATGGATTCACCATCTTGGACTCCAGTCAGAGGTTGGCAGACAGGGAGCACAGAAAAGCAGACTCATGGAAATCTCAGCAGAAGATAACATACCTGGTAACCAGTGATACATGCTTTCCCACCCCCTATCTTACCCCTGCTGCTCTATCTCTGATGCCTCCTGGCTAGCTGCAGTGGTTTGGCTAGCTGGGAAATGTAGAGTCCATGCCCACTGGATTCACCCCACCCACACTGGAAATTAACAGAGAGTATGTGAAAGCACCTTCAGGAACCCCCAGCAAGGCACCGAAACGTTTGCTTTCCTGACCCCCTGCGGCTCCTTCTGCTTCTTGCCGGCTGCAGTTTCTTGACCAGGAGGAAGTTCCTTGGCCCCACTCACTTGAATTAGCCCTGCTTCCTCCACTGACTGTCTCCCTCAGTGCCATTTGTCTAAAGCTGGTGTTGGTTTTCTTTCTCTTGGTTTCTTCTGTTCCTCCCACTACCTCCTCCTCTTTTCCCTAGAACACGCTGGTCCCTGTGCCATTTTTGCCTCTTCATGAAAGGCTGTGAAGCATCACTCAGCTGGGGAACCCTCTGCTGGCCCATGATGCCATTCTGGTGGAATTTCCTTGGGTATTTTTTTTTTTTTGTTTTGTTTTGTTTTTTTTTTTTTTTTGCTTTGTTGTATTTTGTTTTGTCTCTGTGGTTTTTATTTATATTTTTATTTTGTGAATTGGGAGTCCCTTCTAGCCAGGCTGTACTGCATGGTTTACAACCCATATTCCTAGTCTGCCTACAGGTATCAGTGGGCTCCCTGGAAGAATTTATTTTTTCCTTTGCTTCTTGTCTTTATTTCCCAGTTCTTGTGTCTCTATATTTACCTTCTTTTCCTAGCTCCTGAACACCTGACACTGTGTGACACCTACGAGGTCTGCCAATTATGTTTGTGAACTCATCCTAGAAAAAGTGCTACATACCTCATTGCTGAATATCACTATAGTCACCTTTAAAGTACTCCCCTTGGGAAGCTATGCACCAATGACAGCGCTAATCCACCCTACAAAGTAATTTTGGAACTTTTTCTAGAATGGCCATCAGAGCTGTTATCGTACTACCCTTGATGTCCTGAATGTCATCAAAATGTCTTCCTTTCAATCTTTCTTTTATCTTCATGTAAAGAAAAAAGTCATTGGGGCTCAGAACAGGTGAGTAGGGAGGGTGTTCCAATACAGTTATTTGTTTACTGGCTAAAAACTCCCTCACAGGCAAACTGGACAATTAAGTTTGCAAACTTGCCACCTTGCCACCGTGTACAATGGCCATTCCAGAAAGAGTTCCACAATTGCTTTGAAGGATGGACTAGGCACTGATATTGGTGCATAGCTTCCTAAGGGGAGTACTTTGAAGATGATTGTAGTGATATTCAACAGTGAGATATGTGGCACTTAGAACAATTAAGTTTGTAGTCTTGATTGTCAGACCTCGTATGCATAATGAAGTATTATGCAATGACAAATAACAGTGATGAAACTGAGAAAGATTTTATGGAGCAATTTGGAGGGCATTATACTAAGGGAAATAAGTCACAAAAGGACAAATATTGTATGAGAGCACTATTGTAAAAATTCATGAAAAGGTTTACATAAAAAAAGAAACAATCTTTGATGGTTACCAGAGAGTGATGGGTATAGAAAAACCCTAAATAAACAATAGATAAGTGGTAACTTTGGTGAAGGGTAAGATAATACACAATACTAGGATAGCCAGCACAACTTGCACAAGGCAATCGTGAAAGCTCCGTAGACACATCCAAACTCCCTGAGTGATGGAATTGCTGGACTGAAGGCTATGGGGACCATGGTCTTAGTGTACATCTAGCTCAACTGACATAACATAGTTTATAAAGAAAATGTCCTATGCTCTACTTTGGTGAGTAGTTACTAGGACCTTAAAAGCCTGTGAACAGCCATCTGGGGTACTGCACTGGTCTTACCCATTGAGGAACAAGGAGTAATGAAGAAAGCCAAAGAAACAGGGAAAGATTAATCCAAAGGACTAATGGACCACACCTATAATGGCCTCCGACAGACAACCTACTACAACCAGATGGTGCCCAGCTACCACCACTGACTTCTGTGACAGAGATCACAACAGAGGGTCCCAGACAGAGCCTGAGGAAAATGTGGGACAAAACTGTAACTCAAAAACGGAAAGCTAGAATTGTTGGCCTAACAGCAACTGGAGAAACCCAGAAAGTATGGCTCCCAGACACTCTTTCTGCTCAGTAACGAGATCACTCCTGAAGTTCACCCTTAAGCCACGACTGGACAGACCTGTAAAAAAAAAGGAGAGAGAGACAGACAGACAGACAGACTTAAGGGGTATGACAGAAGAGGGACAAGGACTAGAAGACTGTAGCAGTCAGGAAAATTGGTAATAAGGAACCTAGTATCGAAAAGGGAGAATGTTGACTTGTCACAGGGTTCTTAACCAGTGTAATAAAGCAATATGTGTACTAAGTGTTTAATGAGAAACTAGTTTGTTCTGTAGCTCTTCATCTAAAGTACTATTAAAAACTAAAAAATAAAGTGTACAAAATGAGGCAGAAGATGGCAGGCAAAAGGAAAAAGAAGAAGAGCTTATATATATATAGGGTTAATAATTGCTATATGGAAATCAATCTTCTAGGTTAATTTGTTTAATAAATATGAGTTGAACACTCATTGGTTTGCCATACAAATGCAAGAGGTGAAGGGTATTCCTTCAGCTGACAGAAATGGGATAAATGTAAAAGTCCATCCAAGCATTATCCCACTCTTCTTCTTTCAAAAATACTTCTATGGCTAACTGAGCAGTCAGAAATTCTTCCTGTTTCAATCCCTTTTAATCATTAAAACTTGTCTATTTCTTGCAAAAAAAATACGCTCTAATCCCTTTGCACCTGCACAGTATACATGCATTATTTCTGTTTAATGTGGACACCTGTGGCACTTGGCTTGGCTTGGCTTGTGTAGGCAAGTTAGGTAACTATTCCAAGCAACCACCAACCAGTTTCAACTCCTTTTGTTTCAGAGTAGAACCGTGCTCAACAGCACTTTCAGTGACTCTGATCTTGTGCAAGTAGATCACTAAGCCTTTCTTTCAGGTTGCCTCTGGGTGGACTTGAATCCCTAACCTTCTGGCTAGCATATGAGCCCAAATTCACCACCCAGGAACATCTAGGTAACTGTTGTTGCTATGTGCCATTGAGTTGGTTCCGTCTCATAGCAACACTGTGTGTAACAGAACAAAACATTTCCTGGTCTTGTGGCATCCTCACAATTATTGTAATATTTGAGTCCATTGTTAGTTGCTGTGTCAGTCCATCTCACTGAAGGTGTTTCTGGTTTTCACTGACCCTCTATTTTACCTCGACGGCACTTGGCTTGGCTATTTTACCAAGCATGACATCCTTGTCCAGGGAGTGGGCAATCTTGATAACATGTCCTTGTTTCCAGGAGCACTCTGGCAGTATTTCTTCCAGGACAGACTTGTTTGTTGTTCTGGCAGTCTGTGGTATATTCAGTATTCTTCATCAATACCATAATTCAGTTTCTCTTTGGTCTTCCTTATTCCTTGGCTGTCATATGCGTATAAGGTGATTGCAAATACGCAGAGACTCTATTTACAACAAAACAAAACACTGCCCAGTCCTGCACACCATCTTTGTTATACTTGAGCCCATTGTTGCAGCCACTGTGTTGTTCCATCTTGTTGAAAGTCTTCTTTCTTGCTGACCCTCTATTAAACATGACGTCCTTGTCTAGGGACTGGGCCTTCCTGATAGCATGTCCAAAGCATACATGAGATGAAGTTTCATCATCCTCATTTCTAAGGAGCATCCTGACTGTACTTTTTCCAAGACAAATTTGTTCATTTTTCTAGCAACCCATGGTATATTCAATATTCTTCAGCAATACCATAATTCAAAGGCTTCCATTTTTCTTTGGTCATCCCTATTCATTGCCCAGCTTTCACATGCATATGAGACAGTTGGAAATGCCATGATTTGGGTCAGGTGTACCTTGGTCTTCAAGATGACATCTTTGCTTTTTAATATTTTAACAGAGGTTTTTGGTGGCAAATTTGCCAGTGAAGAATGTTGTTTGATTCCTTCAATACTGCTTCCATGGGCACTGATTGAGGATCCAAGTGAAATGAAATCCTTGACAACTTCATTATTTTTTCCATTTGTCATGATGGTACTTATCAGTCCAGTTGTGAGGATTTTTATCTTCCTTATGTTGAGGTGTAATCCAGGCTGCAGGCTTTTGATCTTTAGATAACTTCGTCTGTGACTGTACCCACCTGACATTAAATCCTATATATGCAGTAGATGACTAGCTATGAAAACTTGAGTACATTACTTAATCTCCAGCTCTTTGCAGAATAGCTACTTACTCTGTAAAGAACACTGTAAGAGTTGGAGAAAATATATAAGAAGAGCATCTACAGAGGGCATGATATATTATGCTTGATGCTTGATAGATGACAGCCATACTATTGTGGTTGATGCTGTTATACTCCTTAGGTCAAAATTATCTTAGTTATTGTCAACAAAAGGATGTGATAACAGTCCCAAAGAAAGGCTTTTAGTTCTGCTTTCCTGGTCAGAGAAAACTTCTATGTATTTATTTTTAAAGAATAGTAGCATTACGCAGTTTTGTTTTTCTCTCGTTTCACCTCATTTCCATAACTGGTGGTTACTTGCAGTTCTCTTTAGTGTGTAAACCAAAAAAAAAAAATTGCCACTGAGTTGATTCTGACTCATACCAGCTATGTTGGACAGAGTAGAACTGCTTCATGGGGTTTCTAAGGAGTGGCTGGTTTACTCAAAATGCTAACATTTTTAGTAGCAGCCAAATGCTTAACTGCTGTGCAACCAGGGCTCCTTAGTGTGTAAGGTGCCAAATAATATTCATTTCACTTCGTGAAAATTACTTTTACAGAGGAGAGAGATGTAACTGAGTATACATATGAGAACTAGTCTTATTTTTGGACCTTGGCAAGCAGGGGCTTTTAAATCACAATTTTTTTTTTTGAAATTTCTGTAATTATGTAACTTTAATCAGGTTATTACATGATTGTAATGAAATCAGACTCCCTTTAATTGAAATATTTTAAAATTTAACAGTAATACATGCTTTCTTAAATATATTTTACCACAATAAAAAGAAATACATGATTATTGCAGAAAGTAAAGTGAATATTCACTTACAATGCCTGCAGCCACAGAGCAGATCCATATGTCTAACTGTAAATCAATATGTTAAATTTATAGTTTTTTTGGTTTCTTTGAACTGCTGACCTATTGGTTAGCAGCGTGGCTCTTTTTTTTGCTGTGATTGAATGAAAATGTACATTCCCATATAAATCTGCATGCCCACCTATATGCAGCTCCCTCTGTTCTCCCTGCCTGGTGACAGCACACTATTCTTCTCTACTCCATACATGTCTTATCTCACCGACAATCTCCTATTCCCTCTTCTCCACCTACTCCCCTTCCTCCAGTAAGAGGTTAGCAGGACAACATCATATAGATGCATAGAACCATAAAGTGCACACATGATGTGGTCACTTTGTTGCCAAGTCCAGTCCATTCCTGTGTGAAGAGTTGACCTCCATTATGATTTATGGACAGGGACAGCATCAGGGCCAGGGGCCATGCTCCCAGGGGAATCCCGAGGCCTCTAGACCATCAGTTGTGGTCTTTTAGTGGAGATTTCAGGGTGCACCGCTTTTTATTCTTGTGTTGCCAGTGAGACTCAACTTTGTGAGCGCCATCACGCCTATTGCTGGTGGTGGCCAGGCACCATCTTGTTCTTCCAGTTACAAGTCAATGTAGTCACCCACTCATGTGGGTCTCTCTATCTTCTGGGTTCTCTTTCCCCTGGTCATTTCAGTCCTTGGTGATCATCCGTTCCTGCTGAGTTGGGACCATTTTGCTGTACCCTCAGATGGAAGCTTGCCAGCTTTTAAGATCCCGGATGACACTCACCAATGTGGGGTGCAGAGGGCTCTCTTAGCAACAATGCTAGTTGTGCCAGTTGGCCTCGATTTCCCCTGAGAGCATAGTCCCTGGACCCATCCCCCAGCTATTCTATCCTTGTAATGCTGGGTTAAGATGGGAGGAGTAATTATGTTATGTCAAAGTTGAGTTAATATTGATCTTTCTAATGTGTGCTGTCCCAGATTTTACCCAAACAAATTTCTATCATCTATCTAATCTAAACCTTCTCCCCCTCTCCCTCCCTTTTCCCCCAGCCTTGCAGCCATCAAAAAGTCTTTTCTTCTTGTGTGAGTCTGTTTCTAAGTTCTTATCTTAGGGATCTTACAATATTTGTCCTTTTGTCACTGAATACTTTCACTCAACATAATGTCCTCCAATTGAAACCACGTTATGAGATGTTTCCTAAAATCATCATTGTTCTTTATCATTGCATAGTGTTCCACTGAGTATACACACCATAGTTTATGTATCCATTCTTCTGTTGTTGGGCATCTGGGTTGATTCCATCTTCTTGCTATTGTGGACTGTGCTGTGATAAACATTTGTGTGCATGTATCAGTTGGTGTGAATGGCCTTGATTCTGTAGGACACATTCCAAGCAGTGGAATTACAGGGTAAAATGGTCTATTTAGATCCAGCTTTTTAAGGAAGCACCAGATTGCTTTCCAAGGAGGTTGCACCGTTATGCAATCCCACCAACAGTGTAGGAGAGCTCCAATTTCTCCACAGTCTTTCCAGCATTTGTTTTGTGTTTTGGGATCATGGCCAGCCTTGTTGGGGTGAGGTGGTATCTCATTGTAGTTTTGATTGGAATTTCTTTCACAGCTAATGATTGTGAGCATGTCCATGTGTGGTTTTTGGCTGCCTGGATCTCCTCTTTAGAGAAGTGTCTGTCCATCTCCTTTGCCCATTGCTTAATTGGATGATTTACCTTTTTCTTATTGATATTTTGTAGTACCTTATAGATTATGGAGATCAGGCATCGATCTGACATACAGTTGCCAAATACTTTTTCCCATTCCTTAGGTGGCCTTTAAGAATCTATTAATAAAGTCTTTGGCTGTGCAAAAATGTTTGATTCTTAATAGTTTCCATTTATCTATTTTCTCTTCTGTTGTTTGTGGTTTGTTTGACAGACTTTGATGTCAAACTTTGACAGACTTTGTGTATTAAAACTGCCATTGTTGTTCCTACTTTTTCTTGGATGAGCTTTATCATTTTAGGTTTGATATTTAGGTCTTTTGTCCAGTTTGAGTTGGTTTTTGTATAAGGTGTAAGATATGGGTCTCTTTTCAATTTATTGCAGATGGATAACCAATTTTGCCAGCACCATTTATTGAAAGAATTGTTTTTACCCCAGTTTAATGTCTTAGGTCTCTTGTCAAATATCAACTGTTCATAGGAAGATGGTGTCATCTCTGGGGTCTCAATTCTGTTCCATTGATCTATCTGTCTCTTTTTGTACCAGCACCAGGCTGTTTTGACTACTGTGGCTGTGTAGTAGTTTCTAAAGTTGGATAGTGAGAGGCCTCCCAGTGTGCTCTTCTTCTTCAGTAGTGCTTTACTTACTTGAGGCTTCTTCACATTCCAGACAAAGTTGGTAATTTGTTCCTACATCTCATTAAAAAACGTCACTGGAATTTGTATTGGGATTGCATTATATGAGTAGATTGCTTTGGGCAAAATAGACAGTTTCACAAAGTTAAGTCTTTCTATCCATGAGCAGGGTAAGTTTCTCCATTTATGTAAGTCTCTCTTAGTTTCTTTTAGTAAGGACTTGTAGTTCTCTTTGTAAAGGTCTGTTATTTCTCTGATTAGATTTATTCCTAGGTACCTTATCTTCTTAAGGGCTATAGTAAATGGTATTGACTTGGTGATTTCTTCCTTAACAGTCTCACTGTTGGTATAAAGGAATCCTACTGATTTACTTATGTTTGTCTTGTATCCTGAGACTTGGCTGAACTCTTCTATCAGTTTGATTAGCTTAATAATGGATTCTTTAGGATTCTCTGCATACATAATCATGTCATCTGCCAATAGGGAGATTTTTACTTCTTCTTTGCCAATGCAGATGCCCTTTATTTCTTGGTCTTGTCTAACTGCTCTGGCTAGAACTTCTGGTACAATGGTGAATAGGATAGGTGAGAGTGGGCATTGTTGTATCCTTGTCTAGTTCCTGTTCTCAAGGGGAACTCCTTCAGTCTCTCTCCATTCAGGATGACGTAGGCAGTTGGCTTTGTATAATGGCCCTTATTGCATTGAGGAATTTGCCACCTATTCCCATTTTGCTAAGACTTTTTAGCATGAATGGGTGTAGAACATCATCAAATGCCTTTCCTGCATCAATAGACAAAATCAGGTGATTCTTGTCTTTGTGTCATTTATGTGATTGAACACATTAATTGCTTTTCTGATGGTGAACCAGCGTTGCATCCACGGTGTGAATCCAACTTGGTCATGATGGATTCTTTTTTGGATATGGTGTTGTATTCTTTTTTTTTTTTCTGGTAGTTAAGCATTTAATGATTTTAGTAACGTTGTCTTAATAGCAAATATCTCAAGCAATTAAATTGGAGTAGCCTTGAATCTTATAGCCCCCTGATTTTGTTGATTTATATTTGAATTAAAAATTTTATGTGTTTGTAATTATTTACAAGGACTGCTCTTGAGTACTTCTCATTCTCTACAAAAAATATGGAGATTGTTACTTCAATGTTTCACAAAGAATACAAGATGTTTAAAAGCAGTCTGATTTCCTTTTATGACTATTTTTGTTTTTCCTGAACTCCTTCACCTAAAATGCACAGTAACCATAGGCTCACTCCTTTTAGTTTCAGGTACATGGCTGTTTGGCTAGCTCTCCATCCACACAACTGATTGGGAATATATTGTTGTATTTTATTGGTCAGAATTTTGTTGAAGATTTTTGCATGTAGATTCATGAGTGATATCGGTCTGTAGTGACATTGGTCTGTAGTGACATCGATCTGTAGTGACATCGGTCTGTAGTTCTCCTTTTATGTTGGGTTTTTCCATGGCTTTGGTACCAGGGTTATACTGGCTTCATAGCATGAATTTGGGAGGATTCCATCCCTTTCTATGCTGTGAAATAATCTCAGTAGTATTGGAGATATCTCTTCTCTAAAAGCTTGGTAGAATTCCGTGGTGAAGCCATCTGGGCCCAGGCTTTTTTTCGATGGAAGTTTTGGGATGACTTTTTCAATCTCTTTCTTTGTGATGGGTTTATTAATTTGTTCTGCTTCACCTTCTGATAATTTCGTTAGGTGATATGAATCAAGGAATTTGTCCATTTCCTCTAGGTTTTCAAATGTGTTAGAGTACAGTGTTTTATAGGATTCTGTTATGATATGTTTGAATTCTGTTGGATCTGCTATGACAACTCCCCTCTCATTTCTTATTTGGGTTATTTCTTTCCTGTTTTTCTTTAGTAAGTTTAGCCAATGGTTTGTCAGTTTTGTTGATCTTTTAAAAAAAAATAGCTTTTGGTCTTTTCAATTTTTTCAATTATTCTTCTATTCTCTAATTTGTTTACTTCTGCTATAATCTTTATGATCTGTTTTTTTTTTTTTTTCCTGGTGCCTGAGAGGTTCCTCTGTTTTTCTCTCTCTACTTGTTCAAGCTGTAGGATTAGTTCTTTGATTTAGTTTCTTCCTTTCTTCTAGATATGTGCCTTTATGAAGATAAGCTGACCTCTGAGCACTGCTTTGAGTGTGTCCCATAGGTTCTGGAAGGAAATGTTTTCCTTCTCATTGGAATCCATAAATTTTTTTATTTCACCCTTGATTTCTTCTATAACCCATGGGTTTTTCAGCAAAATGTTGTTCAGTTTCCATGAGTTCCACTTTCTCTGTTTTTTCTGCTATAAATTTTGACTTTTATGGCTGTATGATCTGAGAAGATGCTCTGCATTAATTCAATGGTGTGGATTTTGTTGCAAATTGCTTTATGTCCTAACACATGGTCTATTCTTGAGAATGTTCCATGTACACTGGAGAAGGTGTAGTTGTCCACTGATGGATAGAAAGTTCTGTATATGTCGATGAGGTCTAGATCATTAATTGTGGCAATAAGGTCTTGTGTGTCTTTATGGAGCTTTTTTCCTAGACAATGTGTCCAATATTGAAAGTCAAGTGCTGAAGTCTCCCACTATTATTATGGAGTGATCTATGTCCTTTCTGAGTATAGTCAGTGTTTCTTTGATGTATTTAGGAGCTCTAGTATTAGGTGCATAAATATTTAATATTAAGTCCTGTTTGTGTATTGAACCTTTCAACAATAGTGTCCATCCTTTTCCACGCTGATCAATTTTACATTAAAATCTATTTTCTCTGAGATTAGAATTGCTACACCTGCTCTTCTTTGTTCATTGTTAGCTTGACATATATTCTTCTATCCTTTAATTTTCAGTTTGTTCCTATCTTTAAGTCTAAAGTGAGTTTCTTGTAGGCAACATATGGATGGGTCCTGTCTTTTGATCCAAGGTATCACTCGATGTCTCTTTACTGGAGCATTCAGTCCATTCACATGCAGTGTGATTATTGATAGGTATGTGTTCAGCACTGCCATTGTGATACGTTTATTTTTGTGTTGATGTTTTCTCTGTTGTTCTTATTAATCTGTTCTGGAACATTCCTCTTTGTGAATTGATTTTTCACCTTTTTCAGGTTGATTTTGTGGTTGATGAGGCTCTCATATTACATTTATTGATTCGATATGTTGCATCTTTATTGTGCTTTACGGCTGCCCCTAAGATCCCCCTTAATAAACTATGTATAAACCCAATTTCAATTACTGCCAGTCTTATCAACCTCCTCTCCATCTGGAAGGACTATAATGACTGTAGCACATCCCTCTTTTTAATATGATGACATCATAGTTTTCATGATATGATCACTGGATTATTTCTTTCACTATTATAGCTTTGATTGAGTTTGGAGCCTTCTCTAACTGAGTAGGATTCTGGGTGATGTGTCCTGTAATTTCTTCTAAAATGTAAAGTTAGTAGTTTTGTTCTTCTAAGCCAAGAGATTCTTTCAGTATTTCTTGCAGCTTTGGTTTGGTTTTTATGAAGTCCCTGAGCTTCTGTTTATCTTTGAACATCTTTACTTCATTTTAATATTTGAAGGATAGCTTTGTGGGATATGTAATTCTTGGTTGGAAGTTCTTCTCCTTCAAGGCTTTGTAGGTGTCATGCCACTGTCTCTGAGCCAGCATTGTTTCTACTAGAAATCCTACAGGTTTTCCTTCTGAATGTTAGCTTTGCTTTGAGTCTTGCTGCCTTTAAGAGTTTCTGCTTATGTTTCATTTTGTTAACTTGATTATGTCTTGGAGTCTTTCTTCTGAGATCTATATTGAGTGGTGCTTGATATCTATCTTGGATATCTATATTCTCTTCTTTCATAATTTCTAGGGTGTTTTCTGTCAGCAGCTCAGCAACAATACTGTTTGTGTTCTCAGGTGTCTCACCCTGTTCAGGAACTTGAATTCATGGTAGATTGTTCCTCTTAATGGAGTCCCACTGGCTTCTTAATGCTTCTTCACTTTTCTTATTTCTTTTTTCTGATTTCTCCTCATAGATGCTGGAGTCAGTAGCTCTGTCTTCCAAATCAGGAAGTCTCTTTTGCATTTGTTCCATTTTGTTTTCTTGGCTTGAATTGAAGTTTCTGTTTTTGATTTTGTTCTTGATCTGTTGGATTTCAGAGTACTGGTGTTCCATCAGCTTGCTTAATTTTTCATTTTGCTCTGCTGCATTTTGCATAAGTTCTAGGAGGTCTCTATATATAATCCTTTTGTGTTCAACGTCTGATAATTTCAGAAAAGCTTCTTCAACTGGGAAGTTCTGTGGTGCTTTCTTTTGGGGACCTTCTGAAGGCATTGATGATTTCTTGGTTATGCTCTTCTCCAGAGTGTTTTGCTTTTTGAGCTTCATGTGAGTCAGTAGAGGCTGGGAGAGATGCTATGATGATGGACCACATTTTTTTTTCTCTAGGCCATATTAAAATGAGAGGTAAAAAGTATCTGACAACTTCCAAAGTCAGTCATGTTTTCAGGTGTATAGGTCCCTCTTCCCAGGTGGCAAAGTAAACACATCTATATGGAATCCCAGATGTCAGAAACTAGCTAAAAATACAGAAAGGCTACTGCCCTGCTGGCCTCTGCTGTTGGGCCCCAGCTGTAGGTGACACAGTGTAGAATTATGCTTTTCTGCCTGAAAAGTGCTCTCCTCCAGGCAGGTGCTGCCTCTCAGCCCAGGAAGTATGTCCAACTGAGGCCTCTGTGATTATATCCACCACCCCGTGCAACAAGATGGTGTCCCACAGAATCTCCCCATATGCCTGGGTACAGGCTACTTTATGGCAAAGGCAGAAAGAGATGACAAAGGTGCTGAGATGAAGAGTCCACAACCTCTGTTGCTGAGCACCAGCCATAGGCGACACTGTAAAATACTGCTTTTTTTTTTTGCCAGAAAAGTGCTTTCCTCTGGGCAGGCACTGTCTCGCAGCCCAGGAACTAAATCCATCTGGGGCCTCTGCATGGCTGTCTCTGACTGCCAATGGATCAAGATGGTGTCCCACACAAGCCCGCCAC
This sequence comes from Heterohyrax brucei, assembly GCA_028571685.1. Classification (NCBI taxonomy): domain Eukaryota; kingdom Metazoa; phylum Chordata; class Mammalia; order Hyracoidea; family Procaviidae; genus Heterohyrax; species Heterohyrax brucei. The sequence continues at coordinate 141,603,264 of CM053166.1, forward strand.
CTGTCTTAGTACCAGCTACTCTATGGCAGAGGCAGAAAGAGAGGCGAAAGGTGCCGAGATATACAGAGTCCAATGCCAGGCTCTCAAAATATGGCAATTTCACCTGCTAATCCCACCAGCAGTGAGTCTGAGATTAGATGCTAGTCAAGTCCCAGCTCCACCTGCTGGCTAAGACAGAGAAATAAAAGCTAAAATGGTGAGTTACCTTTGCTGCATGCAAGCCCACGCTTGCCAGTAGCGGGGTCAATGAAATACAGGAAGTTTTGCATTCAGTGGTATGAAGTCCAAATTAACAGCCCTATGCTGTGTCCTAGGGCTCACTAGGTGTCCAAATGGCTCCATTTAATTATCAATTCAGGTCTTAGTTTCTGGAGCTATTTAGGGAGACATGTGTTTAGTCTGCCATCTTGACTCCACCCCCCAACCACAATTTGAAAGCTCACAGATTTCATTTAGGATATTGGAAAATGCCTTCAAAGATATGACAAGGTATTTTTTTTTATTTCCAAACCAACCAATTCCCCAAGAAGGGCATCCCACTAAAAACCTATTCATCTTAGAGGAACTGGACGTTTGGCCAAATAGAGTTTGTTTACTTGCCTTAAGCTTTAAAGACTCATGAACTGGAGTTTCTCAGGAAGGGCTATAGGAACTAGATAGCCAAGGTTCTTTGTCAGCCCCTGAAGTAGATAGCACTGTACAAGGAGATGTGGACTGATCTCCAGTGCTCCTGTCTCCCTTTATATCTGATGGTTCCTCTGTTTGCACTAAGGACAGAACACTGCTGGCCAACTTATAACAGCAGTTGCTCATTAGACAGGGCAGGACTAAGCAGTTAGGCCTGGGCTCTCCAAACCTGAGAATCAAAGTTCTCAAACTTTTTAGAGCAACTGATGCTTCCCAAACCTGGCCCTAGATGTTATTTCTTGTTTCTAGAAGCAACAAAAATGACAATTACAACAGCGGCTACTACTAGTGCTTACTCACTGAATAACTATGTGTCTGATTTGTGCTGAGCTCTTTCTTTAAAAAAAGGAAGAACTTATTGTGCTTTAAGTGAAAGTTTACAGTCCATGACAATACCCACCCCGTACCACTGCTGTGCTCTCTGAACCCTGTGACAGCACACTCCTACTTTCTACTCTGTACTTCCCCTGTCCATTCAGCCAGCTCCTACCCCCCTCTGCCCTCTCATCTCACCTCTGGACAGGAGCTGCTCCAACAGCCTTGTGTATATAACTAAGGCAAGAAGCATGGTCTTTGCCAGCATCACTCTGTGTCTTACAGTCTAGTCCAATCTTTGTCTGAAGAGTTGGCATTGGGACAGTTTCAGCTCTGGGCTAACAGAGAATCCAGGGTCCATGTTCTCAGCGGGTTTTCTGAGCTCTTCACACACATGATCTCCTTTAATGATCACAACAACTCTGATCTGTTTCATATTAGGTGTTATGTGAAACAGAAGATTCTGTGACCAATAAAATGTTCAAAATTACAATTAGTTTCTTTACTACAAGACTTCTCAGATCCTTCAGTATGCTAATTCATAGTATGAACTCTAAGAAGGGCAGAGTATGCTGCTTCCCCAAGTGTATTACGGTATAGAAACTACTCGCCCCCTCACCACCACCCCCCCCTGCCCACGCCAAGGAACATACGGAGAGGTGGAATACCCTTTGGGTCATGCTATCCTATCAGTTTCTTGTGGAATCCATGATTATTAACCTTGAAATTGGACTATATTCTGGCTTTGCTCTGGCTTTTTCCTATACATGAATGGCCTATAACTTCCTAATTTTAAAATAATTGTGAGTTTGTATCTGTTCCCTGAAGAACTAGATCTATGCTCCTAATCTACCCAAGTCCAAACCACTGCTATCATCTAGACTCACCTACTGCTGTCGAGTCAGTTCTGACTCATAGTGACCCTATTAGGACACAACATAACTTTCCCATGAGGTTTCCAAGGCTGTAAATCTTCATAACAGCTGACTACCCCTTTTTTCTCCCATGGAGCAGCTGGTGAGTTGCCCTTACCTAGGTTTGCCACAATCATTATCATCGAGTCGATTCCAACTCATAGCAATCTAATAGTAGCCTCCTAGTTGGTTTTCCTACTTCCCTTCCTATCTTCTTCAAAATCACTGCCCATGCTGCAGCCAGAGTACTCTTAAAAAACAAATAAAACGGCACCACACTATTATTTGGCAGAGAACCCTTGAAAACTTTCCATCACACTCAAAATAAAATTCTAATACCTTAGTGTGACCTATAAAATTCTTTAGAACCAGCCGCCTGCCCACCTATTCAGCTTCATGTCTTACTATTCTCCCCCCAGGATCCCTCTGCTCCAGCGGCACTGTCAGGTCTTACCATGTTCCAAGCTGATTGATCCTCAGGGCATGTTCTAGTCCTTCTGTCTAGAATATTCTTTTACCTGTCTTTCTACTCCTACTCATCCTTCCTCTCTTTGCTTAAGTGTGGCTTTCTCAAAGAGGTTGTCACTAACTACCCAAACTAAATGAAGGCTTCTCAGTTTTTGTGGCTTAATAAAGCTAATGAGGTTTCTTTACAGGAGGACATCTCAGAGCCTTTCATACATTAGCATGTGTTATCAACTTGAAGAGGGCTGTGGAATACCTTGTTTTCTTCCTTCAGACAGTTTAGCACCGTGTTTGTTTGTTTAATGGCTCTCTCCCCACTAGGCTCTTGATGCTGTATCCTCAGTGTTTACATCAGAGTCTGACACATGGTAGGAACTCAGTAAGCATTTAGTGAATGAATCAAGAAATGAATGAGACTGTTAATGCTGCTGGGCTTTCTTTTTACAATGAGGCTGTCACTGGAATGCTTTGATACTTTTGTTATAGTCTCTTCCTGCTCAATTTTTTACCTGTCTTACTTAAGCCTCATCAATTTGGGAATGAAAACTAGAATTAGAATCAGCGCTGATTGAAAATAGTTGGAAGTTAGTGTGAACACGTACCTGGCTTTTATATTTTTTAAAAATATTAATATTTTAGAATTATTTAATGTTTTGTTTAGTATTTAAACATTTTGTTTAATGTTATTTCTTTAATGTTAAAAAAAACTTATTTAAAACCTATCCATAGCAGTGTGAAATAACAAAGCAAAATGATGTATTACTAGATTTGTTTGCTCATTAGCTTTACCTATGGGAAGCCACCTTCTTTAGGCCATGAGCTCAAGCCCCATATCAGCATGGTAGCATCTGATCTTCAGAGTAGATTGAGGTCCTTGAAAGATAAAAATGTATTTATGAGTACTGGGCCTGCAAATCCAAAATCACAGCCTGAGTACAGAGTAAATACAATATTGGCAGATTTTTATGTATGATGGTAGTAGTGTTATACATGTTCTTTTACCTGGCCCTTTTTGTGACATGTGGAACACACTACTGTGGCTACTGAGCAGGATTACAAATTGAATTGTGACTTGTGGAATAAAACAACTGACTGGCCTCATGACTTGCGGTGTACTAACAGGGCTCTGAAACCAAATGAGGCATTTTCTTGCCTAATTTTCTGAGTCCTCTGTTGCTTTGGGAGGCCTAGTACAGGTAGAGTTATCAAGAGGACAGAACATGGTGTGCAGCCTACAAGGTCATTTCCTGGTAGTTGGATGGGGCAGGCTGTCTACTGTTAGTTCTTTGACAAGGGCCACTCCTAGATCAATGCACACACACACATACACACACACCACAAGGTGTAAAGATGCAGACAAAGGGAATTCTCCAGGAGGTAATTACTATCAGTTACTTATTATCAGTTACTTTCAAGTACTACAGCGCTGTCAATACAGCTTGTATTGAGCTTCTGTGCCATGTTTCTGTTGCATTGGCAAGCAAACTTCACCACCAGTATATGCTAAAGGCTCATTAATAGATTAGTAGCACTAACAAGAGGAAGATTCAACCTAATGAGAAAGAACGTGCCTCATTAATGGCTTGGAAATTAAGCAATCTCCATCTAACTAATCAATGTTAAGTGACTGACCTTCGTGGAGGCTGGAGCTCATTAGTAGAATACACACAGATGGTAATGTGCTCAAAGGTATTTAAAATATATGTGAAAAGAACTACATTAGTAAAGCAAACTTATCCCAACTGTCTGTGACTTGGCTCACCATTCCCCTATGCTGTCTGTGTGTAATTTGGTACATTTACTTATGAGAATGAATTTGCTTGATAGTATCTAAGGTTTTCAAATTTATGCATAGATAACAGATTATAATCAACACTCACAATAATTTTCTGTAATGAAAAAAGTCTATAGGAATAATTATCTTACAATAACTGCATTGTTTATTCAGTAACTCATTTAGCCAAGGATAATTGCCATGAGGGAGAAATGGATTCCAAGCCTAATGCAATAAATACTTACTTGGAATTATATTTGATTGCTTCTTTTTCTTCCTTGTCAAATGCTTTCTCACATATGACCTGTTAATAAGTTATTTCAACATCTCTAAAGGCCTCACTAAGGTGTTTATACTGAAATGTTGCATAAATATGTTTGAGTTTCTCTGACAGCAAGCTGGTGGTGACATCAGAGATGGCATGACTATACTTCAAACAAGGCAGTGCCTACAACAGCCAATTCACTTACTCTATTCTTATTGCATGCTTGCCAAGCTATTGCAAAATCCCCAAGTGGCAATGCATGAGTAATTTTTAAATCTTGGATCTCCTTTCCTTTACTTAGCTAATCCATCTCTGTTAAGAGGCAACTCGAAGACTGTAATGAGGCTTAATAACGTCATACTCACATCTTCTCTTCACCTTGCCCACCGTTTTAAGATATCCTTTTCTTGTTCATCTCCCTCCTCAAAAATGCTGGTTCTGGTACCTCAATGAAAGCAGCCAGAGGAAGTGTTTATCAATTCTCAAGGCTCCCTTTGGTTTCATTACTATAAGAAACTCCCCAAGGGTAAGACCTTTACTTTTTATTTGGTGAAGTGCAACATTTTCTCAGAGCTCTCTGCCCCTGGTAAGTGGAATTAGGAAATATGTTTTGCAGTAGAGCCAACCACCCACACAGAGACATCCAGTCAGCCTATTTTTCATGCCCTTTGCTTAGGAGAGTAGTTATGTAATACAATAGCCCAAGGGTTTTTTCTTTTTTTTTTTTTTGCAATTGGTTAAGATCCAGGGATATAGAAATTTAAAAGTTGGGTAAGCAAAGTGCAGAGAATGCAAGGTGGCTGTTTTGCATATTTACCCAACCAAGATTGGTGAATTATAAGATGTATAATTAACAGTAGTCCAGGATATTCGTTAGCTGTTAAGCATTAAGGCTGAAGAATGGAAACAATTATTTTAACTTAGTTATGAATCTGAATTGACTCTACGGCATTAGGTTTTTTGGTTTGGGTTCTATGATAGTCTCAAAAAAGATTTTTCAAAGCTGTGTTGTCATCCTCAGCACCTAGCTTCTCCCTGAAGCATTTTCTCCCTGTTCCCATTTCTATCAACTTTTCTTCTTCATCATCCTCTACCATTACTATGATGATTAGACTCTGGAATTATTTCTGTAAAGCTCTTCTGTCATGGCGGGAGCCCCGGTGGCACAGTGGTTAAGAGCTCAGCTGCTAACCAGAAGGTTGGCAATTTGAACCCACCAGCCATTCCTTGGAAGCTTATGGGGCAAATTTACTTTGTTCTGTAACAGAGTTGCTATGAGCTGGAATCGACTTGATGGCAGCAGGTTTAGTTTTGATTTTACCATCTTGGATGCTCAGTATCAATCGCTTCATTGGTGAAAATAGACTCAGTTGTAACTCAGAACATGTGGCCACTTTTTTAAAACTTTAGTAACCTTCAACTATCTATTTGTTAGAATTCTACCAGCTTAATACTAAATGATAGAGAAGACAAATGAATAAAACCACCAGGTAAATTTACAAATTTTACTGACATTTCTCTCCATTATGTTTTGACCTTAATAAGATGTCAGGGACCTTCATATAATAAATTAGCCCATGCAGTTTGTTTTTATACACAGAGGACATTATTAATGAATATTTTCTTTAGAAACCAAGTGAGTTGTACACATCTTTACTGAATCTCTGGAAAAGAGTTAGTTTTGCCAGTGAGGACAGAAATAAGGGCACTACTGCTATGTTCTGAAATCCCGAATTCTGTTCCAGAGTAGATTTCAGGTAAGACTGGGTCTTGGCCTCTGCTTTTTTAATTTTTTTTAATTGTAGTCTGTGTGATTCATCTATGTCTACATGGTAATGGACACTCATCTGGACAAAACCAAGAACAAAGCAGCTAGCTATTCTCAAGTACTGGGTGGCTCTACTTTACATAAAAAGCAAAGAAGGTAGGCCAGCGCCACTACATAATGTAGCAGTGGAATCTTGCTCTTTTGCTTGTTTATAACCAGTTGACATGACTGTCCCAAAGATCTAATATTATCTCATTCCTTGCCTTAGGGAAGTCTCTTAACTCAGTAGTGCTTCAGTTTTCCATTTATAAAGATGAGGAAGATGACATTAATTTATTCACTAATTCTTCAGCAAAAATAGTCTAGGCAAGAAAATATGGAAATAAGATATAGTCCAGATATGAAGACATGCACTTTTATGAAAACTCTATGACAGACACACACACGCCCACATACACACACACACACACACACACACACACACACACACACACACACACACACACACACAGGGTAACAGTAAAATTCACTTAGAGCTGTAATAGAGTTTAGAATAAAGTACTATGGCAGAATTGTATTGTTAACAGCAGAGGCTGTCTTTGCCAGACCTGTTGAGCCCTTTGAAGAAATTATGTAACAAGCATTTGCATCTACGTACTTTTAAACATCTTGAAAATTGTGTATTAACGTACAACTTTTCTGTTTCTATATTGTTGTCATCCAGTGCTGAGCATGCAGTGTGTCCCTGCCATTGTAAGTATAGAAAAACACAGGGCCAATGGAAAAATTAACAAGATTGCCTAGACCCTTCTTAATACATCATTCCTCTGTCTGTGCCTCTCCTTATTCTGTAACTCATACTGGGGAACTCTCTCTCACCATGTATCCACATCTGGTTTATTTTTCAAGGCTTAATTTGAGAAGCTAATGGATTTATATTTAGGTCTCAAATGGACACAGTACATTGAATATTTAAGCAACCAGTATTTAGGAAACCCTGGTGGTATAGTGGTTAAGTGCCACCACTGCTCACCAAAAGGTCAGCAGTTTGAATCTGCCAGGAGCTCCTTGAAAACTCTAAGGCCGAGGCAGTTCTGCTCTGTCATATAGTCACTATGAGTTGGAATTGACTTAACAGCAGTGACCTTGTCTTAACCCATTGTTCAGGAGCCCTGATGGCATAGTGATTAAGAATATGGCTGCCAACTAAAAGGTTGGTAGTTCACGTCAGCAGCCATTCTTCAAATACTGGCCATTACTCCAGGGTGTGCTGTTATGAGGGGTCACCTTCATTGAGGAGCATTTGCAAAACTGTGATAAGTTGGCTGGAATAAAGCACACAGATGTGTGAATTGTTCTTTAATCATAGATTTCAATTCCCTATTTTCAGAGGATTCATTTTATGAGAAACATCTTGTGGCTGCAATGAAGTCGTCCTTTTACTGGGGGAAAATTTTGTTTTTGGAAAATGTTAGCTAAGCCATAGAATGTTCAGCCGTATAGTTTCTAGAGCTGAAATTGGGGTGCCTTCTCCAGATTTGGCTCTGCCTTGATAGTACAGCTTCCTTAATATTAGAGCAGCAGCTTCCATATGTCCTAATTAAGTGGCCAAAGCTTGGCTTCTGTGGATTGATTCTAAAATGCAGGCAGTAATGTCTCATAATGACTCTGAAAGAACTGTCTAGCCAATCTTGCCAAAACTAAATTGCCTTTCGTTTTTAATATCCCCAACTGTTCTCACCCTGCTGGGGATATTAATGTACTTGCACTTGGGAGGAACCTCATATGCAGCTCTGTGGAAAAGATGACACTTCTCTCTGTAATTTTATAAATCCTATTTAGCTAAACCATGCAGATTGAGGGCATTTCTGTATGACACTTGGCAGGACCTGTGTATCTTGCAAGGTTTCCTCTTGCTCCTCAAAATTTGTCAATAAGAAATTGGTGAATTACTCCTGATCCCCACCTTTTACTCAGGAACAGAACTCATTTACAGTTCTTTGATCTTTTCAGACTATGATTTATAACCACGGGCCTAAATCCCAGCAGTTACAGTAGTATTAAAAATGACACAGCTAAGCTGCTTACTAGACCTATTTCTAGTGCCTCTAAGGCTGATTAGACACTCTAACATGGGTTCCAGTTATTTTGCCATGATGAACGTTTCTGTGCCTTCCATTCTAGTTGACTGTCTGCTTACTTTCTAGACCTAGGACATCTTCTGTAACTACCTTGCCCTATTGGACGCTCAGTTGAGTTTCTTTCCAAACAGTTCTGTTTTGCTTCTGTTCATGTCCTGGTGGACTTTTTGAGAATGGGAGAGTTTGAATATCCAGAAGACAGAGGAAAAATGAATGTAGCAAGGACCTCAAGAAGACACAAAGGGATGGGAGCTGAAGCCCTGCAAGAATGAGTAAGAGAGAGTACAGACAGCTGTTTAACAGGAGGAAGGGAAAAAACAGAGAGAGCAGATATAGGCCAGGTTTATAGTTTTGGTGAATGGACATTGAAGTGGCTTCTATTTTGTAAATTAAGTTGGAGATAAGGTCAGTCAGCTGGGAGGGAAGGGGAAGTGAAAGAGTTAGACCTTGAGAAATGGCTAAAATTTGGAGCACACTGCTTACACAGTCTCCCTCTCTGAGACAACTGCCTCTATCTACAGGTACTGTACCAGCTATCCTGAAATGATTCTACCACACAGCGACTCTCTTAGTCATCTAGTGCTGTTATAACAGAAATATCACAAGTATATGGCTGTAGCAAAGGTAAATTTCCTTTCTCACAGTCTAGTAAGCTAGAAGTCCAAATTCAGGATGCCAGCTTTAGGAGGAGGCTTTTTAATTTTTCTCTGTTGGCTCTGGAGGAATGTCTTTCTCATCAAACTGTCCCTGGACTAGGAGCTTCTCTGTGCAGGAATCCTGGGTCCAAAGGACATGCTTTGATGCTGGCACTGCTTTCCTGGTGGTATGAGGTCCCTCAGCCTCTTTGCTTGCTTCTTTCTTTTATATCTCAAAAGAGATCGGCTTAAGACACTATCTAAACTTGCTTATCTCATCAATGTAACTGCTGCTAACCCATCTTATTAACATTATAGTGAAGAGGTTTATAGCACATGGGAAATCATATGAGATGTCAGAATGGTAGATAATCACACAATACTAGGAATAATGACCTAGCTAATTTGATGGTTATTTTGGGGGGACACTGTTCAGTCCATGACAATAACTATACTAACAAGCTTGAAAGATTCATCAGTAAACTACTTTAATGTGAAGGTTTCTACAGCAGCTGATCTCACAGCAATATGAGTTGGAGCTATTACAAACTGATAGTGTCCACCCTCAGCTGGACTCCTAATGTCACCAGAAATCTTATTAATACAAGGTCTGACAATTAAGCCAGCAATGTCATCCTAGGAGAAGTGCTGCATACCTCATTGCTGAATGTCACTATGGTCATCTTCAAAGTACTCTCCTTGGGAAGCTATGCACTGACACCAGTGCCTAGTTCACCCTTAAAACAATTTTGTAGCTCTTTTTCTGGAATGGCCATCAGAGCTGTCATCCTATCACCCTTGATGTCCTGAATATCATCTACATGTCTTTGCTTCATCTTCAGGTAAAGAAAAAAGTCATTTGGACCCAGATGAGGTGAGTATGGAGGGTGTTCCAAGACAGGTCTTTGTTTACTGGCTAAAAACTCCCTCACAGACAACTATACAATTAAGTTCACAAACTTGCCACTGTGCCACCATGCTCAGTGGCCACTCCAGAGACAGAGTTCCAAAATTGCTTTGAAGGGTGGTTAGGGTGCAGGCATCAGTGCATAGATTCCCAAAGGGAGTACTTCGAAGGTAACCATAGTGACAATCAGCAACGATGTATGTAGCACTTAGAACAATTCAGTTTATGTACTTAATTGCTGGACCTCTAATGCACTTGTTCTGCTACTTCTATTATATACCTTCCCACAAGCAGTACTTTAGGTGATAATATTTAGGGTTGAAAATCTACAGTAAGAAGAGTCCTTTACTCGAAAACCATGGCAGAGGAAACTATCTTAAGTAATCACCAACTAATGTTTAGTGCTATTAAGTGAAAAAGGATGAGTATTTCTGGACTTTCTTGGGCTTCTGAAGGAATAAAATCTCAAGCCCCATGTGAAGGAAATCTTCCACTTTTGAGTTAAATCAACTATCCTACAAAACAAGAAATGAAATTATTCTCTAAACTCTGGATTTCTTTGTCCATTTAGTGTGTGTGTGTGTGTGTGTGTGTTAGCATTCATATGAGTGCTGTTAGCTAAAGAACTAGAGTCTTATGTCACAAAAGGAATGTGCTAATGTGTGGCTAATAGTGTATGTGAAATAAATGTATGTAAGACTAACGGAAGACTATGATATGAAAAAATGGTGGGTTTTCTGACTGAGGCACCTGTCATGTATTGAAAGTGTAGCCTAGCATTGGAACTCAGACATCGGTAGCAGCAGAGTGGACCAGGTGGGTATATTAGGTCAGATGAAAGCTGTTTTTATGAATAAGGGAGTAATACTGAGCTGAGATATTTAAACATCAGGTGTGCAGTGATAATAATAATTAGGAGTTACTGTGTTCCAGGCATTGTTCTCAGTATTTTACCTGCAATGAGTTACCTATTTTAACTCATTAACTCTTATAACAGCCCTAGGAAGTAGGTACTGATTGTATCTATTGAGTAGCAGTTACACAGCTAGTAAGTGATAGAGCTAGAATTCAAATCCAAGTAGTTCATGGTAAAGACAGTCAAGGAATTCTCATTCTTGTTTTAAAAACACAAAGAATTTTATTGCTAAATGGGTACAGAATTACTGTTTGGTATGATAGAAGTTTTTAGAAATAGTGAAAAAGTTTGTACAGCTTTGTGGCTCTAATTAACACCACTGAATTATACACTTAGAATGGTTTAATTCGCAAATTTTGTGTTGTGCATAATTACCACAAGAAAATTTTTCATAAGCATGTAACAGTGACCTCTCCCCCCCATAACAATAACATACACAGATTTCAAGTACATTGCCCAAGGTTAAGCAGCTAGTAGAACTAACTTGTTAAGTCTGTGAGGTATTGTTTTGAAACTATGCCACATTCAAAATATTAGCAGCATAGGCTACTCAAAATATTAGTAGCATAGGCATTGCTTGGAAACTTATTAGAAATGCAGAACCTCAGGGTGCTCCCCAGAACTGTTAAATCCAAATTTGCGTATGGTGATTTACACGCACAGCACAGTAAGAGAAGCCATGAATTATACTTCACGTCCACCAGTTTACTGGGATAGTTACGTGCAAGTACCATTAGCCAAAGGCATACACCACATCCCAATTATCTGTCTAGAGAAGGCCAAGATAGGAAGTGGAGAAAGGGTTTCAAATAACGGAAAATACAGAGGTCTGAGAAGTTGAACAGCATTGGAAATGGTGCTGTTGAGAGGTAAGGGAAAGGAACTCTCCAGGGCCATAGGCTCTATGCACTTACTTCATCTCAGGAGAGTTCCTAAAGAACTGAGGTATGTAGCCAGGCAGGACCCAGCAGCTAGATGTCTTAGAATTCCTTTTACTTATTTGCCAGGGAAGGAGATAGCTCTGGAGTGGGTCTGATTTTGTTGGGAGAGTTTAAGTTCTTCCCGAAAGGAGGTCCAATTGGAAATTAGACATGCACTCTAGTTGACTTTCTGACTTCCTATCCTGTGGTGTCACAGAATGCACAGCTTAAGTAAACTTGATATATGAATGTATAGACTTACGAAAGTGTGAAATGTGTATGTATGAAAAAGTGGATTTATGGACTGTGTAACTAAATTATTTGTTGTATTAAAAGACATCATACATTTCCTTTCAATAATGAGCTGCTTTAATATATTTAAGATAGAATTCAATTTTCAGCACTGTTAATAATGCAACCTAATAGGAACACATAAAATATAACTGAAGCTACCCTGTATGGGTCAGAATCATTTGCCTAGGTATCTGCCAAAAAAATGATCTGAATCTTTCCTGAATTTGGAATAAATGAAGTTTTGGTATATGTTACCTTTAAGAGACATGAGGAGCCCTGGTGGGGAGTGGCAAAGAGCTATGGCTGCTAACCAAAAGGTCAGCAGTTCAAAGAGACAAGAGATTTGCTTTCTGAAGAACATACTACTTTTGACTTTAGGCCTCCTTCAGTTCTGCTCTTTCACAGTTTTTATTCTTCATGGTTCAGTGAACTGAATTTATGACTTAAAGTGGGTCACTGAACTATGTTGGAATTTGGAGAAGGAGAAAGTGAAATAAAAGGACAGTTTCGTTACTTTTGTACAAGGCCTTTGAAGCAATGTTTCTAAAACACATTGGTACCAATTACCTCTATGACTTCACTAATTTACTCACCCACACACCCACCTCCCCACTCATTTATCCATTCAGCCAGTAATGCCCATGACCACTATTTTAGTGCTGGGGATTCCACACTAAACAACATACACTATCTTTGCTCTTTTGGAGCATATAGTCTGGTGTGAGATGTAGCTGGGTGTGGGGACAACATGAAAGGTGTTTCATTCAGGCCTTCCAACTCTGTACAAGCATTCCACATAAAAGTGATTCAGCAGTATTACATACCCTGCTTATGCCTAGTTTGGCCTTGAGGGCTTGAATCTGGCAGCCAGCCACCTTTGTGTAAAACTAGTATATAAGGTCACAGCACCATGAGGTGCAGGTCCTGCTTGCTGCTGTCTGGGCTTTGTACCAATAAATCTGCCATACGTACATCAGCTGAGCCTCCATTACTGCGTCTGCCCTAATCTTGAGCCTGCATTCCTGACTTTGAACACCTGCGTTCAGACACTGGGTAAAACTAGTAGTTACCAGTAGTGTAATTGACAGCTAGTATGGTTGAACTCTAGGTTGTTAAGGAAACAGAAATGCACCTGTGACCCAACCCAGCTGTCATTCATAGAAGAAATTGTATTAGTTGTGTATTGCTGCTTAAGAAATTGCTCCAAAAGGTTGTGGCTTAAAACAACACTTACTTATTATCCGACAGTCTCTGTGGGTCAGGAACTCAGTCATGAGTTAACTGGGTGTCTCTAGTTCAGGGTCTCTCACAGGCCACAACTGAGAGATATTGGCCATGACTGCAGTTATCTCAAGGCTCAACGGGGGAATGATCTGCTTCCATGATCACTTATGTGATTTGTTGGCAGAATTCAGTTCCTCAGGAGTTGTTGGGCTGAGGGCCTCAGTTCCTTGCTGTCTTTTGGCCAGAAGCTACCCTCAGTTCCCTGCCTCATGGACTTACCCATAGGGCAGCTTGCAGAAATGCAGATGGCTTCGTGGAAACAAGCAAGAAGGAGTGCAAGAGAGGGCCAACGTCATGGAAGTCACAGTCTTTTGTAAAATAAGGAAGTGACATCTTAATCACTTTCTCCGTATCCTGTCCCTTAGAAACAAGTCACCAGGTTCCCCTCACACTGAAAGGAAACAACCTACCCTCAAAGACACATAATATCATGGATTTAACTGTGTCCACCCCCAAAATGTGTGTAGCCATTTGTCTGAGCCATTATTCCCAATATTTTGTGATTTTCCTGTGCTATATATACATCCTAACATCTGCCCGTGGTTGATATATAGGATGACTATGTTAAAATAGGATTAGGGTAAGACTGCAACTCTTGCTAAGGGAGTTTCCCTGGAGTGTAGCCTGCACCACCTTTTATCCTTTAATCTTGTGGGAGATAAAAAGAGAGCGGAGCACACAGAGAATTGGAAACCTCACACCATCAAGAAAGCAGCACCAGGAAAAGAGCATGTCCTTCAGACGTGAGGTTCCTGTGCCAAGATGCCCCCTAAAAAAATACTGATGCAACACAAGGACTTTCCTTCGGAGTCAACAAGCCTTCCCCTGGAGTGGAGATCCTGAATTTGGACTTGTAGCCTATTGGACTGTGTAAGAATATTCCTTGTTAAAATCATCCACTTTTTGGTATTTCTGTTAGAGTAGCACCAGCTAAAACACAAAAGGATGTAAATGTGGAGGCAGGAATCATAGGGAACCACTTTCGAAGGCTGCCTACCATAGAAATGTTCCCTGTGAAGCAGTGAGTTGTAGCTGCTTAATGGCTCTGCTGCATTCCTTTTTTTTTTTTTTAATTGTGATTCACTGAAAATGTACAATCCAGCTTAAATTTGCATGCCCGCCTATGTGCAGCTCCTACTGCTCTCCTTGCCTGGTGACAACACTCTCCTCTTTTCTGTTCTATATATGTCATATCATCTTAACAATGTCCTGTCCTCTCTTCTCCACCTTCTGCACTCCCCATTATTCTTTATTTTACTCTTACTCAAAGGCTCCTCTGCTCCAGTCTATGCTATATAACTATAGGATTTTCTGGGTCAGCAAGAATACGACTCTAGTTAGTAAAGTCCCCTCTCTCTTCCATCACCTCAGTCATAAAGTTTGGGAGAATTAAGGAGGGGAAAGGTTTTCAAAAGGAAGCATATTTAAACAAATTCCAATTTAATGTCAGCATTCCCTGTTTCTCTCCGAGATTCATGGCATGTCTGTTTCCCTAGAGGCTATTTTAATTAGCTTCCTTTAGTTGCAAGGTCTCATTTAAGACACCTTAAATAGTGAATAATATATAAAAAAAGATGTGTCCACAAGTTTCTAGAGAAAGCTTAAAAACCAGCTATCAAAAAAAGAGTCATATTGGTTAACCTAAGGGCTATGCTGCTGTAAGAAACCCCCAAATAGAGTGGGCTCTGGTAAGATGGAACTCACTCTTGCTCTCCTTTTCTCCCATTAGAATACATCTGGTCTAGCTGGTAGAACATTTGCACTGCACCAAGTAGTTCAGGGATCCAGGTACATTCCATCTTCTTGTTCTGCTATCCTCTAGGGCAGAAGTTAGTATGTAAGAGCTAGCAAGCTAAATATGGCCAGCTGCCTACTTTTGTAATAATTTTTTTATTAATATTATGATTGAATGAAAATGAACATTCCCGTATAAATTTGCATGCCCACCTATATGCAGCTCCCACTGTTCTGCCTGCCGAGTGACGGCACACTCTTCCTCTCTGCTCCATACATGTCTTCTCACAACAATCTCCTAGCCCATTCTCTCCACCCATTCCCCTTCCTCCAGTAAGAGGTCTGCAAGATGACATCCTATAGATGCATAGAACATAAAGTACACATATGATATGGTCAGTCTGAGTCATGAAGTCCAATCCGTTCATGTCCAAAGAGTTGACCTCCATTATAATTTATGTTCAGGGGCAGCATCAGGACCAGGGGCCATGCTCCCAGGGTAACTCCAAGGCCTGTGGACCATCAATTTCAGTCTTTTAATGGAGATCTCAAGATGCACCCCTTTTTGTTGTTGTGTTGCCAGTGAGACTCAACTTTGTGAGCTCCATCACGGCTATCGCTGCTTGTGACCAGACACCATTCGGTTCTCCTGGTCACAAGTTGATGTAGTCACCCACTCACGTCGGTATCTACGTCTTCTGGGTTCTCTTTGCCCCACGTCATTTTGGTCCTTGGTAATCATTCATTCCTGCTGAGTTGAGACCATTTGCTGTACCCTCAGATGGCAGCTTGGCAGCTTTTAAGACCCCAGACGCCACTCACCAATGTGGGGTATAGAGGGCTGTCTTAGCAAAATGCTAGTTGTGCCAGTGGCCTCAATTTCTCCAGAGAGCATGGTCCCTGGCCCCATGCCCCAGCTACTCTGTCCTTGTAATATTGGATTAAGATGGGAGGAGTAACGATGTTATGTTGAAGTTAACATTGATCTTTCTAATGTGTGCTGTCCCAGATTTCACCCAAGTTTCTATCAACTATCTAATCTAAACGCTGTCACCCTCCTTCCCTTCCCACCCTTGCAGCCTTCAAAGAGTTTTTTCTTCAATGCATGAGTCTGTTTTTAAGTTTTTATTGTAGGGGTCTCATACAATATTTGCCCTTTTGTCACTGACTACTTTCACTCAACATAATGTCCTCCAGTTGAAATCATATTATGAGATGTTTTCTGTGATCATCGTTGTTCTTTATCATTGCATAGTGTTCCATTGAGTGTATATACCATGGATAGGATAAACCTATCCATTCCTCTGTTGTTGGACGTCTGGGTTGATTCCATCTTTTTGGTATTGTAGACTGTGCTGTGATAGACATTCGTGTGCATGTATCAATTGGTGTGAATGGCCTTGATTCTGTAGGATACATTCCAAGCAGTGGAATTACTGGCTGAAATGGTATATCTAGATCCAGATTTTTAAGGAAATGCCAGATTGCTTTCCAAAGAGGTTGCACCATTATGCAATCCCACCAACAGTGTAGGAGAGCTCCAATTTCTCCACAGTCTCTCCAGCATTTGTTTTGTGATTTTGGGATCATGGCCAACCTTGTTGGGGTGAGGTGGTATCTCATTGTAGTTTTGATTAGAATTTATTTCATAGCTAATGATTGTGAGCATGTCCACGTGTGTTTTTTGGCTGCCTGGATCTCCTCTTTAGAGAAGTGTCTGTCCATCTCCTTTGCCCATTGCTTAAATGGATGATTTACCTTTTTCTTACTGATATTTTGTAGTACTTTATAGATTATGGAGATAAGGTGTCGGTCTGACATATAGTTGTCAAATATTTTTTCCCATTCTGTAGGTGGACTTTTAAATCTATTAATAAAGTCTTTGGATGAGCAAAAGTGTTTGATTCTTAATAGTTCCCATTTATCTATTTTCTGTTGTTTGTGGTTTGTTGGACAGATTTTCAAGTCTGTCTCTGTTGTGTATTAAAACTTCCATTGTTGTTCCTGCTTTACCTTGGATGAGCTTTATCATTTTAGATTTGATATTTAGGTCTTTCATCCAGTTTCAGTTGGTTTTTGTATAAGGTGTAAGATACGGGTTTTGTTTCAATTTATTGAAGATGGGTATCCAATTTTGCCAGCACCATTTGTTGAAGAGATTGTTCTTACCCGAGTTTAATGTCTTAGGGCCTTTGTTAAATATCAACTGTTCATAGGAAGATGGTGTCATCTCTGGAGTTTCAATTCTGTTCCATTCATCTAGCTGTCTCGTTTTGTACCAGTACCAGGCTGTTTTGACTACTGGGGCAGTGTAATAGTTTCTAAAACTGGGTAGTGAGAGGCTTCCTTGTGTGTTCTTCTTCCTCAGTAGTGCTTTACTTATCTAGGGCTTCTTCACATTCCAAACAAAGTTGGTGATTTGTTTCCCCATCTTGTTAAAAAATGTCACTGGAATTTGTATTGGGATTGTATTATATAAGTAGATTGCTTTGGGTAAAATTGACATTTTCACAATGTTAAGTCTTCCTATCCATGAGCAGGGTAGGTTTCTCCATTTATGTAAGTCTCTCTTAGATTCTTGTAGTAAGGACTTGTAGTTCTCTTTGTAAAAGTCTGTTATTTCTCTGGTTAGATTTATTCCTGGTACCTTATCTTCTTAAGGGCTATAGTAAATGGTATTGATTGGGTGATTTCTTCCTTAATAATCTCGTTGGTATAAAGGCATTCTACTGATTTACTTATGTTTATCTTTTATCCTGAGGCTTTGCTGAAATCTTCTATCAGTTTGAGTAGTTTACTTATGGATTCTTTAGGATTCTCTATGTATACAATCATATCATCTGCAAATAGGGAGATTTTTACTTGTTCTTTGCTGATACAGATGCCTTTTATTTCTTTGTCTTGTCTAATTGCTCTGGCTAGAACTTCTAGTACAATGTGGAATAGGAGAGGTGAGAGTGGCATCCTTGTCTAGTTCCTGTTCTCAAGGGAAACTGTTTCTATCTCTCTCCATTCAGGATGATGTAGGCAGTTGGTGTTATATAAATGGCCCTTATTGCACTGAGGAATTTGCCGTCCATTCCTATTTTACTGAGAGTTTTTTAGCATGAATCAGTGTTGGACTTTATTAAAAGCCATTTGTGCCTCAATAGACAAAATCAGATGATTCTTGTCTTTTGTGTTATTTATGTGGTTGATCACATTGATTGTTTTTCTGATGCTGAACCAGCCTTGCATCCTTGTTATGAATCCAACTTGGTCATGATGGATTCTTATTTGGATATGTAGTTGTATTCTGTTGGCCAGAATTTTGTTGAAGATTTTTGCATCTAGATTCACGAGTGATATCGGTCTGTAGTTCTCCTTTTGGGTTGGGTCTTTCCCTGGCTTTGGTATCAGGGTTATGCTGGCTTCTGGAATGAATTTGGGAGTATACCATCCCTTTCTATGCTGTGAAATAATCTCAGTAGTAGTGGAGATAACTCTTCTCTAAAAGCTTGGTAGAATTCTGTGGTGAAGCCATTTGGGCCCAGACTTTTTTTGGGTGATAGTTTTTGAGTGTCTTTTTCAGTCTCTTCCTTTGTGATGGGTTTATTAAGTTGTTCTGCTTCACTTTGTGATAATTTGTGTAGGTGATATGAATCAAGGAATTTGTTTCTTCTAGGTTTTCAAATGTGTTAGAGTATAGTCTTGCATAATATTCTGTTAATGATATTTTGGATTTCTGTTGGATCTGTTATGACACCTCGCCTGTAATTTCTTATTTGGATTATTTATTTCTTTTCCTGTTTTTCTTAAGTAAGTTAGCCAGTAGTTTGTCAGTTTTGTTGATCTTTTCAAAAAACCAACTTTTGGTCTTTTCAATTTTTTCAATTATTCTTCTATTCTCTAATTCACTTAGTTCTGCTCTAATCTTTATGATCAGTTTTCTTCTGGTGCCTGTGAGGTCCTCTGTTGTTCGCTCTCTACTTGTTCAAGTTGTAGGGTTAGTTCTTTGATTTGGTTTCTTTCTTCGTTCCAGAAGTGTACATTTATGGAGATAAACTGACCTCTGAGCACTGCTTTGGCTGTAACCTCTAGGTTCTGGTAGGACGTGTTATCATTCTCATTGGAATCCATAAATTTCTTTATTGCATCCTTGATTTCTTCTATAACCCATGGGTTTTGGAGCATGATGTTGTTCAGTTTCCGTGAGTTCCACTTTCTATCTCTGTTTTTTCTGCTATAGAATTGTCTTTTATGGCTTTATGATCCGAGAAGATGCTTTGCATTAATTCAGCGGTATGGATTTTGTTGAGAATTACTTTATGTCCTAACACATAGTCTATTCTGTAGAATGTTCCATGTGCACTGAAGAAGAACGTGTAGTTGTCCACTGATGGATAGACAGTTCTGTGTATGTCGATGAGGTCTAGTTCGTTAATTGTGGCAATAAGGTCTTGTGTGTTTTTATCAAGTTTTTCTCTAGACGATCTGGCCAATATTGAGAGTGGAGTGTTGAAGTCTCCCACTATTTTTGTGGAGTGATCTATCTCCTTTTTGAGTGTAGTCAGTGTTTCTTTGATGTATTTAGGTGCTGTAGCATTAAGTGCATAAATATTTAATATTGTTAAGTACTGTTTGTGTATTGAAACTTTCAGCAATAAATACTGTCCATCCTTTTCCATGCTGGTCAATTTTATATTAAAATAGATTTTATCTGAGATTAGAATTGCCACACCTGCTCTTCTTTGTTCATTGTTAGCTTGACATGTATTCGTTTATCCTTTAATTTTCAGTTTGTTCCTGTCTTTAAGTCTAAGGTGAGTTTCTCATAGGCAACATATGGGTGGGTCCTGTCTTTTGATCCAAGATATCACGCGATGTCTCTTCACTGGAGTATTCAGTCCATTCACATTCAATGTGACTATTGATAGGTATGTGTTCAGTGCTGCCATTGTGGTATGTTTATTTTTGTGTTGATGTTTTCTCTGTTATTCTTATTAATCTGTTCTGGGACATTCCTCTTTGTGAGTTGATTTTTCACCTTTTTCAGGGTTGGTTTTGTGACTGTTGAGACTCTTGTATTACATTTCTTGATTTGATATGTTGCACCTTTATTGTGCATTATGGCTGCCCCTAAGATCCCGTTTAATAAACTACGTATAAACACAATTTCAATTACTGCCAGTTTTATCAACTTCCTCTCCATCTGAAAGGACTGTAATGACTGTAATGTATCACTCTTTTCAATATGATGACATCGTAGTTTTCACGATATGATTACTGGATCATTTCTTTCACTATTATAGGTTTGAGTTTGAGCCTTCCCTAACTGAGTAGGATTCTGGGTGATGTGTCCTGTAATTACTTCTAAAATATAAAGTTAGTGGTTTTGTTCTTCTAAGCCAAAGCCAAGAGATTCTTTCAGTATTTCTTACACTTTTGGTTTGGTTTTTACAAAGTCTCTGGGTTTCTGTTTATCTGCGAATGTCTTCATTTCATTTTCATATTTGAAAGACAGTTTTTCAGGATATATAATTCTTGGTTGGAATTTCTTCTCCTTCAAGTCTTTGAATGTCTGATGACACTGTCTCCGTGCCAGTATTGTTTCTGCTAGAAATCTTACGAAAGCCTACAGGTTTTCCTTCTGAATGTTAACTTTGCTTTGAGTCTTGCTGCCTTTAAGAGTTTCTGCTTATGTTTTGTTTTGTTAAGCTTGATTATAATATGTCTTGGAGGTCTTTCTTTTGAGATATATTTTGAGCGGCATTTGATATGTATCTTGGATATCTATATTCTCTTCTTTCATAATTTCTGGGACGTTTTCTATCAGCAGCTCAGCGACAATAGTCTCTGTGTTCTCAGGTGTCTTTCCCTGTTCAGGAACACCAGTTAATCGTAGATTGTTCCTCTTAATAGAGTCTCACGTGCTTCTTAATGCTTCTTCATTTTTCTTGTTTCTTTTTTCTGATTTCTTCTCATAGATTCTGGATTCATTAGCTCTGTCTTCCAAGACAGAAAGTCTCTTTTGCGTTTGTTCCATTCTGTTTTCTTGGCTTTGGATTGAAATTTCTATATCTTTGATTTTGTTCTTGATCTGTTGGATTTGAGAGTACTGGTGTTCCAACAGATTGAACAGCTTGTTTAATTTTTCATTTTGCTCTACTGCATTTTGTATAAGGTCTAGGAGGGCTCTATATGTAATCCTTTTGTATTCACCTTATGATAGTTTCAGAAAAGCTTCTCCATCTGGCAGGTTCTTAGATGGTTTCTTTTGGGGCCTTCTGAAACTATGGGTGATTTCTTGGTTATGGTTTTCTCCAGAGTTTGTTGCTTTTGGGGCATCATATGAGTAAACAGAGGCTGGGAGAGATGCTGTGAGGATGGCCCACAGTTGTTTCTCTGCCAAGCCAAGTGCCGTGGAGTCGGATCTGACTCATGGTGACCCTATGGGCTCTAGGCCATCTTTAAATAAGACATAAAAGGTATCTCAGTACTTCCAAATTCAGCCAGATTTTCAGGTATATAGGTCCCTCTTCCCAGCTGACAAAGTAAGCACCTCTATATCCAACCCCAGATGTTATAAACTAGCTCTAAATATAGAAAGGCTACTGGCCCCAGCAAATGGTCCCAACTCAGCAGGAACAGATACTCAGCGAGGACCAAAATGACATGGGGTAAAGAAAACCCACAAGATAGAGAGACCCACATGAGTGGGTGCCAACATAGACTTGGGACCAGAGGAACCGGATGGTGCCCAGTCACCACCAGTGATAGTCACAATGGAGCTCACTAAGTTGAGTCTCACTGGCAACATAAGAATAAAAAAGGGTGCACCCTGAGAGCTCCACTAAAAGACCACAATTGATGGTCCAGTGGCTTCGGGGTTCCCCCAGGAGCATGGCCTTTGGCCCTGATGCTGCTCCTGCCCGTAAATCATAATGAAGGTCCACTCCTCTGACACGAATGGATTCGACTTGGTGATGCAGAGTGACCATATATTGGATGAACTTTATGGTTCTATGCATCTATAACATATCATCCTGCTGACCTCTGGCTGGAGGAAGGGGAGTGGAAAGGAGACTGTTGGGAGGATGAGACATGTATGGAGCAGAGAGGAATAGTGTACTGTCACCAGGCAGGGAGAGCAGTGGAAGCTGCATATAGGTGGGCATGTAAATTTATATGGGAATGTACATTTTCACTCAGTCATAATAAAAAAAAAGAAAGAAAGGCTACTGCCCTGCCCACTTCTGCTGTCAGGCCCCATCTGTAGGCAGCAGTGTGTAGAATTCTGCTTTTCTGCCAGAAAAGGGCTGTCTTCCAGGCGGACGCTGCCTTCCAGCCCAGGAATTACATCCAGCTGAGGCTTCTATAGGGGTATATTTGCCTCCCAGTGAAACAAGATGGTGTCCCGCACAAGCTTGCCACCTGGCTGGGACCAGGCTACGGTGGAAAGAGAGGCCAAAGGTACCGAGATGCTCAGAGTCTACAGCCTCTGTTGCCAGGCCCCAGCCTCAGGCGACACTGTACAAAACACTGCCTTCCTTCTAGAAAAGCACTCTTCCCCGGGCAGGTGCTGCCTCCCAGCCTAGGAACTAAGTCCAGCTTTGGCTTCTGTGTGGGTTTATCTATCTCCCAGTGGATCAAGATGACATCCTGCACAAACTTGCCACCACCTCCGTACAGCTGCTATGTGGCGACGGTAGAAGGACTGGCCAAAGGTACCAAGATGCACAATGTCCAAAGCTGGGGTCTCAGAATATGACAATTGCACTTACTGATCCCACCAGCAGTGCATTTGAGATCAGCAGCTCGTTAAGTCCCAGCTCTGCCCACTGGCTAAGACAGAGAAAAAAAAATTTAAGATGGTGAGTTACCTTCGGTCCATGCAAGCCCATGCTCACTGAGAGTAGGGTTAGCAAAACAGAGAAAGTTTTGCGTTCAGTGGTATGAAGTCCAAATTAACAGCCCTATGCCACATCCTAGGGCTCACTAGGTGTCCAGAAGGCTCCGTTTAATTATCAACTCAAGTCTTGGTTTCCAGAGGGATCTAGGGAGACTTGTATTTAGTCTGCCATCTTGACTCTGCCCCCCTCCTGTAGTAAAAATTTTATTCAAGCACAGTGAGTCATTTGTTCACATATTATTTATGGCTGCTGTCAATCTAAAATAGCACAATTGACTAATAGTGATGGAGACCTTGTGATCCACAAAACCTAAATTATTTGCCATCTGACCTTTTATGGAAGAAGTCTACCAACTCCTATTCGAAAGCATTGTCCTTGTGTGCATGGTTGCTGACATGTTTTTCTCTAGATTGTGCAAATACAAAAGAGCAGGTGTTCAGAGCAAATGATTTTCTTTCAAGAAAGTGCTGTGGAAAGGAGTTGTGTATATCACTTTTGCTCACAATCCACTGGTGAGAACTTAGTCACATGGATGCATGTGACTATAAAGGTGACTGGGAAATTTTGTTTCTAATTGGGTGCCTGTGTGTTCAAACAATACTCTTGGCAAGATGTCACGGGGATATTCCTTTAAAAAAACAAAACAAAACTATTGCCATTGACTGGATTCCAACTCATAGGACAGGGTCAAGCTGTCCCATAGGATTTCCAAGGAACGGCTAGTGGATTTGAACTCCTGACCTTTTGGTTAGCAGCCAGGCTCTTAACCACTGTGATACTAGGGCTCCACTCAGACACTGGAGTACCAATATTTTCCCCATTTTTTCTATTAAATGAGACACAGCGAGGTAAATTTACTTCCTTAAGGCCACAGAGAAAAGGATAATTTTTTGACATCATCAGAAAGTACAGTAGACCGGAGCTGCTAAATTAACAGAACAGTAGTAGCATTGGGCTACATAGAGACAGGAACTGAAAGATGTTTAGAAGCCAAGTCAGCTACAGATTTTCAGAATATCTATTTTATTTCTCTTCATATATAAAATGGCATTCTGATCTCCTATTTGGTATGTCTTTTCTCTATATCCTATTTCTACTTACTTATATTTTCTTCATCACAATTTTCTCTTGGCATGACCCTAGTTTTATCTTATGGCATTTCTTCTTTTTTTAAAAAAGAATTTTATTGTGCTTTCAGTGAAAGTTTACAATCCAAGTCAATTTATGATACAAAAACATTTACACACATTGCTATGTGACTATAACTGCTCTCGCCACCCTGTGACATCACACTCCTACTTTCCATCCTGTATTTTGTGTGTCCATTCAACTAACTCCTGTCCCCCTCTGCACTCTCATTTCACCTCTGGACAGGAGATTCCCAGTTAGTCTCCTGTATCTACTTAAGCCAAGAAGCACACTCTTTTTCATGGTATTTCTTGACTGAAATTTTCAGTTTCACCTTTCCTGATTTGCTTTGTTCATTACCTTGTTTTCACCATGTTACCATGTACACATTTCCAAAGCAGAGAATTAGATTGGTCCAGATGATTTGTCATGCATTTTCTGGACAATTTTGCAGTGGTTTCCATAACATTACCCATGTCCCATGACCGTGGCATCAGTGGCTGTGGATGATGATGGCACTTGTATAGAAAATGGCTTTCTTGAGCTTTCCCTTGAATGAGGGCTTGTGAGGTGGGTAGGTAGGTGATAGGCCTACCATAACACCATAATCACAAAACTGTAACCCTTCTCTAATATAGAATATTGCCCTGGACCATATGAGATTTTTTTTTCCCTCTCATAACTAAAGCTTATTGGGCTGCTTTTACCCATGAATGAGCCAAGAATCATCAATTCTTGACATTATTTTTTGCAGTGGCATTATTTATTTTAAAAAGCAATCTTTTGATGTATGAGGATTTTCCTACTGTATACAGCAACTAGTAGTTACAATGTGTTGATAAACGTGAAACTATTAATGGCTTTAGCTTTAATCCAGGGCCTGAGTAAAAACTATGCCTTTCTTAAAAGTTTAAGAAAGTTGAATTTATACTTATCATTCCATTTTATTCATTGTGTCTCTTCCCATAGCAGGAAATTTTATCTCAAAGTTCTCTTCCATCATAGGAATGAATGATTACTGGGTGCCAGACATTATGCTAAACTCTTTATGGATATTTATTTAGTTCTACAACAATCCTACAAAGTAGGTTGCCAGTATTACCCCATTTTATAGTTGAGGAAGTGGAGGTGAAGAGAAGTCAAGTAACTTTCCACAAATCATCTAGCTAGTAAGTAGTAAAGCTAGGATTCAAGCTCAGATCATTTGATTCCTGGATCAGGTACTTCTTCCCCACAACTCACAAAGTTTAAAGTACCCCATACCCAAAGTCTTCCACTAATAGAAGTTATAACTCTGTATTATATACCTTTTTTAATCCTCATAATCTGCTTTCAAAAATGTTTCAAGAATTCTGTATTTACTAGCTACTCATGGCTCTGGAAAAGCTTTCATAGTCCAGCAAGTAAACTAGCCAAAAAGCTATGCATATTAAAAATGTCTAGCAATATATTCTAATGATAAATTTTAAATGATCATATAGAGCCAGGCAGGCCAATTGGATAAATGAATATGCTTCTACATTTGTCTAAATTAGTATTTACTGTCCGGCATAAACAGTCTACGTTATGATCTTGCTTAATTTTTTTCAGTATGGATTATTTCTTGAGTCACAATACTTCATTGTTAATTTTTTTTTATTGTGCTTTAGGTAAAAGTTGAAAGATCAAATTAGTTTTCATTAAAAAATTTATACACAGATTGTTTTGCGACACTGGTTGCAATCCCTGCATTGTATCAGCACTGTCTCATTTCCCTTTCCACCCTGGGTTACCTGAGTCTGTTCATCCCTTCCTGCCTTCTCATCTGTGCATTTGGGCAGATATTGCACATTTGGTCCTGTATACTCAGTAGAGCTAAGAAGCATGTTCCTCACATACATTATTGCTTGTTTTATAGGCCTGTCCAATCTTTGGTTGAAAGGTGGACTTTGGGATTTGCTTCAGTTCTGAGTTAGCAGGGTACCCAGGGGCCACAGTCTTTGTTAGACCAGTAAGTCTGGCCTTTTTTGTGAATCTGAATTTCGTTGTACATTTTTTACCCCTTCTTTTCAGGACTCTCTATTGTGATCCCTGTCAGAGCTATTGATGGTGGTAGCTGGACACCAACTAGTTCTTCTGGTCTCAGGCTTATAGAGGGTGTGGTTCATTTGGTCCATTAGACCTTTAGAGAAATATTTTTCTTCTGTCATTGGTTTTTTCATTCTCTTTTGCTCTGGAAAGGATAAGAAAAAATAATGTATCTTAGATGGCTACTTACAAGCTTTTAAGACCCCAGACACTACTACTAAAGTAGGATGTAGAACATATTTTAATGAACTATGTTATGCCAGTTGACCTAGATATCCCCTAAGACCATGGTCCCTAGCCCTCAGTTCCTCAGGGTGTTTGGATGTGTCTAGGAAGATTCTATGGATTTGCCTTGGTCAAGGTGTGCTGATTTCCTCTATACTTTGTATTGTCATTCCCTTCATCAAAGTTAACACTTCTCTACTATCTACTTAGTTACTTCCCATTCCCACTCCTCCCCTCGCTCATAATCATCAAACGTCTGTTTTTTTCTGTGCCGACTCGACGGCACTTGGCTGGCAAACTTTTTCTTGGGTTTTCATAATAGTGGACTCATACAATATATATTCTTTTGTAATTGGCTTATTTCACTAAGTGAAATGCCCTCCAGGTTTATCCATGTTGTGAGATGTTTTTATATTCCTCATTGTTCTTTATTGTGTAGTGTTCCATTGTGTGTATGTCCCATAATTTGTTTATCCATTCATCTGTTGATAGGTACTTATGTTGTTTCCATTCTTTTACTGTAGTGAATAATGTTGAAATGAACACAGCTGTGCATATGTCTACTCATGTGATGGCTGATGTTTTCTTTAGGGTCTATTTCAAGAAAAAGGATTGATGGATTGTATGATATTACTATTTCTAGGTTTTTAAGGAGGCACTGTATCTTTTTTACAGTAGTTGAATTATTTTCCTTTCCTGTTAAAAGTGCATTTATCTTATTTTATGTTATTATTATTATTTTTTTGATTAGTGCCAGTGATGTTAAGTGATATGGTATCTCATTGGTATTTCATTTCTCTAATAGCTCATGATTGCAATATTTTTTTTAATACGTCTGTTAGCTGCCTGAATGTCTTTGGTGAAATGTCTGTTAACAGCTTCAGCCAATTTTTGACTTGATTATTTGACTCTTTGTTGTTGAAATGTTGAAATATACGATAGGCTTTAGAGATTAGACTGCAGTCAGATATGTCATAGCCAATTTCTTCCCCCAGTTTTAGGTTCTTTTGCACCCTTTTTCTGAAGACTTTTCAGTTATGAGCATAAATATTTAATTTTTAGGGGCTCCTAATTATCAAGTTTATCTTCTAGTGTTTGTGCATTGTTAGTTATGATTTTTATTATATTTATGCCATGCATTATGGCCCTTAACATTGTTCCTATTTTTTCTTCCAAGATATTTATTGTTTTAGATTTTATATTTAGATCATTGATACAACTTGAGTGGTATAAGATATTGGTTCTGTTTTAGTTTTTATTTATTTACAGATGGACATCCAGTTTTGCCATCACCGTTTGTTTAAAAGATTATCTTTTCCCCATTTAATGGACTTTGTTCTTTTTCAAAGATCATCTGACCATAGTTGGATAGATTTATGCCTGGGTTCTAGATTCTGTTTCATTGGTTTACGTGTCTGTCATACCAGTACCAGGCTGTTGTAACTATTGTGGCTGTTGAGTAGGTTCTGAGATATGGTGTGAAGCTTCCTACATTGTTAGTTTTCTTCAACAATGCTTTAGTTATCCAAGGCTTCTTTCTTTTCCAAATAAAGTTGGTAATTAGTTATTCCATCTTGTTAAAGAATGTTGTTGGTATTTGGATAGGGATCGAATTACATCTGTAGATTGCACTGGATGGAACTAACATTTTTACAGTGTTGAGTCTTCCTATCCATGAGTATGGTATATTTTTCCATTTATGTTGTTCCTTTTTGATTTCTTGTAATAGTGTTTTGTAGTTTTCTTTGTATGAGTCTTTTATGTATCTGGTTAGATTTATTCTTAAGTTTTTTTGTCTTTTTAGGGGTTATTATACGTGGTATTATTTTCCCAATTTCCGTTTTGAAGTTCTCTTTGACGGTGTATAGGAATCCAGCTGACCTTCATATGTTGTTCTTGTATCCTGCTATACTGCTGAACCTTTCCATTAGTCCCATTAGTTTTCTTGTGAAATCTTTGTAGTTCTCTATGTACAGGATCCTATGATCTGAGACTAGGGATCCTTTTACTTCTTGCTTTTAATTTGGTTACCCTTTGTTTCTTTTTCTTGTGTTATTGCTCTAAATAAGTCTTCTTCTGCAGTGTTAAATAAGAATAGTGATAAAGGGCATCCTTGTCTTGTTCCTGTTCTCAGAAGAATGCTTTCACCCTCTCTCCATCAATAATGATATTGCCTGTTGGTTTTGTATAGATGCCTTTTATTATGTGGAGGAATTTCCTTCTATTGCTGTTTTATTGAGAGTTTTAGTTTTGTTTTTTTTTTAATCAGAAATGGGTGTTGGACTTTATCAAATGTCTTTTCTTTGTTGATTGAGATGATTATACAATTTTTTTTATTATTGTGATTGAGTGAAAGTTTTCAATACAATTCAAATTTGCATGCCTGCCTATCTGCAGCTCCCTCTGCTCTCCTTGCCCAGTAACAGCACACTCCTCCTTTTCATTCCATGCATATCTTAACCTCTTAACAATCTCCTATCCCCTGCTCTCCACCCTCTCCACCTTCTCCACTCACCTCTAGTAAGAGGCCAGCAGTATGACATCCTATAGAAGCATAAAACCATGAAGTGCACACATGATATGGTCACTCCATTTTCCTGGTCCAGTCCATTCCTGTCCAAATAGTTGACCTCAGTAATGATCTATGATCAGGGGCAACATCAGGTCTAGGGGCCATGCTCCCAGGGGAACCTCCAGACCTTCACAACTTCAGTTGTGGTCTTTTAGTGGAGTTCTTACAGTACACCCCTATTTTTCTCATGTTGCCACTGGGACTCAACATTGTGAGCCCCATCATGGCTGTCATTGGTGGTAGCTGGGCACCACCTGGTACTTCTGGTCACATGTTGATATAGTCACCCATTCATGTGGGTCTTTCTGTCTTCTGGGCTCTTTTCCCCTCATGTCATTGTTGTCCTTGGTGACCATCTGTTCCAGCTGAGTTGGGATCATTTGGTGTACTGGAGACGGCAGGTTGTTAGCTTTTAAGACCCTAGATGCCACTCACCAATATGGGGTGCAGAAGACTCTCTTAGCAATGTGTTAGTTACTTCAGTTGGCCTTTCTGTGCCCTGAGAGCATGGTCCCTGGACCCGCAACCCTGATATTCTATCCTTGCAATATTGGGTTAAGATTGGAAGAGTTTTCAGGTTTTGTTGAAGTCCAGTTAAGACGATCTTTTTTCTAGTGTGTGCTGCCACTGATTTCACCCAAGCAAATTGATTCTTTTCTTGTGTTCTATTGATGTGGTAGATTACATTGATTGATTTTCTAGTATTGAACCACATTTTCATGCATGGTAGGAATACCACTAGGTCAAGGCGTATTACTTTTTTTTATATGAAGCTGAACATAATTCATATTTTTATATGAATTTTGTTGACTAGAATTTTGTTGGGAAACCTTGGTGGCATTATGGTTAAGTGCTATAGCTGCTAATCAAAAGGTCAGCAGTTTGAATCCACCAGGTACTCCTTGGAAGCTCTATGGGGCAGTTCTACTCTGTCCTATAGGGTCACTATGAGTCAAAATTGACTTGGTTGCAACAGAAACAGGAAATGGAATTTTGTTGAGAAGTTTTACATCTTGATTCATGAGGGATATTGGTCTGTAATTTTTCTCCTTCTCTCTTTTGTAAAGTCTTTACCTGGTTTTGGTAGCAGATTTATGCTGGATTCATAGAAGGAATTTGAGAGTATTTCTTTCCTTTTATGCTTTGAAATGGTTTGAGTAGTGTTAGTGTGAGCTCTTCTTTGAATGTTTGGTAAAATTCTCTAATGAAGCTGTCTAGGTCAGGGTTTTGTTTTGTTGTTGGGAGTTCTTTAAATTACTTCTTCAATCTATTCTCTAGTTATGAGTCTGTTCAGATTTGCTACCTCAGTTTATGTTAATTTAGGTAAGCAGTATGTGTTTAGAAATTTGTCCATTTCCTTCAGGTTCTCAAGTTTATTAAAGTATAATTTTTCATAGTTCTGTTACAATTGTTTTTGTTTCAATTGAGTCTGTCATAATACCTCCTGTCTATTGTTTTTGTTTGGGTTATTTGCTTCTTCTCCTGTTTTTATTTTGTCAGTTTGGTCAATAGTTTTTGATTTTGTTGATCTTCTCAAAGAACCAACTTTTAGTTTTGTTGATTCTTGTTTTTCTGTTCTCTATTTCATTTACTTCTGCACTGATCTTTATTATTACCTTTCTTCTGGTGCCTGTGTGCTTTCTTTGCTGTTATGTTTCCCTTTGTTCAAATTCTAGGGATAACATTTCATTGTGGCCTGCTCTTCTTTTTTGTGTGTACATTTATTGCTATAAATTGATCTCTGAGTACTGCTTTTATTCAGTCCCAAAGGTTTGATATGATGTGTTTTCATTCTCATTTGATTCTAGAATTTTTTTAATTCCTTTCTGACTTCTTCTAGTACCTATTTATTCTCAAGCAAGATGTTATTCTACATATTTTTTCCATTGCTCTTCCTGTTATTGATGTCTGTTTTAATGGCATTGTGATCAGAGAGAATTCTTTATATTATTTCATTGATTTAAATTTCATTGAAGGTTGCTTTGTGGCCTAAAATGTGGTCTATTCTGGAGAGTATTCCTTGTGTGTTGAAAAAGAATGTTTATTTTGCTGCTGTCAGGTGAGTGTTCCATATATGTTTATGACAAAAAGTTGGTTGATGGGGTTCTTTAGATCTGCTGTATATTTGTTGAGTTTCTTTCTACATGCCCTGTCCTTTACTGAGAAAGGTGTGTTGAAATCTCCTATTGTTGTAGAGAGCTCTTTTTCTGTTTTCAGTGCTGTTAAAGTTTGTTTTATAGATTTTAGACCCCTGTCACTAGGTGCATAGGTATTTATTAGGTTTATGTCTTCTTGGAGATCTAATGGCACTGTAGTTAGGAGGTCAGGCTGCTAACCAAAAGGTTGGCAGTTTGAATCTACCAGCCACTCCTTGGAAATCCTAATGACATAGTTCTACTCTGTCATATAGGGTTGCTATGAGTCAGAAGTGACTCAATGGCATCAAGTTTGTTTTTTGTTTTCTTCATGAATTGTCCCTTTAATCATTATATAATATCCTTCCTTTTCTTTTATGGTTAGTTTTACCATAAAAATCTATTTTATCTGAGATTAGTATTGTAATTTCTGCTCTTTTCTGGTTACTGCTTGTTTGAGATATATGTATATATCACTGTATCTTTGCAGACACACTTAAGCCATTTACATTCAGTGCAATTAGCAATAAGTATGAGTTTATTGCTGCCATATTATTTTGCTTTTTTTTTGTAGTGTTTGTTTTCTTTGTTCCTCTTAATTTTCCTGTGATGAATTCCTTTTGTTTATGGATTTTCTTTTACTTCGTTATTATGTTACGTTTACTGAGTTTTTTAATGCTATCTTTTATTCTGATGAGTAGGTTTGTTAACTTCCTTTAAACTTATTTTGATGTTTACTCATATATTACTAAGTATGAACCAAAATTTTATTGCTTGATATTACTTTGACTTCCTCTCCATTTCGAAGATCTATATTTCAACCATTTATTCCCCTTTTTTATTGTTTTGACATTGTTATCATTTACAGATTGATGTCTCTGTTTCCCTGTTGTACATCTTTTAGCTTTGTTTTATTATTAAGTGTTCTTTACCTACGTTGATAATCTCACTGATGCTGTCCTATGCCCTAGACTCAGGTTGTTTTCTGATGTTTTTCATTCCTTAACGAAAGGAATCTTTTTAATCTTTCTTGCAAATTTGGTTTGGGTTTTATAATTTCCCTTAATTTCTGGTTATCTGGAAATGTGCTAATTTTGCCATTGTGATTGAGAGTTTTGTGGGATATGTTTTTCTTGGTTGGCAGTTTTTTTCTTTCATGGCTTTATATATGTCATTCTATTTCTGTCTTGCCTGTATGATTTCTTTCAAGTAACCAAGGCTTAGTCTTATTGTTTCCCCTTTGTGAGCTTTCATTTTTCTTGAGCTACTCTCAGGATTGTTTCTTTGTATTCAGTTTTGATAAGTGTGGTTATTATATGTCTTAGTGACTTTTTCTTAGGGTGTATACTCTATGGGGTTCATTAAGCTCCTTGAAAGGTCAGCTTTTCATTGTTCGCAATATTTGGGATAGTTTCTGTCAGCAAATCTTCAACAACCATCTTAGTGTTTTCCATTTTTTCTCCCTGTTGCAGAACTTTGATCACATGAAAATGTTTGCTCTTGATTGTGTACTGCATAATTCTTAGGTTTTCTTCATTCTTTTCTGTGATTTTTCCTCAAAGTGGCACCCATTAATTTGGCTTCAGTCTAGCTGATTTTGTCTTCCATTATTTCAGGTTTGCTCCTAAAACCTTTGTTGAGTTGTCTGTTTGTGAATTTTGTTGTTTATATTTTGGATTTCTAGTTAGTGTTTTTATATGATTTTGAATTGTTTATTTTAGTGTTTTGTTCTTGAATATTTTCTTGAATGCTTCCATTTTATTTCATGTCTTTTCCTTGCTATTGGCTATATTTTCATTGGTTTCCCCTGTGTTGTCCATGATTTTGTCTATTTTTTTCTTGATTTTTGCCTGTGTTTTTCTTGATCTCTTTCAGAATGTTTTGGAGAGCACTGAGTAGTCTTTTGAACTCCATATTAGGTAGTTTCATTGCTTTTCCTTTTACTAGAATGCTATCTGAGTCTTCATCTTGGCCACTTGTTTTAGCCACCTTGTTGTGCTTGTGGTTAGATAGATAGATAGACAGACAGATAGATAGATATTGCCTGCTGTCTCTGAAACATTAAGGCATTATGTACTTTATTGATTATATACTTATTTTTTAAAATCTTGTTTTGATATGTCAGGGCAGGTGGGCCTGGCATCCTTAGCTGCTTGCTTGTCTGTGGGTATCATAATAACTTTTGCTACTTTGTCTGGGTGGGCAGGGCAACATTAGGCAAGGGCAACCTGATTCTCTGTACAATAGTTTTGGAATGTGAGTAAGGAAAGACTGAGCAGGCACTGTCTGCCTCCTGACATTTGTTCAGTGGTGTAGGAGCATTGACAGCCCCTTACCAGATGGGTGGGAATTTCAGGTGTAGAGTGGAATGTGCTTGCTTTTGTCCATTTAGCAGGTGGTCAAATGGTAGGAAGGGAGGTGTAATGTGGGCCTATTGTAGCAATGGGCCTAAGTACCACAATGCTGTAGCTGCAGCAGTGATGCAGGGGCCAGTGAGAGGGGGTAGAAGTGATATATTGGGTTAGATGAAAGGGAGAAAGAAAAGAGAAAAAAAAATGGTGGGGTAGATGTAACCAGTGGGCAGATGTGGAGTGGATCCCAGACAGTGACAGGCTGGTATCTCTCTAGGCATAGTGGCAAGATGAGAGGCCAGTGAGAAGAAGGGGGTTGAATACAGGTCTTTGTCACAAGGAAACAGAAATAGAAGAACAAAGGCATGATGAGGCTCAAAAGTTGGGGCAGAGTGGACCTGGAGGTCAGTGAGAAGGAGTGGAAGTGATGTGCAGGGCTAGGTAGGAGCACGGAAGAGAAGGAAGAAGTGGTGATATGGCGGGGGCTGTATAGTAGGGGCATAACAGACAAGGGACGATGACGGGCCTGTGTATCATTGCCACTCTGTACAAAGTGGCAAGGGCTTACAGGAAAGAGGGTTGGTATATGGGGCTAGGTGTGAAGGAGGAAGAAAAGGGAGAAAGAACAAAAGAATAATGTGATTTGGGGGCAGGCAAGTAGAGATGGGGTAGACACGGCTGGTCAAAGGGAGGGAGGTGAGGTACTGAGCTAGGTAAGAGAGAGGAATGAGAGAAAAAATAGTGGCACAACAGGAGCTGGCATGAAGGAGGGGTATGGTATATAGGACAAGGTGGGAGGGAGAAAGAAACTGGAGGAAGGGAAGAAAAGAAGAAGAAAATATAACAAAAAATGGTGAAGTGGTGGGGGCCAGTGTGTAGGGGCATGGTAGACCTGGAGGATGATGGGAAGGGAAGGGAGGTGACTCATGTCTAATTGAGAGAGATAAAGAGAGGGAGAAAAATGGAAAAAAGAAAAGACAAAGAGAAAATGTGGTGGCATGATCAGGGCTGGTGGGTACAGGCAGTGTGAAACTAAGAAGCTGCAGGTCAGTGCACTGGTGTATTCTTATCTGTGGCAGTACACTGGGGGCCAGAAGGAGGGACAGAAAATGGCATATCGGGCTAGGTGGGAGGATAAAGAAAAAGGCAAAAAAAAAAAAAAAAAGGCAAGATGGGGCCAGTGAATGAGAGTAGGGTGGACTCAGCTGCTGATGGAGAGGAAGAGAAGGTGACTTACATTGCTAGATTGGAGAGAGAATGAAAAGCAACAAAAGAAACAAAATGATGGCATGGTAGGGTGGAGCAAGGTGTTGTACAGGGCTAGATGGAAGAGAAAGAAAGGGTAGAAGGGTGAAAAAGAGAAGAAAAGGAAAAAATAACAGTGTGGTGAGTGCTGGCAAGTGGGAGCACTGTGGACCTGGGGGCTGGTGGGGAGGGGTAAGGAAAGAGAGGAGGAGAAAACACAATGGCTATGTGATAGGGGCCAGTGAGTAGGGGCAGGTAACTCTCTAGCCATGGCAGGATAGTGGGGGACTGGTGTGACAGTGGGAGGTGGCATATAGGGCTGTGTGGGAGGGAGAAAGGGAAAGAAAAAGAAGAAAAAAATGGCATGGCAGAGGCCAAGTGAGTGAGCTGAGGTGGATGGAGGTTGGTGGTGGTAGGAAGAGAGGGAAGATAATGTATGGGACTAGGCAAGAAGGAGAAAGGAAAGGAAGAGAAAGAACAAAAAGAAAATGTCATGTCAGAAGCTGATGGATGGGGGTGATGTGGACCTAGGGTGGCAGCGGTCCAGTGGTTCTCCAGTAGCATGGTGGGAGGTGGCAGGAAGGACACAGGTGTGATGTGCGACTAGGTGGGGAAGAGGAAAAACAAAAATACATATGGCATGATGAGGAGCCAGCGGGTAGAGGCAGGGCAGACCTGGAACAGCAGCAGGCTATCTAGCCTGGGTGGTGTGGTGGGGGCCAGCAACAAGTAGGGGGAAGGTAACATACAGGTCTTGGTAAGAGGGCAAAAGAAAAAGCTGTGCTGCAAGAAGGGGTAGAATGGGTGTGGGGGAGGAGGGCTCTTTTTGTGGACCCTGTTGGTGAGGGCTGCCAGCATGGGGCTGGGGTGTTCGTGCTTCTACTCACCAGAAAGGTGAGGGGTGGGAAAGTGTGTTTCTCTGGTTACTGGGTACTCTGCTTTTTGTTGGAAGCTCTGTGAAGCTGCCCTCCTGTACTCCCAGTCTAGGGTCTCTGCTAGCTGTGCTTCAAGATGGAAACACAGTACCATACTAGTTGGCAGGGAACTTCCACTGCATATGTCACCTTGTTCTCTGTTTTCTGTCTCAGTTTCTTCTTCCGTTTAGTGTTTGATCTAGTTCTTTTCCCTTTTGTTTGATGCTTAGGGTTCCAGGGTTGATGTTTGTGTCCATTTTACCTAGTTTTTGTTTTGCTCTTTGCTGAAGAGAGATGACATAGTACATCTGACTAGGGTGCCATGTTGGCTCCAGCTCTCTGTAATGTCTCATGTGTGAGTACTATGTATGTATTTTAAGTCTTTTCTAAATATACACAATTTTATGGTACTTGCACGGTATCACATCAGTATACAATTGGTATCAGAATGATTTTTCCTGAGCTAGGAATGTGGACAGAGCTTTGGAAAGTGTTTAGGCTACAGTATAACAGGTGGACTACAAAACTTGAAGGCACCCCTTCTTCCCAATTGCCCTCACCTTATTTTATTTCTCCATATTAAATTATGCTCAACCTCTTCTTTAACATCTGGTTTAAAATGAACTCCAGAAACCTAATTCCAGTTAGCTACATCTAACTCATCACTCCCTCACTATGTGCCCTCAACACTTCCGGACACAGTTCATAGAGGCATTGCTTTGCTGTTGTTTTCTGTAACTGGTCTTAAGTCATCTCATGCCTGTTTGTTTTGTCACATTATATAGACTGGATTGTCTTCATGTGTTGAGAATGGCCTTCAAAAACAGAAAGTGAGCAGTAAATGATGTTGACTCACTTGCCTTTAAAGAACACAAACATCTGCTTGCTACACGTCAGTACTCTTAGAATTTGCACTGAATACAGATTTCCTTAATCTCAAAGACAGAGTAGGGAAGAGAAAAAGAAAGCACTTCAGCTTTTACAACAAAAAGCATGAAACAAAACAAGAATAAACAAGGCTACCACTGCCACCACCACCACCACCACTGAAAACAGAAAAACATCATTCTTTGATTTTCTTTAGGCCCATCCTAACTGCTTCAGATTGATTAAGGCTGTCCAACAGTATTTTACAAATAACAAAGGAATAAATTCCTCCTACACATTCATTTCTTGAAAAGAATATATGGAGATTTGGATGTGTTGGACTCCTACTTAAAGCTGTCAGTGCTTTGTAGAACATGCTGATGTACCACTCCCTTACTTCCATGGTTAGGTGAAGGAGTGATCATGGTGTGTGTGTGTGTGTGTGTGTGTGTGTGCGTGCATACATAGACGAGATCGCTTGTATCACTGACCCCCTCTGCTGAGATTTGTGTGACCCTTGATTTTTTTCAGCAGAAAGCTGTCACAATTGTTTATCTGTAAGAAAGAGAGTAAAAGCAAAGCCTTGGAAATAAAGCAAGGGAATTTTGAGCATAGTGTTTACTTGAACTCTATTAAGGAAAGTTGACACGTCTGAGTTTGGTGTGGTAGAGAAGTATTTTAGAAGAGATCACTCAAACTTATAGTTATTTAATAGAAAATGTGTGGGTATTTGTTCTACAAACCTGGAAGCTTTTGGAAGAATGTCCTGGTAACCACACATCTTCCCTATCCCTGGGCCTCAGCTGCATCCAAAGGATTAGTCCAGCTATTTTCTAGCTCTTAGGATTCTCACCTAGCATATGCATTACATAGGAAGTTGGCTCTGCTATGGCTCACTGCTCCCTTAAGACCAGTTTTGAATCAGGTATTGAATACTGGCCTTCAAGCATAGAAGTGACACCAAAAATCAGTAGACATAGGTTTGTAAAGTGTACCCAGTATGAAGGGCTGGGCTTTTTTAACCTTCTGCTCTTCCTCATCTGGTCTCCTTTATGACCAGCACAACCCTATATCTGGGAGTTGGCTCATACATTTGTATGTTCCATTTACCACAGAATGTGTTCCATTTTACTTGATAAAACATATATATGTTATATATATATATATATATTGTGGTAGGTATATATAACAAAAATTTGCGATTGCAACATTTTTACTTGTGTAATTCAGTGACATTATGTTCATCATGTTTTACAGCTCTCGCCATTATCTGTTTCCAAATTTTTCATCTCCCCTAACAGAGTTCCAGTGCCATCTATGTAATAATATAGTTAGCTAGTAATAATGTAGTTAGTTTTATTTATGTGGCTCTCTCTCCTTCACCAAACTGTGAGCTAAGGATGACATCTTATCTTCCCTTTGTATCACTAGTTTGAGTTGTAGCTGACTCTGTGACCCCTAACAACACCAATCATCACCTCATAGCAAAATACAAGTGTTCTATGTATGTTCTACAAAGGCATGAGCCTGAGTTTTGGACCAGGACCATAGTCAGTCCAACTGTACTAATCAAATTAGTAACTGTTAACTTTAATTGAGCACTTTCTATGTCCAGACTGTGTATTGAGTACCAAAATGAATTATATCGTTTAGTCCTCACACCCACCCTATGTGGAGTTGTTGTTATCTATATGTTATAAATGAGAGTGCTGAGGCTTAGATAGGTAAAGTCACTTTCCCAAAGTCACACAGCTATTAAGTTTTGGAGAAAGGATTCAAAACAAGGGCTATCGGATTGCACATCTCCACTGCCTGCTACAATGGCAACCTCATGACAATCAAATAAACTTGGCCTTCCTGGTGGGGAGCACAGAGTGGCTTCAGGTTCTGGACCTAATATAACTTCACAATGGAACAGTCCTTAATGCAAACCATCACTAGTCCAAAACTCTGGAACTTTCGAGTGACATCACATTTTCTTCCAGAAGGGATAGAGATTAATTCAGTTTTGCGGATGAGAATTTTAGTGCTAGAAAAGACTTCTGTGGCATTGTGGGATTTGCCGCAAACTGTTCCTTTATAATTCTCAGACTCTGTGTGTCTCTTCTGTGTTACAGTTTCCTAATGTCAGGGATCTGGATCACTAAGAATGAATGAAGGGTTCCTGTCATGGATTGCATTGTGTTCCCCCGAAAATGCATGTATCAATTTGGCTAGACCATGATTCCCACTGTTGGGTCATTTTTCCCATGTGTTGTGAATCCTACCGCTGTGATGTTGATGAGAGAGAATGGGTAGTAGTCGTGTTGGTGAGGCAGGACCCAAGCTATGAGCTTGTGGCATATAAAGGGTAGCAGTGAGCAGAGAGAGAGTTGGAAACCTCATACTACCAAAAGAATAGCACCGAGAGCAGAGTGTATCCTTTGGACCTGAGGTTCCTGTGCCAGGATGCTCTCATACTGGATCTGAACTCTTAGCCTACTGAACTGTGATAATTTCTCATATCAAATGGACTTGTAGTTTATAAATGGATTTGTGGCTTACTGGGCTATGACAATAAAACTTCTCTTCTTGAAGATTTCCAGTGGCATTTTCTGTGAGAGTAGTACCAGATAACTGAGACAGTTCCTTTCCAAGGAAATATGATTTATGAAGAACTTGGAATGGGAAAGAGCTTGGCATATTCAAGGAGATCAAAGGTGGCTAGTGTGGCTATAGCACATTGATTGGCAGACACATTAGAGTACCCTGGAGGGGAGGTGGGGATAGTTAACCAATTCAGCACCTCTACGTAATTGAAGTGAGTATAGTGCAACACTGTTATGAATGAATAAATGATAATAGGTTGAGGATTTCTACGTTCAGTCAAGTAAGTACCTTGAATAAATGGAAGGTAGCCCCTTTATTGAAGGGATTGTAATGTTAAGGAAAGTCCAGAGCACAGTCAGGCCCTGAATTATACTCGTAGTATATATCCAAAGAACATTATCTAGGAAAAACTTAGGACTATGGACTTTGGAACAAGACTATATAGATATTGTAGATAGATACAGATGCTGTTGCTAGCTGTCATTGAGTTAGCCCCTAATTAATGGCAACCCCATGCACAATGGAGCACAAGTCCCACACCATCCCCATGACTGGTTGTAGATCAGACTATTGTGAGCCATAGTGTTTCAACTGGCTGGTTTTGGGAGGTAGAGTGCCAGGCCTTTCTTCCTAGTCTATCTTAATCTGAATGCTTTGCTGAAACCTGTTAAGCGACACAGCAACACACAAACCTCCACTGACAGACAGGTAGTGGCTGTACATAAGGTATATTGGGCAGGAATTGAACCTGGGTCTCCACAGGAAAGGTGAGAACTCTATCACTGAATCACCAGTGCCTCCAGATATAGATAAAGATATAGATACAGCTAATATAGTGAAATAAGACTATTTAAACGCAGCGTCCTCTAATGAAATTGGTAGGTGTTTTGAAATGTTAACTAATTGCAATTTAATGAAATAACAACTTAATTCCCATCTCTACCCTCCTCCTCTTGGATCTTCAATTTATATATTGAGTTATTTATCTAATGGTTAATTATGACTCTCCCATTAGTCTCTGATGAGGTAGCCTGAGGCTTCAAGAAAATGGCTCTTGAGATACTCCAGGATTCCTGAAACCCAGTGGGCCCAGGCAGATTAACCTCCTTACATCTCTAGTGGAGTGCTACAAAGGTTCCTCCCCATGTTTTGTAGGTTTTTTCCCCCACGAAAGTGGTGGAGTTGAAGATATTCTGGAAATTGACCTGGTAATAAAGGAAACAGCTGCACAGCTATTACTGTCTAGTTGATTCTGACTCACAGTGACTCTATAGAACAGAATAGAACTGCCCCATAGGGCTTCCAAGGCTGTAAATCTTTATGGAAGCAGACTGCCACATCTTTCTCCCTTGGAGTAGATATCCCAAACCAAAATCAAACCCACTGCTGTCAAGTTGATTTGGACCCATGGGGACTCTATAGGACAGAGTAGAACTGCATTATAGCATTTCTGAGGAGTGCCTGGTGGATTTGAACTGCCAACGTTTTGGTTAGAAGCCATAGCACTTAAGCACTATGCCACCAGGGTTTCTAGATGGTGGATTCCAATCACAGATCTTTCCATTAGCAGCCAAGTGCTTAACAACTGTGCAACCAGGCAGGACTCTGTAACAAAGGGGAGGGAATTAATATTTACTGAATGCCTACCGTGAATCAGGCATCACATATCCATTTTCTCATTTAATTAGCACAGCAACTATGTAATGTTGAGATACATTAAGTGGCTCTCCCAAGTTCGCGCAGCTAGACAAGTT
This sequence comes from Heterohyrax brucei, assembly GCA_028571685.1. Lineage (NCBI taxonomy): Eukaryota > Metazoa > Chordata > Mammalia > Hyracoidea > Procaviidae > Heterohyrax > Heterohyrax brucei. The sequence continues at coordinate 141,644,022 of CM053166.1, forward strand.
GTAGCACAGAGAGTCAAATACTGCTTGATTGTATCTGCCTTCAAACTTGTGCCCTTCCAATTTCCCTTTTGTGTGTTTCTCAGTCTAAGGGATTGCTTTTTATTGCTTATTCCTGCTTCTCAAGTTTTAACTATGAATTGGCTCCTCAATATGGAAGTCAGAGCCTAACAGGGAAGAAAGTCCTATATCTATGAGAGGAAAGTTCTTTATCCATAATTTAATGCCCAGGTAGCTTTTGTAGTTCTGGAATATGAACATCTCACCAGTTGAATGAATTTATTCCCTCCTTCCCTGCTGTTGGCTGCCTAATATGACTTGAGAACCTTCCTCCTCTCATTCTTCTCCAACTGTAGGAAATTAACCCCCAGAAATAATTTCCAGGGCTGGGTCCAAAATTGCTTGTGTAGCACAAATCATAAATGAAGTACTTTAATTAGGTTTCACAATACCTGAACCTCCATGTATTAGAATTGGAGGGGAGAGGTAAGTCTTTTTTGAGCACAAATGGTTACGGGGAATTCTAGCCTATGTCACCCCAAACCTACTGCCATCCAGTTGATTCTGACTGATAATGATCCTATAGGACAGTGTAGAACTGCTCCATAGAGTTTCCAAGGAGCACTTGGCAGATTTGAACTGCCAGACTTTTGGTTAGCAGACATAGTACTTAATCACTATGCTGGCACAGTTTCCCTAGCCTGTGTAGCTAGTTAATATACATCTTTTAAAGTGATCCAGGCTAAGAGAAGGAAAATGGAGAAATTAGAGTGACTTTTTAGGGGAATTACTGTGACGAACTGGCAAGAATAACTGGTAATAGTATAGTACCCTCAGAGCCCTTGATTTTATTTCCAACTCTTCTTTTAACTAGCTATGTGGCCATGTTCATGTTATTCAACGACTCTGTGCCCCAGTTGCTTTGTCTGTGAAAATTAGAAGGTAGAGTGTTTCTAGAATTGTTTTATCCATACATGTTTATTATTCTACATGCAGAATAGTAATACCCAATGTTCATTTAGCTCCTGACAGTTTATCAAGCCTGGTGTGTATCATTTCATTGAAGCTTCCCACAGTATTGTGAGGTAAATATTATTCATCAGTTTTATAGATGAAGAAATTAAGGCTTATAGGAAGTAATTTGTACTAATGCTGAGTAAGTCTTTGGACTCAAATCCAGCTCTCTTTCCAGGTACCACAACTTTGTCACATGTTAATTTCTTGTACATAAATAATGCTTCAAAAGTGCTTGAACATCATTTGGTCTCTGAAGTCCTCAAACATCTCTCCTTCAGTTGTGTTTGATTGTTAATTTACTCAGCAAACTGGTTTTCAAATATCAAGCCAGCTGAAGTTGACTTATTTAGGAATTTCACATTCTTGAGGTCTTAATTAATAAGCCTTTCCTTTATTCCTCTGCAACGAGCTTTGGCTATTCTGTGAACAGAGACTTATGCATAATCTGAGGGGTTGTACTTTTTGACTTAGAAATAAAATATATGTGCTAATTGGGATATCTCTATTACTGCTAACATAGAATGTACACTTGCCTTTATCATAGTTTCATTTATATTAGTGCAGTTATGACATTATGAATACAGAAACCTGCACATATACCCATCTAGAATATTCTTTCATTTGTGGAAAATTGTTTGATACACCCAATGACAAAATATAAAATCTACTACTGGACATTTTCACATATACTGTGACAAACCATATTCCCTTATCACTTTAATCCTCCTGGGGAATGAGTCCTTAAATGTACCATTTTTCCCTAGGGTGTGATACACTGGCTAAGTTTTCATAATTTAACAAAGTATGAAGGGACTTTGGCAGATATTACTGAACCTGTCAGATTTAACTGCTTATAAATTCAATTAGTGTGGGGGATAGAGAAGCTTTAGGGAATATATCAAAACCTAATTAGTCAGCAAATTGGGGTTGTTAGCCTACTTTTGGGGGTAATCTGTCAACAGGGAAAGGGTATATGACAGCTATAATCAACTAATTAAACCTATTAGTTCCTAATGGATATTTTTAATGTTCATTGGCCCTTCAGATCTATTTGGCTAGGGAGGCTGGTATTAAAAGAGTTCCAGTGGTAGGTATTATATAAATAAACATATAGGATGACTAAATGAGGTACAGGCAGAAGGTGCCTCCCTGTCCCTTTCCCCATTCTTTTAATTGATTGAAAAAACCTGGGTCTCAATTTTTTAGAGTCCTTTAATAACTAGGTGTTGCTGAGATAGCAATTCTATTGTACACTAAATACAGTTTCATTATTAAAATCTTGTTCACCATAATGAAAGTGTTCATAGGTATTTACTGATTATAATAAAGACATTTCTAGTATGCTAGTGACATTTCTTAAAGTTTTAAATGATGTTTAGAGGAGTTATTATAATCATCTAGTGACTAAACCAGGGACTACGAATACACTGTACAAAGTTTTTCTTTAAAAAGTAAATATGTTCTTTCTTTGACTCAGAACTTGACTTTAGATTTGTTATGTTGTCGAGCTGGTTCTGACTCACATTTACTGTATGCACAACAGGAAGAAACATTACCTAGTCTGGTCTTGTGCCATCCTCACAGTTGCTGTTATACTTGAGCCCATTGTTGCAGCCACCGTATTGATCCATCTCATTGAGTATCATCTTTTTCATTGACCTTCACCTTTATCGGGCATGATTTCCTTCTTCAGGGACTGGTCTTTCCTGATAACATGTACAAGGTACATGAGATGAAGTCTTGCCATCCTCACTTCTGAAGCGCATTCTGGTTTTACTCATTCCAAAACAATTTGGAATAAGATTTGTTCACTTTTCTGGCCAAACAAAACCAAACCCGTTGGCACAGAGTCAGTTCCAACTTATAGCGACCCTACAGAACAGAGTAGAGATGCTCCATAGGGTTTCCAAGGAGCGAACTGCTGACCTTTTGGTTAGCAGCTGAACTCTTAACCACTGTGCTACCAGGGCTCTATTCTTCTGGCAGTCCATAGTATATTCAGTATTATTCACCAACACTGTCATTCATATGCATCAATTCTTCTTTGGTCTTCTTTATTCATCCTCTAAGTTTCACATGGGTATGAGGTGATTGAAAACACCACGGCTTGGGTCAGGCGCACCTTAGTCTTCAAGGTGACATGTTTGTTTTTCTATACTGTAAGGAGGTCTTTCTCAGTAGATTTGAGTTCTTGACTGCTTCATCATAGACTGGCTGCATAGTGGTAAGTGCTATGGCTGCCAGCTAAATGGTTGGCTGTTCCAATCGGCCAAGTGCTCTTTAGAAACTCTATAGAGCAGTTTTACTCTGTCCTTTAAGGTTGCTATGAGTCAGAATTGACTCTATGGCAGTGGGTTTAGTTTTTGGTTTTGTCATAGACTTGTTATATTTGGACTGTTTTGAGACTATGTTGTGTCTTATCTGCATTTCATTCTGCAGTAATGCAAACATTAACAATATTGCTTTGCTTCTTTATAATAACTGGCCACTGTCCCCTGTATCTGAGCAAATATTTACTAGGATTCTTTATTCCTTTATTACAGAAAAGAGAGCAGTATGGCATGTTTCCTTATTGTTAAGATAACAGTCAAGACTAAGGATTGATGAGGAACAGTCTAGATTAATATTTTGCCATTATCAGCTCGGCAAATGTCCTTGCTTGCAAGCCCAATGACTGGAAAAGTTCTAGCTTCTTCTAAGTTTGGCTTCCTCTTACCTTTCTTTGGTCTTTTACTTTCTATCTGGCTGTCTTTGTTTGATCTTGGTGTTCTAGTCCTTTGGCCCTAGGGACAGAGTCCTGTTATTTTTCTCCCTGCATCCCTTCTGTTTACTTACATAGAACTGCTGAGCCTGTCTTCTTCTAATATTTGCACTAGAGCCCTTATTTTGATGGCATTACTTTCAGACTCTATTTCTGTAATAGAAAGACTTTTTGGTCTATCAAGGGTCACTGGCCTTCAGGATAGAAAATGAATCAAACCAACACAAGAATAAAAATTAGGCAAATTTATATGATTTTACAGTTAGAACAGAGAAAGTCAAAGTTTCATCTGTGGTTGGTCAATACATTTATTGACTAGTTACTGCATCAACCTTCTCTCTGTGTAGCTAGCTTATCCTTATGGTATGACTAAAGGGATAAGGTGGTTTAGGAAGCAATGAAAATATTACAGAACACAGGGATTAAGGGATTGCTACCATTTGAACAGGAATCAATCAGCATTGAACTTAAAGTTATAATCAACCTCAATTATCCACTCTGTAGATAATCGATGGCAAATTTTCAAACCCAAATTAGTTTCTCTTTGGCCTCTGGCATACTTCTGGGCTGCCTTCCCGATTGGTGTGTGCTTGGGGAATACAAACTAATTTTGATAATAGCCTACCAAATTTAATTGAGAAGGAATATTTGCAGTGAAAAATGTTTTAAATCATGAGACAATTATTAGCCTTGGATTGTCTATTTTTTGAGATTAAATATGTGCAATAGATACACATGTTATAGGGAAAACATAGCACAGTGCTTCGAGTGCACAGGCTCTGAAGTCAGAAAGCCAGCCAAGTGCCATCGAGTCAGATCCGACTCATGGCAACCCTAGGAGGCTAAATTTAATATCAGCTACATTCTGGCTTTGTGACTATTGGCAGGTTACTTGTTGCTTTCAGCACTGCTGTGACAGCTCAGAAAGTACTTTTTTCTTTGGTGTATTACCTAGCCTTTCCCGTTCAGAGGAGACCTTCTAAAATTTAAAGGATACACAATTCAGAATAATGGGGAAGCCACTAACTGGTATTTCCAGTGATAGTACTGAGAGGTTCTGGGACCCCAAAGCTTATTGCCAAGTGAAGAGTGGAATGTGGGGAAAAAATAATCTATCTAATACCATCAAACCAAGTAAATTCTTCTCTTCCTCATACCTTGCTTCAACAGTCACGTGCATGGATGTTTTCTACATTTTATCTCCTCTCCTTTTCTATCGTTGGAGCTTTGCGTCTTTATTACCACCCCCTTCCAGCTTCTTCCTCTTCTGTGTATTGCCGTATCCCTTTCTCCCTTTACTATCCTTTGTATCTCCTCCCTTCCTGTTCTTTTCTTTTTAGCTCCAGTAACATTGAATTAAGGGGCCCTGGTGGCACAACAGTTCAGCACTCAGCTGCTAACTGAAAGGTTAGCATTCTTGAACCTGCTCAGTGACTGTGTGGGTCAAAGATCTGGTGATCTGTTTCTTTAAAGAGGGCAGCCCAGAAAATGCCATGGGGCCATTCTACTCTGTGGCTTCGGGTTGCTGTGAGTTGAAATGGACTCGATGGCACACAATAATTCTAGTTTTGAGTTAAAGATAAATACTTTCTAAGTTTATGTTTTGATTCTTAATTTTAAAATCAGGTATCTAAACTCAGATCTTTCTCTGACGTACATGCACACTCGTATACACACCTGGGTAAGATGACTGATAACTTAGTTGCATTTTCCTTTCATGTGATCACTAAATTTCTTTATCGGGAGATTATCAGGAAACACTACAATAGCATCTAACTTAAAAAAATAGCTAATCTCAAGATATGTTGTGAAATCTAAGAAATATGGTCAAAGTAACAGCTACTTACCTCTCCCACCAGTGCAAAAAGAGCTAAAATCCTTAATGAATTGTGTACAGGAAAAGAATGAAAGACCAATGTGTCAAAAGAAGGTCAGTTCAAAAGATTTATCTGTGGGCTGAGGTGAGCTGGAAGATGGTAGCCTGAGGTTATCTTCTGTTTTGGAAAAGCAAAAGTGGAAATAAGAGAATGATATATAAGCAGGATTGAGGGCACCAACCTAGCCTGCTTAGAAAAAGACAAAAATGTTTTGGATGAATAGTCTGCATTCTAATTATGTTTGGTGGTGATTTACTGGGAGCACGGGATAGGAAAATGTGAGAGAGAGTAAATGTGGATGTGTTTGTGTTGAAATTAATCTCCAGAGTAAACATAGTCATAAAATCTCTGAAATACAGATTTTTACTCCAATACTTCACTATAAGAAATATTTTCTGAGGAACAGAGGAGCATGCCAGGTCTGATGACTGGAGAGACCTATGGGATTGACAGATCAGTGAGAAGTGTCTAGTAGGTTTATTTAGCAGCTACACTTGTTTGGACCATGGACTATAATATTTTCACAAATATAGCTTGAATTTTCAGGAAGATTGTTTTTGAACTTATAAACGATCAGCTGCTGAAAGGCTAGCTCAGAAGAGTAGGTTGTACAGTCACCAGTGAAGAAAGCATAGTAAACCAGCAAGTTCCCCACATCTCTCTAGATTGTCATTACTGTTTGATTGTTCTGTCAGTGTTATAGGCATGCCTTTCCCCTGGGGGCAACCTGCCATTTCTGTGACAGTGGGCTCCAATCTAAGCGGAGTTTATTTAATGGATTGATAGGATTGAGAGCCAAAGGGAATAAAATGATGACTAATATATTTTTGCCTCCAAGGCTAGAAAAGAGAGATAATGGAGAGAAAAGAGTGAAGAGTTAAGACTAGGGTTTAAATGAAAACTTGTTGGCCGCTGGAAATGATTCATTTCCTCTGGTTGGCAGGCCCCTTTAGACCTAATGTCCACAGGGACAAAAATGGGAAAATTACCCCCTGCTTCTGTCTCTGTGTGTCTCTCTCTTTCTCTCTCTCACACACACACTTCCTACTGTCTTTTTACTGAGGAAAGTTCTTAGCCCTTAAAATAAAATATGCAATCAAACAAGGAGAGAAATACTGCAGAACAGATTTAACATAATAGGAGGTTGGGAGTAGAGTGGTGATTATTTTTTCCCCCTTGGGCCTCACATGGACATTTTGTTATATCACTTGGAGCCATAAGACCCTACCATCACCAGGTTTATATTACCTGTAACTACCCATAACAAGCTGTATAAATTTTGTTGGCAAGGTTTTAGTCTACCAGCCCCCATAGCAGTGCCTGATTCATGGGCATCTCTACAAATCCTCTTCAACAGCTGTTTTGGTCTTCCACTGAAAATGGACAAGGAGGGGTTGACTTTGTCTGTAGAAGGAGATACTTTGGTGAGATGATAGTTGTCATTCCAAGAAATTTTATTGGGAGGAACTGTTGACAATAAAAACTGCTTTATGGGCAAAAGCTTCTCAACAGTTTGATGATGGCAAATGAGGTGTGTTTGAGTCAATAAGCTTTCAGTGCTAGTATTATAGAACATAGATTCATTATTTTCCTATAGAATATTCCCTGGTGTGACTATTAGAAAGAAAATGATGGACTGAGTGGGCCCTTGGGCATTTTTTGTATTCTAATTAGTCACGGAAGAAGTCTGGGGAATCTTGCACTAGTGCTCTGTGACCTCTCAATTTGGGATGGTTATAACCTGGCCTTGGTAAAGAAGAATGGCCTAGGTAGTCCTTCAAGGTCCCTTCCATTTCAATTATTCCATTGTCTAGCTCTACTGATACCTCTCTACTTCCTTTTCCCCACTAGAAGTGAGAGAAAGACAAAGCAATTTAAGCAATTTCTGATAAGCTTCTCTAATGAGCCACCTACACATACCAAGAATATGAGCTCAAAGTACATTACTTGCAAATTTTTCAAGTGATCTGAAACCCTAATGAGGGTTGTTACCTAACCCTCAGTAGTGAGTGTATGTCATTTGTTCCTGAAACTCAAGTGTTACATTATTTCCATGCTCAGAAGCATGCAGCCATAAGAAAGACTGAGTTTGGTTTAATATAAGATAAAAACCCACTTTGTTGTAAATATGTACATTTTCTGTGTATATGTATAAGAGAAATAGATGTGTAATGAGTTATTTCAGTTGACTTGTGTTTTGGTTATGATATGCTAGAGTAACAAACAACCCAAAAATTTCAGTGGTTTTATCCCCTAAAAGTTTTCCTTTCACTGCTACAAAGTTCTTCAGTGAGTCCAGGTGTTTATTCTGACTTCTACATAAAAAAAAAAAAAAAAAAAAAAACAAAAACAAATCCTTTGCCATCTAGTTGATTCTGACCTACAATGACCCTATAGGACAGAATGGAACTGATATGTAGGGTTTCCAAGGAGCGGTTGGTAAATTTGAACTGGCAGCCTTTTGGCAAGCAGCCAATGATTAACCACTGCACTATCTATTACAGGTTTCTCTGATCTGCTAGTTTCACGCATTCACTTTTCCTCACAGACCTTTGGCTAGAACTAATCGCCTGGCCTTGCCCAACTTTAAGGGAGGGTGACCAGGAGCTGAGAGTCTTTCATGTTTCCAGAAAAGTATGTAAGTGAATTCTAGTAATGTATGCAAGAAGTTGTATAGAATGGATCTGCCTAAGGAATTTTGACTTATTTGTGACCTTAATCAAAGGGTTTGTACAAAAGAAGTTATGCTGATTTATTTGCAAGGTTTTTATTTATTTTTTAAAATTGAATTGAACAGACTTGGCTGAGAATCTTAGAAAGAATTAGTTGAGAAGTATGCTGGAGTTAATAAAAGGAGCTTAGGTCATTTATTAATAAAGCCTACTTTAAACAAAATCAGTATTCAAAATTCAAACTTACAAAATATATATCAGGGAGGTAGTATATTTTTTCAGAGACTCAACTGGCAAGCACATACTGAACACCCATAGTGTATGCAGCTTCAGTTTTTAAAGAATGGCTTACTGAAGATAAATCATCAAGTCAGGGGTTAGCAAACTTGTTCTGTAATGAGCCAGATAGTACATATATTGAACTTTGTAGGCCATAAGTCTGAAAACAGCTACTCAACTCTGCCATTATACATATTGTGAAAGCAGCCATACACAGTAAGTAAATGATTGGCATAGTTGTACTCCGATGAAACTTATTTACATAAACAGGTGGTGGGCCTTACTTCACAGTCACCTACTTTAAATAATGATACTTTCTGATGAATAGGAAAGTCCAAAGACTCTTAAAAAAACAAACAAACAAAAAATCACCAAAAAAACAAAAGGAGCAAGGGCAAAGAAATTGAAAACTAAGTCAGCGATGGTCCATCAGAAACAAAGACAACACAGCTCTGAAAAGGTAAGGAAAATCGGTTGGAAAATACTTTGATTTAATTATTGTTTGCACAAATGATTAGTATTTTGAATCTTTCAGTGTCATGGATTGAATTGTGTCCCTGCCAAAATGTGTGTAGCAATTTAGCTATGCCATATTCCTGGTATTGTGTGATATTACTATATGTTGTAAATCCTGACTCTACGATGTTAATCAGGGAGGATGGGCAGCAGCTGTGTTGGCAGGGTATAAGATTGTTTGTGCCTTGAGACAGTCTATTGAGACATAAAGGAAAAGAAGCTAGTAGAGAGATTTGGGGGACCTCATACCATAAAGAAAGAAAGCAGTGCTGGGAGCTGGGTGCATCCTTTGGAAAGGACAGGGGTCGAAGTGTTTTAGAAGCCTCCAGTTCAGAGGAACAATGAAGACAAGGAACTTCCTCCAGAACCAGCAAAGAAAGCTCTCCCCTGTACCTGACTTGATGAATTTGGGCTTTTGGCCTGCTGGATTATGACCAAATAAGGTTTCTCTTTTTTTTTTTATGATTGAATGAAAATGTACATTCCCATATAATTTGCATACCCACCTATATGCACCTCCCACTGCTCTGCTTGTCCAGTGACAGCACACACTTCCTCTCTGCTCCATACATGTCTTATCCTCCCAACAATCTCCTATCCTCTCCTCTCTACCCACCCCCTTCTTCCAGTAAGAGGTCAGCAGGACAACATTCTATAGATGCATAGAACCATAAAATGCACACATGATATGGTCACTCTACGTCACCAAGTCCAATCCATTCCTGTCCAAAGAGTTGACCTCCATTATGATTTATGGAAATAGGCGGCGTCAGGGATAGGGGCTATGGTCCCAGGGGAACTCCAAGGCCCCTGGAGCATAATTGTGGTCTTTTAATGGAGATCTCAGGGTGCACCCCTTTTTATTCTTCTGTTGCCAGTGGGGCTCAACTTTGTGAGCTCCATCACAGCTCTCCTGGTGGTGACTGGACACAATCTAGTTCTTCCGGTCACAAGTCGATGTAGTCACCCACTCACATGGGTCTGTCTTCTGGGTTCTGTTTCCCCCATGTTGTTTTGGTCCTTGGTGATCATCTGTTTCTGCTGAGTTGGGACCATTTGCTGTACCCTCAGATGGCAGCTTGGCAGCTCTTAAGGCCCCAGATGCCGTTCACCAACGTGGGGTGCATAGGGCTGTCTTAGCAAAAAGCTAGTTGTGCCAGTTGGCCTTTATTTCCCCTGAGAGCATGTTCTCTGGCCCTCTACCCCAGCTACTCTGTCCTTTCAATATTGGGTTAAGATGGGAGAAGTAATCATGTTATGTTGAAGTCCAGTTAATATTGACCTTCTTTCTAATATGTGCTGTCATAGATTTCACTCAACCAAATTTCTATCAGCTATCTAATCTAAACCCTCTTCCCTTCGCCTGCTTCCCTCCCTATGCTTGCAGCTGTCAAAAAGTCTTTTGTTCAATGCATGAGTCTGTTTCTAAGTTCTTATCATAGGGGTCTCATACAATATTTGTCCTGTTGTCAATGACTACTTTCACTCAACATAATGTCCTCCAATTTAAACCAGGTTATGAGATGTTTCCTAAAATCATCATTGTTCTTTATCATTGCATAGTGTTCCATTGAGTATATATACCATAGTTTACCTATCCATTCCTCTTGTTGTTGGGCATCTGGGTTGATTCCATCTTTTTGCTATCATGGACTATGCTGTGATAAACATTTGTGTGCATGTATCACTTGGTGTGAATGGTCTTGATTCTGTAGGATATATTCTGAGCAATGGAATTGCTGGGTCAAATGGTCTATCTAGATCCAACTTTTTAAGGAAGCACCAGATTGCTTTCGAAACAGGTTGCACCATTATGCAATCCCACCAAAAGTGTAGGAGAGTTTCAATTTCTCCACAGTCTCTCCAGCATTTGTTGTTTTTTTTTTTTTTTCGATCATGGACACCTTGTTGGGGTGAGATGGTAGCTCATCGTAGTTTTGATTTGAAATTCTTTCATAGTTAATGATCGTGAGGATGTCCACATGTGCTTTCTGGCTGCCTGGATCTCCTCTTCAGAGAAGTGTCTGTCCATCTCCTTTGCCCATTGCTTAATTGGATGAGTTATCTTTTTCTTATTAATATTTTGTAATACCTTATAAATTATGGAGATCGGGTGTCGGTCTGACAAATAGTTGCCAAATATTTTTTCTCATTCTGTAGGTGGCCTTTTAATTCCTTTAACAAAGTCTTTGGGTGAGCAAAAGTGTTTGATTCTCAATAGTTCCCATTTATCTATTTTCTCTTCTGTTTATGGTTTGTTGGACAGATTTTGAAGTCTCAGTGTTGTGTATTAAAACTTGCATTGCTGTTCCTACTTTTTCTTTGATGAGTTTTATCATTTCAGGTTTGATATTTAGGTCTTTTATCCAGTTTGAGTTGGTTTTTGTATAAGGTGTAAGATATGGATCTTGATTCAGTTTATTGCAGATGGATAACCAATTTTGCCGGCACCATTTGTTGAAGACATTTTTTTTTTTCTTTCCTACTTTAACATCTTAGGGCCTTTGTCAAATATCAATGGTACTTAGGAAGATGGTGTCATCTCTGGGTCTCAATTCTGTTCCATTGATCTATCTGTCTCTTTTTTTACCAGTGTCAGGCAGTTTTGACTACTGTGGCAGTGTAATAGGTTCTAAAGTCGGGTAGTGAGAGGCTCCCCAGTGTGTTTTTCTTCTTCAGTAGTGCTTTACTTATCTGGAGCTTCTTCCCTTTCCAAACAAAGTTGATAATTTGTTTCTCCATCTCATTAAAAAATGTCATTGGAATTTGTATTGGGATTGCATTATATAAGTAGATTGCTTTGGGCAAAATAGACATTTTCACAACATTAAGTCTTCCTATCCATGAGCAGGTCGATTTCTCCGTTTATGTAAGTCTCTCTTAGTTTCTTTTAGTAAGGGTTTGTAGTTCTCTTTGTAAAAGTCTGTTATTTCCCTGGTTAGATTGATTCCTAGATACTTTATCTTCTTAGTGGCTATAGTAAATGGTATTGATTTGATGATTTCTTCATTAACAGTCTCACTGTTGGTATAAAGGAATCCTACTGATTTACTTATGTTTGTCTTTTATCCTGAGACTTTGCCGAACTCGTCTATCAGTTTGATTAGTTTACTTATGGATTCTTTAGGATTCTCTGTGTATATAATCACATCATTTACTTCTTCTTTGCTGATGCACATGCCTTTTTGTTTCTATGCCTTGTGTAATTGCTCTGGCTAGAACTTCTAGTACAATGTGGAATAGGAGAGGTGAGAGTGGGCATCCTTGTCTAGTTCCTGTTCTTGATGGAAACTGTTTCAGTCTCCATTCAGGATGATGTAGGCAGTTGGCTTTGTATAAATGACTCTTACTGCATTGAGGAAGTTGCCATCTATTCCTATTTTGCTGAGTGTTTTTAGCATGAATAGATGTTGGACTTTATCAAATGTCTTTTCTTCATGAATAGACAAAATCAGGTGATTCTTGTCCTTTGTGTTAATTATGTGGTTGATCATATTAATTGTTTTTGTGATGTTGAACCAGCCTTGCGTCCCTGGTATGAATCCCACTTTGTCATGATGGATTACTTTTTTGATATGTTGTTGTATTTTATTGACAAGAATTTTGTTGAAGATTTTTGCATCTAGATTCATGAGTGATATCATTCTGTAGTTCTCCTTTTTGGTTGGGTCTTTCCCTGGCTTTGGTATCAGGGTTATGCTGGCCTCACAGAATGAATTTGGGAGTATTCCATCCCTTTCTATACTGTGAAGTAGCCTCAGTTGTACTTGAGATAGCTTTGACTGCGTTTAGAGCCTTTCCTAATTGAGTAGAAATCTGGGTAATGCGTCCAGTAATTGCGTCTAAAATATAAAGTTAGTGGTTTTGTTCTTCTAAGCCAAGAAATTCTTTGAGTATTTCTTGTAGCTTTGGTTTGATTTTTACAAATTCTCTGAGTTTCTGTTTATCTGTGAATGTGTTCCTTTCATCTTCATATTTGAAAGATAGGTTTGCGGGATATATAATTCTTGATTGGAATTTCTTGTCCTTCAAGGCTTTGAATGTGTCATGCCACTGTCTCCATGCCAGCATCATTTCTGCTGAGAAACCCTACAAAATCCTACAGGTTTCCCTTCTGAATGTTAGCTTTGCTTTGAGTCTGGATGCCTTTAAGAGTTTCTTCTTATGTTTCTGTTTTAGTCAGCTAGGGCTGCTCTAACAGAAATACCACAGAGTAGATGGCTTTAACAAAGAAAGATTTATTCTTACACAGTCTGGTAGGTTGCAAGTCCATATTCAGGGTGTCCGCTCCAGGGAAAGACTTTCCCCTTGTCGGCTCTGGAGGAAGATCCGGTATTGTATCAGCCTTTGTCCAGGGAGTGTCCTCACGCAAGAACCTCTGGTCTGAAGGACACGCTCTGCTCCCGGTGCTGCTTGCTTGATGGTAGCAAGGTTCTCAAATTGTCCTTTGTTTCTTTTTCCTTTTATTCCTTGCAAGCTAAAAGCATTAAGGGTGGGGCAAGCCATACTCCAGGGAAACTCCCCCCACAGCGGGAATTCACAGCCCCACCCTAATCTTTTAACATACAGGTTAGCAAAACCACACAATGGAGGACAGTCCCAAGATACTGGGAATCATATCCCAGCCACGTGGCTGCACACATTTTTGGGGGGACACAATTCCAACCATGACAGTGTCATTTTGTTAAGCTTTGTTATAAAATGTCTTAGAGTCTTTCTTTTGAGAACTATATTGAGTGGTGCTTGATATGTATCTTGGATATCTATATTCTCTTTCATAATTTGTGGGAAATTTTCTGTCAGCAGCTCAGCAACCATATTCTCTGTGTTCTCAGGTGTTTCTCACTGTTCAGGAACTCCAGTTAATCATAGGTTGTTCCTCTTAATAGAGTCCCACCAACCTTCTTCATTTTTCTTATTTCTTTTTTCTGATTTCTCCTCATAGATGTTGGAGTCAGTAGCTCTGTCTTCCAAATCAGAAAGTCTGTTTTCCATTTGTTCCATTCTGTTTTCTTGGCTTGGAATTGAAGTTTGTATGTCTTTGATTTTGTTGTTGATTTTTGGATTTCAAAGTACTGGTATTCCATCAGATCGAACATCTTGCTTAATTTTTCATTTTGCTCTGCTGCATTTTGTATAAGGTCTAGGAGGGCTCCCTATATAATCCTTTTGTGTTCAATGTCTGATAATTTCAGAAAAGCTTCTTCATCTGGGAAGTTCTGAGGTGCTTTCTTTTGGGGGCCTTCTAAAGTCATGGATGATTTCTTGGTTATGGTTTTCTCCAGAGTTTGTTGCTTTTAGGGCATCATGTTTGTCAACAGAGGCTGAGAGTGATGCTGTGAGGATGGACCACAGTTGTTTCTCTAAACCGTCTTAAAATGAGAGGTAAAAGATATCTGACAACTTCCAAAGTCAGTCAGGGCTTCCAGTGTATAGATCCTTCTTCCCAGCTGGCAAAGTAAGGACCTCTATATCAAACCCCAGATGTTATAAACTAGCTCAAAATACAGAAAGGAAACTTCCTTGCTGGCCTGTGCTGTTGGGCCCTAGCTGTAGGTGATACTGTGTAGAATTCTGCTTTTCTTCAGGAAAAGCACTCTCTTCTGTGGAGGTGCTGCCTCCCAGCCTAGGAATTAGGTCTGGCTGAGGCTTCTGTATGGGTATATCTGTCTCCCAGTGGAACAATATGTTGTCCCTCACAAGCTCGCTGCCTTGCTGGGTCCAGGCTACTTTGTGGCGGAGGCGGATAGAGAGTTCAAAGGTGCCGATATGTGCAGAGTCCACAGCCTGTGTTGTCAGGTCCCAGCTGTAGGCGACATTGTGTGCAATATTACTTCTCTGTCAGAAAAATGCTCTACCCTGGGTGAGAGCTGCCTCCCAGTCTTGGAACTAAGTCCAGCTGGGGCCTCTGTATGCATGTATTCTCCTCCCAATGGATCAAGATGGCATCCCGCACAAGCTCGCCACCTGGCTGAGTCCAAGCTACTGTATGGCAGAGGTGGAGACAGAGGCCAAAGGTGCCGAGATGCACAGAGCCCACAGGCTGTGTTGTCAGGCCCCAACCATAGGTGACACTGCGTATAATGCTAATTTTCTGCTGGAAAAACACTCTCCCCTAGGGAGGCGCTTCCTCCTAGCCTACGAACTAAGTCCAGCTAGAGCCTCCATGTCAGTGTATCCACCTCCCAATTGATCAAGATGGGGTCCTGCACAAGCTCGCTCCCTGGCTGGATCCAGGCTACTCTGTAGCGGAGACAGAAAGAGAGGCCGAAAGTGCCAAGATGCAAAGTCCAAAGCTGGGTTCTCAAAATATGGCAATTTTGCTTGACGGTCCCCCCAGCAGTACATCTGAGATTAGTGGCTAGTCAAGTCCCAGGTCCACTCAGCGAAAGAGAGGAGGTTTACCGTTCAGTGGTATGAAGTCCAAATTAACAGCACTATGCTGCATCCTAGGGCTCACTAGGTGTCCAGAAGGCTCTGTTTAATTATCAGTTCAGGTCTTGGTTTCCAAAGCTATTTAGGGAGATGTGTGTTCAGTCCACCATCTTGACTCTTCCACCTAAAGTTTCTCTTTTTAAACAATCCACTTGGAGTATTTCTGTTAAAGCAGCACTAGATGATGAAGACAGTTATGATGGTTTTGGTCACAAGGAATAGTAAACATTAAAGTGGATTTTGTCATAAAGGAAGTGTATTAGCTCACATAATGTAAAAGCTTAGAAATATTGTCTGGTGTAGTTTCATCAGAGCCCCAGTTTTATTTATATTTGATAATCTTAACTATGCTTTTTGCTTGTATCAGCTTTGTATGTTGGCTGGGTGCCATCATGATCACATGATAGTCACCAGCATTAATCAAGGTTACCCACTTTCGTATGAGGGGAAAAATGGGCATCTTTCCTTTAACCCCCAGACAATATCATCAAGATTTGTCTTTCTTTTAAAATTTTGTTGTAATTTAGGTGAATGTCTACAGCACTACTAGTTTCTCATTCAAAAATTTATGCACATATTGTATTGTGACATTGGTTGTAGTCCTCATAATATGTCAACACTCTCCGCCATTCCATGCCAAGTTCCCTATTTCTATTTCTAGTTTGCCTGTCCTTTCCTGCCTTCTTGTCTTTGCTTTTGGGCAGGTGTTGCCCATTTGGTATCATATACATGACTAAGAAGCATGTTCCTCATGTGTGTTATTGCTTGTTTTGTAAATCTGTCTAATCTTTGGCTGAAAGTTGGACTTTGGGAGTGGTTTCAACTGAGTTAGCAGGATGTCTGGAGACCATAATCTTGTGGGCTCCTCAAGTCTGACCACAAATCTGGTTTTTATTTGTTAATTTGAATTTTGTTTTCCATTTTTCACCTACTCTGTCCAAGATGCTCTGTTGTGTTCCCTGTCACAGTGGTTGGTTGTTGGTAACCAGGCACAGTTTATTTCTTCTATGCTAAGGCTGGTAGAGGCAGTGGTTTGTGTGGTCTGTTGGTCCCTTGGACTAATATTTTCCTTGTATATTAGTTTGTTTGTTTTCATTCTTCTTTGCTCTGGACTGGATGGGTCTAATAGATGTGTCTTAGATGGCTGCTTGCTGGCTTTTAAGACCTCGGACACTACTCACCAAAGTAAGATGTAGAATATTTTCTTTATGAACTGTGCAGTACCAATTGAGCTACATGTCCCCTGAGATCATGGTTTTCAGCTCTCAGTGTCACATACTTGATCATTGAAGGTGTTTGGATGTATCTAGTAATGTTCTATGACTTGGCCTGAGTCAAATTATACCGACTTCCCCTATATTGTGTGTTGTTTTTCCCTTCAACAGAGTTAACATTTGTCTGTTTTCTAGTTAGTGGATTTCCCTTCCTAGTAACCATCTAAGATTATTTCTGTGTTCAAACCTTGTCTTGAGTTCTTATAATAATGGTCTCATAAAATATGTCCTTTTGTGACTGATTTGTTTCACTCAGCATAATGCCTTTCACATTCATCCATGCTGTGAGATGTTTCACAGATTTATAATTATTCTTTATTGTTGCATAGTATTCTAGTATGTGTGTATGTATTATAATTTATCTGTTCATCTGTTGATGGGTATTTATGTTGTTTCCATTTTTTTGCTATTCTAAATAGTGCTCATGACTCGACAGCACTTGGCTACTTGGCTAAATAGTGCTGCAATGAACATGAGTATATTCCTACCAGTAGTGCATAAAGATTCTATTCTCTATGAAGTCTCTCAAACATTTATTATTTTCTTTGACTAGTGCTAGTAATATTGAGTGAGATGGTTATCATATTGCAGGTTTGACTTGCATTTTTATAATGGCTAGTGATTTGCTCATGTGTCTGTTAGCTATCTCAATGTCTTCCTTGGTAAAGTGCTTGTTCAAATCCTTGGATCATTTTTCAATTGGGTTATTTATCTTTTTTTATTGCTGAGGCATGAAAATATTTTATAGATTTTAGAGATTAGGCTCTTGTTGTATAAGTCATAGCCAATGTTTTCTTCCCAGTCTGTAGTTTCTCTTTTCACTCTTTTGGTGAAGTCTTTTTGTGGGCATAAATATTTAATACTTAGAAGCTCCCAGTTAATCTAGTTTATCTTCTGGCATTTGTGCATCATTAGTTATGGTTTGTATTGTATTTATGCCATGTATTAGGGTCCCTAGTGCTGTCTCTATTTTTTTGTTCCATGATTATTATTTTAAGTTTTATAAGTATGTCCTTGATTCCATTTGAGTTAGATTTTGTGTATGGTGTGAGGCATGGGTCCTGTTCCAGTTTTTTAAGCAATGGCCATCCAGTTTTCATAGCACTATTTGTTAAAAAGACTGTATTTTCCCTACTTAGTGAACTTGGGTCCTTCATCAAAGATCATCTGACCATAGGTAGAAGGCTTCATGTCTGGGTTCTGAATTCTGTTCCACTGGTCCTTGTTTCTGTCATTGTACTACTAAGAGGCTGTTTTGACTACCATGACTGTATAATAGTGTATGTCTGCCTGCTTTGTACTTTTTCCTCTATAATACTTTGCTCATCCAGGGCCTTTTGCCTTTCCATATAAAAGTAATCAGTTTTCTCATCTTGTTAAAGGTTCTTCCTCTGTTTTATTTACTCTTAAACCAATCATTGTAACAAGGGAATGGAATTACTCAGATTGGCTTAGAACAATTAGGATGTGTTGTTGAAGCTGGACATAGGGCCAAGCCCACTCTAACTGACACGTGGAGAGAGGCAGAATAAGTACTGCTGAGGCAACACTTCCACACATAACCCTTTTTACTCACCAATTATCCTGTTGCAACTTGTAGTGTTATATGTCCAGTGATTTTTGAGGCAAAAAAATATAAAGTCTTACTATTTATCAATAACCACAACCCAGAGATCTTTAAATGTAGGACCGTGTTGATGCTTTTGCCAAAACCGATTGAGATACTGTAAGGTAGCCCTAAATTGCCTCAGTGAAGATCAGACTTCTCATTGGAGGCATGATGGTCACCAGGGTACTTGAATATTTCTCTGTGATTCCTCCACAGATAACCAGACTATACATAATTGAAGTCTACAAGAACCACAAAGGAAAAAATTTGTTGTCAGAGGAACATACATAGAAGAATAAGCCTATATCCAGGTTATCTTGTGCTACATTGAAAGATGTCAGACTGAAATCATTCCTGCAACATTTTATTTCTACACCTCAGAATGCTATGCTCATTTTTGGTTGCCATATCTCAAAAATGCATCACAGTTGAAGAATGTCCAAAAAAATGTTCATAGGAACATCTGATGCAGAATCCAGATTTAGAGGCAAGCCAGAATCACTGGGTGTTGTTCATGTTAGTGATGAAACAACATCCCAGAATTTCCAGTGCAATTCAGAGCAATGCAAATGCAAAAAAATAGTGGAGTTCTTCAGTTTGGGCAAATGAAGGCTGAAGAAATACTATTAAAACCTATAAAATAATAAATGCAACAAAAACAGTATACACAAACATGTTCACTAAATTCTGGTATAGTAGAACTAAGGGATATATATTTTAGCTCAGATCAATTTTAAGACAAATGAAAAAATGTGTTCCTTCATAAAATGAGAAATCAATCATAGAAATCGTAAGTACCCCAGAAATTGCTACTATCCAAGCACATACCCTCAAAAATGAAGCTCATATTAAGACTGATGTATCTGTAGTGAATGATGAAAGCAAATGAATATATTTTGTCAACCTTAACTGCTGGATCTTTAAACTCTGAAGTTGGTAACAGAAAGAACAATTTTGCTGTATCTTTTATTGTGGCCCTCTATGGCTCAGTATGAGAAGACTTGTGTTTTCTTCTCTTAAAAAAAAAAAAATACTGTGTCTTCCCTCTATATCTGTTTATGCCTAGTCTTCTAGGAGTTCAATTTCAGGACTCTCTCAGCTCCACTGATGGATGAACTGGGAAGAGCTTAAAAGAAGATATAGAAATATAACTGAGCAGAGTACTCACACAAATTCATTCCTGATACAAGTCATTTATCACCATAATGCTGCAGTTATTGAAGTCTAGACCTTTATACAGAAAGGTTTGAAATTCAGCTGTTTATTTTAATGAGCACAGTGTGTGGGAATTGGGATGCAACCTCATTCTTGAATACTCTTGTTTTCTCTGTAAAATATAGAAAAAACAATTATAGTGCTCTAATAGCTAATTGTAACTGGGCTCTAGCAATAATATTTCCTTGCTTTGCACAGTTCCTTGCTCAGCATCAGCTCTTTCTACTCATGATCCTGGTGGAAGTGGGTGATTTTTTTTATAGCAAGGATTAGCAAACTTTTTCTGTAAAGAGCCAGATAGTAAGTAGGTTTTGCTGGCCTAAACCAATTGCTCACTATTGCAGCTACCTAGCTCTGCCCCTGTCGGGTAGAAGGAGTCCCAGATAACATATAAATGAATGGGCATGACTTTAGTTCCAATAAAACTGAATTTATAAAAAAATTTGAATTTTGTACAGTTAACATGTGCCACAAAATAGTCTTTGTATTTTTTCCCTAACCATTTAAAAATATAAAAAACATTCTTAGTTCATGAACCATACAAAAACATATAGTAGGCTGGGTTTGACCTGTGGGCATAGTTTGCTGACCTCTCCTTTTATATGAGGATACCAAGAGGGAGAAAGAGTTGATAATTTCGCTGTGCTCGGCATCCTTTATCTGATAAGCTGCTATATTGTGAACATCAGTTTTGAATGGTGTTAGTATGTGTATTAGTAGCCTGGTACTGCTCTAACAGAAAATACCACAAGTGGAAGGTTTCATGCAGAGAAGCTTTATTGACACAATCTGGTAAGCCGCAAATCCATTTATAAATTGTAAGTCCATTCAGCATGAGAAATCGTCACAGTATAATAGGCTGAGTCCAAATCCAGTGAGAGCATCTCAGCACAGGAACCTCAGGTCCAAAGGATGTGCTCTGCTCTCAGTGCTTTTCTCTTGGTAGTATGAGGTTCCCAACTTCCTTGCCTCACTTCTCTCCCTTATAACCTACAAGCTTGTAGCTTGAGAACTACCTCACTAACAACTGTAGCCCATTTTCCATCATCAATCTCACACGGGCAGGATTCACAACACATGAGAGGAAGGACACCATATTCGGACTCATAGCCAAATCAAATCAACACATACATTTGGGGGGACACAATTCAATCCATGACAGTATACTTCCTCACTTAAGGAAATAGCTGTATCCGTGTGTTGAAAATATATCTGTGCCCAATTTAGAAGAATCAGAGGAGGCAGTTCATGCTTTGTCTCTCATTACATTACTTTGGCACAGTGCATTTTTTGGAAACTGGTTGTAAGACAGATCAGTTATTTTCTTCATTATTGTTTTATGGTAAAAGCCTATATACAACACTGTATTACATAAAAGCATCAGTAGAGGGTAAATCATATGTGTATTTACTGGATGTGTACAGAGATCAACAGAATCTGATAAATGAGTGGGTTGCATAGCAACAAGAAGCACATATGGAAATCTAATGCAAAGGATACATCATTAGTTGTCAGAATGATTATTAGTTGTGATTATTGCTAAATTTAATGTTAATGGTAGTAATAATGAAACAGAAAGGAGTGACAGGAAGGTCTTCCCGAATGTAGATTCCTTTTTTACCATGATATGACACAGTGGTTAGTCCCTTCTCTTCACAGTGATATTCAGCCAGTATGAATTGATTGATACAAGTGTGTGAATTACTTATAGACAGCATCAATTTACGTTGGATTAGTGTCCTTTCTGACTGATTAGTGCCTGTTACCTACCCTTGAATGTGTATGTATATTGTAATAAAAGCTACTAGATAGAGTTTTGAGAGAAGGCCAAATTATAACGTGTCATCACTTATTACAGAACAAAAAAAATAAGTACATGGTGATTTCCAGAAATAAGAAGGAAAAACTAAAAATACAATCAATTTTACTGATGTTGCTGATAATGGTGAACATCCTATTAATAACCCATAGAAATCCTGATAAAAATATAATATCTCATAATAAACAAGAAATTCCAGCTTGCCAGGAAAAAAGAAGGATAGTGCAACTGCTAGGGATGTGTTTCAGTATGGTCAGATGGTATAAGCTAGGAATATGTGTTTAAATGGGTATGTAGCAAAGGAGCTGGGGCCTTTGGTCTTTGTGAAGTCACATTTTGGAGTTAGAGACCCCTGAGTATAGCTGGTATCATTGAATTTATGACTTTTAATAGAAGACTCAATAAAGACAACAGAATCTACCCACAGGGAAGTGGCAAGAGATTTTGATTGCAAAACCAGAAAATTTCCCTAAAGATTTATAACCATAGGCTCACAACTCATTTATATTTGAGTTTAACTTTACATTATCCCAAATCTAGAAAGTAGTATAAAAGTTGACCCCAGCTTCTGGCTTCCTTGGGATGCTTGGTATAAACAAAATAAAAACTGCTCTAATGTACACACATGTAGACTAGGAGGTATTCTTATAGGCTGGAAAAAAAAATACCTTTTCAAGATGAGTTCACAATAAAATGTTTAACAAACACAAAGTAACAGTACACAATGATGAAAGTCAGTAGACACAGTGAACAATAGGATTAGATCCCTCAAGAACTAAAGGTAGTAGAATTGAATAAGAATTAAAAATCAACATTTAATGACTAAAATACAACTCAGAACTCTAAAATAAGAGGCTATGAAAACAGGACCATACAATTTGAAAAAGAAGAAAATAACACTTTTAGCCATTAGAGACGAAAATTACCATGGATTGGCTAATCATCAGATAATACAGAGCTAGAGGGAATCAGTAAGCTTTTAAGGAGACTGAGGTAATCACCGAAAGTACAGCAGAGATAAAAATGGCAAAATATGAGAAACTGAAACATGAGAATAAGAACATTCAACATGTATCCAAAAGAATTTGTAAAAGGAACATGAGGGAGCATTCAGAGACAATAGCTGATAATTTTTAAAAACTGATGAAAGACATAATGCAGATTTAAGAAACTCAGCATCAAACAGGGTAAATAAAAGATCCATAACCAGAAATACAGAGGTCACACAAACAGATACATGCACACAAATGTTTATGGCAGCACTGTCCACAATAGCAAGAAGATGGAATCAACCTAGGTACCCATCAACAGATGAATGGATAAACAAACTATGGTACATATACTCAATGAAACACTATGCAGTGATAAAGAACAATGATGATTTTAGGAAGCATCTCATAACCTGGTTTCAACTAGAAGACATCATGCTGAGTGAAATCAGTCAACGGCAAAAGGACTAGTATGAGACCTCTGTTATGCAGACTGAAAAACAGACTTATATACAGAGGAAAAGACTCTTTGTTGGTTACAAGGGTGGGGAGGGAGGGAGAGGGTTGGTCATAGATCAGATAATAGATAGGAATTTGGTTAGGTGAAAGCAGTGACAGCATACAGTAGAAAGAAGATCAACATAACTGAATTGCACCATGAACTGAAAAATTTTATAAACTCAACCCAATATTTCAAAGGATAGAGTAGCAGGGATAGGGGTCCGGAAACCATGTTTTCAGGGGACGTAGAGGCTATCTGGCATAAGTAGCGTATGGGTGAGAGTCTTCTGCCCCTCATATTAGTGAGCAGCATCTGGGGTCTTGAAAGCTAGCAAGTTGCTATCTCAGGTACACCAAATGGTCCCAATTCATCTGGAACAGGCGATGACTGAGAACAACAGAGACATGAGACAAAAAATGTCCAGGAGACAGAAGGACCCATGTGAATCGTAGACTGTATCAACAGGAGACTGGAAGAACTAGGTGGTGCCCGGCCACCACCAAAGGCAGCCGTGATGGGACACATGATGTAAAGTCCCTCAGGCAACACAAGAAAAAGAGGTGTGCAGCTCAAGAACTCTACTAAAAGACCAGAATTGATGGTCTGATGGCCTGGAGGGTCCCCTGGGAACATGGCCCCTAGACCTGCTGCTAGCTTGGACTGGAAGACAGTACAAAGTTCAGTTCATCAGACAAGAATGGACTGGACTCGGGGACCCTGTGGTGTGTGTACTTTATGGTTCTATATGTTTATAGGAAGCTGTCCTACTGATTTCTTTCTAGATGGGAGAGAAGAGGGTGGAGAGGAGTGGACAGGTGCTCATTAAGAGGATAAAAGAAATATGGTGTGAAAAGGAGGAATATGCTGTCACCAAGTGAGGAGAGCAGATGGCGCTGCAGAACAGCAGGCCTGTAAAATTGATTTGGATTGTATACTTTCACTTAATCACAATAATAAATTTTAAAAGATCCATAACAAAACTGGAGACCCTCTAAGAAAAATATAGAATGTTCAAAGCCATAAAAAACAAAGATTGTATAAAAGAACAAAAATGTACCAAAATTAGATTTCAGAACAAAAAATTGAGGCCAAAGCATGAATAACCTCTTCAAAGTACTGAAAGAAAATAAATATTAATCTAGGTTTTTTATACCTATTAAATATCACGGAGGGGGTGAGGCTAAGATGATGGAGTACTCAGATGCTTCCTGTGATCCCTCTAACAACAAAGACCCCAAAGAACAAATGAATCAATTACATATGACATTCCAGGAGCCCTGAACATCAAAAAGAAAGTTGAGAAATCAGAAAGTGTGACAGGAAGGGAGAGTGGGTACAGAAGTACCTAGGACTGGCGGACCTGTCCTGGTGGGAATTGGCACCCTGCAGGTGGATTGGTGGTAGTGAATGTGATGAGGGGAGTAGTGACATTTGGAAGGTGTTTTCCACAGTGGGAGAGACTGAGTGATAGCAGCTCACACCTTTAAAATCAGTGAAAAACAGCATTAGCTCATCAAAAGCTAAGTAGCTTGTGTATAACCTACTGTGCACAAATCTAGATCTTTCCTTTGGGATAAACCTCTCTCCCTTCCCCCCACTTATCCCTCCTTTCTCTGTATGGTACCTGAGCTGGCTCCAAAGGCTGTCAAATCTCCTCTGGGCAGGGAATAGGACCCCTTGTGTGTGCCCTGAGGTATTCTCCTAGGCTTGGAAAGGGAACAGATTCTCAAATGGAGAAAAAAGTATGCCAGCTCCCCTGTTTAGGAACTCAAGGCACAACCAGGTTCTTTGCCTAGGCACAGGCATAAGAGGTCCATGGACCTTGAATACCACTCACCACTGCTTTCAGTATCAAGCAACCATAGGCTAGCTATAAAATCTATCCACTTATGTGCCTTAAGGAGCAAGGGCATGATTTCCTCACAGACATTCACAGATGGCTGTCAGCAACCTGCATTTCTTACTGTATGCAACTAGATACCTGTGCCTATACAAATCACTCCTATATAGGACTGTAGGGAAGAGCCTTCACCACACACTTGGTGACTGACTACCTAGACACCTGAGCTGAAGGCATGTAGGAAAGGTAATCAGATTCCCAGGCTCATATGCCTAGTAACAGCTCTAACCACCTGCTGATGCGACAGTAGAGCTTCGAAGATGCCAATAATCAAACTAGCTCACATTACCAGCCTACTTGGTCATTTCAAAACAAAACAGGAAGCTAGAATATAGTAAGCAAACAAATAAATACAAAAACAATGGATGGCTCAGAGACAACAATCTGTATCAAATCACATGAAGAGGCAAACCACAGTGGCTTCAGGAAGCTCCCAAAACAAAGAATCAAGAAATTTTCTAGATGAAGAGAACTTCCTGGAATTATCAGAGATAGAACGTGAGTGATTAATATATAGAACTCTTCAAGAGATCAGGAAGGAGATAAGGCAAAATATAGCAGAACATAATAACAAATTGAATAGGCTGCCAGAAACCACAGAGGGAGCAAGCATAAATTCAGAATAATAATAAAATCGTAGAATTAGAAACTCAATAGAAAGTCAAAGGAGCAGAATTAAAGAGATGGAATGTAAGTTTTGAGAAAGAAGATAGAGTACATGACAGCAGCATATTTGAGGAAAAATCAGATAAAAGAATTAAAAAACATGCAGAAACACTAAGATTTGTGTGGGAGAATCTATTAACAGGAATAACTTACAGGTGATTGGGGTACCAAAATGGAGGGAATAACAGAAAACACAGAGAGAATTGTTGAGGATTTATTGACAAAAAACTTCCTTGATATCATGGAAGAGGAGAAGATATCTATCCAAGATGCAACCACGTACTTGTGCTCATGCCAATTACACTTGCCCATGTAGGACTGTAGGGAATATCTTTCACCATAAAACTTGGTGACTGACTAGCTAGACGCCTGAGCTGAATGCATCAAACTCCACACAAGGTGGATCCCAAAAGGCAGACACCAAGACATACTATAATCATACTTGCCAAAACTAAAGCTAGCCAAGTCAAGTGCCGTCAAGTCAGATCTGACTCATGGCGACCGTAGAGGCCAGAGTAGAACTGTCCTCTAGAAGAAGGAGATAATTTTAAAAGCAGTTAGGGAGAAACAAAAAATAATCTACAAAAGAGAGGCAATAAGACTATGCTTGAACTACTCAGCAGAAATCATGCAGACAAGAAGACAAAGCCTTGAAGCAAAAAGAAAACAAAAACAAAAACAAAACTTGCCAACCACGAATTATATATCCAGCAAAACTGTCTCTAAATATGATGGTGAAACTAGGACATTTCCAAATAAACAGAAATTTAGGGAATTTGCAATAATCAAACTCAAACTACGAGAAATACTAAAGGGAGTCCTCTGGTTAGAAAATCAATAGGACAGAGCAAACAGGTATCAAGCCAGATAAGGAAATCACAAAAATAAATCAAAGGCAAAATACTGAAAACAGGGAAACAGAGATGTCGTTATATAAACATTATATTAAAAAAAGAGGGACCCAAAAGAAAATGTAGTCATGAATCTTTCATATGAAGAGGAAGTCAGTGTGATATAAAGAAATTAAAGACTGGTTTAAATTAGAAAAATAGGAGTAAATATTAAGGTAACCAAAAAGGAAATTAACAATCCCACACATCAAAAAAAAGTCTCAGAAAATACAAAACCAACAATAAAGAAAAAGATGAAAAGAAAACACATAGACCCAGTACAGAAAATTAAGTGGAACAATAGAAATTGTCAAGAACACACAAAAAAGGCATCAAAATGACAGTACTAAACTCATAGTTATCAATAACTACACTGAATGTAAATTAATTAAATGTACCAATGAAGAGACAGAGAGTTGCAGAATGGATTTTAAAAAGCACAATACATCTATCTATATGCTGCCAAAGAGACATACCTTAGACTTAAAAACATGAACAAACTAAAACTAAAATTCAGAGTATGGAAAAAGTATATCAAGCAAACAACATTCAAAAAAGAGCAGGAGTGGCTATATTAACTTTCGACAAAATAGCCTTTAAAATAAATTCCACCACACTGGATAAGGAAGGACACTATATAATGATTGAAGAGTCAGTACACAGGAGGCCATAACTGTATTAAATATTACGCACCCAGTGGCAGGGCTTCCAAACTAAGAGCATCAAAAAAGAGAAATAGACAGCTCCACAGTAACAACAGGAGACTTTAACACTCAACTTTCAGTGAAGGACAGGGCATCCAGAAAGAAGCTCAATAAGGGTACAGAAGTTCTAAATGCCACCCTCATAGACATACAGACTACTCCACTGAACAGTGCAAAGCATACTTTGTTTTCCAATGCACATGGAAAATTCTCCAGAATAAATGACATATTAGGCCATAAAGCAAGCCTTAACATAGTCGAAAGAACTGAATATTGCAAAGTGTCTTTTCAGATCATAAAGCTGTAAAAGTAGACATTAAAAACAGACAAAGAAAGAAAACATCAAATACATGGATCCGGAACAACACCTTACTAAAAAATTCTAGGTTACAGAAGAAATCGAGCATTCAACTATATAATTAAACCCAATAAATTTATAAGACCTAAACTTACCTGTTACGAGTCAGGGAAGATAATATTGAATATTTTAAAATTAGCTACATGCTGTTGAAAAGAGATAAATGTAAAACAGCATGAAGAGCTGAAAATGAATCAGAAAGGCAGATGAGGCAAACACTAAAAGAAAGAGTGATAATATAAGAAAAAAAAATAAGGCAAAAAGCATTGTTAGGTTTAACAAGGATCACTACTTCATTATAGAGCAAAACTCACTAGAAGAGTATAATTTTGAAATAACGTAGCCTTAAATACATAAAGCAATATGTGACAAAATTACAGGAACACATTATTATATTTGTTCCTATAGTTTGAGATTTTAACCCACTTCTGTCAGTAATTGATAAAACAAGCAGAAAAAAAGTAGTGCAGTTACAGAAGAAGCTTGATAAATGGAAAAAAGTTGAACTCTAGGCCCAGTAACTAGAGAAAATGCTTTTTCTTTTCAATTATGTATGAAGTATTTCTACAAATTGTGTACTGGAGGTGCGGAGTCAAGATGGTGGACTAAATACACATCTTCCTAAATCCCTCTGGAAACCAAAACCTAAATTGATGACTGAACAGAGCTTTCTGGCACCTAGTGAATCGTAGGACATGGTGTAGGGCTGTTAATTTGACTTCATACCACTAAATGCAAAACCTTCTCTCTCTCTCTGACCCCGCTCTTGGTGAGCATGGACTTTCACAGGCTGAAGGTAACTCACCACTTTAATTTTTTTGTCTCTGTCTTAGCCAGCAGGTGGAGCTGGAGACTTGACTAGCTGCTCTTCTCAGACACACTGCTGGTGGGATAGGCAGGCGCAGCTGCCATATTCTGAGAGCCTGGCTTTGGACTCTGTGCATCTTGGCACCTTTGGCCTATTTTTCTACCTCTACCATATAGTAGCTGTATGGAGGCAGAGGCAAGCTTGTGTGGGATGTCATCTTTATCCATTGGGAGATAGATAAACCCATATGGAGATCCAAGCTGGACTTAGTTCCTAGGTTGGGAGGTAGTGCCTGCCCAGCAGAGAGTGCTTTTCTGGCAGAGAGGCAGTGTTTTGCACAGTGTCTCCTGGGGCTGGGGCCCGGCAAGAGAGTCTGTGGACTCTGAGCATCTTGGCATTTTGGCCTCCCTTTCCACCAGCAGCCTGATCCCAGCCAGGTGGTGAGCTTGTGTGGGGCACCATCTTGTTCCACTGGGAGGTGTAGATACCCATACGGAAGCTACAGCCAGACCTAATTCCTGGGCTGGGAGGCAGCACCTCCTCAGAAGAGAGTGCTTTTCCTGAAGAAAAGCAGAATTCTACACAGTATCACCTACAGCTGGGGCCCAGCATTACAGGCCAGCAGGGCAGTAGCCTTTTGTTATTTTGAACTAGTTTATAACACCTGGGGTTTGATACAGAGGTGCTTATTTCACCAGCTGGTAAGAGGGACTTATACACCTGAAAAGCTGACTGACTTTGGAAATTGTCAGAAACTTTTTACCTCTTATTTTAAGACAGCCTAGAGAAACAACTGTGGTCCGTTCTCACAGCATCTCTCCCAGCCTCTATTGACTCACATGAAGCCTCAAAATCAACAAACTCTGGAGAAAACCACAACCAAGAAATCACCCATGGCTTCAGAAGGCCCCTAAAAGAAAGCGACTCAGAACTTCCCAGATGAAGAAGCTTTTCAGAAATTATCAGATGGTGACTACAAAAAGATGATATAGAGAGCCCTCCTAGACCTTATACAAAATGCAGCCGAGCAAAATGAAAAATTAAGCAAGCTGTTCAATCTGATGGAGCATCAGCACTCTGAAATCCAACAGATCAATAACAAAATCAAAGACATAGAAACTTTAATTCCAAGCCAAGAAAACAGAATGGAACAAATGGAAAATAGGCTTTCTGATTTAGAAGACAGAACTACTGACTCCAACATCTATGAGGAGAAATCAGAAAAAAGAAGCAAGAAAATTGAAGAAGCAAAAAGAAGTATGTGAGACTCTATTAAGAGGAATAATCTACCATTAATTAGAGTTCCTTAACAGGGCAAGACAACTGAGAACACCGAGACTATTGCTGCTGAGCTGCTGACAGAAAACTTCCCAGAAATTATGAAAGAAGAGAATATAGATATCCGAGATACATATCAAATGCCACTCAAAATATATCTCAAAAGAAAGGCTTCCAAGCCATATTATAATTGACCTTAATAAAATGAAACAAGCAGAAACTCTTAAAGGCAGCAACACTCAAAGCAAAGCTAACATTTGGAGGGAAACCTTGTAGGTTTTCATTGGATTTCTCAGCAGAAACAATGCTGGCTCAGAGACAGTGGCATGACACCTTCAAAACCTTGAAGGAGAAGAACTTCAACCAAGAATTATATATCCTGCAAAACTATCATTCAAACATGAAAATAAAATGAAGGCATTTTCAGATAAACAGAAACTCAGAGACTTTCTAAAAACCAAACCAAAGCTACAGGAAATACTGCAAGGATCTCTTGGCTTAGCAGAACAAAACCACTAACTTTATATTTTAGAAGAAATTACAGAACACATCACCCAGAATTCTACTCAGTTGGGGAAGCCTCCAAACTCAATCAAAGCTATAATAGTGAAAGAAATAATCCAGTGATCATATAATGAAAACTATGATGTCATCATATTAAAAAAAGGGATGTACTACAGTCGTTATAGTCCTTCTAGAAGGAGAGGAAGTTGACAAGAATGGTAGTAATTAAAATTGGGTTTATACATTTATTAAGGGGGATCTTAGGATCAGTCATAAAACACAATAAAGATGAAACATATCAAATCAAGAAACATAATACAGGAGTCTCAACAGCCACAAAAGCAACCCTGAAAAAGGTGAAAACTCAACTCACAAAGAATATCCCAAAACAGATTAATAAGAACAACAGAGAAAAATCAACACAAAAATAAACATATCACAATGACAGCACTGAACACATGCCTATCAATAACTGCATTGAATATGAAAGGACTGAACGCTCCAGTAAAGAGACATCGAGTGATATCTTGGATCAAAATACACGACCCATCCTTATGTTGCCTACAAGAAACTTATCTTAGACTTAAAGACAGGAACAAACTGAAAAATACAGGATGGAAGAATATATATCAAGCTAACAATGAACAAAGAGAGCAAGCGTGGCAATTCTAATCTCAGATAAAATATATTTTAATGTAAAATCCACCATTGTGGACAAGGATGGACACCATTTATTGCTGAAAGGTTCAATACACAAACAGGACTTAACAATATTAAATATTTATGCACCTAATACTAGAGCACCTAAATAGATTGAAGAAACACTGACTATACTCAAAAAGAAGATAGATCACTCTACAATAATAGTGGAAGACTTCAACACTCCACTCTCAATATGGGACAGATCATCTAGAAAAAAGCTCAACAAAGACACAGAAGACCTTATTGCCACAATTAACCAACTAGACCTCATCGACATATACAGAACTTTCTATCCATCAGTGGACAACTACTCCTTTTTCTCCAGTGCACATGGAACATTCTCCAGAATAGACCATGTGTCAGGACATAAAGTAATTCTCAACAACTTCCATACCATTGAATTAATGCAAAGCATCTTCTCAGATCATAAAGTCATAAAAGTCAAAGTCAATAGCAGAAAAAACATAGAAAGTGGAACTCATGGAAACTGAACAACATCTTGCTGAAAAAGCCATGGGTTATAGAAGAACTCAAGAAGAAATCAATAATGAAAGACATTTATGGATTCCAATGAGAATGAAAACACTTTGTAGCAGAACCTATGGGATACAGCCATGGCAGTGCTCAGAGGTCAGTTTATCTCCATAAGTGAATACATCTGGAAGGAAGAAAGAAACCAAATCAAGGAACTAACCCTACAGCTTCAAGAAGTAGAGAGAGAGAACAACAGAGGAGCCTCTCAAGCACCAGAAGAAAACAGAGCATATGCATGTATAGGATGTCATCCTGCTGACCTCTGGCTGGAGGAAGGAGAGTGGGTGGAGATGAGGGGAAAGAACACTGTTGGGAGGATGAGACATATAGGGAGCAGAGAGGAATAGTGTGTTGTCACCAGGCAGGGAGAGCAGTGGAAGCTGCATATAGGTGGACATGTAAATTTATATGGGAATGTACATTTTCACTCAGTCATAATGAAAAAAAAAGATTACAGCAGAAGTAAACAAATAAGAGAATAGAAGAATAACTGAAAAAAATCGAAAAGACCAAAAGCTATTTTTTTGAAAAGATCAACAAAATTGACAAACCATTGGCTAAACTTACTAAAGAAAAACAGGAAAAGAAACAAATAACCCAAATAAGAAATGAGAGGAGAGTTGTCACAACAGATCCAACAGAAATAAAAAATATCATAACACAATACTATGCAAGACTGTACGCTAACAATTTGAAAACCTAGAGGAAATGGACAAATTCCTTGATTCATATCACCTACCCAAATTATCACAACGTGAAGCAGAACAACTTAATAAACCCATCACAAAGGAAGAGATTGAAAAAGTCATCCAAAAACTTCCAACGAAATAAAGCCCGGGCCCAGATGGCTTCACTGCAGAGTTCTACCAAGCTTTTAGAGAAGAGTTATCTCCAATACTACTAAGACTATTTCACAGTATAGAAAGGGTTGGAATACTCCCAAATTCATTCTATGAAGCCAGCATAACCCTGGTACCAAAGCCAGGGAAAGACCCAATCAAAAAGGAGAACTACAGGGCAACATCACTCATGAATCTAGATGCAAAAATCTTCAACGAAATTCTGGCCAGTAGAATACAACAACATATCCAAAAAAGAATCCATCATGACTAAGTTGGATTCATACTGCAGATGCAAGGTGATTCAGTATAACAAAAACAATTATATGACATTCTTGATAAAACAAAATGATAGTGACTGAGTTGTTGCCAAGGCTTAGAAATAAAGGGGAGAAAGTGAATGGGAAGGAGAGGTGTGAGTTTCTGAGATAATGCAAGTGTTCTGTATCCTAACTGTGGTATTGTTTACATGTATCTGTGTATTGAAATTCATAAAACTGTACAATAACAGAACAGTCAAGTTCACTTTATATTAATTTAGAAAAGAAAGTTAATAGATATTTTACATTGCTTCATACACAAATGGTATGTGCCCTACCAGAAGAATAATCATGCATCCTAGTTTACCAGGAACAATCCTGATTTCTGCCTTTGTCGTGGTCTAATTATTTGTGGTGTCACTCTCAAAATGTCTGGCTTGAATGGTAAAGTGTATGTGCATCCTAAACATAAAATCTTTTATTTTCATATTAGGACATTCAAAGTAATAGTGAATAATGGATTGATTTATTTCACCATTCATATATTGAAGCACAGAACTTGCACATCATATATCTGATAAAATACTTGAATCAGAAAGTGTGGGATGCATGCTTTTCTCTAAGGACAAAAGAAAGATGGGGCTTAGCTGAAGAAAATATAGCAAAAGAAAGAATAAACATTTCAAAACTAAATATAAGATGCCTCTTCACAGAAAACCAGAAAGTAACTTTTTATTAAAAGGCCTCTTAGGCCTTGATCACTATTGAGGCAAATAGATTATTGGAAACTGATGGTCCTGAGATGTTGTTGAAAAATGAAATGATAGATACTAATGCTATCTATATTTTCACTTTCTGACTGAAACTTCCTTATTCTCTGATATTCATGAATGGCACCCACTAAAGAAGTCTGTGCTTATGAAGTAAAAGAATAGCTGTCATGAAGAACAGAACCACTGTTACCCTAATGTAGAGAAAGAAATTAAAGACACAGTAGCCACCCAAAGACTGGAGTATATTATTGTAGCCCACAGATTTAATGGGAAGAAACATCCAGTGCATCCTGGTGCGGGTTCTCTTTGGGAGAATGACCCAGTATAATAATGTGATATGTTGATTTCTTTTGACTGGAAGAAGACAGAGGGTCTGATTAAATATAATTATTATATGACCAGCATAAGGAAATGGTTTGTTCTGTAATCTCTTCTGTTTGAAGAATTCCTTAAAGACAGATTTTTCTCAGTACTAAAATTTGTCTTGAATTTCCCAGTTCATTCAGAGCAATGCAAGGGAGGCTTTTCCCCTTAAGTAAAAATGCCTTTATATATCATCAACATCCTCCCACAGAACCAAAAGACCAAACCTGTTGTTGTGGATTCTGACCCCTACCATCCCTGTACAATAGAGTTCTCATCAACATCTCCAGTGATTCGTTACCCCCACATTTTCCATTATTAGCTATTGTTCCACATGAGTTAGTGTTACTTTTTTCAGTAGATTATAAAAGCTATTGGTAAGGCAGTGCTCAGGTCTCATACCTTGTTTCTACTCCTTGTAGCAAGTGGAAGGACCCCTGGTGATGCAGTGGTGAAAACACGTAACTGCTAACCAAAAGATCAGGGGTTTGAGCCTACCAGCTGCTCTGTGGGAGAAAGCTGTGGCAGTCTGCTTCTGTAAAGATTTACAGCCTTGGAAACCCTATGGGGCAGATCTACTCTGTCCTATGGAGTTGCAATTGACTCACCGCCAATGAATTTGGTTTTCTTTTGGGTAACACGTGGTAGCTGTATAGTAAACACTTTTCTGATTGATTTGATTGTCCCTTCCGAACTTCATCTTACTGTCTTAACCAAAAGCTGATCACTTTTATCAACTGCAATCAGAATTTCTTTTCTCTACTGTTACTTTAACTCTTCAACTGCCAAGTATATTTTAGCTAAATGAGACTAAAACCATGTGACTACCACCAAGCCATTGTACAGTTGCAGGCCTGTGCCTTAGGTTCCTGGGGCTGCACTCTGTCTTTTAAGACTATCACAACATTAAAAGAGAGAATAACTTCCCAGACCAATTAAAAATAAAAAATAGCACTTTGCCCTCAAGCAAGTTTAATCCTTACTCAAGAACAGAGTCTCTAAGTACAAACAGTTAATGTGTTCAGCTGCTAATCAAAAGGTTGGAGGTTTAAGTCCACCCAGAGGTGCATTGGAAGAAAAGTCTGGTGATCTACATTTGAAAAATCAGCCATTGAAAACTTTATGGAGCACTGTTCTACTCTGATGTTAATGGGCTCATCTTGCATCAGAATCAACTGAACAGCAACTAGTTGGTTCAGGAATAAACAAGTAACTTTAGAATCTGACTAAAACAAGACCCTGAAGCTTCTTGGGGAATGGCGTAATAATCATGCTGATTGTGATAATAGGAATCTTGGCCTGAATAACATAATAACAGCAACAAGGGCATGTGTTATACATTTATGGCTCTCAAAACTAGAGGATGGTGGTTAGTAATAGAAATGAAGTCAGAATCAGAAGAATTAAGGACTTGACTAAAGCTAAACCAAACCAAACCAAACCAAACCCACTGCCATCAGGTTGATTCCAACTCATAGTGACCCTCTAGGACAGAGTAGAACTGCCCCATAGAGTTTCTAAGGAGTGGCCTGCAGATTTGAACTGCTGACCTTCTGGGTAGCAGACATAGCACTTAACACAATATGCCACCAGCATTTCAACTTTTTTACTTTATACAAAACCATTTTACTTCATATCTGGACAAGAGCCAATCTCATTTCAAACTAGGAGTTAGAACCAACTGATTTTAGTCTGATCCTCTGTGAGAATTTGAGTTTCTAACAAGTTCCCAGAGCTCTGGCAGTACAGTGGTTAAGAGCACAACTGCTGATCGAAAGGTCAGCAGTTCAAATCCACCAGCCACTATTTAGAAACTCTGTGAGGCAGTTGTCCTCTATTCTGTGGAGTTGCCGTGAGTCAGAATCAACAATGTGCCTTTTTTTGTGTTTTGTTTTTTTAAAAAACCGCACAACAAAACAAGTTCCCAGAAAGTTACACATAAGAATCACCTGAGGATCTTGTTAAAATGTCAGTTCTGATTCAGTATATCTGGGGGTGGAAATGCAATTTCTCAGCAGGGAACTTATTAGAATGCAAATTAGTGTGCAAACCAGTTTTAAGCCTTGATTCAAACCAGCTCAAGGCTTTGCAATGCCAGGATAAATATCTTAGTCTGCTTTGAGTGGGAATGTGGAGCTCCAGAAAAGAGTAGATCCTGACATAGACAAAAAGAACAAAAAACATTCTAACAGAATATGAAGAGACTGGAGCAAGCAATATGTATGTATAGGATTTATTTGTGGTGTGACAAAATATATTGTAAATTGGAATGCAGAGCTTCTGCTTTGTAGCAGACCCAATGACTATTGATTTTGATATTGCTGAAATAAGAAGTTATTCAGGCATATAGGCTCTGTCTGGTAAAATTAACAGCCCAATTGATTAGCTCCCAATAAATCAGAAAAAGGAAGAATGGAAACTCTACGTTAAGTAACCAAGAGTCATTATAGCTTATTAAGGTATTATTTTGTCTTGAGGACTGAGTCTGTCTTAGCATTTTTCATAGTATCGAAAAGTGGACCCTGTAAGGGCAAAGGTCGTGTCAAAAAGGGTGAGGAGATAGATGACAGCTACTGTCCTTGAAGCTCTGCTCATAGTTTCTAGAGGAATAGACACCCAAGGCCTGTCAGTGATTTGGGTTTTCAGACATTGAGATGACTGCTAATTACCACAAGTAGGGATAAAAAGTTTATTATTATTCCTGGACCCCAGGAAGAGTTCGTGAATTCATAAACTCTGGCTTCGTCTTGCTAGCCTTCTTTTTGTTTTTCTGTGTCTTTGCTCATGCTGTCCTTCCTACCCGTTCAAAATACTCTCCCACTTCTTGTCTAACAATACAAGTTCTCTCAAGTTCTAGACAAGTCTGACTTTCCCACAAACATTGGTTGATTATTTCTGCGCGTATCAAGTTCTGATTTCTGTGATCTGCTAGGTTCCTTTGGGGGGTAAAACATCAGCTAGCGTTCATTCATTTTATTGTTCATTGTTTCTTGCCTTACCTAGTTTGTAAATTTCTTTAATATTGAAACTAACTCATATACTTATTTTGATGTTTTCACAGTTCCTACCTAGTACCACTGTAGGCATGCAGATACACTATGCAAACATACCAACGTTTACCTCAAAATAGGGTCACTGTATATTTTAGTTTCCAAATCGAGATACTTTTGAGAGTTAACAGAGTATCTTATTAATAATTATGCTAGTATTCTTTTGAAATGCATCAAAAATACAATGAATTGATAGATGGGTAGAAGGATGGATAGATGACCATAAAATGTTGATGGCAGATTCTGTGTGGTGGTCACTATAAAATCATTTTTACATTTCTGGATCTTGGAAAGATTTCATAAGAAAGCATTGAAAAAGTTTTGTTATATTGGAATAACATGCATAAACCAATACATTGGCTCAGACTTGGCTGCAGCATTATCTCAAAAAGAAAAGAATGAGTAGGAAGGGGAAAGAAAAGGAAGGAAGATGAAGCAATGTTGTTAGGTGGGTAGGCATATCATAAACTAATTTAGGTCCTAGAGTTAGGTATCTGGGTTTAATATCAAGTGATATTATGTTATTCTGAAGTCAAGAATAATACAGTTGAATTAGTTATAGGACCTTTTGGCCATCACATTTAAGGTTTAAGTTGTAGGACATGAAAAAGGATGACTGGGGAGGTGGTCCAGCTAGGGGGAGGAGTTCTAGTAGCTTCCAGTTTGGCACAGTGATTTAGCAGCAGGTCAGGCCTTTGTGAAACATATATCCCTAGGAAGCAGATTTTTTAATATGCTGACTTCAGTAGCAGAAACTGGCGTATCGGATGTGTCATGGATTGAATTGTGCCCCCCAAGAAATGTGTGTAGTGATTTAGCTGGGCCGTGAGTCCTGTTGTTGTGTGATTGTTCATTATGTGATGACATTTCTCTGTGTGTTGTACTTTCCATTGCTATGACTGAATGGAATAGTGTTGGAATGTAGATGTTTAAGGTAAGAAATGCAGGTTTGAGATTCAGATGGAGTCG
The DNA here is from genome assembly GCA_028571685.1 of Heterohyrax brucei. Lineage (NCBI taxonomy): Eukaryota > Metazoa > Chordata > Mammalia > Hyracoidea > Procaviidae > Heterohyrax > Heterohyrax brucei. The sequence goes on from CM053166.1 coordinate 141,681,582, forward strand.
GTAATGGTAGACACTCTGGGGGTGTGCTCATAGCAGGTTTATTGGAGCAAACGCACAGCTCGGCAACATAACATCTCATGTAGCAGCAAGTGGCCGAAGGCAGCAGTCAAGAAACTGAGCCTTGAGGTTCAGTGACCTTATATAGCAGTTTTGCACAAAGGTGGCTGGCTGTCAGATTTGAGCTCTCAAGGCCAAGCTGGGCATAAACGGAGTATGTCATACTGCTGAATTGCTTTAATGTGGAAGGCCTGTACCTGGCCAAAAGGCCTGAGCAAAGACAACCTTCCAGGCTGTGCCCATACTCCACCCCAAAGGGTGTTTTGTTCAGTGTACAATCTATGCATCAATTTTTTCATGAGGGTCCCTTGGTGAGGCATGAGGCTATATTGATCCATAAGCCACAACAACAGTATAGTCAACAATAAACATGCACAAGCCTGCACACTAGTGTGGCCTGCATAGGCCCACAAGAGTCTGTCTATCTAACACGGGGCCTCCTGCACTAGAGTTACACATTCTGTGTACTGGGGAGCTTTGTCCTGCAGTTCAACTGCTTAAGCTGTGAACCACTCCAGGCTGTCCCAAACAGCATACTTCGTCTAAGGTCAGGCATGGCCCACTTGTTCTCTCACCGAGAGCTTTGCATGTTCCCAAGTGGCAGTCCTGAGGGGGTCACCATGTCTCCATTTTTGCAACCATCTCTAATTTTCTCCAGTGGCAAGATGAATTTCTCAAGGGAGGTCTCCAGCAGCACTGAGTGGTGTCTCAGTGCAAATTCAGAAAGTTGATTGTTTAGAGACCTCTGTCAGGGTGTGAACTCAGTCAACCAAAATGTTTTCATTGGTTGGTCTACGGCTGCAAAAAGAGAGGTTAAAAACACCAATAGAGGGACATCTTTTCCATTTGGCAAAATACAAGCCTCTTTCCCACTCTGGGACAAGAGAAAAGCTGGCAAGGGTGGTCTCCCTAGTCTTGTATACCAAAAACTTAGCACAAAGGCATCTTTAAGAACAGTAGGTGCTCAGCACCCCTCAAGGGTGCTCCTTAGAGCACACTTGGCAGGTGTGTGTCACCTGCTATACTTCTTTGTACTTGACTGGCAGGCCCCAAGCCTGCCTCATAGCCTCTTGCAGCTTTCCCTTCTACTCTTTTCTGTTCTAGGAGGGCGCTTATCTTCTCTCTGGTTTTAGGCCTCTGCCTGAGACCTGTCTATGCCACTTCCCTGGGCTCTGGTTCCCCCCCATACACCGGGCTCCAGCCATCCACACTGTGGCCCTGCTCCTGGTGGTAGAGAGGGAGTGTGGAGCTCTCCGCCTCCACTTGCCCCACCTATGGCTCTCCAGTGCTGTCTTTATGTCTCTGCAGGTACCTCCGGCACCAGCAGTTTCTCTAGGGTTTTCTGTTCCTGTCACCAGCCCCTCATCTGCCTGTGGCACCCAGCACAGCCGAGGAGCACACACATGCATGCATGGGTGGCACTGCCTTATTTAATTCACAGTAGTCAACTGTCATACACCAGGAGCCACAGGCTTTTTCACTGGCCACACTAGAGAGTTAAAGAGACTCGGGCTAACCTCAATATCTGCACTTAGTGCAATACTTCAGTAGTTTCCCCAAATTCCCTATGTCCCCCCTGGGAGGTGGTACTATTTCACATTTATAACTCTCCTTGGAGCAGGTAGTGCCATTGGGACCCTTAAGACAGGACCCCTCAACCCCCCAACTATGGCTTTTATGGCCCTCTGCCATGGTCTAAATTTCCCAAGTATTGTTTGGACTGTCACAGTTGAGGAGGACCAATAAATGGTTAACTCCATATAGGGCCTTTAGCCTCAATCTGCCCCCTCACTCTGTTTGGAGACCTTGGCTTGAACTTTGGGCAAATCACCAGTTGGCTGAGCCTGCAAGGTGACTGGAATTTTCCAGATAACCTCAGAGTTACACAGCTTGGGCCTCTACTTGCTCTGTCAGAATCTTCCCCTTGCTTCCCTTTTCTTGAACTTAGGAGTAGCAAGATGCTGTTCAGGCTTTAACTGCTGCCACAGCTCCAGCAGCACAGTATTAGGTTTCCCATCTACTTTTACCCAGCTGATACCTGCTGTTACCAGGTCAGCCCACATTTGGGATCAGATTACCTTGCCAAGCCAAGTGCTGTCGAGTCGGATCCTTTGAGAGGTTCCTTTTCCCCCTTTCGGTTCTCTGTCCCCCACTGAACAGATTCATGACCCATACCCTGCACTTCTGTTGAATGAGTGGAATGAGTAGAGGCAGCAGCTCTCTACACTGGCCTGGGGCCAGGGTGCCAACTTGTCAGCTCACCACCTCAGGCTCTGCTCGCCCTGGGCTCTGGCTGCCTCAGGCCCTACCTGCTTCAGGCCCTGGTCTGGGCAGCATCTTTGTCCTCAGTGCTGAGCCCCGCTCACCTCCTTGGGCCCTCTCCCATGCTCCGTGGCACCCAGAGTTTCAGCCTCAGAAACAATTTCCAGAGGAAGTGGTGGCTCTGGGCACCTAGCAATGGCAACTCTGGCTTATTGGAGCTGTTCAGAGAGCACTCTGCCCTGGGCCACAGTAGCACCTGGCTGGGCTATCAGGACATGCCCACAGCTTTGTTCTACCACAGGAGCCTGTAAGCCTGCAGTAGCCATGGTGAGCAGCTGTAGCTCTACCTGGAAACACCGGCTGCCGTCCCAGCAATTGGGCGGAGCTCAGGGCCTCACTCTCCTCACTCCCGCTGCTGGGATTACCTGTTCCCAGCATCCCGGTGGCTCCACAGTGTGCACAGCCCAAGCTGTACTTCCCGTGCTGCAGCACCAAGACAGTGAGCATCTTGCCCACCTCCCTCTTTTTCATGGGACTCATGAACTGAATCCGTCAGCTCTGACTGGGTATATGGCCTAATGGCTGAATAATCCACAGTCTCTGCTGGGGCATTGCCCACCCCCTCAAGGGCACAGGGTTTTGACCTTCTTGGTCACCAGAAGGTGGCTATGCAACCCCCTCCTCCTTGTGGACCACTCCCCCTTGTCTGAGGGGTCTGCTATGATGGGGTGAAGAGCCACTTTCTCACGAGTGTGCAGGGGAGATTAGGTGAGAAGACTGCGTTTCCGACACAGCTTGCCTACTCCTGTCGCTATCACAGATGCTGCTGGAGGTTGTCCACATCAGCTTGCAGTGCTTGTGCCCTGGCTTGTACCTCAAGCTCTGCTTCTGTAACCACTTTCAAGGCTGTAAGAAAGATCTAGGCCACCGTGCCATTAGCACCAGTTACTTTTTTCTCCAAGGTTTCCCCCAAAACATGTAAGTCTTTTTTTCAACACTAGCCAGTGTCCCATCCACCTCTGGCCAAGCCTAGAGTAGGGACCAAGCTACCAGGACTATTGCCACTAGGAAACTGCATACTAGGGGGTGGCCAGCCCTCTATCTCCTCCATTACCATATGTGTCTGCACCACATCCTGCCGACTGCACCAGTTATTGGAACGCAGGTGTTCAAGGTTGGGAAGGGCAGAGTCAGTAATGGCAGAGGCTGTGAGGGAGTGCTCATAGAAGGCTTATTGGGACAAAGGCACAACAAGGCAGCACAACATCTCAGGCAGCAGCAAGTGGCCAAAGGCAGCAGGCAAGAGACTGTGCCTTGTGGCTCAGTGACCTTATATTACCAGTTTTACACAGTGGTAGCTGGCTGTCAGATTTGAAACCTCAAGGCCAAGCTGGGCATAAACAGGATATGTCATACTGCTGAATCACTTTTATGCATAAGGCCTATACCTGGCCAAAAGGGCTGAACAAAGACAACCTTTCCTGGCTGTCCCCACAGACGAATTGGTAGTAGTTGTTTTGATGGGGTCTACAAGCTTGGGTAGTGCCTTAAACCAATCTCTGTTGACATATAAGGTGAGACAGAGGTGAGTGAAGAGATATGTGGACCTCGTACCACCAAGAAAGTAGTGCTGGGAACAGAGTGTATCATTTGGAGCTGAGGCTCCTGTGTTGAGATGCTCCCAGACTAAAGAAGACTGATGCATCCAAAGAACCTTCTTCCAGAGCCAAGAGACAAAGCATTCCTTGGAGCTGGCACCCTACACTTGGACATGTAGCCAGCTGGACTGTGAGAGAATAAATCTCACCTTGTTAAAGCCATCCATTTGTGGTATTTCTGTTATAGTAGTACTAGGTGATTAAGGCAAAGTGGAAAGATATAAACAGGTCATGGAAAATCCCAAGGAAAGCCTCAGTCTCTTATTTGTTACTTTGCTTTATACTAGATGTGTTTCTGAAAAGAAAATATGGATTGCTATTATTTCTTAAAACCAGGATCCACTTTCTGAACACCTAACCCAGTGGTTCTCAGACTTGGCTTCCTACTGTAATCACCTTAGTAGTTTTGAAAAATACTGTGCATAGATCCCATTTTCTGATGTTCTGATTTAATTGGAGATGGACTGTGGTCTGAGAATCAGGATTTTTTAATATTGCCAAGTGATTCTGAAGTGTGAGAACCACTGATTTTACTCTTAGAGATACTGATGGATTTTCATTTTGAAAGAGCCCTTGAACATGTAGACAGCTTCCAAGGAAGTCTGAATGAATGAGAGAGTTGATCCATAGAGAAAATATTTCTATTTCTGGGAAAAGGGATTAGGGGAAAAGAGAATATTTTTCTGTGGAGCAAAATTTAAGATACAGCACTGCTTCTAATATTTTATCTATCTGTTCTCCTGCCTCATATGATTCTGTCTCTCTACTATTGATTCAAAAAAGTCAAAATATGAATAAATTGAGTTATCATTTCATCACGATAATTGTTATTAGGTGCTGTCAAGTTGGTTCTGACTCAGAGCAATCTTATATACAACAGTGAAACACTGCCCAATTCTGTAACATCCTCACAATTATTGCTGTGTCTGAGGCCATTGTTGCAGCCACTGTTTCAATTCATCTCATTGAAGGTCTTCCTCTTTTCCACTGACCCTCTACTTTACCAAGTATGACGTCTGTCGTAAATTGAATCGTGTCCCCCAGAACGTATGTGTAGCAATTTGACTAGACCATGATTCCCAGCATTGTGTGATGTTTCTATAATCTGTAAACCTTTCCTCTATGATGTTAATGAGAGAGGATGGGCAAAATTGCATTGGTGAGGCAGGATTCAATGTGTATGTTTGTACTGTGCCTTGAGGCAATCTCCTGCGTTATGAAGGAAAGGGAAGCAAGCAGAGAGTTGGGGACCTTATACCACCAGGAAAGAAGCAGTGTCAGAAGCAGAGTATGTCCATTGGATCTGAGGTCCCTGCACTTCAGAAGCTCCAAGTCCAGGGAAAGATTGACGACAATGACCTTCCTCCAGAGCCAAGAGAGAAACACTTTCCCTGAAGCTGATGCCCTGACTTTGGACTTTTAGCCTACTTTTCTGTAAGAAAATAAATTTATCTTGGTTAAAGCCATATACTTGCAGTATTTCTGTGATAGTAGGACTAGATGACTAAGACAATGTCCTTCTCCAAGGCCTGGTCCCTCCTGATAACGTGTCCAAAGTAAGTAAGAGGAAGTTTTGACATCCTCACTTCAAAGGAACATTCTGGCTGAACTTATTCCGAGACAGATTTATTTGTTCTTCTGGCAATCTATTCAATATTCAGTATTCTTCACAACACCATAATTCAAAGGTGGTAATTCTTCTTTGGTCTTCTCGTTCATTGTCCAGCATGTGCGATGTTTGAAAATACCACGGGTTGGGTCAGGAACACTTTCATCTTCAGAGTGACGTGTTTGCTTTTTAATAATATAAAGAGGTCTTTTGCAGGAGCAGTATGTCATTTGATTTCTTGACTGCTGCTTCCATGGATGATGGTTGTGGATCCAAGTCAAATATAATCCTTGGCAACTTTGAAAACCCTGGTGGTATACTGGGTTAAATGCTACATCTGCTAACCAAAAGGTAGACAGTTCAAATCCACAAGGCACTCCTTGGATGCTCTATGGGGCAGTTCTATGCTGACCTATAGGGTCGCCATCGGTCAGACCTGACTTGACGGCAGTGGGTATTTGGGTTTGGCAACTTTAATATTGTCTCCATCAATCATTAAGTTGTTTATTCATCCAGTTGTGGGGATTTTTGTTTTCTTTATGTTAAAATGTAATTCATACTGAAGACCATGGTCTTTGATCTTCATCAGAAAGTGTTTCAAATCCTTTTCACCTTCCATGTGCAAGGTCAGACCATCTGTATAACATAGGTTGTTATAGGTTCAAGCCTGATGCCACATTTGTCTTCCTATATTCTAGCTTCTTGGATTATTTTCTCAGCATGCAGATTGACTAAGTGTGGTGTAACAATGCAACCTTGATGCACAGCTATTCTGATTTTAAACCATGCATTATCTACTTGTTCTGTTTCAACATCTGCCTCTTGGCCTATGCATAGATTCCTCATGGGCACAATGAAATATTCTGGAGTTTCTATTCTTTACAATGTTATCCATAATTCTTAGTGATCCACACAGTTGTATGCCTTTGCAAAATCAATAAAACACGGGTAAACATCTTCCTGGTACTCTCTGCATTCAGTCAAGATCCATTTGACATCAGCAATGACATCCCTCATTCTATATCTCTTCTTAATCTAGCTTGAATTTATGGAAGTTCCCTGTCAAAGTGCTGCTGCAACCATTTTTGAATTATCTTCAGCCAAATATTACTTGCATGTGATGTTAGTGAAATTGTTCAATGATTTCAGCATTCTGTTGGATTACTTTTCTTTGGAATGGACATAAATATAGATCTCAGCTAGCTGATTGGCCAGGTAGCTGTCTTCCAAATTTCTTGGCATTGGCGAGTGAACATCTCTGATGCCCACTGCATCCATTTGTTGAAACATTTCAATTGGTTTTCATTAATTCCTGTAGCTTTGTTTTTCACCAGTGCCTTCAGTGTAACTTGGACTTCTTCCTTCAGTACTATTGGTTCATTATAGTGACTTTGTACAGTCTTTTCATCTTCTTTGATGCTTCCTGTCTTATGCAATATTTTTCTCATAGAGTCCTTCTGTATTGTAGCTCGAGGCTTTAATTTTTTCTTAATTTCTTTCAGCTTGAGAAATGCCATATGTGTTCTTCCCTGTTTGTTTTCTAACTCCAGGTCTTCCCACATTTCATTACAACACTTTGTCTTATTGAGCTGTCCTTTGAAATCTTCTGTTCAGCTCTTGCTGTCATTTCTTCCATTTTCTTTAATGGCTCTGTTTCAAGAGCTAGTTTCAGAGTTTCTTATGACATTCATTTTGGTCTATTTTTTCCTTCCTGCCTTTTAAATGAGCATTTGCTTTCTCCATGTATGGTGTCCTTGATGCCACCCCATAACTCATCTGGTCTTCAATCATTAATGTTCAGTGCATCAAACCTGTTCTTGCAATGGCATCTAAATTCAGGTAGGATATACTCAAGGTCATATTTTGGCTCTCGTGTACTTGTTTAGTTTTCTTCAGCATCTGAGCAATTGATGTTCTATTCCACAGTTGGCTCCTGACCTTGTTCTGATGACACTGAGCTTCTCCGTAGTCTCTTTCCATAGCAGTAGTCTCTTTGACTCCTGTGTATTCCATCTGATGAGGCCCCTGTGTATAGTCTCTGTTTATTTTGCTTGAAAAAGATTTTTGCAATGAATAAGTCATTGGTCTTGCAAAATTCTTTCATGCTATCTCTGGTGTTATTTCAGTTACCCAGGCCATATTTTCCAACTACTTATCTTTTTTCTTTGTTTCCAACTTACATATTTCAATCACCAGTAATTATCAATACATCAGCCTCAGTGATCGATTTTAGCTATGCTTCCACACTAAGACTAGGAGAAGGACCTGGCAGTCTACTTCTGAAAAAATTGGCTAGTGCAAACCTTATGAATAGCAAAGAAACATTGTTTGATACAGTGCTAGAAGATGAGCCCCTCAGGTTGGAAGATACTCAGATATGACTGAGAAAGAGCTCCTTCCTCAATGTAGAGTTGATCTGAAAGGCATGGATGAAGTAAAGTTTTAGGGAACTTCGCTTGCTGATGTGGCATGACTCAAAATGAGAAAAAAAACCAGCAGAATACATCCATTAATAATCAAAATGTGGAATCTACAAAGTATGAATCTGGAAAAATTAAAAGTTGTGAAAAATGAAACGGAACACATAAAGATTGATATTCCAGGCATTAGTTAGCTGAAATGTAATGATACTGACCATTTTGAATCAGGGAATCATTTGGTCTACTGTGCTGGGAATGACAAATTGAAGAGGAACAACATCACATTCATTGTCAAAAGGAACATATCAAGATCTATCCTGAAGAAGAATAGTTAATACAGCTATTATTCAAATTTACACACCAACCACTAATACCAAAAATGAAAAAATTAAAAAAAAATTTTAAACAACTTCTGCAGTCAATAACTGATCAGATATGTATAATCATCATGATTATCACACTATCAGTTATTCTATCTTGTGTATTTGGGTATTTATTTATTGGAATATTTATTCATTGTGTTTTCTCAGACATTATTTCAGAGCTTTCTGTATGTAATTTGCCCACTTAATGCAACACAGTTTTTTCCTGTTGTGACTAATAGTGAAGCATGTATGGATGTTTGATAAGGAACATTATATTTTTCTGTTTCACCTGTTTGATGGAGGCATCTCTGGAAGTGGGAAGAATAGTAATTTACTAGAAACTATTAGTAGAAATGAAAAACCCTGGTGCCATAAAGTTTAAGCACTACAGCTTCTGACTTAACGATTGGTAGTTCAAATCCACCAGGTGCTTCTTAGAAACTTTGTAGAGCAGTTCTACTCTGCCCTATAGGGTAGCTATGAGTTGGAATTGACAACAGTGGCTTTCTTTTTTTTGTCAGTAGAAATCGGATGATAAAAGACTGTTTCAGGCACTTCTATTTCCTTTCTCTCTTGGTCAGGAGAACCAGTCACTACTTACTTTATCAATGTTTACTTATTGCAAGCTACAGTGACTTCAACATCCTCTTAGCAAAATCTTCATGAATGGCTGCAGGTTATCAGAGACCTGACACTTGAGTGGTCTGATCACTTGTCAGGTGGAGCTGTCATTGGGTAGATGATGTATTTGATTTGCTGGCTAGAGTCACCTCATGTGAAATATCAACTAGAGTTGTAAGGTGATGATTATTTGAGACCTCAAACTTTATAACAAAGAATTACTGTCTGTAATATTAGTGTCCTGAAACCCTGATAGTGTAGTGGCTAAGTAGTACGGCTGCTAACTGAAAAGGTTTGCCAGACAGTCTTTGGAAACTCTGTGGAGCAGTTCTCCTCTGTTCTATAGGGTCTCTATGAGTTGGAATCAACTCAACGGCAGTGGATTTGGTTTTCTGGGTTCTATTAATGTCTGTATTACATTATATTTAACCTGCCTATGTGTGCCTCAGATTTATGTCCTCCAAATATGTTTTTGGAAATGCTGGTGGTGTAGCGGTTAAGTGCTATGGCTGCCAACCAAAAGATCAGCAGTTTAAATCCACCATGTGCTTCTTGGAAACCCTATAGGGCAGTTCTACTCTGTCCTATAGGGTTGCTGTAAGAATTGACTCAACAACCACAGTTTTTTAAAATTATTATTATTTTTAAGTGCATTTTTAAAGCAGTAAACTGAATTTTCATGGAATTGGGATTCATACTTGAAAAATTAAAGATTTTGATATTAAGAAAACCCATATAGTCTCTCTAGTTTCCTTTCCTTTTTCTTTTAACACCTTGGTTTAGAGTTGCTGCTTCAAGCTCAGTCTATTATTTATCAGAGAAACTCAACTCTACTTTTAATTGGCCTTGGCTTTATTCGATCTAACTATAATAATTTGATTTTTTATATAAAATATTGAATCATGCTTTACCATATGGTGAACATCATTTATACATAAAAGCTACTTGCTGTTCTACCTTTGGAAGTCGTTAGAGAATCTCAGTAAGGGTTTTCTAGCCATCTGCTTCTCTTTTAAACTTTGTATTAATGTAGACATCTGCAGTGGTGACTTTAGGGTTATTAAACTGCAGTGTCCAGTTGAATGCCCTTGTGCATAACTTTCTAGAAATCAGGCCTGCATGAAGAGATCACTTCTACTGTTTTGATATCCGTGTGTTCCAAGGTGAATTTCCCATTTTCAGTGCATGGAAAGGGTACTTATATTTACCTTACATGCAGCTATCTTTTCAGTAGAGTCCTTCCCTTGAAGCAAGCCATTGTCATAGGACCCAAATTTATCAAACAGATTAATTATGGTGCAATTAATCACATCACTAAAGACTTCTTCACTTTGTTGAAAATAATTCTCCGTGGAATTTCTTTAAATTGTAATTTCCTTTCTGAATTTAACCACTTGCAAATCTGTAATTGACAGAAAAATGGCAAGGAAGAGATAAGTAGACAAAAGTGCTGTAAACTGCTGCCATACGAAGTCAAGAAATAAGAAACAAATCATTTAAAATACTGGAAAAAGTCATCATGGGAAATTATTCAATTCAGAAAATTCAATTTAGGTTCAAATTTTCTGGAACACACTTATTGCACAGGGTAACGAATATTTGCATTCAGATTAATGGTCTCTTTTTTTCTATTATGATTGAATCAAAATGTACATTTCCATATAAATTCGCATGCTCGCCAATATGCAGATCTGACTGCTCTCCCTGCCCGGTGACAGCACACCTCTCTTCTCTGCTCCATACATGTCCTAGCTTCCCAACAGTCTCCTATCTCCTCCTCTCCATGCACTCCCCTTCCTGCAGCAAGAGGTCTGAAGGATAACATCCTATAGATGCATAGAACCATAAAATGATCAAAAGATATGGTCACTCCATTGCTGTCTGAAAAGTTGACCTTCATTATGATTTATGGACAGGGTCAGCATCAGGGCCAGAGGCCATGCTCCCAGGGGAACCCCGAAGCCCCTGGACCATCAATTGTGGTATTTTAGTGGAGATCTTAGGGTGCGCCCCTATTTATTCTCTTGTTGTCAGTGAGACTCAACTTTGTGAGCTCCATTGTGGCTATCACTGGTGGTGGCAAGACATCATCCGGTTCTTCTGGTCACGAGTTGATGTAGAGACCCACTCACATGAGTCTCTCTGTCTTCTGGGTTCTCTTTACCCAAGTGGTTCTTGTCCTCGGTGATCATCCATTCCTGTTGCGTTGGGACCATTTGCTGTACCTTCAGATGGCAGCTTGGGATATTTTAAGACCCCAGATGCCACTCACTGATGAGGGGTGCAGAGAGTCCTCATTAGCAAAACACTAGCTGTGCCAATTGGCCTTGATTTCCCCTGAGAGCATGGTCCCCAGCCCTCCACCCCAGCTACTCTGTCCTTGCAATATTGGGTTAAGATGGGAGGTGTACTCGAATTGTGTTGAAATCCAGTTATTATTGATCTTCTTTCTAATGTGTGCTGTCACCAATTTCACCCAAACAAATTTCCATTAACTGTCTAATCTAAACCCTCCCCTCTCCCTCCCCACGCTTGCAGCCATCATAGAGTCTTTTCTATTATGCATAAGTCTGTTTTTAAGTTCTTATCGTAGGGATCTCATACAGTATTTGCCCTTTTGTCACTGACTACTTTCATCAGTACAATGTCCTCCAGTTGAAACCAGAAGAGATGTTTCCTGCTATCATTGTTGTTCCTTATCATTGCATAGTGTTCCATTGAGTATGTACACCATAGTTTACCTAACCATTCCTCTGTTGTTGGCCAACTGGGTTGATTCCCTCTTTTTGCTGCTGTGGACTGGGCTGCAATGAACATTCGTGTGCACGTATCAGTTGGTGTGAATGCCCTTGATTCTGTAGGATACATTCCAAGTAGTGGGATTACTGGGTCAAATGGTATATCTATGTCCAATTTTTTTAAGGAAGCACCAGGTTGCTTTCCAAAAATGTTGCACCATTTTGCAGTCTCACCAACAGTGTAGGAGAGTCCCAATCTTCTCACAGCCCCTCCAACATTTGTTGTTTTGCATTTTTTGATCATGGCCAACCTTGTTGGAATGAGATGGTATCTCATTGTCGTTTCGATGTGAATTTCTTTAATAGCTAATGATCGTGAGCATGTCCGCATGTGTTTTTTTGGCTGCCTGGACCTCCTCTTTAGAGAAGTTTCTGTCCATCTCCTTTGCCCATCACTTAATTGATGATGTACCACTTTCTTCTTCATATTTTGTAGTACCTTGTAGATTATGGAGATCAGGTGTCAGTCTGACATATAGTTGCCAAATATTTTTTCCCATTCTGTAGATGGCCTTTTAATTCTATTAATAAAGTCTTTGGATGAGCAAAAGTGATTGATTCTTAGTAGGTCCTATTTATTTATTTTCTCTTCTGATGGTTGTGGTTTGTTTGACAGATTTTGAAGTCTATGTTGTATATTAAACCTTCCATTGTTGTTGCTACTTTCTTTGGATGAGCTTTATCATTTTTGATTTGATATTTACATTTTTATCCAGTTTGAGTTGGTTTTTGTATAAGGTGTAAGATATGGTCTTATTTTAATTTAGTGCAGATGGATACCCAGTTTTACCAACACCATTTGTTGTACAGATTGTTTTTACCCCAGTTTAATGTCTCAGGGTCTTTGTCAAATATCAACTGTTCGTAGGCAGATGATGTCATCTCAGGGGTCTTGGTTCTGTTCCAGTGATCTATCTGTCTGTTTTTGTACCAGTACCAAGCTGTTTTCACTAATGTGGCAGTGTAATAGGTTTTAAGGTCTGGTAATGTGAGGCCTCCCAGCGAGTTCTTCCTCTTTAGTAATGCTATACTTATCCGGGGCTTCTTCTCCTTCCAGACAAAGTTGGTAATTTGTTCCTCCATCTCATTTAAAAATGTCACTGGAACTTGTAGTGGGATTGCATTATATACGTAGATTGCTTTGGGTAAAATAGACATTTTCCCACTGTTAAGTCTTCCTCTCCATGAGCAGAGTAGGTTTCTCCATTTCTCTAAGTCTCTCTTAGTTTCTTGCAGTAAGGACTTGTAGTTCTCTTTGTAAAGGTCTGTTATTTCTCTGGTTAAATTTATTCCTAGGAACTTTATCTTCTTAGGGGCTATAGTAAATGGCATTGACTTTGTGATTTCTTCCTTAATAATCTTGTTGTTGGTATAAAGGAGCCCTACTGATTTATTTATGTTTATCTTGTATCCTGAGACTTTGCTGAACTCTCCTGCCAGTTTGAGTAGTTTCCTTATGGATTCTTTGGGACTCTGCATATACAGTCATATCATCTGCAAATAGGGAGATTTTTAGTTCTTCTTTGCTGATGCAGATGCCCTTTATTCCTTGGTCTTGTCTAACTGCTCTGGCTAGAACTTCCAGTACAATGTTGAATAGGAGAGGTGAGAGTGGGCATCCTTGTCTAGTTCCTGTTCCCAAGGGAAACTGTTTCAGTCTCTCTCCATGTAGGCAGTTCATTTTGTATAAATGGCCCTTATCAAGTTGAAGAATTGGCCATCTATTATTATTTTGCTGATGTTTTTAGCATCAGTGGGTGCTGGGCTTTATCAAATGCCTTTTCTGCATCAATAGACAAGATCAGCTGATTCTTGTCTTTTGTGCTATTTATGTGGTTGATCAGGTAAAATGTTTTTCTGTTGTTGAACTAGCCTTACATCCCTGGTATGAATCCAACTTGCTCATGATGGATTCTTTTTTTGGTATGTTGTTGTATTCTACTGGCCAGAATTTCGTTGAAGATTTTTGCATCTAGATTCATGAGTGATGTTGCCCTGTAGTTCTCCTTTTTGGTTGAATCTTTCCCTGGCTTTGGTATCAGGGTTATGCTGGCTTCATAGAATGAATTTGGGAATATTCTATCCCTTTCTATACTGTGAAATAGTCTTAGTATTGGAGATAACTCTTCTCTAAAAGCTTGGTAGAATTCTGCGGTAAAGCCATCTAGGCCAGGGCTTTCTTTGGTTGGAAGTTTTTTGGTGACATTTTCAATCTCTTCCTTTGTGATGGGTTTATTAAGTTGTTTTGCTTCACCTTGTGATAATTTGGATAGGTGATATGAATCAAGGAAATTGTCTATTTCCTCTAGGTTTTCAAATTTGTTAGAATACAGTCTTTCATAGTATTGAGCTATGATATTTCTGATGTCTGTCCGATCTGTTATGGCAACTCACCTCTCATTTCTTATTTGGATTATTTGTTTCCTGTTTTTCTTTAGTAAGTTTAGCACATGGTTTGTCAATTTTGTTGATCTTTAAAAAAAAAAACTGGCTTTTGGTCTTTTCAATTTTTTTCAATTGTTCTTCTATTCTCTAATTCATTTGGTTCTACTTTAATCTTTATGATCTGTTTTCTTCTGGTGCCTGAGAGGTTCGTTTGTTGTTCTCTCTCTACTTGTTCAAGCTGTGGGGTCAATTCTTTGATTTGGTTTCTTTCTTCCTTCCAGATGTGTGTATTTATGGAGATAAACTGTCCTCTGAGCACTGCTTTGGCTGTGTTCCATAGGTTCTGGTAGAAAGTGTTTTGGTTCTCGTTGGAATCCATAAATTTCTTTATTTCATCCTTGATTTCTCCTATAACCCACGGTATTTTGAGCAAGGTATTGTTCAGTTTCCATGAGTTCCACTTTCTATCTATGTTTTTTCTGCTATTGATTTTGAGTTTTATGGCCTTCTGTTCTGCGAAAATGCTTTGCATTAATTTAGTGGTATGGATTTCATTGAGAATTGCGTTATGTCCTAACACATGGTCTATTCTGGGGAATGTTCCATGTGCACTAGAGGAGAAGGTATAATTGTCTGCTGATGGATAGAAAGTTGTATATATGTCGATGAGGTCTAGTTGGTTAATTGTGTCTAATTGGTTATTCTGTGTCTTTAACTGAGCTTTTTTTCTGGATGATATGTCTAATATTGAGAGTGGAGTGTTGAGGTATCCTATACTATTGTGGAGTCAGTGTCATCAGTGTTTCTTTGATGTATTCAGGTGCTCTAATATTAGGTGCATAAATATTTAGTACTGTTAAGTCCTGCTTGTGTATTGAACCTTTCAGCAATAGTGTCTGTCCTTATCCACGATGGTGAATTTTAGATTAAAATCAATTTTATCTGAGATTAGAATTGCCACACCTGCTTTTCTTTGTTCATTCTTAGCTTGATATATATTCTCCCATCCTTTAATTTTCAGTTTGTTCATCTTTAAGTCTAAGGTGAGTTTCTTGTAGGCAACATATAGATGGGTCATATCTTTTCATCCAAGATGTCACTCGATGTCTTTTACTGGAGCATTCAGTCCATTCACATTCAATGTAATTATTGATAGGTATGTGTTCAGTGCTGCCATTGAGCCAGCCAATATGATATGTTTGTTTTCGTGTTGCTGTTTTCTCTGTTGTTCTTATTAATCTGTTCTGTGACCTTCTTTGTGAGTTGATTTTTCACTTTTTTCAGGGTTGGTTTAGTGGTTGTTGATACTCCTGTATTACATTTCTTGATACGGTACATTACTTTTTTATTGTGCTTTACAGCTACCCCTATGATACCACATAATAAACTATATATAAACCCAATTTTGATTGCTAGCAGTCTTGTCAACTTCCTCTCCATCTGGAAGGACTGTAACAATTGTAGTACTTCCCTCTTTTTAATATGATATCATAGTTTACATAATGTGATCACTAGATTGTTTCTTTCACTATTATAGCTTTGATTGTGTTTGGAGCCTTCCCTAACTGAGTACGATTCTGGATAACATGTCCTTCTAAAATATAAAGTCAGCAGTTTTGTTCTTCCAAGCCAATAAATTTGTTCAGTATTTCTTGTAGCTTTGTTTGTTTGTTTGTTTGTTTGTTTTTACAGTTTCTGTCTATCTATGAATGTCTTCATTTCCTTTTCATATTTGAAAGATAGTTTTGCAAGATATATAATTCTTGGATGGAAGTTCTCCTTCGAGGCTTTGAATATGTCATGGCACTTTCTCTGTCCCAGCATTATTTCTGCTAAGAAATCCGATGAAAGCCTACCAGGATTCCCTCTGAATGTTAGCTGTGTTTTGAGTCTTGCTCCCTTTAAGAGTTGCTGCTTATGTTTCATTTTGTTAAGCTTGATTATGTCTTGGAGTATTTCTATTGAGATCTATATTACATGGTGTTCGATACATATCTTGGATATTTATAATCTTTTCTTTCATAATTTCTGGGAAGTTTTCTGTCAACAACTCAGCCGCAATACTCTCAGTGATCTCCGGTGTCTCGCCCTGTTCACGAACTCCAATTAATAGTAGATTGTTCTTCTTAATAGAGTCCCACATGCTTCTTCGTTTTTCTGGTTTCTTTTTTGTGATTTCTCCTCATAGATGCTGGAGTCAGTAGATCTGTCTTCCAAATCAGAAATTCTCTTTTCCATTTGTTCCATTCTGTTTTCTTGGCTTTGAATTGAAGTTCCTATGTCTTTGATTTTGTTCCTGATCTGTAGAATTTCTGAGTTCCATCAGATTGAACAGCTTGCTCAATTTTTTATTTTACTCTGCTGCATTTTTTATAAGGTCTAGGAGGGCTCTCTATATAATCCTTTGTGTTCATCTTATGATAGTTTCAGAAAATCTTCTTTGTCTCGGAAGTTCTGAGGTGATTTCTTTCAGGGGGCCTTCCGATGTCATGGGTGACTTCCAGGTTACCATCTTCTCCAATGTTTGTTGTTTTTTTGGCTTCATGTGGGTCAATAGAGGCTGGGAGAGATGCTGTGAAGATGGACCACAGTTGTTTCTCTAGGCTCTCTTAAAATGAGAAGTAAAAAGTGTTTGACAACTCCCAAAGTTATTCAGGTTTTTAGGTGTATACATCCCTCCCAGCTGGCAAAGTAAGCACCTCTATGTGGAACCCCAGATGTTATAAACTAGCTCAAAATACAGAAAGGCTACTGTTCTGCTGGCCCCTGCTGTCAGGCCCCAGGTATAGGCAATACTGTGTAGAATTCTGCTTTTCTGCTGAAAAAGCAGTCTCTTCTGGGTAGGCACTGGCTCTCAGCCCAGGAATTAGGTCCAGCTGAAGCTTCCGTATGGATGACCCTGACTCCCAGCAAAACAAGTTGGCGTTCCACACAAGTTTGGCATCTGGCCAGGTCCAGGTTCCTGGCATAAAGAGAGGCCAAGAGTGCTGAAATGCCCAGAGTCCACAGCCTCCACTGCTGGGCCCCAGCCCCAGGCAACACTGTGCAAAAACACCACCTCCCTGCTGGAAAAGCACTCTCTCACTGGAAGGCACCACTTCCCAGCCTTTGAACGAAGTCTGGCTGGGGCCTCTGCCTGGGCTTCTCCGTTTCCCAGTGGATTAAGATGGTGTCCTGCACAGGTGCATCTGTATGGCTACCACATGGTGGAAGAAAAAAGATAGGCCAGGGGAGCCGAGATGTATACAGTCCAAAGCCAGGCTCTCATAACCTGGCAATTATGCTTGCTGGTCCCACCAGCAGTGCATCCTAGACCAGCAGCTAGTCGAGTACCAGCTCTACCCACTGCCCAAGACAGAGGAAAAAAGAAATTAAAATGGTGAGTTACCTTCAGTCTGTACAAGCCTCTGCTCACCCTATAGGTCAGTGAAAGAGAGGAGGTTTGCATTCAGTGGTATGAAGTCCAAACTGACAGCCCTATGCTGCACTCCACAGCTTCCTAGGTGTCCACAAGGCTCCATTTAATTATCATTTCAAGTCTTGGTTTCCAGAGCGATTTAGGGAGACATGCATTTCATCCACCATCTTGACTCCACCACCCAGATTGTAGCTCTTCACTTATTTTTTAGTGAAAGGGTACTTCCTTTAGCTATATAATTAATTAACTATTCTATGTAAAGCAAAAAATGAAGCGAGATATGAAATGAACCTATGGCTTTACCCTCTACATTCACTTGTAATAAAACCTGAAAGCTTTTATTTATAATATTCATAAACTTAGCACCAAATGGTTTTCATCATTTTGATCCCAATCGACTTAAACAAGATGTCAGCTAGCATGGAAAGAAACAAAACACAGAAGTTGTTTGTTTTTGTTGTTCCAGCACCAAAGCTAAAGCCACTGCCTTTGAGTGGATCTGACTCACAGCAGCCCTATAGGTTAGAGTAAAACTGCCCCATAGAGTTTCCAAGGAGCACCTTGCAGATTTGAACTGCTGACTTTTTGCTTTGCAGACATAGCACTTAACCACTAAGCCACCAGGGTTTCTATTAATTGACTTAAACTAGATGTTAGCTAGGAAGCAAGAAATAAAATCCAGGAGAATTTTTATTTTTGTTTTTATCGTTTCGGCACCAGGGATCAGTAAAAGATATACCGCCGATGAACTATGACTAAATTGTTCACTTAAAAGCATAACCTTTAAGTACTATAGTTAGGAGCATCAGTTTTGAGATTCAGTTCAGGAAAAATCACTTTTATTTAATGAAATAATATGGCAGATAAATAGAGTCCTGTAAACTTGTAATTCATGGCACTTTGCGTAGCTGTTTTGGTCTACGTGGTCAATTGGTAAGAACTAGTAAGAGGGAATTTTCTCATTTTGCCCAGTTTTTCATTCTCCCTATCGCTAAACACAGACCTTTGAATTAAATTATAGGCACAGGACAATATTGAGGGTGGATGAGGAGACCAAGCAATTTAATGGTAGTTTTGTGTGATTAACAACTAAGTCAGAACTCCTGAGCCAAATGACCACAAGATCTGTATATCACTAGCATAATTGTGGCAGAAATGATTTATGTTCATACACTAGAACAGACAAAAGAAGGGTCAACTATTTTTTTTTTAATATTTTTCTTGCTTTATAAGCATTTGGAAGCGCTTGCTGCTGTTTTCTCAGAGCTTTTGCTGACCTTACATTTGGATATAGTAGGAACTAAATAACTATGAGCAGTTCTACTGATCTAAAGGAAAGAGAAAGTGTAAGACCTCTTAGACAGTCTTTTTCACTAGCTAAAGGCTAGTGTGTTTGTGTAAATACAACTTAGCTATATTTCCTTGGCCAGTTGTAAATACCTCAAGGACAAGTATTTCAGTCTTTGGTTTATTTGGAGTTTCACAGTAAAACTGGGCTTGCTCATAGCAGGCATTCAAAAACCAAAAAAGAAAGGAAAACAAAACAAAACAAAACATCGCCATCAAGTCAATTCCAACTTATAGCGACACTAGAGAACAGACAAACGCTGTCCCCATGGAGTTTCCAAGGAGAGCTTGATGGATTCAAACTGCTGATCTTTTTGTTTAGCAGCTGTGGCACTTAACCACTACGACACCAGCGTTTTTAGTGGGCCCTCAATACACGTTTAGTTAATGACATTGAGGAAATGTATCTCATAGTAGCTAGTATAGTAGTAAGTCCATAGTCTGGAAGTGCTCATAGTTGATTTGCTGTAACAAAAGAAGTCGTTCAGTGCTTTGAGATTTGTATTGACTATAAACATTCCAAAGGCATATATTTAGGTTAGCTTGCTTATCACTTCAGAAAGTGTCATGGGTTGAATTGTGTCCCCCCAAAAATACATGTAGCATGTGGCTGGGATATGATTCCCAGTATCTTGGGACTGTCCTCCATTTTGTGGTTTCCCTAAACTGTATGTTAAAGGATTAGGGTGGGGCTGTAAATTCCTGCATAGGATTACTTCCCTGCTCTGCTGTAGGGAGAGTTTCCCTGGAGTATGGCTTGCCCCACCCTTAATCCTTTCAGCCTGCAAGAGATAAAAGGAAAGAGAAACAAGGAGAATTGGGAACCTCACACCATCAAGAAATCTTCACTGGGAGAAGAGTGCGTCCTTCAGACCCGAGGTTCCTGCTCCAAGACACTCCCTAGACAAAGACTGATGCAATACTGGACTTTCCTCCAGAGCCAACAAGGGGAAAGCCTTTACCTGGAGCAGACACCCTGAATATGGACTTGCAACCTACTGGACTGTGTAAGAATAAACCTTCCTTTGTTAAAGCCATTCACTCTGTGATATTTCTGTTAGAGCAGCCCTAGCTGACTAAAACAGAAGGTACAGCCAGAATTTTAACCCCACATTGCTGACGCTGAACTGTGTTTGACCTCTAAGGAAGAACTTTGGGCCATGGTGATAGAGCCTTTCATAAAGGAAGACAAAACTCCTTTTGATATGAATGCAGAATCAGGCAGGGGGATTCACTTTTTTAGATTTCAAAGACAAGTAGACAATGCAGAAGTAACCACTCGAGTAAAAAGTGACTTAAATTTACTATATTTTGATGGCATTTATAATGTCTATTATGAATCCAGCTGACCTGTTTGGGATATACCAATTTAAATGATGCCTGCTGTTTTGTTTACAATTTTTCTAGAAATATAGGCAAACTACTGTCTACTCAGAATTCTGCGTGAGAGCAACCCAAAAAGTTGAGCAATATTTGACAAGGTTCATTAGAGGGTTTAATTGACCTTGAAACACAATGAGGTGTATATGTATATTTAATCTCAGATTGGGGGACCATGTTTACTGTAGGTACCTCTTTAATACCACATGTATTACATGTGGTAATACATTTTTCAGAGTAATAATTGCTTTTATGTTCCCTCTTTGAGGCCACTTGTTTCAGATTTTTTTTTTCTCCTTGTCTTTTCTGATTTTGGTATCAAAATCTGTTTTTACATTTTCATTATTCTCATACAAAGGTAATTGAAATTGGTTTAGAGAGCCTTTTAAATAACATTTTTTCAAACTCAGAGTGTACCCCCCTCTGACTGAAA
The DNA here is from genome assembly GCA_028571685.1 of Heterohyrax brucei. Taxonomy (NCBI): domain Eukaryota; kingdom Metazoa; phylum Chordata; class Mammalia; order Hyracoidea; family Procaviidae; genus Heterohyrax; species Heterohyrax brucei. The sequence goes on from CM053166.1 coordinate 141,702,335, forward strand.
ACCACAGTAGAGCAATGGGGGGAAAGTAAACACTTTGGCTTATACAGTAGTAATTACCACTTTAAAATAATTAAAAATTATCATTAATCCAAAGAAACTTCAAATGTTCTTTTGCCACCCAGAATAACATTTTAGGACTGGGAGAGAGTTCTTCTGGTCATTTGCCTTTGGGAAACTTAACAGCCTCTGAGCTTTACTTTAGCCTGAGGTACCAAAGAATCATGCTGCTTGCTTCATTGGTCTTGAAAATAGTGGGCAAAAGAAAATCTTTTGCAGACATTTTGCATGTACAAAATCCTTCATGTAAAGATAACTATAGACCTGGTTAGAGTAGAAAGAGTGCTTTTCCCCACTGATCAGGTAAGTTGTGCTGTTGAACCAATGGTATCCTCTTGTCTTTTGTTACTAGTTGCCTTGCAGGTGATTCCTACTCATGGTGACCCTATGTATTACAGAGTAGAACTGCTCCACAGGGTTTTCTTGACTAGAAGCTTTACCGAAGAAGATCTCCCAAACTTTTCTTCAGTGGTACCAGTAGGGGTACCGAACCACCAACCTTTAGGTTTGCAGTCAAGTGCAAACCATTTGTGCCACCTAGGGACCATTGTCTATTAAGACTAGTGCTTGCATGCATTTTTAGGATGGCTAACAGAGGTTCAGAGGTACCGATCCAGACTGGAGAGGTTCAGCAAAGTAATCCTAGCTTGTATCAGGAGTATGCAACCAGCTTTGGCATCACAAATGTTTGGTTATAGACAGATAGTAAGTTAACTTAGCCACCTAGAAAGTACATGGCTCCTGGAATCAGGGGGAGACTCTTTTTTGGGAACCAGAATGTGAGGTATTGAATGAGTAAACATGTTTGCTGTATGAAGGGGTTGATAATTAGAGTGGGAATGGGGGTCAGGAGAGGATACAGCATCAATAAATGTGGATGGGGCAGAGGTAGACTGAGTGTCTGGGGGAGAAAACAATGAGAATGACTACATTTCAGCAAGAATTTTGTTAATTACTGCTAACTTTGAATGTATTTGAATATTTTATAAAAATATTTCTTTAGATTACTTTTTAATATCATTCTGGAAATCAAAGGAATGTTCTCAGCCTTTTTTTCACATCTCCTTGGAAGGACTTGGAGCCCTAGTGGCACAGAGGTTAAATGCTCCTGGCCGCTAACTGAAAAGTTGGATCAAACACACCAGCTGCTCTGTGGGAGAAAGATGTGGCAGGCTGCTTCCTTAAAGATTACAGCCTTGGAAACCTAATGGGACAGTTAAACTCTGTCCCAACATGGTTGCTATGAGTCAGAATTGACTCACTGTACAATGAGTTGGAAGGATTTGGCCATACAGGCAGCAGTGAAAGGTTTCTCAAAGCATAGCAGGTTAACTCTCCTGTGTGACCTTCATCAAGGTACAAATCTTTTTATGTGTTTTCAACTGTAAATCTGTTTACCACTCATAGTAGCTATGGCACTATAAACAGTGTATGCTGTTTGCTTATCTGTTTAGTCATTCATTCACTGTATAAATATTTTGAGGGTGTAATACATGAGCCATGGTGGCACAGTAGTCAAGAAGCTGCTAATCATAAAGGTTGGCAGTTCAAATCTACCAGATGTTCCTTCAAACCCTGTGGGGCAGTTATACTCTGTCCTATAGAGTTTCTATAATTTAGAACTGATAGTGACAATGGGAGTTTGGATTATATATGCCAGGCCCTTCATAGTACAGTGTATTCATTCAGGAAATATATATTGTGCACATACTACTTACTGTTAACACCAGCAAGAGAATATAAAGAGCTCTTTTTCTCTGTTAAATCTGTCACTTGCTCTGTGCCTTTTGAAACTGCTTCATCTGAATTTCACCATTATAATTAATCTCAAAATCTCCCTGGATGTAGGTGAGGTATCACTGATGCATAGGTAATTGAGACAATATGTGTGGAATTACTTTAGAAAGAATAAAGTAGTGTATATATGCAGAGTAGTGTAGGTATTATTTGTAGTCACTTTCCACCTTTGATGGAACAATGCTAATGTAGACCATAGTATGTATATATCATCACCATCCTCGTCCCCACCCCAAGAAAGTGAAATGGCTACAGATGTTTGGATCAGAAAGAATGTGGGGGAACAGATGATTTCCTTTCTCTCTAGTCTCTTCATTCCATTTTACCAAAGCTCATCTACTTTGGGACAGAGCATGATTGTTAAGCCGTCCTGTGGATTACGAGTATGCTTTTAAGTGTGACTATTGATGTTGCTGCTATAGACCCCCTTTGACTTTCTTTTATGTGTTTTATTCTGTAAATGGATGAAAAAAAAAAGATCCATCTCTAGCTCTCTGTCTTGAATAAGACACATGAAACTACTTTTGGAGGACTGAGTTTTCACCACCACTTTAGTATTATTGGAGTCAAATGTTTGCAGGGAGCCCCCTGCTTAATTGTAAATGCCCCATCCCCAGAGTATAGCTCAGTGCACCTCTGAAGGCAGTCAGTCTTTTTTCATTAAGCAGTGATTTGATTAGATAAAAATAAAAGTTGCTTGAGCATTCATTTTTGCAGCAGTGCATAACAAATTTATGCAAATTCCCGTGCCACTAATCTGCATGCAAAATATAAAAGTGTGATTACCAAGCCATGTGCACCTGTATTGAAGTTTAATCAGGTACAAATATTAATGGAAAGAATAAAGCTTTTAACAAAAGTCACAGCTGTTTGAGGTTTGTAAAGTACTGCAAATAGAGCTTTAGTGTATTAATGATAATTTTGGTGTTTTCAGACTAAACAAAATCTTTTTTTTAAAAAGCCTCCAAACAAGACAATTCCTTAGTGATACTTGGGGAATACAGAGAGCTAGAGATTGGGCTAAGTTACTTGGCTGATTTAACAATCCAGATGTGACCAAACTGTTGGAAATACATAAGTAGGGAGGAGGTCTTTCATTAAGAATTGTATTATATTCTCCAGGGCAACTAAAATAGTTTTAGGTATGGAGTAGATGTTTAACTAGCATGTAGCTTGGTGCTTAACACATGATAGGTACTCCATAAATGTTTGTAAAAATCCTTCCTTTATTTATGTTGGTTAGTTAGAGAATTTTAAATGTAAAAGGAACAGTGTATCACTTCCAAGTAAATGAAAGACTATGTTTTATATTTTACAATGGTAAGGAAAATAACAGTAATGTTTACTGGATGGCAGGGGTTATTCTGACCATTTTGCATGCTTTCCTTTATTTAATGACAATGCATGAGGTCTTCTTTTAGAGGTGACAAAACTGAGGCTTAAAAAAGTAGCCCAAAATCACAAAGCTAGTCCCACTCCAAGATCCTAGTCTTTCCACTGTACCACAGTAACCATCTCATTTTATTCAGTATCTCCAGGGATACTTAGATCCCTCTAAGATGCCAACTGTGTAACTTTGGATAACCAATGTGAAATTTATTTGAGCAGCAAAGATTCTAAATGTGAACACTGTGAATAACTGGCATTAAAGTATAAACTTTGAAATGTAAAAGAAGATACCTATGGTGAAGTACTGACCTCTGCCAATGTGATCCAAATACCATTGGATAAGAGAGAGGCTAAAGAGTGTTTTTATGTCTGTCTCACAATCTGTGGTTGTGTGGAACAAGTCAGAACCTTACTTATGTCTGAATCTTGTTCCTCAAAATTGAATACAGTACCATCTTCATTCACGGCAGGCCTGAAAATTAAAAGGTACAATTTAATGCTGCATGTTTTTCATGCTGATGAAAGGGAATGAACAAGAACACCCAGCCCCATCTCTGTCCATTTGGGGGGAAGGAACGGAATAATGAAAGGGCTAATTTCCAGCTTAGGTCAGATGTAACTTTCATACCTTGATAGAAGGAGTCACTGAAGTGGAGAGAAAGTAAGGGTCATGGATTAAGTTCTTTTATAGGCCATAGTGGTTCAGGTAATTTGGAAGACAAAAAATTTCCTTTTCTGCATTCGTGTAATTCTTCATTTCAAAAATGTAGAATTCCAGTCTCATTCCTAGCTCTTTATCTGGGCATGCAAACCTCAAAATAGCTAGCTTCATTTTATTGCTTCAGGCTTATCTCTGATTAGTCTTCATCATAAACTAACACACCTTAACCAGATTCACATCCTTATCATCTCCTGAAACTTTGCTTATACCTTTTTTTTTATCTCTTTTCTGGAATGTGCTCCCTATACATTTCTTTGCTTCTCACTCAACACAGATATGAATCTTTTCTTTCATTCAAAGGCTAATTCAAATATCATCTTCTCTACAAAGCCTTCTTTGGAACCTTAACTCACAGCAATTTTCCTTTCTTCATATTCTTGTAATATGAATTGTTCATTTAATTGCCTGCCTTTTATTTTTTTTCTATCTTCTTCTTTCCCTTTCTCCTACCCTTCTTTCCTCTCTCTCTCCATTCCCACTTTTGTACTTTCTTCAAAAATTATTTACTGACTATCTGTGAACCAGAACATATTTGTTTCTTCAACAGATACAGCATTTGCCCTTAAGGAGCTCATTCTTAAATGGAACAGAGTGATGATTATAAGAGAAATAGCCAATAGCTCCTCTGAAGTAAAAGAACATGCATGATTCTAGGAGAGTGGATGACAAGGGACCATATAAACTAAGAAAACTGATTTGAGTTGGGGGCAGTCAGGCAATGCCTTTTGAGGATGTGATAATTACGCTGAGGCCTAAAGTTTCAGTAGTTGTTAACCACATTGTGGGAAAAAGCCTGAGAAAAGCATTCTAGGCATAGGCATTGTGTATGGAAATGTCTGGGATGAAAAGAGGAGTGTGGCATATTCAGACCCTAAAAGAAATCCACTGTGGCTTACATGTACTTATATGACTAATTATTTTGTTTATGTTTCCTCTCCTCAAACATGTTGTGTGATCCTTTTGCACAGATACAATTTGTTCAATTTATTTTTACCTAATTCTTTTGAAAGGACTTTAATGGTCATTAAGTCTAAACCTCAGTAGGTCCTGGGAGGTTCAGGGGTTTACTGAAAGCCACACACATGGAGTTTCCTAGACACACCAACTCCATGTCCAGTGTTGTTTCACTCAAATGATTCTATACAACTTTGTAAATCATCAGTGTATCTCTACAGTAAGCCTCTGTATGTGGTAGATGGTTGAGAAATGCTTTCATTTACAGCTTGGCGACTGTGTGATCATCTGTAGAACAGAGATGGGGAGGAAGGTGTAGAATCAAAAGGTGTTTCATTACATGGAAGAATTTTATAGGATCGAGGTGTAACCCAGGCTGAGGACAAGAAATACATGTTAGAGAGGAAATGGTCTACATTTGTAAAAGATCATGCTAACTAAACTTTGGCATGCATAGGGTAAGGACTCAGTCTTTGAAGAAAGCCCATGTGAAATAAGAGATGAAGGGTATTAAATAATGAGAATTCAGAGAGTCTTAGATGTAATGCTTTTCAAATTCATATGTTGAGACTGAAAGATTAATAATTTGGTTGTGGCTCCATTGGTGTGGGAGTTTTGAAATATGGTACTAAAAGTCTTTGATGTTACTACCATTGAGAGATGGAAGTTTATATTCCTTCTCCTTGAACACGGATTTTCTAACTGCTTGACCAAAAGAATACAGCGAAAATGGCATTTTGTCCATTTCTGGGCTCAGCCCTTAATAAACATCTGCTCCCTGTATCTTTGGAAGCTCGCCATTGTAACTTAGGCATCATGCTGTGGGGAAAGTAAGTGGCCCATGTAGAGGCCAGTGTGGAGAAAAGGAAGGCTTCTGGCACATAGGGCTGGGTGAACTTCTGGCATATACTTGCCAGTTCTATGAACTATCTTTAAAGTAGACCATTCAGTCCCCAGTTGAGCTACCCCAGATGAGACATAAGAAGAGATAAGATGTTTCTATACCTGCCAAAATTACAGATTTATGAGCAAAGTAAAATGATTGTTGTTTGAAGCACTAAGTTGCAGGGTGTTTTGATAGGCAGCAAGAGATAATTGATACATTTGTAGAAATCTTTCAGATCTGCTGAGTGGTAGGCAAGTTAGGAAAATCTCAATTTTCATGAAGGGTTCTACATAGTAGAAGGAAAGTTGAAGAAGCCACAAACAGCCTGGTAAATCTGAAAGAATGCAAAACAGATTCATAAACCAGAGGGCACAGTTACAGGATCCTAGGGGAATGTAGCAGAAAGGATCTGATTTGAGCTGTCTGAGAGGAAGGTACAGAAAAACTAGAAAGCAGCATTAGGACTCCAGGAGAGCAAAGTCAGGCATTTTTGTAAGAAGGTATGTTTTATTCAAGAAAGTAGGGTAAAATGGGATAGGGCCAAAGATCAGTTCACCAGCCAAGATGTAAGTTTCTGAGGTCTTCGGCTATCTAGTTGCACCTGGTGGTGTCTCTTTCTCAATCTGACTCTGGCTCACAGTTTAGCCCTGTATGCCCAGCCCATCTGCTTCCCCACAGGGTCTTAACACATACTCTTCCAACCATCTTGAGGGCACAGAGGATTTTAGCTTGCATAAACTGGTTGAAACCCCTTCAGTCCATGTATCTGAGCTTTAAGATTAACAAGGAGAAGGAGTATGGTGTCAGTGTATTTCAAAATTATATGTCAAATATGGAGCTAAAGTTTGAAAGTTGTATTTATTTGTACATATATAATTCTCCTTCATGTTTATTCAGAGTCAATTTTGCCATGAAATGTTTGTGATGTAAGGATGAGCTGTTACAATTTAGAGTCAGAGTGAAGGGTAAAACAGGTCTAGAGAAGTCACTCTTATCTTGGAAAAGGGTGGGGATTTGTGTCCTTATTTTAAGAGCTTTTGGATAAAATTCACATGGCTGAAACTATGAGTTAAATAGTAAATTATACCATGTACTATGCCAAGTAGATCCTGCCTTTGATGAGCCTATTCATTTTAACAAGTGAATATATAAAACACATTACAATGATTGAGAATAGACAGTGCCTAAATGAATAACTACAAATAAAATGGTTCTGTATTTGATTGTCAATGATTCTTCTTTGATTTATTTGGGCCTTAGGGAATACAATTTCTTCATCTGTCATTCATTCAGAATGACTTAAAGTTAGTCTATTGGGCATAATGGCTGCCTGACTAAGAAAAGGCTATGGGAGATACATTTTTTGAGAGGATTTTGGAATAATTGATGCTCCCGAGAAGTGAATGATATTTATTCTTTTCTGAGGCATGCTCACCAGTGTGGGTGCTATTCTAAATGGAGTGCATTACAGATTCCAGACATATGCCACATTCATTTTATCCAGATGATGAATGACTTATTGATAGTCCAGGCTTTGTACTGTTTGTGACTCCAGTTCTTTTAATAGCCATGATGTCATGGAGATAACACTTACTGGGATAGATGTTATTAATGGTCATTATTCAGCCTTCTATTTTCAAGGAAGCCAAAGGGCAATTGGAGAGGGCTGAGGTCAGCTTGACTCATTGACTCCTTGAAGTCATCTGTGTGTTCCCATTTTGGAATCCTGTGAAGAAACAGAAGCCAGTTTGAACACCACCACAGTTTGGATGAGTTTCCATTTGAGGAGCTCCAGAAAACTCCCACAAGTCAGATTCAGAGGAGCTTTCAGGGATTGCCAAAGACTGTACAGTGTTCCTGGCAGAAATGAAAACAACAAGCAGATGTTTTAGCAGAGTGGAGCACATTCTGGGAAACTATTCCTGGGCATTCAATGAGAGAGACTAAGAAGGAGGCTACTTCAGAAAAAGGAAGGGAGAGCCTGACTTGGGCATGCACCTTTCTAAAAATAGGTTTCCATAGTTGAGACTTCCAAGCCACTAAAGTAGCTTCAGACAGACGTAGTCACTAATTAATCTCTTGAACTCTGCATGAAGACTCTGGCACTGTAACTACTTTTGTGACAACTTGCTGTTAGCTGAACTAATGGTTTGGTTTGTTTTTCTTCTTTATCTTTAATAAACACATTCCTTTGTGCATACCACAGATTTTGAAAACCTGAATACTTAGGAATGCATAGCTATTTTCAGCATGAAATTGTTCCATGACCTTTGATAAGTTACCCATCTTTCTAGGTCTCAATTTCCTTGTACATTAGAAAGAAAGCAAATTAGATGCCAATTTTAATCTATTCAGATTTAGCAGTTCAAATCTACCATGCACTCCTTGGAAACTGGGGAAGTTCTACTCTGTCTTATATGGGTCTCTATGATTTGAAATTGACTTGATGGCAACAGGTTTGGTTTTCGGTTTTCAGTATATTCCAACTCTTGTTATTGTCATTGGGTTCTGCCAAGCCAAATTAACTCTTAGTGACCCTATGTACAACAGAACAAAACACTACCCATTCCTGCACCAGCCTTGTAATTGTTGCTCTGTTTGTGTTCATTGTTGCAGCCACAATGTCAGTCAATCTCATTGTGGGTCTTCCTATTTTTCCCTGACCCTCTACTTTACAAAGCATGATGTCCTTTTCCAGGGATTGATCCCTCCTGACAACATGTCCAAAGCACATAAAAGGTAGTCTTACCATCCTTGCTTTTAAGAAGGAGCACTCTGATTGTACTTATTCCAAGACAGATGTGTTTGTTCTTTTGGCATTCCATTGTATATTCAGTAGTTTTCACCAATACTACAATTCAAAGATGTCAATTCTACTTCTGTATTCTCTTGTTGTCCAGCTTTCACATGTGTATGAGGTAAATGGAAGATACCATGGCCTAGGTCAGATGCACACATTACTTCCCAAGGTAGCATCTTTGCTATTTAACACTTTAAAGATATTGTCTTGGTCATCTAGTGCTATAACAGAACTATCACAAGTGGATGGTTTGAACAAAGAGAAGTTTATTCTCTCAAGGTCCAGTAGCCTGAATTCAGAGCCTCAGCTCTAGGGGAAGGCTTGCTTTCTCTTTTGGTTCTGGAGAAGGATCCTCAGCATCAGTCTTCCCCTGATCTGGGAGCATCTCAGCACAGGAACATCAGGTCCAAAGGATGCACTCTGCTGCCAGCATTACTTCCTTGGTGGTATGAGGTTCCTGTATCTCTCTATTCATCTCTCTCTTTTATATCTCAAAGGATATTGGCTTGAGACACTATTCAGTCTTGTAGACCTCATTAGTATAACTGCTGCTAATCCATCTTATTCAATCAAAGCAATAGAATTTACAGCACGTAGGAAAATCCCATCAAATGACAAAATAGTGAACAATCATACAATACTGGGAATCATGGCCTAGCCAAACTGATACACACTTTTTTTAGGGGGATATAATTCAATCTATGACAGATGTCTTTTGCAGCAGTTTTGTCCAATAAAGTACATCCTTTGATTTCTTGACTGCTACTTCAGTGGGTGTTGATTATGGATCTAAATAAAATTAAATTGTTGACAACTTCAATATTTTCTCTGTTTATTATGAGTTTGCTTATTGGTTCAGTTGTGGTGATTTTCACTTTCTTTATGTTGAGGTGTAATCCATACTGAAGGCTGTGGTCTTTGCTCATCGTTAGTAAGTACTCCATGTCTTTTCAGCAAGCAAAATTGTATCATCTGCATACTGCAGGTTGTTACTGAGTCCTGATGCGTTCTTCTTCACATCGTCCAGCATCTCAGATTATTTGCTCAGCATACAGATTGACTAGTATAGTGAAAATATGCAACCCTGACACACACGCTTCCTGATTTTAAACCATGCAGTGTACCCTTGTTCTGTTTGAAAGACTGTTCTTAATCTATGTACAGTTTCCTCATGAGCATAATTAAGTGTTCTGGAATTTCCATTCTTCACAATGTTGTCCATATTTTATTATGATCCGCACAGTTGAATACTTTTGTATAGTCAATAAAACACAGGTAAACATTTTTCTGGTATTCTGTTTTAGCAAAGATCCATCTCATATAGCGTATGATAGCCCTCATTTTATGTCATCTTCTGAATCCACCTTGAATTTATGGCACTTCCCTATGGATGTACTGCTGCAATTGTTTTTTAATTGACTTCAACAAAATTTTACTCACATGTGATATTAATGATATTGTTTGATAATTTTTCTATGCTGGAGGGTCACCTTTATTTGAAATGGGCACATATATGGATCTCTTCCAGTTGGTTGGCCATTTAAGTATCCTCCAAATTTCTTGACACAGACCAATGAGCACCTCCAGCCCTGCATCCATTTGTTGAAACGTCTCACTTGGTATTCAACCAATTACCGAAGCCTTGCTTTTTTGCCAGTGCCTTGACTGCAGCTTGGACTTCTTCCAATACCATTAGTTCATGATCATATGCTACCTCCTGAAATAGTTAAACATCAACCAATGCTGTTTAGTACAGTGACTGTGTAGTCTTTCCATTTTCTTTTGATTTCCTACCTCATTTGCTATTTTGCCCATCAAGTCCTTCAGTACTATAACTTGAGGCTTATTTTTTTCTTTTCTGTAATCCTTTCAGCTTGAGAAATGCCCCACATGTTCTTCCCTTTGATTTTCTATCTCCAGGTCTTTACACACATTATCATAATAATTTGCTTTGTCTTCTTGAGCCACCCTTTGAAATCTTTTGTTCATCTCCTTTACTTCATCATTTCTTCCATTTGCTTTAGCTACTTGGCACTCCACAGCAAGTTTCAGAGGCTCTTCTGACATCCATTTTGATCTTTTGCTTTCTTCATGTATGATGTTCTTGATGTCGTCCCACAACATGTCTGAGTCTTTGGTCATTAATGTTCAATGCGTCAAATCTGTTCTTGAGATGGTCTCTAAAATCAGGTGAGATATACTGAAGGTTGTACTTTGGCTATCATGGACTTGCTTTAATTTTCTTCAGCCTCACTTTGAGCTTTCATATGAGCAATTGATGATCTGTTCCGCAGTCATACCTCACTTTGTTCTGACTTCTGGTGTTGAGGTTCTTCATTGCTTCTTTCCAAAGATGTAGTTGATTTGATTCCTGTGTATTCCATCTGGTGAAGTCCATGTGTATAGTCAGTATTTTGTTGAAGAAAAAAGTATGTGCAATGAATAAGTCATTGGTTTTGCAAATTTCTTTCATGTAATCTCTGACATTTATATCACCAAGACCATATTTTCCAACTCCTGATCCTTCTTTTGCCCCAACTTTTCCATTCTGATCACCAATAATTACCAGTGCATCTTGGTTACAAATGTGATCAATTTCAGACTGCTGAAGTTTCTTGATCTTTGGCCTTAGTGGTTGGTGTGTAAATTTGAATAGTAGTCCTATTAACTGGTCTTACTTGTAAGCATATATGTGTTGTCATCAATTGAATTATGTCCCTCAAAATATCCATCACCTTGGGTATGCCATCTCAGTATTGTGATTTTCTGCCATTTTGTCATCTGATGTGATTTTTGTATGTATTATTAATCCTGTTTCTGTGATGTTAATGAGATAGAATTAGTGTCAGTTGTATTAATGAGGCAGGACTCAATCTAGAAGATTAAATTATTTCTTAAGCCAATCTAGTTTGAGATACAAAAGAGAGAAGAGAGCAGAAAGACAGAGGGACTTCATGCCACAAAAAAAGAAGCATTGAGATTCTAGGATGTCCTTTGGACCCAGGATCCCTGTGTCAGGCTCCTTCCTCGGTGGACAATTGATGACAGAGAACTTCCTCTAGAGCCAACAAAGAGAGAAAAAGCTTTTCCCCTGGAGCTGCCACCCTGAAGTTTGACTTCCAGCCTCTTGAACTTTAAGAGAATAAACTGCTCCTTGTTGCAGTCATTCACTTGTGGTATTTCTGTTAAAACAGCACTAGATAACTAAAGCACTTATTATCCTGTCACTGACAGCATTGTATTTCAAGATAGATCTTGAAATGTTCCTTTTGACGATGAATGTAATGCTGTTCCTTTTCAATTTGTCATTTCCAGTGTAGTATACCATAAAAACCAAACCAACCCTGCTGCCATCAAGTCAATTCAGACTTACAGTAACCCTGTGATTGTCCAATTCAAAATGGCCAATACCAGTCCGTTTTAGCTCACCAGTACCTAGGATATCTATTTTTATGCATTCCACTTCATTTTTGACAACTTCTAATTTTACTAGATTCATATTTCATGCATTCTAGATTCTGATTATTAATGGATATTTGCAGCTGTTTCTTTTTTAGTTGTACCAGCAAATGAAGATCTTGAAAGCTTTACTCCATCCATGTCGTTAAGCTTGACTCTACTTTGAGGAGACAGTTTTTCGTCTGTCATATTTTGAGTGCCTTTCAACTTGAAGGGCTCATATTCTGGCACAACATTAGATGATGTCCCACTGCTCTTTAGACTTTAATTGGCCAATTTTTTTTCAGAAGTAGACTAAGCCAAGCCAAGTGCTGTCGAGTCGGATAAGTCCTTTTTCCTCATCCATCTTAGTCTGAAAGCTCCACTGAAATCTGTCCATCATGGGAGACTCTGCCTGTATTTGAAATGCTAGTGGCATAGTTTCCAGCAGCACAGCAACATATAAGCCACCACAACACAAAAATCAATGACTTCTTTGGGCACAAGCCAGAGAATCATGAACCAGAGAGACCAATCTCTTTTTTATTTTTTTTTATTTAATATGACTGAGTGAAAATGTACATTCCCATATAAATTTACATGACACGATGGAGCTCACTAAGTTGAGTCTCACTGGCAACACAAGAATAAAAAGGGGTTTATCCTGAGAGACCGATTTATGACCGCTGATGAAAATGGGAAAAATGAATGCTCCTTGAAAATGAGAATGGCAAGATTTCACATCAAGTATTTTGGACATGTCAGGAGGGACCAGTCCCTGGAGAAGGACATCATGCTTGGCAAAGAAGAGGGTTGAAAACAAGAGATGAAGACCCTCAGTGAGATGGATTGACACTGGCTGAAACAGCATGTTCCAACATAGCAATGATTGTAGGGATGAAGCAGGAATGGGCAGTGTTTTATTTTGTTGCATATAGTGTCACTGTGAATTGGAAGTGACTCAATGACATCTACCACCAACAACAATAATTATATACTTACAACAGAATAACTATTAGGAATAAAAATTTAAAATAGTGGATCTGGCTTAGTAGAAGATGAGGGTTAGGGTGGGGTCATAGAAGTCTTCCTTGAAGAAGATACACTTCCAAGCATTTTAGAACCCAGTACCAAAGAAATCCAGACTGTGTATTTGATTTTTGAATCAATGTTTTTGCTCTGTTCAGAGGCTGTAACTCCAGGCAACAAATTCCAAATCTTCACAGTTAAGCCTGAATGAGTTTGGGCAGAATAAGTGCATGGCTCAGTAAAAACCGTATCTGTGATTAGAAACAAAATTCACAAAGACCACATTACAATGTGCATTGGAGGGACATTTTACATACAAGAGTTAAAAATCTGTGAATACTGCAGACTGAGCAATGACTGTAGGGACAGAGCAATGATTCAAAGAGCAGCTCTTAAGTGAGACCATCTGGTTTTGAGTCGTAACTCTTGAACTTAGTAATTTTCTGAAAACACGAGCAGGCTCAGTGGAAGGTAAGAGAGAGGAAGCAGTAAACACAGAGCATGTGTATCATAGACTCTTCACATTTTTATAAATTTGGGAGAGAAAGAGTGGCACATTTCATTGGATTTCATTTATTCGTTCTGGAAAATTAGCTAAGATAATCCATGGAAATTGTGTAGCACAGTGCTTGGTACCCAGTAAAAATCAAAAAATGTTAGTTATTTTTATGTTTAACAAAAACAGTTATTTCTACTGTGCCATTCTGGAAGTAATTTATAAGAAATTTACCAAATGCCCATTGAATTTTACACTTCTACCTTGAATAATGAATGTCAATTTGAACAAGAAAACAGAGGACTGGCAGTTGCTGGGGTCTACTGAAATGGTCTGAGGCTAGAGAAGATTCGTGCTGTGGTTTTGCATGAGAAGAGGCTGAAAACAATTCAGAGGATAGTTATAACCTTAATTTTAATGCAATCTAACTTTAAAGGTACTGAGTGTGCTAACTATTTAAAATAATGTTTTGATGTTTGTGTGTATGAGAGAGAGATATTCTACTTGATGTTCTAAAGCAATTTTTTGTCATCATTTATTTGAGTTGTTTAGAGTTCATTCCCTTTGGCAGGAACCCTGATCTCCTTCCTTGCAATCATGGTTATAATGTAACTGTCCTAGTTACATGCTTAGCACATATCACTTGTCATCACTTTTCTCTCGTCACCTTCCTTCCTCCCTCCCTTCCTTCTCCTCTTCTCTCTTTCCCTTCCCTCCCTTCTTCTCCTTCCTTTGCTGTCTCCTCCTGTCCCCTCTTTTTTTTTTTGGAAAGTTCATCTAAGTATAGAGCCCCTGATTGGTGCAAGTGGTTAAGGAGCATGACTGCTAGCTGGGATGTTGGAAGTTTGAATCTATCCAGAGGTGCATCAGGAGAAAGGTCCGATGATGTATTTCCCAAATAAAAATCAGACATTAAAAACCATATGGAGCACAGTTAACTCTGACACACATCAACATCAACTCAACAATAGCTAGATGCTTTGATTTTTTTAACTTTTTTTAAAGCTAAGCACAGAGCTATGCTCCAAGAAGAATCTCAGTATTAAGAATTTTCTGAAACAGTTAAACAAGAGCAGGCTCAGTAGGAGATAAGACAAAGCAGTATACACAGAGCCATTTGCTAACAGTGGATACATGGAAAGTTAAATGATTTGCTCAGGGTCTGGAACAAAGTTAACAGTGGAACTGAGACAAGACTTCTGTCCTTTTTGCTGATAGCCTCTTGTGTTCACTCCACTAAGGGATCTTTTTGCAATAGGGCATTCTCCTTATGTTCGAAAATAGCCAGTTAATTAATCAAATAAATGGAATGATCATGGTGATTTAAAAACTGTCCATCTCTTTCACATTTCTCTCAAATGCATTTTGATGTGTGGATCAAGGAGATGGTTTTTACAATTGAAATCTGATTGGCACCACTGCTGTTAAATGAAAATGTGGCTACTGGGTATTGAAATATATTTTTAAAATTGGTAATCAAAAATCTTGTTAGCATTTGGGCCTATTTTGTGAGAAGTTCATAGTGCTCCAAAATTAACATTGATTAAATGATGAGTTGATTGGAGAGAGGCCACTTATAAAATTGGAGATGTGGTATGGGGGCAGGGGTAGCAATTTCTCTGCCATGAGGAAAGCTCATTAATAGGATAAGAGGGCTAGAGAATTTGTGAAGGGCAGTATCACAAATGATTGCTCACATTATAACGAAATCCCTAGGTCAATGGGTATTATAATGTGGTATTTGTGATTGTGTCAGGTTGTATTATTGTGGAAGTTAGATCTTTCTGCTATGGAAAAACTTTAGCACTTATGATTCATTTAATAAGATGCCTGTGTGCAGTGGCATTTTATATGAATTGTGAATGTTAACCAGTAGACTAAGCTGAATCAAAAATGCAAAAGAGGATTTCTTTCAAATAAAAAAAAAATTGTGGAATGTGGGGCCTGAGTTCTGTTAGCCAGTTGGTGGTCTAGTATACTTGTTTCCCTTGGGCTCATGAGAGCCAGACTGCAATGTAGAAATACTCGTGATTAAACCAGTGTTGAGCATACTGCAGTGCAGAACCCTGAGTGACAGTAAGGTATACAAATCTAGGACCTAGTCTACAGCCTGCAATAAATTGTTTGAGTACCATTGCTAAGAGTTTACTACTTGCCACTTTCTATGTGTTTATTCAAAACTTAACCAAATCTCTGAATTTATCAACAGCATCACACTCAGAGAATCTCGTAGCAGACACAGTAGCCTGGATACAAAGTATCACAATCATCTTTTTCTATCCAGAAGAGCAAGGAGAGTTTACCAAGAACTGTCTCATAGCTTGCTTTTTTATCTGATAATATAGCAGCCCTGTGATTAAGGTGAGGGCTATTATCCACCATTTTGTACTTTAGAAAGGAGCCCTGGGGGCACAGTGTTTAAGTACTGGGCTGCTAACCAATAGGTTAGTGGTTCAAACCCGCTAAATGCTCAGTGGAAGAAAGATGTAGCAGTTTACTTCTGTAAGGATTACCTTTGTTAATGAATGCCATCAGGTTGATTCCAACTCATAATGACCCTATAGGGCAAAGAAAAACTGCCCCATAGGGTTTCCTGGGTGTTAATTTTTATGGGAACAGATTGCCACAGAGTGGCTCTTTGGTTCAGTCCAACAACTTCTTGGTTAACAACTGAACACTTAATTATGACACCTCCAGAGCTTCTTTCTGTAAAGATTACAGACTTGGAAACCCAATGAAGCCATTCTGTTCTGTCCTATAGGGTCAATATGAGATGGAATTGACTTAGTGGCAACAGGTTTGATTTGATTTTTGGTATAGGTTAGGACACTGAGGATAGCAAAAGGTTGTGAGTAAATGGCAAAGTCAAAATGTGAACCTGAGTATTCTGCCCCACCCCCACTGTTATTTATATAATGCATGAATAATACAGATTATAGAATTGTAGTTAAAATTCCAAGTCAAATTATATCAATACGTCAATTTAGCTTGTTAAGATTTAGTTTCAAATGTCTGGAAAATGTAGAGTTGGGTAATTGATATTTGTAAATCTCAGTGTCCCCAGCTATTAGGAAAATCACCAGCCCAGAGTACTAGATTGATTGTACTAGGACTACTTGGTGTTAAACCTACAACAGGCAGGTCTTGATTTAAGGAAACAGTAAAACAAAACTGAAGCTTGCAACCTAGATCACATGCAAAAGAGTTGCTTTAAAAAATAGAATTCCACTTATATGTTGTAAATCAATTTATAAAATGATTTATCCATTTCTGGTGACTTGAATGGAAACACAACTGTTCTGTCAAGGAAAGTTCAGCTATGCTACCTTACAGTCATGTAAAAGTGACAGATAAGGTTGTTGTTGCATACAGAATCTTAATTCCTGCTTCTGTGATGGTTTGTAGTACTCTTCCTAATACTCATCTATGGATATTTTAGGCATCTAGATGATTACAAATGTTTATGAGCTTTTATATCAAACAGAATCAGATTTACTTGTGTGTTTGTGTTGGACTTACAGGGAAATGTATTGTGTAGGAGGAATGTGGTGGGAGGTGTCAGACATTTTCTAGTGCTTTTCACACAACCTTTTCGTTTTTCAGGATAACTTTTATTTAGCTTCCCTCCAAATAAAGTCTGGAATATTGTATATCACAATACAAAGGCCTTCCCATGAAGCAGGTGCTTTTAGACTGACCTCAAAGGGCGTTGTTCTAGTCTTTGTTGTTGTTCATTGCTGTCAAGCCTATTCCACTTCATGATAACCCTATGTGTACAGAGTAGAACTGCTCCTTATGGTTTTCAAAGTTGTGACATTTCAGAAACAGATCTCCAGAACTGTCTTTGGAGGTGCTTTTGGGTGGGACTGAACTTGCAACCTTTCATCTAGTAGCCAAGCACTTAACTGATTGCTCTACCTGGGGACCCGTTGAAGGATTTAGAGTTACTTTAATAGTCACAGAGAGTCAGACCTCATCCCAGAGACTGCTCAGTTGATAGTTTTTTGAAGTCTTAGTAAGCATTCATTCCACATACGAGGTCTGACACTCATCCTAGAAAAAGTGCTACACACCTCATTGCTGAATACCACTGTTGTCACCTTCAAAGTACTCCCCTTGGGAAGCTATGCACCGACATCAATGCCTAGTTCACCCTTCAAAGCTATTTTGGAGCTCTTTCTGGAATGGCCATCAGAGCTGTCATGGTATCACTGTTGATGTCCTGAATGTCATCCAAATGTCTTCCTTTCAGTATTTCCTTTATCTTCAGGTAAAAATAAAAAAGTCATCAGGGGCAAGATCAGGTGAATAGGGAGAGTGTTCCAATATAGTTATTTATTTGTTTATTGGCTAAAAACTCCCTCACAGACAACTATGCAATTAAGTTCATGAACTTGCCACTGTTCCACTGTTTGCAATGGCCATTCCAGAAAGCATTCCAAAATTGCTTTGAAGGGTGGATTAGGCATTGGCTTGGTACATAGCTTCCCAAAGGGAGTGCTTTGAAGATGGTATTCAGCAATGAGGTATGTAGCACTTAGAACAATTTAGTTCACTGACTCAATTGTCAGACCTCATATATTTACGGAGTACCCACCACGTGTTAGGTACTATTTTAGGTGCTGGGGAGATAGTGGTTTCAAAAAACAATGGATAAAAATCGCTGGCCTCATGGAAGTTGCATTTCAATATGAAAAATGGACGTTATCAAGATAAATAAATATATCATGTAATGTAATATAATATAATTTAATGCAGAGTAATAAAGCTAAAGAGAAAACATCAAGGGTAGAATTTAAATAAACAGGTCAAAAAAGCCCTCATTGGAAAGCTCTCACCTGAAGGAAGAGAGGGAACAAACCATGAGGATATCTGGAGGAAGAACATTCCAAGCAAAGCAAACATGCAGCGAGTGCAAAGGATGTGAGATGGAGGTATGCCTGGGCATCTGAGAAGCAGCAAAAAGGCCATTTAGTTTAGAGAAACCAAAAAAAAAAAAAAAAAAAAAAACCAACACCCAAACCCAGTGCCCTTGAGTTGAAGCCAACTCATAGCTACCCTATAGGATAGAGTAGAACTGCTCTGTAGAGTTTCCAAGAAGCACCTGACAGATTTGAACTGCCAACCTTTCAGTTAGCAGCTGTAGCACTTACCCACAATGCCACCAAGAGGAAGCCAAAGAGACAACCAGGCCTAGATCCTAAGCATCTTGTAAGTCTTGGTAAAGATGTTGGCCATATGTCCAAGAGAGAGGAAGACAGAGGAGTGCAAAGTTCTGACTTATGTTTTACTAAGGTCATTCTCATCACAATGCTTGCAATAGACTAAAGATAACAAGGACAAAGACATATTCACCAGTTGACAGGCTATTACAATAATGCTGGTTGCTGGTGGTTCCAGGTCATAACAGAATAGAGTTCTGAAGATACCCTATCAGGTAGTATATGAGATATGAGACAATGAAAGGAATCCGGGGTTTTTGGAGTTTTTTTTTTGTTGAATAACTGGAAAAATGGAGTTATCCACTAATAAGATAAGAAAGACTGGAGGAAGAGCTGGTTTGGGGGTGTATTTGCTTTGGGTGTACAAATTAGAATTCAAGAGAGACATTCTGACAGGATATATAAATTTGGGAGTCATCAGCAAATAGATGGTATTTAAAGACAGGAGCTTAGGTGAGTTCTCCTAATACATAGAAACTAAATAGAGGTCAAGTGACATGAGAAAAGAGGTTACAAAGTAATATGCATAGATGGTCTCTTCTTATGGGGAAGAAAGTGTTTTAGAAGACTGTAAGGATGTCTGCCAAAGTCATCTCTGTGTACTAGTAATATTGATGATTCCTATTTTATTCTTTTATAGTCTTCTGTATTTTTTCACAGTTTCTTTAATGAAAACTATTTTCTAAGCAGAAAAATAAACAAGATAATAAACACTTCTAAGAAGACTCTTCTCTAGAGTTGGCCTCCAATGACTAAAGCAAAAAGACTTGTGTGCCTGCCCCCCATCACTCCCATACACACACACATAGAAAATATGCTGAAGAAGAATTATCTGAGTTAAACTGTAGATGGCATGGTTGACCTTTGCCATGAAGGGCTGACAATACAGATGCTTCTGTCCTTAGAGAAATGGATTAATATGACTCGATAAAATGCTTCTGGACAGTGAAGAGTATTAAGACTTGGGGAGAGCTGAACTCAGCAGGACTACATTTAACCAGAGTAGATTGGGACCCCTGGGGCTAAGCCAAAATCACATCCTTTGGGAAAAGGAATTAATTTGCTCCTTGTTTCACTCTCTTGTGACATTCTTTTCCCTGTAGGCCTTCTGCCTTCTTCCTTTAGCATCTCCTATCCAGGAAACAGGGTATCTGCTAGTTCAGCAAGCCACATTTAAATGTTAATAAGTTATTCTTGGCCCATTTTTCACACATAGGAAAAAATATCATCCTATCATCTTGAGTTTTAAAGTTCAGATACTCCCCCACTTCCCTCAGTTTCGGACACAGAAACTCTTAACAGCTCTCCTTCACATTCTTTACCCCTCCCATTTGGTTGGAATGAGAATCTTCCCCCCTCTGCTTGGTGGCGACTCCAACGTATCTAAAGGGGGCTTTTCTCAAATGGAAAAGAGAAAAAAAGTCAGTATTTGGCCTAAGGTCTAACAGAATGTTTTAGCTATAATGCAGGAAGGTTGACGCAGTTATGAGTGACTGAAAATAGAATTGTAATGGAAAAGGACATTTGCATCTTAAGCTTGTACCTTTTGCTACTGAGAGTGTTAGCACTTTGTTAAATGTGTATACATGTGTGGTAAGTTTTTAAAGCAGAAAGTTGAGAAATTGGTACAGAAATACATTTTTGTGTATGCCTGTCTTTCCATTAAGCAGTGGGTATCATCCTAGCCACAATGATCTGATGAACTACTTAGTTCCTCCCAAGAGTGCCCAGATTTACACCCATACCCCACCCCACCAATTTCACTAAGCAGATGAAGAATGTTATTTCCTCTCTGAGATTCCAAAGGTCTGGCCAGTCTCCCTCCAGTGTTATTAATAGCAATTTTAATCAATGTCAGAGAGTAACAGAGAGTGAAATTTGTGTTTTACCTCTAGCACAGTATTTCAACATACATCTCTCTCTCTCACACACACACACACACACACACAACGCACATGCACACTGAGAGAAAAAAACCTGCTTTTACTTTCTGCCTTCTACCATTAGTTACAGAGATTGAGCCCTGAGATGATCCATGCATATATATGAATTTAGATAAACAATATGTAGGTTTTTCCTGACTTATGACATGTTCCTTTCCAATGATTCCTGTTTTAAACTGGTCCTAATGTAAATTGAATGCCTCATTTTCTTTTTTAGTTTTCATCATTATCAGTTTCTTCATGAATTTGATCTTTATGTGTCTTTTGTGGTTAGAAACATTACCTACAAACTTACACATGCATGTTAATACTTATGTACATATATTAAAAAAATACATAAGTCATAAAAATGTATTCCAACGATGAAGAAAAATTGGATGACATTGACATTTTGTCGGGACAGTGTTAACTCTATTTGTGCAAGGTTCTGGGTCATCACGATTATCCTTGTGAATAGGGATGGTGTTTCTATTCAGAAAATTAGTGAGAATTATCTGTATGATTCTTTTCTTTATACAAGTAGAGGTAACACCGCACTGTTTCCCGAATCTGCATATCAACTTTAGAAAAGCAATCAATGTTTGGGTACATGATTACTTTAGAAAAAAGTCCCAGCTAATCCTTTCACTGTAGAATTTTTTGCCAGCTCTCTTTCCTCACCATGTCTGTCCTCAGCATTTCCTTCCTCTTCAAAAGCCATTAAGTCCTGATCTGTCAGTTTCTTCATGATCTATTAGCTGTTCCGCATTGTTGATAATCAGCATTCTTGCCATATGAATGATTTTTCCACTGATCTGTTCTTTCATATTATCTTGATCAAATGCTTGGAATTTGTTCACATAACTCAGCATTTTTTTTTTTCTTATATACCCTGGATGCCCCCAGAGTATTCAAGCACTTGGCTTGGACCCTTGATGCATTTTCCCATAACTTCTCCCAGGAAAACATACTAAGGATAAGATGTACAAAAACAAAACAAAACAAAAAACAACTCCAAACAGTCATAAGTACCATTGACTGTAACTTGCAGATGTGGTAAGTCTGTACTGCCTGTGATCAAAGTCATCAACTTATACATATTCTCCCTAAAACTAGACATGACATCTTGTGGAATAAGCCCAGATCTTAGGGTTTTAAGACTTGAATCTAAATCCTCCCATTTCCTCTTACTGGCCGAGCAACTGTTGGCAAGTCACATAAGTATTCATTTAACTTTGGGGCATTCTATACTTGTACTGGTGGTAACCAGTGTAATACAGTACAATGGATGTTGAAATCTGATAGACTTTGGTCCAATTTACCACTTTGGCAACTGAATTAAATATCTCATTGCTTTAAAGACTGTTTTCTTTGCCTAAGGAATTAGTGTAATACCTGCTTTTTTTTTTCAGGGCTGTGGTGAGAATTAAACAAGAAAAGATACATAGTGTGGCTAGTAGCAATATTTGAGACATGTGGTGTGCTCAAATATTTTATGGATTATTGTTATTATTATTGTGCTGGTGGTTGTTATTTGCCTTGCTTCTCTGTAGCACAAGTATTTTCTTAGCTGTGACAACCTGGAGGCTCTTACTAAGTCAACCCACTAATTGCTGTTGAGTTGACTCAGGCTCATGATTACTTCATATGTGTCAAAGTAGAACTGTATTCCACAGGGTTTTCAGTGGATGATTTCATAACTAGATGTCAGGCCTTTCTTCCAAATCACCTCTGGGTGCATTCAAATCACTAACCTTTCAATTATTTGCTGAGCGTGTTAACTGTTTGTACTACCCAGGGACTTACCTAATGTAGATTAGGATAAAAGTTTTAAAATTTGTGTCAAGCTATCAGTTGAAGGACAGTTGTTACATGAATGAATGACTGGAGGAAGAAGCTGAGAGGGAGCTGGAAGAATTGGTGACATGTTTTGAGCAATTAAGAAAATCTTTGGAGGACTGTGTGAGAAGTGACTGATGGAGTAGTTTATGCTTTGCTACTAAATATGAGAGTAAAACCATAGCTAAAATGCCTCAGGGCACAAGGCAAGAATGACAATGTGTACCACGAAAATAAGGTAACTGGGTTCTCCTTCTACAAGGGGCCTGAGTATTCAGACTCGTTGCCTCATTTTGTCTTCATTTTAGGTACTCTGATCAGGAGGGATAGTCATGAAAAGCCTTGACACTGGAGTTCGGTGGCCTGGGATCAAAGCTTCACTCTGCCACCTACTAGCTGCATGACCTTAGGAAAGCCACCTTTTCCTCATCTGAAAATGGGAGTGATAATAATATTACTTGCTACATAGAGTTATGATTTAGTGAGTTTGATGAAGTGCATGGAAGAGTGTCTAGCTCTAGCTTTTAACAGTGTCTTACCTCTACTCTGAGCATCACTATGTGGAACAGAATCTAGCATGAAATAAAGTCTTACACTAACCTTTTTTAAATAAAATTAGTGAAAGTTACCTTGAAAAGGAATCGATTTGTAGGCTCTGCGCAGTATCAAGGAAATTCTGGTGACATAGTGGTTAAATGCTATGGCTGCTAACCAAAATGTCAGCAGCTTAAGTCCACCAGGTGCTCCATAGAAGCTCTATGGGGCAGTTCTACTTTGTTCTTTAGGGTCACTATGAGTCAGAATCAATTCGATGGTAAGGAGCATGGTACAGGTATCCACTGTTGGTAGATGCTTCTGTTCCTCATGCTTCTCTGCCTCCATCAGATTGCGAAAGATACTGTCTTTAAAGTCAGCTACCTATTTATGGGGAGTTTGTATATTTAGTGGATTGCTTGTGTGTGGTGTATGTATGTGTGTGTAAGAAAGAAAGGGAGAGATGGTTCCCCTCCTCTTTCCTCATTATAAATAACCATGGAAGAGTAGATAAGATGTTTGACTATAATGGAAAAAGCAAAATGGCATCCAAAGAACTTTAAGACTTCTGAATTGGTCTGTATTTTAAAAGAAAAATCATGGTTGAGCTTTTGCCAGAGGAACTATTAATTTGCTAAGTAGTATTTCTGATATAGGTTGCTGTGAGTCAGAATTGACTCAACAGCACACAACAATAACATTTCCAATATGTTCTGCTTTGGCTTTTCTTGGTGTGAATTAAAGTTTATCATAGTAGTTGTTGTTAGCTGCTGTCGAGTAGATCTCTGACTCATGATAATACCATGTGTTACAGAGTAGAACTGCGGCATAGGGTTCTCTTGGCTATAATCTTTACGGAAGCAGGTCAGCAGGTTTTTCTTCTGCAGAGCTTCAGGATGGATTTGAACTGTCAACCTTTAAGTTAGTAGATGCCTACACCACTCAGACTACTAAAATACGTGTAAATAAACCCACTTATTAGCTCTTAGAACTATACAAAATGACTTCATTTTTTCATGACTTTCTTTTAGATTTGTCTCTGATCTGTGTAGGATAACCTCACGATTTTCATGAAAATAATTTAGGAACCACTACTTACTTGCAGCTGTGAGGATGAAAGACCATACTGTTTTGTGGATTGTTGCAGCTTTAGTCAAAGTAAAGTATCTGGAAGGTCTTGTGTAAATGTGACACTTGAAAGTGCATCCATGGTATTGATCTTGGAGACCTCCATTCCCCTATGCTTCCTGAAAACATTTTGTCCCCTGTTTCTCAAAGACAAACAAGGGGTACACCCTGAAAAGTGCTACTCATTCATGGCATATTGTCCTGATGAATTATTTCAGAGCTCCCTCCAGCTGTTTTCTACATATCTAGTGAACTACCAAGGCCACTTAAGGTCTCAATTGCCAGCTGGGTTTTGTGTTTTCCATATGGAATGGGGATGGAGAATTGGCCCTCAGCATTGGCACAATCGGAGGGATCTTGGTGGCTTAGAACTTGTAGGCTATTTAACTGGAAATTAACAAATGTAGCACTTTATGAAGTATCTGTAGTAGCACCAGCAAATAAGTCCAACTTTCTTTAAAAGGGAAGAGGTTGATGATAAAAAAAAAAAGTAGTGCAGTTTGCTCTACAGAAATGGGAAAAGCCTGTCATAGAGGAAGCTTCCAAGACATCAAAAATTGTGTATCCAGTTTCAAAGCTCAGGGGGCTGGAGGGTAAAAAGAAAAGTCCGATGACTTCTCCGTGGATTAATTTCTGGTCTTTCTTCCTTCTGCCTCATGTGACATATGGAAGTTTCCATTCTAGATTCTGTTTTCTTTGATTTCAGGACTCCTTGCCTATAGCAGGACACCATAATCATCATCTTGATTAATATTACTGAAGACATTTTATGCACCAGGTGCCATTCTAAGTACTTTATATGTATTTATTAATCCTCACAACAACCCTATGAGCCATCCAAGCCAATTGCCATCAAGTCGGAGGGGAGTACTATTATTTTCCTCCTTGAGGCACAGAGAGCGAGAACACGCTGAAGGTCACCCAACTAATAAATGTAGCCAGGATTCAAACTTCAGAAGTTTGGCTCCAGAGTCCATGGTGTTAACAACTGTGCTATCATCCTCAAAAGATACATATTAAAAAAATGACACAAATAAACTATTATTTTCAAGCCAGTGGCTGTTTTTGTCTTTTGTTGATGTTGTAAGTAATAGAGTTGGTTTTTCACTGAATTAACTATAATCTTTCAGATGACGTTAAAACAAATCAAACGCACAGCCATTGAGTCGATTCCAACTCATAGAGACCCTATAGACATTAGGTGACCCAAATTACACGCTACCAAGGTGGCTGGCTAGTGCTTGGGGTCATCTGTGGCCTTGGAACTGACATGGTTGGATGTCAAATAGCTGACCTCAGTAGGTGATGTTTGGAGGAACAATATTTGCATGCCAAGTGTACCCTGGGTTTATTTTTTTCCTTCCCTGATTCATCAAGAAGTTTCTATTGTGTGAGATACATTTTCCATTTTTTCTGAAACCCTAGCACATTTCCGGAAATTAGAACCTGTGAGTTTCTGGGTGTTATCCATCAGGTGTAGCATCAGAAGATGATTTGTCACTGGCAGGCAGGACCTTTGCTTTGCCTTTTCAAAGTATGGAAGGACTCGAGCCCTGTTTTGTGGTTAGACTGTCTTGGGGGGTTGATTCATGTTCTCACTGCAGTTTATTTCCGTTACATCTTGACATAATGCCTTTGACTAAAAGGAATATTTTTCTAATGCCTCTGCTTTAATTTAGGAACAACCAACCTGATGTTTTCCAACTTATCTCCAAAGCAGAAGTTTCTAAATGAAAATGCTGACATAGTCTCATTAACATGAGGGTTTTGAACATCTTGCCATTCAATAAAATAATATTTTTATGTCCTGTAAAATACCGAACATCTGCTTACAGTGAGCACACTTAACACTTTTTGGTTTTCTTTTCCTTTAATCTGAATGTACCTGGGAAGGAGTGAAACTTCAGATAACACAGATGAAAAGTTTGGAACTAGGCATTTTTGTTCAAAACATGCTTTATAAGCCTAATGGAACCCAGAGCTCAAATTACAAGCACCATTCAAAACAATATGATGGCAAAATACCTTTGAATGGTGTAGAAACTGCTCTCAGGTCTGAGAGCCAGCAACAGGGCTGTGAAGTAAGGCTGGTTGATAAGAATAAAATAAGAGGCAAACAGTATGTACTACTATTGAAGCTGAGAGGAAAAACTCATATTTCAGAGTTCAAAATAGAGACCAGGAGTCAGAGGCCAAAGCAGATGCCAAAGCCCAGGTAGACCCAGTGACAGGACTGACCAGAGGAAGAGGAAGAAAAATGTATTATTGTTGTTAAAATTGCCTAACTAGTCTCGATGTGTTCAATCTTTCCCTGTCCTGATGATGTTCTATATTGCTACCAGAATTCTTCTGGAAGGCCTTATCAGATGATGCCTCTCCCCTACTTAAAAGCATTCAATCATTCCCTATAGTTTACTGAAAAAGGTTTAATTTTCTAAGGCTTTTTGACTATCTGAAAGTGAACTACTCTTTCAGCCTTCTTAAATACTATTATCATTCCTGATACCCCACATACTATAATCAGTGGTTATAAAGCAGGAATGGGTTCATTTGGAAGTCTCTTAAGAGTGTTTCTAGTTGTCACAATGACTAAACCAAAAACCCCCCAAAACTACCTCATTGCCATCAAGTTGATTCTGACTCATAGCAACCCTATAGGGCACACTAGACTTGTCCCATAGAGTTTCCAAGCAGCATTCGACCTCTTGATTAGCAACCGTAGCACGTAACCACCGCACCACCAGAGTTTCTACCATGATGACTACAGGATGAGTATTTAGTCATCAGGAACAGGGGATGCCACACATCTTGCAGTAACTGGACCAAAGCCTCACCACTTTGGAACTGTCCCACAGGAATTGCCAATAGCAACCTTACTGAGAAACTACAAATTGCTAGCTACACTGGACTGTTTTCTGAGCTGCAGGAATGACAGTGCTTTCCCAGTGTGGCTTCTGCTGTACCTTCTCCTTGCAACGTCTGCCCCTTTCTTTGTCTTTGCTGGTCATACTTGTATGCCTATCAAGCTTTAGAGTCTAGCTTTTCCGTTGCATCCTTTCCTTATCTCCACTGACAAGTAAGTTCTCCTCTTCTCTCCCAGAATTTCTGAGCATCCTGTGATGTAGTAGAAAAAAATCATTATGGGACTCTTGAGACCCCAATTTTTGTCCTGGTACTGCCACTTGCTAAGTGTATCACATGGGGTGAATGATGTATCTTCTCTGGGCCTTAGTTGCTTCATTTATAAAATGAGAGAGCTGGAAAAATGAGGTGGTGACACTAGATATTTCCTAAGATTTCTTCCACTGCTAATTTTTATGGGTCCCTTATCACATATTTCACTTTATTTTAATAGCAGTCTAGGGCATCTTTAGATCCCTCAATATGTAGTACCTTCTACATCATGCGATTGAAATCATTGTTGATCTGACCAGTCCAGAGGACACTATACTGTTTGCCTTTTGTTGAAGATGGCACTGGTCATTTTGTAGCTGCTTTATACTTAATCCAAGAGGTTTGTATGTATGAGTTGAGAAAAGGATGAGGACAATTTTCTGAGGTCATTTAATAAGGCAAGAAAGTCATTTTGGATAATTATTCTGTTGGGTAATTATTACCATTGCTAAATGCATCTAGAAAAGATAACATGTGTTTAAGTAAAATCCAAAAGAATATTGTAATAGATTTTGTGTTTTGCAATATGTGAAAAAGTCTCTGACAAAGTAGCAATACTTATGAAAGATGTATCACATATGTTTATAATACTGTGCTCCAAAACAGGTGGTTTGTCTTAAAATTAGAAGTTTTGTAGGCTTCAAACGTGTTCAACTGGCACTTGCCTTGATGTAATAGCTCCCTTAGAGATTGGCTGGAATCACATCCATTCTGTCCAGATGTGCATTCTCAGCTGTGCATCTGCATTATGATGTATGGGCATAATGCAAAGTACCTAGTTTGCATAATCTTTCCCAGATGCAGGGCTTTTCCTAAGCTTTACTAAAGGGTTGTCACTAAACTTCTGCATCATGGCTTGGCTTCTGCTGTAATCTCAGAAGTGTTTCAGCTGTTAACTTCGTGAAGCCAATCATATCAACTGGGATTTCTCTAGTGTTCCTACTTTCATTGAAAGATTTGGATACATGCTGAGTTATTGCTACACAACTTTTCTTTCTTTTCTCTTTAATAGGTCATAGAAATGTATTACCTAATTGGGATGATGCCTAGAATTCTTTCCTCCACCAAAGACCAGTCATCTATCTTGAGATCAAAATGTCCATTACATTTTAAACACCTCCTCCTTCTATCCCAAATTTAATTAGTAAACTTTTCAACCCTTTTCTTTGTATCTACCTGCTTCTAGAATAATTATTGCCCTTCATGCATATATGTCTATATTTTAGACTACTGGTTTTCAAAACATGTCCTATGTAGCCTAGGGTTTCTTTGAAACATTGATAAGACCTCAATGAACATTTCTATAGAAGTTTCTAGATATTTGACTTGGTCCTGTGCTGGACAGAGAGGCAGACACATGCATATACTCACATATATATGTACACATATATATAAAAACTCTGGTAGCATAGTGGTTAAGAGCTATGGCTGCTAACCAAAAAGTCAGCAGTTTACATCCAACAGCTGCTTCCTGGAAACCCTGTGGGGCAGTTCTGCTCTGTCCTAGAGGGTCACTAGTAGCCAGAATTGACTCAGCATCAATGGGTTGGGTTTGGTTTTTGGTTTACACACATACATGTGTACAGATATATAGATGGAGCCCTGGTGGGTATATACACATTGATATATACATTTATTTAATATTTTCAGTAGACCTATGACATAGGTACCATTTTACAGATGGTGAAACTGTGTCATGGAGGGGCAAAACAATTTACTCAATGTAAATGGTAAAGTTGGGGTTAAAATCTGGGAAGTCAGCCTCCAGAGTCTATGCTCTGAATCTTTAACCTACACAGGGGTAACTGGGATTGGTAGGTGAGAGGGGCCAAAACTCTGGGTCTGTCAATTCCAGTTTCAACCACAGCAACTCACTTTTATCTGTTTTATATATAGGGTTTTCGTATTAGCTTTTGTTTGAATAAAGGATTATTTTGTTAAAAAAAAGCATAAATACTACAGTATATGACATTGGAAACCCTGGTGACATCATGGTAAGGTGCTACATCTGCTAAGGCTGGCAGTTCAAATCTGCTAGGCACTCCTTGGAAACTCTATGGTGCAGGTCTACTCTGTCCTATAGGGTTGCTATGAGTTGGAATTGACTCTATAACCATGAGTGGGTACTCTGTCAGGTACCATTCATAGTATCATTTAAATATCATAGCAATTCTATTAATTAGATTCTATTACTACATGTATCTTATTGGTGGAGAAACAGATTTGGAGAACTTCAGTAGCTTGCCTAAAGTTACACAACTACTAATTGTTAGAGACATGATTCAAAAGCCAGGGAGTCTGGCTCTAGAACCCATAGCTTAACCATTGTGCTATGCTGTATTCTGTTATAAGGAGGAGTACACTGAGAACTCACCTATTTTGAACACTATCCAAGGGGATGTAGATTATGAAATGCCTGAATAACTTAATTAGAAGATTATCTTCTGCTTTAAATTCTCAGGGAAGTATTTTAGAGTGGCTCATATGTATCTGGAGCTTCCTTTGGAAATCTTGGTGGAACATACACATTCTCATGATCCCTGCTTCTCTGTGCTCTCTCTTGTTTTTTTTTTTCTTATTGAAAATGCTATATCCTTAAGGAACTCTGAGCTGTGGGATCTCCTAAATTTAACTTTTAAACTAAAGTTGTAATCAGTGTAGCTTTACTCCCACACATTTTCTATTTTACCGACCATATCTCCCCTCCAACAGAGTGTCCGTGCCAGCAGTGTTGGGCAGGAGCCCACTAGGGGGTTGCCCCAGTGTTATTTATTAGTCTATAGGCTGCAGAATCAAAGTATATGTGATAATTGGTTTACTCTTCATCATCCTTTGAGGACGGATAACTCAATTAGCATGTCAGATACTCACAATATATCTCTTTCAAAAAAAAAACCTCAAAGGTGATTTTGTATTTTTGATTAGATAAGGTGTGAGAGGTATTTTTGTTGTTGTTGTTGTTTATATTTTATTAAAAGTTTTATTTCCTTTGACTATTCTCAGAAGAAGCTGTTACCTTAATAGCTGAATTTCTTTCTTCTTTTTAATCTGCATGTTTTAGGAAAGACTGATGATATTTTGAAGGAGGCAGATGAGGAATTAAGAATTCAAAAGTTCAGAGTGAAATAATTCTGGCTCCTAGTCCCCCAGTGGGATAGAGTGTCCATTCAGCTGATTGGCAAGGCTGCCTGTCTTAAACAGGACACACGGCTGGATTTGAGGATGGGCTGGAGGGATGATGAAGGACGTACTGATCTGGATCTGAATTATGATTTTGAAAACTTGTTGCCTTCAAGTCAGTTTCGACTCACAGCAACCCAGTAACCCACTGCCGTCAAGTTGATTCTGACTCATAGTGACCCTGTAGACAGAGTAGAACTGTTCCATAGAGTTTCCAAGGAGCACCTGGTGGATTCAAACTGCCAGCCTTTTGGTTAGCAGACATAGCACGTAACCACTAGCCAACAGGGTTTCTGATTTTAAGAGTGGTTTCCAGATGCTTTTGATCTATAGCACCATGATCGGAAAAGAAAGTTTTGAATACACACCCTCATGTACATATTATGTGTATCATGAAATACAAAAATATTATGATTGTTTATGAATCTTCCTGGATATAGGAAGAATATATATATATTTTATAATAATAGAATATATGTAACCCATATTGAAGACTGCTAACTTAGGTGTTCTACTTTGCATCACTCTGAACAAGTATTCCTTAGATAATCGGGACCCCAGTTTTCCACATGTCATATAAGAGGTATGCACTAAAGTGCAGCTTTGGGTTTTATTTTATGCTTATTATTTGAGTACCTTTCTCCTAGGTTAGTCCCATGGACTTTAGTTATTATTTCTGGATAAAGTTTTAGCTGCTGCTTTGAGGGCATTTTGAATCAGATTACTACTGAAGTGTGAGTACTGTATTGTTTGTCCCAATTAGAAGCCCTTTACTATCATTTACACTTTCATATTTATATGCCTGATTATTTTAATACAACCGAGGTACAATTTACCAAGTTAGGGTAGTAACAAAATCTGTCCTCATGTGCTTTTCTTTTTCTATTTTCATACTATCTCTTTCCTTCTGTTCTTTGCTAAGCCACTTAGAGACATTCACTAATACAGTTTTTTGTAACAATGAAAATTTATTTTGTTCATTCAGCCGGCAAGCCCTTATAAGTAAATCAGTATGAGAATTCAGTCAATAAAGTGATCAATTGTTTGGTTTCATGGTTATTGGGTAAAGATAGATACTGTCTTGTTGAAGATAGTCCAAGCTTTAGCATACTTGTTTATAAGATCTATCTTTGCTACAATTTCCTCATGTTTATATCACAGAAAAATATAATTTTTAATTTTTTTCTATAAAATATAAAATACCCTGTGCATATTCCATTTTCCTTTCTAAAGTCATATGAAAACTGTGCCTTCTGGACTGAAGAGGCAGAGAGAGAGGGAGGCAATGGACCCCTGGGAGAAGTCCAAGGGGTCACTAAATAAGATATGGAATGACTTTCTGAGGTGCCACAAATATGAAAGGCCCCAACAGAGACAACCAGGTAAGAGGAGGGGAAGGTGTTTCTGCTCTTGCCTTACGGTTATAAGACATGTGTTCATCCTGAAACCAGGAGACAATTTAGAGACAGCCTTGGGTGTTGGAGTGAACTGAAAACCTGTTGCCATTGGAGTAATTCCAACCCATTGTGACACTATAGGACAGAGTAGAATTATTCCATAAAGTCTCCAAGAGTAGCTGGTGACTTTGAACTGCCACTTTTTGAGTAGCAGTCATAGCTCTTAACCACTACATTACCAGGGTCCTTGAGTTGGGTAAGGTTAGGGTGCAATGTATGGATTGCCCCTGGGTGCTTGTTTCCCTCACTATGCCCCTGCTAGACTGTAGACAAATGGGTAATCTTGTGCATATATCAGTTTTCACACCTAGTCAGTTTATGTTGTTGAGTAATTTAGTAGGTTATTTTGGGGTAGTGTTGTGAGTTGGTTAGGACAGTCCCTGCTCTTTACACGTCCATTATGAAGACATTGTAAAAGCACTGAGGATACCAGTTTCCAGTTATTCAGGAGTAAAAAATAAATAAGTTTATGAAATTGAGAAAATAGCTTAATTATTATGTATACTCCCCTTTCTGATATCCCTGTAATAATACTCTTACAGTTTAGTTCTCTTCAACGACTTTATTTTCCAATTGGTGTTTCCTTGATTGCATTCTTAGGTAGTTCTCATTTGTGTTTAAGAATTGATCACTGAATAGAATGATGCTGGCTAAGGATATGCTTCTTGTCTTACATCTTACAAGTATACCTCAGGCTGTCTGAGCAGTTCCTCTCTGGAAGTGAGATGAGAGGATGGAGGAGGACAGGAATTGGTTGAATCGATATGGGAAGTACGTGGTGGAAAGGAGCAGTGTGTTGTCACAGGGTGGTGGTGAGGGAGAGCAGTTAGAGTTGCATAGTGGTGTGTGTTCAGGGTTTTACATGGAAAATGGATTTGGACTGTAAACTTACTTAAAGCACAATAATTTTTTTTAAAAAAAGAATAAAAATAAAGAGCATTACAATTTACAATAGGAAAAAAAAAGAATGGATCATGTTTTGTTTTGTCACCCAGAATCCATTCATCATTTTTTTATTTAAAATCATACCCTTAGTCTTTATTTCTCCATGCCTCACTCTCAGTTTATGTGCTTTGGGTAGGCACATGATTTGGCTTAAGTCAATTAGAGCCTTGCATTACCCTAGCCACCAAGATTAGTTCAGAGATTGACATGTGACCCAACAAGAGTTAAAAGAAATGCAATGAGATTTTAGAGGACAGTTCTAGGAAAGAGATTTGTGTTCTTGTCACTGAGTTTAGAGTTGCATGAATATAAATCTTGAGTTTCTATAGCTATCTTGCAACCATGACAGACAAATCTGAAATGGATGAGGGCAGAGGTGAAAAACAAAGAATTGCAAATGGAATCCTGAATACATTGTTTGAGCCACCAATATAGACATACTTACCTGGAATTTTCCATATGATCCAATAAATTTTGGTTAAGCCATTTGGATATTTATTTTCTGTCACTTGCAACTAAATTTTTTTTTTGATGACTCCCCTACCACTCCTAATCCCATGGTGTGACCCAGATGATGATTTATATAGCCACCAACAGTGCCAAGACAATTGTTGTCTTTCAACGTGGAAACAGAGAATAATTTTGAGAATGTGTTTATGCTTTCTGGCCTGGATTAGCAGAAGAGTGGAAATTCCCCTCTCTTTTTGTTTTACATGGTAATTTACTTCACATTTACTGAGTAATGCACTAGGCTAGGCTGTGTGCTAGGCACTGGCCATTCCAAGTCAAAACATAATTCAAGTCTGGAGTTTACAATGTAGTGGAGCAGAGTTGTACATAAACCAGTAATGCCAACACAAGGAACAACTGGGGAGTATGTCTAAGAGACATCTGACTAAGACATGAAACTTGAACTCTGTTTTATAGTGTGGACACTAGGCAGCCAAATGGAGAAGGCCACTGTAGGTGAGGGTAATAACATGAGGCATTTTCTTTAGGAGTTCCTGAGCTTTGAGTGCCTTATGTGGCTACTGGCAATGCTGCTAGGTATTTATATTGGAGGCAAGCTTTGTGCATGACTAATGGTTGTTCTTGAGTCCTTAAGACAGTAATTAAATGGCTGGTACTTATTTAGAAATGGTGTTAGTGTCCAACTCTGGGCCAGTATAATAGAGTGGGAATTTAGCTTCTCCCTAGAACCCTAACCACATTATCTGAATACATATTTGTGCATTCAGAAGACAGGGAGCCAGTGCAGAACACATACAAAATGTGTATCATAGATGTGATCTCTACTCTCGAGGAGGGAGAAGTCTGAAACGGGCTACTTTTACAGGAAGTGGAGGAGTGGGATTGCGGTAGCAGCATTTACTTATTTAATTGATACGTGACTGGAAATTTACCCCAGTTGCAAGTTATAGTTACGTGTGTTGTGCAGGGCACAAAGCAAATAGAGGTACATAATTTGAACAGGGAATGGGTCAAGTATTTGTAACATTTTCAGGTGTGTGGTGAAGTAGTCAGCTTACTCTTTTGATCAAATATGATGCCTGAATCCTCCTCCTGATCATACTGTCTTATGTTTTTAAGGTACTAAAGAGTGCAGTGTTTCCTTATCATGGAAAATGAAAGTTCTTTAACCAGCCATGTCAGAACTCGCACACACTCCCGAGTCCAAGCTGCCAGTCTTCCTGCTCCATCACCGCTTTCCTTGCTAGTTAAATGGCTTTTAATGTGTGCTGAGTGTCAGCAGTCTTCTAGGTGCCCTGGAGGAAGAAGAGCTCTGCTGGGCATTTATTCTAAATTAGGCATAAAGGTTAGTACTCAGTTGTGAAGATTTGCAAACTACATTTTCAAAATATCTTACCAGCTTAAAGCTAATTTCCAAAAACTGAGTATTAATGCTATCCAGAATTCTCATTGGCTTCAGTAAAATCTTGCCTACTATCAGGGTAGATGGTGCTTTAGAGTAGAGAAACAGCTTAGAACAGTATATGATCAAATGCTTACTGGCAGTTAAAGCACACAGGGGAGCCATGTTTTTGAATTTTAAAAGGTGGAAATCAAAGGGAACATAAAAATAGTAGTAGGGAAATACAGATTGTTATGGCTCACAGACTATAGATGTGCCCAAATTGGGGGAAATCTACCAGTTACAAAAAGCTAGATTTAATTTAAAAACATATAGGGGTAATTAGTAGCATGACTGAGAATTTAGTTAAGGATGGTTCGTTAAAATATGTAATGCATCCGCTTCTTGTAAGTGGTGACTTTAACAGATTGTGAACTCTCCGGTGAGGTAGGTAGCAAAGAAACAAAGGTCAAGTATTTAGAACTAATGTCAATTGAAAAATGAAGATGAACCGTCTCTGCAATTATAAAGTGTTGATAGAGAAAAGGATTCAATTTACAATTAGCAAAGCATCTGTGTGAGAATTGTGTTTTGAAGGCCATAGAAGGAGTTCCTGGTTTATGTAATAGCAAAAGAAATAACATGCTAGTTTAATCATCCCGCATAATTACCTCAACCATGTTTTAAAAACATGGCATAATTAAAACAGTTAATGCGGAGAAAGATATAACTTAGAGAATAATTTGGTTGATTGAAAAACTGGGTGTGTGGGGAGGATGGGATGGTAAGAGGTGAGAGGTGCCACTGTTTGACTTCCCTGTAGACTTGGGAGGCAGGAGTTGTTCTCACTAGAGTGTGCTGATTGCTTTTGACCTGGACAAGTCATTCATTTCTTCATTCATTCTTTACATTTACTTACTGAGGACTTATGTATGTTGTGGCACACACTAATTGCAGAGGAAAGGCCAAGGAGACTATTGGGGACAGGTGAAAAATCAGGACACATTAAATTGGAGTAAGGCATAGAAGGAGTAGGAGAATGTGTACTACTTCAAAACAAATAGCTTAGCTTCAGCCACGTTATTTGAAATCTTCCCATTGTGGTTGCACGTCTTGAAAGGCTTTTCAGGGAACAATGCCTTTGGATACTAAACTGAGAAAGAGGAAAAATAGGGTTGCCCGCTTGGCTTTGACACCAAGTTAGTTGTGTGACCCTGGGACAACCCCTTAAGCTTTCTGTGCCTCAGCCTCCTTGTCTGTAAAAAGAGGGTAATTCTATAATGCTGCTTGCCCTAGCCTTACATGAACGAACTTGGGATTAATTAGACTGAAGAAGGAACAGTGAGGAACGTTAAACTCCTCAGAGGTGGGCCCTAAGTGAGCAGGAGGAATAGCAATTCAAATGTCGGTGATAGCGCTATAATTGGGGTTCGTTTTAAAAGGGTCAGTTTGTGGAAAATCAGGGAAATACTAACTTTAAAGAGACTTGCAAAGCCTTTTGACTGAAGTACCCATCTAACAAGACATTTAAAATTTTTAACCGGATTTTCAAGACTAACACCTCAGTGTTAGTTCCTCCTACTCCTTATTCCCACACTCAAGTGAGAATAATTTGCAGTTCTCTGATTTAGAAAGGAATGGCTCTGCAGTGAAAAGAGGAAAATCAGGAGTAAGTGAGTGAATGAAATTATATTGGCTTCCTTCTGGCAGGTCGCTATAATGTTTCTTGGGTTATTTTCTTTTGTCTTTTGTGAAAATAACATTTTTAATAGCCAATTAAAATGGATTTTTATCTACTGACCATGTAGCCTGTTGTTAACTTTCCTTAAAAAAAAATAAAGTCTTCTCCATGAACAGGAGAGACCAGATGCTCTAAACTAAGTTCCACATTGCCAAAAAGCCTGCTAAGGAAAGAGAAAGTTGTCCCCATGAAGCAGGGGTAGGCAGCCCAGGAGATAGATGGATGCCAGTGAGTGGCCCTAGAGATGATCATTATAACCATGACTCGATGGCACCTGGCTAAACCCAACCTACCTCTTCTCTTCTTCTACACATTCTGTCAAGCTGCTTCCTCTTCTAGTTTCCATTGCTTTTTTCTCTTCACTTTTCAAAGGAAGAAACTCTCAGACTGGTGGATCTAAAGTACTAGTGGCAGAATTGGTTATGGATCTATAGCTAGTAGTTCCTAAGGTGCCACTAGACCTCTTCCCACAGCCATAGATAAAAATGTACTTTTTGATAGGTTTGAAGATCAGGAAGGGAATTATAGAGAGACTTTCAGCCACTCTTCTGAGAACCCATTTGACAGGCTAGGCACACAAGCTCAGAAGAACCAAGAGAAGCATCTCCACATGGGCAGGCTGGTGTTTGTATCATCTTCAGGGTACAAATAGCCTCTTCACCAATGAGGGCCACTGTCAGATATAACTGGGCCTAGTTTGGCTAAGACGCAGGAAAAGAAGGGACAAATATAAAGGAAAGAAGTGCAGGAGATGGAATATGGTAGAATTTTACCAGTGATGGTGTTGGAGGGTCTTATAGTATCCGGAGGGCCCTGCTTGCTCAGATTGTTTAGAAAGAGTGGAACGTCTAGAATAATGAAGTCCAACACAGTGCCATGTCATTACATGGAATGTCTCATTTAATCCATCAGCAATCAAATTAAGTAGGTATTATCCTTATCACCTCCGTTTTACAAAGGAGTAACTAGCCACAGGGAAGTTGTGTGGCTTGTCCAAGGCCATACAGCAAGAATTAGGGGTTAGGTCAGATTTGTCTGACTCTAATCTTTGCTATTAAGTTTCTTTTGTTGCTTGATAATGAATGGAGGGTGAAAGATATGAGTGATAATAAGAAGGCTAAAAAATGTGGATACAGAGGAGCTAAGGCAGGGGAGTATGCAACTAGAAATACAACTACAGTTGACAGGGAGAAGAGTTAGATGTCAGTTAAAGGGACCTTGGAAGAAAATGCTTGGTGCCTGGTATCTTAGTGACTCTTATGTATCCTTCAGTATAAGCAAAGACTAAGTGAAAGTGACAAATTTTCATTTCGAAATGAAAACAAAATTGTCCTTTTCCTTCTAAGGAGGAAACATACAGATAGATAGACACCTTCAAGTCAACACTGACTCATGGCAACCTTTTGTACAACAGAATGAAACATTGTCCAGTCCTGCACCAACCTCACAATTGCTGGCATATTTGAGTCAGTCTTTGGAGCTGTTGTGCCAATTCATCTCATCGAGGGTCTCCCTCACCCTTGCTCGCTCGCTTTTACCTAAGATGATGTCTTTCTCCATTCATTAATCTTTCCTGAAGACGTGTCCGTTGCAAGTGATTTGTTGTGACCCATAAAGTTTTCTTTGGCTAATTTTTGGAAGTTGATTGCCAGGTCTTTATTCCTAGTCTCTCTTTATCTGGAAATTCTGTTGAAACCTGTCTACCATAGATGACCCTTCTAGTATTTGAAATTGCAGTGACGTGGCTTCCTGTAGTACTGTATGGTAAACTGTGGGAGTAGGGGTTAAATCAATGTAGAATAGTCCATAAGTCAGAAAATAAAGACAGGCGGCGATCTATAGGTTAATATAAAACAGCAACAACAAAACCTATGAGACACATCTCCAGAAAAACAATATTTTCTTGTGCTTGCCTAGCACATCACAGGGTTGCTACTTTATATTGTTTCTGGAGCTAAACAATTTATTCTTGTCTATCCCGTTGTTTACATAGTTGCTAATGTCTGTCTCTGCTAATTCTGAGTAGTCACTGCCACTTGGGAAACCAAGGATAATACTGGTGCATATGTAATCACACCACACAGCTCAGACTAGGAGTCTGGCATTCTAATATATCTCTGACAGAAACAGGGCTCCATATGCAGAGACCGGGCAAGCCACTTGTGAGAATGACTAGAGTGGAAGAGTATGTGTGTTTCAGTCATGGTGGTCTTGTAGCATTGTTGAGGCTTTGAGGGCTGTGCTGTTCCAACAGATCTCACTGGAAAGCATCTTTTCATTTCCATTGCACAATTTCTCTCTAATACTATTTCTTTTCTAAGACCAGATATTCTTTTTCCACCTCTGCTTCTATGAAATACTCTCTGGCATTGTTGTTGGGCAAAATAATAACAAAGCAGCCAGCCCTACCTAAATGACGTGTTTCTATTTTTCTCCATCTGCCACGAATTTTGCATCCTGACAAGGGCTTGACCTTTGGAGAAGCAAACCTCTCTCGGGTTGCTCCTGTGAGGTACATTTTTATCTCTCAGGTTATTTTGGAAGCTATTTGCCTGTGCTAATGATTTGCCATCTAAACAGGTCAGTTCTTCACTGATTTGTTTTCATCTGCATATTCTATGGAAGCCTGTTTGGTATGGACAGAATCACCTATGCGTTTGGAGATTCTGTTCCTAGCAGATTTCTATACAGCAGGACTTTCACATCATTTGCAATGTGTCAAAATGAAATGGGGTCCCTTGAGAAGTTTCTCAATAATGATACAGCAGGATATTTCAAAGTAAAGCTCTCTCTACTTAGTTTTCTTTTTGGTCTAGGCAGAGAGATTCCTCTTTATTAACTTAATTGACAAAAACTCTAGTTAGTTTTTTCTACCTCATTGAGCCCACTCTGTATGTAGCCAAATATAGCATTCATTAAGAACTTAACATGAAACATACATTGTGTTGAGTACTTTACATGTACTTTCAAATACCCCTGGGACATTATTACCTCCATTTAACAGTTGAGGGAATGAAGGCCCATAATGGTCATGTGCCTGTTGCTAGGAATATGGAAGCTGTGTGTCATAGATTTAATTGTGTCCCCCCAAAAATATGTGTAGCCATTTGGCTAGGCCATGATTCCTGGTATGGTGTGATGTTCCTATATGCTGTAAACCCTACCTGTGTGATGTCAATGAGGGAGGATGGGTGGCAGTCAAGTTGATGAAGCAGGACATAATCTATAAGATTGTACTGGGCCTTGAGACAATCTCTCGGGATATAAGGAAAGAGGAAGCAAGCAGAGAGTTCAGGACCTCATGCCACCAAGAAAGCAGTGCCAGGAGCAGACTGTGTCCTTTGGACCAGGGGTCCTGTCCCCCAAAGCTCCCAGTCCAGGGGAAGTCTGATGATGAGGACTGCCCTCCAGAGCCGACAGAGAAAGCCTTCCCCTGGAGCTGATGTCCTGAATTTGGACTTTTAGCCTGCTTTTCTGTGAGAAAATAAATTTCTCTTTGTTAAAGCCATCTACTTGTATTTCTGTGAGAACAGTACCAGATGACTAAGGCACTAACTGTGTGGACTTAAATATTTGTCATAACCTTACTGAGTTTTATGGCCCTTCTTGGGAAGTTCTATTTGGGGACATTGGTTATCTCAGTATTTATGTAGTATGAGCTTTGTCAGCAGTCTTTTTTTTTTAGTTGTTTCATAATACTGACAACCTGAGTCATCCAGTTATTCTCTTTCTTTCTTTTAGATTTTTCATTCTGTAAATATGCATTGGCTTAACGTTGTCCTTGGTGAGCTTCTTAGAAGAACTTAGACACTGGAGTATTGGTAGTGCTTTTGACATGATCAGTCCCAGAGTTTGCCATTTCTGTGTCTCATTACGTGTCAGCATGCAAACTGGCTATTGCTGAGGTACAGAGTCAGCCGTAGGGTTCATGGTTTACAGCAACTCTATTTAAGCCCCGAATATGAATGGTACATAACTGCCCTCCCATGGCAGCCATGGAGACTGTGGATTCACAGAAAAGAATCACTCAACTCACAGAAGAGTATGTGATAAAGAGGTCTCTGGGAATAGTAAAGAGTCGTCGCAAATGGAGCAAACAACATGATTAACTGCTAACTGAAAGGTTTGTAACTCAAGTCCACTTAGGGGTGCCTTGGAAGAAAGACTTAGTGCTCTGCTTCCATGAAGATCACAGCCCTAAAAGTCTTTGGAGCACAATTTTATTTTACATACATAGACAGTTGTATTCTGTACTCATGGAGTTGCCATGAGACGGAATTGATTCTAGGACAACTTTTTTTTTTTCTTTTTAGGGCTAGGGTAGTAGCTTTTCTGGAGTTCCTGGGTGGCTCAAGTGGGTAACTGCTCAATTACTAGCCAAAATGTTGGGGGTTCAAACTCAACCAGAGGCTCCTCAGAAGACAGGCTGGGTGATCTACTTTTGAAAGGTCACAGCCTTGAAAACTGTATGGAGCTGGTCAACTTAGCACACATGGGGTCGCCATGAGTCAAAATGCATACAGCAGTAATAAGCAGCTTTTCTGACTTTCCTTCAGGAAAATTTTATTCTGGGACCTTGGGATAAGAAGTTCATCCATAGCTTGGTGTAAGTGCAAATACTTTTTCAGAAGAGTTTTTAAAAGCCACCTGAGAAACTGGATGGACTAGAATAACAGAGAAAATTAACATAGAAGCAGCAGAAAGTGTTCCTCTGTGTGATATCTCATTTGAGTGTAGAAATGAGTAGGTGGATGGGTAGATGGGTTATTTAATCTTATACTAGGAGAAATGTGGAGGTGATAAACTTGAAAAACATTCCTTTCATTCTCCAGAGCTTATAGAATGTTATCTTACATACATAAAGCCTGTTGCCATCGAGTCAACTCTGACTCACAGCAACTACAAAGGACAAAGTAGAACTGCCCCATCAGGTTGCCATGGAGGAGCTGGTAGATTTCAGCTGCTGACCTTTCGGTTAGCAGCTGAGCTCTTAACCATTGTGCCACCAGGACTCCCTTAGATACATATCTTCTTCAAAATCAGTGGAAAATGCTTTCTCTGGAAGCATCACTGAAAGTGACCACTCTTTAGATAGAGAAGCCAACCCGTTTGGTCTAGGTTTACCTCAGCTAACAAGTCAACCAACTCTTTTCTTAGCCTAATGGGGCCAGAGAGTGTTCTGCTCACATGCTTCCCCATCACAAAACCAGTTGCAGAATTCATTTTTGCTTATCACAATACAGCTTAAATGTCAAGGCTGCCTGTTTAATTGGCAGTGATCCCTACTGAATTTTTAACTTATGCTGAAAAGGTGGCTGCTGGTGTCTGTTTTCATGGGATATTTGGTGTTTTATTTTGGCTTAAATCTGTTTTTACTGTTCATATCTTGTCAGAAGATATATTATCTCTACTGTAATTTCTACTGCTCAATGTACAGGTTATCTCCACTATGACAGCTCTGTATCTTCAATGTCAGATACACTGCTCCCAAGTCATACTAGATTTACACACCCTATTATACTTCTATTGAACAGCTCTTAATCTGCTCAGAAGAGAACATGCTACAACCAGCAAATTTTATCCCTTGCATTTAATGGGAATCTTTCTTGGCAAGGATGGACAATTGTATTAGAAACATTCCAATTCAGTCTGGCTGGTTTTGAAACGATTTTGAAAGGTTAACCCTGTAAAAGCCAAACTCTGCTTGACACTTTAATATTGCCGTCCAAGTTCTATACTGGCTCTATGTACTAACTTGCCCCCTCCCCTAGTCACCAGCCATTTCTAGGAGTCCTGCCTAAGGTAATCCTTGTTTTAGTCACTGGAGGGTGGATTTTATTTACAGTGCAGTTTCATACTGAAATTGAGTAGCAGGAAACACATGTACTTCCCAGAATAACTTTATTGCCTGATCTTATATTGTGTATATTTCAAAGTATGTCTTTTCAGTTATGGGACCTCTGG
The DNA here is from genome assembly GCA_028571685.1 of Heterohyrax brucei. Classification (NCBI taxonomy): domain Eukaryota; kingdom Metazoa; phylum Chordata; class Mammalia; order Hyracoidea; family Procaviidae; genus Heterohyrax; species Heterohyrax brucei. The sequence continues at coordinate 141,744,860 of CM053166.1, forward strand.
ATCTGTGCAGCAGTGGGCTGTATTATAATGATTTTTTTTCCAGAATTTATGTAATGCTTTTATCTCAAGGGAGACATTTGAAATTAAGAGGGAAGAAGGCTGTGTTTTCTTTCACAGCTTGCATTCAGAGGTAAGTAATGTCGGATATTAAGGCCAGTTCTTTTTTCTTATTGCTTCCACTCTTGTAAGGCAATGTGAAGACAAAGTAACAGGAGATAAAGGCAGAGACTATTGCCAGTGTCCTGATTTATACAACGGGGATACTAATAATGCCTGCCTTTCAGGGTTGTGGTGATGACGAAATGAGTCTAAGGGTTGTAAAATATAGTCAATAAATGGCTAATGATGGTGGCAGTTTCTGAGGAGAAAGTTGTCTCTAACTTCAGATGATCCACAGTCACTCTTCATGTGTTTCCTGGTCTTTCAGTCTTGTTTCGTCTCTCCTTTGAACACTATCTCTTGCCTTTAATTACATGTATTGATGTCACTGAGTCTTTTTTTTTTTCACTCTGGAGTTACCTAGTACTTCTTTTTGTGTTTCCTTGGATACCTTTACCTGGTGCACATCTCTACACATCTGGAATTGTGCTCAGAAAGCTCTTATCCCTGAAGGTTCCCATAATGCCTAAGCAGTAAGCAGAAGAGAAGCAAAAGGGAGCTTGTGAGAAAGAAGAAGGGAAACAAAAAAAATTGTAAAAATACCATTTATATGGAAAAGACAACCTATTTATTGAGCATTTCTTTTACCTCTTGCACTGTGATAGAAGTAGAAGAGGTTCTCTGTCCTTCAGGAATTCTCTCTCTCTCTTTTAAGTGATAAGTATTTTGGACTTGAAAAAAATCAGACTAACTACCAGGTTATATGACAGCAAATCCTAGGACAAACCAGTTCCACTGTAATCCACAGCTGCTAAGCATGTCATTATTGCATTCTTTTGGCACGTGTATTAATTTAGCATTGATGGGCTGCTAACCTAAAGGTTGGTGGATCAAACCCACCCAGCAGCTCTTCAGAAGAAAGGCCTGGCAAACTGCTTCCATGAAGATTACAGCCAGGGAAACCATAAGGAGCAATCACTTTGTAACACCTGGGGTCCCCATGAGTTGTAATCCACTTGACAGTAGTGAAATGCGTTTCTTTGTGCCTTCCTTGGGGTGGGAAAATAGATACCAAACCAAACGTGTTGCTGTCGAGTCAATTCTGATTCACAGCTACCCTATGAGAAAGAGGAGAGCTGTCTGATAGGGTTTCTAAGACTGTAATTTTTACTGAAGCAAATTGCCACATCTTTCTCCTGCAAAGCAGCTCGTAGGTTCAAACTGCCAACCTTTCTGTTAGCAGCTGAGTGCTTAACCACTGCGTCATCAGGATTTCTGGGAAGATGGATGGATGATTTCAATTACTGTAATGTTGTTGGGCTTTGAAAGGTAGTGCTATCTGTCCTCTCCTTTCTCATTTAAACTCTTCTTTCTGCCCTCAACTTTCTGACCTTTCATCTACCTTTAGTTTCACAGTCTTCACTCCTTTTTCTTCCCTGAGCCAATCCCCACTGTTAGCATTCTGAATACGGTTGACTTACAAGGTACCTGTTTCTATAGTCAGCAGTTCTACCTTGTTGCTGCTGCTGTAGCACTTACCTCTTATCTCTTTCAAAAGGAAAGATGAACCTAAGCAGCGACTCTGGCGAAGCAAACTACTAAGAAGCTAGCTTGATGTTATCTCAGAGAGAGCTTTGCTTAGTTTGCAGAAGCAGATGTCATGCAGGCCTCCATGTTGCTTAGTATGATTTGTCACTTGGGATACTCAGGCATTTTATATGAAGCCCTGCATAGTTCAACTCCTCATCAGAATGCACAACGATTTGTTCACTTCAAAGCTACTGGGAGCAGAGGGCATTCACTTTGACATCTGCTCTTTGGAAGCAGACCATTAATCTGTACTTGACATGTCCAGTTCTTAGTGAAATACTCTTTTCTTAGTTCTTTTAGCCACAATCAGATGGCCAGGCTCAAGGTAGTGGCAAGCCTAAACTGTTTTTCTTTTCCCTTTTGACAGTTACCATATGCCCTTGCCTATTTCTAGCCCATAGAGCCTCTCTGCTGAAGCACCGGTAACTGCGGTACAAAGATTTGAGTAGGGCCAGCCCTCTGCAGCCCTACTGGTCTCCCAGGACTTGGTTACTTTCAGAGGTGCCTCACCAAGCTACCCAGTGATCTCATGTCCTCTACCTCTCCTCCCAATCAAAACCTGTTCCAAAATGCTTCAGAGTAGAACTGCTCCGCAGAGTTTCCAAGGAGAGCCCAGCAGATCTGAACTGCAGATCTTTCAGTTGGCAGATGTAGCACTTAACCACTACAACATTGCATAGGTAGAATATTGTGTGTGTGTGTGTATATATATATACACATACACACACACGGTATATTGTATATGTAACAATAAAAAAAAAAAACAGTGCTGTAGAGTTGATTCTTACTCATAATGAGCATATAGGACAGAGAGGAAATGCCGTTTAAAGTTTCCAAGGAGTGCCTGCTAGATTTGAGTTGCTGACCTTTCGGCTAGCAGATGTAGCACTGTGCCACCAGGGTTTCCACTGTATATATAGTTTATTGTATTTTATAGTATATTGTATTACCGAAAACCCATTGCCATATTGTATATGTGTTGTTTATATAATACAGTATATTGTGTGTGTATACTGTATGTGTGTGTGTTATCAGATAATCCCTATAGAAACTCTGTGAAGAAAGTAGAAACAGGCTCTGAAAACCTAAATGACTTGCCCTAAATCCTGTGGCTAGAAAACACAGCATCTGAGACTAATAGCTTAGAATTGTACCCCTAATGGATTGCAACTGGTTTTAAAATAATTCATCTGTTCATTATTTTCAGGCAACAAAAATTTTCAAGTGTGATTTTGTGACTTTCACTACGGTAAGCATTTGGGGTAGGGAAAAATAAAAAGTACCTGTTCTCAGAGATATCAAATATAGTAAGAGGGAAAGACAAGTAAATGAAATAGTGTGTGTGTGTGTGTGTGTGTGTGTGTGTGTGTGTGTGTGTGTGTGTATTAGAAGCATACAGATAGTGCTATGGAAACCTAGAGGTGGGGCACTTAACCCAACCAGGGAAGGTTACTTATGTTGTGAGAATTCTCTATGTCCCAGACACACACCACACCCCTACCTGTATCCCTAAATTAGTGAAATCCTCCTTTTTCCTTTGTACTCTCTTTGCATAGTTCTGTCGTAGCACTTGCTCATTCAGTTCATTTATGTAATGACAGTTGACTGAGTATCCATGCTGTGATAAGCACTGTTCTGTTCTCTGGGAACAGAGATGTAAACAAAGCAAAGTCTCTGCCTCTTTGGATTTTACCTCCCAGTATAGAGACAGACAAGAAATCAATAAATAAATGGATATCGAATAAAATGTCAGATGGCAAAAATTAATGTGAAATCTAGCAGCATGAGGAGCTGGAGAGTAATACTGAGTGCTTTCAACTTAATTCTGACTTCTGCTGACCCCATGTGTTAGAGTAGAATCACCCCGTAGGGTATTCTAGGCTGTAATCTTTGTAGGAGCAAGTTGCTAGGTCTTTTTCCAATGGAGCCACTAGGTTGGTTCATATGGTCAACCTTTCCATTAGCAGATGATCACTTAATTGTGAAGGTGACACCTCTTATGCAGCCTTGTCATTATTTGTTTACATTTCTGGCTCCTTTTTAAGATTGTGTGCTTCTGGACCATGTCTTTCCTTTGTGTCTCCAGAGAACAGGACACAGGAGGTTTTGAGTAATGACCAAAATGTGGTTGGAACGATCAATCAGTGAGTCTGGAAATCTCAGGAATGAAGAGCAGATGTTCACAGAGCTCAAGGAGTTAGGCAGCTAGAGTACTAGAGTACTGGGAGATTATGATCAGTTAATAGAAGATTTAAATTTAAGATTTTAAAGATTGAGCAATTCCTGATGATTACACAGTGGGGGTGTGTGTCTGCATGTGCATGTGTGTGTACACGTTCATACACGTGCACATGCACACACAGTGGGGCAGTTGACTGGGTGGGGTGATCATTACAGCTACCAGTTGAGGTTGAATGATTCTGGCTGATAGTGACCCCATAGGACAGAGTAGAACTGCCCCCATAGCATGTGCAAGGCTGTAAATCTTTACGGAAGCAGACTGCCACATCTTGCTCCCATGGAGTCCCTGGTGGGTTCAAACTGCCGACCTGTCAGTTAGCAGCCAAGCACTTTAACCACTGGGCCACAGGGGCTCTGGAGGAGTGTAAAGGGCGAGGTAATTGAGTAGCTGAAGGCACATGAGGTTGAGACGGTTGTTCTCAATCTTGGGGGCACACTATGATCGGCTAGAGAGCTTTCAAAAGTGAGACATGGGGTGTTACACTGAGAGATTCTGATTCAGGGGTCTGAATGGGCTCCTGGAAAGTTGTGTTTTGAAATAAGCGTCATAGAATGTTCAGGTGCACAAAGTCAAACAAAATTGAGAAGCTCTGGACTAGGGTGTTAGAAATTTAACTCATATGGGTTTTAAAATTAGTCAGTGTTATACCAGGATTGGGGTGGAAAGGAGGCTCATGAGCTAGGTGTCCTGGTCCTCAGAGAATTTCAGATATGACCAAAATCAGTAGATGTCTGTGGTGAGAAGGCAGACAGTGTAGCAGATTGATTTTATTGATTTATTCTGTCACTACACTAGAAGGTAAAAATCCAGATAGGATAAGGTTGGAAAAGAAAGGATTTTACATACAAAGGAGTGATCAAAGCCTTCCACCAATTGGAATCTACATAGAATTTTATGCATCAGCTTGTAATTTGAGGTACTTTGCACAGAAGGAAAGCCTGGGTGTCATACCTTGATATATCTGAAATCATAACAGATAAACAGTAGCTTGCTCATCTGGATGTACAGTAAGTCCTGGGTGTAGGAGACAAAGATCTTAGCTCCACTTCTGCATTTTAGACAAAACTTAGACATAGTTTGGGCATATATTTATAAGACAGGCCTTCCTTTGGCAGAAAAAACAAAGTCTGTAGCATTTTTCTGAGATTTTCTGGACTTAGTAATGTACACAGCAGCAAATCAGAGCAATTTATTCAGCATCAATTATAGGCAAAGTGTTTCTGTACTCCCTGCTGAGAAAGAAAAGTTACTTTCTCTGAAAAGCAGGTTGTGGGGAAAATAGCAGTTAGATGATAATACTGGTTCATTGGGTTCTGAGTATTTGAGGTTTAGCATATATTGACTAATTGTAGTTTTAGGATAAAGATTACCAAGAACTTTCACTCAGCCTGTGATTTTTTTTTGTCCTGCTAGGCTGGTGAGACCCACAGATTTACAGGCCCTGCCTTAATGATGAGAGAATCAGATGTATAGTTAAATAACTAATAATTTTTGTTAATATCATCACTGTCATCATTATTACATACAGTCTTGGAAATAGCCTAAGGTTTTAATGTTAGACAAACCTGAGTTTGATTTCTGGACCTGATATATAGTATTGGTTTCCCATTAGGCAAGTTTGGTAGCTCCCCTTGGCTTCAGTCCCTCCTGCCACCACTCTGTAAAATAGGGTAGTAGTAGTTTCTGTATACCATTGTGAGGATTAAACGAGACAGTGTATATAACGTACTTGGCACATAGTAGGTAATTCAATAGAAGTCAGCCCTGTTCCTAGCCCTTTTTTGTCCAAGAGATAAATCTCACTGTAACAAGTGAAGGCTTTTAATATTGGAATGATGAACTTGACTCTAATCAATGGATTTGCTAATCATCATCCCCTGTCTGTGAAACAATCGTGGTTTCTGGCTTAGTATGCAGTTGCTACTTGCCTGAATTAGAAAGTATTTTAATGAGAGAAATAACACTAAATGATAGCTAGAATGTTGATTTCTGAAATGAAATGTCAGGAAAAGTAACCACTCAAGCTGCATTCTTCTGTTATTTGGTAAATATCTAAATGGTGAATACAGATATTTAACAAACATGAAAAAAATAGGTCTTGTAAATTGGACTGGGAGTTTGGCATATGACTTGGGTAATTGAATTTACAATAATTGCATGTAAATTTCAGGTCAAAAATACACTATTTCTAGTTGCAGTTAAAAACAAATAGAGCCAAAATATTTAAAATGCTTTCACTGTAAACTTTAACAGTTACTCATTTATATGGCCAAGGACACTTATGTTTGCAAAGCCATCCCCTTAAGAGCTGAGGTTAAACAAGTGAGTGGCATGAGTTATAAATGAATTGAAAATTGCCTTCTGTTCCAGCCCAATGCAATAGTCTGTGTTTTGTAATGAGCCCTAGTTGGCGAGGTAACTCATGTCACCAGGAGGAGCTCTCCACAGACTTCTCCATTTGTCACTGCTGTCTGAAGGACACAACTGGCTGGGGAAGCTGCTGCTCTACAGAATTTTTATGGTGCTGCATGCATGCAATGGTCTCCCTTATCAGACTGTAATTCAATAATAAATACAAAAAAACATCTTTAAATAATGTTAGGGTTGTGACACAACCTGACCAAAGCCAGGAGAGTTAATGCTGATGTGGGGATATTCACTTACACAGAAAACAGTTTGGGGGAGGGGAAGAAAACAATGGATGCTGGGAGAGAGTCTATTTGTGTTCATCTGCATGAGTATTTGTTTGGATGCCTTGGCCTGTGCCATGTGGCTCGTTGTAGTGATTTTTCAACTTGGCATCTCTTTATTCTCTATGTTCTCACCTTCCTTTTAAAGAGAGATCTCAAGGCATAAAGGATGACCAGAATCATTACAAGAATTTGGGTGCAATATAGAGTGGGTGCTACCATTTGCCCTCAGAATGAGTGCAGTGGCTAAAAGGTGAATGAATTCAAGAAAAATCAGTGGGACAAAGATCAGATGGGAGAATGGAAGAATTCTTTAAGCTTTTTTTTTTTTAAAGGAAAGCTGCTTTATTGTTTCTTTGTTTATATATTGTTTTCTGTTAATGTAATTCTAAAACTTCAAAGAATACAGAAAGGTATAAAGAAGAATATAGAAATCACTGATTATAATCCCGTTCCCCTTATATCAGACATTACATGTTAACATTTTGGTCTATATACTTTTGCACTCTGTAATATTTGCACAGTGGTTTAGTTTCATTAGGAGAAATTTGTACAAATGCAATTCACATTTTAAAAGCATGTAATTACTACAGAGAAGGGGTCCTGCAGAAGGCAGAGCTAATGTGCCTTCCACCAGCAATGTGAGAAAGTGTGGAGGGAAGCTGATGGCTACCATTTATTAAATAATGACCACATGGTGTCAGGCACTTCTTTAAGCACTTTTCATTCATCAAGTCATGAAATGCTTATAGCAACCTTCCCCCTCCCAGAATACAATGCCATGGAATTGATTCTGACTCACAGTGACTCTACATATTTCACAGTAGAACTGTTCCATAGGGTTTTCTTGGCTGTGCTCTTTATGAAAGCGCATTGCCAGAGCTTGCTTTCATAGAGCCACTGGGTGAGTTTGAACTGCCAAGTTTTAAATTAGCAGCCAAGCTCAAAGTCTTTGCACCACCTAGGGATAGAAAACCCTATTGGACTTGTGTGACTAACATCCCTGTTTTATTCAAGAGGAAATGAGGTTTAGAAAGGTCACATGGCTAGTCACAAGGCTAAACCAGAATGTCAAACCAGGCATTTACTGTAGGAGAAAGGAACAGCATGTTTTGTTTTCAATATCAGGGCTCAGAGAGAAACAATCAATAAAGAACGAAGCAAGGAGTCTAGTGGGTAAGAAAGGGCCAGGGGAGTCCCCAGCAGCTGTGAATCTTTAAATTTAGCACTTCTAGGCAAAAATGTCCCTGCATTTTATTCATGAAATAAACAGAGCTTCCTCTACATTGCTGGGCTTCTTGAGCCAAATTTGCACCAATGAAGAAGGGAAAAATAAAGATAGGTACAGACATATTTATGTCTCTGCAAACACACATACACATACACAGATGTACATGGACTACTGGCAAAGAGTGCCCCCTCTTTAGCTTGCTCTCTCTATACTATTTTTTTCTGCTCAGACCACAATGCCAGGAGGAATGGTGATCAAGTGTGCTGCTCTAGCAATTTTCCAGCATGAAACTGGAATGAAGAACCCTAGTGGAGCAATGGTTAAATGCTCAACTGCAAAACAAAAGGTTGGGAGTTCAAATCCTCCAGTCAACTCTGCTGGAGAAAAACTTAGCAATCTGCTCCCGTGAGGATTACAGCCTAAAAAATCCTATGAGGCGGTTCTTCTCTGACATATGGAAGAGCTAGGAGTCAGAATCAATTGGACTGCCTACAACAACAAACTGGAGTGGGTATATCAATATTCATAAATGCAGTGCCCAATAGGGAATTGAAGATCTGTCATTATATCCTGCCAACACATTTTTGGAAATAACAGTAGGTGTGAATGACTTTGTTTGTGTGACCCATCCTACTCATTTTTCCATTTCTGGACCTTACTTTCCTCTCCTTCCTCCCCCAAAATCAAAGCAGTACAAAATGAAATTTGGTGGTCTTTTGAGCTCTAAGAGTTTCTATCTCTAATTATAAGCAGTTCCCAACTGCTCTGGCTTTGGACTGTTCTCCTGGGCCTTTTTTTTTTTCCCCCTTCCTTCAGTGTTCTGTGCCCTCTTGGGGTTGTTTAACCTGTAACAAAGTTTAGTGTTACTAGAAATTGTTCTGTAGAACAATTTTCATGATACAAGATGAGTCGCTACATATTATCTAGCAAGTGGGAACAATTAGGCAGGCATCTATGGTCCTAAAAGAGAACTTAAAATAACTTTGAAATTTCAGCATAACAAAGGATCTTCAGGAAGATTGTTCAAGTCATTCATTTTTACAGCAGTGATTGTGGCACAGAGATAGTAAGTAATTATTCCTGAAGTCACATATCTAATTAGTAGTAAGGAAAAGATTTAAATCTAAATCTCTCAACCCTTTGTCTAGAGTAGGATATTTCCAAGTGTATTCTACTTGACAGCAATATTTTTTTAAAAAAAATACTTTCTATTGTCTTTTAAGTAGAAGTTTACTATCTAAGTCAATTTGTCATACAAAAACTTATGCACGTGTTGCTATGTAACTCTAGCTACTCTTCTCACACTGTGACAGCACATTTCTCTTTTCTACCCTGTATATCCCGTGTCCACTCATTCAACCATCTCCAGTCCCCCTTTGCCCTCCCATCTCGCCTCTGGACAGGAGCTTCCCAGTTAGTCTCACGTATCTACTTAAGCCAAGCAGCATACTCTCCACCAGTACCATTTTATGTCTTATAGTCCTGTCCAATATTTATCTGAAGAGTTCACTTCAGGAATGGTTTCAGTTCTAGGTGAACAGAGAGTATGGTGGCCATGTCTTCCAAGGTCCCTCCAGTCTGTTGGACCATCCAGTCTGGTCTATTTAACGGAGTGACAGAAGTATCTTAGTATACTCCAGGTGGGGGATGGGAACACAGGGAGGAGGATTCTGAGGTCAAATAAGTTTGAGAAACACGACCCTGTCCAGGGGAAGCCACAATGCACACTGAAGACTCTGAAGAGTCCTACAGCGTAGAAACCTTGTCAGCTTTTTTTCTGCACAAATATATCAAGTAAGAATGAGGAGGATGACAATAATAGTAGTTTCTATTTACTGAATGCTCCTTTTGTGTGCCAGGCACTGTTCTAATTTCTCACATACATTGACACACTTAATCTTCACAATTGCCCAATGGAGATGGTCATCTTCCCCATTTCCCCGCCCCCCAGAGGTGAAAATCAAAGCAAGCACTAGGAAGATGGCATAATTTGCTCACATAGCTAGTAAAGGACAGAGCTGCGATTTCAACCTAAGAAGTTTGGTTCCAGAGCCTGGGCTCTTAACCAATATGCAAACCTTACAAAAATAACCCTTTTTCCCATAAAAAACCCTCATTGCTGCCTCATCCATCTTGACTCATAGTGACCCTATAGAACAGAGTAGAACTGCCCCCATAGAGTTCAAAAGAAGTGCCTGGTGGATTCAAATGGCAACCTTCTGGTTAGCAGTTGTTGCTCTTATCTACCATGCCACCAGGATTTTTCTGTCTTCATAAAATGCCAATTAATACTCTATATAACCAATGTTATACAGAACATGTGTTGGGTAATACTACTTTAGCACTGTTTCCAGTATACACAGTACAATAGTGTTTGATAAAATATCACGGAACACTGTAATAGCACAACTGGGCTGGACAGCAGAGCTCATCTTATTTGGCAGGGGAGGAGTCAGGCTAAGGAAAGTCTCTGGCTTCAAGTGTGTGGCAGCTAGAACTAGGAACCAAGGCTTCTGCTTCCTAGTTTATTTCCTAGGATTTTTTTTTTTAATATGACTGAGTGAAAATGTACATTTCCGTATAAATTTACATGCCCACCTATATGCAGCTTCCACTGCTCTCTCTGCCCGGTGACAGCACACTATTCCTCTCTGCTGCATAAATGTCTCATCCTCCCAACAGTCTCCTTTCCCCTCCTCTCTACCCATTCTCCTTCCTCCAGTCAGAGGTCAGCAGGATGATATCCTATAGATGTATAGAACCATAAAGTGCATCCAATATATGGTCACTCTGCATCTCAAATTCCAAGCCATTCGTGTCCGAAGAGTGGACCTTAGTTATGATTTATGGGCAAAGGCAGCATCAGGGCCAGGGACCATGCTCCCAGGGGAACCCCGAAACCGCTGGACCATCAATTGAGGTCTTTTAGTGGAGATCTCAGGATGCATCCCTTTTGAAAATGGAAGGAAAAGAAAGTTTGAGATTCTTCACTGTGGGATTTGATGGCCACAGTATTATCTCCTCCCCCCACAGCTTATAGAAGGTGACAACAAGATGCAAGAGGTGCAGAGGAACAGCTCCATGCCTAGCTAGGAAAGGCAGCCTTTTGCGCAAAGTGATGTTAGGAACTTTTTCCTAGTGTTCCCAGCATAAGGTAGCCACCAAGAACATTTTTATTGAGTAAAAGAGGCACACCACTTACATTATTATAGCATTGTATGGTCTGAAGAGAGCTTTCATGACAATTTTTAGCAGTGTGGCAGGAAAGACAGCAAAGATTATTGGTCTGGGGTGAGGGAAAGTGTAGTCATAGAAACAAAGAATTGATTGACTATAGCTGTGGAGGTTAACAGAAGAGCTGGAACTACTGGAATAAAGTTGGAGATTAGAGGCCTGGCCATCATAATGAGCTTGTTTAATCTTCATTTATTTTAATTTATTTAAAGGATGCCTCCATATTCCTGTGAAAAGAAAGGAAAATTATTTATTTCTTTATTTTTTAAATTATGATTGAGTGAAAACATACATTCCCATATAAATTTGCATGCTCACCTATATGCAGCTCCCACTGTTCTCCCTGCCCAGTGACAGCACACTCTTCCTCTCTGCTCCATACATGTCTTATCCTCCCAACAATCTCCTATCCCCTCCTCTCCATCCACTCCCCGGCCTCCAGTAAGAGGTCAGCAGGACAAAATCTAATGGATGCATAGAACCATAAAGTGCACACATCATATAGTCACTCTGTGTCGCCAAGTCCAATCCATTCCTGTCCGAAGAGTTGACCTCCATTATGATTTATGGCCAGGGGTAGCATCATGGCCAGGGACCATGGACCCTCAATTGTGGTCTTTTAATAGAGCTCTCAGAGTGCACTCCTTTTTATTCTTGTGTTTCCAGTGAGACTCAACTATGTGAGCTCCATTGTGGCTGTTACTGGTGGTGGCCGGGCACCAACTGGTTCTTCTGGTCACAAGTCCATGCAGTCACCCACTCACGTAGGTTTGTCTGTCTTCTGGGTTCCCTTTCCCCCATGTCGTTTTGTTCCTTGGTGATCATCTGTTCCTGCTGAGTTGGGACCATTTGCTGTACCCTTAGATGGCAACTTTTAAGACCCCAGACACCACTCACCAATGTGGGGTGCAGAAGGCTGTCTTAGCAAAATGCTAATCAAGGCAATTTGGCCTTGATTTCCCCTGAAAGCATGGGCTTCGGCCCCCTGCCCCAGCTTCTCTGTCCTTGCAATATTAGGTAAAGATGGAAAGAGTTATCATGTTATGTTGAAATCCAGTTAATTTTGATCTTCTTTCTAACGTGTGCTGTCACAGATTTCCCCCAACCAAATTTCTATTAACTATCTAATCTAAACACTCCCCCTCTTGCCCTCTCTCCCCACCCTTGCAGCCCTCAAAGAGTCTTTTCTTCTATGCATCAGTCTGTTTTTAAGTTCTTATCGCATACGATATTTGTCCTTTTGTCGTTGACTACTTTCACTGTCAACATTATGTCCTCCAATTGAAAACAGGTTAGGAGATGTTTTCTTAAATCATCTTTGTTCCTTATCATTACACAATGTTCCATTGAGTACATATGCCATAGTTTACCTATTCATTCCTGTGTTGTTGGGCATCTGGGTTGATTCCTTCTTTTTGCAATTGTGTACTGTGCTGCGATAAACATTCATGTGCACGTATCAGTTGGTGTGAATGGCCTTGATTATGTAGGATATATTCTGAGCAGTGGAATTGCTGGGTTGAATGGTATATCTAGATCCAGATTTTTAAGGAGGTGCTGGATTGCTTTCCAAAGAGGTTGCACCATTATGCAATCCCACCAACAGTGTAGAGTTCCAATCTCTCCACAGCCTCTCCAGCATTTGTTGTTTCATGTTTTTTGGATCATAGCCAACCTTGTTGGGGTGAGATGGTATCTCATGGTAGTTTTGATTTGAATTTCTTTCATAGCTAATGATCGTGAGGATGTCCGCGTGTGTTTTTTTTTGGCTGCGTGGATCTCCTCTTTAGAGAAGTGTCTGTCCATCAACTTTGCCCATCGCTTAATTGGATGGTTTATCTTTTCCTTATTGATATTTTGTAGTACCTTGTAGATTATGGAGATCAGATCGATCTGACATATAGTTGCCAAATATTTTTTTCCATTCTGTAGGTGGCCTTTTAATTCTATTAGTAAAATCTTTGGATGAGCTAAAGTGTTTGATTCTTAGTAGTTCCCATTTATTTTCTGCTGCTTGTGGTTTGACAGATTTTGAAGTCTGTCTGTGTTGTGTATTAAAGCTTCCATTGTTGTTCCTACTTTTTCTTGGATGAGCTTTATTGTTTTAGATTTGGTATTTAGGTCGTTTATCCAGTTTGAGTTGGTTTTTGTATAATGTTTAAGATACGGGTCATGTTTCAATTTATTGCAGATGGATATCCAGTTTTTCCAGTACTATTTGTTGAAGAGATTGTTTTTTCCCCAGTTTAATGTCCTAGGGCCTTTGTCAAATATCAACTGTTCATAGGAAGATGGTGTCATCTGTGGGGTCTCAATTCTGTTCCATTGATCTACCTGTCTCCTTTTGTACCAGTACCAGGCTGTTTTGACTACTATGGCGGTGTAATAGTTTCTGAATTTGGGTAGTGAGAGGCCTCCCTGTGTGTTCTTCTTCTTCAGTAGTGCTTTACTTATCTGGGGCTTCTTCACATTCCGAACAAAGTTGGTGATTTGTTTCTCCATCTCATTAAAAAAATGTCACTGGAACTTGTGTCAGGATTGCATTATATAAGTAGATCGCTTTGGGCAAGATAGAGATTTTCACAATGCTAAGTCTCCCTATCCATGAGCAGCGTAGGTTTCTCCATTTATGTAAGTCTCTCTTAGTTTCTTGTGGTAAGGGCTTGTAGTTTTCTTTGTAAAGGTCTATTATTTCTCTGGTTAGATTTATTCCTAGGTACTTTATCTTCTTAGGGGCTATAGTAAATGGTATTGACTTGGTGATTTCTTCCTTAATAATCTTGTTGTTGGTATAAAGGAATCCTACTGATTTAGTTGTGTTTATCTTGTATCCTGAGACTTTGCTGAACTCTTCTATCAGTTTGAGTAGTTTACTTATGGATTCTTTAGGATTCTCTGTGTATACAATTATATATATCATCTGCAGATAGGGAGATTTTGACTTCTTCTTTGCCGATGTAGATGCCCTTTATTTCTTGGTCTTGTCTAATTACTCTGACTAGAACTTCTAGTACGATGTTGAATAGGAGAGGTGAGAGTGGGCATCCTTGTCTAGTTCCTGTTCTCAAGGGAAAGTGTTTCAGTCTCTCTCCATTCAGGATGACATAGGCAGTTGGCTTTGTGTATTGCATTGAGCAATTTGCCATCTATTCCTATTTTGCTGAGAGTTTTTAGCATGAATGGGTGTTGGACTTTATCAAATGCCTTTTCTACATCAATAGACAAGATCCGGTGATTCTAGTCTTTTATGTTATGTGGTTGATCACATTAATTGTTTTTCTGATGTTGAACCAGCCTTGCATCCCTGGTATGAATCCAACTTGGTCATGATGGATTATTTTTTTGATATGCTGTTGTATTTTTTTGGCAAGAATTTGTTGAACAGTTTTGCGTCTAGATTCATGAGTGATATTGGTCTGTAGTTCTCCTTTTTGGTTGGGTCTTTCCCTGGCTTTGGTACCAGGATTATACCGGTGTCATAGAATGAATTTGGGAGTATTCTATCTCAGAAAGGAAAATTCTTAAGGGACTTTTAAAAAAGTAACAGGGACCTTTCAAATTTGTTTCCACCCATCAACGAAAAGGATTTTCTTTAATAAATACCCAAGAGAAACAAGATCGTAAATGAGGTATCACTAAACCAGTCTTGTGTTTTCTCCTGGTAGAAATTCATTAAGTTTGAAAGCTCGTGGCCCCATCGGATGTAGGGTTTATTAAGATCTTAGCCTCTTATTCAGGGTGCTTGGAGGTCATAGTTTACATTTCATTTTTTCCAAGTGCAGGTTGATGGGATTGGCCTCTGAGGAGTTTCATTGTTCCAGCTGTTAAAGCCATTTATAGATCTCTTGAGTGGGTCAGATTATGGACTGCCAATGTTGTGATATATAATTTCCTTTTTGTTGTTCATAATTCAAGTTGAGAATGCACTAAATGATATGTTCCCTTCATTAGGCCAATTTAGAGACTGCCAAGCCAAGTGCCGTCGAGTCGGATCCGACTCATGGCGACCCTAGGGGGAATCTCTTTTTCTGCCTGTAGACTTTAAGTTCATGAGGACATGAGGGCAGATCTATGTCAATAGTCTTTGCCACTATATTACACTGTTTACTAGAACACACTATATGAACTAAGTAAGTAGTTGTTGAATAAGTAAATGTTCTGTAGTAGAAGATACATAGGATTTAAGCAGACTCTTCGTAGTCTACTCAAAGTAAGAGAACAATGTTTATTGATGATGATGTTTTTTTCTGTCAAGATCAAAACCAAAAAAAAAGAAACCTATTGATGTGGGGTCTATACCAGCTCACAGCGCCCTAAAAGAGTAGAACTGTCCCATAGGGTTGCTAAGGCTATAAATCTTTACAGGAGCAAATGGTGGTTTACAACCACTGACCTTTCAGTTAGCTGGCAAGGTTTAACTTGTACCTCCACGGATCCGTTTTTTTTTTTTTTTTGTCATGATAATTGGGTCACATTTGTAAGACCTAGAGAAGCTAATTAATTGTTGTTTAGGTTCGATGAGGGTAGGTAGCACAATTGAATGGTAAAAATTATGGTTTTCTAACCAGAATCTCTTAGTGACAACACATGTGAGATCAGTGAATGTCTGGCGAATTGAACTGAGTAGACAGAAGGTAATAGCCTATGTTTGGATTTTCAAAACAGCAGGTATTAATCGCCTCCTCTTCCACCACCATTATACAGATGAGGAAACAAAGGGCAGTGACTTAACATAAGCACTCTACAAGTTAATGGTACAGGCTGTGACTCTGAGGTCAATGTGCTTTACCCAGTTCAGTGTTCTTGTCACAACCCCTCAGGGTTACCTCTAATCAACAACGTGAGGATTTGCCTTGGAGATGCAGCCCTGTTTCTGTACTGGCTAATACGACAGGAGCTTTTTGTGGAATTCTTGATGGGCTATGAGCTCCTCCCTCACCCAATGTAGACCAGGGTCAGCTGTGCTTGGGAAAGCTCTACCAAAGATGCATGTATCGACCTTTGGTCCGAGCTCAAAAAGTGTTAGAGGAGGGACATGATCTTACCAGGTGTTTACTGACTACTTCTTGTATGAGAGGCAGCATAGTAGAAATTTGACAAGTAGAGAAATGTTTCATGCCTTTCAGGAGTTTGCAGTTTCATATAGGAGATTACACATAAGGGCCTGAATCTTCAGAGAACACCGCGGTCTAAATACAGAAATACTGGGAGTGGGACATAGTGTTGAAGTGGTGCTGGAGTTTAAAGGAAGGAAGAATCAGTAAGTAAACTTTTGCAACAAGAAGATAGTAAATTTTGAGAGCAGACTTTAGGCTTCCTTTTTTCTTGCTCCAACTCCACCAGCCTTTCCCATTCATACCTCTTTCTGACAAGTTTGGTGCCTAATTAGATAAGCAGTGCTCCTAATCTCTACCCCTAACTTATTTTGTTGATTTCCTACTCCACAGTAACTCCTCTGGGAGATAGAATAGTGATGGGGTTCATCCTGTGATAAATATTTGGATGCTTACATTTGGGGATAAAGATTTTTGTACATGATATTATGGAAAAAGGCAATCATATTTTGAGAACTTTTTTTTTAAGAGCAAGCTATGTTTTGATGGGTGTGGAGGGATTTATGCTGTCCTTGATATAAAATTTTATGTTTTCATAAATATGTGTCCATGTGTAAGTAGTATTTGCATGAAGGAACAGGTGGATGGAAATATTGATAGTGCTCAAGATTTCCCCAGTGGAAAGAATTAATGCATATTTTCCCTTACAATCCAAAATGCATGAAGGATACTTGAAGTAAAATATTACTTCTTGAGCTAAAGAAGAGTTTTTTGGTGACCATCTTTCCTTTATTTTGGTGATTTAGCATACCCCATGTTAGGTTTTTCTCACTCTGTCTTCGGGGCATTTCCTTATTGACCTCCAGATGTTGCAGGATGTGAAATGGTTTGGAGACTTGATGGAAACATGGCCTTTATTTTCCCACTGGCCCTTCCAAAGGAGCCCTGGCTGCACAGTAATTAAGAGCTAGGCTGCTAGCCAAAAGGTGAGCTGTTTCAATCCTGCAGCCATTCCTTGAAAACCCTCTGAGGCAGTTCTACTCTGTCCGTACAGGGTTGCTAGGTGTCCTAACTGACTTGACGGTTAGTCTTTCCAAATGAACCTGCTTCATAAGGCTTTATAAAGTGGTTTGGTATAAGGAGCAAGGAGCAAGATTGCCTTCTTTAGAAAGGAGTCAAATGTCTCAGCATTCTGACTTGGAGTATGGTGGGTAGAGGGGAAGATATGTGCCCTTGTACCACATCAGATTGACTTACATTAGGGCTACATATCCCACATTCTGAGCTGATGTCACTGCATAAAAAATAGGTTTATTTTGACCCCAGAACTAGATTTAAGACAAGTCAATTCTGACAAAAGAGCCTCATTCCTGAGCAGGGCTAAGGAAAAAAAAAGTTTTCATTGAGAAGGGGAGAGGGGGAGACCTCCCCCTGCCCCAGTTTTTATCTTCTTTATTTCTTTTACTTGATAATTACATTTGCCTAGCCTGTAAATCTCAATTCCTCAGAATTTGAGGCAAACATTGTGTGTGTGCGTGTGCTTTCCTTTCACAATGTACAAATCTTAGCAATAAAATGTGATGGATTGGGTTATTAGAGAAGAAAGCAGTGTGGCTTTTCAGGGCCCCACCTTGAGCAACTGTTCTGTTGTTTGGATCTCTCCAAAGGCACAAATTCCCTCTTTGTGACCCATTAGGTGATGCTGTATGTATACGCTATCTGCTGTAAAATTACTGCAGTTATGTTGGGGACTCACATGTGCTTCTGTTCCTGCTGCGGGGACTCTGCAGTCTGTGTGAATAATTTTTGTGAACAAATTACTCCTGTCTATGTGGAACCTTCGAAAGCTTTGCCCTTCCTAACAAAGGAGTATGTCATCTTCTGGGACCTCTCTGCATTACAGTGTTAAGAGAACAGATGAAAATCTCAGGTTCCTATGGTGGCCTCAAAATCCAGGTAGATGGCTACGGTGTTGCTATGAGACAGATATGACTCAATAGCAGTAGGGCAATTTTTTTTTGCCTAACAAAAGATTAAAGAAAAGAACAAAGTTTTCACTGTATAAGAGAACCACACCAGGGAAGGCATTTGAATGAATTCTTGCTTTCTTTTGTGTAATGCCAACTTCATCCATGGATGTCACTTCCATTAGAACAAATTTGGTCCTTGTCAGATTTCTAGGGAGAATATCAGACAGGGAATTAGGAGACTCAGGTTCTAATTCTATCTCTGACATTAAACTGGCTGAGTAACCTTGAGAAATTCATTCCCATTTGTGTGTGTTTTATTTTCTCTATAAAATGAGGGTAACAATATCTGTCTAGATATTTCACAGAGATTTAAGAATGCAGCAAGGAGATGAATATTTTAGAACTTGTTGAAAAGATGTAAACAGAAACAGTGTACTCTCAAAGGTATGATGTGGATGTTATTATCACTTAATAGTTTCACGGACCCCTGGTGGCACAGTGGGTAAGTGATACACCTGCTAACCAAAATGTCAGAAGTTCAAATCTACTAGCTATCCCTTGGAAACCCTATAGGGCAGTTCTACTCTGGCCTCTAGGGTCGGTATAAATTGGAATTGATACAAAGGCAATGGGTTTTTGGTTTAGAGAGGTACTGGACCTTTCTGGAAGACCTGAGCACCTGAAGGGAACAGGAGCATTCATGGACTGACCCAAAGAGTAAAGATGGTTACTGGGGTTCTGATCTATACATTGAACCCTTGTTGCCACCAACCCCCCTCCCCATACCACTGAAAGGAGGGTTGAAATGACAATGGCAGTGTTTCTGTAAGTGTGTTTTGTAGAATTCTAATCTTTGTAGATCTTTTTAAATTTGTTTTCCTTTTTCCAATAAAGGGGTATGATGGTCAAATAAATTGAGAAATTTTTCATATTTTTGTTCAATCTGGGATATTTAGTATGCATGGTAAGATAGTGAAAGTTTTGAAGTGCTTAATGATGAAGGAATTTGTTTAACCCAGAATTTTATAAACTTGTTTCCTTTTGGAAACCTCCTTTTCATTTAATACCAATCAGGATCCCTATTGTTACATGAAAGAAATTTTTTAAGATATGGACTCATTCTTTAATACAACCATAATTCCAGTAGCTGTGACATACAGCAAACTCTCAAGTAATAAAATTCAGTATTGCTGGTTAGCCTCCTCAAAACTGAAAATCACTCCACTAAGACATATATTATCATGCCAGTGATGCTTTCTGCACAAATAAACGAATAAATAGAGTAATTTGACAACTTCTCCCTTACGAGATAGCCCACACTTCTGGCACACTCATCATGATTCAGCCATCTTATTAAATAGTTTCTTTCGTTCTTGTCAAGTCTAACAACAACTCTGCAAGATACATTGAGTGATTTCCCATTTTACAGCCCCAGAAACTACGGAGAAAGGCTAAGTAAATCGCCTGAGGACAGAGATCTAGTAAGAGGCAGATTTTGGTTGTGAATTCAGGTCTCTAACACCAGAGTCCATGATTTGGATTTAAAATATAAAAACTCAGACCCTAACTCTTAGGCAGTAAGTGGCATTTCAAAAATCTCACAAGTTCTCTATCTGAGTGACATATCAGTTGAGACTCTCCAAGATACTCATTCAGGAGTCTGTCCTTCGGTTAACTAAGGTGGGCGTTTGGGTAGAGCTCCATCTATATCATCAGAGTCTGTGTAACTATCACTGACCTAGAGAATGGAGAATAGCTAGTCAGTTTAAAGCGCCTTGTAGATGACAAATATGAGTATCTTACTAAGTTTCAAGCTTATTTCTAACTTTTGTATCCTTTTAACTGCTGCTGCTGGAGGTTGTGTCTATTAAGCCCCTTGCTTAGGTGCTTATAAGTACAGAGTCCCGCAAATGGGTACCTTTCATTGTTTGTGCCCCTCCTCATCCTCACTAGTAGTCTATCCATTCCTTTGTCATTGCACTGAAGAAAACAGCTCAAAGCCTCCTTTTACAAGCATAATAGAAACACCTCCGCGTGCCTCTAGATGGTATTGGCTCCAAGGACTAAAAAGATGTCATCCATCTAGTTATAGCTTACCTTTATTACACACTTATTATATGCCAAGCACAGTCTGTGTGATTTATGTGGATTAGCTCTATCCTCGTGCTAATCCTGTGAAAGAGGTAGTATTGTTCTCCTCATTTTATGGATGAGAGAACTGGGGATTCAGAGAGGTTAAGTTGCTTGCCCAGTCCTACAAAGCTAGTAAACTAGGTCTGAAACTCGGGATGCAAGGACTCCAGAGCATGTGGTATTAATCAGGACACCTAGTCTTCCTCCATCGAGAATCCTGCCTTTGTTGTGTGAGGTGTTTCCACCCTTCTCCCAGCTCTGGTAGTCTGATCAATAGTTAATTTAGTTCAGGGGTTCTCCAATTTACTTATATCAGAATCACTTGGAGGGTTTGTGAAAATGCAAATTGCAGAACCTCACACACCAGGGCTTCTGATTCAGCAGGTCTGGGGTAGGGCCTGAGAATCTGCATTCCTAAAAGTTTCTAGGTGCTTGTCCAGGCACCACACTTTGACAGCCACTTATCTACTGTAATCACTACTTTGAACAACTCTCCTTTATAAGGTGGTTTTCTTTTGCCCCCAAATGCTCACTTTTTACTCAGAACTGAGTACTTTAGTTTTGATCCATTTAAAACACCACCTAACAACAACATAGTTATTTTTTAAAAACAGTTTCACCATGCTGTGCCATGACCATACCCTTGAGCAGAAGTAGTTTTGCACACAGCTGTGATTTTAGGGATTCACCTCCAAGTAATTCCTTCAATGGCTCGCCCCCACCATTCAAGACTTTATGAGCTA
Organism: Heterohyrax brucei; assembly: GCA_028571685.1. Lineage (NCBI taxonomy): Eukaryota > Metazoa > Chordata > Mammalia > Hyracoidea > Procaviidae > Heterohyrax > Heterohyrax brucei. The sequence continues at coordinate 141,765,846 of CM053166.1, forward strand.
TTTAACTTGATTAAGGCGGTGGTAAGTGGAAGCATATTTACTCTGTGAATATGTAATGAGAGGCAATATGGCTTGGGGAATTAAGGGCATAGCCTTTGTAATTAGCCAGACGTGGGTTTAAATCCCAACTTGGCCTCTCACTAGTTGTGTAACTGTGCTCAGGTGACATAACTTCTCTGAGCCTCTATTTCTTACCTGTACGATGAGGATGATAATAGTATCAAACTCATGGGCTATAAAAAAGATTATGTCTGCAACACACTCTGCCATGCCTGGCATAAAACAAACTCAATAAATAGTACCTAGTTTATATTAATTGGAGGCCTAGTGGTACAGTGGTTAAACATTAGGGTTCTAACCAAAGTGAAGCACCTGGACTTCACCAGCCACTCCTTGGAAACCTTAATGGACAGTTCTAGTCTGTGCTGTATGATCATTATGAGCCAGAATTGACTCAACAGCAATAGGATTTTATATTAGTAGTTACCGCTCTCTGATCTTCAGACCCTTGGGGTGTCAGAGAATTGTTGCAAAACATCCATGACACTGTGTGCACAACAGTGCCTTGTAGATAACAAAAGTGGATGCCTTTAGGCTTGTAGAAGATGATACTTGTAGAAAGTAACACACACATAGATGTACTGTTATTTTCCAGTCTATGTAGATATGATCTAATTAGCCAAGTACAAATTCAGTTACTGATATTAATGAACTTGTAATAGCTTTCTATCATGTGGTATTTATTTTTTCATCAACAGATACTAAAGATGAACATTGTTTTGAAATTTAAGAAGGGTCTTCACAGTTTTAAAAGTTGTGAAGCACAGGTTTATCTGCTTAATCTATGAACCTACTCTTCCCTAGGAATGAACAATGAGAGACACACAGATCAGTTTTGATAAGTTACAGAGCATGGGATAATGCTTAAGGAGAATATGAATTAGAGAGTGATCTGAGAAATGAAGGGCCAGTGTTAGATTACAGGGAGGACTTCAGACCAGTTTGTTCCATTTCATACCCCTGCACTTCCACCCTAGGTATATTGAATCAGAATCTACATTTTAACAAGACCCATAGATGATTCTTAAGTGTAATCAATTTGAAAACCGCTGCTCTACTAGTGGTTCTCAGAATTGGTCCCTAACCAGCAACATTAACTTCACCTGGGAACTTGTTGCCAAGCCAAGTGCCGTCAAATTCTCAGGGGTTTGAACCAGAACAAACTGGTTTGAAGTTGTGTTTTGAAACCAAAATGTTTCCTAAAGTTGACCTTTTTCCTTCTTGTTAAGCATCAGGTTCCTCAACTCTTGAATCCCCCTTGACATTGCAAGGAAGTGCAAGTAAAAGCACCAGGACTCTGTTGAGCCTTGGCACTCTGAATTCAAAGTCAGACAGTACTCCGCATAAATCCTGCAGTTAACCGTCACATCCAGTCAGATTCAGTGTATTTGGGGTGGAAATGCAACTTCTCATCAGGGGTTTGAACTAGTTCCAAGTCCTAGTTATCAGTCAGAAAGAAAGAAGGAAAACAATAGGTTTTGCCCAAATGTCTAGAGAATCCGTTCATCTTTAGTAACTGAGAGTTTCAAGTGAACAATTGTCCACCTAGTAGTACTATAGAAGAAAGGCCTGGCAGTCAGCTTCCTTAACCGTTACAGCAAAGGAAACCCATTGAAACAGTTCTGCTTTGTAACACCATCACGGTTTGAATTGTGTCTCTCCCAGGAAATGTGTGTAGCAATTTGGGTAGGCCATGATTCCAGGTATTGTGTGATGTTTCTATATGTTACAAATTCTACCTCTATGATTTTAAGGAAGGATGATGGGGCACGATTTGATGTTTAAGATTATCTTGTGCCTTGAGGCGATCTCTCAGGATATAAAGGAAAGGGAAGCAACAGAGAATTGGGGACCTTATACTACCAAGAAGCAGTTCTGGGAACAGAGTATGTCTTTTGTAAACGACCCAAGACTCCTATGCCTCAGAAGCTCCCAGTCCATGGAAAGACTAATGACAAAGACCTTCCTCCAGAGTCAAAAAAGAAAGCCTTACCTGAGAACTGATGCCCTGAATTGGTACTGGTAGCCTACTTTTCTGTCAGAAAATAAGTTTCTCTTTTTAAAGCTATCTACTGGTGACATTTCTGTTATAGCAGCACTAGACGACTAAAACAAATGCATAGGGTCACAATGAGTCTGAATTTACTCGACGGTAACTGGAAATGGCTTAGCCAGCCTTGGAGAAAGACTATGGAAATCATTAACATAGCAGCCTGTCTTCCCAGGGGACCTGGGTGTGAAGTGCAGGGAAATGCAATATTGCTTTATTCTAAGTAGATTATCCTAACCAAATCCCTCCACAGTGACCACAAAATGCCCCTTGAAATAGAAAGAAATTGGTGGCAGGAGTGAAATTTAGAGTTACATTGATAAAACAATTATCTTCAGGGATTTGGGGCTCTGATTGCTACTTAGACTGTGCAAAAGTACTGCTGAATAAGGTGCTGAGCAAATTCACGTTGTCATTAAGAGGACTGTGGTCCGTATCATTAAATTATATCCATTATTCAGACAAATGTTCCATGCCTGCTTAATAGTTGGCTTCCTTATAGGTCTGAGCATTTTGTTGGTCTTGTTTTGTTCTCTGTTTTTATGTGAGAGAGAGGGAAAGTGGTATTCACAACATCCTACTGGAACTTCACTGACGTCATAAATATTTGTAAATAGGGATAGAGTTATATATGTATATTTCTCCTCTAGAAATGCAAGCGAAAGTTCGCATTCATTATTTGACACAATTTTGGTCACTGTAATAACATGTGATTTGAATGCAGTTTAGGGTTGATTCATAGGGAAAAGAAACAAATCTGATTTTTATTTTTATTTTGAGGAATAGCTACATCCAGTTTCATGTAATAGATACTCAGCACAACTATCTAAGTCTTTCTTTATAGTTTCTTATTCCACATTTCCATTTTCATTTCTACCCACTCATATATAAGCCATTTAAAAATGTGTCTTCATAACCTTAAAAAAAATGTGTCTTTGAATTTTCCTCCCAGTAGATTTTACAGCAAATATTTACTCTGAAAATAACTTCCCCTTGAAATCTAGAACACTCCGGAATTACTCTGCCTTCCCACCTATGCCTCCTACCATCCCTTAATGAGGGTACAGTGAATACAAACTCATATTAACATCAGCAGAAGGAAAACAATATCAGAAAAATAAATCTTGTGAAGGAAAGTTATCACATCAGCATTGTAAAGCCAGATAGGATTGAATTGTACTTCATCTGATATTTTTGTAGTTAATGTTTTTACTGTTAACATAATTAATAAACTTTGTATGACCTATAAGCTACATTTCGTCATTCTTATTCTATCTGCATACTGAGCACATAATCTGAGAAAATAGACTGTGTAAAGAAGAATAAGGCATCAAGATTGGAGGAAGACTCATTGACAACCTGTGATATGCAGATGACACTGAAAGTGAAGAGGACTTAAAACACTTACTGAAGATCAAAGGTCACAGCCTTCAGCATGAATTACACCTCAACATAAAGAAAAGAAAAATCTTCACGCCTGGACCAATAAGCAACATCATGATAAACAAGGAAAATACTGAAGTTGTCAAGGATTTCATTTTACTTAGATCCACAATCAATGCCCACAGAAGCAGCAGTCAAGAAATCAAAGAACACATTGCATTGGGTAAATGCACTGCAAAAGACCTCTTTAAAGTGTTAAGCAACAAAGATGTCACTTTAAGGCCTAGGATATGCCTGACCCAAGCCATGATGTTTTCAATCATCTCATATGTGTGTGAGAGCTGGGCAATGAATAAGGAAGGCTGAAAAATTGATGCATCTCAATTATAGTGTTGATGACTTTTGGAAGAATGAACAAATCTGTTTTGGAAAAAGTACAGCCAGAATTCTCCCTAGAAGTGAGGATGGCGAGACTTCATCTCACATACTTTGGACATATTATCAGGAAAGGCTAGTCCCTGGAGAAGGACATCATGCTTGGTAAAAAATAGAGTGTCACTGAAAAAGAGGAAGACTCTTAATGACGTGGATTGATATACTGGCTAAAACAACAGGCTTAAGTGTAACAACAATTGTAAGGATGGTCCTGGACTGGGCAGTGTTTTGTTCCATTGTACAGGATCACTGTGGTCAGAATTGACTCCACAGCACCTAACAACATGATCTACCAACTTAACATAATTATTTTCATTTTTGTGCATGCCCACACAATTTTAAATTGTTTCAGCTGCTGTGTGCATATAGAGTTGTATTTTGCTTTTTCAATTAATATGTGAAGTATTTTCCACATTTGACCGTAGTGCTCACAATTTTAATTTCTAATATTTCTTCTTGTTGATCTAACATAATTTATCTAACCATTCATTTTATCTGTTGTGTTTTTATTGTCTGTGACATTTACTTATTTCTATTAGAGTGGCTCATCAAAATTTGGCCTTTCTGATCATTGCTCCCCTAGTGTATCAACACGTAGGTCTTTCTGCTTGACTCTTCCACTTGTCGTTTTTACCTGGGTTGATCTGAATACCACCAGGTAAAGGATACTCACTCAGTAAAGACCATTGCATAATTAGTAGGTTGTAAGAATTGACCTATGGCACATGAAATATTGGTGCTTCCACATACGTTATCTCACTTATTGTTCTAAATGTGTCTATAAGGAGGACATGAGTTATATACAACCAGTCAGGATGAAGACAAATGATGGGTGAGTAGAGAGAGTTGTTTAATGCTGGAGAGGAAGAAAGGCAGCAATAATGAAGATAACATTGCTGGGCATATAACAAGACGTCCTTGCAGGAAGTAAGTGTATTAGGATGTCCTGATTTTATTCTCCTGCCCCAAGTCTGACATTTGATCTGGATTGACTGTTTTGTCTAAATTATAAAGCTCTACCTTGGGAAAACTATGCATACGCACACAACCCAGTTACTATTGAGTTGATTCTGACACATGGCAGTCCCACATATGTCAAACTCTGCTCCATAGAGTTTTCAGTGGCTGATTTCTCATAAACAGACTGACTGCCAGGTCTTTTTTCTGAGTCACCTGTGTATGGACCTGAACTCCAGCCTGTTTGCACACTATTCTACCCAAGGAATGTGTTCATTTCCAAACTTTTCTTATAGAACTAGATAATACCACCTTTATACCCTCACCTGTTCGTGCTTAGGTTGGCAATGAGTCAAAAAATAATTAGTGAGATGAAGAATGTCTTGGAGTAGGATCTTTTCTACCAGGCCCGATTTGAATAGGTGCCAGCTTCTCACTACTTGAGGCTCTCAGTTTATACAAAATTGTAGCTAAGGTCTGTGTAGATGGCAACATGTTTTTCCTAACCTCTAAGCTACTGCTTGAAGTGTTTCCAAGTGGGAGAAACTCCTTCTGACCAGACTGATTTTTCATTCAGTTCAAACTGTTTCCTCATTGTATGAACTGTCTTTCTCCCTCCTGTTTGAGTATTAGCTTATTTTGTTTCCTGCAGGGCTTAGACCTGTTTTTTTCTGGTTTGAAGCCCTGCTGAAATTTGCATTCCTAACATGTTCCTTGCTGAGAACTTACATTTCTAACAAGCTCCCAGGAAGTTATACATAAGAATCATCTATGGGTCTTGTTAAAATAAAGGGTAGTCTCGTTCAGTCTACCTGTGGTCACCAAGAGAACCTTGCTGGCAGTAGTTAAGTGTTACAGCTGCTAAGCAAAGTGTCAACAGTTCAAATCTGCCATATGCTTGTTGGCAACTCTGTGGGGGCAGTTGTACTTTTTCCTATTGGGTTGCTATAAGCTGGAATTGGCTTCATGGCAGTGGGATTGGTTTTTCAGTTTGATGGTCACAAAACTGAAACCAAACCCATTTCTGTAAAGCCTATTCTCATTCATAGCAACCCTACAGGACAGGGTAGAACGATGAAAGATCTGACAATTAAGTTCACGAACTCATCCTAAAAAAAGTGCTGTATACCTCATTGGTCAATATCACTACAATCACCTTCAAAGCACTCCCTTTGGGAAGCTATGCACTGACACCAAAACCTAGTATACCCTTCAAAGCAATTTTGGAACTTTTTTCTGGAATGGCCATCAGAACTGTTGCTGTATTACCCTTGATGTCTTGAATAACATCCAAATGTCTTCCTTTCAGTATTTCCTTTATCTTTGGGAAAAGAAAAAAGTCATTGGGGGCCAGATCAGGTGACTGGGGATGGTGTTACAATACAGTTATTTGTTTACTTGTTAAAAACTTGCTCACAGATAATGCCACGTCAGCTGGTACATTGTCGTGATGCAGGAGCTGTGAGTTGTTGGCAAAAAGTTCAAGCTGTTTACACTTAACTTTTTCACACAGCCTTTTCAGTGCTTCCAAATATATATATTTTTAATTATAATTGAATGAAAATGTACATTCCCATATAAATTTGCATGCCCACCTATATGCAGCTCTCACTGTTCTCCCTGCCCGGTGACAGCACACTCTTCCTCTCTGCTCCATACGTGTTTTATCTTCCAGACAATATCTTATCCCCTCATCTCTACCCACTCTCCCGAAGAGGTCAGCAGAATGACACCCTGTGGATGCTTAGAACCATAAGTCAAGCCAAGCCAAGTGCCGTCGAGAGAACGATAAAGTGCGCACATGATATGGTCACACTGTGTCACCAAGTCCAATCCATTCCTGTCCGAAGAGTTGACTTCCATTATGATTTATGGACAGGAGCAGCATCAGGGCAGTCTTAAAAGCTGCCAAGCTGCCATCTGAGGGTACAGCAAATGGTCAAAACTCAGCAGGAACGGATGATCACCAAGGAACAAAATTACATGGGAGAAGGAGAACCCAGAAGACAGAGAGACCCATGTGATTGGGTGACTGCATCGACTTGTGACTGGAAGAACCGGATGGTGCCTGGCCACCACCAATGGTAGTTGTGACAGAGTTCACAAAGTTGAGTCTCGCTGGCAATGCACCCTGAGATCTCCACTAAAAGACCACTTCGAAATATTAAACTTGGTTATCTGTCCAGTTGGTACACATTTACAATGAGCAATCCTTCTGAAAACAAACAAACAAAAAAAAATTAGCAATATCATTTTGACTCTTGATTTGGACTTGAAAGCTCTTTCTTGGTCATGGAGAATTGGCTGACATCCACTGTGCACTTTGATGCTTTGTTTCAGGGTCGTATTGGTACACTCATGTTTTATCACCAGGGATAACATGCCCCCAAACATCATCTTGCCTCTCCAAAAGGTCTTGTTAAATTTCAATTTTTCTTTGCTTTTTGTTCATCAGTGAGCTCCTTTGGGACCTTTTTCCTTTTTTAATTTTTTTTTTTATTGTGATTGAGTGAAAGTGTGCAATCCAGTTTAAATTTGCATGCCCACCTATCTGCAGCTCCTTCTGCTGTCCTTGCCCAATGACAGCACACTCCTCCTTGCCATTCTATACATGTCATATACTCTTAACAATCTCCTGTCCCCCCTTTTCTACCCTCTCCACTCCCCTCTAGTAAGAGGCTAGTAGGATGACATCCTATGGATGCATAGAACCATAAAGTACACACATAATGTGGTCACTCTGTGTCGCCAAGTCCAATCCATTCCTGTCCAAAGAGCTGACTTCAGTAGTGATTTATGATCAGGGGCAGCATCTAGTCTAGGGACCATGCTCCCAGGGGAACTCTCAGGCCTTAAGACCATTAATTGCTGTCTTTTAGTGGAGTTCTCAGGGTGCACCTCTTTTTATTCTCATGCTGCCACTAAGACTCAACATTGTGAGCCCCATCACGGCTGTCATTGGTGGTGGCAGGGCACCATCTGGTTCTTCTGGTCACATGTTGTTGTAGTCACCCATTCATGTGGGTTTTTCTGTCTTCGGGGTTCTGTTTCCCCCATGTCATTGCTATCCTTGGTGATCATCTTTTCAAGCTGAGTTGGGACCATTTGGTGTATCTCAGATGGTAGCTCACTAGCTTTTTGAGAACCCGGATGCCACTCACCAATATTGGGTGCAGAAGACACTCTTAGCAATAGGCTGGTTATGCCAATTGGCCTTGATGTCCCCAGAGAGCATGCCTTGGGGCCATTTTTGCATGCCCCTTTCTCATGCCAAGATTTTTGGTTAAGATTTTCCTAACTTTTTCTCTATTGATGTTTTCTTGGTCTGCTATGCTTCTCACAGTCAGCTGATGATTTTGACGCCCAACTGGACAAATTTTCCCAATGTTTTCATCAGTTCTGATCATTACTGGGCACCCTGATGTCTCTTCATCAGTGATACTTTCTCTCCCCTCAGGAGAATGTTTAATCCACTTGTACACTGCCGTTTACTTCATGGCATTATCCCCATAAACTCAGACTAACATGTCCCTGATTTCACTTCCACTCTTACCAAGTTTAACAAGAAATTTAATGTTTGTTTATTGCTGTAATTCAAGCTCCAACATTCTGGCAATGCCACACAAAAACATGCAACAACGATAACGAACGCCAATCTACAAGACATCATCATATGTTGACATGACACAGCTGTGAGATACTGATATATCAAGGTTATGAAACCTTACTGAGTTGTTTGTACAGTGCTGCCAGTGTAAGCTCATGGTGGCAAATTCACGAACATGATTGTCAGACCTAGTAATTGCTTCACAGGGGCTCCTAGGCTGTAATCTTTACTGAAGTACATTGCTACATCTTTCTTCTCTGGAGAGGATGGTGGGTTGAAATCTAATCTTTCAGTTAGTAGCCAAGTGCTTAACAGCTTCACCACTAGGGCTCTTTACATGGGGTAGAAATACAAATTCTCAGCTTGGAACTTGTTAGAACTGCAAATTCTCACGAGGGATTCAAGCAAGAATGCTGGAAGCCCTGGTTTCACCCAGGCCAATCAGCCTAAAGACTTCTTTAGAATGCCTGTCCAGAATAGTATGATAACTTCTCCATGCTTTACTTTTCCCTCTGAGTACCTGAATTTGTTTTAAAGCCCTGAGGACCTAGGCTCATTGGTCCAGCCTTGGTGCAATCAGCAGTTATCAGCAGTGACTGCCTAGTCCTAACTGAGATACTTGTGAATTTGATCAGTAAAAACAAGACAAGGTTGTAAAATATGCAAAGAGATGCTATGCTGTGTGGGGCATCTGACAATTTTAATGTATCACAGCTTGTTACATCGTAGTGGGCATCAGAAGAAATCCAGTGACTTTTTGATGGTTATGACATGAAAGCAGGGTGTGAACAAATCTCATTTCACAGAATCTGGTGAACAGTGAGAGGAGTCTTAGTAGTATGCAGTGTTTAAGTACTTGGCTGCTAACCAGAAGTTCAGCAGTTTGAACCCACCAGCTGTCATGCAGGAGGAAGATGTGGCAGCCTGCTACCATTAAGATTATAGCCTTAGAAACCTTATCAGGTGTTTCTACTCTGTCCTACAGGCTCACTATGAGTTGTAATCAACTTGATGGCAGATTTGGGTTTTTGTGAACAACAATAAATTTAGGATCCATTCAAGATTATTCTGTTTTTCACTCTTTACATTAACAACAACTACACAGTATTTATTAAGTAGCCACTCTATATAAGACCATGTGCAAAACTCTGTGAAAGATAGGGAGCTATATTACACTGTTCTTCCTTCAAGCTTCAGTTCTAGTTGGAGTGACAAGATATGAAGAATGAGGTAATGCAGGAGGTAAATAGTCCAAGGCAATAATAGAAGAGGTGTCAGGAGACAAAACATCATTATTTGACAAATGAATGAATGGTACAGACAACGGTTCTAGGAATTGCAAGAAGACGGAGCTGAGAAGCGTGCTGATATAGCATTTTTTGACTGCCTGAAATGTCCATTTCATATATCCATCCCTGTCTATAAAACTCTTACTTATCTTTCAAGATACAGTTCAGTTATTGCCTTCTTGGCTCAAACTTCATCAGCCCACCTAAGCACAGTTAATTATGTTCTCTTTCAGAAACCCACAGAATCTTAAACATGCCAAGTCTACAAAAGCAGATATTACGTTGATGTAATTATTTGCTTACACATTGGGCTCTTCTAAAAAACTGAGGCTCTCAAGGGGAGGGGCAGTTTGATATTGAGTAATTTGCTCAGTGTCACAAGAGTAGAAGATATTAAAATGGAGACTCTAATTGAAATTTTTCTGAACCTAGGGATCTGTGCTCTTAACAGCCAGACAAGTCATTGTCAAACCTGGCTGCACATTAGAATCATGCAGATGTTTTTTAAAAAATTCTGATGGCCATTCTGAGAATTTAGTAGGATTGGCCTGAGGTAGGGACTGAACAGTGGCTTTTTTTTTTTTTTTTAAGTTTCCCAGCTGATTCTAATGTGCTACTGAGGTTATATTATATTCTTTTATACTATACTATACTACAGGAAACCCCAGTGGTATAGAAGTTAAGTGCTAGGGCTGCTAATCAAAAGATTGGTGGTTCAAATCTACCAGGCACTCCTTGGAAACTCAACGGGGCAGTTCTATTCTGTCTTCTTGGATTGCTATGAGTTGGAATCAACCTGATAACAGTGGGCTTGGTTTTGGTTGAATATTGTACAATAGAGTCCTGGTGGTATAGTGGTAAGATCTTAGCTGATAACCAATAGGCCAGCAGTTTGAATCTACCAGCCACTCCTTGGAACCCCAGTGAGGCAGTTCTACTCTGTCCTAGAGGTTTGCTTTGAGTCAGAATTGACATGATGGCAATGAGTTTGGTTGTGATTTTATAGCCTACTATGTTTTTCAACTTTTAAGTCTGCCCGTGGGCCTCGTCGAATGGTAGGGTTTAACTGGACAAAAGAAAGGAGAACATTCTCTATAGGAATCCATTTTTAAGCACTAAGGTGATATACAGATACCTGAATGTGTTTTATTTCTCTGAAGCCAGAACCCTTTGTTACTTCAAAGCTACTTAGAGCAGAGTATATAGACCAGATATTATCAGTGCACAAATGCATTTGGAAATAGTTTCAACACATTTTCCTGAGTTTCAGAAAGAAACAACTTCTGAGCTTACTGGTATTGTGTCTCATACCACTGCTCTTTAGTCAGAGATCAACCAAACCAAACCCAACTGCCGTTGTTTCCAACTCATTGACACCCTATAGAATAGAACTGCTCTACAGAGCTCCAAAGGGGTGCCTGGCAGATTTGAACTGCCGACCTTTTGATTAGCAGACATAGCACTTAACCAGTATGCCACTCAAGTTTCCTAGAGAGCAACGAGACAGGCTATTTCCTTCTATAAAGTTGGTGGGTTCTCTTTGCCCTATGCATTGAACTGCAAGCCCCTGTCAGTTTCTCAGCAACAGTTTCAAGTTGGAATTTGAAACCAGATTATCTGATTAAAAGAGGTGGAATGAAAAGACTTTTTTTAAAGGCATGGAATGGCCTCCCCTTACTTTGTTGTCCAACATTTGTCACAGGGATGGCTTTAATGCACTCCGGGAAACATTTCTTTCTGGCCAGTGCACCAAAACAAGCAGCTTATTTGGGATTCTAGCAGCTGCTGCTGTTAATGTTGGGGGTGGCTTCCTAAAGACAGTATCTCTGAGGGGACAGAGAAGTGGAAAGAAACTGAAGAAAACCAGCTGCTGAATAAGTCCTGAGAGTTCTGAAAAGACTCGATGCGATAGAATCGTCATGAACTGGGCACCTTGATTAGGAACATTTCAGAGCACTAAAATTGTTTGCCTTTGTAAGCATACCACTTAAACTCAGCTGGCAATCTGCTTCCTGCCGACGACTTAATCTTTTGGCTGGATTAACTACTGGCTTAAAAATACAATCATCCAGCTGTGAAAGACCATTTGGGGGTTTTCTGGAGCCAGGCTCCAGATGAGGACATAAAACTGTGGGTCTCAGTAAATTGGTGGGCAGCATCTTGGTGAAGTTGCTTCTAAATGGCTTAGTTGCAAAAGTTTGTGGTGGCGAAAAGGAGGATCATCTTGGGTCAAATCTAGACCCATATAACTTAATTTCTTCCCCCTTTAGTTTTGATTACTGATATACTTCAAAATAGACTGGCAAATGCTATTGGGGTTTAGTAATTCTGTACCTGGCTAGAATATGCCCTAAAATACTTATCCCTACTTTTCCTGTATCCATAGCATTGACAACTGTATAGTGGGCTGTAAAAGAGGACAGGTTCTGAGAAAAACAGAATGGTTCTGAGAAGTAAAACATTGATGCTGTAATCAACAAATGATAAAACCATCCTGTACAATGAAAGGCGGTGGTCTAAATACAGCTAAAATGCTGGCTATTAGTGGGCATGATAATTGTGAAAAGCAAAATATCCACAGATATTAGGGGTCGAGGTTCTGGAATCAGGCAAATTCAGAGTTTGAATCCTGGCTCCACCACTTGCTAACTTGGATGATCCATATGAGCTTTCTGAGTCATTTCTTCATCTCAATATGTTGGAGATATTAAATGAGATGACATGTATAATACGCTTAGTAGGTAGTGACCACTCAACAAGTATTAGCTTTTACTATTAGACTGTCAATTTTGTCACTTCCATCACTACCATATGTTTTTACTACCTTCATCCCGGGTGCTCAAGTGTCACCTCAGCCTGTATAGTTTTCCACAGCCCACCAGTGCACTCTCTAATTTGTTAGAGTGTGCATCCCATGATCCAGAACTTCACTCTACCCTGATATTTACCTAACCTTAATACAGTCCCTTTGGATTATGTTCCCTACTGGTTCCACTGTTTATCACTGTGGTGACCTCTGTGAGCCTATTTCTTCAACTGTGAAATGGAAATGATGATGTTACCTCCTTCATATGGTTGCTGTGAAGTAATTCACATAAAGGACTTAGTACAGTTCCTGACACATGATTGTATTCTGTGTCAGCTCTTATTATTTTTGTATAGTTATCACAACGGTATAGTGATGATATTTGTAGAAAAATACCAGCACACACAGGTTGAGATGATTTTTCTTTCATGGCAAAGTGGCAAAGGGTCTGGAACCCCAGAGATGGTTATCTACAGCAGGAGATAGTACAGCATGTTCCCGGATGACAGCATGGCTCTGAGGTTTCCACAGTTCCCAGCTGGGGATGTGCACCTGTAAGTGATACCACCTATGGGATACCATTCTGAAGTAAGGATCTTGCCAGGTTCTAGAAGGTCCTTTTGCTATTATTACTTTGCCTTTTTTTTTTTTTTTTAATTATGCTGTTTTCCTTTAATCTTCTTCTGGTACCTTCCAACTGTACCGCAGACTCCGTCTACAAATCTCTCCACTTACCAGCGGCAAATAAATGATGACAACTCCTTTACACTCCTGCTGTTGTTGTTGCTAAGTGCTAGTGAGTCAGTTCTGACTCATAGTGACCATGTCTGTGTACAACAGAACTAAATACCACTCAGTCCTGCACCATTCTCACAGTTGTTGCTATGTTTGAATCCACCATGTCAGTCTATCTTTTTGAGAGTCTTCTTTTTTTTCGCTAACCCTTAACTTTACTAAGCATGATGATCTTCACCAGGGAGTAGTCCATCCTGATACCATGTCCAAAGTATGTGAAATGAAATCTCATCATCCTTGCTTCTAAGGAGCACTCTGGCTATACTTCTTCTATGACAGATTTGTTCATTTTCTGGCAGTTCATGGTATATTCAATATTCTTCGCCAACACATTCAAAGGCATCAACTCTTCTGCAGGCTTCCTTGCTCAGCTTTCGTATGCATATGAGATGATCAAAAGTGCCATGGCTTGGGTCAGGCCCACCTTAGTTCTCAAAGTAACACTCTTGCTTTTAATACTTTAAAGAGGTCTTTTACAATAGATTTTCCCAGTGCTATATGTCATTTTATTTCATGACAGCTGCTTCTGTGGACGTTGATTGTTAATCCCAGTAAGATGAAATCCTTTCACAACTTTATTTTTTCCATGTATCATGATGTGGCTTATAAATGATCATAACTGATTCATACTCTAAGTGTTGATGAAACGATTAGGTGAGGGAAAGTTCAATTTCCTGGAAATGTTATTTAACAAATAGGGCTTCAGGCCTGTTTGAAGATATACTTCTACAAGGCTATGGTGAAATGCTTTGAAACAGGGTTTATCTTTTTTCTAAAGTAGTAAAGACTTGGTTTCAAATTACAGTGAAACACTACTAGATGGGATAGTTTGTTTTCCCTTGAAAATGCTTAATAGAAAATAACGCAAACTTGTAAAAAAAATTCAATGGCGTAGAACTGTATAAAATAAAAAGAAAAATCCCTGCTCCTTCATCCCTACCCCTGTCCCACCAACCCCACTCCCACAGAAGTAACCACTGCTAATTCTTTGTTGTGTATCTTCCTAGATTTTTACCCATCCATATATTAATAAATATATATATACACAAAAGTGTTCTAATAGATGTATTAATCTGCTTCTCTTCTTAATATGTCTTTTTTTAAAAAAATAACTGCCTAATATAGATGGCCTTTGGTTTCATTTCACTTTTTTTATCTTTATGAAAAAAGTTTTAGATGACCAGCCAGCCAAGTGCCTTTGAGTCGATGACAATGAAACTTAAAAGTTAACTGAGTTGTCTAAATTCACACAGCAATTAAGTAGAAGAGTCAAGATCTGGACCCAACATGGCTCACTCCAGAATGCATGATATTAACTGCTAGGTATTACCTTTATTTCAATGAGTCAATTATTTTTCCCCAGGTTTTTAATGTAGGTAATAGTTATGAGGTAATAGTAAAATCTCAGAGTTGGAAAGGGCCTTGGAGACAGGTTATTTATTCCAGCCTCTGACTCTACAAATAAATCATTAGTTGGTTGTTCATTAGGAGAAATCTTTCCTGAAACTTTATTTTGATTATACAAAGGAAAAAGGGGAAACAAGAAGAGGGGAAACAGGAGATTTTCTTAGGGAGAAGTAAGTTTAATGGTGGAGGAATAATTTAGAAAAGAATAGCAAGAATGGTTGTACAACTTGAAGAACATAATCAATGTCCTTGAACTACACTTGAGAGATTGTTGATATATATTTTGGTGTGTGTTTTTTCTCTATAATTTTTTTAAAAAGCAACCTTAAAAAAATTCGTAACTTGCATTTGCAGTAGTAGAAGATCTGGGTTGTTTAAACAATAATTTATCTTGTATCATTTACATTTTATATCACTATTTTTTCATATGATGCCCTCTGGAGAAGGTAATTTATAGCTATTTCAGAGATGAAGTTAAGTCTCTTAGAATAAGTATTCACTGAGGCCCAGGGAAATAAAGAAACCTATCTATATTTATACATTTGGTTGCTGAAGTTAACC
Source organism: Heterohyrax brucei (assembly GCA_028571685.1). Classification (NCBI taxonomy): domain Eukaryota; kingdom Metazoa; phylum Chordata; class Mammalia; order Hyracoidea; family Procaviidae; genus Heterohyrax; species Heterohyrax brucei. Next base: position 141,781,196 of record CM053166.1, read on the forward strand.
CGAATGGCAGATAAAAGGGTTAAGACTTTCTCCTGAGGTGATGAAGACTTATTAAAAGCATTTGAATAGGAGAAGCTTGTGAAGGATAGGTGGATGGGGCTAATGAGGAGTGACATGATGTATGTAAAACTTTAGGTATAGGAGTGACAAGAACGTAAACAAAGGGTCAAGTTAGCAAGCCATTCAGGTATGAGTAGATAAAAGGTACAAATGATCTAGATAGCTGTGGGACTAGAGAGGAGGGAGTGGATGCAAGAAGTACCAGGAAGACAGCATTGCTAGAGACTAGTGGGAGACTAGAGAGAGAAAGGAAACAATGATGATTCCAAGGCTATTGGTCAGATGGGTTTGATAGTAGAAACTTTTTTTAAAAAAAGGATATTGGTGTTGAAGGGAAGATCATTTTGGTTTAGGACTGGTTACATGCTAGTGGTTAGATATATAAGATGTACAACAATCTTTAGAAAATATAAGGACGGGAATTGGGTAGAGCAGCTTTGGAGGGTCATCAACAAGAATCATTTATCTTCACAGAGCTGACCACAGACCCAGTGTAGTAGGTCTGTAAAGGAATCTCAGAAGACACCTACTCCAAGTACTTTATTTTACAGATGAGACCAATAGATAAACAAACCTGCCCAATGTTCCACAGAGTTCTTGAGTAAATGAGGACATATCACAGCTGCTGAGTCTTAAGTTCTCTGTTCTTTCCTGAACTTGAAAGGTAGCAAACTAGTGTCACATGGACCACTGATAGTTGTCTTTGGCCCGTATGGTAAATTCTAATATTGTTCACAAATACTTGCTGACCAGCTGCTCTTTGGAAACACTACGATGCAGTTTTATACTGCGCTATAGTGTCACTCTGAGTCGGAATCAACTCAGTGACCATGGGTTTGGTTTTTGGTTTCTCTGAGGAATAATTATACTTCTTCTTCCTATTGACATCAGCCTAGCTCACATGACTTACTTCAATCAGTAAAACATGGGCAGAAGTGCTGTGTGGCTTTTCTGAGGAAGGCCTCTAAGGCATGATTTACTTGCACAGTTTAAGTGCACAGTTCACCATGTTTTCTTTTCCTTCTGTCCTGAGATCACCATCGATATTCTGACAGAAGCAGTTTTCTCAGTCTCAGTCCTAGGCTGAACACGATGTGGCATAAAACCACAGCCGACCTGTGATGGGGCTGTAGAGTGAGTTAGGAACAAGTCTACTATAAGCCACTAAGATTTGGTGGTCATCAGCACAACCTAGCCCATTCTGACTGATACAACCAACACTGTTTTTTAAAAAAGTGAATTAGTGGGCAGCGTTTAAAAACTGGAGAGTTAACAAAAGAATCCAGGCTTCAGGCTTCCAGTGAAAAACTGAAAAAGCTTACAACATTGGACCTACTTTCATGCATGTCATGTATTGGCTGGAGCTAAATACCAGCTATCCCCTTGGAAATTGTAACTCTATTGTTCAGCCTAGTTTCTACTTCTCCCTAATAGTTTACACCCACTCACCTTTGTCTTCACTTATTTACATTATCTGACTGGCCTGGGAAATATCTGAGTTTGCCATTCTGGCTTGACACATATTTGCTGCTCCACAGGAAGAAAATGCCAGAGACTGAAAGAGCAGAGGACTGAAGACAGAAATTTATGTAATAGCTACATGCAAGAGTGAAAAAAAATCGGGGGGTGGGGAGACAGAGAATAACTGGTTATAAAAGTAAGAAGAAAATCAGAGTTGGATAGTGACCAAAACAAAGAAAGAAAAAACAAAGAAGAGCAGAGTCAAGAAGGAGGGATGGTCAACATTACAGAAAATTATAGAGGTCAACAATAAAGACAATGAAAAAGATAGGTCATATGTGACCTTTGAGAAAATAATTGCAGTGCATTAGTGATAGTGGAAGCCAAAGGATAAGAAATTAAGGACCAAATAAATGACTGCTGAGAAAATAGAGACATTGCAACACATTTTTCCCCAAGTTTGGCAGTAAGTGGAAGGCACAAAATAATTGGTCTTTATGATAGAATCAGAATCAAGCCAAAGATTTTTCCCCTATTGATTTTTTTTGGTTGAGAGTGGAGAGGAGTCTGTATCTTTGCAAGGTAGAGGCAAAAGAGCCAGTAAAGAAGAACCAGGTGACTGAAGGAGCAAAATCTGGGAAGTGACTGGGATACATGGATCGAGAACACAGGTGAAGCAGTTCATTTTGGAAATTACAGGTAGTAGAATTTCATCTAAATCTGCTAACATGAAATACGGGATCTTAGTGAATCATAAGCAGTGACTCAAAAGAGAACAGTGTCTGGGCCCTAAGGTGGGGTGGAGGAAGGGAAGAAGGACGACCTTGTTTAGGAGTTCATTGAAGTTCTGCTGTCTCTGGTTACAGTCTTGAATGAGGAGCAGACAGGCCCTGCATGATCTGATAACTGAGAGACTTGAGAGTTGTTTGTGTCAGGAATCCGAGTCCTGTGCTCAGATACAATCTTGGTGCCATTCTGGCCCCCCTTCTGTCAGTTCTGCAATTGCTCTAATAAGAAATATCTCTTCTCTCTCACAGGTTAATGAGTTTGTGAAGGAAAAATGCAGAGTTTACTAAGATGGCAGGAAGGGCAGTTAAATGGCCCTTTGAGAAACTTGAAATACACCCAAGGGCTTTGAACTTCATTCCAAGAGGCAAACATGCTGGTTATTAAATGACATCCTCTGAAGAATGCAACCAGAGTGACCAAATATGCTAAATTCAGTAGTTGTCGGCCTGTGATCTTAGATTCCTGTAGCTCCTCCTGGTGGTGTGAGTACTGGACCCTTACATTATTACTGCTTGCAATATGAAATGTCTATATTTCTGTCACTGACATAAAATAGGGATTCACTTGGCTGGCTACACAATATTAGCATCTCATTATCAGATTGGAGTTTAGGACAAAAAATAGCAATTGACCTATAGGTCTTCCCTGTCATGCAGCAAGAGGAGAGTCACTATGCATTACAACGTTCATGAAGACCATGCTGTCATTCCCACTACGACCATAATAGGAATATTGCCAGGGACTTTCTAATGAGGTCTTAGTGGAAAATGATGGTGCTGTTTCTCTGACTTGAGCAGGTTTGCTTTCCCCGGAGTTGGATGGAGCCAGGATACAGAGAAGAGGCAGTCTAGTGGTAGGAAGTGTTTTGTCAGCCTCAAGAGGGAATGTGCGGGAAGGAAAGGGAACGATTCTTGGAATGTAAAACCAAACAGTGACTAGTTATGCCTTTTGTTCAACTGCCCTGATGGTTTCTTCTTTTGTTACTAGACTACACAAGACACAAAAGTTAATAATTAGTACACTGGGCAAGGCTCATGCTCTGTCAGCTTATATCACTGACTACGACACTAGCATCTAGGGACATGCCATTGGAGAACCAGGTTACCTCTCATAATATCAATTATTAAAAATTATATAAATATTACAAATTAGACACTGGTTTACATTTTTATACCTAACCTCACCTGGGAGATTGGGAAATTGAGGAGGTAGTATTGATATTGATACTGGGATGCCAAGTATGAATAGTAGCTAGTGAGTGGTGTGATGGGGAGAAGGGGTTGTATAGTGAATAGAGGAAACAGCGTGTACAATTGCCTCAAGGTGAGAAGGAGCAAGGCATTCCTGAGGATTAGAAAGAAGACGAGTGAAGTGTGATGTCTGGCCATCTAGTGCTGCTATAACAGAAACACTGTAAGTGAATGGCTTCAACAAATGAAAGTGCATATCTCACAGTGTAGTAGGCTAGAAGTCCAGATTCAGGGCATCAGCTCCAGGGAAAGTCTTTCTTTCTCTGTTGGCTCTAGACGAAGGTCCTCCTCATCAATCTTTCCCTGGACTAGGACCTTCTCTGCACAGGAACCCTGGATGCAAAGGTGCTTCTTTCTTAGTGGTGTGAGGTCCCCATCTCTCTTCTTCCTTCCCTTTCCTTTCATCTCTTCTAAGATAAACGGCACGCCACACCCCAGGGATACTCCCTTTACCTTGGATCAGGGATGTGGCCCGAGTAAGAACATGCCATTATTCTCTGTAACATAATCTAATCTGGTCTAATTCACCACAGGCAGAAATCAGGAGTTACAATACAGGAAAATTATATAAATCACAAAATGAAAGATGACCAAACAGTACTGGGAATCATGGCCTAACCAAGTTGACTCGTATTTTGAGGTGGCACACTCAAATCCATGACAATGAGCAAGTAAGAAGCAGGATCAGATGAGGCTGAAGAGGTACACAAAAATCAGAAGGCTAAGGATACCCTTTGTGGGACTCAGGATTCTGTTGCACATTCATTGAAAGCATGTTCGTGAGTACTGTTAGAGTTTCTCTGCTCAACAGTCTCTGTATTTTAATCCATAGTTAACTCGTTTGTTCCTTCATTCAGCAAGCATATATTGAATGTCTTCTATATGCCAGGTGGTTTATGTTATTGAGTTTTGTACCTCCAGATCTATATAAATTACAGTCTGCCATCCATAGTTTGAAGTCATTGGTGGTTCAGTAATAGTTTATTTTTCATGCGGGAGACCCAGGTTTGATTCCTAGTGAATTGCACCTGATGCGTAGCTACCACCTCTCTGTGAGTGGAGGCTTGCATGTTGCTGTAATGCTAAACAGGCTTCAATGGAGCTTCCAGACTATAACAGACTAGAAAGAAAGGCCTGGAAATCTATTTCTGAAAATCAGCCAATGAAAGTTGTATGGATCAAAATGGTCGACTGTGAAAGTAGTCATGAGGATGGCACATGGACCAGGCTGACTTTCATCCTACTTATGGTCACCGTGAATCAGACAGAAGCCAACTCTATGGCAACTGGTAACAACAACCTACATACAATACAGTCACTTAGCCTCATTGCTATCATAGAGTCAGATTCAATTACTTTTCATTAAGTTAGCTTAGGTACAGCGTTGCTCAGATGGAGAACAGGGCATAATGGCAGTGAATTCTGCTGCCAGGAATCTGGAAGATATCTTCTAAGAGTGCCCTTAAGCTCCCACTGAGGAGAAGGAGGATGGAGAAGGAAACTGCAGCTGTTTCTTAGGCCCATGAAGCAGGATTTGGAAGGATGTTAGGCTTAGCTCTCACAGTTCTTTTCTTTTCAGCTATGAACTTTGACAAGGAGCCTGTAATTGCAGTTTTGAAGATTGATAGGTGCCAATTCCCTCCTCTCTTTCTAGCTCCTTGCTTTATTAGACCCTGGTTTTCCCTACTACAGAAACCCTGATGGCATAGTGGTTAAGTGCTACCTCTGCTCACCAAAAGGTTGGCAGTATAAGTCCATCAGGTGCTCTTTGGAAACTCTATAGGGCAGTTCTACTCTGCCCTATAGGCACTATGAGTTGGAATCAATTTGACAGCAGTAGCTTTGGTTTTTTTATTTTGATTTTTACCTACTGCCATTTTTCTTCTATTACAGCTTTCCTGTTTCTCTAGGCATGGATACAAGGGCTAAGGAACCCATTCTCAGTAGCAGATAAAGCAGAGCTGCACTGAGATAGGGCAGCGCTGACCTGGGGATGAAACTTTGCAGACATCTTCATTATAATCCTCATTCTTAAATAATACACTGATGGAATTAAGTCAATGGCCCAAAGAAAAAAAGAATTGACTTTCTTGTCTGAATACCTATTTTAGAAGCCTTCTCTACCTCCTAAGTTTTCACTGATCTCACCTTTCTCTGAACCAAATAGTACATTTAATAAGAACCATACAGTTTAGCTCTCAATAATGTATTAGGTTAGTTTTTAATTCTTTCACATGTTGATTCTGTTTTCCCAACAGGATTGCAAACTCTCAGGGAAGAAATTATGACCATTCTTATTTTCTACTACCATTATAGTTGGATAAAATGATAAGCATGCTGTTTAGCCTTTCAGTGGATATTTGATTGATTCAGTGAGAACTGTCACATTATTGTAAAAAGCAATCTAACATAAAGGAGGACTTTGGATTCCTACTTGCTCCTCTTTGATTATCAGAAGGCAATAGAATGTTTGACTGTAATTATTGTATCATATCCATCCTCTGTTGTCTTCATACTTTTAAACCAATATGAATGCATGGATTGAGATGAAATATCTACTTGTTTATGTCAAATTCAGACCCTCTTGTCTTTGTCTTGTCTCTGTATCAGGAAAAATGAGAGCCAAGAAATGTTTTTAATCAGTGACTATATCAATCAGTGATTATATCCCTTTTTTGGTTCTTATACCCTCTAAAGCAGCCCAGGGGGAAGAGAGGACAATGATGTGGGGAGACAATAATATAGGGAAGTTGGGCTATGGTATAAATAGAAGGGACAGATATCACTTGAAGGTACAAATTAATTTCATTCCATCTTTGAATTGTTGAGAGTAAATGGCAAGAGCTACGGAAGGGGCAGTGGGTGAAGGTAAAGATATCTCTTGGGCATGGGAGCCTATGCTTGGGAAAATAAGATGACACATTACATTGCCAATGTCCTCAATCAAAAACTTTCATGAAGTCAGTAAAGAGACAAAGAGAAAGAGCTAAGAAACTAAAGAATTGGGAAAGGTGGTGTATTAGTTTCCTATTGCTGCTCTAACAAGCTACAAGAAAGTTGGTAGCTTAAGCCAAGCCAGCCAAGTGCTGTCGAGTCAGATCAATGCAAATTTATTGTTTTATAGTTCTGGAGGTCAGGAGTCTGAAGTGGGTCTCACTAGATTAAAATCAGTCTAGACACCCTTTTTGGAGGCTCTAGGGGAGAATCCATTCCTTACCTTTTCCAGCTTCTAGAGGCTGCCTGTATTCTTTCCTTGGCTCATTCCCTGCCCCTTCTACCTTCCATCTTCCAAGAACTAAGTAACCATGTGTGGGCAAACTTGGATGGAAAGGATGCAGATTGTTGAGTTCCACAGGTCCATGTTGCCCGTGGCTGATTGGTGCCAATGAAGAATACCACACAAGAACCACTGGGTTAAGGATGGAAGCTGGTATTTCTGACTCCCCAACAAAAGCTCTTAGGCATCAGGCAGCTCCTTTTTATTTAGTGAACAAAAAAGGTATACGCAGTAAAGCAGGCATTAATATACATAGGGTGTGGATAATTCTCTACAAAGTAAATGGGTGTCTTCCTGTCTAACAAAGGTTGCTTCCTCAGGTGAATTCACCTCTCCAGGAGGTAAAGCCCTTAGACCTGGACCCAGGTACCAAGATCACATTCAGCGGACCAGACCCATCTTGTGAGGGTCTGATGTCATGCGTTCCAGCCATTTGCAGCTATTTACTGTCACTTATTTACAGGTTCATGAGCCCTGCACCCAAGCCTCAATATTTGCCCTAACCAAGGCCAAATTGCCCACAGCCCTAGCTGTGGTCATGTTGCCCACAGCAGATGATATAGAACACATGGACAAGGAAATATGAAATGATAACCAATACCATTCTGAAAACATAAAAGATATTATGCAAATTTTATGACATATAGATGGCCTAAGAGCCTAGCTATGCCATTTAAAATAATTTTGTTATTATTTCTAATGCATATGTGTACATTTGATTTTATACTTGTAATGTGTCTGTTCCCTTCATATCCTGCTTCATTCTAGGCTACTTAACTCTTTATCCTCTTTCTGTTTTTATCATTTCTTTGGATTCGTCTCGTTTCTGTCAAGCCCAGAAAAATACACATTTTTTGAAGTTGTAATTCTCTTTAGGGCAAACTTCTCAATATTTAACCATATTCGAATTAAGTTGTATTTTTGAAGACAATGTTTTTATGGTTCCCTGTAGCCAACTTCCAATACTTCTCCATAATTTTATTTCCTCAGTGCTCCAACACGTGGCTTGTTTCGATAAAAATAAATTTATTTTGATGATACTATATAACTTGGTTAACTTTTCTCTAACTTGCTTTGACCAGAGCCATGGATTTAATTTTTATGTGGTTTATAGCTTAATTCTAGTTCTTGACTATTGTTTGTACTCTTTCTCTTTGGGTGATTATACAGATAAAGTTCAGGTGAACAGAGAAAAATCCACTACAAGTATACTAGCCTTCCGTTTCTGTTACTGGAGAAAGAATCCCTAGGTTTGGGCCCTACTGATAGTGTGTCAGTACTCTCTTCTTGTACATGAAGGGAGACCTGTAGCCAACCTTGCAGACGGAATGCTTTCATCAGTCTTCTCAGTCCTCAACTGGTCCACCCTTCCCAGAGTTGACTTATCTGTTTCCTGAATGGCTTATAAATAAACATGGCTTTAAAGCTGAGAATATCTGATAATAACCTTATGATCCTAAGGCAGTCTTCTTTTCATAATATTAGCTTAAATGTGATTTGGGAGTTGAGATGACATGATGAGGAAATATATGATGAGTAGTTTGAATCTGTCAGTATGGAAACTCAATAACGTATCAGTATACCCTAATGGCCTCTCAACTCACAGTTGTTTTGGCTTCTAACTGTAACACTCACTAGGTTTATGACCTTGAACAAGTTATACGACCTTTCTGGGCTTAACTTTCCACATCTATGTTATTGTTAGGTGCTACTGAATTGGTTCTGACTTATAGCGACCCTATGCAAAACAGAATGAAACACTGCCCGGTTCTGTACCATTCACACTGTTGTGATTTGAGCCCATTTTTGTTGCCACTGTGTCAATCTGTTTTTTTGATGGTCATCTTCTGTTTTGCTGACCGTCAGCTTTACCAAGCATGATATCCTTCTCCAGGGACTGGTCCCTCCTGATAACATGTCCAACCTACATAAGATGAAGTCTCACCTTCTTCACTTCTAAGAAACATTCTGGCTGTACTTCTTCCAACACAGATTTGTTCCTTCTTCTGAAGTCCATGGTATATTCAATAGTCATCAATACTATAATTCAAAGGTATCAATTCTTCAACTTTCCTTGTTCATTATCCAGCTTTTGCACAAAATATGTTGTAATTGAAAATATGATGGCTTGGGTCAGGTGTGGTGGCTAAGAGCTTGGTTGCTAACCAGAAGGTCAGCAATTCAAATCCACCAGTCACCCACCCTGTTGGGAAATTCTACTGTGTTCTATAGGGTCTCTATGAGTCAGAATTGACTCACTGACAATGGTTTTCAGTTTCAGATTTGCTGTACCTTAGTCCTCAAAGTGGCATCTTTGCTTTTTAAAATTTGAAGAGTCTTTTGTGACAGAGTTGCCACATCTGTAGTATGTGCATCTTAGGGATTAAATGCACCGCAGAGGGATTATTTTTCTAAGCAAAAGGGTACTTTTCCATCAAAGCAATCTAAGTACAGGAGCACACTATAAATCAAACTGATATAAGGTATTATCGTGTTAGTAGCTAAGAAGTTGGAGTCTGTAGCCCTATGCCATGAATTCATATCCAGATTTTACCATTTAATAAATACATGGCTTCAGATAAATTGTTCCCCCTCTCTGTGATTCAGCTTTCCCATCTATAAAGTGGAGATAACAGTTGCACCTACTTCAAAGGATTCATATGAGGAGTAAATTAATTAATACAGCCAAAAAGTACTTAGCACAGTGCCTGGCACATAGTAACTGTCACAAAGGACTATTTCCTTCTGAGTGTTTTTGGTAGTAATGCTTTAAATAGTAATGAAGAAGATAGATGTTGAGGTATGTTGAGGGATAAAGGATGATACCTTGGTTTCTAGTTTTGATAACTGGTTTTATGGTAGTGCCATTTGTCGAGATAGGGGAAAATGTGGAAGAATATATTTGGGCATGGATTGGGGAAATGGCAAAATTTGTTTTTTGATGTGTCAAGTTTGAGATGCTTTTGAAATCACAATATAGAGACTTTAAGTTAGACAATTTTTCAATGAGTCTAGAGTTGACAGAATTAAGGACCAGGGATAAACATTTGGGGATAGTGAAAACCTGTTTTTTCAGATTATGAGGCTAGATGAGGTAACCAAGAGAGAGGATATAGGAAGAGAAAGAAAGATGGTCCAGGAACAATGCCTAGAACATGGAGAGTGAGGAGCTAGCAGAGGAGATTAAGAGTTATGGCCAAAAGGTAGGAAGGAAACCAGGAGGTTCAGGAAATATGGATGCTGAGACAGAAAGGTGTTTAAAGAAGGCAACAGTAGTTAACTGTCTCAAGAAGGAAAGAACAGACAGAAATGTCAACTGAATTTAATAACTTTGAGAAGTCTGGTTATGGAAAGGCATGAAGAAATGGGATTGTAACTAGAGGTATTGTCAAAGAAGGATTTCTTCTTTAAAGTATGGGAGATATTGGTGCATGTTTGTATGCAATAGAGATGATCCTTTAGAGAAGGAAAAATCAAAGAAGACAAAAGAACAAGGGGTAGAACATAGATTACAAATGGAAGGATTGACTTTTGACGGGAGCATAGGCATTTCCTTTATTTCTAGGAGATAAAGTGCTTAGCACAATATCTGGCATTTAGTAAGTGCTCAGTACGTAGTAGCCATTATGGTTATTTTTTAACTTGAGAATTATGTTGATTTGCACACGGCAAAGTTTGAGCATGCTCAAGGCCTTAGTAGAATAAAAGGGCTTAGTGAGGAGGTGGCATTTAGAATACCCCACTTTAAACAGTAACAAGAAATGTGTCTCAGATGTAAAACAAAACCTTGGTGGCACAGTGGTTAACTGTTATGGCTAGTAATCAAAAGGTCAGAGTTCAAATCTACCAGGTGATCTTTAGAAACTCTAGGAGGCATTTCTGCTCTGTCTATAGAGTCAGAGTTGACTCAATGGCAGTGGGTTTTGTTTGGAAGCAGTAAAAGCATTTGACTAGGTTGGCCTAAACACATTTTGATATTAGAGAGAGAATAGGGTGTGGAGCATATCTTTAATTATGACATGGAAGTAAAGACAAGATACTTTTATTTTAGGATGTATGCTTCAAAGATACAGTCTGTTTCCAGCTCTATACAGGTAGTCCACATTCCACCAGTGCATGTTGTCCCTAAAACATGTGTACTTAAAACAGAGAATGAAGCGTCCTTATTCACTATATTTTCCTCAGCACATAGTGCTACCATATGATGGCATTAAGTACTAAGTGCTTTGTGATTTACATTGTTTGTATGATGTCATTGTCTGGGCTCTCAAGACGGTGAGCTGAGGCTTTTAGCTATTATCTTCTTAGACACAAGTCCCTTTTATTGAGTGCTGATTCTACCCCCCCCATGTCCTAAAATGTTTTTGGCCTATTCATCTCTTGAGTATCAATGTGAGCTATTTTCCAAAGATGCTTCATAATTTCCCATAAATGTGTGATTTTTAATTCTCTCCCCAAGTGACTTTATGCAACCAAAGAGCTCTAAATATTTGGGCAGTTTTTCATTCTGACTATTCTTTAGATAAAGAAGAGCATGATTGGTATTATAAATGAAAGCCAGAATGTGCTTTAAAACTTTCAACCTGCCTTTTGAGGTCAATACCTACTAGTCTCTTTCCAAAATTGGCTCTTGTCCTGGTTAAAAACATTTTAAGTCACCTGGCCAAGAAACAGGATGTGTTGGGTTTGAACATGCCTTGTTACTGGTACCATATATCTTCTTTTCTCACTACCGAGCCCAGCCAGTTTCTGTGAAGTTTAGATTCCTGCTTATTTGCCTTAGCCTCAAGGTGTTTCTTAGTTATCTGCCGCTGCTGTAACAGAAATACCATGAGTAGATGGCTTTAACAGAAGGAAATTTATTTATTTATTTACAGTTTAGGAGGCTAAAAGTCTGAATTCAGGGCACTGTCTCTAGGAGGAGACTTTCTCTGCTCTGGTCCTTGTGTCTTCAAATTCTGTTTCCTGGTTCTCTGGAGAGCTTCTTGTGGCTTGGAAGCTCTTCTCCCATCTGTGCTTGCTTAATCTCCTCTTCTTGTATTTTGTATGAGTGACTCCAGACACATCCTAGTCTAATCCTGCCTCATTAACATAACAAAGACAACCCCCTCCCAAATGAGATTGTAACCACAGGTGTAGAAGTTGGGATTTGCAATATGTGTTTTTGTGGAACACATTTCAATCCGTAACAAGGAGTTAGGCCGTCTCAGTTCCCATCTCTTTGCTTTTTCTCACTTGTCGTGCTTTTTCCTATGTGTTTTCCAGTGTGTGCATGTGTCTGATTAAACTCACTCAAATGGTGACTCAGGTATGTCTTCTGACATTTGAGCCCTGAATTTATCCTTGACCTAGAGCACCAGCTTCTTACTCTTGCCTCTATGTTTTACTGTGATCCCCAGGAGCAGCAATGAAAGAACCAAAAACCAACCTGTTGCCGCTGAGTCTGTTCCAACTCATAGCATCTGTATAGAACACAGTCAAATTGCGCTTTAGAGTTTGCAAAGAACTCCTGGTGGATCTGAACTGCTGACCTTTTGGTTAGCAGCTGTAGTACTTAACCATCATGCCATCAGCACTGAGAACTGAGTAATAGGTAAGTCTGACCCAGGATGGCATTTCTGTTTTCTTAGAAGCTGTGGCAGAACAGACAAAACACTGTGTGTTTTACTGCATGACATTTTGGTCCTTGGTGACCATCAGTTCCTGCTGAGTTGGGACCATTTGCTGTGCCCTCGGATGGCAGCTTGGCAGCTTTTAAGACCCCAGACACCACTCACCAATGTGGGGTGCAGAGAGCCTGATGCTGCCCTTGCCCATAAATCATAATGAGGGTCCACTCTTCGGACACAAATGGATTGGACTTGGCAATGCAGAGTGACCATATATTGGATGCACTTTATGGTTCTGTGCATCTATAGGATATCATCCTGCTGACCTCTGACTGAAGAAAGGAGAGTGGGTGGAGAGGAGGGGAAAGGAGACTGTTGGGAGGATGAGACATGTATGGAGCAGAGAGGAATATTGTGCTGTCACTAGGCAGGGAGAGCAGTAGAAGCTGCCTATAGCTGGGCATGTAAATTTATATGGGAATGTACATTTTTACTCAGTCATAATAAAAAAAAAAAAACAGTGTGTTTTAAAATGCTGGATTTAAATTCTGCACTACGAGAGTCACTATGAGTTGGAATCAATTTGATGATGATTGGTGTTTTGGTGGGGAGTAGATATTCTGTATATCTGCAGGAAAACATCCTAGCTTGTCTCAATTTCAAATCCCTCCTTTTCAAAATAGGGATAATATTTACCATGCTACATTTTTTGTGTTGCTGTTAGGTGCCATCAAGTTGATTCCAACTCATAGTGACCCCATGTGGTGGATTAGAACTGCCCTCTTAAGGTTTTCTAGACTATAATATTACAGGAACAGATCACCAAGTCTTTCTCCCGTGGAGCTACTGGGTGGGTTTGAAAGGCCAGCCTTTTGGCTAGCATCTGAGTGCTTAACTGTTGAACCACCAGGGATCCTTGCATTTTTTGTTAAGATTAAATATCATATGTCAAAGCACCTAGGATGATATTTGGCATATGTTTGTTAAATCTTAGCTCTCACATTTGAAGTCTGCTATTATAAAAAATTCTTTGTTTCATTAATTAGCATGTTTCTTTTTACTGGCGAGAACATAATTTATTTTCATAGCAAACAATTGTTCATAAGTAAAAAATACCAATAATTCCACTGCTTGAAATTTATCCCCCAGAAACAAAGGCTGTCACACGAACAGATACATGCACAAGAATATTTATCGAAGCACAGTCCACGATGGCAAAAAGATGGAATCATCCCAGATGCCTGTCAACAGATGACAGGCATAAACAAACAATGGTACATATACTTAATGGAACACTATGCTATGATAAAAAACAATGATGATTTTAGAAAACATGTCATAACATGGTTTCAATTGGAAGATACTAGGCTGAGTGAGATCAGTGAGTGGCAAAAGGACAAATATTCTATGAGACCCCTGCTATAAGGACTTATAAATAGAATTACCTATTGAAGAAAAAAATTCTTTGATGGCTTCGAGGGGGGTGGTGAGGGTTTGTCATAAACGAGATAACTGATAGATTTTAGAAATTTTATTTATTTACTGTGATAAATAAATAAAATTATTAAAAAAATATTAGTTGCAAAAGTTTCCTGATCAAAAGTCTGAAACTACAGCACACTCTCATTTTAACGAGGTCCCAAGTTTCCCAATTAATTTGTCTCCAGTTGTTATGTATTCTGATCACTAATTACATTACATCTCTTCTGAAAACAATTAATGTGACAACTCGTAAATTTCTTTCAGAGAAATTGAATATCCAGAACTGAGTGAAGATGTGACAGTGATTGTAAGAAAGAATATTTGTGTATTTTGTGAAGAAGCTTTTTGTTATTCAAGAAATAATTTGGTTCAACCTTTTTCCATTTACAAGATGTGCTTTACTTCTCTTTAACGTGCCATTCATTAGACTAGCATCATAATGTATTTTTTTGAAGAGTAATTTTTTTTATTGTTATTGATAATGCTCTTTCTTTCCTTTGGCTGAGACATATAGTGACTGATGGTAGGAATACAGAAATTATTCTTACTGTCAACCATAGAGTTAACAAGAGACTTTAATGTTAATGTTATTTAGCTCTCCCTGCAACTGCAAGAGGTGGATAGAAGTATTCAGTTTTTTTTCTTTAAATTGTCATGCCTGCTTTTAAAAATGTGAATGCAGTTAACTTACAAAAGAAGTATTTTTTTGATGAGACCGTGAGTTTATTGGACTATTTTTCCTTTTCTGATGTACATTAAACATTAAAATAACAACAAAAAAATTTATCCATGTGCCATATAAAATTGTCTTGCCTACCACCTGGGATAGTGACCCACATTTGGGGAAGAAAATGAGTTCTTGCTGGTTAATTAGTTCTTTTTCTCCCCTAAATTTTATTTATTTTTGTTGTTGCTGGGAATATACATAGCAAAACATACACCAATTCAACCATTATTACTTGTACAATACGGTGACATTGATTACATTATTCAAGTTGTGCAGCCATTTTCACGCTGCATTCTGAGTTGTTCTTCCCGTGTTAACACAAATTCACAGCCTCCTAAAGTCCCTATCTAGTCTTTTGAGTTGTCGTCAATTTGATCCCATATAGTTCTTTAAAGACTCTAATGTTGAAGGCAGGCCTTTTGTTGTTATTGTTAGTTAAGCTAAACTATTATTTAGTTTTAAGAAGACTTCAGAGGATTTTTTTCATTTAAGTTTTACAGATTATCTCACAGCAATAGTTTCAGGGGTTCATCCAACCCTTATGGCTCCAAGAAGTCTTCAGACCATGGGAATTTGAACATTTCTGTCCTACATTTCCCCCTTTTTGATCAGGATTCTTCTATGAAATCTTTGATGAAAATGTTCAGTAGTGGGAGCTGGGCACTATCCAGATTTTCTGATCTCATGAAGGCACTTAACCACCTTCTATATCCTCCTATTCCTGAATTTTCCTTTTCCTGTGTAGCTCCAGGTGAATAAAGACCAATTGCTGTGCCTTGAATGGCTGTTTTTAAGCTTCTAAGAGCCCCAGCAGTATGAAACAAACTATGAGGTAGAACAGAAGCAATAAACAGGTTATTAGGCAATTAACTAGGATGTGCCATGAAACCATGACCTTAAACCTCCAGACCAAGGAATCAAATCCCATGGGGTTTTTGGTTGTACATAAGCAGCCTCAGCAGCTACTCTTTATTTTTATTGTTGTAAATATATCTATCACACAACATTTGCCAATTTAACTTTCTACAGGTGTGCATCTTATGGACAGCAATTAAATAATTAGTTCTGTAGCTCTACTCCTAATCAATGCTCTTGGAATACAATTTTATATAATTAAAATGACCTGCTACCCTGTAGTCTAATTATAAAGAAGGTGGGAAAGGGAATCAGTTTTTATAGAGTACTTAATACATTATGTACATAGCATTCTGTTCAATGGTCAAAACAACTTTTTGAAGCAACTATGATTATCTCTGAGTTTTAGATGTGAAAACTGAAATTCAGAGAGGTTAAATAACCTTCCTATAGGCACACAGCTAGTTAAGAGTGGAACTGGGATGTAAGCTGACGTCTTCCTTACTCTAGTTGCCTGTGCTCTTTTCACTGCATGAGTTAAACTAAGTCTGTCTCCTGACACCACAGTGATAGAGGAGACCTTCAATATTTAGAGACTACTAGCTTCTGGCAGTGAAGCAATGTGACTGAGTATAAAAAACAAAACAAAACAACAAAAAAAACAGGGTAATGAAGAGTAGCAGAATGGAGAAAGGCTGAATAGGTCATATTCAGAGGCATGTTTTACTCAGCTAATTTATGGATGCTGTACCTTAGATCTGCAGGTAGGTAGAACTCAAATGTTATCACCTGCCATCCTCCACCCCTCCCCCAAGCCAAAAAAGAAAGAAAGAAAGAAGATAGGGGAAGGTCACTGTAGAGGGAATATATCACTACCTAATATGGGTGAAATGGTATCTCTTAATCATTTTGGTGTCATGTCACCTCTGTCACTATCTTGCTAGGGGAGGACAGCAGTGTTTTTACTCAAGGTGTATGTATGTGCTGTTGTTTTCACTGGGAAATAAATCATCAATGCTATAGTTTTATGCCACTGAGAGAATTGTATAGATTTTCAATGCCTTTATCATACATCTTAACAGATAACTTCCCCAGGAAAAGGCACCCATCAGCATCATCCGTGCTGCTAACATATACAAATCTATAATGTTACAGCTTAGAGTCAGACAAGAGTTCCTATCCCAGCTGTCCCATTTATTATTAGGTGGCCTTGGTCAAATTACTTAATCTTCTGAATCGAAACCACTTTTCTATCAAATGGGGCTGATGTTATTTATCTTGTGAGTCTAACAAAGAGGAAATGAGACAAAATATATGTACACATTCTCATATAACTTGTTATAGTGTAACATGGCAATCAATGGAAGCTACTTTTATTGCTGATAACGACAATGAAATTCCTATATTAACTTAAGTTCCATTAGCTCAGACTGCTTATAGATAGTTTTGCATGGCAATTATCATTGGTTTGTATTTATGTGTATGTATATACTCATATATATGTGTATGTGTATATATGGGTACATTAAAAATAAGTATCATATATAGAGAGAGGGGGAGGAAGAGAGAGAGGGAAAGAGAGGAAGGGAAGAAAAAGTCAGACAGACAGACAGACACATACACCCTGAGAAATGCAAATGGTTTGTGTTCAGCTGTTACCAAAAGTTTGATGGTTTCAACCCACTAGCCATTGTGAGGGAGAAAATACCTGGTGATCTGTTCCTGTAAAGATTTCATCCTTAACGTGGAATCAACTGGAAGACATTGTGCTGAATGAAATCAGTCAGCTAAAAGAGGACAAATATTGTATGAGGCCACTATTATAAGGACTTAAGCACATAAGAAAATACTCTTTGATGGCTACAAGGGTGGGGAGGGAGGGAGAAGGTTATTCATAGATTAGTCAGTCGATAGGAAATTGGTTAGGTGAAGGAAGTGACAGTACACAGTAGAAGGCAAGTCAGCATAACTGGACAATACCATAAGCTAAAGGTTTTGTAAATTCAACCCAACATTCAAAGGACAGAGTTGCAGGGACAGGTGACTGGGGACTATGGTTTCAGGGGATATCGAAGTCAATTGGCATAACTGGTCTTTTTCTAAGAGAGTTTTCTATACCCCATATTGGTGAGTACCATCTGGGGTCTTAAAGGCCAGCAAGCTGCCATCTGAGGAACATCGATTGGTCCCAACCCACCTGGAACAGATGACATCTGTGAACATCAAGGACACGAGGAAAAGTATGTTCAGGAGACAGAAGGACCCATATGATTGGGAAAATGCATCAGCATGAGACCAGAAGATCTAGATGGTACCCAGTCACCACCAAAGACAACCCTGACAGGGGACACAATGTACAGTCCCTGACATAGCAGGAGGAAAAGTGCTGTGCAGATCAAGAACTCTATTAAAAGACCAGAATTAATGGCCTGACACCCTCGAGAGTCCCCTAAGAACATGGCACCTAGACTTGCTGCTAGCCCAGAGCTGAAACCAGTACTGTAGCCAACACTTCAGACAAAGACTGGGCTGGACTTGGGGACGCAGAGTGATGATACATGTGGTGTGTATACTTTTATGGTTTAGTATATATATATATATGAGGCTGACCTACTGGTTTCTTTTTAGAGGAGAGAGGAGAGCATGGAGAAGAGGGGACAGGTGTTAGTTGTGCTAGTAAAGCATGAAAAAGGAGAGTTTGCTGTCACAAGGTGAGGAAAGCAGATAAAGTTGCAGAGAGGTGAGTACACAGGGTTTTATATGGAAAATTGACTTGGATTGTGAATTTTCACTTAATCACAATGAAAAAAATGTAAAAAAAGATTTCGACCTAGGAAACCCTATAGGTTCACTATTAGTCAGAGCTGACTTGATAGCACTCAACAACAATAACACTTAACTCATATCACAAGCCTGTGTGGTAAAATACTTATAGTTGTCTTCCTTTTCAATAAGAGCCTTAGTACACTTAAGGACCTAACTCAAGAAAAGTCACCCGTCACTATCATCTATAGCCCTTTTTAAAAGTCAGCACTCTTCTTGCCTTACCCTAAGTAAGGTATCCTACTCCAGTGCCTCCTTGCAATTTTTGGTTGCTGTGTCCTGGCCTTACTGAGCTTAAACTCTGCTACATTGTCCTTTTAGTATCCCCCATTTTGAATCACTGTTTTCTTAGCATATATCAACCTTGGTTTCTAGCCCACTCTGCTCCAAATTGCCACCACTTTCACCTTATTCTTTCCCCTGTGATTCCATGTTCTTAGTATTCCAATCCATTTGAGTAAGTACTTGCCAACTCCAGCTAAGATTAGTCTGACTCAGTTGCTCCAAGTTCGGCCACCCTGTGCTTTACTCTGGAATCGTAACTTTTTTTCCTGCTGTGTCTGGACCTTGGTCTAAGAACTTCCTTCCGTGGGTTAAGAAGATGTGTGTTGTATTTGCTTTCCAGCCCAGCCCAGAGGCCAGTCCCTCTATTAGCCTGGAGTGAATAAATGAGCTGTCCTGAGGAACAAACAGAATCTTACTCTCAGATTCTAGAGTCATGTAGAAAAGCCACCCACCCATGTAATATGTATCACTCACAAAAGATTTTGGTTCTTCCAGAAAGATGTGATGTCGTACCAAGGAGGAATGGCATTAATAATCTGGATATTTTCAAATTTGGGGATATATATTCTTTAGCAACTGAAAGTGCTAGATAAGAAGTAAAACACAGTGTCTCTTCCCTTAGTAATCCACACTGATAGAAGAACAAAAATGGCAGAGGTCAGAAGACCATTGTCGTGCGACTCCCACATATCTTGACCTAATTTTGTTACTTCTAAACCTTTGTCATTGACTCCATGTTTATATCCTATTTACTCCCTTTTATGTTAGCTTTACAAATGTTGTCATGGATTCCCAAATATTCTGTTGTACGCTTTACGCTACAGCATCCTCAAAAGTAAACATATTTTTTCTTTTGTTTGTTAGCAGCCAGCATTCCCGTTTTTCTACATACAGTGGGTGTTTGAAACATGCCGTTAAATGAATGTATTCCTATTGGAGTGTGTCCTTGGGCTGCTAGGATTCCAAATTTATACACAAGAAGTCAACAGAAAGAGACAGTTCTTCTGAATGCTTTCCCAAATAGCCTGTGCAGAATTATCTTTTGCTTTTTATATATGTGTGTGGTTAATTAAAATCTAAATGGTGACTCATGAAACAGTGTCACATTTCAGATTTTGAAATGATTGTGAGTAATTATCCCTGCCTTTGGTTTGAAAGGAAAACAAGGTTTTGAATGAGTCTTTTTCTTTCTTACCACTTAATGACCTTTTAAAAGAAAACAGGGCTACCTTATGACCTGCACAGCTGCCTCCTGAAAACCTGACTGCAGTCAAGCACAAGATCAGAGTTAGGTAAGTGCTTTCCAAATACAAGCCACTAACATGAAGAATTGAAATAAACTAGTTCCTGACATGTTAAAGTCTGTTTATCCAATTAAAAAAAAGTGCCTACATGAAAGACATCTCAAACAACTTCTTTGTGTTGCCCAAATGACCTGTTTGTAAAACACCATTTAATTAGATCATATCCATGCTCAAAGACCTTCAATAGCTCATCATTGCTTGAGAAAATAAATTCAGGTTTCTCCACCTGGTTCTCTACTTCTTTCACAATCCAGTGACACCCTGTTGCTCTGCAGTTTCCACTATCCTTGCAACACAAATTCTCTGGTCCAGCTAAATAAGTCATTCTCCTCAGTGCTCCTCCACTGCACTCAGGCTATAATGCTGACTCCCCAGAGTTTCTTTGGGTTTTTCATCCTGTAAACACATCCAGTCAAATACCCACTACCTCCCTTTTCTCCAGTCATTATTGGTTAAACTGAAGTCCCACTTCGAAAATGGCACTTTGTCTGACACCTGTTCACAGTGATGACCACCTGGCCCTACTAACTAATGCTGAGGGATGACCCAACTCTGAATCTTTATGCTGCTCATCTAAGGATACTGCCTCTGGTACTAGTTAATATCATTCCTTTAACAATTGATCATATCCTTATTTATAATATTTTAAAATATTATGCACATAGTATATTTTATACCAGCAAAACTGTAAGCTATTCAAGGGCAAATACCACCAATTTTTCTTAATAGTCTCTACTGTACATAGCATTGTAGTACTGCATTGTCTTTAAAATGTATCTTTTAAGTGCCTACATGCAGAGGCGAAACCAAAGAGAATTTTGATTGCTCACAAGTGAGTTATAACAGATGCTGTTGGTGTCCTGCCTAGTTTCCCTTTACTGGACTGCTATACCAGGTTCCCTGAGGGTTGACTGCTAATGATGCCTAGTTGTACCCTTCTAAGAGTCTGATGGATACCCCCTCACTTGCATATGCCAGGTGAAATTATGTCCCTTATTCCACAGGCAACCCATGGCCAATGACTGACAGATCCAGAGGTACAAAAGTCTAGCCTTCTTGCATCTTGTCAGGGCAAACTCAGTGAGGCAGTTCAGATTCGAGAACTCCCCACCTTGTGAGATCAGGCTACACTCCTCCTGAACTCACATCCTTGCTTAACTTCTCTTTCCCTGTCCTGCTTCCTTCAATACTTGAGAGGTTTTTCCAGACTCCTTCATAAAACCTGAGAATCCTTGTCTCAGGCTCAGCTTCTAGAGAACACTACCTAATGTACAAGGATTCAGGATGTGGATAATAAGTTGTAGATAGTTATAACTGCTTCTAGATAGCAGAAATTCTTCGATAAACTTATCAGAGAGTATAACACCAACAATGAAACATTAATGTACTTTTAAATAGCTATATAAAACTTTGGGATGACTGGTTGTCAGTATTAAACATGAAAAGTTTGAGGTATAAGTAAGCTTAAAGAAGATTCAGTCTGATGACTCTGTTGTCCACAGCAAGGCAGATAAACAATACTACATGCTCCCAAGGTAACAGTGGCTTTGATCTTCAGAGAAGTCAGAGGAGTGCATTAAATCTTGGTTAGGAGGACTGGAGAAGCCTCAGAGTTGCTTCTGGTGAACAACCCCCAACACCTGACAGATCTTGGTTGATTTCATAATATTTTTTGACAGATGAGGACATGTGGTATGGGTTGAATTGTGTCCCCCCAAAGTGTGTGTCAACTTGGCTATGCCATGATTCCTAATATTGTGTAATTGCTCAGCATTTTGTGATCTGATGTGATTTTCTTTTGTCCTGTAAAACCTACCTCTATCATGTTAATGAGGCAGGATTACAAGCAGTTGTGTTAAAGAGGCAGGACTTGATCTATAAGATTAGTTTATGCCTTAAATCAATCTCTTGAGATTAAGAGAAAGAGAAGTAAGCAGAGAGACATGGGGGATCTCATACAGCCAAGAAAGTAGTGCAAGGAATGGGGTGTATCCTTTGGACCTAGGATCCATGCCCTGAGAAGCTCCTAGAAAAGGGGAATATTGATGACAAGGACCTTTATCCAGAACTTATAGAGAAAGAAAGCCTCCCAGCTTCCTAGACTGAGAAAGAATAAATGCCTATCTGCTAAAGCCATCCACTTGTGGTGTTTCTATTATTCCAGTTCTGTATAACTAAGACAATATGGAAGATGCAGAAAAGTGACTGTGGCACAGAACTACTCTGTGGCAGAGGAGAAACTGGAACTCATGTTTCTACATGCCTCACCCAGGATTTGATCTAATGTGGCATTTCCAAAACTGTGTTTTTCAGAATACTAGTTCTATGATATACTAGTTCTATGATACATTCCATGTGCAAATGAAAATAGATTCCAAATACTGCAGGATCTCTATGAGTTGAAATTGACTTGATGGTAACGGTTTGTTTTTTAAATGTACTTTTCCTGGAAATTCACATGGAATATTAGCATATTAAAGATTCTGAGAAAGCTTGCATGAAAAACTTCTTGTCACACAGTTTTTTCCAAGTGTATTTGATCACAGAGACTTTCTCTTTTTTCGTAAAGTACCTGTTAACCAGCATCCCTCAGAACCAGTGATCCATGACACGCACCTTAAAACAGGCTGGATCTAATTGATTATCCTAGGAAATTATCACCTATGGTCAACATTTACATAGACCAGTTGGTGAAAATGATTCTGTTCTTATGTTTAAAGGAAGGATGGAAAAGGCTAGCACCTGGGTCTAACTCTCAGGACAGAAAAGAAGAAGGAATAGGAAATTTCAAAGAATTTTTCTGATCACTTGATTACAATCATTTGGACACCTGTAGCAATCTAAATACTAGATCACTGCAAGTTAAAAGCTGTAGGAATACTTATAGACTGAATGAAATGTCTATGGAAATGTTGCTTAACTCTGCAGCGTCAAGGCCAAATTATATCACAGACAACTTAAAAGGAAAAAAGTTACCATGATAAATTTTATATGAAATTATTATACCACACATATTTCCTCAGAGAGACCAAAATCAGAAAGAACTAAAACTGGTAAGTTCTTTTCTTTCACCTGTGTATAAATCCTACCACTACTGCTACTGATAAATTACTAACTAGTACCTTAGTATGATATGCTACTCACATTGAAACATGGGTGCTTTGTTTATGACCTAAATGTGCGTTATGACATAGACCACCTGTTATTGTTTCTTGCTGCATACAATAAATACAATCAAACAGAATGATCATCCCATTAGCCTTTTTCAGGTGACTACTTAATGCCAGATGCTTGAAAAACAAGAACCTACATTCTATATAACTACTGTTAGTTACAAGGAGGCCAAGCGTGACTGTTACTGCCATGTTCTATCTGACTGTGAGAAATGAAATTGAATCAGTGGCACCTGAGGCAAGTTTTGTTGTTTTGAAACTGTGACTAAGGGTTTTGTCCACAGAAGGGCTTTTGCTATTCACTGTCATCAGTTCAGGTAAGGCTTCAGTTGGGTCAGATGAAGAAGAGAAGAAAAAAGTATCAGTTTCACTAATGCCTTTGTATCAGTGATGCCAATATTAGTGGCATAAATTTCTACTATACACAAGTGGCAGATACTGGGTTTTCCAAATTTAATATTGTGAACATATAGGTAATTTAGCCCTGTACGAAGTGCTGAGAACTTGAGGTTTTTTTTTTTTCTTAGTATAAGATATGGCCCAAAGAGTTGAAATCCAAATGAAGTGACGCTTCAAAAACACATCAAACAACTAGAAAGTAACTAATATGACCTATAGCGTGCCTAGGTGGTACAAACTGTCAGGTGGCAAAAGTTTGGCAGTTTGAACTCACCCAGAGGTACCTTGGAAAATAGTCCTAGCCATCTGATTCCAAAAGGTCACAGCCTAGAAAACCCTGTGAAGCAGTTCTGCTCTGCACACGTGGAGTCCACATGAGTTAGAATTGACTTGATGGCAACTAATGAAAATATGACCTATGTGGGACACGTAATGAAGAAAGCCAGTCAACACCCAAGTAATGCTATAACCTAATGTCTCAAGTAAAAACAGAAAAGATTCTGTTAAAAGGTGATTTTAAGCTTTTTGAATGGTACATTCATAGAATGAATGGGTTAGATTAGGCTTATATAATCTGTGATCAATGTAACAAGTTATTTTTCTTTTTAAAGAAGACATAAACATTAACAGGGATGGACTTCCTACCTATAATTTCAGTAGCAAATACTAACTCTGTATCAGAATGTGACAAAAGAAAGGTAAATTTTGAAGGGGGGGAAAAAAAGAGGTAAAAACATAAAACAACCCAAGAATACATGTTTCAAAATAAGGAAGAAACATCCAAAATAAGAGGATTGGATGGGGGGGTAGGGAAAAGGGAGACAGCAAAATCTGCATTGGTCGCTTCAGACTTAATTTCAAGCCTGGTTAAACACACAGATATGGTCGTGGGATGCATGAAGCGTTCAGCTTGCGTTACTCGGTATGTTGTAGACAGATTCAAGAGTAAAACTGTTACTAGTTAATATGAAATTCTGCCAGTTCTTTGCATTCTTTGTATTTTTATTCATCAAGTCTCTGAAGAGTTTGTTTATATCAGAGGCTACAAATACAAATTATAACACTCGGTGACTACACCTACTCCTCACCAACTATCTTATTATCCGACATTTAGCATTTGTGGCAATAGTAGTGTCTGACTCTTGTGCATTAAAGATGTACCTCTGACATTAACAAACACCAAGACAGCTGTGACAGTTAAGGTTGTGTAACAATGTAGGTGGACGGGGATTCTCGGTGGCTTGGCAGTGAGGTAATGATATAATTTGGCAGTGATACAATGATGTGATCTTCCTCAATTTTTTCATAATGCTGATTTTTGTGTAACAACTTGGCCTTTGGAACCTAACCATGTTAATAAGGAGTGGGTATATAAGTAAGTCATTTCTGTGTAAAATATTTTGAACTGCTTTCTGCTTGTCTTCTCATACAGTTTTGGGACCATCTTCATCTGAACTTGAGTGGTAGATATTCAGGGAATGCAAATTGATTTTGATATTATTATGTATTATAATACACTCTTTAAAATCTGAAAGAAGTTGCTTTTCAATTACATGTGACTTTAAATAATTTATCATTGTAAATATTTAAGAGACAGCCAAACAAAAATCACAGTCCCTACTAACATCTAAAACTTTAGAAATTCAATACCAATATGAACAATGAGGTGAAGGACCAGCTAAATAATAGAATATTACAACCATCAGACAGATAAAAGACCAGAGGGGCAGGATGGGCAGTAATTCTGAGTCCTTAGAGTAGGAAAGGGATTTAGCAGTCATGGGAGTTCACAATGTTACTTATTCCATCCAGTCAAAAAGATTTTATACATGAGGTGGATTTCCAGCAATATCTTGATTGATAAAGAGGTGTTGCATGACAAATGAGAAAAAAATAGACGAAAATTTGTTTGCACCAAAATAGGATCAGAACACTTCCAAATGGTGGTTCTTTAACTACTTTAATGATTTGAATCAGCATTGGCAGCAGTTAGGATATATCCTAAATGAACTATTTGGTTCTAGAAATATTACCTTTACTTTAGTTGCTGTCACCAAAAGATTAGTGGTTCCTTTCTTTGGGAAAGCAAAGTGGACTCAGGTTCCAACAAGAAGATTTATAGATTATGAATTAAAAACAAAAAACAAAAAACCTCACACTTTTTTGGACTGTTGGGGGAATGAGACATGTATGGAGCAGAGAGGAATAGTGTGCTGTCACCGGACAGGGAGAGCAGTGGAAGCTGCATAGAGGTGGGCATGTAAATTTATACGAGAATGTACATTTTCACTCAGTCATATTGAATAAAAAGAAATAAAAATAAGAAAAAAAGATTGTAACAACAAACAACCATTAACATAGTGTGTAATACTAATGATCCATTCATGAGTTGGATCCGACTCGACGGCACTTGGCTTGGCAATACTAATGAGAGCAAAGAACAAAGAGGAATACATTTTCAAAGTAAAAATGCAGTGGTGATTTTTAACTGCATAGACTTCTCACATTCTCATTGATTTAGACCTCCTAATATTAGCTTATTTCTTCCTAGATAAGCCAAGATTTCATCCTTTATTTAATTATTTATTGCAATTGAGTGAAAGTGTACCATCAAGTTTAAATTCGCATGACCACTTATGTGCAGCTCCTACTGTTCTCCCTGCCCAGTGACAGCACACTTCTCCTTTCTATTCTATGTATGTTGTATCCTCTTAACAATCTGCTGTCACCTCTTCTCCACCTCTCCATTCCCCTGTAGTAAGAGGCCAGTAGGACAACATCCTATATAGATGCATAGAACCATAAAGTGTACACATGATATGGTCACTTTGTGTGGCTGAGTCCAATCAGGAGTTGACCTCAGTAATGATTTATGAACAGGGGCAGCATCAGGACAATGGCCATGCTCCCAGAGGAACCCCGAGGCCTTCAGACCATCAGTTGCGGTCTTTCAGTTGAGTTCTCAGGTTGTACCCCTTTTTATACTTGTGTTACCACTGAGACTCAACTTTGTGAACCAAGATTTAGTCTTTACGTTACTACTAAGTTTCTTGACTTCTCCTAAACTAAGTCTTTATATACTCTTGGTACAACTAGCCTCTGTTCAAGTCTGTCTTAAGGCAAACTTCCCGTACGAGCCTCTTTCTCTCTTGAGGTTTTTGATGGCATCCTGGGGCCCCAGTGGCATAGTGATTAAGGCTATCGCTACTAACCAAAACATAGACAGTTTAAATCCACCATCTGCTCTTTAGAAACTCTATGGGGCAGTTGTCGTCTGTCCTGTAAGGTTTCTATGAGTCAGAATTGACTGAATGGCAATGGCAATGGCTTTGACTTGATTTTGGTATGGTTGTGACATCTGTACCCCAGCCAAAATCAAACACATTGCTGTTGAGTCAGTTATGACTCATAGGGACCCTATAGGGGAAGTGGAACTGCTCATAGAGTTTCCAAGGAGCACCTGGTAGATTTGAACTGCCAACATTTTTGGTTAGCAGCCGTAGCGGTTAACCACTATATCACCAGGGTTTTCTCTAATAAACCCAGCCAATCTGGCTCAGAGTGGATGACTTGGAAGGCTGATCCTTTTTTTTTTTAAAAAAGAATTAAATTATTTCCCATGTTTGGACTAAATAGCAATAAACAATATTATAAAATAATTATAATTTAAATGTGAAGATTTATTTGGGGTCCCTCCAAAATCAGTTTCGCCTTTTAAAAATGTGTAAACTTACTTTTGTATATTAAAATGCAAGTGAGTGTAGAAAGAAGTCAGATGACAGTGAACAATTTAATGACACAGTAGAAAAAATGTAAAGGAATAATTTTATATTTTGGAACTCTTTTTCTGGAATGGCCGTCAGAGCTGTCATTGTATTACCTTTATTATCCTAACTGTCATCAAAATGTCTTCCTTTCAATAGTTCCTTTATTTTGGGGTCCAGATTGGGTAAGTAGGGAGAGTATTACAATACAGTTATTTGTTTACTGGCTAAAAACTCACTCATAGACAAGTATACAATTAAGTTCATGTACTTTCCACTGTGTACAATGGCCATTCCAGAAAGAGTTCCAAAATTGCTTTAAAGGGTGGACTAGCATGGGTGGATAGCTTCCCAAGGGGAGTACTTCAAAGGTGACTAGTCATATTCAACAATGAGCTGTGTAGCACTTAGAACAATTAAGTTCTCAGACTTAATTTTTTGACTATGTATATTATTCTGTATAAGTTATCCTTCTTACAATTTTTTTAGAATTTATTTTGTTGCTGAAAGTATACACAGCAGAGCATAAATCAACTATTTCTACAGGTACAATTCAGTGACATTGATTTCTTGACTTATTCCTCTGCCATTAACATAGGCTTACCACCCCCTAGGTTTCCTATCTAACCTAGGGAATTACTGTTGTCGGGTTGATTCCATATAGCTAGATCTCAAAAGAACACAACTCTCAGGGCAGATATTCTTTACTAGTTAAGTTAAACTATCATTTGGCATTTCTGATAATTCTCACTTCATATATTAAAAGTTTCTAAATGTAAACTTCCTATGAGGTTCAGAAAAACATAAATGGAGGAAGATGAAACTGTCAGGGGAGTCAAGATCAACTTTTTCAACTGATGATGCCTCCATGTATATAAGTAGATGCACCCTTAAACAAATGAAATCCAAGGCAGAGCCAAATTAGCAATATAGAAATTAAATTGGGTGAAAATGATTTGCTTCCATGTGTTTTAAAAGAAAAACAGTACTTATTTTTATTGAATATCAAGAAGAAATTCTTTCATAAGAATTAATTTAAATGTCCACTGACTGAATTTGAAGTTGCATTTGTAGTCAGGACACCTAAGAAACAGGAACTCTAACCTACTCCCACGAAAGAAGCAATTTGCTTTATAAAAATCTCTATAAAGTAGAGAAGAAAGCAGTCTATTCAATACATGAAATTCCACAAAGAAACTGTGTCACCTCCTCAGGAAATGCTTCCATTCCCCCCCACAATCTTCTTGCTCAAAAAGACCATAAAGAAAAAAAAACTCAAATGTTGTAGAAAAATCAGTGTTAAAGCAGATAAAATATAGCACAATGAGCAAGCAGGGTTTGACGTACCAATATTAGCTCCCTGACGGCACTTGGCTTTGGCAAATAGTATTTTTGAGAACACCACAATGATTAATGTTTGGCAGATAAGGTTGATTCGACATTCTAGTATGTAACATTTTAATTTCTTAAAATCAAAGAAATTACTCAAATGCTGTAGAGAAATACTTTGTATTTTTCCTCAAATCCCCTTTTGTCTGAGGGGAGTACCTTTCTGTTGGTTTTTAAATTAATACAAGTGCGTTTCTAAAGGTGATTTGGTGGCATAGTGGCTAAGCATTTGGCTACTAACCAAGAGATGTGCAGTTCAAATCCACCAACTGCTCTTTGGAAACTGTATGGGGCAGTTCTACTCTGTCCTCTAGGGTTGCTGTGGGTTGGAATTGACAGCAATGGGTTTAGTTTTGGTTTTTATGTAGCTAAGGCTGTAAAAGATGAAGTCAACTTGCTAAGGTATTATATAGACATTGTAAATAACACTGAATGCAGCAGATGGATTCCTATATAGGCAGAGGAAGAGAGATACTCTTGAAGAAAAAAAGCAAAATCACTCTCTCGGCTGCATGTCTAATTGCAGCCAACATTATATTTACATGAGACTAATAGATTTCTGTGGACTTCTGTTACAGATATGAAGGATAATAAAAGGAGACCAGAAAATTCAGAGAGATAAATTAAGGCCTTAAAAAAATATATACAGGAATAGTCACAGAAGGATATTTTACTTAGATGGCACATGCAGAAATCTACCTGCAACAGACTGTGATAAAAAGTTGGTAAAATTGTTTGGGTTCTTAGTTAAGAGAAGCAGGATGAGTCACTAAAGACAATTCCTAATCAAGGGCTGTAAGAGCAAAGAAAGAACAGAATTAATGCATGATATTTAAGAATCAGTAGTAAGATAGCTTTAACAACAGTTCATTTTATTTAATGGCCTAGCACAAAGATATATCAAGAGGCCGTATAGTTTTGAGACTTCAGAGTTGATTCTGGAGTCAGGTTACTTACTGAGTGAATCCCTGTCCTACTGCATGCTACCTGTATGACTTTGGGCAAGTGATTTAAGCTCTCTGTGCCTTTTCTTTATTTTTTATTATGATTGAATGAAAATGTACATTCCCATATAAATTTGTATGCTCACCTATAGGCACGTTCCACTGCTCTCCTTGCCCGATGACAGCACACTCTTCCTCTCTGCTCCATACATGTCCTATCCTCCCAACAGTTTCCTATCCCCTCGTCTCCACCCACTCCTCTTCCTCCAATAAGAGGTCAGCAGGATGATATCATATAGATATATAGAACTATAAAAATATGGTCACTCTGTGTCACCATGTCCAATCTATTGCTGTCCGAAGAGTTGACCTTCGCTATGATTTATGGACAGGGGCAGCATCAGGGCCAGGGGCCATGTTCCCAGGGGAACCCCAAATCCCCTGGACCATCAATTGTGGTCTTTCAGTGGAGATTTCAGGGTGCACCCTATTTATTCTTGTGTTGTCAGTGAGACTCAACTTTGTGAGCTCCATCGTGGCTATCACTGGTGGTGGCCAGGCACCGTTCAGTTCTTCTGGTCATAAGTTGATGTAGATCCGCTGTCATGTGAATCTTTCTTCAGAGTTCTCTTTCCCTCATGTCATGGACCTCAGTGATCATCCATTCCTACTGAGTTGGGACCATTTGCTGTACCCTCAGATGGTAGCTTGGTGCCTTTTAAGACTCTAGATGCCACTCACCAATGTGGGGTGCAGAGAGACCTCATTAGCAAAGTGCTAGTTGTGCCAATTGGCCTCGATGTTCCCTGAGAGTGTGGTCCCCAGCCCCCAGCCCCAGCTCGAGCTAATCTGTCCTTGCAATATTGGATTAAGATGGGAGGAGTAGTCAAGTTGTGTTGAAGTCCTGTTAATACTGATCTTCTTACTAATATGTGCTGTCACCGATTTCACCCAACTAAATTTCTAATGACTAATCTAAACCTTCCCCCCGTCTTGCCCTCCCACCCTCCCCACCCTTGCAGCTGTCAAAGAGTCTTTTCTTCTATGCATGAGTCTGATTTTAAGTTCTTATTGTAGGGGTCTCGTACAATATTTGTCCTTTTGTCGCTGACTGCTTTCACTCAACATAATGTCCTCCAGTTGAAGCCAGGGTATGAGATGTTTCCTGAGATCATCGTTGTTCTTGTGCCTTTTCTTTATGTATAAAATGAGGATAATAATTGTACTTGTACCTCCTAGAGTTACTGTGAGGATCAAATAATTTAATATGTGTAAAAGGCTTAGAATAGAATCTGACCATTAGCATTCAATAACTGTTATCTAGATAGTTAAAAATATACCATTTAGTACGAATATTTAAATCTAGCTATTTAGAGAGTTTTATCTTTGAAAAATAAGATGTATGTGTACAAAATCTTCAATCACCTACTCTTGTAACATAAGGCTGTTAGTCAAATCACATGGCAAAAGGAAAGGGCCATCCCACCTATAGCTTTCACTAATTGCTGACAGAATAACTAAGAAAAACCACTGTTTTCATATAATGATCTTCAAAATCAGCTCAAAGTGCTGTATAATTCATCTTGGATAGTCACTGCAAGTGCTTATGCAAATAAAGTAGAAGACCAAAAGAAGCTGAAGTACTGCTCCTTCTGTGCATCAGCTTTTGCAGTTTATAGAATGGAAGGTGAGACAAGAACAAGGTGATCTGCATATTACTGTTGCAGGCAAAAACATACCATATTATGAGCAACTGTCGTGTATTAAATACCTATGAAAAACCCTAATCCAAAACCAAACCCAATGCTGTTGAATTGATTTCGACTCATAGCTACCCTATAGGACAGAGTAGAAGTGCCCTATAGAGTTTCCAAGGAGTACCTGTTGGATTGAAACTGCTGACCTTCTGGTTAGCAGCTGTAGCACCTAACGACTATGCCACCAGGGTTTCCATGAAAGGGCACTAGGGATGCAAAAAGTTACCAGATACTCTCCCTCTCCTCAAGATATATGCAGTCTAGAATGTGTGAAAAACTCAAAAACCAAATCCATTACCATTGGGCCAATATTGACACATAGTAACCTTATAGGACAGAGTAAAACAGCCCCGTACAGTTTTGAAGGAGTGGCTGGTAGATTGAAACTGGTCCTTTTGGTTAGCAGCCAACCTCTTAACCACTGTGCCACCAAGACTCCATACATATACATACATATTATGTATTAGTTGCTGTCAAGTTAATTTTAACTCATGGTGACTCCATGTGTGTCAGAGTATAACTGTGCTTTCTAGGGTTTGTTTAATTTTATTGTGCTTTAGGTGAACATTTACAGCTCAAGTTAATTTCTCATTCAAAAACATTTCACACATATCATTTCAAGACATTGGTTGCAGTCACCACAATGTGACAGCATGCTCCCCCTTTCCACCCTGTATTCCGTGTGTCAATTTGTATAGTTCCTTCCTTCATGTCCCTTCCTGCCTTCTCTTCTTGCTGTTGAACAGAAGTTGCCCATATGGTTTCATACACTTGATTGAAATAAGAGGCACATTTCTCACATGTGTTACTTTTTGTTTTATAGGTCTATTTTTTTTTGTCTGAAAAGTGCGTTTTGGAAGTGATTTTAGTTCTGAGTTAGCAGAATATCCATGGGATCATAGTCTTGGGGACTCCCCAGTATCAGTCAAGATCCGTCGGTCTAGTCTTTTTTCATGAATTTCAATTCTGTTCTACGTTTTTCTTCCATTCTGTCTGGAACTCTCTGCTGTGGTCCGTGTCAGAACAGTTGTCGGTAGCCATCTTGTTCTTCTAGGCCCAGGCTGGTGGAGTCTTTGGTTCATGTAGTCCTTTAATCATTTGGGTTAGTATTTTCCATGGGTCTTTGATGTCCTTCATTCTCCTTTGCTCTGGATGGAAAAGGACCAATAGACATATATTAGATCACTGCTTACAAGCTTTTAAGACCCCAGACACTACTCACCAAAGTTGAATGTAGAACATTTTCTTTAGGAGCTCTGTTATGCCAGTTGAGCTAAATAATATCCCAAGAGACTAAGGTTCTTCACCTCCAGCCCAGACACTCTCCCCTTAAAGTGTTTGGATGTGTCTAAGAAACTTCAGTGTTTTTGTTTTGGTCTAGCTGTGCTTTGGAAACCCTGGTGGCAAAGTGGCTAAGCATTTGGCTACTAACCAAGAGGTCTGCAGTTCAAATCCACCAACTGCTCCTTGGAAACTGTATGGGGCAGTTCTACTTTGTCCTATAGGGTCACTGTGAGTCAGAATCAACTTGACAACAAGAAGTTTGCTTTTTGGTTAATTGCGCTGTCTTCCTCTGTATTGGATGTTGTCTCTCCCTTCGCTAAAGCTGATACTTATCTACTGTCTAGTTAGTGGTTTCCATCCTTCTCACCCTTATAGCCAGTAGTGTTTTTCTTTCTGTGTGTAAACCTTTTTGAGTTCTTAGAATAGTAGTCTCATACAATATTTGTCCTTTTCTGACTATTTCGCTCAGCATAATACCATTCAGATTCATCCACGTGGTGAGATGTTTCACAGATTCATCATTGTTCTTTATTGCTATATAGTATTCCATGGTGTGTATGTACCATAATTTGTCCATTCATCTGTTGAGGAGCATTTAGGTTGTTTCCATCTTTTTGCTATTATGAGTAAGGCTGCAATGAGCATAGGTAGGTAGGCATATATCTATTCATGTGATGGCTCTTATTCCTTTAGAGTATATTCCTAGGAGTGGGATTGCTGGATCACTTGGCATTTCTGTTTCTAGCTTTTTAAGGAAGTACCATATCATCTCCCATAGCACTGTTTTAATTCCCAACAGCAGTGTGCAGGAGTTCTAGTCTCCCTGAAACCTCTCCAACACTTGTTATTTTTTTTAAGTGAGTGTTGATACTGTCGGGGTGAGATAATGTCTCATTCTGGTTTTGATTTGCTTTTCTCTAATAGCTAATGATCATGACCATTTCCTCCTGTGTCTGTTGGCTGCCCGAATGTCTTCTTTGGTAAAGTGTCTTTTCATATCCTTTGCCTTCCATAGGTTTTTAATGACTAATTTTTCAGAAGTAGCTTACCACACATTTCTTCCTAGTACCTCTGGGTAGACTCCAGCCTCCCACTTTTTGGTTAGCAGCCAAGTGAGTTATTCATTTACACCACCAAGGGGCTCTGCCTAGTACACAGTGAGCATTTAATGTAAAACCCATTGCTGTTGAGTTTATCCCAAGTCATAGTGACCCTAAAGGACAGAGTAAAACTGCCCCATAGGGTTTCCAAGGATTCAAACTACTGACCTTTCTGTTAGCAGCCATTGCTCTTAACCACTACACCACTGGGACCTGTTTCTTTTCCTCCACCTCCAGTGAAGGTTCACTGACACAATTTGAACCAGTAAAACAACAGACTATGGTATTTCAAGAAGATCGAATCAAATGATTTAGAAGGTCTTTTTTCATATGGGAATCTTCTTTAGACTAGAGAAAGTAAACTATTCAAGATACAGAAATTTTCAGTTACCTGATACTCAAATATTTGTTATCTTAACGCTCATAGCTTTTTTTTTTTATCATGACTGGGTGAAAATGTTCATTCCCATGTAAATTTACATGCCCACCTATATGCAGCTTCCACTGCTCTCCCAGCCTGGTGACAGCACACTATTCCTCTCTGCTCCATGCATGTCTCATCCTCCCAACTGCTGAAACTCAGCTGTGCATTGGGTATGTCAACAAGACAGCATTCCCATTCACAATGGGGAAAGAACTCAGGACAAATTCTGCAGATGTTCATATGAAAAATGGATGAAGGAAATTAGTCTCCTACCAAAAGGGATTGGATTGATAAAGAATTGTTTTCCACATGACCTTGTAATATCATGAATGATTAAAATGCCTTTGATGTTCCACCTTCATTGTTGCAAATTTTTGCTTGTTTAGATAACATTTATAATCTTGGAATAATTTCTTATACCTCTTTAATTATACCTAGCCCTGCCATGCTTAGCACCAGTGTCTTATATGTAATGATAACAGGTACTCATACTAACTGATTCAGCTCATAGAGATTGGTGCCATTTTTGGCCTTCGAAAAACTTATCTGTAAAAACTATATTAATATATGCATTTTGTAGTTTATCAATAATAAATCATTTTAATAGCCTTGATTCATAGATAAAATTCAGGGAGGAAATAATTTTTGCAATACTGTAAAGGACTTATAATTTGTGGTTTAATTCATTCTAATCAGAAAGTGAGATTTCAGTATAAACCTGAATTTAAATATTACAGTGATTCTGAAACAATTTTGTCAGTTTGTCACCTCTGTCCCCAAATTTTGCTTTCTATGTTTGAGTAAAGTTGACTGACGCGCGCTGTCTATATGACAGGCTGAGAAAAATTCTGTGACGCCAGATCACTTTTATAGATTTTCTAGGGGTGATAAGTCACTACTGTTCTTCTCAGCACTCCTCAAAACTTACAAAAAATATTGATTATCTCTTAGACCACTGAGAAAACACTCCTTTGGCCTCTGGAGACTGGAGCATCCACCTCCAACCTGACCTCTCAGTACGTGGCAGGTCACCTTCATAGAGTTGTTGTAAAAGCTAACAGCTCTCCCTAGAGATAGGAAAAAGTCAGACAGGTTGGGCACAGAAGTTTAGGACTTAAGATGTTAGAACTGCAAGTGGCAAGCTGTGGAGAGATAACTGTATCCTCTAAAAGTACAAATTTCTTTGTACTTTTTTGATGTTCGAAGGGCTGGAGGGGGAAGCGTTTTAAAGATATACCAGATCCCAGTAGGTTAGCGGTGGTCAAACAATCTTCAGTTCACAGATGCAGCAAATCATCTACTGTAGTGTACTTACTGCTCCCAAACCTCTACAAAGAAAATTCCCTCCCCAGAATTAATGGAAATACTAGACACATTTTATGAGGTTCTAATAGTGTGAGAACTGTTTCTTTATTAAATGTTGCTAACATATTTTCTTGCTAAAAACCAGTATTGTGTAGCCATATTATAGACATTAAAATTAGGAGCCAGCAGGGATTGCTTGTGGAGTACTCTTGCAGACTATCATCAGTGCTTAAACCACATTTTCCGAATTGAGAGCAGGTTAGAGATTAGATGGCTTATGGAACATTGTTATCTGGGTAGCGGTTCTTAAAGTCCTCCCACCACTCAGCTTGATTAGGGTTTCCGTTTGAACGTCATTGCCTTCCTCCCTCCTCAACCTGTTTTCTGTGCCTACAGTACCTGCTGCTACTAGTAATCATACAGTCTGTACACAAAAAATGTTTATTCTTTTAGCTAGTGGTTAGAATCTGTATGTAAAATGGGGTGTCTACATACTAGTAGAGAAATCCTGCATTGTTAGGGAAAAATCAGGAGTAGTATATTTGGAATGCTATTACCTTCATATTATAGGAGGCAATATACTTGAATTTTTTCAGTCACCTAGTACCCATAGTCTGCCCTCACTCAGGCACTAAGGCTGAAAGAAAAATCTAGACTTCATGTAGTTATTAATAGTGATAAAGGCATGATCCTGTACAATAAGGAAGATATAAAACAGAATGCTCCTGAATTTAACTGATAAATACTACAGTATACAACATTGGAAACCCTGGTGGTGTAGGGGTTAAGTGCTATGTCTGCTAAACAAAAGATTAGCCATTCAAACCACCAGGTTCTCCTTGGAAACTCTATGGAGCAGTTCTACTCTGTTCTATAGGGTTGCTATGGGCCAGAATTGATGTGATAGCATTGGGTTTTTTTTTTTGTTTGTTTATTTTTGTACAACATTTGGTATCCTTTTGTTCTTCAAGGGCAGAAACTATACCTCTTTGATGTCCCTAATGTCTAGTAGAGTGTTTCAAACATTATGAATGCTCAGACAAAGCTTAAAGATTAAAGCTCATATTAAACTTATTTATTTCTTTGGTGCCTAACCTGGTGGCATACCTAACCAAAAGGTTGGCAGTTCAAGTCCACCAGGAGCTACTTGGAAACTCTGACCATGGGGCAGTTCTATTCTGTCCTGTAGGAGCTATGAGCTTGAATTAGCTCACCAGCAGTGGGTTTGGTGGGTTTTTCATTTGTTTGCTTTGACAACATAGGATTTACAGGATTTTCAGCAATCAGAGTGGGATGTGACCTTAACCATAGTTCTCCTATTGGCATAAACGTCGTTAATTTCCCAATTCAGACCCAATTGTTAATTTTCTTAGTGAACCATAAACTAAACCAAAGCTAAAAACAAACTTTCAAATGAAATGAAAACAAAACACAACTTCTGTGTTTCATTGGTACTATTAATTAAGGAAGGGGGAAGCTGGAGTGATTTTACCCAAAGCTTTTGAGAATCCTTGTTTCTTTAAAGGAATTGACAGGTGAATGGAAAATTAAACTTCTTGAAATTCTAAATTAACATAGATGCCCCTGTCACCTTCATTCATCTATTTAGTTTTGGTTTAGCATGAAGGAGTTCTTCATTCTAAAATAACAAAGTATTGCATTTGAAAAAGGCGCAATTTTCAAGAAAATAATCAGAATAATCTGAATGAAGTGGTATTACATATAAAGACCGGAGCAAAAGCCAAGTTTTCTCCCAAAGGATATGAAATACCATCAAGAGTTAATGATCTTTCATTTAGCCTTTGAACAGGAAAAGTCATTCTTCAGTTAGGCAGCTGGCTGGAAATAAAAAAAAAAAAAATAGGATTGCAAGGAAGACTAGAGATTAATTTCTTTCGACATTGCTGAGACTTTGAAACAGTAATATGGTACTAAATTTATACAGATAATGACTTGATTGACCTAGCCTGCTCAGCTCTTCTCCCATTGAGATTTTGTTCAAATGACTTTTAAATTTATTTCTAATGAGGCTACTATGGTGTATGTTATATTGCTAATATGTTTTCCCTCTACCCTGAATGCTGTGTCAATCCCTAAAAAGTTCATTGTGGCTAGCTGTTCTACTGAGATATCCATGGATGTCTCTACTTGTAGCCATTTATCTATAAATCTTTTGCATGCAGGGAGAACGAGAGTAAAGGCAGAGAGTAAAGTATAGGATTTTAGTTTGCTTGAAAGAGAGCTGAAAGTGACACATAGGCACCTGTACTAAAGTGCTAAATTATATGCACAGCTTACAGTAGAACAGCATAGTAGAAAGAACACAGGCTTTGGATTTTCACATACCTGGGTTCAAATACCATAGCCCCAACACTTAATGTCTTGGAGCCTCAATCTCCTCATCTGTAAAAGTTGCTTATATAATTAGGCTTGCCTGATGGGTTAAATGTGTGGATTAAGTAAGAAACATGTTCAGGTGCTTCATTCAGTTCATAGTGACCCTATCTGACAGAGTAGAACCTGCCCCATATGGTTTCCAGGGTGCAACTGGTAGATTCAAACTGCTGACCTTTTGCTTAGCAGTTGTAGCTCTTAACCATCACAATACCAGGGTTTCCAATTAATGGTGGATGTTGTGATTATGAAAGATCTGTATTAGAGTGTCATCTATGGAGCTATGATTTTGGGGGAAATAAGATACTAGATTTGGATGGAAGATAAATTTATTCTAATTGGTATAAAGGTAGTCACCTTCTCTATAATGAAGATAATGGGCCTTGGAAAATCACAGCCTATTGCCTGCCTGCATGGCACAACATATGTAATACAGTTTAATAACTGTAACTTCAGGCATCAGCCTAAAACTACTTGGAGGTAATATTGCTTTGCGTTGCAGTTTCAGTTAAGTGGACAGCTAGAATAGAGTTCAATTTTACAGTCTGACCTCTTGGACATTACTTAAAGCCATGGAGCCATTTTTAATCTTTGTATTTTCCTCTTTGCAAGTAGTTTCTAAGGCAGACTGCATGTCATGTGCTAACTAAATTTCAGATTTAAAAAGACATTTAGCTCTGTATAACTCCAGATGATAAAAAACCCATTTAATGGAGAATGTTCTTTTGCTGTCTGCTTGATCAATAAATTAAATAGATTAATTAAGTCAAGCTGTCAGGACCAAGGACTGTCACTAATGATAGCCAATGGAGCTGTCCCATTTGTCAGAGACAGAAGCTGGAGAAAGGCAGTCTTTGTCCTGTAATTCTCTAATGAATATAATAAAATAGCTCATAGTGGAGAAACTCTGTCCACCCCCAGGCTGTATTTTAAGGCAAAGTAGATATGGCAGGAAGAAACCCCACCATTGTTACTGTCATTGGCTTAACTGATTTGTTTTTTTCGCTTTTGTACTTTCTTTGTATCGATCTTTGTCATTTGCATGCCATGTGGAATTCTTTCTGAACTGTAATTATAATCAATGAAAATTTCCTTTGCTCATCTGAATTGAAGCTATATGTTGTGTGTAATTCACCAAAGACATACAAAATATCCTCGCCTTCATGAAGCATAAGGAAAAATAACATGACTGGAAAATGAAAAGTATCCCAGTGGGGGACCAGAATGGCAAAGTAGCTAAGGAACTTAAACTGGAATTCAGGATCAGAATAGTGTGTGAGTATCGCTAGCTGCAATCCAGTGCTTAAGACTCCTAGATAGTCTTCCTAGATGACCCAGTCCTTGGACGTTAGCTGTCTCACTCTTCCTTTCCTTCTCCTTGAAATTTAGCCTTGGTACATATGATCTGAGATAAGACAAATATGACATTGAATTCTTCCTAGTAGTGTGTTGCTGGGTACTGTACACTCAATTTTCACTCATAAAAAAACAGTGCCATCGAGTCAATTCTGACTCATAGCGACCCTATAGGACAGAGGAGAACTGCCCTTTAGAGTTCCCAAGTAGTTCCTGGCAGATTTCAACTGCTGATCTTTTGGTTAGCAGCTGTAGCATTTAACCACTACGCCACCAAGGTTTCCAATTTTGACTCATAGTGACCCCATATGACAGAATAGAACTGCCCCGTAGGATTTTCTTGGCTGTAATCTTTATGGAAGCGGATTGCCAGGTCTTCTTCCCAAGGAGCCACTGAGTGGGATTTGAACCGCCAACCTTCTAGGTAGCAGCTGAGTGCTTAACCATTGTGCTAGGTCTCCTTCCTAGTATTTTACTAGGGCTTCACTCTTAACTGTATAATCTGGCTTCCTAACACACCTAAAATTCACTAGGAAGAAATACTAAAATCTCTCCTTTGATAAAACATCAATGTGAGTGAAAACTGTGGTCTATCTTGTCCAACATTCTGACAAAGTCTCTAAAAATATTTTATGGAAGATCTTTTGAATTGTTCTCTGTAACAGTCTCAGAAGGCAAGAAAACCAAAAAACCCATTGCTGTCTAGTCAGTTCCCACTCATAGCAACCCTATAAGATAGAGTAGTACTGCCCTCATGGGGTTTCGAAGGGGCCACTGGTAGGTTTGAACTGCTGACCTTTTGGTCAGCAGCCAACCACTGCACCTCCAAGTCCCCAGTAAGGCTAAGAGTGACCCCTAAATAAGTCTTATTTTTCTTTAATAACTGAATTCTTTACCTGCTTATTTGATAAATGTTTACTGAGTGTCCACCGTGTGCCTGAGACATGCAAGCACTGGGAATATAAAATGTAAATGAAATGTAATCCCTGACCTGAAAGGGCTTCCTGTACATTGGAAGAAACAGAGGTATTAAAAATCAAATACTGTGATATACTGTGTAAAATATATGCACAGAAAAGGAGGTAGAAAAGTCTTTAAAGAATAAAATAAATTTGAGCTCAGTCTAAAAGATTTTTGAGAGTTTGTTAGTCAGACAAAGGGAGAACGGGTTTTCTAGACAGAGGGAATTGCATACATAAATGCCCAGCAGCTTGAAATAGCGAGGAAAATTTTGAAAGAAATTTGATGAGGCTAAAATTTAGTATAGGAAGGAGGAGAAATGAAAGGTATAGTTAGAAAGGCTGACATGGACCTGAAAAAGGAGTCCCTTTTATGTTGTATTCTAAATCTCGACTTCATATTGAGGTGTATCGGTGAACTTCTTGCTCTAAATAAGTAGTTTCTAATAATAAAGTCCTAAATTTTATAAATACTTCACTTTTCTATATAATCAAAGTACATTCATATTTATTCTTACAACCATACCATAATTTGTATTCATTTATAGTCTAATATAGAAGAGAAATGAGTGAAGCCATCTTTATATTTTGAGCATGGGAGTGAAAAGACCAGATTTCTTTCAGAAAGATTATTCCAGTAAAAGTGTGGCAGGAGGATGGGAGGAGGCTGAGAACAGAAATAAGAAGAGCAGTTAGGGAGGAGTGTTAGGTGTCTTTATGGAGCTGATAAGTATCATGGAAGCCCTCTGTTCTACGACTCAGACAAACTCTGCCCATGTTCCTAAACCAACTGAGAAATAAAGTGCAATGTTGGAATACGGAAATGAAAATAACACCTTTAATAGTGTACAGGCATCGAGGTTTTAGGTGATAACTAAAGGCTAGGAGGCTGGAGGATGTCACTGAGCATGAGAACCAAATAGACATTAATTTTTTGTGTCCCCATCTAGAACTTGGAACAGCACCTTGAACGGAGAGTTTGAGTCTGAGAGTCAGTACCCTTGCCCAGTTTACTGTCTTCCAGTGGCATGGGTAGAGAGGGAAGGAAAAGAAGACCAAATACCATAGCCCACCCAAAGAAGGAATAGACATCATTTAATTACCAAGGAATTTTTGTAAAATCTTTGTTCTTTGGGGAAAAGGAGTGGGTTTTTTTAGATTCTTTGCAGTATCCTGAAGAATAACAAATTCTATTACGTTGTATCTGCTACATAAAATGTTATAATTAATTGCCATCAAGTTGGCTCTGATTCATGGTGAACAGAATGAAATGCTGACTGATCCTGTGCCATCTTCATAATCAAAAACTTATGGAAAAGTTGTTAAGTTCGAAAGCATCTTTCTCTACTTAAAGAGTAATTTCTCTTTGCTACCTAGTATAGATAATCAAGAACTGATTTCCAGAATTCAGATGCAGTTTTTATCACTGCAAGTATAATTAAATGGCTTTAGCTCAAATACTATTTATAGGCACCTTTGATCCCTCAGTAGTTTAACTTGAGCTGAGGAAGGGTATGGTTCATATTTCTAGTAGAATAACACTGACCACTTAAGTTTCAACTCTGAAGTGTGAAATGACTATTTTCTAACCCTGACTGTCAGGACCTGACTTGATATGAAAGCCGTCCTTCTTGGATAGTATATAACTGTCTTTAGCTTTTATGCCCCTAAAGGCTCCCATACTTGGGAGAAATTTGATGTAGACATGTCATTAAGAATTCTTGTCATAATTTAGAGAGGGTGTAAACCAAACCAGCCAATTACTTTCCTTGAATTCTGGACGTTGCCTTGCTAACTGGCTTTCACTTAGCCTCTAGGCTGTGTCATAAAGAGCCTTTGGATTTCCACATTGTGCTCTTCTTTCCTTTCAATTGTATAGATTGATCAATTAACTTCAGGGGCCAGACAAAAATAAAGAGAATCCCTCGGGGCTAAAGCTAGTACTCATTCAGTAGCAGTTACTAGGTCTTTTCTTTTCTTTTTTTTTTTGCATCTGAGCTCTGAAACCTTTAAGGGGACTTACCTTGTTTCTGGAAGATATCCTGAGACAGCAATGCAAGAAGAATATGGTAGAGAATCTGCTGTTAGGTAGGAAAAGATGTAAAGCCACAGCATTCAAAGTGGTGTATTTGAGCAGTTACTTAGAGTACTCTAGACTATTTGCACAGTTGGATTCAAAACCTGTACTGGGAGGTTACTTTCCTTCTACAGTAATCACATAATCAGCCTAGTGGTTATAATGTGATACATAGTAGCTATTTAATAAATTTGTGTTGAATGAATAGATTATGAATGTTCTAACGGTAGTTAATTAAGGACCTACAAAAACATTTCTGACCTCTGATTTGTACAATGAATAAAACAATGAAATTCTTGGAAACAGTGTTTTGCAAACTGGAGGTAACACCTCATTAGTGGGTTATAGAATAAATTCAATGGATTGTAACCATCATTTTAAAGAAATAGAATGGAAGGGAATGAAAAATATTACAGTGTATTGGACCTGCTGCTGTCTAGTTGATTCTGACTCACAGTAATTTTTTGTTTGAAATTTTTTTGTTGTAGTTATTTTTTTGTTTGTAAATACATACTGTGTCACGAGTAAGATGCATTTGTTAATGTCAGTCACAGTCAAAAGAGTTTGAGGTTGGCCAACTATGGCCTACAGACCAAATTCAGCCCAATGCTTGTTTCTGTAGATAAAGTTTTATTGGAACATAGTTCTGATCATTTACATATTGTCTTAGTCTTTTTTTCGCTGCAGAAGTTGCCACAGAGACCAAACCCACAACACCTAAAATACTTGAACTCTTTACAGAAAGTTTACTAACACTCATATTAGAAGATACTTGTCTTAGTCATCTATAACAGAAACATCACAAGTGAATGGCTTTAACAAAGTGAAATCTATTCTCTCACAGTCTGGTAGGCTAGAAGTCTGAAATCAGGGTGTTGATTCCAGGGGAAGGCTTTCTCTCTGTGTAGGTTGTCGAGAAAGTTCCTTGTGATGCATCAGCCTTCCCCTTGGTCTGGAAGCATCTTAGTGCAGGAACCTCAGGTCCAAAGGACACACTCTCCTCCTGGCACTGCTTTCTTGTTGGTATGAGGTCCCCATGTATCTGCTTGCCTCTTTCTTTTATGTCTCAAAAGAGATTGAGTTATTAAGACACTGTCTTGTTAACTTCATCAGTATAACTGCTGCTAATCCATCTTATTAAATCATAGTGATAGAATTTACAAAACATAGGAAATCTCATCACATGACAAAATGATAGATGATCACAGTATCATGATAATCATTGCTCAATCAATGTTGATACAAATTTTTTGAGGGGGACACAATTCAATCCATGGCAATATGTTTTAAAAATGTCTACCTATACAACAAAAACCTACATAAAAATGCAGTTAGAATTGGAGAACTAACAAATATACCACAAGCAGATAGACATGAAGCTAGCTGTGTGCAAGGAATAAAGCAGGGCAAGTAGCATTTAATTGCCTTTTCTCTTTCCCCAAATTTTGGCTGTTTCTCACCAGCAAGAAGGATCTCTCCTTATAC
Organism: Heterohyrax brucei; assembly: GCA_028571685.1. Classification (NCBI taxonomy): domain Eukaryota; kingdom Metazoa; phylum Chordata; class Mammalia; order Hyracoidea; family Procaviidae; genus Heterohyrax; species Heterohyrax brucei. The sequence goes on from CM053166.1 coordinate 141,824,928, forward strand.
TCATTTACGTTTGTTTAAAACATGCTTATTGAGCCATATGTTCAACAACTGTGATGGATGCTGGCAACTGTGAGCAGTCCCCAAACTGGAGCACAGGGTATGTGTATGTAACGGTTAGAGGCTGAAACTGTGGAGATGCTGGCAGTGTGCACATCATCCATGAGAGGTGCCATGTGAAATAAGCTAAGGGAAGATTGGGCTTTATCCTGTAAGCAATGGGGAGCCATGGGAAAGTTTCAACTAGAGGAGGTAGATAATCCAATTTGTATTTTAGATGTACTCTTTGCACTGTAACTAATGGAATGAAGAAGGTAAAGATAAGAATGAGGGGGACCGAGCTAGGAGATTACATTAGCAGTCTTGATGAGAAGTGATAAAGGCTGAATTTAAAGAGTTCATTGAACATGTGAACCAAGTCATGGGGACAGATATGAATTATATTCAGGAATTAGAACCACAAAATTAATTGAGAGGAATATTGTGAGATTAGCATGGATGTTAAAAAGGGACCTCTAATGGAGGGCCATTTAAGCCACATTAAGGAATTTAGACTTTACCCTTAAGGGCACTAGGGAGCCACTGCTGAAAAAGTCTCTGCAGTGTGAAAAATTGAAGAGAGATAAGCCCAGAAGTAAGGCAACCCATTAAGAGGCCATTTCCAATAGACCTGCTTAGAAAGTGATTTTGAGTGGCTGTGAGTGTATTAATCAAATTAAATTTCTCCTATCTCCTGTAGACACAAGTGGGACAATTTAGTTGTAAGAGTATACAATCTAGCTATAGTGCACACAATTGAGAAAATATTCCTGATATACTAATAATAGGCTATTGAACTACTCTCCCATACAAAGCTCTGAAATTCTATGTGAACATGTATTTGGGTAAATACCAGCTCTTCCATTGCAATAGGTTATCCTTTAGGGTATACCACTTGGATTATTAAATGACCTGTGTCTACTCTTAAGAGAGCTAGGAAAGACAATGGATTCACTCTTTCTTTTTCATATTTGTTTGAAATCCAGTACCAAGGATATTCTCAATGACAGAAACTGATTGTGGGAAAGAACTTGATGCCTTGTAACCAGTGGGGTATCTGACATTGTGACATCATCTTGCATATATAATTGCTATTTATTTAATCCCTAAAGGAACATAAGTGCTCCTTCTGTGGCAGTAGAAATTTGCATAAAGCTGAGGTCTCCTATGAAGCTGTACCCTTTCAATTAATCTTTGCAAAGTGAAAGGATTAAAGTCATCTGTGAATTATACTGCTAATTAATTTTTATACAAATCAATTTTATTTTTGCCAAATACACAAGTCAGTCTTGTACATCTATGACTCCTGCATATATATCCATTGCCTTACAAAACGTCAGTAAAGTTGTTATCCCACTATTCCCCCTTCCGGAAAAATACATTGGATTCAGACATATTTTTTGCCTCTTCCCTGTTAACTTTGATGTTCGAAGTCACCTTGAATGATCTTTATCTCTCTTTCTTCACATATGCTTGATATCAAATATTCACTTCTTTTCATATTAAACATCCTACTTTGCACAATAATTTGGCCTCAAGAAGAATATCAATTTTTATTGAACCCCAGGATAACTTCCTGACCTGTTACTACAGTTGTTCTAGTGCAAGTTGTTTTGAGAGGCAAGTTATCTTGTGTATCTTTAGTGTCGTTCACTGAAGGCTCTGAGAGGTTTCTGTAAATACATTTTAGTGAAAGCTTCTTATTTTAAAGTACATTCTCCCCAACATTCACATGCCACTTGATGATTCCCCATGGAATTATTTTTTGGTGGGGATCAGGACATAGAAAGATTGCTTCTATCTAAACCATATCTTTGAATTAGCACACTGTTTTATCCAGAAAATGTTATAGCCAAACTTTATCAATGAAGCCACAGTAATAATAGGTGGATATAGACTTTCAAAGACAGAAAATGGGAGGGAATTTGTATTTGCACATTCTACCTCCCACACTTTTGATATCACTTCTTTTTTGGGATCTTTTCTATCATCACTGTCTTAGTCATCTAATGCTGCTATAACAGAAATACCACAAATGGATGGCTTCAACAAAGAGAAATTTATTTTCTTGCAAAAAAGTACACTCAAGTCCAAATTCAGGTCATCATTTCTAGAAGAAGTCTTTCTCTGTTGACTCTGGAGGAAGGGCCTTGTTGTTAGTCTTCCCCTGGACTGGGAGCTTCGGAGGTGCAAGGACCCCGGGTCCTGTCCACAGGATGCATTCTGCTCCTAGTACTGCTATCATGGTGGTGTCAGATCTCCAACTCTCTGCCAACTTCCCTTTGCTTTATGTCCCGTCCTGCCTTACCCACACAACCATCACCAATCCTCCCTTGTTAACATCATAGAGGCGGGATTTACAACATATAGGAATATCACACAGTACTAGGAATCATGACTCAGCCAGATTGTTACATGCATTTATGGGGCACAGTTCAATCCATGATAATCACCCTTCCCACCTCCTATCTTTGATAGTTCTTGGAAAAACATCTATCTTAGTGTGTAGTGTGACAATTATGTTTTACTTATCTATGTTTAGATGGGATTATTATGAATAGAGTGTCCCCTTCTAACATGCATTCCATGGAGACCTGTGATAAAACATAGCTCTGGGTTACTGTCTGGGTTACTGTGTCTTTTCCACTATCACTATAGTAAGATATTGCCCTTGTCAGCATTTTACAATAATTCCTCTGAAGAAAGCTACACAAATGAAATGATCCTGGAGCCAGAAATCATACTATGAATAACAACAGTATTTATTAAGTGCTTGCAATGTGCCAGGTGCTGTGCTAAGAACTTTATATGCATTATCTTATTTCATATGTACAAAAACTTGAGGGAAGTACTAAGAAAGCTTGCTTAATTAAAAAATGTAATAAGACTGTAATTATGCTTGTGAAAAGTAGTGGTGGCGTTAGTCTATGGCCTTTGAATATATTCTTGTATTTACATTTGTCTATGAATAACATGTACTTTGGACATGCTACTATCTTACATACTTTGGGCTTGTTATCAGAAGAGACCAGTCCCTGGAAAAGGACATCATACTTGGTAGAACAGAAGGTCACCAAAATGGTGGAAGACCCCTTAATAAGATGAACTGGCACAGTATCTGTATTGATAGGTTCAAACATTATGATTGTAAGGATGGTGCAGGACTGGACAGTGTTACATTCCGTTGTACACGGGGTCACTGTGAGTTGGAACTAGATGGTACCTAACAACAGCTTCAGCAACATGAATGAGAATAATGGCTAGTCTACTGAGTGCCAGACTTTATACTGTGTACTTTGTCTGGATTACTACAAAACATTCTATAAAATATAGGAATGATGGGAAAGGAATCTGAGAATCATAGAAGTTAACTAACTGGCTCAAGGTTACATTGTAAAATGAGAAACTAGGGATCAAACCTGATTTGGGCTGACTCTAAAGTCTGTGCTCTTAACTCCCACCATATCCTAGGTTTATTGTAACTTTCTCTTATATTATTAGGAAAAATCATCAAGGTGGCATTATTTTTCCTCTCTGTGATTTTTCTCAAGATGCTTTATTTTATAGGCTCAACTGGAACTGGCCTGTTCTGCCCTCCTAAAAGAAAAATTCATCTCCAAAAAACTTGTCTTTTTTATTTTTATTTTTCTGTCATTGCTAAATTGTCAGTTGTGAGTATGGAAGCTGTTCATATGCTTCATGGTGCTCTCCCTATTTATATAAATAAAATTGGGGTCCTGAGTTCTCTGTGAAAATACTGTAACTGTGAAATTATCCCAGTTGTATATCTGGCCTCCTTATGCAGTTTCTGCTGAGGCTCAGGACAGCACCTTCAGATTCCCAAAGACAAACATATGGGGAAGAAATCAAATGAAAATTACTTATGTAAGTTTTTAAGTGTTCACAATGAAGGCAAATATGATTTGAAAAAGCTTCAGAGTATTAAACTATTCCCTGAAAATTTGTGTCCCTATTCATATAAATCACACTCAGTCAGGCTAATTAATTGACAAGCTAGCTTGTTTAGAAAAATTTTATATTCAAGTTTTCTACAAAAAGATTTTCTTTTGCAATGAAGTTGCGTTCATCACTGTTTCCAAATGCAGGGAGAACCTTTCAGTTTGTCTGTGCCATTTGTCCAAATGACATATTTTTCTGTTATAATTCAAGTCTGAAACACAAAAGTGGAAATACAGAAACAAGTACTGCCATTTAATCTCTCTTGTCCTTAGTCTCCCCATCTACACAGTAAAGGAGTTGTGCAGTTCACCTCTGAGGTGCTTTCCAATTCTGCTGTCATTCTTTATCCTCACCATGGTTGACCTGACTTTAAATAACCCAGTTATTACTATATTTGGAAACCCTGGTGGCACAGGGGCTGAGAGCACAAATGCTCAACAAAAAGTCAGTGGTTTGATTCTACCAGGTACTCCTTGGAAACCCTGTGGGACAGTTCTAATATGTTTTATATGGTTCGTATAAGCCAGAATTGAGTCAACAGCAATGGCTTTATTACCGTATCTTAAAATTCTAGGTATTGTAATCCTCCCATTGTTTTTTCCCTAAACTTTTCTCAATGCTTTTACTAGTGTAATGTGCCTATTTCTAAATGTGTAATATGGACAGGAAGACCATGGAAGTGTTCCAAAAAAGAGGCGAAAAGTTGATTCAAGTGCAAACCGAGACATCTTAGACGTTGGAAAAATATTAATATAGACGATTCCTTTTCTTCTAGTTAAACTTCATTATACCGCAGTACTTCCTGGATCCTACACCAATTACCACCTTGAAGAATCACTTTTGTACCATTTAATTAAATTGTGCTTTAATATTTTGTGGAGATTGGATTTATAATCTCAAAGTATAAGGTCCTTAAGGGCAGAGATCATGATTTTGTCTTATTTTTGTGTTTGCCACATTTCGTGACCATCCTGAAGAATCCATGGTGACCATTCAGATCATGGTTACAGTACTTTTGTTGTTGAAAAGCCCCATATAACTTAGTGTCAGGAATAAATTCCATTCAGAATGGTGAACCGAACAGAAAGGGACTACTCTCTACCACTACAAACCCATAAAATGCTGGATAAAATACTTTTTCAGTGTTCACAGACAAACCTGAAAGCATGAGAGGGACATCTCCAGACACTGAAAATTAAGAAGGAGACCATAGCTAAAGCTAAAGTGGTGAGTGACAGTTGAAGTTGCACAGAATGTGAAGAACCAGGAAACTAAATACATCTTACCTTAGAGGCTGGGAATCCAATGCCTCATAGGCTGGGAGCATAAATAACTCCAGGTTTGGAGGGCCTAAGATTATAAAATTTGAGAAACGCTCTTTAAAATTTTTCTTTTTTGCTTTCACCAAAACACATGGTCACATGAAGACGTTTTTAGGACCATTCCTCGGGCCTCGGAAGAGGACCTTGCAAGTGAGTGTTATGGTTACAATCTCTATAAAGGACATGGAGCTGGAATTAGCTTTCCTATATAGAGCCTTTAAACTGTGATATTGGTGAAAAATATTGAATATATCACGGACCGTCAAAAGAATGAGCAAATCTGTCTTAGAAGAAGTACAACCAGAATGCTCCTTAGAAGCAAGAATGGCACGAGACATACTCACATACTTTGGATATGTTCTAAGGAGGGACCAGTCCCTGGAGAAGGACATCATACTTGGTAAAGTACAGGGTCAGCAGAAAGGAGGAAGATCTTCAAGGAGATAGGTTAATGCAATGACTGCCAACAGTGGGCTCAAACATAGCAAAACTTGTGTGAAGATGGCACAGGACCAGGCAGTGTTTAATTCTGTTGTGCATAGCATTGCCATGAGTCAGAATTGACTCAGCAGCAACTAACAACAACAGCAACAACATATGGAGCTCAGAGCCAGAAAACAAGTGCCATTCATTAAAAACTAGCAGAAAAACTCTTGCTGACTGGTCTAGGATCTTGCAAATAATTCTTTACTCACTGCAGGCTTTGAGTAAGTATACTCACCTGAGAGACTAGTTGTGGAAACCTGGAACCAATAAATAAATACATGTAAAACCTGGTTTGAAAATGTGAAACCCATATTAGTCAGGGAGTACCTGGGTAGTACAGATAGTTAAGCACTCAAACCTACCCAGAGATGCATTGGAAGAAAGGCCTGGCAATCTGCTTCTGAAAGGCCACAGCCTTGAAAACTCTATGGAATGCAGTTCTACTCTGCAACACATGGGGTTACCATGAGTCAGAATTGATTTGATGGTAACAGGTTGGTTTGGGATGGTGCTAAGGGAAAGGAAAACAGGAAATCACTCCAGAGAAGGTTATCATAACCAGTGGATTATCCATACCTTCTGCAGAAAATGTGCTCATGTTTCCATAAAATTCAAACTCATTAATAAAAATTAAAATGCACATCAGAAACTTGAACATCAGCAAAGATGTCCCACAGAACCAACAGATGAGAGAATTCACATGCAAGCAACTGAAGATAGCAGAGCTATCTGAGGAGTATAAGAAAATAAGGATGTTTAAATGTATATGTATGCATACAAGAAACATATACATACATTTAAGATTTTAATAAAATATCATTACCTGAAAGTGTGTGTACACACATACATATGCATATGCATATACACTATTTTGTCTTATAGAATTTAGATTAGTCAGCTTGAATTAAGTTACACTGCAGTAAGGAACAGTCCTGAGATCTCAGTGGCTTACAAAAACTAAAGTTGATTTCTCACTTCTGTTACGAGTGTCCTTCAATATGACTACAGCTCTGCTGTATGCCCTTTTCACTCTGAAATCCAGGCTAAAGTAGCAGTCCCTTTCTTGGACACTGCCATTTTCATTTCAGAGGGAAAAAAGGAAGGTGCTAGACAAGTTGATGGTTCTTAAAACTCCTAGGAAGTGACATATATAATATTCACTCTTGTTGCATCGGTCAAAGCAAGTCAGTTTTCCAGGCCTGAAGACAATGGGGCAGAGGGAAGGACAATGAATATATTGGACAATAGAAAGCTTGATTTAACAAATAGAAAATATTAGATGTAAGCAAATGAGTCCTTCTGGTATGTATAAAGAGGTCTGGCAATCATTGTTTTAAGTTGTCTCTCCCCCTGTAATTTTAGACACTATTAAAGTCTGCTGATATAATAAGGAAAATCCCAACACTTTCAAAGAAGTCAGAACAACTTTTACATACAGAAACCCCATTCCTTCAGTTCTGCTCGCAATTCAGAATTCCTTCTGAATATTTAGTCCGTTGCTGACCTCTAACGTATGGTTTGATTATTTCTCTGTGTCTCTCTGGAACTTGGGGTATGTACAGGATCATGGGCAGAGTAATGGAGTGGAACATGGTTTGTTTTCATTGTTGTTGCTTTTTTCCCCTCCCCTCACCAGTGCTGTCTAATTTTCACTAACTTTGCCATGAATGCCACAGCACTTTAATTCCACTGGAAACACTCATCCTCTACCCACAAATCAGGTCTACTTTTTGGACCAGTTATTGATGCTGCCAGGATAGAGGAAAGTGAATAAAAAGAAAAGCCATGTTAATTTCAAGCTCCATTTAGAAATGCACTAGAAAAATCAATGGCTGGTAAATAGAAATCAGCAAAATTGGCAGGAGGAATTTTTATATTCAAGCATAGAAAGGGTCAGAATATAAATCTGCACGCTGACCAGATAATATCCAAATAAAATGATGGTGATACTGGAAAGGCACTTGACAAGGCTCTTTCCTCATGTATTAGGGCACCGTGGAATGTCTGCCTCTTAGATTCATTGAACCAAGATCCTGTCATTTTATGTTTTAGGATAAAAATTGTGATTAAAGTTAGTCATCAAGTTTCTCTAGCCTCACTGGTTTCATAGAATTGAGGTAGGAAGATACTGGCTCCTTGAAGGAGTGATTAAGCAATAGCTTTAGTGCTAAAGGGATTTAGGATACCTGGATTCTAGTGAGGTCTCATGGGGAGGAGCTCTGTTATTCAGGCTTAAAGATCATTGTCTATAGTGAACTTAGTCTCACTGTCACTAATTCTTCATTGTTAATATCTGAGAAATGAAATGCTGTTCCGAGATCTCCCTAGCCTATTATAAAATAAGAGGCTTTCCAACTTCATGACGATGAAGTGTAAAATTTATTCTCCCATCCCTATCCTCACTCATTGACAGAACTTATCTGAAGTTTATTTGCTTCCATGAAGCCTACCCTGAGAATTCCAGACATCACTTATTATTTTCCTTTTCTGAACTCTTGGGAGAAGCTACAGCTCTATATCATCCCATGTTATTGTTTAGTTTCATTCATACTCAGTTTACTGAGTACCTACCCTGACAGGTACTGTGCTTAACATAGTGAAAATACCAAAAAATGCTAAACCTGCCTCAGGGTGCTGACCATCTCATGGAGGTAAGACAGACAAGTAACTGGACAGTTAAAAGCAACAACTTGTAAATACAGACTGCTATGGAAACACTTAGGTATATATGTTATTTTCTCTTCCATCAAATTGTAAATTCCTCTAGAACAAGAACCATATCTTGAGGTTTTTGGTTTTATTTTCTTTTTTTTTTTTAACATTCTTCATACTGCTGATCTATAGTGCCTTTAATCTGCAATTATTATTATTTTTCCCTCAGATATCTGTATGCCTTATTTTCTCCGGAGCCCTGATAGCATGGTGTGTAAGAGCGCAGCTGCTAACCAGAACGTTGGCAGTTCAAATTCATCACCACCCCTCGGAAACCCTGTAGGGTGGTTCTACACTGTCCTGTAAGATTGCTATGTGCCAGAATCGCCAGAAACAGTTTTTATTTTTTCTTTTTCTGGTATGTTCCCAGGAGTTCTGCTGACACAGTTGTTAACCATGTAAAAGAAATTGGATGTTTGAATCCACCAGCAACTCCTTGGGAAAAAGATGTGACAATGTGCTCCAGGAAGATTCCAGCCTTGGAAACCTTATGGGGTAGACCTGCTCTATCCTATAGGGTCACTATGAATCACAGTCCAGTCAACAGCGAAGGGTTTGACTTTTCAGTTTGGTATTTTCTTTACTCCCGTAAGTCTTTACAAAAAGTTCAAGTTCTCAGAGACATGCTAGCTGACACTATATTCAAAATTTACACGTAATGCACCCCCATACGTATTCAGTCATATTTTGGAAAAATATGTCCCCTGTACTTCTTTCTGGCTTTTGTTGTTGTTGTTGTTTCTACTTAGCACCTGTCACCAACTGACATCCTATGGCATCTGCCTATTACATTTCCTTTGTTATCTATCTTGCCTCCTAGAATGTAAGGTCAGAGAAGACAGGCGATGTATCCGCTTTGTTCAGTTTCGTTTCCGGAGAGGGCTACTGCGGTACGTGGCATGTCTTTGTAACTCATCTTAATGAATAGGTGGTAACAGCACAAATTGGTCCTCAAGAAATAAGTTTCTTTAATTGGTGAAATTACTTCTTTTGCATCACCCTAAGCTAGTACTGCCTTTGCTTTTGGTTTGGCTTGTTACTAATGAGCTCGGTCTGCCATTCTCAGACCTTGAAGAGCTGAAGCTCTCCTAGCCACCATGTGCCAGCCCCACATAACTTTGCAGCAATGAAATCAAGACCTCCTGCCTTCACTGAGCCACCTGTGCCTTGTGATGGTTTTTAGCACATGAACCATGCTTTGAGACTCACTGACATAGTTCATGAAAACTGTCCTTTTAAATATATGTTCAGTACATACTATTTGTTTGTGGCCCAGATAATTAAGCCCTGTGCATTGGTTTTGATTTGGGATTTTCCACAAGCTAATCAACTGCATTATATTGCAGAAGTCAGAGACTTTGTTTTCTTCTTGCGCCAATTAAAAAAATAGAAGAACCAAAGTAGGTTTCTTAATCCTGGTGTCAGCTATTGAAACCTGTTTGCTACCAAATATTTGGCTAGATCCAAGGCAATTGTTGGGTAGTGGCTGAAAACATGGCAGGTGTTTCTGTTTGCTGGTTCTTGGTAATTTTTTATAAATGGGAGAAAAAAACAACAGCACGTATACACACACCTAGGTTACACATGCACATACACACACCTGGTTCATACATACATGCACCTGCCACCTGACTCACTGTCATGTATTTCACCTGATTTAAAATGAGCATTATTGAAGAGTCAATACATGTAGCTATTTAGGAAAACCCAGAACCAACTTAGAAATAATGTCTGAGTTAGATTTGCAATGCAAACAAGAGGTAGGTGCAACAGAGCCATCAACAATTTTAATCAGTTGAGCTATCAGTGCCTTTTTTTCCTTGAGATATATACCCAGGGGCAAAGGAGATGAAGTAAGTTCAGTCTGTGAATAAACAACATTGTTTACTGGAAGAGACAAGCAAACAGGATTATAGAGAGGTAATGGACATGTGCAAGACCAGGAAAAAAAAATGAAGTTAAGTTTACTAGGAAATTTAGGAAAGGACTTAGTAAAAATCTCAGCCTCCACAGTATTGCATCTCATTGGCTAGTGTTGGGAATGACTTATAGGAAACTGTGGGTTAAGAGTCTTCTGGCTTTTATTTCACAGATATCTCTCTGCCGAGTGACTTTACACTGCTCCTACTGCTACTTCAGCACATCTTTGTGTGAATGGTCAGGTTGCCTCTGAACTATAATACTGCTTTGCACAGATCCTGGGGAATTGAAGCAGTCATAAGTTTAGTCTCACTGTGCCTCTGCCAAGATGAAATGGCCTTGTCTTTGACCTGGCTCTACATTAATTCTTTAATATCTCTTGATACGGCAATTTGATGCTTTTCTGTGTTTCTCACATGTGAGTAAAATTATAATAATCACCATGATTTGTAGAGCACTGTTTTTCTGGCAGACAGTGTGCTTTGTGCTTCATATATCTGCCTTAGTCTTTACAACAACCCAATGAGGTACGTATTCTTATTACACACATTTCAGAGATAAAGAACCTGAGGCACAGTGAAGTTGAATGACTTATACAACCTTATTCAGGTTCTCATCCCCTATAACTCCTAGCTTTTAAATGAATAATTTTTGTAAGGATCAGCACAGTGCTGGTTCCTATGAGGCAGAAGTTAAAGATGTCCCAAATTTCCAACTTTTCCAAGCTGCTGTACCACTCCATCATCTCTGACATCAATTACTCCCTCTCCCCTCAGTACCCTCCCAACACTTTTTGACTTCTCTATTTCACTGCAATGTCTCACAGAACTCACAAACATATAGAGGAAATGACTCACACAGTTGTGGAGGCTGGCAAGTCCCAAATTTATGGGTCAGGCATAGATTTCTCCTGACCCATGTGGCTGCATTAGCTGAGGAATACAAATCAGCAGTTCAGACTACAGACTCCTGGCTCACAATGCCTCAGTAAGGCCACTGGTCCAACGGTCTTTGGGAGCCCTGCAAATCCCAGAATCATCAGATCAGACAGCAAACCACTGGGGATGTCAGCTGATCATAAACCGGACTTGGGATCCAAATCCAGAGAGAAACCCTCATCAGAATACACACATATATCTTAGATGCAGGCCATACCATAGGGAAGGGCATAAGGTTACTAAGAGTGGGACTCTAGTCATGCCTTCCTGCAAGGCTTCAAACTAAGATACACCTTATATCTGTCCTGCCTCATCGATGTGCATGATCGGGATACGCAACACATAAAATGGAAGATAACCGCACAATACTAGGAATCAGGGCCTAGCCAAGATGACACATAAACCCAACCATTACTGTTTGCATATACCTTATTTGCACAGTCCCATTCAGTGTCAATATGTGAGTCACAAACAGCAAGGCTAGATGGGTTATATTAAGTAATTCATTGCACTGAAGCTTTCCTGTAAAGCCAGTATCTTTACAGTGTGGGGTTTACTTTGCATAATGTGTAAACTTGCTGTTACAGGTAACTAGGCAGTTAATCATATCTGACCTTATGAATATGCCAGTAATTTTAGGGGCTCTTGGGAGCTCTCTTTGCACCCCAAAATATCTTTTTTAGTAGATTACTGATGACTAAAGTGCTAAAATTCAGAACTACTTTATTTTGGCTTAAAGTTTCTTATTCCTTGTTTAAGAGCAGATTATTTCTGGAAGTTTCATCATGAAAAACTTTACCAGCACTAACACACATATATTTTATCAACTTTTTTTAAATGAACAAATTTTGATAAGACCAAGTTCAGAGAATATGTGGACTCTGGGTCTCTAAATTTGGTAAGAAAAAGACAGGGGGAACACGGGAAAAGGAAGAAGTTAAGCACACCAGAAGATCAAGCATATCATGATTTCCAGTTGAGCCAACATGAATGATGTAGTGTATATTAGGAGTTATTCACAAAGCTATATGAAAAAGTATATACAGAAAGAATAGGATCCTTTGTAATTCATGATTTTGTTTTTGATCCTGTAGTTTTATTAAGTTGTGCATATTCAATATAAGTAGTTGTATAGGTGACTTAGTCATCTAGTGCTGCTATAACAGAAATATCATAGACGGATGGCTTTAAAAAGAGAATCGTTATTATGTCACAATCTGGTAGGCTGTCTAAAGTTGGTATGAGAGCATCTTGGCTCAGGAACCTCAGATCCAAACGGTGCGCTCTGCTCTGGGTGCTGCTTTCTTAGTGGTAGGAGGTTCCCAACTCTTTCTGCGCTTGTCTCTCTTTTATATCCCACAGGCTTGTATGGAGATTGAGTCCCACCTTGCCAACACAACTGCTGCCCATTTTCTCTTATTAACATCATAGAGGCAGGATTCACAACACATGGGAAAAATCACTCAATGCTTGGAATAATGGCCTAGCCAAATTGATAGACATATTTTTGGGGGGACACAATTTAATCCATGACATTAGTAATACATTGTCATCGAAATTTAGAGTGGAACATTGTCCAAACAGCATGTAGCTCCAGACTAGGGAAAATTCTCTTCAGTCTTATCTTTTCTCTTTTTTATTTTGAATATAGAATTGGGAGGGAAACACATTAATTTGTAAAATAGACCAAGCAGAACTAGTGGGAAAAAAATACAAGAATGAACAATTGATAGCTCTCTTGCATGTACATTGTCTTGCAATATGCATGAGAACACCAAGTATCATATTTGTGTCAGCTGACAACTTGTTTGACGCATAGCAGTTTCATTTTCAAGTATGAGTCGGATGCGACTCGACGGCACTTGGCTTGGCCATGTTGTTTCTTTACTGGCTTATTTGAGGCTCTCTTTGCTGAGGGAATTTTGTATTTCCTTTGAAATAGAATATACTTTAATAAGTCTTGCCCAAAGCAAATGTCTTCAACATATTTCAAGCACCCTAAGTCTCTTGTAAATTATGGCACTAGTTCTTGTTGGTCTGAAACATTACATTTGGTAAATGTAGCAGACTGACTTCATCCTCTAAGCTTGTAAGAAGTGAGCTATCAGAATTTGCTTTGTGACAGCATGTCATATTTTTTGGGTCACATTCATATGATTTATGTATGTCCTTTGGGTAAGGGTGGGGAGAAAGTAAGAGTGTGAAAACAGAAACATTCAAAATGACAACGAGTTTATCCAAGATAGACTAAGTCTAGGCTGAATTACACATAAGGAATGGTTAGCAAGTAGCAGAGGAGATTGGTGAGGTGACCAAATCAGTTAGGATAATGTGAATAGTGCAGGAATAGGTGTGGAGACTGAGTTGGCCATCTAACTGCTTGCCCTGCGGAGTCCACTAGCTCCTTGCAGCATTTTTCTTGCCTTCCTACTGCTCTTTACTTTCTTTCAAGTATTTGTCATCAGTCACAAATATGGCAGTCATTTTCTATGACAATTGGCTTCTCTTCAAGGAATGCCTAAAACAAATTATGAAGGGAAATCTTAGAATTAGAGATATGTGGCTGCATCCAGTAAGCTAGTAAAATTCTCTCATATCATGCAACTGAGTAAAACTTCTAAGGGACAGTCCTGTCATAGACTGATACTCTTTTTAAACTCCATGATGCCACTAGGGTATAGATTTTTTCAGGAAAAAAAAAGTGCCATTTGACCAAATGATCCCTGAAGTAGTCTGTCGTACCATGGAATTTCCGGGAATCAGATAAAATTCTTTGTTCCACTCACGTCTCATGCCAACTAAGAATGCATTTTCTTATTGGAGCCTAGACAAGTAAGACTGTTTCTTACATATAATATTCTCCAGGAAGTTAGTCTTTCCTCCATATCTCTACCGCATAATTATATCATCCATGTTTACCACTTAGAGCTCTTTACTAAGCAAGGAGTCAAACTTTGCTAATACATTCTGCATAGAAGAAACATTCATTACTATATCACAAAAATCCACATTTGCTCTAGTTTGGGTAGAGGATCTCTGGTAGCTCAACAGTTAAGTACTCAGGTGTTAATAAAAGATTGGTGGTTGCAACTCATATAACAGCTTTGTGAGGGAAAAATCTGGCAATCTGCTTCCTTAAAGATTACAGTCCAGAAAACCCTATAGGGCAATCATAAGGGATCTCTATGAGTAGAAAATTGACTCAACCGGATAGCACCTAACAACAATAAACAATACGATTCTTGTAAACTATTTGAAATAATGCATTCCTAGAAACCCCAGTGGCGTAGTGGTTGGGTGTTATGTCTGTTAACCAAAACGTCAGCAGTTCAAATCCACCAAGCATTCCTTGAAAATCTATGAGGATAGTTCTACTGTTACCAATAGGGTTGCTATGAGTCAGAATTGAGTCAATGGCAGTGGGTTTTTTTACTTTGTTGTTGTTGTTTAGGTAAGTATGATAACTTAGAATTTAAACATTAGGTCACAAAACTATATAGCTTTTTATTCTGCCAAATCAAAGGACCAATAAGATAAGAGATCCTTCAAAGTGTCTTCAACTTCTGAGTCCCATGATTGATTTTTGTAGGTTATAAGTGTTTAGGTGACAACGACTGATCGTGGACACTAAATGTTTCACTGAAGACCTAGTTTTGTCTATTGGTTGGTAACACTTGGTGTATTGTAGCAGTACTGCATCCTTTTAAAAGTAGTTTCCTACTCAGACTTTACTCAAAATCATTCTAGTCTCTCGTCCAACTCGACGGCACTTGGCTTGGCTCTCAAACTTTATTGAATGAAGTGAGATTTTTGTAGAAATAAAAGGAAGCTTCTTTTTTTTTTTAAATTTTGATCTTAACTAACTTTCTTAATTCTTAATTAACAGTAAATATGTTTATTTTGTAGTTATTTTTATCTGACTCAGAAAATTTTAAAGGGATGAAAAATGAGATTGGTTTTTATTTATGATTATGTTTTTATGTAAATGAACATGAGATCTTCATTTCTCTTAGATATGTTGCTAGTTTTAATTCAGTAAAAAGAAGTAGTCATTTCTCATATTTTTCTGTAAATTACATTGAATCTTGTAGTCACGTTAGGAAGTAATGATTTATATGCTTTCCAATTATTTATCTGCTTACATAAGCACAGTCCCATTTTTTAAAATGTTATTGAATTAATGCCGTAATACATAGAAAAGGAGAATAATATCCATAGATTAAGCTTGGGTTTTCAGCAATCTGATCTGCAGGCTCTGCTCTGTAATATAGGTGTATGCAGGTACCACTGGTAATTTATTACAAGATTTAAATAGGCTCCGGCAAGAGTGTGTAGAAAAATGCTTATCTACTGAAAAGTGGCTGTTTCTCTGAATATGAACTCTAAGAGACTGTGCCCAAGAAGTTAAATATCTGTCCTATTTCAGAACTAGGGACACATTACACCCTGAGGAAGTATCTGTTGTTCTATGTTTCCTCACACAGGAATATTGAGAGGGTTGATGGTGGATGTATATAGATGAGAGAATGGTGAGAATCTTTTGAAGACTTTTTCCAAAGTCTCCCTTTAGTTGAAGAGAAAGTAAGAAATCAGTGGCGTTAAGCACACACCCAGATGTAATACAAGTTTATTTTTTAAAAATGGCGATTTTGTGGAAAATCCAAGGTTAACACTAAATGGAAAATATTCTACCATGTTTTAAGTCATATTTTGTACACAGGTATATATGAGGTTTGACAAGTCTATGAACTTAAGTCCATGGAAGTGTTCTAAGTGCTACATACCTCATTGCTGAGTATCACTGTAGTCATCTTGGAAGTGCTCCCGTTGGGAAACTATGCACCAACTCCAACACCTGATACACCCTTTGAAGCAATTTTGGAACTCTTTCTGGAATGACCTTTGCGCATGGTAGCACAAGGGAAAGTTCGTGAACTTAATTGTCTAGTTGTCTGTGAGTTTTTAACCAGTACACAAATAACTGTACTGGAACACCCTCCCTACTCACCTGATCTGACACTCCAATGACTTTTTTCTTTACCTGAAGATAAAGAAAATATTGAAGGGAAGGCATTTTGATGACATTCAGGACATCAAGCGTAGTAGGATGACAGCCCTGATGGCCATTCCAGAAAGAGTTCCAAAATTGCTTTGAAGGGTGGACTAGGTGCTAGCATTCATACATAGCTTCCCAAGGGGAGTACTTTGAAGGTGACCATAGTGATATTCAGCTGTGAGATGTGTAGAACTTTTTCTAGGATGTGTTCATGAATTTAATTGTCAGCGCTGCTTGTCTCTGAGGAATGTTGCTTTTTTTTCTTGAAAGGCATGAACACCTCATTTTATAACAGACAGACCAAATCAAACACATTGCAGTTAAATCAATTCTGACTCAGAGTGATCCTGTAGGACAGAGTGGACAACCCCATAGGATTTCCAAAAAGTGATCCACACTGGTGACGTTTTGATTAACAGCTGAGCTCTTAACTGCTACAGCACCAGGGCCCCTTATAACAGACAGGGCATTGCTATTTACAGGATGTAAATACACTTCAGCAGGCACAGAATGGAGGAAGACTCATTAACAATCTGTGATACACATATGACACAACCTTGCTTGCTGAAACAAAATAGGACTTGAAGCACTTACTGATGACGATCAAATTATTTAGCTTTCAATATGAATTATCCCTCAACATAAAGAAAACAAAAGTCCTCACAGTGGGACCAGTAAGTAACATCATGATAAAAAGAGAAAATGTTAAAGCTGTCAAGGATTTAATTTTACTTGGATCCACAAGCAATGTCCATGGAAGCAGCGGTCAAGAAACCAAACGAAGTATCGCATTGGGCAAATCTGCTGCAAAAGATCTCTTTAAAGTATTAAATAGCAAAGATGTCACATTGAGGATGAAGGTATATCTGACCCAAGCCATGGTATTTTCAGCTGACTTATGTGTATGTAAAACCTGGATAATGAATGAAGATGATCCAAAAAGAATTGAAGCCTTTGAATTATGGTATTGGCCAGAAGAATGAACATATCTGTTTTGGAAGAAGTATAGCCAGAATATTCCTTAGAAGTGAGTATGAGGAGACTGTCTCAGGAACTTGGGACATGCTAGCAGGAGAGTCAAGCTCCTGGAGAAGGACATATTTCTTGGTGAAGTAGAGAGTGAGAGAAGTGAAAGATCTTCAGTGAAATGGATTGACATAATGGCTACAACGAGGAGCTCAAACATAGCAACAATTGTGAGAATGGTATAGTGCTTCATTCTGGTTTCTTAGGGTTGTTATGAGTTGTAACCAACTTGACATCAGCTAACAACAACAATAACAGATAAACTTAGAGAAATGTGAAAATAATAATACACACATGCTGAAAAATTAAAGAAAGATAGAAAACTGAGGCTGGTCAGCTTTTAATAAATATTTTAAGTAGAATTCTCAGGATGGAAGGGACATAAGTTGATTTGAGGAGTATGAGAAAGATAAATTTATGAGGTGGTTTTTGTGTTTTAAATACGCTGGTTTCAGTGGTAAATCAAGACAAATGGTTGCTTTTTTTGTTGGAAACTCTTCTGGTTATTTATTGCTGAATCACAAAACATACCAAAATACATAGTTTTTAGCAATTTTTTTTATTATCTTTTATGGCTCTATAGATCGACTAGCAGGAAACCCTGGTGGCATACAGAGAGCTAAGGGCTACGTCTGCTAACCGAAAGGTCAGCAGTTCAAATCCGCCAGGTGTTCCTTGGAGACCATGGGGCAGTTCTACACTGACCTATAGGGTTGTTATGAGTTGGACTTGACTCAACAGCAGTGGTTTTGGTTTATAGATTCACTGGGATCAGCTGGGCAGTTCTGATTTGAGATCTCATGCCATTACAGTCACATAGCTGGGGCTGGAGTCGTCTAAAAGCTCACCTGAGCTGGATGTTACAATAGCTTCTTTATACGTGTTATCTAAAGCCTAGGTTGAAATGGTGGGTACAGCTGTAGGCTAGCAAGGAATTTGTCTCTCCATCTGGTAGAATGGGTTTCCCAATAGCATAGTGGTTTCCCTACAGTTGAGCTTCTTACGTGATAATTACTTCTCACAGGGCAAGTGTTTCAAGACGTAAGAAGTGAAAGCTGGGCTCAGAGATGGGCACAGTGTTTTCCTCATATCTTACTAGAATACTTAATGTGCCCAAATTCAAGGAGAGAGGACATGGCCCGACCTTTCAGTGGGAGAATTGTCAAAGAATTTGTGCCATCATTAATCTATCACAAAAGCTAAGTATTAACGGTTAGCAGTATACTTCTGTTTTCTTAGTTGAAGTAACAGGAACAAGAACAAAACCTGTAGAGAACCCAATAGAACTACTTATGTATTTTCAAATGCCTCCAAATTAACTCTAGATGTCATGGTACCTGTGATCTTAACATCAGAATCACCACAAAAAGTGCCATGGACATCACATTTTATAAGTCAGATACTATTTGTATACCCTAGGATTGTAGGCTATTTAAGGAAGTCCTTTTTTAAAGTGGAAAACAAAAATTAAAGACATGAGCACAAGGGGGTGCAATGATAATTCTTAGTTCATCTTTCCCTCTCATTCCATTGGTGTTTCCTTACAGAAATATTGAGCCACACTTAAGACTTAACTAGGCTAGTATTAAGCCTTGAATGTAAGCTCCAGTTCTTAGCCTCAGGATCTGAAAGTAAACTGGGTGTGATAGGGGCAGACACTTGTGAAGGAAACTGCAAGAAACAGAAGGCCTTAAGTTTTGACGAGACCTATTTGCTTTTCATGAACACTGGTTTGGGCAGTGATTCTCACTATGTGCTCGTGTTCTTCTACGCACAGATATTTTTATTTTATTTTATTATGCCAAAGTCAAGTGCCGTCGAGTCGGATCCAGCTAGGGTCACCATAATTTTATTATGATTGAATGAAAATATACATTCCCATATAAATTTAGATGTCTTATCCTCCAAAAATTCTCCTATCACCTCCTTTCCACATACTCCCCCGCCTCCAGTAAGAGGTCAACAGGATGACATACATGCATAGATCCATAAAGTGCACACATGATATGGTCACTCTGTGTTGCCAAGTCCAATCCATTCCTGTCTGAAGAGTTGAACTCCATTATGATCTATGGACAGGGGCAGCATCAGGGCCAGGAGCCATGCTCCTGGGGCAACCGTGAGGCCCCTGGATCATCAGTTGTAGTCTTTTAGTGGAGATCTCAGGGTGCACCCCTTTTGATTCTTGTGTTGCCGGTGAGACTCAACTTTGTGAGCCCCATCACGGCTATCACTGGTGGTGGCTGGGCACCATCTGGTTCTTCCAGTCACAAATCTATGTAGTCAGCCATGCACAGGGGTCTCTCTGTCTTTTGGGTTCTCTTTCCCCCATGTTGTCTTGGTCCTTGGTGATCATCCGTTCCTGCTGAGTTGAAACCGTTTGCTGTACCCTCAGATGGCAGCTTGGAAGCTTTTAAGACCCCAGATGCCACTCACCAATGTGGGGTGCAGAGGGCTCTCTTAGCAAAACACTAGTTGTGCCAATTGGCCTCTATTTCCCCTGAGAGCATGGTCCCCAGCCCCCTGCCCCAGCTACTCTGTTCTTGCAATATTGGGTTAGGATGGGAGGAGTAATCATGTTATGCTGAAATTCAGTTAGTATTGATCTTTCTAGTCTGTGCTGTCACAGATTTCACCCAATGAAATTTCTACCAACTATCTAATCTAAGCCCTATCCCCCTCCCCTTCTCTCTCTCCCCACCCTTGCAGCTGTCAAAGAGTCTTTTCTTCTATGCATGAGTCTTTTTTTAAGTTTTTATTGTAGGGGTCTCATACGATATTTGTCCTTTTGTCACTGACTGCTTTCACTCAGTGTAATGTCCGCCGATTGAAACCAGGTTATGACATGTTTCCTAAAATCATCGTTGTTCTTTATCATTACACAGTGTTCCATTGAGTATACATACCATACCTTACCTATGTGTTTCTCTGTTTTTGGACATCTGGGTTGATTCCATCTTTTTGCTGTTGTGGACTGTGCTGCGATGAACATTCGTGTGCATGTATCAGTTGGTGTGAATGGCCTTGATTCTGTAGGATATATTCTGAGCAATGGAATTACTGGGTCAAATGGTATATCTAGATCCAGCTTTTTAAGGAAGTGCCAGATTGCTTTCCAAAGAGGTTGCACCATTATGCAATCCGACCAACAGTGTAGGAGAGTTCCAATCTCTCCAAAGCCTCTCCAGCATTTGTTGTTTTGTGTTTTTTGGATCATGGCCAACCTTGTTGGGGTGAGATGGTATCTCATTGTGGTTTTGATTTGAATTTCTTTAATAGCTAACGATCGTGAGCATGTATGCATGTGATTTTTGGTTGCCTGGATCTCCTCTTTAGAGAAGTGTCTGTCCATCTCCTTTGCCCATTGCTTAAATGGATGATTTATCTTTTTCTTATTGATATTTTGTAGTACCTTGTAGATTATGGAGATCAGGAATCGGTCTGCCAAATATTTTTTCCCATTCTGTAGGTGGCCTTTTAATTCTATTAATAAAATCTTTGGATGAGCAAAAGTGTTTGATTCTTAGTAGTTCCCATTTATCTATTTTCTCTTCTGTTTGTGGTTTGTTTGACAGACTTTGTTGTGTGTTAAAACTTCCATTGTTGTTCCTACTTTTTCTTGGATGAACTTTATCGTTTTAGATTTGATATTTAGGTCTTTTATCCAGTTTCCGACTCGACGGCACTTGGCTTGGATCCAGTTTGAGCTTGTTTTTGTACAAGGTGTGAGATATGGGTCTTGTTTTAATTCAGCGCAGATGGATATCCAATTTTGCCAGCACTATTTGTTGAAGAGATTATTTTTACCCAGTTTAATGTCTTAGGGTCTTTGTTAAATAACAACTGTTCTTGGGCAGATGGTGTCATCTCTGGGGTCTCAACTCTGTTCCATTGATCTATCTGTCTCTTTTTGTACCAGTACCAGGCTGTTTTGAGTGTGGTGGCAGTGTAATAAGTTCTAAAGTGCAACCTCCCAGTGTGTTCTTCTTCTTTAGTAGTACCTGACTTATCCGGGACTTCTCCCCTTTCCAAACAAAGTCGGTGATTTCCTTGTCCATCTTGTTAAAAATGTCACTGGAATTTGTATTGGGATTGCATTATATAAGTAGATTGCTTTGGGTAAACTAGACATTTTCTTAATGTTAAGTCTTCCTATCCATGAGCAGGGTAGGTTTCTCCATTTATGTAAGTCTCTCTTAGTTTCTTGTGGTAAGGGTTTGTAGTTCTCTTTGTAAAGGTCTGCTATTTCTCTGGTTAGATTGATTACTAGGTACTTTATCTTCTTAGGGGTTGTAGTAAATGGTATTGATTTGGTGATTTCTTCTTTAATAATCTCGTTGTTAGTATAAAGGAATCCTACTGATTTACATATGTTTATCTTGTATCCTGAGACTTTGCTAAACTCTTTTATCAGTTTGAGTAGTTTACTTATGAATTCTTTAGGATTCTCTGTGTATGCAATCATATCATCTGTGAATAGGGAGATTTTACTTCTTCTTTGCTGATGCCCTTTATTTCTTGGTCTTGTCTAATTGGTCTGGCTAGAACTTCTAGTACAATGTTGAATAGGAGAGGTGAGAGTGTGCTTCCTTGTGTAGTTCCCGTTCTCAAGGGAAATTGTTTCAGTCTCTCTCCATTCAGGATGAGTATGCAGTTGGGGTTGTATAAATGGACCTTATTGCATTGAGCAATTTGCCATCTATTCCTATTTCGCTGAGAGTTTTTAGCATGAGTGTGTGTTGGACTTTATCAAATGCCTGTTCTGCATCAATAGACATGATCAGATGATTCTTGTCCTTTGCGTTATTTATGTGGTTGATCACATTAATTGTTTTTCTGATGTTGAACCAGCCTTGCATCCCTGTTATGAATCCCCCTTGGTCATGATGTATTTCTTTTTGGATATGGTGTTGTATTCTATTGGCAAGAATTTTGTTGAAGATTTTGCATCTAGTTTCATGAGTGATATCTGTCTGTAGTTCTCCTTTTTTGTTGTATCTTTACCTGAATTTGGTACCGTGGTTATGCTGGTTTGATAAAACAAATTTGGGAGTATTCCATCCCTTTCTATACTGATTTATGCACAGGTCATGAAGAGGAGGTAAAATTGTAGAAGGTTGGCATTAATAAAAGCTGGAAAGACTAGCAAAAGTTCAAGTCTAGCAGAATAAAAGTGATTTCTTAGAATCACGGCTGTTGATTTTATATTATGTCGTATACACAATGAGAGATAAGTAAGTATGGGTATGTTAGCATTTATAGTTGCAAGTGACATCAAGCTAAAACAAATTAAAAATAACATGGAAAGAAATAACTTTTCTAATTCTTATTTTGAATAAGAATAAGGATAGCAAAATGTTGGACTTGACTATTTTCTGCATTGTCTTTCATATGCATTCATGAAAGCCTAGGGTTTTGTCCTGAATTAATCTGAAAAATTGATTTAAAGTGTTACTCACCCTTTCCACATCCCTATGTAAATTGTCAATGGAAAAGAGGGGGATCATTTTATTTGTTTATTTTTATTATTATAATTTAGATGAAGGTTTAGAGAACAAACTAAGGGTATATATTTTTTCCTGTTTAGCTTTTTATTAAACAGCTAGGACACATACTATTTTCTGACATTGGTTACCAACCCGACGACATGTCAACACTTCCCTTTCTCCACTTCGAATTCCCTTTTTACTATCTTTCCTGGATCCTCCTGCCTGCTCATTCTTGCCCATTGGTTGGTGTGCCCCTTTAGTCTTTTTTTTGTTTCATGTGTCTGTCTAATCTTTGCCTGAAGGATGAACCTCAGGAGTAACTTCATTACTGAGCTAAAAGGGTGTCTCAGGGCCTTACTCTCGGGGTTTCTACAAGAAGAGGATCATTTTAGATGTTTGTGCTTGCATGATTGGAAGACATATTAATAGGGAATGGCTTAATATATCTATGTCTACTACTAAATGACCTTTATGAAATGGCATAACGTAATTGAAAAATGACATCGCACATCACCTTTTTGCCTGCAGGGCCACTACCAAAACTGAATGATTTTAATCACACTGGATTTTCTATCCATTATTTTTGTTTCAGTCTTACTGTCTGTGCTTTCCTCTGGATGGAGGCAACAGAGAAGGGAACAAACTGAAGATAAACAAAGAGAGTTTGAGTCTGAGATACATCTTCACTCTTACGTGATCATTCACAATTTAATGTCAAACAAATATATCTTTTTTGATTTGTTTTTCATCAAAAGATTTTATTTGGAATGTTTTTGTAGAGGGTTTAAAGCATGTAACAGCTATAATAATTATTGGATATTCAGGTAAAATAAATATTAGAAGAAGCACAGAACCGATTAGTTTTGTTTATAGACTGGTTAACCCTCTCTCACAAAAGCTAATTCTTGAATTTACATTTGCTAAAGGCAAAGGAACATTGTGCTGCTTGATCTAAAATGGCAAATTTGTGGAAATGATTATTGTTCTAGAAACGCAGATATGCTTACTAACAAATAAATGGCCCCAAATGGCAACCTTTCAAAAATCAAAGCTGAGCCTTCTGACCTCTTGCTGGAGGAAGGGGAGTGGGTGGAGAGGAGGGGATAGGAGATTGTTGGGAAGATAGGACATGTACGGAGCAGAGAGGAGGGGTGTGCTGTCACCGGGCAGGGAGAGTGGTAGAAGCTGCATATAGGTGAGCACATGAATTTATATGGGAACGTACATTTTCATTCAATCAATATAAAAAGAAATCAAAGCTGTGTAGGTGCCCATTGCAAGTAGTTTCAGTTATTCTCTTCTCATCATTTTTTCTATTGCTAGCTGTATCCATTCCCATCAGAGTTGGAATGCAGTATCACACTAACAGACCTACCCCAAGTCACAAATGAAGTATAAGAGAGATGATCTACTAGCCTACAATATCTATAAAGAGTATTAATTATGCACAGGTAGAAATACCCAATTTTATTTCTTTAGAGTCCTGTTGAAAGGATAACTTTTTTCTTGTTTAGAAATAATGTTTGATTCAAAATACTGTTTTATCTATTATTATACGAGATCTAGCTGTCTTCAAAGGAGAGCTGTTCTACTAGATCAGAAGTGACAACAACACCGTGGTTTGCCCAGAACAGTCCCCATTCTACCTCTTGTTTCCAACATAATTATTAATAGCATCCCATTCACTTTCACAATTATCGCCATTTGAGTGATCAGTTACATAGTCACCCTATTTATACACTAATCTCAAAGCATTAAGGCATTGATTAAGCACCTAGCTATTCATGCTGCTTGTGGTATATTACTTCTACTAAGAAATAGCTAAGACAGCATTTGCCCTCTTGGAACTTCGCATCTAAGAGACACAGTGCTACTGTGAACACACATATAAGAGATCAGGTACATTTAAAACAGTATCACAAAGAAAAAAGTGTGTATGTCATGCTCTGTAGAAACACATTTATTTCCATGGAAGTGGAGAGAAGGAAGAAAGCTGTAGTTAAGTGAATGTAGAAGGTCCACATGTAGGAATGATGTAGTAAAAAACTCTTATTTTTTTTCCTTAGTTTAACAGTAATGGACTTCTGGAAGGGTTCTTTATATTTAATTTGCTATAATCTGCTGCAGGTCCCCTTCCATAGGTAGGAAGGGAAGTTAGTTTGTTCTCCAGTAGACTGCCTTTGTTCTCCTACTGTACAAATCAGGACTGAGCATGGCTAGACAAAAGATATAATCAACAATAATTTCCCCAAATTGCTTTTTGGCACTTTCTCACAATGCGTCAGTGTGTGAGGTAAAAAGACATTGAATCAGAAATGATAAACTACATTACCAAAGGCCTATGTGCACAACATATGATTGCTTTGAATCCATTTTTTAAAATGGATCTTTATCTAGCCTGACACCATCTGACACTGACTGAAGAGTGAATCTGGAAGTAGCCATACATTCTTTAGGCCATTTAAGGACTTTTTTACTACCAGTGCCTTGTACAATGATTTAGAAAGCCATACTTGGCTAAGACACTGTTGTGAAGTTCTATACACAACTTACTTTTCCCTCACACTAGAGATACTGAGAGAAGAATGCAGGAAATGGCTTTAGTCCCCTATCCAAAAAGAGGGAGAAAATTTCAGGGAGCAATGGCCTCTGAGACTTTCAAATTATGCAAATGACAAACAAGTATCATTGCAATTATGTTTTAGAAGCATCCCGCAGACTTTATGGGAAAGTCCTCTTTGTACCCCAGTAGAAGGAAGTTCTGTCAAAATCTTGGTGCTACAGTGATTAAGTACTTGGCTGCCAATCAAAAGGTAGACCGTTTGAATACACTAGCCAATCTTCAGGAGAAAGATAGGGCAGTTCTACTCTGTCCTGTAGCATTGCTGTCTTAGTTATTTAGTGCTGCTGTAACAGAAGTAACCATGAATGAATGACTTCTACCAATACAAGTTTATTCTGTCACAGTCTAAGTAGTCCAAATTCAGGGCATCATCTCCAGGAAAAGGCTTTCTCTCTCTGTTAGCTGTGGAGGAAGGTTCCTGTTATCAATCTTCCCCTGGACTAGGAGCTTCTCAGTGTAGGGACTCCGGATCCAAAGGACATGCTAGACTGCCAGGACATCTTTCTTGGTAGTACAAAGATCCCTTGTTTTTCTGCTCACTGCTCTGTTTTATACCTCAAAAGAGATTGGGTTAAGACACAATCAAATCGTGTAGATCTCATCAATATAACTACCATTAATCCATCTCATTAGCATCATAGTGACAGGATTTACAAAACATAAGAAAATCATATCAGATGACAGAATGGTGGACAGTCACACAATATTAAGAATCATGGCCTAGCCAAAAGGATACATGTATTTTTGGGGGATACAATTCAATCCGTGACAATTGCTGTAAGCTGAAATCAACTTGGTAACAGTGGGTTTGGTTTAGAAGTCCTGTATTTGGATAGTGGTGATGCAGGAGACCCAGTTCAATTCCCAGCTAATGCACTTCATGCGCAGTACCACCACTTACTTGTGAGTGGAGGCTCTCGTATTGCTGTGGCACTGAACTGGATTCATCAGAGCTTTCATATACTAAGGACAAGGAAGAAGGACCTGATGATTTGCTTTGGAAAATCTTTCAATGAAAAACCTATGGATTACAAAGTTCTGGCGTGCAGTTATTGTAGTTACAGCAGAGGACTGGGCAATATTTCCATCGTCCACCAGACTGGCAGCTAACAACAGCAGTCCTGTGAGGATAACTTCCACCTGTACTCCAGAATTGCTGCTTATATAGAAAATTAAAACCCCTGGCTTATCTTGGAAGGTTATCAATAGCCTCTGGTTTTCAAGTCATAGAATCAGGATGTGTCTAAAGGTGGTTGAAGGCATTTTATCCTTCTGTTTCTCTTGCTTTTTGGTAAATCTGTATATTCATGATACAATGTTGCATATATACAACTTGGAGATAGTAAAACATTTATTACTGAGCTCTCTCAGACACTGAGGTGTTCTAGTAGCATTGAATTTTTCAGGATAAACTGGGGACCTGAGCTAAATCTAAGACCTAGTAAATAGGCACAACTGTAATTTCTCAATAATGCTCTGACTGGTCATACTCCTAGTATTTTATTCATGTCATTTTCTCTGCCTGCAATTTCTTTCTTCTCCTGGTCTGATTGGAGAACCCATGATCATCTTTCATGGCTTAACTCTAAAGTCACTTCTTTGAAGACAATATTGACTTCTTCCCATGTGGGAGTGGAGGTAAGCCTCCACACCCCAGGTGCATATGATGATAAGCTTCTTGAAGGACAAGACCTAGCAGAGGCTGACATGACGTAGGGAATCAACACCTATGTGATTCTGTGTTAATAAAGAAATAAGTGAGAGAGAAAGTGACTGAGTCACAGGTGATGAGGAGAACAGGCCTCTGGGCACTCTGAGGACATGGACATCCCTATAAAATGTCAAGTTTACTCTAGGAGATGACTGGCCTGTCCAACATCAGCCTGTACTACAGCTCAGGTCCCCAGTTTATCCTGAAAAATTCAATGCTACTAGAACACCTTGTGTAGGCAGGTAAGTTGGCACATTGCTTAACTCATAGCAAACTAGACATTGCACTGGAACTACTGTTCCCTGCTGATTTTGTATGATGACACTACATAATGAAATTTTCAAATAAATTTTTTTTCTCATGAAGTCTTTCAATGGCCAGAGATTTACAAGCCTTATCTTGGAATTTTTATTATTATTTTTTTTAATCTCTGAGATAAACATTTTCTTTTGTTCTTTTTTATTTTTCCCTGCAGGCACTCCAGTGATGATAGTTGTAGGAAATACATTTAAGAAAATGGTACCCTGCTAATAGAACTGTATTCAAATAATCATTTTGTGTCATTCTGTGCTGCTGATTTATTTTTTTGGTGAGTTGTCTTTGTGTGATAAAAATTAATAATACTAGTAAGTATATATTTGTTTATTACAAATATTTTGTAACTTATTTTTTCCCTCCAGTGAGAGTATCAGTATAAATGCCAAACAATCTGAACGAAATAGCTTAAGTAGTAGTATTGCCATTCCAATTGCTTGCTGTTACATAGGAGGTTATGGTTACAGCTGACTATACAGCACTACCTGAGCCATACATTTTACATTTGGAATCAGCCTATTATAGATGAACTGTGAAAACTGGAGAGAGCTTTTTATGATAATTGGAAGGTGTTTTCCTTGAAGTATGGAAGGCCCTTGAGAGAGCTTGAATTACTTCTCTTTAATTTTGTTATAAGCTTTAGTGTTATTAATTTAACTTGGAGTTTATTGCTTCTGGATATATTGTCCTGTGTCTTTCTATCAAGTGACATAAGTGGTATATTTTCAATAACATTTTATTTTTGAATATGATTATTAATTTTATTTTGCTTGTTGTTCTCAACTTCAAAAAGTTATTTTACCTTAGGACATGATTCATAGAAAAATGAAATTACCTCTGGATTTTAAATTAGGAGTTTGAATGGAAATACAAAGGACAAATCTCTCTTTGATTCCTCCTGGCTCTTTCTGTGTTCTGAGTAGACCTGACCTAATATTTCAGATAGTGACTGTGAATCTGAAGTTTTATGTAGCCAATACTTTATGTTCCTCATAATTATTTGTTCATGTAGTTTTACTCCTTCCCCTTATAGTCCCTGTTGAATACCTCATGTTCATTGCTACTTCTAGGTCCTTGTTTAAACCATTATCTGCCTAAAATGTCCTTCCTGTGCTTCAAAACCCATACAAATTTCCTCATATTCTACCTTGAAAAGGTGGTCCATCTTATGGTTTTACTGCCTCCGTGAATATTTACATAACTACTCCAGTCCAAATTGATCTATAGTAGTCTATCTCCACATAGAACTTGTTTTATGAACTGTGATGAGTTGGCATTGACTCGACAGCAGTGTGGATTTTTTTGGTTTGTGTTGGCACCAAATCATACGTGCCAGTGCTTTGCTTTTCTATAGATCAGAAATATGGAAAGCCCACTTGACCTAATAATCGCAAACCTAGTGAAGTTTTGGTGCAGACATTAATAAGAGCTTTGTCGGATCTGACTCAAGGGCACTTGGCTGGCATAGTACATTACTTAATTCCAGTCCTTAGTGAACTTGATGATACTGATTTCTAAGTCCTCAACTGATATGTGACACAATCAAGCAAACTTCATTACTCATGTGTTAGGTGGCAATTACAGCTATATTTCGTTACAGCTGCGGTCTCATTGATTATCAGATATGCCACTCTTTTACGCACATACTACTAAGAGAGATGGTACTAACAAAACTATGCCACAATATGTTTTATTTTCACTTACAATTAGCATTTTATACATATTGAAACAGCCACGAGTAGGAATTGAGTCAGCAATGACAGGGTTGTTTTAATTGTTATTTAGGCACATCATTTTATCATATGAGGGCTGCCAATTAAGTTAGCGAACTCACCTAGAAAGTGCGCTACATACCTTATTACTGAGTATCACTACAGTCACCTTCAAAGTATTCCCCTTGGGAAGCTGTGCACTGACGCCAGTGCCTGTCCACCCTTCAAAGCAATTTTGGAACTTCTTTTCTGGAACGGCGATCAGAGCTGTTGTTGCATTACCCTTGATGTCCTGAATGTCGTCAAAATGTCTTACTTTCAGTATTTTCTTTATCTTTGGGTAAAGAAAAATGTTACCAGCAGCCAAATCAGGTGAAATAGGGAGGGTGTTCTGACACAGTTATTTGTTTACTGGCTGAAAACTCCCTCACAGGCAACTATACAGTTAATCACATGAACTTGCCACCTTGCCACCGTGCACAATGGCCATTCCAGAAAGAGTTCCTAAATTGCTTTGAAGGGTGGACTAGGTGCTGGCATGGGTGCACAGCTTCCCAAGGGCAGTACTTCAAAGGCTACAGTGTTATTCAGCAATGAAGCACTTGGAACAGTGAAGTTCATGGACCTACTTGTCAGACCTTGTATTATCCTTTTATGTATCTGGCATACCAATTAGGTAAAGTAATACATTTTTCAGTAATTTTTTAATCATTGGAGTCTCCTCAGCAATGATGCTAATTAGATCTGAGGACAATCCTTTTCTCTGCCAATTGCAAGTTTCATAATCTTGTGTATATTACTTAAATTTTTGAATTTTAGTTTCCTCGTCTATAAAATAGGGGCAATAATTTCTACTTCTTATTGGCAGAAACACTTTTAGCCTCTATCATGGATTGAATTGTGCCCCCCCCCCCCCAAATAGGTGTAGACACGTGGCTGGGCCATGATTCCCAGTATCTTGTGACTGTCCTCCGTTTTGTGGTTTTCCTACACTGTATGTTAAAGGATTAGGGTGGGACTGTAAATGCCTTCATAGGATCACCTCCCTGTTCCTCTGTAAAAGGAGTTTCCCTGGAGTGTGGCTTGCCCCACCCTTAATCCTTTTATCCTGCAAGAAACAAAAGGAAAAGGAAGCCGACTGAGAATTGGGAACCTGGTGCCACCAAGAAAGCGGTACCGGGAGCAGAGTACGTCCTTCAGACCTGAGGTTCCTGCATCAAGATGCTCCCTGGACAAAGACTGATGCAATACCAGACTTTCCTGCAGAGCCAACAAGGGGGAAAACTGCCCCCCCCCCCCCCCCCACGGAACAGACATCCTGAATTTTGGATTCGTAGCCTACCGGACTGTGTTTAAGAATAAACTTTTCTTTGTTAAAGCCATCCACTCTGTGGTATTTCTTTTAGAGCAGCCCTAGCTGACTAAAACAGCCTCCTAGAGCTTAGCGCACTTCTTTTTTTCTTTAAATACTTTTAAAATATCTAGTATGTTTGGTTACAATAGCATGCCTTTATAATATCTTGCACTCTGAAAATTCACTATGATTGAATCTTTGCAACTTGTAAAATGAATTAATATTTTATGTGATTGTATAGGCTTTGATATTTATATGTTTATTGAGAATAAGGGATGATTAGCTATCCAATACAATTCTTTTTAGTTAGAGAACTTGAGGGCATGTTGGAACACCACAAGTAAATCAAAGTATTTCTGTAGAGCAGGAGTTGCTCTTTAAAATTTTTGTTACACTAATGAAAATTACTCAGAGTTTTCTGGGTGCTCTGTAAGTGCCTGGTGACCGTCCAGACTAATTACATTATTGCTACCATTGTAAGATGTTAAGGTTGTTGTTTTTCTTAAAGCTAAACTAGTTTTAAAACTTTGATTATGTGGAGAGTGAGTGAAGTCGAGTATATTTATTGTGCATGGACTCAAAGATTTCATCAAAAGTCATGAGAAATGAGCCAATTGATAGATACAATTTGAAGATACCACAGTCTTTTAAAGTGACTGTTTTCAATTTGGACTGCAGATGTACAGTTGAATTGCTTCTTCCTCTTATGTTTCTCGCTAGAGAGTAGCTATAGGCAAAATAGTTGAACAAAATAAGAACAAACCAATTTGTATTGTTTCTGTTTCTGTCTTGATTTTTTTTCTTTTTTGTCTTTGTCTTCATTCTTAATTTTCTTCTATATTTATTGGGTGACTGGAAGTGTGGAAATGAATAAAACACAATTTGATCCCTGGAGGACCTCAACTCCTGTGTTTTCTAGATGAAAACCTGAGGCCCAGAGAGCCTAAGTGATTTGTCAAAAGTCACACAGCTAATAGGCAGCAGAGCATGGGGTAGAACTCATTTCAGTTTTCTACCAATTAAATTTCATAAATATTTTTTGAATTTACTTTTTCATTGTGTTTTAAGTCAAAGTTTACAATTCAAGTCAGTTTCTCATACAACTTACACACTTTGTTATGTGACCCTAGCTGCTCTGACCCTACAGTAAAAGCACACTCCTACCCTCCACATGATGTTTCTCATGTCCATTCAACTAGTTCCTGTACATTTCTGCTTTCTCATCTCCCCTCTGCATTGAAACTGACCAGTTAGTCTCTGCTATCTACTTAAGCCAAAATGCACACTTTTTACTGTATGTCTTATAGAACAATCTGATCTTTGTCTGAGGAAGCTGGCTTACAGAATAGTTTCAGTTCTGGGCTAACAGAGACTGCAGGGGCTACCTTCTAGTCTGTCAGGCCATCAAGTTTGGTCTTTTTACTAGAGTTCAAGTTCTGCACCCCACATTTCTTCTACTCCATCAGGGGCTTTTTGTTGAGTACCCTGTAAGGGCTGTCACTGGTGGTAGCCAGGTACCATCTAGTTCTTCCAGTCTCGTGCTGATATAGTTTCTGGTTCATGTGGGTTTTTCTGTCTCTTGGGCTCATATTTTCCTTATTTTTCCTTGCTACAGGTAGATTGAGATCAATTTATGCTTTTTACTTGGCCACTTGCTAGTTTTTAAGACTCCAGACACTAACCAATGTAGGGGTGCAGAAGATTCTCTTAATAACCTTTGTTATACCAGTTGACCTATATGTCCCCTAAAACCCTGGACCCCAGACTCCTGCCCCCCCTACTCTGTCCTTGGAACTCTTGGATTGTATTTAGGAAATTCCTTAGCTTTTCATTTACTCCAGTTGTGCTGACTTCTCCACTGCTGTGTGTTGTCACTCTCTTCACCTCAAATAATCCTTGTCTATTATCTAATAAGTGAATACTTCTCTCCTTGTAACTATCAAGGATTGTTTTAATCTGTGTTGAAACTTTTTCTTGAGTCCTTATGATAGTGGTCTGATACAATATTTGCTGTTTTGCAACTGACTAGTTGCAAACGACTTCCAGATTCCTCCATGTTATGTTTCCCAAATTCATTGTTCTTATTTATCACTGTATAATATTCCATTGTGTGAATATACCATAGTTTGTCTATCCATTGATGGACATTTAGGTTGATTGCATCTTTTTGCTATTGTGGACAGTGCTGCAAAGAACATTAGTGTGCATGTATCTCCTCATGTGGCATCTCTTATTTCTCTAGGACCTATTTCAAGAAGTGAGATAGCTGGATCATATAGAATTTCTATTTCTAGCTTTTTAAGAAAGTGCCAAATCATTTCTCCAAGTGGTTGTAACATTTTACATTCTCACCAGTAGTGTTTTAGAGTACTAATCTCTCCACAGCCTCTCTACTATTTATTATTTTGTGTTTTTTTTCGATTAATGCCATCCATGTTGGGGTGAAATGGTATCTCTCTGTAGTTTTGATTTGAATTTCTCTATGGCTAACAACTGTGAGCATTTCCTCATGTATGTGTTTTTGCCCTTGATGTATTCTTTGATTAAGTGCCTGTTCATATCCTTTGCCTATTGTTTTATTGGGTTACTTGTCTTTCTGTTGAGGTTTTGCAGTAATTTATAGGTTATGGCTATTAGACACCAATAGGATTTGTGGTAGCCGTACGTTGCCTCTTTACTCTTTTGGTAAAGTTTTGGATGAGCAAAAGTGTTTGATTTTTAGAAGTTTCTAGTTATCTATTTTCTGGTATTTGAGTATTGTTAGTAATATTTTTTTATTTGTTAGTAATATTTATTTGTTTATGCTGTGAATTGGGGACCCCAAGATTGTCCTTATTTTTTCTTCTATGATTTGTTTGTTTGTTTTAGATTTTATATTTAGGTCTTTGATCCATTTTAATTCTTCTAAATGGTATGAAATATGGATTTGGTTTTGTTTTTGTTACACGTGGATACCTAGTTATGTGAACACCATTTGTTAAAGATGATGTCTTTACTCCAGTTTATGGACGTTGGGACTTTGTCAAGTATCAGCTGCTCATAGGTAGATGACACTGTATCTGGAGTCTCAATTCTGACTCGTTGTCTTCCTGTTGTTGTACCAGTACCAGCACTCATTCATCTATGTTTCTGTTGGTGTACCAGTACCAGGCTGTTCTGACTACCATGGCAAGTGTAATAGGTTCTGAAGTCATGTAGTGTGAGGCCTCCCACTTTGTTCTTCTTCTTCTATAATGCTTTACTTATCTGGGACTTTTTCCAGGTGAAGTTGGTGATTTGTTTCTCTATTTCACTGAAAAATGACACTGGGATTGCATTGTTGGGAATAATAGCCATTTTCATGATATTAAGTCTTCCTGTAAATGAGCACGGTAGGTTTCTCCACTTATGGAGGTTTCTTTTGGTTTCTTACAGCACAGTCTTGAATTTTATTTGTACAGCCAAGTCTTTTAAATCTCTGATTAGATTTCTTCTTAGGTATTTTATCTTCTTGGGGGCAATTGTGAATAGTATTGATTCAGTGATTTCTTCTTTGATGTTTTCATGGTTGGCATAGAAGGATCCAACTGATTTTGCATGTTTTTATCTTGTATCCCGATAATTTGCTAAACTCTTCTATTAGTTTTCTTGTGGATTCATTAGAGTTTTCTGCATATAAGATCATATCATCTATAAGTGGAGGTACTTTTCTTCTTCCTTAACAATTTGAATGCCCCTTATTTCTTATTCTAGCCTCATTCTCTGCCTAAAACCTCCAATACAGTGTCGAACAAAAGTGGAAACAAAGGATATCCTTGTCTGGTTCCTGTTCTCAAGGGGAATGATTTCAGATTCTTTTCTATTAAGGTGGTGTTGGCCATTGGTTGTGTATAAATGCCCTTTATTTATGTTGAGGAATTTCCCTTCTATTCCTGTTTTACTGAAAGTTTTGACCATGCATGAGCGTTGGATTTTGTCAAATGCCTTTTATGCATCAAATGATAAAATCGTGCGGTTCTTGTCTTTCATTTTCCTTATATGGTAGATGACATTAATTGTTTTTGATCTGACTCGACGGCACTTGGCAATGTTGAACCATCCCTGCATATATACTTTTTTTATATGTTATTGAATTCTACTGGCTAGAATTCTGTTGAGGATTTCTGCACCTAAGTTCATGAGCGATACTGGTCTGTGATTTTCCTTTTTTGTGCTATCTTTATCTGGTTTTGGTATCAGGGTTATGCTGGCTTCACTGAATGAGTGTTAAGAGTATGCTATCCTTTTCTATGATGTTAAATACCTTTAGTAATAATGGTGTTAACTCTTCCCTGAAACTATTATATAATTCTCCAGTGAAGCAGTCAGGGATAGGTTTTTTGTTTTTCTTGAAAGTTTTTAAATTACCTTTCAGTCTCTTCTTTTGTTGTAGGTTTATTTCATTGTTGGCCCTCTGTGTTAGTTTATGCAGGTAGTATGTTTCTAGAAATTTTCTCTTTCCTCTAGATTTTCAAATTTATTAAACTTCTTCCTAGTTTTCTGTTACAATTTTTTACTTCAGTTGTGTCTTTTGTGATATTGCTCATATCATTTCTTATCCAGGTTATTTGTTTCCTTTTGTGTTTTTCTTTTGTCAGTTTGGCCAGTGGTTTATCAACTTTGTTGATCTTCTCAAAGAACCAGATTTTGCTCTTGTTAACTTTGTTGATCATTCTTCTGTAATTCATTTAGTTCAGAAATTAATATTTCCACTCCTTTTCTCTCTTGAATGTTGCTTGCTTGATATGTATGAAAAAATTTCCCAACCTTTGATATTTAGCCCTTTTTTGTCTTTAAGTCTAAGCTGTTTTTAAATCCCTCCTGCCACTCTCTATTGGTGCATTTAATCCACTTACATTCACCATAATTATTGACAGATATGAGTTTAGTGCTGGAACTTCGATGCCTTTTTTGTGAGTTGTTGACTGTTTCTTTGTTCCACTTAATTTTCTGTACTTTTGTTTTTCTTTTTCAAAAATATTTTATTGTGGTTTAAGTGAGTTTACAACCGAAGTCAATTTGCTATATAAAACTCTGCACACACACCTCTATGCAATTCTAGCTGCTCTCCCTACCCTGTGATAGTACATTTATCCTTTCCACTCTGTACTTTCCATAACAATTCAATCAACTTCTGTCTCCTCCTCTCCACTCTCACATCTTGCCTCCAAACAGGAACTGAAGCAAATACTTCATGAGCATCACTCTATGTCTTATAGTCCAGCCTAATTTTTGTCTGGAGAGTTGGCTTCAGTACTGGTTCAGCCCTGGGCTAACTGTGAGTCCAGGGGCCCTGTCATCAGAGCATCTTCAGGGTACCTGACCAACAAGTCTGGTTTTTAATACAGTGTAAATCTCTACCCCCGTTTTTCTCCTGTTACATCAGGGACTGTACATGTGTTCCCTGTTAGAGTAGTCATTGGTGGGTACCATCTAGTTCTTCTGTTCTTATGTGCATGTAGTTTTCCAATCATATGGCCCCTTCTGTCTCTTGGGCTCATATTTTCCTCATGTCTTTTGTTCTCTTCTGCTCCACATGGATCAGGACCAACTGACGCTCCTTAGATGACAGCTTGACAGCTTTTAAGACCCCAAATGCCACTCACCAAAATAGAATTCTTAAAAAATAAACAAATTAAAAAGAAGAGTGTGCTGTCATAGGGTGAAGAGAGCAGACAGAGTTGCAGAGAGGCATATACTTGGGTTTTTATGTGGAAATTTGACTTGGATTGTGAACTTTCACTTAATGACAATAAAAAATTGTAAACTTTCACTTAATCACAATAAAAAAAATTGAAAGAGCTTAAAAAAATACAACAAACAAAAGAAAACTTAGTTATGCCAATTGACTTAAACGTCCCCTGAAACCATGGTCCCCAGACCCCAGCCTGTACTACTCTGACCTTCAAAATGTTGGATTGTATTTAAGAAACTTCCTAGCTTTTGGTGTAATCCAGCATTGTTATCTCCCTTCTGCTACATGCTGTCACTTCTTTCACTTAACTCAATTTCTGTCTATTATCTAATCCTTAAATACGTGTCTCACTTGCTCCCTTCACTTGTAGCAATCAAAGATCATTTTCTTCTGTGTTCAAAACTTTTCTCGAGTCCTTGTAATAGTGGTTTCATACGATTTTCGTAGTTTTGCTATGAATTTCACTCAGCACAATGTCTTCTAGATGACTCCATGTCATGAGATGTTTCTGAAAATCATTGCTGTTCTTTATCGTTCCATGATATTCCACTGTGTGAATATATCATAGTTTGTTTATCCATTCGTCTGTTGATGGATACCTAGATAGATTCCATCTTTTTGCTATTGTGGACAGTGCTACAGTAGCCATTAGTGTTCATGTATCTATTTGTATGACAGCTCTTATTTCTCTAAGATAAATTCTAAGCAGTAGGGTTGCTGGATCACATGGTATTTCTATTTCTAGCTTTTTACGGAAGCACCAGTTGATTTCCAAACTGGCTGTACCATTTTGCATTCCCACCAGCAGTGTAGAAGAGTTCTGGTTTCTGTACAACCTCTGGAACATTTATTGTTTTGTGGGTTTTGGATTAATGCAAGTCTTGTTGAAATGACATTGTATCTCATTGTAGTTTTGATTTGGGTTTTTCTGATGGCTCATGTTCATGAGCATTTCCCCATGTATCTTTTAGCTGTCCAGATGATTCTTTTGTGAAGTGCCTGCTTATGTTCTTTCCTATTTTTTAGTCGAGCTGTTTGTTTTTTCTTGTTGAGTTTTTGTAGTACCTTGTAGATAATGGAGATTAGATGCCCATCAGATTCATGGTTGCCAATTTTTTTTCCCCAGTCTGTAGGAAGTCTTTTTACTCCTTTGATGAAGTCGTTCACTAAGTGTGTAAGTGTTTATTTTTTAGAAGTTCACATTTATCTATTTTCTCTTCTGTGTTTGCACTTACTTAGTAATGCTTTATAGTCTGTTTATGCCATGTATTAGGGGTCCCAGCATTGTCCTGATTTTTCTCTCCATGACCTTTATTGTTTTAGATTTTAAATTTAGGCCAATGATCCATTTTGAGTTAGTTTTTGTACATGGTGAGATATGGGTCTTATTTCATTTTTTTGCAGATGAATGCCGAGTTTTGCCAACATCATTTGTTGAAGAGACTGTGTTTTTCACAGTTCATGACTCAGGGACTTTGTCAAATATCAGCTGCTCATAGGTAGATGGTGTTATATCTAGATTCTCCATTCTGTTCCATTGGTCTGTGTATCTGTTTTTGTACTAGTAAAAGTCTGTTCTGACTACCATGGCAGTGTAATAGGTTCTAAAGTCGGGTAGTGTGAGGACTCCCACTTTATTCTTCTTCAGTAATGCTTTACTTATCTAGGGCTTCTTCCCTTTTCCTATGAAGTTGGTGATTGTTTTCTCCATCTCAATAAAAAGTGACATTGGAATTTCTATTGGGATTGCACTGTATCTGTAGATCACATTTGGTAGAATAGAGATTTTCGTGATGTTATGTCATCTTGTCCATGAACAAGATAGGTTTCTCCACTTATGTAGGTCTCTTGGTTTCTTGCAGTACAGTCTTGTAATTTTCTTTGTATAGATCTTTTACATCTCTGGTTAGATTTATTCCAAAGCATGTTATCTTCTTGGAAACTATTGTAAATGGTATTGATTTTGTGATTTCTTTTATTATTATGATGATGGCGATTGAATGAGAATGTACATTCCCATATAAATTTGCATACTGACCTACATGCAGCTTCTACTGCTCTCCCTGTACGGTGACAGCACACCTGTCCTCTCTGCTCCATACATGTCTTATCTTCCCAACAGTCTCCTATTTTCTCCTCTCCACCCATTCCCCTTCCTCCAGTACGAGGTCAATAGGATGACCACTATAGATGCCTAGAAACATACAGTGCCCACACAATATGGTCACTCTGTGTCACCAACTCCAATCCATTGCTGTCTGAAAAGTTAACCTTAATTATGATTTACGGACAGGGGCAGCATCAGGACCAGGAGCCGTGCTCCCGGGAGAACCCCAAAGCCCCTGGACCATCAGTTGTGGTCTTTAAGTGGAGATCTCAGGGTGCACCCCTATTTATACTTGTGCTGCCAGTGAAACTCAACTTTGTGACCTCCATCATGGCTATCACTGGTGGTAGCTGATCACCATCTGGTTCTTCTGGTCACAAGTTGATGTAGGCATCCACTGAGGTGGTCCTCTCTGCCTTCTGGATTCTCTTTCACCAGTGTCGTTATGGACCTTGGTGATCATCCGTGCCTGCTAAGCTGGGACCATTTACTGTACCCTCAGATGGCAGCTTGGCAGCTTTTAAGACCCCAGATGCCACTCACCACCGTGGGGTGGGAAGAGACCTCATTAGCAAAATGATAGTTATGCC
The DNA here is from genome assembly GCA_028571685.1 of Heterohyrax brucei. Lineage (NCBI taxonomy): Eukaryota > Metazoa > Chordata > Mammalia > Hyracoidea > Procaviidae > Heterohyrax > Heterohyrax brucei. The sequence continues at coordinate 141,863,998 of CM053166.1, forward strand.
AATTGGCCTTGATTTCCCCTGAGAACACGGCCCCTGGCACCCTGCCCCAGCTACTCTGTCCTTGGAATATTCTATTAAGATAGGAGGAGTACCCAAGTTGTGTTGAAGTCCCATTAATATTGATCTTCTCACTAATGTGTGCTGTTACCAATTTCACCCAACCAAATTTCTAACAACTATCTAATCTATACCATCCCCCCTCGCTGTCCCTGCCTTCTCACTGTTGCAGCCATCAAAGAGTCTTTTCTATCATGCATGAGTCTACTTTTAAGTTCTTATCATAGGGGTCTTGTCCTTTTGTCGCTGACTACTTTCACTCAACATAATGTCCTCCAGTTAAAACCAGGTTATGAGATATTTCCTGCTATCATCATTGTTCTTTGTTATTGCATAGTGTTCCATTGATTATATATACCATAGTTTACTTATCCACTCTTCTGTTGTTGGGCATCTGCGTTGATTCCATATTTTTGCTTTTGTCGACTGTGCTGCGATGAACATTCTTGTGCATGTGTCCATTGGTGTGAATGGCCTTGATTCTGTAGGATATATTCCAAGCAGTGGAATTACTAAGTCAAATGGTATATCTACATCCTTTATTTTAAGGTAGCGCCAGATTGCTTTCCAAAGAGTTTGCACCATTTTGCAATCCCACAAAGAGTGTAGGAGGGTTCCAGTTTCTCCACAGCCTCCTTAGCATTTAGTGTTTTGTATTTTTTGGATCATGATCAACCTGGCTGGGGTGAGACAGTATCTCACTGTAGTTTTAATTTGAATTTCTTTCATAGCTAATGATCGTGAGCATGTCCGCCTGTGTTTTTTGGCTGCCTGGATCTCCTCTTTAGAGAAGTCTCTGTCCATCTCCTTTGCCCATCGCTTAATTGGATGATTTATCTTTTTCTTCTTGATATTTTGTACTACTTTATAGATTATGGAGATCAGGAATCAGTCTGACATAGAGTTGCCAATTTTTTTTTTCACATTCTGTAGGTGGCCTTTTAATTCTATTAATAAGGTCTTTGGATGAGCAAAAGTGATTGATTCTTAGTAGTTCCCATTTATCTATTTTCTCTTCTGTTGATTGTGGTTTGTTTGACAGATTTTGAAGTCTGTCTACATTGTGTATTAAACATTCCATTGTTGTTCGTAGTTTTTCTTGAATGAGCTTTATCATTTTAGATTTGATGTTTAGGTCTTTTATCCAGTTTGAGTTGGATTTTGTATAAGGTGTATGCTATGGATCTTGTTTTAATTTATTGCAAATGGACATCCAATATCGCCAGCACCATTTGTTGAAGAGATTGTTTTTACCCCAATTTAATGTCTTAGGGCCTTTGTCAAATATCAACTGTTCATAGGCAGATGATGTCATCTCTGGGGTCTCGATTCTGTTCCACTGTTTTATCTGTTTTTGTACCAGTACCAGGCTGCTTTGACTACTGTGGCAGTGTAATATGTTCTAAGGTCAGGTAATGAGAGGCCTCCCAGTGTGTTCTTCTTCTTTAGTAATGCTTTACTTATCTGAGGCTTCTTCCCTTTCAGGCAAAGTTGGTAATTTGTTCCTCCATCTCATTAAAAAATGTCACTGGAACTTGTATTGGGATTGCATTATATAAGTAGATTGCTTTGAATAAAATAGACATTTTCACAATGTTAAGTCTTCCTATGCATGAGCAGGGTAGGTTTCTCCATTTTTGTAACTCTCTCTTAGTTTCTTGTAGTAAGGGTTTGTAGTTCTCTTTGTAAAGGTCTGTTATTTCTCTGGTTACATTGATTACTAGGTACTTTATCTTCTTAGGGGCTTGATTTGGTGATTTCATCTTAGATGATTTCTTTCTTGGTGTAAACGAATCTGACTGATTTATTTATGTTTATCTCATATACTGATGCTTTGCTGAACATTTCTATCAGTTCCAGTAGGTGTATTTTTTTTTTTTTTGTGTGTGTGTGTGTGTGTATTCTTTAGGGTTTTCTGTGTATAACATCTGCAAATTGAGATGCTTTTAGTTCTTCCTTACTAATTTGGATGACCTTTATTTCTCTATTTTGTCTGATTGCTGTGGCTAGAACCTCCAGCACAATGTTGAATAAAAGTAGTCACAAAGGGCATCCTTGTCTACTTTCTGTTTTCAAGGGGAATACTTTCAGTCTTGGTGCATTTAGGGTGATGTTATCTGTTGGCTTTGCAGCCAGAAACCCTGGTGGCATAGTGGGTTAAGTGTTATGCCTGCTAACCAGAGGGTTGGCAGTTCAAATCTGCCAGGCATTCCTTGGAAACTCTATGGAGCAGTTCTACTCTGTCTATAGGGTGGCTATGAGTCGAAATTGACTCAATGGCAGTGGGTGGTTTGATTTTTTTATTTGGTTGGTTTTGCACAAATGCCCACATTATGTTGAGGAATTCCACCTTGTATTCCTATTTTCCTGAGAGTTTTTAACATGAATGGGTGTTGGATGTGTCAAATGCCTTTTCAACATCAATAGATAAAATCAAATGATTCTTTTATTTCTGTAGTTGACTACATTGTTTTTGATTTTTATTTATTTTTTTATTTAATATGACTGAGTCAAAGTGTACATTCCTGTATAAATTTACATGCCTACCTCTGTGCAGCTTCCACTGCTCTCCCTGTCCGGTGACAGCACATCATTCCTCTCTGCTCCATACGTGTCTCATTCCCCCAACAATCTCCTCTCCACCCACTCTCACTCCTCCAGCCAGAAGTCAGCAGAATGATATCCTATAGATGTATAGAACCATAAAGTACATCCAATATATTGTCACTCTGCATCCCTGGTATGAATCCTACTTGGTCACAGTAAATTTTTTTTTATATGGTTTCAAATTCTATTGGTTAGAATTTTTTTGAGGATTTTTGCATCTAAGTTCAAGAGTGATATTAGTAAGTAATTTTGCTTTTCTATGCCGTCTTTACCTGGTTTTGGTATCAGGGTTATGCTGGCTTCATAGAATGAATTTGGGAGGATTCCATTATTTTCAATACTGGGAAATACCTTTAGTAATATGGGTGTTAACGCTTCTCTAAAAGTTTGGTAGAATTCTTCGGTGAAGCTATGTAGGCCAGGGCTTTTTTAGGTTGGAAGTTTTTTTTTTTTTTTGAATGACTTTTTCAATCTCTTGTTTTGTGCTAGGTTTCTTAAGTTCTACTACTTTGATTTGTGTTAGTTTGGGTAGGTAATGTGTTTCTAGACTTTGTCCATTTCTTCTAGGTTTTCAAATTTATTAGAGTACAATCTCTCCTAGTATTCTGTTATGATTATTTTAATTTCAGTTGAGTCTGTTGTGATGTCAACCCACATCATTTCTTATTCACATTATTTGCTTCCTCTCTTGTTTTTCTTTTTCAGTTTGGCTAATATTTTATCAATTTTGTTGATACTTTCCAAAAGCCAGGTTTTGGTCTCGTTAGTGGTTTCTCTATTCTCTCATTTATTTAGTCCTGCTCTGATTTTTATAATCTGTTTCCTTCTGGTGCTTGAGAGTTTCTCTTTGTTGCTCTCTACTTTTTTGTTTTGTAGGTTTAATTCTTTGATTTGAGCCCTTTCTTCTTTTTGCATGTGTACATCTGTTGAGATAAATTGACCTTTGATTACTGCTATTGCTGTGTCTCAAAGGTTCTAGTAGAATGTGTTTTCATTTTCATTTGATTCTATGAATATCTTTTTTCTATTCTTGATTTATTCTATAACCCAGTAGTTTTTAAGCAAGGTGTTGTTTGGTTTCCATGTGTTTGACTTTTTACCCTTCCTTTTTCTGCTATTGATTTCAACTTTTATGTTTTTATGGTCTGAAAAGATGCTTTGCTATATTTCATTGCTTTGTATTTTTTAAATACTTGCTTTGTGGCCTAATAAATGGTGTGTTCTGGAGAATGTTCCATGTGCACTGGAAAAGAAGATAATCTTGACTGTTACTGGGTGGAATGTTCTGTATATTTCTATGAGATCTACTTGGTTGATTGTGGCATTTAGATCTTCCGTGTCCTTATTGAGCTTTTTTCTGGATGTTCTGTCCGTCTCCAAAAGTGCTGTGCTGAAGATTCCTACTATTGTTGTGGAGCTTCCTGTCTCTCTTTTCAGTGCTGTTGGAAATGTTTTGAGGTATTTAGAAGCTCTGTTGTTGGGGGTATAAATATTTAGTATGGTTATGTCTTTCTGATGTATTGACCCTTAAACAATAGTATATAAGTGACCTTCCTCTTCCACTGTGGTGGATTTTGCTTTAAAGTCTATTTTATCTGAAATTAATATTGCACTCCTGCTCTTTTTTGAATGTTGTTAGCTTGGTGTTTTTTTCTATTCATTAAATTTCAGTTCATTTGTATGTTTAAGTTTAAAGTTTATCTCTTGCAAGCAGCATGTAGACAGATGGTGTTTTTTTTTTGTTTTTTTTTTTTTTAAATCCATTCTGCTACTCTTAGTCTCTGTATTGGTGGATTTAATGCACTTACATTCAATGTAATTATTGACAGGTTTGAATTTAGTGCTGTTATTTTTTGTGTTATTGATAGTTTCATTGTCCCACTTAATTTTCTGTTCTAATTTGTTTTTCTTTGTGGGTTTTCTTTTCATCCTTTTCATTGTTAGGATTATTAATTTCCTTTATGGTTACCTTAATATTTACCTTGAATGTTCTAGGAAACCCTGGTGGCATAATGATTAAGGGCTATGAATGCTAACCAAAAGGTCAGCAGTTTGAATCTGTCAGGTGCTACTTGGAAACTCCATGAAACAGTTCTACTCTGTCCTATAGGGTCATTATGAGTTGGAACTGAACTGATGGAACTGGGTTTTGTTTTTGGTTTGGTTAATGATCTATGTTTAAACTAGTCTAATTTCTTTGTATTGCTTTGATTTCCTCTTTTTGGTATAATGTCACCATTTACATATTGAGATATCTGTTTCCTTATTTTTAGTGGTTTAGTCACTGCCTTGAAGTCAATTCCAACTTATAGCAACCCTATAGGTCAGAGTAGAACTGTCCCACTGAGTTACCAAGGAGCACCTTGCAGATTTGAACTGCTGACATTTTCATTAGCAGATGTAGCATTTAACCACAATTCTACTAGGGTTTCCTTTTCAGTGTTTTACCTTTGATTTATTTTTATGGCTCCTCTATCCATGTTTATACCTGAATGCTCTGTCCTGCATTGTATCCTTGAGCATATATCTGAAGTTATTGATTTTCTAATTGAAGAACTTCCATCAGTGGTTCTCATAATTTTGATTTTGATTTTGCAAATTCTCTAAGCTTCCGTATATCTGGAAATGTCCAAATTTTGCTGTCATATTTGAATGACAATTTTGCAGGATATATAATTTTTGGTTAGCAGTTTTTTTCCTTCAGAAAGAAAGAAAAAACAAAACACTGCTATTGAGTCTCTTTGTAATGGCCCTATACATAGGGTAGAGCTGTCCCATAGAGTTTCCAAGGAGTGACTGGTAGATTTGAACTGCTGACCTTCTAGTTAGCAGCTATAGGACTTAACTATTATGCCACCAGGGTTTGTATATGTCATCCCATTGCCTTTTTGACAGCAGTTTCTGTTGAGTGATTTTTCTCATCTAAGTTTAGGCTTAATGACTTTAAAAATATCTCTCTTAGTTTTGGTAAGTTTGATTGTAATAGGTCTTGGTGTCTTTCTTTTGGGATCTATGTATGCGAATCTAGGATAGATGTCTTCTCTTTCATTATATTAAGAAAGTTTTCTGTTAACATATCTTCAACAATTGTAACTCTATTTTATGTTATGCCCCCTGTTCTGATACTTCAATCATTCATAAATTATTCCTCTTGATAGAAGCCCACATAACTTAGAAATTCTTCATTTTTTACAATTCTTTTATCTAACTTTTCCTCATGTATCCTGGTATCAGGGGCTCGTACAGTCTATCAAGTCCTGCTCCTTTGACTTTCTGTTGAATTGTCTAAATCTGTAGTTTTATTGTTAATCTGATGAATTTCAATTTTTTTGTTTTTGCTTAAGTATTTCTTGCATCCTGTTTAGTTTTTTTCATTAAGCTCTGCTGAACCTTACCTAATCTTCTTCCTTTGTCTTGAAGAGCTTTAAACATTACTCTTGCATTTTACCTTGGATAATTGCATCAAGTCTTCTTCATCTAGAAACTTTTTTGATTCTTTGTTTTGTGAGCTCTCTAAAGCCATAGTGATCTGTTTTGTTAAGTGATTAGAAATTGATTGTTGTGTCCAAGCAATCAGAAGATTTTAATTTATCTATTTGGTTATTGTGTTGTAACTTATGTAGAGGAGATCAAAAAATATACCTTTTAATTTAGGTTTCGGGTATTCAAATTGTCAGATCTTTTGAGATAGTTTGACTATTGGAATTTTTAAAATTTCATTTCCCTGTAACTGAGTGGATAGAGCTATGGGTTCTCTAAGAAAGGCAGGAGGGGTTCCCGGCTCAGCAGAGCCAACAGACTGTTATTTCCTTATTTTTTAAAAATCTTCCCACTTTGTTTCCGTCTCAAAGTCTGGGAGAAAAGCTAAGTGCATGCACATAAGATGCACAATTCCAGCCCAGGTAGTATATCAGAGTTTAGTATCGGGTGCAGAACAGAGAAAGAAGGAAAAGTACTGGTAAAAGGGAGAGAAATCAGCATGCAGGAAAGGTTTAATTCCACAATAGTTTGCAAGTGCTTAGCTTATCACATTCAAGTGAAAGTCCTCTGTGGTTCTGTAGGTGTGGCCATCCAAAGCTCAGTTTCCTTGCTGAGAAAGACACACTGTACTCCCAGCACTGCTACTCTGTTTGTTCACTGGTTGCTGTGCCACAGCTCTGTTTGACTGGCAGAAGTGTATTCCCCTGTGAGATGCAGATTTCATTCTGGCTGAAGAGGTCAATTTGGGACTTTCCATCCCTTCCCTGTCACCCATTCTGATCTCTCAGTTTTCTCCCTGATATTCAGGGCTCCTAGAATGTCCTCTGTTATCTATCTGTTCAGTTGTTTTTCTGGTTCTTTGTTTTTAGAGGAATCAGAGAGTATGTGTAGCAACTCAAACATCTTAGCCCTGCCTTTTGTTTTTCTCTGTGTGCTTCCTTTCATTTTTTTCACATTGTTTTTGGTTTTATATTTACTGAGACTTCATGTTGTTCTTGTTCTTTTTTTATTATTTTGAAATGTAGGATTGCTAATTTCCTTCATGGTTACCTTACTATTTGTCCCTATTTTTCCAGATTTAAAGCTGTTTTTTTATTTTTTTGTATTGCCTTGATTTGCTCTCCATATGAAAGATCTCTGACTGCACATTTTCCCCTCTTTTATGTTATAGTGCCATGTTTTACTTATTGACATCTCTGTTTCCCTCTTTTCAGTGTTTTAACTTGGATTTATTTTAGTGATTTCCCTATCTCGGTTCACATCCATTTGCTCTGTCCTGCATTGTAATGTTGAGTTGTTATCTGATGTTACTGATTTTCCTGACAAAGGACTCTCGGTATTTCTTGTAATTTTTGTTTGGCTTTGCAAATTATCTAAATTACCATTTATCTGGAACTATCTAAATTTCACCATAATATTTGACAGACAGTTTTGCTGAATATGTAATTCTTGACAGCTATTGTTTTTCCTCCACGGCTTTGAATACATCATCCATTTGCTTTGTTGCCTGCATTGTTACTGCTGAGTAGTCCAAGCTTAGTCTTACTGACTCTCCTTTGTAGATTATTTTTTAACTTATCCCTAGTCAATTTTAAATTAACTCATTTATTTTGTTGTGTCTTTGTGTCTTAATCTGGGGGTCTACATTGTGTGGAGTTTAATTAACATCTGGAATACATATCTTTTCATCTTTCATGATATCAGGAAAATTGTCAGCAAGTCTTCAGTAATTCTCTCTATCTTTTGGGTTATCCTACCTTGTTCTGGTACTCCAATCATTGGTAGATAGAGTCCTCCTGATAGAGTCCTACATAATTCTTGGTGTTTCTTCATTCTTTTTAATTCTTTTATCCAATTTTTCCTTAAATATGTTGACATAAAGTTCTTTATATTCAATCTTACTTATTCTGGCTTCTATTTCCTCAGTTCTACTTCTTCAACCTTCTATTCAGTTCTCTAATTCTGTAATTTTATTATTAATCTTCTGAATTTCTGCTTTCTATCACTTTATGGTTTCTTGCAGCTTGTTCAGTTTGTCATTATGCTCTGTTGCATTTTGCCTGATTTCCTTCTTGATCCTCCTGAAGAGTTCTACATACCAGTCTTTTGTATTTTACCTCCATTAATTCTAGGAAATTCTTTTAATCCGGAAAATGTCTTGATTCTCTTTTCTTTGTAGAGATTTTTGAAGCTATCATGGTCTGCCTCTTTATGTGTTTTGATATTGACTTGTTTCTGAGCCATCAGTAAGTTGTTGTATTTATTTATTTTATGTTTTGTCATAGGCTGAAGTGTGTCCTGCCAAAATTATGAATAGCAATTGGCTATGCCGTGATATGTGATATTCCTCTATGCTGTAAACCCTGCCTCTATGATGTTAATGAGTGAGGATGGGCAGTAGTTGTGTTTGTTGTGAAGGACTCAATATGTAAGATTATATTGTGTCTTGAAGCAATATCTTGAGATATAAAGGAAGGAAACTAGCAGAGATAGTAGGGGGTCTCATACCACCAAGAAAGCAGTGCTGGGAGCACAGTGTGTCCTTTGGAAAGGACCAGGATCCCTGTGCCTCAGAAGCTTCCAGTCCAGGGAAGATTGATGACAAGGACCTTCCTCCAGAGCCAGCAGAGAAAGCCTTCCCCTGTACCTGACACCCTGAATTTTGACTTTTAGCCTACTGGCCTGTGACAAAATAAAATTTTTCTTTTTAAAGTCATCCACTTGTGGTATCTCTGTGTAGCAGCTCTAGATGAATAAGACACATTTCCTTACTGTGTTCAAGCTTCTTGTTTTATGTTGCTTTGAAAATATACAAATATGATGGTCATGTGAGGTTGTTTGATTATTGGTGTCTTTGCAGCTCTGATGTCCTGCCACCAAGTGGTTAAAGCTGTTACTAGGTATGTGAGCGAGGAGTCCATTTACTTTTCCTATATGTATACAGCTCAGATATTTAGGTAGTTGGTCAAGTTTATGGTGGAAACTTTTCCCTCCAGTCCTAGATGAGCAGGGGTGATTGATTGGTTAGGCAGAAATATCTTGCTTCACCCTTTGAGAAGGACAAAGGGATGACAGCCATCTGTGAGGAAAGCATGTTTCTGTTCTTAAAAGTGTGTAAGTAGATAGATTTTTCACCCATACTGTGAATGCTCGATGTTATATGCAGATGTGAGAGGCATTCAAGGTCTGTGGACCCTCTATGCCTGCACCTAGGCAAAGGAATTGTTTCTGTGTTGACTTCCCAGCTTAAGGGAGCTGGAAGATATTATTTTCCCTGTTTGTTAAATTGTTCCCCCTCCAAGACAAAGGGGCATGTGTAAGGGGTCCTAATTCCTGCCTGGGAATGTGTCATTCTCTGGAGCCAGCACCATGCAGAGAAGTGAGGGGGAAGCACTGGTAGAAGGGAGAGAGGTTTATCCCAAAGGAAAGTTTTAGATGTGCACATGTTTGCTTAGTAGCAATGTACTTAGCTTTTGACGATGGAACGCCATTTTTCATTGCTTCTGAAGGTGTGACTGGGCTCTCCACCACTCAATCTGTGTTGCTATGCAAGTTGCTTTCCAAACGCCACTGCTGCTGTCACCACACTTAATGCAGCTGATGCCTGTGGGGTGCCATTTCCCGCCGATTCAGGTCTAGCTAGTCCTAAGTATTTCTGGACCTACTCTCCTTTCCCTGTCAGTCTGATTTCTCAACTTTCTCTTTGATGTTCAGGGTTCCTTGAATGTCTTCTGTAATCAATTCTTCTTTTTTTCTTTTTTTTTGGCAAGGGTCTTTTTCATTAGAAGAATCATGGAAAAATATCTGACTACTACCTCTATAGCCCTACCCTCTCTATATTCCATAAATATTAATCGCACGTCTAAGTACAGTAGAGTCTGTCAAGTCTTTATCTTGTCTGTTTGGTTTTCTTTCTTTCTAGAGTATAAACCAGAAATGGAGTCTTGTCAGTCACATACATTTACTTTGGTTGCAAGGACACAAAAAGAAACATTTCATGGAATAAGATTGAAGTATGATACTAAATTTTAAGCAAGGAGAGAATAGCAAGTAGTATTGTTTATTTTACATCAATATCCTACTCTTTGCCTGGAGTCAGGCTTGGTAATTCAGTCAGCCTGCTTTCAGAAACTCCAGAGTCAGAAATTTAAGCTTACCAAAGAGATAAATAAGGAGGAGATTGTTCCCATTGTAGAAAGATTCTTCAACTTACAAATGGATTCACTGCAGTTTCTTTTAAAGAGGTTGTCCTATCATACTTTTAAGGATATGTATGTTGATCATTGACTACTCTCCAGAGAAACTAAGGTTCAGAGAAACAGACAGCTATAGTGTTAGGAATTACTACCAAGTGATGATTACTAAAATGAAAATAAAATTTCTTAAACATTATGATGTAAGTTTGATTTATATAAAATTGAATTCAGCTTATTTTAAAAATATGCACACAGTATAGAGAAGCACTCTATTATTTAATAAAATATCCTAGAGCAGAAGTTCTTTGTATACAGTACATAGACTTTTTAAGGGGAGAGATTCTGTGAATGGATATAGCAGTCAGCTATTGCTGCAATAATGCTGCATTAAAAACCACCATAAAACTCACTGGCTTAAAACAAATACGTAGTTTCATTCACAGTTTGAAGATTAGCTGGAGGCTGGCTGATCTAGGCTAGGTTTAGTTGAGCTGTGCTCCATGCTGCAGGTTGAGGCCAGGTCTGCTGTGTGTTTTTAGTGTTTCTTAGATAGTCTATGTGGGGCATGTTCTTCTCATAGTGATGGCAGAATTGCCGGAGAAATTAGCAGAAATACACAATAGCTCTTTAAATTCTACATCTGGAATTGTTATTAGGTCTCTTCCATATGCTATAGCAAATTGCATGGCCAAGGCCAACATCAGTGGTGTCAGGAAATATTCCTGACCTTTAACAGGAGAAGCTACAAAGTCCTGGTAGTGAAAGGAAGGATTGGGAGCAATAATGTCTTCTACTTCAGTGGGCATTCTGGGAGACAAAATTGTTTAGTAAGATGTTACATCATTTAAGAATATTGTTCTAGGTAACAAGCACTCAGTGTTCATCAGATTTTTACTCCAGGGTTTTCTGTTGTTTGTTTAGTCAACATATATTAATGCATTGTAATTAATGACCCAAGTTTTATTTATCTGAGTGTTTCATAATTTCCAGGTGACTGGGGCACTGGTTGCTTACCACCAGACTCTGAGTTTTAAGAGCCTGCTTCATTTGGCAAGACTCTATCCAGGACCTCTTAAATGTTTTAAATCACAAAACTTTTGTTCTTGAAACTTAGCTAAGTATTTAGTGAATCACCACTAAAGAAACAACATAGTAAAAGTAGAACAAGAAAGACCTGGCTTCAGATGCCAGCCCTGCTATTCACTACCTGTGTGATCTCAAGTAAGTTAATAAACTCTATGTGACTCACTTTCCTTATCTGTAAAATGGTAATAATGCTTTCTATAATATAAGGTCATTATGAGGATTACATGAGGTTATATAGATATAGGACTTGTCACATTTTAGGGACTAATAATCATTTATTTTGCAATGGTACTTTTGGCCTTACTCTATAATGTATTTCTGTACTGTGAGAGTTCCCTAGTCAGCAGTTTGAAAGCACCCAGTAGTGCCACAGAAGGAAAGCCTGGTGATCTGTTTCTATAAAATTTACAGCCCATAAAATCATCTGGAGCAGTCGTATTCTGTATAACATGGATCTCCGTGCATTGGATGTGATAACAATTTCTTAATACTGTAGATATTAATAAATACATTTCTTAATATTATGCCTTCTTTAACTCTTGAGAACAGATATTTGCTTGTTTGCTTCTGTCATCATATTCTAGACACAGGATTCTCCCACATTTACACTTGGCATTTCCATGTGCTTTCTTCAGCCTTTACCTTCTGGTGTAAATGCCATAGAGGTAAAGAAGCTTCATTTTCTCTGGGAGAGAACTGTAATGCCAAAAATAAATTTGACTGTGTCTTCCTAACCACCTCTCACCTTTGATGTAACAAGACTTGGGAAGTAAAAAAATAATTCTTAACAAATAAAGTACTGTTTCTCACAGTAGATTAGGCAATAATGGAAAAAGTTCTGAGTTTGTTTGTTTCTTTCTTTTTTTAATACATGACTACTCTTAATCTTCAAATTGTATCAGCCAAGACAATTTTTTGTTCTTTGAACTCTGATACTCATCTGGTGAGCTGTTGTCAAGAATGGTAAAAAAATTATCTTGGCTACTAGGTACCTCTTTTGAATCCTATTCCAGCTAAGTAAAAATGCTGTTTATTTTGAAAGTTCTATGTGAAATTTAAAGGAGATACTGCAGTATCTAGATATTTTTTAATGTCTTAAACTTCCCCTTAACTTTAAGCCTGAGATTTTTATATTTAGCATTAAGTGATATTGTGGTTCTAAAATGGCAGTTGTATAATTAATGAATAAGTTTTAGAATATGATCTGTCTTTATATATACATTTATATATACATATACATGTATATATACAGATATGTATATTCTAGAAGTATCACTGATATAATAGATAGCAGTCAATTCATAGCTTGTCCAGTTTAAATAATAATAATAAAAGGCCAGGTTAAGTACTTTATTTATTGAGAATTCTTAGTTTTATTTCTTCTTTTGATATGTAGGATATTTATTTCCTTTGTGGTTACCTTAATATTTATCCTTATTGTTTTAAATTTGAACCAGTCTTTAAATTCTTTGTATCACCTTGACTTCCTTTCCATATGAAATATCTATGACTACATTATTTAGTCCCTCTTTTACATACCGACATCTCTGTTTCCTTATTTTTACTGTTTTAACTTTGATTTATTTTTGTGGTTTCCCTGTCTGAGTTGATATCTGGTTGCTCAGTCCTATGTTGTAGCCTTGAATTTTTATTAGATGTTATTGATTTTCTTAATCAAAGAACTTCCTTTACTATTCCTTGTGATTTTGGTTTGATTTTTGCAAATCTCCCTAACTTCCATTTCTTTGGGAATGTTCTAATTTTGCTATCATATTTGAGAGACAACTTTGCAGGATATATAATTATTGACTGGCACTTTTTTTTCATTGAAGGCTTTGTATATGTCATCCTATTGCCTTCTTACCTACACAATTTCTACCGAGTAGTCCAAGCTTAGTCTTAGTGACTCTTCTTTGTAGATTATATTTTATTTAACCCTAGCTGCCCTTAAAAGCATCTCATCTTTGGTTTGGTAAGTTCAGTTATAATGTGGTTTTGTGTCTTTTCTTTTGGGATCTACCTTGTGTGGAGTTTGATGAGCATCTCGAATATATATTGTCTCATTTTTCATTATCTCAGGCAAATTTTCTGTCAAAAAATCTCTAGCAATTATCTTTGTTTTTTCTGTTGTTCCCCTTGTTCTCTACTCTGATCATTAGTAGATTATTCTTCTTGATTCAGTCCCACATTACTCTTAAAGTGGCTTTATTTTTTAAGATCCTCTTATCTGATTTTTCCTCAAGTATGTTGGTGTCAGTTGTTTTGTCTTCAGTGTCAATAATTCTGCATTCCATTGTTTCAATTCTGCTCCTTTGACTTTCTATTGAATTGTCTAATTCTGTGATTTTATTGTTAATCTGCAGAATTTCAGGTCATTATTGCTCAAGTATTTCTTGCAGCCTATTTAGTTTTTCATTATGCTCTGCTTCATTTCACCTGATTTCCTTCTTCATCTCGTGAGGAGTTCTAAACATTATTTTTTTTCATGTTCTACCTCTGGTAATTTCAGGAAGTTGTCTTTATCTGGAAAAAATTTGATTGTTTTGGGAGCTTTATGAAGTCATTGTGTTCTGACTCTTTAAGTGGTTTGATATTGACTGCTGTCTTTGAGCCATCACAAAGTTGTTGTAGTTTATTTAGTTTGCTTACTGTGTTCTCACTTTTTATTTTTATTTTGTTTTGAAATGTCCAAATAGGGTGGTCATGTGAGTTAGTTTGATTATTGGTGTCTTAGAAATTCTAACATCCTGTCACCAGGTTGTTAGTGCTCTTGCTAGGCACATGGATCCAGGCTTTTGTTTACTTTTCTTGTTCATATTTAGTTCTGGAGCCCAGGGAGTCAGTCATTCACCAAGTGTGTGGTGCTGGCTCTTCCCTATAGTCACAGCTAGGCAGGGTGACTGGTATTGGCACAGGGTGCTGGTTGCACACACTGAGAAAGGCAGGGGGTCAACAGCAATATGCACCTAGGCAAAGGACTTGTTTCCTCACTGAGTCCTTGGCTTTGGGGAGACAGCAGATCCCTGACCTCCCACCGCTATTTGTTAAGTAGCTCCGTCTCTGAGAGAACAGCCCAGGGTATGCTCAACAGGTGCTACTTCTGGCCCAGGTAAAGTGTCAGAATTTTGTGCCCAGTGCAGTGCAGACAGGGTGGGCAGTGCTGGGGAAAGGGAGAGAGGTTTAGCCAAAAGGAACATTTTAGATCTGTACCTAGCCTGTTTGTTAGATGCAAGCACTTAGCTTTTGATGATCAAATGGCACTCTTCTGCCATTTTGGAGGCATGAGTGTCTGAACCCTATCCACTGAGGAAGGTGCTCTCTGATTGCTACCACTTTGTTCACCATGCTGGCAGTAGCAGGTCCTCCTGTGAGGTGTGGATCTCATTGGATCAGGTTGGACATTCTAGGTACTTCAGGACCTGCTTTCCCTTCCCTGTTGCTCATTCTGATTTTTCACTTTTTCCTTTGATATTCAGGGCTCCTAGGGTATCATATATAATGTGTTCACTTGTTTTTCTGGATCTTTGTTGTTAAGGGGATCACAGGAAATTCCTGGCTACTCTGTCCTCTTAGCCCCACCTCTCTGGTTAAGTATCTTAAACATTTGAAATCTGAATTTTATTTTATTTTTTGTATTTCATTCATTAAATTATAGTAAGAAATGCAATAAACAGATGAAAAATAAAGCAACCTGATTATAAACTGATCAGTTCTCTGGAGGAGATGATAAGCTGATGATTAACTATATATACTAGCCAAAGGGACTAAAAAGCCTACTCTTTAAAATAGAACTTCAATACATTTTAAAATTCACGTGCATTCATTTAGTTAAATATTGCACAATGAGAGATTAAATACTGCTCAGCAGATTTATTGTCCTATTAGACCTGCAACTTCTTTCTTTGACTAGGGATGAAACATCAAAAGCTGGTGGTATTTAATACTACTATACTCAAAACCTTTTTATTCCATTATGGATTTGCTACTAAATTGTGTATTATTTAAAGAGAAGTATGTGAGCTATTTTAAGGGCTCTAATTTAGACAAGGATAGCAAACTGTCATGGCAAATGTTTTTATAAAATGTAGTTAGCTCAGTAAGCAATAAGCTTAGTTTTTGTCTTCATACATATTGGTTAGATATTGTTCCTTTCTTCTCCCCAGCAATTCTGGTTTCACCAAAGATGAGAAGTTTTAGACAGATAAAAAAGAAAATTCTTTGTAAGATCTACACTATGCTTTCAGTGTAAATGAACTCTGGAAACAACAAAAAATGTGTAACTACAGTAAAATCTAGGGAACTAACTCTTGGAAGCTCATTGAGCTGACTGTTACAAAGAGAAATTAGTGAGTGTGTTCTAGAATTCCTAGGCCCTTTGAAGTTAGTTATGTTATTCATATTTTAAAACCAAGCCAAGTGCTGAAACTGAAATAAAGTAAAGCAGGTTTAAAACTCAAATCATTCTGGCTCTAAACTTTCACCTATAGTTTGGATTTCTGGGTTCAAGGACAAAAAGATAGTTATGTCAGAAAACCACTGAAAATTGCCTGCCTATTCTTGCCTTCTATTTGGAGATATGTATATTTTTCTATATATTTATGCTAAAATATGACCAACTAATGGCCATTCTTTTATTTATTTATTTTTTATTATGACTGAGTGAAAATGTACATTGCCGTATATATTTACATGCCCGCCTCTATGCAGCTTCCACTGCTCTCCCTGCCTGGTGACAGCACACTATTTCTCTCTGCTCCATGTATGTCTCATCCTCCCAACAGTCTCCTTTCCCTTCCTCTCCACCCACCCTCCTTCCTCCAGCCAGAGGTCAGCAGGATGATTCTTGATAGTCACTGTGTAAGTTGTCCCTCTTTTAACAATGCTGCTATGAATTGAAAATAAGTTATGTGAATGTATATGAAATACTGGAATTTCTTCTTTGAGTCTGTTCAGCCAATTAAAGTTGCATTTTTAAAATCTGCTAAAGTGACATCTTTGGGTTTTTGTTTGTTTTGTTCTTAAAGGAGCCCTGGTGGCACAGCTATGGCTGCTAACCAAAAGTGAGCAGTTTAAATCCACTCAGCCATTCCTTGGAAACCTTGTGGGGCAGTTCTACTCTGTCTTATAGGGTCACTATGAGTCTGAATCCACTTGACAGCGATTAGTTTTTTTGTTTCTAATATATATATTTTTATTTTATAACTCTCTTCCCTCTTACCTCATCACCTCATACACTATTGATTTATGAATTCTCTATATATTAAAAAATAGCCAGAATGTCAGGAGGGTGTACAATTAAACTGATATATTGTCATATCTCCCTTAAATAATTGTCCCTGTTGGCCTACTATTTCTAAGACTGAATCATGAGATCGATTGACCCAGGAATTAAAAAAAGGGGTGATAGTGGTAAAAGGCATGTGTAGAATATGAAAGGCAGGTATAAAGATACATGTAATAGAGATTTTAACAAACTGGATCAAAATAATGTGGAACAAATTTATACCAAAAAATTTGAAAACATAAATGAAAAGGACACACTAATAGTACAATTTATTGAAATTATCTCAAAAATTAGAAAACCTGCATAAACCAATAGACATAAGCATCTTGAATTTGTTATCAACAGTAATACTAACTTGCGAGACTCTCAAGTCCATGTGGTTAGTTAGTTTACTGGAAAATTTTCTGTACTTTTCAATGATTAAACAATAAATTTTCATTCCAATTTCAGAAAATAGAAAGCAGAAAGCAACTCCACTTACGTTATGAGAAAAGTATAACCTTTAAAACAAGAGCAGACAAGGACAGGATTAAGAAAATATAGGCTCATCTCACATAAAAGCATAGATGAAATGTCTGAAACAAGAACTGTTAAGACAATTGTTACTCAGATCAAAACTCCAAGAGTCATCTTCAGTTCTTCCTTATCTTCTCATATGAATCAGTTGATAAATCCTGTTGACTTTGCTACTTGAACATATCCCAAATCTGTTCAATATTCTGTCTCTCTACTACTGCTACCATAGGCTAAGCCACCAACATCTCTCATTGCAGTGGCCTTGTTCATCTCTCCACTCATGCCCTTACCACAGGATAGGATCCTTTAGAAACATAAATTGGATAATAACCATTCATTTATCAAAAATTTCTAAAGGTTTATCGATGCATAGAATAAAATCCAAACCTCTTATCATGGTCTACAAGTCCCTACGTAATCTAGACCTTGCCTACCTCTTCAATGCCATCTCCTGCTGCTCTCCTCTTGACTTACTTCACTTTAGTCATATTGATGTTTTTCCTGTTTTTTGAAGAAGCCAAACTTGTTCCCAACTCAGAGCTTTTACCTTTTGTGTTTCATTTGCCTCAAATACTTTTTCTCCAGCTGTTTGTATAGCAATCATCTCATCACTCAGGCCCTTGCTCAGGTATCACCTCCTCAGAAAGGCTTTTCTCTAACCTGTTCCCCTGTCTCCTGATATTCCAATCCTTTTACCTCTACTCTATATCCTCATAAGCTTCTTCAGTTTTCTTCATAGCAGGTATTAGTATCCAACTTTTTTTTCAAATATTTGTTTACAACTTCATCCTTTCTCCCTTACTAGAATTTAAGCCCAAGAGGGTGGTGACTTTTCTTGTTCTTTGCTGTATTTCTGCCACTTAGAAGGCCTGGTATGTATCTTATATATATATATATATATATATGTATATTTAATGAACAAATCTAGTCCAGTCCTCTACTTGACAGATGAAAAAACTGACACCCAGGAGTATGAGTTGTTCATTATCACTTAGCAATCGACGAATGGAATCTCTTTTCTTGAATCATAGTCCAATGCCGTTTCTATCACACCACATGTCTCTACCTGCCTATGATCCCACAATTCTGGTTTAAAAAGGCAACCTTGTCCTTTCTCTGGTAGAGTAATGTAAGTGTTAATTTTTAGAAATGTTTATGAAGCACAGTACAGGCAAATCAATATGATAATGAGACCTAGATACAGATTTGCTTATTAGTTTGAGACTGTATTTTATTACATTAGTGTCTTCATTTCAGAAGATCGTGGAAACTTCTAAGTTTTTGTAT
The DNA here is from genome assembly GCA_028571685.1 of Heterohyrax brucei. Classification (NCBI taxonomy): domain Eukaryota; kingdom Metazoa; phylum Chordata; class Mammalia; order Hyracoidea; family Procaviidae; genus Heterohyrax; species Heterohyrax brucei. The sequence continues at coordinate 141,882,511 of CM053166.1, forward strand.
ATTAGCAAATGAGGTTAAGCATGGTAGGGGCAAGTATGCTGAACCAATGACATTAATTTATACCAAATGAATCATGAGTTATTTTGTTCAGACTAAAACCTCATATTTCACAAGCATGCAAAGAACTTTCAAGTTTATGAAAGAAGAAACAAAACAACAGAAATGGTTACATGAAAGGATGTGTGTATATACGCATATGTGGTAAAATTTAATAAGTCCATTATGCGAGTACCACATGCCTGTGGCTGTGCTAGTGGAGAGTCAAAAGAAGTGGTAAGGCATAATCCTTATCATCAAGTATCTTGCAAAATATGCCTTTAAAAGAACTACAAAAGAGTTCTGGTGGGGGGCGGAGTCAAGATGGCCGACTAAGCCCACGTCTCCGTATATCCCTCTGGAAACCAAGACCTGAATTGACAATCAAACAGAGCCTTCTGATCACCTAATCAGCCTCAGGACACGGCACAGAGCTGTTAATTGGGACTTCATAACACTCAGTGAAAAACCTCCTCTCTTTCACTGACTCCCGCTCCTGCCTAGCCCCGGCTCTCACGGACAGAAGGTAAACGCACCAGTTTGACCTTCTTTTTTCCCTCTGTCTCGGCTGGCAGGCGGAGCTGGGCCTTGCCTGGCGGCTGGACTCAGACGCGCTGCTGAGGGGATAGGCAGGCGAAATTCACATATTCTGAGAGCCAGGCTCGGGACTCTGTTAATTTAGACACTTTGAGCCTTTCGTTTTGTAGCTGCCTCAGCGGGGTTTGTGCAGAGTTTCGCGGTCAGGGTGCGGGACGCCATGATGGTACCGAGATTTTAGCAGGATCATGTTCTTAGCCTGGGAGCCAGCGCCTGCAAACAGGACAGCGCTTCTCCATCAGAAAAGTAGTGATTTTGCACAGTGCTGCTTATGTTGGTGGCCCTGCAACAGAAGCAGAGGAATCGCTGCCTCTCGGCACCATTAACCCCTCTGTCTGCTGCCTGTGTGGAAGATTCCATCTTGGGTACAGTGGCCGCAGCTGGCCCTAATTCTTAGCTTGGGAGCCAGAGCCTGCTCACAAGAGAGCGCTTTTCTATCACAAAACCAGTACTCGACGCAGTGTTGGCTAAGGCTAGGCCCTGTCAGCAGAGGCCACCAGGGCAGTAGCATTGCTGTATTCTGAAGTAGTTTGTTATCATCTGGGGTTGGATATAGTGGTGCTTACTTTGTCAGATGAGAAGAGGGACCTCTACACCTGAAAACTTAACTGACTTGTGAACCGGTCAGATACCTTTTGCTTTACATTTGAAGATAGCCTAGAGAAACATTTGAAATCCATCCCCACAGTACCTCTTCCAGCCTCTATATACTCACAAAGGACCCAAAAAGCAACAGACAATTGTGGCATACAAGCAATCACTCATGGCTTCAGAAGGCTCCCAAACAAAGCAACCACGGAGTTTTCCAGATGAAGAAACTTTTATGAAAGCATCAGGAAGTGAATACAAATTGATTATATACAGAGCCCTTCTAGACCTTATACAAAATGCAGCAGAACAAAATGAAAAATTAAGCAAGTTGTTCGATCTGATGGAAAACCAGTACTCTGAAATCCAACAGATCAAGAAAAAAATCAAAGATATAGAAACTTCCATGCAAAGCCAAGAAAACAGAATGGAACAAATGGAAAAAAGAATTTCTGACTTGGAAGACAGAGCTACTGATGGCAGTGACTATGAGCAGAAATCAGAAAAAAGAAACAAGAAAAATGAAGAAACATTAAGAAGCATGTGGGACTCTATTAAGAGGAACAACCTTCGATTAATTGGAGTCCCTGAACAGGGTGAGACATCTGAGAACACAGAGAGTATTGTTGCTGAGCTGCTGAAAGAAAACTTCCCAGAAATCATGAAGGAAAAGAATATAGACATCTCAGATGCATATCGTACACCACCCAATATAGATCTACAAAGAAAGACTCCAAGACATATTATAATCAAGCTTAACAAAATGAAACACAAGCAGCAACTCTTAAAGGCACCAAGACTCAAGGCAAAGCTAACATTCAGAGGGAAACCCTGTAGGCTCTCGTCAGATTTCTCAGCAGAAACCATGCTGGCACGGAGACAGTGGCACTACACATTCAATGTCTTGAAGGAGAAGCACTTTCAACCAAGAATTATATATCCTGCAAAACTATCTTTCAAATACAAAAATGAAATTAAGACATTCCCAGATAAACAGAAACTCAGAGACTTTGTAAAAACCAAACCTAAACTACAAGAAATACTGAAAGAAGTTCTTGGCTCTGGCTTAGAAGAACAAAACCACTAACTTTATATTTTAGAACGACACACTACTCAATACTCATTTAGGAAAGGCTCCAAAGTAAATCACAGCTTTGATTTGGAAAGAAGCAATCCAGTGATCATCATGAAAACTATGGTGTCATCATAATAAAAGAGGGATGTACTACAGTCATTATAGTCCTTCCAGATGGAGAGGAAGATGACCAGACTGGTAGTAATTAAAATTGGGTTTATAAATAGTTTATTAAGGGGGTTCATAGGGGCAGCTGTAAAGCACAACAAAGATGTATCATACCATTTCAAGAAATCTAACACATGAGTCTCAACAACTATAAAACCAGCTCTGAAAATGGTGAAAAATCAACTGACAAAAAAGAGTGTCCCAGAACAGACTAATAAGAACAACAGAGAAAACATCAACATAAAAATAAACATATCACAATGGCAGCAGTGAACACATACCTATCAATAATTATATTGAATGTGAATGGACTGAATGCTCCAGTAAAGAGACATCGAGTGTCATCGTGGATCAAAAGACACGACCCATCCATATGTTGTCTACAAGAAACTCACTTGAGACCTAAAGAGAGGAACAAACTGAAAATTAAAGGATGGAAGAATATATATCAAGCTAACAATCAACAAAGAAGAGCAGGGGTGGCAATTCTAATCTCAGACAAAATCAACTTTAATGTCAAATCCACCATCGTGGACATGGATGGTCACTATTTATTGCTGAAAGGTTCAGTACACAAGCAAGACTTAACTACATTAAACATTTATGCACCTAATGTCAGAGTACCTAAATATGTTGAAGAAACACTGACTACACTCAAAAGAGAGTTAGATGACTCCACAATAATAGTGGGAGACTTTAACTCTTCACTCATTACTAGACAGATTATCTAGAAAAAAGCTCAGTAAAGATACAGACGACCTCATTGACACAATTAACCAACTAAACCTCATTGATATATACAGAACTTTCTACCCATCAGCAGACAACTACACCTTCTTGTCCAGTGCACATGGAACATTCTCTAGAATTGACCACGTGATAGGCCATAATGCAATGCTCAACAAAATCCATACCGTTGAATTACTGCAAAGCATCTTCTCAGATCATAAAGCCATCAAAGTTGAAATCAATAGCAGAAAAAACAGAGATAGAAAGTGGAACTCTTGGAAACTGAACAACATCTTGCTCAAAAAAAAATGTGTTATAGAGGAAATCAAGGATGAATTAAAGAAATTCATAGATTCCAATGAGAACGAAAACACTTCCTACCAGAACCTATGGGATATAGCCAAAGCAATGCTCAGAGGTCTGTTTATCTCCATAAATGCACACATCGGGAAGGAAGAAAGAAACCAAGTCAAGGAACTAACTCTACAGCTTGAACAAGCAGAAAGAGAACAACAGAGGAACCCCTTGGGCACCGGAAGAAAGGAGATCATAAAGATTAGAGCAGAGCTAAATGAATTAGAGAATAGAAAAGCAATTGAAAAAATTGAAAAGACCAAAAGCTGGTTTTTTGAAAAGATCAACAAAATTAATAAACCACTGGCTAAACTTACTAAAGAAAAGCAGGAAAGGAAACAAATAACCCAAATTAGAAATGAGAAGGGAGTTGTCACCACAGATGCAACAGAAATAAAATATATCATAACAGAATACTATGAAAGACTGTACTCTAACAAATTTGAAAACCTAGGGGAAATGGACAAATTCCTTGACTCATACCACCTACCCAAATTATCACAACGTGAAGCAGAACAACTTAATAAACCCATCACAAAGGAAGAGATTGAAAAGGTCATCAAAACACTGCCAACCCAAAAAAGTTCGGGCCCAGATGGCTTCACGGCAGAATTCTACCAAGCATTTAGACAAGAGTTATCCCCAATACTATTGAAACTATTTCACAGTATAGAAAGGGATGGAGTACTCTCAAACTCATTCTATGAAGCCAGCATAACCCTGATACCTAAACCAGGGAAAGATCCAACAAAGACAGAGAACTACAGACCGATATCACTCATGAACCTAGATGCAAAAATCTTCAACAAAATTCTTGCCAATAGAATACAACAACATATCAAGAAAATAATCCATCATGACCAAGTGGAATTCATACCAGGGATGCAAGGCTGGTTCAACATCAGGAAAACAATTAATGTGATTAACCACATAAATAACACAAAAGACAAAGACCACCTGATTTTGTCCATTGATGCCGAAAAGGCATTTGATAAAGTCCAACACCCATTCATGCTAAAAACTCTTAGCAAATTGGGCATAGATGGCAAATTCCTCAACACAATAAGGGCCATTTATACAAAGCCAATTGCCCACATCATCCTGAATGGAGAGAGACTGAAAGACTTTCCCCTGAGATCAGGAACTAGACAAGGATGCCCACTGTCACCTCTCCTATTCAACATTGTGCTAGAAGTTCTAGCCAGAGCAATTAGACAAGATGAACAAATAAAAGGCATCTGCATCAGCAAAGAGGAAGTTAAAATCTCCCTGTTCGCGGATGATATGATTGTATATGCAGAGAACCCCAAGGAATCTATAAATAAGCTACTCAAACTGATAGAAGAGTTCAGCAAAGTTTCAGGATACAAGATAAACATAAGTAAATCAGTAGGTTTCCTTTATATTATCAACGAGACTGTTAAGGAGGAAATTATTAAATCAATACCATTTATGATAGCCCCTAAGAAGATAAAGTACCTAGAAATTAATCTAACGAGAGAAACAACAGACCTTTACAAAGAGAACTACAAGCCCTTACTACAAGAAATTAAGAGAGACCTAGATAAATGGAAAAACCTACCCTGCTCATGGATAGGAAGACTTAACATTGTGTAAATGTCTATTTTACCCAAAGCAATTTATTTATATAATGCAATCCCAATACAAGTTCCAGCATCATTTTTTAATGAGATCGAGAAACAAATCACCAATTTTGTTTGGAAAGGGAAGAAGCCCCGGATAAGTAAGGTACTACTAAAGAAGAAGAACACACTGGGAGGCCTCTCATTACCTGACCTTAGAACATACTACACTGCCACAGTGGTCAAAACAGCCTGGTACTGGTACAAGAACAGACAGACTGGTCAATGGAACAGAATCGAGACCCCAGAGATGACACCATCTGCGTATGAACAGTTGATATTCGACAAAGGCCCTAAGACATTAAACTGGGGTAAAAACAGTCTCTTCAACAAATGGTGCTGGTAAAATTGCTTATCCATCTGCAATAAACTGAATCAAGATTCATATCTTACACCTTATACAAAAACCAACTCCAACTGGATAAAAGACCTAAATATCAAACCTAAAACGATAAAGCTCATCCAAGAAAAGGTAGGAACAACAATCGAAGTTTTAATACACAATGAGGACAGACTCCAAAATCTGTCAAAGAAATCTCAATCAACAGAAGAGAAAATAGATAAATGGGAACTATTAAGAGTCAATCACTCTTGCTCATCCAAAGACTTTATTAATAGAATTAAAAGAACACCCACAGAATGGGAAAAAATATTTGGCAACTCTATGTCAGACCGACGCCTGATCTCCATAATCTATAAGATACTACAAAATATCAAGAAAAAGAAGATAAACCATCCAATTAAGAGATGGGCAAAAGAGATGGACAGACACTTCACTAAAGTGGTGATCCAGGCAGCCAAAAAACACATGCGGACATGTTCACGATCTTTAGTTATTAAAGAAATTCAAATCAAGACAACAATGAGACAGTATCTCACCCCAACAAGATTGGCCATGATCCAGAAAACACAAAACAACAAATCCTGGAGAGGTTGTGGAAAAAGTGGAACCCTGCTACACTGTTGGTGGGGTTGCAAAATGGTCTAGCCTCTTTGGAAGGCAATCTGGCGCTTCCTTAAAAAAATGGATATCCATATACCATTTGACCCAGTAATTCCACTACTTGGAATATATCCTACAGATTCAAGGCCTTTCACGCCAACGGACACATGCACCAGAATGTTTATCGCAGCACAGTCCACGATAGCAAAACGATGGAATCAACCCAGATGCCCAACAATAGAAGAATGGATAGGTAAACTGTGGTACATATACTCAATGGAACACTACGCAATGATAAAGAATAACGATGATTCCAGGAAACATCTCCTAACCTGGTTTCAACTGGAAGACATTATGTTGAGTGAGAGTAGTCAGCGACAAAAGGACAAATACTGTATGAGACCTCTACGATAAGATCTCAAAAACAGACTTGTGTATAGAAGAAAAGACTCTTTGACAGCTGCAAGGGAGGGAAGGGAGGGAGGGTCGGGGGGAGGGTTTAGTTTAGATAGTTACTAGAAATCTAGTTGGGAGAAAGCGGTGATAGCACACATTAGGAACAAGAACAACATTAAGTGGACTTCAGCATAACTTGAGTACTCCTTCCATCTTAACTCAATACTGCAAGGATAGAGTAGCTGGGGCGGGGGGCGGGGGACCATGCTCTTAGGTGAATTCCAGGCCAATTGGCACAACTAGCATTTTGCTAAGAGAGCTCTCTGCACCCCACATTGGTGAGTGATGTCTGGGGTCTTAAAAGCTGCCAAGCTGCCGTCTGAGGACACAGCAAATGGTCCCAACTCAGCAGGAATGGATGCTCACTGAGGGCCAAAATGGCATGCGATAAAGATAACTGAGAAGACAGAGAGACCCACAAGAGTGGGTGCCTACATCGACTTGGGACCAGAAGAACCGGATGGTGCCCGGCCACCACCAGTGATAGCCACGACAGAGCTCACAAAGAGGAGCCTCACCGGCAACACAAGAACAAAAAGAGGTGCATCATGAGATCTCCACTAAAAGACCTCAATTGATGGTCCAGCGGTTTTGGGGTTCCTCTGAGAGCATGACCCCCTGCCCTGATGCTGCCCTTTCCTATCAATTATAACAAAGGTCCACTCTTTGGACAGGAATGGATTGGACTTGGCAATGCAGAGTAACCATATATTGGAAGCACTTTATGGTTCTATACATCTATAGGATATCATCTTGCTGACATCTGGCTGGAGGAAGGGGAGTGGACGGAGAGGAGCGGAAAGGAGACTGTTGGAGGATGAGACATGTATGGAGCAGAGAGGAATAGTGTGCAGTCACCGGACAGGGAGAGCAGTGGAAGTTGCATATAGGGGGGCATGTAAATTTATACGTGAATGTACATTTTCACTCAGTTATGTTAAATAAAAAAATAAAGATTAAAAAAAAAAAGAGTTCCTGCATATTATACGTTCATTGCTAAGATAGAGTCATGCTGTGTCTACCAGGGCTGGTGAGATTCAGAATAAGAGAGAAATCAATGTGAGATGGAGTTAATGTCAACAAGCAATGCAGCAAATGTGCAACACAGGACCATTTGTGACCTTTCAGCTTTTTACGGTAACACAGTGTATTGATGATATCATTTAAAATAGTTTATTTTGTTGCATTCAGGCTCAAAGAAATTGACCACAGGCAACAGAATTTTATAAAATTTTAAAATAATGTTTAGAAGAAAATAAGGTCTAGTTTTTGATTTTCTAGGCAGAAGCACAGTGTTCATGTACTCTTTGTCTCCTTTCAGAAGTGAGAGTGCAGATGTTGTCTTGCCACTGTGGGGTATTTTACAAGTTCTCATCAAAGTTTCAAAGTACTGCTGCCTTTGTGGTGTATCACTTCAGGGCCCTGAACAAACTGGAGGGGATATGTTCCATTTTGTTTAAGCTGGGTAGCCTGTGTCTCTAGATTGTTTTTCTCCTGTCGACTGCCACTACAGAGTGGCTGATTAAGTGGATTTGATTTGTGGATGGAATTTTAAGCAACAGTAAGAGACTCTCATCATGAAACATGCTTAGCTTTATTAGGGCTAATCCTACAAACTCCAACCTTGAGTCACTTCCTTTAGATGTAATGGGTACTCGGTTTGATGAGGGCAGTACAGGCAGCCTAGTAATTTGTGAGGGTGGCTAGTGAGACTATTGAAAACTTCACAAATACCACCCATGTTCTGCAGGAAGTTATGCCTTTATATCAGCTGCAAAGTCAAGCCTTCCATTTGCAACATGAAAAACACTAGCCATGTTTTGTCTTTTAAAAAATGTATAAGGAAAGGGTCGCCATGAGTCGGATCCGACTCGACCGCACTTGGCTATATTAGGTTTGTTATAATAAGAGTTATGGGGACCTTAAAAATAGATTTCGGCATTTCCTTGAGCAGTGTGTGCAGGTAAGTGAAAACTATTATTGGGTGTATTTTAAAATGGAATATAAAGACCAGAGTAGTGTTTCTCAAATTAGAGATCAACTGCAATGGAATCATGTGAGAAACTTGCTGAAAAAGCAGACCCCCTAGGCCCTACATCAGTCCTGCTGAAAAAGACTCTGGAAGTTAGGTCCTAGAGATTATCATTAAGAACAAACAAAACAACACATGTGTTTCTGACACACTGTTAGTCTCAAAACGTTGGAAGTTGAAATTGTAATTATTTAGCACAGAAGTGAGGTTGGTTTGAAAGGGTTAAACAGAAAGATGGTGTGACGCATAAGTGCTGGCCAAATTCCAGACAGCTGTTTACCTCTTTTGCATCTCATTGTTGTTTGTAAGAATGCACATACTGTCAATATAAGAGGACAAGATACATTGTAGCATATCCTTATTTTACTATACAACCACTTAAAATGATTTTGTAGAATATATAGAGATGGAAGAATGTTAATTTTGTATTGCTTAGAAAAGCAGTTTACAAAACATTATGTACATTGTCATTTCTTTATAAAATAGTACATAATTATAAACAAAAAATATCTGGAAGGACAAAAATGAAAGAAATGACGTTAGATTCAGGTCTTATTTCTGCTAACCAAAAGACTGGAAGTTTGATTCTACCAGGTGCTCCTTGGTAACTCTATGGGGCAGTTCTCCTTTGTTCTGTTTATTTTATTTTTATTTTCTGAATTTTCACTAATGAATAGTCACTACAAAACCAATACTATCATTGTTATGGAAAAAAAAGTATCCACTTATTATGGCATAGTATAATTTTTAATACCTTATTTAAAGGAACCACTGTGAGTCTACACTATCTAATATTTTAACACCTTAGACACTGATGATATTCAAATAAAAAAAAAGTGGTTATTTGTTACGTTGGAACATTACACGGTATAAATTCTGGGCCCAGATTTGCTTTAGAGCATTGGTTTTCAGAGTATGGTCCCCAGAACAGCAGCAACAACAGTGTCTGGGAATGTGTTAGAAATGAGTCAAAAACTTGGAGGTGAGACACAGCAGCGTGTGCTTTAGCAAGCCTCATCCCCCACCAGTGATTCTGTTGCATACTCAAGAAGGTTTTGGAATGGCTGATTTAAGGAGTCCTGTGGGGAGTCTTACTGTGTAAGTGAAAATACTTGCCTCTATTCTATCATCTTGGAAAATCTGGATTTTTCCCTTCTGTTGTTTGCTTAAATCATGGCCCAGTTGCCTCAAGATGATGATTATAATGGTGATGATGATTATTGTAAGAGTCCTTATAAGATATAATCATCTATTTTTTTTAGATTTAGAAAGAAGAGTATGACCCTCTAACCTAAAGTATATTAAAAGTATCTAATCACAATTCTTTCTGGAGGTTAAGTATACATTACATAAAAATAACATCTGTGTGTATATTATTTCTGCTGAATGTAGATAAAGAATCAGACTTGGTGAGAAAAGGATGGGAAGAAGAAGAGGGATTAGTTCAACCTTTACTTCATTCATTCATTCGACAAATGCTTATTAAGCACTAATGAGAAGAGAGACTTCTTATTATTGGTCTTGTATTGCCTTTCCCTGCCTCTGCATGGGCAATCCTATTAGGGAATTAGTGGTACTGGTAACAGGAATCCAAAGAGTTGGCTACTGCAGACAAGAGTGGCCCAAGAAGGAAAAAGGAAACAGCATAAGTCACAGCCAAGAAGCCAATGATCTCAAGGTTCTCCTAATCTAGGTGTGGGTAGATTAAGAAAATCTTTCTCGGTTTAAAATTTATGTAACAATCATCATAACAGCAGTTTTCTGGAAGCAGAGACTTCTGTAACTGTTTTTAAAAATTCATGAATGCCCATAATGTATGTGTGTGAGTGTTTGGCCTATGATGTTGCTTTTATAAGCAAATGGAATATTTTTAGCTGGCATACTCTGCCAAGAAGCAAAATTTGTGTCATCTACTACATACATTATAGTGGATGTTTAAAAGGTCTTTAGGTGCCATTAAGAATGTTTATATAAAAATATTCACCCTTCAACATTTGAGATAAGGACTGTGAGTCCAGATCGACCCAAAGGTGTACAACAAAAACTGTCTTTCAGAATTCACTTAAAATGAGCTAAGTTTTAAAATGGGAACCCTGGTGGCATAGTGGTTTAAGTGCTACGTTTGCTAACCGAAAGGTCAGCAGTTCAAATCTGCCAGGTGCTCCTTGGAAACTCAGTGGGGCATTTCTACTTTGACCTCTAGACTCGCTATGAGTCAGACCTGACTGGAAGGCGGTGGGTTGGGTTTGGTTTGGTAAATTTTAAAATATTACTTCCTTCTTGTGGTTAGTTCTGGGTAGGGAGAAAAATCAGAAACAGGGAAACTTACAGCTGCTGCTAGTCAACTCTGCCTGTATTTCACAACCACCTAGGGGGCTTTTAAAAAAATACCAAAGTGCAGACCCCTGTTAATTAGTAAATAAGAATCATTAAGGCTGGGATAGGAATGCAATCATAACTGAGAACTACTAGTAGAAATGTTAAGACATACACTTAACTATGTGGATCCTACTTGACGGCACTTTGCTGGCTTGGCTTAACTACAATATGACAGAGCTAAAGTGAAAGTATAAATAGTGATAAGCGTGAAGGTGGATTTTTCTTTTCTCCTAGAGATCTCTGGTTTCTCTCCTGCCTTCTGGGACCAGTGTTATTTAGTCATTTTTCTGAGTTCTTGGGTAGATGTCTTCTGTTGAGCCCTTTCTTTTATGCCATGCATATACCTGTTAACTCTTAGAGCATTCTTTTTCACAGAACCTTTGTGAACGGAATAGTAAGAACCATTTTCTTTGTTTCTGTTCTATATGAGAACTACTTACATTCTCACTGATTAGTTTCTTTTGTTCAACTTCTCTGTAGCCCACCGATCCCTCTTAAGGATGCTTTGAAATTTAGGTGTATTCTTTTAAGTATATATGTAAATATGTAAAATAAAATTTACACATATCCTTTTAAGTATTACCTTCGTTTGTTTTGAACGAGCTTTAAATTCTCTCTCAAATTTATTATTTTTCTTGTTTCATGCAAATATCTCCATGCTGTAGGTGAGTTACCTGGTTTCAGCAACACTGATCCCCTAAGGTGTAGTCAGTGAGATCTTGACTCTTGGTTTTCAGGTGTGACATTTTACTGCATTACTCACAATTCTTCTTTTGTGGAAAGCCTGGCCAAAGGATAAGGGAGTGATGGGGTATCTCTAACCGTTTCCCAGTAGGTTTTCCACCAAACCTCTTTTCAGCCCCACCCCAAACCCTATTTGCAGAGCTACTTCATGTTTTCAATATCTGAGGGTTCTTAGTTGAATTCTAAAGGAAGTTAGTTACATTGGGGAGTTTGTCTTTTCTGACTTTTGGTTTTTTTTCCTCAGTAAATGAAACAGGATTTGAGGAAGGGAAGAACAGTTGTATAATTGTATGAGATGTCCCCAAAGTCAATTTGTAAATGGTAGATTTTGAAATAAGTATCACAAGGCCACTATGGGTGGACTTGAACCTCTAATCTTTTGGTTAGCAGCTGAGTACATTAATCATTGACACTACCCAGGGACTCCTTATTTTTAAGTCAACTTTTTTAAGTGCTTTGAAGCCACCTAGAGGGCTGCAAGACTAGAAATCATCTAGAGAGTGAAGAATTATCAAGGACTTGAAAATCAGGAGAAGGATGAGCTAGGAGAAGTATAAATATAGGCTTGTAACCTTCTTTATATTATTATTATTGTTGCTATTAAGTACCATTGGGTCACTTCTGTCTTATAACAACCCAATGTGTATTATTAGGAATTAGAAATTAAATAATTTTTGAAGCTCTGAATTTGAATGGGAGCAGCTAGAAAACGTGAAAAAGAAGACAAGATCTCCGTAGAAGGAAAAATCAGAGGCTGAAAGGGAGGATGTTTAATACATAAGATCATGAAGGAAGTAGGGTAGAGGAGGACTGGTTCAATCTATATGTCTGTGTATCACATTGCCATTCCCAAATACATACTCTCAAGTCTTAAAAGAATACATTTACTTCAAAAAGCAAAACAAATATGGTAATATATATGAGAAGTTACTGGCTACAAATCAGTAAGGAGAATCAATGCAACAACCAAATGTAAATTCATTCATTTAACAAAAATTTGTTGAGTCTCTGTAAGGTGGGTATCAATTTAGACCATGTTGGCAATACAAAAACAAATTATATTCCTTTATCTCATGGAACTGGTAAGTGAGTAAGGTGTGTAAACATGCAAGTGCAATGCACTGTAATAGGTTCTAGGGTGGAGTTTTAAAAGTATAAAACAACAAAAAGGATCTAAGGTCAGCCTGTGTGAGCCATGAAGTCTTAATAGAAGAGTAGAAGCTTGAACCAGATATTGAAGTATTAATGGGACTTTTCCAGACAGATAAAAACTTGGAAAGGGTATTTAATTCAAAAAAGAAAACATTTATAAATATATGAAAGCCGGGTCGCCATGGGTCGGATCCAACTCGACGGCACTTGGCTTTGGCTGGTAAATAAAATATCAAAGTTGGGACACTGCTGATAGTTCTTCATGTCTGGTACATGGGATATGAGGCAATAAATTGTGTATCAGTTTTCTTTTCCTACATTGTTAATTGAATTGTGTCCCCCACAAAACATATGTTGTTAATCCTAACCTTTAAATGGTTAGAATCTCTTTTGAGAATGGATTGTCTTCACTATGTTAATAAGACAGGATTAGTATGGGATATGTCTTGAGTCATTCTCTTACTAGATAACAATGGAGCGTATTAAACAAGCAGAGATAGGAGAAGATGGCTACTAAACCACATGGAGATCTCAAGGAACCAGGAAATAGACACCAAAGAGTCAAGAGCCATCCCCTGAATGACAGAGAAAGACTTCCCCTCGAGGCAGTGACCAGAATTTAGACTTCTAGCCTCCTAAACTAGGAGAAGATAAGTTTCTGTTTGTTAAAGCCTTCCGCTTATGTTATTTATGTTATAATGACAGAATTTGATACCAGGAGTGGGGCGCATCTGTAACAGATACCTAAAATGTGGAAGCAGTTTTGGAATTTGGTAATAGATATGAGCTGGAAGAATTTTAAAGTGTCTAGTAGTGAAAGCCTAAGTTGCCTTGAAGAGACCATTGGTAAAATTATGGACATCAAAGGCAATTCTAGTGAGGGCTCAGAAGGAAGTGAAGAAAGCCATAGAGGATGTCTCTGTTGTCTTAGAGAATACCTATGGCACCAGCAACAGAAAGGTGACAGAAATGTGGACATTAAAAGTGCTTCTATCAAACACTTTTGCTCATCCAAAGACTTTATTAATAGAATTAAAAGAACACCCACAGAATGGGAAAAAATATTTGGCAACTCTATGTCAGACCGACGCCTGATCTCCATAATCTATAAGATACTACAAAATATCAAGAGGAAGAAGATAAACCATCCAATTAAGCGATGGGCAAAGGAGATGGACAGACATTTCACTAAAGAGGAGATCCAGGCAGCCAAATAACACATGCAGACATGTTCACAATCTTTAGTTATTAAAGAAATTCAAATCAAGACAACAATGAGATACCATCTCACCCCAACAAGATTGGCCATGATCCAGAAAACACAAAACAACAAATGCTGGAGAGGCTGTGGAGAAAGTGGAACCCTCCTACACTGTTGGTGGGGTTGCAAAATGGTCTAGCCTCTTTGGAAGGCAATCTGGCGCTTCCTTAAAAAAATGGATATTGATATACCATTTGACCCAGTAATTCCACTACTTGGAATATATCCTACAGATTCAAGGCCTTTCACGCCAACGGACACATGCACCAGAATGTTTATCGCAGCACAGTCCATGATAGCAAAAAGATGGAATCAACCCAGATGCCCAACAATAGAAGAATGGATAGGTAAACTGTGGTACATATACTCAATGGAGCACTACGCAATGATGAAGAATAATGATGATTCCGGGAAACATCTCCTAACCTGGTTTCAACTGGAACACATTATGTTGAGTGAAAGTAGTCGGCGACAAAAGGACAAATACTGTATGAGACCTCTACGATAAGATCTCAAAAACAGACTTGTGTATAGAAGAAAAGACTCTTTGACAGCTGCAAGGGAGGGGAGGGAGGGAGGGTCGGGGGGGGAGGGTTTAGTTTAGATAGTTACTAGAAATCTAGTTGGGAGAAAGTGGTGACAGCACATATTAGGAACAAGAACAACATTAAGTGGACTTCAGCATAACTAGAGTACTCCTTCCATCTTAATACTGCAAGGATAGAGTAGCTGGGGTGAGGGGCGGGGGACCATGCTCTTAGGCGAATTCCAGACCAATTGGCACAACTAGCATTTTGCTAAGAGAGCTCTCTGCACCCCACATTGGTGAGTGGCGTCTGGGGTCTTAAAAGCTGCCAAGCTGCCATCCGAGGACACAGCAAATGGTCCCAACTCAACAGGAACGGATGCTCACCAAGGACCAAAATGACATGCGGTAAAGGCAACCGAGAAGACAGAGAGACCCACAAGAGTGGGTGCCTACATCGACTTGGGACCAGAAGAACCGGATGGTGCCTGGCCACCACCAGTGATAGCCACGATGGAGCTCACAGAGAGGAGTCTCACTGGCAACACAAGAATAAAGAGGTGCATCCTGAGATCTCCACTAAAAGACCTCAATTGATGGTCCAGCGGTTTTGGGGTTCCTCTGAGAGCATGACCCCCTGCCCTGATGCTGCCCTTTCCCATCAATTAAAACAAAGGTCCACTCTTTGGACAGGAATGGATTGGACTTGGCAAGGCAGAGTGACTATATATTGGAAGCACTTTATGGTTCTATACATCTATAGGATATCATCTTGCTGACCTCTGGCTGGAGGAAGGGGAGTGGACGGAGAGGAGGGGAAAGGAGACTGTTGGGAGGATGAGACATGTATGGAGCAGAGAGGAGTGGTGTGCTGTCAGCGGACAGGGAGAGCAGTGGAAGCTGCATATAGGGGGGCATGTAAATTTTTATGTGAATGTACATTTTCACTCAGTTATGTTAAATAAAAATTAAAAAAAAAAGTGCTTCTGGTGAGGTTTTCAAAGGAAATGATGCACATGTGATTGGACTTTTGTGGAAGGACAATGTTTTTATGCAGTGGCAAAGAACTTGTCTGATTTATGTTCAAATGTTTGGTGGAAGGTAAAGCTTATAAGTAATGAACTTGGATATTTGGCTGAGGAGAATTCTAAGCAAAATATTAAAAAATTTTAAAGTGACTGTGTTGTTTCCCCTTGCAACTGATAGTAAAATATGAGATGAAAGAAGCCAGCCAAGTGCCGTCGAGTCAGATCCGACTCATGGCGGCCCTAACGAACTTAAAAATAAACTGTACAAAAGGAAAACAAAACTTGAAGAGTTGGGAAATTCTGTTGTACAAACTAAAGACACATGTCCTAGAATTTTCACTAAGTATGTGACTACACAATATTTTGTTAAAGAGATTTAAGTCTGTGACTGATGAATCTAACCAACAACTACAGTAGAAAACCCATCAGCTTAGACTAGAGGGGACAGAGAAAGAACAAAAGGAACAAATGCTGCCTGTCTCTTAGAATTGTACAGGCAGGAATCGGGACAGAGAAGCTTTATCTCTTGTCCTCCAAGAGAAGAAAAATACCATCCCTGGAGCAGCTCAGAAGTAATTAGAAATGTTGGAAGGAGCACAGGAAGCCAGGCTTTCTTGATTTTAAAGGGTGGGAACATGATTTCCTGAATCTTAAATGGTGAGACCACAACCTTCTAGATTTGAAAGAGTTGGATCTTTGCCAACCCAGATCCAGAGTGTAGGTATGCCATGAAGATGAGGATAGGGATGTTACCCAAAGCTGAGAAGGCAAGGCTGGTGTATTCAAAGGGCAGAAGAATGAGGCTACCGGGGCTATAGAGATGGTATTACCACTCAGGTAGACTAGAAGAATGGAGGCACCTAAATCCTAGGGTGCAGAGTTGCTGTCCCAGTGCGCCTGGCATGTGGAGGTAACTCCCAGGGCTAAGGGCCCTCCACCCAGAATCCAGAGGTCATGTCCAACACCAAGAGTCTGGAGGGCAAGACCATCACCCAGATGGTCTCAGTAAAGAGATTATTTTCAAGCCTTGAGAGGTAATATAGATTGTTCTGCTGGGTTTTAGACGTGCTTGGTGCTTGTTACTCCTTCTTTTCCTCCACTTTCTCCCATCTGTAATGGAAATGTCTACCTTGTACCTGTTACACCGTTGTGTTTTGGAAACAGATAACTGGTAGTCTAGATTTCACAGGTTCACAGATGAAAAGAAATTTTGTCCAGGGATGGAATATGCCTAAAGTCTCAACCATATTTGATTTAGATGATTCAGAAGATGAGGTTTTGGACTTGGAGTTTATTTAAAACTTTTAGGATGATGTGATGGGGTGAATGTGTTTTGTATGTGACAAAGACGTGAATTATGGGGAGGGACAAAAACTGAATGTTATGGATTGAATTGTGTTCCTCCAAACTGTGTTATAAACCCTAACCTCTATGCCTGTAGTTATAATCCCATTTAACAGTGAGTTGTCTTTATTATGTCAATGAAACAGGATTAGTATACGGCATGTCTTGAGTCATTCTCTTTTGAGACATAAAATGATATAAAATGGAGATGTCCAAGGAACCAGGAAACAGAAATTTAAGAGACAAGGACCTGCCCCCTAGAGTTCACAGAGAGAGATTGCCTTTCCCTAGACATTGTACCCTGAATTCAGACTTGTATCCACCTAACCTGTGGTAATTTTGTTGTTGTTGTTGTTGTTGCTGTTGTTACAGCTATCCATTTGTGGAGTGTCTGTAATAGCAACACTAGGTATCTAAGATAGCTGCATAACAAAATAACCCAAACTTAATGTTTGGAGTAATTCAAATTTACTATCTCACAGTCCTGTAGGGCAGAAGTCCAGGCATGGCTAAAGTGGGTTCTCTTCTCAGGGTCCCATAAAGCTGAAATCAAAGTGTTGCCTGAGATGCATCCTTGTTTGAAGTTTGGGTGCCTCTTCTCAGCTCATTCATGTTGCTGGTAGAAGTAATTTCTTTGTGGCTTGAAGATTCATGGTAGTTGAAGTCTTCAAAGCCAGCAACTGGGAGTCTCTGCTGCTTCAAGTCTGAGACTTCGGGGAAGGCCTAAGACCTTCTTTTAAAAGCTTCAGCTGATTAGATCAGATCCACTAAGGATAGTCTCATTTTAAATTAACTGAAGGCCAACTGATTAGAGATTTTAATTATATCTGCAAAATCTCTGTATCTTTCTCATGTAACATAATCATAGAATGATTCCGTATCACATTTGCTATATTCTGTTGATTAGAGGCAGGTCAGAGCTTATACTGACCCTCAAGGGGAGTACATTATATAAGAGTGTGACTCATTGGGAGCATCACTGTAGGGTATGTTTGCCGCAAGTGAAAAGATGAGGTAGATCTGACAGCAGAGATCATGTATATCCTATTAGAGTTGGACTTTTATTCTTTAGCCAGTTGGGGGAGCCAATGGAATATTTTAACCAAGAAAAGATTGGGTTGCCCTGCATACAGGCAGCTTTGATGTTGTTAGTTGCCTCAAGTTGGTTCCGCTTACAGTGAACCTGTGTATAACAGAACAGAATGCTGCCACCCTCCACCCTGCCCCCCCAAACCCAAACCCATTGATTCTGATTCATAGCACGTAGTAGAACTGCTCCATAGAGTTTCCAGGGAGTACCTGGCAGATTTGAACTATTGACCTTTTGGTTAGCAGATGTAGCACTTAATCACTACACCACCAGGGTTTTGAAAAATGTTGCCAGGTCTTGCATTATCCTCAAGTTAATTGGTATCCTTGAGTCCACTGTTGTGGCTACTATATAGTGGCTTCTAATCAAGGGGACTCATCTTCCAACATTATAATAGATAATGTTCTGTTGTTATTAATAACATTTTCATTGGCTAATTTTCAGAAGTAGATCACCAGGCCTTTCTTCCTGGTCTGTCTTAGTCTGGAAGCTCTTCTAAAACCTGCCCGTCATGGGTGACCTTACTGGTATTTGAAATGCCAGCAGCATAACTTCCAGGATCATAGCAACACCTAAGCCACCATGGTACAACAGACTCATAGGAGGGTGGTAGACAAGTGGCTTCGGAATTGGCAAAAAAAAATACGATGGAAAATTACATGCAGAAATTGTAACTATACTCTCTTGGATCATAGTTCCTCGCTCCTCAAGTCTTTGCCGCCTTGGCCAAGCCAAACTCCAACTTTAGTCTCCCTATTATAGTGACATTGCTGTGAGCCCCAGAGCAGCCCTTCCTTGCTGTTTCTATTCACCCCATTGTTAATAGGTAAATGCCCAGAGAAGAAAGCAAAGAGGAATGTGTAGCTCACCGTAATTCTGAATTTGGAATCTTGGTCCTTTCAAGTTACAATTTTCTTGATTGATTTCTGATGTCTTCAAGTAATATACATATTTAAAATGTTATACATCTTTTAAAATGTAAGCTACTGACACAACCTACTCTATCATGGAAGTGGGAAACAGTTTGGAATATTAAAACTTTGCTAAGTTGGTGATCCAAATACTTCAAATCAATGTCTTAGTTTGGCCTGTCATCTTGATTTTTGTTCCTTGGATGGCTCTCTATTTCTAGGAAGGGGTATTGATTGGCTTTTCACCCCCTAACCCTTCAACTTTGAAAACACTAGTACACCATTATTATGTGCTTCCAAGAGGAAGGATTGTGATTTCAGTGACATTACTAACAAGCAGCAAACCAAAGTTCAAATACTGAGAATTTTGACAGAGCACTGGGGGACACAAAGTGGAAACATAAATAGCTTCCTTTTTTATTGTTAGCTCACTCTTGGCTCTTATTGAGTGTTTCTGAAAATAATTTGCAACTAGACCTGTTAGCATACCTTTCATTTCAAATCTTACCTTTTTTGGTCACACTGTATAATTCAATTTCGTGGCTTGGTTAGTGCTGAACGTTTCTTCTTGGATTTTAACCTTGAACATTTTTCCATTTAAGGATATGATAATTATATTTTCTCTATGTCAATATGACTGTATTTTTGAAAGTCTATACATAAAATGTTTTTTTCAAAGACTGAATACCATCAGTTCAATTTATGAAGCTTTATTCAGAATATGAGTTTGAATGAAGTAGAACTAATCATTCCTGTTATCAAAACTTGCATTATATTCATTCCATCCTTCCCCACCTTTCTCTCTGTCTCTTTTTCTTTCAGGGGCTGATGCAGAAAGCATGAACAGATTTATCCAAAATCTATTTCTAACTTCAGAGTCAGTTGAATCCTTGTTGGGAATTGGTCCTATATAGAATGTTGTTGCATATTACCTGACATCTACTTGTTGAAGGCAACCAGCTACATAATGCTCAAAGTATTGAGATAATAAGTGAACTTGGCCAAATATTTGAAGAATACATGGACATAATTAGACTGTGTTGTCTGGAAAAAAGACTTGAGAAGGGAGGAACAAAATAATTATCTTTAAATATTCTAAGGTCTGTCATTTGAAGAAGGATCAAATTCATTCTAAAAGGTCACAAAGAGCAGAATATGATGAATTATAAGAAACTATGAGAAAGATTTCAGCTAAATATAAGGATAAATTTTCTTACAGTTATTGAGAAACAAGTTGTATGTTTTCCATTTATTAGGAGGAATTTAAGTCTCAAATTGGTGCTAAGATTTACTCAGTTAATTTAACTAAAGAAATACATTTTTATATAAGAATCAATTATTTGAAAATTAAGTATTATAAGTTTACTGACATTCTTAAAGTAATGAACAAAAATAGCTCTTAACCTAGAATTCTGTGCCCAGCAAAAGTATTCCTCCCAAAATTAAAACAACTTTAAGTCGGATCCGACTCAACGGCACTTGGCTTGGTTTGGCTCATCATTCAATGAAAGCAAATTTTTAAAGAAGGTGAAATATAAAGGCATTTTCAGACAAACAACACAATGAAGTAATTTTCTACCCCCTATCTTAGAATACAAGAAAAGGAGCTCTTCAGGTACAGAAAGAAATCCCAGATTGAGGAATGAAAATAAAGATGGAATAAATCAAATAGCCAAGCCAAGTGCTGTCGAGTTGGATCCAAATCAAATAAGAAAGGATAAATATATGAATAAATACAGAGGTTTTAGTTGTTTAAAACAATAATAGTGTCTTGTGAGGCATAAATATATGTAAAAGAATATTCATAACAATATCATTAATGACATGAGAGAGTATTATAAAGTCTTTGCAATATCTGTGAAGTGGTAAAAGTAATGCTGTACAGTATACAATAGGTTAAACGTGAATGTTGGAATCTCTTGGGTAATCATTGACAAACATTAGATGAACAAATAACTACCAAGTTAAATGATTAGGGGAACAGAATAAAAAATAATAACATCAATGCATGTTTAATCCAAGAGAAGAGAAGAGAAAGATGGAAATAAAAAAGAGAGGACAAATATGTGGTTGACTTAAACACAAATGCATCACTAACTCCATTTAATGGAAGTAGACAATCTATTCCAACTAAATGACAAAGAGTATGAAACCAGATTAAAAAACAAAACAAACAAAAATAGTCTGTGTTCTTAACATTTAGAAGGAGACAGAAGATTGAAAATAAGGTACAGAAAAAGATACACCATGCAAATATTAATCAAGTGAAATGTGGTATAAGTACATTAATAGCAGACAAAGTCAATTCTAAGGCAAAAAATATTACTACAAAGATAAAGAAATATTTCATAACAATAAAAAGTCATGCCCACAGGAGAAACAAAGAAACAATCATAAGTGATAATTCACCTACTAACATAATGTAATCTTCACATGAGTGAAGCAAATATTTATTGAACTACAACCACAGTCAGAGAGAAGTTAATATGCCTCTCTCAGCTAACTGATGGGGGAAGAAAAGTAAGTATACAGAACAACTTGAGCTAATTGACACATATAGTAAACTATACCTAACAAGTACAAAATGCTCCCTGTTTTTCAAAGCACATGAAGATTTATCAAAATTGATCTTATGCTGAGCCATAAGACAAGCTTTAACACATTTCAAAGGACCTAAATCATAGTTTGTTCTTTAACACAATGGGATTAATCTGGAAAAATCCCAAAATGTTTGAAGATTAAGCAAAACATTTTAAAATAAAATATAGATCAAACAAAAGTTTATAAGAAAAATTAGAAAACATTTTAAATGGAATTGATATTGAAATCGCAACATTTAAAGACTGTGGAATGAAACTAGGACAGGACTTAGAGGAAATTTATAGCCTTACATACAAATATTAACAAAGAAGAAAGGATAAAAAATCAGTGTCCGAATTATGTATTTCAACATGCTCAAAGAGGAATAAATAGGGAAAATATATAAAGAGCTGAATTAAATGAAATAAAAAATGATTATAAAAGTAGAAAAACAAAACTAAAAGTTGATTACTTGGGGAAAAAACTAATAAAATAAAAATGTAACTACCACCCAGAAGAAAATACAGAATATTACCAGCATTCCAGAAGGCTCTACCATATTCCTGCCTAACAATGACTTTGATAGATGGAGCACTGAATCACTGTAGACTTAAGATGTGTGTACTTCTCCATATTTTTGTTCCACTTCATAGCAAAAGTTTACAAAAGAACCCCACCAACTCTCAACCAATGGAAGTAAGGTGGAAAGAAGTGCAGACAGACAGAAAAGAAATGGGACATTTATCTGGATACATATATATATCCACATTGCTAGAATATTTTTTAATGAATGATGGAATCTAGCAGACTGTTGGTGATAGAGGCAGAATGAAAAACTGTCTTTTTGTTAACTGGGAATTTGGTGCCCTTATCTGTGAACAGAATCAAGCTTCACATTTTAGAGTGATATAATTGAAAATACTTCATCCCCATAATGTGAGAAACCAGTGTCCTTCTGTGTTATTTGGAGACTTCAATGTATGCTTATCAGCTTTGCTTCTTTTTTAAGAAACCCTTTCTGGGTTTTAAGATGGTGATATGAATAACATTTTTTTCCCCCATCTGGGCCTATCATCCTATTTCTCCATTCTGATCTCTCTCTTTCTTCAGTATTCTTTTAGTTTTCTGTTGGCACCCTGGATTTTCTGATCTGACATCGTGAACTGGGAGAGTGATACGAGTTCTCTTGAAATCACATGAATTTTTTTTTTTTTGTTCTTTTTGGTGAATGCTCTGGAATTGTCAGCAAGAGTGTAAAAGTCCGCAATGCTTCTGAAGTCATGGAAAAAATAAACGTATGTCAAATGTGTTATTAATTGAGAATATTGAGACGGCAGTAAAAGAGAACAAGGTTGACTCCTATTTATTTTTGCTATCTTTAAGGTCTTAGGAAACGTTGGTGGTGTAGTGGTTAAGCGCTAGCCTGCTAACCAAAAGGTCAACAGTTCAAATCCACCAAGTGCTCCTAGGAAACTGTATAGGGCAGTTCTACTCTGACCTATAGGGTTGCTATGAGTCGGAATCAACTTGATGGCAGTGGGTTTGGTTTTAGGTTAGGGTCTTACATGTTCTTTTTCGTTGCTACTACATAGGAGAGCCAGAATACCTAAGGAAGCAAAACAGGACACCATCCCTGATGAAAGTAAGTAGCTAGTATTCTAGTTCAGAGAAAGAAGGACAAGTAAAAGAGGAGTCTGACAATCCCAAGGTCTCTTACACTTTTGCACATATCAGCAAAAATGGTTGATTTTTCATTAGATTTCTGAAGTGACAATATTCAAGAGGAGCAAAGTGACTTTTTTGCAGAAGAAAACTCCTTAGGTCAAGTATTGTCCTAGGTGAGAATGAAACCAGAAGCAACTCTTTTGCCCACAGATTTGAATTTATATATGTATTTTTTTTAATCTTAAGGAAGCTCCCAAATTGACTGTAGATTCTAAAATGAAAGCTACAGTTGAAGCCAAGTTACCAACATGCAGGAGTGGATCAACTTTGCCACGAGATCAGGCAAATGCAGTCTCTCCAGTTGCCAGATCTTATTGGTTCTTCTTATTCCTCCCAGAGGAAATGTCTAATTACCCTCTGGAGTAGTCCAAACCTATTTGCAAGGTAAGAACTTAAACACCAGAATTTGCAAATGAATGTGCCCAGTGGAGCTGAACCAGCAGCTAAAAATTGCTTGAAAAGAAAACTGCTTTAACATGTTGCTTAGAAACAATTAGTGGATGCATTTATAGACCTGGATATTAAGAATTTCTGACTGAATTCTCTACAAAATGAAGTTGCTTCTCAGGTCAGAAGAATGCGGAAGACCTAAAACTGTTTAGAAAGGCTCTAGCCTCCTCCCCCCACTCCCATGACTTAAACGTTGATTTTCAGTAGCAGTAACTTCTGATTTGACTTTATCAGATATTCTAGCAACTTTTTCAGAGGAGATTATAAGATCCCAAAAGAAAATGCATGTAACATTTGTCAGAAGTCCTTTAATTAGGAAACTAGTGAGTTAGGGGTTAATGACAGGATCATCCATAGCCCAATACAACATGTGTTCCTCAGCTGTAACTTTGAGATCATACAAAGTAGGCTAATCGCTGTTAATGCTGTATCTTTCATCACTGGCTGACCATCTCCGCAGAATATATTGCTGTTGTTAGCTGCTATTCAGTTGGCCCCTGATCCATGCAGAATGGAACAAAATGCTGTCAGTTCCTTGTGCCGACCCAGTGTTGAGTTACAGATTGAACTTTTGTGATCTGTAGAGCTTTCATTGGCCAGTTTTTGGAATTAGATCGCCAGACCTTTCTTCCTAGACCATCTTAGTCTTGAAGTTCTGTTGATACCACACAAAGCCTCTACCTACAGTTGTGAGGTAGCTGCACATGAGATAAATGCTGGCTGGAAATCAAAGCTGGGTGTCTGGCATGGAAGGTGAGAATTCTATCACTGAACCACCACTGCCCTCCCCTGCCATCATCCTCTAATCAGGAAACAGCATGTTCTTAATCAGGCCAAGGCTGTAGGCTTGGTTTTCTGTATTAGTAACCTTGACTCTGTTCCATGACCACTGATCACACCCTGGCCCCATACAGAAGTCATAAGAGAACCTCTTTCAGAGTGTATTTATTCTGTGTAATCTCATTCATATGACAAATAATGATACATCTACCATAAACATGACATTTTGTCATGAAACTTAAAAAAAAAAAAGTGGAGCAGAAACTTCAAAACTAAATTCTGTTTATGGTGGGCCAATAGGATTATATTAACATGTGGTATTTGTTATATTTACTTAACATTTGAGGAGTTGCAGGGGAAGGGAAGTTTGCATCTATTCCAAGCCTTAACATTTGGCTTCCATAACCTATGGTCTTCTGTTGGGAAAGTAACAACTCACTCAGATGTCACTACTCAAAATATATGCAATATAACTTAGTTGCTTATACCTCGAGGGCAGTAAGATTGAGGATTCTGACCAACTAATTCTCAATATTTAAGGAAGACAAAATGGAATAACATTAAAAGCAACAAAATCTCAGTTGTGTATCCTGTTGTCTTAGAAAGCTCACTGGATTAGGATACTGAAACTTAGATACTGTTCCTGTTAGGAATTAACTGTATTGTTTTCAAACTTATTTTTAGAGCCATGGCATCTTTTAACACACTTCAAGGTGAGCCTTTAGTCTCCTCCACAACACTTTAGGTATTCTACTAACATATTTGAAAAGAACCAGCTTGCTGGAAAGAACGTCCAGTGCTAGGAAAATGGTGTATTCACTCTTTTTTTCTTACTTCTGCTTCCCTGGGATTGTGCTACCAAATAAGAGTAGTGGCACATAAGATTAGCTTCATACTGTTTTTAAGGATCCCAGGCTAAGACAGAGACTGTTTATATAACATGTTTAAAACACACAAAACTATGTATACTTATCAGTAATAAAAGTATATAAACACACGTGGTGGAGCTAAGTGAAAATATCGGAATATTGATTACCTCTGGGGAAGGAGTGCTAAGAGAATGCTTTAACCATATCACTCCTTAAATTTATTTGAACTCATTTTATGACCTAACATATTGGTCTATCCTGGAGAAAATTCCATGTGCATTTGAGTGTATGTTCTGCTGTTTAGGGGATAGAATGTTATATAGATGACTTTTTGGTCTAAACAAAAGACCAAAAGAAACCCAGTGCCACTGAGTCAATTGAGACTCATAGTGATGCAAAGGACAGGCTAGAATTGCCCCATAGAGTTTCCAAGGAGCACCTGGCAGATTTGAACTGGTGACCTGTTGGCTAGCTGCCCTACCACTTAACCGCTACATCATCAGGCTTTCCCTTTTAGGTTTAGTTGCTTTAAATTGTTGTTTGGTGTTGCCGAGTCAGTTTTTGACCCGTAATGACAACATGTGACAGAGTGGAACTGCCCTATAGAGTTTTCTAGGCTGTAATCTCTCTGGAAACAGATAACCAGGTCTTTTTCTTGCAGAGCCACCGAGTAGGTTCAAACTACCAACATTTTGGTTAGCAACAAGCACTTTACCGTTGCACCACCTGAGTTCCTTAGTTGGTTTAAACTGACCCCAAATCAAGCCATTGCTATTGAATTGATTCCAACTCATAGTGACCCTGTAGGACAGAGCAGAACTGCTCCATCAGTTTTCCAAGGAGCGGATAGTGGATCAGACCTGCTGAACTTTTGGTTAGCAACCATTACTTTTAACGAGTACACAACAAGTGCTGCCTAGTTGGTTTGAAGTGGTGTTCAAGCGTATTTCCTTGTAGATCTTCTTTCTGTTCCTATTCATTATTAAAAGTGATGTATTGAAGTCTCTGTTATTGTTGAATTGTCTGTCTGCCTTCATTTCTGTCAGTTTTTGCTTTGTTCATTTTGAGGTTGTGCTGTTAGGCACATACATGTTTATAATTATATCTTGATGGATCGATCCTTTCATTATTGTAAAATGTCCTTTGTTTCTAGTAACAATTTTTGTCTTGAAGTCTATTTTGCTTTATGCTAGTATAACCACTCCAGTTCTTTTTTGGTTATTCTTTGCATAGTGTATCTTTTTCCATCATGTTACTTTCAACCTGTTGTTTCTTTGAACAGAAACTGTATTTTCTGTAGACAAATATAGTGGGATCATGTTTTTATATCTATTGTCTCAATCTTTGTCTCTTTAATGGAGCACTTAATACATATATTTTTAACATAACTACTTTCCATGAGCAGTCATAATTATTGATTTATGCAGTTGACTTTTAATCCATATGACAAAATAAATTTTTTAAAACAAGAAATGTATTTATATATTTTTTTATACTCACCAATGTAGTTTCCTTTATTCACACTCCATTTCTGTCTAGTACTCATTCATTTCTTTCTGAAAAACTACGTTAGTGTTCCTTTAGGGCAGTTATGCTAGACACAAATTCTGTCTGTGTCTCTTCTTTTAAAATTTGTAGTTACCTTAATTTCACCTTCATTTTTGAAGGAAAGTTTTAATTATCAACTTGGAAAATTTTTCTTTCTTTCTTTTTAGCTTGTATATGATTTATTCATTAAGAATACTCTTCTCCAGACAGGGATTATGTCATACATTTTGTGATGTATTTTTTTATTAATTTTTTTTTATTATGATTGAATGAAAATGTACAGTCCTGTATAAATTTGCTTTCCCACCTGTGTGCAGCACCCTCTGTTCTCCCTGCCTGGTGATAGCACACTCCTCCTCTCTATTCTATACACGTCATATCCTCCCAAGAATCTCCTATCTGCTCCTCTATACCCTCTCCCTTGCCTCCAGTAAGAGATCAACAGGATGACATCCTACAGACGCATGAAACCATTTCATTCATCTCTTCGACTATGTCAGGCTTCTGCTTTCTGGCCTCTGTGATGTCTGTTGAGAAATTACCTATTAATCTTCAGGGTACATATGTCTTATACATGAAATGCCACTTTTTTTTCTTTTGCTGCTTTCGAGATTCTGTCTTTAGATAACTTGATTATGATGTATCTTCTAGGTGTGGACTTCTGTGAGTTTGTACTACTTTGCATTCATTGAACTTCTAGGATGTGTAGCTTAATGTTTTTCGTCAAAGTTAGGAAGTTTTAGCAATTATTTTTTTTGAAAGTATTCTTTCTGTTCTTGTTCTCTCTAGTCTCCTGGAACTCCCGTAATATATATGTTGAAATGCATGGTTGTGTCCCACAGGTCACTTAGGCAGTATTCATTTTTCTTTATTATTGTTATTTTTTTCTGTTCCTAAAAACTGGATAATTTCTATTGACCTAATTTTAGATTCACTAATTCTTCCTCCTGCCTGTTCAAAGCGGTAGTTAAAACCCTCTCGTGAAATTTTATTTTAGTCATTATAGATTTTTTATACGATGAGACAGTATTCTCCTGGTTTCCTTTACCTTTATTATCCAGAAATGGGTCTTTGAAGGAACTTTAATTATGTCCTGCTACCTCTGATGACTGTTAGGCTGCTGGTTTTCACTGTGATTGTGGGCTCTTGAATCTTAAAGGTACGGCAGAGCTGATGAGGTATGGTAGAAATAGCTCTAATTAAAATACCATAAAGCTTGCTGTTCTTACTGATATTCATTTTTTTTAAGTCTTTGGTTAATTTCTGGAGTTCTAAAAAAGTTGTTTCTGACAATGTTTGATAGTGTTCTTACTTCATTTATGTAGAAGAGTGTTATCAGAAGTACTTATTCTGCTATATTCTCTATGACCCAATCCCAGGTAGAACTTTTTGACTAACAGAGAAGCTGTAGTGCAATGTGTTAAAACAGCAAATTAGTAAATCACTATTGAAGATTGGAGGTATCCATTCTTAATAAAGGAAGCTTCATGTGGTGATCCTTATGGTCCTTTCCAGCTCTGGAATTTCAGGATATAACTAATCCGTTTTGTCTACGAATTTGATTTTGTGAAAAAAAAATCAGAGGGTCAAGATAAATGATAACAATATTAATAATATATATCTTCTATCAACCAACTTCTCATTGGTTGGTCTCCAGGTCAAGAGGATCCACCACTCTTAATTCTTTCAAAACAAATGAGCAACAAGTATTTCCTGAACATCTTCTGTTTACTTAACTCCATAAGATGAGCACTGGGTGAATCAAAAAGCTCCCATCAGTCTCCTTTCCCCTCCTCTCTGCAGTAAATTTATATGAGAATGTACATTTTCACTCAGTCATAATTAAAAAAAAAGAAAAAAAAAAAGCTGATGCTAAGGTTTTTGCCTTGATAGACTTATCTGCAATCCTATTGGAGAAACAGCTCTAATATATGAGGCAAATCTGCAAATGTTACAGTGATTAATTGACACATTGCTTGAGGTTTACTAGATATCTTGTTGAAATTAAAGTGAACTTCATGGCACAATTCTAACATCAGTATTTCTGTATTTTTAAAGAATTCTTTTTTATTGTGACAGAGTGAAAATATACATTCCCATATAAATTTGCATGCCCACATACGTGCAGCTTCCACTGCTCTCCCTGCCTGGTGACAGCACACTATTCCTGTCTGCTCCATACATGTCTCATCCTCCTGACAGTCTCCTTTCCCCTCCTCTCTACACACTCCCCTTTCTCCAGTCACAGGTCAGCAGGATGATATCCTATAGATGCATAGAACCATAAAGTGGACACAATATATAGTTACTCTGTGTCGCCAAGTCCTTGCTGTCCAAAGAGTGGACCTTCATTATGATCCATGGGCAAGGGCAGCATCAGGGCCAGGGGCTATGCTCCCAGAGGACCTTCGAAGCCACTGGACCATCAGTTGCAGTCTTTTAGTGGAGATCTCAGGGTGCACCTCTTTTTATTCTTGTGTTGCCAGTGAGACTCAACTTTGTGATCTCCATCATCTCTATCACTGGTGGTGGCAGGGCACCATCCAGTTCTTCCAGTCCCAAGTCGATGTAGGCACCCACTCATGTGGGTCTCTTTGTCTTCTGGGTTGTCATTTTGGTCCTCGGTGACCATCTGCTCCTGCTGAGTTGGGACCATTGGCTGTGCCGTCAGATGGCAGCTTGGCAGCTTTTAAGACCCTAGACGCCATTCACCAATGTGGGGTGCAAAGAGCCCTCTTAGAGAAACTCTAGTTGTGCCAATTGGCCTTGATTTCACCTAATAGCACTGTCTCCTGCCCCCCACCCCAGCTACTCTGTCTTTGCATTTTGGGGTTAAGATGGGAGGAGTACTCAAGTTATGTTGAAGTCCATTTAATATTTTTCTTCTAATGTGTGCTATCACCGATTTCACCCAAATTTCTACCAGCTATCTAATCTAAAAGCTCCCACTCTCACCCTCCTTTCCTCCCCACCCTTGCAGTCATCAAAGAGTCTTTTCTTCTATGCATAAGTCTGTTTTTGAGTTCTTATCATAGGAGTCGCATACAATATTTGTCCTTTTGTCTCTGACTACTTTCACTCAACATAATGTCTTCCAGTGGAAACCAGGTTATGAGATGTTTTCTGGAATCTTCATTATTCTTTATCATTGCATAGTGCTCCATTGAGTATATATACCATAGTTTACCTATCCATTCCTCTGTTACTGGACATCTGGGTTGATTCCATCTTTTTGCTATCGTGGGCTGTCCTGTGATAAACATTCTTGTGCATGTATTTGTTGGTTGTGAATGGCCTTGATTCTGTAGGATATATTCCAAGTAGTGGAATTATTGGGTCAAATGGTATATCTATATCGATTTTTTTAAGGAAGTGCCAGATTGCTTTCTAAAGAGGCTGGACCATTTTGCAACCCCATCAACAGTGCAGGAGAGTTCCACTTTCTCCACAGCCTCTCCAGCATTTGTTTTCCTTTTTTTTGGCCAACCTTGTTGGGGTGAGATGGTATCTCATTGTCATTTTGACTTGAATTTCTTTAACAACTGAAGATCATGACCATGTACACATGAGATTTTTGGCTGCCTGGATCTCCTCTTTAGAGAAATGTCTGTCCATCTCCTTTGCCCATTTTTAATTGGATGATTTATCTTCTTATTGGTATTTTGTAGTACCTTATAGATTATGGAGATCGGGCATTGGTCTGACATAGAGTTGCCAAATATTTTTCCCCATTTTGTAGTGACAAAGTCTTTGGATGAGCAAAAGTATTCATTCTTAATTGTTCCCGTTTATTTTCTGTTGATTGTGGTTCATTCGACAGATTTTGAAGTCTGTCTACATTGTGTATTAAAATTCCATCATTGTTCCTACTTTTTCTTGGATGAGCTTTATCATTTTAGATTGGAAATTTAGGTCTTTTATCCAATTTGAGTTGGTTTTTGTATAAGGTGTAAGATATGGATCTTGTTTCCATTTATTGCAGATGGATATCCTATTTTGCCAGCACCATTTGTTGAAGAGATTGTTTTTACCCCAGTTTAATGTCTTAGGGCCTTTGTCGAATATCAACTGTTCATAGGCAGATGCGGTCATCTCTGGGGTCTCGATTCTGTTCCATTGATCTATCTGTCTTTTCTTGTACCAGTACCAGGCTGTTTTGACTACTGTGGCAGTGTAATAGGTTCTAAGGTCAGGTAATGAGAGGCCTCCAAGTGTGTTCTTCTTCTTTAGTAGTACTTTACTTATCCAGGGTTTCTTCCCTTTCCAAACAAAATTGGTAATTTGTTTCTCGATCTCATTAAAAAATGATGCTGGAACTTGTATTGGGATTGCTCTGGGTAAAATATAAATTTTCACAATGTTAAGTCTTCCTATCCATCAGCAGGGTAGGTTTCTCCATTTATCTAAGTCTCTCTTAGTTTCTTGCAGTAAGGGCTTATAGTTCTCTTTGTAAAGGTCTGTTATTTCTCTGGTTAGATTAATTCCTAGGTACTTTATCTTCTTAAGGGCTGTAGTAAATGGTATTGATTTGATGATTTCTTCATTAGCAGTCTCACTGTTGATGTAAAGGAATCCTACTGATTTACTTATTGTTTATCTTGTGTCCTGAAGCTTTGCTGAACTCTTCTATCTGTTTGAGTAGTTTACTTATAGATTCTTTGGGATTCTCTGCATCTACAATCATATCATCAGCAAACAGGGAGATTTTTAGTTCTTCTCTGCTGATGCAGATGCCCTTTATTTCTTGGTCTTGTCCAGTTGCTCTGGCTAGAACTTCTAGTACCGGGTTGAATACGAGAGGTGAGACTGGGCATCCTTGTCTAGTTCCTGTTCTCAAGGGAAACTCCTTCAATCTCTCTCCATTCAGAATGACGTAGGCAGTTGGCTTTGTATAAATGGCCCTTATTGCGTTGAGGAATTTTCTGTCTATGCCTATTTGATAAGAGTTTTTAGCATGAATGGGTGTAGACTTTATCAAATGCTTTTTCTGCATCAAGGACAAGATCAGGTAATTCTTGTCTTTTGCGATATTTACGTGGTTAATCACATTGTTTTTCTGATGTTGAACCAGCCTTGCATCCCTCGTATGAATCCAAATTGGTCATGATGGACTACTTTTTGGATATGTTGTTGTATTCTATTGGCAAGAATTTTGTTGAAGATTTTTGTATCTAGATACATGAGTGATAACGGTCTGTAGTTCTTTTTGGTTGAGTCTTTCCCTAGCTTTGGTATCAGGGTTATGCTGGCTTCATAGAATGAGTTTCAGAGTACTCCATCCTTTCCTGTACTGTGAAATAGTCTCAGTAGTATTGGAGATAATTCTTCTCTAAAAGCTTGTTAGAATTCTGCAGTGAAACCATCTGGGCCTGGGCTTTTTTTGGTTGGCAGTTTTTGGATGACTTTTTCAATCTTTTCCTTTATGATGGGTTTGTTAAGTTGTTTTGCTTCACCTTGTAATAATTTGGGTGGGTGATATGGATCAGGGAATTTGTCCATTTCCTCTAGGTTATCAAATTTGTTAGAGTACAGTCTTTCATAGCATTCTGTTATGATTTTTTAAATTTCTGTGGGATCTGTTGTGACCCCTCCCCTCTCGTTTCTAATTTGGGTGATTCGTTTCCCTTCCTGTTGTTCTTTAGTAAGTTTAGCCAGTGGTTTGTCAATTTTGTTGATCTTTTAAAAAAACCGGCGTTTGGTCTTTTCAATGTTTTCAGTTGTTTTTCTATTCTCTAATTCATTTAGTTCTTCCCTAATCTTTATGATGTCATTTCTTCTGTTACCTGAGGGGTTCTTCTGTTTTTCTCTCTCTACTTTTTCAAGCTGTAGGGTTAGTTCCTTGATTTGATTTCTTTCTTCCCTCCAGAGATAAACTGACCTCTGAGCCCTGCTTTGGCTGTGTCCCATAGGTTCTGGTAGGAAGTGTTTTTATTCTCATTGGAATCCATGAATTTCTTTATTTCATCCTTGATTTCTTCTATAACCCATGATTTTTTGAGCAAGATGTTGCTCTGTTTCCAAGAGTTCCACTTTCTGTCTATCTTTTTTCTGCTATTTATTTTGACTTTTATGGCTTTATGATCTGAGAAGATACTTTCCATTAATTCAACAATATGGATTTTGTTGAAAATTGCATTATGTCCTAACACGTGGTCAATTCTGGAGAATGTTCCATGGGCACTGGAGAAAAAGATGTAGTTGTCTGCTGATGGGTAGAAAGTTCTGTATAGATTGATGAGGTTTAGTTGGTTAATTGTGGCAGTGAGGTCTTCTGTATCTTTACTGAACTTTTTTCTAGAAGATCTGTCCAGTATTGACAGTGGAGTGTTGAAGTCTCCCACTATTATTGTGGAGTGATGTAACTCTTTTTTGAGTGTAGTCAGTGTTTCTTCAACATATTTAGGTGCTCTGATATTAGGTGCATAAATATTTAATATCGTTAAGTCTTCCTTGTATATTGAACCTTTCAGCAATAAATAGTGTCCAGCTTTGTCCGTGATGGTGGATTTGACATTAAAATTGATTTTGTCTGAGATTAGAATTGCCATACCTTCTTTTCTTTGTTCATTGTTAGCTTGACATATATTCTTCCATCCTTTAATTTTCAGTTTGTTCCTGTCTTTAAGTCTCAAGTGAGTTTCGTGTAGACAACATATTGATGGGTCATGTCTTCTGATCCAGGATATCACTCAATGTGTCTTTACTGGAGCATTCAGTCCATTCACATTCAATGTAATTATGGATGGGTACGTGTTCAGTGCTGCCATTGTGAAATGTTTACTTTTGTGTTGATGTTTTCTCTATTGTTCTTATTAGTCTGTTCTGGGACATTCTCTTTTGTTAGTTGATTTTTCACCTTTTTCAGAGCTGGTTTTGTGGTTGTTGAGACTCCTGTGCTACATTTCTTGATATGGTATGTTGCATCTTTGTTGTGGTTTACAGCTGCCCCTAAGATCCCCGTTAATAAACTATGTAGAAACACAATTTTAATTACTACCAGTCTTGTCAACCCCCTCTCCATCTGGAAGGACTATAACGACTGTAGTACATCTCTCATTTTAACATGATAGCACTATAGTTTTCCTGATAATCACTGGATTGCTTCTTTCAGTATTGAAGTTGTGATTGACCTTGGAGCGTTCCCTGAGTTTTGAGTAGTGTATCGTTCTAAAATATAAAGTTAGTGGTTTTGTTCTTCTTAGCCAAAGCCCAGAACTTCTTTCCATATTTCTTGTAGTTTTAGTTTGTTTTTTACAAAGTCTCTCAGTTTCTGTTTATCTGGGAATGTCTTAATTTCATTTTCATATTTGAAAGATAGTTTTGCAGGATATATAATTCTTGGTTGGAAGTTCTTCTCCTTCAAGGCTTTGAATGTGTCATGTCACTATCTCCATGCCAGCATTGTTCCTGCTGAGGAATCTGACGAAAGCCTCCAGGTTTTCCTCTGGATGTTAGCTTTGCTTTGAGTCTTGCTGCCTTTAAGTTTGCTGCTTATATTTCATTTTGTTCAGCTTGATTATAATATGTCTTGGAGTCTTTCTTTTGGGATCTATATTGGGTGGCATATGATATGCATTTGGGATGTCTATATTCTCTTCCTTCATGATTTCTGGGAAGTTTTCTGTCAGCAGCTCAGCAACGATACTCTCTGTGTTCTCAGGTGTTTCATCCTGTTCAGGGACTCCAATTAATCGAAGGTTGTTCCTCTTAATAGAGTCCCACATGCTTCTTAATGCTTCTTCATTTTTCTTATTTCTTTTTTCTGAGTTGTCCTTACACACACTGGCGTCAGTAGCTCTGTCTTCCAAGTCAGAAATTCTTTTTTTCCATTTGTTGCATTTTGTTTTCTTGGCTTCAAATGAAAGTTTCTATGCCTTTGATTTTTTTTCTTGATCTGTTGGATTTCAGATTACTAGTGTTCCATCAGATCGAACAGCTTGTTTAATTTTTCATTTTGTTGTGCTGCATTTTGTATAAGGTCTAGAAGGGCTCTGTATATAACACTTTTACATTCATCTTCTGATGATTTCAGAAAAGTTTCTTCATCTGGAAAACTCCTTGGTTGTTTTGTTTGGGAGCCTTCTGAAGCCATGGGTGATTTCTTGTTTGCCACAAGTGTCTGTTGCTTTTTGGGTACCATGTGAGTAAGTAGAGGCTGGGAGAGATACTGTGAGGGTGGACTGCAGATGTTTCTCTAGGTTGTCTTAAAATGTAAAAGAAAAGGTGTCTGACCATGTCCCTAGTCAGTCAGGTTTTCAGGTGTAGAGGTCCCTCTTCCCAACTGGCAAAGTAAGCACCTCTATATCCAACTCCAGATGATACAAACTATTTCAAAACACAGCAGTGCTACTGCCCTGTTGGCCTCTGCTGACAGGGTCCAGCCGTAGGTGACACTGTGTAAACTACTGCTTTTCTGGTAGAAAGGTGCTTTCCTGTAGGCAGGTTCTGTCTCCTAAGCTAAGAATTAGATCCAGCTGTGGCCATGGTATCTAAGATGGTACCCTCCACACAGTTGGCAGATAAAGCAGCTAAAGGTGCCAAGATGTAGTGAGTCCTCAGCCTCTGTTGCCGGGCCCCCACCGTAGGTTACACTGCGTAAACTACTGCTTTTCTGTTGGAGAAGCGCTGTCCTGTTTGCAGGTGCTGGCTCCCAGTCTAAGAATTAGGTCCCACTAAAATCTCCATATCCAACATGACATCCTGTACACAGGCCCCGCAGTTCCATGCAAACCACGCTGTGGCAGAGATAAAAAGAGAAGCCCAAACTGGCTAGGTGTACAGAGTCCTAAGCCTGGCTCTCAAAATACGGCAATTTCACCTGCCTATCCCACCAGCACTGTGTCTGAGACTAGCCGCTAGGCAAGACCCAGCTTCACCAGCTGGCCAAGACAGAGAAAAAAACATCACAACGGTGCATTACCTTCAGTTCGTGAGAGCCAGGGCTAGCTGGGAGCAGGAGTCAGGGAAAGAGAGGTGGTTTTTTGTTCAGTGGTATGAAGTCCAAGTTAACAGCCCTGTGTTGTGTCCTGGGGCTCTGTTTGATTATCAATTCAGGTGTTGGTTTCCAAAAGGATATAAGGAGACGTGTGCTTAGTCCACCATCTTGACTCTGTCCCAAGTATTTCCACATTTTAAAACTATAGCTAAAAATATTAACTCTATAGCAATATCTTTTTGCTCATGATTTACTCAAGTAAAAATTTTATTTCTGGTTATTGCTTGTTAAAAATAAAATCCTGGCCCAAATTTGCATGATCTCTGTGTACCAAACTGTAATCCAGTGTCAGTATTTGGTTTGAAAATTATATTGCCCTGAATTTACCCATTCATAAGCGTATAATGGAGACACCATGCTCTGATTGCATTCAGTTAAAAGGTACATTTTTTAATCATGTGGATTCAGCATACTTTGAAGTGGTCATTATTGTCTTCTCCAACCATCTAGCATCACAGTTGATGCAGATCATCACCTGAAGTTGTTTCTAGACCCGTGAAGTTCATGTTAGGATTAAATGTTCACTTCTTGTGGACTTTTTCGTAACATACTATTCTTTCATTTACTTTTGAGTGGTTCCATTTCTCAGAGATTTTGTGGCAAGTTAGCAACATTGTTGAGATCTAGCTAGTGCTAATAAACTCAAACTCAGGGACTCAATTAGACTAAGAATTAGTAGATATCACTTTTCTTTGGCTTTAGATTCTGACCTTTTTACCCATCTGCATTTGACCAAGTATCAATCTTGGCTTTACCTTTAACAGGCTGAATGACTTTGGAAGATAGCCTAACTCCTCTGACAGTTTCCTTGTCTATAATGAAAACTTTTACACTAGGTCATTTCAACTTTAAGAAATTGTGTTGCTAACAAAATAAACAAGGAAGATTGAGAGAAAGAATTTTGGGGACTTAATGTAACCTCATTTCTCCTATTTCAAATAAAGCGAAAATGTAGCCATTGTCAATCCAACTCCTTTTCCCACCTCTTAGAATGTAAGTCTTACCTAGTTTTTGAAATCCACTGTAATCTGTACCACCTCCGTGAAGCCTTCCTTAACTATGTCAGGAACCCTCAATTATATATATGAATATATATATAATTTTTATTATAGTAATTATTAGCAATACTATGTACTTGGTCTTCTCTATCACCTTGCATTCTAATTTAACTTTGGTACTTTTGAGGACAGGAATGATATTTTGTGAACATTTATATTCTCCAAAGCACATTGCCCAGTATTCTGCATATATAACTGGATCTAGATTTGCTGAATGAATGCAGACACTTTAAAATACCTTCTCACATTATTGTCCTAAATTAACAATTTAAAAAGTGATTAATTTTTTCCCAGAATCGTTTCCAGGAACATAAATACGTGCTTTTGAAGATATTTAAAGAAATCTAAAATAAACTGTGCAGTTTACCTTAAATATGAAACCCTTTTACTCTTCAATGTTTATCCTCTCCATAAAGAATGCTTCCTTTTTAACTTGAGCACTCTGGCATGAAAACCTTCTTTCTTTTCTTTCTATGTAGAATTCAACATGATTTAATCAGCTGGTATATGACTGGCATGTTATTTTATATTACCTTCTTAAGAACATGACAAATGACATTATCACCACTCAGGGGAGAGTTTGGTTACTTGTGAGAGCCAGAGCCAGTTCTCTGGTACTTGAAGAAAACAGATGGTAGAATTCCTACCACAAGGCATATCTCCAATCTACAGATATGGATAGGAGCTAAGTCAAACTCAATATTCAGTTTAACACTTGATTAGATTCATTACAGATAGTAGCCCAACTTGTCTCACTTTTGTGAAGATTTTCTATCAACAGTTTTGTCAATCCTTTATTCTCTTTCTTAGCTTGCACAAAGAGTATGTTGGAACATAGTGCTTAGCAACTCAAAGTTCATCTGGCCCAGGGGAGCTGAAGAAATGTTTTAGTTTCTGTCATCATGCTGAGGGAACCATGTTGTTTCTCTGTTAGGTTGGGGCCATGCCACACTTTGAGAAATTAGTTATTCCAACAAAATTGTTTTCTTTCTCCTTTCCTGTGCCAGAATGAGACTCCTGAGAATAAGCAAAGTTGATGTTGCTTGAAGAATTTCAAGGCTTCCTAACTCCCAGGACTCAAGTAGCCATGGAAATAAGCACTGTCCAAAAATGTACTTGGCCTGAATGGGATGGGAATTGGGAGACATTTGAGAGTAGAGAGCTTACGTATGCACTGTGTGATGTTACTCTATAAAATTTGCAAGGCTTGTATTAAGTTGTTTTAAGAAATAATGGAAAAATAAATTCCTCCCTGCTTCATTTGCTGAAGGAAATAATGATCTTTGTCTTTGGGGTATCAGGAAAGGAAGAGGTGATTTGCTCTTCTTGGGGACTCACTAGAAGAAAGATATGCCTTTCCTCCAAGTTTGATAATATGAAAAAATTAAGGATACAACTCCCAAAATAAATGCATCTTGTTCATATGATCCCTTAGTCATGATAAGGGGTTTCAGAGTCTTATAAATGAACTTAGAAAATGCAGCATGGCTTATTTCATGGGATTAATTGCAGTGTTTCCTTGTGGTTGTAAGGATATGAGTCCCATCAAGAAATCTCTCATTTGACCTTTCAGGTTCTTTTGTTCATGAGCAGACTTCTCTTGACCCAAGAGATTTGGCCTTACATGAAGAGCTAAGCTCAAGAGAAACTCTATGCAACTACATTGAAGAAGGGCCACTTTCTCCACCATCTGCTCACACCTATGTTCTACACCATCGGTATTCACTGGCCCCTCTAGCAACACTAACTCCCAGAGCTTGCCTTGCCTGTATCAGCATGTTTTCTCAGTTCCAGCATTCAAACATTGTGCCTCAGATGTCACTTGCATAGCCCAGGCTTTCTTTTCATACTGTTTATTACTGTTGCTGCTTCATCATTTTTTATTTATCTGACTTAACCCCAGGTGGTTTTTACTCAATCTCTGGCAGGTTGTTAACCAGCATGTGTGTTTGGGGCAGCAATTCATTCATCCATTTTGACATCCGTGCCTGACGTCCTCATTAATGCCCAGGACAAATTTCTCAGATTCCAGGTCTGAGTGTCTCTGTATTCCTTCAGCATCCAGCTCTTTGCTACAAAGTATAATTCATATAAATGCTACTTTTTCTATGTTTCACATCTTCTACAGTGTAACCATATGCCTTATAGAAATGAGGCTTTCTTTTTAATCTGTAGCCAAACACAACTTTTCAGTGACCACTCACAAATTGTAAGTCAGCTTGTAAGCTTCTGCACTTTTTCTGAAATGTTTTCTTTAGGGCCTATACTTTTTCCCTTGTTATTGCATACTTGCTGTACCCCCTGTTGTCATGGACTGAATTGTGTCCCTCCAAAATGTGCATAGCAATTTGACTGAGCCATGATTCCCAGTATTGTGTGATTGCCCTCCATTTTGTAATGTTCCTATGCTGTAAATCCTAATCTCTGCCTATTGGTTAATAGATAGGATTATGTTAAAAGAGGATTAGGGTGGAACTGCAACACCCTTACTAAGGGAGTTTCCCTGAAGAGTGGCTTACACCATCTTTTACCCTACAAGCAATAAAAGGAAGGAAATCAAACAGATAGTGTGAGACCTTATACCATCAAGAAAGCGACACCGAGAACAGAGCACATCTTTCAAGCCTGCAGTTCCTGCACCAAGATGCTCTCAGACCAAAGAAAGATTGATCCAAGTCAAGAATTTCCTCCAGAGCCAACAGAGGGAGAATGTTTTCCCCTGGAGCGGGCACCCTGAATTTGAACTTCTAGCTTACTGGTCTATGTGAGAATAAACTTTTCTTTGTTAAAACCACACACTGATGGTGTTCCTGTTAGAGCAGTACCAGATCGCTAAGACACCTGTGTTCTTTTTACATTAATTACAACTAACTTCCCACTGCCATCACATCAATTCTGACTCAAAAATGACCCTATAGGACAGAGTAGAACTGCCTAAGGGGGCTTCCAAGGCTGTGAACTTTACACAAGCAGATTACCACATCTTTCTCACAGGGAATGGCTGGTGGGTTCAAATTTCCAACCTTTGGGTTAGCAGTTGAGCACTTTCTCCATTGTGCCATTGGGACTCCTTACAACTACCTTCCTACCTTTTTATTACGCTTTCAATTCATCTCATTTAGCTGAGCTGTTGCCTTAGGAGAGTGGTTGCTCTCTTTATCTCTTTATTGAGTTCAGGGAGATCTTTGTTACAGAAATTCTTCTACTTTGGCTTTTCTTCTAAACCTGGCGGCGTGGTGGGTTAAGTACTACATCTGCTAACCAAAAGGCTGGCAGTTCAAATCCACCAGGAGCCCCTTGGAAACTCTATGGGGCAGTTCTACTCTGATCTCTAGGGTTGCTATGAGTCAGACCTGCACACTTGACGTCAGTGGGTTTGGTTTTTGGTTTTATGACCGTTTACTAAATTTTTGAAACTTTAGTTTAAAACTGAAGTTGATGGTTAGTTCTTAGAAGACTCACAGTGAGGAAGAAATAATGCTGTGGATTTTAAGGAATTAATTTAAAATTTATAGTCAAGTACTATCAGTTGTTTACTTCAAGATGAGCAAGGTACCCAGAGAGAGCTGTTTTGCTGTTGTTAGTTGTTATTTGATTCCGACTTATGGTGACCCCATCTGTGTAGAGCAGAAGTGTTCATAGGATTTTCAAGGCTGTTACCTTTCAGACTCATACCACAAAGCCTTAGTTCCGAGTCTCCTCCAGGTGGGTTTGAACTGTCAACCTTTCAGTTAGTTGTCCAGCAGTTAGTCATTTGTACCACCCAGGGACTCCCAGGGAGAGCCATACTGGTAGGAAAATAGGTTGTGGTCAGGTCTGTAAGTGTGATTTGAGGGTTGTTGGTTTTCCTTGTCTTATAATTGTCACTATTAGTGAAGCCATTGTTGACAGTTATTGAATATTCACTATATGCTATAACTTCATAAGGTGCTATAGTAACAATTAGAATTTTATTATTACAAAAAAAGATACAATGAGGAGACATAAATGATGAGGTCTAGGAGGGTCCTAAAAAGGGATGTGTTACCCTCCTGAGCACCAGTGTCTTTTGCCAACAAAGAAACTTGTAAAGATTTAGGTGTCAACAGTTTTGTTGGGATTTTACTACTTAGGCATGATTGACGGGGTCATTGCCCATGTAGTGAATCAACCTTCAGCCCCAGTTCCCCTGACATCAGTGGGTCTTTCTGACTTGGCTAACTGCACCCCTCCACCCCTCTACAAATCATCTCACTAGCATATCCTCTTGGATACATATGATCTGGAATCCTTCCATGAATAATGGAGTCCAGTCACTGATGAAATCCAAGGATTTAGAGATTACCTCCTAGTAACCAGGAAGGAAGATCAGATTCTTTGAGTAAAGTTAGTTGTATATTCCACAACTTTCTTTTTTGATAATAAGAGTTTGAGTTGGGAAATTTATGCTGCCTAACATACTGGTGTTAGCAGGGTTTAGGAAATTGCTGCCAGACTTATCTTGGAATCATCTCCTCTGGCACACCCTTAGAAATGCTAATTTTGAAAAATGGCATCTGGCTGGCAGCCCCTGACACAGCCACTCTTGAATTTCCACTAAAGTATCTATGAAGACATAGAAAACGATAACTCACAACAATGTTGATAATGTAGACTCACAGTCTAATTACTGCCAGAACCAGGAAAAAAATTCTTTTAGCTTGAAATCAAAAGGAAATGGATTAAAAAGTGCAATCAGTAGACCACTCATACTATCCTCCTAGAAATTTGCTAAGTCAGTACACTGAGAATATGTAGAAAAATTCTGCTTTACTTGTGTACAGGCTAAGTTTTGATTGTGGCACCAAGATTTGAGGACACTAACAAAAGGCAAAAACCAGATGCTCTAATGGTACATGGGACAATACTTATGTAGAGAAGACAGTGAACAAGATCAGCTTCCATTGTGGGTGCCAGTCTCCTGTGGTTATTAAATCCCATCAAATGGCTGGTGCAGGACATGTGTTCCACGCATACCCCTCTTTGTGCCATGATCAAAGGAAGGATCTTTTCTCATCCCACTAGGACCAAATATGGAAGTGGAATTGTCCAGGTGCCATAGTGGTACCTACACAGGTACAATAGACAGAGAAAGTTATTGTGCACCCGGAACAAGGAGGAAGACTTCTTTGATATGAAGAAGGAATAGATTGGGATGGATCACCTAATAAGCAAGGTAAGCCTGGGCTTTACTTATGCTTACTAGTCTGTAATGCATAATTTCACCTGGTTTTTCCCACATCAAAGCTGTAAATGAAACCTATGTGAAATTGTGCACTAGAGATCAGCAAGTATACACAAGTAAGATCGTGTGTGCCATGCTTACTCGGTAATCCATCC
This sequence comes from Heterohyrax brucei, assembly GCA_028571685.1. Classification (NCBI taxonomy): domain Eukaryota; kingdom Metazoa; phylum Chordata; class Mammalia; order Hyracoidea; family Procaviidae; genus Heterohyrax; species Heterohyrax brucei. The sequence continues at coordinate 141,924,930 of CM053166.1, forward strand.
CTGGGACTGGCAGAGACAGAGAGATCCCATTCCCAGCCTCCTTATCAGAAAATGTTCTAGGCCCATGATCTCTCCTTAGGAGGTCAAGATGGGAGGCAAGAGGCAGACTATCTTCCCAGCACAAACCACAAGTTCTATACCCAGCAAAACATTGGGAAATTATCTTATTACTTGGGTAGTACTCTTGTAGATGGCTAGAAGGATGGTTGTAGCCACTAAAATATTGCCTTTCTTCCTTTATACTTAAGAACTGAAACTTTAGAAACAGAGAAATGATGATCCTGGCTATGAGAGTTTGGGTATCAAGCAGTGATACACTCTCCCCCCCCCCAAATTGCTGTAGGGAGGAGCAGAATAAAGACAAACGTTGGTGTAAGTGACCTCCATATATTTTGGTTTTTCATGTTCAGATATCAACAAGTCAGGCATTTGGCGCAGGAAAAAAAAACTGATCTTAATCCAAAGGAGGTATATATTAGATGAAATCAGGTTAGGCCCTGAGAATAAACAGTTGGGAATAGAAGATATATACATAAACCTATCATAAAGCTGTATATCTAAGGAAGGGATTTATCTAACATGAGGTTTGCACATAGCCTAGGGCAATTGTTGTCTCTCAACTATTGACAGATATGGGCAGACGATAGATTGACATTTCTTTGGTAGTAAGCAGTGAAAGAAAAAAATATGGAACATGTGGAAAAATTTGCAAACAGGCTAAAGGCAAAATTCTACAAACTCAGAGAAAGAACACATTTGTGAAAACAAGTTTTTAAAGGAGTCAGAAAAAATTAAAATATGTTTTGTTATTTTCCTAGAATGTAATATGATATAGCTTCTATGAAGAGGAAGCAGAATGCAAAATGGCAGAGGTTCATAATCTCTTATGAATCACGGACTACCATATTTTTACACACATCATGTATACACCCTACTTTGTTTTCCAGCTGTGCCTTCCCCCATGAGATATGTTTGTGAGTGATTCTATACCAATTTATTTTTCTTATCATTGTAAAAAAAAGCATAATATGCTTATAAAAATACATTGCAGAGGGAGTATGCAGTTGGTAAGCAAATGTTCGAGGTGTGCGTTATTTGCATAAAATACAATTGTTTGAAAATCCGATGAAGATTTTACATCCTCTCCCCATCTGAAACAAACTCATACATGTGTCCACATTTTTCTCTTTTGTTACATCAGATTATTTTGGTTTCACATATCCTCTGACACTGATCTATGAAACTCAATTTAAGAACCTCTGCTATAATCAAAGAACAAATGAAGATGACAAGACAAAAGCGAAAATATAGGAGGCTGTCCCACTCGTCTCTTGCTAGAGTGGAGAGAAGAGGGTAGAGAGGAGGGAGGAGGAGCTTGTTAATAGGATAAGACAAGTATAAAATGAAAAGAAGTATCCTGTTATGGAACAAGGAGAGCACAAGAGCTGTGAATAGGCAAGCATGCAAAATTGATTTGGATTGTGTACTTTCACTTACAATAATAAAAAATTAATAAGTAGGAGAAAAAGATAAACAAAGATCATTAAAAAATATTTTTAAAAATCTGGCCATCAAGTCAATTCTGATGCATAGTGACCCTATCATGTCCCTCATGAGCTTCTTTGTCTTTTCCCACTGCTTTTGGAAAAAGTCTTGCAAGTATGTATTATATTCTCATTGATTTGATCTCCAACATTGTCAATTTTGCTCTCTGCAGCCTCTACTGGTATTAAAATCTGACGCTTAAATTTCCTATAATCATTCTTATAGGGTCATGTGATTCCTATGGAAAAAATGAAAACAGCTAAAACAATAATGAGGCACAAATAAATAAAAAGAAAACTTTCCTGAGTTGAAACATCACTCTAATAGGCTCATTATAGCCTAGGCTATATAAGTGAAAAGTGCCACGCTTTCTGGGTGTTCGGTAGTTGTATAAATGCAAACCCGAGTGGAGTAGTGGGTTAAGTGCTACATCTGCTAACCAAAAGGTCGGCAGTTCAAATCCACCAGGTGCTCCTTGGAAACTCTATGGGACAGTTCTACTCTGACTTATAGGGTGGCAATGAGTCGGACCTGACTCGCTGGCAATGGGTTATAGACATCTTTTATATACACCCACACTTCAGTTTTATGAGTCGGATCCGACTCGACAGCACTTGGCTTTGGATAGTTAGCTAAGACAGACCGTAATTGATAAGAAATAAAAACAAAAAAATACAATATAGTGGTTAAGAGGCTGTGCTTGAGTCAGGATGATTCTTCTAGTAGTTGCGTGGCTATGGACATGGTAAATGACTTCTTTGAATCAGTTTCACACTTGTGGAACAAGACTGTTGATATCTGTCTCACAGGGCTATTGTGAAAATAAATGAGATAATTTGTGTAAAATCCTCAATAAGAATTTTAGCACTTAAGAGCTAATATTGCTGCTGTTGCTGCCACTATTACTACTTCAACTACTGTTATCATCATCATCATCAGTAGTAGGATTCTAGATGTTTCTTAGCTCCATTATTTGTATATTTTCTAAGTTTTATACAATAAGAATATATTACTTCTGTAATCAGAAAAACATATTACTTTACATATCACTATATACAAATTAGTACTAGCATGCCAGAAAAAAATAGAGGCACTAAAGGGTCACTGAAAGTATTAATGCTAGGTGCCCTGGAGTCAGTTCTGACTAATAGAGACCCTGGTGCACAACAGAATGAAACATTGTGCTGTCCTATGGCATCATCATAATCATTGTTATGCCTGAGCCATTATTGAAGCCACTATGTCAATACAACAAATGTCACACTGTAATTTTTACTTTTTAAAATTAGTTTTTGCCAGCATGGCTCAGTTGATGGTTCAGCGGTTTCGGGGTTCCCCTTGGAGCATGGCCCCTGGCCCTGATGCTGCCCTTGCCCATAAATCATAACGAAGGTCCGCTCTTCGGACACGAATGGATTGGACTTGGTGATGCAGAGTGACCGTATGTTGGATGCGCTTTATGGTTCTATGCATCTATAGGATATCATCCTGCTGACCTCTGGCTGGAGGAAGGAGAGTGGGTGGAGAGGAGGGGAAAGGAGACTGTTGGGAGGATGAGACATGTATGGAGCAGAGAGGAATAGTGTGCTGTCACTGGGCAGGGAGAGCAGTGGAAGTTGCATATAGGTGGGCATGTAAATTTATATGAGAATTCACATTTTCACTCAGTCATAATAAAAAATAATAAATAAATTAAAACAACACTAAAAACTAATTTTTGTAATTTTTTGTAATGAATATATGTTAATTATATAATAAAAACAACTTAATTTTAAAGAATAGAATATGCTCATTATTCAGGATTCACATTCTACAGAAGAATGCTAGAAAGTGTGTTCAATTTCCCTTTCCACCTAGAAAGGATGATTTTTGTGGTTTTTAAGGATATCTTTCTTCCAGTCTGTGTTGATTGTACTACTAAGGTCATACTGTACATAGAGTTCCATATTCTGATTTTTGTATCTTAAAATTTACTGAAAAATTTATCCATCAAATTAAAATCTCCAAAAACATTATTTTCTGTAGTGGCTCAGATAATTCATTGTACAGTTATAGTATATCTATATTTTTTCATGATATTTTGCCATTAATGCTTGATGCTCTAAAAAACATGTAGGTATACAGCTCTTAATCCGAATTTCTCATCATTTTCCTAAAATTGCTTACTAGAAATGGAAATACTAGGTCAAAATGGATGGACAATTTTAAGACTCTTGGTGCATCTTAATGCTTTCTCTACGGATTATAGAATTTATTCTTTTCCAATCAGCTCCTTAATCCTCTATTCATAGCATTTCTTCAGTAACATTATTTCACATTTTAATATATTATTTACACAATAAAAAAATCACTTCTAATGTTTTTTTAACTTCCATTACTTTGCTTCCATGTCAGCTTGAACATTTATTTCATATTTTTACTGGCCAGTTATAGCTACTTCTCTATGAATTGTTCACATGTTACTTTTTGCCAGGCTTTTGTTCACTTGGCTTGGCTAAGACCCTATCTATTCTGAGGAAACACTGATGGCATAGTGGTTAAGTGCTACACCTGCTAATCAAAAGGTAGGCAGTTTGAATCCAGCATCTGCTCCTTGGAAACTCCATGGAGCAGTTCTACTCTGTCCTGTACGGTCACTATGAGTCAGAATCGACTTGATGGCCGTGGGTTTGGTTTTGATATCTATTCTGAAGGCATTTGCCCATTAAAATACAAAAAGAGAGTTTTGTTATAAAGTATGTGAAAGTTTACAATATTTTTGACCAGTGAGACCAGCAACCATAATTTTTATGACAAAATGAGAAAAGGAAGAAAGCATCATAGAACAACATATAAACGTTCCTCTTGAGAAAATTTGTGATTTCTAAGGCTTTCCTTCTAAACATGTGAAAATTAACATATCATCTGTTTTGATCCATAAATACAGACTTCAGCAATCAGTTTCACTTGGGGAGTGTGCCATACTTGTAAAGCCAATTTTTGCTTTTTCTTCTGTTCTTCTATCTTTGAGGCCAGAATGAATTGGACACTTTCCAAGGCTGAAATTAAATATGATCTTACAGGATCTCAGTTCTGGGAAATTTTGTGAATGTGTATGTAACTATTGTGACAGGGCAAGTATGTAGTCTAGTAAGAGCGTAAACTTCTCAATTAGGTTGTTTCTGGCTCATTTTCTCAAAAAAATTTTTTTAAGCATCTTTATGTGTACATTCCACTACTTATCTGTCAGTTTGTCTTATTGTTGTGGCTTGCTCATTGCTGTGCTGCTGGAAGCTATGTCACTGGTATTTTAAATGGCAGCAGGGTTACCTGTAATAGACAAGATTCAATGGAACTTACAGACTAAGGTAAACTAAGGAGAAGGACCAGTCGATTTATTTCTAAAAAAAAAAAAAAAAAGTACAGTGAAAATGTTATGAGTAGCAACTGAGCATTGTCTGATATAATGCCAGAAGATGAACCTCTAGGGTTGGAAGACACAGTGAGACTGGGGAAGAGCTACTTCCTCAAAGTAGAGTCAACCTTAATGACATGGATGGAGTAAAGCTTTCAGGACTTTCATTTGCTGATGTGGCACAACTCAAAATGGGAAGAAACAGATGTACACATCCATTAGTAATCAGAACATGGGGAAATTGAAAATCATGAAAAATGAAATGGAAGACATAAACATTGATGTCTTAGGCATTAGTGAGCTGAAGTAGGCTGGTATTGACCATTCTGAATCAGACAATCGTATGGTCTATTAAGCCAAGAATGACAAATTGAAAAGAAATTGTGTGACATTCACCATGAAAAAAATTCAAGATCTACCCTGAAGTACAACTATTCAGTCATAGGATAATATTCATGTATCATGATAATTATCATGTATTCATGATAAATCTACTCTTGTGATTGTCTCAATTCAGGTGGAATATACTCAAGGTTGTAATTTGACTCTTATGGCCTTGCTCTAATTTTTTTCAGCTTCAACTTGAACTTACACATAACCAATTGATGGTTTAATATGCAGTTGGCCCCTGGCCTTGTTCTGACTGATGATATTCAGCTTTACTATCATCTGTTTCCACTGATGTAGTTGATTCAATTCTTGTATATCCATCTGGTGAGGTACATGTGTATAGTCATTGTTTATGTTGGAAGGAAGACAAGTTAATAGGACTATTATTCAAATTTATACACCAACCACTAAGGCCAGCGATGAAGAAACTGAAGATTTTTACCAACTTCTGCAGTTTGAAATTGATTGAACTTACAGTCAGGATGCACTGATGATTACTGGTGACTGACTAGATTGAGAAAGTTGGAAACCAAGCCTTGGTGATAGAAATGATACCAGAGATTACATGATTGAATTTTGCGAGACCAACCAACAACTTCTTCATTGCAGATACCATTTTTCACCAACAAAAACAATGACTATACACATGTACCTTACCAGATGGATATACAAGAATTGAATCAACTACATCAGTGGAAACAGATGATAGTAAAGCTGAATATCATCAGTCAGAACAAGGCCAGGGGCCAACTGCATATTAGACCATCAATTGCTTATGTGCAAGTTCAAGTTGAAGCTGAAAAAAATTAGAGCAAGGCCATAAGAGTCAAATTACAACCTTGAGTATATTCCACCTGAATTGAGACAATCACAAGAGTAGATTTATCACATTGAACACTGATGATCAAAGACTAGATGAGCTGTGGAATGATATCAAGGATATTGTACATGAGGAAAGCAAATAGTCATTATAAAGACAGGAATGACAGAAAAGACCAAAATGATCAGAAGAGACTCTGAAACTTGTGCTTGAATGTTGAGTAGCTCAACCAAAAAATGAAGAAGTGAAAAAGCTGAACAGAAGATTTCAAACGGAAGCTTGAGAAGACAAAATGAAGTGTTACAATGATATGTGAAAAGATTTGGAGATAGCAAACCAAAAGGAAACAACGTAGTTAGCATTTTTTAAGCTGAAAGAATGGAAGAAAAAACTCAAGCCTTGAGTTGCATCATTGGAGGATTCTATGGGGAAAATATTAAATGACAAAGGAAGCATCAAAAGAAGATGGAAGGAACACACAGTCACTGTACCAAAAGGAGTTTGTCAACATTCAGACATTTCAGAAGGCATCATATGATCAAGAACTGATGGTAATGAAGGAAGAAGTCCAAGCTGCACTGAAGGTGTTGGAGAAAAACAAGGATCTAAGAATTAATAGAATACCAACTGAGATAATTTTCAACAAGTGGATACAGTGCTGGAGGTGTTAATTCATCTACACCAAGAAATTTGGAAGACAGCTACCTGGCCAATGTACAAAAAGAGATCTGTATTTATGCCTATTTCCAAGAAAGATGATCCAACTGATTGTGGAAATTATGGAACAATATCATTAATATCACAAGCAAGTAAAAATTTCCTGAAGATCATTCAAAAGCGTCTGCAGCAGTATTTTGACAGGGAGCTTCCAGAAATTCAAGCTGTATTCAGAAGAGGACATGGAACCAGGGTTATCACTGCTGATGTCAAATGAATCCTGGCTAAAAGCAGGGAATACTGAAATGATGTTTGTCTGTGCTTTGTTGACTATGCAGAAGCTGTGTGGATTGTAACAAGTTATGGATAACATTGCAAAGAATGGGAATTCCAGAACACTTACTTTTCCTCATGAGCAAGAGAATGCTGTATGTGTTAAAGTCAGGAAATGTGTATGTCAGAATTGTATCCTTTATGCTGAAAAATAAGCCAAGAAATAGACTATAATGAAGAACTCAGCATCCAGATTGGAAGAACATTCATTAACAATCTGTGATATTCAAATAATACAACCTTGATTGCTGGAAGCAAAGGGGACATGAAGCACTTACTTAAGAATATCAAAGACTACAGCCTTTAGTACGGATTGCATCTCAACATAAAGAAAACAGAAATTCTCACAACGAGGTCAATTAGCAACATGAAGACAAACTGAGAAAAAATTGAAGTTGTCAAGAATTTCATTTTACTTGGATCCACAATCAATGCCTTTGGAAGTAACAGTCAACAAATTAAATGATGTACTGCAATGGGCAAATCCGCTGCTGCTGCTGCAAAAAAAAAATCTTTAATTTGTTAAAAACAAAGATGTCCTCTTTGAGGATTAATGTGTGCCCTACCCACACTATGGTATTTTCAATTGCCTCATACACATAAGAAAGCTGCACAATGAATAAGACTGAAGAAGAAATTACATTTTTGAATCATTTTGTCAGCAAATAATAGTGAATGGACTGCCAGAAGAACAAACAGATCTGTCTTGGAAGAAGCACAGCTAGTATGCTCCTTATAGGCAAAGATAGTGAGACTTTGTCTCATGGACTTTGGATAAATTATCACAAGGGGTCAGTCCCTGGAGAAAGGCATCATGCTCAGTAAAAAGAGGAAGACTCTTAACCAGTTGGACTGACACAGTGGCTGCAACAATGGACTCAAGCATAACAACTATTGTGAGGTTGGCACAGGACCAAGCAGTGTTTTATTTTGTCCTACATAAGGTTGCTATCAGTTCAAAACTGACTCAACAGCACCTAATGACAACAAAGTGTGTACATTCAAGAAACCCTGATGACAGAGTGTTTAAATGTTTGGCTGCTAACCAAAAGTTCACTGGCTCAAACCTAGCAGCTGCTGTTCGGGAGAGGGATATGACGATCTGGTTTCATAAAGATGACAGCCTTGGAAATGCTGTGTGGTGGTTCTACTCTGTCCTACACAGTTGCTATGAGTTGAACTCAGCAACAACGGATTTTTTTTTTTGTATGTGTACATTCAGAACTGAAACCTTTGACATTGTTTTTACCTGCATTGCATGCTTCTCTTTTTCCACAGTTTATTCTCTCAACCTCTGTGGCCCTTACCATGAGCAGAGCCCAAACTTAACTCTTGAGTGCATCTTCTACACCAAGTATTACCGAAATCAAATCTGTTGCCATTGAGTTGATTGTGACCCACAGTGACCCTACAGGACAGAGTAGCACTGCCTTCTTTCATTTTATTTTCCCCTTTCATTTATTTCTTCTCACCTTTAGTCATTTTGCCATACTTTACTCACCTTTATTTCATTCCCTGTTCAAAATTTTTTTCTGTTGCATTCCAAAAGATGAAGTCAAGTACCATGGTGAACAGGGAGCCATACTGGTCTACTTAAGAGTGTTTTTTAAACTTCAGATTATTACATAATAAGTTGAGAAATCAGTTTAGTGGGTTGCAACTTGTTCTTTGAAAGTAAAATACAATAGAAACATCAGAGTGTATCACAAACAACAAGTCAATTAATTTTTCATGAACCAAACTTAAGAGTGTACTGTCCCAATGCAAAACATATTTGATAGTGTGGGTCAAGATCAAAAGTGTTTTAGAAACACTGCTGTAAAACACCATTCTCGCTGTATGATGTAGATCTAGTGGACGATTAAGGGGTTTGTCATCTGAGTAGTTGTCCTTGGTGCCAGTCTACAAGCCAAAACATTTCTTGAATAATAAAACACCACTTGCAATAGAAAAAAATTGGACGAAACTGGGTTTACTCCAGGACTTTTCTGAATGAGAGTAGTATAGGTGAATAAGGTAGATGAATTTATGGAGTGGGTGATATTGCTTAGAGTAGCAGAGGAGAGGCTGGGTCCTGCCACCAGTAATATTTCTTTCTTCTTTATTCTTCCCCAATCTCCACAAAGAGCTCAACCTACCCTCTCAATAAATGTTGAAGAAATGTTTTTAAAAAATTGGTTTGCACCAGACAGGGAGAGCAGTGGAAGCTGCATATAGGTGGGCATGTAAATTTATATGGGAATTTACATTTTCACTCAGTCATGTTAAATTAAAAAAAAAAAAAAAATGGTTTGCAGAGACACAAAATAATTGGCCTGCTTAGTTTGCTCATATGCCTTGGCTCAAATCTGTAAGGACCACAAACTGAGAGCATATTTTTTTGCATAAAATGTGTTTATTAGTTAGGGTAGTGTATTTGTCTGGGTCCTCTAGAGAAGCAAAACCACTGAAATGTATATAGGTACATAGAGCGAGATTTAATTTCAGGCAATGGCTCACTGGTTCCAGGGACTGGCAGGTCCCAACTCCATGAGTCTGCTAACCTCTACCTGCTCACATAGTTGCAGGTGCTGATGAATACCAAACCTGCAGGTTGGGAGATATCCCAGGGGCCTCTGCTGGCTCAAAGAGTTACGGGGGTTGGTGAATCTAAAATCCACTGGTCAGGTAACAGGCTGAAGGCCCCTGATGGCTGACATCCCTGGAACAGGGGTCAGATGGTGAGAAGATTGCACAATGAGAAAGAGAGTGAGCTTTGCCAGAACAGTCATTTGTATCATGGACGTAGGCCACATCCCCAACAAGACTCCTCTTCCAACTGATTGGCTACTCACAAAATGAAAGGTGATACACAATGTCTGCCAAACCACTAAGAATTATAGCCTAGCCAAGTTGACACATAAATGAAACATCATAGGTAGTAATAGTTACTGCGATATAAACCCGCAAATTTCAGTGACTCACCACAATAGAAGATTATTTCTTATCCATGTAATAAGCCACTGCAGATATAGGAAGTTCTTTAGATAGCTGTCCTCTAAACAGTGATTCAGGAATGCTGATTTCTTCTAAACTGTAGCTCTGCCATCCCACAGGCCTTTGTGAGTCTTCTGCACCCAGCCTTAGGAGAGGCGGAGACTGGAGAAGACACACTCACTTATTAAAAACCCTTGTCTGAAAGTGATACTCACCATTTCTGTTCCCATTCCACGGCCACACATAGATCCAAGCAGGAAGCTGGCGAATGTAGTTCCTGTCAAGGCAGCTGCCTCCCTGCAATACCCACCACACCATGAAGAGAGCATGATTTCAGTATGTGTGTGTGAGAGAGAGAGAGAGAGAGAGAGAGACAGAGAGAGGCACAGTAAGTTAAAACATTTATCAAGGGGTCTCTGGAAGTTGACAGCACCAGTCTGGGGAGCACACTGCTCCTCCTCTTTCCATCTCATGCTGTTCTGCAGTGTAATAGGGTTGTGTTGGTCATTGGGGCATCTTCACTTTTGGGGGTGGTGATGAAAACAGACTCTTATTTTCTGTGTTACTAAAGTAGTGCTTTGGGCATCGATACACTCAACTGCATATTACTTTTAGTTGAAATGAATGTAGTTAGCCAACATGATGTGTATAAGGTAATAAATACTAAGTAGGCAGCCACCTCGTTTATTCAGCTGCTGATTTCCATTTGGTTGACCAGACAAAGTGTTTTGCATTATATGATTTGTGAGATTTGGATGAAGTGAAATGGCTTTAAGATTTGATTAAACAGAAAGCTTGAAAAGGCTTAAACAGAAAGCCAGTAATATTGAAAACATTACAATCTGGTTTAGATAAACAATCATGTGAATGAATTGGCTATAAACATATTTATCTTACCAAGAAAGCACTTGTTTAGAAATTATTCCTGTAACATGATTTTTATTTAGGCTTCTAAACAGCACAGTAGTTCATGACTGTGGATAACAACTATTGGCAAATACATTATTGCTTTAGCAGAATTCCTGCCCAATATCTGTATGGGATTATTATTTTATTTTTTCTTCTCTGATAATCAGAATAAAATATTGAAATTCAGAATCTTGTATTAGCAATCAAAGTTTTCTTCAAGATATGTGTTAACAGTGTGACTATGGAAAATTGTATTGTCTATGTCTGAGATGCGGTGTGCAAATACCTTAAATAATGACTGCAGGAGATTCGAATTAACTACTGGTAAAATGACTTCACCTTCATTGAAATGATTCTGACACTATATTTATATAATGAATTACCCATTCCTTCTTTCTCTTTTGTTTCCTGCTCTAGTTTAGTGATCAGGTTAATTAAATGCTAATATTAAATTCAATAGCGTACACACACACACAAAAAAAAAATAGGGTCCACACTGTTGATTAAATGCCAAAGTAGAAGGCTGACTGTAATGTTTGACTGGAAACACCAGAGCTGTCGGTTTCTTTGTATACTCTGGCCATCTGAATGTTGATTTGTTTCTAAAAGAGGAAAATAATGACATGAGAAAAATACCCATTTGTTCATTTAAAAAATAATTGATAAATAATCATTATGAATGTAGTCATTATATCAGTGTTTTGTGAAATGTGCTCCATTAAAATATTAGTCTTGTGAAAACTTCACATGAAGGGGTTCTAGAAGCATATAAATTAAGGAAACTCTGAATACTGTCTTGTAGTTAATCATAATGCACATTATATTAAGGACTTCGAAGAACCCTATAGTTAGGTAGCTTATTTGACTTTCTTTTAACTCAGAAACCTTAATTTGTTTTAAACAGCTATTTTTGCTTAGTGAGTTGTAACCCTAATCCTTGGGTCTCTGTTCATTCTCGTTTCTTATATGAAAGATATGAAGATAATGCTTATACTTTTTAAATGGCAGAACTATTTTTGTTGTCAAAATCCAAGGTAATGTTTTGGAACTAGTTAGAGGTGGTGGTTATACAACCTTGTAAATGTACTAAAAGCCACCAAATTTTCCACATTGAAAGGACCAATTTTATATAAATTTTACCTATATTATTATTATTTTTAAAAAGCTACTTATCATTCAGTAAATACTTAAATGCTCATCATCGCTTGTTAAATATGAGCAACATTTTTTTTTTAGGTATGTTTGTCCTGCTTACCATTTTAGGATTTGGAGCCATGGTAGCACACTGGTTAAGAACTTGCTGCTAGCTCAAAGGTCAGCAGTTCAAATCCATCAGTTGCTCCTTGGAAACCCTGTGAGGTATTTCTAGTCTATCCTATAAGGCTGTTACGAGTCAGAACTGACTCAATGGCAACAGGTTTGGCTTTCAGTTTTAAGTGTAATCAGTAATGACACTGTAAACAAAAACAAATCTGTTGCCATTGAGTCAGCTCCAACTGAGAGCTACCCTACATGTGTCAGAGTAGAACTGCGCTCCATAGGGTTTCCAGTGGTTGATTTTTCTCAGAACTAAACTTCCAGACCTCTGGATGGATGTGAACCACAGGTTTGGTTAGTAGTTGAGTGCTTAATCATTTGGACCACCCAACGACAATATTCTGTACCTCAAATCTGCTATATCATATAATAATAAACCACACACCTGTTAATGTAAAGTCACTTCCAACTCATAGCAACCACACATGTATATCAGAGTAGAATTGTGCTCCATACGGTTTTATTGTTGTTGCTGAGAATGTACGAGGTTTGACAACTAAGGCTGCAAACTTAGTTGTCTTAAGTGCTACACACCTCGTTGCTGAATATCGCTACAGTCACCTTTGAAGTACTCCCCTTAGAAAGATATGTGCTGATGCCAGTGCCAGGTCCACCCTTTAAGGCAATTTTGTAACTCTTTCTGGAATGGCCACTGTGCATGGTGGCACAGTGGCAACCTTGCAAACTTAATTGTACACTTGCCTGTGAGGGAATTTTTAGCCATTAAACAAATAACTGTATTGGAGCATCCTCCCTACTCACCTGATCTGGCCCCCAGTAACTTTTTTCTTTACCCAAAGATAAACAAAATACTGAAAGGAAGACATTTTGATGACATTCAGGATATCAAGGGTAATACGATGTCGGCTCTGATGGCCATTCCAGAAACAGTTCCAAAATTGCTTTGAAGGGTGGACTAGGTGCTGACATCGGTGCATAACTTCCCAAGGGGAGTACTTCGAAGAAGTCTTTAGTGATATTCAGGAATGAGATATGTGGCACTTTTTCTACAATGAGTTTGTGAACTTAATAGGGAGCCCTTTGTACATAACAATGCATACACTAATCCAGCTTCATCCATTTCTAAACATAAAACTCAGTAGCATTGATTACATTTTCCAAGTTGTGCAACCATTCTCACTCTCTTAGTCTGAGGTATTCCTCCTTTGTTAATATAAACTCACTGCCTCTTAAGTACCTGTCTGATCTTTGGGATTACTGTTGTTGTTTTAATCCTGTGTAGATAGATCTTGAAAGAATGCAAAGCTCAAGGCAGACATTCTTATACTAGTTAAGCGAAACTATTATTTGGTTTTAAGAGGACTTCAAGGGATATTTTTTTTTGTTTAAGCTTTAAGATTATATCAGGGCACTAGTTGGAGGGATTTGTGCAGCCTCCTTGGCTCCCAGAAGTTTGGAGTCCATGAGAACTTGAAACTGATTCTGTTTCCCCGTTTCGATTAGGATTCTTCTACAGAATCTTTGATCAAAATATTTAGTAATGGTTGCCGGCCATCATCCGGTATGAAGTCAGTGCATCACAAAAGGACCAATATTATATGACTGCTCTTACATAAAAAGGCTAGAAAAGGCAAATGTGTACAGACCAAAGTTTATTAGTGGCAACCAGGGGCAGGAGGGAGGGGGAAAGGGGTTAGAGGTGATGAAAAAAAAAAAATCACAATGATTCAGGGGAGAGTTGCACAGCTGATTATTGTGATTGCTGCCGATAAATTTTACACCTATAAATCATTGAATTGGCAAAAGCTGTGCGAAAGATGCACTTACAGTGACAAAAGGAAAGAAAAACTGCTGAAGCTGCTTGTGTACAAGCCAGTGCTTCATGGTACTTGGTTCCTTGTTTTGTAGGTACATCCCAGTTAATTGTTGTAATAACATGTTTAGTGTTTCTGTTCTACCTCCTGATTCATTGCACAGTATTTGTGACCTTAAAAACTTGCAAATGAGAATCCAAGGCACAATAATTGGTTTCTATTCACCTGGAGCAGCAGAGAAAAAAGGGTCAGAATATGTAATATATGGCTAATTGCTTCCCAGAACAATGCCTCCTTTCCCAGGACTCTATAGGGTTTCAATGTCAGAGCTTTTTGGAAGTAGATCTCCAGGACTTTCTTCTGAGACATCTTTCAGTAAATTGAACATAAGTTATATATCGATGTTTTTTCACATATAGGTATGCATATTTTCAAAGGACCAGATTTGGAGTGACACGTAAAGTCATTTAAAATTATATTATCAACATACTTTCAATTAAGTCTAGTAGAAATGTCAAGTCATATAAATACTAAGTCACTCTTGATTTGTAGCCATTAAAGCAAAGTGAATGGTTCACTAGAGACACCAGGGAAAATTCATGTCTCTGGATTTTGCTGTGTATGCTGAAGAAATGCAGACCACTTGCATATTTTAGAATGTATTTTTGTTCTAATATCTCTGGCTCTTCCACTGAGTTTCCTTCCCTGGTTTCTCTTCTTTTCTTTGTATCTTAACATTGGATTGGCTCAGGACTCAGTGCTTGGCCTCATTCTCATTTCCATCTGTACTGACTCCCTTGAGAATCTCGTCCAGTCTCATGACTTTAAATGTCTTTTTGTTGGAGCACATAACTTTTATCTCCTGACCAGACTTCTTCCCTGAACTCCAGACTTGTATAGACAACTTGACTATTCATCGTCTCTAATTAGATGTCTAACAGATATCTCTTCATTTTAGGTATCCCAAGTGAAACTTATCTTTCTCCCAAATCCTGCCCTATCAAGTCTGCACCCTTCAGTTAACGGCTAATCCATCTTTCTAGTTTCTCAGGATGAAAACTTGAAGTCGCTTTGATTGAACTCTTTTATATTTTAGGCAAGCTACCACGTTAGGGCCTTTTCACTGGCTGTTTTTTCTACCTGAAATGTTTTACCTGTGATAGCAATATGCTCTAGTTCTCTCCTGCCCTACCTTCTCCTCAAGTCTTTGCTCATATGCCACTTTCTTGCTGAGAACCACACCAACTACACCATTTGAAATTGCAGCTGCTCGGCACCACTGACCTACTCTACTCTGTATTTTAACACCACCATATAAAATACTATAAAACTTACTTGCTAATGATGTTTATTATTAACTGCCTCCCTAACAAGAATGTTAACTCCTCAAGGACAGGAATTGGTATACTTTACTGAGAAGTCAACACAGGCCTTGATTTATAGATATTCTTTTCTTTCATTTGTAAACATCTCTCGTATCCAGCTCTGAAACAAGAATATAGGATATTGCCTATGAAGGTTTTTGTTAATTCTAGTTCTAGTTTATCATGTATTTCTCTTATTTTTTTTTAGGTTTTTTAAGTATTCTTGTTTTTCTCTGTCTTATCAACATACACTTGTTTCTAAAAAGAGATAGTTTTCAGCCCAGCAAATAAAGTAGTATTTGTGTACAAGTTGGAAACCCTGGTAGCATAGTGGTTAAGTGCTATATCTGCTAACCAAAAGGTTGGCAGTTCAAATCTGCCAGGCACTCCTTGGAAACTGTATGGTGCAGTTCTACTCTGTCCTATAGGTGTGCTGTGAGTCCAAATCGACTTGACAGCAGTGCATTTGCTTTTTGGTTTGGGGTACAAGTAGCGTAAACTGGAAGCCCTGGTGACTTAGTGATTAAGAGCTAGACTGCTAACCAAAAAGTAGGTAGCCAGTTTCACCAGGCTTTCCTCAGAAACCTTGTGGGGCAGTCCCAGTCTGCCCTATATGGTTGCTATGATTTAGTATAAATTAATCTTGTTATGAGAACTTTAATTTCAAAATTTGAGGGATTAAATGACTCTTAAATTGAAATTGTCAAACACAGAGTCTCATTAGTCTAAAATTTGCATTTAGTTTATGAGGACTGTGCTGCTTACCTTAGAACTAGCAAATATAATCAATAAGTTAGATGTTATCTAACGGAAAACACTGGTTTAGAATTTCTTTTTCTAGGCCTAGGTTGATGGTATTTCGTTAACTCACTGTATGATCACAGACTAATTGTTTAACCTCTGTGCCTCTGGAGCTTTTTAAATCTAAAAATCCAGTAAATATTCTTCTGCCATACTTGTCTTAGTAAAAGAGAACATGTATGTGATAGACAGAGTCCAGGTTTTAAAGTCATACAAACTTGTATTCAAATTCTGTCTCAGCCACATACTAGCTCTTTAAAAACATATGTGTATTTTGTTGTTAGTTGTTGAGAATATACACAGCAAAGCATATGCTAATTCAACAGCTCCTGCACTTACCATTTAGAGACATTGATTATATTTTTTGAGTTGTACAACCATTCTCGCCCTTATTTTCTGAGTTGTTCTGCTTCTATTAACATAAATTCACTGCCACCTAAGTTTCCTATCAAATATTTCAGATTGCTGTTATCAATTTGATCCCATATAAACAGTTCTTGAAAGAGCATAATGCTCAACCAAAAAAAAAAAAAAAGCAAGACTCAAATTGATTGCTGTTTAGTTGATTCTGACTAATAGCAGCCCTATAAGACAGAGTAGAAGTGCCCCTGTTTTAATCATCTAGGGCTGGTTTTACAGAAATACTACAAGTGTATAGCTTTAAAAGGAGAAATTTTATTTTATCACAATCCAGTAAGCTAAGAGTCCAAATTCTAGGTGTGAGCTCCAGGGAAAAGCTTTCTCTGTTATATTTAGAGTAAGGTCCTTGTTGTCAGTTTTCCCCTAGACTGGCTGCTTCCCAGTATGTCCCAAGGACATACTCAGTCCTCAGCACTGCTTCACTACTTCTTTCTGATGGTGTGAGGTCCCCAAATCTTCACTTGCCTCTCTTTCCTTTATGTCCCAAGAGGCTACCACAATATAGTCCCACAGGTTGAGTCCTGCTGCACCAATTCAACTTTCTCCCGTCTTCCTTCATTAACAATAGAGGCAGGGTTACAGGATACCAGAATGTCATACAGTACCAACAATCATGGCTCAGCCAAACTATCACACACATTATTGGAGGAACATGATTGAATCCATGACAGTCATATAGAATTTCCAAGGAGTGCCTGACAGATTTGGATTGCCAACCTTTGGGTTAGCAGCTGTACCACTTAATCATTACACCATCAAGGTTTCCATAATACTCAAGGAAGACATTTTTTATAGTTAAGCTAAACACTTGTTTGGTTTTAAGAAGACTTCAGGGGATGTTATAGAGAGAATAAAGTTTATTAGTGGTTACAAAGAGCAGAAGGGAAAGGGAAAGGGGAGGTTAGCAGTAATGAAAGTATCACATTGATTAAGGATAAAGTTACATAGCCAGTGATTGTCATTAAACTGTCAATAAGCTGTATACCTGTAAAAAATTGAATTGGTAAAACTTATGTGATAGATATATTTACAAGAAGCACAAAAAGTGTAGCTGCTGAGGCTGCTGTGTGCAACCAAAAACTTTATGGGATTTGGTTCCGTGCTTCATGGTTTCATGGGACATCTCAGTTAACTGGCCTAATAACACTTTTAAAAACAAAACTCATTGCCATTGAGTCGATTCCAACTCATAGAGACTATTTCAGTTTGCTAGTGTTGCTCTAACAGAAATACCACAGAGTGGATGGCTTTAACAAAGAAAAGTTTATTCTTACGCAGTCCGGTAGGTTACAAGTCCAGATTCAGGATGTCTGCTCCAGGGGAAGGCTTTCCCCGTTGTCTGCTCTGGAGGAAAGTCCTTGTGTTGCATCAGTCTTTGTCCAGGGAGCATCTTGGCACAGGAACTTCTAGTCTGAAGGATGTGCTGTTCTACAAGCGCTGCTTTCTTGACAGTGTGAGGCTCCCAATTTTCTGCTTGCTTCTCTTTCCTTTCATCTCTTGTAGGATGAAAGGATTAAGGGTGTTGCAAGCCATACTCCAGGGAAACTCCCTTTACAGTGGAGCAGGAAGATGATCTTATGAAGAGATTTACAGTCTCACCCTAATCCTTTAACATACAGCATAGGAAAATAACAAAATGGAGGACAATCATAAAACATTGGGAATCATGGCCCAGGCACATGGCTTCACATATTTGGGGGAGGACACAAGTCAATCCATGACAGTTACCCTATAGGACAGAGTAGAACTGCTCCATAGTATCTCCAGTAAGTGCCTGATAGACTCAAACTGCCAACCTTTTGGTTGGCATTTAACCACTATGCCACAGAGTTTCCCAATAAGGCTATGCTTAGCCCTTCTGTTCTACTTCCTACTTGGTAGCATAGTACATGGGGTCTTAAAAGCTTACAAGTGGTCACCCAAGTCACAGAAATTGATCTCTATTTGGCTGGAACAATAGAAGAAGAAGGAGAGTTGGGAACAGGAGAAGGATGTGGAATGAGTGGCTAATTGCCTTCGTGAGACCAGAAGAACTGGATGATACCCTGTTACCATTGCTGAAAATTTTGATCAATGATCAAAAGGGGGTAAATACATAACATAATTCGAGGTTCTCATGGACACCAGACTTCCTGAAGCCATGAAGACTGAAACTATTGCCCTGAGATAAATTTTAAACTTAAAACTAACTAGCTTCTTAATATCACTGTGAACTGGTAATAATATCATCTGTGAACTGGTGATAAAATCTACTTTACAAGGTTATGAAGATTACACACGCAATTTGAGAAGGGCCTAACGTAGTAGCTGGTACAAATTTTCCCCTTCTTTGTCCTTGACCTGGCTCTGTGCTGGTTATAAAATGTAGTGTAACTATTAAATTTTCTCTGTGCATAAAATAATGGTCATGAGTTGGTGGTGGTTGTTGAGTCGATTCCAACTCATGCTGACACCATGTGTGCAGAGTGGAACTTGTTCCACAGGGTTTTCAAGGTTGTGACCATTCAGAAGCAGATTGCCAGGCCTGTCTTCTAGGGTGCCTCTAGGTGTGTTCAGTCTCTCAACCTGCTGTGTAATTAATTTTGTGTGTAGTTTGTAGTCATGGGCTTGTAACTCCTACCCAGGTGACTGTGTGATAGAGTAATTGTGGCCTACCAAAGGGATTGGTCAGATTTGCCTTAAAACAGAGCCAATTTTAGAGCAGAGAGGAGGAGCCCACCTCTGCTACCACTACTACCAAGGAGTGAGAGACCAGCTGCAGAGACCTGGCAGCAGGTTTCTGAGTTGTATAAAAGTTGACGACTTTTGAGAAGCTGGTGGGCTTCTCGACCCACAGAGAGAGAAAGCTAAAAGCCTTTGGGTGGGGACTGAGGGCCAGAGAGAGGTGTGCCTGTGAGCACAGCTGGGGAGAGGCTGTCCTAATGGAAGAACTGTATCCTGAGTGCTCCCAATCCTGAATTGTTACCTGTTCCTTCCCTAATAAACCCCATAGTTATAAGTGTGGTTAGTGGGTTCTGTGTGGCCAGTGCAATGAATTATTGAACCCAGCAAAACCCTGGTGACAAAGTGGTTAAGCATTACAGCTGCTAACCAAAAGCTTGACAGTTCAAATGGGATACATGTTCCTTGGAAAATCTATAGGGCAGTTCTACTGTGTGTGCAGGGCTGCTATAAGTCAGAATCAACTTGACAGCAGTGGGTTTAGTTTGGTTTGGAAAGAGTGCTGTGGGAGGGATAGTTGGTGTAAGAATTAGTAAAGATGGCAGGGAGAGGAGGCATGTCCAGCCTCCACCTTACTGGAGTCAGCCTTGTGCTGTTGATCCTGGTCCCCCTTCACTGTTGTGGGGTTGGAAGAAGCCAGACACACCCCTAAACTTTCAGCTAGTTGTCCAGCTTATAACCATTTTTGCTACTTGGGGGTCCTACCACTCATGTGGTGAGTACTTGGTAAATGTTACTTCCCTTGGATGCTCTATAACAGAAGTAATGTTACTAAATAAGAAAAGGTGAATATTGTAATAATAGGAGGAAACTATGAAGTGGCACAATAAAATGTTAAAAGGTAGAGGACTTGTCAAATATAATAATTATTTTTGTAATAGATTTAGTTATGTTCCACAAAAGTATATTTTTTAAATCTTAACCCTTATACTGGAAGCCCTGATGGTACCGTGGTTAAGAGCTGCGGCTGCTAACAAAAAGTTCAGTATTTCAAATCCACCAGGCACTCCTTGGAAACTCTGTGGAGCAGTTCTACTGCCTTATAGGGTTGCTATGAGTTGGAATCGACTCAACAGCAATGAGGTTTTCTTGGTTTGGTTTAACCCCTATTCCCGTAGATAAGGAATTCTGGTTGCACATTGGTTTAGAGTTTCATTGCTAACTGAACAAGTCGTCAACTCAAACCCACACAGTGGCTATGTAGGAGGAAATACTAGGTGAACTCTTTTAAAGGTGACGGTTATTGTTAGATGCTGTTTTAGTATGTAGTGCTGCTCTAACAGAAGTAACACACAACAGATGGCTGTAACAAAGGAAAGTTCATTCTTACACAGTCCAGTAGGCTACAAGTCTGAATTCAGGGTATCCACTCCAGGAGAAGGCTTCCCTTCTGTTGGCTCTGGAGGAAAGTCCTTGTGTTGCATCAGTTTTTGGTCAGGGACTATCTCAGTGCAGGAACCTCGGGTCTGAAGGATGCGCTCTACTCCTGGTGTTGCTTTCTTTATTGTGTGAGGGTCCCAGTTCTCTGTTTGCTTCCTTTTCATTTTATTTCTTGTAATATAAAAGAATAAAAGGTGGTGCAAGCCACACTCCAGGGAAACTTCCTTTACAGTAGAGCAGGGAGGTGACTTTAGGAAGGTATTTACAGTCCCGCCCTAATTCTCTTTAACATACCACTGCAGAAAATCACAAAATGGAGAACAATCATAAAATACTGGAGATCATGGCCCAGCCAGATGGCTACACACATTCTTTGGGGGGATACAGTTAATTATATGACATTCTACCCTTTCAAATCCCTCTACCATCAATTTGAGTCTGACTTGTAGCAAGGGTCGCCATGAGTCAGATCCAACTCAATGGCACTTGGCACTTGGCTTATAGGTTGAACAGAACTGCCCCATAGAGTTTCCAAGGAGCATCTGGTGGATTTGAACTGCTGACCTATTGGTTAGCAGATGTAGCAGTTAACCCACTATACTACCAAGGTTTCCATTTGCCCACCCCCAACACACATCTTTGAAACATGCAAGAAATTCATCCTATCACGGCAAGAGTCATAGCAAAAACATGTTCATTCAATATGATACCAAAGGTCTTAAATCAGTTCTAAGTCCAAAACACAAAAATTTCTCTACATCTGTGAAATCAAGAATATAAATTATCTGCTTCCAAAGTACAATAGTAGAACAGGCGCAAGCTAGACATTTTCATTACAAATAGGAGAAGAAAGACAAACAGGCAAGAAACAAGTCAGTAAAACACGTTACATTAGCCCTCAAAGCTTTGAAACTAATCCTCTGTTCTCTTAGACTATTTATACATTAGCCTTGCTCTCCAGACTCTAGATATTGGCCATACTCTTTAGATTCTGAGTGGAGACCCCTGGCCCTGTGCTACAACTCTGCCTTCTAGGCCCACTTGGAAAGCAACTGTGCCCTCTTGACTTCAGGTGCACCCTAATCCCAACTGAGTGGCAATTCCACCCCTATAAAAAAACAGCAGAGATTGTGTAAAGTGAATATAGTCATTCATGTTCAATGCTCTGAGTTGAAATTACAAAAAACAAAAACAAACAAAACCTTAAAATAATAAATGCTTGATTCCATTAGAAAATTCTAAATAAAACCCCAATTCATGAAAGTGGCTTTAATTTTTTGATGTTTGACTTAACAGTTCATTTCAACAAACATTTACTCAGAGAAGTCTACCATGGCATTATAATCAAATAGACTTGGGTTTGTTTTCTCATGGTTAAATTTACTATCTGACTTAGAGCAAGTTTCTGAACCACTTGGTTTCTTCAACTGTAGGGTAGGGCTCTTTGATTATAAGTAGCATAACTAATCTTCTTGGTTGAGATTTCAACTGGTTCTGAAGACATTTGCCAAAGAATAATTTTTAAAAAAGTCTTCACCACCAAAAACATTGTAAGAGTGTCTACCTCCCATGACTACCATAGTAAAAGATCACTTTTAGTAAGTGTTTACTCTGTGCATGGCTGAGAAGTTACAGAGGTGAAGTCTTGGCTGTGTCATAAACAATGTTAGAGTCTAATGGAAGAGAAAAACAAGTCAACATGCATTTATTGTACAGTTGGTAAGTTCTCAGGTAAGGAAACTTAAGTACTGGAGAAGCCCAGAGGAGATGCAGGTAACCTAGTTAGAGAAGTATTTACAAATTGGCAGGAAAACATATATTCGGATAGATCATTTTTGAGACACCAGTCACATACTATTTTACAGCATCTATTTTTATAAATTATGTGTTGGCATCCCCGCTAGTGTCAAAATCCTTCGCTAAACATTCAAGATGAGAAAGAGTTACAGAAGTAATTCTGTTTAAACTTGCTCTTGTACCCAGGCTCAGAAGGAAGGTTGAGGAGTTTTATTTGGCCTCTCCATTATGATACCCTAGAGCGAAGCTAACTGGCTTGATATAAGATGAATAATAAATCAAGAAAATAGGGTTTAGTTTCCAGATGGACAAAGGTACTCATCATGATGACTATAAATGCTTATTTTTAACCCACAAACTGCTTCCCAAGTGTTTTAAGGTGTTCCTCCATTTCATGGTGGTGCAAATCAACTGAATCACACCAACAACCAAATACTTAATATGTTTTTTCCCTCTCTCTCTCTCTCTCTTTTTGTTATGATTGAGTGAAAATGTACATTCCTATATAAATTTGCATGCCCACCTATGTGTAGCTCCCACTGCTCTCCCTGCCTGTTGACAGCACATTATTCCTCTCCATTCTATATATATCATGTCCTCTTAACAATCTCCTATACCCTACTCTCCACCCTCTCTCCCAGCTCCAATAAGAGATCAGCAGGACAACATCCTACAGATGCATAGAACCATAAAGTGCACACATGATATGGTCACTCTGTGTCACCAAGTCCAATCCATTCCTGTCTGAAGAGTTGACCTCCATTATGATTTATGGACAGGGGCAGCATCAGGGTCAGGGGCCATGCTCCCAGGGGAACACCAAGGCCCTTGGGTCATTAACTGTGGTCTTTTAGTGAAAATATCAGGGTGTACCCCTTTTGATTCTTGTGTTGCCAGTGAGACTCAATTTTGTGAGCCCCATCACGGCTATCACTGGTGGTGGCTGGTCACCATCAGGTTCTTCCGGTCACATGTTGATGTAGTCACCCACTCAGGTGGGTCTCTCTGTATTCTGGGTTCTCTGTCCCCCAGGTCGTTTGATCCTTGGTGGTCATCCGTTCCTGCTGAGCTGGGACCATTTGGTGTGCCTCAGATGGCAGCTTGGCAGCTTTTAAGGCCTCAGACGTCACTCACCAATGTGGGGTGCAGAAGAGTCTCTTAGCAAAATGCTAGTTGTACCAAGTGGCCTTGATTTCCCCTGAGAGCATGGTCCCCGGCCCCCCACCCCAACTACTCTGTCCTTGCCATATTGGGTTACGATGGGAGGCGTAATCATGTTATGTTAAAGTCCAATTAAAAGTGATCTTCTTTCTAATGGGTGCTGTCACAGATTTACCCAACCAAATTTCTATCAATGATCTAATCTATACCCCACCATCTCCCTCCCTACCCACCCTTGCAGCTATCAAAGAGTCTTTTCTGTGCATGAATCTGTTCTTAAGTTATTATGGTAGGGGCCTCATAACAATGTTTGTCCTTTTGTCACTGACTACTTTCACTCAACATAATATCCTCTAGTTGAAATCAGGTTATGAGATGGTTCCTAAAATCATCATTTTTCATAATCATTGCATAGTGTTCCACTGAGTCTATATACCGTAGTTTACCTATCCATTCCACTGTCATTGGGCTTAATATACGTTTTTTGAGAAAAACTCACAATCTGATCTTTTTGCTTGCTGATTTCTCTTCTTTGTGATGACTATTCATTTTGGACAGTGAAATAGACAACAGTGAGGAGGTTGGGAATTAGGAGATGTTCCAAAATATGACAAACTTGGGATATGAAGACCAAAAGGTGTCCACTGGAAGTTATACTGAAGACAGAATTGAGGGAGATATTCTTCTCTGTTCTGGGCCGATAGGTCCAACTGAATTAACTCACCTGGCAAGCCATTTCAAAAATGCCATGCACTGCAAGATGGAATCAAAGAAAAACTGTGGCATGTCATACATAAGAATATATTTTACATAGCAGTCATTTACTTTCAAAGAAGAGGAAAATCAGTGTTTGATTGTTGTAAAAATATAGATACAACGCTTTCCAATTCAACATTTTTCATGTGTGCAATTCACTGACACCAGCTGGAACTATTAAATTGTGCAGCCATCACCAATATTCATTGTCAAACACCATAAACAAATACTCAATGCTTTGTAAGAAGTTCCTCCCTCCCTGTGAACCCTGGTAAACACTGATAACCTTTGACTGTATGCTTTTACCTATATACTGGATATTTAAGTGGAATCATGTAATATTTATCCTTTTGTGACTGACTTCTTTCACTCAGCATAATGTTTTTAATGTTCACCCATGTTGTAGCATGTATCAGGAATTTGTTTCTTTATTTTAAGATTTTTTTAATTATGATTGAGTGAAAATGTACATTCCCATATAAATTTGCATGCTGACCTACATGCAGCTTCCACTGCTCTCCCTGCACAGTGACAGCACACTCTTCCTCTCTGCTCCATACATGTCTTATCTTCCCAAAATTCTCCTGTCTTGTCCTCTCCACTCACTCCTCTTCCTCCACTATGAGGTCAAGAAGACGACCTCCTATAGATGCCTAGAACCATAAAGTGCCCACACAATATGGTCACACTACATTACCAAGTCCAATCCACTGCTGTCCTAAATGTTGACCTTCATTATGATTTATGGACAGAGTCAGCATCAGGGCCAGATGCCCTGCTCCCAGGAGAACTCCGAGGCCCCTGAACCATCAGTTGTGGTCTTTTAGTAGAGATCTCACGGTGCACCCCTACTTATACTTGTGTTGCCAGTGAGACTCAACTTTGTGAGCTCCATCGTGGCTATCACTGGTGGTGGCTGGGCACCATCTGGTTCTTCTGGTCACAAGTCAATGTAGACATCCACTCATGTGGGTCTCCCTCTCTTCTGGATTTTCTTTCGCCTATGTCTTTATGGAATTTGATGATCATCCATTCCTGCTAAGTTGGGACCATTTGCTGTACCCTCAGAAGGCAGTTTGGCAGCTCTTTAAGACCGCAGACAGCACTCACCAATGAGGGGTGTAGAGAGACCTCATTAGTAAAATGCTAGTTGTGCCAGTTGGCCTCGATGTCCCCTAAGAGCACTGTCCCCGGCCCCCCACCCCAGCTACTCTGTCCTTGCAATATTTGCTTTAGATGGGAGGAGTACACAACTTGTGTTGAAGTCCTATTAGTATTGATCTTCTTACTAATATGTGCTGTCACAGATTTCACCCAACCAAATTTCTAACAACTATCTAATCTAAACCATCCCCCCTCCTGCACTCGCCACTCTTGCAGCCATCAAAGAGTCTTTTCTGTTATGTATGAATCTGCTTTTAAGTCCTTATCATCGGGGTCTCATACAATATTTGTCCTTCTGTTGCTGACTACTTTCACTCAACATAAAGTCCTCCAGTTGAAGCCGGGTTAAGAGATGTTTCCTGCTATCATCATTGTTCTTCATCATTGCATGGTGTTCCACTGAGTATATATACCGTAGCTTACCTATCCATTCTTCTGTTGTTAGGCATCTGTGTTGATTCCATATTTTTGCTATTGTGAACTGTGCTGTGATGAACATTCATGTGCATGTATCAGTTGGTGTGAATGCCCTTGATTCTGTAGGATATATTCCAGGCAGTGGAATTACTGGGTCAAATGGTATAGCTATATCCATTAATTAAAGGGAGGAACAGATTGCTTTCCAAACAGGTTGCACCATTTTGCAATCCCACCAACAGTGTAGAAGAGTTCCAGTCTCTCCACAGCCTCTCCAGCATTTAGTGTTTTGCAATTTTTGGATCATGACCAACCTTGTTGGGGTGATACGGTATCTCATTGTCATTTTGATTTGAATTTCTTTAATAGCCAATGATCGTGAGCATGTCCGCGTGCTTTTTTGGCTGCCTGGATCTCCTCTTTAGAGAAGTCTCTGTCCATCTCCTTTGCCCATGGCTTAATTGGTTGATTTGTCTTTTTCTTCTTGATATTTTGTAGTACCTTATAGATTATCGAGATTAGACGTCAGTCTGACATAGAGTTGCCAATTTTTTTTTCCCATTCTGTAGGTGGCCTTTTAATTCTATTAATAAAGTATTTGGATGAGCAAAAGTGATTGATTCTTAGTAGTTCCCACTTATCTATTTTCTGTTGTTTGTGGTTTGTGTGACAGATTTTGAAGTCTGTCTGCGTTGTGTATTAAAACTTCCATTGTTTTTCTTACTTTTTCTTGGATGAGCTTTATCGTTTTAGATTTGATATTGAGGTCTTTTATCCAGTTTGAGTTGGTTTTTGTAGAAGGTGTAAGATACGGGTCTTGTTTTAATTTAGTGCATATGGATATCCAAGAATGCCAGCACCATTTGTTGAAGAGATTGTTTTTACCCCAGTTTAATGTCTTAGGGCCTTTGTTGAATATCAACTGTTCATAGACAAATGATGTCATCACTGGGGTCTCGATTCTGTTCCACTGTTCTGTCTGTTTTTGTACCAGTACCAGGCTGCTTTGACTACTGTGACAGTGTAATAGGTTCTAAGGTCAGGTAATGAGAGGCCTCCCTGTGTGTTCTTCTTCTTTAATAATACTTTACTTATCCAGGGCTTCTTCCCTTTCCAGGCAAAGTTGGTAATTTGTTCCTCCATCTCATTAAAAAATGTTACTGGAACTTGTATTGGGATTGCATTACATAAGTAGATTGCTTTGTGTAAAATAGACATTTTCACAATGTTAAGTCTTCCTATCGATGAGCAGAGTAGGTTTCTCCATTTATGTAAGTCTCTCTTAGTTTGTTTTAGTAAGGGTTTGTAGTTCTCTTTGTAAAGGTCTGTTATTTCTCTGGTTAGATTGATTCCTAGGTACTTTATCTTCCTAAGGGCTATAGTAAATGGTATTGACTTGGTGATTTCTTCCTTAATAATCTCGTTGTTGGTATAAAGGAATCCTACCGATTTACTTATGTTTATCTTGTATCCTGAGACATTACCAAGCTCCTCTATCAGTTTGAATAGTTTCCTTATGGATTCTTTGGGATTTTCTGCATATACAATCATATCATCTGCAAATAGGGAGATTTTTAGTTCTTCCTTGCTGATGCAGATACCCTTTATTTCTTGGTCTTGTCCAATTGCTCTGGCTAGAACTTCTAGTACAGTGTTGAATAGGGGAGGTGAGAGTGGGCATCCCTGTCTAGTTCCTGTTCTCAAGGGAAACTCCTTCAGTCTCTCTCCATTCAGGATGACGTAAGCAGTTGGCTTTGTATAAATGGCCCTTATTGCACTGAGGAATTTGTCATTTATTTCTATTTTGCTGAGAGTTTTTAGCATGAATGGGTGTTGGACTTTATCAAATGTCTTTCCTGCATCAATAGACAAAATCAGATGATTCTTGTCTTTTGTGTTATTTATGTGGTTGATCACATTAATTGTTTTTCTGATGCTGAACCAGCGTTGCATCCCTGCTATGAATTCAAACTGATCATGATAGATTCATTTTTGGATATGTTGTTGTTTTCCATTGGCAAGAATTTTGTTGAAGATTTTTGCATCTAGATTCATGAGTGATACCAGTCTGTAGTTCTCCATTTTGTTTAGGTCTTTCTGTGGCTTGGATATCAGGGTTATACTGGCTTCATAGAATGAATTTGGGAGTATTCCATCTCTTTCTGTGCTGTGAAATAGTCCCAGTAGTATTGGAGATAACTCTTCTCTAAAAGCTTGCTAGAATTCTGCAGTGAAGCCATCTTGGCCCTGGTTTTTTTTGGTTGGCAGTTTTTTGATGACTTTTTCAATCTCTTCCTTTGTGATGGGTTTATTAAGTTGTTATGCTTCACCTTGTGATAATTTGGGTAGGTGATATGAATCAAGGAATTTGTCCATTTCCTCTAGGTTTTCAAGTTTATTAAAATACAGTCTTTCATAGTATTTAGCTATGACATTTTTTATTTCTGCTGGATCTGCGATGACAGCTCCCCACTGCTTTCTTATTTGGGTTATGTGTTTCCTTTCCTGTTTAGTCAACGGTTTGTCACTTTTGTTGATCTTTTCAAAAAGCCAGCTTATGGTCTTTTCAATTGTTTCAAGTGTTCTTCTATTCTCTAATTCATTTAGTTCTGCTCTGATCTTTGTGATCTGTTTTCTTCTGGTGCCTGAGGGGTTCCTCTGTTGTTCTCTCTCTACTTGTTCAAGCTGTATGGTCAGTTCCTTGATTTGGTTTCTTTCTTACTTCCAGATGTGTGCATTTATGGAAATAAACAGACCTCTGAGCACTGCTTTGGCTGTATCCCATACGTTCTGGTAGGAAGTGTTTTCGTTCTCATTGGAATCCACAAATTTCTTTATTTCATCCTTGATTTCTTCTATAACCCGTGGTTTTTTGAGCAAGATATTGTTCAGTTTTCATGAATTCCACTTTCTATCTATCTTTTCTCTGCAATTGATTTTGACTTTCATGGCTTTATGGTCTGAGAAGATGCTTTGCATTCATTCATTGGTATGGATTTTTTTTTGAGAATTGCTTTATGTCCTAACACATGGTTTATTCTGCAGAATGTTCCATGTGCACGGGAGAAGAAGGTATAGTTGTCAGCTGATGGATAGAAAGTTCTGTATATGTCACTCAGGTCTAGTTAGTTAACTGTGGCAATAAGGTCTTCTGTGTCTTTACTGAACTTTTTTCTAGACGATCTGTCCCATATTGAGAGTGGAGTGTTGAAGTTTCCTACTATTATTGTGGACTGATCCATCTCCTTTTGGAGTGTAGTGGGTGTTTCTTCGATGTATTTAGGTGCTCCAATATTAGGTGCATAAATATTTAATATTTTTAAGTCCTGCTTCTGTATTGAACCTTTCAGTAATTAGTATTGTCCATCCTTGTCCACAGTGGTGGATTTTACATTAAAATTGATTTTATCTGAGATTAGAATTGCCACATCTGCTCTTCTGTGTTCATTGTTAGCTTGATATATATTCTTCCATCCTTTGGTTTTCAGTTTGTTCCTATCTTTAAGTCTAAGGTGAGTTTCTTGTAGGTAACACATAGATGGGTCATGTCTTTTGATCTGAGATGTCACTTGATGTGTCTTTACTGGAGCATTCAGTCCATTCACATTTGATGTAATTATTGATAGGTATGTGTTAAGTGCTGCCGTTGTGATATGTTTATTTTTGAGTTGATGTTTTCTCTGTGGTTCTTATTAATCTGTTCTGCGACCTTCTTTCAGAGTCGATTTTTCACTTTTTTCAGGGTTGGTTTTGTGGTTGTTGAGACTCCTGTATTACATTTCTTGATATAGTATGTTGCTTCTTTATTGTTCTTTATGGCCTCCCCTGTGATCCCGCTTAATAAACTACTTATAAACCCAATTGTGATTGCTACCAGTCTTGTCAGCTTCCTCTCCATCTGGAAGGACTATAACAACTGTAGTACATCCGTCTTTTTAATATGATGATATCGTAGTTTACATTATATGATCACTAGATTGTTTCTTTCACTATTATAGCTTTGATTGTGTTTGAGGACTTTCCTAACTGCATGGGATTCTGGATAATGTGTCCTTCTAAAATACAAAGTTAGCGGTTTTGTTCTTCCAAGCCAAGAAATTCAGTATTTCTTATAGTTTTGGTTTGGTTTTTACTCTGAGTTTCTGTTTATCTGGGAATGTCTTAATTTCATTTTCATATTTGAAAGATTGTTTTGCAGGATATATAAGTCTTGGTTGGAAGTTCTTCTCTTTCAAGGCTTTGAATGTGTCAGGCCACTGTCTCCGTGCCAGCATTATTTCTGCTGAGAAATCTGATGAAAGCCTACAGGGTTTCCCTCTGAATGTTAGCTATCCTTTGAGTCTTGCTGCCTTTAAGAGTTTCTGCTTATGTTTCCTTTTGTTCAGCTTGATTATAATATGTCTTGGAGTCTTTCTATTGAGATCTATATTAAGTGGTGTTTGATATGTATCTTGGATATTTATATTCTCTTGTTTTGTAATTTCAGGGAAGTTTTCTGTCAGCAGCTCAGCCACAATACTCTCTATGTTCTCAAGTGTCTCATACTGTTCAGGAACTCCAATTAATCATAGACTGTTCTTCTTAATAGAGTCCCACATGTTTCTTAATACTTCTTCATTTTTCTTGTTTCTTTTTTCTGATTTCTCCTCATAAATTGTGGAGTCAGTGGCTCTGTCTTCCAAATCAGAAATTCTCTTTTCCATTTGTCCCATTCTGTTCTCTTGGCTTTGAATTGAAGTTTCTATGTCTTTGATTCTGTCCTTGATCTGTTGGATTTCCAAGTACTGATGTTCCATCAGATCGAGCAGCTTGCTTAATTTTTCATTTTGCTCTGCTGCATTTTGTATAAGGTCTAGAAGGGCTCTCTGTATAATCCTTTTGTATTCACCTTCTGATAGTTTCAGAAAAGCTTCCTTGCCTGGTAAGTTCTGAGGTGGTTTCTTTTGGGGACTTTCTTATACCATGGGTGATTTCAGGGTTACCATCTTCTCCAACATTTGTTGCTTTTTGGAGTTAAGTGCATCAATAGAGCCTGGGAGAGATGCTGTGGAGATGGACCACAGTTGTTTCTCTAGGCCATCTTAAAATGAGAGATAAAAAGTATTTAACAACTTCCAAAGTCAGTCAGGTTTTCAGATGTATACATCTCTCTTCCCAGTTGGCAAAGTAAGCACCTCTATATTGAACCCCAGATGTTATAAACTAGCTCAAAATGCAGAAAGGCTACTGGCCTGCTGGCCTCTGCTGTTGGGCCCCAGCTGTAGGTGATATTGTGTAAAATTCTTCTTTTCTGTTGGAATATTGGTCTCTTCTGTGTAGGCACTGCCTCCCAGCCCAGGTGTTAGGTCCCACTGAGGCTTCTGGATGGATAACCCTGCCTCCCAGCAAAATAAGATGGCATCTCACACAAGCTCACCAGCTGGCCCAGGCTCCTGGTGGAAAGAGAGTCCAAGAGTGCTGAAATGCCCAGAGTACACAGCCTCTGCTGCTGGGCCCCAGCCCCAGGTGACACTGCAAAACACCACCTCCCTGCTAGAAAAACACTCTCCCCCTGGCAGGATGCACCTCCCAGCCTAAGAACCAAGTCCAACTGGGGCCTCTACCTGGGCTTCACTGTTTCCCAATAGGCCAGAGGAGCTTAGGTATATAGAGTCCAAAGCCAGGCTCTCAGAACCTGGCAATTATGCTTGCCCGTCCCACCAGCAGTGCGTCCACAACCAGCAGCTTATCAAGTCCCAGTTCTGCCTGCCAGCCAAGACAGAGGAAAAAAATTTTGAAATGGTGAGTTACCTTCGGTCTGTGTAAGCCTGTGCTTGCCAAAAGTGGGGTCAGTGAAAAAGAGGAGGTTTAACGTTCAGTGGTATGAAGTCCAAATTAACAGCCCTATGCCACATCCCAGGGCTCACTAGGTGTCCAGAACGCTTCGTTTAATTATCATTTCAGGTCTTGGTTTCCAGAGGGATTTAGGGAGACGTGCTTTTAGTCCTCCATCTTGACTCCACCCCCCAGGAATTTGCTTATTTTAATGACCGAGTAATATCATCTGTTAAATGAACATTTCAGTTGTTTTCATATTTTGGCTACTGGAAATATTGTTGCAATGAACATTGGTATACATGTGTCTGCTTGTGTCACTGTTTTCAAGTCTTTTGAGTTTGTACCTAAAAATTGAATTGCTGAGTCATATAGTAGCTCTACTTTCAACTTTGTTTGGGGAACTGCCAAAACCATGTGATTTGTAATCATTAATAGTAAGAAGACTTCAAATCACTGATAAGCAGTATAAAGAAGTAATTTTTCTCTTCTTGGCATCATTACTTACAAATCTGGGGATGTTTTGAAGTATAAAATCAATCCAATACATATTTATTAAAGGCTTGCTCCAAGGACCTTCGTCCAGAGCTCATAGAGAAAGCCTTCCCCTGGAGCTGATGCCCTAAATTTGGACTCTTAGCCTACTTTACTGTGCGGAAATAAGTTTTTCTTTGTTAATACCATTCACTTGTGGTATTTCTGCTAATGCAGCACTGGATGGCTAAGAAAACATTCAAACATTTCAGGAAGTATAACATGATCAAAAACTAACAGTAACTGAAGGAAGAAGTCCAAGCTGCATTACAGGCATTAAGGAAAAAGAAGGCTCCAGGAACTGAGAGAATACAAACCGTGATGTTTCAACAAATGGATGCAGCACTCGAGGTGCTCACTGAAAGCTACCTGGCCAGCCAACTTGAAGAGATCCATATTTTTGCCCATGCCATAGAGTGATGATACAACAGAATACAGAAATTGTCAAACACTGATATCACAAAGAAGTACGGTTTTGACAAAGATCATTCAAAAGTAGTTGCAGCAGTACATTTACTGTGAACTGCCTGAAGTTCAAGCCAGATTCAAAAGAGAATATGGACCCAGTGATATGATTGCTGGTATCAAATAGATCTTGGCTGAAAGAAGAGAATATACATAAGATGTTTATCTGTGTTTTATTGACTATGTGAAGACATTCTACTGTGTGTATCACAGCAAATTATGGACAACATTATGAAGAATGAAAATTCCAGAACTCTTAATTGTGCTACTATGGAACCTGTACACAGACCAGTAGCAAATTGCTTGAACAAAACAAGGGAACACTGTATGATTTAAAGTCAGAAAAGTGTGTGTCAGGGTGGTATCCTTTCATCCTACTTATTCAATCTGTATGCTGAGTAAATCTGAGAAACTGGACTACATGAAGAACATACCATTGAATTTGAGGAAGACAACTTATTAAAAACCAGTGATATGCAGATCATGCAACCTTACTTGCTGAAAGTGAAGAAGACTTGAAACATTTACTGATGAAGATCAAAGACTATAATCTTCAACATAAACAAAGCAAAAATCTTCACAAATGGCTTAATAAGCAACATCATGATAAATGGAGAAAAGAGTAAAGTTGTCAAAGATTTCATTTAACTTGGATCCACAATCAACACCCATGGAAGCAGCAGTCAAGAAATCAAAAGACACATTGCATCAGGTAAATCTGCTGCAAAGGTCCTCTTTATAGTGTTAAAATCAAATATGTCACTTTAAGGTCGACTTGATGCACGCCTGATCCAAGCCATGATGTTTTCAGTCATCCCGTATGCATGCAAAAGCTGAACACTCACTATAGAAGACTGAAGAGCTGATGCCTTTGAATTATGATGTTGGCATAAAATATTGATATAACATCAACTGCTAGAAGACCGAACAAATCTGTCTTAAAAGAAGTACAGCCAGAATGTTTCTTAAGAGGATAGTGAGACTTTGTCTCAAGTACTTTCGATATGTTATCAGAAGGCACCATTCTGTGGAGAAGGACATTATACTCGGTATACTGGTCAGCAAAAAAGAGGAAGACTCTCAGGAGATAGACTGACACAGTGACTGCAACAATGTTTTCAAAAATAGCAAGGTTGTGAGTATGATGCAGGAACAGGCAATGTTTTGTTCTGTTGTACATTGGGTCACTCTGAGTTGGAACTGACTCCATGGTGCCTAACAACAACAACATTAGCTACAAACCACTAGAGAGCAGATAAGTAATTTGGAAAAAACAAGAGTGGCTTTGAAACCTAATTGTACTTTGTCCTAGAAGTTACCCTAAATGATGCAAAGATGCTATCTGGGGCAAAAGGAAATGTCTAACAAAGAGTTGAGTATCAGTACTTTTCTCTTTGACCCACAAGTATTCTGTAGAAAGCCTGTTAAATTGTCTTTCAAAATACATTTGAATGATTGTCACAATTTAAAGGAGGCTTGAGGGCCAAGAAAAGGCATAGAGAACCAAGTGTTCCCTTCCTCACTTCCAGCTCTGACTGATTTGACAGTGTGAAAGCACTCCTGGAATGTGCTATATTGAGGAGGAAGATTAGGGTCCTAGTAGTGCTGGCAGTACTATTGACTTCCACACACCGAGGCAACTCACTTCCCCTCTATGGGACTCAGTTTCAGGATGTGTAAAAATGAAAGTTCACCTGTTAACTATCCAGTTTTCTTCACAGTCCATAGGCATTCATTCCATAGAGGCATGCTTAGGAGTACTTCTAGCGGTCAAGGTTTGCTACCCTCCACTTCCCTTGCTGGCAAGAACAGCTCGGGTTTTATCTGTTTTCATATCCACATAAGACTTCATTTGAGCAAAGAGGACCATGTCATTAAAAAAAAAAAGAAGCAAGCCATTGCACTAAGTGATTCCTAAGAACTACAGTTCTATGATTGCTTCATATAGCTTCTTTGGAGGGAATCTCACGCTGCTGGATAATTCAGAAAGCCAGCTAATGTGGAGGTTGTGTTTGACCAGAACTTGCTTTAAAATCCCTACAGCTTTTCCTTTCCTCTTGGATGAGCACTTTAGGTTGCTGAGTTAAGATATAAAAGTAATGCAGAGTGGAATGCTCCCCTGGGTATTCTTAGAGGAGCTTCCCTTGAATGACATAGGTATAGATAACAGTCCAAACCCATAAAGATATGTTAAGGAACTGAGGTTGGGAACAGGAGGTCAGTCACCAGTGTCCTGTGGTTCTGCTGTGAATTAAGTCGGTCTTAGGTCAGGAATTGCTTTTGAATGCAAAGATCCTAGGAATAAGAGAAGACCAAGTCTTAGAATGTTTTGTATTTGTAAGGGTATTGCCCTTTGTCATTGGATGGAACCAAGTAGACAGTGAGACCAGCTCTGAAAAACTATCAAGACAGCATGGCATCTCGGGACCATTGGAGTAGGAGACAAGCTGGGACATGAAAGCAGGAAATCAGACACAGCTTCTGTAAACCTATCACATCTAGTCAGACTACAGTCATCTAAAGAGGCTTCTAGGGGTTTAAAGACCTGGGAAACACCCTCTGCTTTTCTTGGTGTCTCTTACAATCAAAAACATGAATTTGAATTTCTACTATTTTTATTGTTGTAATTATTTCATAATTATTTAGTGTCCTCTTCATTTTGGTGCAGTCCCATTTGAAGATGTTGACATGATTAAGTTGTGCTTTCAAAGAAATGTTTTCCTTTCTTTAGGAATGTTCTTGACAGGATTGACTTCATGGGTATGGGACACTTGCAGTTGTTTGGTTTAATGCTCTATTATCAGTATCTTAAAATTCTTAATAATTTTCGAACAAGGAGCCCCACAAATTTTGTAGCCAGTCCCAGTACTTGATATTAGTTTCATTCTAATTTCACTAGATAATAGGGTCCATGGTGGTGGTAGGCAGGAGGAAACAGACGGGGATCAGTGTGGTTTGTTCTAGGCCCCAGACATCCGTAGTTGGTCAGCAAGCATCGTCACCAGATTGGACTGCATAGAAATTCAGATGGTCGTGTTCTTGAAATTGGGAAGCAAGGTACAAAGCTCCCTGAGGCACAAATATAGCCATTTCTGGGTTGCTATATAGGTAATTTATGTTTGTCACATATAAATTATTTCTTAGGTGGCATCATGTAGGCTCTTTGGTAAACCTGGCCAGAGGCAAAGCAGATAGAATGCTGGATTAACAGATGTTTTAGTCATCTAGTGCTTCTGTAACAGAAATACCATAAGTGGATGGCTTTAACAAGGAGAAATTTGTTCTCTCACTGTCTAGTAGGCTGCAAGTCCAAGCTCAGGGTATCAGTGTCTGGAAATGCTTTCTCTCTCTGTTGGTTCTGGAGGAAGTCCCTTGTCATCAATTTTCCTCTTGGAATAGGAGCTTCTCCATATAGGATCACTGGGCCCAAAGGATACTATCTGATCCCAGCACTGCTTTCTTGATGTTACAAGATTCTCCAAATCTCTGCTTGCTTCTCTTTGCTTTTATCTCTTGTAAGACAGAAGGTGGTGCAGGCCACATTCCAGGGATGCTCCCTTTTATGCTGTATCAGGGATGTGACCTTAAGCAAGGGTGTTACATCCCACCCTAATCCTCTTTCACCACAGGCAGAGATGATAATTCATAACATATAGGAAAATCATGAAGTGGAGGACAACACACAGTACTAGGAGTCACAGCCTAACTAAGTTGATACATATTGTTGGGGGACACAGTTCAGTCCATGACAGTATTATTTATTGCTGTCACCAGATAACAAAAGACAGCCCTGCTAGCTCTTTCCTTCCTACGTCTCCGGAATGCTGAATACAGTACAGATGTGTAAGTGAATGCCAGCGTGTGCCTTGGACTTCCCCTTAGGAAAAGTGTTGAGATGTGATCCACATTATTTATTGCTATTGTTCATAGCATTCTCATCACACCCTCAGGATGAAGCCTCATATGATAGTTAATGCTACGGTGCTGTGAGTATCAGAGAGAGGAAACCTGTGCCAGGCTTGGCAACCTGGAGGTAAGCTCCAAGCTAAAAAGCCTGACAGATTAAGAGCTCATTTCACCTGGAGATATTAACACCGATGGAGCTGTTGGTTAGGATATTGTTAGTAAAAGCTGAATAGTGAGTGAGCTGACCTAACTGAGAATGTGTTGGATGTAATGATCTTCAGGTACAGCTGGTTACTGATTCACCATCACTAGAGTTTCTACTTTGAAGGGTTTCTCCACGAGAAACAATGGCGATCCTTTTTTCCTCACAGAATTAGCAATAGAGATATGCTGGGTGTAGAGGGGCAGTTGGTGGCTATGTGGGAAGTTATAAGACCAATTAACTTGCTAGTCAACAATAAGGGCTTGGCTGGTGCTTCTTTTGACCAGACAAAGGATCATCTCTTTTCTTAGTCTATCCAAAAAACAAAATGAAACAAATGAACAAAAAAGCAAAGCAAACACATATACTCTAATTGGTTTTATGCTAGTCTGTATTAGCTTTTGTTATTTACAGTTTATGCTGCCCTATCTAGAAATCAGTTACTGTTGTGTCTCATTTCTAAGCTGTTACTCTATTATTTACATTGACTACATCTTCTACTGCAAGTACTCTCAGGTGTTCAAGTACTAATTACAGTGGTCCCTTGCAGCTTCTGAAATCAATCTCGCACTGAAATGGGGCCACTCTAGTTTGTAGCTTCTCCCTCCTACAGTAGTCATTTAGAGTTACTTATCTGCACCTTTCAAATGTAAGTTGGAGCACATTTATTCAAAAAGACTTTTTAGGAAAAAAAAAAAAAGCAATGCCAGGAAGATCAGCCCCAGTGTCAAATATTATGTGGGCTTGTCTGACTTAGTGCCTCATCCACCCCCGCTGCTTTTTTTCATTGTGCAAATACATGTGTAACAATATTTGCCATTTCAATATTCTACATACACATGTACAATTCAATGGCGTTAATTGTGTTCATATACAACCATCATTATTATATATTTCCAGTTCTTTCAGTCACCCTTAACAGAATTTCAGTATTCTCTCAATGACAACTTTCCCTCTCCCTCCCACCCTAGTAATCTCTAATTCTCTTTGGACTCTATACACTTGCCTAGTCTAGGTATTTCGTGTAATTAGGATCATACAATAGTCGTCCTTCTGTGACTGGCATTTCACTCAGCATATTTTCAAGGTTGATCAATGCTGTAGCATGCATCAGGACTTCATTTCTCTTTATGGCTGAATAGTGTTTCACTATATCACATTTTTGCTTATCCGTTTATGTGTTGATGGACATTTCAGTTGTTTCTATCTTTTGGCTATTATGAACAGTCCTGCAGTGAGCATTAGGGTAGACATTTCTGTTTGTGTTCTTGTTTTCAGTTCTTTTAGGTATATACCTAGAAGTATAATTACTGGATTATCATATTGTAATTCTATGGTTCACTTTTTGGGGAACCACCAGGCTGGTTTCCACAGCAGAGTACCTCATTCTTTAGATTTTCCCTAGAATTGAGGGGATCATGCCCCATGAGCATCACTTCAACAGGCCCCACTGCTCTGCTGTAAGGTAATCTGCTGAAATGTGGAGAACTCCCATACCATGCCTCTCATTTGCTTCTATTGCTCTCCTTGACCAGAATGACTTCCTCTGTCCTCTCTCCCTGCCCAAACCCATCCTTCATGACTCCTTTATTTGCCACCATCTTTTCAAGAAGCTTTCTATAAATATTTCATCCTAAACCCATTATCCTGTTCTTCAAACTTGTATGGTAATAATCTTCATATCATAGTATTTTATACTTAATTATTCTGTACTGCTACTTTCCTTTTCTTGCTGTTGTTTCAGATCTCCTTGGCCATATAGCTCCTATAGGGAATTTGTTTTTTTTCTTATCCCATATAGCACCTGCACCATTTAATAAACCCATGATAGACTATTAAGCTAGTGAAAGAGTTAAAGTCTTGATGGCTTCATTAAGCATGTAGATGTTATCTGAGAAGAGCAGCCATTTACACTTTCACACTAATTAGTTTATTAAGTTAACCCTATAGGTACTTAGTGTAGTGGGTTAAGTGCTACCACTGCTAACCAAAAGGTTGGCAGTTCAAATCCACCAGGCACTCCTTGTATACTCTATAGGGCAGTTCTACTCTGGCCTCTAGGGCTGCCATGAGGTGGACCCGACTCAACAGCACTGGGTTTTATAGGTACATAGGGAAGCCTTGGTGGTTAAATGGCTATACTCAGTCCTATAAAGTCACTATGAATCGTAACTGACTCAGTGGCAATGGGTTTGTTTTTTGGGGTTTCTGGTACAAAGCAACAGGTCCCGGTGGCACTATGATTAAGCCCTCAGCTGCTAAACTGAAAGGCCTGCAGTTTAAACCCACCAGCTAATCCAAGGGAGAAAGATCTGATTTGCTCCCATAAAGATTACAGCCTAGGAAACCCTATAGAGCAGTTCTCTTCCATCATACAGGGTTACTATGAGCTGGAATCAACTCAGTGGCACATAACAACCACATGATACAAGGCGTGGGTATTTTATTAGGGGAAAGCAAAATATCTAAGATGTTGTTGAGAATAATCATACCCTTGTTTCAAGCTTAAGAAAACTGATGAGTAGAGAAGTTAACTGAAGCATTCAGGATTACAGATCTAGAAAGACACAAAGTTCAAATTTAACCCAAATCCTCTGATTAAATGCTGCGCTCTTCTTCACTGTGGAACAGGATATCCTGGCAAGTGGTGGGAGTTGTGCTTCACTTTTTCTGTGTCTGTCTTAAAACACAA
Source organism: Heterohyrax brucei (assembly GCA_028571685.1). Taxonomy (NCBI): domain Eukaryota; kingdom Metazoa; phylum Chordata; class Mammalia; order Hyracoidea; family Procaviidae; genus Heterohyrax; species Heterohyrax brucei. Next base: position 141,964,640 of record CM053166.1, read on the forward strand.
CACCCAGAAAAATATCGATATGTGTATGGGGAGAGAGAACAGGGAAGAAAAAAAGAATATCTTATCCACTCGCTTCTTAGAAATTTGAGGGTTGGCTATTTTCAACGTATGAATCAAAACTTTCATCTTCCCTCCCATTCTTCTGTGCCTTTCTCTCCTCTCCTCCCCATTTCACTCCTCTACTTCACATTCCACCTCCTCCCTTCCATCCCCAGGTACTGCATTATAGTTTTGCAAGGAAAATTGCAGATGATACAGTGCTATATTCACACCTGAAATTTACATCAGTTTTACTGAATCGAGCTCTGAGTGCCACTACGTGCTGTATCTCCATAGCAGGACCAAGTAGTAGAGTGAGAGAAAGGGAAAAAAAAAGGAAAGCTCAGCAGCTTCAGCTCCTGGATCCTGTACATCTATGACTTTGCTCTTTCCTGATACGTTGCTTTTTTTTCCCCCCTCTAACTTTGGTTTTGAAAAGGAGACATGAATTAGAATGATATTGATGCTTTTTATTTATGCTCAGAAGGGCATTCTTTACGTTAAACAGAAAATGATGATTTCTGGGTGAGAGGCAGAGGAGAGCATATGAACAAGTTTATGAAAGCATCCCAAGAACGCTAGTCTCTCTAACCTATTAGAGCTACAATGACTCAGAACAGTCTTGGGCCAATCAGCGACCCTCCACAGGCATAACTGTAGGCTCAGTGTTACACATGCCCAGAAGAAAAAAGAAAAGCAGCCAGAGATCACATATTACTGCCTTGGAGTTAGAACATATTTGGAGTTTTCCAATTTACCTTCTGGACCCTGCACCTTTGCCTGCTTTTTGATGTCGTTCTTGACCAAAGGTCTGAATTCACCTTTTAGTTTTGTCCAAACTGATTTGCTGGATTCTTTGGTTTCCTCTCCGTGCAATGGCCTCTTTTTTGCTGCCAGCCATGTTCTGATGCTAGAGGATGGCCCTACTAGCAAAACTTGGCTCTCTTTGACATGGTCAGCATTGTTCAAGGCTCCTTCCATTCTCAGCTCAATTGTCACTTCATCTGAGAATTCTTCACTGACCAACCTATATCAAGGAGCTCTCCCTACTCTTCTACTCCATCCCTCCAGGAACTCTATATCTTATTGTTTTGTTTTATTTTTCCTTAGAACATATTATTAACTGAAATGACCAACTGTATTGTTTATTGTTTGATCTCCTCTACAGAAATTTAAGCTACTAAAGAGCAGAGGCTTGGTCTGCCTTATTATTGGCACTTTATCTCCAACTCCCAGAACAGTGCCTTGCCCAGAATAAGAAGTCAAGAAGTATTTACTGAATGAATGAATATATTAAGTGTTTATTAACACTAACTATGTGCTTCCTACCTGACTGTATACTTAGGATGGAATGGGAGGGGAAATAAGAGGTAGCTTGGTAGTCTCTAACGAGCCATAGCTGACACCAGAGTATGTTTAAAATCTGAAACAAAATGTTTTATTATTAGTAGAGTGAAAAAGATACTGAATATTATAGTAAGAGATCTCCATGGGCTTCAAGAACTGAGAAAGGCTTCACTGGGGAGATGGACTTCAGTTTAGACCTGAGGAACATGCTGGAAAGAATTGTGTTTACAATATCAAGGACTGTGTTTTATGTGTGTGGATGTGCACACACACGTACAATGTGTTTATGTTATTGCTCTTTTCCTTACATTTTAATATTCTTTACTTTTTAACTAGGTTATAATTGAAAGAGTAGTAGACTCAAAGAGAGAAGATGTAATTTTGAATCATAGCTTTTGAGGCTTTGGGGTATACAACTTTTTGGAAAGTGAGATTACTGACCTATAAATTGTTGAAATTAAACAAAACCACACATGGGAAAGGGCTTAGCACAGGACATGGAGTATAATAACATGCAAATGATATCTGATTATTGAAAGAACTTCAGTGACTGAAATTCCAACCTGGGCTTCCATAACAGAAAGAAGATACACTCTTATAGAGAGAATAACATAAGGATAGCAAGAGACAGAAGGCCAAAGGGAGAAGAATATTTTAAAAGATGAGACATTGCATGTTAGGTAGGAAATAGTCTTGGTTTTCTAGTTTGGCAAGACATTTTCTTTATGTAGTTCTTAAGCTTCATGCTGGAGTAAAAAGTGGAGAGTAAGATGAGTTCGTGATTCCAATTGCAAATTATCTACCTTTGAAAAACTTCAAGACCAGACCAGTATGTGAGACTGTTATTTTTCACAAAATCGTGTTTAGTCCCAGAGAAAATGTAGGTGGTAAATAAAGGCTAGAAAAATAAAAATACGGTTCCTTTTCTAAATTGCCAATGATTCAGAAATAAATTCCATCTTTGAGAGTGGTTTATCAGATTAGATTAGCCTTAAAGGAAATTGTTCCTAAGTGGATCCCTAGTAAAACGAGAGCAGCAGTGATCTCTTTGCTGGTCACAATGTCAATGCTTCTTAGAAGAGATGATGCATAGTCTCTGGCATTCTGTGGCTTCACTTTTGTTTTTCCTGTTTTTTATACTCCACAGCTCTGGTGGCACAGTCATTTAGAGTATGGCTGCTAACCAAAAGGTCTTCATTTCAAATCCACGAGCTGCTCCTTGGGAAATCTGTGGGGAAGTTTTGTTCTGTCCTATAGGTTCTCTGAATTGGAGTTGACTCGATGTAATGGAATTTTTGTTATTAATACCCCACAAAAGAGCAGTGACTTTGGAGATTGGAGAGAGCTACTTTTAGAGGGGGCCTGCATTTTTTTCTTCATCGTGTCACTTAGAGTCCTGGGTGTGTGACCTTAGACTGTACTGCACCCATAGTGCCAAATACAAAAGCATACCTCTTTGGACACTTTGCTGTTATGGTATTAGTTGAATTAAGGAATCAGTAGAGAGAACTGGTTAAGAGAATGGGTAGTAAAGAGAATAGCCTTGGTAGCTTTGGAATGAGACTGTCTGGGTTTTAACTCTTGTTGTACCCCTTGTTAGCTGTGCACCTTGGGTACATCACATAAGTTCTTTGCAGCTCTGTTTCCTCCTCATTTGTAAAATGGGGTATTTTACCTTGTAAGAAGGAGTCCCTGAATGGTATACATGGTTAATAAGTTTGACTGTCTTCTGAAGGCTTGAAGGTTCAAGTCCACCCAGGGATGCTCAGAAAGAAGGCCTGGAATCTATTTCCAAAATATCAGCCATGGAAAACTCTGTGAAGCACAGTTCTACTCGGTACACATGAGGTCATCCATGAGTCAGAGTTAACTCTGTGGCAGCTTGTTATAGGATTGTTTTCAGCATTAAGAAAAATAATACATATAAAGCAGCACAGTGCCTGACACATGAGTATGTTCAGCTTTTGCTGTAGTTATTTGTAAATAAAAAGTGTTTCTACATGTCTCTGACATGTTTATTACCAGAATGTTGAGTTTTACAGATTTCCAAGCAATGCTGATGGTCCAAGCTTTAAGTACTTCCCTTATGCTGTCTTGGAAACTATATTCCACTGGTCTCCTGGAGAGTTTACCGGTAGAAATACTAGACTTTGACAGCTTGATGTGTGTTGTGTTTCTCTCTCTCCCCCTTTCCTACCCTCCCCCTTGCTTTCCCTTCCCCTTCCTTCCACTTTCCTTTTCTCCCCCCCTCCTCCCCTTCTCCATCCTCCCCTCCCTTCCCCTCCTTCTTTCCCTTACTCTCTTGCTACCTTGCTCTTTTGCTCCCACTCCTTCACTCCCTCCCTCCCCTCCTTCATACCTCCTGCCTACCTCTCTTCTTCCCTTCCTTCCTAACTTAATATGTGTGATGTTAGTTCCAGCTTACCTCTGAGTTTAAGTCAGAACAAATAGCATTCTTGGGGACTTGTGCTGTGCTTCTTGTTGCTTCCTGCTTCTCTGGATCTCAAAAGCAACAGCAGCTCACAATATGTCATAGAACTTCACGGACTATATTTCCCAGGCACCCTGCAAAGCTGGAAGATACAGTATGGCTAGCTTGAGGTATGTTTCCAGCCACCTTGCTTCTTCCTTACTCACTGTTGGGCAATTGAGTTCTATAAAAGTTGACATCCTTAAGTCAGTCTCCTAATGTAGGTCTTGAAATATTTTGAAGGTAAGTAAATATGTTTTGGAAGCTAACAGCCAAGATTTCTGCCATGTGCACCTAAAGATAAAGACTATCAATACAATGAGGCTAAGGAGACCTCATGATAGTGACTAAGATATTTTAGACATTTTCTTCAGATTTATTGACTTATTTTTTATGAGAAGCAATGGAAAGTGTTAAGGGAAAGCACTGGAAAGAGGAAAAATCATGTCTCAAGGGCAGACAGTAGGACACTGTAAATCAGTGGCTGCTGATAACCATCAATAGCACCATTTAGCACATATCTTACTCCATGCCAGCCACTATGCTAAATGCCTTACATTACTTTACCCTAAGGATGACAAGGACTCTTTAAGACTGAGGCTGAGAAAACTTCATTTAAGCCATCACCAAGACCCCAGTTTAGATACATTAAACTAAGCCCACTGCCATCAAGTCCATTCTGATTCATAGTGGCACTATAGGACAAAGTAGAACTTCCCCATAGAGTTTCCAAGGAGCACCTGGAGGATTTGAATTGCCAACGTTTTGGTTAGCAGACATAGTACTTAACCACTACATCACCAGGGTTTCCTTATGTACATTGAAAGATGCTATTTTAAAGACCTTAATTTTATTGCTTTGTTCTACAGTTCTGGGATGACTCTACAGTTTCTTACATTCAGCTTCATAATTTTTTCACCTTCATGGGGCATCTGCTTGCCCTGTGTGAACAGACGCTGATACTACATGTTCTATGTACAGAACAGGATGTTGGATAGCTGTTATCTCATTTTTTTCCTGCCTAGTAAAAAGTTTATTCAAATGCTAGATATCACAGTAAAAGCGCAAAAGCAAGAACCTGTGTAAGACAGAAAACTCACTTATTTTCCACTAATACGGAGCAATAGAGAAGTAGTAAGACTGTACCTGTCATATGCAGAAAATGTAGGATACATGGAAAAACAATGCAATCCTGTTGAGTTCTGGCTCTTATAGGTTTCAGTGTATTCAGGTATTGTTAATAGTCATCATTGTTCCTACTTACTTAGATTCTTCATCTGTGAGAGATGGTAACCAGTTGTGATTACATGTGGCTGCCACCCAGAATCAAATTTACCCATAATATTTGGGGTCTTTGTGATAACATATCAAATAGTGTGCTGAATCTGATAGTATTATGTTAGTGGGAATCATTGCATTTCAAGAGTGAGATTGTTGGGGGCAGAGTCAAGATGGCAGAGTGGACACATGTCTCCTTAACTCCCTCTGAAAACTAAGGCCTGGGTTGATAATTAAATGGAGCCTTCTGGACACCCAGACACAGCATAAGGCTGTAAATTTGGACTATATGCCATTGAATGGGAAACTTATTCTCTTTTGCTGACCCCTACCGTTGCTAAATGGCAGGCACTCATAGACTGAAGGTAACTGGTGTTTTTAACTTTTTTTTCTTTGTCTTAGCCAGCAGGTATGGCTTGGTCACACTGCTGACGTGATAAGCAGTTGGAATAGCCACATTTTGAGACTCTGGCTCTGGACTCTGAATAACTCGGCCCCTCCACTGTCTTTCTGAACCTTTGCCATTGACTTGACTGTTTCACAGCGGGCAGGAGAGCTCGTGTAGGATGCCATCTTGTTCAACTGGGAGGTGGAGTTACCCAAATGGAGGCCCCAGCAAGGGCTAATTCCAAGGCTGGAAGGTAGTACCATCCCAGAGAGTGCTTTCCCAGCAGAAAAGCTGTGTTTAGCACACTGTAGCCTTAGGGGTGGAGCCTGGCAGCAGATGACAACAGGACAGTAGCCTGTCTATACTTTGAACTAGATTACAGCATCTGGGATCAGATATAGAGGTGCATACATTGGCAGCTGGGAAGAGGGGCTTGCACACCTGACAGCCTGACTGATTTTGGAAGCTGTCAGATAGCTTTTACCTTTAAAATAAGACTACCTAGAGAAATAACTGCAGTGCATCCTGACAGCATCTCTTCCAGCCTTTACTGACCCATATCATAAGGTCAGCTGATGGCACCCCAGTGACTCCATAAGTAAGGGCCATGTCTTTGCCATCCAGGAGGTGGAGTCTGCTACCCAAGATTCCACTGGGCCCAGTCACTGGAGTATATAGAGGGGACTGGTGATCATCTTCCTTCTCAGACTGTGCATCACATCCTGTTAAGGCAACACCAGAGAAACTAAACAGCCTCTAGATGCCCCCAAAGCAGCAAGCCTTGGCCAGACACTTAAAGAAAAATCCACACATGGTTTCAGAAAGCTTCCAAAAGAAAGAACTGAAAAACTTCCAAGGTCAAGTACAAAAGGATTATCTATAGAGCCTTTGTAGACATTATACAGCAAAAGGAAAAATTAAGCAAGGTGTTCAAATGGATGGAAAACCAGCATTCTGAAATCTGACAGATCAATAACAAAATCAAAGAAATAGAAAACTCAATTCAAAGCCAAGAAAACATAATTGAACAAATGGAACACAGACTTTCTGACTTGGAAGACAGAGTTACTGACTCCAGCATCTCTGAGGAGAAATCAGAGAGAACAAACAAGAAAAATGAAGAAGCATTAAGAAATATGTGGGACACTATCAAGAGAAACAATCTACAATTAATTGGAGTTCCTAAACAGGGAGGGGCAACTGAAAACACAGAGAGTATTGCTGGCAAGCTGCTGACAGAAAACTTCCCTCAAAGTATGAAAGAAGAGAATATAGATATCAAAGATGCATATTGAATACCACACAATCTAGACCCCCAAAGAAAGACACCAAGACATATTATAATCAAGCCTAACAAAAAGAAACATACACAGAATCTCTTAAAGGCAGCAAAACTCAAAGCAAAGCTATCATTCAGAGGGAAACCCTGTAGGCTTTCATCTGACTTCTTAGAAGAAATGATGCTAGCATGCAGGCAATGGGATGACACATTCGAAACCTTGAAGGAGAAAAACTTCCAACAAAGAATTATATATCCTGCAAAAGTGTCTTTCAAATATGAAGATGAAGTTAAGATATTTTCAGATAAGCATAAACTCAGAGACTTTGTAAAAACCAAATCAAAGCTACAAGTAATACTGAAAGAAGCTCTTGGCTTAGAAGAACAAAACCATTAACTATATTTTAGGAGGCAATACAGGACACATTATCCAGAAACCTACTCAGGGAAGGCACAAAACTCAATCAAAGCTATGCTATTAAAAGAAGTGATCCAGCGATCATATCATGAAAACTATACCATCACATTAAAAAGAGAGATGTACTACAATAGTTATAGTCCTTACAGATAGAAAGTTAATAAGATATGTAGAAGTTAAAATTGGTTTTACACATAGATTATTAAGGGGGATCATAAGGGTATCCACAAAGCATAATAAAGATGCAACATATCAAATCAAGAAACATAATACAGGAGTCTCAACACACATAAAACCAACAATATAAAGGGTGAAAAATCGACTCGCAAAGAAGGTCACAAAACAGATTAATAAGAACAGAGAAAACATCAACACAAAAATAAACATATCACAACGGCAGCACTAAACACATAGCTATTAATAATTACATTGAATGTAAATGGACTGAACCCTCCAGTAAAGAGACAACCAGTGACATCTTGGATCAAAAGACATAACCTGTCTATATGTTGCTTACAAGAAACTCACCTTTGACTTAAAGAGAGGAACAAACTGAAAATTAAAGAATGGAAGAGTATACACCAAGCTAACAATGAACAAAGAAGAGCAGGTGTGGCAATACTAATCTCAGATAAAATAGATTTTAATGTTGAACGCACCATCGTGGACAAGGATGGACACTATGTATTACTGAAAAGTTAAATAGACAAGCAGGACTTAACAATAGTAAATGTTTATGCACCCAATACTAAAGCATCTATATACATTGAAGAAATACTGACTACAGTCAAAAATGAGATAAATCGGGGGCAGATTCAAGATGGAGGACTAAGCACACATTTCCCTAAATCCCTCTGGAAACCAGGACCTGAATTGATAATTAAACAGAGCCTTCTGGTCACCTAGTGAGCCCTAGGACACGGCATAGGGCTGATAATTTGGACTTCATACCACTGAACGGAAAACCTCCTCTCTTTAGCTGACTCCTGCCCCTGGCAGTCCTGGCTTTCACAGACCAAAGGTTATTCACCATTATGACTTTATTTTTCTGTCTTGGCCAGCCGATGGAGCTGGGTCTTGACTAGCGGCTGGTCTCAGATGCACTACTTGTGGGATTGGCAGGTGAAATTGCCATATTTTGAGAGCCTGGCTAAGGACTCTGTGCATTTTGGCACCTTTGGCCTCTCTTTCTGCCTCTGCCATAATGTAGTTTGTACGGAGGCTCTGGGTGGCAAGCTTGTGCAGGACGCCATCATGGATACGTAGCCGTCAGCTGGACCTAATTCTTAGCCTGGAAGGCAGTGCCTGCATTCAGGAGAGTGCTTTTCTGGCAGACAAGCAGTAGTTTTCACGTTATCACCTGTGGTTGGGGCCCAGCAACAGAGACTATGGACTCTGCATCTAGGCACCTTTGGCCTCTCTTTCCGCCTCTGCCACAGTGTAGCTGTACAGAGGTGCCAGGCAGCAAGCTTGTGCTGGACGCGATCTTGGATACAGAGACTTCAACGAGACCTAATTCCTAGGCTCATAAGCAGTGCTTGCTTGCATGAGAGCACTTTGCTGGCAGAAAAGGAGTATTTTACACAGTGTTGCTTACAGCTGGGGCCTGTCAGCCGAGGCCAACAGGGCAGTAGCCTTGCTGAATTTTTAAATAGTTCATAACATCTGGGGTTGTATATAGAAGTGCTTACTTTGCCAGTTAGGAAGAGCGCCCTGTACAACTTAAGGCCTGACTGACCTGGGAAGTGGTCAGATACCTTTTACCTTTCATTCTGACTCGACGGCACTTGGCTTTTGGCTAGAGAAACAACTGTGATCCATCCCCACAGCATTTCTTCTAGCCTTTACTGACTCACATGAAGCCCAAAAAGCAACACATTCTGGAGAAAACCATAACCAGAAAATCACCCATGGCTTTAGAAGGCCCCCGAATGAAACAACCCAAAGAGCTTTCCAGAGACAAAGAAACTTTTCTGAAATTATCAGAAGGTGAATACAAAAGGGTTATCTATAGAGCCCTCCTAGACCTTATACAAAATGCAGGACAGCAAAAGGAAAAATTAAGCAAGCTGCTTGATCTGATGGAACACCAGCACTCTGAAATTTGACAGATCAAGAACAAAATCAAAGAGATAGAAACTTCAATTCAAAGGCAAGGAAACAGAATGGAATAAATGGAAAAGAGATTTTCTGACTTGGAAGATAGAGCTACTGACTCCAGCATCTATGACGAGAAATCAGAAAAAAAGAAACAAGAAAAATGAAGAAGCATTAAGAAACATGTAGGAGTCTATTAGCACTAACAACCTATGATTAACTGGAGTCCCTGAACAGTGTGAGACACCTGAGAACACAGAGAGTACTGATGCTGAGCTGCTGACAGAGAACTTCCTAGGAATCATGAAGGAAGAGAATATAGATATCCAAGATGCATATCGAATGCCTCTCAATATAGATCAGAAAAGAAAGACTCCAAGACATATTATAATCAAGCTTAACAAAATGAAACATAAGCCAGCCAAGTGCCATTGAGTCAGATCTGACTCAAGAAACTCTTAAAGGCAGCAAGACTCAGAGCAAAGCTAGCATTCAGAAGGAAACCGTGTAGGCTTTTGTCAGATTTCTCAGCAGAAATTTATGGATTCCAATGAGAGTGAAAACACTTCCTACTAAAACCTATGGGATATAGCCAAAGGAGTGCTCAAAAGTCTGTTTATCTCCATAAATGCACACATCTGGAAGGAAGAAAGAAACCAAATCAAGGAACAAACCATACAGTTTAAACAAGGAGAGAGAGAACAACAGAGGAACCCCTCAGGCACCAGAAGAAAACAAATCATAAAGATTAGAGCAGAACTAAATGAATTAGAGAATAGAAAAACAATTGAAAAGATCAAAAGCTGGTTTTTTGAAAAGATCAACAAAATTGACAAACCACTGGCTGAACTTACTAAAGAAAAACAGGAAAGGAAACAAATAACCCAAATTAGAAAGAAGAGGGGAGTTGTTACAACAGATCCAACAGAAATCAAAAATATCATAACAGAATACTGTGAAAGACTGTACTCTAACAAACTTGAAAACCTAGAGGAAATAGACAAATTTCTTGATTCGTATCACCTACCCAAATTATCACAAAGTGAAGCAGAACAGCTCAATAAACCCATCACAAAGGAAGAGATTGAAAATGTCATCAAAAAAGCCTGGGCCCAGATGGCTTCACCACAGAATTCTACCAAGCTTTTAGAGAAGAGTTATCTCCAGTACTACTAAGAATATCTCACAATATAGAAAGGGATGGAATACTCCGAAGTTCATTCTATGAAGCCAGCATACCCTGATACCAAAGCCAGGGAAAGACCCAACCCAAAAGGAGAACAACAGACCAATATCACTCATGAATCTAGATGCAAAAATCTTCAACAGAATTCTGGCCAATAGAATACAACAATATATCAAAAAAATAATCCATCATGACCAAGTGGGATTCGTACCAGGGATGCAAGGCTGGTTCAGCATCAGAAAAACAATTAATGTGATCAACCACATAAATACCACAAAAAGACTAAAATTACTTGATCTTGTCTATTGATGCCGAAAAGGCATTTGATAAAGTCCAACCCCCATTCATGCTAAAAACTCTCAGCAAAATAGGAATAGACGGCCAATTCCTCAAAGCAATAAGGACCATTTATACAAAGCCAACTGCCTAAATCATCCTGAATAGGGAGAGACTGAAAGAATTCCCCTTGAGAATGAGAACTAGACAAGGATGGCCACTCTCACTTCTCCTATTCAACATTGTGCTAGAAGTTCTTGCCAGAGCAATTAGACAAGACCAAGAAATAAAGAGTATCTGCATTGGCAAAAAAGAATTAAAAATCTCCCTATTTGCAGATGATATGACTATACACAGAGAATCCTAAAGAATCTGTAAGTAAACTACTCAACCTGATAGAAGAGTTGAGCCAAGTCTCAGGATACAGGATAAACATAAGTAAACCAGTGGGATTCCTTTGTACTAACAAAGAGATTATTAAAGAAGAAATCACCAAATCAATACTATTTAATATAGACCACAAGAAGATAAAATACCTAGGAATAAATCTAACTAGAGAAATAAGAGACTTTTACAAAGAAAACTACAAGACCTTACTACAAGAAACTAAGAGAGACTTATATAAATGGAGAAACCTACCCTGCTCATGGATAGGAAGACTTCACATTGTGAAAATGTCTATTTTAACCAAAGCAAGCTGCTCATATAATGCAATCCCTGTACAAATCCCAGTGACATTGTTGAATGAGATGGAGAAACAAATCACCAACTTTGTTTGTAAAAGGAAGAAGTCCCGGATAAGTAAAGCACTACTGAAGAAGAAGAGCATAGTGTGAGGCCTGTCACTACCTGACTTTAGAACTTATTACACTGCCACAGTTGTCAAAACAGCATGGTACTGGTACAAAAAGAGACGTACAGACCAATGGAACAGAGCTGAGACCCCAGAGATGCCACCATCCTCCTACGAACAGTTGATATTCAACAAAGGCCCTCAGATTTTAATCTGGGGTAAAAACAGTCTAACAAATGGTGCTGGCAAAATTGGATAACCATCTGCAGAAAACTGAAACAAGACCCATATCTCACACCTTATTCAAAAACCAACTCAAATTGGATAAAAGACCTAAATATAAAATCTAAAATGATAAAGCTCATCCAAGAAAAAATAGGATCAACAGTGGAAGTTTTAATACACAGCTTAGACAGACTTCAAAATCTGTCAGACAAACCACAATCAGCAGAAGAGAAAATAGATAAATAGGAACTACTAAGAATCAAGAACTTGTGTTCATCCAAAGGCTTTATCAAAAGAATTAAAGACCACCTACAGAATGGGAAAAAATATTTGGCAACTATATGTCAGACTGATGTCTGATCTCCATAATCTATGAGGTACTACAGAATGTCAACAAGAAAAGAATAATCCAATTAAACAATGGACAAAGAAGATAGACTGACACTTCTATAAAGAGCATATCCAGGCAGCCAAAAGACACATGTGGAATTGTTCACTATCATTAGCTATTAAAGAAATTGAGATGAAAACTATGATGAGATATCATCTCACCCCAACAAGGTTGGCCATGATCCAAAAAACACAAAACAGCAAATGTTGGAGAGCCTGTGGAGAAACTGGAACTTTCCTACTGCTGGTGGGATTGCAAAATGGTGCAACTTCTTTGGAAAGCAATCTGACGCTTCCTTAAAAAGCTGGAAATAGACATACCATTTGACCCAGTAATCCCCTGCTTAGAATATATCATACAGAATCAAGGGTATTCACATAAACAGATGCATGCACACAAATGTTTATTGCAGCACAGTCTACCATAGCAAAAACATGTCATCAACCCAGATGCCTCACGACAGATGAATGGATAAACTATGGTATATATGCTCAATGGAACACTATGCAACTGTAAAGAACAGTGAGGATTTTAGGAAGAATCTCATAATTTGTTTTCAATTGGAAGACATTGTTTGAGTGAAATTAGTCAGTGGCACAAGGACAAATATTGTATGAGACCCCTATGATAAGGACATGAAAAAAGACTCACGTACAAAAGAAAAGACTCTTTGACAGCTGCTGTGGAAGGGAGGGTGGGAGGGAGAGGGCTGGTTATAGATTAGATAAGCCAAGAAATTTCGCTGGGTGAAATCAGTGACAGCACACATCAGAAAGAAGATCAGTTTAACTGGACTTCAGTATAAGCTGAATATTCTTCCAGTCTTAATCCAATGTTGCAAGAACAGAATAGCGGGGGCGGGGGTGGTCCATGGACCGTGCTTTCAGGGGACACTGAGGCCAATTGTCATAACTAGCCTATTGCTAAGAGAGTCTTCTGAACTCCATATTGGTGAGGGATATCTGGGGTTTTAAAAGCTATCAAGCTGCCATGAGGTAAACCAAATGGTGCCAACTCAGCAGGAACAGGTAATCACCAAGGACCAAAACAACATGGGGAAAGACAATGCAGAAGACGTAAAGACCCACGTGAGTGGGTGACTACATCAACATGGGATCAGAAGAACCAGATGGTGACTGGCCACCACCAGTGACAGCCATAATGGGGCTCACAAAGTTGAACCTCAGTGACAACATGAGAATTAAAAGGGGTACACCTTGAGAACTCCACTAAAAGACCACAGTTGATGGTCTAAAGGCCTTGGGGCTCCCCTGGGTGCATGGCCCCTAGTCCTGATGCTGTCCCTGTCCATAAATCATTACTGAGGTCACCTCCTCAGAGAGGAATAGATTGGACTTGGCAACACTCAGTGATCATAACTTGTGTGCACGTTATGGTTCTGTTCACCTATAGGAAGTCATCTTACTGGCCTCTTACTAGAGGGGAGTAGAAAGGGTAGAGAATAAGGGACAGGCGATTGTTAAGAGGGTATGACATGTATAGAACAGGCAAGGAGGGCAATAGGAGCTTCACATAGACAGGCATGCAAATTTAAACTGGAGTGTAAACTTTCACTTAATCAGAATAAAAAATTAAAAATAAAATAATAATTTAAAAAATAGAGCGAGATTGCTTGTGCAGTGGTAGAGGGCTTGGCTGCTAACCAAAAGATGAGTCATTCAAATCCACTCACCTTTTTTTGGAAACCATATGGGGCAGTTCTACTCTGTCTTACAGGATTCACTGTGAGTCAGAATGGACTCAACAGCTACAGGTTTGGTTTTGGTTTCTATAATAGAGTTTTTCCAGGTTTTATTAAGTGTAGGTTGGACTTCAGTTTTTAAAAAGCCATAAAACTTGCTGTCTTCATATTATTTTGATTAGGAAAAACATGAATACTTTTAAGGCAGTAGTTATCACATTTGCTTTTTCAGCTAGGATGTTTCACTGGGAATCTATTTATCTGTAATCTTATCTTAGGGTCGCCATGAGTCAGATCCGACTCCACAGCACTTGGCTTGGCTTTGGCTACACAGTTATGTTATTTATATAACAGGAAATCACCTTGAGAAATGCTTAGCATGTCTTGCACTCATCAGTATGGCTTTATGGAAAACATTCTGTCATCTAGGTGTTTCTCATGGACATTAATGGGGTTAATGTTCTCATCTGCCATCCTGAATTAGAAATCACCCCTGGATCTTGTGCCTTTAGGGCTAGTAAATAGATTGCATGCTCCTGGACCCAAGTAATGTATCAGCAGTATCCTTTACCTTCCTAAGACCAGTATGTATGTGTCCTGAAATAGATGACAGTTTAAAGTTCGGAGTCTACAATGGGGCAGAAGAAAAACAAAATGCCTCCTTTTTTTAAAAAAAAACAAAGAACTCATTCATGTTTCCTCCACTTCTGTTCTAATATTTTTGACAGCAAGTTGTTCTCAGTCTTGCTTTAGTACGTTCTTCAGATAAGTTTAGAATAAGAACAAAACCAGAATATCTTCACAAATAATAAAAACAAATTATTGTTTAAGTATGTAGGATTTATTTTTCACATTCAATGGAATTTAATGATAGAATGGCTTAAATACTCACACATGTGATTATATAGTCAGATACTCTTTTATTAATTTACATTAAGTTCACAGGGACTTTTGATGATACATGAAATTTGATGGTTAGTGCATATTACTCAAATTCACTTATAAACCAAGCCAGCCAAGTGCCATCGAGTCGGATCCGACTCATGGCGACCCTAGGGGCCAGGGTAGAACTAAGGATGTGTTTAAAATAACTGTTTTTCTGAACTAATATCCATTTATATTCATTCATTTCAACTAATTCTTAAACAAAATCTTCAGAGAATAAAACCCCGTGGCTTTGCCTGAGAAGTGTGTGTAATGGATGACTTGTCATTTTGTATTATATCACCTGCCTTTATCATGGAACTACATTTTTCCAGGGATTTATTTCTTACCTATCCAAGAAAAAGAAGAAATAACTCTCCACACGTACCTATCTCTACCTGAATCAACACCAAGCACATGCAGTATAATTTATGAACGTTAGTTAGCTTGAGAAATAGTGGCAGACCAGATGCCTCAGAATCCTCATGAAATACAAGAAACACTTGAAAACATAAAATATTCCTCTTAGATACACAGCTGCTTTTAAAATAATTTCAGAGAGAAGTGCCAGGATCCTAAACAAATAGAGGTCTGGAAACCACAGTAATGCTAGCCAAGTGCCATTGAGTCGGATCCGACTCATAGCGACCCTAGGGGCCAGGGTGGAACTGACCCCCAGAGTATTCAAGGAGTGCCTGGTGGATTTGAACTGCTGACCTTGAGGTTAGCAGTGTTAGCACTTAACCCACTACACCACTAGGGTTTCCCACCACAGTAGTGAGTTAACTCATTACCACAATAATGAGTTAACGTTAAAGTTGCAGGCTGGTCTGGGACTATTTTCCCATCTTGGTAAACCTAGCACTTTGGAACAACACAGTGTGATTTCAGAATGGATATGGAAGGACAAAGAACCCAGAATATCCAAAAAAAATTTAAGATTGGAGGTTGGACCAAACATGTCTTACAGATACCAAGACTTATTAATAAAGTAGTAGTAATTAAGGTAGCTAACTTTTATGACAATTATACCAATAGAGGAAACCTTCATTGTGTAGTGGTTAAGTGCTGTGGTTGCTGATCAAAAGATCAGCAGTTCGAATTTACCAGGTGCTTCTTGGAAATTTTGTGAGGGCACTTCTACTCTGTTCTGTAGCGTCGCCGTGAGTTGCAACTGACTCTAGGGCAAGTTTTATTTATTTATTTATTTATATGACAGTAGAATAGGCATCCGAGAAGAAGTCCTTTCATATAGGGAAACTTCATGTGACAGAGAGTTGTCATTGAAAATTAGCAAGAAAAAACATAACTGTTCAATAAATGATGCTTGGTCCACTGGTTTTTCACATTTAAAAGGACGGATCTCTACATTATATCATGCAGACAGATTGGCAGATCAGACTCAAAGACATCAGTGATCATAAAGATGGTTGGTACATGACAGGGCAATGCTTTGTTCTGTTATACAAGGATTCACCATGGCTTGGAACCAACTCAATGGCAGCCAACAACAAAATTAACTGTTTCATACCATATAAAAATTCTAAACAGTTTACAGGCCTAAGTGTAACAACATTCAAAATGTTTAGAACAGTATAAAAGACTTAAATTTATGACCTCAGGGTAAGAAATAATCCTTTTTAAAGGTTAAAAAAAAGTGAAACATAAAGGGAAAATAAGAATAAAGGAAAAGATTAATGTATTTATAATATGTTAGAATTCAAATTTGAGTTATTAAAAGCACAATTTAAAACAATGAAGAAAAAAGCCACGGATTGGGAGGGTGTATTTTCAAGGCATAAAATCAACTAATAATTAGTGTCCAGATGAGATATGAAAAATTCCTACTAATCATGGTAGCTTAGGAGACTCTGGTGTATTTTTTTAAGCACCGTCGTGTAATTCCAATGTTCATCCAAGGCTAGAACCATTGCTCTGTGTCAGGAGTTGGCAAATATTTTCTGTAACGAGTCAAACAGTACATATTTCAGGCTTTGCCAGCCAGACTGCCTTGTTGCAACTATTCTGCTGCTACAGTGTGAAGTCAACCACTGGCAATAAATAAATGAATGGTTTGGCTGTATTCCAGTAAAATTTGATTTAGAAAAACAGACAACAGGAACAGATGTGACCTGCACTCTATTGCTGCTGACCCCTGCTCTAGATCAGTGGTTCTCATATTTCAGTATGCATTAGATTACCTAGAGGGTGCCTTAAAACACAAATTACTTCATCCCACATCCAGAGTTTCTGATGCAGCAGATGGAGTTACCAGGTCATGGTGCTGCTGCTAATCTGGAGCCCACATTTTGAGAACCACTGATCTAGACTCCTTTAGCTCAGGTCGACTTTCTACATTGCTTCATTTGTTAATCCACTGCAGCCCTATTTAGACTTCCAGCTAAAGCTGATGGATTAGTCGAATAATTCCTTATGTGATAAACATTAACAAAAATATCGATGTAAGAACTAGCATTAACTTAAAGACTCTAAGAAGATTCCTATTGAAGTTGGAAACAAGGCATTATCACCACTATTACTTGACTAATTGCAATAGCTGGTACTTTCTAGAACAGGAAGCCAAGCCAGGCCAAATGCCGTCAAGTCAAGAAACAAGATATTTTAAAATCTAGAAGAAAAAGGACCAATGATTAGTGTAGTCAATGTTTCTTTGATGTATTTAGGTGCTCTAATATTAGGTACATAAATACTGAATATTGTTAAGTTCTGCTTGTGTATTGAACCTTTCAGCAATAGTGTCCATCCTTGTCCATGATGGTGGATTTTACTTTAAAATTGATTTTATCTAAGATTAGAATTGCCACACCTGTTCTTCTTTGTTCATTGTTACTTTGATATATATTCTTCCATTCTTTACTTTTTGGTTTGTTCCTATCTTTAAGTGTAAGTTGAGTTTCTTGTAGGCAACTTATAGGTGGGTCATGTCTTTTGATCCAAGATGTCATTCAATGTCTCTTTACTGGAGCATTCAGTCCATTCACATTCAATGTAATTATTGATAGGTACATGTTCAGTGCTGTCATTATGTTTATTTTTGTGTTGATGTTTTCTCTGTTGTTCTTATTATTCTGTTCTGTGACCTTCTTCTTTGTGGGTTGATTTTTCACCTTTTTCAGGGTTGGTTTTGTGGTTGCTGAGACTCTTATATTACATTTCTTGATATGGTATGTTACTTCTTTATTGCGCTTTATGGCTGCCCCTGTGATCCCACTTAATAAACTGTATATAAACCCAATTTTGATTGCTACCAGTCTTGTCAACTTCCTCTCCATCTGGAAGGACTGTAACGACCGTAGTACATCCTTCTTTTTAATATGATGACATCATAGTTTACATGGTATGATCACTCGATCATTTCTTTCACTATTATAGCTTTGACTGTGTTTGGAGACTTCCCTAACTGATTAGGATTCTGGATAATGTGTTCATCTAAGATATAAAGCTAGCAGTTTTGTTCTTTTAAGCCAAGAGATTCTTTCAGTATTTCTTGTAGCTTTGGTTTGGTTTTTGCAAAGTCTCTGAGTTTCTGTTTATCTGGGAATGTCTTAATTTCATTTTCATATTTTAAAGATCGTTTTGCAGGTTATATAATTCTTGGTTAGAAGTTCATCTTCAAGGCTTTGACTGTGTCAGGCCACTGTCTCCACGTCAGCATGATTTCTGCTGAGAAATCTGATGAAAGCCTACAGGATTTCCCTCTGAATGTCAGCTTTGCTTTGAGTCTTGTTCCCTTTAAGAGTTTCTGCTTATGCTTCCTTTTGTGGAGCTTGATTATAATAAGTCTTGGAGTCTTTCTATTGAGATCTATATTGAGTGGTGTTCGATACATATCTTGGATATCTATATTTTCTTCTTTCCTAATTTCTGGGAAGTTTTCTGTCAGCAGCTCAGCCACAATACTCTTTGTGTTCTCAAGTGTCTCGTCCTATTTAGGAACTCCAATTAATCATAGACTGTTCTTCTTAATAGAGTCCCACATGCTTCTTAATGCTTCTTCATTTTTCTTGTTTGTTTTTTCTGATTTCTCCTCATAAATTGTGGAGTCAGTGGCTTTATCTTCCAAATTAGAAATTCTCTTTTCCATTTGTTCCATTCTATTCTCTTGGCTTTGAATTGAAATTTTCATCTCTTTGATTTTGTTCTTGATCTGTTGGATTTCCAAGTACTGATGTTCTATCAGATCAAACAGCTTGCTTAATTTTTCATTTTGCTCTGCTGCATTTTGTATAAGATCTAGGAGGGCTCTATATATAATCCTTTGTATTCACCTTCACATAATTTCAGAAAAGCTTCTTTGTCTTGGAAGTTCTGAGGTGGTTTCTTTGGGGGGCCTTCTGATGCCATGGGTGATTTCCAGGTTACTGTCTTCTCCAGGGTGTGTTGCTTTTTGGGCTTCATGTGCGTCAATAGAGCCTGGGAGAGATGCTGTGAAGATGGACCACAGTTGTTTCTCTAGGCTGTCTTAAAATGAGAAGTAAAAAGTATTTGACAACTTCCAAAGTCAGTCAGCTTTTCAGATATATACATCCCTCTTCCCAGCTGGCAAAGTAAGCATCTCTATATTGAACCCCAGATGTTACAGAGTAGCTCAAAATACAGAAAGGCTACTGCCCTGCTGGCCTCTGCTTTCAGGCCCCAGCTATAGGCAGTACTATGTAGAATTCTGCTTTTCTGCTGGAAAAGTGGTCTCTTCTGTGTAGGCACTGCCTCCCAGCCCAGGAATTAGGTCCAGCTGAGGCTTCCATATGAATGAATCTGCCTCCCAGCAAAACAAGATGGCATCTTGGACAAGCTCGCCAGCTGACTGGGACCAGGGTCCTGGCAGAAAGAGTGGTCAAGAGTGCTGAAATGCCCAAAGTCCACAGCCTCTGCTGCCGGGTCCCATCCCCAGGCGACACTGTTCAAAACACCACCTCCCTGCTGGAAAAGCACTCTCCCCTGGCAGGTGCCACCTCCCAGCCTAGGAGCCAAGTCCGGCCAGGACCTCTGCCTGGACTTCTCCATTTCCCAGTGGATCAGGATGGCATCCCACACAAGCACATCTGTATGGCTACCACATGGCAGAGGCAGAAAGATAGGCCAGAGGAGCCCAGGTATACAGAGTCCAAATCCACGCTCTCAGAAACTGGCAATTACACTTGCCAGTCCCACCAGCAGTGCGTCCAAGACCAGCAGCTAGTCGAGTCCTGGTTCTGCCCACCAGCCAAGATAGAAGAAAAAAAATCAAAATGGTGAGTTACCTCTGGTCTGTGCAAGCCTCTGCTCGCTGAGAGTGGAGTTAGTGAAAGAGAGGAGGTTTTGAGTTCAGTGATATGAAGTCCAAATTTACAGCCCTATGCCGCATCCCAGGGCTCACTAGGTGTCCAGAAGGCTCCATTTAATTATCATTTCAGGTCTTGGTTTCCAGAGGGACTTAGGGAGACGTGTGTTTAGTCCGCCATCTTGACTCCACCCCCAGAACAATGATTAGTGTTAGCAAATGATCTCATTGTATACCTGGAAGATCCAATCGCAGCAATTGACAACATGATTATATAATGTATAAATATACATATAACTACAGAAATATAGAAAAAGATGGGTTCTGTGTACAAAGGCATCTGAAAGCTAGGAATAAATTTAAAAATTTGTAGAACTAAAATTAAAAAACAAATGTTACTGAGGTACATGCATAGATAGAGATACTTTATTCTTGGATATGTAGATAGCAATTGGAAACATGTTGAAATTTAATATAGTCACAATTAAAATGCTGAGGAAACTTTTTGGACTAGCCATATTGATTCTGAAATGTGTATAAAATGTCACAATAAACATGAGAATAAAATACATATAAAATGTCACTGTAAACATGAGAATAGATAGAAAAGCTACATAAATGAGGAATAAAAAGAAAAAATTAACTTAGTACTATATATTATAAGCTATAGTAGTTAGAGGTACAGGAATAGGAGGACAAGTCAAAGAAATAGAATTTTTAGTTCAAGTGTAGAGCCAAACGCTAACATATGTAACTAAGAAGCCATTTTAAATATCGGGATGAAAATTATGTTAAAACTATTTAGGGAGGAAATAAAGTAATGTTCTACCTAATTCTTAGCTCTCTGTGTATGAGTGTGTGTTTAAATGAAATTTTGCAGTACAGGTTAGTTACTCATTCAAAAATTTATACATAAATTATTTTTGTGACGTTCTTTACAATCCCTGGAACATGTCAGCAATCTCCCCCCTTCCCTCTCTACCTACCTGCCTTTGTTTTGGGGCAGATGTTAACCATTTGGTCTCATATACTTGTTTGAACTGAGGAGGATGCTCCTCATGTGTGTTGTCATTTGATGCATAGGCCTGAAAAGTGGACTTCAGGAGTGGGGCTTCTGTTCTGAGTTAGCAGGGTGTTCAGAGGCCATAGTCTTGGGGTTTACTCTAGTCTCTGTCAGATCAATAAGTCTGGTCTTTGTTTATGAATTTGAGTTTTGTTGTATATTTTCTGCCTACTCTGTCTACTACCCTCTGTTGTGATTCCGGTCAGAGCCCTTAGTGGTGGTAGCCAGGCACCATGTAGTTCTTCTGGGCTCAGGCCAGTGGGGGCTATGGTTCATATGGTTCTTCAGTCCTTTGGACTAATACTTTCCTTGTATCTTTGGTGTTTGTCATTCTCCTTTGGTCCAGAAAGGATGGCACTAATAGGTGCATGTTAGAGAGCCATCACAAGCTCTTAAGATCCCAGTGCTACTCACCAAAGTAGGATGTAGAATGTTGTCTTTATGAACTATGTTATACCATTTGACCTTGATATTCCCCAAGACCATGATTCCCAGCCCTTAGCTCCAGTAACTTAATCCTTCAAGGTGTTTGGGAATGTCTAGGAAGCTTCTATAACTTTTCCTTGGTGAAGTTGTGCTGAATTCCCCTATATTGTATATTGTCTTTCCCCCCAGCACTTGTCTTTTGTCTAGTTAGGAATTTTACCCTTACCCTCCATCATAACCATCAAAAGTGATTTTCTGTGTATGTAAACCTTTTCTTGGGTTTTTATAATAATGGTATCATGTGATATGTGTCCTTTTGTCATTGACATATTTCATTCAGCATAATGCCCTCCAGATGCATCTCTGTTGGCAGATGTTTTGTGGATTCATCACTATTCTTCATTGTTATATGGTGTTTCATTGTGTGTATGTATTGTGATTTGTTTATCCATTCATCTATTCATGGACACTTAAACATTGTTTCCATCTTTTGGCTATTGTGAATAATGCTGTAATGAACATGATTATGTGTATGTCTATTTCCGTGATGACTTTTATTTCTCTAGGATATATTTCTAGGAATAGGATTGGTGGATCCTACAGTATTTTTTAGGGAGATGTCATATCACTTTCCACAGTGGTTGTGCCCTTTTACGTTCTCACCAGCACTGCCTAAGAATAGTGGTCTCCCCAAAACCTCTCCAAAATTTATTCTGTTATTTTATTATCATTATTATTCATGCCACTAATATCAGGGTGAGGTGATACTTCACTGTAGTTTTGGTTTGCATTGTTCTAATCACTAATGATCATAAACATTTCCTCATGTGTCTGTTAAGGCACCTAAATGTCTTCTTTGGTGAAGCTTGTGTTAATCTGCTTTGCCCATTTTCAGTTGAATTATTTGTTTTTCTGTTGAGATAGTCTATAGATTTTAGAAATTAGATCCTTGTTGGTTATATCATAGTCAAATTTCTTTTCCTAGTCTGTAGGTTTTCTTTTTTGCTCATTTGGTTAATTCTCTTGTTGTTGTCTATTTATTTATTGTGATTGAATGAAAGTGTACATTCCTGTATAAATTTGCATGCCTGCCTATGTGCAGCTCCCACTGCTCTCCCTGCCCAGTGACAGCACACTCCTCCTATCCATCTATACAAGTCATGTGCTCCTAACAATCTCCTGTCCCTTCCTTTCCACCCCTTTCCCCCCTCCAATAAGAGGCCAGCAGGATGACATCCTATAGATATATAGAACTATAAAGTGCACACATGATATGGTCACTCTATGTCACGGAGTCGAGTCCATTCCTGTCCAAAGAGTTGACATCAGTAGTGATTTATAGACAGGGGCAGCATCAGGACCAGGGACCATGCTCCCAGGGGAACCCCGAGGCCACTGGACCATCAATTGTAGTCTTTTAGTGGAGTTCTCAGGGTTCACCCCTTTTTATTTTCGTGTTGCCAGTGAGACTCAACTTTGTGAGCCCTACCACAGCTATTTCTGGTGGTGGCTGGGCACTATCTGGTTCCTCCAGTCACATGTTGATGTCATCACCCACTCACATAGGTTTCTCTGTCTTCTGGGTTCTCTTCCCCCCTGTTGCTTTGGTCCGTGGTGATCATCTCTTCCTGTTGATTTGGGACTATTTGGTGTACCTCAGATGGCAGCTTGCTAGCTTTTAAGACCCCAGACACCACTCATCATTTGGTGAATTCTTTTGGTGAACTTCAGTGTTTAATTTTTAGAAGCTCCCAATTATCTAGTTTTTATTCAGGTGTTAGTTATGGTTTATATCATATTTATACTATATATTAGGGACCATAGCATTGTCTCTGTTTTTTTCTTCTGTGATCTTCATTATTTTAGGTTTTATATTTAAATCTTTGATCAATTTTGAATTAGTTTTTTGTGTGTAGTGTGACATATGAATTGTTTCATGTTTTTTATGGATGGATATCTAGTTTTGCCAAAAACATCTGTTGAAAAGATGTCTTATTACCATTAACAGATTTTGGTTCTTTGTAAAAAATCAACTGATCATAGCTAGATAGATTCATGTCTCGGTTCTTGATATTGCTCTGTTGATCTATGTGTCCACTGTTGTACTAGTACTAGGCTGCTGTGACCACCATGGCTGTGTCTAAGGTTCTGAGATCAAGTAGTGTGAGATTTCCTACTTGTAAAAGTATTAGAAGTAAGCACAGGGCATGGTGGGAGGGAGGTGTCTTGAAGGTAGAGAAGGCCTAAGATATGACATCTAGAAACTTTAATGGAGAATATTAATAAATGTCAATGTATAAAATTTGAAATTTATGCACAGAAATATGTAATGAACAAAGGGAAAAGCTAGGAAATATTTGCAATACATATGACAGATGAAGGCTAAGGATTTGCATTCTTATAAATCAGAGATCACAACTCGAAGGTATGAACAGGCAATTCACTAAAAGAGAAATAAGAATGGTTTATAAACAGAAAATAATCTTCAATTTCACTCATGAGTAAGTGAAGATTAAAGTAAATGACATGCATTATCTTTGGTAATATGCAGTGTTTGCAAGTAGATGGATAACATAAGTCAAAAAAATACCAAAACCATTGTCAAGTCAATTCTGACTCATAAAGAACCTATAGGGCAGAGTAGATCTATCTCATAGTTTCTAAGGAGTATCTGGTGGATTAAAACTGCTTACTTTTTGGTTAGCAGCTGTCGCACTTAACCACTACACTACTAGTATATCCATGGATAACATAGCTAGAAGCAAATACATTACTAGGAAATTGTTATATGTGTCAGTGATTGTCAGTGTAGAGCAATTTGCCCCTCAGGAGACTTTTGGCAATTTCTAGAAACATTTTTGATTGTCACAACTGATTGCAGGCTCTATGGTCACCTACTGCACAGAAGCCAGAGAAATTGCTAAATATCTCACAATGTGCATAACAGCCCTCTACAACCAATTGTTATCTAATCAAAATTGTCATTTAGTGCCAAGGATAAGAAACTCTGTTACAGATATACTCATATGTAAAGGTGCAGATTCAAGAGTGTTCAGTATAGCAATGTTTATCACAGAGAAGGACTGGAAGCAGACTTAAAGACCCGTAATAAGAGTATGACCAAATAAAATATGGCATATCTACAAAATGTCTATAGGAAATAAGGTAGATTTATACCTACTGATAGAAACCATGACTGTCACAGCGGTTAAATGCTACAGCTGCTAACCGAATGGTAGGTACTTTACTTTCACCAGGCACTCCTTGTAAACTCTGTGGGACAGTTCTACTCTGTCTTATAGGGTAGCTATGAGTCAGCATTGCCTCGACAGCCCTGGTGGCTCCATGGTATACAGAGGACTACCAATTAAGTTTGCGAACTCATCCTAGAAAAAGGTCTATATACCTCATTGCTGAATATCACTATGGTCACCTTTGAAGTAGTCTCCTTGGGAAGCTATGCACTGACACCAGTGCCTAGTCCACCCTTCAAACAATTTTTGAACTGTTTTTCTGGAATATCCATCAGAGCTGTTGTCTGTTACTCTTGATGTCCTGAAGGTCATCCAAATGTCTTCCTTTCAATATTTCCTTTATCTTCTGGTAAAAAAAAAAAAGTCACTGTGGCCAGATCAGGTAAGTAGGGAGGGTGTTTCAATACAGTTATTTGTTTCCTGGCTGAAAACTTCCTTACAGGCAACTATACAATTGAGTTCACAAACTTGCCACTGTGCCACTGTGCACAATGACCAATCTAGAAAGAGTTCCAAAATTGCTTGGAAGGGTAGATTAGGCACTGGCTTGATGCATAGATTCCCAAGGTGAGCACTTTGAAGGTAACTGTAGTGATATTCAGAAATGAGGTATGTAGCACTTAGAACAGCTAAGTTTACAGACTTAATTAGCGGACCTTGTACTTACTGCTATAAATTGTCCTCTAAACATTGCTTTTGCTGTATCCCAGAGGTTTTGATTCACTGTATTTCTCATTTGATTATAAAATTTTTTTTAATTTCATTTTTAATTTCTTCTGTACTCAATAGTTTTTAAGTAAGATATTAGGTTTTCATGTATCTGATTTTTTCCTTGTTATTTTGTTATTGATCTCTAGTTTTGTAACATTATGATCAGAGAAGATGCTTTGTATTGTTTTTATGTTTTTGAGTTTATCAAGGCTTGCTTTGCAGCCTAAAATATAGTCTGTTTTGGAGAGTAATCCATTTATGCTGGAGAAGAATGTGTAGTGTACTGCTCTTAGGTAGTGTGTTCTGTATATCTCTATGAGGTTGAGTTAGTTATGTTATTTAGATCTTCAGTATCTTTGTTGGATTTCTTTCTAGTTGTTCTGTCATCAAAAGTGGTGTATTAAAGTCTCTCTGACTCGACGGCACTTGGCTTGGCTGGCTATTATTGTAGAATTGCTATTTCTTTCTTCAAGTCTATTAGAGTTTGTTTTATGTATTTTGAAGTTCTAGCATTCAGTGTGTATATATTTATTATGGTTATGTTCTCCTGGTAGAGTTACCCTTTATGCATTGTATAATCCCTTTCTTGTGTCTTCTAATGGCTTTTGACTGAAAGTACATTTTATCAAAGAGTATTATTACCATTCCTGTTCTCTTTTGGTTACTGTTAGCCTGACACAGTTTTTTCCATCCTTTGATTTTTAATCTATTTGTGTCTTTGTGTCTAAGATGTGTCTCTGGTAGGCAACATATTGATGGTTCATTTTTTTTTAAGTTCATTCTGTCACTCTCTGTCTCTTGCCTGATACATTTACACCATCTACATTCAGTGTGATTATTGACAGGTATAAATTTATTGCTTCCATTGTGTTATGCTTTTGGCTGTGGTGTTATGGCTTCTTCATTCTCCTTAATTTTCTGTGCTGGATTATTTCTGTTTGCACATTTTTTTTCCATGTCCTTCATTGTTGTTGATTTTGTGTTTACTGAGTCTTTGATTTTCTTCTTTATTTTGGTGAGTAGATTTATTAATTTCTTTCTGGTTACTCTGAAATTTGTCTTCTGAAGTTTAAAACCATTATCAAACTTGTTTTACCTTGACATTGCCTTGATTTTCTATGTGGGAGTTCTGTAGCTGTACAGTTTGTACCCCCTTTTATTTTGAAGTTGTCATCCTTTACAGATTGAGATGTCTGGCTTCTTGCTTTCAGATTTGGAGTTATATTTTACTTTTGAGAGTTCTTTATTTGGATTAACAGCTGGATGATGTCATATATCCAAATCTCAAGTCATTATTTGATGTCATTGATTCCCTGTCTGAAGGATTCTCTTTTAGATTTCTTGTTAAATGCATAGTTTTTTACAAGTTTTCTTTCTTTCTATCTAAAAATGGCCTTGTTTTACCATCATATGTGAAAGATAATTTTACTGGATATATGATTCTTGACTGGCAATTCTACTCTTTCCAGGTTTTGTATATGTCATCACTTTGCCTGCTTGTCTGCATGGTTTATGCTGAGAAATCAATGCTTAGTCTTATTGAGGCTCCTTTGTAAGTGACATTTCATTTTTTCATGAGCTGCTTTCAGAATCCTTTGTCTTTGTGTTTGGAAAGTTTGATTATGATATGTATTGATCACTTTCTTTTGGGGTCAGTCCTGTATGGCATTTGTTGAGCTTCTTGGATGGAGACCCTCTCATCATTCATGATATAAGGCAAATTTTCTGCAAATAAAACTTCAAAACTTTTTCTGTACTTTTTTTTGATCTTCTCTTGATAGTATAACACATGCTTCTTAGCTGTCTTCATTTTCTTTCATTCTTTTTTCTGATCCTCAAATGAATTATCATCAAGGGATTTGTACTCTATTTTCCTGATTCTTTCTTCAGTGATGCTTCTACTTCTGTGTCCTTCCATTGAGTTATCTATTCTGGTGATTTTTGTTGTTAATATTCTGGATGTTTGGAAATCCTGGAGGCATAGTGGTTAAGAGCTATGGCTGCTAAACAAAAGGCTGGCAGTTAGAATCCATAAGGTGCCCCTCGGGAACTCTATAGGGTGGTTCTACTCTCTTCTATAGGGTCACTATGAGTCGGAAATGAGTTGACAGCACTGGGTTGGATTTTTTTGGTTTTGGGATTTCTAGTTGTTTTTGTATGAGTTTTAATGATCTATTTTTCCATTTAGTTTTTGGATTCTTTTCATGAATCCTTCTACAGTTTTGTCTGTTTTTTTTCTTGATCTCCTTGAAGATCCTAAATATAAGTCTTTTGAATTCTTTGTCAAGTACTTCTAATAATTACCATTTCTTCCTCAGGAAGATTTTCTGCCCCATTATTTTGGTTATTTGCTTGAGCAATCTTGCCCTATTTCTTCATTGACTTGTTATTGTCTGCTGTCTCCAAGATACAAAGGCATTAATTTATTTAATTACACATTTCTTTGTTGATTATATCTATGTTTTATGCTGATTGTTTTGATGTATCTGGAGCTTTGTTTCTCTCTTTGTCTTTAGGATGTGTTTCTTCCTTTGTATTATTTGAATTGTTTTGTGGTTCTGGTCTATGCATGATTTTCTTTTATCTGTTGACTGGGTGTGATTTCCTGTCACAAAAATGGTGGCTTTCATCCATACATGAGTTCTGCATGCTTAGGCATTATATCTTCCGTGAGAGAGCGTGTTCTTTCTCTGAAAGATTAGTGTCGCATGATCAAGATCCCTCTACAGCCTTTGTTGAAGCATACAGTCTTTCTGGGTTGGTGCTAGCAGTTAATATATTCTTTGAAGGTCAGTGCAGGATATCTCTGCATCTGAGAGAGTGCCATTCAAATGAACTCAGTAGACTCAACTGTGCACAGATGAATTGACATCTCAGTAGTTAGTAAGGTACCAAGGAGTTACTTTGTAAGTATAGAAGTTTTGGGTGTGGGATGTGTGATATTACAGCCAGACAGACTTTGGATGAAGGCAATAGGATCTCCTGTTTATTGTTTACAGAAGTATCAGGATGTGACTGGTGTTGTTGATGAGGTGATGTACCTCTCTCACTGGTTGTCAGGTTGTGGATCCAGAGAGTGTTCTCACTGGCTGCTGGGTTGGGTGCTGTGTGTGTGTAGTTCTGGTTGACAAGCGGTCAGGGGGAGGGTGTATGGATCACTGGTCACCGAGTGGGTGATATGGGAACTCGTACCACTGGTCACTGGGCAGATGGTGTGACAGAGGTAAGGATAGGGAGATCTTGCACCTCCATTTGCTATTTTGGTGGCAGGCACTCACACTGGTGGTCACCAGGTTTGGGAGGTAACTCAGAGGTAGGCAGAATGAGTGCAGGGCTCCTAGCTACACCCACCGGTGTAGCTAGGTTTGCACGCCTCATCTCTCTCCATCTGCACCTCAGGGAACATGCTAATACAGATGGAAGGTAGGACAAGTACTTGCCCAAGGCCAGTTCTGAATGGGGATTATAGCTGTTATTCTATGGTTTGACTTTTTGCTCTGTGGCTCCTATATACGTGGCTGGGGTCTCCACCAATGAAAACAGTCCCTGCACTAATACCTAGCTTCTTCCCTTCTTGCATTTACCAGAGGGGCTAGACATCTTAAGCATCCCTGTTTTCTCCCCCTTTACTCCACCACAGTTGTGCCCTGCCTGTCTATACTTTCTCCTTCTCTAAGGCTCTGATGACTCAGACTGTTTCATTTGCTCCAGAGGCACTTCCTTGTGGTTCCCTGATCTCAAAGCTATTCCACTCTCATGCTTACTCTCCTTAGGGGCGCTCTGTCCCTTGCTACCTCCTGCCCATCTGGTAGCTTCTTCCTGTGGTTGTTTGCAGAGAATCTCTGCCACCATCTATATTCTTTTTGCAATTACTTTTCTGGGTTCTACACTCTGGGTTGTTGCTCAGTGCCGTGTGAAAATGTTCTCAACTGCTCTGTACTGCCAGTCAGGGGCATTTGCTCCATGAATCTGTATTCCCAGTGGCCTTTTTGTCCTCTTTTTCCATTCAGTGCTCAGTCTACTTCTTGAACTCTCTGTTTCATGTTCTAGAATCTGGGACTTTTTTGTGTGTCTGTTTTACTTAGTTTTTTGAGTTTTCATTGTTAGAGGGTCATTATACAGGATAGCTATGAGTCGTAATCAAGTCAACGGCAATGGGTATGGTGCCTGTATCTAAGGTGCCATATTGACTGAAACTTAGTCTCTATGTTTCTTAGTTGTTACATGATGCTGCTGAAATCCAGTGTTTCAGACATTCATGAGCCTGAAACACACCCAACTTCATCAAGCCCCTGTCCCATTTCATTAGTAACAACAAAATATGTAGTACAAAAACTCAGTAAGTTGTTTCTGGGATGTGCTTCATGTATTTTGTACATTTTATGATAAAGTCAAATCATGGTAGAAATTTTGCTGTGAAATTAGTAGTTCTTGATCTTTAAAAGAAAAAATTAATCATGAAATATTTATATAATAAGTAATCGTTTGCCATTTCAGTTATTTTACATTTACAATTCAGTGATATTAATTGCATTCGTCATGTTGTACAATAATCACCACTGTTCACTTCCAATTTTTTTCTTCATCACCATTAAATAGAATGCAGGACCGCTTAAGCTTCATCCTCCTTTTTTCCTGCAACTTGCCTCTGGTAACTACTTACATTAATTTTTATGTATCTTAGGTTAGGTTCTTTAAAGAGGCAAAACAGTAACAGGTGTGTGTGTGTGTGTGTGTGTGTGTGTATACAACAGACCAAAAAAAAAGGAGGTATTTATATCAAGGAACTAGCTCATGTGATTGTAGAGCCTGAAATAATCCAAATCTTTAAGATAGAGGCTTTTTCTTGTTCACATAGCTGCAGGGTTTGGTAAACTCAAGATCAGTGGGTCAGAGAACAGGACTGTTTCTCACAGGCTATGAAGGTTGACCTGACATCTACAGTTGACCTGACCAGAGGCTTCTCCTGATTCATCTAGCTGCAGGGGCTTGCAAACTCAAGATCAATGAGTCAGAGAGCAGGATTCTTGCTTACAGGCTGTGAGTATATCAATGAATGTTAAGATAAGCAGGTAAGCTGTTAGATCAGGTCCCAAGAACTGGTGGTCAGATGAACAAGAGGCAGCTGGAGGATCCACAACAAGCCAGCAACTTAAGGCAGGGTGAGCAGAAAGGAACTAGGCAGCAGAAGGCAAAAGCATAAAGGCTGAAGGGGACAATAAACTGCCACAGGCCTGCCCCCACCAGTACCACTCAGAAGATTCCATCATTGGAGTAATCACATATCAAACTCCAATGGGGAAGTGATCACAACATTATACAACTGGCAAAACACTGAGAGTCACGACCTAGCAAGGTTGACACACAATCTTAACCAGCAAACTACACATTTGACTCTTCTGGATATTTCATATAAATGAGATCATACAAAGTTTACATTTTAGTGTCTGACTTGGTTTAATCAACATAAGATTTCCAAAGTTCATCCACAGTGTAGCATGTATTGTATCTTAATTTCTCTTTATGGCTGAGTAATATTGTATGTATATACCACATTTTGTTTATCCATTCATCAGCTGATGGACGTCTTTGTTTCTATCTTTTGGCTACTGTGAAAAGTGCTGCATTGAACATCAGTCTAGGTTTCTTGTGTTTTTGCTTTCAGTTTTAGGGAGTATACTTCTAGGAATGGAGTTACTTGGTAATATGATAGTTCTATGCCAAACTGTTTTCCAAAGTGTGAAAACATTTTGCCACCTCACCAATTATAGATGAGAGAGGAATTATTTATCTTTAGAGCTTTAGTTAAAAATGGTTACCTTTATCTTTAGTTAAAGATAACTTTAGTGCATTGTCTAAAAACTTTGCAATTGTATTTGAGCTTGGTTGAAAATATGAGAATATTGGATGCTGCTACTTCCTAGATTTGCTTGGTAGCTTCCTAAATCCACCATAAACAAACATATTTCTTAATTGTTTCTAATACAGAGTTTGGTATACTTATTATAACTTTGATTCCATTACTAAAGGAGGAAATTATTCTATGGTATATAATATACTAAGTATATAGTATTCTCTTTTCCTGAGATAATTCTAGCATCTAATAAAACTGGGCCATAGATTTTGTCCCTCTGTGAAGAAGTATTACGGCTATTGACCATCTACTTGACAACTGTTGCTGTACTTCAGTGTGTGTGCCATGGCTTAAATGGCATGTTGATGAGACTATCTTCATTGCTCAGTGAGGCCTCATGTGAAAAGTTAGTGATGTCCCTTTCTATTGATAGTTCTCTGGCATTACAACCATTTTGCTTATTTCCAAACTTAAAGTCAAATCATTTTAGCAAAGGTACATGTAGCATTTTAGAAATCTCTAGCCTTTCTACCAGTATTTTTTCATTGTATGGGTCCTATTGAGTTACCCATTTAGTAACCTACATTTTGGGGGGAACATAAATGAAAGATACAGCTAACATTTAGCTTCACAGATAGAAGGAAAAAAATTTAAGAATCAAGTTTTGTTGTTATTGCTCTTCATTCTAGGCAGTTTTAATGTTTATGCTGAGCAATAATATTAATATTGCACACCAATAAAATTTCTGCTGATGATAATTCAGAAATGATTCCAACAGTATACCAACATGTTACTGCCAGAAATTCAAGCCAGATTCAGTAGTGGACTTGGGCTGAGAAGTATCATTACTGATGTCAGATGGGTCCTGGCTAAAAACAAAGAACACCAGAAAGATGTTTTCCCGTGTTCTATTAATTGTGCAAAGGCATTTGATTGTGTGGACCATAACAAATTATGGATAACACTGCAGAGAATGAGTCCAGAAAACTTAACTGTGCTCATGAGGAGCTTGTACATAGACCAAGAGGCAGTTGTTCAAATGTAACAAGGGGATACTTTGTGGTTTAAAATCAGGAAAGGTGTGTGTCAGGGTTATATCCTTTCACATTTCTTATTTAATCTGTACGCTGAGCAAGTTACCCAGAAAGCTGGACTGCATGAAGAAGACTGTGGCATCAGGATTGGAGGAAGACTAACTAACAACCTGTGATATACAGATGACACAACATTGCTGGCTCAAAGGAAACAAAAGTCATCATAACTAGACCAATAAGCAACATCATGATAAACTGAGAAACTATTGAAGTTGTCAATGACTTCATTTTTACTTGTATCTGTACTCAACACCTGTGGAAACAGCAGTCAAGAAAACAAATGTCATATTGTATTAGGAGAATCTGCAGCTAAAGATCTCTTCAAAGTGTTAAAAAGCAAAGATGTCACTTTGAAGACTAAGGTACACCTGACCCATGCCATGATATTTTCAGTCACCTTATATGCATGTGAAAACTGGACAATGAATAAGAATGACTGAGAACTGATCCCTTTGAACTGTGGTGTTGACAAAGAATACTGAATATGCTACAGACTGCCAGAAGAACGAATAAACCCGTGCCAGAAGAAACATAGCTAGAATGTTCCCTAAAAGCATGGATGGCAGGCTTGTCTCACATTTGGACAGGTTAACAGGAGGGACAAGTCTCTGGAGAAGGATGTCATGCTTATTAAAGTAGAGGATCAGCCAAAAAGAGAAAGACCCACAATGAGATGGATTGACACAGTGGCTGCAACAATGGGATCAAACATAGGAATGATTGTAATCGTGTCTAACGACTGGGCAGTGTTCCATTCTGTTGTACATGGGGTCACTGTGTGTCAGAACTGCCTCAGTGGCATCCGTCATGGATTAAATTGTGTCCCCTCAAAATCTGTCAACTTGGCTAGAACATGATTCCCAGTATCACATAATTGTCTATCATTTTGTCATCTGATTTGACTTCCCTGTGTGTTGTAAGTCCTGTAACTATGATGTTAATGGGATGGATTAGTGACAGCTATATTGTTGAGATCTATAAGATTAGATAGTGTCTTAAGCCAATCTATTTTGAGACATAAAGTGGAGAAGTGAATGAAGAGGTATGGGGGTCTCATACCACCAAGTGGCAATAGTCAGGAAAATAATACATGCTTTAGACCTGGGATCCCTGCATTGAGACTCCTAGTCTAAGGGAAGATTGATGAACATAGATCGTCTTCCATAGCCTTCCTCCAGAGCTGAGAGAAAGCCTTCCACTGGACCTGACTTTTGGCCTATTAGACTGTGAGGGTGTAAGGTTCCCTTTGCTAAAACTGTCTACTTGTGGTGATTCTGTTATAAAAGCACTAGATGGCTAAGACAACACCTAATAACAACAGTGTTTAATTGCTTTCAACCTTGGATAAATAGAAGGTAGCAGAAAGCAATGATTAGTTTACAACATAAAAAATGTAAATCCAAAAATGTAAGGAAGTCTGCCATGACTAATTCTAGCATCTAGGGTACAATCTTTCAGTCTCTTCTAAAACAACTTATGAGTGCAGAGTTAATCATGCAACTGGCTTTCAAAGAAACTGAGAAAAAATGTGAAAGGAACTTTTTTTTATGACTGAGTGAAAATGTACATTCCCCTACAAATTTACATGCCCACCTATATGCAGCTTCCACTGCTCTCCATGCCCGGTGACAACACACTATTCCTCTCTGCTCCATACATATCTCATCCTCCCAACAGCCTCCTTTCCCCTCCTCTCCACCCACTCTCCTTCCTCCAGCCAGAGGTCAGCAGGATGATATCCTATAGATGCATAGAACCATGAAGTACATCCAATATATGGTCACTCTGCATCGCCAAGTCCAATCCATTCGTGTCTGAAGAGTGGACCTTCATTATGATTTATGGGCAAGGACAGCATCAGGGCCAGGGGCCATGCTCCAAGGGGAACCCTGAAACCACTGGACCATCAATTGAGGTCTTTCAGTGGAGATCTCAGGGTGCACCCCTTTTTATTCTTGTGTTGCCAGTGAGACTCAACTTAGTGAGCTCCATTGCAGCTATCACTGGCACCATCCAATTCTTCTGGTCCCAAGTCAATGTAGGCACCCACTCATGTGGGTCTCTCTATCTTCTGGGTTGTCTTTACCCCATGTCATTTTGGTCCTCGGTGAGCATTCGTTCCTGCTGAGTTGGGACCACTTGCTGTGCCCTTGGATGGCAGCTTGGCAGCTTTTAAGACACCAGACGCCACTCATTTCAAATCAAGACTACAATGAGATACCATTTCACCCCAAAAAGGTTGGCCATGATCCAAAGAACACAAAACAACAAATGCTGGAGAGGCTGTGGAGAAAGTGGAACTCTTCTACACTGTTGGTGGGATTTCAAAATAGTCCAGCCTCTTTGGAAAGCAATCTGGCACTTCCTTAAGAAAAGCACTTCTTAGTAAACGTGGCCCACAACAATGACACTACCCTCACTGTCAAACCTCCTCACTGGTTGATATTTCACTCATCTGTTTCTATTTGTAGTTTTCTGGCTGTCATGTGAAAACCAAACTGAACCTGTTCCTGTGGAATTGGTTCTAACTCATAGTCACCCTATAGAACAGACTATTACTGCCCCATAAGGTTTCCAATCCTGTAATCTTTTTTCTAGAAGTAGAATGCCACTCCTTTCTCCCATGGAGCACGAACTTTTCAGTTAGCTGCAAAGCATTTTAACCACTGTGCCACCAGGGCTCCTTGATGAGTGGGCCATAAAAATAGACTAAGATCTGATTTTTGCCTTCAAGCTAACTCTGGAGATAGCACTTACTAGGGAATTAAGTGCTGCATTATGTGATTTAGGCAAATATGTTAGAGACATAGAGTTTGAAATGACTGGGACAATCACGACAGGTCATGTGGATTGGGTGGGCCCTGAAAGATGGATTACAGCATTATCCCTCTACCCCACTGCCATCGAGTCAGGTCCGACTCATGGCGACCCTTAGAGATCAGGATAGAACTATTCCTGATAGGGGGAGAAATAAGTCAGAAATTCCATCCTATACTAAGAAGTCAAAGAAATATTGTCACATTATAGAAAATAATTAAACCCAAAGAAAACATGTTTTAAAATACTGTCTCAGTATGAATAAATTTGAAATGTATTTATTGTTTTGTTACTAGAAAGCAGTAGAGAGGAGGCATTAAAGTAATGCCTTATTATTTTTAACTTGAAGTTAAGGTTTAAGTAGAAAAAAATGAAAGTGCCTGTCAACGATAAAAATAAAAAAGCATCACCCAGGTATTTCAGTGAACACTGACGAAACTTACTGTATTGATTAAATCATTCCATTAGAAAGCAAAATCACCTAGTTGTTTTTTTCTGCTTTATGTTTACAGAAGATTGGATTAAATAGCCTTTCATTTCAAAATCTGTAAATTTGTTAAAAGAGTAGTGCTTGTCTATCCCTCTATAGAATGGATTTGAGTTGTTTCAGGCAATAGTCAAATAACAGAGTCCCTCACATAAAATTTTCAAAATTTAAAAAAAGAAGATTAAAAACATCTCATTGGATATACTATATGATTTCAACTGTCTTCATTTCCTAGTAGTACCAACAATACCGCAAGTAGGTGGCTTTGAAGAACAGAAATGTATTTTCTGACAGATCTGGAGTTGAGAAGTCAGAATTCAGTGCCTGAGTCTAGGGAAAAGTCCTTCCTTCTCTATTTAAGATTCTCAAAGCTGC
Source organism: Heterohyrax brucei (assembly GCA_028571685.1). Lineage (NCBI taxonomy): Eukaryota > Metazoa > Chordata > Mammalia > Hyracoidea > Procaviidae > Heterohyrax > Heterohyrax brucei. Next base: position 142,000,815 of record CM053166.1, read on the forward strand.
CAGCAATCCTTGGCAGTCCTGGGCATGTAGGTATATCTATCTTCCTTTTCCTCAGCTGTGTGTCTCTGTATCTATTCTATTCATTTTATAACTCAGAAGAAATTAGATTGAGGATTAACTCTAGTGTGGCATCATTAGCATAACAAATGAAAACCACTATTCACAAACAGAATCGTGTTTATAGATATAGGAATTAAGATTTCAACACATCCAGTGCAGGGGCACAATTCGACTCATATAACACCCAAGTCCATGACATTCTGGGAAAGGCCAAACTGTAGAGAAGCTAGGGGATAGGTTGGAGCATGGATGGCAGTGGAATATGAATACATGAGATTTTTAGGGCTGTGAAACTATTCTGTACGATATTGTAAGGCTGGATACATGACTATGCATTTGTCAAAATTCATAGAACTGTATGTATAACACAGAGTGAACTTTACTGTATAGTATGGACTTTAGTTAATAATTGTGTATAATAATGTATCATTTATCAATTATAGTAAAATGTATCACATGAACGCCAAATGTTGGTGTCCCTGAGTGGTGCAAAAGGCCAATGTCCTTAGTTGCTAAGTTGGAGGTTCAAATCCACCCAGACACACTTCAGAAGAAAGGCCTATGGGTCTCCTTCTAAAAAATCACTGTCTTTGAAAACCTGGTAGAACACAGTTCTACTCTGATATATAGGGGGCCAATGTGAGCCTGAATTGAAGGCAACTGGTTAATGCAAGATGTTAATAAGGAAATTGTGTATGTGTAGGGAGGGGATTTTAAGGGAACTCTGTTTATTTGCTCAATTTTCAGTAAACCTAAAAAAACCCCAAACCAAACCCACTGCCGTCGAGTCAGGTCCTACTCATAGAGATCCTATAGGTCAGAGTAGAACTGCCTCATGGAGTTTCCAAGGAGTGCCTGGCAGATTTGAACTGCCGACCTTGTATCTAGCCTTACAATATCATACATCTTTCGGTTAGCAGATGTAGCTTAACCCACTACACCACCAGGGTTTCCATAAACCTAAAGGTTTTCTAAATAAGAAAGCCTTAATTATATATATATATATCCCACTGCTACTTTGCTGCTTTATAGCTAAGTCAAATGAGGACATGACCGGCAATATGGAGGGATTGTATATGCTGGGGATAGGTAAGTATATCACACCAACCTGTAACTGTTCAAAGGTGTCACCTTGTAATTACTGCTACTTGTTGGAGTAACCTAGCCACATAGATTTCCCAGAATTTAGTGAGCCAAATCAGAATAGAGAAAGTGATGGAGCTTTTGGCTGGGTGATAAAAAGGCACACAGATACACATATAAGTATATATAAACTTGAATTTTTTTAAAAAAAATATTTCTCAATATAAGTGAAGCATTTAACAGATGTTTTGAACTGTCAAATATTTGCCTTGTCCTGAACTCCAGATACCTTTTAAGTACAAACTACTCTGTTGTGTTTCCTTGTATTTCAGTGTTGTCATTTCATCTTAGAAACTCGTGATATATCAAAGGAAAGGAAAACCTGGCAGTAGACATTTTATAGCAGTGTTATAAATTCAAACCAATATTACTCAGTGTTACCCGTTTGCCTTTGGTGTCTTTGCCTACGATATTTTCCTCTCTCTGGCTATTTGTCCTTCAGGGTTCTGCCCACATTTTAGTTCCTCCATAAAGCTTTTTCCCATTTACCTCCATATTTTTCTTCCCCTTCTCTGTATGTCTCTGTACCACTGAAAGCATGGTTATAAGTGATCTTACCTTGACTTCTAGATTCTTATTCTGCTGTTCTTCAACACAGTGTCTGTACTTCCTTCCTAGGTATTTCTCAGAACCTCAGTTTCTGAGGTACTGTCTATACAATGGGGATGATAATACAGCTTTCTCAAATGGGTCGTTTGCGGTAATAAATGAGATAAATCATGTTAATTGCATAGCCCAGAGTCTGGCATGTTAACTAGCTAGCTTGTTGCAATTGAGTAGATTCTGACTTACTGCTACCCTATAGGACAGATTAGAATTGCCCCATAGAGTTTCCAAGGATTGTCTGGTGAATTCAAACTGCTAATCTTTTGGTTAGTAGCTGAACTGTTAACCACTGATCTGCCAAGTATCCAGAAGACACATTAAAAACAAAACAAAACAGAACCAAAAATCAGATTTGTGTAGTTGGTGGATTTGAATGGCTGATCTCTTGGTTAGCAGCTGAGCTCTTAGCTAATGATCCACCACAGAGTACCCCCAAAATGATAGCTATTATTACTATGTGTTCTATAAATGCTTAGTAATTGATAGCTTGATTAACCTTCCTTTGAAGTCTGGGTTTCAAGAGAATATAATTATCTGCCAGAAAGAGTCTCAGGCTGTGTCTAAAGAAGTAAAACAACTGGTAAAAAGTCTAAAATACTGTCAAATAGTTGCTTTCTCATTGTGCCACTGATAACTAGTTTGGCTGATTTATTGCAGTGGAATAATTGGTTGCTTAGGTGTCTTGGCATCAGAATGTCCATAATACATAAATTTCTGCAAAAATCATTGCGAAGAAAAAGTAGCTGAACAGTAGTCATGCCTCTGAGTTGTGTAGGTGGAATTCCTGTTTAACTCAGGAAAACAACCATCTGAATTATTTTTTTCTCTTTTAAACTTTCTTTCTTCATTGGTTGCTTCCCTAACTTGATTAAATTGCCTGGAATTGTGTGTTTAGACACAGTTGTAATTTCTGTTGGTCTTACCCTGATTTCTTTTAAGTGCTTACTCTCCTTATTTTCCTGCAGAAGGGAATATTCTAGTGGTAGCAAAGCATTGAAAAATGGCATAAGAAGCACACATAGAGTCTGCCTCATAGCCTCTAATGTTAGTATGATGGATTTTGCTTGGCAAAGCAGCACTACACGAATATGAACCTTGATACCTGTATTTTCCTGCAAAGTGGTATTCTATCCATTCCCATCACCTCATGTTTTGGTGGTATGGAATGTTTCCCATTTTGCAATGGGCTTTTTTTGACTATCCAGACAATAAGCATAGAATTCCCCAAGCATTTTTGCAAATATAGCACTCATCATTCAGGGCTATTCAGGAGAATGACCCCTTTCAGAAAAGAGTACTCCAGGGACATCAGTCAGCACAGCTTCTAGAAAGGGCAAGGGATAGCACAGGCTTCTTGAGAATGTGACTGAGTATGACATAAGTTTCCAGCAAATACAGCAGGGCAGTGGCAGTAATTTATTTATTTAGAATGTATATCCTACTTCTTTGAGATAGTTTATAAATTAAGTGTAATGCAAACAAATGGAACAATTAAGGATTCAAACAGAATAGAGGTCATACTGTTAGTGAGTTCTGCTATGCAGTGCCCAACTGTGGAAATGCACTGTTCATTTCTTACTTGATGAGTTATTTTTCCTTACAGTGTGCCCTATACCAAATTAAGTTTAAATGGAATTTTCCAGGAACTCTTTATTGTTGGCTAAATCACTTGTGGACTCTGAGGTTTCCCTTTAGCCTCGCTACCCTGTACCACTCACAAAGGTTGCCCTCAGAGGGGGACTGCATCACAGCTTCTTCCTCAACAGGGTGCCTGGGGGTGCAAATGACCACACCGAGTCACTCAGAGCTGCCCTCAACTGCTTTATGACAGTGCCTTCAAATGAGAATGACTTGCATATGTGCTTCTCAGTGAATCATTCATTACCTGCATGATGTGTCTCTCACTGGGCAATAGCACAGCCTCCACAGGAAAGTATACTTGATAAATTTTGTAGACTGTTAGTGGAAAATTTCAGTGTTTTTCTTTCTAAATGTTTTAGTTTATCTTGCCAACTAAAGGCAAGTGCAGACAATTTTGCCAGCATCTGTGAGGCTCTCAGATCAAGCCCTATTTTTAAAGATTTGGAGGTCATTTGTATTGTTCGAAATTTTTAGTCTTCTGGAGTAAAGAGCTAAAATTCCTACAGTTCAGGTTTTAATGATTTTCCCCCTGACCACCAGCCATCTGCTATGGTGCAGAGACATTTTCTACAGGGATACATGCCTTGGCAAATTTTTGTCATCACTGTCATATCAACTCAGCATTTTCTTGTCATCATTCAGTTCATATAAATGGTCTCTGAATTGACAGCTGTCGCCAACATGCTTAGGCAGCAATTTAGAGGTTAGTCTAATTGACCAAGGTTAAAATTTCTACTTCAAAAAAGCATCAAGAAATTCAGGATGTTTTATAGTAGGGAGCTAATTCCTGATAAAATATAATTGTACAAATGAGTAATGGGACACTCTAGGAGCCCTGGCAGTACAGTGGTTAAGAGCTTGGTTGCTAAACAAAAAGGTCAGCAGTTCAAGTCTACTAGATGCTCCTTGGAAACCCCATGGGACAGTTTATCTCTGTCCTAGATGGTCGCTATGAGTTGGAATTGGAATTGATGGCAATGTTTTTCTTTTGTAGTTCTTATGCATCCTAATAGTAATTGTACACACAAAGTTGGGTGTAGCATTTTGTCTCTATGTGTATCAAAGATTGAATTCACAGGCATGCTAGAACTTGTTTTATTATAGCTTTTTGATAAAACCAGCAATCAAACCAAACTCATTCCTGTTGAGTCAGTTCTGCCTCATGGCAACCATGTAAAAAGTAGAACTTCAGGTAGAAGCTGGTGGACTCAAACAGCTGACCTTCTGGTTAGCAGCCAAGCTCTTAAGCACTGCACTACCAGGCTTTCTATTGATAGAAAGATGCCAATATATAGGCTTTACCATCTTTTGTTAACACATAATATCTAATCTTGTGTAAGTAAACTTTAAGTAAGGAGATACTGTCTGTCATGCATCTTTCAGTTTGTCATACTGTGGGAGTTTGTGTGTTGCTGCTGTAAGCTATGCTACCAGTGTTCAAATAACAACAGGATCACCCATGGCAGACAGGTTTCAGTTGAGCTTCTAAACTAAGACAGATTAGGAAGGACTTGAAAGTCTACTTTTGAAAAAAGTAATCCAATAAAAGCCTTATGAATAGCAGCAAAACATTGTTGTATATAGTGCTGGAAAATGGGCCCCTCAGGTTGGAAGGCTCTCAAAAGACAGCTGGGGACAGAATGGCCTCATCAAAGTAGAGTCAACTTTTATGGCATGAATGGAGTTAAGCTTTTGGTACCTTCATTTGCTGATGTGGCATGTCTCAAAATGAGAACAGCTGCAAACATCTATAAATAATCAGAACCTAGAATATATGAACCTAGGAAAATTGGAAATAGTCACAAACAAAATACTATATATAAGCATCAATATCCTAAGCATTACTGAGCTGAAATGGATTGGTATTGGCCATTTTGGATCAGAAAATCATATGGTACACCATGCCAGAAATGACAACTTGAAGAGGAATGCCATTGCATTCATTGTCAAAAAGAACATTTCAAGTTAGAAAATCAATAACATCAGATAACAATCCAAGACAAGAATGCAGGACAGAGCAACCAAATATCAACCTAGATAGGGAACTCACAAAAACAAATCAAAGCTAAAACACTGAAAATAGGGAAACAGATATGTCAATATATAAAAGATGACAGCATTATAACAACATAAAAATGTAGTTATAGATCTTTCATAAGGAGAACAAGTCAAGCTTATATAAAGGAATTAAAGACTGGTTTAAATTTAGAAAAATGGGGTAAATATTAAGGTAATCACAAAGGAACCTAAAAATCTCGCCAATCTCAATTAAAAAAAAAGAAAAACATGAAATTTCATCAAATACAAAACAAACAATGCTGAAAAGGTGAAAAGAGAACACATAAAGAAAAATGACTCAGCACAGAAAATTAAGTGGAACTAAGAAATTTTCAACAATGCATAAGGAAAGCCAAAAAATTACAGCAGTAAACTCATACCTTTAGGATGAAAGTAAATGGATTAAATGTACCAATAAAGAGACAGAGTGGGAGAATGGATACAAGAAAAACATGAACTGTGTTTATTCTACCTACAAGTGATACACCTTAGACTTAAAAACACAAACTAAAACTCAAAAGAAGGAAAAATGTATCAAGCAAACGGCATTAAAAAAAAGAATAAGAGTGACAACACTAAGTTCAAACAGACTTTAAAGTAAAATCCACAATAATGGATAAGGAAAGACACTGTATAATAATCAGACAGTACACCAAGAAAACATAACCACATAAAATATTTACACACCAAATGATAGGGCTCCCAAATGCATAAATTATAACATCATTGAAAAGACAAACAGCTCCACAGTAATAGTAGAAGATTTAAACACACCACTTTTGGTGAAGGACAGATCATCCAGAAAGAAGCTCAGTAAAGACATGGAAGATCTAAATGCCACAAACAACCAACTTGACCTCATAGACATATGCAGAACAGTCCACCCAACAGCAGCCAATGCACGTGCAACATTCTCCAGAAGAGACCACACATTAGAACATTAGGCAAGCCTTAACAAAATCCAAAGCACTGAAATATTGCAAAGCATCTTTTCAGACAACACAGCTAAAAAGTAGAAATCAATAACAGAAAAAGCAAAGATAAAAATATCAAACATATGGAAACTGAAAAACACCTTGCTCAAAAACTACTGGGTTTAGAAGAAATCAAGAACAGAATAAAGAAATTACAAAATTAAATGAGAATGAAAACATCCTACCAGAGCCTTTGGGACACAGGAAAAGCATTGCTCAGAAGTCAATTTATTTCAATAAATACATACATCCAGAAACAAGAAAGGGCCTAAATCAAAGCACTAACCATATAACTAGAATAAGTAGAAAGAGAGCAGCAGAAGAAGCCCTTGGATACCAGAAGAAAGCAAATAATAAAAATTAGAGCAGAACTAAACGAATTAGAGAATAGAAAAAAGAGTTAACGAGACCAAAGCTGATTCTTTGACAAGATCAACAAAATCTATAAAGTACTGGCCAAACCGACAAAAGAAAAACAGGAGACAAAGTATATAACCCATGTAAGAAAAGAAGTGAGCGTTAGCACAACAGACCCAACTGAAGTAAAAAATACATATATAACTCATAGAATAAATCATAATCCATAGAATACTATGGAAAATCATACTCTAAAAAATTTGAAACCTGAAGGAAATGGACAAATTTCTAGAAACACTACCTACTTAAACTAACACAGAATTATAGCAGCTAAATGATCCCATAAGAAAGACAAGATTGAAAACATAATTTAAAAACTCTCAACAAAAAATGCCTAGGCCTGATGATTTCACTGGAAAATTCCATCAAACTTTCAGAGAAGAGTTAACACCACTATTAGTAAACGTATTTCAGAGCATAGACGAGGACGGAATAGTCCCAAACTCACTATACAGAGATAGCATAACCCTGATAACCAAACCAGGTAAAGAAACAAACAAACAACAACAAAAAAAACCCAAACCCACTGTCGGGTCTAACTCACAGCGATCCATGAGGTCAGAGTAGAATTGTCCCTATACAGTTTCCAAAGAGTGTCTGGTAGATTTGAAGTTATAGATCAATATCTCTCATGAACTTAAATGGAGAAATCCTAAAAAAAAAAAAAAAAATTCTAGCCAATAGAATTCAACAACATATAGAAAAATAATTCACTATGACCAAATGAGATTCATATCAGGTATGCAGGGACTGTTTAATATTAGAAAAACAATCAGTGTAATCAACCACATAAATAAAACAGAAGACAAGAACACTTGATTTTATCAATTAATGCAGAAAAGGCTTTTGACAAAGTACAACATCAATGTATGTGAAAAATTCTTAGCAAAATAGAAATAGAAAGGAAATTCCTCAACATAATAAGGAGCATCTATGAGACGCCAGCAGCCGACATCATCCTAAATGGAGAGAGTCTGAAAGCATTGCCTTTGAGAACAGGAACCAGACAAGGATGCCCTTTGTCACCATTTTTATTTAACATTATGGTGGAGGTTCTAGCCAAAGCAATAAGGACATAAAAAGAAATAAAGGGTATTCAAATTGGTAAGGAAGAATTAAAAGTATCGCTACTTGCAGATATGACTTTATGCACAGAAAATCCTAAAGAATTCCCCAAAGCTCCTGAAACGAATAGAAGAGTTCACCATAGTGTCAGGATACAAGATAATCATAGAAAAATCAGTTGGATTCCTCTACAGCAACAAAGAGACCATCAAAGAGGAAATCACCAAATCAATACCTTTTACGATAGTCCCCAAGAAGATAAAATACTTAGCAATAAATCTAACCACAGACATACAGGACTCGAAGAAATCTATATGACACTACTGCAAAAAAAAAAAAAAAAAAAAAAAAAACAACCAAAAGAGACCTATATAAATGGAGAAACCTATCTTATTCATGGATAAGAAGATTCAGCATTGTGAAAATGACTGTTTGATCCAAAGTGATCTATAGATACAATACAGTCTCTATTGAAATTTCAATGACATTTTTTTTTGTTGTTGAGTTGGAGAAACAAATCACCAAATTCACATGGGAAGGGAAAAAGCTCCAAATAAGTGAAGCATTACTGAGGAAGAACTCTAGAACCTATTACACTGCCACAGTAGTAAAAACAGCCTGGTATTGGTACAACAGATACATAGATTAATGGAACAGAATTGAGAATCCAGCATAAGATGATCCACTTATGAAAACCCTGGTGAGACGATGGTTAAATGCTATGTCTGCTAACCAAAAGGTTGGCAGTTCAAATCCACCAGACACTCCTTGAAAACTCTATGGGGGCAGTTCTGTTCTGACCTAAAGGGTCTCTATGGGTTGGAATAAATTCAACAGCAGTGGATTTGGTTTATGAGCAGCTGATATTTAACAAAAAAATGAAGTCTGTAAACTGGGAAGAGACAGTCTCTTTAACAAACGGTCTTGGTATAAAGGGATATCCATCTGCAAAAATACCCCTATGTACAAAATACCCACCATGTACAAAAACTCACTCAAAATGGATGAAAAACTTAAGTATAAAATGTAAAATGGTTAAAATTATGGAAGAAAAAATGGGGGCAATGCTAAGAGCCATAATACATGGTATAAATAGAATATAAAACATTACTAATGATACACAAACACTAGGAGAGAAAGTAAATAACTGAAAACTTCTAAAAATCAAATACTTCTGCTCATCCAAGGACTATACCAAAAGAATAAAAAATATCCTACAGACTGGGAAAAAGTTTTTGGCTACAACAAATCTGATTAGTGTCTAATCTCCAAAATGTACAAGATACTGCAAAACCTCAACAAGAAAAAGACAAATAATCCAATTAAAAATGGACAAAGAAAAGGAACAGGCACTTCATCAAAATGGACATTCAAGTGGCTAACAGATATGTGAGGAAATGCTCATGATCATTGGCCATTAGAGAAATCCAAATCAAAACTACGATGAGATATCATCTCACCCCAACATGGCTGGCATTAATCCAAAAGCACAAATAATAGATGCTAGAGAGGCTGCATAGAAATTGGGACACTTATACATTGCTGGTGGGAGTGTAAAATGGTACACCCACTTTGGAAATTGATTTGGCACTTTCTTAAATAGCTAGAAATAAAAATACCATATGATCCTGCAATCCTATTTCTTAGAATATATCCTAGAGAAATAAGAGCTGTCACACAAATAGATACATGCACACCGATATTCATCACAGTGCTGTCCATAATATCAAAAAGATGGCATCATCGTAGGTGCCCATCAACAGATCAATAGATAAACTATGATATATTCACATAATGGTATATTACGCAATTATAAAGAACAACAATGACTTTGGGAAAGATGGAGAAATCTGGAGAGAATTATGCTGAGATTAGTTGCAAAAGGACTAATTTTACATAAGACCACTATTATAAGTTGTCATGAACTGAATTGCTCCCCCCAGTAAATATGTGTTGCCGTGTGGCTGGGCCATGATTCCCAGTATCTTGTGATTGTCCTCCACTTTGTGGTTTTCCTGTGCTGCATGTTAAAGGATTTAGGATGGGGGTGTAAATCCCTTCATAGGATCACCTCCCTACTCCACTGTAAAGGGAGTTTCCCTGGAGTATGGCTTGCCCCACCCTCAATCATTTTATCCTGCAAGAGATAATAGGAAAAGTAAGCAGGCTGAAAATTGGGAACCTCACACCACCCCTGCTACTCTGTCTCTGAAAGTTTTTGGTTATATTTAGGAAACTTTGTTAGCTTTAGGTTTTGTCTAGTTGTACAGGCTTCTCCTCACCGGGAAAAGAGCACGTCCTTTAGACCTGAGATTCCTGTACCAAGATGTTCCCTGGGCAAAGACTGATACCATATCGGACTTGCCTCCAGAGCCGATAATGGGGGAAACCTTCCCCTGGAGCAGACATTCTGAATTTGGACTTGTAGCCTACCAGACTGTGTAAGAATAAACTTTCCTTTGTTAAAGTCATCTACTCTGTGGTATTTCTGTTAGAGGAGCCATAACTGACTAAAACATAAGGATTTAAGGAACAGTTATATACAGAAGAAAGCATTCTTTGATGGTTATGAGGATAGGGAGGGAGATAGGCATTCACTAATTAGATAGTATATAAGAATTATTTTAAGTTAAGGGAGGGGCAATGCACAGTAGAGGAGAAGTCCGCACAACTAGACAAAACCTAAAGCTAACAAAGTTACCTAAATATAACCAAAAACTTTCAGAGACAGAGTAGCAGGGGCTGGGGGGTAGGGGCTTGGTCGCTCTGGTTTCAGAGAACATATAGATCAATTGGCATAGCAAAGTTTATTAAGAAAATGTTATGCATCCCACTTTGGTGAGTGTCATCTGGAATCTTAAAAACTAGCAAGCAGCCGTCTAAGAAGCATCAATTGGTTTCAACCCACCTGGAGCAAAGAAGACTGAACACCATCAAAGGCATAATGAAAATATAACCCCAAGAGACAGAACAGGCTTCATAAACTAGAGACTACATCAGTATGAAAAAAACAAAAAAACAACACTGCAATTGAATTGGATCCAACTCATAGCGACTGGATGAACTAAATGGTACCTGGCTACCATCAATGACTGCCTTTCCAAGGAACTCAAAAAGGAGTCCCTGATGGAGTAGGAAAAATACGGGATGCAGAATGCAAACTCTAGTAAAATTACCAGACTTCGTGTTCTGAGAGGGTCTCCAGAAGACATGGCCCCTGAACTCTCTGTTATCCCAGAACTGAAACCATTTCTGAAGCCATCCCTTTAGACAGAGATTGAACTGGTCTATAAGACATCAAACAATACTGCTGAAGAGTGTGCTTCTTAGCTTAAATAGATAAAAGAAACTAACTAGACACCTCCTGTCAGGAGGTGAGATGAAAAGTCAGAGGGAGACACTAGCTTGTTGAATGGACACAAGAAATACAAGGGGGAGAGGAAGAGTATGCTGTCACAGTGTGGGGACAGCATTTAGGTTCATATAACAAAGTGTGTAAGTTTTTGTATGAGAAAGTGACACAAATTGTAAACTTTCACGTAAAATGCAATGAAAAAATAAACTTAAAAATACCACATAAATCTTCAAATAGTAAAAAAAAAAATTACATTTCAAGATCTGTCCTAAAGTGCAATGCTGTCAGTAATAGGGTAATATTCATATGCCTACAAGGGGGACCAGTTAATATGACTATTATTCAAATTTATGCACCAATCACTAAGTCCTATGATGAAGAAGTTGAAGACTTTTATCAGTGTCTGCAGTCTGAAATTTATTAAACATGCCATCAGAGTGCATTGATAATTACTGGCAATTAGAATTTGAAAGTTAAAGACAAAGAAGGATTGGTAGTTGGAAAACATGGCCTCCATGATAGAAACAATGCTGAAGAACACATGATAGAATTTTGCAAGGCCAACAACTTCATTGCCAGTACCTTCTTTGAACAACAGAAAATGGCAACTATACACTTGGAAGCTTGCCAGATGGAATGAATACACAGGAGTCAAATCTACTACATCTGCAGAAAGAGACGAGGGAAAACTCAACGTCATCAGTCATAGCAAGTCCAGTGGCTGACTGTGGAACAGACTGTCAATAGCTCATATGTAAGTGCAAGGTGAAATTGAGGAAAATTAGAACAAGCCTTTGAGAGCCAAAGTATGACTTCAGCATATTCCACTTGAATTTAGAGACCATCTCAAGAACATATTTGACACATTGAACACTAATGACCAAAGACTTTATGAGTTGTGCAATGACATCAAGGACGTCATACATGAAGAAACCAAGAGGTCATTGAAAGAAAAGTTAAAAAAAAAAAATCTGTCAGAAGACACTCCAAAACTTTAACTTGGAGTAGCTAAAGTGAAAGGAAGAAACAAAGTGAAAGAGCTGAACAGATTTCAAAGGATGGCTCAAGAAGACGAAGTGTTATGACATGTGCAAAGACCTCGAGGTAGAAAACCAGAAGAGAAGAACATGCTCTGCATTTTTCATGGTGTTTGGCTTTTCTTCTTCTACTTTGGGTACTAAATATTTTACCATTATGATTATTTTCCCTAGAATGGGCCAATTTTCCTATAAACCTGCCCTTCTGCTACCAACAGAAACACATGAGTGAATATGGATGGCCTACTACACTCGTAACTGGGAAACCAGCTCACTGCACATGCCTTGTGCCTGCTGTTGGGAATAAACAATACTTGATAAAGAGCATGTTATTAACAAGGATGATGTTAATTAAGTATTTTCTCAGTTCTCTGAGTCTCCTTTGTCAGGGTTTGCTCCCTCAAACTGAACACTCTCCTAAAGCATACATTTACACATTGCCTCTTCCTGTGTAATATTTCAGGTATTTTAACTTTAGAAGTGGAAAAATGGAAAGATGACCATAACTCTCATTACATAATTGTTTCCCATACCAGCAAACCAGGTTTATGTTAGGTTGCAAACTTTGTTTTGCTATCTTCTCTTCTGGATTTTAGATTAAAAACCCTAAAGTGAGTTTTAATCATATCTACAACTATTTCCAGAATCACCTTAAACTAGTTATTTAGAGTTATTATGTCTCAATAATCTATGTATATGCTAGCTGAAGAAATCATGGCAATCATTGTTCATTTTCAACTTACAAACCATTTTTTTTTTTTAATTTTGTTTCATGGCACAATTTTGTTCTTTTATTCTTTCTTCATTTCTTCCATTTTATTTTATGTATCAAAATTCACTGCCATACTTAACTTTTTTATTTTTGAAATATTTTACTGTGCTTTTAAGTGAAAGTTTACAATCCAAGTCAATTTACCATATACCCCCCCCCCACTGCTACACAACTCCAGCTGCTTTCTGCACCCTGTGACAGCACACTCCTGCACCCATTAAACCAACTCCTGTCCCCTCCTCCGTCTCATCTTGCCTCTGGACAATAGCTACTCAGATGGCCTCATGTACATATTTAAGTCAAGAAGCATATTCTTTACCAGCATTACTATATGCCTTATAGTGTAATCCAATCATCTCAACAGTTGACTTTGCTACTAGATTCAGTTCTGGGCCAACAGAGTCTTCCGGGGACCCTCCATTCTGGTGGACCTTCCAGTCTGGTGGACCATCAAGTGTGGTCTTTTAATAGAGTTCTAATTCTGCACACCCATTTGTCTCCTGCTACATCAGTGACTTTACGTTGTGTTCCCTGTCAGGGCAGTCATTGGTGGTGGGCAGGCACCGTCTAATTTTTCTTTGTCACATGATGATGTAGTCTCCAGATTTTATGGCCCTTTTAACTGTTTTCTTGTGCCTTCCTCTTGCCTTTGAAGGAATTCTAAGCTCTGCTTATATGCCTTTTCCTTGATTCATGTGTCAGGTAATTAAGTCACCACTCATTGTTTTCTATAATGTAGACAGAAACAATTTGGCTATTGACGATCTTATGCTATCTCTTGGTCATCTTGTTTATCTGTAATAGGCTGTGGGATGTTGCCAGGTTAATTCTACCTCTGACATCAACCAAATTTTACATTACTGGATGGTAAAATAGTGCCACTGCGTATGTCTTCAGCCTTAATTCTCACCTATGCAATAGATCTGCATTCATTTCTCAGCCAATGTACTTCATGTACAGCCATTGTCTGTCAGTAGACGCATGTATGTTGCTGATGCTGAACAGGCTTCAGTGGAGTTTTCAGACTAAGATGGGCTAGGAAGAAAGGCCTGGTGACCTACTTCCAAAAATCAGTCAACGAAAACCCTATGGATCACAATGGGTCAATCAGCAACTGATCATGGGGATGGTGTGTGGACTGAGCAGTGTTTCATTGTTCCCTTATACATGGGGTCCCTATAAGTTGGGGCCAATTCAATCACAGCTAACCATAGTAACTGTGCACAAGGACTCAGCAAATACTATAAATATCTGTAGTCAAGTTTTTCTTGCTTGGCTGATGAGAGGTTTGGACACTTCTCTCTCATTTGTATTATGCAAATAAAACTCTATAACATTCTACAAACCACTTATCTACTTCCAACCCTCTCAAGATAGAATGAAGGTGGAAAGGAAGAGATATGTTTTTAACAATGTTAGTATGTTCTTTGTGATGCAAAAATAAGGAGTACAAAGTGAAACGGAAGCAGCGCTGCATTTATGCTGCTGCTTTTTCTTTACAGTTCATCTGAAAAGAAAAGTGTTAGTAATGTGCTAATCTCTACAGCAAATCATGAGATACAGTGGATTTTGGAAAGGAATATAAGGTGACTTGAGGATTATAAAAAAATAACAGGTATTGAAAACTCTTCAAAAGCAGTAAAACATCTATGGCTCGAGAGAGAATGAAGACCTTTAAAGCATATTGCAAATTATTATTCAATAGGGCAAATGTATTATTTGATACCTTCTTTGGGGTCAATAGCAGTTGAAAGACCTGTGTTGTCAAATTACTTGTAAAGGTCAACAGCTGTTTTATTCCAGATGCAGCGTACTCTTGAAGCCGTTTAAACTCATTTTTTCTTTAGAAACTGTGATTACTTTGGGGATGCAGGTCTATCCCTTCAGGATATTTACAGTCTATTGGAGAAAGTAATGCTTTAGTAGGGATATCTAGCCTTATTAACCCCAGTGAAGTCTGGCTGTAAGAACCAGAAGGTGCTAGATGCAGGGAAATGGGCCCCAAATTTGGTTTCCCAGTGGGGAGAATTAGGACAAAATCTCCTGTGGATCTAGAGGAACACTGCTACTAGGGAGCAATGTACAGTGACAATATCTAGGAAGATAAAGGATATAGATAAATAGGAATATATGATTTCTGCTCTATACGGTTGTAATGGATTGAATTGTGTCCCCCCAAAGTAGGTGTAGCCATGTGACTAGGCCATGATTCCCAGTACATTGTGACTGTCCTCCATTTTGTGGTTTTCCTATGCTGCATGTTAAAGGATTAGGGTGGGAATGTAAAGCTCTTTATTAGATCACCTCCCTGCTCCACTGTAAAGGGAGTTTCCCTGGAGTATGGCTTGCCCCACCCTTAGTCCTTTCAGTCTCAAAGAGATAAAAGGAAAGGGAAGCAGGTTGAGAATTGGGAACCTCACACCATCAAGCAAGCAGCATCAGGAGAAGAGTGTGTCCTTCAGACTGGAGGTTCCTGGGCCAAGATGCTCCCTGGACAAAGATTGATGCAATACCAGACTTTGCTCCAGAGCCAACAAGGGGGAAAGCCTTTCCCTGGAGCCAACATCTTGAATATGGACTTGCAGCCTACTGGACTACGTAAGAATAAACCTTCCTTTGTTAAAGCCATCCACTCTGTGGTATTTCTGTTAGAGCAGCCCTAGCTGACTAAAACAATGGTTGCTATGAGTTGGAAGTGACCCAGTGGCAGTGGGTTTGTTTTATAAGCTACTTAGTCTCTGTTCATTTTCCTATAACCTTTCTTCCATTAAGTGATCCCCACCAAGACCTCAGGTATTTGGAGGCTCTAGATAACTACTTTTAGTTCTCTTCAATGTCTTACTATTTATTTACAAAATGTTAATGTATTACCAAAAAGAAATAAATAAATACAATAAAATAAACACTGCCATCTAGTCAATTCCCACTCATAGCAGCCCTATAGGACAGAGTAGAACTGCCCCATAGAGTTTACAAGGAGCACCTGCTGGATTCGAACTGTCAACCTTTTGTTTGGCAGCTGTAGCATTTAACTACTATGCCACCAGGACTTGTTAATATATTAGTACATTTAAATTTTTAGGCAATGTAGATGAAGGAGGACTTCATGCTACACATACTTTGAAATCACTGATCAAGGAACCGGAGAGATTACTTGAGTTGACCAATGGGGGATTTAAAAGAGAGGCTTACAATGCATCCAAAGGAAGTGCAAGAATCTTGGAATCAAACCCCAAGAAGAAATTGAGATGGAAAGCAGAACACACAAAGCCAGAAAGCCTTTCAAAGAATAGACTTAATGCCAAAGCTCTACCCTCCAACAGAAGGCCAAAAGGAGTGCCCAGAGGGTCATAGAAAACAATGAGTTGGTCCAAGACCGTTCACATTCTATTCATATTAGAGGTTTAAAAGTCAAAAGTATTCTTTAGGAACTCAAATAAGTACATCAATTGGAATTTCCAGGTTACTATACCCCTTTGTTATATCATTTAAGCCAACGTTTATTGATCATTTACTCTGAGACAGGCACTGAAACAAGCTTTAGGTAAAAGAGAAATTTATAAAACAGTGTACTACAAGTTCATAGTATGGCACTTGAGACAACTGACAAAGCCCACAATCATAAGGCATTAAATGCTGTAATCAAGTTATTCATTAGGAGCTCAGGAAGAACAAAAGAGGGACACCTAAACTTTTATGCAGGTGTAAGTTGTTGTTCTTGTCTAAGCAAAATCAAAAATGCTTCTAGATAGAGATGCCACTGGAAGTGTCTCCTTACTTTTTAAAAATAAGGAGAATTTGCTGAGTGGATTGGATTGAGAATGAGGAGGAAACACTCGAGTCATCAAGAAAAACATCCCCTAATACATTGTGGAAGGAGCCCTGGTGGCACAATAGTTAGGTACTTGGCTGCTAACTGAAAGGTATGTGGTTCAAACCCACTCAGTGACTCTGTAAGAGAAAGACCTAATGATCTGTTCCTGTAAAGTTTAAACCCCACGCCCCCTGCAAAGAAACCAACTGCTGTCAAGTCAATTCTGACCCACCTGGTGACACAGTGGTTAAGAGCTCAGTCACTAACCAAACGGTCAGCAGATCCTATCTACCAGCTACTCTTTGGACACTCTATGAGACTGTTCTACTGCTACCTATAGTGTTGCCATGAGTCAGAATTAACTGAGTGACAATAGATGATATGCCACAGTTGACTCTGGTCTCTTGCCCACTGTAGGAGCCCTGGTGGCTCAGTGTTTAAGGGCTTAAACTGCTAACCTAAAGGTGAGTAGTTCGGATCCACCAGCCACTCCTTGGAAACTTTATGGAGGCAGTTCTACTCTGTCCCATAGGGTCACTATAAATCAGAATTGACTCAATAGCAAAGTTTTTTGTTTTTTTTTGTGAAGTTTATAATCGAGAAAACCCTATGGGGCAATTCTACTGTCATCTGAGGTTGCTATGAGTGGCTAATAAACTCCACAACCTCTAGCAACAACAACAGTGTATTCAGGGAGATGAGTGTGGCTTCTTGGAAGAGGCACAGGCAGGCCAAATTGGCTAGAACTGAGGGGGGAGAGAAGATATGACAGGACACAATCCTAGAAAGATAAACAAGGGCCAGATCCTGAAAGGCCTTTGTGGGCCATAGTAAAGAGTCTGGCCTTGGAAAAAGTAGTAATCCACTGAAAGATGCTAAGCAGGGCAATGACATTATCTGATTTGCATTTTGGGAATAAAAGTCAAACTGGCAGCTGTGTGATAAGTACTATAATAGTGTTAGGCAGAGAAGTAAAAGGAGTATGAGGAAGAAACCAGAGGGCTGCACGTTTCATTAATGACAGATTAAGTTAGCTCATAAAACTGGCATAAGCATTTGTGAAATATAGGTTATTTAATTTGAGCCTCCCCTCCCACCCCAGAATTTTGAGTGCATTTTACTTTATAGGAGTCCTGTTATTTACCTGGATGTGGTGGTTAAAAGGCATAGTGGTTTCAGACAACTCCATGGACTACAGGTGCATCGTGTCATCAGGGGGTTACAGAGATGCAACGGCAATGATCTTCCTAACCCTCTGATGACAGCAGCAATGAAGGAATCATGGCTTTGTCAGAGGCGGAACCCTGAATCTCCTATCACCCGCAGTATCATTAGGGAAGATCAGGTATTTGATGTTTCTCTTTGGGCTTTCTCTGTACAACATGAATGTTTGAGATTAGGCTCTTGCCATTCAAAGACTGGAAAAGGCCACAAAATCCAAACAGCCTTTCCGTTTCCCGTTCAAATCATTTTTTTGTTTTTTCAAGTGAGTTGGTTTAATTCCAGGTGGTGCCGAATTCAGGGCATAACAAATATCAAAGAGTAGATTGTGGTGGTATTCTGGACTGAATTTAATCTGACTGCACAGCTAAGATGGGAATGGCTGAAGTTTACTCGTAAATGTACAGCAGGCTCCAAGACAACACTTCATCTTAACTACAGTGGCAATAGATGTTATAGCAGAGAAACAGGAATGGAATCAAGGAAACAAATAGAATCAAGGGTCACCATCACCTTTGTCAGAAAGTACAGCTAATTTTTTCTAGATTTCTTTTTTTTTATGACTGAGTGAAAATGTACATTCCCGTATAAATTTACATGCCCACCTATATGCAGCTTCCACTGCTCTCCCTGTCCGGTGACAGCACACTATTCCTCTCTGCTCCATACATGTCTCATCCTCCCAACAGCCTCCTTTCCCCTCCTCTCCACCCATTCTGCTTACTCCAGCCAGAGGTCAGCAGGATGATATCCTACAGATGTGCCAAAGCCAAGTGCCGTCGAGTCGGATAGAACCATAAAGTGCATCTAATACATGGTCACTCTGCACTTAATTCCACCTGTGGCCAGAAGGCACTTCCCTGTGACCTTTACTTTTTAGCTTTTTGAGTTTATTCCATTTTTATATTTTTTTCTGCTTGAAAACGCCTCATCTTCATTGTCTGTTTCCTTGCTCTGCTTCTTCGTGGGCTATTTCAGAGGCTTCTACTTGCCACTCTTGTGGCCAGACATGGCACCTGCTGATGCTTCCACAGCTCTGTCCATGGAAGCAGAGCTTTAAAATTGGTGTAAGTTTATACTGATTTCATTGGCATCCCTAGCACCAGTCATATTGTCCATTGATAGTTGCTTGAGGAAGAACAGGAAAAACTTAATTTAAAATTTCACGATTTGAGTTTCTTCAGGTTAGAGCCCATAGCTACATCAGAGTTCACAGTTGCCTGGGTCACCATTACCTATTTTGAATTGCATTCTAACATTTGCTGCAGTTGTGAAATCAAGCAGCTGTGCACCTTGACACTGAAAACTGAGCAGAGTCACTTGAAGTGAAAGACAGGTTCCCTTGGTATTTCCACATTTTTTTATTGCCTAGTGCTATTTGAAGAAAATGATATTCAGCAGAGAGAGGTGTGAAATTTATTTTCTTGAAATTGATAAATAAAACATATATAAATTACTAATTGCAGAGTCATAAAATGTTTTTTATAGTTTTGGCATCGTTACGCATGAGTCTGATATTGTCTCTAATGACGTTGCTGAATTGATCTTCCTATTAATATTATGCAAGTTCAGCCATTATTATTGGCACTTTCTGTGAATGTCAACAATTCACATGCAGAAATGCGAGAACGTATTAGATTTATGTACCACAGGATGGCACAGGACCCAGAACTGGGCAATGTTTTGTTCTGTCTTACACAGAGTTGCTATGACGGCATCTAACAGCAACAACACACAGGTCAATATTACGTAACAAAAAAGTATAACATTTATGTGAAGTTTAAAGAATGAGGTAAATAATCAGGCTTTGGTTGTGTGTTACTATTTAAGGGGAAGCATTTAGCTTAAATTTAATTTTCTGTTAAGCTCATCTTATGATTTAATTACATATCTTTTGGTACATAGTTGTCTTCCATTTTGATGTTACATTCATTAAAACTTCCAAGGATGTGAAAATAGGACTTAAGTCTTCCTACTACCAAGTCAACAATTATTTTACCATTATGAAGTGCTCAGACACTGTACTAAGATTTCTTGTGGAAATCAACTCGAGTCTTTACTAAAGCAGAAGGCAAAGCCACTGCCATTGAACTGATTGTGACAAGTCTTCACTGCACAACCATAAAAGAGAAGTAAAAGAGAACCCAATGTCCAGAATGGCTAATTAAGATGCGCAAATCATAACAGCTATTAAGTGATGGAGCCAAGATGTAAATTGACAAGATCTAAGTCAAGAGATCTCACTCTTAACCACTGTGCTCTACTGTCTTATACAGTGGTTTTTCCAGAGTCAATAATGTCAGTATCCAGAAAAGAGTTCATACCATTACCAACAGGTAGTCTGGCCTCAGAGCCAAAGTTTGATATATATTAAAGCTCATTCTCTCCCAACCCTTAAATCCAACTGCCACTCCCAGGTGTTTACCCAAGAGAAATGAAAACGTTTGTATGTCCACAGAAAGACTTGTTCACAAAATGATCGTGGTTGCTTTATTTATAATAGCCCCAAACTGAAGATGACTGAAATTTCTATCAGCTAGTGAATGGATTGTGCCATGGCTATGCCATAGACTTGTTAGTTGTTGTTGAGTCAGCTCTGCCTCGTGGCAACCTTGTGTGCAAGAGAATTAAACACTGTCTGGTCCTGCACTGTTTTCATGATTGCCACTGTATTTGAATTCTTTGTTGCAGTCACAGTGTATTTCCAGGGTCTTCCAACCTTGAGGGGACTCATCTTCCAACACTGTATCATATAATGTTCTGTTATGATCCATAAGCTAGTTAGCTAGTTTTTGGTTTTACAGTACTCATGCCCATTGCTGTCGAGTTGATTCTGACTCATAGAAACCCTATCAGACAGAGTAGAAATGCACAATAGGATTTCCAAGGAAGAGCTGGTGGATTCAAACTGCCTAACTTTTGACTAGCCACCAAGCTCTTAACCACTGTACCACAAGGGCTCCTAGAAGCACAATAATTCTCACTTAGCCAAGGTTTTGCTTTCCATGGATTCAGTTACAGTCAATTTTAGTCCAAAAATGTTAAATGAGCACAAAATCTCACAGTATGCCACTGTCATTCACATAACTTTTGTCACTGCTATTGTTTGTAACAGTAAGTTGTTATTATTCTATTTTATTAGTAGTAATTGTTGCTAATCTATTACTATGCCTAATTTATAAATTAAACTTTATCATTGATATGTTCACGGCGCCATGAGTCGGATCCGACTCGACGGCACTTGGCTGGCTATTGCTATGTTCATGTAGGATGGAAGAGTGTATAGCATAGTGTAGAGTTCAATATTCTCAGTTCAGTTCAGTACTGTGGTTCAGTACTAAATACTAACAGTGTATGTAGTGTGATACTGTCCATGATTTGAGGCACCCACTAGGGTCTTGAAAAATATCCCCCAGGGATAAGGGAAGAGGAGTCCTGTGGATTGCCAGGCCTTGCTTCCTAATCTCTCTTAGTCTGAAAGCTCTGCTGAAATCTGACCACCGTTTGGGTGATCCTGCTGGTGTCTGAAATACCAGTGGCTTAGTTTCCATCATCACAGCAACATTCATGTCACCACAGCCCAACAAACTGACAGACTAGTGAAGGATACAATAGACTATCACTCAGCAATTAAACAAAGTAAACTGCTAATACACAAAATAACGTGAAAGAATCTCAAGCCAACATAATGATAAGTGAAAGAACCCTGACACAGGAGGGTGTATACTGTATGATGTCATTTATCTGAAGTAGAAGAATGGGTAAAACTAACCTACAATGAAAAAAACGAGACCAGTGGCTGCCTCTGAGATTGATTGACTGGAAAAGTACAAAAGAACTTTCTATGGTGATAAAAATATTATTTAACTTTAGTAGGTTGTGGGATACACAGGTTTATGCATTTGTAAAAACTGATTGAACCTGTCACTTTAAGATCTCCACATTTCACTCTTTATAAATTATATCCCAATAAAGTTGTAAAATGAGCCAAAAGAAGCAACGTATAACCTTCAAAATCATTTTCGCATAGTCAAAGTGGATAGAGCATATCCAGTCCATTGTAAGGCCAAGAATCCAGTACCTAGGGCATCTACACTGAGGAGGATGGGATAGGGCTTTGAAGATGCAGTGGAGGTGATGGAATGTACCTAGCCAGATTGATCCAAGAGGTTTGGCCAAAAAGGCAAGACGACAGGGTGATCAGGACCCAAATCAAGCCCCAGGGAAAGCCTGTGAGCTTTTGAGAGAAAAATCTGTGTGTTTCTAATCTCTGTAGCACCAGTGCTTAATACACTAGGGAAACGGCAAGAACAAAAAGTGAGCAGCAGGGCCTAGTCAGCTGGCTAGGATGCTAGATAGGACCTTTTTTGGGCACCGTATCTTAGAGGGGGCTGTAAAAGCCTGGGTATTTTAAACTCTTAAGCAGAAGGAGACCAAGGAGGCAGACTGGAAGGCCTAAAATACGCTACTGACAATTGTCGTGAAGCAGTCAAAGCTTCAGCCTTGAGCAAAATGTCAACAAAGATGCTGCTGTTTCCTCTGTCTAAAACACCATGCCTCCAGCGCCTGGCCTCAGAGCTATTTATATGACTGATTTTTTCATTGTATTCAGGTCTCTGCTCAGATGACATCGCCTCTGAGAGGCCTTCCTTGACCACTTTGACCTCACTCTGTGTCCTCTTACCTTGTGTTATTCTTTATACAGTTTTATATTATGCTGCATGTATATTGGTTTATCTAGTTTTTATTCACCTGTCTCTGCTAAAATATAAGCTCCCTGAGGACTGAGATTTTATCTGTTTTGTTCACCGCTATATTTTCAGTGCCTGGAAGTGCTTGGCACATAGCAGGTGATCAATAACTACTTGTTTAAACTAACAGGTTAATGACAATAAGACATGCTGATCAAAATGAAATATTGCAGTTTTGTCAGTGAGATCATGGCCTGTCTCTCATGTGGTATAAGAGTATGACTACTAGCTGTGCATAGAGTTAGTATATACATTCAGAAACATTGGTCTGTTTGATAAAAAGCACTCACTCTAACCATTAAAGCAGCCAGTGATCAAGAAAGGGTAAATAGATGCCTGATTATTAAGCTGAATTGAGTTGCCTTCTACTTGTTTCTTTTTACCACCTGGGCTAGAGTTCAAGTAGTCTCAAGTATGAAGGGACTTGCTTCAATTTATCTTTGTGATGGAGGCAGAAGGTGTCACTTTTCTATGTGTTGACATCTGTCAAGCTAGTCTCCTTTCACACTGAGAGAGATCAATCCTTCATGTGATAGGGGATTATCCTCTTTGCCTCCATGAGCTGGCTTTGATCCCTCTTATCTCTCTTCCTGAAAGGGTGTCACCATTGCACCATTCCCCTAGCAACCTGCAGGGCTTCCAAACAAGGCACTATTTTAATTTAAGTAGAGGCTTCTGTCTACCCAACCAGCCATATACGTGGCTAGTTTGAAAGGCTGGAAACTTCTGGATTTTCTGCAATGAAATGTCTGCATATCAAATTCTTAATATAGGGAAGAGAAGAAAGGGAGGTTATGCTACCAGAGTAAGATATAGTTTCATGTTTTATTTTATTTTTTCTCCTGTCATGGAATCATTCCTAAAACATGATGGGATCAATTTTCCTTCAATAAACAAAGTGTACATTGAAGTTCAGACTGACTAGTCTGAATGTCAGTGTGAGCCAGGTCAGTTTAATTCAATCCACCAAACACTGAATGAGCACTTGCTCCATGCCAGACACTGTGCTAGATAAAGAGCTTTTTTTTTAAAAAAAAAAAAGGTCAAGCACAGCCTCTGCCCTCATGGGGAATATAGATCCTAAAGGGAAAACCAGTGTTTAACAAGCAAGTGAAAATATGATATAGAATGTCAAAGAGAACATGTAAGATATTATGGGTACAAACAGCAGGGGGGAAATAGTCTATAGGATCAGGAAATATTTCCTTAAGGAGGTAATATTTAAGCTGAAACTTATGAAATAAGTAGAAATTGGCTATGGCCTGACTTAAAATGGTAACTATCACATCAAATGACACAATCTTCTTTGATTCTAGCATACATGCTAGTATGCAGTAATACCCACTGGCTTGCTTATTAAGAAGATTACAAAAACCTGGATATCAAGAGAATATTATATCTTGAATGACTTAAGTATTTCTTGATTTCCTACTATGTGCCAGACTCTGTTCTACATCCTAGGAATCTAGTAGCTAATAAGGCAAATGAGGTCTTTGTGCTGAGGTAGTGGGTGGAGAAAGAAAACAATAAACAAGAAAATATCAGTTATTGATAAGTGTTGAGAATTAAATACAGTGAGATGAAAAAGATAGACTGGAGGTCCTTTTGATTAGATGGTATGTGGTTGACATTTAAGTTGGATATGAATTCGAAGAAGTAGACAATCAGGTGAGGATTGGGGTTAGAACATCCCAAGATAAAGTAACAACAAGGGTAAAAGACCTAAGACAGGAAAAACTGGCAAGCTAGAGGCAAGCTAGGCTGCTATGGCTGGAGTACAGTGAGTAAGAGTTGTGTATAGTTTGAGATGAAGTTGATAAGTTCATGTAAACTTAAAAGATTTTGGATTTTACTCTAAGTGTGAAGGGAATTCTGTAGTACTCCACTGACCAATATGGTAGCCACTACACCCATGTACCTACTGACCACTTAAAATGTCACTAGTCCTAGTTGAGATGGATGGAGGGTAAAATACACTCAGGAGTTTTAAGACTTATTATGAAAATATGATATAGAATAGCTCATTTATAATTTTATATGGACTACATGTTGAAATAATTATATTTAGGATTAGGGGTTAAAATGAAATTTTAAAATTAATTTTACCTCTTTCTGCTTACTTCTGGAAAATTTGGCTGCTAAGATAAGATCATTTAAATTTACACATATGGCTTCCATTTGTGGTTCACATATTTCTGTTGGACAACAATGCGTAAGAAAATTTCAAGCAAAAGAGTGATATGATATTATTTGTTTTTTGAACACTACCGTGGCTGTTGAATGGAGAAAGGGTTGGAAAAAGACAACAGTGGAAGTGAGGAGATCAATTAAGGTATTCTTGCAGTAGTTAGAAAAAGATAACCATGGCCTAGACTAGCGTGATAATTTTCTCAGAGTACAATGTATTACATTTTTAGTAGGTAGAATTTATTTCTTATAAGTCAGATGAGTCGGCTCCAACTCGACGGCACTTGGCTGGCTTTTAAGTCGGATATAAGAGGATGAGGAAAAAAAGAAAAAGATTAAAAAACCTGAAGAATTAGGGATTTTAGTGTGAGTGGTTGGGTGTACCACTTAGTGAGATGAAAAAGTGAGAGAGTGAAAGTTTCTGGGGGGTAGAGAAAAAGAGCTCTGCTTTGGAAATATCAGATCTGAGATACTTACTAGCTATATAAGTTGATTAGTTAAGTAGGTGGTGAGAGGTCAGAGCTAAAGATACAAATTTAATATCCACAGGCATGTAAAGAAAATGTAACGTGTTTCTTCAAAGGGCAAAAGCAAATATACTAATAAAGTGTAGGACTGTTGGAGGTATTTTGCTTCTGCCAAAATGATATTCAGAAGCCCTGGTGGTGTAGTGGTTAAGTGCTTGACTGCTAACTGACAGGCTGGTGGTTTGAACCTACCCAGCAATTCCAAGGGAGAAAAGAGGGAGAGGGAAAAAAGAGGGTCAAGGATAGTCTTGGGGCATGATGGTTTAGCAAAAAATGATCTAGCAAAGGAGATAGACGAAAGAACATCTGTTGAGTTAGAATAGAACACATTCTTCAAATTGTACAACCATTCTCACCCTCCTTTAAGTTGTTCTTCCCCTAATAACACAAACCACTGTCCCATAAGTTTCTTCTGTAATTTTTTAAGCTGCAATTATTAATTTATTCTCATATAGATAGCTCTTAGAAGAGCAGAATGCTCAAGGCAGACATTGTTTACGAGTTCAGTTTCAAGAAGACTTCAGAAATTTTTCTTTTTTTTTTTAGTTTAATGTTTAAAGATTATCTTAGGACAGTAGATATGGGAGTCTATCCAGCCCTCTTGGTTCCAGGAAGCTTGGAGTCCATGAGAATTTGAAATTGTGCTCAGTAGTTCCCCTTATTTGATCAGCATTCTCCCATAGAATCTTTGATCAAAACATTCAGTAGTGGTAGCTCCTCACCATCTAGTTCTTCTGGCCTCATGGCAAAGGAGGCAGTTGTTCAAGGAGGCAATTAGCCATACATTCTACATCCTCCAGTTCCTGATTCTTTTTCTTCCTCTGTTTTTCCAGGCACATAGAGACCAATTGTTGTGCTTTACATGGCTGCTTGCAAGCTTTTAAGACCCTAGAAACTACGCAGTGAACTAGGAGGTAGAACAGAAGCAGAAAATTGGTTATTAGGCCAATTAATTGGGATGACCCATGAAACCATGATGCTAAAACTCCAAACCAAGGAAATAAATCCCATGAGGTTTGTAGCTGAACATAGGCAACCTCAGCAGCTAGGAGATACTTGAGTATTTTAAGTGTTTATAGGAATAATCCCATAAAGAAGGGATTGATAACACAGGAGAAAAAACAGGCAGTTGGTGTCATGGTTTGAATTGTGTCCCCCCAAAAATATGTGTAGCCACGTGGCTGGGATATGATTCCCAGTATCTTGGGACTCTCCTCCATTGTGTGGTTTCGCTAAACTGTATGTTAAAGGATTAGGGTGGGGATGTAGATTCCTGGATAGAATTACTTCCCTGCCCTGCTGTAGGGGGAGTTTCCCTGGAATATGGCTTGCCCCACCCTTGATGCTTTCAGCTTGCAAGAGATAAAAGGGAAAGAGAAACAAAGGACAATTGAGAACCTCGCTACCATCAAGCAAGCAGCACCGGGAGAAGAGCGTGTCCTTCAGACCAGAGGTTCTTGCGCCAAGATGCTCCCTGGACAAAGACTGATGCAATACCGGACTTCCCTCCAGAGCCGACAAGGGGAAAGTCTTTCCCTGGAGCGGACACCCTGAACATGGACTTGCAACCTATCGGACTGTGTAAGAATAAATGTTTCTTTGTTAAAGCCATCCACTCTGTGGTATTTCTGTTAGAGCAGCCTAGCTGAGTAAAATAGTTGGTAAGAGTGATACCTTGAGAAATCTGGGTGGACTGTTTTTATAGGAACAGAGACACATCATCCATTGCAGCAGGAGAAGCAGAGAGTGTGGCAAGGTCATCACCTGAGATGATGGTTGCATGGTAGAGTGATGACAGAGAGAACTACTCCACTTGATTTGAGGACAGTAGAGAAAATGTAATGTGTTTCTTCAAAGGGCAAAAGCAAATATACTAATAAAGTGTAGGACTGTTGGAGGTATTTTGCTTCTGCCAAAATGATATTCAGAAGCCCTGGTGGTGTAGTGGTTAAGTGCTTGACTGCTAACTGACAGGCTGGTGATTCGAACCTACCCAGCAGTTCCAAGGGAGAAAAGATGTGGTGATCTGCTGCCATAAAGATTGCAGCCTGGGAAACCCTATGAGGTGGTTCTCCTATGTCCTATAGGGTCACTATGGACTGCACATGGCAGCACACAACAAAAAGATGACATGAAGCTTAAGTGTCAGGGTCCGTGCCTGAGATTGTTGTAGGAGTCAAAAAAGCTCTGGCCATACTGTCATCAGTCTCCAACCTCAATGCTGGTATAACTTTTGCTATTTTATTAATATTGAAAATGGTGTGATGAATCTATCATTAACTTTAGCTCTTTTCTAAAGAACACTTTTGCCTAATCAATAACTGAATCTATTAAAGTACAAATAAAATTAAATAAGATTTTTAAATGCTTTCAAGGTCTAATCTCTTATATTTTAAAACACTCTATTAAAGGTTACATTAAAATGTTGCCAGTTGCTGCCAAGTTATAACAGTCCCAGTGTGCTGTACAAAGTCCAAAGAACTACAGGTTGGTTGTAACTAAATTACAGTTATTAAACCCAATAATCTGTAAGTATTGAATTCCAGCTATGAGACAGCAAATGTGGATCACTGGCTCTTGACTCAGTCCCATGACTGGGGCATTTTCATGTTCCAACATTGTTACAGCGCCTAATGGTCACTCTGAACAATAATTCAGAGGCAATCTAAAGACCTGTTGGAGCCTTAGCCCACAAAAAGTCAACCTTCTTCTACTCTGACTCCTGTAACTTAGATGTTTTTTGTTCCTTGTGATCAAATCCTTGCATTGCACTCAAGTTTAATTAACTAAGTTCCTGTCTTTTGTCTCCTACCTCTACCGCTTGCTCTCCCTACCTTATACCTTGA
Source organism: Heterohyrax brucei (assembly GCA_028571685.1). Classification (NCBI taxonomy): domain Eukaryota; kingdom Metazoa; phylum Chordata; class Mammalia; order Hyracoidea; family Procaviidae; genus Heterohyrax; species Heterohyrax brucei. The sequence continues at coordinate 142,029,289 of CM053166.1, forward strand.
CCCATTCTGTCACTGCCAATTAGCCAGTTGCTGCCAGATTACTCTATTTCCTCTACCTTACGTGTTGAGACATACTATGTTACCTAACACTGGGCCTTCTTTATGTTAACTGCCCATCTTACTGGAATTCATAACATTTCCTTCTGTTGTATACTGCATGTACAGAGTGCTTGTCCTACTTAGTTGAGTATATCCAGTCTCCATGATAGTGGACATTCCCTGTCTAGTTCATTCATATAAAGTAGACATTCTTTTTAAGCTCTTTGCTGTATTCACACAATGAAATCTTTTGCAAGGGAACCCAGTTCTTTCACTTCACTCCCCAAACAAGAGAAACAAATCGAGATGAAAAAGCTGGCCTTTAGGAGGCCCAATCTGTTTCATCACTGAGGTGTGACTGTTTGCTCTCAATCTGAAGTTTTCTAGACAAACCATTCTAACTAGGAGAGACAAGATGAAGCTTATTTGAAGCCCAAATCAAATACACACAAGAACAGCTAAGTAATTTTCTTCCAAAGAGGAAAAACTAAAACATAAACATCTTAGGAATGCTAATTCTTAGTAGAATGAACTTCATAGGTAAATCTGGGCATCTCTTGCAGTGAAATTTGAAAAATGTTGCTCTAACTGTGAGATTTTAATAGATAGTATACACCAAGCCATGTGAGAAAAACATGGTGAAGGGCTTCCTTATTACACAATAGGTAAACTCAGGAGATAGCAAGCAGAAGCATTTCGTAGGCTCAGGTTTGCATATAAAAAGAGTGAAAGATGATGTGAAAAGTGGAGGTACACCTGAAGTGAACGGAAATCAGAATCTAGTTAGGTTGGTTATTGGGATGAATGTGAAAGCAGAGGAGGTAAGAATAAAAGTGATGAGTTTCTGCAGAACAAATTTGGGAAGATTGCAGCAAGAGCTGTGTGAAATTGAATGAGTGCAAGCAGAAAACGGCACAGAATAGAAATGCAAAGCATTAAAGGTCGTTCAATAGGGTCCTAAGGGTTCCGCCTGTCATCCACCAATAAAAATAATAGGAGCTAAAAAGGCCTCCTGTGTCTGAACTGCTGTATGCAAAAAGCATGACAGGACAAAAGGAAGTCTATTCAAGGAATAAAACATCAGGTTTACAGGGAGACAGGAAAATATCACAGAAAAAGTTTGAGTGTAAAATAAAGATAAGTCTGACAAAAGAGGAGAATGAAATGAAGAGCGAACATATATAAGATGCCTCAAAAGCCCATCCATTTCACAGTTTTGGCTTTTTTCAATGAGAGGCAGGCACGAATTCCACTAAATAGCACCTTTTGTGATCTGGAAGTTGTGCCTCACCTATTTTGAAATTTCTCCTTGATTGGGGAATAAAGTCTTGGAATCTTTTTGAAAGTTACAAGAATGTGAATTTTTTAAATCATGTAAAATATGGTCCATGAACCCTCTGGGAAAGTAAATCTTAAATTTGATTTTCATAATCATAGCATTTATATTGTTTACATCTAACACCTTCCTTTATAGTATGAATAATGTTAGTAGCTACTATCCTAACCCCTATAACGCACACGTACACATCAAAGTCATTATATCTTAATCCTGCAAGAAAAAGGACAATTCCTCTGAAGGGACTCCACCATGAGTTAGTATCTTTTAAAACAGAATATCCTAATGAGAAAACCCTGGTGGCATAGTGGTTCAGTGCTACAGCTGCTAACCAAAAGGTCAGCAGTTTGCCTCCACCAGGTGTTGCTTGGAAACTCTATGGGCCAGTTCTACTCTGACTTATAAGGTCCTATGAGTCAGAATTGAATCAATGACAATTGATTATTCTTATTGAGGAAGAAGAGGTTACAGAAAAAATTATCCACGATGTTATTTGTAAAATAGAACTTCTGATATTTTAAAAGATTCACAATTTCAGATGACCTAGTTCTGTAACCCACTGCCATCAAGTTGATTCCAACTCATAGTGACCCTAAGGGACAGAGTAGAACTGCCCCATAGAGTTTTCAAGGAGTATCCAGTGGACTCAAACTGCCAACCTTTTGGGTAGGAGCTGTAGCACTTAACCACTACAGCACCAAGGTTTCTGCAAACACAATCAAAATATTATGTCACTTGTAATATTTTATTGAGATTATTTGTGAGGAATCTGAGGTTTTTGCATATCCCCAGAGTTACTGAGATTAATACAAAGATGAGCTGATTGATTAAGACAATTGTATTCTTATGGATGGGAGGGTGCCATCAGTGGGATTTCCAAATGTTCTCCCTACCCCCATCATTGTGGTGGTATTTATGTATGATAAGCTTTATTTTACATCATTGCTGAGTAGGAAAATCCCCCAGGATATATTTAATCATATAACTGCCCCTTAAGTCTTTCCTAAGTACACAATGAACAGCTGTTTTTAAATCACTACTCAGTATATCATTTAATTTTTATTACTCTGCATTGCCATATCCAATGAAAATGAAAGTGAAAACTGATGCAGCCTCTAAAATCAATGAAGTATCTTAGAGTTGACAATAATTTTGATGCAAGTTAGAGTACTGAATGATCACCCAAAATACAGATGATGAATTTCATCCTTGCTCTGGATGCTTTGTAGGCTACCAAATGCTTAAGATCCTTAATTTATAGTATTGGTTTCACAGGTGAATATACTAAGGACCTAACTTCTAGTGCTTAGCCAGTTTTGATATCCCATTTAGGTTACACATGCATGCACACACACACACACATACACACACACACAGGTTTAATGAAAGATAATTGCTTTTTATCCTATATCTTTCTATAATTTTTCTTCAGTGTATTTCAACTTGTTTCAGCACTGAAGTATTACTATTCTCAGTCTGTAACTGGGTCACTTGGTAAGGGTGGTAGAAGGAGCCACTCTTCTTCATGACATCTTCCGTATGTTCTTCTCTGAGTCTCTTCTTCAGTCATCTGTTTATGCACACGTGATACTCATATTTTTGTGTCTCTGTCTCTCCCATTCCTTTCCCTCCATCTCTACATGTTTACATTCATACTTACAAATGTTATTCCTCCTCTCTTCCATGATGAAAATTAATAATTGTTATTACAGTAGCTAATGTTTATTGAATACTTACTATGGGCCAGGCAATGTCCTAAGAGCTTCATGGATGTTAATTTCTTCTAATCCTCATTACAATCCTAGGAGATAGATACTATCATTAAATTATTATTATAGTTATTTAACAGATGAGAAATTGAGGTACAGACAGGCTATATTAAATTCTTAAAGTTCGCACACTGAGTTAGTGGCAAAGACTGGATTTAAATTTCTGCTGGTCTGGCTTTAGAGGACAGAGTTAAGATGAGAAAACATATAATGTTCAGCAGTTTATAAGATTCACTACACAGCATTAGTTTTTTTTTCTTTTTTTCCAGTTTTATTTCAAACTTTCAAAAATGTTGCACAAACCTAAGGTAACAAAATGGGAAAAACCAAACATCTCACTCTTGAGATTTTCTTTTCCAGGGCTTGAAAAATTCTTAGACAAGAAAGACTTTTTGAATTTTAGATAGTCTAATTACCACCAGAAAAGGCTGTCCATTCACTATTTGCAGTTTGGTATTTTGATATCCTGTTTCCAATATACATCTCTCTCTTGATGAGGCAGTATTCCTGCTCCTAGTCATCAGAAAAAGATTTAGATTTCCAATGATGACTGTTCAGGATAAACAGCAGGAAGAGTGGGTGAAAAGAGTGTAAAGTGCTTGAATATGGAGATGCTGAAGTTGGTGTTTTAGTCAACTAGTGCTGCTCTAACAGAAATACCATGAGTGGATGTCTTTAACAAAGGAAAGTTTATTCTTACACAGTCTGGTAGGCTACAAGTCCAAATTCGGGATGTCTGCTTTCGCCCTCGTGGGTTCTGGAGGAAAGTCCACTATTGCATCAGTCTTTGTCCAGGGAGGATCTTGGCACAGGAACCTCAGGTCTGAAGGACACGCTCTTCTCCAGGTGGTGCTTTCTTGACGGTGTGAGTTTCTCAATTCTCTGCTTTCCTTTCATCTCTTGTAGGACAAAAGGATTAAGGGTGTGGCAAGCCATACTCCAGGGAAACTCCCTTTCTAGTGGAGCAGGGCGGTAATCCTATGGAGGGATTTACAGTCCTACCCTAATCCTTTAACATACAGCACAGGAAAATCACAAAATAGAGGACAATCATAGACTATAGGGTATCATATCATGGCCTAGCCACATGGCTACACATATTTTCGGTGGACATAATTCAATCTATGACATCCCACCCTTTGCCCCCCTAAAACCACATCATTGAAACATGTAACACATTCATCCCATCATAGTAAAATCATGTCCATTCCATATAATAGAAGTCTTAAATGAGTTCCAAGTCCAAAATTCAAAAATTCCTTTACATCTATGAAACCTAGAATACAAACTGTTTCTAAAGTTACAATGGTAGAACAGGTACAAGTTAGACATTCCATTACAAATGGGAGAAATTGTAGGGAAAGGAGGCATAACCAGGCAACAGGCAAGTCAGCAGAACTCATAACATTAGCTCTCAAAGCTTTGAAAATACTTTTACATTTTCTGAGACATTCTACACAATGGCCCTGCCCTCCAGACTCTGGATTCTGAGTGGAGAACCCCAGCGCTGTACTACAACTCTGCCTTCAAGGCCCACTTGGACAGAAACTCTGCCCCATAAGCTTTAGGTGCACCCTAAGCCCAACTGAGTTGCAGTTCGACCCTTATAAACACAGGATGCCATGGTTCCACCCTTTCAAACTCCTGAGGTCATGGCCATACCTTTTGAGACTGAGGCAGCTCGGCTTCTCACTGTTAGTCTCTTCAGCTTCTGCCTCCTAGGGCTGCCTGAGGCCCACATGTGCAGTGCAGGGACAAGTGTTCCAAAGCTCTGTAACTCCACTGATTCAAGTGCCTGGAGGCACCCCACTCTTGCTGGAAAGCATCCTGCACAAAGGCTCTCAGCTCTCTCACTGTGTGTCAGAAAGGCTAGCTCCACTGATTCAAGTGCCTGGAGGCACCCCGTTCCAAGAGGAAAACTCTGTGCACAGGCACTTAGCTCTCTTGCTCTGTGGATCGGCTCCAGTGCTGCCTCTCGTTCTGTTGCTACTGCTGTCACCGGTCCTCTGTTGTTTCTCACTATCTGCACCTTCTTTGTTCCTTCTGAATCTTCTATCTATTCGCAGTTTCAAAATGGCTCCCACATTTTAGGTGTTTGCTAAAGCAGCACCCTACTCCTGGTACCAAATTCTGTTTTAGTCTGCTAGCGCTGCTCTAAGGAAAGTACCACAAAGTGGATGGCTTCAACAAAGGAAAGCTTATTCTTACACAGTCTGGTAGGTTACAGTTGGCAACTGCTTTTTGAAATCATAACAAAAGAAGCTGATCTGACAAAAACGGAAGAATTTTTTGTCATGATTTAAATGTACATTTTTGCTCAGTCATAATAAAAAAAAACTGAAGATAGACTTTTTTGTTTCCTGTGTTGTGCCATTACAATGTATGGGAAACATGCAGTTAGTGAAATGAGAACATGTTGAATTTGTGATAAAAATTGGTGTTGCACTCTCAGAGCTCAGCGATATAATTTTTATTAGAATCCTACTTATCTTGAGTGTTGAAAATTATGCTAAGGGTGAAAATTCTGAGAGCCTTTTCAAGGTTCAGAAATATAACTTGATTTTCATCAAATTATGCTCATGTAATGTTAACAATTCATTAAAGGATGAAAATGTCGAGGAGACCCTGAATCTTGTGCTGCCTCCATGTTGATTAAGGATCTTTTGCTTTCTTGAGAAGGAGTCCTCATGTCACAGTGGTTAAGTGCTCAGTTGCTAATGGAAAGGTCCACAGGAGAATGATGCAGCAGTCTGCTTCCATAAAGACTTACAGCATTGGAAATCGTATGGAGCAGTTCTCTTCTGTCCTCTGGGGCTGCTTTGCACTTGAATCAACTCGATGGCAATGGGTTTGGGTTTGGGGGATTTTGTACCTTGAGACTCTCAGTATGACTACTATTTGTCTTAAAATGGTGTCTTAGACTGGATTTTCTAGGGAATCAAAACCAGTAACATGTATATGTACAAGGAAAGACTTATACAAAGGAAACAGCTCACGTGATTGTAGAAGTTGAATATCCTGAGTCCTGCCACAAGCCTAACATGGCCACAGGAACTGTGAACCCCAGGTTGGCAGGTCATAGACCAGAATTCTAGACCACTAGCTGTGTAGGTCAGTGGATCCCAAGCTGGTGGGGAGACTGTGAGGTCTCTGCTGACTCATGGGGCTGCAGGGGCTGGTGAACCAAGGATTGGTGGGTGAGGGAACAGGACTGTCACTTGCCATCTGTAAGGGTTGATGAATCCAACAGCTGCTAGTTCAGGTCCAGGAACCAGATGCAAGAAGAGAAGAGAGAAGGAGCTACTGACAACACGAGCAGACAAGAATTAGGTGGTAGAAGGTGGAGAGCTGAGAGCTGAGGGGTGGGAAGCCACCACAGGCCCCACCTCTACCACTTGATACAGTATTAAACATGGAGAATCATTGTTTCGCCAAGTTGACACAGTCCTAACCACCACAAATGGTGTTTACCTTACCCCTCTTTTACATGTTGTGAAATTTCATCTGTAGAATTTGAAATGATACTATCTAAATTCAATTCACACATTTGTTTCAAGGTTAAAATGTCCCCACCCCTCAATGAAGGAGAAGAGGAAAACTGCTTTGTTCAATGTTAATGGAAAAATTTCACCTGTGAAATAGCTTCAAACTGTGAAATTAAATCCCCTATGTGTGTTCCATGCTCACTCCCTCAGCCTTCATTCTCCTATCCCAAGCTGTCCTCTCTTTGGACTCTGCCAAGAAAGTATTTAAACACTATGTTGCACAAGAGATGCATAAAGAGATCTGAGCATGAAGATTCATTTCTATGACCTTAGGGAAAACTACTCACTCTAAGAATTGCTTCTCCAACTGGACTGTAAACTTAATAAGGAGAAAGTCATAAATTTTACTTTCATGTAGGCTTGCATATGGTAAAACTGTAGTTGTTAGTTACAATCGAGTAAATTCCAGCAACTCATGGCAACCTTATGTGTACAGAGCTGAACTGCTTCATAGGATTTTCAAGGCTGTGAACTTTTGGAAGCAGGTTACTAGGTCTGCCTTCCGAGACACCTCTGGGTGAGATCGAATATCCAGCCTTTCAACTAGTAGCCAAGCACTGAACTATTTGCACTACCCAAGGACTCCTTGGGTAGATGCTTAAAAATGTTTCATGATGTTGATCTTGATAGCCAAGTGCCGTCAAGTCAGATCCGACTCAAATAGCCAGTGTATTTTATCAGCAACACCCCAAAATACTCAATAATTCAGTTGTCTACGGATATGTCTATATATGTGATCCACCGATCAACAACATGGGCATACTCTAGGAGCTCCTCATAAATGCAGAATTCCAGGCCTCACTCCAGACTTAATCAGAATGTGCAGTTTAACCAGATCTCCCATGATTTGTAAACACACGATTGAAATGCATTACTCTGCTGCACCCAGGGTTGCATTTCACTAATCCTTCCTTAATTACCTCTTTCTCTTATATTTCCTCCTGTGTGTCCAAGCCACTTTCTTTCTTCCTCTTACACTTACATTATACAGCTAGTAGTTCTACCTTTCTAGTTTGCCATATACTTCCATATTTTGTGATGGTTAGTTCTCAGTGAAATGCTTTGACTCCCTTAATAAAAATAGTTAGCATCATCTGTGAAAACCCTGGTGGTATATATAGTGATTATGTTCTGCTGATGCTAACCAAAAGGTTGGCAGTTCAAATACTCCAGGTGCTCTTTGGAAGCTCTACGGGCCAGTAGAGCTCTACTCTGTCCTATAGAGTTTCTGTGAGTCAGAACTGACTTGATAGCCAGCCAAGCCAAATGCCGTCGAGTCGGTGGGTTTCATTTTGGTCTGGAATCATCCCTGCTTTCTAAACTACCTTTGTTAACATTATATAGACTTAGATAACAGAAGGAAGAATTTTGAACTTCCTAGCCTTATGTCCCCTGGGCCAAAGTTACCTGTCATTTCTCTCAAAAATCATGGATTACAATATTATTCCCTTTAAGTAACGAGCAGGGTTTTGGTAGGGAGACAGTTCCCTCAAAGGGAATAATTTCTGATTTTCATGGCTATGGAATCTCATGTTTTCTATAGATAAGGGGCAAGTCAACTAACAAAATCAGTCTGAGATTTCAGATACAAAGAATTTTTATCTTTACCTAATGTGGATTTTTCCTGTATTTTGTCTCTCTAAAAGCCATAGCTCTTCAAAATTTAATGAGGTTATATGACATATTATCCTCACTGGAAAATACAATTATCACCTGAAGTGGTACTGTTATTTTTTCCTGCCTAGAGGGTATTTGGAAACACTAGGGGGGTAGTGGTTACGTGCTATGGCTGCTAACCAAAAGGCCGGCAGTTTGAATTCACCAGGGGCTCCTTGGAAACTCTATGGGGCAGTTCTACTCTGTCTTATATGGTTGCTATAGGGTCAATATGAGTTGGAATCAAAGTGAAAGATTTAGTTTGATTTGATTTAGAGGGCATTTAGAAACCGGTGGCGTTGTGGTTAAGTGTGATGGCTGCTAACCAAAAGATTGGCCGTTCAAATCCACCAGACACCCCTTGGAAGCTCTATGAAGCAGTCCTACTGTGTCCTATAGGGTCACTATGAGTCAAAATTGACTTGATGCCAGTAGGTTTGGTTTTTTAGTTTAGAGGGTATTTGTGTCACTCTTACTTTGTGAACTTCAAGCTGAACTCCTGCAGAAGGGAGGGGAGAACAAATGGGTCTTTGGAATAAAGCTTTTTATAAGCGACTATATGAGTACCTTTAAGGAAACACAGGAATTCACATCATCGGGAGGGAAGACAATTTAAATCTTTCTATATAGATATATATTACTAACTTGTAGTAAAAAAAAAAAAATAATCTTGGATCTTTCATGCTAAATTAAAACATAAATTAAAGTAACATCAGCTTGTTGTGTGTGACTTTCTCAGGACACAGTAGGTCTCAAGTTTCAAGAAATACCTGGATGATTAGCTTTAGCATTCCTAGTACCATTGAAAAATGAAAATAGTAGATCTCAGGTGATGTCTCTATGCATTCAAGTGGTAAATTTTTAAACTCACAAGATCACAAACCAGTTATCAATTATTGAGCAATTAAGCTCACTTGAGAGCCCTGAAAGAAACCCTAATGGTGTGGTGGTTAAGAGCTACAGCTGCTAACCAACAGTTCAGCAGTTCAAAGCCACCAGGCTCTTCTTGAAAATGCTATGGAGCAGTTCTACTCTCTCTCGTAGGGTCGCTATGAGTTGGAATTGACTCCAAGCAACAGATTTGGTTTTCAGAGGTTTGGGACACTGAAGAGCTACTGTCTCCAAGAATGAATCAAGAACATAGTTTGAGATTGCATCATTGTTAGGTCCTAGATATTATTATTTTACTATCACCATTATCTCTACCACAAGTCAGGAAGGACAACTGTTAGTTTCTTTCTCAGAGCAAAAGGGTGGATTTATGAGGCTTAGAGTGAATAGGTTAGAACCAGGATCCATAGTTGTTAAATTTCAACCTATAAGTGGCCCTAAAAGCCTTACCAGGTCAATCTCAATATTGGGTGTTACCATGGCCCCCTCTGACAGGGGCTCTCTGCCAAGAAAAACTACATAGTTAGAAGCTGCCTTTCTTGCTCCCCATATGTGATTCATTCTCATAGCCACCTCCCACTCCTTCTAGCAACTTGTGTCTCCAACACTCTCATCAGGAAAAGACTTCACTAGATGTTGAAGCATGTACAAAGATGAATGAGGGGAATACTGAAACTGAAAGAAGTCAAGTGACTTTCCTTGAATTGTAATAATAACAGTAGAATGGTGACTAATGAGAAATGCAGTTATTTGTTGAATTGGACAGTTCTTCAGACTTCCCAGGGAAATTAAAAAGAGCAGCCCCTCATCACAAACAGCTATGGAATGCTGATACATAATCCTACAACCTCATTTTATCTATGTGGAACCTGTAGTCCAGATAGTATGATTTGTCTGGAACTAAATTAAACCTAGGTCATCTGACACAGTGGCCAGAGCTGTTTCATCCAGTATGATGTCTTATTAATATCCCATGTACCAGCTGTATCTACTACTACTTAGCTCAATCTAGGGGTTATACTTCCTCTGTTTATGCTGAGAAAGGAAATTCTGTCTTAATTTAAATCCTGGTGACATGAAGTAGGTTTTAGGATTTTAATTGGGAGGTTTTAGGCCAGGCAATCTTTAAGGTCTCCTCTGATGCTAAGATTGTAGACACGAAATCCATTGGTGCCAAAGGTTAAAAATGCTTCATGCTAACCACAATTCCATAAACTAGAGCTCTGATCCTCCAGCGTAAAGAAGGTGGAACATTCAATTAACTCAAAATCATGTTTTCCTTGAAATGTACTTTTTAATAAGGGTAATTATGTGAGAGTCACAGTGGGAATATGAGATGATAATATCAATATGCTACTGAGATCAAAAGGTAAAGTAAAAAATGATCCAGACACTTGAAACAAGTGAGAAGAGAAATGCCAGGAAAAGAAAAGTCCACGGAAAGAACCTACAGAGTAGAAACAGTCAGAAGCTTTCTAGTATCATAAACACTGTGCCCTGAACTGGTCTTGGTAAATTCCTAATAACAAAACCAAATAGTAAATGCAATACTAACTGTCCTTTCTAATACACATGCCAATTTTAGGCTATTAGTTTTCAGTAGACACAAGTTACAGTGTAATTCTTTGTATGCTGAACCACCATGCTTTCTCAGATGAGTTTTTCTACCTCTAGAGCTCACCTGTACTTGAGCTAGCCGTATTTTCTCCTCTACTTCTTTCTTTTTTGACTTTTTTCAACATGTAGTGTGACTCTGTAAAATGGTTGTGGATAGGGCTGTGCAGGCTGTGGTCACTGAATAAGGAAATATTAAGTTGCTGAAGTAGAGCTGAGTTGACGTTGGTATGTGGAAAGGGTGACCCCCGTATGGCACAGTTTCTGGCATCAGAAAGGTTGGGGCATTCCTCTCCTTCCATCACTCACACTTCTCTCATATAGTAACTAAAATTCCACTACCTGAACTTCATTTTGTTATCTTCAGGACTTAGTCTCCAGTATACCCCCCCTTCTACTTCCACCACTCATTAAGTTGTCACTGGTCGTTGGCAGCTTAGTGTGAATGAAGTATCTGAGCCCACATTGGAAAAAGAAACAGAAGAAGCAACAATGAGGATCCTAAGTGCCTAGTCTGTGTAAAAGGCTCACAAGATGAATGCTGGATGATGACAGCAATAATGGCATCAAGCGTGCCCGGCCTAGATGCCGAGAAGCAAGTTACAGTGTTTGTGAGTCAAATCAATGGATAGTGCTGATTTCATGCACTAGATCTGGGAAGTGAAGTCTGGTGCCACACTGCTAGATAGTTCAGGGGCGCAGAAGCAGTAGAAGGCCTTTTCCTTTAAAGCTGGAAGGGTCTTCAGAAGATGCAACCGCAAGTAAAGAAGTAAAGCAGTTTTTCTGAGATGACAAGAATGGTAGACTCAAAGGGGCAGTCAATATTGTTTGGCTTGAACAAATTTTGAATTAGAGAAGTAATGGGATAAGAATGGTGTTTTTATTTCTCTATAATACCGTCTTGCTATGTGTACCTTTCCAACATTGTACTTAATGGAGTGTTTCCCTCTGAGTGTATGCTGCTTATAATCCTCTTGCCTAAACCTCTACCTGCTACCTTAAATAAGATTAGCCTTGAGATCCACAGACTGTTTACAAATAACCTGTGCTTCATGTTTTCTTGTTAATTCATTGGCTTTTAATTTTTAAAATTAATTGTGCATAATGTTTTAATCATTTACCTTGTACCTGCAAGGGCTTCGTATTACGTTGCAAACTGTTTTTTGTTATCTTTTCTGCAGAACTTTGTTTTTTGTTTTTTAAGCCAACCTATTTTAAGAGTATGTGACTCTCAAGAGTAAATAACAAATTGTGTATTTAAATGGTTTCTCCAAAAGGTAGGGTACTTTCTATTAACCCAGAAATGCCAGTGAGACATAGTGCAAATAGAAGTTATTCCCCAAATAGCACTTAGTGCCTTGGTGGTGTATGTGTTTCAGCCTGTTTTATTACCTACTGTGGTGCAAGGGTTTTACTCTCATTCTCTAATGGATTTAGAGTGTTTCATTTGCATGCCTGTTATAGTAGTGATGCACTATCATTTTTTTTAAGGTACAGTTATACTTTTTAATTGTCATTTGTTTCTCTTTTACTCAACTTTTAAGTTTGCTGGTAAGAGCCACAGGGGAACTATCTGCTAGTCTTTTAATGTTTGTATTAGAAGGTTTAATGAAAGAGAGAGAATGTCACTGTGGTAATTGGCCATTTCCCACTCCTTAATAGCATCCCAGAGCCAAGTTTCTGTAGATAGCAGTGCTCAGCAAAAGGCATTTGTGCCACTTCATCTTAGATTCATACATCCTTACATCTCCACAAGTGTTTTGAGGGCCTCAAGCCAAATGGGCCTACCAAAGACTCTAAGCCTGCTGTTTGGCATTTGCTGTAGCACCTGGGCTAGAGGAAGGAGAAGCTATAAATAAAGGAGCAGAAACAATTAGAGAATTTCAGAACACTGGAGAATTCAGAATTAACAAGGGTATAGAGATCTGGATAAGTCTCAACTGCAACGCAGATTTTTTACCATAGCACTGTAAGATTTTTTTTTTTTAATCTCTCAAATTATTTAGAGCTCCATAGTAGAGAGTGTAGTAACAATAGGGACTCTAAGGATAAGATAGTCTCCTGGTGGGATGATGGCTCTCTGGCAAAGGATAGCGCTAGAGTGGTAGCAATCTAGGGAACCTGAGAAGAGAGTCTTAGGTGAGAATTAGGAGTGAGAAATTCACCTGAAAGCATGTAGCCTATGACCAAAGACTTGGACTTTGGCTCCAAATCCTGGCTATGCTATGTGACCTTGGATAATTTGCTTAAACTCTATGAACCTGACCCCTCATTGAAGGTGGTACAATAATTGTCTGCTTCATAATGTTGTCATGAGCATTAAGCATAATAAAGCAGTAATACTATGTGGTATGTAATAATTTCTCAATAAGTGGAAAGTGATATTGACATATGTGTTTTTAATTCTCCCTTGTACTATGCTCTACCACAGGCTTCTCTTTTCATTAAAACGCCTCTGAAAATACTGTTCTAGTTTTTTCCCTTTGCTTTTTTAAGAATTGCTTCCTTTAAAAATCTTCATTTGAAGTTTAACTTGTATGTCATAAAAATTGCCTATTTTAGGCATACAATTTAAGTGATTTTTAGTTAATTTACCAAGTCTGGCAACCATTATCATAATTTAGTTTCAAACATTTTCATCACAACCAGCCTCTAGCAACTACTAATATACTTTCTATCTTTATGGATTTTCCTTTTTTGGCCATTTCATATAAATGGAATCACACAATGTATAGTCTTCTGTGACTGGCTTCTTCTACTCAGTGTAAAGCTTTCAAGGTTGGCTCATATTGTAACATGTATTAGGATTTCATTCCTTTTTATGACTGGAGAATATTCTAGTGTATGGTTGTATCACACTTTGTTTATTCACTCACCAGCTGATGGAAATGTGGGTTGTTTCCACTTTTTCACTATTATGAGCAATGTTGCTATGAACATTTTTATGCAAGTCTGTGTGTACATATGTTTTCTTATCTCTTGGTGTCTTGGTTATCTAGTGCTACTCAAAATATGACAAGTAGATGGCTTTAATGAAGAGACATTTATTATCTCACATTCTAGTTGGTTACAAGTCTGAATTCAAAGTGCCAGCTCCAGGGGAAGGCTTTATCGCTCTCTGAGCTCTGGAGAAAGGTTCTTATCCAGGAGCTTTTCAGTGCAATGACCCCAGGTCCAAAGGATGCATGCTCCTGACTCTTCTTGCTCAGTTGTAATGAATTCCACATGTCTCTTTGCTGACTTCTTTCTTTTCTATCTCAAAATAAATGTTATTTATTTGTTTATTTTTAGATTTTTTTTTTTAAATTATGATTGAGTGAAAATGTATGTTCCCCTATAAATTGCACGCCCACCTGTATGGAGCTCCTACTGCTCTCCCTGCCCGGGGACAGCACGCTCTTCCTCTCTACTCCATACATGTTGTATCATCCCAACAATCTCCTATCCCCTCCTCTCCACCTACTCCCCCACCTCCAGTAAGAGGTCAGCAGGACAACATCCTATAGATGCATAGAACCATCAAGTGTACACATGATACGGTCACTCTGTGTTGCCAAGTCTAATACATTCCTGTCCAAGAGTTTAGTTCCATTATGATTTATGGATAGGGGCAGCATCAGGACCAGGGGCCATGCTCCCAGGGGAACCCCAAGGCCTGTGGACCATAAACTGTGGTCTTCTAATGGAGCTCTCAGAGTGTACCCCTTTTTATTCTTGTGTTGCTAGTGAGACTTAACTTTGTGATCTCCATCATGGCTATCACTAGTGGTGGCCAGGCACCATCTGATTCTTCTGGTCACAAGTCAGTAGTCACCCACACAAGTGGGTCTCTCTATCTTACGGGTTCTCTTTCCTCCATGTTGTTTTGGTCCTTGGTAGTCATCTGTTCATGTTAAGTTGGGACCACTTTCTGTACCTTCAGACGGCAGCTTGGCATCTTTTAAGACCCCAGACATCACTCACCAATGTGGGGTGCAGAGGGCTCTCTTAGCAAAACCCTAGTTGTGCCAGTTGGCCTCTGTTTCTCCTGAGAGCATAGTCCCCGCCCTCCCACCCCAGCTACTCTGTCCTTGTATCACAATAAATTTATTTAGGACACAACCTAATCTTGTAGATTGGGTCCTGCTCCATTAACATGGCTGCCGCTAATCCTGCCTCTTTGACATCATAAAGGTGTGATTTACGACACACAGGAAAATCACATCAGTTGACAGAATAGTGGACAGTTGCACAATACTGGGAACCATGGCCTAGCCAAGTTGACACACAATTTGGGGGGAACATAGTTCAATCCACAATACTTGGGTAGATACAGAGGAGTAAAATTGTGGTGATATAATTATTACTATGTAGTGGTATTTACTGCTCCTACTAGTATTTCAGTATACCATGGAAAATACTATGGACTGCCAGAAGAATAAATTAATCTGTCTTGAAAGAAGTACAGTCAGATGCTTCTTAGAAGTGACAATAGCCAGACTTCATCTCACTTACTTTGGACATGTTATCAGGAGAGACCAGTCCCTGGAGAAGGACATCATGCTTCGTCGAGGGTCAGCAAAAACCAAGGAAGACCCTCAACGTGATGGATTACTAATGTGGCAGAAACAGTGGGTTCATGTATAGAAACATTTGTGAGGATGGCTCAGGACTGTACGTTTTTTCATTCTGTTATATACAAGGCTGCTGAGTCAGAACTGATTTGACACTACTTGAACACTACTGTTTCATATTTTACTTGACAGTCAAGTGTAGTGTTTCCTACTACAAAATAAAGTAACTTCAGATGCTACTGAAAGAAGCATCCCTAAAAACAAACAACACTGAATAGCCTCTAACTAAATAAGAAATTCAAAGATTCCTGTAGAAGACCAGTTTTAATCACAGACATTTGTGGATATTGTATTCATATTATTTCTGGAAAAATTTGAAAGCCAGTGTTTTTGTTTTGTGTTTGTTTTTTTAACACCCTAAGTTTTGCCTATACTTTTGTGAGATCACCACCTCAATGTCAATAGGACATATCATGCCTCGGGCAAAGATTTCCTGGTGATTAATACAGGATATAAAGAATGGTGTCTGAATCTGGGCATGAAAGCAAGGAAGATATATCTTGTGACAACCCTACCTTATCTCCTGGGATGCACAAATCAGTCTTTAAAAGAGGGGGAGAGATGATGGCTGCTTTCACACCAGTCAATGAAATACATGAAATACAAGTTGGTGGTAAGGAAGGCTACATGGTTGTTTGTACACAATAAAGGAATCAGGGCTTACTAGGTTCACAGCCAAGGGACCATATTCAGATGTCCCTCACTTAACGCAATAGTAGGTTTCTAAAAAGCAATGCAGCTATTATGGACGTATTTTGATACGTATTTTTAGTATTAACTGTGTACACAGTTTATAGAACTCATTCCCTAGGTAGGGAGGCAGAGTGACATGTGCACACACATACATACACACCTGCCAAAGATAGTGATAGAATACACTATTATTCAATTCTGATGTATATAGCATCATAGAATTTCAGGCAACTTTTGTGACTTAATGATTAAGTGCTATGGCTGCTAACCGAAAGGTTGGCAGTTTCAATCTATCATATGCTCCTTGGAAACTCTGTGGGAGTAATTCTACTCTGTCCTATAGGGTTGCTGTGAGTTGGAAGGAACTCGACAATAATTTTTTTTTGTTGTTTTATTGGATTTCAACAAAGGGTAATATAAGTTGGAGTAATCAGGTTAAATAGTCAATTACTATCAGATTGTTACATTTTATTTTATTGAAGTTTCTCTGGTTTCTGGACCTTTCCCTACAAATACATTTTATAAGAAGTGAATTATTCTGATTATTTAACTCTGGTAGTAAAACTCATTGAATAATGTGTATATAAGAAAGATACAGTCATTTAAAATAACAGTGTAGAACAGTGTTTCTTAAAGTCTAACTCAGGGAACTTCCTTCATCCAAATATCCTAAGGCACATGCTAATAATATATGAAAGTGAGGCCCTGAAATATTCATTTTTAATGAGCTCTCCAGGCAGCTGAGGCACACTGGCTTCAGAACACTGAAGTAAACCCATTGCTCTGGAGTCAATTCTGACTCATAGAGACCCTATAAACAGGGTAGAGGTGCTGCATAGAGTTTCCAACGAAGGACTGGCAGATTTGAACTGCTGATATTTTGATTAGTAGCTGTAGCACTTAACCACTATGCAGCCAGGGTTATTGTTGTTTTGGCCTTACCTACATCTGCTACATAAATATAACTTGAAGGAAAGAATTCAATGGGATATTTAAAGTAAGCTGTAATTGAAAAGAGGATCTAGTACAAGTATGTGTAAGAGATGCTATGGCTCTTGTCAGACTCAAACAACTTTATGATTCCAGAAAAGAATAAGGACCACTGTGATTGAAGACCTGAGAAGGCAATAGATCACTTATTGACTGAGGGTGATCTCTAGCTTTAGTCCCACACCCTTTGTGCCCCTACCTTTGCCAGTAAAATGGCAGCATCAGACAGTTGCATCCTCAGGACCTATTGTCGTGGTGGGAGAGAAGAGCGATTCTCATATAGTTCTGTAAGCCCCACAGAATGCTGTAGAGGACACACATTGAAAGAGGACTTTGAGAAGTAGAGACAATTTCTTTCCACCAGTAAAGTCTCCCTACTTACTGCCTACAAGGGACAGAGATATCACGCCAAGTGGATTCAAAAGTAGTAGCATCCTAGACTGTAGGGTGAGGTAGAGCCTCAGTCCTTGTGTGCTGGTATGGGTGAGGAAATGAGACATAAGTTTCTGGCAAGTGATGATCCAATTCTCTGCTCCGATGATTCCCTTTCTCTCTGAGGAAATTGTCTGATTTTTTTCCATTTCTTTGGAATGCCCATCTTTTTGCTCCTCTTTCTTCCCAAAATCTTCTCTGTTATTCAAAGCCTAGGTTGAGTCTTATTTCCTCGACAAATTGTCGATGTTGAATTTTATTCCATATTGATCTCTTTCTCTATATTATCTCTTATGGCATGTCTCAGTAGATATTACTTTATTCAAAAATTGTTCCATGTCATTGTTATAGTTCTTCAATTAGATCATGAGCTAATGGTGACAAGACAGATACCTTGACTCCTTTGACTCAACAAGCCTAGCATGATTTGCACTGGACATGTAGTGGGAATTCAGTGACCTGAGCTGAGGGGCCTGATACATTGATTTCTTGCTTATAGTTCTCTCCTTATAATTGTCTATCTTCCAAGCTAAGGAGTCTATTGGATTTTATGGAAAGGAAGCCTTTGAAGAAATGGGAAACTCACATCTGAACAAAGACACTTTTATTAGGTCAAAGTCATTTAGTTTGAATAAGTTTGAACTGAAAGCTAAAAAAATATTACATACACAACTAAGTCAGATTTTGTTTATATGAGGGCAGGTGTGACAGTACCTCAAAACCAAAGAAAAATAATTGAACACTTGGATTGTACTTTAAAGTTTTATGAATTGTTCTTTGAGAGAGAACAGCTTCTAAAAACATCCAAGACTTTTAACTTTGAACAGCCAAAGGATACAAGTTTTCAGTCTGTAATTAAAGTATTATTTTTTAAAAAGAGAGAAGAAACTAATGAGGTGGCACTGGTAGTTTAATACAGGGTGGCAAGGAGGTGAGATCTGTATATTAGTAAAGCAGACTGGTTGGCAAGATGCCGAGAGGGAAGGAATAGAAGAGTGTCCAACAATGAAAAGAAGAAAGAAAAACATAGATGAAAAGAAAACAGTTCATGTAAAAAGCTTGGAAAAATGTAACCAAGAGAGAAAACATGGCTGAAAGCAGAACATTTCATATGTTCCAACAAATCATGGCTGCTCAGGACTGCAACTTAGAACATTAACTTTCATCTACTCTTAAGATGAGCTATTGAGTGCAACACTAAAGGATACCGAGAGAAGACCCTGGCAAAAAGTAGCTTCCCCACCCACCATACACTACCTCAAATTCCTGCTCTTAAATTTACTGGAAGGGTTAAAATACATATAGCTTTAGATATGATTGTGAACCCATCATAGAACATTAGTCTTTTAGAAAGTTTTTAATTGTGCTTACCACCCAAATAGAAAAAGGTACTTCATGTCTCACCTGCTCAGCCTTATCTCTTCCTAATCCCTACTCAATTGTTTGATATACTTCAGCCATAAATGAACACCGTGTTTTCTTCGGTGCTTCTGTGTGTTTTTATGTAACGTTCCTTCTGTCAAGAATACACTCCTCCTGCCCTTCTACCAATCTTAGCTCAAAAAGCCTTCCTTCAGTTATCTTTTCCTGTTCCTCCACTACAATTTACCTAAGTCTTATTTTGAGCAGTATTGTTGGTATATTGTAAGTTGCTGCTTCAATGTCTGTGTTCCTCTCTAGATTACAGTTTCTTAAAGGCTGATTCTATATATCCTAGTAGTACATTGCTGGCAACTAAATAGGTCTTCAGTAAATGATTGAAAGTGCAGAAGACACAAAATGTCTAAAAACCTAAGGCTGGTTAGTTGATTCTGACTCATATCTGACCTATAGAACAAAGTAGAACTGCCCCTGTAGAGTTTCCAAGCAGCGCCTGGTAGATTTGAACTGCAGGCTTTTGGTTAGCAACCATAGCACTTAACTGCTACACCACCAGGGTTTCCTAGAAGGCACAAGACCTATGAAGTTCATGTACAGACACTATTAGGTACTGTAAATTACCTTGTAAAATTCTTTTAGTACTAAAATAATTAGTGTTCCCTTTGGATCCGACTCGATGGCACTTGGCTTGGCTTTTAAGTAAAATACCAGAAGCATATCCTCTACATTAAATTCTGATCTACAGTGAGACATTTAAAAAAATAAATCACATTAAGATAACAATATAAATTAGAAGTTAAAACCATGGGCCTCTGGAGTCATATAAATTTACGTTCAAGTGCCAGCTCTGCTACTTACTATCTGGTTGACATTGGGTAAGTTAGTTCATCTCTTTGAGCTCCATTATCATCATCCATAAAATAAATTAATATACTATATGCTGTTTAAGGTTGTTGAGAGGATTAGTTGAAATAATATATGTTAAAATGTTACTTGATGACACACAAAAACAACAAAAATATAACTGGGGGCTTCAATAGCTCCTTTCTTTCTTTTTTTTTTTTTTTTTTACCAAACTTTAGTTTTCTTTGGAACATTGTTTATTTTCTGTCAACTACAAGGGTAAGCATAATGGAATCAGGGGCGCTACTGTGTTCTCTACTGTGTCTTAGGAGAATAGTATGAGCCACATAATAAGTGCACAGTGTTTATTTATTTTTATTAATTAATTAATTATTGAATCAATTAATGGCTCTCCAATAGATGAGACTACAGATGGCTTGCTATCACTCCACATGAACTGTCTTGAACTCTCTTCATGTCCTTGGCCCTAGGACTTTTTCTTTTAATCTTCCCACACTTTGGATTAAACTGCTCCTTCTGGTTGGGATAACATACCCTCTACATTAGAACCTATTTGTGTTAAATACTTTGGTTGAAGATCAGCTCCTTAAAGGACCTTCCATGACTTATTTCCTCCTCATTTGCTCCTGTGCCAAATGGCACTTATTTTATAATCACATGTATCGTATGGTAGAGACAGTACTGTATTTAAAACTTGGCACACTGGAGTCCAAGAAACTAGGGATGGGATCTCTGCTTTGACACCTTCAGCTGTGTGATCTTAGGTAAGTTACATGACTTCTCTGAGCTTTGGTTTTATCATTTAAAATCCAGAGATGATGATGACAATGATGATGATAACAATAGAAGATGAATTAGTGATTTAAGAGATATAATTCCTATGAAAGTACTTAGTCTGTTCAGATGTTTTAACTCTCAATTTATGGAAAAATGCAAAAGAAAGAAAATTAGGAGTCAAGAAAAGTGAGTGCTATTTTGGGTTCCTGCGCTGACTCACTTTTCATTCTAGGCAAGTTACTCAAGGTCTCTCTTTGTCCTATTTCCAACAACCGTTTTCAATATATTAGTCTCCTATATTCTTTATGTAACCACTGGGTTTAAACAGATTGAGAAGGTAACCTAAAATGAGATTGGAGCCTCTCAGAGTAAGACAGCTGAGAAATACCAGGTGTTGCTGTGGCCATCTGAGAAATAGCCAACCATCTTAGTCACAGTCGTTACCCTTTCTTGAGGGCTTACTTATAATGTGCCAGGCATGAGGCCAAATATTTTATTTATAGTTCCCTATTTTTAGTCATGTATAAGCCAAGGCTGATTGGTCACCAGGCAGGCATGCAACGAAAGTATTGAAGTATGGAATTGGGTGGCCTGGCAGTATGTGACTCTGTTCTTCAGTAGCATGTTTCACTTTTATTTTAGGATGAAGTTTTTCTTTTCTTTTTTTTTCCCTCCCTTAATGTCCTTCTGGACATTTTTCCTTTGTTCAAAGCAATATGAATAAAACTGTGCCTTCAACCATTGTCTAAAAGTCTAATGTCACATCTGGAAGCTAGTTCATGGGGAAAGCTTTAGAAGTTGAAATACCAGCTCTGTAAAAACAGCCATAAGCTCCTTCTTGTTGGAGTAAGGTTGCTGCTAAGGTATAATTAGTAGTAACACATATATTAGCAATTAGAAAGTCAGAACAATTGGGACGTGAACAAAAGACCATCTGTTATGAGAGAAATAACCAACCCTCAAAATCAGTAGGTAATAGATGCTGTCATCTTAAAACATAATAAATAGTTAAAGTATAACAAGGAAATGTCTTATTGCTTGCTAAAAATACTCTGCGGAATTCCCCCCCAAAGGCTATAAAATAATAGTAAAAGTTCTGATATTTTGAAACCGAGCTAGAAATAAGAACTGTGAGCAATTTACCTGTAATCTTATCCCCATATTCCGGACTCCCTCAGAAAAAATTGTGGACCTTAACTGTTGATTGTGAAATACAATGATTTCTAGTTTTGATAAAAACAAACAGATTCAGAATTCATAAAAATTATCGCTCATTTATGCAGTTCACATGAAGGAACCTTGTTTTGCCTTCTGAATTTAGTGGACCAACATGAGTCATGGGACACCTTAGAGAGGAAGGGACAGCACCCAGATTTTGGAGTCAGAGAGGCCTGAGTAGTAAAGCTCTGCCTTCCCCACTGCTATGGATTGAATTGTGTCCTACAAAATATGTTGGAATCCTATCCCCTATATCTATTGAAGTAATGCCATTTAGGAATAGTGTTTTGTTTTGTTTTTTAATTGTATCAGTTAGGCTGTATCAATATAGTGTAGACCTTATACCTATTCACTTTTGAGATATTAAAAGAAACCTAATCACATTTGAGATATTAAAACAGCAGTGTTTTAGTCATCTGGTACTGCTGTAACAGAAATACCATGAGTGAACAGTGTAACAAAGAAAAGTTTATTCTGACACGGTTCAGCAGGCTACAAGTCTAAATTCAGGGTGTCTACTCCAAGGGAAGGCTTTCCTTCTTTGACAGTTCTGGAGGAAAATCTTTGTGTTACATCAGTCTTTGGTCAGGAAGCATCTTGGCACAGGAACCTCAGGTCTGAAGGACATACTCTACTCCAGGTGCTGCTTTCTTGATGGCATGAGGTTCCCCACTCTCTGATTGCTTCCCTTTTCTTTTATCTCTTGCAGGATTAAAGGGTAAAAGGTGGTGCAAGCCACACTCCAGGGAAACTCCCTTTACAGTAGAGTCAAAAGGTGACTTTAGCAAGGGTGTTACAATCTCACCCTAATCTTCTCTAACATAATCCACTCTACTAACCCCAGGCAGAGATTAAGATTTATATCACATGAAAATCACAAAATGGAGAGCAATCACACAATCCTGGAACTCATGGCACAGCTAAATTCCAGTACGTATTTTTGGGGGGACACAATTCAATTCATGACAAGAATATTGGGTACAAAGAAATAAGTACGAATGGGAAAAAGATAGATGCCTTGCAGTGATTTTGAAGGAAGCCTGAGAAAAACACTAGAGAAGATAAAGATTTCCTTCCAGAACAGACAGATCCTTCCGCTAGAGCCTGCACCCTGAATTTAGACTTCTAAACTCTTAAGCTGTGATAAAATGCATTTTGATCTATTAAAGCTATATGCTTGAGGTCTTCCTGTTACAGTGTCCCTAGGAAAACTAAAATAACCATATAATGTGGGACCGTGGGCAGTTTCTTAACTTCATTATATCTCAGTTTCCTTCTTTATAAAACAGAAATAGTTTGTAGCTCATAGGATTATTGGAATGTTTAAAGAAAATAATACATCTAGCACAAGGCTGCTATTACTGCTGTTGTTTTCATTGTTATCTCTGTTTTAGGCACAATTCTGGGCAGCAAGATCCAGGATGCTATCCAGAATGATAGTCTGGTATCCTTTCCTAATGGAGACAGATTTGTCTAGTCACTACAAAAGGAGGATTAATAAGAGGACTTACTGCATAGGGTTATGAGGATGCAATAAATGATACAGGTAAAATACTTATCACAGTACCTGCCACACAATACACACTCAATAAATTTTAGCTACTATTGTTATTTAGCAGTGTACCCAGCACCAAGGCTCTTGATTCGCGTTAGCTTTTATTGTCACTCCTGAAAACACTCCCGTTTACTAAATAATTATTAGGGGACAGAAATGCTGCCCCCTGCATTAGATGGCTGTTGGATTGAGTAGTGACTCAGCAAGGTAGACGAAAGAAATCATACTTTTTGTACAATATAGATTAGGTATTGAGACGTGAGGACTTTATGCTAAATTAAGATGACTAGATATTCATTTAAAGATGTTTCATCCCTGCCTTAGCATATCCATTTATTTTCACATTATTCATCATGGTTATTGGAACAGTGTCAGCAGATTTTTAAGACAAAGCCATACTGTAAAATAAGTTGATGTCCTGTCTCTCTTCAGCTCTAATCTGATTGCCAGATCAAACTTGGGGAGGTAGCTTTCAATTATTTCCAGATAACTGTTGTGAACATTCTATAAATCCCTTGACATGTACGAAGATCAATGTACTGGTTTGCATTTCATTGTCATACAAGGTCAGGGCCTCCAACATAGCTGTCATTTCTATCCTTTAGTGCTTATTCCCTCAGCAGGAGACTGAAGGTTAGCTCTAAAGTGCTCCTGTTTCAGAGCCTTCCAATGGTCAGTGTCTGCCAGTGAAAACCACACTGAGAAAGTTCCCTTCACATTTTTATTTTCATGAAATCAGATTACAAGAAGAGTCAAGAACAATATTTCAGAAGGGAGTGAAAGCTCATCTTGGATATGATAGGGAGGGCAGCTTATAAACATATGAGCTTAGAAACATGGATTGCATCTCAGTGCAAACGTGATGGTTAGGATTGTGTGTCTACTTCACTGGGCCATGATTTTCAGTGTTTATATATAGTTACTACCATCCCTATGTCTGCTGTGAGTAATCCATCAGTTTAAAGGGGGTTTCCTTAGAGGTGTGGGCTGCACCTATATACAAGCAGACATTTTAGCCCTTTGCTTGCTCTAGATCCTGCAGCTGTCTCCTGTTTGTCTAATCTCCAGCTCTTAGAACTTGAGCTATCAGCTTATCTAGAGATCTTAGAACTCATTGACCTTCATATTCTGAGAATGGGAGCCTTGCTGTCTGACCTACTGATCTTGAGTTCCGCAGGCCCTGTGGATGTGTGAATTAAGAACAGCCTCCATCCTGATCCATGGTCTCTGGATGTTCTAGACTCTATAATCACAGTATTAGCAAAGAAAGTTGAATATACCATGGTAACAGAAGAGGAGGCAGGGCCAAGATGGCAGAGTACATGGATGCTTCCCATGACCAGTCTAACAACAAACACTCAAAAGAACAAATGAATCCAGTAATATGATGTCTTAAGAGCCCTGAATATCAAAGGGTAAATTTAGAAATCGGACTGAGAAATGAGGAAGGGAGAGGAGTGCCAGAAGTACATAGGATTCAATATAATATATCTGCTGGGAAACACCTGTGGTCAGCATGGTGAGCAGACTGTTGGAGGTCGGAAGGAATCTCCTCAGCAGGAAAAACTGGAGAATCCACTTGCACCTACAGAACCAGTGTAAAACAGCACTGGGATTGTCAAAAGCTAAGTTTTTGCATGTAAATTACTGCCCATGTGGACCTAAATCTTTTCTTTGGCATATACCTTTATACCTTCTCCCAGCACTTCCCCTCCCTTTTCTACACTATACCTGGCTCTAAAGTCTGACTTCATTAGCTGAACCAGAAGTAGGATTTCTTAAGCCCTCCCTGAGCCATTCTCTGAGACTAAGAGGGTGAACAATTTAACAAACAGAAGGAAGAGGAAAGAGAAATTCTGCTGACTCCTCTGAATCAGAAATTCAGGGCAGAAACAGTTCCTTTACCTAGACTCAGATATAAGGGGATAGGCCATCCTCATAGACACTCAGAGATGACTATTAGTCCCTTGCCTTTCTCAGCAGCTGCATCCGGACATCTGTGTCTACACTAATCACCCCTGCTTATCTAGGACAGTAGATGATAGCATGCACCACACACTTGCTGACTGACTACCTGGACACCTGAGCTGAATCCACACAAGAAAAATAAACAGACTCTTGGATTACTATGTCTAGTAACAGCTCTGACTGCCTGGAGACAGTATATTAGAATTTCAAAGGCAAAAATAACCAAACTATTAAACATAACCAGCTTATGTGGATGTTTCAAAACAAAATGAAACAAGACACTACAACACAGTAGGCAAACATAAATAAATGCAATTTACTGTTGGCTCAGAGACAACAGTCAATTTGAGATCACTTATAGAAGCAGACCATGATGTCTTCAGCAATCACCTCACCTTCCAAAAATAATCCAATTCTTTAGAAGAGGAGAACTTCCTAGAATTATCAGAGGTAGAATACAAAAAGATTAATATTTAGAACTCCTCAAGAGATCAGACAGGAAATGAGACAAAATACAGCAGAGCATAACAATGAATTTAACACACTGCAAGAAAGCGCACGTCAGCAAGAGTTAGAAACTCAGAAAATAAATAATAAAATTACAGCATGAGACAACTCATTAGAAAGACAAAGGAGCAGAACTGAGGCAATGGAAGGCCAAATTAGTGAGACTGAAGATAAAGCACATGACATCAACATATTTGAGGAAAAGTTAGATTGAAAAAACTGAAAAAAATCAAGAAACACTAAAAATTATGAGTGACTCTATGGAGAGGAATAATCTATGAGTGATTGGAGTATCAGAATGGGAGGGGGAGGGTAATGGAAAATATAGCAAAAAATGTCAAATATTTAATGACACAAAACTTTCCTGATACCATGAAAGATGAGGAGATATCTATTCAGGATGCTCATAGAGCTCCACAGAAGGTAGATCCCAAAAGCAAGACACAAAGACCTATTGTAATCAAATTTGCCAAAACTGAAGATAAGGAAATACTTTTAAAAGTGGCTAGGAATAAATGAAAAATAACCTACAAAAGAAAATCAGTAAGAATAAGCTCAGACTGCTATACAGAAAACATGCATGCAGGCAAGAAGGTTAGGGGACAACATATACAAAGTCTTGAAGGAAAATAATTGACAGCCAAGAATTTTATATCCAGCAAAATTGTCTTTCAAATATGATGGCAAAATTACGGCAATTCTGGATATGTAGAAATTTGCAAAAACCAAACAAAAAAGAAATACTAAAAGAAGTTCTATGGTTAGAAAATCAATAACATCAGTAAAAACCCAAGATGAGAACACAGAACAGAGCAAATGGATATCAACCCAAATAGGGGAATCATGAAAATAAGTCATATATAGAGCACTGAAAACAGGGAAAGAGAGACATCATCTTGTAGGCACTGTAAAAGAAAAAGAGAGACATAAGAGAAAATGTAGTTGTAGATCTTTCTTAGGAAGAAGAAGTCAAGGTAACATAAAGAAATGAAAGACTGGTTTAAATTTAGAAAAACGGATAAATATTAAACTAAACACAAAGGAAACTACTAACCCTGCACATCAAAATGAAAACATGAGATCTTAGCGAATACAAAACCACCAACACTGAAAAAGATGAAAATAAAACACATTAAAAAAAGGCTCAGCACAGAAAATTAAATGAAACAAAGGAATTTTCAACAGTGCACAGAAAAAGACACAAAAATGACAGCACTAAACTCATACTGTCAATAATCATGTTGAATGCAAATGGTTTAACTGTGTCAATAAAGAGACTGAGAGTGGAAGATTGGATTAAAAAACACAGCCCATCTTTATGCTGCCTACATGAGACACACTTAAAGACATGAACAAATTAAAAATCAAATGATGGAAGAAAACAATATATCAGGTAAACAACATTCAAAAAGGAGCAGGAGTAGCAATGTTAATCTCTGAAAAAAATAAACTTTAAAGTAAAATCCACCACATTGGATAAGGAAAGACAGTATATAATGATTAAAGGCTCAATACTCCAAAAGGACATAACCATATTAAATATCTACATGCCCAATGACAGGGCCTCAAAATACAGAAAACAAACTGAAAGAGAAATAGATAGCTCCACAATAATAGTAGGAGATTTCAAGACTCTGCTTTCAGTGAAGGACAGAACATCCAGGCCAAAAAAAACCTCAATAAAGAAAAAGATCTAAATGTCACAATCAACCAATTTCACTTCATAGACATATAAATTACACTCCACTCCAAAACAACCAAATGTAGTTTCTTTTCCAACACACAAGGAATTCTCCACATTTAACACATATTAGGCCATGTAACAATCCTTGGCAGAGTTCAAAGTATTGAAATATTACAGAGCATCTTTTCAAGTCATAAGGCCATAAATGTAGCAATCAGTAACCAAAACAGCAAGGGAAAAAAATCAGTGACATGGAAACTGAATAACGCCTTGCTCTAAAACAACTAGGTTATAGTAGAAATTAAGGATGGAACAAAGAAATGCTCAGAATCAAGTGAGAAAGAAAGCACAGCCTACCAGAACCTATGGGACACAGGAAAAGCATTATTCAGAGGTCAATTTATCTCCATAAATGTGTACATCCAAAAAGAAGAAAGGGCTCAAATCACAGAGTTAATGCTACAACCTACAATTCAAACAAGTAGAAAGAGAGCAGTAGAAAAACCCCCCAGGTACCAGAAGACTGCAAATAATAAAAATTAGAGCAAAGCCAAATGAAACAGAGACTAGAAAAATGATTGAAAGAGGTAACAAGACCAAAAGCTGGCTTTTTTTCAAAAGATCAACAAAATCGGTAAACCACTGGTCAAACTAACAAGAGAAAAAATAAACAAATCTAGTAAGAAATGAGATGGGTAATATCACAACAGACCAATCTGAAATTAAAACAATCATAACAATACTATGAAAAATTGTATTCTGGTAAATTTGAAAGCCTAAAGGAAATGGGAAAATTCCTAGAAAGACACTGCCTGCCTAAACTAACACTAACAGAAGTAGAACAACTAAATAAGCCCATCATGAAAAAAGAGATTGAAAAGGTAATTTAAAAAGCTTCCAACCAAAAAAAGCACTCACCCTGATGATTTCCCCGAAGAATTCTACCAAATTTTTATAGAATAGTTAGCACCACTATTACTAAAAGTATTACAGAGCATAGAAAGTGATGGAATACTCTCAGATTCATTCTATGAAGCCAGCATAACCCTGATACTAAAACTAGGTAAACACAGCACAAAAAGGGAAAATTAAAGACCAATATTTCTCATAAATTGGATGCAAAAATCCCCAACCAAATTCTAGCCAATAGAAGTCAACAGCATGTTCAAAAAATAATTCACCAGGACCAAGCAGGATTCATACCCAGGGATGCAGGGATGGTTCATTAGAAAAACAATGTAATCAACTACATAAAATACAAGATAAGAACCACATGATTTTATTAATTGATGCAGAAAAGGCACTTGACAAAATCCAATACTCATTCATGTTAAAAACTCTCAGGAAAGTAACATGAGAAGGGAAATTCCTCATAATAATAAAAGGAATCTATGCAAAGCCAACAGCCAACATCATCCTAGAGTAAGAAATCATCCCCATTGAGAATGGGAACCAGACAAGGATGCCAATTGTCACCACTTTTATTCAGCATTGTGCTGGAGGTTCTAGCCAGTGCGGTCAGGCAAGATAAAGAAATAAAGGGCACCCAGATTGGTAAGAAAGAAGTAAAAGTATCTCTATTTGCAGATGATATGATTTTATACACAGAAAATCCTCAAAAATACACACACACACACACACACACACACAAATACGGGAGGAGTTCAGCAAAGTATCAGGATACAAGATAAACATACACATAAATTAGTTGGGTTCTGTCATGGGTTGAGTTGTGTCCCCCAAAAAATGTGTGGTTTCGCTAAACTGTATGTTAAAGGATTAGGGTGGGCATGTAAATTCCTGCATAGTATTACTTCCCTGCTCTGCTGTAGGGGGAGTTTCCCTGGAGTATGGCTTGCCCCACCGTTAATCCTTCCAGCCTGTAAGAGATAAAAGGAAAGAGAAACAAGGAGAATTGGAAACCTCGCACCATCAAGAAATCTGCACCAGGAGAAGAGCACATCCTTCAGATCTGAGGTTCCTGCGCCAAAATGCTCCCTGGACAAAGACTGATGCAATACCGGTCTTCCTCCAGAGCCGACAAGGGGAAAGCCTTTCCCTGGAGCGGACACCCTGAATATTGACTTGCAACCTACTGGACTGCATAAGAATAAACCTTCCTTTGTTAAAGCCATCCACTCTGTGGTATTTCTGTTAGAGCAGCCCTAGCTGACTAAAACAGGTTCCTTTACATCAACAAAGATGCCATCAAAGAGGAAATCACAAAATCATTACCGTTTAGCATAGCCCCCAAGAAGACAAAAACTAACTCAAAAAGCAATCAAAGATCCAAATATATAATCTGAAACAATGAAGATCATGGAAGAAAAAATAGGAAAAATGCTGACCCACAGAGCAAGAGAGTCTAGGACTTGTGTGCAGGAGGCTTCCTGGC
Organism: Heterohyrax brucei; assembly: GCA_028571685.1. NCBI lineage: Eukaryota > Metazoa > Chordata > Mammalia > Hyracoidea > Procaviidae > Heterohyrax > Heterohyrax brucei. The sequence continues at coordinate 142,059,215 of CM053166.1, forward strand.
AGAGTGGAGTGCTTCCAGGCAGTTGAATCAGTGGTGCTGCAGAACTTTGGACTGCTTGCCCCCTGCAGGGCAGATGTGGGCTTGAGGCTCAGACTATGAGGCCATAGGACGCTGAAGAGATAAAGGGTATGAAAAGCTGAGCTGCCTCAGTCTCAAAAGTTATGGCCGTGACCTCAGGAGTTTGAAACGGTGGAACTATGACCGGCATTCTCCAAAACAATAAGTAGGCATTTTTCTGTGATAAGCTAACCTAAGCCTCCTCCCTTCTTTCCTCTATTACTTTTTAAAAAATATATATATTTATTCAAATAGTAAAAGATAACTGAGCATATGCCTACCATGTGACAGATAAGCAACTGTAGGGATGGAGACGCATAATGATAATAAAAACATCATGACCTCTGCCTGTGGCTAGTCAGTAGTTAGGACATGAGTATTAACATTAGCCGTATGATTACAGAAAGTTGTAAATGAATGGAGACCACTCCATAATGCACATTTCTGAGCCCTCTCTGTGTTATCTTTGACAAGATTTATGTTAGTTCTTTCTCCATGAAGAGCTTTTTAAAGAATCTAAATCAAATATATAATTAAATTCAGAATTCCACACATTATATGTGTATAACTATTTTTTTTATTTGATAAGATTGAGTAAAAATGTACATTCCTGTATAAATTTACATGCCCACCTATATGCAGCTTCCACTGCTCTCCCTGTCCGGTGACAGCACAGTATTCCTCTCTGCTCCATACATGTCTCATCCTCCCAACAGTCTCCGTTCCCCTCCTCTCTACCCACTCTCCTTCCTCCAGCCAGAGATCAGCAAGATGATATCCTACAGATGCATAGAACCATAAAGTGCACCCAATATATGGTCACTCTGCTGTCCTTTCCTATAACTATTTTTTTTAACAAGCACATTTAAAATATAGACCAAGGTTACTGAAACTCTGGTAAAGATAAGGAACTCAGCATTTGAGAGGGAAGGAGGGATTTAAAAATATGACTGCAGAACAATACCGACAACTAAGTAGCTACTTCTAAACAGTTCACATAGTCTCATTCTGCTGTAAGAGAAAATTAAGAAGAATCATATTGTTTAATTTCTGAAGATTTTGCTACTTTAATTTTCAAATCTCTTTTTTAAAAAATGGGTCAAAGGGACATGTGTTCAGTGACATGTAGACACATGTACTGCCCCTTGTCTCAATGAGACACTTGATAAAGAAGCATAGGAAATTAAAAAATGAAGTGGTAGCCTCCTCTTCACTTCAGGTTACTGAGAAGACCAGAAGGAACATAAAACGGCTCCTTGGCTTTCAGTTCTGTAATATTCATGGGTATGGACACTATAGGTGGGTGTCATATGAAACTTAACCAGGATGTAAAGGCCATTGAAAGTTTCTCCAACTAGTCTTTTCGAAGGTAGAACCTCCCTCCTCCATGTTAGTGACTCCTTTGGGACCTCTGAAGTGTGCATTTGAATTTCACATATCTCTCCTGAGTGTTTTATGGCATGGAGGGGATGCTTCTGTAGGTCAGTGAGGTTCTCCTTGTAGATGTCCCGCAGATGGATTGCTACAGTTAAAGAGCAGAGCACATTATGGCCAGTGAATCTTGGTATTTCTTGATACCAGCTGTAAGCTGAGGTATATATGTATATACACGTATATGTGTGTGTATATATATATATATATATATATATATATATATATATACATAAAAGTGAAAAGCAGGGCATTAAAAAAGAGAAATGGGCATAGAAAGGAAATACAGTGTAGTGACCCAAGATAAACATTCCGTATAATTTTCTTTGGCTGATACTGCCTATAATCATTAAGGTTGTATGTCAACTTGGTTGGGCCATGATTCTAAGTGGTTTGGCAGTTATGATGCAGTTTGGTAGTCGCATAACAATATAATCACTTTCATGATGAAATTTGATATAATTCAATCATCTCCATGATGGGATCTGCTGTGAGTAACCAATGAGTTGAAAGTAATTTTCATGAGGATGTGGACTGCATCCAATATGTGTGGACTTTCTGGCAAGTCTTTTGAGCTTTTGCTGTCTCTGGATCCTGCAGCTGACTTCTGTTCATGTGACCTCCAGTTCTTGGGACTTGAGCTAGCAGCCTACTTGACATCTTGCTTGCTGATCTTGGGGTATGTCTGTATTTGCAGCCTGTGAGCCAGGAGAAGCCTCCAGTCTAACCCACAAACTTGGTTCTTACCAGCCTCTATAAGTGTTGAGCTAATTTCCTGGATATAAATCTCCTTATTTACATATTAATACACTATTGCTTTTGCTTCTCCAGAGAACACAGCCTAAGGCAGTGCCCTAAAATGCTTCCTTTATAGAGTTAATTAAAATATAAAGATTTGAGTTTTTGAATTTTGTGCCTATCTACTCCACTTGATTCTTTGAAGGCAGGAATCTGGGGTTTTATGGTTTTTGTATCACTTGTGCCTAGGTCTGGTCTGATATATGGCAAATGCTCTGTAAATGGTGGGTAAAAGAATTGTTCTTTTGGCTGAAACTTTTTAATCTTTTCTCATATTCTTTATTCTGGTCAAATGGCTCGTCATCAGATGTGTTCCCTGACTACCCAGTCCAAAACTGCACTGTCATGCTCTAGCCCTTTACTTTGTTATTGGGCTCTATAGCGCTTATCAGTATCTGAAATTATGTATCTATTTTTGTCTACTTGCCACCTGTCTCTTCTTTTAGAATATAATCTTCATAAAGAACATCCTCTGCTTTTTGCTGCTAAGTCTCCAGTACCTGGAGCAGTGCCTAACACAAAGTAGTGTCTCAACAAATATTCGTTGAAGAATATGCCAACAGGGTGAGGAACAGTCTCCTAAATAGGCTTATTTCATTAAGTTTTGTTGAACTTGGATTCCAAAGAATATCAGATAAGTTTGAGATATTAAACATAAACCCTTACGGAGAGAAAAGTCTTCTAACTCTAGGCACCAGATAGTGAATAACAAAGTGAGAAGAATTAAAAACAAGAGTAGACATTGGATAAAAAAGCCATTTGACCACATCAGAATGTTTTCATCTTACCAGAGGCAGGTAGTTTCTGTACACACTTTCTTATTTCAGAAAAGTGGCATTATTTGAATTAATTCACTAGTTACAATCTTTGATGCCTGAAAATGATTTTCTCTATTTCAATTATTTTCCTTTTCTGAAATATTTTCAAGGACAGCAACATCATGCTGAGAGTAGAAATAATAGAGATTCTTAGAGGTTCAGAAACAGGTGAGGAGTGGTAGTAATAACAAAGATTGATCGTGAAAATTAGCATTGCTGGTAGTGCTATTTGGGGCAAGTGACATCTCTGAAAGATCCAGTGGTTGAGCAGAAGGGTATAATTCTACGAATGAAAGAAAAGTAATCATTACCATTAACAGGCAAGCTTTTACAATTTCTGTCCAATTAGTCTATAACGTACAGCTTTTGGGAAGCATGTTGGGTGGTATTCAATAAATAAGATAGCATATTTATATTGACAGAGATGAGGCAGTTATAAATTTGGCAAGAGACTCTTATCAGTTGCTTTTCTGTTAATGCCTTTCCAACTTGTGATTCACGAGTGGAGTTTTTATGTTGTTTTTCACACTTTTCCTTTGTTTTTCTTTAGTAGCAGTGATGATTTTTTTTTTTTTAGATGTAAGTGCATTTTCTGTGCCTACTGATATCAGGGCAGGCTTTTACTTTCTCAGCCATTTTCTGTGTGGTGACATTTGAAAATGAACTTGCAGTGTTTTCCACTTGTGCATCGTAGAGGGATTACAGAAAAAAACCCTTTCAAGATATCTTGTTTTGTTCCTGCTTAGAGCTATTATCAGCTTCACACTCTCTTTAGTCTTCTTGTCTTTAGGTAGAATCGAGGAAGAAAAGAGAGAAATGATTTCAGAATATTTTTTTTTCAAATTCTCCCTAACTGTTATCACAGAGAAAAGTCAAACTTCCTTATTTTAAAAAACCAAATCCTTTAAAATATGGTTTTATTTGAAATATTATAGCTCTAATTATTGAACAACAGTGTTGTCAGGATCACTTTTAATTTTTAAGTAAGAACTGGGGTTGAAACCATTTCCTTTAGCCCTTATCTCAGTAGGCTGCTATACTTCTTTTCCTCAAGCAGTAAGCTGACCAAACTTTATTTTTGACTTCAGCATATTTCTGTTCTGCCCCTAAATGCTAAACTGATCTTAAAAATCCATGGGATTAATGTTGAAAATTTTTCTACTTTTTCTTTTCTTTTTTTTTTTTTTATTAGTTTGGCAATACTGCAACACCCTTATTTTTTTTCTTTCCAGACACTGGGGCTGTGAATTTGATTCAGTAGCCATGATTTCCATAAACACTAAACAACCACCTTGATCACAATATAAAAGTTATTAGATTGTGTTACTTTAAAGGAAAGTAATAAAACAACTTTGGAGTAAGTAGTTCATAAGTCATTTACAAGGCAAAGGCACACATGAGTGGTTGTCAAGTGCTCTTATAGGTCCTCCCTTTTCTGAAATTACATTAACAGCTACACATTCTTTTGGGAAAATGCATTTCATGAAAGCAAAGAGTGTTGTTTAAATAACTGCAGCTGTTTCTGCTGTCAAAGTAGGAAAAACTAACTAAAATTAGTGAGTTTTTTGGTTATGAAGGAAAGGCCCTGTGCTGAGGATAAAGACTGAGAAAATTAGGAGCTAAATTGTTCTACTCACTAAGGAAACAGCTTTAGAATTTTCCACCAGGCACTCAGAGAGATGGAGAGTAGGGAATCAGGGATCTGTGGAAAAGAACTGATGTGAGAGTGGGCTTCAGAATCATGCCCACTGACTAATAATGGAACACAACTATCATGGATTGAATTGTGCCCCACCCCCCGAATCTGTGTAGCAATTTGGCTGGGCCATGATTTCTGCTACTGTGTGATTACTGTCCATTTTTTGATTTTCCTGTGCTGTAAATCCTAATGTCTGCCTGTGGTTAATAGACAGATTATGTTAAAGAGGATTACAGTAGGATTATCACACCCTTAACTAGAGGAGTTTCCCTGGAGTGTGGCTTGTACCACCTTTTATCCTACAGGAGATAAAAGAAAAAGGAAGGAAGCATAGAAGTGGGGATGTCGTACCACCAAGAAAGCAGTGCTGGGAGCAGAGTGCCTCCTTCCAACCTGAGGTTCCTGCAATGAGATACTCCCAGACCAAGGAAAGACTGATAAAACACAAGAACCTTACTCCGGAGCTGACACAGAGAGAGTATTCCTCTGGAGCTAGCCCTTTGAATTTGGACTTTTAGTTGACAGAACTGCTAGAGAATAAACTTCTCATTATTCAAGCCATCAATTTGTGGTATTTCTGTTATGGCAACACTAGATGGCTAAGACGGTGAGTGTGGCAAGAGCCAATATCTGATAGTTTTAATAAACTGTTATCTGCTCTATGCAGTAGTCCTTATTCATTAGGCCAAGGTTTAGTAAAAGTGTGTTATACACAGAGCATTATGTTAATGGGACTTGAGAAGTCATGCCAAGTCGTATCTATGCTTGAAGTGAACCATCACGGTAGGGGATCACTTACCAGTAATAATGATGCCAAGATGGCCCAAGCTGATCAAGAATTGAGATGGAAGCTAGAATTAAAAATCAAGATTTATAGCAATAGCTAGGAAATAAGAATACTGAGAAGAGTGCTGAACTTCCGGAAATTTTATGGGACCAGAGACTTGAGTTCTTTATTTAGACGTTAAAAGAACAGCTGAGCCAAGAAAGCTGGAAAACTGGGGGATATTCACTTCACACATGTGAAATGGTACATGCATAAAAACACACCATGAAGCATGATAAATTTATAAATGCTTGTGTATTCAGAGAAACCCGGTGGTATAGTGGTTAGATTTTATGGCTGACAACCAAAAGGTCAGCAGTTTGAATCCACAAGATGCACCTTGGAAACTCTATAAGGTAGTACTACTGTGTCATGTAAGGTTGCTGTGAGACAGAATTGACTTGACAGCAATGGGTTTGGGTTTGCATATTCAGGTTTTACATGTTTTTCATTCTTGTACTTGGTCAGTTTCATTGTCTTTAAACAAAGCTGTTCAAGATCTGTATCTCTTCAACAAATGGTGCTGGCAAAATTGGTTATCCATCTGCAATAAACTGAATCAAGATCCGTATCTTACACCTTATACAAAAACCAACTCCAACTGGATAAAAGACCTAAACATCAAACCTAAAACGATAAAGCTCATCCAAGAAAAGGTAGGAACAACAATGGAAGTTTTAATACACAATGAGGACAGACTCCAAAATCTGTCAAAGAAACCTCAATCAACAGAAGAGAAAATAGATAAATGGGAACTATTAAGAATCAAACACTTTTGCTCATCCAAAGACTTTATTACTAGAATTAAAAGAACATCCACAGAATGGGAAAAAATATTTGGCAACTCTATGTCAGACCGACACCTGATCTCCATAATCTATAAGATACTACAAAATATCAATAAGAATAAGATAAACCATCCAATTAAGTGATGGGCAAAGGAGATGGACAGACATTTCACTAAAGAGGAGATCCAGGCAGCCAAAAAACACATGCGGACATGTTCACGATCTTTAGTTATTAAAGAAATTCAAATCAAGACAACAATGAGATACCATCTCACCCCAACAAGATTGGCCATGATCCAGAAAACAGAAAACAACAAATGCTGGAGAGGCTGTGGAGAAAGTGGAACCCTCCTACACTGTTGGTGGGGTTGCAAAATGGTCCAGCCTCTTTGGAAGGCAATCTGGTGCTTCCTTAAAAAAATGGATATTGATATACCATTTGACCCAGTAATTCCACTACTTGGAATATATCCTACAGAATCAAGGCCTTTCACACCAACGGACACATGCACCAGAATGTTTACCGCAGCACAGTCCACGATAGCAAAAAGATGGAATCAACCCAGATGCCCAACAATAGAAGAATGGATAGGTAAACTATGGTACATATACTCAATGGAGCACTACGCAATGATAAAGAATAACGATGATTCCAGGAAACATCTCCTAACCTGGTTTCAACTGGAAGACATTATGTTGAGTGAAAGTAGTCAGCGACAAAAGGACAAATACTGTATGAGACCTCTACAATAAGATCTCAAAAACAGACTTATGTATAGAAGAAAAGACTCTTTGACAGCTGCAAGGGAGGGGAAGGAGGGAGGGTGAGGGGGGGAGGGTTTAGTTTAGATAGTTACTAGAAATCTAGTTGCGAGAAAGCGGTGATAGCACACGTTAGAAACAAGAACAACATTAAGTGGACTTCAGCATAACTTGAGTACTCCTTCCATCTTAACTCAATACTTCAAGGATTGAGTAGCTGGGGCAGGGGGCGGGGGCCCATGCTCTTAGGCGAATTCCAGGCCAATTGGCACAACTAGCGTTTTGCTAAGAGAGCTCTCTGCACCCCACATTGGTGAGTGGCGTCTGGGGTCTTAAAAGCTGCCAAGCTGCCATCCGAGGACACAGCAAATGGTCCCAACTCAGCAGGAACGGATGCTCACCGAGGACCAAAATGACATGCGGTAAAGACAACTGAGAAGACAGAGAGACCCACAAGAGTGGGTACCTACATCAACTTGGGACCAGAAGAACTGGATGGTGCCCGGCCACCACCAGTGATAGCCACGATGGAGCTCACAGAGAGGAGTCTCACTGGCAACACAAGAATAAAATGGGGTGCATCATGAGATCTCCACTAAAAGACCTCAATTGATGGTCCAGCACTTTTGGGGTTCCTCTGAGAGCATAGCCCCCAGCCCCGATGCTGCCCTTTCCCATAAATTATAACAAAGGTCCACTCTTTGGACAGAAATGGATTGGACTTGGCAATGCAGAGTGACCATATAGTGGAAGCACTTTATGGTTCTTTACATCTATAGGATATCATCTTGCTGAGCTCTGGCTGGAGGAAGGGGAGTGGACGGAGAGGAGGGGAAAGGAGGCTGTTGGGAGGATGAGACATGCATGGAGCAGAGAGGAATAGTGTGCAGTCACCGGACAGGGAGAGCAGTGGAAGCTGCATATAGGTGGGCATGTAAATTTATACGTGAATGTACATTTTCACTCAGTTATGTTAAATAAAAATAAAAATAAAAATAAGATCTGTATCTCACTTCTTAGGACTGCCATTACAGAATATCACAAACTGGGTAGCCTTAAAGAACAGAAATCAATTTTCTCACAGTTTGGTAGGCTAGAAGCCCAAATCAGCGTACCAACCATGTCAGTTCTTTCTGAGGATTTTGAAAGAGGAATGGTTCCATGCTTCTCTCCTAGCTTATAGTCGTAACTAGAAACCCCTGGTGTTCCTTTGATACTTATAGGTGTATCTTCACATGATATCTTCTGCCTGTGTGACTCTGTCTCCATGTCTGTTCTCTCCTTTTGTAAGACACCTTGCAGAAAAGATTAGGAGCTAGTTTCCTACAGTGTGACCTCTTTAACGTCACTGATAACATCTTAAGGAAGCCCTATTTTTCCAAAGAAGTTTCATTCACAGGTATAGGGTGTAGGACTTCAGCACATCTTCTTGGTAGGATGCAATTTGATTGATAGCAATCTGTTTATGGTAAATTTTTATTTGGCCTGGATGGTTCAGTTTATAGTTTAGATTTAGGAAGTTTAAGTGTTTGCTCAAGCCCCAGACATATTCTTCTAATTGTATTTTAATTTAATTTTCAACTTAATTGTAGTACTACCATGATTTTCTGTGAACTGTGTTATTAAAAACCCACTAATCAGTAAGGCAGTTCCTCAAATCACTAAAAATAGAACTACTATGTAACTCATAAATTCCACTCCTAGGTATATACTGAAAAAACTTGAAAGCAGAGGCTCAAACACAGACTTGTACACCGATGTTCACTGCAACACTATTCACAATAGCCCAAAGGTAGGAAAAAGTAAGTGTCCGTCAGCAGTGCTGCAGCGTGCAGTTTGCTTTTGCTGTCATTCTCAGATACTTACAGGTATTCAAAGGTTGGATTTATAAGCATAGTGATAATAAAGGCAATGCTAATGAAAACTACAAAAAGAAAAAGTAGAGGTATTCTACTTACATGAGAAATGATTTATGACAGAGTCATTGAAACCAAACTTTGTCATAAGTCAGGAATACCTGTATTATGTTCAGTGCTTCTGCTCTACCTCTAAGTTCATTGTGAGATGCCTGGGGTCTTAAAAGTTTGCAAGTAGCCATCCAAAGTACAACAACTGGTCTCTGTTCACCTGGAGCAACAGAGGTAGAAAGAGGATCAGGAATAGGAAGAGGCTATGGAATGTGTGGCTAATTGCCTCCATGAACAACTGCCTCCTTTGATATTAGTCTAGAATAACTGGATGACGCCCAGCTATACTACTGAACACTTTAATCACAAAAGAATCCTGTTCAAAAGGAGGAAAATTCAGAAGATAATTTCAGATTATCAAGGACTCCAGGCATTTTAGAGTCTTGGAGGCTGAGACAAACCCATGAAACTGTTGCCCTGAGATAAACTTTAACCTTTAAACAAGGGCTTTGAAACTGAATGCACCACTGTAGAGAATCTGCATTTCAAATATGTCCCCAGATGATGATAATGCTATGGTTAGGGAACAATTTTAAGAACTACCAGTAGACCAAAAACCAAAAAACAAAAAACAAACAAAAAAACTACTGCTGTTGAGTCAATTTTGACTCATAATGATCCCATAGGGTTTCCAAGGCTATAAATCTTTAAAGAATCAGACTGCCGCATCTTTCTCCCTCAGAGCCACTTGTGGGTTTGGACTGCTAACCTTGGTTAGCAGTCAATGGCTTTAACCGCTGTGCCATCAGTGCTCTAGTACTAGTAGAATAAACAAACAAACCCTGCTGCTGTTGAGTGTATGCTGACTCATAGCAATCCCATAGGATGGGGTAGAATTGCCCCATAAAGTTTCCAAGGAGCATCTGGTGGCTTTGAACTGCTGACCTTTTAGTTAGCAGCCATATCACTTAGCCACTATGCTACCTGGTTTACAATGGTTCTCAAAATTTGTTATATGCAAGAATCACGTGACCCCAAACCAAACCCACTGCTGCTTAGTCAATCCCAACTCATGATGATACTATAGGACAGAGAACTGCCCCATAGAGTTTCCAAGGATCATCTGGTGGATTTCAACTGCTGACCTTTTGGTTAGCAGACATAGATAACCAAAGGTTTCCACCAGGGTTTCCAGAATCACCTGAGGATCTTATTAAAATGTAGATTTGGATTCAGTATGTCTGGAGTGGAAATGCAATTGCCAGCAGGGCTTGGACCTGGAAGGAACCAGTCTGAAACTTCCCGTAAACCAAAAATATGTCCTGAAATGTTAAAATCAAATGATAGTTTTGTTGACCTAGTAGAGAATGTCTGTCTTGAGCACTGTGCTGTTTTAAGATCTATCTATATGGGATCAAACTGACCACAGTATCTCAAAAAATAAGATAGGACCATTAAGAGGTGGTGTATTTATGTTAATGGGGGAGGAACCACTTGGAAACAGTGGGCAAGGAAGGTTGCACAACTTGAAAAATAAAATCAGTGTTCCCTGAATTGTGCACACAGAAACTGTTGAGCTGCCCTGTGTTCTGCTATATATATATTCTCAACAACCACAACAATAAAATATAAAAAGAAACTGTATTCACTAGAGTGTTTTGTGATACAATTAACCCTCCATAGAAATGGAATCATGTTCAAAATAATTTGGCAAACACTGTAAGCCAGAAGCCACCATAGGCAGATTCTCAATTCACATTAAAAAAGTAATGCCTCTGAGACATCCCACAGGGAAAAAAATGCTATTTAATGTGCTTTAATTCAGCTTTATTTGGCCATTGAACTCACTTTTTATTTTTCTATCTAATATCTATTTATGTCTCATGGCACTAATGTTCATTAAAACAAAAGAATCTAAAGCATTTTTGTATTATCTCATTTATTCTCATAAATAGAATATAAAAAGAGATTTGTTGGTCAAAGATAGAAAAAAGCATAGAACTCCAATTATGTTTAATGTATCTTATATATAAAGAGATGATACTAAAAAGAAAAAAATGGATGCTTTTTATTCCATGAGAAAATTTGATTCAATATGACTTCTTTCATCTTGTCTTCCATTTCTATTTACTGAGCATTTCATTCTTTATTCTCATTCCAATGTTAAGTGTTTGTTATATTCTCCTGAAGAAATATTATGAGGCATTGCTATTATGCCATCTCATATGATTCTCTCATTCTGAGTTTAGCATCTCATAGTCTTATATAGTCTATACATGTGCCCCAACTATCACTAATTATACCCTCCACAGAAGATCATGAGGGAGAGAAAAGTGAGGTAGATGAAAGAAACTTGATCAAGGTCTCTGACAAAGCTACTTTGCCTGCACTTGTTAGTTGCCATCTAGTCAAACCTGACTCATGGCAACCACGTGTGTGCAGAATAGAACTACGCCACAGGATTTTCAAAGGCTGTGACATTTTGGAAGCATGTTGCCTGGCCTGTCTTCCGAAGCACCTCTAGGTAGGTTTAAACTGTTACCCTTTCAGCTAACAGTCAAGCACTTAGCTATCTGTGCCACTCAGGGACTTGACTTAGGAATTCCTAATTCTAAACAAATGTTTAACTTAGTGTCCCTCTTCCCTACCAGCACCCCATGCCAGAAGGCCACTGAAATACCCTGGCCATAGGAAACTATGGAACCAGGCCAAAACCCCTCACTAAGATATTAAGAAATGAGGGTATAGCAAGCTTTAAATAATTTAGCCAAGTGACATAGCTAGCTTTGAGACAGTAAGTTAGAAACAATAATCTAAGTTATTTGACCTAGTTCTGTTTTTTCTTTCTTGTAGCACAATCCCAGGTTTTTAAGAGTTCCAAAAATGCTAACAGCTATTTCTGCAGCATTACATAGATCTACACATTAAAAAGATTACACATCTGGAGAAAGACATCAATGAGGTATTTTACTAGGCCATTTACTAAAATAAAATAAAAATGTCAGAAACACTTTCCTTTTGAAAGTTCAAGAGCTTTGTTTTTATGTGACTTTTTTTATCAGATTTTCCTGTCTGTCCATCACTTTCCCTGACACCATAGCCCACCTACAAGAGTTGATTGTTGTCATAGAGCCACATGTTCAAGGACTTCTGAAAACTCATTAACATGACAAAATATCATGCTCTTAGGGTATGAAGTTAAAGTCTTACTTAACACTCACAAAAATTGGCCATGGCAATGCTTTTGCAGTTATTGACATTCAACATGATAATAATATAGAATGTAAAGAATGAATAGCTAAGGCCTGTGGACATTTATGTGATGAGCTTCTTAGAATTACTATGTTTTGTATTAACCACACATATGTGTTAGGGAATGAAGAAACATCATCCTCACTCATAAATTAACTTTGCATATGCTTCCAGTAAACAGAAATCTAGAAAATGGAGTCATTCTTCTTGGATATTAACATGCACGACTTTGCTGATACATATTGTTGGAGAGTCTCCTAGAAGACAAAAGGAATAGGGAATGTAAAAAATAGAATGTAGATTCAGAGGGCTGAGAGGGAACTTTGTGGGATGATCTTCATTACCTGAATGTCAAAACTCAACTTTAAGATTGTAAGGGAAAAGAGAGAAATGAAGGGGAAGATGGCACTGTTACCCGAGAGAAGCCTACAGGGAAGTTGATGTGTACTGTGATAGTCATTTGTAGGGGATAACTGAGCAAAGTATGTGGGAGTAACGGGGTGCAGCAGGGGAAAGGAACTCGAACAGAGTGGAGGATTTATGTCAGGGAAGAGAGAAAGGCAAGTCTGGGTAATTACGTGGGGACAACTTTGCCAAACTGGGGTGCATGGATTGATTACAACAGAGCTTGTGATGACAGGGTGAGCATAGGCAGGGGAAGCAATAACCATTTACCACCTTCTATATGCCATTCAGTGTGCCAGGGCTTCACTTTTATTACCTCACGGAAGTCGTCACGGTAGCCCCCTAAGGGATCTTTAACTCTGGATCCCCACATCCATACTCTGCTTTCCCTCTTATTATAATCACTGAAGAGTTCAAGCCAGTGTCAAAGACCAGCCCTGCCATTTGTTCTCTGGGTCCCATCTCCTCAGCTTCTTTTTATTGGAACACTTCCAGCAAAATATGCTCATTCAAACATGCTTCGTTCTCTCTGGTCTTAAGTAGACAAGCAAACAAAACTCCTGGACCTTCACGCCCTCCTCAGCTACTACCTTGTTTCTCTACTCTCCTTTATGGAAAAACTTCTTCAAAGAGTTTTTCATACTCTGACTCCATTTCCAAGGTAATAATTGACTTTTTAACAAAAATAGGGGTAGCTCTGGGGACTGCTTCCCCTTGAGCCCAATTTTCCAAAGGTTTTATGTTGACATGGTGTCTGTTGAAAGTGTGATAAAAAGATAAGTAAGCTATGAGAAACCATAACTATGAGATAGATAAAGTAACCAAGTTTCCCCTTTTTTGAATGTGCTTGATCCCTCACCAACCAATCGCAGAGAACCTGCTCTTTAATCCAGTATTTCCTGTACCCAATGCCAACCACTAAAGCGCCTCTTTTAAAGCCACCAATGAACATGGTGTTCTAAAACTTAAATGAGGACGTCACAGTCCTCATCTTTCTCAACCTCGTTCAACATCTGATCCTGTTAATCATGTATTCTTGAAACATGTTTTCTCCTGGATTGCTTGATCTTATACACTCCTGGTTTTGCTTCTAGTTTACTGCTCAGTCCTTACTCTCTTTCACCTGTTCATTCTATCCTTGACCCTTGCCTCTTATACTATAGGGCACTGAGCCAGAGGAATCATGTATGCTAATGCAGTGTTTGGTATCCCATCATACCACTTTGGAGGAAGAGAACAGTGGCTATAGCATCTCCTGAGAGTTACACGATTAGCTACTGGACCCCCCAGTGCCCTGTGTCCTGGTGCTGAAGACTTAATTATCTATACCTTGCTTTAACTTCTATTGCCTTCTCTCTGTATGTTGTATTCCCACAGGAATATGCCCTTTGAAATTTATCCTTCTGAGTTCACTTCTCACTTAAGCAAAGTAGAAGATTAGAGGGGGCTGCAAGAAAATATAAAGAAGAATCAATGCCTCTATATTATGGTGTCATATCAAAGAAAAAATGGTGTACTTCAATAATATAAGGCAACAGGCACTTCTTTGTTTCAGGGCTAAAATGGGGTAATTTCTAAGGATTGAAGGAACAAAATACATTGTCATGGATTGAATTGTGTCCCCCCCAAAATATGTGTAGCCATGTGGCTGGGCCATGATTCCCAGTGTCTTGTGACTGTCCTCCATTTTGTGGTTTTCCCATGCTGTATGTTAAAGGACTAGGGTGGAACTGTAAATCCCTTTATAAGATCACCTCTCTGCTCCACTATAAAGAGAGTTTCCCTGAGTATGGCTTGCTCTACCTTTAATCCTTTCAACCTACAAGAGATAAAAGGAAAGGGAAACAGGCTGAGAATTGGGAACCTCACACCATCAAGCAAGCAGCATTGGGAGAAGAGTGCGTCCTTCAGACCTGAGGTTTCTAGGCCAAGATGTTCCCTGGACAAAGACTGATACAATACCAGACTTTCCTCCAGAGCCAACAAGGACAAAAACCTTCCCCTGGAGTAGACATACTGAATCTGGACTTATAGCCTACCAGACTGTGTAAGAATAAACCTTCCTTTGGTAAAACCATCCACTCTGTGGTATTTCTGTTAGAGCAGCCCTAGCTAACTAAAACATACATAGAACTTTGTTTAGAGGGAGGTTTAAAAATCTGCAAACATCTCAAACTGTGCAAACATTAGCAAAAGAAAATATTTAGCTTAGTACGGGAACAAGGGTCTATAGCTAAGAATAATGAAGTGAAGCTAAAAGAAACAAGAGATGCAATGGAAATATTAGAACAAAGTGGTTGAGTAAGCTATGGAATGATCTTTAAAGGGACTCTTTTCTGATAAGGGGAAACTTACTAGGTACAATTAAAAAAATGACTCTTATACAAGAACACTGACATCCTTAACTACATTGCTGCACATCAGCAAAATAAACTCATTCTCTGCCTGATGATAGATCCTCTGCTTCTCAATATACCTATTAATAGGTGCTGGGTTAATGCTTGTAGAGAAGTCTTAATCCTTTTTTTTTTAAATTTATTGTTTTAAACACATAGTAACAAAACGTACTGTTTTTACAATCTTCACATGCATAATTCAATGACATTAATTATGTTCATTGTATTATTCAACAGTGATGAACATAGTTATGTTCCTTAACCACTGCTGAATTTGTCCACCACCCGTGACAGAAGGTCAGTGACCTCTAAGTGTTACGGTCCTTTAAAGGCAATGAACTTCAACTTTCTTTCTTTTCTTTTCACATCAGAGTACATACCAAACCAAATCCACTGCCATTCAGTCAATTCTGACTCATAGCAACCCTATATGACAGAGTGGAACTGCTTTATAGAGTTTTCAAGGAGTACCTGGTGGATTTGAACTGTTGACCTTTTGGTTAACTGCTATGCCACACAGCTTTCCATATAGAAAATGCAAATATTTGTGTGACATTCTGGATAGCAGAGGAAACTGCCAGGGCCTCTGACTGCCTCAAGCCCTGCTAAACCACACCAGAGAATGAGGAGCTTAGTACTGTGGCTTACTTGAAACCTATTCTTGGCAAACCAGTGTTCTTCCCCACACTGGTTGGGAAGTACTTTTTGGCTTAGATGTGGAAGCCAACCACTGTCTAGCCCCCAACCATGATCCCTTCATCTATTTCCTGCCTGCTGTTCGCTACCTTCCTATAGATACAGTGAGGTAGGTCCCTCCCTCCTTTCCTTTCTTTTGTTGCCTTCTCTCCCCACTGATTGCTTAGACAAAACAGCTCAAATTATTTCTCCCAAATCTTCTTACAGTGTAGAAACAGAGCCATAGTCACAATATCCTCAGGCATTTTGCTAGTTCTCTGGGTGACATCTGAATTTTCCACTTTTTTTTTTTTTTTTTTTGCAATCCTGAATGGAAGGAAAGCAGCTGTCATAAACTTCATAGATGTCCCAATAGGAGTTTGTGTGGTCTATATTTAGGCTACTATTTTCATCCTGAGAAGAGTCCCAGTTTACTAAGCACCAGCAAAGAGGTATAATCTCATTGAAGTTGCCAAATTTAAAAATAGTGACAATAAACGAAGATTCTGGGGTTGTTGGATCTGACTTTTATGAGTATCAACTATAGCATTTTAATTATGTATTTTTAAACATACCTGGGATGGAATAGTATTTAAAAATTGGAAAAAGAAACCACTCTCAGAGCAATAAGCCAACATGTAATGCATAGGCAACTCAGTGCATTAAATCTTGTACTCAAAACACTTGATGGAAAGCTCTAAACACTTATTAAAATGTCAAAACACTTCAGAGAATAACAGTCTCTGCATCTGGTGGAATCAGTGGGATATAGTGGAAGGAACACTGGACAAAGACTTGAGATCTGAGTTCTCTCGAGTTATGGTTCTGTCATTTGCAAACTGTGGACAGAGGACTCCTGGGCCCTGCCTTCCAGGTCTTAATAGCTTCATGTTTTAAAATTAGGGAGGTTAGACATGGCGAATTCATCACAAGTCATTTATCTCCATTCCATCTTCAATTCCCACTAAAATGGTAATAAAGGAATAAAAAGGGTATAACCTCCAACAAAGATAATCAGATAGGAGATGATATCAGACAAGGGATGGCAACAAAAGTGTGGAAGCTAGAAAGCAGATGGACAAACATCACATTGATTCTGCTGACCTTGTAAAAGGGAAACCTAAGCCTGAATAGGAAACCCCAGTGGTGTAGTAGTTAAGTGCTACATCTGCTAACCAAAAGGTTGGCACTTCAAATCTGCTAGGCTCTCCCTGTAAACTCTATGTGCCAGTTCTACTCTGACCTATAGGGTGACCATGAGTTGGAACTGACTCAACAGCAGTGGGTTTTTAAGCCTGAGTAGGAGGATGAATAGGAAAGAAGCAAGCTGTTTCCTACCGGAGAATCCCAGAAAGTTTCAAGAATTATAAATATGAAGTACCTCACAAGGCAGGGTGAGAATGCAAACAGGAGCACTGATGAAATATTCTTAAAGCAAGCAAGAATTTAGACATTCCCTTACCATGTGAATGCTTTTGCAACTTGTACCCCTAGACAACTGTTTCTCCTACTCCCATTCTGGTTGGAGACAGGAGTTGACTCTTCCCGAAGTTTAATCACTCTGGGTCTGGGCTCAGCTGCGCCAGGCCAGGTGAAGACAGAGGCCCCGCCCATAGTGTGAAGAGGGAACACAAGAGAAAGTCTGCATATTTAACAATGAAAGTCACAGTTACACTTCTATGCTTAGTTCCCGGAAACTGCAAGCCGGCTACTAAGCAGGTACAGGTTAGAGCTGGAGGAAAGAGAGCTCTACGAGGGATATTCCTAAGAAGAAAATGAGACTGGTAGCACAGTGATATTCTTTTGTGTGTATTCATAGGCTATTCTTAATTCTTTGGAGGATTTGGGGAATGAATTAGTTACTGGTAGATAAAAAACTAAGCAAATGATAAAATGAGCAAATTAATGAGCTCCATTAAAAAAAGAAAGTCACACAAAAAGGGAAATGTAATCATAATAGACTGGGTAGCTCAGTCATAAATAATGTAACATAGTTCTAATAATGTAAATGCTGAACTGATTTAACCAAATATGGTGTCTATGTTGGGGGCAGGGGCATTTAAAAAAGCTGAATTGTCAGCTTGTGATATACAGTAGAGTCTAGACGAATCTATATAAAAATGAAAAAATGAAAATGTTGGTATAAATTTCTATTTTAAACATGTGAGGTATCCCTAAGCAGTGCAAATGGGTAGTGTGTTTAGCTGCTAACTAAAAGGTTGAAAGTTCAGGCATATGCAGTCACCTTGCAAAAAAATGCCTGACAGTCTGCTTCTGAAAAATCATCCACTGAAAACCATGTGGAGCACAGTTCTATTCTGACAGACCTGGGGCCTCTGGGAGCCTGAGTGACTCTATGGCAACTGTGTTTTTTGTTTTGTTTTGTGCTTTAAAGTGAAAGTTTATAATTGGAGGCAGTTGGTCATACAAAAACTTAATCACTCTGGGTGATTACATACACATTGTTCTGTGGACCTAGTTTCTCTACCTACACTGTGACAACAGTCCTCCTGTCTGTCCTGTATTTCCTGTGTCTGTTCACCCAGCTCCTATCCTCCTCTTCCCTCTCACTTTAACTCCTGACAGGAGCTGCCCAGTTAGTGCTTCTGTTGCCCAGTTAGTGCTCCTGTATCTAATTATGCCAACAAACACACCCTTCACCAGTATGGTTTTATGCCTTATAGACCAGTTCAATCTTTGTCTGAAGAGTTGGTTTCAGGAACTGTTTCAGTTCTGGGCTAACAGAGAGTCCGGGGGCCATATCTTTTGGGAACCTTCAAGTCTGTCAGACCATCAAGTCTGGTCTTCTTACTAGATGGCAACTGTTTGTTTGTTTGTTTTCACATATGTAGTCACTATGAATTAGAATTGACTCATTGACAGCAGGCTTTATTTCTGGCAGATAAATGCCAGAAGAAACAGAGCAAAGATTTGCATGTGGGTTGCCTTTGGGTGGGGCAGGTACTAGCACTTGGAAAGGATGGAGAATGGGGATACTGTTTTCATTATAAGCCTAATAGTACTACTTGACTTCTTAAAGTATGAACATTTGTTACTTAAATTAAAAATTAATTTAAAAACTGAAGTTTGATTGATAACTTTGGTCTCTTCTAATTTGAAAATTCAGTGTCTATGAGAAACAGTACGTTTTTCTCCTTAGAGCCTGAGCCTCACTATCCTTCATTAAATTAGGTACAGCTTAGACAGAGGGGAGATTCCTGGTGGTACAGTCCTTAAGAGCTCAGCTGCTAATGAAAAGATCAGCAATTCAAATCTATTATCTGCTCCTTGGAAACTGTGCAGCAGTTCTACTCTGCCTTATGGGGTTGCTATGAGTCAGAATCAGCTCAAAGGCAACCGGTTTAACTGGTAGCTACACATTTATCCAAATGGATAAAATTAGAAAGACAGTAGGTTTAGTTTTCTGATGGGAAGAGGATATATTAAATCTCCCAGGCCTTCGCAGGCTCCCTAGTATACGAAGTACACGAGATACTTGCCTCAGATTTTTAGTGCTGTGGTAATGGAAATGAAGGCCTGGTTACACAGTGGTTAGGAGCTTGTCTGCTAACCAAAAGATGGACAATTCCAATCCACTAGCTGCTTTTTGGAAACCCTATGGGGCAGTACTAACCTACTGGGTCACTGTAAGTCAGAATTGACTAAATGGCAATGAATTTTTATGTCACAAATGGGTGACTTTAATGAACAGAATTTATTTTTTCACAGTTTAGAAGACAAAAAGTCCAAATTCAGTGCATTGGAGCAGGCTCTCTTACTCTCCATTTACTCTAACAGAATGTTCTAGTATCTGTTCAGCTCTGTTCCTGGGTTTCTTGGCAATCTCCATGTGACTTCAGTCTTACCTGGTATGTCATTACTTCTCTGTGCCTAGTCTGCCCATTTTAAGTCTCAGAGATGATGGGTTTAAGAAATACCCTATACTGATATGGTTTCATCAGCATAGGAAAGAAAGTCCTATTCTCAAATGTGATTACATCCACAGCCATTTGGTTTAGGATTTATGACACATATTTTAGGGGACACAATTCAATCCATAACACTACTTAATGTGGGCAGTTCACACTGTACTTAAAATTGGGTTTGGTGGGTGTATTCCCTGCCTCAGATGTATGGCTGTTTTTACTTTGGATATTACATGAGCTTATATATGTTGGAAAATCTGGTGGCACAATGGTTAAGTGCCATAGCTGCTAACGAAAAGGTCCACAGCTCAAATCCACCAGGTGCTTCTTGGAAACTCTGTGGTAGATGTACTCTCCTACAGGGTCACTGTGAGTTGTGAGTTGGAATCGACTCATTTGGAATGGGTTATATACATGCTAACTCCGAAAAACAGATGGAAATCAAATGATGTCTTGAAGTGACCCAGGACTGAAAGCCATGTGACCAAGGAGAGAATTCTTTGTGTCTCCTGACTGAACCTACTCCATCTGACAAGAACAACTGCACCCTTTGCTTGCTGGTCCTCACTGCTCCCTGGATTACAACTTTTATTTCCTTCTAGCTTAGTTATCTAGTGCTGCTATAACAAAAATATCACATGTGAGAGACTTTAATAAACAGAAATTTACTTTCTCACAGTTTAGGAAGCTAGAAATCTAAATTCAGAACACCAACTAGAGCGGAAAGCTTTCTGTGTTGGCTCTGGAGGAAGGTCCTTGTCTTTTCAGTTCTGCTTCCTGGTTCCTTGGAGATCTCCATGTGTCTTAGCATCTATCTTAACTCCGTCTCTCTCTGTTTGATTGTTTAATCTCTTTTTTATCTCAAAAGAAATTGACTCAAGATACATTCTACACTAATCTAGCCTCATTAACATAACAAAGAGAACTCATTCCCAAATAAGATTATAACCATAGGCGGAGGGGTTATCATTTACAGCACATACGTCTGGGGGACATAATTCAAACCACATTTTCTCTTTGCTTGATTTTTAGTATTTACTTATAAATTCCAGTTATCAGTTCTTATGGGCATCATAAATAATAACTCTTAAATTCCAAGTGAAGCTGTCTCTTCACATCTTGATGAATTGAAATGCTGAGTCTTTTCTGTCTCTCATTCCTCTCTTTGTCCAGTTTTGCACTGGATCCAGTATAATACATTAGCAACAATAAAGAAATGATGATGAACTTAATTAAGAACTTCAGTTATTGTTTTAAGAGATTGGTGACCATCAAAACAGTGTGTAAGTCTTGCTTAGTCATAGATGTTAATTCTCCCATTCTTACTAATTCCTATTCTACTCGACAGCATGTGTCTTCCATCCTCCAGCCTCATAAGCATTAAGACTTTTTATTTGTGTACCAGGCCTAGAAAAAAAGGCCAACAGAAACAATTTGTCTTGGGCATTGCTTCATCTCCCCTACTCTGATTTATTCCTCTCACTTGACACCTTATACCCATTTACTTGGTCTTTACCCTCAGACTATCCTTTTCCTTCACTTCTGAATACCTAGAGTCGGTACGGTTCCTGCTTTGTGGACTCCCCATCTATACTGACCTGTCTCATTGTCCCGTGCCTAAAAAAAACTTAGCTATCTAGATCACCTTGTTTGGACCATATTTCTCTGCTTGGGAATTGGAACTGAAAACCTAATTCATGAAGGTGGTAAGGGTTGGGACGCATTAATGTAATTCCTCTCCAAGAGAATAGCTGTACCTTAACAGACTCCTTCACTCTGTATTACCCAAAGAAGGCATAAGTGTGTATGGAGAAGAAGGGAATACAATAGATGGCAGGGGAGGGAGTAATTGAGGGAGTGCTTCTGTTGCCTTTCACTTCTCACCACTTGCAAGAAGTTGCATATTCCCTTCAAATAAGGGTGTGCCTTTTTATACAGTAAACTTCCAAACCAAACTTGTTGCCTTCATATCAGTTCTGATTCATAGCACATCTATAGGGACAGAGTACAACTGCCCCATAGGGTTTCCAAGGAGTGGATGGTGAATTTGAACTACTGACCTTTTGATTAGCAGCTAAGCTCTTAACTACTGTACTACCCCCAAACCAAAAACCAAATCTACTGCCGTCGAGTCGATTCCAACTCATAGCGACCCTATAGGTCAGAGTACAACTGCCCCATAGAGTTTACAAGGATTGTCTGGTGGATTTGAACTGTGGACCTTTCAGTTAACAGATGTAGCACTTAACCAATAAACCACCAGGATTCCAAGTGCACCACTAGGGCTCCTGAAAGTAGACTAAATGAATATTTACATTTTGGTTTAGAAAGTGACACATATTAAATAGACACCATTCATCATTATTTCAGGAAAGTAACACAATTTTGATAATTTGTATTTCTTTCAGGCTTCATTTTTCTTCCAGAAACCCTCTGTATAAGGAAACTCTAGTGACATAGTGGTTAGGGGCTTTGTCAGCTAATCAAAATGTCAGCAGTTCAAATCTGCCAGGTGATCCTTGGCAACTCTATGGGGCAGTTCTACTCTGTCCTGTAGGGTTGCTGTGAGTCAGAATCTATTCAATGGCAGTGGGTTTGGTACTTTCATGTAAGTTTACAAGAAGCCCTGGTGGCACAGTGGCTAAAATGCTGAGCTGCTAACCAAGCATGAAGTTGGCAGTTCAAACCTACCAGCTGCTCTGAAAGATATGGCTATCTGCTTCTAGAAGGCTCTGGAAACCCTATGAAGCAGTTCTACTCTGTCTTCTACAGATGTTGTGAGTGGGAATCCAATTGAAGGCAACAGTTCTGGGGGACTTGGTTTTTACATAAAAAAGTAAGGTCCTGGATGGCACACACACACAAAAAAAACAACAAAACAAAATCCACTGCCATCAATTTGGGTCCAACTCATAGCAACCCTAGAGGTCTGAGTAGAACTGCCCCATAGAGTTTCCAAGGAGCGTCTGGCAGATTTGAACTGCCAAGCTTTTGGTCAACAGATGTAGCACTTAACCCACTGTGCCACCGGGGTTTCATGGGAGACACAAGTAGTTAGTAATTGGTTGCTAACTTAAAGGCTTGTGGTTCATATCCATCCAGTGGTGCTTCAGAAGAAAGATCTGGTGATCATCTCCCTAATAGGTTACAGCCAGGAAAACCCTGTGGACCAGTTCTACTCTTTGGTACATGGGTTCACCATGAGTCAGAATTAACTCTATGGCAACAATTTTTTGTTTGTTTGTTTTTGTGTTAAGTTACTGCCAAGAAAATGCTGTGGAACTCAATTCTACTCTGTAACAATGAGATCACTATGATTTGGAATTAACTTGACAGCAATGGGTTTCTCTTTCTGTTTTTATGTACATTTTGCTCTGCATAAGACTAGTCACCATGAGTCGGATCCGACTCGATGGCACCTTGCTTGGCAAGACTGGTATGCCATATTAGCCAATAAAAATAGAAAATGGCTTTTATTTTATTACAGTTAGTTAATCTAGTCATTTTATTTTTGGCAAGAAAGAGAATTCACTTCTCTGAAGTACAAGGTCTCACAAGTAAGTCTGCAAACTTAATTGTTCTAAGTGTTACACACCTCATTGCTGAATATCACTATGGTCACCTTTGAAGCATTCCCCTTGGGAAGCAGTGCACTGATGCCAGTGCCTAGTCCACCATTCAAAGCAATTTTGGAACTATTTCTGGAAGGGCCATTGCACACCATGGCAGGGTGGCAAGTTCACGAAATTAGTTGTCTAATTGTCTGTGAAGGGGTTTCTAGCTAGTCAAGAAATAACTGTATTGAAATACCCTCTCTACTCACGTGATCTGGTTCCCAGTGACGTCTTTCCTTACCAGAAGATAAAGAACAGATTGAAAGGAAGATGCATTGATGACATTCAGGACATCAAGGGCAACATAACAGGTTCCAAAATTGCTTAGAAGGGTGGAATAGATGCTGGTATCAGTGCATCACTTCTCAAGAGGAGTGATTTGAAGATGACCATAGTGATATTCAGCAATGAGATATGTAGTACTTTTTTCTAGGATGAGTTCATAAACTTAGTTGGCAGTCCTATTTCCTCTGGTTGATAATTCTTGAAGTTAGTTGAGTGTTACAATTTTCTGTCTAGCTGATGATTCAGCATTCCTGTGCTCTAGAGAAAAGAATTTGAAATAAGTTTGAATGCTTCCGTTTCAGCTTGTCTTCTGTTCTAGCAAGAGCTTTTGCTCATTTTAAAGTACCAGCTCTAACCTAATTCTTCTCAGAGTGAGCCCTTTAGGGTAATGTGAGTAGAGCAAGTAGTGTCTTCTGATTCAGTCCTTATATTTAGGCAAGAGAGATAATGTGAGGGAAAATGAGGATGTTGACTGAAAAATAACTATTACCAGGAATGACTGGATGGCACCATGGGAAATACATGGTTTCAAACCATGGCTAATCTGGGAAAACAAGGTTTCTTTTTGGGATTCAATGGATTAAAAGAGTTGAGAACGAAATCACAGGTGTATAGCAAACCCAATCAAAGAATATTTACTCAATGATCTAAAGAATCTATTTTAGAAATAATCCAAAATCACTGCTGACAACAGTGCTAATGTAGAAACGAGAAAGAAACATCTAAGTGAGCAGTAAGACTGGAAATAGCCACCAAGAAGAGAGAGAATCCATTGCAACAGCCTATGTAAAGGAGGGAGAGGAACTGTAGTGAGGAGGAATGTTAGTTCACCTTAAGATAGCAGCAGTTATCATGATGTGTCATCAAACACACGGTAAGGGGAGTCTCTTTAATAATGGAGTAATCAAAGAACTGGAAGCCCTGGTGGCATAGTGATTAAGTGCTATGTCTGCTAACCAAATGGTTCACAGTTTGAATATGCCAGGTACTCCTTGGAAACTGTATTTGGCAGTTCTACTCTGTCCTATAGTGTTGCTATGAGTCAGAATTAACTCCATGGCTGTGGGTTTGGCTTTTCGATAATCAAAGAACTGATGATTTTGTAGCACTGGTTTCATATTTTTTCACTGCCTTAATACAGTTTCATGCTTTTAAACTGAATCATTGTCTTGATTTGTTTAGGGCAGTGCCATCCATTGCTATTATAAGTATTATTTTAAATTTTCAGGTAGCCAATTTAAACCTGTAAAATGAGATAGCTGAAATTAATTTTCATAATGTTTTACTTAACCCAGTGTATAATAATATCATTTTAACAAGTAATCAATATACAAAATTATTAGGGATATTACATTCATTTTTTATACTAATACTTACAAACCGAGTATGTATTTTGTACTTACAGCATATCTCATTGTGGCCTCACTATATTTCACCTTCTTAATTAGTTAAATGTAGCTAATAGGTCTCAATGGCTGCCGTACTGGAAAGGGCAGGTTTAGAGGAACCTTCTTCACATCACAGCCCATGAAGTTGTCTTCAAAAAAAGCAAAATGCAATCTGAACAGTTCTCTAGATAGCCACTGTCCAATACTCTAGTCACTAGTAACATGTGATGATTTAAATTTAAAGTAGCCAAACCAAGTGCCATCAAGTCGGATCCAACTCATGGCGACCTAGAATTAAATAAAAATAAATATTCACATCCTCAGTTGCCCTAGTTGCATTTCAAGTTCTGAGTGACCAACCATTCTTGGCTAGTGGCTACCCAATTAGACACAAGTTTAGTGGCTTAATGCTTCTGTCCTCTACATTGAAAACTGAAGAGTCAATCATGTCTAAATCACAGGAAATTTGTATTATCTTCAGTGTGAACAAACATTTCTCCTTTTTCATTTCATTTCAGAAACTCTTTTCCACCTTGTGAACCTGGACCTCCTTCTTCCTAAAATACTCTTACCATGTCTTGCCTACAGGATGCAAAATTGTCCAAGAGAATCCTGGAAAGTTTAGTCAATTACATGGAGTGACTTCTCTCTCAATAACTGCAATTTTTCAAGTTTTCTACTAACATTTTGCATTTTGTATTTTGAAAAGTGGCACACCTGAAAAACAGTGGTGAAGAATGACTTTCTGAAAATGCTGACATGTTTTCGAAAACATTATAACCTTAGCTGACACAATGACAATTACGGAATGTGTAGTTTGGAAATTAAAAGAAAAAAAGGAAAGAAAGAGAGAGAGAAAGAGAAAGAAAGAAAGACAGAGAGAGAGAAAGAAGGAAAAAGCAAGAGAGAGAGAGAGAGAGAAAAGAAAGAAAGAAAGAAAAATGCAAACGTACATATAGCAATCTTCTGCCCCTTCCATATTTCAGGCATTTTTTTTTTTTAGCTTGTCAGTGCTCTGGGCAGTGTTCTAACTTGGTATTTGCAAGCCAATGGCAAGTCCTGTTCAGCACTGAGGGAATTACATAGTCACAGACAATTAGTCTTTTAAAAGGTCTGCTGCTTGGAAATTTGCCACTAAACTCCACATAGCCTCAGCACATAATGTAAATTTTTAATGATTATAACTTTTCAAATTCAGCCTTTAACAAATCTTATAGCAGTGTTTTGAAACTTTCAAATCAAACATAACCCAATTAGGTTGGTATTTGATTAAACTGAACTGCCACTTCACTGAAGTGTTTAAATAAATCAAGACTAATATGCTTTTATTACAGTAAATAAAGTTACGTCTATATAGTTCAAATATCAATACTCACACACGGCTCTTGAAAATTAAGTACTCCCTGAACTCTGAATAAACAAATCTAGTATTAATTTGGTGAAAACTATTGATTTTTTTTGTAGGACTGTGGGAATACTTTACCTAAAAACTCTAGAAGGGTTTTTTTTTTAAAAAAAAAAAAAATAGTAACCACGTATTTTTCAAGTTATAAAACCACTATCAGAGTTGTCCTAATAATGGTCCTGATGAATGGTCTTTACTCTCTAAAATGAAAGACTTATCGATCCTGAAATGAATTGTCAGTGTTAGGCACCTTCAAGTTGGTTGACACTCATACTGACCCACTGTACGATAGAATGAAACAATGCCCAGTCCTGTACCATCTTCAAAATCTTTGCTTTGTTGAAGCCCACTGTTGCAGCTACTGTGTGAGTTCATCTCACTGAGAGTCTTAGTCTTTTTTTTATTATTGTGATTAAGTGAAAGTTAACAATCCAAATCAGTTATGTATGTCTGCCTATCTGCAGCTTACACTGCTTTCCCTGCCCAGTGACAGCACACTATTCCTCTCTGTTCCATACATGTCTCATCCTCCCAACAGTCCTCTTTCCCCTCCTCTCCGTCCACTCCCTTTCCTCTGGCCAGAGGCCAGCAAGAGAATATCCTACAGATGCATAGAACCATAAAGTACACCCAATATATGGTCACTCTGCGTCACCAAGTCCAATCCGTTCCTGTTCAAAGAGTGGGCCTTCATTATGATTTATTGGCAAGGGCAGCATCCAGGCCACAGGCCATGCTCCCAGCGGAACACCGAAGCCACTGGACCATGAATTGCGGTCTTTTAGTGAAGATCTCAGGGTATACCCCTTTTTATTCTCATGTTGCCAGTGTGACTCAAGTTTGTGAGCTCCATCATGGCTGTCACTGGTGGTGGTCAGGCACCATCTGGTTCTTCCAGTTTCAGGTTGATGTAGACAGCCACTCATGTGGGTCACTCTGTCTTCTGGGTTGTCTTTCCCCCATGTTGCTTTTGTCCTTGGTGATCATCTGTTCCTGCTGAATTGGGATGATTTGCTGTGACCTCAGATGGTAGCTTGGCAGATTTTAAGACCCCAGAAGCCACTCACCAACGTGGGGTGCAGAGAGCCCTCTTAGAAAAATGTTGGTTGTGCGAACTGGCCTCAGTTTCACTTAAGAGCATGGTCCATGGCCCCTCGCCCCAGCTACTCTGTCCTTGCAATATTGGGTTAAAATGGAAGGAATACTCAAGTCATATTGAAGTCAACTTGATATTGTTCTTGTTTCTAATGTGTGCTGTCACCAATTTCACCCAGACAAATTTCTATCAACTATCTAATCTAAATCCTCCCCCCTCACCCTCCCTTCCTCCCCTCCCTTGCAGCCGTCAAAGAGTCTTTTCTTCTATGTATAAGTCTGTTTTTGAGTTCTTATCGTAGAGGTCTCATACAACATTTGAGCTTTTGTTGCTGGCTACTTTCACTCAGCATAATACCTTTCAGTTGAAACTAGGTTATGAGATGTTTTCTGAAATCATCATTGTTCTTTATCATTGCATAGTGCTCCATTGAGTGTATATACCATAGTTTACCTATCCATTCCAATGTTGTTGGGCATCTGAGTTGATTCCATTTTTTGCTATCGTGGACTGTGCTGTGATAAACATTTTTGTGAATGTATCTGTTGGTGTGAATGGCCTTGATTTTGTAGGATATATTCCAAGTAGTGGAATTACTGGGTCAAATGGTAGATCCATATCCATTTTTTAAGGAAGTACCAGATTGCTTTCCAAAGATGCCAGGGGCCAGCCTCGACAGGGTCTGGGATCACAAAGGGATGGGTGGCATCGGCGAAGAAAATGAGACTCAGACAACCAGGAATCTGGAGGTCAGCAGCCTGTTAAGGCCTGTCTTTTTTAATTTTTTTATATAATCAATGAGGTGACGTGATTTCTCTTTGACCACATAAGCTGTTGACTGATACCTTGTGGTCTTTCTTCATGTTAATCATTAGGGCCTTCTAGGTAATGGCCCGAGACAAGTATATGGTGGTTATAATCAGCAGTGAAAACAAAGTTATGCCTTGAGCTCAATCAGCTCTATCTATGCCTCAAGGTCAAAAGGTGCAGGAAGAGGGGGTAGGCTCATCTAAAGGTTATTATCTGGCTGTCTCTATTTGTTCCTTCTTTATTCTTATTTTATCTCTTCCTCTGGGGACAGTAAGCACCTACCACCCCCCACCCTATGTCTTTGTTAAACTGTTCTAAGAAGGGTATTTCTTTAGTGTTTCCTCATTTGCCATACCAATTATAATAAGCTTGGGGGTCTATCCATCTTCCTGATGCAGGGAGTGGGATGTCTATATCTAAGGGCTGTGTGGGGGGTCATCCCTGGGGAGCTTCCCAGGGCCTTCCTGCAGTCTTGCATTTCACATGTGGAGGGGGATGTGCAGTTGGGGGGAAGCCAGCGGGGCCGGGCCAGCCTAGGAATTCCTGGGCTGGGCATTCCCGGACTGCGCGTGTTGTGTCGGAATTCATTAAGCCGAGGGGGTTGTAAAGCCCTTCTTAGAAGGCATTTTCCTTAACCCTTGTGCTAGGAGATGAGAGGGTACTTTTGAGGAAGGATTAATTAGGATGCAAAATATCATCAGGGAGACTACAGCCAAAAATATGCCAAGGGTGAGATGTGTCCACTCGCCATCATATAGGCGTGTAGCTTTGCTTACAGGGGTTTCTGTGGGTGATGGGCCTTGGCACAAAGAGGCTGGACAATTTTGCAATCCCACCAACAGTGTAGGAGAGTTCCACTTTCTCCACAGCCTCTCCAGCATTTGCTGTTTTGCGGTTTTGGATCATGGCCAACTTTGTTGGAGTGAGATGGTATCTCATTGTAGTTTGATTTTAATTTCTTTGATAACTAAAGATCATGAAAGTGTCTGCATGTGTCTTTTGGATGTCTGGATCTCTTCTTTAGAGAAATGTCTGTCCATCTCCTTTGCCCATTGCTTAATTGGATGACTTATCTTCTTCTTATTGATATTCGGTAGTACCTTATAGATTATGAAGATCAGGCGTTGGTCTGACATATAGTTGCCAAATATTTTTTTCCCATTCTGTAGGTGTCCTTTTAATTCTATTAATAAAGTCTTTGGAAAAGCAAAAGTGTTTGATTTCTAATACTTCCCATTTATATATTTTCTCTTCTGTTGATTGTGGTTTGTTTGACAGATTTTGAAGTCTTCTATGTTGTGTATTAAAACTTTGGTTGTTGTTCCTACTTTTTCGTGAATGAGCTTTATTGTTTTAGATTTGATATTAATGTCTTTTATCCAGTTTGACTTGGTTTTTGTATAGGGTGTAAGATATGGATCCTGTTTCAGTTTATTGCAGATGGATATCCAATTTTGCCAGCACCATTTGTTGAAGAGATCATTTTTACCTCAGCTTAATGTCTTAGGGCCTTTGTCGACTCTCAACTGTTCATAGGCATATGGTGTGGTCTCTGGGGTCTCAATTCTGTTCCATTGATCGATCTGTCTGTTCTTGTACCAGTACCAGGCTGTTTTGACCACTGTGACAGTGCAATAGGTTCTAAGGTCTGGTAATGAGAGGCCTCCCAGTGTGTTCTTCCTCTTTAGTAGTACTTCACTTATCCAGGGCTTCTTCCCTTTCCAAACAAAATTGGTGATTTGTTTCTCCATCTCATTAAAAAAAAACGGTGCTGGAATTTGTATTGGGATTTCATTATATAAGTAGATTGCTTTGGGTAAAATAAACATTTTCACAATGTTAAGTCTTCCTATCCATAAGCAGGATAGCTTTCTCCATTTATCTAAGTCTCTTTTAGTGTCTTGTAGTAAGGGCTTGTAGTTCTCTTTGTAAAGGTCTGTTATTTCTCTGGTTAGATAAATTCCTAGGTACTTTATCTTCTTAGTGGCTATAGTAAATGGTATTCATTTGATGATTTCTTCATTAACAGTCTTGTTGTTGATATAAAGGAATCCTACCGGTTTACTTTTGTTTATCTTATATCCTGAGACTTTGCTGAACTCTCCTATCTGTTTGAGTAGTTTACTTATAGATTCTTTGGGATTCTCTGCATATACAATCATATCATCAGCAAACAGGGGATTTTGACTTGTTCTTTGCCTATGCAGATGCCCTTTATTTCTTGGTCTTGTCTAATTGCTCTGGCTAGAACTTCTAGTACAGTGTTGAATAGGAGTGGTGAGAGTGGGCATCCTTGTCTAGTTCCTGTTCTCAAGGGAAACTTCTTCAGTCTCTCTCCATTCAGGATGACATAGGCAGTTGGCTTTGTATAAATGCCCCTTATTGCGTTGAGGAATTTTCTGTCTATGCCTGTTTTGCTAAGAGTTTTTAGCATGAATGGGTTTTGGACTTTATCAAATGCCTTTTCTGCATCAATGGACAAAATCAGGTGATTCTTATCTTTTGTGATATTTATGTGGTTAATTGCATTAATTGTTTTTCTGATGTTGAACCAGCCTTGCATCCCTGGTGTGAATCTAACTTGGTCATGATGGATTATTTTTTGATATATTGTTGTATTCTATTGGCAAGAATTTTGTTGAAGATTTTTGCATCTAGATTAATGAGTGATATCAGTCTGTCGTTCTCCTTTTTGGCTGAGTCTTTCCCTGGCTTTTGTATCAGGGTTACACAGGCTTCATAGAATGAGTTTGGGAGTATTCTTTTCCTTTCTCTACTGTGAAATAGTCTCAGTAATACTGGAGATAACTCTTCTCTAAAAGCTTGGTAGAAGTCTGTGGTGAAGCCATCTGGGCCCGGGCTTTTTTTTGGTTGGCAGTTTTTGGATGACTTTTTCAATCTCTTCCTCTGTGATGGGTTTATTAAGTTGTTCTGCTTCACCTTGTGATAATTTGGGTATGTGATATAAGTCAAGGAATTTGTCCATTTCCTCCAGGTTTTCAAATTTGCTAGAGTACAGTCTTTCAAAGTATTCTGTTATGATAGTTTGATTTCTGTTGGATCTGTTGTGACAACTCCCCTCTTATTTCTAATTTGGGTTATTTGTTTCCTTTCTGTTTTTCTTTAGGAAGTTTAGCCAATGGTTTGTCAGTTTGGTTGAGCTTTTCAAAAAACCAGCTTATGGTCTTTTCAATTTTTTCAACTGTTTTTCTATTCTGTAATTGATTTAGTTCTGCTCTAATCTTTATGATCTGTTTTCTTCTGGTGCCTGAGGGGTTCCTCTGTTATTCTCTATCTACTTGTTCAAGCGGTAGTGTTAGTTCCTTGATGTGGCTTCTTTCATCCTTCGAGATATGTGAATTTATGGAGACAAACAGACCTCTGAGCACTGCTTTGGCTGTATCCCATAGGTTCTGGCAGGAAGTGTTTTCATTCTCATGGAAATCCATGAATTTCTTTATTTCCTCCTTGATTTCCTGTATAACCAATGTCTTTTTGAGCAAGATGTTGTTCAGTTTCCAAGAGTTCCACTTTTGTTTATGTTTTTTCTGCTATTGATTTTGACTTTTATGCCTTTATGATTTGAGAAGATGCTTTGCAGAAATTCAATGGTATGGATTTTGTTGAGGACTGCATTACGTCTTAACACATGGTCAATTCTGGAGAATGTTCCATGCACACTGGAGAAGAAAGTGTAGTTGTCCACTAATGGGTAGAAAGTTCTGTAGATATTGATGAGGTTCAGTTGGTTAATTGTGGCAATGAGGTCTTCTGTATCTTTACTGAGCTTTTTTCTAGATGGTCTGTCCAGCATTGACAATGGAGTGTTTAAGTCTCCCATTGTTATTGTGGAGTGATCTCTTTTTTGAGTGTAGTCAATGTTTCTCTGACATATTTAGGTCCTCTGATGTTAGGTGCATAAATATTTAATATTCTTAAGTCTTGCTTGTGTACTGAACATTTCAGGAATAAATAGTGTCCATCTTTGTCCATGATGGTGGAGTTTACATTTAAATTGATTTTGTCTGAGATTAGAATTGTCACACCTGCTCTTCTTTGTTCATTGTTAGCTTGATATATACTCTTCCATCCTTTAATTTTCAGTTTGTTCCTATCTTTAAGTGTCAAGTGAGTTTCTTGTAGACAGTATATGGATGGGCCATGTCTTTTGTTCCAAGATGTCACTCGATGTCTCTTTACTGGAGCTGAGAAGCAGTGTCACTCTGTGAAATGATTTTCCAGCAGAAAGGCTGTGTTTAGCACAATGTTACCTTCTGGGTAGGTCCTGGCTGAGGGTGGCATGAGGGCTGCAACCCCTCCCTCCTTTTAACTACTTCATATCATCTGGGGACAGCTAAAGTGGTTCTTTGGTTGTCAGCCAGAAGACAGGGATCACCTGAGAGTCTAACTTATTTTGGCAGCTGTTGGATAGCTCCTAAATTTTGAAAATAAGACTGTCTGAATAAATAACTGCTGAGCGGCCCAGGGGCATCTCTTCCAGCCTTTACTGACCCACATTGTAGGGTTGGTTGATTGCCCCCCCCAGTGACTTCAGAAGTAGGGTGCCATCTTTGCCATATAGGAGGCGGAACCTGCCACCCCAGAGAGTCCACTGAGGCCAGTCACTAGTGTACACGGAGGCAGCTGATGACAAACTCCCTCCTCAGAGCCACACCTCAGCTCCTGTAGACGTAACACCAGAGAAACTAAACAGCCTCTAGATGGCCTGAAGGCAACAAACCATCTTCAAATATTTAAAGAAACAGCCCACCACGGATCTGGAAAAATTCCAAAATAAAGAATCAAAAACTTCCCAAATGAAGAAGGCTTTCTGAATCTATTGGAGGTTCAGTACAAAAGAATTGTGTATAGAACTGTCCTAGAGATTAAACAAAATGCACTAGAGCAAAATGAAAAATTACAAAAGCTATTTGAACTGATGGACTATCAACAATCTGAAATCCAGCAGATCTATAATAAAATTACAGAATTAGACAATTCAATCCATAGCCAAAAGAGTAGAATTGAGATGTAAGTCAGACTTAGAGACCTTGAAGACTGAGCAACTGACACCAACTTTTATGAGGAGAAATCTAAGAAAGGAAATAAGAAAAATGAAAAAGCATTCAGAAACATGTGGGACTCTATTAAGAGGAATAATCTATGATCATTTGGAATTACAGAACAGGGAGGGATAGTTGAAAACATAGACTATTGTTGCTGAGTTGTTGACAGAAAACTTCCCTGAAATTATGAAAGAAGAGAACATAGATCTCCAAGACATGTATCAAATGCCATAAAAACTATACTATAAACGAAATATACTGAGATGTATTATAATCAAACTTAATAAAATGAAATACAAACAGATTGTTTTAAAGACAGCGAGGCTCAGAGCAAAGCTAACATTCAGAGGGAAAACCTGTAGGCTTTTGTCTGACTTCTCAGCAGAAACAATGTTGGCAAAGAGGAAGTGGGTTGACACATTCAAAGCCTAGAAGGAGAGAAACTTCCAACAAGGAATTATATATCTTGCAAAACTGTCTCTCAAATATAAAGATAAAATTAAGATATTTGCAAATAAACAGAAGCTTAGAGACTTTGTAAAAACCAAAGCAAAACTATAAGAAATACTGAAAGAAGCTCTTTCTTTAGAAAAACAAAATCATTAAGTGTATGTGTAAGCAGGCAATGCAGGACATAGCATCCAGAAACCTACTCAGCTAGGGAAGGCACAAAACTCAATCAATGCTATAATATTAAAAGAGGGAACCACTGATCATATCATGAAAATTATGACATCATCACACTAAAAAGTGGAATATGCCAAGCCAAGTGCAGTTATAGTGCCTTCAGATGGAGAGGAGGTTAAAGAGATCAGCAGCAGTTAATATTGGGTTTCAAATTAAAATAGTAAGGGGGACCATAGGGGTAGCTGCAAAGCACAATAACAATGCAACATATCAAAACAAGAAATGTAACACAGAAATCTCAACAATCACAGAACCAACACTGAAAAAGACAAAAAGTCAACCTATAAAGAATGAGCCAGAACAGAATATTAAGAGCAACAGAAAAAATACCTGCACAAAACTAAATACATCAAAGTCACAGCACTAAACACATACCTATCAATAATTACAGTGAATATAAATGGACTGAATGCTCTGATAAAGAGACAACAAATGATACCCTGAATCAAAAGACATGACTCATCTATATGTTGTTTACAAGAAACACACCTTAGACTCAAAGGTATGAACAAACTGAAAATTAAACGATGAAATAATATACACCAAGCTAACAACATACAAAGAAGAGCAGGTGTGGCAATACCAATCTCAGATAAAACAGATTTGAATGTAAAATCCACCGTCAAGGACAAGGATGGCTACTATTTATTGCTGAGAGGTTGAATACACAAGCAGGATTTAACAATATTAAATATTTATGTACCCTATAGCAGAGCATCTAAATACATTGAATAAATACTAACTACGTTGAAAAATGAGATGAATCACTCCACAATCATAGTTGGAGACTTCAACACTCCATTTTCAGTAATGGACAGGTCATCCAGAAAAAAAAGCTGAGTAAAGACACAGAAGATTTTATTGTGACAATTAGCCAACTAGAACTCACTGACATATACAGAACGTTTTATCCATCAACAGATGAGTTCACCTTATTCTCCAAGGCACATGGAATATTTCCCAGAGTAGACCATGAGTTAGTACATAAAGTAAGTCTCAACAAAATTAAATCCACTGAATTATTGTAAAGCATCTTCTCAGATCATGTAGTGGTAAAAGACGAAATCAATAGCAGAAAAACATAGGCAAAGTGGTGAAGGTGTGCACAAAGAAGGTAAGAGTTGACATACTAAACAAATGGATTTTCACTTCAGTGTGAATTAACTCAGCACCAAGTGAGGGAGCTGCCATGTCAATTTTCATGATGAAAGTCAACTACTTTAATAAGGGTAATCACACAGGAAGTCTTCTGTCTAATCACTTCAAAGCATAAAAATGCAAGAACAAGGTCAAGACTGGTTTATCTCTAAGTGGAATCATGAGAAGATTGAGCAAAGAAGTTTGCAAATTGTCCACAGGTAATTATAAACAGTTGCCTCCTTCAGAGGTAAATGCAAATGTATGCTTGCTAGAGACTTGTTTCATGACAGTCTGTTGACCATCTAAAAACTGAGGTGCAGCGAAGGCATTCTTCATGTTGGAAGAGCTTGATTTCTTCTTGCTCATTGAGTCAAGAAAAAGAGTCTAGTTTTAAAATCATCTACAATGTTGACCTTTCACCCCTTGCTAAGCAATGATAACAGAATAGACACTTTTACCAGCAGAATTCCAGGTTGGACTTTGCAGACTTCATGTTTTGGGCTTTGATCTCTGTGCCAAAGCATCTAATCAAGGGGCAAGCTTTTTTCATCATCATTATGTACTTACTAAGTCTACCCACTGCCATTGAGTCAATTCTGACTTATAGTGACCCTGTAGAGTTTCCAAGGCCATAAATCTTTATGGAAGCAGATTGCCACATCTTTTTCCCAAAGAGTGGCTGGTACAGTCAGGCTGCCAACCTTTTGGTTAACAATGGAACACTGTAACCACTGTACAATCTTGCAACTAAATACTGAGAGACCTTCATTTTATTTGTTGGAAATTTTTAGAAATGTTCTGCTTCATTCTGTAAAATATATTCCAAGCACTGGAATTACTGGGTCAAATGGTGTATCTATATCTATTATTTTAAGGCAGCACCAGATTGCTTTCCAAAGAGGATGCACCAATTTGGAATCCCACCAACAATGTAGGAGAGTTCCAATCTCTCCACAGCTTCTCTAGCATTTAGTGTTTTGTGTTTTTTGGATCATGGCCAACCTTGTTCAGGTGAGATGGTATCTCATTGTCATTTTGATTTGAATTTCTTTAATAGCCAATGATTGTGAGCATGTCTGCACGTGTTTTTTGGCTGCCTGGATCTCTTTAGAGAAGTGTCTGTCCATCGTCTTTGCCCATCGCTTAATTGGATGATTTATCTTTTTCTTGTTGATATTTTGTAGTGCCTTATAGATTATGGAGATCAGGCATTGGTCTGACATAGAGTTGCCAAATATTTTTTCCCATTCTGTAGGTGGCCTTTTAATTCTATGAACAGAGTCTTTGGATGAGCAAAAGTGATTGATTCTTAGTAGTTCCCATTTATCTATTTTAGGTTGTTTGTGGTTTGTTTGACACATTTTGAAGTCTTCTACGTTGTGTATTAAACCTTCCATTGTTGTTCCTACTTTTTCGTGGATGAGCTTTATCATTTTAGATTTGATATTAATGTCTTTTATCCAGTATGAGTTGGTTTTTGTATAAGGTGTAAGATATGGGTCTTGTTTTAATTTAGTGCAGATGGACATCCAATTTTGCCAGCACCATTTGTTTTTACTTCAGTTCAATGTCTTAGGGCCTTTGTCAAATATCAATTGTTCATAGGCAGATGATGTCATCTCTGGGGTCTCGATTCTGTTCCACTGATCTATCTGTCTGTTTTTGTACCAGTACCAGGCTGTTTTGACTACTGTGGCAGTGTCATAGGTTCTAAGGTTGGGTAATGAGAGGCCTCCCAGTGTGTTCTTCTTTAGTACTGCTTTACTTACCTGGGGCTTCTTCCCTTTCCAAACAAAATTGGTGATTTGTTTCTCCATCTCATTAAAAAATGTCGGAACTTGTATTGGGATTGCATTATATAAATAGATTGCTTTGGGTAAAATAGACATTTTCACAATGTTAAGTCTTCCTATTCATAAGCAGAGTAGGTTTCTCCATTTATCTAAGTCTCTCTTAGTTTCTTGTAGTAAGGGCTTGTAGTTCTCTTTGTAAAGGTCTGTTATTTCCTGGTTAGATAAATTCCTAGGTACTTTATCTTCTTAGTGGCTATAGTAAATGGTATTCATTTGATGATTTCTTCATTAACAGTCTCGTTGTTGGTATAAAGGAATCCTACCAGTTTACTTTTGTTTATCTTATGTGCTGAAACTTTGCTGAACTCTCCTATCCGTTTGAGTAGTTTACTTATAGATTCTTTGGGATTCTCTGCATATACAATCATATCATCAGCAAACAGGGAGATTTTGACTTGTTGTTGGTATAAAGGAATCCTACTGATTTATGTATATTTATCTTATATCCTGAGACTTTGCCAAAGTCCTCTATCAGCTTGAGTAGTTTCCTTATGGATTGCTTGGAATTCTCTGCATATACAGTCGTGTCATCTGCAAATAGGGAGATTTTGACCTCTTTGCTGATGCAAATGGCCTTTATTTCTTAGTCTTGTCTAATTGCTCTGGCTAGAACTTCTAGTACAATGTTGAATAGGAGAAGTGAGAGTGGGCATCCTTGTCTAATTCCTGTTCTCAGTCTCTCTCCATTCAAGATGATGTAGGCAGTTGGCTTTGTATAAATGGCCCTTATTGCATTCAGGAATTGGCCATCTATTCCTATTTTGCTAAGAGTTTTTAGCATGAATGGGGGTTGGACTTTATCAAATGCCTTTTCTGCATCAATAGACAAGATCAGGTGATTCTTGTCTTCTGTGGTATTTATGTGGTTGATCGCATTAACTGTTTTTCTGATGTTGAACCAGCCTTGCATCCCTGGTATGAATCTAACTTGGTCATGATGGATTACTTTTTGGCTATGTTGTTGTATTCTGTTGTAGAATTTTGTTGAAGATTTTTGCATCTAGATTTATGAGTGATATCGATCTGTAGTTCTCCTTTTTTGTTGGGTCTTTCCCTGGCTTTGGTACCATGGTTATGCTGACTTCATAGAATGAATTTGGGAGTATTCCATCCCTTTCTATATTGTAAAATAATCTCAGTAGTATTGGAGATAACTCTTCTCTAAAAGCTTGATAGAATTCTGCAGTGAAGTCATCTGGGCCCAGGCTCTTTTCTTTGGCAGTTTTTGGATGACTTTTTCAATCTCTTCCTTTGTGATGGGTTTATTAATTTGTTCTGCATCATCTTGTCATAATTTTGGTAGGTGATATGAATCAAGGAATTTGTCCATTTTCTCTAGGTTTTCAAATTTGTTAGAATACAGCCTTTCATAGTATTCAACTATGATATTTTTGATTTCTGCTGGATCTGTTGTGACAACTCCCCTCTAATTTCTAATTTGGGTTATTTGTTTCCTTTCCTCTTTTTCTTTAGGAAGTTTAGCCAATGGTTTGTCAATTTGGTTGATCTTTGCAAAAAAGAACAGCTTTTTGTGTTTTCAGTTTTTTTCAATTGTTGCTCTGTTCTCTAATTCATTTACTTCTTCTCTAATCTTTATTATCTGTTTTCTTCTGGTGCCTGAGGGTTTCCTCTGTTGTAGTCAGTGTTTCTTTGACATATTTAGGTGCTCTAATATCAGGTGCATAAATATTTAATATTGTTAAGTCCTGCTTGTGTATTGAACCTTTCAGTAATGAATAGTATCCATCCTTGTCTATGATGGTGGATTTTACATTAAAATTGATTTTATCTGAGATTAGAGTTGCTACACCTGCTCTTCTTTGTTCATTGTTAGCTTGATATATACTCTTCCACCCTTTGATTTTCAGTTTGTTTATATCTTTAGTTCTAACGTGAGTTTCTTGTAGGCAACATATAGATGGGTCATGTCTTTGATCCAAGATGTCAGTCAATGTCTCTTTACTGGAGCATTCAGTCCATTCACATTCAATATAATTATTCATAGGTATGTGTTCAGTGCTGCCATTGTGATATGTTTATTTCTGTGTTGATGTTTTCTCTGTTGTTCTTATTAATCTGTTCTGCGACCTTCTTTGTGATTTGATTTTTCACCTTTTTCAGGGTTGGTTTTCTTGTTATTGAGACTCTTGTATTACATTTCTTGATATGGTATGTTGCTTCTTTATTGTGCTTTATGGCTGCCTATATGGTCCTGCTGAATAAACTACATATAACCCCAATTTTGATTGCTACCAGTCTTGTCAACTTCCTCTCCATCTGGAAGGACTACAGTGACTGTAGTACATCTCTCTTTTAAATATGATGATATCATAGTTTACATGATATTAGCAGTAGATCGTTTCTGTCTCTAGTATAGATTAAATTGTGTTTGGAGCCTTCCCTAACTGAGTAGGATTCTGGATAACGTGTCCTTCCAAAATACAAAGTTAGCAATTTTATTCTTCCAAGTCAAGAGATTCTTTCATTATTTCTCATAGCTTTGATTTGCTTTTTATAAAATCTCTGAGTTTCTGTTTATCTGCGAGTGTCTTAATTACATCTTCATATTTAAAAGATAGTTTTGCAGGATATATAATCCTTCATTGGAAGTCCTTCTCCTTCAAGGCTTTGAATGTGTCTTGCCACTGTCTCCGCGCCAGCATGGTTTCTGCTGAAAAATCTCACGAAAGCCTACAGGGTTTCCCTCTGAATATTAGCTTTCCTTTGAGTCTTGTTGCCTTTAAGAGTTTCTGCTTATGTTTCATTTTGTTGAGCTTGATTACAATATGTCTTGGAGTCTTTCTTTTGAGATCTATATTGAGTGGTGTGTGATACATATCTTGGGTATCTATATTCTCTTCTTAATTTCTGGAAAGTTTTGTGTCAGCAGCTCAGCCACAATACTCTCTGTGTTCTCAGGTGTCTCACCCTGTTCAGCAACTCCAACTAATTGTAAATTGTTCTTCTTAATAGAGTCCCACATGCTTCTTAATGCTTCTTCATTTTTCTTGTTTCTTTTTTCTGATTTCTCCTCATAGATACTGGAGTTGATAGCTCTGTCTTCCAAATCAGAAATTCTCTTTTCCATTTGTTCCATGCTGGTTTTTTGGCTTTGAATTGAAGTTTCTATGTCTTTGATTTTTTTTCCCTGATCTGTTGGTTTTCAGAATACTGGTGTTCCATCAGATTGAACAGCTTGCTTAGTTTTTCATTTTGCTCTGCTGAATTTTGTATAAGGTCTAGTAGGGCTCTCTATACAATCCTTTTGTAGTCACCTTTTGATAGTTTCAGAAAAGCTTCTTCGTCTGGAAAGTTCTGAGGTGGTTTCTTTCGGGGGCCTCCTGATGCCATGGGTGACTTCTGGGTTACCATGCTCTCCAATGTTTGCTGTGAAGATGCTGTGAAGATGGACCACAGTTGTTTCTCTAGGCTGTCTTAAGATGAGAAGTAAAAAGTATTTGGCACCTTCCAAAGTCAGTCAGATTTTCAGGTGTATACATCCCTCTTCCAAGCTGGCAAAGTAAGCACCTCTATATTGAACACCGGATGTTATAAACTAGGTCAAAATACAGAAAGGCTACTGGCCTGCTGGCCTCTGTTGTTGGGCCCCAGCTGTGGGTGATACTGTGTAGAACTCTGCTTTTCTGTTGGAAAACCAGTCTCTTCTGGGTAGGAACTGCCTCCCAGCCCAGGAATTAGGTCCACCTGAGGCTTCCATATGGATGACCCCACCTCCCAGCAAAACAAGATGGCATCCCACATAAGCTTGCCAGCCGGCCGGGACCAGGCTCCCAGTGGATAGAGAGGCCGAGAGTGTCAAAATGCCCAGAGTCCACAGCCTCCGCCCCTGGGCCCAGGCCTGAGGTGACACTGTGCAAAACACCGCCTCCCTGCTAGAAAAGCGCTCTTCCACCAGCAGGAGCCACCTTCTGGGCTATGAACCAAGAATCAAGTCCGGCCAGGGCCTCTGCCTGGGCTTCTCTGTTTCCTGATAGGCCAGAGGAGCCGAGGTGTATAGAGTCCAAAGCCAGGCTCTCAGAACATGGCAATTACACTTGCTGGTTCCACCAGCAGTGTGTCCAAGACCAGCAGCTAGTCAAGTGCCAGTTCTCCCTGCCGGCCAAGACAGAGGAAAAAAAAATCAAAATAATGAGTTACCTTTGGTCTGTGCATGCCTGTGCTCGCCGAGAATGGGGTCAGTGAAAAAGAGGATGTTTTGTGTCCAGTGGTATGAAGTCCAAATTAAGAGCCCTATGCTGCATCCCAGGGCTCACTAGATGTCCAGAAGGCTCCGTTTAACTATCATTTCAGGTCTTGATTACCAGAGGGGTTTAGGAAGACGTGCATTTAGTCTGCCATATTGACTCCACCCCAAAATGTTTGGCTGCAAAGTCTTGACAAAGGCTTGGTGCTACCTAATCTGAATAGCTACTAGATAGGTGTGTCTTTACCCAGTTGCTCTCCTTTAGCTAGATCCTTTTGACTCAAAGGGAAAGCAAACCTGTTGAGTTTCTAAAGCATACAGACCACAAGCATGACACTGTAAATGAGGAAGTATTTTAAAATGATGTAGGGAATTGCATGTTTTATGCTATATAGTTTTCTGGAAACAAAGCCATTAAGATGAAACAGGTAGTTCAAATATAGTAATCACATTTGTTTGAAAAACAAAACCCAAGCTGAAGTCTGCTGGTAATGGAATGCCTTCCCCTGAAAAGTACCAAGTTGACTTTAAATTAGTAGAAAAGTCAAACATGTGGTAACTATTTCAGTATCTAAATGACACAGGAAACAAAAATATCTGCTTCCTACTTGGACATCTAATAGAGATTCTTTAGTAGAGGCTGAAAGCTGGTGATTACAAAAATGTCTTTTGGGTCATTTCAGACCTTATCCCTTGTCATATGACTGCTTGCATGATCATTTATATTAATTTATTTCTATCAGACTCATAAATATCTCATATTAAAAAGCACTAGTTTCTCATTCAGGTTACATACTCTCTGCTGTTCCCTGCTGTGATAAGAAGTGGGCAAAGTATGAAGGGGCAGGGAGCCTGGACAAAAACTATTTTGAGAGAAGTCAAAGGCCCAGAATATGGTCTCCAAGATGGTAACCTACTAGCAGTTCTGGAGAGGAACTAGAACTGATGGATACAAAAAACACTGTGAAAAGTATAAAAGATTCTCAGTGTTCAGATGCTTAAAAGCTGTCTATTTTGCAAAGTGCAGGCCAGCAGTTTGAACCTACCAGCCACTCAGCAGGAGAATGATATGGCGATTGGCTTCTGTAGAGATTTATAGCCTTGGAAATCCTATGGGGACATTTCTACTGTGTCCTACAGGACCACTATGAGTTGGAACCAACTGGACAGCTGTAGGGGTGTGTGTATCTCTTGTACACAACTTACTGTTGATGAGATTTAAAACAGTTTAGAATACAAGATTTATTTTATTTTCCTTAATGTACTTTGTTTTAATTTAATCATTGTTTTACAAGTTGCAGTGATTAAGATCTGTATAGAAGGTGTTACCCAAGGCAGGAGTGGTATTAAATTTGGATTCCTGACTGTTTAGAGATGTTTCTCTGTATGTTTGTCTGTGTGTACCGCTCTCCTCCTACCTGCACTTTACATTTCCCAGCGCTAGAAGGAAAATGTTTGCGTTTGTTTTCAGTTTAGGCCTGATTTTACACAGATTCTACAAGTGGGGTTGGAATTATCTGAACACTGTAAATTACTGGTGGCAGGAGAGACAGGGAATAAGGATGCAGGTACATGCCATGACTGGATGGCAGACAGGTGAAAATGTATTGATGCAAATACCTGAAAGGTTGTGAAACATGGATTCTAAAATTTACCTTTCTTTCCTTGGAATTAGAGTTCTTGTTGGCTTCTCCTTAGTACTTCTGTGAGACAGTTTTCTTTGTCTGGTCCCAGAAAACATCTTCATCAGTTTCCACTGCCATCCTCCCTGCCGACTGCCTTCAACTATTGTTTGTTTCATTTTTAACCACTTTATATCCAAAATCACCTTGGATAATTTTGTGATGTAACAGGACTCTGAGGCAAAATTTAGTAGTAGCAACTGTGATACCGACTAAACTCAAAAGTCTTGTAGGGGAAGCTGTTGAAGTTTTAGATGACGAATGTGATGGTTTATGAGGAATCAAGTAAGTAAATTTTGTGAATTATATAAAATCTTGGGCATAGTGCCCAATATGTTTTTGGACAAAGAGTAATCTGACTGGATTGTGTTCCCAGCCCCATCAAAATTTATCTCTGGGAGCTTTTAAGACCCCAGACACCACTCACCAATGTGGGGTGCAGAGAGCCCTCTTAGCAAAATGCTAGTGGTGCCAATTGGCCTCAGTTTTGCCTAAGAGTGTGGTCCCCTGCCACCTGACCCAGCTGCTCTATCTTTGCAATATTGGGTTAAGATGGAAGGAGTATTCAAGTTATGCTGAAGTCCACTTAGTATTGTTGTTGTTTCTAATGTGTGCTATCACTGATTTCACCCAACCAGATTTCTAGCAACTATCTAATCTAAACCCTTCCCCCCTCATCCTCCCTCCCTCCCCTCCCTTGCAGCTGTCAAAGTCTTTTTTTCTATACATAAGTCTATTTTTGAGATTTTATCATAGGGGTCTCATACAATATTTGTCCTTTTGTCGCTGACTACTTTCACTCAACATAATGTCTTCCAGTTGAAACCAGGTTAGGAGATGTTTCCTGGAATCATCATTATTCTTTATCATTGTGTAGCTGCCCTTGCCCATAAATCATAATGAAGGTCCATTCTTCGGACACAAATGGATTGAACTTGGCGATGCAGAGTGACCATATATTGGATGAACTTTGTGGTTCTATGCATCTATAGGATATTATCCTGCTGACCTCTGGCTGGAGTAAGGGGAATGGGTGGAAAGGAGCGGAAAGGAGACTGTTGGGAGGATGAGACATATATGGAGCAGAGAGGAATAGTGTGCTGTCACCGGGCAGGGAGAGCAGTAGAAGCTGCATATAGATGGGCATGTAAATTTATATGGGAATATACATTTTCACTCAGTCATAATAAAAAAAATTATTTCTGATTTTCTTAAGAAAAACCAAACCAAACCCATTGCCATGGAATCAATGCAAACTCACAGCAACCCCAAAGAACAGAGTAGAACTGCCCTATTGAGTATCCAAAGAG
Organism: Heterohyrax brucei; assembly: GCA_028571685.1. Lineage (NCBI taxonomy): Eukaryota > Metazoa > Chordata > Mammalia > Hyracoidea > Procaviidae > Heterohyrax > Heterohyrax brucei. The sequence continues at coordinate 142,103,495 of CM053166.1, forward strand.
TAATCATTGAATTAGAACTGCCGACCTTTTGGTTAGCAGCTGTAGCACTTAACCACTATGCCGCAGGTATATGAAAATCAAAATAGACCACATAAATTTAATAAACACCAATTTGATTTGTGGGAGGAGCTTGGAAACTGCCAGTAATATTCAAATGATCAATATTTTGATGGTAAGTGGCCTTTTCCTTTTCTCCATCAACACACTGGATTCTGGGGATAAAATTCACATAACATATAATTAATAATTTTAACATGTACAGTTCAGTGGTACTTAGTGTGTTTGCTATATTGTATAACTGCTAATAAACTTTGGCCTCTATACATTTACATATTCCTGTTGTTTCTTAGAAATGAGATGACACAAGGTATTTGTCCTTATGTGACTGATAGGTTTCACTCAGGACAACATCTTCAAGTTCAGCCGTGTCATAGCATGTACCAGAACTTCAATCCTCTTTATAGCGTAATGTTATTCCATTATTATGTATATACATGTTTTGTTTATCTATTCATGTGTTGATGGACATTTGAGTCATTTACACTTTTTGACTATTGTGAATAATTTTGCAGTGGACATTGGTATACAAGTATCTGCTTCAGTCTCTGCTTTCAGTTATCTGGAGTGGAGTTTCTGGATTAAGTTATAATTATATATTTTACCATTGATATGAAAAGTAATCTGACTCATAGCAATCCTACAGGACAGAGTAGAACTGCCCCACAATAAGGAGCAACTGTTGAATTCAAACTGCTGATTGTTTGGTTAGCAGCTATAGTTCTTAACTGCTGTGCCATAGGGCTTGTATATGTATATGTGTATATTATTTTTTAGGAACTGTCAAATTTTTGCGCAACAGCTGACCATTTTAGGTTTGCACTAATAATACACAAGGGTTCCAGCTCCTCCATATCCTGATCATCACTTGTTAATTTCCACATTTCTGATAGTAGTCTTCTTAGTATAGGGTTACTATGAGTCAGAATTTTGTTCTTTTGGTGGGGGTGAAGTGCCACCTCATTTTTGTTTTGATTTTCATTTCCCTAATAATTAATGTTACTGAGCATCTTTTAATGCTTGCTGGCTACTTGTATAACTTCTTTGGAGAAATGTCTATTGAAGACTTACTCATTTTTAAAATTGAGTCATTTGTCTTTTTATTGTTGAATTCTAAGACTTTATATATAGGCATACTAAACTCTCATCAGATATATGATTGGTCAATATTTTCTCTAACTGTAGGTTGGCTTTTCATTTTCTTCATAATGTCCTTTGATACACACAAATTTTTCTTAATTTTCATGAAATCCTATTTATCTAGGTTATTTTTTTCTTTTGTTGCCCATGCCTTTGGTGTCCTACCCAAGAATTCACTTCTACATTCAGGATCATGAAGATTTACCACTATCTTTTCTTCTAAGAATTTCATGGTGTTAGCTCCTATATTTTTAACACATATTTTTAATTAGCTTCTATTAACTATGATTCACTGCAAGGAAGGCACATTAGGGCAGGCTATAAAAAATAGCTCAAGTAGGGAGAGGAGAGGGTGGACAAGAGGGGACAGGAGGTTGTTAAGAGGATATGACATATATGGAGTGGAAAGGAAGAGTGTGCTATCACTGGGCAAGGAGAGCAGAAAAAGCTGCAGACAGGCAGGCATGCAAATTTAATTTTAAGTGTGTACTTTCATTCAATCACAATAAAAAAAGAAGCTCAGGAACTTGGTTTTTAAAACTAAGGCAGAGGAGATGAGAGATCTAAATGATATGCCCAAACTCTCTACTTCCAGAACTGTCTTTGAAATGCTACTGAATTGATGACTCATCTCTTTAAATACAGTCTAGAAATATGGTCAGGAAGGTGCTTCAAGAATTTTGTCCTGTGGTGAATTGGGAGAATTGATTGGTGCTGGTGAACTGAAAAGGAATGTCAGTTTGGTAAGTTCAAGTCTTAGCATCCCATGGAAAGTTAGAAAGAGTCTCAAATAGTTGCCAATCTCTAGACTTATGGTTCTTAACCAGATATGTCTTGGAAACTTGAACACACACATGTACACCAACATACAGAGACCATTTCCACCAATATTTGTCCCCAAATGGAGGTTCAGATCCAGTATATCTGCATTTTTTAAATACTCCCAGGGTCATTATGATGTACAGCCAAGACTGAAAAAACTCTACCCCAGATGCATAAATTTGTTCTAGAATTTGATGTCATGTAAGTGCTTTACTGTGTAGAAGATTTATTTAACAAATACTATGTGTCAGGAACTGTTCCAAGTACTTCACAATATCAACTGATTTAATCTTCATATCATCACTTTGAGGTTGATACTATTAACACAACCCCATTTGCAAATCAAGGCAAAGAGAGTTATGGAGCTTGTTTAAGATTGTTTAAATCATCTATCATAAGTTAAAAGACGTAAAAATGGTGTTTCATAGAAATACACTGACTATTTTTAAGTTCCACTACCTGTCTATCAGTTTGTTGGTTTGGTGGCTTCTGTGTTGCTATGATGCTGGAAATTATGCCATGGGTATTATTTAGTCAGCTAGGGCCGCTCTAACAGAAATACCACAGGGTGGATGGCTCTAACAAAGGAAAGTTTATTCTTATATAGTCTGGTAGGCTGCAAGTCCATATTCAGGGTGTCTGCTCCAGGGGAAGGCTATCCTCTTGTCGGCTCAGGAGAAAAGTCCACTAGTGCATCAGTCTTTGTCCAAGGAGAATCTTGGCCCAGGAACCTCAGGTCTGAAGGACACGCTCTTCTCCCAGTGCTGCTTTTTTGATGGTACAAGGTTCCCAATTCTCTGCTCGCTTCTCTTTCCTTTTATCTCTTGTAGGATGAAAGGATTAAGGGTTGGGCAAGCCATACTCCCGGGAAACTCCCTTTACAGTGGAGCAGGGAGGTGATCCTATGAAGGGATTTACAGCCCCACCCTAATCCTTTCACATACAGCATAGAAAAACCACATAATGGAGGACAGTCACAAAATAATGGGAATCATGGGCCAGCCACATGGCTACACATATTTTTGGGGGGACACAATTCAATCCACGACAGTTATTTAAAAACCAGCAGGGTTACCCATGGTAGATAGGTTTCAGTAGAGCTTCCAGACTAAGACAAACCTATTGCTGTTGAATCAATTCTGTCTCGTAGTGACCCTATAGAACAGAACAGAACACCCCATATGGTTTCCAAGGCTGTTATCTTTGTGTAAGCAGACTGTCACATCTGTCTCCTGCAGAGGAGCTGGTGGATTTGAATCATCAACATTTTGGTTAGTAGCCAAGTGCTTTAGGCATTGTGCCATCAGGGCTCCCTTAGACTAAGAATAGGAAGAAAGTCCTGTCAATATACTTTCAAAAATTAGCCAATGAAAATTCTATAGATCACAACAGAGTAGTGCCTAATGTGGTGCTGGAAGATGAGCCCTTAAGTTAGAAATCACTCAAAATGCACAGTGACTGCAACAAAGGGCTTGACAACACTGACATTTGTTAGGATAGGGCATGACTGGGCAGTACTGGGCTCTCTTCTACATGGGGTCATTGTGAGTTTGAACTGATTCAATGACAACTAACAAAAAGTCTTAATTACGTGTCAAAGTATCATGAAATATCTATGTATGATTATAAGTTATGGCAATAACCAGAGTAAGAGGAGACAACTTGGTCTAGTTTATGAAGACAAAGAAGTGTATTCCCGTGAAACTTAACTCAGGAAGAAAGGAAGGGAAGAATAAGACAACTAGTCAAAAATAAGAATATTTACTAGTATCACACATTAATCATTAAAACTTTTGATTATGGTCTTCCCATCTTGCCTTTTTACAAGTCAAGCAGAAAAAGCCTGCTTTTGTTGAGAACCTTAAAATGGACTCCAAGAATATCACCAATAGTATGGTTTGTTACCACCTAATCTACCAACTAGAACTTTAGTAACTAGCTCACACATTTATTGTCTTGTGTGTTTCTTAATGTATAGTGCTGCACTGAAACTTCAAAAGTGTCTTTTATTAGTAAAGTTTAGAGTGATCCAGATATCAAGGGATCTGGGTGTTAGTCTCAATTCTGACATTTGTGGGCTCTATGTTTTCTCCTCTCTTGAAGTCTCAGTTTCTTTATCTATAAAATGGATGGATTTGCACTAGATGGACTCTCAAATGTCTCTGCCAGCATTAAAATTCTGTAATTCTGATAAAAACCACTGTGACAAGAAGTTCTTGGCTTTTATTTCTTTGAAGGAATGATTTGTACCTGCCTGCCTCTTGGGACTTCTGAGTGAACATCATTTAGAAAAAACATAGAGTTTGTCAGTGGACAGCTGACTTCTCTTATCCAGCAGTAAACAATCTGTCAACTTTCATTAGATGTTGTCAGGTAACATCATGCTCAGTGATATATTGTGCCAGAAGTAGTATCAGGCTAAGTTTCAGTTATACCAGAGTTCTAAGCAGACTGCGTGTTCTGTAAATTGCTGAAAGTCTGGGATGCAATGAAACATGTAAAATGGTTGCCATTTAGAAATTAATTGCTCCTCATGTATTTAGTGTCTTTGTTTTGAGGCTGTTGATGCTGCTGCTGGTTTTACTGTAGATAGAGGTGTCTTTTAAAATTTGTCAAGGTCAAAAAAAAGTTTCTGGAAAACCTCAGTGTGGCATTCACTGCTGACCGTTTGTATTTTTAGCCATCTTGCTCCCTGACCCATTCCCCACGATGGCAGAAGGCAAGGAGAGCTTCCTCTAGGGAAAATGGTCCAGGAATCAGCCAAGTTAGGCAAAGTGGTTAGGAAGGAGGGGAGACAAGAAAGCCTTGCGGTTGTAATATTTTTCTTTCAACAAGAGTTAAACTGTCAGAACCTTTTTATTATTGGTTTTTCTCTTTACAAGATAAAACCTATTATTCTCAATGGGATTGATTTTCTGTTTGTTTGTTTTGTTGCTTTACTTCATCAGTCTTTACAGTGAAGAGCCATTGAATAATGCCAGATTTTCTCACTGAGGTATAAAACAAGTCAGGATGGCTAGCCTCTGTTCCTTGATGCTTTGCCTGGGTAAGAAAGGGTTCAGCCTAACTTTTGTATTGGGTATAAGTTGGCTTATGATGTTTCTGATGTGGTGACTGCCTGATTTCAAGGGTTGCTGTACATTTGTCTTGGGAATTCTTTTGGTCTGGGCAAGGCCAGGCTGAAGGGTTGTTTTGCTCCTTAATCAAAGAGCAGAAAAAGGTCTTTATTATCGAGGAAAAATAAAAAATAAGCAAAAAACATTACACTGCCACTGGCCTCAAACCCAAATCAAACCCCTTGCCATAGAATAAATTCAGACTCATGACTACCAAATGTGTTACAGAGTAGAGCTGTCCCATGGGGTTTTCTTGGCTACAATCTTAACAGAAGCATGTGACCAGGGCTTTTTCCACAGTACTACTGAATGGGTTTGAATCACCAACCTTTAGGTCAGCAGTCAAGTGTGAACTATTTGTGCCACACCCCAGCAGAACCTTCTTTTAATTAATACCTTATTTGGCAATAGACATTTGCTATGTGCCAGACACTGAACAAAGAGCCAAACAGAGTCCTCAGGTGAATTTTCCCTACCAGGAAAGGCTTCTGACCCTGTTCTTTCAGGCTTTTGGAGTTTGCTTAGGAAGCCCTTCCATATCCTGAGATTTTAAAACATTTTTTTAAAATAAAATTAATTACTTTTTTGGAAAATTCATTGTGTTTTCTTAGACTTCAAAAATAATAATGAATATATTTACCTTTCAAAAAATTCACACCATATAACATCTTATAAAATAAAACCTAAATCCTCTCCTTTACTTTCCTACCCTGTCCTCCATGGTTTGACATGTATCTCTCCAGTCCCTTTCTATGCATTTACATACACATGTATATGTAAACTTACATAATTTTTGTTTGTATCCAGTAGAACTTTCTGCATTATTGAAAATGTTCTAAATCTATGCTATTTAAAGTGGTAGTCATTAGCTATATGTGGGTTTTGAGCACTTAAGATACGACTACTATGACTGAGAAACTGAAGTTTTTATGCTATGTAGGTGGTTTGCATTTGAATTGTATGTAATCAGCACATGTGTCCACTGGCTACTGTATTGGACAATGCAAGTGCGAATGCCAAGAACCAGGATCAAGAAAGAAAACAGCCACAGTATAAGGAATATAAAGTTTGTGTATTGGGACAAAAGTGTTTTATATGCAGCATCACCCAGAATCTTTACAGCCCCCTGAGATAGGTTCTTTTTTTAACAGAAAAAAAAAAAAAAAAAAAAAAACTTGCAGCACAGAGAAGTTAGATAACTTGTCTAAGACCACAGAGACAGAAAATGGTAGAGTGTGGATTCAAACCTCAATAATTTAGCTCCAGAAAGTACCTCCTTGAACTTAAGCTTGTAGGAAATTATGTGGTAAACTGGAAATGGCAGGAGATTTTGGGCTAGACAAACTTAGGTTTAGATTCTGATCTTATAACTTATGGAACTCCTTGACTGTGTGTCATTGGGCAAGTCACTTAGCCTCTCTGAGACTTGGTTATAGTATCTCGAAAAAGACACATATTTTTCCCTTCCTCTCATTATCAGTGGCATGTATGTGTACTGTAAGGTATCATTTGTGCTTTTCCCTCTTCTACTCCCCATACTGAGAAGCCCTTGTAGTGCAACATTTAAGTGCTTGGTCTGTATCTGAAAGGTCAGTGGTTCAAACCTGCCAGTTGCTCCACAGGAAAAAAGACCTGATGATCTGCTCCTGTAAAGATTAAAACAAAAAACCAAATCCATTGACACTGAGTCAGTTCCAACTCATAGAAACCCTATAGGACAGAGCAGAACTGCTCCATAGAGTTTTTGGGTCACCTGAAAGATTTGAACTGCCAACCTTTTGGTTAGCAGGCATAGTACTTAACTACTATGCCACCAGGGTTATTAAAGTCTAGGAAATACCATGGGGAAGTTCTACTCTGTCACATAAGGTTACTAGGAGTCAGAATCTACTTGACAGCCCAAAACAACAACATCCCCCTTATCAACAATATTCATCTTTTTGGGGTGACTGCCTATATTTGAAGATCTTATAACAGGCCATGAAAGAGATTAAAACTAAGTGCAATTAAAACTAAACACATACATTTATTCTTGTGGACCAGATCTCTAGCTGAGATACTTGAGAATTTACTCTCAAGAGGGGCATAGGAGTCTCCTGAACTGCTGCATGGAATAGAAGGCCAAAGGCAGGAAACTTTGATGTGCTGGAGATGAAATGGTAATGACTCTTGTGTATAGTCAAACTGCATAATTCACATCCTAGGCCCAAAGCTTACCTGTGTAACTTTAGGAACTTCACCAGCCTTTTTTTATATCAGTTTCCTGATCCAATAAATGGGGCTAATAATTAGTACCTACATCATTGTGTTGTGAGAACTTAATAAGAGATGTATGTAAAGTACTTAGGGCCACACACGTGGTATGCAGCAGCTGTTGCTGCTGTTACTGACATTATCACCTCTATTTAACAGTAGCAATGCAGTAACTCAATCACTACCACCACCATTAACAATGTGGAAATGTAGATGGTGGTTATTTAGGTTCTGACCTCAACTTGACAACATCCATCAGAGATGGAGGGCAGATTCCCCAAACTCTGTGTACTTCAGGTGTTTACTTTTTCAAAACAGAGACAATGGCCGTATTTCTTACAGGATTGATATGGTAATTAATTAGAAGCTCCTACTAAGTCTCCTGCATACATTAAGACATATGGATCCTTCTATTTGAAAGCGTTTCTTTAGAATCCAGAACTGTAAGGTAGATAGTGTCTGTGGTGTACTGTTTGTAATTTTAGTCTAGGTTTCATGATGTACCTAATTTCTCCATTGGGCTCTCTCCCATTTTAACCCAAACCCAAACCCACTGCCATCTAGTTGTTAGGGTCCGGATTTCAAGACACAACACAGTTTTCTTTTAAAAGTTAAGTTTTATTAAAAATGTGCCCAATAAAAAAAAGCTGGTGCACCACGAATGCACTCCAAACTACACAGAGCAGGAGGCGACCCCAGGCTTCTTTAGTGTACAGATTTAAGCCGTAAAACCGCAAATTAGGGATGGGGAGCTTGGTTTTGCATTGATTGGTTGAGGCCATATGGAATTTCTGCAAGTTGCAAAATGTAGCTGTTGGTAAATGTGTCAGCCACACTGGTGAATGTTTCAACCACATGGAATTTCCGTAAGTTGTAAAAATGGATGTTTCAATAGCTTGTGGTTAGGGCTGGCTCCAGGGGTTATTTGTAAGGCTGTCTCTAGGCTCTGTCCTTTGCAATACAAAGGTGAAATTACTCTATGGTATTTCCTGTTATTTTCTACTAAGTTGTTTCCTGGAGCCTTCTACTTTAATACCCTGAATTTTTACTGCTCCCTTCCTCAAAATGGAATCTGAGGTTGAAAATGGAGTTACTTATGTTTCATTTCAACAGAGTAGATTCTGACTCAGAGTGAACCCATAGGACAGAGCAGAACTGCCCCACAGGGCTTCTGAGGTTACAAATCTTTACAGAAACAGACTATCACATCTTTCTCCCATGGCGCAAATGGTGGGTTTGAATGGCAAATCTTTTAGGTTAGCAGCCTAGCTTTAACCATTGTAATTCCAGGGATCCTTCTGCTTAAACTCTCCCCAATTATATGAGAACTTGCAGTATACTTAGTTTTGGGGGGTTGCTTTTGTATTATTGGGTTTCCTTTTATTTTCTTAGCTCTGAAAGAAATGGAGGCACTTCTGCCTATGCAGTTTATGAACCTTACCATGGTTCAACCAGAGTAATGTGTCTTTGTAGCACATGCTTGTGACATGCTCCATTGGATAACTCTTTCTTTAAGATCTAGTGGACATACAAGTGTCTGCTCAAAAGCAGTTGCTAATCTGTTAAGGAAACCCTGGTGGCATAATGGTTAAGTGTTATGGTTGCTAACTAGATGGTCAGCAGTTTCAATCCACCAGGTGCCCCTTGGAAACTCTATGGGGCAGTTCTATTATGTCCTACTGGATTGTTACAAGTTGGAATCAACACAACAGAAGTGTTTTTTTTTTTTTAAAGAGTTAAAGAATTTTTTAGAGCTCTTTCAGAGAAGGATACCATATAAATCGTTACATCAGTCCAAATGGTCAGTCATCATTAATTCAGACTTAATTGTGGGTGAGACCAGGCTGAAATGCTGATGAATCTGGATAGAAGAATATGTGAAAAGCAGTTGGTGATGAGTAAGAATCATGCTGGGCTGGTTTTAATGACAGATAGGATTCATTTGTAATTGTAATCACTGTAATAATGGGATGGAATTAAAGTACTTGAAAGCACCGTTCACTCTATTAAATACTTTGAATATTCCTTCAGCATTTCTGTTTATATCCTTAATTTGCTTAGTAAAGCCTTTCTTCACTAATAATGCAAGGTCAATGTAAAGCCAGGCCTGTGTTCAAATGATCACAAAGCCTAAGTTTATGAGGCCACATTATGGAGGATTTATTACAATAATAAATTTAGAAAGACCAAAACTTAAAGCAGGCTATAGGTTATGCTGCCTTATATATTTTTTTATTTATTTATTTTCCTAATATAAGTTTCACCTTTAGTGTCATACTATATGTAATTTTGGGGATTGGAATAGTCCCTTGAAAACAGCAGAACTAAAATTGTATTTTACAATCAGAGACCTACTTACTGGTGCCAGTTAATCTTCAGTGAATGTACCATCAGCAAAGAAAGTCGGTAATACAAAAATGTAAAATTTTATTGCTAATCTTAAATCCTGCTTTAGGGAAAAGAAAAACCTTAGTACTATGGCTAAAAAGTCAAGTCACTCTATATTAGCATTGTTGTACATTAACAATGAAAATAACTGAGCCTGATTAGTGTCATTTAAAGTTTTGTGAATCAGAGATCTGGTCTTACAAATTAAACAGCTTCAATACCACTTAAAGCGTCTGGAGGGATAATTCCTATTAAAAAGCTAAAATCTTCGCTTCTCTTCTAAGGGAAAATTTATCGTTGGTTTAGGATTGCATACCATTCACTCTAAAGGATGAAAAGGATGGCCTTTTGCAGACCATAAAAAAGTATAATAAAGGAGCCATTAAAATTGATTTTCACTTAAGCAGATTATCAATGTTTTCTTCCTTAACTAGAAGGAGTGTTCTATACTCCTCCCACCTGCTTTTAGCCATGAAACTCTTTCTACATGTGTGCCAATAAACAGTGCCTGATTTGGGGAGCTTTTATTTCCTTTGTTATCCTCATGCTCAGGAGTCCCCGGGTGGTGTGAAAGTTTAATGCACCTGACCGCTAACAGAAATGTTGGAGGTTGGAATCTACCCAGAGGTACCTTGGAAGAAACGCCTGATAATCTGCTTCTGAAAATCATCTGTTGAAAATCCTTTAGAACACAGTTGTAATGTGAGATACATGAGGTTACCATGGAGTCATTGCATAGCAACTAATCTGGTATCTCCATCTTCAACTCCAAAGACTTGCACAGCCCAGCAAAGCAAGGGGGAAACATAGAAATGAATGTGTAAAAATTTCCAACAAGTATAGAGATAGATCAAATTGTGCGATAGGAGACATGGGTCCCCATTATTCTTCTTATTGTGTGTACACATCTCCCTCTCCAGCCCTGCCCAACCCTAATTTGTCCAGCAGTCTGCTCTCTAGCTCTGGATCTTCAAATGCAATGCCTCAAGCAAGCCTGCACTCCCCTTCCTCACCTCCTTCTCCAGCTCTGACTTGGCCTCCACAAAGCTTACTTGATCTGTAGTACGTTTTCTCAGACCCCTGATCCCTGTCAAGGATGTTATTTAGTATTAGTAATGACAATAGCAGGAACTATAATATAACAATGAAAACAGTCACTGTTGAGTGTAGTGGCTGTTTTATTGTGCCCCAGGCACACTGCAAAGCATGCCACATCCACTGCTTCATTTAATTTTCATTTTCACAGATGATGAAATTGAAGCTTAGGAAGATTAAGTGGCTTGTCTGTGGTCCCACAGTGAGTAAGAGGACTAACTAGGACTCACTTTTCTTTTAATTCCAAAGGTCCAGACTCTTAACTAGTACTCTGTACTGCCTTCTTAGTTTCAGGAAAAACAACTATAGATAACATCTCAGAAAGTATCTTGAAAAAAAAAATAATATTGTTACCTCCTGACCATTTATAGTTCATCATCAACCTCTGATACCTTCCACTTTATTAAAAAATAGAGGAAGAGAAGTGGAGACAGGGGAGGAATAAAAGGAAGGGGAGGAAGAGAAACAGTTGGCTCTCAGTCTGAACAGGAGAATTAGCCTTAGTTGGACACCAAATGGATAAATTCTAGGTTTCCCATTGTCCTTGGTGAGGTGTTAGCCACTCAAAGCTGGAGCAATGCAGTGAAACTGACATAAATATTCCTCATCTCCCTTCCATATTGTTATTAGCTGTCATTGATTCTAACTGAACTCATGGCAACTCCATGTGTTACAGAGTGGAACTGCTGCATAGGGTTTTCTTTGCTTTTATGGTTAAGTGCTACAGCTGCTAACTAAAAGTTTGGCACTTCAAATCCACAAGGCACTTCTTGGAAACTATAGGGGACAGTTCTATTCTGTCCTATAGGGCCACTATGAGTCAGAATTGACTCGATGGCAGGTTTTTTTGTTTTTTTTTTTTTTTTAATCCTTACAGGTGCAGTTCACCAGGCCTTTCTTCTGAAAAAACTTTGGGTGAGTTTGAACCACCAAACTTTAGGTTAGCTTGATATTCTGCTGTGTGTGTCATCAAGTGACTTCAATTCAGAGCAACAAACCACATGTGACAGAATAGAAGTGCACCAGAGAGTTTCCTAGACTGTGGACTTTCTTAGAGAAGATTGCCAGGTCTTTTCTGCTAAGCGATGGATGAGTTTAAGCCTTCAGCTTTTCAGTTAGCAACTGAGTGCTTAAACATTGTGCCACCAGGGCTCCTTATTAAAATCTATTTGTACCACTCAGGTTCCCTCTTTTCCTTCCCCATCCATGCACAGATGCCTGATCCAATCACTTGTGGCCAGGGTAACGTCATTAGTTTTACTCAACACAAGTAATAATATCTTGTGTGAGAAAGAGTACCTGCAAGACAGTTTTCTTTCTTTCTTTCTTTTAATCATGATTGAGTGAAAATGTACATTCCCATATAAATTTGCATGCCCACCTGTATGCAGATCCCACTGCTCTCCCTGCCCTGTGACAGCACATACTTCCTCTCTGCTCCACACATGTCTTATCCTCCCAACAATCTCTTATCCCCTCCTCTCCACCCATTCCCCCACTTCCAGTAAGAGGTCAGCAGGACAACATCCTATGAATGCATAGAACAATAAAGTGCACACATAATATGGTCATTCTATGTCACCAAGTCCAATCCATTCCTGTCTGAAGAGTTGACCTCCATTATGATTTATGGACAAGGCCAGCATCAGGGCCAGGGGCCATGCTCCTAGGGGAACTCCGAGGCCCCTAGAACATCAGTTGTGGTCTTTTAGTGGAGATCTTTTTTATTCTTCTGTTGCCAGTGAGACTCAACTCTGTGAGCTCAATCACAGCTATCACTGGTGGTGGCTGGGCACCATGCTGTTCTTCCAGTCACAAGTTGATGTAGTCACTCATGCACGTGGGTCTCTCTGTCTTCTGGGTTCTCTTTCCCTGATGTTGTTTTGGTCCTTGGTGATCATCCATTCCTGCTGAGTTGGGACCATTTGCTGTACCTCAGATGGCAGCTTGGAAGCTTTTAAGAGCCCAGATGCCACTCACCAAGGTGGGGTGCAGAAGGCTCTCTTAGCAAAATGCTAGTTGTGCCAACTGGCCTCAATTTCCCCTGAGAGCATGGTCCCCAGGCCCCTGACCCAGCTACTCTGTCCTTGCAATATTAGGTTAAGATGGGAGGCCAGCCAAGTGCCATCGAGTCGGATAGGAGGAGTAATCATATTATGTTGAAATCCAGTTAGTATTGATCTTCTTTCTAATGTGTGCTGTCACATATTTCACCAACCAAATTTCTATCAACTATCTAATCTAAACCCTCCCCCCCCCACCCTTGCAGCCATCAAAGGACACTTTTCTTAAAAAAGTCTGGGATTCTGTTAAAAGATGATGGAGTGGACACACGTCTCCTCATTTCCCTATGAGAACTAAGGCCTGGATGATATTTGAATGGAGCACTGAACATTCGGGGAGCCCTAGGACCTAGCATATTTGACTAGGCACCAGTATCAGACTAATCTTCCCCTCTCAAAAACAAGCCAGCCCTTCTGCTTTTTCATGGTATTGGAGAACTGCAGCTTCCTCAAACGGCTAATAGAGTCTGCTGCTCCTGACTGTCTGTTTCGGCCAGCAAGTTGGACAGCTCCTAGATCAACACCTGGACAGCTCCCTGCATAGAATTGAAGTTTACTTTTAAGGCTGAGAGGCCTACATATTTGCCTGGAGATCTGTCTGTTGAGAGGCTGGGCATCTTTTCCTCCTACCCTTCTCTGACCCACATTGTGGGGTTGGCTGACTGCCCCCAGCTGCTCCATAAATAGGGAGGCCTCTTTGAAACCCAATAAACAGAGACTTCCACCCCAGAGAGTCCACCTGGGGCAAATCACTAGAGTATTAGAGACAGCTGGTGACCAACAGTTCTCTTGGATCCATTACCAGAGAAATCAAGCAGTGTCTAGATGGCATGCAGGTAGCAGACCATAGCTAATCATTCAAAGAAGCAGACTTCAGATGCTCCAGAAAGTTCCCAAAATAAAGATTAAAAAACTTTCCCAGATGAAGAAGGCTTTCTGAATCTACTGGAGGTTGAGTACAAAAGATTTATATATAGAACTCTCCTAGAGATTAAACAAAATGCAGGAGAACAAAATAAAAAATTCAGTAAGTTATTTGACCTGATGGAACATCAATGATCTGAAATACATCAGATCAATAACAAAGTACAGAATTAGATAATTCAACCCAAAGCTAAAAGAGTAGGATTGAACAGATAGAAGTTAGACTCAGTGACCTTGAAGATAGAGCAACTGACACCAGCATTTATGAGGTGAAATCAGAGAAAAGAGAAAAGAAAAATGAAGAAGCATTAAGAAACATGTGAGACTCCATGAAGAGGAATAATTTATATTTAATTGGAATTCCTGAGCAAGGGGGGATTAATGACAATACAGAGAGTGTTGCTGTAGAGATACTGACAGAAAACTTTCCTAAGAGTATGAGCAAAGACAACATAGATATCCAGGATGTTTGTCGAACACCACAAAAGCTAGACCCCAAAAGAAAGATGCCAAGACATTATAATCAAACTTAATAAGTTGAAACATAAACAGATGCTTCTGAAAGCAGCAAGGCTCAAAGCAAAGCTAACATTCTCAGGGAAGCCCTGTAGGATTTCATCTGAATTCTCTGCAGAAACAATGCTAGCTAGAAAACAGTGGGAAGACACATTCAAAGCCCTGAGGGAGAAAAACTTCCATTCAAGAATTAGTTATCCTGCAAAATTGTCTATCAACTATAATGGTGAAATTAAGACTTTTGAAGATATAGAGAAGTTTAGAGACTTCATAAAAACTAAATCAAAATTACACAAAATATTGAAAGAAACTCTTTTCTTAGAAAAACAGAACCATTACATGTATATTTAAGGTCACAATTCAGGACACGTCATCTAAAATTCTAATTGGTTAGGGAAATCACAAAACTCAATCAAAGCTACAGTATTAAAATGATGGAATCTGTGGTCATATCATGACAACTATAATACCATCATATTAAAAGAGGGATACACTACAGTAGTTATTATTGTTTCAGATGCAGGGGAAGTTTTAGAATTATGCAGTAGTTAAATCTGGGTTTAATCGTAGTATGTTAAGGGGGATAATACACATAGCCATAAAGCAAATTAACAATGCCTTGTATCAAGATAAGAAATGCAATACAGGAGTCTCAACAGACACAAAACCAACACTGAAACAACAATCCATAAGGAAGAATGGCCCAGAACAGAACATTAAGAGCAATACAGGAAACATTAACATAAAAGTAATTACATCAAAATGATGTCACTAAGCACATATCTATCAATAATTACACTGAATGTAAATAGACTGAATGCTCCAGTAAAGAGACGGCAAGTGACATCCTGGATCAAAAGACATGACCTGTCTATATGTAGCTTACCAGAAACACACCTTAGCCTTAAAAATATGAACAGATTGAAAATTAAAGGATGGAATAATATATACCAAGCTAACAATATAGAAATAAGAGCAGGTGTGGCAATACTAACCTCAGATAAAGTAGATTTTAATGTAAAATCTACTATTGTGGACAAGGATGGTCACTATTTATTGCTGAAAGGTTCCATACTCAAGCAGGACTTAACAATATTAAATATTTATGCACCCAATCCCAGAGCTCCTAAATACATTGAACAAATACTGACAACACTGAAAAATGAGACAGATCATTCCACAATAAAAGTTGGAGACTTCAGTACTCCCCTTTGAGTCATGGATAGATCATCCAGATAAAAGCTCAGTAAATATGCAGAAGATCTTACTGCAACAATCAACCAACTTGACCTTATCGACATATACAGATCTTTTCATCCATCAACAGATAAGTACACATTTTTCTCCAATGCACATGGAACATTCTCCAGAATAGACCATGTGTTGAGTCATAAAGCAGTTCTCTATAAAATTCAAACCACTGATTTACTGCAAAGTATTTTCTCAGATCATAGAGCTATAAAATGAAATCAGTAACAGAAAATTCATAGGTAGAAATTCAAACTTACCGAAACTGAACAACACTTTGCTCAAAAAGCCTCTGAACTCTGGCTGGAGGAAGGAGAGTGGGTGGAGAGGAGGGGAAAGGAGACTGTTGGCAGGATGAGACATGTATGGAGCAAAGAGGAATAGTGTGCTGTCACTGGGCAGAGAGAGCAGTGGAAGCTGCATATAGGTGGGCATGTAAATTTATACAGGAATGTACATTTTCACTCAGTCATAATACAAAAAGCCTCGCATTATAGAAGAAACTAAGGACAAAATAAAGAAATTTATGGAATGAAATGAGAATGAAAACACATCCTACCAGAATCTTTGGGATACAGCAAAAGCAGTGCTCAGAGGTCAGTTTATCTCTATAACTGCACACTTCTAGAAAGAAGAAAGGGCCCATATTAAAGAATTAAATTTACAGCTTGAACAAGTAGAAAGAGAGGAACAGAAGAACCCCTCTGCCACGGGAAGAAAACCGATTATAAGGCTTAGAGCAGAACTGAATGAATTAGAGAATAGAAAACAATCGAAAAAATTAACAAAACCAAAAGCTGGTTCTTTGAAAAGATCAGCAAAATTGTTAAATCATTGGCTAAAATTACAAAAAAAAAGCAGAAGATACAAATAACCTGATTAAGAAATGAGATGGGAGTTGTTACAACAGAACCAGCTGAAATCAGAAATATCATAACAGAATACTATGAAAGGTTGTACTCTAACAGATTTGAAAACCTAGTGGAAATGGACAAATTTCTAGATTCATATGACTCACCAAGATTATCACAAGGAAAAGTAGATCAACTTAATAAATCTGTCGCAAAGGAAGATATTGAAAAAGTCATCAAAAAACTACCAACCTAAAAAAAGTCCTGGCCCAGATGGCTTCACTGGAGGATTGTCCCAGAATTTTAGAGAAGATTTAACTACAATACTATTGAGACTATTTCACGTCACAGAAAGGGACGGAATACTCCCAAATTCATTCTATGAAGCCAGCATAATCCTGATACCAAAGCCAGGGAATGATCCCATAAAGAAAAACTTACAGCCCAATATCACTCATGAACCTAGATGCAAAAACTTCAACAAAATTCTAGCCAATAGAATTCAACAGCGTGTAAAAAAAAGAATTCATCATGATCAAGTTGGTTTCATTCCAGGGATGCAAGGCTGGTTCATCATCAGAAAAATGATGTAATCAACCACATTAATAACACAAAAGATAAGAATCACCTGATTTTGTCAATTGATGCAGAAAAGGCATTTGACAAAGTTCAACACACATTTATGCTTAAAATTCTCAGAAAAATAGGAATAGAGGGGAAATTCCTCAATGAAATCAGTAGCATCTATGCAAAGCCAACTGCCTTCATCATCCTGAATGGTGAAAGATTGAAAGAATTCCCTCTGAGAACAGGAGCTAGACAAGGACGCCCACTCGCACCACTTCTATTCAGCATTGTGCTAGAAGTTCTAGGCAGAGCAATTACACAAGACAAAGAAAGGGCATCCGTATCAGCAATGAAGAAGTAAAAGTCTCCCTATTTGCAGAAGATATGGTTGTTTATACAGAGAATCCAAAGGAATCCATAAGTAAACTATGGGAACTAATAGAGGAGTTTAGCAAAGTAATGATATACAATATGAACATAAGTAAATCATGAGGATTCCTTTATACCAACAACGAGATTACTAAAGAAGAAATCACTAAATCACTTCCATTTACTATAGCCCCCAAGAAAATAAAATACCTAGGAATAAATCTAACTAGAGAAATAAGAGATCTTTACAAAGAGAGCTGCAAGACCTTACTACAAGAAACTAAGAGAGACTTACATAAATGGAGTTGTCCACACTGCTCATGGACAGGAAGACTCAACATTGTGAAAATATCTATTTTACCCAAAGGAGTCTACTTATGTAAAGCAATCTCAGTACAAAGTCCAGTGACATTTTTTTAATGAGATGGAAAAACAAATTATCAACTTTGTTTGGAAAGGGAAGATACCTCACATAAGTAAAACACTACTGAAGAAGAAGAACACACTTGGAGGCTTCTCACTACCTGATTTTAGAACATATACTGCCATAGTAGTCAAAACAGTCTGGTACTGGTACAAAAAGAGACAGACCAACATCTGATCTCCATAATCCACAAAGTATTACAAAATATCAACAAGGATAAATAATCCAATTAAGCAAAGGGCAAAGGAGATAGACATTTCTCTAAAGATGATATCCAGGCAGCCAAAAAACACATGGGGACATGTTCACGATCATTAGGTGTTGAAGAAATTCAAATCAAACTATAATTAGATATCATCTCACCACAACAAGGTTGGCCATGATCCAAAAAGCACAAAACAACAAATACTGGAGAGGCTATGGAGAAACTGGAACTCTCCTACACTGCTGGTGAGATTGCAAAATGGTACAGCCTCTTTGGAAAACAATCTAGTGCTTCCTTAAAATGCTGGAAATAGATATACCATTTGATCCTATAATTCCACTGCTTGGAATTTATCCTTCAGAAACAAAGGTTGTCACACGAACAGACACATGTACATGAATGTTTGTTGCAGTACAGACCACAACAACAAAAAGTTGGAATCAACTCTGATGCCTATCAACAGATGAATGGATAAGGAAACTATTGTACATATACTCAATGGAATACTATGCTGTGATAACAATGACAATTTTAGAAAATATCTCATAACATGGTCTCATATGGAAGAGATCATGCTGAGTGAAATCAATCAGTGTCAAAAGGACAAATTTTGTATGAGAGCCCTGTTACAAGGACTTAACAAGAGAATTATCCACAGAAGAAAATGATTGTGTTGGCTACATGTGTAGGTTGGGGCTGAGGGTTTATCATAGATGAGATAATTGATAGATGTTAGAAATGTTATTCTTTTACTGTAGTTAATAAAAACTAAAAAAAGTTGATAAAAAGATCTGTAGATACAGACATGGCAAGCCCCTTAGGCTATCTCAACTTCTAGAACATCTCAAGTGTAAATCTAATTCTCTTAAGGTTCAATCAATAGGTGGACAGTATGAAAATTGGTGACAGCCCCTGGTTAGTCAAAGAGTGACTTTCTCTCAGGTGTGAGAATTCTTCGAACGCCAAGGGTATGACTTGCATTATTTGCTGCTCTTCCCTTTCTCCTTACTTCTAAAAACCAGTGCCTTCTTCCTGGTACTCTCTGAGGGTCTTACTAATTTCAGCCATGTGTGATTCTGTCTCCCTGAATGTAAAAAAGCTATTTCGTTTTCTTTAGTATGAACCATAAGGGCTCAGATTCCAGCTGACCCTGGGTACACAGGGAAACTGCTCTGCTCTGCTCTGCTCTGCTGTTTTGGGGCCAGTTGCCTTTGCTGGCAGAAAGCTGTTTTGCTCCCAAACTGTACTTATGTGCTCATTTGCCTGTGACTTATACATAAATCAATCAGCTGCTTTTGGAACTGCAGGTGAATTTAAGATAAAAAAAACTTTTGCTCTAATTAAACATAAGTAAGGGCCAGACATTCTGAACTAACCTGAAGTTCTCTTGCATCTGCTTTCTGACCCCACCTATCTCTTCTACAAGAGCAGCTCGTCATCAGAGCTCCTTGCAAAAACAGCTTTGTCTCCAAAGTACACCTGGCAGTAGTTTTTCCTGCAAGTGGCCTTTGATACTAGCTGTCTCTTGGTCACCTGCCTTCTGATTCACTTTTCATTCTAGCTCACTAGACATGATCCCTAATAATGTCTATGCCTAAGGGAATTAACCTGAGAATAGGGAGAACCAAGTAACTGGATATTATATGTTAGGATAGCCAGTTGTGATGGTGTGCCTGGAATTGTCTAGGTTTTAGCATTGAAAACCCAGTAAATTTCCTTAGTCCAAGGCTATATGGGTTATTAGAAAGAACAATGAACTTCAAAAGCCTGGGCTCAACTGTGGGAAATCATGTTAACTCTCTTGACATGAGTGTAGCCATTTTGGCTGATGTACCGTTACTTCAACTCTGTATAACCTCTTGTACTGTTTGTGTACTGTAACCTAGAGGCGATCTGGGAACATCTCCAGGTGCTAGTCCGAACATGTGGAACAATGTATAACCGAAACTGTAAACAATTGACTTAGTTACTGAATGTTTCAGTTCCTTGTATTCTAAGTAACCAAAAGAGTATAAATACTTTAATAAAACTTTGCTAGGGGCTCTCAGCTGGAATGACCGTTAGCCCCCTGATCCCAAACTGTTTCATGTCTATCTTTTCTTAAGTGCTCGGCGCCGCTTCTCCTCCACCAGTGTTCATGTTGGAGAACTCTCAGACCGCGACACTCAACCACTAGCAGTGTCACTTATTACTACGTTTAACTATCTCCTCTTTTGTGCATTGCATTTATCAGTAGTTTTGATTCTGTATTTAGGAATCTGTTTGATGAATGTTTCCCTTATTTAAAAACCAAAAAAAGCAAAAACCCATTGCTTTCAAGATTGTTCTAACTCATAGCAACCCTGTAGGACAGAATAGATCTGACCCATAAGGTTTCCAAGAAGAGTTGATATATTCAAAAAGCCAACTGAACTGTCAACCTTTTGGTGAGTGGACAAATACTTAACCACTATGCCTCCAAGGCTCCTCTTTCTTAATAGAGGGTAAAGAGGATAAATAAACCCCATGGCTCTGGGGTCATGTCTTCTTCACTCCCACTGCATATCTAGCACTTATCACAATGTCTCACATGAAGGAGGCACTCAGTACTTAGTAGTTTTTTAATTATTGAAATAAATCACTTAACTGCTCTAGTCTTTCAGTTTGTTGTCCATAATGGACAACAAAGAGTTGTGAAGATTTAATGAGACAAGAATTTTGTAAGTCATACAAAAAGAGGTTATCGATGATGGTAGTTATGATGTGTACTTGACAATAATGCCTGCCAATATGGGGTGCAGAAGACTCTCTTAGCAATAGTCTAGTAATGCCAACCCTGGCAGTGTAGCAGCTAAGACCTCAGCTGCTAACCAAAGGTTGGTAGTTTGAATCTACCAGATGCTCCTTGGAAATCCTATGGAGCAGTTCTACTCTTTCCTACGGGTTAGCTATGAGTCAGAATCGACTTGATAGCAATGGATTTTATGGGCTACTGAGTGCCATTCTTTTTAAATCTTTCATCTCATTTAGTCTTTATAATTATCTTTTAAATGGGTAGGTAGATATATCAGCCATATTTTAGAAATGAGGAAACTGAGATGCAGAGATGTCAATCAACTTCCTGAAGATTGTACAGATCACGATTCATGTAAACCCTAGTAAGCCTCACTCCAGTGCCATTGCTTTTATTTTCCATTTTGTGCTCTGTGTGCCTGATAAATGATACTATTGTAAGGTGTTATAAAATGATGTGTGATCTCATACTTAAAGCAAAGAAGGGCTTGACTGGAGGTAAAAAAAAAAAATGGGCAGAAATTATACTCCTACTTCATTCACCATTTCGCTCCCATAGCTCTCAAACTTGAACCTTTCTTTTATGCAATGTACCTTGCCCTTTGCCTGCAGTGGGAAAAAAACAATGGGGACACAAATTGGATGGAAATATTGTCTAGGGTATGATCTTATTTCACAAACCTCCTGTCTTGTCCACTAGGGCTTATAAACACACTTATCCATGCATGCTGATACATGTGTACACTCAAGTGCACACATGCACAAACACACATGTGCATATACCTCTACCTACCAAGGAGTATATTCTCTATAGTCTGTTAAATACATTTCCTTTTAAGGGTTAAATAAAAGTTGACAATTTGTCCTGTGACCATTTGCTTTAAGTATGAGCCTCTTGAAGATGGAACAACGATGAATTGTCAAAGTGATTATCATTTGATGATATTTCAAACAAGTATCCTGGGGACAGCGATGTAGTCGTTAATAGCTCAGCTGCTAACCAAAAAGGCTGGCAGTTCAAGTCCACCGAATGCTTCTTGGAAACTCTATGGAGCAGTTCTACTGTGTCCTATATAGTTGTTATGAGTCAGAATTGACTCGATGTCAATAGTTTTAATAAGAGGAGAGGGAAATAAGAAAGAATGACAGGAAGGACACTCTGAAGATCAAATGTGGTCTGATTTATTCAGAAGTGGGAAAACAAAACTCAGTGGCTACAACACATAGAATATTATCTAAAGCTTAAATGAACCAGGGCAAGTCTAGAGAAGATTTAACAAAAGGGAGGCAAAGACTTGGAATATAAGCAGTTAATTTTTTTTTTTTTTTTCTAATGGATGGACAGAAAGAATGCAAAATTATAGCTAATCTGTTCAACAGGCTAGTAGTAGAAAAAGCACTACTCTTGGAGTCAGACACACCTTTCAGTCTCAAGTCCTTTACTAGCTATGTGACCACAAGACCCTCATTTTCTTCATCTGTATAAATCTGTTAATAATAGGACCTATCTCATAGGACACTTTACAATGATAATATGAGTAATGCATTTAGTACAATGTCTGGCACAAGTTAAACATGATGAATATGAGTTATGATGATGATGATAAGCATTTTTTCATCCATAAAATGAAAATAACTCCAGATTATATCCCAGGGTTATTTGAGAGTCTTTTGCTACATTGAATATGAAAGTGCTTTTTGAAAAGTACACTACCAGGTCTTTGGGGTCAGTGTTGCCTCTAATACTTCTTTGGCAGTGGGCAATGGTGCATGAAAGGCTGATGACTGGAGTCAGCTAAGCCATTCCCACAGGTATGGAAAAAGTTTGAGAAACCTTTGTTACCCTGCTTGGTGCAGTAGAAATATCTCAGATTATGGAATCATACATTCAGGCTTGGATCCAGGCTGTGCCACTTTCAGGTTTTTTAACCTAGAAGAAAATTTCCAGTCTTTCTGAGACTCAGTTTTCTTTACTGTAAATCAGGGATAATAACATATGCCTTACAATTATGTAAAGGATCTATCTCAATGCCCAACACATAGTAAACTCTCAATAGACATTTCTTCCCCCACTGTTTCCAAAGACTAAAGAATGAGCATCTTTATAAATGACTAAATCCAATAAAATATTTTTATACAAACCATTTGTCACACACATACATATTGTGTGTGTCTATAAATTCCTACACAATTGCAAACACAATTCTTCTCATTTTTGGTAGTATTGATAACCATTTTTGAAAACCTGTTGACCATAGGTGTCTGAGTTTATTTCTGGACTCACAATTTTATTCCACTGACGTGTATATCTATTATTACACCAGTATCAGACTGTTTCGATTACTGTAGCTTTATGTTCTGAAATTAGAAAGTGCCAGTCCTCTTACTTTGTTCTTGCTTCTTTGTTTCTTGTTATACTTTATGCTTGTTAGACTCCATGTTGTAAGACTCTGTCAAACTGTTTGCTACAATGACTGTGTTAATTTACAATCCGCCAGTAACATATGCACTGCTGTTGTTGAGTAAAATTTCATTCAAAGTGATGTTACATCAGTGTATGAGGGTTCCTATTTTTCTGCATCCTCATCAACATTTGTTAATTTTTAACTGCATACATCCTAGTGATGTATGTATGAAGTAGTGTCTCTTAATAGTTTTGAATTCTGTTCCTCCCTAAACCCTGATGGCGTAGTGGTTAAGTTCTACAATTGCTGATCAGAATTTATTCAATAAAAAAGAATAGATATGGAAAAGTCTGGTAATAGCTATTATCTGATTACTGATGTTGGATCATTTAATGGAAATCTTGATGGCATAGTGGACAAGTACTGTGGCTATTAACTAAAAGATAAGTAGTTAGAATCTACCATGGGGCAGTTCTACTCCATCCTAGGTCAGTCACTGTAAGTCAGAATTGACTCAGTGGCAATAGGGTTTTGTTTTTTAGTGACAAATGATGTTGAACACATTTTCATTTAAAGCAAGGACTTTAAATCATCGTAGAGGTGTTCCAAAGATGAATTGACATCATGTAGTCAAATACTTAGCGAAGTATTTGTCAAATGATAATAATCAGGTCAAATATGTATCTTAGTCACCAAGAAGAGTCCAGATTGTTTTGTCTATTCTGGGATCCTTGCGCTTTCCATTAGAATTTGAGCATCATCTGGTCAATTTGTAAATTTAAAAAAGCAGCTGAGGTTTTGCTAGGGACTGTGTTAAATGTAAAGATCAACTTGTTTTTAAATTGTGATTCAAGGAAAATATACAATCCAAATTAAATTTGCATGCTCGCCTATCTGCTGCTCCTTCTGTTTTACTTGCCTGGTGACAGCACACTCCTCCTTTTCATTGTATACATGCCATATCCTCTTACAATCTCCTGTCCCTTCCTCTCTACCGTCTCCTCTCCGTTCTAGCAAGAGGCCAGTAGGACAGTATCCTATAAATGCATAGACATATAAAGTACACACGCCATATGGTCATATTGTATCCCTGAGTCAAGTTCATTCCTGTCCAAAGAGTTGACTTTGGTAATGTTTTCTGGTCAGGGGCAGCAGCAGGTCTAGGGGCCATGCTCCCAGAAGAACCCCCAGGCTGCAGGACCATCAGTTGCAGTCTTTTACTGTAGGTGCACCCCTCTTTTCCTGGTGTTGCCACTGGGACTCAACATCGGGTACCCTATCATAGCTGTCTTTGGTAGTGGCCAGGTGCCATCTGGTTCTTATGGTCATGTGTTGATACGGTCACCCAGTCACATGGATCCTTCTGTCTCCTGGGCTCTTTTTAACTCATATCTTTATTGTTCTTGGTGATCATCTGTTCTGGATGGGTTGGGACCATCTAGTGTACCTCAGATGGTGGCTTGCTAGCTTTTAAGACCCCAGACACCATCCACCAATATGGGGTACAGAAGACTCTCTCAGCAATAGTGTAGTAACGCCAACTGGCCTTGATGTCCCCCAAGAGCGTGGTCCCCAGGCCCTTCCCCTGCTACTCTATCCTTGCAATATCGGGTTAAGATTAGAAGAGTTTTCAGTTTATGTTGAAGTCTAGTTAAGTTGATCTACTTTCTACTGTGTGCTGTCACTGCTTTTACCTATTTCTTGGTCTTAATTGCTCTGGCTAGAACGTCTAGCACAATGTTGACTAGAAGTGATGAGAGCAGGCATCCTTGCCTAGTACCTGTTCTCAAGGGGGATACTTTCAGTCTCTTTCCATTCACAATGATGCAGGTGGTTGGCTTTGCATAGATGTCCCTTATTACATTGAGGAATTTCCTCTCTATTTTGCTGAGAGTTTTTAGCATGAATGGGTGTTGGACTTTGTCAAATGCCTTTTCTGAATCAATGGACAAAATCAGGTGATTCTTAGCCTTTGTGTTATTTATGTGGTTGATCATTTTAATTTTTTTTCTGATGTTGAACCTGCCTTGCATCCCTGGTATGAATCCAGCTTGGTCATGATGAATTATTTTTTGATATGTTGTTGAATTCTGTTGGCAAGGATTTTGTTGAAGAGTTTTGCATCTAGTTTCATGAGTGATACTAACCTGTAATTTTCTTTTTTCTGGGATCTCTCCCTGGCTTTTGTATCAAGGTTCTACTGGCGTGATAGAATGAATTTGGGAATATTCCATCCCTTTCTATGCTGTGAAATACTCTCAGTAGTATTGGAGGTAATTCTTCTCTAAAAATTAGGTAGAATTCACCAGTAAAGTCATCTGGGCCAAGACTTCTTTTGGTTGGTAGTTTTTTGATGACATTTTTTAGCCTCTTCCTTTGTGATGGGTTTATTAAATTGTTCTATTTCGGCTTGTGATAATTTTGGTAGATGATATGAATCTAGAAATTTGTCCATTTCCTCTAGGTTTTGAAATCTGTTATAGTAGTCTTTTGTGGTATTCTGTTATGATACTTTTGATTTCAGTTGGGTTTGTTGTGTCATCTCCCATTTCCTTTCTTATTTGGGTTATTTGTTTCCTATCCTAATTTTCTTTTGTAAGTTTAGCCAATGGTTTATCAATTTTGTTGATCTTTTCAAAAAA
Organism: Heterohyrax brucei; assembly: GCA_028571685.1. Lineage (NCBI taxonomy): Eukaryota > Metazoa > Chordata > Mammalia > Hyracoidea > Procaviidae > Heterohyrax > Heterohyrax brucei. The sequence goes on from CM053166.1 coordinate 142,129,352, forward strand.
CCAGCTTTTGGTTTTGTGAATTTTTCAATTGCTCTTCTATTCTTTAATTCATTTGGTTCTGCTGTAATCTTTATTATCTGTTTCCTCCTTATACCTGACAGTTTCTTCTGTTGCTCTCTTTATACTTGTTCAAATTGTAGGGTTACTTATTCAGTTTGGGTCCTATCCTCCTTCCAAATGTGTGCATTTATAGAGATAAACTGACCTCTCAGCACTGCTTTGTCTGTATCCTGTAGGTTCTGGTAGGATGTGTTTTCATTCTTATTTGATTGCATACATTTCTTTAGTCCTTGATTTCTTCTATAATCCATGGCTGTTTGAGAAAGGTGTTGTTCAGTTTCCATGAGTTCCAATTTCTATCTATGTTTTTTCCTGCTATTAATTTTGACTTATATGGCTTTATGGTCTGAGAAGATGCTTTGCAATAATTCAGTGGTTTGGATTCTGTTGAGATTTTGCTTTGTGTCCTGGCACATGTTCTATTCTGGAAATTGTGCAGGTACATTGGAGAAGGTATATCTATATGCTGATGGATTTAAAGTTCTGTATATGTCAATGAGGTCTAGTTGTTTAATTGTTACAATAAGATCTTCTGTGTCTTTACTGAGCTTTCTTCTGGATGATCTGTCCATTACTGAAAGTGGACTGTTGAAGTATCCAACTATTATTGTGGAGTGATCTAATCTATTTTATCTGAAATTAGCATTGACACATCTGCTCTTCTTTGTACATTGCTAGCTTGGTATATATTAGTCCATCCTGTAATTTTCAGTTAGTTCATATCTTTGAGTCTAAGGTGTGTTGATTGTAAACAGTGTATGCATGGGTCATGTCTTTCAATCCAGTGTATCACTCCTTTTTTCTTTATGGGAACATTCAATCTGTTTACATTCAGTGAAATTATTGATAGGTGTGTGTTTAGTGCTCTCATTTTGATGTATTTATTTTTGTGTTGATATTTTCTATGTTGATCTTCACATTCTGCTCTGAGTCAATCTTCTTTATGGGTTGACTTTTTATATTTTTCTGTGTAGGTTTTGTGTTTGTTGATACTCCTGTACTATGTTTGTTGTTTTGATATGTTGCACTGTTATTGTGCTTTGTGGCTACCACTGTAATCCCCCTTACTACTATAGTTTAAGCCCAATTTTAACTTCTGCATACCTTTTTCATTTCCTCTCCATCTGAAAGGACTATAACTACTGTAATACATCCGTCTTTTTAATGTGATAGTGTCATACTTTTCATGATATGATCACTGGTTCCCTTCTTTTAATATTGTAGCTTTGATTCAGTTTTGTAACTTCCCTAACTGAGGAGGATTCTGGATGCTGTGTCTGGCATTGCCCCTTAAATATACACTTAATGATTTTGTTTTTCTAAGCAAAGGGCTTCTTTCAGTATTTCTTGTAGTTGTAGTTTGGTTTTGTTTTTACAAAGTCTCTAAGCTTCTGTTTATCTGTGAATGTCTTAATTTCATCTTCATATTTGAGAGACAATTTTTATAATTCTCAATTTTATAGTTGAGAGACAGGATTTATAATTCTTGGTTGGAAGTTTTTCTCCTCCAAGGTTTCAAATGTGTTATCCCACTGTCTCCTTGCCAACATAATTTCTGCTGAGTCAGATGAAAGCCTACAGGGCTTCCTTCTGGGCCTCAGTGCCTTTAAGAGTATCTGTTTATGTTTCATTATGTTTGATTTTAATGTGAGCTGGTGTTTTTCTTTTCGAGTCTAGTTTTTGTGGTGTTTGATATGCATCTTGGAACTCTATGTTGTCTTCTTTCATAATTTCAGGGAAGTTTTCTGTCAGCAACTCAACAACAATACTCTCTGTCTTTTCGCCTATCCCACCCTGTTCAGGAACTCCAATTATTCATAGATTATTCTTCTTAATAGAGTTCCACATGTTTCTTAATCCTTGTTCACTTTTCTTATTTCTTTTCTCTGATTTATCCTCATAAATGCTGGTGTCAGTTACTGTCCGACTCGATGGCACTTGGCTTGGCAAGGTCATTGAGTCTGACTTCCATCTCCTCAATTCTGCTCATTTGGCTTTGGATTGAATGGTCTAATTCTGTAATTTTGTTATTGATCTGACGGATTTCAGATCATTGACATTCCATCAGTTCAAATAGCTTGCTGAGTTGTCCATCTTGCTGTGATACATTTTGTTTCATCTCTAGGATGTCTCTCTAGATAATTCTTTTTTGTGAACCTCTGACAGCTTCATAAAGCCTTCTTCATCTGAGAAGTTTTTTGATTCTTTATTTTGGGAGTTTTCTGGAGCCACAGTGGACTGTTTAAAATAGCAATCCTTTGTTGCCTTTGCAATGTCTCAAGGTTGTTCAGTTTCTCTGGTGTTAATAGGAGCTGAGGTGTAGTTCTGAGAGGGGAGTTGGTAACCAGCCACCTCTCTGTACTCTAATGACTAGTCCTAGGTGGACTCTCTGGGGTGGCAGCCTCTGCCTCCTGGCTTGAAAAGATGGCACCCTACTTATGGAGTCATGGGAAGGCCATCAGCTAACCCTATGATGTGTGTCAGTGAAGAGTGGGGGAGATGCTGCCAGGCTGCTCAGCAGTGTATCTCAGGAGTCTTACTTTGAAAAGATTCTTTACTGGTAAGCTGGGAGCTGTCCAACAGCTGTCGAAATCAGTCAGGCTTCCAGGTGTGGCAGGCCCTGCATTCTAGCTGACAACGGACGTACCTCTTCAGCCATCCCCAGATCCTATGATGTAATTTACAGCAGGGAGGGGTTACAGCCTTGCTGCCAGCTTCAGCCAGGCCCTACTTGTAAGGTAACGCTGACTTAAACACAGGTTTTCCTCTGGAGAAGCACTTTCTGGACAGGCACTGTTTCTCAGCTTGTAAATTAACCCTGCTAAGAGGTAACGGGTTTGAGACTTCAGGGTGGGTAACTCTGTCTCCCAGCTGACCAAGATGGAGCCTTTCCAGAACTGTCCTTTCCACCACAAAACAGCAGAATCTATGGTGAAGCTCAGAAAAGAGAGGGTGGATGTGCAGTGGTGCCCTCCATCAGCATGCAGGCTCTCAAAATGTGGCTATCCCGAGCACAGTCTCTCTGCTGTGCTATATGCTATTTACTTTAGCACTGCGGTTCAACATATTTGCCAGCTTGTGCCTGGTCCCTGCCTCTCAGATAACAAAGAAGGTCAGCGTGTGCTGCCTCATGTTAGAGAGAGGTAGTTTCCCACTTAGTGGTGCCTAGTCCAATCTGACAATTGTATGCCATGTCCTAGGGCTCCCTGGATGTCCAGAGTGCTCTGTTTAATTATCATTCCAGGCCTTAGTTCTCAGAGGGAATTGAACAGACATGTCTAGTCCACTATCTTGGCCCTGCCTTCTCAAGATCAATTTGTGGAAAGACGCTGGCCTTAGGGTATTGTTATCCAATCCACAAACATGTAATGTTTTTCCATTTAGTTAGGTTTACTTTAAGCAATATTTTACAGTTTTCAATGTACAAGTCTGGTACCTCCTTGGTTAAATTTATTGTTATGTCTTTATTCTTTTCGATGCTATTAGAAATTGAGTTGTGTGAATTTCCTTTTTGGACCTATTCATGGGTGTTGTATACAAATACAGCTAATTGTTGTATATTGATCGTGTATCTAGCAACATTGCTGGGCTTGTTTCTTAAGTATAATTTTTTTAGTGAATTCCTGAAGATTTCCTAAATATAAGACCATGTCATCTGCAAATAGTTTTACAACTTTCTTTCTAATATGGATACCTTTTATTTCATTTTCTTACTGAATTGCCCTATTTTCATGCCCCTCTGTTGAATAGAAGAAGAGTGAGCATCCTTGTCTTGTTTCTGATCTGTTTTTTTTTTTCTTACCATCAAGTATGATATTAGCTATAAGTTTTTCATAAATTTCCTTCATCAGGTTGAGGGAGATCCCTTCTATTCATAATTTGTTGAGTGTTTTACCATGAAGGTGTGCTGCATTTATCAAATGCTTTTTTTGCAACTATTGACTTGATCATGTTTTTCCTCCTTTTTATTCTATTTATATCACAAAGCTACAGTATTTAAGACTGCAGTATTGACACAAGAATACAGGTATAGATCAGTAGAACAGAATTAAGAGTTCAGGAAGAAAGAAAAAAATCTATGGTAAACTGATTTTTGACAAAGATGCAAAGATCATTCAATTTGGTAGAGTGGTGTTTTCAACAAGTGGTGCTAGAACAATTGGGTATTCAAATACAAAAGAATAAATTTGGATTCCTACCTCACAGGTCACAGAAAGTAGCAGTCTCAGGCTCCAGATTTCACACATACCTCCTGGCACTTCAGACAGCTAGCCCCCTAGGGCTAAGCCAGTGCATTCCACCTATAAACTTTAAGAGTCTACCAACTCCATTTCTGACAAGCCAGTGCTTCTGAGAAGCCAGTGCTTCCTCTCTCATCCCTATCACCTGAGGGCTAGGTCAAATGTTGCCAATGGAACATTCCTAAACTTGGCCTACCTCTTCATTGCTACATTTCCACAGCTTCTACTCATGAGTAGACTCAGGTGATCACCACAACCAAGCATACCAAGCTGTCTACTCAAAAATTCCCTTTAACTTCCATTGCTGGAAGGGGATTTCTTCTGATGGGCTCTTGCTTTTTCTTTCTGTAGTCCTTCCTTCAAATGCAAATATTCTGTTCTTTCAGCAGTTTGGGGTGCTTTGGCATGTCTTTTAAAATGCAAAATCCAGATGGGGCTCAGGTTCTCAACCTAAGCCACTAGTATACACAGGACTACTGCATTGAAACAACCTGTTTTCCTTAGGCATTCCTAGTTCCCCTTTTAGCATATTCAATCAAATATTATCTGAAGATAGATATTATCTGTGATCTATGATACCCGACATTCATTTCTATTGTACATTTAGGTCTGTTTTGTGACAGTAGGAGCTTTAGTGGTGTAGTGGTTAAAAGCTTGGCTGCTAACCAAAATATTGGCAGTTCGAATACACCATATGCTCCTTGGAAACGCTATGGAGCAGTTCTAGCCTGTCCTACAGGGTTGATATGAGTCAAAATTGACTCAATAGCAATAGGTTTTTGTTTTTACAGCACTACATAGGAGAAACATTCAATATCCATACTATATTCAATTAAGGACATAATCCTAAGCAAATAGTCCTTTTGAAAATATTCTAGTTTCCTCTTCTCCACACTGTAACCATCTTTCCATTCATATGCATATGGCTTTGGTCTTCTGGCTGGGTGAAATCAGAAGGCTCTGACTCAGTATCAAGCATCCTGCTTATTTGGCCTGGCTTCTGCCCCAGGCCTTTCTAGGTGCAGCTTTGCAGAAATTACAGTATAACAGCAAACATCTAAGAGTCAACAGTTTCACTTTCCAAGCCCGTTTCTTCTTTCTCTTACAAAGTTCCATGCTTTCATGTGTCTGGAGCCATTGTAAAGAATCCCACATCTGACACTAGCTGTACAAAAGACATAGGGGGTAGTGCCCAACCTCAAGATCAATAGCCCAAGGCTGATACCTATGAGGTGGAGATGAAACATAGCTCCTCTTCCTACCACCTTGCCAGTTCTGACACAAACCATCCTTCCTACTGCACTCCCTACTGGGTTTGATAATTCATTGTAATTGCCACACAGAACTCACAAACAACACTCACATTTATGGGGTTTATTACGAAAGTAACAGTTACAATTCAGGCTCAGGAACACTCAGGATACAGTTCTTCCATCAGGAAGCCTGTTTCCAACTGTACTCATAGCCATGCCTCTTCCTGGCACTAGACCTCTCCCAGAAGGCACTCAACTTTCTCTCTCCATGGGCCTGTGAGACCATTGCGTTGTCTTCTGATGCCAGGCTTCGTCTGCCACTGTTTCTCACCATCTTTAGGGTTACAGCTTGATCCCTCTTTCCTCACCGCCTGCTTACAGGATCTTCTCAGTGCAGGGATACAGAGGCCAGGAAACATAATCTCCACTCCTTGCTGTTGTTCCTTGTTGGTAGTATGATCCCCCTCTCTGCTCTGGAATTGGCTCTTTTAATACAAAATTTACAAATCCTGTTGGTGGGCCACAATTACTCTATCACACCAAAACAAACAAGCAAACAAAAAAACATTGCCATTGAGTCAATTATGACTCATAGGAACCTTATAGGACACCGTAGAACTACCTTACAGAGTTTCCAAGGAGTGCCTCCTGGATTTGAACTGCCAGCCTTTTGGTTAGCAACTATAACACTTAAACACCATGCCAACACAGTACTGCTCCATCACCTGGGTGGGAGTTACAAGACCATGTCTAGAAAGGCCACATAAAAGTAATCAACTGCATAGCACACATCAAACAACTGTTTTGGGTGAAGTTATTTTGTGCATTTCATCCATCTTCTTTTCATGACTGCTACATATTTCAATATTTTGCCCACAAAATCTTTCAGCTTTGCAACTCTAGGCTTGAATTTCTTTCAGCTTGAGAAATACTGAGTATGTTCTTCCCTTGTAGTTTTCTAACTCCAGGTCTCTTTACATTTCATTAGAATACTTTGCTTTGTCTTCTTGAGCCACCATTTCATATCTCTTGTTTAGCTCTTTTACTTCATCATATCTTCCATTTACTTTAGCTGCTCTACATTCAAGAGCAAGTTTCTTAGTCTCTTCTGACATCCATTTTGGTCTTTTATTTCTTCCTGTCTTTAATGACTTTTTGCTTTCTTCAGGTATGATATTCTTAATGTCACCTCATAACTCATCTGGTCTTTAGTCATTAGTGTTCAGTGTGTCAAAACTATTCTTGCAATGGTATCCAACTTCAGGTGGGATATACTCAAGTTTATCAACATCCATGGAAGCAGCAGTCAAGAAATCAAAAGATGTACTGCATTGCACAAATATGCTGCATGAAAACTATTTAAAGTGTTGAAAAGCAAATATATTACCTTGAAGATTAAAGTATTCCTGACCCAAGCCATGATGCTTTCAATTACCTCCTATACATATGAAAGCTGGACAACAAAAGTGGAAGACCAAAGAAATGACGCCTTTGACTTGTGGTATTGGAGAAGAATATTGAATATACTGTGGGTTGCCAAAAGAATGAACAAATCTGCCTTGGAAGAAGTACAACCAGAATGCTCCTCAGAAGTAAGCATGCCAAGACTACCTCTCACATATTTTGGCCATGTTGTCAAGAAAGATCAGTTCCTAGATAAGGACATCATGCTTGGTAAAATAAAGGATCACTGAAAAAGAGGAAGACTTCAGTGAGATGGACTGACACAGTGGCTACAACATTGGACTTAAGCGTAACAACAGTTGTGAGGATGACCCAGGACCAGGCAATATTTCATTCTGTTGTACATGAGGTTGCTTATGTGTTACAGATGACTTAATGGCACCTAAAAACAAGAGTAACACTCAAGTTTGTACTTTGGCTCTCACAGACTTGTTTTCATTTTCTTCAGCTTCAACTTGAACTTGCAAATGAGTAGTCGATGGTCTGTTCTATAGTCACTCCCTGGCCTTATTCTCACTGGTGATACTGAGCTTTTCCGTCACCTCTTTCCAGGCCAACCACCTCTTTCCATGAATGTATTCAATTAGATTTCACTGTGTTCTGTCTGGTGAGGTCCACATGTATAGTTGCTACTTACATTGTTGAAAAAAAGTTTTTCTATATGAAAAGATTATTGTTCTTGCAAAATTCTATCATGTGACCTCCAGCATAATTTCTGTCACTGAGGCCATATTTTCCAAATACTGATCCTTCTTCTTTGGTTCTAACTTTTGCATTCCAATCACTGATAATTATCAGTGCTTCTTGTTTGGATTTTTCGTCAATTTTTGGGTGCAGGAGTTGGTAAAAATTTTCAATTTCTTTATCTTTGGCCTTGGCAGTTGATGCATGAATTTTAACTATAGCCACATTAACTAATCTTCCTTGTAAGGATATTATTATCTATTACTGACCAGTGTTATACTTGAGGTTAGATCTTGAAGTGTTTTTTAAGATGATTAATAGAATACCAATCATCTTCAATTTGTCATTGCTCATGATAGCAAACCACAGGATTGTTCAATTCAAAATGGCCAATACCAGTCCATTTCAACTTGCTAATGCATAGGATACCTATGTTTATTCATTCCATTTCATTTTTGATGGCTTCCAATTTTCCTAGAATCATGTTGTTGTTAGGCACTGTTGAGTTGGTTCTGATTCATCGCAATCCTATATACACAGTATGAAACACTGCCTGGTCCTGCATGATGCCCACAATAGTTTTTATGCTTAATCCTATTCCTAGAATAATATTTCATACGTTCCCTGTCCTGATTATTAGTGGATGTTTGCAGCTGTTTCTTCTCATTAAGTCATGCTGTATGAGAAAATGATGGCCGTGAAAACATTTACTCCAATTATGTCATTAAGATTGACTCCACTTTGAGGAAGCAGTTCTTCCTCAGGTGTATTTTGAGTGCCCTCCAACTTGAGGAGTTCATTTTCCAGCACTGTATCAGATAATGTTCTGCTGCTGTCCATAACGATTTTACTGGCCGACTTTTTCTAGAAGTATATCACTGTGTCCTTTTTCCTAGTCTAGAATCTCCACTGAGTTCTGCCCACAATGGATGATGCTGCTGGTATTTGAAATACTGGTGACATAGCTTCTAGCATCACAGCAACATGCAGGCTACCACAGTATGACAAACTGATGGATTAATGGTGGCATTAGTTATTATGGGAAAGCAATTCAAAACTGCAAAGAAATACCACTTCATACTACGAGGATGGGTGTAATTTTTAGGGCAAAATAGTAAGTGTTGGTGAGGATGGAGGAAAAATAGGAACTGTCATATATGGCTATTGGGATTGTGAAATGATACAGTCATTGTGGAAAACAGTCTGGCAGTTCCTTAAAATGTTAAACATAGCATTAACATATGACCAAACAGTTACACTACTAAGTATATATCCAAGTGAAAATATGTTCATACAAAAATTTGTACACAAACGTTTATAGTAGCATTTTTCATGTAACTAAGAAATATAAACTGCCTAAATGCCCTTCAGCTGGTAAATGATTAAATAAAGTGTGGTAGGTCCATGTAATGGAATATTATTTGGCAATAAAAGTAAATGAACTATTGATACATGTTCTGACATGGATGGGCTTTTGTTTAATTACCAAGTGCTGTCATAAGAAGAATATACCAAGTAGGTAGTTTTAAAGAACAGAATGTATTTTCTCACACTTCTGGGGGCTAAAAAGTGGAGAGCAGAGCATCAACCATGTCAGTTCCTTCCTTGTTGGTGGGCCTGAACATTCCTTGATTCCTTGAGGTTTCTTGATTGTAGATGATCCTCATATGGCACCTTTCTTCCCCTGTATCTATTTTTTTTTTTTTAAAAAAAAAACCAAACTCTGTAGAGATTAGGTATAAGATCCATTCTACACTGACATGACTTATCAATTGATTGATTGCATTATATTACATTGCATTATGGGAAGTGAGTATATTACATTGTGCTATATTACAATACATCACATTACATTTGAGGTAATTGTGTTAGAGTTCATTATGAAAGTTAATTTACTCTACTCAACTTTAACTGATTTAATCACATGTAACTATTTCATGGCAGTAACCAGACTAGTGTTTAGCCAAAGCTCTGGGAAACAGCCTAACCAAGTAGACACGTAGAACTAGCAGTCACAAACTAAAAACATTATACTAAGTGAAATAAGCTAGACAAAAAAGTGATCCCTTTGTAAAATTCCACTGACGTGAAATGTTGAGAATAAGAAAATCCATTGAAACAGAAAGCAGAATAGTGTTTGCTAGGGGATAGGGCAGGGGGAAATCAGGAGTCACTGATAATGGCTCTTTTTTGGGTTATAAGAATGTTCTGGGATTAAGTTGTGGTTACACTTATACAATCTTGTAAAATATATCAAAACTTATGGTCATGAATTAAACTTTGTCCCCCCCCCAAATATATGTAGCAATTTGACTAAGCCATGATATCCAGTATTGTGTGTTGTTCCTATAAGCTATAGACCTTACCTCTGCGATGTTAACGAGCCGTTGGTGTTGGTAAGGCAAGACTCTGTGTGAGACTGTATTGTGCCTTGAGGCAATCTCGGGATATATAGGAAATAAAATTAAGCAGAGAGTTAGGGACCTCACACCACTAAGAAGCAGTGCCAGGAACAGAGTGTATCCTTTGGAAAAGTCTTGGAGTACCTGCACCTCAGAAGCTCCCAGTCTGGGGCAAGATTGATGATAAGGACCTTCCTCCAAAACCAACACAGAAAGGCTTCCCCTGGAGCTGATGCCCTTAATTTGGACTTGTAGCCTAACTGGACTGTGACAGAATAAAATTTATCTTTTTAAAGCCATCCACTTGTGATGTTTCTGTTAGACTAGTACCAGATGACTAAGACACCTAGTGAACTGTACACTTCAAAATGACGCATTTTATAGTATGTGAATTACATACCAATGTTAAAAAAGTGAACTCATAGCCTTAGGAGGTATTTATAAAAATACAAAAGCCTATTCTGAGTGAGCTGGAAGAAAAATATGTACAAACAACACAAAACCTATCAGTGACCTGGGGGGGCGGAGTCAAGATGGCCGACTAAGCCCACGTCTTCTTCTATCCCTCTGGAAACCAAGACCTGAACTGACAATCAAACAGAGCCTTCTGAGCACCTAATCAGCCTCAGGACACGGCACAGAGCTGTTACTTGGGACTTTATACCACTCAGTGAAAAATCTCCTCTCTTTCCCTAACTCCCGCTCCTGGCTAGCCCCGGCTCTCACGGACGGAAGGTAAACGCACCAGTTTGACTTTTTTTTCCTCAGTCTCGGCTGGCGGGCAGAGCTGGGCCTTGCCCGGCGGCTGGACTCAGACACGCTGCTGGGGGGATAGGCAGGCGAAATTCCCATATTCTGAGAGCCAAGCTCCGGACTCTGTTAATCTAGAAACTTTGAGCCTTTCGTTTTGTAGCTGCCTCAGTGGGGTTTATGCGGAACTCCGTGGTCAGGGTGCGGGACGCCATGTTGGTACTGAGATTTTAGCAGGACCTCGTTCTTAGCCTGGGAGCGAGCGCCTGCAAACGGGACAGCGCTTCTCCGTCAGAAAAGTAGTGATTTTGCATAGTGCTGCCTACATTGGGGGCCCTGCAACAGAAGCAGAGGAATCGCTGCCTCTGGGCACCTTTAGCCCCCCTGTCTGCTGCGTGTGTGGAGGACGCCATCTTGGGTACGGTGGCCACAGCTGGACCTAATTCTTAGCTTGGGAGCCAGAGCCTGCCCACAAGAGAGCGCTTTTCTATCACAAAACCAGTACTCGACGCAGTGTTGGATAGGGCTAGGCCCTGTCAGCAGAGGCCACCAGGGCAGTAGCAGTGCTGTATTCTGAACTAGTTTGTCATCATCTGGGGTTGGATACAGTGGCACTTACTTTGTCAGATGGGAAGAGGGACCTCTAAACCTGAAAACCTAACTGACTTGTGAACTGGTCAGATACCTTTTGCTTTACATTTGAAGACAGCCTAGAGAAACATTTGCAATCCATCCTCACAGTACCTCTTCCAGCCTCTATATACTCCCGTGGGACCCAGAAAGCAACAGACAATTGTGGCATACAAGCAATCACTCATGGCTTCAGAAGGCTCCCAAGCAAAGCAAACAAGGAGTTTTCCAGATGAAGAAACTTTTATGAAAGCATCAGGAAGTGAATACAAATTGATTATATACAGGGCCCTTCTAGACCTTATACAAAATGCAGCAGAACAGAATGAAAAATTAAGCAAGTTGTTCGATGTGATGGAACACCAGTACTCTGAAATCCAACAGATCAAGAAGAAAACCAAAGAAATAGAAACTTCCATGCAAACCCAAGAAAACAGAATGGAACAAATAGAAAAAAGAATTTCTCACTTGGAAGACAGAGCTACTGATTCCAGCGTCTGTGGGCAGAAATCAGAAAAAAGAAACAAGAAAAATGAAGAAACATTAAGAAGCATGTGGGACTCTATTAAGAGGAACAATCTTCGACTAATTGGAGTCCCTGAACAGGGTGAGACATCTGAGAACACAGAGAGTATTGTTGCTTAGCTGCTGAAAGAAAACTTCCCAGAAATCATGAAGGAAGAGAATATAGACATCTCAGATGCATATCGTACGCCACCCAATATAGATCTCAAAAGAAAGACTCCAAGACATATTATAATCAAGCTTAACAAAATGAAACATAAGCAGCAACTCTTAAAGGCAACAAGACTCAAGGCAAAGCTAACATTCAAGGGGAAACCCTGTAGGCTCTCGTCAGATTTCTCAGCAGAAACCATGCTGGCACGGAGACAGTAGCACGACACATTCAAAGTCTTGAAGGAGAAGAACTTCCAACCAAGAATTATATATCCTGCAAATCTGTCTTTCAAACACGAAAATGAAATTAAGACATTTCCAGATAAACAGAAACTCAGAGATGTTGTAAAAACCAAACCCAAACTACAAGAAATACTGAAAGAAGTTCTTGGCTTTGGCTTAGAAGAACGAAACCACTAACTTTATATTTTAGAACGACACACTACTCAATACTCATTTAGGAAAGGCTCCAAAGTAAATCACAGCTTTGATTTGGAAAGAAGCAATACAGTGATCATCATGAAAACTATAGTGTCATCATAATAAAAGAGGGATGTACTACAGTCGTTATAGTCCTTCCAGATGGAGAGGAAGATGACCAGACTGGCAGTAATTAAAATTTGGTTTATAAATAGTTTATTAAGGGGGTTCATAGGGGCAGCTGTAAAGCACAACAAAGATGTATCATAACATTTCAAGAAATCTAACACACGAGTCTCAACAACTATAAAACCAGCTCTGAAAAAGGTGAAAAATCAACTCACAAAAAAGAGTGTCCCAGAACAGACTAATAAGAACAACAGAGAAAACATCAACATAAAATTAAACATATCACAATGGCAGTAGTGAACACATACCTATCAATAATTACATTGAATGTGAATGGACTGAATGCTCCAGTAAAGAGACACCGAGTGTCATCTTGGATCAAAAGACACGACCCATCCATATGTTGTCTACAAGAAACTCACTTGAGACCTAAAGACAGGAACAAACTGAAAATTAAAGGATGGAAGGAGATATATCAAGCTAACAATGAACAAAGAAGAGCAGGGGTGGCAATTCTAATCTCAGATAAAATTAACTTTAATGTCAAATCCACCATCGTGGACAAAGATGGACACTATTTATTGCGGAAAGGTTCAGTACACAAGCAAGACTTAACTATATTAAACATTTATGCACCTAATGTCAGAGCATCTAAATATGTCGAAGAAACACTGACTATGCTCAAAAGAGAGTTAGATGACTCCACAATAATAGTGGGAGACTTTAACACTCCACTCTCATTACTAGACAGATCATCTAGAAAAAAGCTCAGTAAAGATACAGAAGACCTCATTGACACAATTAACCAACTAAACCTCATTGATATATACAGAACTTTCCACCCCTGAGCAGACAACTACACCTTCTTCTCCAGTGCACATGGAACATTCTCTAGAATTGACCACATGATAGGCCATAATGCAATGCTCAACAAAATCCATACCATTGAATTACTGCAAAGCATCTTCTCAGATCATAAAGCCATCAAAGTGGAAATCAATAGCAGAAAAAACAGAGATAGAAAGTGAAACTCTTGGAAACTGAACAACATTTTGCTCAAAAAAACATGGGTTATAGAGGAAATCAGGGATCAATTAAAGAAATTCATGGATTCCAATGAGAACGAAAACACTTCCTACCAGAACCTATGGAATACAGCCAAAGCAGTGCTCAGAGGTCTGTTTATCTCCATAAATGCACACATCGGGAAGGAAGAAAGAAACCAAATCAAGGAACTAACTCTACAGCTTGAACAAGTAGAAAGAGAACAACAGAGGAACCCCTCGGGCACTGGAAGAAAGGAGATCATAAAGATTAGAGCAGAGCTAAATGAATTAGAGAATAGAAAAACAATTGAAAAAATTGAAAAGACCAAAAGCTGGTTTTTTGAAAAGATCAACAAAATTGATAAACCACTGGCTAAACTTACTAAAGAAAAGCAGGAAAGGAAACAAATAACCCAAATTAGAAATGAGAAGGGAGTTGTCACCACAGATGCAACAGAAATCAAAAACATCATAACAGAATACTATGAAAGACTGTACTCTAACAAATTTGAAAACCTAGGGGAAATGGACAAATTCCTTGATTCAAACCACCTACCCAAATTATCACAACGTGAAGCAGAACAACTTAATAAACCCATCACAAAAGAGGAGATTGAAAAGGTCATCAAAACACTGCCAACCCAAAAAAGTCCAGGCCCAGATGGCTTCACGGCAGAATTCTACCAAGCATTTAGACAAGAGTTATCCCCAATACTATTGAAACTATTTCACAGTATAGAAAGGGATGAAGTACTCCCGAACTCATTCTATGAAGCCAGCATAACCCTGATACCTAAGCCCGGGAAAGATCCAACAAAGACAGAGAACTACAGACTGATATCACTCATGAACTTAGACGCAAAAATCTTCAACAAAATTCTTGCCAACAAAATACAACAACATATCAAGAAAATAATCCATCATGACCAAGTGGGATTCATACCAGGGATGCAAGGCTGGTTCAACATCAGGAAAACAATTAATGTGATTAACCACATAAATAACACACAAGACAAAGATCACCTGATTTTGTCCATTGATGCCGAAAAGGCATTTGATAAAGTCCAACACCCATTCATGCTAAGAACTCTTAGCAAAATGGGCATAGACGGCAAATTCCTCAACACAATAAGGGCCATTTATACAAAGCCAATTGCCCACATCATCCTGAATGGAGAGAGACTGAAAGACTTTCCCCTGAGATCAGGAACTAGACAAGGATGCCCACTGTCACCTCTCCTATTCAACATTGTGCTAGAAGTTCTAGCCAGAGCAATTAGACAAGATGAAGAAATAAAGGGCATCTGCATCAGCAAAGAGGAAGTTAAAATCTCCCTGTTCGCAGATGATATGATTGTATATGCAGAGAACCCCAAGGAATCTATAAGTAAGTTTCTCAAACTGATAGAAGAGTTCAGCAAAGTCTCAGGATACAAGATAAACATAAGTAAATCAGTAGGATTCCTTTATACCAAGAACGAGACTGTTAAGGAGGAAATTATCAAATCTATACCATTTGTGATAGCCCCTAAGAAGATAAAGTACCTAGGAATTAATCTAACCAGAGAAACAACAGACCTTTACAAAGAGAACTACAAGCCCTTACTACAAGAAACTAAGAGAGACTTAGATAAATGGAAAAACCTACCCTGCTCATGGGTAGGAAGAATTAACATTGTGAAAATGTCTATTTTACCCAAAGCAATTTATTTATATAATGCAATCCCAGTACAAGTTCCAGCATCATTTTTTAATGAGATGGAGAAGCAAATCACCAATTTTGTTTGGAAAGGGAAGAAGCCCCGGATAAGTAAGGTACTACTAAAGAGGAAGAACACACTGGGAGGCCTGTCATTACCCGACCTTAGAACATACTACACTGCCACAGTGGTCAAAACAGCCTGGTACTGGTACAAGAACAGACAGATTGATCAATGGAACAGAATTGAGACCCCAGAGATGACACCATCTGCCTATGAACAGTTGATATTTGACAAAGGCCCTAAGACATTAAACTGGGGTAAAAACAGTATCTTCAACAAATGGTGCTGGCAAAATTGGTTATCCATCTACAATAAACTGAATCAAGATCCATATCTTACACCTTATACAAAAACCAACTCCAACTGGATAAAAGACCTAAATATCAAACCTAAAACCATAAAGCTCATCGAAGAAAAGGTAGGAACAACAATGGAAGTTTTAATACACAATGAGGACAGACTCCAAAATCTGTCAAAGAAACCTCAATCAACAGAAGAGAAAGTAGATAAATGGGAACTATTAAGAATCAAACACTTTTGCTCATCCAAAGACTTTATTAATGGAATTAAAAGAACACCCACAGAGTGGGAAAAAATATTTGGCAACTCTATGTCAGATCGACGCCTGATCTCCATAATCTATAAGATACTACAAAATATCAATAAGAAGAAGACAAACCATCCAATTAAGCGATGGGCAAAGGAGATGGACAGATACTTCACTAATGAGGAGATCCAGGCGCCAAAAAACACATGCGGACATGTTCATGATCTTTAGTTATTAAAGAAATTCAAATCAAGACAACAATGAGATACCATCTCACCCCAACAAGATTGGCCATGATCCAGAAAACACAAAACAACAAATGGGAGAGGCTGTGGAGAAAGTGGAACTCTCCTACACTGTTGGTGGGGTTGCAAAATGGTCCAGCCTCTTTGGAAGGCAATCTGGTGCTTCCTTAAAAAAATGGACATTGATATACCATTTGACCCAGTAATTCCACTACTTGGAATATATCCTACAGATTCAAGGCCTTTCACACCAACGGACACATGCACCAGAATGTTTATCGCGGCACAGTCCACAATAGCAAAAAGGTGGAATCAACCCAGATGCCCAACAATAGAAGAATGGATAGGTAAACTGTGGTACATATACTCAATGGAGCACTACGCAATGATAAAGAATAACGATGATTCCAGGAAACATCTCCTAACCTGGTTTCAACTGGAAGACATTATGTTGAGTGAAAGTAGTCAGCGACAAAAGGACAAATACTGTATGAGACCTCTACGATAAGATCTCAAAAACAGACTTGTGTATAGAAGAAAAGACTCTTTGACAGCTGCAAGGGAGGGGAGGGAGGGAGGGAGGGCGAGGGGGGGAGGGTTTAGTTTAGGTAGTTACTAGAAATCTAGTTGGGAGAAAGCGGTGACAGCACACATTAGGAACAAGAATAACATTAAGTGGACTTCAGCATAACTTGAGTACTCTTTCCATCTTAACTCAATACTTCAAGGATAGAGTAGCTGGGGCAGGAGGTGGGGGACCATGCTCTTAGGCGAATTCCAGGCCAATTGGCACAACTAGCGTTTTGCTAAGAGAGCTCTGCACCCCACATTAGTGAGTGGCGTCTGGGGTCTTAAAAGCTGCCAAGCTGCCATCCGAAGACACAGCAAATGGTCCCAATTCAGCAGGAACGGATGCTCACCGAGGGCCAAAATGGCATGCGGTAAAGACAACCAAGAAGACAGAGAGACCCAAAAGAGTGGGTGCCTACATCGACCTGGGACCAGAAGAACCGGATGGTGCCCGGCCACCACCAGTGATAGCCATGACGGAGCTCACAGAGAGGAGCCTCACTGGCAACACAAGAATAAAAAGAGGTGCATCATGAGATCTCCACTAAAAGACCTCAATTGATGGTCCAGCGGTTTTGGGGTTCCTCTGAGAGCATGGCCCCCGGCCCCGATGCTGCCCGTTCCCATAAATTATAACAAAGGTCCACTCTTTGGACAGGAATGGAATGGACTTGGCAATGCAGAGTGACCATATATTGGAAGCACTTTATGGTTCTATACATCTATAGGATATCATGTTGCTGACCTCTGGCTGGAGGAAGGGGAGTGGACGGAGAGGAGGGGAAAGGAGACTGTTGGGAGGATGAGACATGTATGGAGCAGAGAGGAATAGTGTGCGGTCACCGGATAGGGAGAGCAGTGGAAGCTGCATATAGGGGGGCATGTAAATTTACATGTGAATGTACATTTTCACTCAGTTATGTTAAATTAAAAAAAAAAAAAAAAGAGAGAGAGAGAGAAAACCTATCAGTGCCCTAAGTTTTGCCAGCTGTCTCTGTGACAATTTAAGCTTTCTGGTCAGCCTTTTGCAAGCTGTACCAACTTATAGGTGCCAAAGTCCAGTCAAGAACTGGCCCAGATACCAGCTAACTTAGACTGTACGGGTCTGCCCTTTTTTTTTTTTTACTGTGGAAAGGAGCAAAGGTGCCTCTTTTCTGAGAAAGGAAGTAGGAAACACAGTGGTTGTATTCCTCCAAGACCAAGTCAGATGAAATTTGAACGCTTGTAACATTCAGTTTCAGCTGGAATTCTCTATCTATTTACCTTCACTTTATAAAATTCCCCACTTAAGATGACATGAAAACTTATTTATTCATTTATATGTACCATTAAAGTTTGAAAGTTTGACTTGTATATGCTGTTTATTGTGTAGCGTAATTAACAGTAATTGGAAAAGACCCCGTTTTGTGGTTCCCTGAATTGCCAATGATCTTTTCCTTTCCCTCCTTCCTTTCACTTAGCACAGACTACTTTCCCATAGTTTTATCCACCCTTCCTCCCCACCACTCATACATACAGAAATTACCTTGATAGAAATATAAGCAATTTAAATTAATTTCCTAGCACAGGATTCTAAAATTGGTGAGGCTCCCACAGATTTTCCTAGTTTGGACTGTCTTTTTTTTTTTTTTTTTTAAATTTTTATTTAACATAACTGAGTGAAAATGTACATTCACATATAAATTTACATGCCCCCCTATATGCAGCTTCCACTGCTCTCCCTGTCCGGTGACAGCACACTATTCCTCTCTGCTCCATACATGTCTCATCCTCCCAACAGTCTCCTTTCCCCTCCTGTCCGTCCACTCCCCTTCCTCCAGCCAGAGGTCAGCAACATGATATCCTATAGATGTATAGAACCATAAAGTGCTTCCAATATATGGTCACTCTGCCTTGCCAAGTCCAATCCATTCCTGTCCAAAGAGTGGACCTTTGTTATAATTTATGGGAAAGGGCAGCATCAGGGCAGGGGGCCATGCTCTCAGAGGAACCCCAAAACCACTGGACCATCAATTGAGGTCTTTTAGTGGAGATCTCAGGATGCACCTCTTTATTCTTGTGTTGCTAGTGAGACTTCTCTCTGTGAGCTCCATCGTGGCTATCACTGGTGGTGGCCGGGCACCATCCGGTTCTTCTGGTCCCAAGTCGATATAGGCACCCACTCTTGTGGGTCTCTCCGTCTACCGCACGTCATTTTGGTCCTCGGTGAGCATCTGTTCCTGTTGAGTAGGGACCATTTGCTGTGTCCTCGGATGGCAGCTTGGCAGCTTTTGAGACCCCAG
The DNA here is from genome assembly GCA_028571685.1 of Heterohyrax brucei. NCBI lineage: Eukaryota > Metazoa > Chordata > Mammalia > Hyracoidea > Procaviidae > Heterohyrax > Heterohyrax brucei. The sequence continues at coordinate 142,148,516 of CM053166.1, forward strand.
ACGCCACTCACCAATGTGTGGTGCAGAGAGCTCTCTTAGCAAAACGCTAGTTGTGGCAATTGGCCTGGGATTCGCCTAAGAGCATGGTCCCCCACCCCCCGCCCCAGCTACTCAATCCTTGAAGTATTGAGTTAAAATGGAAGGAGTACTCAAGTTATGCTGAAATCCACTTAATGTTGTTCTTGTTCCTAATGTGTGCTGTCACCGCTTTCTCCCAACTAGATTTCTAGTAACTATCTAAACTAAACTCTCCCCCGTCACCCTCCCTCCCTCCCTTCCCTTGCCTCTGTCAAAGAGTCTTTTCTTCTATACACAAGTCTGTTTTTGAGATCTTATCGTAGAGGTCTCATATAGTATTTGTCCTTTTGTCGCTGACTACTTTCACTCAACATAATGTCTTCCAGTTGAAACCAGGTTAGGAGATGTTTCCTGGAATCATCGTTATTCTTTATCATTGCGTAGTGCTCCATTGAGTATATGTACCACAGTTTACCTATCCATTCTTCTATTGTTGGGTATCTGGACTGTCTTTTAAAGTTATATCTTTAGGCCTATACAGAGCAAGCTAAGAAATGTACCCATTACATAGGGAAAAGCCTTTCAGTATCTTCATTTTTTTCATTTCACCTTCTCTAATAATACAACAAAACTTATTCCAGAAAGATACATAGAATATTTCTGAAATACCATGTGGTAGAAGTATCTAGGCCTTTATCAGGGTACATGAAAACCTAAATGTCCTCTGTAAGGCTGAACAATTCTAATTTGTAATGTTATCTCTTTCCTCATTATGTGACGATTCTCTGTGTTTCTTAATGACCCCATTACTTTTCTCTTCTGTCTCCTGCCCTCAATCCTAATTCTTGGTTTCTCTCTGTCTCTTCTGTTTATTCTTGCTATGGTGGACTCATGTTCCCTTTCTAAAGCACAGCTTGTAATTCTTTCATTTCTACTTTCTAGATGGAGATTTTTATAGCTAGGTCTGCCTACTTTTCTTGATCATTCACCGTCTTTTTGGCTACATCTATCTCTTGTCTGGTTTCACCCTTCCTTATAGGCTAAATTCTCTACTTGGAGTCTATAGCCAAACAGGAAAAATCTCTGAGATATTTTACTTTGAAAAATTTTCTGTTTTTTGTTAGAGTTCCACAAACTTGATCATCTAACCAAGGGAAATGTATATTGGGGTACTAATGGCATGTCTGCCTGGGTACAATTTGAAACTGCTAGGAAAATCTCTGAATTCCCAAATATTTAGATATATTTTGATCTGTAGGCCTTCTCTATGCAAACCACACTTTGTATGAAAGGAGCGTGCTTCATAAAGCATCAGCGTGAAATACAAGAAAATCAATAAGCAATCTGTGTGATAATTAATTAAGGTGCCAGAATGAATTACTGTTTTTTTCCCTCCTGATTTGGGTTAGAGTCTCATTTCATTTGGGAAGTTGTCCATTTTCAATTATGGTTTGTTCTGTGTTCTTTTGAAGTGACTGGAATGAATGACTGGTAGAAAATCATATTAGGGCAGAAAACTATGTATTAACTTTAAACATAGCAAATACGAGCTTTGGAAAGAGGTATCTCCAAATCAGAGCTTGGTATCAGGGCAAGGTAGTGTAGGAGACAATTGTTTCTTCACATGTGCAGGTGAGACTATGATGAAACTATCTTAGTTATCCAGTGCACTATAATAGAACTACCACAAGTGTCAGAGAACATTTTAGTCAATTAGCATAACATAGTTCACAAAGACAATGTTCTACTTCCACTTTGGTGAGTAGCATCTCTTGTCTTAAAAGCTTTCAAGCAGCCATCCAAGATATAACTGTTGGTTTTCAGTTGTATGGAACAAAAGACAATGAAGGAAATCAAAGGTTCAAGGAAGAAACTAGTCTGGGAGACTAATAGCCCACATGAACTGCAGCCCTTTCAAATCTTTTATGAGAAAAGCTAGACAGTACCTGGCTACTACTACTGACCTTTCTGACCAGGGACACATCAGAAGGTCCAGAGAGCATGGCAGAAAGATATAGTACAAAGGTCAAATTCCTAGAAAAGACCAGACCTAGTGGACTGTGAGAGACTAGAGGAACCCTCAAGATTATTACCCTAAACTACCTTGTGAACTTGGAATTGAGACTATTCTGTAGGTTACCTTTCAGCCAAATACTAAATTGGCTTATAAAATATCGTGTTTTATGCAAATAATGCTTACCTTCTGTGTTTGCTGCTTGTACCCTCCCCAAGCAAGATATTTTCATAAGTGCTGCTATGCTAATTATCCTTTACATGTTGCTCTTAAAAATTAGCATAAGGTGCTTATGGAAATACCTCAGGAGGGGAGGGTGTGGTTGGCAAGCAAATGTAGAAGGCATGTGTTACTTGTGTACAAATATGGTGATATCATTCTTGAATAATGTGCTCCCTTGAACAATTAACTGTACAAGACCAAGTGATCAATGATTACCTAAAAACAAAGAGCAGATGGCAAGCAGGGGAAAGGAAGCTAGATCAATGGAAACAGAACAAACAGGATGGAAATAATAAGAATGCTGATATGTGGTGAAAATTGAGACCACTATCATGGAGCAATTTGTATAAAAATTGTTAAAAGGGAACTTAATTTGTAGTGAAAGTTTCATCTAAAGCTCAGTAACATTATTTTTACACAAAGAAATACTGTAAGTGAGTGGCTTTAATGAACAGAAATCTATTTCCTCACAGTTTTGGAAGGTAGAATTCTGAATTCAGGTGGCTGGCTTTAGGAAAAGGCTTTCTCTCTCTACTGGCTTTGGAAGAAGGTCCTTGTCTCTTCTGAGCTTCTATTCCTGGGTATTCTTTATGTGGCTTAGCATCTCTCCCACTTCATCTCTCTCTGCTTGCTTGTTTTATCTCTTTTATATCTCAAAAGAGATTGACTCAAGATACAGCCTATACTAATCTAGCTTATTAACATAACAAAGACAACCCATTCCCAAATAGGATTTTAATTACAGACCTGGAGGTTAGAAATTACTACACAAATTAGGGGACATAATTTAATCCTCAACAGCCAACTCTGTTCTCTGTGCATTGCTGTCCATTTTCATATATTCATTCAGGAAACATTCAGTAAGTAAATACTTTATGCCAAGTATTCACAGTGTGGAAACCCTGGTTGTGTAGTGAGTTAAATGCTTTGTCTGCTAACCAAAAGTTTGGCAGTTCAAACCTGCCAGGTGCTCCTTGGAAACTGCATGGGGCAGTTCTACTATGACCTCTAATGTCGCTATGAGTTGGACCTGACTCGATGGTTGTGGGTTTGGTTTTGGTTTATTGAGCAGTGTCCTGGAGGTAAAGCCTTGAGCAATAACTTTGATCTTTGGTCATGATCACTACACTCAATGTGATGGTTAAGATCGTATGTCGTTTTGGCTGGGCTGTGATTCTCTGCACAGCTGTACAATGTTAAGGCCACTGGCATGATGAACCGTGCTTTGGTACAGGCAGGGGCAGGGCCTATGGTGGTTCACCACCCCCTCAGCCTTTGTCTCTCCATCTTCTACCACTTACTTCCTGTCTGCTCATCTTGCCAAGATTTGGGCTTGTGGATCCAGTAGTTGCTGTGCTTTGGTCTTCTTACATCTGGTTCTTGGGACTTGAGGTAGCAGCTCATAGGATTCATTGGTCTTCAGAGCCTGAGAGTATAATTTCTGTTACCTCACCTGCTGATCTTGGATTCACCAGCCTCTACAGCTCCATGAATTAGCAGAAACCTTGCAGTCTTGCACCCCCCTCCCCTTCGACCTTCAGAGCCTGTGAGCTGGAACTCTAATCTCTGACCTGTTGACCTTGAGTTGGCCAGCTGCTGTGGCAGCGTGAGGCTTGTATGCTCATCTAGGACTTTGGACACTTCAGCCTCCCTCTACAACTGTGTGAGCTGTTTTTTTTATATAAATTGCTTCCTGTATATATTTATATACTTTACTGATTTTGCCCTGAGTTTACCTTCTAAACTAAAGCCAGGGCATGAAGAGTGAACTATAATGTAAACTATGGAGTTTAGTTAATAATAAAATATCAACATTGCTTCATCATTTGTGATAAATGTGCCACCAGAATGTAAACATTAATAGGAGAAATAATATTCAGGGAGGGGTATACGGGAACTCCATATTTTCTGGACAATTTTTCTGTAAACCTAAAACTGCTCTAAAAATAAGATTTGTAAAAGACAAACAAACACACACACGCACATAAAATCTATATCCAGGAAACATCTTGGATGCTTTATATAACCTCTGTACTTCATGAAGGCTAAAGACATAAGTAAATAGTGAATAAAGGGATTTTTTTCTCAAGTGCGCAGTAAAAGGCTTGGGCATCTCTGCTCAGGTCTGGAATATCAGACAACATGCTCCGGGAAACCAAGTTCTCAACAGTGTAATAAAGTTCATGTCCTCAACCCAGTCTCAGCTTCCTTTATGCATTTTTTACTTGGGTGATGCTAGTTGTTACTGAGCCTGGCCTGATAACAAACCCAAGAAAACCAAACCCATTGCCACTGAGGAGATTCCAATTCCCAGTGATCCTATAGAACAGAGTAGAACTGTCCCATAGTGTTTCCAAGGAGTGGCTGGTGGAGTTGAACTGCCAACAGTTCTCTGTGCCTCTTAAACCACTGTGCCCATTAAGGGGCTGGAGGACTTCAAAAGGCAAACAAGTTTCTTTCTGTTCTGGGTGGCATTGATATCCAGCTGAAAGTATGGGACTGGAGTGGAACTCTTCAGGCATAAGATTCTGTATAGTTTGAATTGCTGAGGCATTAGCACTCATAGAAGAATGGCTGAATGCCAACTGCACTTGCCTTAAATGTGCACTTAAAGAGCACTCACTGGTGCCAATTTATTCTTAGCTCTGTGGGCCTTCCCATATATATGTCACATAGACAGGGACATTACTTATATTTGGTGCAAGGTTCCAAGCCTAAATCTGCTCACCGTTTTCATAACTCGATTTAGTGTAATTATACTCAACTTAGGGAGTGAACAACTGCCCCCTTTTCTCCCCTATGGATACGTGATTGATTGGTTTAGTTGTAAAAATGCCTTCAACACAGACCTAAGCTCCAGTGTGCTCCTCCCGGAGGGTTAGGTTTTAAATCTAGGTAGAGTTTACTTGGCCCTTCCTCATTAAACTTGGATGAGTCAAGTTTAAAAACGGAGGCCTTTTCATATCAGCAAGGGCAGGAAAAAACCTAAAGTAAGCACAAGAGTTTACCTAGCATCTATGGCCAACAAATGCCAAATGCTAGTTGACTAGCACGTCCTCACTCCAGAAAATGCTGCATTTTAATGATTAGACCCATTTCAGAATAATTTGATGTAGAATCATTCTGAGGTCTTTTGGGGACAGATTTTTCTTCTTTCTTTCTGCCCCCCCTCCCTTTTTTCTTTTCTTTCTTTCTTTCTTTTTTTTTTTTTGTCATTCTGACTCTATTTGTGTATAAGCCCTTTCCACTATCTCCTTGATCCAGGAAATAGTAAATGTTAATGATTTAAGGCATGTTTGAGTATTTATGTAACCAGATTTTGTATATGTAAATGAATTTGTGGGTCTTTGAGCATAAATGTGTATGTTTTAGTTCCTTTGTGAAAAATTTGGAGATGTTATAAGAAATAAGAGTATTTTGGGCTTCAAAACTAGAAATTTATTTTCTAACAGTTGGCTAAAAGCCTACTGGGTCTAATCTGTATCAGTTCCTTCTGTGGACTTCTCTGCTGGTTTCTGGTGTTTGCCAGTAATCCTTGGTGTTCCTTTGCATATAGATAATTCACACATATTATCTATCTTTCTCTTTGTGTCTCTGTTTATAACTTAATAATTATTGGATTGAATTGTGCCACCCCCCAAAGTATGTGTCAACTTTGCTAGGTCATGATTTCCGGTATTGTGTGGTTGTCCTCCATTTTGGGATCAGATGCAATTATCCTATTCACTGTAAATCCTAACCTCTATGATGTTAATGAGGCATAATTAGAAGCAGTTACATTAATAAGGCAGGACACAAGCTACAGGATTAGGTTGTATTTTGAATCAATCTCTTTTGAGATGTAAAAGATAGAAGTCAGCAGAGAGGAGGAGGACCTTCTGTACCAAGAAAGGAGAGCCAGGAGCACAGTGCATCCTTTGGAGCTGGGATCCCTGTGCTGAGAAGATCCTAGTCCATGGGATCTTCTCCAAGAGCTAACACAGACAGAAAGCCTTTCCGTGAATCTGGCACCCTAAATTTAGACTTCTAGTCTCCTAGATTGTGAGAGAACAAATTTCTGTTACAGTACCACTAGATAACTAAGATAGTAAATGATTCAGTTTAGAAGCCATCTTAGACTGGTATGACCTCATTAACATAACAAGAAACCCTCTTTCCAAACAGGATTGTATCCTCAGGTTCAAGAGTTGGAAATTCACCTGTTTGGGGAGAACATAATTCAATCTGTAAGGGTGGGATTCTGTATAGGTATGGCATATTGGCAAAAATGTGAATGTGCTGGTCTTGTTGTTGCTAGGTGTCACTGAGTTAGTTCTGACTCACAGTGATCCTATGTACCACAGAACAAAACTACCCTATCCTGTGCCATACCCACAACTGCTTTTATTCTTAAGCCCACTGTTGCAGTCACTGTGTCAATACATCTTGTTGAGGGTCTTCCTCTTTTTTTTGCTGACCCTCTGGTCTACGAAGCATGACATCCTTCTCCAGGGACTGATCCCTCCTAACAACATGTGCAAAGTATGTAAGATGCAGTCTCACTATCTTTGCTTCCAAGGAGCACTTTGGTTGTACTTCTTCCAGAAGAGATCTGTTTGTTCTTTTGGCAGTATGTGATACACTGAATGTTCTTCTCCAACACCCCAATTCAAAGGCATCAATTCTTCTTCTGTCTTCCTTGTCCATTACCCAGCTTTCACAAGCATATGATGTGATTCAAAATACCATGGGTTGGGTAGGGTGCACTTTAGTCTTCAAGGTGATATTGTAGTATCTTTGCTTTTCAACACTTTAAAGAGGTTCTTTGCAGCAGATTTTCCTAATGCAGTGCATCTTTTGATTTCTTGACTGCTGCTTCCATGGGTGTTGATTGTGGATCCAAGCAAAGCGAAATCCTTGACAACCTCAGTCCTTTCTGCATTTATCATGATGTTGCTTACTAGTCCAGTTGTGATAATTTTTGTTTTCTTGATGTTGAGGTACAGTCCATACTGAAGGATGTGGTCTTTGATTTTTATCATCAAGCATTTCAAATCCTCTTCACTTTCAGCAAGCAGGGCTGTGTCATTAGCATAACACAGGTTTTTAATGAGTCTTCCTCCAATCCTAATGCCTTATTCTTGTTCATATAGTCCGCTTCTCAGATTATTTGCTTGGCATACAGATTGGAATGGTATGGTGAAAAGATACAACCCTGACACACACCTTTCCTGACTTTGAACCATGCAGTGTTCCCTTGTTCTGTTCAAACAACTGTATCTTGATCCATATGCAGATTACTCATGAGCACAATTAAGTGTTTTGGAATTCCCATTTTCCACAGTGTTAGTCGTAATTTGTTGTGATCCACACAGTTGAATGCCCTTGCATAGTCTATGAAACCCAAGTAAACATCTTTCTGGGATTCTCTGCTTTCAGCCAAGATCCATCTGACATCAGCAATGATATCCCTGGTTCTATGTCCTCTTCTGAATCCAGCTTGTATTTCTGGAAGTTCCCTGTCAATATACTACTTCAATGATCTTTAGCAAAATTTTGCTTGTGTGTGATATTAATGATATTGTTTGATAATCTCCACATTAGGTTGCATCACCTATCTTGGCAGCAGATGTAAATATGGATCTTTTCCAGTCAGTTGGCGTCCAAATTTCTTGGCATAAAGAAGTGACCACATCTAGTGCTCATAGAAAGGGAAAATGGAAGAGACTTCTGCACATAGAAAATAATGTGCCACTGAATAAGCAAAAAAGAAACAAAAAATAAGATTTTAAGGAAAACCCTAGAATAGACAAATCTATACAGAACAAGTTTATTAGTGCTTATCAGGGGAAGAAGGTTAGGGTAAAGACAGGGGAAGGTCACTGTTTTGGGAAAAACTAAGTTTTTGTTCATGGTGATGGAAATTGGAAATTTGGCAACAGATACTGGTGATGGTCATACAGCGTGATTAATGTAGTTGATGGTACACATGTAAAATGTTAAAATGACAACTGTGTTGTATGTATGTAGCAGACCCTCTGAGAATTCCAGTCAGGGATTTAAAAGTATGGCCTCTGTTAATGCTCCATCTAAGCATGTACTTCTCTAACTAGGTTAACTGCTTCACAAAGAAAGTATGTTTTAGCAAAGATTGGTTGCAAAATAAGTTTTTACCACTCAGCTTGAAATTATGTGCTACTTGGAGTTCTTCATGTTTGAATCTCCCGTGGCTTGGGGATATAATAGTTACTCAGAGATAGCTTTGAATAGAAAAATAAAGTGAATGGTGGATGAGTTTGGAGAGAGATTCTCTTTATGTAAAGAGAAATCATGGTGGAATAGTAGTTAAGAGTTCAACCGCTAACCAAAATGTTGGCAATTCAAATCTACCAGCTACTGCTTGGAAATCCTGTGGGGTAGTTCTGCTCTGTCCTATAGAGTTGCTATCAGTGAGAATCCATTCAATAGCAAAGAGTTTGTTTGTTTTTAATAATAAATTCTTAGTTCCATGTAGTTTTCAAGACCTTGCCATATAGAAAGTGACAAATAGTAGTTTTAGCCTGGTCTAGTTTGCCAAGGGAAGCCCTAGTGCCATAGTGGTTAAGGGATGCAGCTGCTAATCTAAAGGTCCACAGCTGGATCAGCAGCTAATCTCCATAATCTATAAAAAAGTGAAAAACCTCAATAAGAAAAAGACAGATAAGCCAATGAAAAAAGGGGCAAAGGATGTGAGCAAGCACTTAACCAAAGAAGATACCAGGACGCTAACACATACATGAGGAAATGCTCATGATCATTAGCCACTGGAGAAATATAAATCAAAACTACAGTGAGATACTATCTCATCCCAACAAGGCTAGCATTAATCCAAAAATTACAAAACAGCAAATGTTGGAGAGGTTGTGGAGAGAGTGGAATTCCTCTCCACTGCTGGTGGGAGTGTAAAATGGCATGACCCATTTGGAAATGGATTTGGTGCTTTCTTAGAAAGCTAGAAATAGACATACCATGTGATCCAGCAATCCTACTTATTGGAATATAACCTAGAGAAATAAGGGCTGTCACATGAAACGATACATGCACACAAACGTTTATTTCAGCACTGTCCACAACAGCCAAAAGACGGAATCAACTTAGGTGCCCATGAACAAATAAACAAACTAGGTCATATTCAAGCAATAGAATACTATGTAGTGATAAAGAACAACTACCATCTTGGAAAATACTTAATAACATGGCATTATCTAGAAGAAATTGTGCTGAGTGAGAGCAGTCACAAAAGGACAAATACTGTTTGAGACCACAATGATGAGTTCTCAAGAAAAGAGTTAAGAAGAAAGTAATCTTTGATGGTTACCAGAGATGGGAGGGAGGGAGACAGGTACTCATAGAATAAATAGTAGATATGAAGTGTGTTAAGTGAAGTATGTGATAGCACTCACCAGAAGGGAGATCAACTCTGTTGCACTACATCAAGAGCTAAGAGATTTCTCAATTCTTTTTTTTTAATTGTGGTTGAGCAAAAATTTACAATGCAATTCAAATTTGCATGCCAACCAATCTGAAGCTCCTTCTGCTCTCCTTGCCCAGTGACAGCACACTCCTCCTTTCTGTTCCATACATGTCATATCCTCTTAATAACAGCCCGTCCCCTCTTCTCCACCCTCCCCACCCCCATTTAGTAAGAGGCCAGTAGGACAATATCCTATAGATGCATAGAATCATAAAGTGCACACACGATATGGTCACTCTGTGTCACCGAGTCCAATCCATTCCTATACGAAGAGTTGACCTCAGTCCACCATCTTGACTCTGCCCCCCCAAAGAAGTGACCTCAATAATTATCTATGATCAGGGGCAGCATCAGGTCTGGGGGCATGCCCTCAGGGGAACTCCCAGGCCTTTGGACCATCAATTTCAGTCTTTTTAGTGGAGATCTTAGATTTCCCAACACTTTGAGGGTCAGAGCAGTGGTGGTAGGTGTCTGGGGATCATGTTTTGGGGGGACATCTAGATCAATTGGTGTAACTAAGTTTCTTTTAGAAACTATTCTGTGTTCTACTTTGGTGGGTGGTGTCTAGGGTCTTAAAAGCTAGCAAGCTGACATCTAAGGAGCATCAATTGGTCCATGTTTGCCTGGAACAGAGGAGAACAAAGGATATCAAAGACAGGAGGAAAATATGAGCTTAGAAGACAAAAGGTGCCATATGACTCAGAGACTAAATCAACATGAGACTAGAAGAATTAGATGGCCTTGACAGGGAACACAATGGAGACTCCTTGTTGTAATGGGAGAAAAATGGGGGGTGCAGATCTAGAATTCTATTAAAAGAACAGACCTGATGATCCAACATCCTGGAGGGTCTCCTGACAACATGGCACCTAAACTCACTGCTAGCCCAAAGCTGAAAGCAGTACCAAAGACAACTCTTCAGACAAAAATTGGACGGGACTCTAAGATGAGGTTGTCAGAGAAGCTCCTCTATAGAAAAGAGATGGGAGGGTGTAGAGGAGGGGACAAAAATTGCTAAAATAAATGAATACAAGAAGTACACCATGGAAAGTAGGAGTGTGCTGTCATAGGTTTGGGAGAGCAGCTAGAGTTGCACAGAGGTGTGTATGTGTACAGGGTTTTGTATGGCTGATTGGCTTGGATTATAAACTTTCACTTAATCACAATAAAATGTGTTTTTAAAAAGTTCAGTAGTTGGAATCCACCAGGCACTCCTTGGAGGGTTTCCAACTCTATGAGGGTTTCCAAGATAGGGTAATTCTACTCTGTCTTACAAGGCCACTGTCAATCAGAATTGACTCTATGGCAGTGGGTTAGCTTCCTGAGGAGTCAGACTTTCATTATCTGTCTTTAGTGTCACCCTTTCACAATTTAGGTCACCACTGTAACTCCTCACATATACCACTTCATGTTCTCTGGAAGATTCTAGTTTAGCTGCATGTAAGTAGTTGCTAGGCCAGGAGGTGAATACAGGGAGCTAGAGCTACAGCATCTGGAAACTTGATTGTAACTCCGCACATGAATCTACTAGAGCCTACATTTATTTCCACTCTTCACCTTCATCCTGTGGAAAGGTTCTGTTCCTGGAAACCCATGCTGACCAGAGTTATTTTAAGATAGATATAAATCACATAAGTTACCTTGTTTAGAAGCTTCCAGCAACTCCCTGTCATACTTAGAATAAAATCCAAAGTTCCTTCCCAGGTATCTGAGCTCTATGTGATCTGTCCCCTCCACACTTTGAGATCTCCTGTCCTAACACTATCCCCCTTTCTCACACCATCCCAGTTACTCTAGCTTGTCTGCTGTTACTAAAATCAAACAGCTTTTGCACAAAGTATTTGCCCAGAATGGGAGATGATGGTAATGTGGACTTAGTAGTAGCAATAGAGGTGGTGAGAAGTGGTCAAATTCTGCATATATCCTAAAGCACAGCCAATGATATTTGCTTATGGATTGGAATGAAGAATGTGAGACAAAGAGAACAGTCAAAGATGATAGTGTGTTTTTTTTGACCTGAACAAGTGAAAAGTTACCACTTACTGTGATGAAGAACACTGGGGGGGAGGCAGACTCAAGATGGAGAACTAAACACACGTCTCCCTAAATTCCTCTGGAAACTGAGACCTGAATTGATAATTAAATGGAGTTTTCTGGACACCTAGTGAGTCCTAAGATGCAACATAGGGCTGTTAATTTGGACTTCATACCACTGAATGCAAAACTTTCTCTCTTTCACTGGCCCCACTCTCAGCAAGTGTGGGCTTGCACAGACCGAAGGTAACTCACCATTTTAATTTCCTTTTCTCTGTCTTAGATGGCGGGTGGAGCTGGGACTTGACTGGCTGCTAATCTCAGATGCACTGTTGGTGGGATTGGCAAGCAAAACTGGAATATTTTAAGAACCCAGCTTTGGACTGTGTGCATTTCGGCACATTTGGCCTCTCTTTCAGCCTCTGCCATATAGTAGCCAGTACCAAGGGAGTGGCAAGCTTGTGTGGGATGCCACCTTGTTCCATTGGGTGGCAGATACACCCATATGGAGGCCCCAGCTAGACTTAGTTCCTAGGCTAGGAGGCAGTGCCTGCCTGGGGGAGAGCACTTTTCTTGCAGAAAAGCAGTATTTCACACACTGTCACCTACAGCTGGGGCCTGGTACCAGAGTGTGTGGACCGTATGCATCTCAGCACCTTTGGCCTCTCTTTTGGTCCCAGCGAGGTTGTAAGCTTGTGTGCGTCACCATCTTGTTCCACTGGTAGGAGGAATGCCCATACAGAAGCCTCAGCTAGACCTAATTCCTGGACTTGGAAGCAGCACCTACCTGGAGGAGAGTGCTTTTCTGGCAGAAAAGCAGTATTGTACACAGTGTCGCCTACAGCTGGGGCCCAAAAGCAGAGGCTGGCAGGGCAATAGCCTTTCTGTATTTTGAGCTAGTTTATAACATCTGGGGTTCAATATAGAGGTGCTTACTTTGCCAGCTGGGAAGAGGGACTTATACAACTGAAAACCTGACTAACTTTGGAAGTTGTCATACTGCTTACCCCTTATTTTAAGATGGCCCAGAGAAACAACTGCAGTCCATCATCACTGCATCCCTCCCAGCCTTTACTCACTCACATGATACCCCCCAAAGCAGCAAACTCTGGAGAAAACCATAACCAAGAAATCAAAAATGGATTCAGAAGGCCCCCAGATGAAGAAATTTTTCTGAAACTATCAGAAGGTGAATACAAAAGGATTATATAGAGAGCCCACCTAGACCTTATACAAAATGCAGTAGAGCAAAATGAAAAATTAAGCAAGCTGTTCAATCTGATGGAATACTAGTACTCTGAAATCCAACAGATCTATCTCTCTGATTTCACAGAAGTAGAAACTTCAATTCAAAGCCAAGGAAAAAGAATGGCACAAATGGAAAATAGACTTTTTGATTTGGAAGACAGAGTTACTGACTCCAGCCTCTTTGAGGAGAAATAAGAAAAAAGAAACGAGAAAAATGAAGAAGCATGAGGGACTCTATTAAGAGGAACAACCTAAGATTAACTGGAGTTCCTGAACAGGGTGAGACACCCGAGAACCCAGAGAGTTTTGTTGCTGAGCTGCTGACAGAAAACCTCCCAGAAATTAGGAAAGAAGAGAATATAAGATATCCAAGATGCGTATCAAACATCACTCAATATAGATCTCAATAGAAAGACTCCAAGACATATTATAACCAAGCATAAGCAGAAACTCATAAAGGCAGCAAGACTGAAAGGAAAGCTAATATTCAGAGGGAAATGCTGTAGGCTTTTATCAGATTTCTCAGCAGAAACAATGCTGGCATGGAGACAGTGGCATGACACATTAAAAGCCTTGGAGGACAAGAAATTCCATCCAAGAATTATATATCCTGCAAAACTATGTTTCAAATATGAAAATGATAAACAGAAACTCAGAGACTTTGTGAAAACCAAACCAAAGCTACAAAAATACTGAAAGAATCTCTTGGCTTGGAAGACAAAACCACTAACTTTATATTTTAGAAGCAAATATAGGACATATCACTCAGAATCCTACTCAGTTAGGGAAGGCACCAAACTCAATCAAATCTATAATAGCGAAAGAAATGATCCAGTGATCATATCATGAAAACTATGATGTCATCATATTGAAAAGAGAGGTGTACTACAGTCATTATAGTCCTTCCAGATGGAAAGGAAGTTGATAAAATTGGTAGTAGCTGAAATTGGTTTTATACATAGTTTATTAAGGGGGATCATAGGGGCAGCTGTAAAGCACAATAAAGATGAAACATATCAAATCAAGAAATGTAATACACGAGGCTCAACAACCACAAAACCAATCCTGAAAAAGGTGAAAAATCAACTCATGAAGATGAATGTCCCAGAACAGATTAATAGGAACAACAGAGAAAACATCAACACAAAAATAAACATATTACAATGGCAGCACTGAACGCATGCCTATTAATAATTATAGTGAATGTGAATGGACTGAACACTCTAGTAAAGAGACATCGAGTGAATCTTGCATCAAAAGACATGACCCATCCATATGTTGCCTACAAGAAACTCACTTTAGACTTAAAGATAGGAATGAACTGAAAATTCAAGGATGGAAGAATATATATCAAGCTAACAGTACACAAAGAAGAGCAGGTGTGTCAATTCTAATCTAAGATAAAATAGATTTTATAAAATTCACCATTGTGGGCAAGGATGGGCACTATTTATTGATGAAAGTTTCAATACACAAACAATATTAAATATTAACAATATTAAATATTTATGCACCTAATATTAGAGAACCTAAATACATTGAAGAAACCCTGACTACACTCAAAAATGAGATAGATCACTCCACAATAACAGTGGGAAACTTCAACACTCCACTCTCAATATTGGAAAGACTGTCTAGAAAAAAGCTGAATGAAGACACAGAAGACCTTATTTCCCCAATTCACCAACTAGACCTTGATGACCCATGCAGGACTTTCTGTCCATCAGCGGACAACTACACCTTCTTCTCCAGTGCCCAGTGAAAACTCTCCAGAATTGACCATGTGTTAGGACACAATGCAATTATCAACAAAATCCACTCCATTGAATTAAGGCAAAGCATCTTCTCAAATCATAAAGCCATAAAAGTCAAAATCAATAGCAGAAAGAACATAGATAGGAAATGGAACTCATGGAAACTGAACAACTTGCTCAAAAAACTACATGGGTTATAGAAGAAATCAAGGATGAAATAAAGAAATTCATGGATTCCAAGGAGAACAAAAACACTTTCTACCAGAACCTATGGGATACAGCCAAAGCAGTGCTCAGAGGTCAGTTTATTTCCTAATTGCACATATCTGGAAGGAAGAACTAACCCTACAGCTTGATAGAGTAGAGAGAGAACAACAGAGGAACCTCTCAGGCACCAGAAGAAAACAGATCGTAAAGATTAGAGAAGAACTAAATGAATTAGGGAATAGAAGAACAACTAAAATAATTGAAAAGACCATAAGCTGGCTTTTTGAAAATATCAACAACAAAATTGACAAACCATTGGCTAAACTTACTAAAGAAAAATAGGAAAGGTAACAAATAACCCAAATAAGAAATGAGAGGGGAGTTGTCATAACAGATCCAGCAGAAATCAAAACTATCATAACAGAATACTATGCAAGACTGTATTCTAACACATTTGAAAACCTAGAGAAAATGGACAAATTCCTTGATTCATATCACCTACCAAAACTATGACAAAATGATGCAGAACAAATTAATAAACCCATCACAAAGGAAGAGATTGAAAAAGTCATCCAAAAACTGCCACAGAAAAGAGACCGGGCCCAGATGGCTTCACTGCAGAATTCTACCAAGCTTTTAGAGAAGAGTTATCTCCAATACTACTGAGATTATTTCACAATATAGAAAGGGATGGAATACTCCCAAATTCATTCTATGAAGCCAGCATAACCGTGATGCCAAAGCCAGGGAAAGACCTAACAAAAAAAGGAGAACTACAGACCAATATCACTCATGAATCTAGATGCAAAAATCTTCAACAAAATTGTTGCCAATATAATACAACAACATATACAAAAAAATAATGCATCATGACCAAGTTGGATTCATACCAGGGATGCAAGGCTGGTTCAACATCAGAAAAACAACTAATGTGATCAGCTACATAAATAACACAAAAGACAAGAATCACTTGATTTTGTCCATTGAAGCAGAAAGACATTTGATAAAGTGCAATGCCCATTCATGCCAAAAACTCTCAGCAAAATAGGAATAGATGGCAAATTCCTCAATACAATAAGGGCCATTTATACAAAGTCAACTGCCTTCATCATCCTAAATGGAGAGAGACTGAAACAGCTTCCTTTGAGAACAGGAACTAGATAAGGATGCCCACTCTCACCTCTCCTATTCAGCATTGTACTAGAAGTTCTAGCCAGAGCAATTAGACAAGGCCAAGAAATAAAGGGCATCTGCATCAGCAAAGAAGTAGTCAAAATCTCCCTATTTGCAGACCATATGATTGTGTATGCAGAGAATCCTGAAGAATCCTTAAGTACACTACTCAAACAGATAAAGAGTTCAGCAAGTCTCGGGATACAAGACAAACATAAGTAAATCAGTAAGATTCGTTTATACCAACAACGAGATTTTTAAGGAAGAAATCACCGACTCAACACCATTTACTATAGCCCTTAAGGAGATAAAGTACCTAGGAATCAATCTAACCAGAGAAATAACAGACCTTTACAAAGAGAACTACAAGTCCTTACTACAAGAAACTAAGAGAGACTTACATAAATGGAGAAACCTACCCTGGTCGTGGATAGGAAGACTTTACATTGTGAAAATGTCTATTTTGCCCAAAGCAATCTACTTATACAATGCAATCCTAATACAAATCCCAGTGACATTTTTTTAATGAGATGGAGAAACAAATTACTAACTTTGTCTGGAAAAGGAAGAAGCCCTGGATAAGTAAAGCACTACTGAAGAAGAGCACACTGGGAGGACTCTCACCACCCGACTTTAGAACCTATTACACTGCCACAGTGGTCAAAACAGCCTGGTGCTGGTACAAAAAGAGACAGATAGATCAATGGAACAGAATTGAGACACCAGAGATAACATCATCTGCCTATGAACAGGTGATATTCGGCAAAGGCCCTAAGACATTAAACTGGGGAAAAAACAATGTCTTCAACAAACAGTGCTGGCAAAATTTGATATCCGTCTGCAAAAAACTGAAACAAGACCCACATCTTACACCTTATACAAAAACCACCTCAAACTGGATAAAAGACCTCAATACCAAATCTAAAACAATAAAGCTCATCCAAGAAAAAGTATGAACAACAATGGAAGCTTTAATACACAATGTAGACAGACTTCAAAATCTGTCAAACAAACCACAAACAACAGAAGAGAAAATAGATAAATGGGAACTACTAAGAATCAAACACTTTTGCTCATCTAAAGACTTTATTAATAGAATTAAAAGGCCACCTACATAATGGGAAAAAATATTCGGCAACTAGATATCAGACTGACGCCTGATCTCCATAATCTATAAAGTCCTACAAAATGTCAGTAAGGAAAAGATAAATCACCCAATAAAGCAATGGGCAAAGGAGATGGAAAGACACTTCTCTAAAGAGGAGATCCAGGCAGCCAAAAAACACATGCGGGCATGCTCACGATCATTAGCTGTTAAAGAAATTCAAATCAAAACTACAATGAGATACATCTTACCCCAACAGAGTTGGCCACGATCCAAAAAAAGCAAAACAACAAATGCTGGAGAAGCTATGGAGAAATTGGAACTCTCCTACACTGTTGGTGGGATTGCAAAATGGTGCAACCTCTTTAGAAAGTAATCTGGCACTTCCTTAAAAAGCTAGATCTACATATAACATTTGACCCAGTAATTCCACTGCTTGGAATGTATCCTACAGAATCAAGGCCATTCACACCAACTGATACATGCCCACAAATGTTCATCACAGCACAGTCCACAATAGTGAAAAGATGGAATCAACCCAGATGCCCAACACTGTAGGAATGGATAGGTAAACTATGGCAAATATGCTCAGTGGAACACTATGCAATGATAAAGAACAATGATGATTTTAGGAAACATCTCATAACCTGGTTTCAATTGTTGAGTGAAAGTAGTCAGCAACAAAAGGACAGAGGTTGTATGAGACCCCTACTACAAGAACTTAAAAACAGACTCATGCATAGAAGAAGACTTTGACAACTGCAAGGGTGGGGATGTCGGGGAGGGTTTAGGCTAGATAGCCTTAGTTGATAGAAATTCAATTGGGTGAAATCTGTGACATCACACATTAGAAAGAAGATCAGTATTAACTGGACTTCAACACAACATGATTACTCCTCCCATCTTAATCCAACATTACAAGGACAGAGTAACTGCATTGGGGGGCTGGAGACCATGCTCTCAGGGGAAACTGAGGCCAACTGGCACAACTAGCATTTTGCTAAGAGAGCCTTCTGAACCCCACATTGGTGAGTGGCGTCTGAGGTCTTAACAGCTGCCAAGCTGCCATTTGAGGGTACAGCAAATAGTCCTAACTTAGCAAGAATGGCTGATCACCCAGGACCAAAATGACATGGGGAAAAGGGAACTCAGAAGACAGAGAGACCCATGTGAGTGAGTGACTATACCAACTTGTGACCAGAGGATCCAGATGGTGCCCAGCCACCACCAGTGATAGCTGTGATGGAGCTCACAAAGTTGAGTCTCACTGACAACACAAGAATAAAAAGAGGTGCACCCTGAGTTCTCCATTAAAAGAGAGCAATTTATAGTCCATGTGCCTCAGAGTTTCCTTGGGAGCATGTCCCCTGGCCCTGATCCTGCCCCTGTCCATAAATCATAATGGAGGTCAACGCTTCGCACAGGAATTGATTGGACTTGGTGACACAGATTGACCATATCATGTATGCACTTCATAGTTCTACACATCTATAGGATGTAGTCCTGCTGATCTCTTACTAGAGGAAGTGGAGTGTGTGGAGAGGAGGGGATAGGACATGTATGGAGTAGAGAGGAAGAGTGTGCTGTTACCAGGCAAGGAGAGCAGTGGGAGCTGCATATAGGTGGCATGCAAATTTATATGGGAATGCACATCTTTGTTCCATCATAATTAAAAAGAGAGAGAAGGAAAAAAGAACACTGGGAGAGGTTTATGGAACAGTTCAAACTGTGTTCAGTTTGATATCTTTCAGGCAATATTTTAAAATAGAAATTTACGTGCTTTCCATGCCTTCAAAGGTATCTAGCATGAGGTTGGCACTCAGGAAATATTTGTAAAGGAACAAATGACTGTATTTTAAGTTCCTTCTGCCTCTTCTCAGTCATAGCCATGTCATCTTACTAAGTCAGTCTGCTCCCTATCATGCTGGATTTTCATACTTGGTGTCAGACGAGCCTTAGAAAACAAGTGATAGATTCCTTTGTCTTCTTTCTCAGGTGTGTCTGTTCTATCTTGTGTATGCCCTGTTTCCTGGGAGCATCAAGAAGGACTTATTTTCTCTGCTTCCCATCTGTGGGAAAGGAAAACAGCTGGGGAGCCTGTTATTAATCTCTTGGCATCAATACTTCATTGTAAACCTATGTAGTCACAGAGAAGACTAATTACTCTGACTGGACTAATGAACTCTGTATAGAAGTGTTTCATGTAATGAGATGATGTGCCTGACTTTACCTTGAAGTTGCTCCAGTACTACCCCAAGCCAGCTTTTATAGCAATGCCAGACAATTTCAGAAAATCCCTGTAGTTCAATGCCAGCCAGCCAAAGCCAAGTGCCGTCGAGTCGGATCCGACTCATGGCGAATGTTAATAAATGTTTATGTGTAAACATGTGGGCCAATGAGTACATACGCATGTACAGTTGGACATACCTCTCAACCTGATGGTGAACAAGGCAGAGTTAGGGTACTGAGACCAAGAGAGACCCTTAATCAGACTAACGGTCTCCTAAGAGCAGGCTGTATGACAGACATTTACAAACTGGCACTAGCACAGACAAGCCATTACAACCTGAGGGAGGGCAGAGTGACCCAGGAAGACTATTTCTGCCATCCTAGGGGTAAGCTACAAGATTAAAAGAGTTACTTATTCCATAATAGAAGACAACTGATTAATTCTTTTGTATATGGAAGTTTTCAAATCCTTCTGTAGAAGTCTATCATGTTGGCTTCTTACCACTGTAAATTACCCAGCAAGTCTGGTAATTGTAGTTACTGTAGTGAAAACTTGACAAAACATTTTTCTGACAGAGAAGAGTATGAGCTTCAGGAACTCTGTCTCCACTGGTGGGTTCTAGTGCAGCTGAGGGTTATCCACTGGGCATAACTGCAGGCTCCTTGTGGGACCTGCCCTGGTGACACCAGCTGTAGGCCTAGAAAACAGTCTGGCACCATTAAAGATGGGTCATTGGCTATAACTATTTTATCTCCACAAAGAAGCAGAATGAAGGGTCGTCATCTTCCAATAATGAAGATCCCTGGTGACACAGTGATTAAAGAATTCAGCTGCTAACCAAAAAGTCATCAGTGCCAATCTACCAGGCTCTCCTTAGAAACTCTACAGGGATGTTATACTCTGTCTTATAGGGTCACTGTGAGTCAGAACTGACTTGGCATCCATGGGTTTCTTTTGGGTTTCTCTTCCAATGAACAGAATTTGACGTTCTGTTTTAGAGAAACATTGAGAAGAATCCTCAGAGAGGGAGCTTTAAAGCAGATGTCAAAGGAGGAGGTTGTTGTATTATTATTGTTTGTATGGATATGAGTAGGCAAAGGTACTATAAAATCTAAATGTTAAATAGAAGATTTCAACTAAAGGAAAGTAGAGCACAAACTCATTTTGCCATCTGGTAGATATGGTTGTATGGACAATAGATATAAATATGAATGGCTTGTCATTATCAAACTAGGGCTGAAGCTCACAGTTGGACTCCGTGACAGGCAGGGGACAACAAGAACTCACAAGGCCCTGGACAGTGGCGGATGGTAACAGGGGACTGGAAAGGGAGTTTCACTCATTAGTTCTTTATTTATTCATTCAACAAACATATCTTGACTACTTACTCTGTGCTCTATTGAGGACTTAGTTTACATCAATGAATCAAACTTATCTACTGTCTGTTCTCTGGGAAGTTGTACCCAGTGGCTGACATGGACAAATGTGCAAAGAAAGAAATGCAATAATAAAAAGCTGTGGGAATGCAACTGAATGTTGACTGTACATCAGACGCTATACTCTGTGATTTAATCTTACTTCAAGGCAGCAATGTACTCAGTCACTCCCTAGCACTCTTGCACCACTTAACATGATCATTCTTCTTTACAGATGTTTGTTTTCTATTTCCTCCAACTATACTCAGAGCTCCATGACAACAAGGACTTTGCCTGTTTTTCTTATATGTGTCTGCAGTGTCTTGCACATAAAAACCAACCCATCACTGCTGAGTCAATTCTGACTCATAGTGACCCTAGACCTGAAATATCAAACTCATTGCAGTTGATTCCAATGCCTTAACAATTATTTATTATTTGATTAAATGGATGAATATTATATTATCTTCATGTTAGTTCTATTAGATGGGAAATGCAGAAAGTTTTATAACCACTGATGAGGATATGAGTTTCTGGAATTGATATTGACTTGATATTGACTTAGGAAGCATCAAAAAAAGATAATATTTCTATAAATAATGATAATTTATTGAGTGCTTACTACGTGTTAAGTAGTGTGCTAGATTTCCTACATAGATTGTGTTATTGAATCCTCACAACAATCCTCTGAGGTATTTACTATTATTATCTCCTTTTTACACAAGAAAAGTCTGAAGATCAAAGAAGTGAACTGGCTTGTTCACTAGGAGATGATAGAATCCAGAGTTAGTTTTAGTGTCAATTTTCAAAGCCTAGGCTCTAGCTGCTGCACCAGGATGCTTGCCTTAGGCTGTGAGGGCTCCCTGGGCTTTACCTGTACTGTGGGAGACTGCCAGGTGGACAGTATATTTCTGACTTACTTCACTGCCATTTAGGCTTATTAGTTTAGTCACTTGAGCCCAAATGGCAGTGAAGTAGGAAGTTAGTCATCTGGACTCACCCAGAGGTGCTTCAGAAGACAGGCCTAGTAACCTGCATCCAAAAGGTCACAGCCTTGACAACCTTTTGAGAGTACATTCTACGCTTACACACATACAGTAGCCATGAACTGCAGCTGACTCAAGAGCAACTGGTAACTTTAAGTATATCCGGGTAACTAGCAATTCTATATTTGCTGTGCTTTGCATTAAGGAAGATGGAAATAGCCTGAACAAGATAGTGTCTAAAATCTCTTCTGCCAGAAAACTTACCCTCAGCTTTATAGTCCCCAAAGTGAGTTCATAGCTCATTTGTTGGGTGGAAACAACAAAAAGTTCCTAAATATAAGCACATGGTATAAAGACAATTAGATCGTATGAGCTCACTGAAGTTTTACCAGTACAGGCACAGTGTTTAGTCAAACTTTTATTCAGTCTAGTTTTAGGGAAGGTCTCTATTTTTTTCTTAAAAACTATTTTTATGTGATATCTGTTAAATTTGGAAATATGAGAATACATGGAATAAGGAAGTGTAAAAAGGCAATGCTATCAACTGTGTCACCAGCTAATTTATCAGTGTAGCTGTCACCTAGAAAAGCCTGAAGACTGCAACATAGAAGAGTTAAGTTCAGATGAGAGATAGTCCTCATGGTTAACAGTTCTACCTCTGAAGTCACTTGACCTACTTTCAAGGCCTATTTCTGCTACTTACTAACTTTGTAGCCATGGAGAAGTCATTTTATCTTTCTGAGCCTCAGTTGCTCCATCTATAAAATGGGGCTAATAGTAGTACTTCCAAACTAGTGATTTTGTAAATACTAAATGGGATGACACGAATTAATTACTTAGAACTGTGCCTGACATAATAGTAAATGATAGTAATAATTGTTATGGCACAGAAAGAAAGATCAGAAAATTAAAGCTTGTTTCCTTATGTAATTCATCATTTATTAAACTCTTCACCCGAGCTAGCACTGTGCTGGGCACTGGGGAGACGCAAGAGATGTATCTTCTGCCTTCAAGGAGCATCCAGTTTAAAAGGACATAGATGCTTACACAACTGACTACAATGCTGTGTCTATTCTCAAGAAGCATTGCCAACCACAGACATTGTTTGCTACCATTTATCTCCTTTTTATCACTCAGCTATCCAGCATACAGATTGTTAAAGAGCAGATGGTTTTAAGCTGCCTATTTTAGGACTAGTTGTAAAAGTTCATTCTTTATCTTACGTTTAACACACTATCTTAATGAGAAAACCATTCACAAAGCGTTTATGGATACTTACTCTTAGTGGGTGCCTTGAGAAGGCTATAAAAAGGAATACAGCTGTGGGATACTGGGAAAAGCACCAGACTTGAAATCAGAAAATGTAGGTTTTAGTCCGAGAGTTTTGCCCCTGACCAGTTCAATGACCTTGGATGAATCACTTAACATATGAGTTGCTAGGGATACTCAATGAACTAGAAAATGAAAATCACCTGGCTTTTAAGAGTTATCCAAACATTCAGTTTTTCATTCATTCAGCATAAAATACAAAGATCTCTCCTTTTAATGAACTCGTTCTCTTTGAGACTATTTAGAAACACATAAAAAGGTCATATCTGGCTTCTCACCAGCCTGTCTCCACACTATGTCATTGAAATTGAGTTACTTGGCTCACCAATGACTTAACTGTCAATAAATCCAACAGCTACTTCTGATCTTTATTTTGTGTGGCTTTTCAGCAGCTTTCTCCACAGTTAACCACTCTCTCCTTCTTGAAACACTCTCTTCTTTTGGCTTCTGTAACACGCTGTCCTGAATTTCCTCTATAGCTGCTCTTTCTCTGTGTCCTTTATGACTCCTCCACTTTAATCTAGCAATTAGGTGGCAAAGGTTCTCAAAACTCAGTCTTAAGTCCTAGACTATCTTCTCTTTTTACTAGTCTACCTTCACTCTCTAACCTTCTACTACCACCTATGTATAAATAGTATTAATTTCTTGTCTAGCTGTCCCCTAAGCTCTAGACTCACATAGCCAACTGCCTTGTCACCATCTGCATTTGGATGTTCATGTCCTACAGGCACTTTAAAGTCAACATGTCACAAAAAATGAACTAACCAACTTCATCGCTGTGCAGCCTTTCCCCTTTCAATAAAGAATAAGACCATCCAATACTTTACATAAGCCAGAACCTGGATATTGTCCATGACACTTCTGTTCTTCATCCCTGTGCCCAATATGATGCATCAGCAAGTTCTGTTATTTATTTGCACCAAAATCTATCTTGACTCTGCTAAAATATTTTAATTGTCTCTACCATCAGCCTAGTCTAAGCCTCAGTTGTGTCTGGAACATACCACTGCAACATTCTCCTAAATGAATTCAGTATGTCTATGCTTTTCTCCCCACAAAGTTCTTTTCCCACATGGTAGCCTGACTGATCTTTTACAAATGCAAATTGGATAAGTTTTCATGTCCTTATTTACAACTCCTTAAGAAATTCCCCTGCTTTCCCAAACAGGCCTCATATCATTGCCAAATAAGACCTGCATGACCTGACCTGTGTCCACTTCTCCAACCTCATCTTACACTTTTCCCCATTTACTCTCTCTGTCTTCACTCTGCAAGCTTCCTAATTTTCTTGGCTCAGAGCTGTTGTAGATGCTGTTTCTCTTCTACTCACATTTCAGGCTTTAGTTTAAATATCATTTTCACTAGAAAGCCTTCCCTGAGCTACTCTTACCCCCAGGCTTGGTTAAGTTTGTTTTATGTTTCTTAGAATCCTATACTTTGTCTTTTTCCCATTCAATACCCATTTAATTACATGTTCAATGCTTTCCTTCTCATTAGACTGTTAAGTTTCATAAAGACAAGGACTGTGTGCATATTATTTACCAAGCACAATCCCTGGAACATAGATGATATCTGTTAAAAATGAATGAATGTTACACAAATGTTTAAGTAGAAACCACTATCCACACTAAAACTAAACTTGTCACTGTCAAGTCAATTCCAACATATTCATCATCCAGTAAGTGGATGAGCAAACATGGTATATCCATACAACAGAATATTATTTAGCTATGAAAAGGAATTGAATACTGATTCATTATACAATATGGATGAATTTTGAAAAAATTATGCTATGTGAAATAAGCCAGACATAAAAGACCACATATTGTATTTTTCCATTTATATGAAATGTCCAGAATAGGCAAACCCACAGAGAGAAAACAGATGAGTGGTTGTCAGGGGCTGAGTAGAGGGGGAATGGGTAGTAACTCCTAACAGGGCATAGAGATTCTTTTTGGAGTGATGAGGAAATGTCCTAAAATTAGATAGTGGTGATTGTTGCAAAATTTCTGGGAATAAAAAAAAAAACCACTGAATTGTACACTTGAAATGAGTGAGTTTTGTTGCATGTGTATTATATCTCAACATAGCTATTAAAAACAAATGAGTATAAAAATGTAAACTACATATCTGTCAATGTAAAATATTGCTGAGTGATTTTTAAATGATTGCAGGCTAAAGAAACAGTAAATAGAAACACTTCATCTTGCAATGTGTACATACCCACTTCATATCTCTGCTTTTACCTCTTTGGAAACGGCAGCTGGGATAGAAAGCATAGAGCTCTAAATTTGGAAAGGACCTCAGAGACTGTGTAATTCAACTGTCTCACTCTACATATGATAAAATAGAGGCACAGAGGCAAAGTGACTTGCCAAGTTGATACAGAAAATTAGTGTGCAAATCTATACTAAAGCCCTTGTCTCTTCAGTCTCATTTCAGGGTTCTTTCCATTATATCCAGCTAAGTCAGTCTCATTAATAGCTAATCACAAATCCTTCACAAAGCCTACTGACAAATTATTTTTCACCTGTATTCCAAGGGGCGTCCAGTGGTGGTTTAGTAGTAGAATTCTTGCCTTCTGCCAATGCACCACCCATCTGCAAGTCAAGATTTCTGTGTTGCTATGATGCTGAATAGGTTTCATTGGAGCTTCCAGACTAAGACTAGGAAAAAGGGCCTGGTGATCTACTAATGAAAATCAGCCAAGAAAACCCTGTTGATCACAAGTCTGCTTTGCAACCCATCATGCCCTCAGGACAGGGCAGCCTTTTGTTCCTTTGTGCATGGGACTGCCTGCCGTGAGTAGGGGCTGACTCTAGGGCAGTTAACAACAACAATCTACAAGGGAGGCTGAGAAATGTAGTTTCTATTAGCAAGGAAGAAAGGGAGAATGGGCAGAAACTTTCCCAGATTCTTTTGCTGAAAACTTGGGATAGGCCAGTATTTAGATCAGGAAGAATCCAACCCTCTCTGAGGTTACCTCTGAATTCTGCATCAACATTTCCAGTAGAGTGTGAATACAATAGCCATACATCAAACTCCTTTCATGATAAACATCTCTTGCACCAACTGACAGGCTCAGCAGTTCCTGACTAAATTGTATTTGGCAGCAGCTGGCTACCGGGCATCACTGGCTCAAATGAATGTAACTTTACTTTAGCAACAAATCAAGGAAACACTCACTATCCTGGAATAAAGAAATAGAAGGCAAAAGATCCTTTTAGAATGCAAATTGAAACCTGTGATGTAAAAATACTGAGTGACTTTTGCTATCTATTTTTTTTAATAAATGCTGAAAATATTTTCCCATTTTCTTAATTGTTACTTCTAATTACTGTGGCTTACTGAAAAGAACTGAGAAGGAGGGATAATATTTCTATTTAAAATTATTTTAGAATGTAAAAAATGGTAGGACTTACAGATCTTTAATAACTTGCTTTATTCTAATTTGCAGTAGATTTAATAAGATGTGATTGACAAAATATTCTACCTTTGTTTTTTATTTGTTTTTCTAGATGTTGGAAACAGTTTCTCTGAAGTAAGATTATATTGGAGAGGTATATATTGCAGATGGAGTCCTGGTTGCACAGTGGTTAAGTCCTTAGCTGCTAACTGAAAATTCAGTGGTTTGAACCCACCAGCTGCTCTGTGAGAGAAAGACATAGCAATCTGATCTCATAAAGATTACATCCTAGGAAACCCTATCAGGCAGTTCCACTCTGTCAGGTCCATCGAAATCAACTCCATGGCATCTAGCAACAATGATTGCAGATGATGTTGTGACTTCTGTCCTCTCGGCACTTGGCTGGCTTCCTCTGGTAGTTAGCAACAATTTCCCTGCCCCATCCCATGGGAACTGATGTTAATACAGCTGAAAATACACCCACTCCTCACTTACTAACATGATTACTTTCTGAAAATCAGGTCATTATGCAAAAATAGGCATTGTCCAAAAGTGGAAGATAATCACATTTGATCACAAAATGGAAGATGACTACATCATTATATAACTGCCAGATTGCATCATTACATAACTGCCAAACCACTGAGAATCATGTCCCAGTTAAGCTGGCACATAACCTTAGCCATCATTATCCCCACCTGTACCACGGCATTCATTACTACCAGATGTACATTGTTAGCGCACAAAACAGTCAGATAATAGATTTTTTACTATTGTAAATGAAAGATATTGGATGACAAGATAGTTGGTAAATGAGGAGTAAATATACTTGGAACCTCAGAGTCTGGAAGAGCAAAAGGAAAAGAGAATTACTTCTTCACTGTACATGGTATTCTAATAAAGAAACCAGATCTGCTGAATCCCTTTAACTTCCTGGTTTAGTTTTCTACAGACCTCCAAGAGTCATGTAATATTGTCCATTTGCAGGAGAGCACAAACAATGACAATTCCTCCAAAATAGTTAATTATCTGCCTTGAACATCCTTTCAAGTTTCTTGATCTGCTAATGATATTAGATAGCAGGGTCTGTTCCAAGGAATTTTAATGAATACCCATGCAATGACAGTCTTCAGGAAAAATTTTCTGACTTCTAATTAACTTATAAAGTTTTCTTGGGCATTTTTTTTTTTTTTGGGTTGTTGTTTTGAAACTGAGAATGAAGGAAGGAAATTATATGGTAGATACTTAATGCATTCTTTCTGACTCTCTAAATGACATAAATTAATGGCTGGTCTCATTTTTTATGCTTCCAAGCATGAAAAGAAAGAAATTAAGACAGTGATGCTATTTAACTATTACAAGAGGAATTCATCTCTTAATCAGAATTATCCAGAGCTTTCCCTCTCTGGCATGTGTGTACTTACTGAGCCACCTCCCCGGCCAACGAACCCGCTCAGCTCTGCCAAATGAAACTGTTTAAATTTGAGTGGTTCTGGCCCCAAACCTTGCTGTCTGTTTCCACTGAACTGAGAGGACACCCTTTTCTGGAACATAAGGAATTAAGGAATTCTATTACCCAGCAGCTTGGGACAAGTTAAATTCGTCTACAGACAATTTAACTATAGGAGCACTTGCCTCTAGGAAAGCCATTAATTTTGTTTAAAATGACTGTATTGCAAACAATAGGGACTTTCCATTTTTTTTTGTTGTTGTTGCTGCAGAGCCCTTGTTCCTTAAAGAAAAGAACACTGATTAACTACACAGTTTTTTCATCACTTCCCTCCCACATAAAAAAAAAAAAAAATGCACACACATATGCAAATAAATACAGATGTGTAGCTAAATTTTTTATTGATTTTTTTATGGGTTTTCTGAGCAATTCAAGTTAGAGAAACAAGAGGCTGGAATTGAGTTTATACTATGCTCTGCACTAATGGAAATATCTCCTATAAAGACATGATATAGAGAAGTGAATGGAAAGGTTCTTGAATAAGACATTTTGGGAAATGCAAGGTATATAATTTATCAGCCAAAACCTCAAGCTCATCTAATATACTCACATTTTTGAACTTAGGTATCAGCCTGAATGCTTGTGTAAGTGAAACCCACAAATACAGTACAGATCCGTGTGGGTAATAACCCCTCACGCCCCGCCCCCGACTCAAGCCTTTGCAGATGGGTGGGGGCCTCCTCTGTAGCCAAACCTGGTACAAAGGAAATGGCTTTTTCTGTGTCCTGTTGATATCAAGTTGATTCTTACTCACAATGACTTCACATGTTAAGTAGAACTGCTCCATAGGGCTTTTTTGTTTGCAATCTTTATCAAAGCAGATTGCTAGGCCTTTTCTGGAGCTGTCAGGTGGGTTTGAACCATCAACCAAGGTTAGGTTACTAGAAGAGTGCTAACCATTTGAGCCACCCAGTGATCTTAACTAATATGTTAAAAAGAAAAAAGGTTTGTTTTGCTTATAGCCTTCTAGATACCATTCTGAGCTGCAAGCATTCCTGAAGTGAAAAATGATCTCTAAAGAGATCATATTATCAGTAAAGTCCCTGTTGGTCCCATGCCAACACTAGAAGTAGCCTTTAACAGATTGCTAGGCCTGTCTAATAGTTAAATAAAAGGTAGTTTGCACAGATCTCGTGTCTGGTAACCAAATGTAAGCATCTATGAAGCTAGCCTTGTATCAGTTACATTTGGTGTAGGGACAAATGGCTGTAATTTTATAGAGATGACACTGAATTTCTACACACAGCCGAGAACTCTATTAGTACTGTATTGCCCGTGATGTGGCTACCAAACCAAATCCCACTGCCATCTAGACTATTCTGACTCATAGCAACCCTACAGGACAGAGTAGAACTACCCCATAGAGTTTCCAGGGAGCGAGTGGCAGATTTGAACTGCTGATGTTTTGGTAAGCAACTGTAGCATTTAACCACTATGCCACCAGGGTGTCAGAGCTGACTACCAGCAAACAGGAGTTAAGCACGTCTACCTCGAGTGCACACAGCTATGTTTCTTAGCACTCCCATTATGGATAATAGTGCTACTGTTGTATGCCTGTTTGTTTTGCTCAGTACTTCTGCGTAACTCATGGTAAGTGGGCATGATGTCCATCTCCTGTCCTCTCTCTTCGCTTCTTCTACCACAGATAGCTGCATTATGAAGTCTTGGGTATCCTTCCACAGCTGTAGGTCCAAGAAATTGAGTGTGTGTATATGTGTATGCAACAATATTATTTAATGCTTTAAAATATAAAATACCAAAATGTCAAGTATTGTTGTTTTTGAGAACATGTGTAGCAAAACATAACACCAATCCAACCATTTCTACAGGTACATTTCAGTGACATTGATTATATTCTTCAAATTGTGCAACTATTTTCACTTTGCTTTTCTGAGTTATTCATCCTCCATTTACAAAAATTCACTGCCCCCTAAGATTTCTATCTAATGTTTCAGGATGTTGTAGTCAATGTGATCCCACATAGGTAGTTCTTACAGTATAATAGCCAAGGCAGATATTTTTTACTAATTAAGCTCGACTGTTGTTTGGTTTTAAGAAGATTTCAAGGCATATTTTTAGTATAAGGTTTATAGATTATCTCAGAGCAATAGTTTCAGGGGCTCTTCCAACCTTTATGGCTCTAAGAAGTCTGGAGTTCATGAGAATTTGAAATTCTGTTCTGTATTTTCTCCTTTTTGATCAGGATTCTTCTTTTATGGATTTTTTGATCAAGATGTTCATTAGTAGTATACAGACACCGTTCAGTACTTCTGGTCTCATGGCAAGGGAGGCAGTTGTTCATGGAGGCAATTAGCCATACATTTCATAGCCTCCTATTCCTGACTTTTCTTCCTCTGCTGCCACAGGTGAATATGGACACCTTATTGTGCCTTAGATGGCCATTTGCAAACTTTTAAGACCCTAAGTACTGTGCAATGAACTAGGAGATAGAAAAGAAGGACTAAACACGTTATTAAGTCAGTGAAATGGGATAATCCATGAAACCGTGACCCTAATTATCCATGATCATTATGGAAAGTATGAATGTAGTTAATTCAAAGTACAGTATAGAAAGAGTGATGGTTTTAGAGTGAGATAGACCTGCATTCAAGTCCTAGCTATACCACTACTAGTTGGCTGATCTTGGGCACATTATTTAATTTCTCTGAGCCCCAGTTTCCTCCTTTTTAGTGTGGAACTAATAAGAGTCTCTACCATATTTGTACATAAGTAATACATATCTTCTACATTTGTTTGTCAACTATGCCCTCCTTGTGCAAGGGTTTTCATAAATACCTCTATTATTTTAACATATTGCTGTAAAAATTAGCATAGTGTACTTACAAAAATAACCTGGCCAAAAAAAAAAAACAAAAAAAAACACATAGAAGATGTACATTATTTGAGGAAAAAAAATGTATTATTGGGATTTTAGGACTGAAAATTGCTTACCATTCCATATTCTGAGTAGGGAGCCATGTTGTGAGTCAGGCAAATAGGGGCCAAATTGTGAATCTTATTATTAATAAAATTGATTGATTTAAACCTGTGGCTACTTACTACTAATACTTTCCTATATCTGTACTGCCAATTAAATTTACTTATCCAGGCAGTCATAGGCACAACTGGACAACCACAGTCCTCCCTCTGAAGGGTGAACCTTTCCACCAAATCTTTCTTAATGGTTGATCTGGAGATTTGCATATTGTCAGAGGAAACACTGAATACTTAAAAGCAAGTGAATCATATCTGCCCAGTCCATTGTCTCAGTCTTGTGAAGCAGATACTTGCCTCTTCCCTTGGGTAAGTGTGGTAACAGACAGAAAAAGGCTGAAATTGTTCCTTTCCTACATCCCCTCCTGGGAAGTACAAGTTTCCCTCCCTCTACGGAAACTTAAACAGTAAGATAGAAGAGTTCTCTTCATAACAGCCAGGATTGTTTTGAGGTTAAGTGAGATACTGCATGTCAAATATCTTGCAAAGTACCTAGCACAGAATAGGAGTTTAATTAGCCAAACTTGGAACCAGAATGCAGCTCTACTTTCTAGACTTGTGGCTTTGGGAGAGTTACCAAACCTTTCTGACTTTCCATGTTTAATCCTCAAATTGAAGATAATAACTTCTCACACAGTTATGAGAATCAGAAAAAAAATGTATATGAAGAGCTTGGCAAACAGTAAGCACTTAAGTAGAAACTGTTATCGTTACCATTATTTCAGCTATATGTAGTTGGTTGTGGAATGTATTGTACACCTTTTTTTCTATAGCAGATTGACATTTCTGAATGTAGTTGACTCTGGCTTGAATGACTTGGCAACCACAGCGATCATACCTACTGATGAAACTAGTCAAGGGGTTGAACCGTGGAAGTAGCTGAGAAGCAAGTCCAGGAACTGAGCATCCTGGTAATGGAAGCAATGTGGCTTACCCACAGTGCAGTAAGCCAACATGTATATACTTGAGGGATAACTAACGTCTGAAGTGTCCTTATTGATTTAAGTTAACTGTACTATCTATAGATTTATATCTCTATATACAGCATGGTGGTGTAATGGGTTAAGTGCTACATCTGCTAACTAAAAGGTCAGCAGTTCAAATCCACCAGGTGCCTCTTGGAAATTGTATGAGGCAGTTCTACTCTGACCTCTAGAGTCACTATGAGCTGGACCTGACTCAGTGGCAGTGGGTTTATATATATATAATATACATACATTTTAAAATTTTACATTTTGAAATATACATATATGCTTATGTATGTATATTTAAATAGTATGTGTATATTTATGTGTATTTCAAAAGTAAAATAAAAAAGGATGCTTCAAACTTAGTAACCCCTAAAATGAACAAGTTGCTTTCCCAGAATCAACCCAGATAGGCACTCAATACGTGACTGAATGGACTCTAACCTTGAGACCATTTGTTTCATCCAAACTAGTTTATATTGGCTCATAAGAGGGACAGAGAGTGAAAAACCGAAGCACACTCCTGGACAAACAGGCCAAAGCTTAATGCTTTTTCTTGAAATCATTCACATTATTTATATACATAAAGTACAGTGACCCACTTTCTACCTTGCAAAACAGTGGGGAGAATGATAGAAATAGACTCCTCTTTAGACTGTCCCTGTTAGTTGTTGCCTGTCAGCCTTATAGTTAATGTTAGACCCATAAACTTCAGAAGACATTCAGATGAATATTCTGAAGTAGTTGATTAAAGTGACTCGACTTCTCAGCCCTCTGCAAAGAACAGAATGTTCTATTTATTTACGCTGTAGAAACTTTGGTGGCATAGCGGTGAAGTGCTACAGCTGCTAACCGAAAATGTTGTCAGTTCAAATCCACTGGACACTCCTTGGAAACTCCATGGGGCAGCTCTGCTCTGTCTTACAGAGTTGCTGTGAGTTGTAGTTGACTCAGTGACAGTGGGTTTGGTTTTTGGGGGTGGCTGATTCAAGAAGATATTTGAGGTGGCATTATCCAACAACTTTATGTGGGGCCTTTTGTGATCCAGAAACTGCAAGCCATCAAATGAGGAGTCCTTCAGTGCTGCTGCCAAGAATTAGTACTGTGAACCCTAATAGCTGAAAGGATATAGAGCCTGTATCACTGGAGCTGGACAGAGTAGAGGACAGGATATCCTTGGGCAGCTAGTCACTGGTGTTCTTTTCTTAGAGGGAGCTGGTGACACCTACTGAGTAAAACATTTGTTCCATTCACAAACGTGCAAGTAAATGAGGCCAGTTTGCGTTCAAACTAGTGCATTCCGAAGATGTGACTCAATTGAATGGTTTGAGCAGAACAGCCTTTTGGCCACTGCAGCTCAGAGCAGTGGAAGCTGCATATAGGTGGGCATGTAAATTTATACAGGAATGTACATTTTCACTCAGTCATATTAAATAAATTTAAAAAAAAAGAAAGAAAGAAAAACTTATTGCAAGAGCCTAAAATCTCCATGGGTTTATGTGCATTTTTTTCATTCCTCTGAAATATATTAATTTTCATTGCTCCATAGTTGGTCTTTACATGATAACTGACTGTCTTAGTTATCTAGAGCTGCTATATCAGAAATACTGTAAGTGGATGGCGTTTATGAAGAGCAATTTATTTCCTCACAGTCTAGTAGGCTAGAAGTCCAAATTCCGGACATCAGCTCCAGGTGAAGGGTTTCTCTGCTGGCTCTGGAGAAAAATCCTTATCATCAATCTTCCCTTGGACTGGGAACTTCATTGTGCAGGAATCCCTTGTCCAGAGGGTACATTTTGCTCCTGGCACTGCTTCCTTGGTGGTAGGAAATCCCCTGTCTTTCTGCTCAGTTCTCTCTTTCACATACCAGAGGAAACTGGCTCAAGACGCTATCAAATCCCATAGACTGAGTCTTCCCTCATCAACACAATTAACATAACAAGAATTTACAACGCATAGGAAAAGTGATTTTTCAATCAGTTGACAAAATGGTAGACAACATACAATACTGCAAATCATGGCCCAGCCATTGACTTGCACATTTCAGAGGGACAAAACTCAATCCGTGAAACTGACTTATTGTTTGAGGAAGCTTGGGCACAGGTAGCTATTTACCCTATAAAGTAGGAATGTGTGAGCACATTATGAAATATCCATTATGTGCAGTAGCTGAAAAAACATGTGGTGTAAAACCCTAATAGAAAGTAAGGTACAAACATTATCAAGGATGTATGCTTTCGGTTTGTTAGTTATCTACAACCACACAATTTTAAAATGAAGGCTTTTGTAGGTGAGTTATTGACATATTGGTCAGGCAACCCAGTGTCTTGGAGACAAGACTTACTGATGCCCTTCTTACAGAGAAGCAAGGTTCAGTACAGTTGTTGCATTTCATAGTTCCCAGTTTGACCTGTGATGTTGTCAAGTTTTTAGCTATATGCTCTGTCATACCAGAGTTCTGCTGTATTTTACACAGTTCAGTAAATCAATTTGAACCCGTATGTCTCCTGATGGACATAGGAGATATGTCAGAATTAAAATAAATGAGAAAACAAGCAAGAAGGATGCAAATACAAATTGAGGCATAACATCAAGTGGCCCAGCTTTTTTCATGGGTTATTTCATTGCCAAGAAACCCTCACAAGCTCAGCTTGAATAAAGGAAAACTCATTTTAAGAGTAAAAAGAGCCTTATGGAACCTCATATTATGGGGAACTGGAAATTGTTAGGTGCTCATCTCTCCATCACTTTTTCTCTGAAGCCACATAATCTGTTACCTCTCCTCTTCTTGAATGGCTGCTTGAGTCTTTATTCTGCAGAATGGCTTCATGTGCCCAGCTTTTAATATCTACTTTTCCATACCACCAGCTTGCCTGGGATTTTGCGTTGTTGTTGCACATGTTCTGGCCTCAAATGTGTCTGACCTTACACCTTCTGATATATTCAATCTTTGGTTCTCTTTGTTCAAATTCTTCAGAGAATGCATAGGCTATTGCCAGTCAGTGGACTGATCCTTGACTAGGGCAGGAGTTTTCACCCTGGAAGTGTGTGTGTGTGTGTGTGTGTGTGTGTGTGTGTGGCGGAGTGGTAGGGTTATTTTCCATAATGGATGTACAACTGTGAGTGACGTGGATTAAGCCAGAGGAGTTAGCTGGGTACTGCGAACAAACTGACTGCTGTATCAGACACAGTCATTACTATAACGATAATGATGATAAAGCTGACTACAGTGATTAAGTTACTATAGTAATTAAGACAGCTACATTTTTTGAGTTCTTGTTAAACACATTATATACACTCTTGTTTAATCGTCGCAGCACCGTTTGAGGTTGTTACTACTGTCTTTGGTTTTTTCTGACGGGAAAATTTATGATTTCTACACAGAGAAGTGAAATGACTTGCCCAAGATCACATGGCTGGCAAGTGGTGGAGTAAGGCTCAAACTCAGACAGTCTAATGCCCAAACTTGTACTCCTAATATGCTATACTGCTGATTGTAAAAGTATTATGATGAATTTGGAAATGTGGACTGTAGGCTAGCTTCTCTGCCGAGAATTAAGTAAAGTTCATTTTAACCAGCAAAGCCTGTATAGTGTGTGCTGTATACACAGATTCAACTCCACAGCAGTCCTTACACAAAGAGAACAGGATTAGGACCTCAAGAAATATCTATGTCTCTACGTAGGTGGACAACGAATAATTCTCTCTCATTTGAGTTATTTTAGTGCTTTCAGATAAATGAAATAACCTTTAAATATTTGTGATCTTGGCATTACCCATTTGTCTCTTTGCCTTAATATTTATTTGCATTCAAATTAAATCTGCCTTTTAGCAAAGATTAAGAGTAAGATCCGGTACCTTGGAGTGAAAGCAGGCACTGGTGCATGTGATGTTACTGCCCTCATCCAGCGTTACCATTTTATTACTCTTCCGGGAATCCAGTTAAATTACAGCTGCTGATATATTATAGTCTGTGAATCTAAATTCTGGCTTTGACCAAGTCAAGGGCTGGTTTCTTTGAGCAGTATTTCACCTCCTGTTTTATCTGTGCTGTCACCTAAATTTAGCACTTAGACTATACTCCCCGATGTCTGCAGAAGTTTTAAATTATTTTCCAGTGATGCGTACCACGTCCAAGCAGAGTTGCTTGTGACAGATTTGCGGTAAAATCCTGGAGCTCTCCAACTCCTTTTTAAATGAATTAGATCGGTAACTCCCACGGATTTGACTTTGGGATGGGTTGTAAGGTGACATGTTTCATACCAAACTGATTGAGTTCTCTTCAGGGTTGGTTTTTTTTTTTTTTTTTTTTTCCTATTGCTGTACATTTCACCATCTAGCAGACCAATGAGCTTCTTAAAAGTAAAAGATGGGTATTGTTTCCTGCACCTTCCCAAATGCACTGCTGTCAAATCAGTTCCGACTCACAGCAACCAGGTAAGTGAGCATAGAACTGTCCCATAGGGTTTCCAAGGCTGTGTTCTTTACAGAAGCAGACTGCTACACCATCTTCCCATGGAGCAGCTGATGAGTTCAAATCACCTACCTTTCATTTAGCAGCCACATGCTTTAATCTCTACACCACCAGAGCTTCTTCTCCTATGCTTAGGAGGTGTCAAAAAGCTTGGTACATTAAGACCCTTCACCTCTTAATTGCCTGAATGACTGGGCTGTGGGCAGAGCTGTAATAGTGTGCCAAATTGAGTAATCTTGAATAAGACATAAATCCAAATTCCATACCTTTTTTATATGGGCTTCAACAAGCATCAGCTATAATCGGTAGAACAGCCTGACCTATTAATCCATAGATAAAAACGATTCAGTTAAAGTGAAATATAAATATTGAAGGTAACGTAAAACCAAATGAAGCACATCACAGAATTTATGTGCAAATAAATTCACTGAATAAAAATTTGCCAGTACATACAAAGTCCATATGCTGTCTTGGTAATGCTATAATTAAGTCAGAGAGTCATGTCATACTGGCCTTTTCCATCTGCTCTGTGATCTGTTAAGGGACTGATTCACACAGAATGACAGCTGACCTCAAAATGATACATTCTGCTACTGCCCATTTTAACAGGGCTGTTGGTTATGCACATTTTGTCTTCATTTATACTGGGCTATGAATAGTTTTCTATTAAATCAAAGTAAATCAGAGCATCCAGTTTTCAATTAAAGGGGTTTATTTAAGTCGTTATTTTATTTTCTAAATAAATTGGGTTTTCAGTTTTCACAAGTAATAAATACTACTGGAGGGCTTTTGTTTTGTTTTATAAATTCAATTGACATTAAAAAGAGACAATGATTAGGACTCAGCTCTTCTTTCTAATTGTTGGTATCTGCTCAAAACAAAGTGGATAATACTCAGAGCCTCAAAATACTGGGTATATGTAAATAATGTGAAAGACATGTGAAAAGGAACCAGTATTTACGATACGAATTGATTTTATTTATTTTGCTTCCCTCGCGCATACATCACTGTCATTCTTGCCATTATCTTAATGTTGTTGTTTCCAATAACACTCATAAAAGTCATTTTAAAGGCAGGGGATATGGAACACAGATGTGTCAGGTGTAAAGGCTGTCGTCCTCAGAGACGTTCATATTGGCTAAAGGAAACCCTACCAAATGGTGTAGCTGAAAATCCAGCATTTGTCCATCTGTTTATATTCACATTACCTTGTGTCAGTCTATTTAATTTCTGGTCCCTGGAGTGTCTCTATTTCAACAGTACTTGTCTGTCTTTCTTTTCTCTGCCTTCTTTTCTCTTCCTTCTTTCCTTCTTTCTTTCTGTCTTTTCCTTACTTTCTTCCTTCCTCTTTCTTTTTTTCCTTCCTTCCTTCCTTCCTTTCTCTCTCTCTTTCTTTCAAATTAGTACCAAGCAAGGGGAAAAACTGTCATCTTTGGAACCAAAGCAACATTTAGTAGGTTACGGTTTCATTTGGTTTAGTTTTGAACAAGCAATACAAGAGGGTTTGCACTAGTCGAACTCCCAGCTTCTGGACAAACTTTTTTTTTAAAGATCTCCTCTTTATTTCACTCATGCGATATAACAGAGAGTTCCTAGAAAACCGAAGTTTAAATTATACGCCATTTTACAAAGAATTAAACAAATAGGAGCCAGCAGTATTCATGAAGTGAGCCAAACTAGCTGACATACATAATAGGGTGAAAAATTACAAAAAAGAAAAAAAAATTATAACCAGGTAAATGCTCATTGCTCTCTAGGGGAGCATGACTTCAACATACTGGTTTTGGGAAGGGAAAAAAAAATAACTCTGAGAACCTACTTTGCCAATGTGAAACATGCCACGTGATACATGGGACCTTATTTAGAAATAAAAAATCCAAATGCCATTTCCTACCAAAATTGATGTGGGCAAGTCTGCAAGGGGCAGAAATCATATTCATTCATTTATATATCTGAGAAACATTTGCCAAGCATCCTGTATGTTCCAGGCATTCTTTTAGATTTAGGAGATGAGTCCCTGAATAAAATGCTTTGTTCTCATGAAGTTCACATTACAGTCAAGGTAAGGGGCTTGGGAGATAAGATTAAGCCTACCTGTTCTGTCCGGTGTCCAGGATCCATTAAACACCTTTGCATTTTGGATGTTGGGTCAAAGATAAATATTTATAATGCTTGCCTGAAACTGCAAACCTTATACCTGGGAGCATCCCAATGAGCCAAAATGAAATGGATCATGTATATTCATTTCAATGAAATAATGTTCATGGTAACCATTTACTTTGGAAAAAAGAAAACAAAAAACTGCTTTTGTTTTGCCAAATCCCAAATAGTACCGAATTGTAATGAGAAAAATACATGATAGGGTTATGTCAAGATATATTTACGTGGGGTAACTGTATTCTGGTGGAAAGGAATGGTGACTCCTGAAAAAAATGATAAAGCTATAAATGAGAAACAGAGAAAGAAAGATTGAAGGTAAGGAGGGGTGCATCAGGCAGACTTCATCCATATTTAAATATTGATTTCATTAGTATATTGGCTCAATATCCAAATATCCAAAGTAGTTAGTTTAATTGGTGAGAGCACACGGTAGGGTGGCATCAGTTAAAGATTCAATCCTTGTTTGAACCAATTATCTCACATCTATCTCATATCATATGCTGACTCCAACATACACGTTATACGAATGCAAGCCAGAGCACAAGCAGGTGAACACATCACAGATTCCCCACTACTAGAAGAAAAGAGTGGCTCAAACTCTGAATACACCATTATCACGGTGAATCATAGTACCCACTTTTTGCATGATCAGTGATGCCTACAAATAGTTATTAGATTGGTAATATGGAATTAAGCTGGTGAATCCCCTTGAGTACCCAAACCCACTGCTGTTGAGTTTATTCCAACTCATAGCAACCCTATAGGTCAGAGCAGAACTGCCCCATAGAGTTTCCAAAGAGTGCCTGGTAAATTCAAACTGCCAACTTTTTGGTTAGGGAATGGAGCACTTAACCACTAGATCACCAAAATCTTGAGTAGAGAGGGAATATTGAGTGAGGTTTCTTTGTGGGTGAAGATAGAGGTTATAAATGTGGAAGACTAGTCCAAAAAAATTGCCCTTGAGTTGATTCTGATTCATGGTGACCTCGTGTGTCATAGGAAAACTGTGCTCCACAGGATTTTCAATAGCTATCTTTTTGGAAGTAGATCACCAGGCCTTCCTACTGGGATGCCTTGGGATGGGCTTGAATGTCTAACCTCTTAAGTAGCAGATGAGGACATTAACTGCACTATCCAAATACTCCCGATGTGAAAGAGGAATATTTTAATATCCCAGACTATACATGTTGATATGTAAGTGAATTGTTATTTCTTTCTTTGAGTGACTGTAAAATGGAACCACATTTATCAAAGTTTAATTTTATTCTCCTTTACAGACTTTCTTCCAACCCTATAGACTTACAAAGACTCTCTATGACTCTAGTCAACATAGCTGTTCTTGGGCCTGTCTCTCCTGGGATGACTTTGAGATAAGAGGTCTCAGACCTGGCTTGGTTCAGTGCTCTCATAATCATTTATGGTTCATCTTGGAGGTAATAAATTCTCATCAACTTCAATTGTATTAATAATATATCTAAATCTAGTATCATCAGGACAATTTCAAGTATTTTTAAGACATAACCTTGACTTCACATCACTTGTAAGTTGGCTCATATCAGGCCTGGCACACTGCTAAAGTACATAACTAGCCATTGTTCCTCCCATTGTGCTGCCAACAGCCTATCTCAACTTTCTGATGTCTCTCGCCATGTTTACTTTAAAACACTGGCTTTCAAACTTTGCCATGAAGAGAAATGGGGTGAGGGGAGGTCATAGGCCATGAAGTCCATCCATAGATCTTAGATATCAAGGCTACATTTTTTGCAAATATGAATCATTGAATTAAGTCCAAGTCCCTGGGTGTTGTCAACGGTTAACAAACTTGGCTGCTTACTGAAAGGTTGGAGGTTTGAGTATACCTGGAGGAGCCTCACGGGAAATGACTGGTGATTTACTTCCAAAATATCTGCCATTGAAAGCCCCATGGAGAAGAGTTCTAAAACACGAATAGGTCTGCCATGAGTTAGAAATGATTCCACAGAAACTGCTTATGCCTCTTTATACCAAAAACTCATTGCTATCAAGTCTGTTCTGACTGTACTGACCCTGTAGAACAGAGAACTGTCTTATAGGATTGCCAAGCCAGTGAAGCTTAATAGAAGTAGATTGCCACATCTTTCTCCCATGGAGTGGCTAGTGGGTTTGAACCATCACTTCTTGGTTAGCAACAAGTGCTTAAACCACTGTACCAGCAGAAGTCCGTGACGACTTACAAACTCATGAATACTATAATATTTGTAAGTAAACTATATTAGGAGAAATTTTATATATTTCTGTTTCTTCCTGTTAATTTATCTGAATTTTGTCACCTGCCTCGAAATACCTGATGGTTGATTAAGTTAGCCACTGTGTTGAGTATATAAAATTTGAATAAAACACTGTTGGTGTGCCTTTATAATTCTTAAATGTATTACAGATAGTCTTCAACTTGCAAAATATTCAAGTTACGACAAAACATACCTATGATCATCTTTTTGTTTTTTCACGTCTTATCTTTAGTAATATGTATGCATATATGTATTAAAATGTACCTGTAAGTTTATGTGTAATGTTTTCAACCCCCAAAGACAAATAAGATTGAGTTATAAAGATCTTGATAATAAAATATAATAATAAAAAAATGTTTTTTTAAAAAGAGGTATTTTGTTTACATTAGATTCTACTTATGACAGAGGCAGTCATCAGAACAGAACCAAGTCATAAGTTGGGAACTACCTGTATTTCACTTTATTTATTTGTTCATTTGTTTATTTTACTTGAACATTAAAAAATGCTTACATCCTATATAGCCAAACATTTATCTAAATATAGTTTGAACATTCTTTGTTCCAGTGACAAATAGCTTGTGTTACTTTCTCTCCAAGTTGTTTTTTGTTGATTTCCAGGATACAAAAGTTATAAGGGTTCATATTATAAGTTCTGTGAGAGAAGGGGTTGTATCTTTGTTCTTTTCCATGGCTGCTAGTCCGAGAGCTTAGCACAGTGCCTGGCATAGAGAAAGTAGTCAGGAAATGTATATGAATGTATAATGAGATGCCAAAACTTGCTACTTTGGAAAAAGCTTCCTGTTTTAAGAAGTCATTTAATCATTCTAATCCTACAAACTTAAATGTTTGTCCATTTTCCCCCAAGTCGCATGTTAACATTTTGCTAATTCTGGCTTAATGATGATTGCAGTAATAGGTATCCCAGGGGAGGAAGACCAGTCGAAATAGTAAGACATTTTTGAAGGAATATGACTCTAACACAGAAATTCCAAGTAAATTTAAAAGCAAACAAACAAACAAACAAAAATAATTGTTCCCAAGTAGAGGTTCTTTGATTTAGTTTAGAAGATAGGTAATGATAATTTGTTGTCACTTTTTTTTTTTTTTTTTTTTTTGGCTAGGTATTTACAAAGTACTTAAAAGCAATTCTCTCAAGCAGGCTAAACATGATCATGGAAAACCAAACATCAGATTAAAAGGTAATTTAGAAATTATGTAGTTCAAGCTCCCATCTAGTAGAGGAAATCCTTGACAAAAACCTCTCAGCAGTGACAGAGAACATGCTGTTTTTGTATGCAGACTATTCCATTGTTGATAATTTCTTCCCTAATATTTACTCAAATACTACCTGCTTGTAATTTTCCTGTGTTTGATTCTAGTTCAGCCTCAGAGCCATCCCTTAAGTTTACTTACTCTTCCACATGCAACTGCTTCACATGTTTTATGACATTCTACTGAAATCTCCCTTTTCTAGACTGTAAGTGCCATGGATTACTACCAGTCTGAGTTGATAAACCTACTTACTGACTCAGTGTGTACCTCACTTTACACCAGCCTGTACTACCTGGTTGTCTAGAAAATTTCAAGCAATAAATTAATTTACAAGAAACAGTTTGGAGACGAGGGATTCCATCCACAGTTTTCTCCCTCATCTGTCTTTTCTCTAGTGAACTACTTTCCAGTGCTCATTAATTATGAGATTACAGATACAGAATCATTTTGTCAGTATTCCTGCATAGCAGACAATAGATGTTCCCTATGTAGGCTTGTGACCATCATTCAATTCCTCCCCGCAAATTGTAAACAGCAAAGTTCAGCAAAGTTCTTTTCTGAATTGTTACAAGTTTTCAGCTAGTGACATATATGTGGTTTTTTTATGATGCTTTTTTGGGGGGGATAAGGATAACATAAGATCCCCCATCTATGCAATTGCAAAAGATGTGAAATAATTTTTTAGTGTTTGGATTTGAGTATAGCAGGTGCACCAGGCAAATTAATATGCTTTTGAAATGGGTCAGAAATTTTCATTATAGAAACCATTCTTTTCATCTTATTTCTCATTATAGATGACCAGGCAGGCCAGGTTGGTGAAGTGGTATAGGGGCAAGAATGCCAACAGAACATTTCCATACAAATAAATACAACCAGGTAACATGCCAGAGATGAGCTATTCTTCCCAAGATGACTAGATAGTGCTTCAAGGTTCCGTTAGCAGGGCATCACTACATGTAATAATGAGCATAGCCCTCCCTTCTATAACTTTTGATATTTTACTTAGGAATGCTTTTGAGAATCAGGAATCAATTATAATCCAGCAAAAGGCTTTGCACATTAGCTAAAGCTTAATCTTTTGCGACCTCTTGTTTTTCTGAAAAATTCAAGGCTAGTGATTTTTTTTACCAGTTTTTACATGCATTCTATTAGAGACTCCCAAAAGAGCAAGCAAGGAAAGGAACTTAATTTCTAGACGTATTTAAGTAGACCTCAGATAAGGACAGGGTAATCAGCAAAGTTATAAAGTGGTACGAAAGAAGTAACTTATTTTTAGCCAGTGGGTTCAATGTCTGAAAAATTGACAGACTTAGAAACAGACTTTTTCATTTCAGCAGAGTAAAAGCTGTGCTGC
Organism: Heterohyrax brucei; assembly: GCA_028571685.1. NCBI lineage: Eukaryota > Metazoa > Chordata > Mammalia > Hyracoidea > Procaviidae > Heterohyrax > Heterohyrax brucei. The sequence continues at coordinate 142,192,148 of CM053166.1, forward strand.
TAACTACCTTCCCACAGACTTTTAATCAAATGTTTGTTCAATGTATTTATCAATTTGTTATTTTGCTTTGTGTTTTGCTGTCCACATCATATCCAGAATAAGTCATGTAAGCTGGGAACCTTCAGTGGCTAGTTGGAACAAAAGTGTAAGTTATATGTAGTAATTTTTAAGATAATAGAGTTTTCAGATTGGAAGACACTGAAGTCTTTAGAATTTCCAGTCATGTTAGACTAGGAATTGATAGTCTAGAGGACTAAAATGACTTGTCCAAAGTCACACAGGCAGATTCACGGGAGACATAACAATAGGACCCTTTATGTAACCATATTTAGAAGCTCTTACCCCCCAAATAAGAGCAGTATATAGGCATATAATGGAATATTACTCTGCCATAAGGAGAAATGAAGCCCTATGATATCACTTGTGGGTACTGTGCTCCATTAAAAAACCATATAGATGAGACCAAAATGTCAAGAATTACTCTAAATTCAAGATGAGAACATAAGAGATTGGGAAACTAGAGTACTAGAAACAGAACAACCAGAATACAGCTGAAGAGAATGTGGACACACGGTTAAAAAAATGTAACTAACTAATACCACTGAACAACTCATATAGAAATTGTCAAATAGAAACTGAATTTGCTATGTAAACTTTCACTAATAACACAATAAATTGTTATTTTAGAAAAGAGAGAAATGAAGTTTGGATGCATGCACAGCACGGATGCCAAGCCAATAAACCTTGCAAATGTTATGCTGAGTGAAGTAAGTCAGTCAAAAAGGATAAATACTGTATGATCTCATTAATACAAGAATAGCTAGAATAGGAAGATATACAGAGATCAGAGTTACAGTGATTACCAGGTGTGGGAGGGAGAAGGAAAGGGGGAAATCATTGTTTAGGAGGCAGGAACTTTCTGTTTATGTTGGTGGAAAATTTAGCAACAGCTATTAGTGAGAGTTGCACACAATGATTGGTGTAATTGGTCTCATTGAATTGTACATTTGAAAAATGTTAATTAGCAAGTGTTATCTATGCTTTAACAACAATTAAAAAAAATCACATAAAAAGGCTACTTAAGTAATTCTCTATGGTGTATTTAGACCATATTTGAGCTCTGCCAAATAAGTTGTATGAAACTCAAGATTTCTTATACATAAGCCAATCTTTGGTGCCTTTGATATCTGTGTTAACTTTTAGGTGAGGAGGATACCACAAGGAAACAAACAAATCAAAAAAAAAAAAAAAAAGAAATTACAATGTTTCATTCTGGAAAAGATAAGCTGATTAAAATAAGTTTTTATTACGTTTGTTAAAGCAAGCAAATGCCTAGAAATAAAAAATGTCTAACTTCTAGAGACTATTCCTTGTATATACATTGAGTTTAATCTCCTGAGACTTCACTGGTTTTAGAGATCTGGGGTATATTATAACACACAGAGAACAAAGATTTTTTAAGCAAAATGTAATATGATTTGCTATGTGTGTATGTATATGTATATTATTTACATGTATGTGTATGCTACTTCATTAAAATAGTAACCAAAGGATTCCACTATCCATCTCTAATCGCTTCCGCTTCAGAAACTTACAGAAATCCCTAAGCAGAGTGGCTAAGCTAGGGATCTGATTAAGAGTTCTTGATTCTTCTTTTTTTGTGTGTTTCTGCACGTCTTCCATTCAGGTTGTACTGAAATTTAATCTCTTTGCTTCAAAACATTTATTATTCAACCTTGATTAGTTTGTTGTTGGTTTCCTTTTTTGATGTGTTTGCTCAAAATTTGGTCGAAGATTACTTTTTTTTCCCAGTCTTTCCTTTCCCTCTCATTCTTTCCTTCTCTTTTAAGTCAGAACCACCCCTGCCTACCACTCAATACCCTCAGCCAATATTAACAAACTCGCATGTATCCTCGCTAGATCTCTGGGGGTATAAATGGTTCATGTGCTCAGCCGCTAACTGGAAGGTGGGAGATTGATTCTACCAGAGGCACCTGGTAGAAGAAAGACTTGGCCACCCGCTTTGGAAAAATTAGTTATTGAAAATCCTATGGAGCCACACGTCAGAATCAACTTGATGGCAACTAGTCTTTATGTATCCTTACATAACTTCCTATACACATAATTACATACACATAGGAGGTTTTGTTTTAGAAAAGTGAGATTATGTTATGTGCTATATACACCTCTCTGCCTTCTCATTTACCAGTATATCTTGGAAATTCCTCCAAGTCTGCTAGTATCTAACCCATTATTTTTTAAATTATAATGTTGTGAGATGTGGCATATCAAAATGTATTTAATCATTCCCCTAGTGTTTGCTAATATTGCTTACCTACCGTGTTTTTCCTCCCCCAGATTCTATGTATCTTTCAAGTCTTACTTCTTTTACCGCTATTGCCATGATTGACCTGCCTCGCCTAGCACTTGCTTCTAGTCTGCCTCTCATCGCCCTCAAGTGATTTCTTACATTTAGGCCTTAATTCTCGAAATGAATTTTAAGCTCCTTGAGGCTATATGTGGATTTTGTCTAGCATTAGGCACAGTACAAAACAAAGTGTGTCCACAGAACAGGAGTGTCAGGTTGATAATCTAGCCATTGGGGAATGGAAGTTTTAGAGCTATGAGTCTAGACAAGGGAAGGACAAAAGAATCTTAGAGCCTTTTTCTGTTGTGTGGTTATTTCTTCCACACATTTAATTTTTTTTTTAACCCCAAAGTGCATTTCTTCTATGAAGATGCTTAGTTCTATTCATTTTTTTTTCTCCATTAAGTTATGACTTCTTCTCAGGCATTTAGCTTTTGTCCTTGCCCCTGTTGACTCTTAGTCACCATGGTTGATTTTACTGATAGAACAGAAATACCTCAGAAGTGTTAGAACTAGGGGTCATTCCTAACATCAGGACACTCTAGAATTGTTGTTAGACTCTAGAGCCAAAAGGTATCTCTAAGCACCAGATTACCTACATTTTAGGGTAGGAGAGCCTTGATGGTCATTGGTAAAATTCTTGCCTTCCATGTAGATAACCAAGGGTCAATTCCTGGCCAAAATACCTGAGTTTCAATACCACCCACCTGTGAGCAGAGGCTTGCATGTTGCTATGATGCTGAACAGATTTCAGCTGAGCTCTCAGACAAAGATGAATTAGGGGAATGGCCTGGCAATCTCATAGGTCTCATCCACAACTGATCATGAGGATGGTATAAGACAGAACAGTATTGTTTTCCAATGTACATAGGGTCCGCATGAGTCAAGGGCAACTCAGCAACAGCTAACAACAATGTGTATTTAGTATTAAAACAAAACAGAACACAAAAACCCAAACCTGGTTGTTTGTGAGTTGACTTTGACTCACAGTAACCCTGTAGAACAGAACAGAACTGCTCCATATAGTTTCCAAGGAACAACTGGTGAATTTGAACTGTGGACCTTTTGGTTAGCAGCCATAGCACTTAATCACCACATCACCAGGGCTCTGTATTGAGGATGGCTGTGTTTAAATAGTGTTTTAGATGCAGCCCCAAACTACAGGCTTATTGAGGATGAGGTGACCCTTCTTGACTTTTTTTGGTATAAATTCCCCCAGCATCCACCAATGCCTGAATTCGTCAAAGCTTGTTTAACTCCTCTGCTTAGAAACCTTCGTGGTTATCCTATATGTGAAGATTAAAGTGCAAGTTGACTAGTATGGAATACAAGGACTATTGTGGTCTTTTCCCACCTAAGTATTCAACTTTATCTTTCATCACTTCTGTTAGTGCTGATGTTGCTGACGATGATAATAATACTGATGATAATAGCTTACATTCATTGAATACTTAAACAACAAACAAATAAAAACCAAACTCCTTGCCATTGAGTTGATTACAACTCATAATGCATAATGACCTTATGGGACTGAGTAGAATTGTCCCATAGGGTTTCCAAGGAGCTGCTCGTGGATTCGAACTGACAAACTTTTGGTTAGCAGCTGAGCTTTTAACCACTGTACCACCAGGGCTCCATTGAGTGCTTAAAAAAACTCAAGCCCAGTGCCGTCAAGTTGCTTCCAATTCACAATGACCCTGTAGGACAGAGTAGAATAGTCTCGTAGGGTTTCTAAGCAGCAGCTAGTGGATTTCAAACTGCTGTCTTTTTGGTTAGTAGCCGCAGCTCTTAAACAGGGCTCTGTATATGCCAAATACATGGAAGATATTCTCTATTTGAATCTCCCCCCAAACCCTATAAGATAAGTGTTTCTGGTATTACCATTTTATATGTGATTAAATAGAGTTTCAGCAACCCTGGTGGTTAAGAGCTAGTAGTTAAGAGCTACAGCTAATGGCCAAATAGTGGGCAGTTTGAATCCCCCACTTGCTCCTTGGAAACTCTGTGGGGCAGCTTTGCTGTATCCCATAGGGTTGCTGTGAGTCAGAGTCATCTCAACGGCAGTGGGTTTGACTTTTGAAATAGAGTCTCAACCTAATTAAGTAGCATGATAAAAAACAAATGAGTTGCCACCAATTCAGTTTCAACTTACAGTGATCCTGTGTGTGTCAGCTTAGAACTGTGTCCCATTGGGTTTTCAATGACTGATTTTTTGGAAATAGATTCCCAGCCCCTTCTTCTGAGGTGTCTTTGGGTGAACTCAAACTGCCAACTGATAGCAGCTGAGTACTTAACCTTTAAACCACTCAAGGACTCCAAATAGCATGCAATCCCACAGTATTGTTGTTGTGTGTCATTAAATTCCGATTCACAGCAAGTAGGACTACCCCATAAGATTGTCAAGTGTGTAATCTTTATGTAAACAGATTGGCACATTTTTCTTCATCAGAGTGGCTGGTGAGTTTGAACCACTGACCTTTTGTTTAGCAGCCAAGAGCTTAACCACTGCGCAACCAGGGCTCCTTACAAAGCTGTTGACAAAAAGAAAATCCATGTTCTTAGCCAGTACTCCAGTGCTTCTCTAATATTGTTACACATAATAATCACCTGAAATGCTTTTAACAAACAAATTTTCAGACTTTACTTTCAGAAGTTTAGACTCAATATGTCTAGGGTTAACCCACTGACCTCAAGTTGATTCTGACTCATATCAAGTTACCCTGTAGCACGTACTAGGACTGCCCCATTGGGTTTCCAAGGCTGTAATCTTTACAAAAGCAGACAGCCACATCTTTCTCCCGCAGAGTAGCTAGTAGATTTGAACCACCAACTTTTAAGTTGCCAGCTGAGCACTTTAATTACTGTACTCCCTGGTCTCTTCCAAGTCTAAGGTTACGGCCACAGAATCTGCATGTGATTCTGATGTATCACAGCCCAGGGTTAGGGAAATACTCTTCTACATCAGTGCTTCTCAAACTTTAAGGTGCCTAGGGATACTGGTTCAATAAGTCTGGAGTAGAGCTTAAGATTCTGAATCTCTAACAAGTTTTCAGGGAATGCAAAGCTTGCGGTTTGTAAAAGCAAGGTGGAGGCAGTGTCTGACCTCCCCCAGCGCCGAAAGGGGGAGAGAGAACCAAGATGAACAGTGCAAGGCTGACTCCCATGAGGTGGGAACTGTATGTTTGATAAGGGTTTAACATGCAAAATACATAAAGAACTAAAATTCAGAAACAGAAAGACAACAATCCAATAACAAAATGACAAGGATTATATATGAACAGCACGGTAAGTGGTGTCAGACTGCCTCTAATTTCACAAGGAGGAAGAAGAACCAAGATCGACAGCTCAAAGCTTATTTCTATGAGATGGAGGTCAGATATGCTTCTTGTCTCCGTCATCTTAACTAATTTTGACACGAGCCATCCTTCACACCGCATTCTCTACTTTTCTACTCGGTGTAGTAATTAACTACAATAGCCACACAGAACTCACAGACCACACTCACAATTATGGAGTTTGTTAGCGAAGTAACAGTTACAATTCGGGCTCAGGAGCACTTAGGATCCAGTTTCTTCCACCAGGATAGCCTCTTTCCAGCTGTGCTCACAGGCACGTCTCTCGCTGGCCTCTCTCCAAAGGCTCCCCCTCAATTTTTCTCTTCATAGAAAGCCCACTGCACCACTTCATACTGCCAGGTCTCTGCTGCTACTTCTCACCATCTTCAGGGTAACAGCTTGCTCTCTGTCTCTCCCTTTTAGTATTCTGGCTTCCAAGAATTTCTCATACAAGGATCCCCATTTCAAAGGATGTACTCTCCACTCCAGGTGTTCTTCCTTGGTGGTAATCTGATCCTCCCTTCTACTCTGGAATTGGCTGTCTTTTAATGCAAAACTGACCTATTCTGTTAGTGGGCCACAATTACCCTATCACACAGTCCCATCCAGTCACCTGGATGGGATTTACAAGACCATGGCTAGAAAGGTCACACAAAAGTAGTCAATCACGCTGCATTGGTCCACAGACTATGATTGTAGTAGAAAAATTCTATACTTGCTTTAATCAGTGGACCAAGATAGACTATGAATTTAACAAAAACATGGGGTTAATAATTCCAGCTGTATGGTATACTATACAATAGATTTAAAAAAAAACCTGTTGCAATCAAGTTGATTCTGACTCATAGCAACCTTATAGGACAGAGTAGAAGTGCCTCAGAGAGTTTTCAAGGAGCACCTGGCAGATGTGAATTGCTGACCGTTTGGTTGGCAACCATACTACTCAGCCACTATGCCACCATGGTTTTTATACAATAGATATATCTGAGAAAATTTATGTGCAAATTTAATTTCTGTTACTTGAATTCAATTTTCATATTGACTTTCATGATCATTTTAGAGTTACTGACACTGTTTATTGCTGATAGCCGTCTAATAGCTTACCACTTGAACTTTATTTATCAATCAAGTACTTCTTAGTGAAGAATGATCTCTTACACAAATGCTCGGGTACCTAGAAGAGCTTGCTAGATAGAGAAATCTGTGGTGAGTTCTTTAGTACAGTGAATGGTCCTTTGTAATGCAAATAAAATGAGTTTAAAAGTGGAAAAGTTTAGATTCCTAGGACCAGAGAAATTACTGCCTTAAAGCTTTAGCTTTATAGGTGAAAGAGAGGGAGGAAAAGGACAGTAGTTACAACCGCTGGCTGCCATTGCTATTTAGTCAATTTGTTTCTGACTCATATTGACCCTGCAGGACAGAATAGAACTGCCTCACAGGGCTTCGGAGGCAGTAAATCTTTAGGGAAGCAGACTGCCATATCTTTGCGGTGGGTTTGAACTACTGACCTTTGAGTTAGCCACCAAGCACTTAACCATTGCACCACCAGAGCTGCTTAGCTGTGTAACAGAGGACTGAATTACTAAGTACAACTAAACAACTACATACAAGGATTTAGTGGCAGAGCTGGAACCCAAATTCTATTCTGATGGGAGTTTTTATTTATTTGTTCTTGGTGGTTGCTTGCTTCTGTTTCCACAGAGTATCCTCAATTCTATTTTGGCGTAAGTGTTTGAAGCTGTTTTTACTGTTTTATAAAAGGAGAAAGGACCCAACACTTCTGTTTTCCCATAATTAAATATTACTCTAGGCCAGGAGTCAGCATATCTTTTCTGTAAAAGACAAGGTAGGAAGTATTTTAAGCTTGCTAGGCCATAGGGTCTCTGCTGCAAATATTGAGCTGCTGTTATAGTATGAGAAGTACCATATGCAATTATTATACACACACATATGTATTGACATGTAAGTGGATGAGCATGGCTGTGTTCCAGTAAAACTTTATTTATGGACACTGAAGTTTGAATTTCGTATAATTTTCACATGTCACAAAATTTAATTCTTTTGGTTTTCAAAACCATTTTAAATTGTAAAACAAATATTTTTAGCTCACAGGTTTTACAGAATAGACAGATCTTGGATTTGGCCCACAAGCCATAGTTTGCCATCCTCTCCTGTGAATTAGTTTAGTTCTTCAAATCAAATGCTAATACCATGTTTCTTCAAGTTAACCATGATTTCCTCACTATTAAATGGATAACCAGTCAGTCTTTCAAGGTTAATTTGTATGATTAGTGATGTTGCATGAATTTTATCAGGAGAAGTTAGCATAAAGAGACACAGGACAGTTTATGAGTGAACATTTCTTTTTTGGTAACTTGTTTCTAATTTCCAGGGGAAGAAGGGAAAAAAAAAGGAAAGGAAAACCCAAGTATGTAGCAGGTCAACACAGATTTGTTTTGTGATAGCCATAATAGTAATTTTCACTAAGAGGCTATTTATTGCATTTATTTTTAATCAGTCTGTGAACTTGCTGCCGTGGTCTTTGTTACTTAGCAGTGGGGGAATGCTGAATTTGCTGATGTATAAACGTGGCCTGTTTCTTTAGTTCACGGCAGGGAGGCAGGAAAATGACAGTACTTTGAAAGCAACTGATGTATGGGTGGCACTTGATCAAATCCCAAAGGTTTCATGGAAAGTCCTCTTGGTTCATTGTCAGATCACACCAAAGTACCAAGAAAGAAAGGAAAATGTCATATTAGCATAGTTGTTTTGCAAATGTCAGCCTTAACAATGCTCAGGTGACAAAGTAGGGGCTCCACCATTTATTTATTTATTTAAATCACAGGAGAAAATCACAGTTGCAAATTTAGCCATAATGTTGTCCTTTGCCATTGCCAAATGCCTCCTTTGTTATTAAGCTTTTAAAATTTGGTTAAAAATGGTGGTGCTGTAGTCGTCTAGTGCTGCTATAACAGAAATACCACAAGTGAGTAGCTTTAATGAACAGAAATTTATTTTCTCACAGTTATGAGGATAGAAGTCTGAATTCAAGTTGCTGGTTCTGTAGAAAGGCTTTCTGTCTGTGTCACCTCTGAGGAAGGTCCTTGTTCTCTTCTGAGCTTTTGTTCCTGGTCAGTCTTCATCTCTCTGCTTCCTAGTTTGCTTGTTTATAATCTCTTTTATATCTTAGAAGAGATAACTCAAGATAAGTCCTACACTAATCCTACCTCATTGATATAACAAAGGCAATCAATTCTGAAATGGAATTATATCCCTATGCATAACATCTCTAGGCATAGAAGTTGCAATTAACAACACATATTTTTGTGGGATATAATTCGATCTGTAACAATTGAGTAGGTTCTTGCCTCTCAGAATGGTTCAACTAAGATAATTTTCAGACTTCAAATGTAGGTATGGAAAGCTTGGTGGCATAGTAGTTAAATGCTACATCTACTAACCAAAAGGGCAGCAGTTCGAATCTTCTAGGCATTCCTTGGAAAATCTACTCTGTGCTATAGGGTCACTATAAGTCAGAATCGACTCAATGGCAGTGATTTTTTTTTTGTTGTTGTTTGTTTAAATATGGGCAACTTAGAATGGTTTAAATATGCTCAAGGATCCTTATAATAATAATAATCAACTTAGAATTCAGGGCTCCTAAAAAAAATTCCAGGGAGAAAATACAAGCATGACATTAATCATTACTGCATGGTATTTTCATTAGACTTCCCAGCCCTTTGATTATCAGTTGCAATTGTAAGATGGTCATGAAAAGGGAGTGATGTGCCTGGCTGGCTTCCTACCCTGCTTCCTTTTCTAAACTAATGACTTTTCCCATACAAAGTTATCCTGTAAGAAAACCTGGAAAAGGATTATTACTAGTAACATATATGAAACAAAGCATTACATTCTGAGAATATTCACTAAGAAGAGGTCATGCTATCTCTTGTAGTCCCTGTATTGCAATTACAGAGAGAAGACATTTTAGGCAAACCCACTAGAGATAGAAGATCACAGTTTGAAGTTTCTTGGGTTCTCAGAGGTGGAACTTAAATGAAATCAATATGGGCAAAAGCAAGGAGGAAAAAGTGCTGTTCTGAACACAGGAAACTTGAATTAGCTAAAAGCATGAAATGTATAGAGTTCCTTGTGGAGATGAAGTTTGTTCAATAAAAATGTTCCTATGAACTTACATTGTTTTCCTTATTTCACTGACAGTGGTTGAATTTCTGCATCCCAGTCATTGTTTCTTTCATTTTTAATATCCACACTGTAAATATGAAGATGTCTGTAATTATCTAAAAGTTTACCAAAAATATTGAAGCAAAGGTGAACCTCATTTTGCCTAGTAATCACATTACTGGGAATATTTTGTGTAAATAGCATCTCTGTCAATAAAATTCTATTTCTCACGATTTTGGAGAGTTATTTAACATTATTTTTATTGATCTTCAGTAGACTATGGCTGCTAACACTTTAACATTGTTTCTCCCCCCCAATCCCTAAATATTGTGAAATAGTAATTATACTCAGACCTGTGAAAGCTGGAACCAGTGTAAGGCAGAACCCTATAAAACAAGGAAAACTCAAACATTTTCCGGTAATAGATAGTGACAGAGAAGTGGTAGACTGAACTGTAGCAAAAGTGAAAAACTTGCAAGACCCAGAAAAACAAGACAAGCCCATTGAGTTCTAGCTCTCATAGGTTTCACTTTGTAAGCAAAAGTATAAAGTACTTGTAACTTAAAGCAATTCAACTTTAAAATTTTCTGTGTGGTGAAATTAGTATTTGTACAAATAGCTACCTCAGTTTATATGTCCTAATTTTAGAATTTTATGTAATGGGTTCTGTCCATATATATGTGTGTATGTGGATGTATCTATATATAAACCTGTACCTGTTGCTGTTGAGTTAATTACAATTCAGCAACCCTATAAGGCAGAGTAGAACTGCCCCATAGATATTCCAAGGAGTGCCTGATGGATTCAAACTACTGGCCTTTTGGTTAGCAACCACACCTCTTAACCACTGTGCGACTGGGTCTCCAGTATATGTACCTCGTATATGTCTATATTTATGTATCTGTATGTACATACACCTACCACATGTCTTTTATGTAAGTGCTTCGTATAAATCTACTCTCAGAACCAACAATGAAATAATTTCAAAGTATATTTTTTTTATAATATAACATCACAGAAAGACTTAGGGATGCTTTTTCAGTAAAAAATGAGACAAACATTCTACTTTTCTATTTCTGTGGTGTATTGTTCGTAAAATTGTCTCGAATCTAAATTTGTTTTTTATTTCCCTTTTTCTGATTGACTACTTCTGTTTGTGTGATTGGGTGATTTCTGATGGCACCAATAAAACCAAATACCAAAACTGTTGACATGAAGTCAATTCTGACTCATAGTGACCCTATAGAGAGTAGAACTGCTCTATAGGGTTTCCAAGGAGCAGCTGGTAGATTCAAACTGTGAACATCTTGGTTAGGAGCCTAGTTCTTAACCACTAGCTAACCAGAGCTCCTCTGATGCCACAGACTACCTTTACTAACTGTGAACATTCACCTGTGATGTCAGAATAATCCAGAGATGATTAAGTCACATTAATTAAATTGCTTGATCAAATCAGTAGGCCAAGTAATTTCATTTTTTTTTTCCCCCCATGGAATTGGCTAAAGTTTTGAAAGAAATGTCTGGTCAATTCAAACAAAATTACAGAGCTAGTAGTGTCATATAGACACAGTCAGACGGTAGACTTGTACTCCTCACTCCAAATCATTTATCTAGTGTACTGTGTACCATACTGTCATGCATTCTACAAATATATTTTTTTGTTATTGTACTTCAGGTGAAGTTTTACAGACCACACTAGATTCTCATTAATCAATTAATACACCTATGGTTTTTGACGTTGCTTACCAAACCCATGGCATGTCAGCATTCTCCCTTCTTGACTTTGAGCTTCCTATTACCAACTTCCCTGTCCACTTCTGCCTTCTAATCCTTGCCCCTGGGCTGGTTTGCCCCTTTAGTCTTATTCTGTTCTATGGGCCTGTCCAATCCCCAGCTGAAGGGTGAACCCTAGAAGTGACTTCATTACTGAGCTGAAATCGTATTATGGGGGCCATACTCACGATTTTTCCAGTCTCTGTCAGGTCAGCAAGTCTGGTCTTAATTTTTGAGTTAGAATTTTGTTCTCCATTTGTCTCCAGCTCTGTCTGAGGCCTTCTATTGTGATTCCCTGTCAGAGTAGTTGGTAGTAGTAGCCAGGCACTATCCAGTTGTACTGGACTCAATCCGGTGGAGGCTATGGTAGTTGTGTTCTGTAAGTCCTTTGGACTAATCTTTCCCTTACACCTTTAGTTTTCTTCTTTCGTCCTTGCTCTGCATGGGGTGAGACCAGTGGAGTATCTTAGATGGCTGTCCACAGGCTTTCAGACCCTAGCGGCTACTTACCAAACTAGAATATAGAACATCTTCTTTATAAACTGTGTTACGCCAGTTGATTTAGATATTCCCCCACGGCCAGAAAATCAATCCTTCTGGCCAGCAATTGAGCCCCTTAGGGAGTTGGATCTGTCTACTGAGCCTCCATGGCTCCACCCTGGACAAGCTGTGCTGCCTTCCCCAGTACTGTGCATTGTCTTACCCTTCACCAAAATTAACACTTGTCTATTCAGTGTTTTTCCATTCTCACACTTGCCCTCCCTTGTAACCATCAAAGATTGTTTCTTTTGTGTGTAACCTTTCTCAGGAGTTTTTAAAATAGTAATCTCATATATTTGTCTTTTTGTGGTTGACTTATTTCACTCAGCATAACGTCTTCCAGATTCAACCATGTTATGAGGTGCTTCACTAATTCATCATTGTTCTTTATTGTTGCATAGTCCTCCATTGTTGCATACACTACACTTTGTTGACTCATCTGCGGATCGACTTGTAGGCTGTTTCTACCTTCCTGCTAGAGTGAACAATGCTGCAATGACCATGGTCATTGAACAAATATTTAAAGACTCTGTTATGTGTTGGGCATTGTGTTTTAGTAATACAATGAGAAAGAAGAAATGGCTCTCTCTTCAATATGCTTACCGACAGAATTATTCAAAGGCAGCTGCTTACTTCATTTTACCCACTCTGGTATCACCATCATGATTTTAATAACCACAGAGCATTCACCCAGATCAAGTATTTAATAATATCTACAGGGAATCTTTAATTGAGGAGTGGGGGAGACCTTATTATCATTGAAAGAATGAAATTGATAACTATAGGGACCCACACTCTGTAATGAGGAACATTATACATTTTTACAAACTCTAAGATCTATATAATCAATTCTAGTGTTAGCTTCCATTTATTCTTCAGAAAGGTAGTAGTGGTAGGCCTGACCACGTATGGATCTTCTGCTGTGTGCCCTGTTTGTACCTATATCACTGAGTATGATTTCTGCCATTTATCCCCTCTTTGAGCACTGTTAATTCTAAGACTAAATTTTGGTCCATAACTCCAGAAATTACTGTGAAGTTGCTATATCGTGTGCATCTTTAAATGGAGTCTCATGAGCTTTAATAGAATCTGCTCCATGTACCTTAAATAAAACTTCCAGTCTCTCAAGTCTCTACATGGATCACAGTTGTTCTGTTGGTTGGAGCCACAAGGGGGCAGGAAAAGAATGATGCTAACTTTGGAAAAGGCATATCTACTTGGATTCAGAGCTAAAACTAAAACAAAAGCTCATCTTTCTACTTCATTATTTGTCCATGACACTTTCTGGGTAACATAATTTAAAAAATCCCCTGAAAAGAAGTGTTAGTTTTTAGTATATTTAGTAAGTATGCCTGGACTCACCCTGTGACATGTTAACATGAGGGATTCGTGAAGTCTTTTTTTTTATTTCAGTGGTTCTCAGGAGTTAAATTGCTGTAATTGGTGACTGGTGGTCCAGCAGTTAGCACATCCATTAAGTGATTGTCCAACAGGCGCATATGTTATTGTCATTTAGTTTCTTTCAAAGACTGGCAAAACATCAAATTAGTCGGGTGTTTAGATTAAAATGAAAGAAGAAGTTCAAGAGCAAATCTTTATGTCATCCAAGCATTTCATTATCCGTTTGCAGACTGCATGATCAAAAAAGTCTTATTTTGCAATAGCACAGATAATTGCTAAGTAAATATTTTTGCCACTGCTAATACATGATGGCAGAACTAGAGCAAGGTCTTTGTAGGTTTGATCTGTATCTTAAATGGAATTTCTAATCCACAGAAACATCACAATGATAGACACATATATGCTCAGGAAAGATTTATTTAAAAATGTCCAAATGATCAAATTAATCACTTGTGGGTGCCCTAGCTTAGAGATTTCACAGGATGCTTGGGAAATATCCAACTTTTGTGGTCTCCACGAGGAGGTATTTTATGCAGATGGTCGGATCCCCCCGAAGAGTACTGCCTTTGCACACTGTTGTCAGGAGGGTTTGGGGTTTTTAATTACTAGTTGTTGTTCTGCTCTACTGAAACCTTAAGCAGAGGTTCTAAAAACACAAGCTGTGAATTTGGAACTAGCTTCCCACTTCTGTTCTTTCCTGGGGTTGCCACCACAGTGAGACCTAGGGGAGAAAATGAATTGCACAGAGGCCTAGAAGGTGGTCTCATTGGCTGTAATGGAATCAGCTCCATGTATCTTAAAGCGTGCAATTAAGAGTAACCATGAGCATCGAGGAGGGTAGTGTTTTGTGACTTAGCGCATTATCGAATGGATTCAAGTGTGAGAAAGGTGATTATTCATTGCGCCTGAATATGCATCCAGGTTAATGTTTTCTTATTGAAAGAAGGAGATTTCATTAGGATAGTGTTTACTCACCTGATCCAGCCAACTTCAGAAAATGCTATGTACTTTTCTGTATCCGCTGACTATTATGAGGCCTGGGCTTAGATTTTCCGTAGTATTAATTTTGCTTACTTTGACCTTTACTGCCTCTTCTTCCTAAACCCTCCTTTCTGGGCAGCTGCAAATGGATATAGTAAATATCCTTCACATAAGCATGGCCAAATGTGATCTGTATTTTCTGTCACCCTCTGCTATGTGCAATGCACAACTGCTTTGGAATAAATGTACATTTGAATGACTGTGGTGAGTCACCCTGTTAAGGAGGGTGTGCTCAAGTATAGGGTCTGTTTACACGCAGTAATTGACTCTGAACAGTGTTCTGTGATCATAATTTGCCCGTGGTGTTTGCATTCAGGTTCTTGGAGGAGTTGAAGCTATCATCAGAAAATTACAGTACCATCTCAGCATTTTAGTTGACAGTACGTTGCAACAATAACAAACCTTCCCAGTTTCTTCTAGCCCCTCCCACTTACATTGCTGACTTTGCACGCTGCATACTAAAATAGAGTAATAAGAGGTTTGTAGAACAGGAACAGAGAATGAGCAGAATTATTGTGGAAAATTTTTCTGGAGAAGTCAAGTTCAACACTAGCTTGTCAGATGAGAGGAATATGGATGAGAGGACGGTAAAGCCAAATTATAGTGCCTTGCTAGATGCCACTGTGCCCTGGCATGGGGGAGATTGTGGGCAGATATAACCCCCCCAAAACCAAACCCGTTGCCATTGAGACACTTCTGACTGAAAGCAACCCTACAGGACAGTGTAGAAGTGCTTCATAGAGTTTCCAAGGAGCGGGGGTAGATTTGAACTGCCAAACTTTTGATTAGCAGCTGAACTCTTTAACCATGAGACCACCAGGGCTGCTGGGTAGAGATAAAAGTATATAAACTCCTATGGAGAGAGTAGAGTTCCTGGGTGGTACAAATAGTTAAGGCACTTGGCTGCTGACCCAAAGGAGGTTTGAGTCTACCTAGAGTCCTCTTGGAAGAAAGCCCTGGCAATCTACTTCCAAAGAAACAGCCGTTGAAAATCCTATGGAGCTGAGTTCTACTCTGACACACATGGAGTTGCCATGGCTCTGAAATTCATTCATGGGCAACTGCTTTGATAGGTATGCATCGAGTCCCTCCCATAGCACTCCATGCCTGCTCTGTTAAGTAAGTTAATTTGGAATGTGGCATCTAAGACATTCTGTGCTTATTACTGTGGGAGGATGAAGATCTGTGAGAAAGGAACCTTGATGAATGGAAAGGAGGAATTGATTGCCTGAGGCAGGTAGAGAGAGTAGACAGCAGTGTAAGAAGCACCTGTTTTTCCAGAAATTCAAACAGGTGTGTTATCCAGCACAATAGCCATTAGCCACACATGTTAATTGTATTTAAAGGAAATAAAATTGAATTCAGTGAAAAGTTCAGTTTCTTACACTCACTAGCCACTTTCAAGCGGTTAGTAGCCACATACGGCTCACATCTATTAGACAGCACATAGAATATTTCCATCTCTATAGAAAGTTCTGTTGGAAAGAACTATTATACAGAAATGGGCAGAAATAGCTGTTTGACCTGCTAAGTGATAGGAGGCCTCCATGAGGATATAACAAAAGAAAAAAAAGTGGAAAATGAAAATCATCAACAGGGGGGCATAGACAAAGTGCTATGAGATGACAGAGGAAGACAACAGAGGAAAAAAGAACTTTGGAGCCGGGCAGCTAGAAGGCTGACTGACATTTAACAAACGCCTACTATATGCCAAGTTTTTAACCTATGTAACTCTACTTTTACGCTGTACCATTTCTAACAGTTTCATTCAGTTATAGAAAGAATACAATTTCAGTAGTAACTAAATATAAGAGTTCTTATAATCCAGAGGATAATGTGTATCCTTAATATTGTAGCACATAGAAAGTCAGCTTCAAATTAGTACTTGAGAGTCCCTTCCCTCATCTCTTTTCCGTTCCACTGGCCTTTCCCCAGAGCCCTGACTCCACTGTGCTCATGTGGTAGTCCACATGGTAGAAGCCTGGAAGACTGTCTTTCCTGGCTTCATGTGGGTTCTTTTCAGATTTCACAGGGGTAAGCTTCAGGGCATTTAGAGTTCTGGTAGTTGAACAGCTATAAAGACAAGTCTCTCTTGCCAATACCGATCCTTTCTTGTGTATAACTTTGATGCTTCACTATGCTAAAATGAATCCTTACCTCAAAGGATGAAGTTGGAAAGGAGGTAAAGAGGTAGAGAACTTCTTCCCATCTCCTCCCCAAACACTTACAAACACACATTATCTCATGCAGTCAAAGATTTTTATGGAGGAAATCAAGGGATTTGGATACTAAACATAGTGAGATGCTAGTATGAACACAGGGACAAATTGGAATGCCAGGTTTTTGTTGTGATTTTTGCTGCTTATATGTCTCTTTATGTAAATGCAGCGTATTACACAAAACATCATACACAGTTGGAATTTGGAGCAGTAGGTAGTTTCATTTGAAAAAGAGAAAAGAATAGAGAAGGGAGCAGTGGGAAGTAGGGCTGGAGAATCTGGTAGGGAAAGACTAGGTTAGGGAGGATCTCAAATGCCAAGGGAAGTGGTAAGAATTTCTATGGCACAAAAGAGAGAGCCAAACTGTCATCTAATGTCACTCCACTATTTAAAAAAAATGACATGTATTTCCTGCTGTCTCTTTTGTGGACTAAAACTCATGTTCACACAGACAAATGCCACAGTGGTAGAAGAGGAGGTATGGTAGAGCTGTTACCTTGATTCCTTCAATTATTCACAGGTATGGAATGGTTCAAAAATGCTAAGTTGAGGGAAACACAAAAGAAATAAAATTTAAGATCTCTGACCTCAGACTGTTTATAGTTTCATTAGAGAATACATTGTGGCCATATTTGGCATGAAGAACTCTGTGGCAGAAATGTTACTGAAATCTCAATAGTCATTCTCCTTTTATTTTCATTTTTTTGTTAGCTGCTGTTGAGTTGGCCCCCAACTCATGGCAACCCATGTGTTACACAGTAGAAGTACACCATTGGGTTTTCTTGGCTGTAATCTTTTATGGAAGCAGATTGCCAGGCCTTCCTTGCAGAGTGCTAGAAAACAATGAAAAACAAACAAACAAACAAAAAAACCAAACTCATTGCCACTGAGTTGATTCTGACTCTTAGCAGCCCTACAAGACACAGTAGAACTGCCCCCATAGAGCTTCCAAGGAGCTCCTGGTGGATTCTAACTTCTGACCCTTTCGTTAGCAGCTGTAGCACTTAACCACTACATCACCAGGGTTTCCCAAAGTGCCACAGGTGGGTTCAAGTCACCAATCTGTCAAGTATACTGTTTGTACCACAGAGGCTCCTTTTTCCACCTTGCAACCTCAGCCCTAGTTTTGTCTTTGGCAGCAACATAATTCTGCCAAATGAAAAAGCAGACATTAGGCTAGAGGTGGAGCAACCATCCTGGAATCTTGAAGTAACAAGCATAAAGACGAGAATCAAATGGCAAGGGTAGAGGAATATAAGGACAGAATGAGACCAGAATGTTTATGACACTGTAACATGGCTATACCATCCCTGGGCTACTTACTTCTGTCCTTTTTGGTTCTGAGAAGGAAAAAAAAAAATTCTGCTTCAGCCGCTGTAGTTGGAATTTCTGCTATTAAAGCTTAAATGCAAACCCATGAATAATGCTGAGATCCTAAGAAGGCTTTATAGAAGACTTTGTGAACTGTTTCAAGGATTAAGGGAATAATTACAGATGTTCAATAGAAAATGCTAATATGAGGTTTCAGTGTGGAATTATGCTTATGGTGGGAAATATTCAAAGAAAGCCAGGTGTGGAATATATTGATTTCAGGAGTACACAGTGAGAGGAGAGGAGGTGGAGAGGTAATGTCAGAATACAAAGATTCAAAACACTAACCAGAGAGTCTTGGTCCTCGAAAAAGCTGGTTGCTAGACAGTGACCCAACCAGGACACAGATCCCTTTCTCTGGGATTCATGCCCTCATTTATTTTTATAAATTAATCTATAATGCATCTCCAACCAAGCCTAAATGAATGCCATTCTTTTTCATTACAAAGTTATTTAAAATCAATAGTTTTCTTTAAGGGAAAGCTTTAGCTGTTACTAACTTAAATCTCATTAACTTTTCACTTTATTTTGCAGGGTTCAATCCAAGCTATGTCTTTGATTTAACTGTATGTAATTCTATTGAAAAACCCTAGACAGAAAGGAGTGCTGGAAACCTATAGGGGAACATTAGTTTAGAAGGCTATGAGGTTTGCAAATCTTTGAATGAGATTTATCTTTATAGGTTACTTATAGGTTGTCAAGCAGAAATAACCCATAGTTTCCTGGGTGAAAATGAAAGAGAGATCTTTTCCCCTTCTTAAGTTTTTAATTCAGGATGAATTAGGTTATTTTTTTTTTTTAAATGTTTAGTATCCAAGGCAGGCTGCTATGTCCCAGAAAAAGGAGACCTTAGATCTCATAATTTTGGATTCTATATTTCATAAGATTTG
The DNA here is from genome assembly GCA_028571685.1 of Heterohyrax brucei. Lineage (NCBI taxonomy): Eukaryota > Metazoa > Chordata > Mammalia > Hyracoidea > Procaviidae > Heterohyrax > Heterohyrax brucei. Next base: position 142,211,271 of record CM053166.1, read on the forward strand.
GTTTTAAATAGAGACCCAAAATGATGTTATAAAGGGTTGTGCAGCCTAAGGCAAGCTGTCATAGAGACTAGAAATTTAGTACAGTTTTCCTTCAAAAGTGGTTGGTGGGAAGTATAAAATCGGCACCCTATTATTTTCCTGGCATAAAATTAACACATCACAGCCATTGGTTATTTTCAATTATGTGGCATCAAATGAGTCTTAAAAGAGATTAGAATAAGATTTGTGTTGGCTTTGGAGAATTCCTACAATTGACAGCTTGACACAGCATGAGCTCAGAGTATGTCAAATCTGACAAAAGCATATGTAGCTTGCTTGGGAGGAGGGATTCTTTTCAATCTCATCTTGTTGGAAATATTTGCCATGAAGTAATAATAATGCCTTTAATATGCAAATTATTATAATTGCATTTATTACACTGTCAAATGCAGGCTCAAATACCAGTTCTTTGTTTTACAACCCAGCACATCACACAAAATAAGAAAAATGACAGCTTTTCATCATTGAGTTCATAAGAAGAACAAACTCTCTGTCCCTGAAGTTGCTTTCTTTTACTCTCAGATACATGCTATTTCACCCCCAGTCCCTTTGAGGGAGGAAATAAAAAGAAAGAAAGAAAACAAGGAGTTTGGCTGATCACTACAGGATGTTGACATTGAGATTTTCTCCCTAGCCTTCATCTCTATCCTCATTGTCCTATGTGTGTGCAACACTTGCTGAGACAAATTGAACTTTTGAAGGGGACTTTGCAGTGAAGTGTCACATACAACTACTTTTATTCTTATGCAATATTTGATCTTTTTTATTTTTTTTTTAATTTCCTAGGTCTCTCTCTCCCTCTCTCTCTGTCTCCATCACTTAAACAGGAATAATATTTTGTCTTGTTCATTTTTCCAGTAACTCCATGTCACTCACCTAGCCTCATTTCATAAGCCAGCAGCCCCTGGAGCATCCCCATCTTCTAGTCCTTTGTGGAATGGATGCTCCAGAATTAGGCACATGTCTCGGGGAGACAGTCCTATTTTCACTTTATATTCTCACTGTACAAAGATGTTTCTGCTTTCCTCATGCACCCCTGTTTGCTTTCACTCCGAAAAACTTCAAGTATTGTCCCGCAGTAGTTTCAGCAAGTTGGTTAGGAATTGTTAGAGTGAATATTATTTACACAGAAGACTAGCCTTGTTAGGATCTACCAGCCGCTGAGATGGATGGCCCTGAAGACTTGAATGCCAAAATAATATTAAGTAGATTTACCAAATACCTTTACCAAGATTTACTGGTGGTATAGCGGATAAGAACTCACTTTGGCACTTTTATCTACTGGCCACTCCTTGGAAACTCTATGGGGCAGTTCTACTCTGTCCTGTAGGGTTGCTATGAGTCAGAATTGACCTGATAGCAATGGATGGGGTAGGGAGGAGCTACTCCCAGAATGGTCACTTCCTTTTAACTGCTTCCCAATCTTTGCAAAGGGTGGGAAGGTAGCCACTTTTGTCCCTGCAGGAGTCTTGTTATTTCATTTTGAAGGTCCAGGTTTAATACAGTGATCCAGCCTGCACTGATATCAGAGCCATCTCCCTTGCATTTAATCCATTAGTGTCAAATAGATTAATAACAACCCTATAGGAGAGAGTAGAACTACCCCATAGGGTTTCTATGGCTGTGATCCTTAAGGTAGCAGACTAGCACATCTTTCTCTCCTTGGAGCAGCTAGTGGGTTCAAACCACGGACCTTTCAGTCAACAACTGAGTACTTAGCCACTGCACCACCGGTGTTCCTTCTTTGCTACTAAGATCCTAAGAAATCCACCCCAAGCCGTGAATGACATTAACCACCTTGTGTCCTTTCCCTCAAACTTAGATACATTCTGCTCTGCCTTTGTCCTGGGCTGATCCAAGGGGATTCTCTTCTCTTTCCTGTTAATTCTATTTCATATTCTTCTGGATCTGAATTTGTGTTCTAGCCCTTCTAGAGCCCCCCCTTTCCCATTCCTGATAACCTAATAAAGTCGACTCTTCAAAAGCATCCTGCAGTCCTGGATCTATGATGAGTGGGGGAAGATTCTTAGCCCCATCTACGGCTTCTGCCTAAGTGGCCTAGAATTACTCATCTAGCTGTGTCTTATATTTGTATTTCTCATCTGATTCTCTTATATTTGTATTGCAGAAGCTAACCACCCTGCATTTTAATTCACTTAACATATTTTTTGAATGTATCAGCTTTGTTACTTTGTTGCTATTGTTAGATGCTGTCGAGTTGATTTTTGACTCCTAGGAAACCCTGGTGGTGTAGTGGTTAAGACTGTTAACCAGTAGGTTAGCAGTTTGATTCTACCAGGTGCCCCTTGAAAACTCTGTGGGGTAGTTCTACTCTGTCCAGTAGGGTTGCTATGAGTTGAAATCAGCTGGATGGCAGTGAGTTTGTTTGTTTCTTTTGTTTGTTTTTTTTTTGAGCAACCCCATGTAATGGAGTAGAACTGACTCATAGGGTTTTATTGGCAGTAGTCTTTATGGGAGCAGCCTGCTACATCTTTCTGCAGCACATTCACTGGGTGGGTTCAAACAGCCAACATTTTGGTTACCAGTTGTAGGTCCCAATAAATAACTTATTGTACAGTGCTATTTTGTAGCCATATCTTCTTTGTTTATCAGCCTGAAATTCTGTCAAATTCTATAGATACGGATATGCTACATTGTGTTTCTCCATTCATCTAGTGATGTACATTCAGTTGTTCTTACTTTACAACTCTTAGGAATATTGTTGCTATGAGCATTTATCCTCAAGTTTTTCAGCAGACATGTGTTTTCATTTCTCTTGGATATATACCTAGGTATAGAACTGCTAATTCACTTTTAAAATTAAGACTCTCAAATTCTGTAGAAACAGTGACACATTTTCTGTGTTTCCTAACGGGGGTAGCAGAAGGGTATTGCCACTTTTACCTTCTAAGTCAGCAGGGAAAACAATGCAGTTATTAAAGGAAATTGCTTTTTTCCTGCCTTCAAGGTAAGCGAATCAAGTCCCCACATAATGAGGTGCTGTAATGGTTAAGTGCTATGCTGTTAAACAAAATGCCAGCAGTTTGAATTTGCCAGGTGCTCTTGGGAAACTCTATGGGGCAGTTCCATTCTGTCCTAGAGGATCACTATGAATCAGAATTGACTTGACTGCAACGGGTCTCTTTTTATATAATGAGGTAATTTTTAAAACTTTTTCCTGCTTATCAAAAGCCAATGATGTACAATATAAAACCAAACCAAACCTGTTGCTGTCAAATTCATTCCAAGTGCCAGTGACCCTATAAGGCAGAGTAGTACCGTCCACAGAATTTCCAAGGAGCAGCTGGTGGATTCAGATTGCCAACCTTTTGATTAGCTGCCATATGCTTAACCACTACATCACCAGAGTACAGCATAGATGAATCTTCAAAAAATATGCTAAATGAAAGACGCCAGTCACAAAAGACTGCATATTATATGATTCTGTTTATACAAAGTATCCAAACTCCTACCCCCCAAGAAGAATTCCCATCAAGTTAATTCCAATTCACAGTCACCCTGTATGCTCCATACAGTTTTCTGAGCTGTAATTTTTATGGAAGCAGTTTACAGTTTACCAGGTCTTTCTGGGAACCACCAACATTCAGGTTAACATGTAATTGCAAACCATTTATACCAGCCAGTCTCCTTCCTATGAAGCATCTAGAACAGGGAAATACACAGAGATTGAAAGTAGACTACTGTTTTTTTGTTTGTGTGTGTGTGTGTGTGTGTGTGTGTGTGTGCATGCGTGCACGCGCGCGCGTGTGTTTTGCGGGGGCAGGAAGGGTATATAGGAGAATGATTGCTAAAAGGTACAAGGTTTCTTTCTGAGGTGATAAAAATGTTCTAAAATTGACTGTGGTAATCATTACATGTATTCGTGAATATACTGAAGACCACTGAATGATGCATTTTAAATGGGCAAATTGTATATGTATTGCATATCAATAAAGCTGTTAAAATCAGTCCATTATAAATTGACATGTTTCTGCTCTCAGGGGACACCCAGGCCAACTGGCATAACTAACCTATTGCTAAGAGAGTCTTCTGTACCCCATATTGGTTAGTGGCTTCTGGGGTCTTAAAAGCTAGCAAGCTGCCATCTGAGGGACACCAAATGGCCCCAACGCAGCTGGAACAGATGATCACCAAGGACAACAACATGAGGGAAAAAGAACCCAGAAGACAGAAAGAGGCACGTGAATGGGTGACTACATCAACATGTGACCAGAAGAACCAGATGGTGCCTGGCCACCACCAATGAAAGCCATGATGAGGCTCACAATGTCAAGTCCCAAGGGTAGCACAAGAATAAAAGGGGCGCACCTTAAGAATTCCACTAAAAGACCACAATGGATGGTATGAAGACCTGGGAGATCCCCCTGGGAGCTTGGCCCCTAGAGATGATGCTGCCCCAATCATAAATCATTACAGAGGTCAACTCTTCGAACAGGAATGGACTGGACTCAGGGACACAGAGTGACCACATCGTGTGTATATTTTATGGTTCTATGCATCTATAGGATGTCATCCTACTGGCCTCATTCTAGAGGGGAGTGGAGAGGGTGGAAAGGAGGGGACAGGAAATTGTTCAGAGGATATGATATACAGAACTGAAAGGAGGAGTGTGCTGTCACCGGGCAAGGAGAGCAGAAGGAGCTGCAGATAGGCAGGCATGAAAATTTAAATTGGATTGTACACTTTCACTTGATCACAATACAAATTAATTTAAAAAATAAATGGACATGTTTCAAAGTGATAGAACGCTCTTCTCCTAGGAAACTGTTTTTTCTCCAAATACACATAAAGCTAATTAGAAAATGAGCCTATAGCCACCTACAGGCTGTACCACACATTCTGTGTTCTCTGGATTCTGTACAAATTGCAATTCTAGTGGCAAATGTAACGATGTCCTAACATTTATTTTATGCCTGAATAGTAGCAGTGGGTTGACAGTACACAAAGGAACTTAAACTTGAAAATGTACTATTCTGTTTGAATTTTATGTATAGGATGTTATGATTATGTCATAGGATAGGTTTCATGAAACTCCTCTTTTCCTTTTAATTTTTCTAAATGCTTTTTTGGAATCTAGGAAACCTATTTTGGTGCCAAGGAATTGGTGGTGTAATTTCTTGGAGGCAGAGTTAGTGTGGGGAAGATTGTGATCTCAAGTTTCCCCTTAAAGTTGCCATTTCATATCCATTAATGGGCTCAGGTTTCTCTGTGCTCTTAAAAGAAAGTTTCCTTGGTTAGCAGGGGAATTCTCATAGGTCACCAGATGTGTGTGCTCTTTGGCTCTGTCTGTGAGACATGGCAAAAAAAATCACTGTCAGGCAGCGCATTCATGAGGGATGAGAAAAATGACACAAAGAGAAGCCAACTTCTCAGAGACTGAGACTTTTGAAAGCAACACTTTTCTTTTAGTCTAAATTTCTTATCTATGACATTTTTGTGTGAGGAAAAGCTACAAAAACTTTTAAAATGCCGAACACATAGTTATAACCTATATACATGGCGGGAGTCCCTGGGTAGTACAACTGGTTAATAATAGGCTCAGTTGCTAACCAAAATGTTGAGGTTTGAGTCTACTCAAAGGTACCTCAGAAGAAAGGCCTGGTGATCTACTTTTGAAAAACCAGCCATTGTAAACTCTGTAGAGCACAGTATTGCTCTGACATACATTGGGTCACTGTGAGTCAGAATGGGCTTGAAGGCAGCTGGTAACATCCATGAGTCCTACAGACTGAAGATTCACTTGCATGACCTGAAGGCCTACAAAGGGGGATAAAATGAAAGACTGAAAAATCTGTAAGAGGTAGTGGGACCAGGGGAGAAAGAGCAGGGGATTTAACATCTGGTTTGAATCCTAGCTCTGCCACTACTAGATATGTGACTAGGAGAATATTGCTTCACTTTGCTGTGCCATTGTTTACAAATGGGGTAATAACAGCTACCTCGTAATGTTCTTGTGAGGACTGAACAAAGATACAGATATGAAACTATTGTGTAAATGATAAACTACCGTACAAATACATGTTTTAAATGATTATTTTAGAAATAAATTTTAATTCTAATTACTAAAGATAAAAAGAGTACTGCTTCCAACCAAAAGGTTGGCAGTTTGAATCCAGCAGACGCTCCTTGGGAGCCCTATGGGGCAGTTTTACTCTGTGCTGTAGGGTCACTATGAGTTAAATCAACTCAATGGATAACTTTTTTTTAAAAAATGGTAATAGCACATTGTTCTTCATAGAAAAGTGTTCTTATGGTGTCTGGGTAAGATAAAGGGGAGTATGGATTTACATGAATTTAAATCTTGACCATTTAACCCATGTTCCTCTTAAAAGTCAAGCTTTTGTATTATCCCTTTACCGCTTCACAAAACAGTATATGAAATGAAGCCTTTCAGGTATCAGATTAGCTCAACATCTACAGACTCACCAGCCAAGGGGTGAAATCATGTCAAAACAGAGCTTAAACCAAACACTAGTTAATTCACTGAGCACTAAATCATCCATTCCCCCCCCCAATAAAACTACTGCTGTTAAGTCAATTCTGACTCATAGCACCCCTACAGGACATAGTAGAACTGCCCCATAGAGTTTCCAGGGAGCAGCTGGAGGATTTGAACTGCCAGCCTTCTGGTTAGCAGATGTAGCAGTTAACCACTATACCACCAGGGTTTCCATCATCCAAACATTACTATCAAAAGATACAATATATTTTCAGGAATTTTTATTTTATTTGTTCTCTTTGTAATTGTGTCAGAGTTCAACCATGAACTCCGATCTGCCAGGCTGGTGAAGTGACTGATGCCAAGGTGAAGTAACCTCTGCCTTTAGGATCCTGAGGTAAACAAACCAGGTCCCAGGTTCATCTGTTTCCATGAGGCCCATTGAGGGTTAAAATCCCATCTGTGCAAATATTTCACTTGAGCTACAAACTGCTTGTTCAAAGGGCCCCCAGGTGCCTCTCTTTCTCTATACAGTGCATTCTTTTTGGCATTTCTTTGCTTCCTGATCTTGTTAAACATCTTCATTCCTCTGAGTAAATGAACAGCTGCCTCTGCAGATGGGAGATCTGTTGTCTGTCTCAGACTGGACTGGGCTGACAGTTCTCCGGCTGCCTCAGCCTTAAGGGAAATAACTAAGTGGTTTGTCTTTCATGGAGGTTAATAAGCCCTTCTTTTGTTGGTTAGTTTGTCCATGCTACTCAGGCTTTGGCACTCAATCCGTCATGGAACTTAACAAATTACCCTTCTGGTTATGCACATAGAAACGACAATTGTATTACTAATAAAACAACCAAATGTCAAAATAAATCACCACAGGTGACAAACAGAGCTCACATTGTTTGGCCCACTATTTCCCTGACCTGTCTTGGAAAATGAGAAAACACTGAAAGAATAAAATAATAGGAATGCTCAGCATTTATGGACAAACAGAATCATTGTGGAATAATAACTAGGTGAATAACAAGAGGGAAACATATAGCAACTATACTTTTAAAGATACTGTTTTAATTATGGGCTATCCTGTTTCAAAATTTGCTTTATATTTTCAATTGTTAAGAAATCTTTCTAAAATGTGTTTGCTTCCCCGTCTGAATGAAAAGCTGATTCAACTGAAATCAGTCTTTTGTAATGATGGCAGCTCTTGCAGTATCACTGAGCAACTTCACTGGGCAGCTATTGTGCCCAGAGTCTCTGGATCTCTCATTTGACCATCAGGGAATAGTGTACAGAGTCATAGACGGAGCTGTAGAAGGTTTAGGAGATTGAGCTGAATGGCACTGAGCTCTTCATTCCTTGGAAGTATTTTTAATGAAATGACTGCTGCTCTTATGCTTTTTTGTCCTCTTGTGAATTGTCACTTCCTTTTCTAAGTGGAACATTTGAATCATGAGTTTAAAGTTCTTTTTTTTTAACTTTAATAAAAGCATTGTGGTGAAATATATGTAACAAAGAATTGCCATTTTAACCATTTTATGTATACAATTCAGTGACAATTACATTCACTTTTTCATTCCATCACCATTCTCCATTCCTAAAATTTTCATCACCCCAAAGGCAAACTCAGCACCCCATTCAGCAATAATTCTCATTTCCTTCTCTCCCCAGATCCATGTAACCCCTAATTAACTTTTGTCTCTATACATTTATCTATTTTAGACTCTTGATGTAAGTGGGATCATATGATGTTTGTCCTTTTGTGTCCAACTTACTTTACCCGGCATGTTTTCAAAATTCATCCATGTTGTAGCATGTGTCAGAGCTTCATTTCTCTTTACGGCTAAGTGATATTCCATTGTATCTATATTCCACATTTTCCTTATCCTTTCAGCTGTTGATGGACATGTCGCTATTTCTAATTCTTGGCTATCGTGAATCATCCTGCATAAAGATTGAGTAAAAATATCTTTTTGAGTCCCTAAATTTCTTTGGAGAGTGTGCCTAAGAGTGTAATTTCTGGGTCACATGTTCATTCTATGTTTAGATTTTGAGGACCTGGCAGACTGTTTTCCCCAGTGGTTACACTATTTTGCATTCCCACCAGCAATGAATGAGAGTTTCAATTTCTCTACATATTCAATAATGCTTGTTATTTTCCATTTTTCTGATGATAGCCATTCTAGGATGTGAGATGATGTCTCATTGTGATATTGATTTGCATCTGCCTGATGGCTAATGATGCTGAGCATCTTTTCATGAGCTTATTGGCCATCTGTATTTATTTATTTATTTGGGGGTGATGTCTATTGAAGTCCTTTGCCTATTAAAGGTAAGTATTTTATTTTTGGAGAAAATAAAGGATCTTCCACAGCAGTCATATCTGTGAAGCTATGGTGGCCGTATTTATCATGATTTTTGATTAGTCTTGACAAGTAGCTACAAAAACTTACACAATTCCACAGTGGGTAGAATTCATTAAAATTTATTATCAAATGGATGTTCCATTTGCCACATATTCAGTGGGTTAAGTGAAATTTATGATGTGCATAATCGTCCCACTGAGAGAACAATTTGACATTTAATCAAAAAATTGGAGATAACCAGGTCTGTTTCCAATCAGACATTGCCTGTGTGTCAAGGAACTGAGCTTTCCAATGAAAATATCACCACCATTCATCAGAGTGTATGTGAGAATACATCTCAATTGATTTCTCACCAAGCACAAGAACTGGGCCTTTCGTTGACCACAATTTGGTGGATTTTGCATCTGGACTTGAAGCTTTGCCCTTACAAAATAGTTTTACCTCAAAAGCTGAAGTCCAGCAACCATAGATTGCACTGTACCTTTGCTGACTTGGCTTTGTAGCAATTGGAAATTGATCCAGCTTTTGGCTGAAAAATCATCTTCAGAGATAAGGCCCATTTTGGGATGAATGGTTTTGATAATAAACAACTGACGCATTTGGAGTGATGTGAATCGAATGAAGATTCAAGAACATCTACTTCATGCCCCCAAAGTTACTGTTTGGTGTGGATTTTGGTCCAGTGGAATCATTGGCCCTTATTTTTTTCCAAGATAATGAGGAGAAGCTGTGACTGTCAATGGTGAAAGATATTGGGCTCCGATAGCAGATTATTTGGGGCCCTATTTGGAAGATGCTGCGGCAGCCATTTACCTGAAGTTCTTTTCCACACATAATGCCGTCAAATGTACTTCAAAATATTAGAACTGCATCACTGACACAACTTCTTCAAGTTTAAAGTTGCCAAAGTTAGGGCACCCTTATTAGAAGATCCTTTATATACAGCAGATCATACACACACTCAACAGTTTGCACACGTCCAGTTCAGTGTCATTTGCTACATTCTTCATTTTGTCACCATTCTTATGCTTCCCATATTGTTTCACCGTCATTGCCTTACACTTACTGCCCTTTAAATTTCTCATCTGTGCCCTAATGTTACTGTTGTCAATTTGACTGATACAGGTAATTCTTTAAAAGAGTGCAGTGCTCAAGGTGAACATTTTTTGCTAATTCAGCTAAGCTGTTGTTTAGTTTGAAGATGATTTCAGGGTATAGTTTTGGTTCAGGGTTCAAAATTACTCTCAGAGCAGTAGATCTGGGCATTTCTCCAGCCTTAAAGTATCTAATTAGTCAAGATTGTGTAAGAAATTTGAAATTCTGTTTCACATTTTTGATCAGGACTCATTTACTAAAGAGCCCTTGATCAAAACATTCAGTGATGGTAGCTCAGGGCATCCAGTTCTTCTTGTCTCATGGTCGAGAAGACAATAGTTCATTTAGGCAGCTAGACTGTCAACCCAATTCCTTCTCTGATTCCTGTATCTCCTTCTTCCTCTGCTGCTCCAATTGGTGTAATTTGGATGGCTGGTGGCAAGCTTTTAAGACCATAGACACTACTAACCGAACTGGAGAGTAGAGCAGGAACTCTAAAAACAGTGTTAGCTCAACTCACCGGACAGTTCCACAAAACCATTACCCTAAGTCCTCGAACCAGAAATCCTGGTGGTATAGTGTTTAAGTGCTGTGTCTGCTAACCAAAAGGTGGGCAGTTTAAATCTGCCAGGTGCTCCTTGGAAACTCTATGAGGCAGTTCTACTCTGTCCTATATGACTGCTATGAGTCAATGTTGACTGCATTTGGTTTGTTTTTGTTTTGTTTTGGGAAGTCCTAGAACCAATAAATCTATCCCTTAAGGTGTTTGGCTGTACCTAAGTAGTTTCAGCACATGCGCCCTCTTTTTACTGTTGTAAAATTATAGATAACACATTTGCCATTTTTCCCTTTTTCTGATGTACAGCTTAGTGATATCAGTTGTGCAAGCATTATCCTTAATTGATGCCAATTTTTCCATAACTATAGACATAAACTCGCTACTTCCTTGATAATTATTCCCTCTCACCCTCTCCTGTCTTACTCCAGGTAACCACTAGTAATCGTTGGTTTGTATTTATTTACCTGTTCTTGTTCTTTTGTATAACTGAGGTTTAACAGTATATGTCCTTTTGTGATTGACTTATTTCAATCAGCGTAGTGTCTTCCAGGTCCATCTATGTGGTGGCATGTATTAGAAGTTCATTTTTAGTTATGGCTGAGTAGTACTCCACTGTGTGCATGTACCACATTTTGCTTATCCTTTGTTCTGCCCATTTTTTAAATTGGGTTGTTTGACTTTTTTGTTGTTGAATTGTAAGTGTTCTTTAAATAGTCTGTATATTAAACCCTTGTCTGATATATAGTTCCTAAATATTTCTCTTATTCTGTAGGTTGTCTCTTTACTTTCCTGACAAAGTCTTTTCATGCACAAAAAATGTTTCTTTTTGATGATGTCCAATTTATCTTTTTCTTTCTTTTTTTGGTGTCATTATCTAAGGATCTGCTATCTAAAACAAGTCCTTGAAGTTTTACCATTATGTTTTCTTCTAGTAATTTTATGGTTTTAGTTGTTATGTTTAGGCCATAGATCCATTTTGAGTTAACTTTTGGCATGACATGAGGAGTTGAGATTTTCTTTAATTGTGATCTAGCTAATTAGGATTTTACTGTAATAGAATAACTGGAGGATAAGAAGATGGTTTGAGGGAAGGAGAGTGAGGGAGACAGAGAGAATTATCAGTCAAAAAACTAAAAAATGATGTCCACTCAATGTGACATATTTACAATGTAGAAGGTTTTTTTTAAGGTCTACAGATATAGTAGACAGGAGATAATTTAACTGGAAAGAAGCACTACTTCCTTTATTTTACTGTCTACTAGGAGTGGGAACAAGATAATAATCATAAACTGTATAATTAGGATGCTGTCCAATAGGCTATATGATTACATGAAAAATTTCGACCTGTAGAAAAATTATTTTTGGATATATACTGCTGACCACGAGTGCATACAACTCATCCTGTAAAAGATAGAATTTTCAGCTGGTTGACTCTCATCCTATTCATGCTTCACTGATTGTGCTCTTTGGCCCATAAAAATAACAAGAAATATTTTTATTATTAGATACTGCATTATTCTAAGTAGTCACTGCATAGCAACAACTACTTCTTTTTTTGTTTTGTTTTTACAAGTCTCTAATCAAATTAAATGAGGCATTTTATGCACCCTGCAACTTACTTAAATCATCATACATGTTGGAGATTTTATGCAAAATCTTGCCTATTCATATGTAGAATACATGGGCTCTATTCAAGGGCATTTAAAAGTTTAGACAAAAAAAAATCACAAAGATAATTTAATTATAATGTAATTTAACAGATTTGTTTATTTGGTTCAGTTGAGCTATGGGACAACTTGACATTTTATGTGAGTCCTTTTGTAGTCTGCATTAACACTGGGTTTATTTTGAATAGTTTTAACTTGGAGCCCTTTTGGGCAAATGGACAGGTGTCTGTAAAGGGTTATAATGTGACCTGTATCATGTGTTAATGATAACGACTGTAACGTAGGTAACATTTATTGAGCCTTATTTATATTACAATCACATGATCTTTATTAACTTAATTCTGAAAACAACCTAATGAAGTAAATGTTATTTTTATTATCCTCAATTTATAAATGATGAAAGTCAATCACGGGGAGGTTAAATAAATTGCCAAAGTTCACACAGTTACGAAGTGACAGGCCTGGGATATGAACTGAAGCAGTCTAACATTAACACAACCACTCATAATCACTACACTATGCAACTCAGCAATGTTTCCATATGATGCATTAGAGCCCCTTTATGCCAAAATGATTGATTTACCCTTCTAGGCCATTTCTCTTGGGTCCCATCCTGTGCCTCCCTTCATCCTCAGTTCCAAACATCTATTGCCAATATTTCCCCTCACCACTCCGAGCATCCTCAAATCATCCTCTGTGGGGCAGTGATAGTTCAGTGGTAGAGTTCTTTTCCATAAAGGAGACCCGTATTTGATTCCTGGCTAAAGCACTTCTTTGTGCAGCCACCACTCATCCGTCATTGGAGGCCTGCATGTTACTATGATGCTGAACAGGCTTCAGGGAAGCTTTCAGAATAAGTTACACTAAGAAGAAAGACTTAATTATCTACTTCCAAAAATCAGCCTATGAAAACACTGTGGATCACAAAGGGTTTTTCCATAGCCAATCATGAGAATAGCACAGTACCAGCAGCATTTAATTCCTTTGTGCCTAGGGCTGTCATGAGCGGGATTGACTTGATGGCAGCTAACAACAATAGAGTATCCTATATACTGTGCAGATGGTTTTGTTTCCTAAAACTGGCACCTTAAAAGTTATTAGTGAACTCTGCTAGATCAACAATCAGAGTTGTGTTTAGTTTTAGTTGGTTTTCTCACTCTTTGTTTTCAAGCTGTTTATTAAACCCATTGCCCTCAAGTTAATTCTGACTCATAGCGACCCTGTAGGAGAGAGGAGAACTGCCGCATAGGGTTTCCAAGGAGCAGCTGCTGCGCTCAAGCTGACTACTTTTTGGTTAGCAGCCATAGCACTTCACCACTACTCTGCCAGGGCTCCTTCTGTTTATTGCACTCTCCTATTTCTTTCCCGACAGCAGTGGGTTTTACTTCTTTCCTGGAACCCCTGGTGGTATAGTGGTTAAGGACTATGGCTGCTAACAGGAGGTCTGCAGTTCAAATCTACCAGGTGCTCCTTGGAAACTCTATGAAGCAGTTGTACTCGGCTCTGTAGGGTCACTATGAGTCAGATAGACTTGATGGCAGTGGGTTTTTTGTTTGTTTGCTTTATTGCTATCTTAGAAACTAGTGGCATAGTGGTTAAGTGCTATGGATGCTAACGAGGAGGTTGGCAGGTCAAATCTACCAGGTGCTCCTTGGAAACTCTATGGGTCAGTTCTGCTCTGTCCTATAGGGTCACTATGGGTTAGAATTGATTCAGTGGCGGTGGCTTTAGTTTTTTGATTATTATTATTCTTTCATTTGCTAATCCTTTTTTCTTGCTTCTCCTTTTTTTCTCTCTCTGAATTCTTTTTTCTTTGTAAATGTATTCATAATTACAGCTTCAATTACTACCTCTGTGCAGATTTCTCTCCAACTGGTATCACCAGCTGTAATCATTTTTACAAACTCTTTTCTTTCTAGTTACCTGCTACACACTGGCAGGAGCTCAGGCTAAGTACAAATTAACGCCCTCTCACCAACTCTGTTTGACACTCCCTTCTTTATTTTAATAGCACCACTCAGCCTCAAAACATTTGACTCTTCAGTTACTGCTCCCTCTTGTTCCCTTATCTCATCAATCATCAAGTCGCATTGATCCTTCTTTTGTCATGTATCTTTCGCAATAATCCCCTGTATTCCCAGAGCTTTGCCATTTTTTAGGCATCATTATCCATTGCATGCAAGAGTACAGTTACCTTCTAACTAGTCTTCGGTCTTCCTTGGTGCCTATCTATAGTGTCTATTCTGATTTCATATCCCCAGCACCTGCTTGCTTAGTGTAGGGAGGAATATATCTATGTCAGTCTAGAGTTATTGAAACAACAACGAAAGTTCTAACGTAATAGTTTGAAGTCAGAAGAGCTAGCTCTGATTGTTGGCTGGAACACGGGGGAGGAGGAGGGGGAGGCGGGTGCAGCTGGAGGGTGGGGAAGCTTTATGATGGACATAGAATTTAGAATTTGTATCAGGAAAGAGGAGTAAGGGAAGCATTTAAGATGGGGAAAACTGTGAACATAACCTTGGAATGAAAATGTAAGAAATGTTTGGGAACAGTGAGAACTGATGAAAGCAGAACAGTTTTGTAGGGAAAATGAGGTTGAAATGTGGCCTGAGCACTGAATGGGGGGAGCTTTGAAAGCTAGGCAAAGGAATTTCAAATACATCCTTTAGGAAATGGGTAGCAACATGATGAAAGTGGCATTTCAGGAAGATGAATCTGGCAGCTGTGTGTAGGATAGATTAGTGGGAGGGAAGACGAGAGAGGAGGCCTGGTTAGAAGGTTAAAATAGAGTTCAGATGTGAGTTAATGAGGGCTTTGAATAGGATGGCTGTGGGAACAGAACTGATGAGATGGATGCAGATGTGAGAAGCACTATGGAAAGAGATTTGATAAGGTTTGTTGAGAGGTTCTGTGGGGTGGGGATGAGGAAGTAGGAGGGCTGGAGTCCAGCTGACCAGGAGAAAATCTATGAAAATGCTCTCATCCTTCAAGCTCCAGTGCTTTCTACTCTAAGATTTGTCCCAAAAGAGCACTGGGAGTGAGGAGCTTCGTGGGTAATAGATGCTCAAACAAGATGAAGTGAAAAACCTCTCTGGCTGGCAGTGACTTTGCATGTTATGAACTCCCAGAGACCTATCCTCTGTATATTCAATAAGCACTTAGCGTGGATATCTTCAACTAAATTGACTTTCAATTTGAGGAGCCTCTTGGGGGAAGGAATCATGTCTTATTTCTTTGATTCTCATTCTACCTAGTCTAGTTGTGGCCCATGTTGTTAGTTGCTGTTGAATCTAATCCTACTGATGTTGACCCCATGTGTGCATAGCAGAACTGTACCACCTCTCTTCCCACATGCCTCTCTGTGGGTTCAAACCTCTACTGAGAATTTGCGTTTCTAACAAGTACCCCCCAACACACAAAAATTTATACATAATAATCACCTGGGGATATTGTTAAAAGGTAGATTCTGTTTCAGTATATCTGGAATGGAAATGCAAATTCTCAGCAGGGAACTTGTTAGAAATGCACATTCTCAGCAGGGGTTCAAAGCAAAAGGAGCCAGTTGAAACCTTGGTTGGGCCTCCAGCCTTTAGGCTACTAGCGCAACACTTAACTGTTTGCACACCAGGGGACTCCTGTAGGCCCATGTTGTTGTTGTTGCTGTTGTTGTTAGGTGTTGTTGAGTCAGTTCTGACTCAGCGACCCTATAGCAGTTGTTAGAAATATGTTTTCTTTGTTTCCGTTAATTTTCTCAGGAAGCTTGGATCAGTCATCTCACAGGAACACTGCCCTGTCCATCATTACATGATGAGCATTGCAGATTAACTGTCTTACCACATTTTTGGGTCCCAGGTACTCACAAAGACCCCCCCATTTTATTAATTTTCTTGGTGCTGTTGTTGAGAATATACACTGTTTCTACATGTTCAATTCAGTGACACTGATTACATTCTCCAGGTTGTGCAACCATTCTCACCCTCCTTTTCTGAATTGTACCTCCCCCACTAACCTAAATTCACTGCTCCCTAAGATTCCTGTCTAATCTTTGGAGTTACTATTGTCATTTTGGTCCCACAAAGATAACTCTTGAAAGAGCATAATGCTCAGTGCTGACATTCTTTACTAGTTAAACTAAACTATTGTTTGATTTTAAGAGGACTGTGGGGGATAATTTTGGTTTAAGCTTTCAAGATTATCTCAGGGCAATAGTTTCAAGAGTTCACTCACCCTCCAAAGCTCCAGAAACTGCGGAGTTTGTGAGAATTTGAAATTCTCTTCTTCATCTTCCCTTTTTGGATAAAGATTCCCCTATAGAATCCTTGATCAAGACTCATAAATTGTTTTAATGTTTCTTTATAGTATCTTCTTCCAATGGTGTTTGTTGAATTAGGTCACATGTTTAATGTTCCAGTAGGTGCTTGGTAAATGTTGTTCAACTTTATTCTAAGATTCCTGACTGTGGTGTGGGCTGTGCTTCATAGCTAATGTAGTTTTAGCTCTATTTGCATACTTTAGTAACACTCCAGAAAGTGAATGTATTTGCATAAATCACAGATTTTGTTGGTTTGATTTTGTAAACTGCTTAATTTTTTTCATTTCTTTAATTTTCAAAATACTTTTTATTCAAGTGAACTATATGATTATTTATTTTTGAAAAACATGTGCTGTTGCCTGAAAAATATATTTTACTTTACGATCTAGAGATTACTGAGAAATGAATCTCTATAAACAAAACATTCATCTTAAGAGTCTTTTTCCAAATGCCTTTCCCTCATATACTGATAGCAGTTTCTACAAACACAAATTTAAATGTTGTCTGAAATTCATAAGATTTAGTATATTTGATAGTAATTCCCATTGGAGAAAATTGTTGCAGGAATTTACCTGTTACAGCTAAAATTCAGGAGACGTGCTTTCCAATGCCAGGTTGGTCCCTGAAGTACTGTGGGAACTTACGCAAGACACTTGACTTTCCTAGGACTCTTCTCTCTATTAAACGAGAGTATTGAACCACGTTACTTTTGGCTTCAACTTAACTCAAGGAAAAAGAAGTTCTTTTTTAAATCTGACAACCTGGAAATTTTATGGACTTGTAGGGCTCCAAGGATAAGTTCTGCCCCAACACACCCAGACTTCATAGTAATTGTAACGGGGGACAGAAAAGCTGCCAGGATTGAAGGTCATTCTCTTTCAGGTTCTGGCCAGTTAAAAAGCCCTTTGTCTTCCTCTGTCTATCATTCTGTCCACATATCTGCAGCATTGTCTTCTTTCTTCCACTGGCTTCCTTGCAGCTTCAGCTTTACATGGTCCATAAATGTCCTAGCTCCAATTAAACTCCTAACTCAACTTAGCCCCCATAATTACCAGGCTCATCCTCTAGATTTCCAGTTCTAAAACTCAAGAGAGAAAAGTATTGGCCCAGCTCATCTATTCAAGCCAGGCTTCATAAGTCACAGCTTGCTGGCCAGCCTATGGAATGAATGCATTTGTGTCAAGTGTCCACATGCTCCAATTAATTGCAGCCAGTGGGGACTGAAGGAGTTGGTTCATTTGATACTGATGTGGGAGTTAAAAAGAGTTGGATGGTTTATTCCTAAGAGTGTGTGAATAGGCAGACAGGTACACTGAACTATGCTTAATAGATCTTTTATTCCTTAGAGAACGATATCATGCTTGGTAAAAGTAGAGGGTCAGGGAAATAGAGGAAGACTCTCAACAAGATGGATTTATGATACAGTAGCTGCAACATGAGTTCAAGCATAACAATGATTGTGAGGGTGGTACAGGACCAGGCAGTGTTTTGTTCTGCTATACTTAAGGTTGCTATGAGTCAGAATTGATTTGATGGTGCTTAACAACAACAAAAGTAAATATCATTTTTTATTGAACAACAAAAGAGTGCTCTAATGAAGAATGTTTCAGGAATTATTAACCAGTGGATGAGAGATATTTTAGTTTTTGTTATTGTTAAAATATAAATTTCACTCTAAAAGTAAGATATACTTCATGTTGTTATTAATTGCTTATCCTTAGGGTGGATGAGTTCTGGCTTCCTTCTTAAGAAATGAGTTTTGCTGGAGAGAACAGAATTTGGGCTCCTTGGGGACAAGTTCCATGTAGTTTAAAGAAGAGCAGGGCTATGAGGCATTAAGTAAAAGCCTTATCTACAGTCAGTCGCTGTTTTATATCTTGCCTTCAGAATTTGGCAAGGCTCTCAATGCATCTAAGAATTAACATTTCAAAAACTGAACTTTTGATTCTTTCCTTCATCTGTTCCTTGTCACTTGTTTTCTCTCAATAGATAACAATTCCATCCATTTTGAATTAGGCACCAAACCTGAGAGTTGTTCCCGACTCTTCTATTTCTGTCACCCTCACATCGAAATTGTTACCTGCTTGTTCAAAATCTATTTCAAATTCCATCATTTCCTGCACTTCTACCTCGCTGGTCAAGGTGGCCACATTGCTTACTAGAACTATTGCAGCAGCCTTGTAACAGATAGTCTGCCTGAATGATATCTTCAGAACAATTCAGATGTGTCTCTCCTTTCTTTTTAATCTTCTAATGGATTTCCATCACACTTGGAGTAAAATCCAAAGGTCTTAACTTATCTGTTATCTATGGCTGCATAACAAATTACTCCAAAATGTAGCAACTTAAATAATATTTATTATCTCAAAGTTTCTGTGGGCCAGTAATCCAGGTATAGCTTGGTTGGATGCTCAGGGTATCTTGTAAGATTGCAGTCAACCCATTCATTGGCTCAGGATGTGATCTCATTTGAAGGTTCAAGTGGAAGAGGATTGGCTGTCAAGCTCATTCATGTGGATTTTGGTAGGCTTCAGGTCATGTTGAGGACTAAGGTTTGTCTGACCCAAGCCACAATGTTTTCAATTGCTTCATATGTATGCAAAAACTAGACAGTGAATAAGGAAGACTGAAGGGGAATTGATGTCTTTGAACTGTGGTGTTGTTAAAGAACATTGAATATACCATGGACTGCAAAAAGAATAGAGAAATCTGTCTTGGAAGAAGTTCACCCAGAATGTTTATTAGAATTAAGAACAGAAAGACTTCATCTTGGGCATATTATCAGGAGGGACCAGTCCCTTGAGGAAAGCATCATGCTTGGTAAAGGGGAGGGTCACTGAAAAACAAGAAGACACTCAGCAAGATGGATTGGTACAGTGGCTGCAGCAATGGGGTCAAGCTTAACAATGACTGTGAAGATGAAATGAGATCAAGTGGTGTTTTGTTCTGTTGTACATAAGGCTGCTGTGAGTGGGAACCAAACTGACAGCACCTAACAACAAGGACCTTGCTGGCTGCTGGCCAGAGACTTCTCTTAGGTACTTGCCATGTGGGACTCTCTAACATGACACCTGGCTTGCTTCAGAGTAAGAAATGGAGAGAGTGGGGAGAGAGACAGAGACAGTAAGACTAAAAGCACCATCTCTTCCTGATCTCATCTTGGATGTGACATCTCTTCACCTCTACTGAATTCTATTTGTTAGGAGAGAGCCATTAAGTCCAGCACACACTTAAGAGGAGGGGATTACACAAGGATATGAATATCAGGAACAGGAGATCACTGAGGACCATTTCAGAAGCTATCATATTTACCATGGACTACAAGACTCATGATCTGGCTACCTGTCCAATTTCATTTCCTGCTATCTTCGTCTTTTGTCAGTGAGTTTTAGCAGGAATGAACTCTACAATTCTGTGACCTTGTCAAGCACATTCCATTTTAGGGACTTTGTACTTTCTGCATCCTCTGCTTGGTGTGTGCTTGCATCAGATATTTATTGGCTTGGCTCCTTCCACTTCATTCATCTCTGTGAAAACACCATTTGTTGAGAGATGCCTTCCCTACCTGCTTATGTGAAGCCTGACAGTTAAGTCTGTGAACTTAATCGTTCTAAGCGCTACACATACCTCAGTGCTGAATATCTACCATCATCTTCCAAGTACTCTCCTTGGGAAACTATGCACTGACACCAGCACCTAGTCTACCCATCCAAACTTTTGGAACTCTTTACAGAATGGTCCTTGCACACAGTAGCAAGTTCATGAACTTCATTGTATAGTTGTCTGTGAGGGAGTTTTTAGCCCATAAACAAATAACTGTAGCAGAACACCCTGTGTGCTCACCGAATCTGGCCTCCAGTGACTTTTTCTTTACTCAGAGATAAAGGGAATATTGAAAGGAAGACATTTTGATGACATTCAGGACTTAAAGGGTAATATGATGACAGCTCTGATGGCCATTCCACAAAAAGAGTCCCAAAATTGCCTTCGAGAGTAGACTAGGCACTGGCATCAGTGCATAGCTTCACAAGGGGAGTAATTCGAAGGTGACTGTGGTGATATTCAGAAACGAGGTACATAGCACTTTTTCTAGGATGAGTTTATGTACTTAATTGGCAGTCCTCATGTAAACTTGTATTTGCTGTAACTCTGTAACCTGTAGCAGGTTAGAGTTCTGTAACAAGGATTCTAGTTTTAGCTCTTCCGTTAACCAGCTGTGCAAACCGGGGCAAGTTATTTCACCTCTCTGTGTAACTTGAAGGGGTTTCTTAAGTATCTCTCTTCTCTTTCAGCATTGCATTTCCCTGCCATTCTTGCTCTGTCACTTTGTTTATGAATCTCTTTGGGTGCTAACCTCTAGCCATCTTGAGGAACCCTCCCTTCAGAGCACCCAATGCTCCCAGCTGGTAGTGTTGGGAAAGAGGGCCTACTAATTATGGCAATAGCTGTGTAGACATTATACTGGGTATTTCACATATATCATTTAAGCTGTTTCACAATTCTATGAAGTGGGTATTATTTTATTCTAATTAAAATGGGAAGGAAAATCTTAAGCTCTAGAGGTATTCAACAACTGACCCAAGTTGAAAAGCTAGTAAGGATGAGCCAAGCCTTTCCAGAGGGAATATATTTCCATTCCTCTGGATCCTAGAGTTCAGTGAGAAATTCTGATTATAAAGGTTCAGAGTAGAGACGGAGAAAATGGCAAGTGCTGACATTGGTTCCCTTCAGACTAAGAAGCTGAGCAAGCTAGAAATTTATACTTCTTCCCAAAGAGTCCTATTAAAGGTCTTTCCATGACTCCTCTGTGACCAAAAGAAACAAAAAAGAAGGAAAAGAAAAAAGCAGGAAAAAAAGAAATGGAACAGAGAATGGTGAGATTTGCCCTTTCACTCAATTCTTTCTGGGACCTTCTTTCTGTTTAGGAATAAACTAATCTGCTCTGAACTGGTGGCAGTGGGCTAATAGGCCCTGCATTTGACAGATTTCAGAATGGACCTTCTGGAAACACGTTATTTCACACAGATAAATTAGTAGGGTGGATTCCGAAATGCCAAGGCTGGGCAGCAGGGGGAACATTTGAAGGCAGACATGTGAAGTACTTTCGACGTACTATTTCACTTCACTTTACGTAGGAAGCTGTCTACTCTGCTTCCCACAAGCTTGGCCATGCTCTCTGACCTTTGGCTTAAACTTATACAAAAGCACAGCAGACAATGTTGCTTTTATCATAAAAGACTTTCAATTAAAAGGGACCTTAAAGTTCATATAACTCAATCCCCCAACTTTTCATAAACAGAAACAGATTAAAATGGGTTAAGTGACTTGCATACAGTTTAATGATTATATGCAACTAGTTTAAGGGTCAACATACTTTGTTGTTGTTTGCAGTGAAAATGTTTACTTGCATACAGCATAATTTGTTGGAACCTGATGTAATGATTTGAGCTTAGACCCATACTGATTTGAGCCTTTAAACTGGAGTCAAAAAGAAAAACTTTATCAACTTCTGTCACTTGTGATCCTATGCCACAAAAGTTGATGTTGAGGATCCTGGAGTTCTTAAACTTTCTTTGCAGTACATTTGCACGTGTGTGATTCAATCCTAAGTTTTTTATGTATGTTTCTAAGCTTGGTCATTGAATTCATTGCACAGTCCAATACCACCAGATATGGAAATTGTCCTGGTATCCTAGCTATGTTTCTTCCACATCATTTTTGTTATGTAACATGATGACATTTTGAGGATGTGTTTACGTGACATCCAGGAATGTTGGCATAATTTCGGGGCAGTACTACTACTCGCGAAGAGTGTGAGAATGGATTTGGAACCATACATAATATGTATTTAATGGCTGCTTGGGAGCCTCAGGCATAGTGTTTAGTAGCTGAGCTGTTAATCAAAAGGCTGGCAGTTCTAATCCACCAGCCACTCCTTGGAAACTGTATGGGGCTATTCTACTCTGTCCTGTAGGGTCAATATGAGTTAAAATCAACTCAACAGAAATTTGTTTTGTTTTTCTGTTTTAATGGCTGCTTATGTCTTTAAGGAAACCCTGGTGGTGGAGTTGTTAAGTGCTGTAACTGCTAACCAGAAGGCTGGCAATTCAGATCTGCCAGGCACTCCTTGGAAACTCTAGGGGGCAGTTCTACTCTGTCTGCAGGATCTCTGTAAGTTGGAATTGACTCAACGACAGTGAGTTTGGTTTTGATTTGGTATGCCTTTAAGGGCTTTCCCGATTTCAGTTATGCAAGCACTCTGCAAAGTTTGTCAGAGAGAAGAAGCAGGAGGAAGAGAGGAAAAGAGAGAAAGTGAATAACTAGTTTATCCATCTGTCCTTCATTTCATCCTTCCCCAAACTAGTCATCTGAATTTAAAATTAGTAACCCATAAATCTAAGAAAGGAGTAGGGGACGGATGGAGGAAGGGGTAAAGATGAGAAGGAGATTGATTGATTTTGATTTATTTAACATCACCAAGACATGGAAATATTTTAAATGATCCATCTTGATTGTAACTTGTAGATGTCTCCTATACCCTCTGAATTATATAGGGTTAAAATAACTTGCTATATAAGTCATGGCTCTGTTTTAGAAAATACTTCAACAAATTACTGTGGTGTTTCTCATTTAGCTGAAATTCAAAACTGGATCTTGGGTAACAAGATAGACAAATGGGTGTAACAACTGCACAGTATAAATTGCTCCAGGTGATGATGCTATAGCAGAATTATTACAGGCAGATTCAAGATGCAAAAATTATTTATTTGACAGCAAGCAGAAAGACAAATTACTCAGAGACTGTGTACATGTGCTTCTATAATTGCTCATAAATTATTATGGTTCATGCAAAAATTCTCCCAGTTTGCCTAGACTACATGGTTTATTTTAAATAAGAAAAAAATGCAAATTGTTAAGAATTGGAAAATACAATTTGCATTATAAAATGATTACTAACATTGGAAAGTGGCAATTTGTGTGCAATTTTTTCATTTGTTATCACCCATCAAAATCTTCATTTCCCAACAGCTTTTAAGACTATATCACTTGCAAAACCACACCAGAAAACTATGACACTGGCATCTCACTAAAATAGTATTTGTCATAAATTAGAGTTCGTCATCAGGTGGATATACCTTGGACCCTCTCCAAAGGAATCTAGTTACTGGATAGCATGAGGTACTTTGCCTTATATTGTGGCTTTCCTGGCTCTGATCCTAAAAATGGTGTTATGAAAGGTTTTTGTGGGCTTATTTCCACATAACTTCTTAAACTGAATTTTATGATTAGAAAACATTTCCTTATCCCAGAAATGAATGCCCAGTTACTCAACTCAGTCTTTGTCCACTCACCATTGTAGGATGACACTTTAGTTCAAGAATTATATAATAGTACAGGCTATTAAGTTGTCCTCACTTACGCTATAGCGACAAAAACTATGACTGCAGAGTCAAGAATAGAGTTTTAACTTACTGTGTGACACAAGTAAGTTGTGTATCTTCTCTGCACCTCAGTTTCCTAAGTAATTTGGAATAATCATATACACCGTTTACCACCTATGACTATTTTAAGGAAGAAATGAAAATTCATGTGCAAATGTTTGGTGAATAAGGCCCTGTAGAAATGGAAGTTATTCCTTTTACTACTAAAATGATCAGTTGTTTCATATTACTCAGCATGTGTGTGGTCAGGGACAACTTAGGAAGGTAGGAAGCTCTCAAGTCAGGCATAGAAGTAATTCAGAGTATGTTATATATTGTTGTTGCGAAGTGCAGTGAAGTCATTTCTGATTCATAGCAATCCTCTACCCAACAGAATGAAACACTGCCCTTTCTTATGCTTAAGACCATTGTTGCAGCCGTTGTGTCAATCCATCTCATTGCGGGTCTTCCTTTTTTCCCACTTACCCTCTACTTTGCCAAGCATGACGTCTTTCCCCAGGGATTGATCTCTCCTGACAACACGTTTAAAGTAAGACGCAGTCTCGCTACATTTGCTTCCAAGGAGCACTCTGGTTGTATTTCTTCCAGAACAGATCTGTTTGTTCTTTTGGCAGTCCATGGTACATTCAATATTCTTCTCCAACACCACAATTCGAAGGCATCACTTCTTCTGTCTTCCTTATTCATTGTTCAGCTTTTGCATGCACATTATGTGATTGAAAATACCATGGCTTGGGTCAGGCACACCTTAGTCTTCCAGGTGATATTTTTCCTTTTCAATACTTTAAAGAGGTCCTTTGCAGCACATTTCCCAATGCAATGTGTGTTTTGATTTCTTGACTGCTGCTTCCATGGGCATTGATTGTGGAACCAAGTAAAATGAAATCCTTGACAACCTCAATCCTTTCTCCACCTACCCGTGCGTACGGGTCCAGTTGTGAAGATTTTTGTTTTCTTGATGTTGAGTTGCAATCCATACTAAAGACTGTGGACTTTGATCTTCACCAATAAGTGTTTCAAATCCTCTTGCTGAAAGTGAAGAGGATTTGAAACCAGGTAACAATAGACCGGTTCAAAACCAGGAAGATGAAGGTAAGTTTCAAGGTAGCTATGAAGAAAGTTAATAAACCCACTCACCAAAATAAAGAAGGAAAATACGAAGTCTCAATAAAAACAAAATCTGCAGAAACAAAAGAAGTGAAAAAGAAATCCACAAATCAAAGGAATTCAGCACAGAGAAGTAGGAGGAACAAGGAAAATGTCAGCACTGCCCCCCCCCCAGCAAAATGCACTGAATTCATTTGTTCTTTTAGGTCTTTGTTGTTGGAGGGGCTGTGGGCAGCATCCATCTACTCTACCATCTTGGCCCCACCTCCTGTTCCATTTCACTTTTGATGATCTGCAGTTTTCCTAGATTCATACTTGGTACATTCCAGGTTCAGATTATTAAAGGATATTTGCAGCTGTTTTTTCTGATTTTGAGTTGTGCTACATCAGCAGATGAATGTCCCCCAAACTTGACTTCATCCACCTCATTAAAGTGAACTCCACTTTGAAGAGTCAGCTCTTCCTCAGACATCTTTTGAGTGCCTTCCGACCTGGGGGGCTCATTTGTCAGTGCTATATCTGACACTGTTCTGCTACTATTTGTAAGATTTTTACTGGCTAATTCTTTTCAGAAGTAGACTGCCAGGTCTTTCTCCTTAGTTTGACTTAGTCTGAAAACTAAGCTGAAACCTGTCTCCCATGGGTGACCCTGCTGGTATCTGAATGTTGGTGGCATAGATCCAGAATTACAGCATCACTTCACAGCAACATGCAAGTTCCCACAGACAAGTGTGGCATGTTCCGTACATAGCAGCCATGTTTGTCTGAAGATAAAATAAACACAAATCTCCTTAAGTAATTATTTCTCTGTGTTTCAAACAGTATTAGGACAAAATTTTTCCATCCAGTATTTCATGTAACTGAATAATTGTTTTTTAAACATATTTAATGAAAGAAATTCAGAGGGCTCTTTCACACACACACATTCACACACTTTTTCTCTTACAAAAATGTGGACACTGTGTAAAGCTGAGTACAAAGTACAACTTAGGCAAATCTCTTGGGGTTTTCGGATGTCTGAAAATTATGGCCTGGGGTCACATCTGGCTCATCACCTATTTTTGTAAACATATTTCATTGGAAACCAACCCTGCTTGTTTATGTACTGTCTATGGCTGTTTTCACATTGCAAAAGCCAAGTGGAGTAGTTATGAGTATGGCCAGCACAGCTGAAATATTTACTATCTAGCCCTTTACAGAAAAGTTCACCAACTCCTACTCTAAATCTTGCAGAAAAGGCCACTCCAAAAGCACCATCTCCCTTCCCTTTTCTAATGAAAGGCACCTGTTTCCCCTGAAGTGCAGAAGTTTTTTAGAGACTTACTTTGCCTGAGGAAAGAACATAAAAGGGTCTGCTGACAAGGCTCCTGTTTTTGCTTTTGATTCTTTCTGGTTGTCTTTCCAACTTTTCCTGTATAGACAATAAGAATCATAGCTAATGTTCACTAAGTGAAGTTTCCTAGTAAATCTGTAAGGATTTTGTTTCCACACAAGTATTGTAAGTGGGTATAGTATATATTCTAGAACCTTTGAAATTTATGTTCATATGTCAAGCATACTTTACACTGAATTAATAGAACCCACGTGAAATCCTCCAACAAATGCCCTCTGTGTTTTCTGCTCTGGTATCTGGAAGCTTCTATAATTTCTTGTTCCCTAGATTGCAGTCTTCATTTCTAAAATGGCTATTTCATGCTAAGTAAAGAGAGTTACAGCTCACAGTCAGTCCTGGACTAGGTAGGGTAAGAGACTGATCCTAGGTCCTTTCCTGATTGCGCTTGCTGTCATGTCACTGAGCTCAGTTTAAAGGTTTGTCATTTGGGCAGCTGATGAATTAGAGATTTTAGTGATGAATTGAGGACATGCATATGTTTCTGTCAACAGCTGAAGGTGGTAAGAATAATCTAAAAGGATTTCAATTGATTTTGAAAAACAAAACAAATCTCGCATTGTCTTGAGTTGACAGCATATGTCTAGTAATCAAGCTGCGCCTCTGAGGCAGTGATTGATCTAGTTCTCATATTCTTTTGGGATAAGAGATATGGGTAACTTTGAAATTGTCCTCAGGTGATCCCAAAATTTCCCTTTTTGGATTATGGTTAAGTGCATGTCAAGGGTAACCACTTTGTTACCCTTTGTTTAGGACTGTCGTGGCTTTAAAACCAAGTAGTCCTACATTCTGGGGAGGTCTTCATTCTTGAGCAAACTAGGGCCAGCTGGTCAACCTACTTGTAACCATTGGTTAAAACAGCAGTTCACCCCTAATTACTGTGCAAAGAAATGTGAATAAAATACGACTTGGCTTGGGGTGACAGAAGTGAGATATGCTAACAAGTAAAATGAATAAAGCAAAGGTAAGGGCTCCGTGAAGGTATCACCAGAGCTATCATACTGTAGGGACTCCCTGGCTTTGCAACATCCTCCCTTAAGTACTTTGATTTCACATTTTATCTTTGCTATGTATTGGTACTACAGCATAGTGTTTGAAATCTCAATCTTAGAAACCAGACAGCATGAGTTTGAATTCTGGTCCTACCACTTATAAACTGTGTGACTTTGGGCAGCTTACTAACTTCTTTGTGCCTTAATCCATTATCTGTAAAATAAGAAAACTAGTAGCAGTAGCTACTTTAGGGAGTTTAGAGAGAGATCAAATATGTTATGACAGACAAAGCGTTTCAAACAGTTCATGGAGCACTGTACACACTTAGGGTTATGAAGTCATCTGTATCCTGCTTTATTCTTCTTTGTAGCATGTATTACCACCAGGTAGACTTTTCACAGGCCCTTGCAACTCAAAATATTTAAACTTGAACTCCTCATCTATGCCCCTAATCTGCATCTCCATCTGGGTTGCCTATCTCAATGAAGGAAGGAAGCTACCTGAGTCAGAAACCTCAGACCATTCTTGACTTCTTTCTTTTCTTTACCCTCTACATTTAGGCAATGGTCAAGAGCTAGCCATTACATTCCCTAAATGCCTAACAGTGACCATTCATTCTTTGATTCGTATATTCTTCATTCATTATAAGACACTTATGGCTGCTACCCATGGTACTGTGAAATTTGAGGGCCACTTTCCTTCATTCTCTACTTCAATCTCTACCTCAATCTCACACCAAGGTCAGTCCTTCTATCTCCTTAGTGTCGCTTATATCCACCCTTCTCTCCTGTTCTCTTTGCTACTGCCTGGGTTTATTTTCACTTTTTTTTTTTTTTTTAACTATTTTATTGTGATTGAGTAAAAGTATACAATCCAAATTAAATTTGCATGCTTGCTTATCTGCTCTCCTTGCCTGGTGACAGCACACTCCTCCTTTTCATTCTGTATATGTCATATCCTCTTAAAAATATCCTGTCCCCTCTTTTCCACCCTCGCCTCTCCCTTCTACTAAGAGGCCAGTAAGACAGCATCCTATAGATACATAGAACCATAAAGTACACACACTTAATGGTCACATTGTGTCACCATGTGCAGTCCATTCCTGTCCAAAGAGTTAACATCAATATTGTTTTATGATCAGGGGCAGCGGCAGGTCTAGAGGCCATGCTCCCAGGGGAACCGCCTGGCTGCCAGACCATCAGTTGCAGTCTCTTAGTGGAGTTCTTGAGGTGCACCCCTCTTTTTCCCGTGTTACCACTGGGACTCAACATTGTGTGCCCCATCATGGCTGTCTTTGGTGGTGAACGGGCACCATCTCGTTCTTCTGGTCTCCTGTTGATACAGTCTCCCATTCACATGGGTCCTTCTGTCTCTTGGGCTCTTTTTAGCTTGTGTCTTTGTTGTTCTTGGTGATCATCTGTTCCAGATGAATTGGGACCATCTGGTGTACTTCAGATGGAAGCTTGCTAGCTTTTAAGATCCCAGATGCCACTCACCAATACGGGGGTACAGAGGACTCTCTTAGTAATCGTCTAGTTATGCCAATTGGCCTCCATGTCCCCTGAGAGCATGGTCCCCAAACCCCTGCCCTTGCTATTCTATCCTTGCAATATCAGGTTAAGATTAGAAGAGCTTTCAGTTTATGTTGAAGTCTGGTTAAGTTGATCTTGTTTCTACAGTGTGCTGTCAGTGCTTTCTCCCAACCAAATTTCTATCAACTATCGAATCTATGTCTAGCTCTCTTCTTCTCTCCCCACCCTTGCAGCCATCAAGAGTCTTTTCTTCTGTACATAAGTCTATTTTTAAGTCCTTTTAGTAGGGGTCTCATACAATATTTGTCCCTTTGCCACTGACTGAGTTCACTCAGCACGTCTTCCAATTGATAGGAGATGCTTCCTAACATCATCATTGTTCTTTATCATTGCATAGTGTTCCATTTAGTATATGTACCATGGTTTGTTTATCCATTCATTTGTTCTTGGGCATCTGGGGTGACAGCATCTTTTTGCTATTGTGAACTATACTGCAATAAACATTCGTGTGCATGTATGTGTTCATGTGACTGCCCATAATTCTGTAGGATATATTCTGAGCAGTGGGATTACTAGATCAAATGGTATATCTATTTCCAGCTTTTTAAGGAAGCACCAGATTGCTTTGCAAAGCAGTTGTACCATTTTGCAATCCCATCAGTAGTGTAGGGAGTTCCAGTCTCTCCACAGCCTCTCCAGCATTTGTTGTTTTGTGATTTTTGGATCAAGACCAACCTTGTTGAGGTGAGATGATATCTCATTGTAGTTTTGATTTGGATTTCTCTGATAGCTAATGACTGTAAGCATTTCCTCATGTGTCTTTTGGCTGCCTGAATGTCCTCTTTGTTGAAGTGTCTATCCATATCCTTTGCCCATTGCTTAATTGGGTCATTTACCTTTTTCTTGTTGGTACTTTGTAGTACCTTGTAGATTATGGGGAAACCCTGGTGCTGTAGTGGGTTAAGTGCTACATCTGCTAACCAAAAGGTCATCAGTTCAAATCCTCCAGGCGCTCCTTGGAAACTCTGTGGTGCAGTTCTACATTGACCTCTAGGGCTGCTATGAGTCAGACATAACTCGATGGCAGTGGGTTTGGTTTTTTGGTTTTGTGGATTATGAAGGTCAGACATAGGTCTGATATGTAGCTGCTAAATAATTTTTCCCATTCTGTAGGCGATCTTTTAATTCTTTTGATAAAGTTTTTGGATAAGCAAAAGTGTTTGATTCTTAATAGTTGCCATTTATCTATTTTCTCTTCTGTTGGTTGTGCTTTGTCAGATTTTGAAGTCTAAGTTGTGTATTCAAACTTCCGTTGTTGACTTTATTTTTTCTTACATGATCTTTATCATTTTAGGTTTGATATTTAAGTCTTTGATCGAATTTGAGTTAGTTTTTGTGTAACATGTGAGACATGGGTCTTGTTTCAATTTTTTGGCAGATGTATATCCAATTTTGCCAGCACCATTTATTAAAGACTGTTTTTACCCCAATTTACAATCTGAGGGCCTTTGTTGAATATCAGCTGTTTGTAAGAGTCTAGTGGCATCTCTGGGATCTCAGCTCTGTTCCATTGGTCTATATGTCTCTTTTTGTAGCAGTACCAGGCTATTTTGACTACTACCTTCGCTTTTTTTAAACTTGAACTATAGCAATGCTTCTAGTCCCGACCTCTTTCCATTTTCCATTTTTCCTCCAAACTGTTTACTACCATAATGATGTTTATAAAACACTCACACACACACATACACCCCCTAATCTAAACACACTCAAATGGCTCTACATAGTTTTCAGGATAATTTTCTAACTTCTTGGTTTAGTACACAAGGCTTTTTTATGACCTACCTCTATGATATCTTCTCCTGATGTTTACCCATATGTTCCAGCCATATGGAACTCCTTGTAGTTTCCTGAGGATGTTACATTGTTTCATCCCTCCATAACCTCATAAGTCTGGGTTCCTTTACTTGGAATGTTCATTCCTTATATTCATCTAGCCATTGGTTACTCTTTCTTCAAAACTTAGTTCAAGTGTCATCTCCTCTGCAAAGCCTTCCCTGACTTTCCAGTCTGATTTATTAACTCCCATGATATCTCACGCTTTCCTCTATAATATTTTAATAAAAGGCAGTAAAGTTTAATGGTTAAGAACAAGCCTCTGAAGCAGCCTCACTTACTTTGAATATTGGCTCTAATACTTTCCAATCATCCAGCTTTGGGCAGGTTACTTGACCGTCCACAAAATGGGGTAAATAATAATAAAAAACTGGACTGTGAAAAGGGAACACAAGACAAGAATGGACATATTTGAATTGTGATGTTGGCAAAGAATATTGAATATACTATAGACTTGAAGCCCCAGTTACATAGTGGTTATGTGCTTTACTGCTAACCGAAAGGTTGGCAGTTCAAACCTACCCGCCATTCCTTGGTAATTCTGTGGGGCAATTCTACTCTGGCCCTTAGGATCACTATGGGTCAGAATCAACACAATAGTATTTTAAAAACAAAAATAACAAAGGACTTTAAAAAGAACAAACAAATCCTCCTAACAGGAAACAAATCCAGAATACTCCAGAGCCTGAATCTAGTGTCCAACCTGTAGTTGCTGAATAAATGCTTACTGAAAAATGAGTGAGGAAATGAATGAAATAAAGAAATAGGAACTGAAATGACTCCCCCATAAAAAGCAGTTAATACCCCAATTCTAACACCCCAACTCACTAAGCCTTATATACGTGGAAAAGTGAGGCAGAGGCTAATGACTTCAGCTGACTCTTTTTACTCATGCAGTGTCTACTGTACCATTTGGGGAAAAGTATGCAGTTTTCCAGGATTGGCTTCATTTTCAAATGCCAGAAGTTTTGTTTTGTTTTTTCCTCTTCACTACATTGTAGACTTTGGGAAAATAATCAAAGAATGGGCCATCCCCTATCCCAGAAGTGAAATCCTAGCAAATCACAAGAGAAAAAAGGTGGAAAGACTTCTTAATCATGGAACTGTACTCCATCCTACTCATTCTAGACCCTTAAAGAGATGATTTGGAGAATTTGCAAGGTTCCAGGTTAATCAGAAAGCACATGAACTGGGATGACTGACAGCACAGTAAGAAGAACATTTCTGCTTCACATAAATGGATAGTGGCTGACCTAGATTTGCAATTGTACAGTTACACAAGAGAAGCCTTTTGGACGATACATGAAATGGGGAATGAGGAGGGGTCTTCTATTTGATTGGCAACTCTTATATAATTAAGACTTAAGTCAAAACTCACTGCAAGACCATTTTTTAAAGTACCATCAAATGTTACAAGCCTTATTATAAATTATTACCTCACTTCTATCCATTTTTCTTTGTCATTACTACTATGCTGAGGGATTTGATCTTGCCTTACTTGAGCAAGATAACTAGGCAAGCTGGGTTTAGTGTTCCAGCTTCTTTTACCTCTTGTCTGGACCCACAATCAAGGAGTCCCCAAATCACTCACTGGAACAATGAGGCAACAATTTGACTCTGATATTCAGATATAATGAGAATGGGGAAGGGTTGGTCCAGCACTCCAGGATGCAGAAGAAAGAGTGTTTATTATTTTATGAGCCAATGCTTTTGCAGTTCCTCACTCAGAGGCTTCTTCTTACAGAATGATTCCTTATCTCTGTGAGCCAGCTAGATTGGCTGAGGTGAGATTTTCGGGAGGTGGATATTTTCACCTTTCTTCTCAGTTTTATTTTTCCTTTGTCTTCAAACCCGCTTCTTGGAGACTTGCACCAGCTGCAACACTACACTCCTGAACTGCTGCTAATGATAGCAAAGCACTTCATCGATTTGGTTGGTTCAGTCAGTCCCCTGGTCAGTCACTTTAACAAGAGATGACAAAGACAGCTTTGTGAAAACAGCTTGAGAAGGGCTGCAGAGCTGATGGAGCATGCAGGAACCCCTCCCTGTCCAAAACACACATCACATAGCAGCTTCCATAACAACCTCGCCTACAGTAGAAGTAGGGCAGTATCATCACAAAACTGACAAGTTGTGCAAGTGTGTCTTTAGGAGAGACAGGGAAAGAACATAGATTTTGGGTGCAGAGCTACCCTGCTTTGCCACTTTAGTATTATTTTTGCTATTAGTAGTAGTTATAGAGTGTTTACTGGACACTAGGACCTATGTTTGGTGTTTAATATAATTCATATTTAATTCT
Source organism: Heterohyrax brucei (assembly GCA_028571685.1). Classification (NCBI taxonomy): domain Eukaryota; kingdom Metazoa; phylum Chordata; class Mammalia; order Hyracoidea; family Procaviidae; genus Heterohyrax; species Heterohyrax brucei. Next base: position 142,244,419 of record CM053166.1, read on the forward strand.
CTAATGACCTATGATAAAGCACTAACATAATTTCCACCTGACAGGTAAAGAAACTGAGGTACAGAGAGGTTATTCTACTTGTCCACATTCAAAATCTACAGTCAGTGGCGGATTCTAAATTCAAACACTAGTTTGTCTGATTTCAATACCGAAATCCTTCACATTTACCCTCTTCTAACAAACATGTAGTCTAGATCAAATAGTTTAACCCTGAGCTCTCCAACTCTATATCACAAGTAATTTACAGGGATGTCTAGACATCGGCTCCTCAGCTCTTGGGATGGTCATTGAAGCCTGGGATGGCCAGTTGCTTCAGGTTGCTAGAAGTCTTGTAATTTTACCCTAATGAGCTCACATATTTTGTCACTTCCTATGGTGGTGTTGTGGGTTAAGTGCTACATCTGCTAACCAAAAGCTTGGCAGTTCAAATCCACTAGGAGCTCCTTGGAAACTCTAGGGGGCAGTCCTACCCTGACCTCTAAGGTTGCTATGAGTCAGACTGGACTTGATGGCAGGAGGTTTATGTGTACTACAACAAAACCAAGCCCATTGTTACTCAGTCAATTTTGACTCATTACAAGCCTATAGGATGGCCTCACAGAGTTTCCAAGGCTGTAGTCTTTAAGGAAGCAGATTGCCACATCTTTCTCCTTTGGAGCCACTCACCGGTGAGTTAAAATGAGTTTTCAGTTAGCAGTCAAACTATTGACCACTGTGCCAAGGGAAGCCATTTTATGCCTACAATTAGCATGCAAAAACTTAAGGAAACATAGTTTGACCTCTGTGAATTTCAGTGTCCTCATCTGAAATGTAGAAGTAATCATATTTATTTGCTAAGATTTTGATGAGGATTAAATAATGCATGTATGTCACTGTCTTAGTTATCTTCTGCATTTATATAACAGAACCCTACAAGTGGATGGTTTTAACGAAGAGAAATTTATTCTGTCACAGTCCAGTAGGCTAGAAGTCTGAATTCAGGGCACTAGCTCCAGGGGAAGACTTTGTTTCTCTGCTAACTCTGGAGGAAGTTCCTTCTCATCAATCTCCCCCTGGTTTAGGAACTTCTCCACACAGGAACCCCAAGACCAAAGTACACATTCTCCTCCTGGCACTGCTTTTTGGTAGTATGAAGTCCTCATGTCTCTCTGCTATTATCTGTCTTTTATATCTCAAAAGAGTTTATTTTAAAACACAACCTAATCTTGTTGATTGAATTCTTCTTTATTAACTGCAATCAATCCCATCTTAGCAACATAATAGATAATATTTACAACATGTAGGAAAATCATATCGAAAGACAGAATGGTAGACAATCACACAATACTAGGAATAATGGACTACCCAAGATGAAAGATATTTGGGGGATACACTTCAATCCATGATAATCACCCAGTACGGTGTCTGACACATGGTAAGGACTTAATTAAAACGATCTCCCTTTAGGTTCCCTTTGTCAGTTGTTACAATGACTCTATCCAATAGGTAGGGCTAATACCTCCATTTTACAGAAAAGAAAGACAGACAGAACTCAGATATTCTCAAATCTTGTGTACTTTTGACTATACCATATAACCTTTATGCCACTTTTTGATGAATGATATGATATACTGGAGGCCAAAAAGCATCTAAGGACCAACTACTCCTCTTTTGTCTTCTCTTTTCTACCCAATACAAACTATCTATCAAGGGTCCCATTTCCTCTGCAGGTTTATGCTGGTAATAATAGGGGGTAATAAAGGGATGTATGCTAAGATGTAATAATGATATCTTGCTAGCAGTTTGTCATTCTTCCTAGGGAACAAGACACTTTAATATATGATTCCCAAAGGCCCTAAAAGGTGACATAAAGAAGGTAAGCCTGGTGGTGGGGAAGCGGTTCAGTGCCTCTCAAACTGAACAAGATTTGGGGGCTAGGAGGTGGGGAGGGGCTCTGCTTGTTACTCCTGTAAATTGAGCTGGTCCTTGAGCACAGTCAGGAAGAGCAACAGATTTTCTAAGCCAGAAAACACTGATGAGGTATCTACTTCATCCACTTCAGGTTTCTTTTCTGTTGTCCCCTCTCCCAGACACCTCATAAAATTAGAATCGGTGTCACAAAGGACAAAACATACTTGGCCACAGCTTCTGCTTTGTTACAAAGAGGTTCCATGCAGCTCGCTAACAATGACCCTACTGAAAAGAGATGTAAAACAAAGGCAGAGGGCTTTTTGAATCATTGGTATCTGTCAGCTGGAAAGCAATGTGCAAACAACATGATAATAGGAGAAAAATTACAAATGAGTATATGAAAAGGAGGTCACCAGTATAATGAGTGAAACTATGGTTGCCAGTGTGAAGTGAATTGTCACAACTGATATTACACATTATTTCCAATAATAATAAATTGTCCTTCTTACTATTAAACCTTATTTCTAGTATTGCAAATTATCCTTACTGATAAATAATATCACCACAAAAGTTATAAATCAAATTTTATTTTATTACTACTATTAGCAATAACTAATTGTTTAAAGGAGCCTTGTTAGAGTAATGGATAAGCACTTGGCTGCTAACCAAAAGGTCAGCAGTTTGAATGCACCAGCATCTCCTTGGTAGAAATACCTGGTGGTCTGCTTCCTTAAAGATTACAGCCTAGAAGACCCAATGGAACAGTTCTACTTTGTCACATACGGTCACTTTGATTGGGAAATCAATTTGATGGCACCTAACAACAACAACAATAAATGTCAAGGGTTACTATGTGCTGTATAATATTTGTTCTAAAGTACCTGACATCAAATTCTCACAGTGACCCTATGAAGTAGGTACAATTATTATCAATGTTTTGCTGATATGGAAACTGAGGCACAGCACTATTGAACTGACTTTCCCCAGAAAACGCCACAAGGAAGGATGTGGCAGGGGTGGTACTTGAAGCAAGTTTTCCAGACTCAAATCTTTAATACTATGCTATACTGCTTGTCTAGAAATTGTCACCATTAGTAGTATCTCCCATTAGGTTATTTATAAGGCGTTTCACATCTTTTGATCTTCAAAGTCTCCAAGATGAATCCATATCTGCTAAATATCAAGAAACAAGAAGGGTCTGATCTTTTATCCTATTTGTCAGCTAGTAAGTGAGCCTGCCATGGTTTCATGAATACTGGTAGAAGATGCAAGTTTCTAGGTCAGAGAAAAAGGACTTTATTACTAAAGTAATAGCTATAGTCTGAGCATCCACGTATGTGCTAGTTTCCAAGTCCTGATCCCCATAAGGCAATACAAACAGGGCCAAATAATACTTAACACATGCATTGGTTTGCATTACAGGAGAGGAGTCCTGAGCTTAGGGAGCCAGAATATTTTATAATGGACAGTAAGCATGTTTGACCTTTGCCGTAGTGAGAGATACTGTCTTGGTCTTTCAGGCATTTGCTCTATGCAAACCTCTTTGAAGAGATGTTGTTGTTGGGTGCCACTGAGTAGGTTCTGACTCATAGCAACCCTATGCACAACAGAATGAAATACTACCACATCCCACATCATGCCCACAATTGTTTTATGAAGAGATAGTCCAGAACAAAGGTAGTCAGTCCTTATCTTCACAAGGTGTGCAGAAATGCATTATAAAATAACTATGGATAACCACTTCCCCACAATAATTGTTCTCTGTCATTACCACAGACCTCCAAAAGTTTCTGGTGTAATGCCCATTTTGCATGAGGGAGAGGAAAGAGAAATACTGTGGCTCAAAGGAGGGACACATTACTTCCAGCTGCTCAAGGAGCTGAAATCCACACACCCTACCTAACCCCACTGTGCTACTTTCAAGCTGTCAGAATAATATCTGTGGCTGAGAGAATAGCCAGAAAAACAAGGAAGCAACTAGAATGACCAAGAAATGGAAAGAACACCTAGACTACCAGAGGGACCAGGGAACATGCACCTTCCCTGGAGGTCTATGGAACAGTTTCTGACTGGGGAAAGATAGAGTACTGGAAATATCTTGAAATTTCACAAAATAGGTTTGGGGACTGGACAGAGGTACAGAAAACTGCCAGGGCCTCATTACTCACCAAACAGCTTCAGTCATTTTTGTACACAGCCAGGAAACTAGATTTCTTCAACCTGGCCAGACACACAAGGTACCCTGTTTGTGCACTTGGAGAAGCACGTTATGCCTGGTTGGGGAGGGGGTCAGATGTCACTTCTGATTACCCCGCTAGCAGGCTCTGGCTACCCCAGGGCAGCAGAGATGCAAATTCCAGGTAGTCAGTCCTAGGGACATAGATGCTTCAGGGTGAGAACAAAACAGGCCACATGAGGCTATGTAGGCAGGTCTTGACCTGTCCTCAATGCAAGCAGTCCTGCACGTCTCTGTGTGCTGGTGTGGCCTGTGGGAACACCATATTTCCAGAAGTATCCCCAGACTGAGAATCTACGTCAGGCATCTCCTCTGTGGACAGGTAGTGCATAGGATTTCTTTGGTGGTGGTGGTGGAGGACAATTTTTGGCATAGTGTCTTACCAGTGACAGTGAGTTTAGACATTGGATACAGCCACAAGTGGTCATTGTCACAGAGTGACATATGTAGAAACATGTAGACAGACTTGAGTTTGAGGACTTTTCTAGTATCTAATTTCACTTGAGAATCTGTTGGAATTAGGCAGAAGTGGGTAAAGGATTGAAGAAGGACCTTCCCTTCATGAGGGTTTAGATGAAGCCCTGTTCCTTTAAAATTTTTTGAAGTGGGGTTCAGAGAGGTCCAGACACTGACCAAACATCACACAGTATTAGGAAAAGTACAAAGACTGGGGCCTCGGTCTAGGTTCCCCCATTCAGCAAGGGTAGAGAGAGAGGGTGGTAGACTTACCGTGGAGATGTTATGGTCATCTTCTTTTAGGAGTAGTTAAAGCAGTGGGACTGAAGCAAAAGAGACGGGACAATTTTAAAAAGTTCAGGGTTGGAAGGGTTCTAAGACTCTTTCAGGCTCCACCACTGCTGAGTAAAAGAAATCCAAACCTCCTGAGAATTCAGTCTTTTGGCCTCAGAATTCAAAGAGAATGGTCCCATTTGACTGTGTGAGTTGTTGTGTCTGGGGGCCTACCATACTCTCAGCGGCTATCCCTAGACTGTCCTTACAGAGCTTTGTAATGGAGTTTGCTGGGGCTTGACATGGGAGGAGGCTGCTAGGGCATCTTTGCAATCGCTCATATTTGACTTTGAGTATAAGATCTGTGGATACAGATGCAGGGAAGATGTGTGTCACCCATGGTGGTCACATACAGGTATAAAAGCAACAGGGCTGCAGAAGTCAGGATGAATGTGAGGTTCATGGGAGATGGCAGAGACAGTAGGCTCCCCCCAGGAGAGTTGGTTCCTCATTCTCTCTTTATCCACCCATCCCCACTATCCTGAAGCAGAGGGAAAGACTAGGTTTACATTTTGAGGATACACGCTTCCTAGAGCCATGTATTTCAGGGCCCTGTGGTAGAAGAGGAGCCTTGGTGGCACAGCAGTTAAGAGCTCAGCTGCTAACCAAAAGGTCAGCAGTTCAAATCCACCAGCCATTCCTTAGAAACCCTGTGGGAAAGTTCTACCTTGTTCTATAAGGTTGATATGAGTGGGAGTGGACTATATGGCAATGAGTTATTATTAACAGGTTAAGGTAAAAGATAATCTAGCCTCCATTATATGGTTGAGAGACCCTATCTTGGCACATTGATCCTGATACCTCTTATTTGTTTCTGTTCAGACCGAAAGCCTTGTAAACTCAGTACAAAAGCAGTTAAAACAACTCTATATATGTGTGTGACTGTGGCCTGGGCAGTCTCTTAAACACACTCTCTCTAATTTCTACCCAAACTCACCTGGCTTGCTTGTCTGCTTATATCTTATGTGAGACATACAGACCCAGAATGGTGCAGGCCTGTTGCTGGGGGCAACAGAGAATACTCCTCCTTTTCCACTTCCATACCAGGTCATGACTATATCAGGGAATCTTTCCAGAGGCTTCACAATATGACAAGTCCAATCCCAGATCTCTTCACCCAGCCCTTTCTCTGGCTTCTACGTTGAATGGGGTGAGGAGGATGGAGTAGTTCGGAGCAAAAAAGAATAGTGCCAGGAGTGTAGGTAGTCGATGCAAGAGAGAGGGAAGAAATGAATGAAGGATTGTGAGAAGCAGGTTAGATTTGTCAGTGGTGTGGGGGATTGTCATCTGGGATTCTGTATGTGTGTGTCAGTAAATTTTATTGAAACAGTAACTATTGGGGGAGACACTCCATGGGTTCCTGTGCTCCTGCATATCTTCCCAGGTATGCCAAGAATGCAAGGGCTTGACTGTTCTTTATTTAAGCCACATCTCAAGGCCACTTTTGCAGCATGTAACCTCGAGGGAAGAGGCAACGTCTCTCCCTGGACAAAGAGCAGGTCTGCTACCAAATGTATTTTCCAAGCTCAGTGTTCCTTGACTCTGGTACAGATCTAGTGCATATACAGCAGCTACCTGGGCAGCTCTGTATCTTTCCTGTGAGACGTGTGGAGGGGTGGGGAATAAATACAAACATGCCAATGCTCGTGCTACTTGCTATGTCCTGTGAAATCCCTCATCTCTGACCCAGAAGTCTCAGGTGTTGTGTCAGCAGCCACGAAACTTTAACAGACTGTCATGGATTGTATTGTGTCCCCCTCCCCCCAAAAAATGTATGTATTGATTTGACTCAGCTATGACTCCCAGTGTGGTGTAGTTCTTCCCATGTGTTGTGAACGTTGCCTTTGAGATACCCATGATGGAGAATGGGCAGCAGTTGTTCTGGTGAGGCAGGATATAAGGGAGAGAAGTGAGCACCAAGTGTTGGGAACCTCATACCACCAAGAAAACATTTTCTGTTAGTGCAGTACCAGGAAACTAAAATATAGGCTAACTTATTAGATTTGGAAGTAGGGTAAAATTGAACCCCTGACCTGGAAATACTATGTGTAGAAATGTGTACATGTTTTAATGGTACAGTCTGATGAATTTTCAAAACTGTTCACACCTGTGACTAAGCCATCAGATCAATAAACAGAAGAAAAGAAATGCAATGCAACAGTCATTTTAGACAGGGAACAAGTCATGGGGAGTCAGTAGCTGAGTGTGAAGCTGGCATGAGGATCTTGCCCCATTTCCCAGGCCTCTTGAGTAAGCAGCTGAAGTATATGTCATTGCCTAACTGCTGTAGTGATACAATTAAACATCCATCCATAAGTACTGTGTTGGCATTGGCAAGAGGTGGAGCAGGGAAGGCAGTGCAGCACTTGAGGATGGAGGAACGCACTCTCTGGCACCCTTCTCCTCCTACCCTGTGCCCTTCTACTCTGTCCTAAGAAGAGAAGAGCAACTTGGGTTTGAGAAGAGGAAGAGGGGTCAAGGACAACCATAAGAGGCTGGGAGCTATCCCTAAGGCTACAGTGTGCTCACTAAGTAGTCACATTCTTTCCAGGAGGCCTTGTCTCTGCTGAGCCCCAGTAGAAGCATGCCGTACTGTTATGTGAAGTGAATCTATCTGACCCTCACAGATCCCAGATGGGGGCAGAAACTACATGCCAAGGGTTAGAATGGTGAATTTCAAACATTTGTCGACATGAACATGTCTGTGGTCTGCCAGCCATCATCACCAAGGGGTCAGGTTGCTGTCTCCTGGGCTGGTGATGGAACCAGCTGTAGGTGGTCTATCCTAGGGGCATAGATGGCGAAAACTCAGAAGGCAAAACATACCTGAGGCATGTGTGGAAGGTCTGAGGACAAAAAGTTTGATCAGGGAAAAGAACAAAGGTAAGAGGCTGGGGATAGGTGGCCTGATCCATGAGGAAGCCTCTCTGGGAAACATTACCTGTGGAAAAACTAATCGTCTTTCTTGTTGGGTTAGGAGAGGAATTGGATGTCAGGGATTCACTCAGGGCCCTGATAGTCAGTGAGAGGAAATGGGTAAGGGGATGTGGAATGGAAAATTTGTATTAGTTTTCTATTTCTGCCGTAACAAATTTAGCAGTTTAAAACAGCACTCATTTATTAGCTCACAGTTTTTGAGGGTGGAAATCTGGATGGGCTTGTCTGAGTTATCTGCTTGGGTCTCACAAGGCTACAGTCAAGAGATATTAGCTAGGCTGGGATTCTGGGCTCTTATCTGGAGGCTCTGGGAAAGAAACCTCTTCCAAGTTCATTCAGGTTGGTGTTGGAAGACTCTAGTTCCTGACTGCTACTAGGCTGACGTCCCAGTATCCTTGCTGGATTTCAGTCAGGATCTGTTCTCTGCTCTTAGACGCTGTCCATATTCCTTAGCAAGTGTCTCCCTCTACCTACAAATCCTGCTACCCTGTATTAAGTCCTCTGGCTTCAAATCTCTCTGAATTCTTCTGTCGCAGCTAGAGAAAAATGTTTGCTTTTAAGGGCGCTTGTAATTAGGTCAAGCCCACCAGTCTAATCGCCCTATTTACAATCAATTGTGCCACATAATATAACATAATCACAGATGACTATCTCATCATATCTGCAGGTTCTGGAAGTGAAGGCAGGGCATTTCAGAGGCAATTTTAGAAATTCTGCCATATCCTCAGTCAGAGCAGGGCTTTGGGTATGGAAAGATGAGTATAGGCAGGAGATGGTAGGCATACATATACCAGCGATATTGATCGCACAATAATTTGTAGCTGACGGGATGTTGATAGGACTCAGGAAAGGAGCTATAGGGGCTGACTTGAGGTAGAAAGAGGGAGAAATGGGTCAAGAGAGCCCTTATGGTTCTGAGACTCACTATTCCCAGCACCTAAGTCTTCGAAATACAGACACAGAGTGTGCAGAGCGCCCCCTCCACAAAAGCACCTAAATGGGAGTAGTACTCACCCTTCCAGAACCTCTTGATGAGATCCATGTGATAGGAATCTCTCTGATATAATACAGGATCACCCATGTCTGAGTCACCACTGTAAATGACCTAGAGAAACAGTGGATAACAAATGTAGGCTACTCATGAGTTTGCTTGGACAGAGCCAAAAGCAAAGAAGAGGCAGCAGGAAAATAAAGTCTCCGGCATTTGCCTTATGTTTTCCAGGTGCCTGGGAGAAGAAGAAGGAGATGGTCAAGTCTCCTGTGTCTGATAGGAAGAAGAGGCACTGAGTTTGGGGTTTCTTGTCCTAGTGATGCTACCATGGCAGTCTAGGCTATATTGCTCTCAAAGATTCTACAGAATGTTCAAGCTCAAAACCAAAGCAAACCAAATTTATTGCTATTGAGTTGATTCTAACTCACAGTGAACTGCCTCACAGAGTCCCCAAGATTATAACCTTTACAGATTTAGAAGCAGCTGGTATGTGTGATCACAGATGTTTTGGCTGACAGCTGAGCTCTTAGCTACTGTGCCACTGGGGTTCCTTTACCCAAGCTTAGGGTTGGAAAAATAATCATCAAGAGGAGGCTATGTCTTGACCCAGGCAGGCAAGCCCATGTTAACCATACCCCCTCTGTTTTACCTTCTCTAGAGATCATTCATCTAGCCCTCCAGCATTCTACTGGAGTGTGGAACTGGTATCAGAGAGTTCTAATAGTTTCTTGGAAACCCTGGTGGAGTAGTGGGTTAAGTATTACATCTGCTAACCAAAACGTCAGCAATTCAAATCTGTCAGGCGCTCCTTGGAAACTCTACGGGGTGGTTCTACTCTGACCTCTAGGGTTGCCATGAGTAGGACCCGGATCAATGGCAGTATTTTTTTTAAGAGCTTCTTAAACAGACTTCCAAGTACTCCTTTCTTTAAGCCTCAATTTTACTTTTCCACTGCTTAGAGAGTAACTGCTGTCTCTAGTTCATTCCTAAGAGGCACTGACAAACTTCTACCTCACAAACAGATATTCCTGTTACTTTTCTCAGTTCTTCATTTACCTAGCTGTAATTATCATTCACCCTTCATCTCACCAGGGAATGGAGACTCACTGTATTCCCTGGGCAGTCTTCCAGGCCATATTGATTGAACTGTTGGACTCATGCAGGCTGGAAGCCTTGTACCATTGTGTGATGTTAAATACTGGCTTTGTAAACAGCCCTAAGATACAGGCTGCTGACATGATGTATCTTCCATGGGTTGGCGAGTTCAGAGCAGGTGGATAAAGGTGAAGTGGTGGTGCTGTGGCTGGAGGGAAACAAGAAAAGTTGTCATTTACTCACTGAGCACTAGGAACTGTCTTTCTTTGCTTTTTTCCATTTTAAATGTTGCTTACTCTTTTTAACTGGGATCCTTGGAAGCTAAGAGCTATCTTGAAGTATTAACATACTTCTGAGAAGCATTTATTGTATGTCAACACTTTATCAAGTACTTTGGGCCTGAGCTACTTCATCTAACCATCCTGACATCAGGAGGGAGAGGGAGAGATTAATCCACCCTTACCCTACACAGTGGTCACCCATCCGTGACTGAATCCCCAACATCACCACTTCCAACACCAGCCACTGCCTATGCCTACAACCGTTGTAGATGAAAAAGAAGGATGCCCTCATTCTTCACTGATCCACCATTATAAGATTTCCATAACTTAAATAAAATGTTAGTTATATGTGATAACTATATTTATTAATAACCATGAGAGTAATAGTGATTAAGGGAGTGGGTTCTGAACTCAAATTGCCTTCGACTGTGGGACCTTGAGCAAGAAACACAGCCTCTCTGTATTTCAGTTTCTTGAATGTAAAATGGGGTTATCTAGAATATCTGTCAGAGCCGTGATGGTGTAGTGGTCAAGCACTCAACTGCTAACCAAATAGTCAGCAGTTCAAACCCACCATCCACTCTGTGGGAGAAAAATGTGACAATATATTTCCATAAAGATTAAAAACCAACAACCGAACTCACTGCCATCAAGTTGAGTCAATTATGACTCATACTGATCCTAAAAGGCAGAGTAGGACTGCCTCCATAGTGTTTTCAAGAAGCATCTGGAACCAGTCTTGTCATCTTCCTCTCCATCTGGAAGGACTATAACAACTGTAGTACATTCCTCTTTTTAATGTGATGGCACCATAGTTTTCATGATAATCACTGGATTGCTTCTTTCAGTATTAAAGCTGTGATTGACTTTGGAGCCTTCCCTAACTGAGTAGAGTTCTGGATGATGTATTGTTCTGAAATATAAAGTTAGTGGTTTTGTTCTAAGCCAAAGCCAGGAACTTCTTTCAATATTTCTTGTAGTTTTGGTTTGGTTTTTACAAAGTCTGAGTTTCTGTTTATCTGGGAATGTGTTAATTTCATTTGTATTTGAAATATAGTTTTGCATGATATATAATCCTTGGCTGGAAGTTCTTCTTCTTCAAGGCTTTGAATGTGTCATGCCACTGTCTCCGTGCCAGCATGGTTTCTGCTGAGAAATCTGATGAAAGCCTGTAGGGTTTCCCTCTGAATGTTAGCTTTGCTTTGAGTCTTGCTGCCTTTAAGAGTTGCTGCTTATGTTTCATTTTGTTCAGCTTGATTATAATATGTCTTGGAGTCTTTCTTTTGAGATCTATATTTGGTGGCATACGGTATGTATCTGAGATGTCTATGTTCTCTTCCTTCATGATTTCTGGAAAGTTTTCTGTCAGCAGCTCAGCAACGATACTCTCTGTGTTCTCAGGTGTCTCATCCTGTTCAGGGACTCCAATTAATCAAAGGTTGTTCCTCTTAATAGAGTCCCACATGCTTCTTAATGCTTCTTCATTTTTCTTGTTTCTTTTTTCTGATTTATGCTCATAGACGCTGGTGTCAGTAGCTCTGTCTTCCAAATCAGAAATTATTTATTCCATTTGTTCCCGGCCACCACCAGTGATAGCCTCGATGGAGCTCATTAAATTGAGTCTCACTGGCAACACAAGAAAAAAAAGTGGTGCACCCTGAGATCCCCCCTAAAAGACCTGAATTGATGGTCCAGTGGTTTCGGGGTTCCCCTGGGAGCACGGCCCCTTGCCCTGATGCTGCCCTTGCCCATAAATCATAACAAAGGTCCACTCTTCGGACACGAATGGATTGGACTTGGCGAGGCAGAGCAACCATATATTGGATGCACTTTATGGTTCTATGCATCTATAGGATATCATCCTGCTGACCTCTGGCTGGAGGAAGGGGACTGAGTGGAGAGGAGGGGAAAGGAGACCGTTGGGAGGATGAGACATGTATGGAGCAGAGAGGAATAGTGTGCTGTCACCGGGCAGGGAGAGCAGTGGAAGCTGCATATAGGTGGGCATGTAAATTTATATGGGAATGTACATTTTTACTCAGTCATAATAATAATAATAATAATAATAAAGAAGCATCTGGCAAATCTGAATTGCCGAGCTTTGGGTTAGCAGCTATAGCTGTCTACCAGTAAGCCACCAGGGTTTTCCTGTAAGCATTACAGCCTTGGAAACACCATGAGACAGTTTTACTCCGTCCTTTAAGGTCAATATGAGTCCAAATTGACTCAGCAGCAGCTGGTATAATATCTATCTTATAAGATTGTAAAGATTTAATGAGTCGATACAGGTAAAGCACTTAAAGTAATTCCTGGTACACACCAGGGAGTTCATAAACTCTCCTAATTGCCTCATGTAAACCCTGGTGCTATAGTGGTTAAATGCTGCAGCTGTTAACCAGAAGGTCAGCAGTTCAAATCTACCAGGTGCTCTTTGGAAACTATGGAGCAGTTCTACTCTGTTCTGTAGTGTTGCTGAGTCAGAATTGACTCAATGTCAGTGTGTTTAAATGCTTCGTATGCGTGCAAAATCTGGACAATGAATAAGGAAGACTGAAGAAGAATTGATGCCTTTGAATTATAGTGTTGGCAAAGAAAAATAATCATAACCATGGACTACCAGGAAAAAGAACCAATCTGTCTTGGAAGAGGTACAGCCAGGATGCTCCTTAGAAGCAAGGATGGTGAGACTTCATCTTGTATACTTGAAACAGGTAGTCAGGTGGGACCACTGCCTGGAGAAGGACAGCATGCTTGGTAAAGTAGAGGATCAGGAAAAAGAGGAAGATCCTTGACAGGTCAGATTGACATAGTGGCTGTAACAGTGGGCTCAAACATAGCAACAATGGTGCAGAACAGGGTAGTGTTTCCTTCTGTTGTATACAGGGTCACTATGAGTGGCAACTGAGTTGACAGATCCTAATAACATCATCATTATTACTGCTCTGTAGCAGGTTCTAATTCATTTAAAATCACTGTAAGGTGTGTGAATTTTCCCCTAAAAAAACTCATTCCTGATAGTTGTATTAGTTGCAATTATAGTATTAACATAAATCCAAATAATAACTACACTATCAGCAATGCCTCATAATTATGTTCATTTTATAGATGATAAAAGTGTATGTCAAGATTCTCAGGAGTGGTATTAATTATAATCATACTATTGTTTTTGGTTTTAGTTGTTGACTTTGATTCATGTCTATAGAGTAGAACTGCTCCACAGGGATTTCAAGGCTGTGATCTTACGGAAGCAGATATCCAGGCCTGTCTCCTGAGGCACTTCTGGGTGGGTTCTAACTGCCCACCTTTTGGCTAGTAGTTGCACACTTAAAGGTTTGTGCAAATCAGGGACCTTGTAATTATAACATTTATATAATGTAGATTAACAATATTCTAAAATCATCCACTTCACAAACGGGAACAGATTAACACCATTATTCTTATGTAGGTATACATTATTAGGACAGATACTAAAGCACCATTAGTAATAATAATAACAATGACAATTAAGCCATTTCTCAGAGGAGAAAAGACTATACCAGCATTCCCAGGAGAGGTTGTTACTGTGGGATTTTTTTAAAATATGTTACAATAGCGTAACTAACTGCCTTAATTCTTTACCTCAGTTAGCCTGATTCTGAAGAGATGAAAAGTAACATGGAGGTTTTTTAGCCATTGTAGAATGACTCTCTTTTAAATTATATTTATTAGAAAATTATTAATTAAAGTTGTTATACTTACTGCAATGCTTGTAATTAATAGCACAATTATGGTATAAATAATACTCTAATAATACAATTATGGTACTAATTATAATGATTAATGGTGTAATTGTTTAATTGTGACCTTGACTATAATAATTAATAATATAAAGGTAAAATTATTAAATATAATGAATAATATAAACACCAATGATAGTAATGAATGTATAGTCATGATCTTCATTTAACACAAGCCTTCCTGGTGGTGCTGTTAACTAATTTTATGATATTACTATAACTAAAAATAATTATTGCCCTTTCACAGTGGAGACAGTCAGTATACAGGCACAGTGACATATATTAATCTTAGAACAGTAATCTAAAATGCATATGGTAACATTATTAATTGTCCTGAAAGCATACCCATTTCCCAAATGGAAAAGATGAGGCCAGCATCCTGGCTGATGAAAATATTTGATTACTGAGGTAATACTATGCAGATGTGGGCTATATCCAGAAAGTACTCCCAACTGGGCTATTTTTCCTGGTGAATAACACCAGGCCCTATCCCAGGAAAACTAGGCCCAGCTCAACAGTTAGTGGTGCCCCTTTGCACATCAGGCTGAGTTTGTTGAAACTATAAATACCTACCCTTGCTGCATGGCACTCCAAGATAACGTCATAGCCCTGGCATTGCATCCTGAAGGCCTTACCCTTTTCATGCCCATGATACCCCTTTGAAAGCTTTCACAGAGTGTGTTATCTTCTTGTGGTAGTTGTAGAGGATTGGCATTCTGTAGTGCCAGTGGCATGGGTTCTTAGTCCTTGAGGGCACATGAGCCTGCTGTCCCTCCTAGGCACACTATGGCTGCCACCCCTCCACTGGAATCAAGGAGAACATGTGCAGGGCACTGAGGACAGGACGGGGAGAAGCAGTTGCATTATCCTCATTACCATCCCTCCACACCATAGACCTAGAGGAGGCAAGGTTTTGAGGGTTTGTAATGGTGACCATATGCACATTAAGGGTAGAGGTCCCAGAATTTGTTCTGAGACAATGGAAGGTGTAGGGGTAGGGAGTTTAAGTCACAAATCCCTTTTCTAGATCACTTCTGGAATCAATCCAAGAACCAGTAAATGCCCCCTCACATCTGTCCCATTTGAAAAGCGATATGAAGAAGCCTGGCAACCAGTGAGGCTTGTACTAGGCATAGGTCAAGTCATTGTGAAGGCCGGGAGGCTACGAGAATACTTACCCATCCGGTGAACTATTTGAAGGGCCCTCAACAGCAGTGAGTGTGTTTGGTTGGTTGGTTGGTTGGCTTAGGAACCCTCGGAGAAGCTTTGGTTGTACATTGGTTAAAGTAGTAGGCTGCAAACCAGAAGGTTGGTGGTTCAAACCTTCCAGCTGCTCTGCAGGAGAGTGATCTGGCAGTCTGCTTCTGTAAAGATGACAGGCTTGGAAACCTATGGGGCTGTTCTACTCTGTTACGTGAGGTCTCTGTGAATCAAAATTGCCTGGACAACACCTAAGGATAACAGCAAGGAACAATTTGATTGACAAATGATAAAAATACTTATCAGCTAACAAATAAGTTCTTAATTGTATCTGGCACTAACCACTGCCATTCAGCCAATTCCAACTTAGAACAACCCTATATATGACACAGTAGAACTGTCCCATGGGGTTTCCAAGGCTGCAATCATTCCAGAAGCAGACTTCTGTCTCTTTCTCCTGCTCAACAGCTGGTAGGTTAGAACTGCTGACCTTTTGTTTAGCAATCAAGGAATTATTAACCACTGCACTGCCAGGGGTACTTCTACCTAGTACCATGTTCCCTTCTCTGGATAGCTATAACTTTATATAATGTTCATATTTATGATACTTATTTTATACAAGGTATGTATTAATCCACTGCTATTGAATCAATTCTGACTCTTCACAACCCCATAGGACAGAGTAGAACTGCCCCATAGAGTTTCCAAGGTGCACCTGGCAGATTCAAGCTGCTGACCTTTTGGTTAGCAGCTGTGGCACTTAACCACTTCACCACCAGAGTTTCCAATATATGTATTAGGATCAATCTTCCAAAATTATCAGTATTTTCACTCTTTTGACTTACAAAACATCAGTTTCACATAGTCCATTGTTGTCAAGTTGATTCTGACTCATAATGACCCTATAAGGAAGAGTAGAAGTGCCCCACAGAATTTCTAAAAAGTGCCTGGTTGATTCAAACTACCAACCTGTATGGTTAGCAGACATAGCTCTTAACCACTACACCACTAGTGTTTCCAAAAAAAATATAGTTATAAATATATGTACTTAGTATGACAGTAAGGAGCCATGGTAGACCAGTGGTTAAGTGGTTGGCTGCTAACTGGAGTGTTAGTGACTTGAACTCAGCCAGCAGTTCTGCAGGAGAAAGATGTGGCTATCTGCTTCTGCCAATATTTACAGCCTTGGAAACCCTATGGGGGCTGTTCTACTCTGTCCCATAGGATTTTTATGAGTCAGAATCAAATTGATTGCAACAGGTTTATTATAATAATGTATTTTGTATTATGAGTATGCATTTATAGCTATTTAAAATATAAAACAAATATAACACTATATATGTCTTAGTTACCTAGTGCTACTATAACAGAAGGAAACCTTGGTGGTGTGACAGTTAAGTGCTACAGTAGCTAACCACAAGGTCAGCAGTTCGCATCTGCCAGGTGCTCCCTGGAAACTCTGTGGGGCAGTTCTACTCTGTCCTACAGGATCACTGAGTCAGAATCAACCTGGCGGCAATCGGTTTGGTTTGGTTTTTTTACTATAACACAGGTACCACAAATGGAGAGCTTTAACAAAGAGTTATTTATTTTCTCACAGTCTGGTAAGCCTGAAGCCCCAATTCAGGATGCCATCTCCAGGGAAAGTCTTTCTCTCTCTTTTGGCTCTGGGGAAGGTCCTTGTCATCAGTCTTCCCCTGGTCCAGTAACTTCTCAGTACCAGGATGCCAAGTCTAAAGGATGCTCACTCCTGCTCTACTTTCTTTGTGGTATGTGGTCTCCTGTATCTCTGCTCACTTGTCTCTTTTATATTAATAGACATTGACTCAAGAAACAACCTAATCTTGTAGATCAAGTTTTGCCTCATTAGCATAACTGCCTCTAATACTGGCCAACTGACATCACAGAGGCAGGATTTACAACAAAGGAAAATCACATCAGATGATAAAATGGTGGTCAATCACACAATACTTGGAATTATGACCTAGCCAAGTTGACACACATTTTGGGGGACACAGTTATATCCATAATAATGCATATAATTTATAAAATATAAGTATGAGGTTATATCTACAGTATTGTAATATAATGAAGTATGCATAATATATCAGATTAATTAGACCGTGCTACTCTGTAATGTTATGTAAAATACATATATTAAAACACATCATATATTTTACTAGTTTCCAATGCCCTTCTCACTTTCCTGAAATGAAATTTATGGGTGATATGACTTATGTATGTCCCAAGATTTGGAACACTTACTGATGAAGATCAAGGACCACAGCATTCAGTATGGATTGCACTTCAACATCAAGAAAACAAAAATCCTCACCACTGGACCAGTAAGCAACATCGTGATAAATGGAGAAAAGAGTGAGGTTGCCAACGATTTCCTTTTACTTGGGTCCACAATCAATGATCATGGAAGCAGCAGTCAAGAAGTAAAAAGATACATTGCATTGGGAAAATCTGCTGCAAAAGATCTCTTTAAAGCATTGAAAAGTAAAGATGTCACCTTGAAGACTACAGTGCGCCTGATCCAAGCCATGATATTGTGAAAGCTGGATAGCAAACAAAGAAGGCAGAACAAGAACTGATGCCTTTGAATTGTGGTGTTGGAGATGAATGTTGAATGTACTATGGAGCACCAAAAGAACAAACAGATCTGTTCCAAAGGAAGTACAACCAGAGTGCTCCTTGGAAGCAAAGATGGCAAGACTGCATCTTATGTACTTTGGACATGTTGTCAGAAACGATCAGTCCCTGGAGAAGGACATCATGCTTGATAGAGTGGAGGGTCAGCAAAAAAGAGGAAGACCCTTGATGAGATGGACTGACCCAGCAGCCACAACAGTGGGCTTAATTAAGCATAAAAATGATTGTGGACATGGCGCAAGACTGGGCAGTGTTTCATTCTGTTGTGCATTGGGTTGCTGTCAGTTAGAACCAGCTCGTCAGCACCTAATAACATGTCCCAAATTATAAAAAACAATGCAATGAACTAACTTTAATATAAAGATGAAATAAAGTACTTTATAATGTAATAGGATGTTTTATTCTTTTTAAAAGACTAAGAGCTACATTGGGAGAACTAACAAAATAGATATATAATTAATAGTAGACGTAGTAGTAGTAGTAGTAACAGGAAAGAGTCAATGAGTGCCATCTGTGTGTCAGGCACTGTTCTAAGCACTTGCATTATATTTAATCCTCACTAGCCCCTAACAGTCATAGAAGGCAACCAAAATACCACTGTTGTTGAGTTGATTCTCACTCATAGGACTGAAAAGAACTGCCCCATAGAGTTTCCAAGGAATACCTGGCAGATTCGAACTGCTGACCTCTTGCCTAACAGCTGTAGCCCTTAACCACTACACCACCAGGGTTTCCAGAGTAGGTAAGGGCTTCCATTGTTTGGTTAGCTCAGGAGGAGAAAGTTTTTATGGCAGCTGATGTTGTGCCAACCTTGCAAATGGATAGGTGAACGAGATACATTATCAGGAGGGACCAGTCCCTGGAGGACATCATATTGGTAGAGGGTCGGAGAAAAAGAAAAAAGTCTTCAACAAGATGGATTGATAAAGTGGCTGCAACAATGGCTCAAACATTGCATGGTGCAGGACTGGAGAGTGTTGCCTTCTACTGTATGTAGGCTCACTATAAGTCAGAACCAACTCAATGCCAGCTACCCACAATAAAAATAAAGAAGATTATTCCTACTTTTATAGGATCACTATGAGTTGGAATTGACTAAATGGCAACAGGTTTGTTTTTTGATTTTGGTGGTTATTTTGGAATTAGAATTTTTTTTCCCTTAACCTAGAATTTGATTTGAAATAGGAACAACCAAGAGTAGAGTGGAAGATGTGTGTGGGACAGTGCTTTGGGTCTTTACCTTGCCCTGTGTTTATAAATTTTACATTGCAGTTTCATGAGTAACCATCGGTTCTGTGCCATAAATGAAAACTTTTTCTGTAAGAGACCAGAACTTAGAAGGTATCAGTGGCCCCATCCTGATATGTGTGTGGTAGCACATGGCATGTAAGTGACTATGACATAATACAAAAACATCCTTGAGACTTTGAGGTGTGCCTAGGGCTTTGTATGTGAGGTACATGGTGGCCATTTAGCAAGCATGTGCAACACTTCCAGGTACACCCTCTCAGACTTCAATTCAGAGGAACCCACCTCACAAGAGCCCCCATTCAGCTAGTTTTATTCTCAAGCATCCTACCTTTACAGAACAAATTTTTCATCTTATAAAACATTTTTTTTTTTCTGTAGCTACCTATGTATATATGTGGAGCCCTGGTGCCCTTGTTAGGAGTTTGGCTGCTAATCATGAAGTCAGCAATTCAGATCTACCAGGCACTCCTTGGAAATTCTATGGAGAAGTTCTGATCTGTCCCACATGGTTGCTATGAGTTGGAAATGACTTGGTAGCAACAGTATTTTTTATGTATGCACTCAGGAGTCTAAAAGTTGGAAGTAATAGTGGTTACCTTCACAGAGTCATCTGACGTGAGGATGAAACTGTGGGCGGTGGTTAAGGAGGACCTCAGTTACATTGTCAATGTTTTATTTCTTTAATAAAACAAAGCTACTGGAGGCAAATTGGGGGCGGGTGTTAACATTATTATTTCTGGATGGTGAAATCATAGGATTTTGTTATTACAGGTGGTCTCTCGGTATGAGGGTCTGACTTAGGAATAACTCATGCACGCCTTTTAATGCTAGGTAAACTTGCCCTAACTTGAAAACAATTGACTCAACCCCTGCTCATAGCAAATTTGTGGCAATTACCTTCACTTGCTTCACATGAATCTTTTAAATCATTGAAAAGACTTCAGATCATTTTCTTGCACTAAATTAAAGCTAAATAAGAACCTTATGCACTTCAGCTTCCCTGCAAATTTGACTGAAAGACAAGAACAGATCTTATTTGTAACTCGAGGACTGCTTATATTATTTTTTTTAGTTTTTTGTAACTTTGAAACTAAGTAAAAAGAAAAGGAGAAAAGAAGAAGTGGTAGATTTCCAGGGGAAGATTTTCCATTTGAGCTTGTATGCAGGGAGAGTTTCCAGTTGAGCACATATGCATCTCATTGTTCTTGATCTTAACAATCATTGGCTAATTTCAGTTATTGATGGCAGCTTAGAGCTTTTCTAGTTTGACTTCTTTTGACTTCTTTATTTCTTTCAGGAGTAGAAACTGACTTTCCCATGGTCGGCTACTGAGTTAATGAGGCAGAGGTGAAATGAGAACCCAGGCTGTGGGGGGGGGCGTGGTGAGAGAGCAAAGCCAAGTGCCATCGAGTGAGAGAGAGACAAAAACTTATACACACATTGTTATGTGACCCTAGTTGCTCTCCCTACAATGTGATAGCTCTCTCCTACTTTTTGCCCTATATTTCCTGTGTTCTTTCAACCAGGTACTGTCCCTTTCTGCCTTCTCATTTTGCCTCTGGTGGCATAGTGGTTAAAATCTATGGTTGCTAACCAAAAGATTAGCAATTCAAATCCTCCAGGCTCTCCTTGGAAACTCTGTGGAGCAGTTCTACTCTATCCTTTAGGGTCGCTATGAGTGAGAATTGACTTGACAGCAGTGAGTTTAATCCAGTTTAATTGTTATTTCTGTCTGAAAAGCTGTTTTCAGAAAAATTATTAGTTCTGGAGAACCCAGGCTTTCTGATCCTTGGCAACCCTATGTTCTTTCCATACAACTGTGACATCTTATACCATCTTGGCATTTGGGTCCATAGTGATGATCCCAAGGGACTGATAAATCCTCAGTCAGTCCAGAAAGATTTTCTACAATTCATGATTCTCTACTTAATAATGCAGAAAAGATTCCAATATTTTACAAAAGATTTCCAACAATACAAAGATTAACCTGCAGCTAATGTGAAAATTAACTAACCAAAGAAGTTCACTCCACTAGCATTTAATTGTGCAAGTTCCCACAGAATAAGCATATGTAAATCTATTCAGTAAGACCTACTAAGTGTCTGGTTCCAGAGATCTTAAAGGAAGAAAACCATAAGAAGTCTCTAATCTTGGAAACTCTGGTAGAGGAGGGGTGAAGTGCTACAGCTGCTAATTGAAAGACTGGCAGTTCAAATCCACCAGGCACTCCTTGGAAACTTTATGAGGCAGTTCTACTCTGCTCTACAGGGTCACTATGAGTTGGAATCAACTCGACAGTGCTAGGTTTGTTTGTTGTTGTTGTTTATTTTCATTTTTATTTTGCTTTTAACCTTGAGTAATATGGTTAAAAAACAAAAGAAAACAAAATTCCACATCTAACTTAACACTTAGGCAAAGTAAGCTCAGCGCCTGACTAGGATTTGGTTGAGGAAGGCATTGAAAGTGGGAAAAGTGGTGTGAGGGTGGAAATTGGAAAGGGCTGAATGGGCAAGGGACTGCAGCATAACTGCTAGCTGACAGAGAAAACTAGGGTAGTAGGGTAGGGAGGGAAGAGGCTGACCTTTCCAAAGCACGGAGTTTCTCTTGGAGAGTGAGTAGACAGCCACTTTGATAGGAAAAGACCTGATTTGTGAGAGCTTAAGTGGCAGTCTTGTTGATCTTGACTGACTCAGTGGGGAATCATGATTTCTGAAGTAGGGATGCGGCAGACAGTTTATGTTGTTATTCCTGTTTCTCACGATGGTATCAATGGATAGTTGCCAGCCACTTGTTATTAATATGAATACATGTTGTATTCTGGGACCTGTCCCCTGGAATTCCTAGAATTGAGCTACATCATTCACTGCTCCAGTGGGAAGCAGCAGGAGGTATCTGAAGGTGTCTTTGACAAAAGAAAATGGCTCTTGGTTCTCAGTGAATTTGTTTGGGAAACAGTTAAACACATAATTTAACCCTATAAAGATTCAATCAGTGCCTACTATGCTACTACGCAGTGCAACGGGCTTGGTCTTAGGAACAGAAGCTAAGTAAGACACCCATCTAACTGGGAAGCAGATGTGTAAACAATACCCACGTGGTGAGAGCACCTCAGGAGAAAAACTTCACACGGGGCAGGGAAACATGGATAGAAGTGGCATTTGAGGTTGGCCTCTGGGGGATGCATAGAATTTCAGTAGACAGGCACAGAGGCAAACAGTATGTAGTAGAAGGAACCAGAAAAGCCAAGGCAGAGAAGCACATCACATGTTCAGAGAATGGTGAGCAGTCAGCAGAAATGTAGGACGCATGAAGAGAAATGGTTGGTGGCCAACAGACAGGTAGCTGGGATAAACCACATGATCGAAGTTTAGAAATTTGCATACAAGGAGCCATTGGAGGTTTTGAGCTGTAAAGGGTCATACACTTGAGAAATATCACTCTGCTAGTGGTTTACAGGGTAGTTTGAAATGGAAAGTTTGGGAGATCCTTTAGAAGTACCTGTTAATAGTCCAACCAAGATATGAAAGAAGCTTGGACTTCAATATATTTATGAGGATGGAGAGGAGGGGAGAGATTTGCATATTTTTTTCCAAAAATGACAAGACTTAATGTCTTATAGGAAGACTAGGAGGAGGCCAGTGGGGAGGGAAAGGCCAGAGTCAGAGAGGACACCCGAAGGTTTTGGCTTGGATGACTGTAAACACGGGAGGCCAAGCAAATCTGCCTGGGGAGACTATCAGCGCGCTCTAGGCATCCAGGATCTGAGAACAGCAGAAAGCCTCCTGGTGGAGCTGGCTGGCAGAGCTCTGCTAGCCTGTCTGCTGTAGGCATCTTGGCTGCGACTGCCTTTGCGTATACATCAGAGCGTCCAGAGCATCTGAGGAGAGCTCCTGGCTAGGGGCTAATTCCTGAGGAGGCTTATCAGGCCTCAGATAATCAGGAGTTGAGAAGCTGGTTGTAATGCCTCACATGGCTTCATCTCCAGAAGGTAAATGAGCTCATTCATCGGATAAAGATCGAAAGAATGATCTTGACACAGCGTAGCAAAGATCCGGTAATGAAAGGGGAGTGAAGATAGTTGCCAGTCCATTATTAAACATAATAACTAGGTTGAAATGAGATGAAGGAATTCATTTAGGCAGCGCTTTCTCATTGAAGAATTGTAGGGGGTAAAAGTGTGAAAGGAAAGCATGTAATCCAATTCATAAAAAAAATGGATAAATGCATTTTCAAAATATGAAGCAATAATCATTCATTTATTTAGAAAGCCAGGGTGGGAAATTTTCTTTCATTGAGTGATACTGATACATGCATGAGGTCAATAAGAAGAAACTCCTCTTTAGGTAGGGAGGAGCTAAGACAGGAATAGAAGGCATTCAATTCCCACATTACAAAAATTAAGAACAGGGAGTATAAAATTCTATTCAGTAAGAGCAATGCATAATAAGTACAAATTTTAAGCTAAGCATACAACTGTACTCCTTGATTTATACTGTTAAGAATTGGGTGGTCCCCAGATATTTAATTTTAAATAAACTGACATCGGTCATGTAATTTTATTTTTAATTTTCATTCAATCCTAATAATAATAAAAGATTTAGATCTGATCTTTACAGGTCAGATGAAGTAAATAAATTATTAACAACTCATCTCTGTGTAAATACTGTGTATAATTCATGAATAAATAATTGGCATATGTTATTATTTGGTAGCAGTTAAGAGCTATGTCTACCAACCAAGAGGTCAACAGTTCAAATCCACTAAGAGCCCCTTGGAAAATTCAGGGGGCAGTTCTGCCCTGTCCTGTAGGGTCACTATGAGTTGGAATTCACTTGACAACAACAGCTTTGATTTGTTTTTTATTCCCACAAAAGTCATTATTTTTTAATGTATCACTCAGCTGGAAAGGCCTGCTGTGGGACATGATAAACTCTATGAAATAAATAGGAAAATTTGGACAGCATCAAGCAAATATTAATTTTTTAATGGCTCATGAGCTGGGACAAGAAATATAGGAGGTAGTATATAGAACATATATTGCTAACCATAAAGGTCACCAGTTTGAATCCACCAGCTGCTCCGTAGAAACTCTCTGGGGCAGTTATACTCTGTCCTGTAGGGTTGCCATGACTTGGAATTGACTGGACAGCATGGGTTTGATTTTTAGACTATAGAACATGAAGGGCATAGTAGTTGAGCATTTGGCGGCTAACCAAAGGTCAGTCATTTGAACCCACCAGCCACTGCCAGAGAAAAAGACGTGGCAGTCTGCTTCCATAAAGTTTACAACATTGGAAACAATATAATTGCAAAGAGTTGGGATCGATGAGAAGGCAGTGGATATACAGAACACACAGTGACTAACATCCTAGGTTCTTGAGTGCAACTCAGCTGGAATCTGGTCTGAACTCTGCTGCCACAACCTGAGAGACCTGGAGCAAGTCACATAAACTCTCTGAATTTGTGGTTTTCTTTCTGTAAAATGGGAATAACAAGAGTTCCTACCTTCCAGAGTTGTCAGGAGAATGAAATGAGAAAGATGTTTGCAAAGCACTGCATAGTGCCTAGTTGTTTGTTTGTCTTAAGTACTCAATAAATGCTGGTAGCTGCTGCTATTGTTGCACCTTTTTTGTGCTGGGTTGTCCAGTTCGTGTGTATCTAGCCTGGTTCCCCAATCTGAGCAAAATCTCAGTTGCCTGTGTGCTCAATTCTGGGGTCCTTCTATCGTCCGCGAGTGGTGAATCCCATCAGAGTGTTGTGATTGTTCCCCAGC
Source organism: Heterohyrax brucei (assembly GCA_028571685.1). Classification (NCBI taxonomy): domain Eukaryota; kingdom Metazoa; phylum Chordata; class Mammalia; order Hyracoidea; family Procaviidae; genus Heterohyrax; species Heterohyrax brucei. Next base: position 142,269,296 of record CM053166.1, read on the forward strand.
AATCAGTAGTTGGCAGATAGTGAATTCTTGGTTTTATGGTTTAGATGGGGAAAACCGACGTGCTACACAAAAACTTGGGCAGCCCGCCCTCTAGTGGTGGTATGGTAAATTGCCCCCAGCAATTGCTGTATTAATTTACAAACGGGACAGCTGGTCATGAAAATTAATGGGATATAGTTATACATAGTTACAAGGAAAAAAAAGAAAAAACAATTTAACAAATGAATTTATTAATCAAAAGCACACTACAAACAAATCTGGGATACATTCTCTGGTACAAGTGGCAAGTTGAAATGAACATCAAGATACTTAATTTGTATATTTTATCATGTAATAATTAGCTGTTTTGCTTAATTAGAGGATTTCTAATTTGTAGCAAAAAAAAACCCCAGAATTAAGAATTTTGGACATAGCTTATTGACAAATAAAAAAATGCAATGTAAGTAGAATAACAGTCTGTAATTTTACTATACTCAATATTCTTTTTTCCTTAATATAATCATTTATATTAATAATAATACCTTATCTTTTTATTAGATACGAGGATGGAGCTCAGCCAACCTAATGGTTATAAGGATTTGTGAACTTTTCACGGCACTGTATGTTGCTTTGTTTTGCTTTCACAGCAGGGGTGTGTGTCAGGATTTTGCTTACCTGGGTGTACTGAGGAGGGACAGAGTCTTAAATACAAAGAAACCCTTATCACCAAAGAAAAAATGCCAAGTGCCCAGGTCGCCAGGGCCCTTTCCAGAGTAATGCACTAGCTCTCACTCTTAAGACTCTCCTCCTCGCAAAATGAATTACATGAACACTGGCCTGTCCCTGCATATACTTTACGTACTTCTTTTGTGAACCTGCGTCTCAGACTCCCTAAGCACATACTTGTTTTGCAGATGAGAACAAAGTGATTAAAACAGAGAACTGGATTTAGGGAGGTGGCTTCCTTTGCTCCATTGTAATTATTTTGGATAGCTCAGGTATTAAAACGTTTCTGCCAATAAGACTAAACTGAGAGTAATAACTTTCTGAGCCTTAACGAAATCTAAATCAAGGGAGTAGACATGCGAATCTAAAGAAACACAATTGTTCTTTGAAATCTTGAATTGCTATTCATACAGCTCAAGAATGAACAGAGAATGGAGAACTTAGAGGTATTTTCTAATGGAGTGACAAGAATATTTATAACTACATTGATTGTGAAGCAGAGGATAGACTCTCTACTTAGAATGCTGATGGCTTTGCTCTGTGGAAAGGTGCTGTCCAACTGCATAATTTCACTTTTTTCCCCAGGGGGCAGGGTATCTTCCTTCCTGAAGTGCCTCCATTTACACTGTGTCTGGTCCCTGAAACCCACTTATCAGACCACCTGTGGTAGAAGACAATCTGTCAGAGAACCACTCATCTCAGGAGCCCTGTAGGGTCCTGATTAAAGAGGTGCCACTGGAGTTATGAACAGAGTAGGGCTGGATGGCTCTGTGGGTTAAAGGCCTGTGCTAATGAGGTTCAACTCACAGGCTGTGGCCTTCTGTGACGTCTTCAGATTCATTGTTTTCTACCAGTTCACAGCCTGCACCCTGATCAGCTACGTCACAGATCTATTCACTTAGCCACTTGCCAAATAAGTGTGGTGCAGCAACAACATTGAAGTGACTCTGAAAGTGTAACTTGTGACTGCCCATTCCTCATGATAGAAATGTGACTCATGCTCATGAATTCTTATGGCACCACCTTTGGTTCCTGGAATGGCTCTTGGCAGACTGATTTGTATGTGACCTTTTAACTCTTTCTGCTTTTCATGACCCTCTCCCACCTTTCAATAGTTCTTTCTTAGCTTCAAGATATTCAGTCCCTTCATGCTGCCTTGCCGTCTGACTTTCTGGCCTTCTAGTCTGTCCTTCTTAGCTACATCACTAATCCTAAGTCTAAAAACATATGCAATATATTCTGTTTTATCCTTCCTTGCCCCGTTCTAGGTATTTTTGCTAAAAGCAGCAACCCAACTTAAAAAATCTTACCAACTTGTTTGGTTCTACTAGCAATCTAATGCTCTCTAGATGCAAAGCTCCCATGATTTGGCTTAGGAGAACAGATTTCTACTGATGAAAGTTTAGTATGGGAAAACATGTGGGGACAAGTGGGCTTTGATGGAACCCTGGTATCATACCCTTTGTCTATTTTATGGAAAAATTCCATCACATCTTTTGAGATTTCTATGCTGTTACCTTGTACTGTGGGTACTGAGGTTAAAAAAAAAGAGATAACATTTAGAAATCATTTCCTGATCACTGCATTTCTGTTCTCTGCCTGTTGACTACCTTATAACTAAACACTCTCTCTTTGCTACCTAAAGCAAGGGAACATAAGAAGAAGGACCATAAATTTATTAAATCAAATGTGTGTGGCATGGAGGACACCTAGTAGGACATTTTTCTCAGTGTGCTCTCAAGATCTGTGTGATGAGGCTAATGTAATGGGCAAGTAAGTGTCTTAAACTGCCATTGAGCACGACGATTGTGACTCAGGAGCAAATATTTGGGTTGTCTTCAGTACCAAGCATACATTGTCACTAACAGACCAAAGCCACCTGCAAACATAGTGAAGCCAAGCCAAGTGCCGTGGAGTCAGATCCGACTCGTGGCGACCCTAGGGGCCAGAGTGGAAACATAGTAAAGGTGTAGATTACATAACAGATAGTTTAGAGATGGTAACTAAGGGGATATAGGAAGAGAATTGAAAAATTAAATTCAAATTATTTTTTTGAGACAGGCAGGGGATTATTGAGGTTGGGGCTACTTTGCCAAGCCAAATTTGTTCATTCAGAAACACTGGCTGTGCATTGTAAGGTTAAGGGGAAGCAAAAAAAGGTAGTATTTAAGAGTCTTTATTATCACCATGTTCTAGATGTTTCTATTAATTAACTTGCAAACTGAAGCTATAAGAAAATATATATTTTCTCGCAATGATAAAGAACAACGATGACTTCAGGAAACATCTCATGACCTGGTTTCAACTGGAAGACATTATGTTGAGTGAAAGTAGTCAGCGACAAAAGGACAAATATTGTATGAGACCTCTATGATAAGATCCCCCAAACAGACTTGTGTATAGAAGAAAAGACTCTTTGACAGCTGCAAAGGAAGCGGGGGGGAAGGTTTAGATTAAATAGTTGCTAGGTATCTGGTTGGGTGAAATCGGTGATAGCACCCATTAGAAATGAGAACAATATTAACTGGATTTAAACATAACATGAGTACTCCTTCCATCTTAACCCAGTACTGCAAGGATAGAGTAGCTGGGGCAGGGGGCAGGAGACCATGCTCTTAGGCGAAAGTGAGGCCAATTGGCACAACTAGCGTTTTGCTAAGAGGGCTGTCTGCACCCCACGTTGGTAAGTGGCATCTGGGGTCTTAAAAGCTGCCAAGCTGCCATCCGAGGGCACAGCAGATGGTCCCAACTCAGCAGGAACAGATGCTCACTGAGGACCAAAGCGACATGGGGGAAAGACAACCCAGAAGACAAAGAGACCCACATCAGTGGGTGCCTACATCAACTTGGGACCGGAAGAACCGGATGGTGCCTGCCCACCACCAGTGATAGCCACGATGGAGCTCACTAAATTGAGTCTCACTGGCAACACAAGAAGAAAAAGGGGTGCACCCTGAGATCCCCCCTAAAAGACCTGAATTGATGGTCCAGTGGTTTCGGGGTTCCCCTGGGAGCATGGCCCCTTGCCCTGATGCTGCCCTTGACCATAAATCATAACAAAGGTCCACGCTTCGGACAGGAATGGATTGGCCTTGGTGATGCAGTGACCATATATTGGATGCACTTTATGGTTCTATACATCTATAGGATTTCATCCTGCTGACCTCTGGCTGGAGGAAGGAGAGTGGGTGGAGAGGAGGGGAAAAAGAGACTGTTGGGAGAATGAGACATGTATGCAGCAGAGAGGAATAGTGTGCTGTCACTGGGCAGGGAGAGCAGTGGAAGCTGCATATAGGTGGGTATGTAAATTTATGCAGGAATATACATTTTCACTCAGTTATATTAAATAAAAAATTTTAAAAAAAGAAAATATATATTTTCTAAAAAAATAAAATTATATTGCTATCTCTGAGTTGTGCTAATGCTTAAGAAAATTTTCACAATCAACAAAAAAGGAATAATATAAAATTCATTTAAAGATGATAAAAAATATTTGATATTAAAATTGCATTTACTCCAGAGACGTATCACCAATAAATTCCCATAACCCAGAAAGTTCAAGTAAAGAGGATTTCCCTCTGTGGTAAATGACTGGTAAACAAGCTAGTGCCATGGAATAAATAAAAAACCACCCCAAGAGATATGAAGTGTTTGGTATACCTTTAGTCCAGTTCACTTTACCTTCTTGACTTTAACAGTGCATAAAAGCAATTGAAATCCGTAGTGATGAATCTGGTGCCCTCTGAATCCTCAAAGAATTTTCAAGTGGCCTTCAGTATAAATATAAAATAAGTTGTTTGGGTGTTTGCTTCTTATACCTCATATGCTGTAAGAGGATTTGCAGCAGCTTATAATAAACACACACATCCAGCAGGGCAGTGAAAAATGAAGTCAGAAAGAGAGGTCAGAAACCATAACATTCGAAACTGTTCCTGGATTTGAAGATCTCATATACAAGCTATGGAAAATCTCCCTTTGAAGATCTCATATACAAGCTATGGAAAATCTCCACAGTAAAGTGCACCTATGCAAATAGGCATGACATTTTGCCAACAACCTTGAAACCTATCCAGGCACCCTCCCCTGGGATATCCTTGAACCTCAGGTCAAGAATTCCTCACAATACTCTTAGGATAGTTATTACTCTTGAGCCTTGCATTTAGCCCTGAGCTTCCTGTTAACTGAGGTTAAAATATAAACACACTGGGTTACAGAGTTCTCAGTGTCTACAATAAAAATCAAATTACTTCACAACTTTAATGAGTGAAACATAATTTTTAAATGACAACATTTACATATTTTATAAAAGGATTATTTTATAAAGCATACTCAGGCAATATAATGGAATATAGCATAATCTGATGAAATTCCTTGAAAATAAGCAATATGAGGTGGAATATCTATGCTAATTATGTTGATTGCATATTAAATTAGCCCAAATGCCTCATTTCCAACCCTCTGGAAAAGCAGGAATTTCTCATTTATCTTTCTTTATTGGTAGATTTACCTACCGGATATTGATTAAAGCTGAGATTAACATCACACATTCCTATGAGCACACACCAGCTAAGCAGCAAAGGAGGCCTGAGGGTATAAGAAGCAACCGAGCAGTGCTTAATCTGCTATTAATGGATCATTCTATGGAAAACTGACATATAGGTAATAGGAAATAATCACTTCGGGTGACCACTGCTTTCAACGCAGGTATTTTGTTTCTCAAAGGTAAATAAGGAACATAAGTGATGCCTTTCACAATCATAAAGGTTGGGCTAAGAACACTGCCTCCGGAATAAGAGACTATCTCTCCAACACTTGTTAGTTATGTGACATTTGGCAAAGTCACTTAACTTCTCTGAGTTCTGTTTCCTTGTCTGCAAAATAACCACTTGTCAAGCTGATTCCAACTCATGGCCACCCTGTGTGTCAGATGAGAACTGTGTTCCGAACGTTTTTTTTGTTTGTTTATTTTTTGTGTTTTAAGTGAAAGTTTACAGCTCAAGTTAATTTCTCATTCAAAAATGTATACACATGTTGTTTTGTGACATCGGTTACAATCTCAACAATGTGATATCTTCCCCCTTTCTGCCCCACGTTTCCTGCGTCCATTCATCCAGTTCCTGTCCCTTCCTACAGCATCTTCTTGGTTTTGGGCAGGAGCTGCCCATTTGATTTTATCTATTTGATTGAACCAAGAAGCACATTCCTCGCATCTGTTATTTTTTTGTTTCATAGGTCTGTCTATTCTCCGTCTGAATAGTGGACTTTGGGAATGGTTTCAGTTATGGGTTAGCAGACCATCTGGTCCATGCAGTTTTTATTGACTCTCTTTTCAGAAGTAGATTGCCAGGCCTTTATTCCGAGACACCTCTGGGTAAACTTGAACCTCTAACCTTTCAGTTAGGAATGAAGCACACTACTATCTGCACCACCTAGGGACATCTTCTATAAAATAGGAATAATAAAAACATTAATCTCAGGGTAAGCCCTAAACTATGTGGGGGTCCTGGGGAAATATTATTTCTTTGGTAGAGCTTCTGTCTATACAGGAAGTCCCTGCGTTATGAATAAGATACTTCCCTAACTGTTAGTGAAATTTATAGGTAAGTCGGAACAGGTGCATAAGGTTCTCATTTAGCCTTACTTTGTGCAAGAAAAGGTATGAGGTCTTTTCAGTGATTTAAAAGCTGCACATGCAGCAAATGAAGGTGATTGTGGTGAAGAATTTATTAATGGATCATTCTATGGAAAACTGGCAAATAGGTAATAGGAAATAATCGCTTCGGGTGACCACTGCTTTCAATGCAGGTATTTTGTTTCTCAAAGGTAAATAAATCATTTAAAAGTGAGGGCAAATTTACATAATATTAAAAGGCTAGTACAAGTTGTCCCTAAGTCAGACTTTTGTAATCCAAAGACGTACTATAAAAACCATTTGAGTGGCCTGAAGTCAACATGTCAGTATTACTTTGGCAGTCATGATCCTGTGAAGGAAATACTCTATGACCCCCCTCCCAGAACTGGGACTTACTACAGGACCCCATAGGCCTAAGTCACGGAGCTCTTAGGAGGAGCTAGTGGAGCCCAAGGAGAAAGCTGGTGTAGAGGACTGGAAAATACCCTGAAGGGCCAGGAAAAGGAACCTGCTGCCCCAATCTGAGGATGGTATTGGTCTATCTCAAGGTCACTGGGATAACTGAATGAAAAAAAATCGATGTAAAGCACTAGGTAAAGCCTGATGCACAGTAAGTCCTCAGTGCATGTTGGCAATGATTGCTGCTCTTACCATTATGCTCAACAGTGTTCATTGCATCTCATGCCTCATCTGGTTTTCTTTCAGTGGATGGCTGCATTGACTGGTCAGTGGATCTCAAGACATACATGGCTTTGGCAGGTGAACCAGTCCGAGTGAAGTGTGCCCTTTTCTACAGCTATATTCGCACCAACTATAGCATGGCCCAGAGCACTGGGCTCAGGCTCATGTGGTACAAAAACAAAGGTGATTTGGAAGAACCTATCATCTTTTCAGAGGTCAGGATGAGCAAAGATGAAGACTCCATATGGTTTCACTCAGCTGAGGCACAAGACAGTGGATTCTACACTTGTGTTTTAAGGTGAGTGCTGTATACAAATATTGCTCAGTCAGTCACAGAGCTGCTAATCTTTTGACTGGGGCTGGAGTGTGTGCAGCTGTGCTCCACCTTCTACAGTAGAAATGTTCTAGACTGATCACAGTACACATAGCGCTTCAGGAAATTCAATTCTAGTTATTTATTTGATCCACATAGCAAAGCCATATTGATTTTCAAAAACTGGGACTCTTGTTTACTGTGTGTGCTCATTTAATTTAGAAAGTTTTGTGATTCATTATCTTTCCTCATCCCACCCCTGCCTCCAGGGTCTTATATTAATTAATTTCTTTCCATAGAACAACTTGGCTCATTGATCTTGGTAATTGGCCATGAAAATGACCAGAAATATCGTTTAGGCCAAGGTCTTACCTTTCTTGTTGATGAAAACATTGCTTCACATGATTCTGGGACATTCTGTAAAATATTTCACAGAATTAGCAATGTGAGTTTCAGTCTACTGTGTCTATATATTCAATGTGGAGCCATGTAAACACATAGTCATCTAGGGTACTGTGCTGTGAAGGTATCCCAGACACAGATCCTGCTTGCGGATGTGTATAATGAAAAGGAATTTTTTTAATCTTTATTGTTGTTGTTAGCTGTCAGTCATCCTGTTGGCCCCCGACTCATGACAATCCCAAGTGTCATGGAGTGGAGTAAAACTGCTCCATACAGCACCCTCCTCCCACCATAGGCTTCTCTTGGTAGTAATCTTTATAGAAGCAGACTGCCAGGCATTTTCTTCTGTGGAGGAACTATCCTGGTTTGAACAGCCAACCTTTAGGTTAGCAGTTGACTGCAAACCTCTTGTGCTATTCAGGCTCCTAAGGATTCCGTAACACATCCTCTTCTTCCCCCTCCACCCCAGCGCTAGAATCTAGGATACAATGTCTCAGAGACTGCATTAGATATTCGAAAAGGCAGCTGAGATGACCTTTAAACTATCTTTCAGTTCTGCCATTGTATGAGCCCCTGATCTTGCTCACCAGAGGCCTGTACTCTACTATTTGATTTTAACTTCTTGGAAATGCAGACCCTTCCTATTTTTGCCTCCTATGGACTTTTTCTGATGCCAAAGCTGTATCTCCTCTTCATCAAAAGCATTTAGAAACCCCCTGTAAGGCTCTATTATTGAAAAGGCTAGGAGAACAAGGTGGTGTATAAACAGAGAAACTTCTTGATGCCTTAAGAATCACTGGAGGGGGATGGGAGGCTCTCGAGGGAGCAAATGGTGAGTATAGTCTCCATTAGTGGTGAGCAAAATCCCCAGGATCTTCATAGACACAGCATTCATTCTCATCACACCCTTAGTAATAAAGGAGTATTTTCTCCTACTCAGGCAGTCCTCACAAAATTGGAAAGTGGACATAATTCAGCTTCTGTGACTAACACTGTATTCCCATATTCTCAAGAGTTCTGTTACCATTTCTCTGCTCATCCCCTCTCCGTCATCAGTGCTCATTAAAATCTGCCAATCTAAAACACATCTCTTCCTCCCACCCTTACTTGCTTTTTAATAAACTTTTAAATTTTAGAACAGTTTGAGAGTTTCAAAATTATTGCAAAGATAGCACAAGAAAATTCCTGTACTCCCCACTTCTAGTTTCCTCTTTTATCAATATCTTACATAACTATAGTCCATTTGTTACAATTAATGAGCCAACAGTGGTACATTAATGAAGTACATACTTTATTAAGATTTCCTCAGTGTTTTTTCTCCCCCCCCCCCCCCCCAGTGTTCTTTCACTGTTCCAGAATCCCATCCAGGACAACATATTACATTTTGTTGTCATGTCTGTTTAGGCTCATCGTGGCTGTGATAGTTTCTCAGACTTCACTTGTTTTTAATGACCTTGAAAGTTTGGGGAGTATTGCTCAGATGTTTTCTGAGCATCTTTTTCTCCTGGTTAGACTGGTGTAATATGTTTTGGGGAGGAAAACCCCATAGATAAAATATTATTTTTATCACATCACATGAAGAATATTAAATATCAATATAACCTAGCACTGTTGATGTTGACCTTGATCCCCTGATTTGAGGAAGTATTTGTCCTTCTCCACTGTAAAGTTATTTTTATTCTCCCTTCCATACTGTTTTCTTCAGAAGAAAGTCAGTACTCATAGCTCACACTTAAGGAATGAGAAGCTATGTTCCATCTTCTTAAGGGTTGAGTATCCCAAAGTATTTGAAGTTCTTCTGCGTGGGAGATTTGTCTGTTCTCTTCAATTTATTTATCCAGTCATTTGTTTATGTCAGTGTGGACTCATAGATGTTTAATTTATACTTTGGGTTGTAATGCAATACTACTTTATTTTTTTCTTGAAATTTTTCTGGTTTTGCCTATTGGGAGCTCTTTCAGGTGGTTCCTGTATCCTTTTGGCCACACTACCATCATCATGAGGTGTATTTTCTTCCTTCCTGTCCCTCCTCTCTGTCTCTTTCTCTCTTAAGTGAGTTCTTACCACCCAGTACTGCAAGATACTCAGGCTCATCGTGTATATTTCTAGCCCTAGTCCTCAAAAGCTTTATTTTTCTAGTTCCTTTTGTTGGAGAAGGGCATTAGAAACCAATTTTTGAGTATGCCATTGCTCCTGGGGTGTCATTACTTCTAAGGCCCTTCAGCCAAGGGGCTCTACATTATTTTCATGCCCAAGTCCACAGGTGGTGAGGGAGTACTTGTAGTAGGACTTCCCAGTGCTCATGAAATCCTTTCCCAAAAGGAGATAGTCCTCTTTCAAGTACACATCAGATTGACCTTGCTTGTACCCATTGTAAATGCATCCTGAGACAGTGGTCCTCAACTAGTATATAAAAACTTGCTGCCATTGAGTCGATTCTCACTCATAGTAACCCTGTAAGACAGAGTGGTACTGTCTCACAGAGTTTCCAGTGAGCAACTAGTATATTTGAATTCTTAACTACCGTACCACTAAGGCTCCTAACTAGTATCTGGATCAGTAGAAAAGAAAGGGATTGACGTCCCACTGAGCAGAGACTTAGATTCTAGCATAACTGGTGACTTCTTTAATTCATACAGCAGGCTCTGAGGAGTGATTGAGATTCATAGGAGTAAGTGAAATTTGTATGCCTTGACAAGGAAAAATGTTTGTGAGCCGCTGTTACAAAGGAAACAACCAATCTTTTATCATCTCAAAGATACAGAATTCTCTTGCGGATAGAAAGAAGTGGAATATCTAGCGTTTAGTTGTGCACAATTAACGTGGTATTTTTTTTAGATTTAGTAGTTGCTGCTGACTTCAAATATGTGCTTAGAGAGAAATTCAATCCATACAGGTGATTGTATGCAATTGTCAAGAGACATTCTTAGTGAAAGATTTGACAGTGTCTATATTCATCTAAAATCTCTAATTTGATACCACTTTCAGGTAATCATAAATGATTTTTTAATGCTTTGATGACCTCATTAAAATTACTGTATTGATTTCAGTGTGCTTTAATGATGCAGATAGGAAATAACGAGCAGTATTCTCCACTTCTTTGAGTCGTAACAAGAAAAGTGTTATTTGTGATCTTTCAAGAGGCAATTACTCGTTTTTGTGTTTTTCTTTGGCCAGTCTCAAGAGTTAATAGTTGAATTTCTTAGCATGTTAATGCTTTAGTAAAAGAAAAATGGTAGTGAGTCATATTTCCAGAGGCAGTGCCAATCCAAAAGTTACTGCATTCTGCACCTCCTCTCCCTAATCTTTTCAGTGAGGGAATTTATCAGGATGAAAATGATGAGAGTAATCTTATTTGACAAAATCCCACATATCACATTTCCAACAACTTGGAACAAGGGGTGACTTAGGCTGTGGATGAAGATAGATATATTCACATAATCTTAAATTGAATTCACAGATATTGAAAAGAATGATTAAATATAATTGACCATCTGCAGAAACCTGCATGCTTGAGGCTAACCATGGCCAAGTGCAAAGAAACAGTTATATCTTCAATACCACTCTGACCTCTGCAGTGTGGTAAACAAAGAGCCCCCTTCTTAAATGGGAATATAATTCAACTGTGCTTGGTCTTTCATAGTCATTGAACCAAGCGAGATTCTCAAAATGTTAATTTTCATAAGCTCCTTCTAAAAGAGTGTTACTTAGTGTATTTATCCAGCCCCCAATTATTGTTTTACGGTTGTCAAATATGACCTAGTAATTCTTACAAAGTAGGTAATCCTGGTAACTAAGTAATGTAAACATTTGCTTCCTTCCAATAAGCAAACTGAATGGTGTTTATATTACATAGGTGTTGTACAATAGAATGCTTATATAGGGTGACATTTGCTTTTTTCTTTATTATGACTGAGTGAAAATGTACATTCCCGTATAAATTTACATGCCCACCTATATGCAGCTTACACTGCTCTCCCTGTCCGGTAACAGCACACTGTTCCTCTCTGCCCCATACATGTCTCATCCTCCCAACAGTCTTCTTTCCCCTCCTCTCCACATTTGCATTGCTAGTAATCAGGTTCCAAGAATATTGTTGCGCCAGAATAACAACATCAACAGAAAAGCTGAGGGACTGGGGTATTTGAAACAAAAAATGTATATTGCTGCTAATTATTGCATCTCCATGATGGGTACTTGAGGATGAATTATATTGTTCTATTTTTTTGTATATGTTTGAAATACTTTATAGTTTAAAAAAATAAAATTTTGAGAAGTGTGAATAACTTTTGAGTCCTCGTGGTGAAATGGTTAATGGCTCAGCTGCTAACCAAAAGGACAGCAGTTTGAGTCCCCCAGGTGCTCCTTGGAAACCATATAGGGCAATTCTACTCTGTTCCACTGGGTTGCTGATTCCGAATAGACTCAACGGCAATGGGTTTTTTGTTTGTTGGTTTTGGCAGTGTTTATAATAATTTGGCCTAATTTTAATGATCGTTAAATTTCTCTGATCTTTAAATGCCTATGTGGCTATTAATATATAGGCAACACTTTTATATTTCAGTCAACAAACACTGCACATTTACTATGATGGTTGTTTTGTCCCATATTGTAAGAAAACCTGCGTCTTCAGAGAATAAAGTGATTACTCTAGTCTATCTCAGACACTAAGCAATAGCTTTTATCACCTTCCACCCTCCCACTCTACTCCTCACTATGGTTGCCAAGGACTTTTCAAGGACAGTGGACATTTCTCATAATTCAATTCCAACTTAGCTATTGATCCTTGAAAAGTTACAGTTGAGTGTCTACAAATCGTTTGCCTGGGTAGCTATTGCTTGGAGAGCAGATAGTTTCTTGTAAGAAAAAATGAGAGTTAGGATCTTACAGAATTAACTGACTTCAGAAAAGATCATGATTATACAGAAAAGTCTTGAGACAGCAGCAATGCCTTCTCTGTCCTGTACAGTGTGATTAATAATTTTATTTCACCTATTTTCAATCATAATCAGGAATCTTTGATTTCATTATTTTTGTAGCGATTAGGCATTATTGATCACATTTATAACTGGAAGAATTCTTTTTCAATTTCCAAATTGGTAGTACACTCTTACTATCGTTGTTTATGTTACTATAGGTAACTTAAAAAAGTAGCAATTGTAATTTATTTTTATTTCATTAACAGTAAATTAAATGTAGGGTACTGTTTAGAAATTTAGCCATGCTGTTGTGTAGTAGCTGTACAATGCTCTGAAATATAAGCATTCTATTGTACAACACCTATGTAATATAAACACCATTCAGTTTGCTTATTGGAAGGAAGCAAATGTTTACATTACTTAGTTACCAGGATTACCTACTTTGTAAGAATTACTAGGTCATATTTGACAACTGTAAAACAAAAATTGATTTCAAATAATCATTGAATAACTTAGTTTTGCTCTTTGTATCATTACACTATCTTCAGTGACATTTGACTTTTGGGTTATTTTGCTCGTAATCAGGGTTTTAACCTACTGCAGGGGTTGCAAGCTCAACCAAGAAGATAATGGGGCCAGGAAGATAATGTAATGAGTGTGACAGGCACCGGAGTGTTGGAAACTGTAGCAAATTCTTCCATAGCTTCATTTTCATGCCCTGCTTACCATTTCCTGTTTCTAGCTTACTCTCGCTATTCGTCAGTTCCAGTAATTCCTTGAACCTTTCCAGACCTCTAGCTCATTGACGCCACAATCTTTTCACTTCCGCTTACTTTATTCACCTAGCATAAATTCCGTGACTAATTATTATAATCACTTCCATACATATCCCCTTGATTCCCTCAACTCTCTCCCTTCATCCTGCTCATTGATGAAAACCACAGCACTGTTTAAACTCGACTCTCCATTTATGCTGTGTTTACATTCTTGCAGCTGAGTTTGACTAGAGGAAAGTATTGACTGGTCTCATTTTAAATTCAGTATCGTGGACTTTAAATTAACCCTTACATACAGTCTTACTTATTATTAATCAGTCAGTCTCCTATCCTCCTAGAAGACTGTTTCATATCCTCTTCTCTTCCCAAACCTCCAATATCTCCTTTTCCTTGCTTCCCATTTCCCTGAAAAAAGCAAAGTGATCAGAAGAGAGCTTCTACTACATTCATCCAGCTACTTCTACCTGTACCTACTCTGTCTTCAAACTTGTTACAATGGATGAACTGGTTTTGCTGCCAAGGCCAATCCCTTTATCTGTACACTAGACCCTGTATCCGTTTCATTCCTCAAGGGCATCACCCCAGCATCTCTCTCATCTCTTGCCTATATCAGGGAAATTTCAATTTGTATTTGATCATTCCCATCATAACACAAACATGCCTCTATTTATGTTATCATAAAAGTGTCCTCTTAACCCTGCTTCTACTTCCAGCCACTGTTCACATTTCTCTTTTGCTCTCAGTTGTAGCAATACTCCTTCAAAAGAGAGTTGTTTGCACTCACAGTCTTGAGTTCCACTCTACCCGTTCTCTTTGAAATCCATTTCAATCATAATTTCACCTTCACAGTTTTACCAAAACTGCTCTCATCAAGGTCTCCAGTGGCCTCAATAATGCCAAATTCTGTGGTTAATAGTCAATCCTTCTATTACTTGTTCTATCAGCAGCATTTGGCATGATTGATCACTCTTCTTTTTGATAATGCATTTTATACTTGACTTCTAGAAAATCACATTCTGCTAGTTTTCTTCTCATCCAATTATTTACTCCTTCTTAACCTCCTTTGATAATTATTCTTAATCTCCCTGACCTCTTAATATTGGAAGCCCTTAAGGCTTAGTCCTTAATTCTTCGTCACCTCTATGCACATTCATTCCCTCTGATCTTACATGATCTCATGGCTTTTTATACTACGTGTACACTGACAACTCAAATGTTTATACTTCCACAGCAGACTTCTCTCCTGATCTGTGGGCTTCTCTATCCAACAGTCTTCTTTTTTTTTGTTTTTATTACGACTGAGTGAAAATGTACATTCCCCTACAAATTTACATGCCCACCTCTATGCAGCTTCCACTGCTCTCCCTGCCCGGGAACAGCACACTATTGCTCTCTGCTCCATACATGTCTCACCCTCCCAACAGTCTCCTTTCCTCTCCTCTCCACCCACTCTCCTTCCTCCAGCCAGAGGTCAGCAGGATGATATCCTATAGATGCATAGAACCGTAAAGTGCATCCAATATATGGTCTTCTTAGCATCTTTACCTGGTTGTCAAAATCAACAAGCCCAAACTGAGCTCCTATTCTTCCTTCTATCTTACTACAGGCTCCTAGAGGCAAAAGCTAATGAGTATTACAGATTTTAATCCCAGGCAAACGTGACTGAGACAGGGATGATGGACAGAATTTCAAGATAATTGATCCAGGGGAGATAAAGAAGAATTTTTCTGCCAATTCCTCTCTCCCAGTGGTCAAAGGGTTATCCCACAGGGCACTAACTTCCTTGAACTTTGGAGATTATGCATTCAGTGGCTTCTACCCCACTCCACAACTGTGATTTGAAGCACCATCACTTATCCTCATTTTTACAACAAACTCCTAACTAGTTTGTTTTCCCACGTCTCCCTTCAGTTTGTTCTTTTCTTTCCTTAATAATAATTTATTGTTTTGGTGAATGTTTTACACAGTGAATCAGGTTCCCGTATGACAACATATACATAAAATTGTTCAGTGACAGTTAAATTTTTCATGATGTGTGAACCTTTGTGTTCTGGTTATCCTGTTTCCAGTACTCTAGTTTCCCTTCTCCCATCTTCTCATCTTTGCCTTACAGTAAATGTTGACATTTTCACAGTCTGTTTTAAAAACCAAAGAGAGGTCTTTTTAAAACATAAGTTGCATATGTCTCTCTTTTGCTCTACCTTTCACTGGCTTTCCATGTCACTGAGGATTAAAGGCAAGTACTTCCCATAACTTACAAAGCCTTATGTGATCTTGGCTCTGGTAACTCTGACTTACTACTGCTTTTTCCTTTACTTCTCTGTTTTAACTACACACTGACTTCCTAACTGTTTCTCAGATATGGCAGGTAGAGTCCAACGTTAGTGTCTGCACCAGTTGTTCTCTCTACCTGCAATGTTTTCCTTTGCTATGTCTACTTTGCTTGCTGTTGTTACATGTCATTGTGTTACTTCTGACTCACATTGACCCCATATTCAATAAAAGGAAACACTGCCGTCTTGCAGTATTCTCATAATCACTGTTTGAGCCCATCGTTCTAGCTGCTATGTCAGTCTATCTAGTTGAGAGTCCTTTTCTTTTTCACTGACTCTCCACTCTACCAAGCATCATGTCCTTTTCCAGGGACTGAACTTTCCTGACAACATGTCCAAAGTATGTAAGACTCAGTCTCACCATCTTTGCTTCCAAGAAGCACTCTGGTTGTACTTCTTCCAGGAAAGATCTATTTGTTCTTTTGGCAGTCCATGGTACATAGAATATTCTTCTCCAACACCACAATTCAAAGGCATCAATTCTTCTGCTGTCTTCCCTATTAATTATACAGCTTTCACATGCACATGATGTGATTGAAAAGAGCAATGCTTGGGTCAGGTGCACCTTAATGTTCAAGGTGACATCTTTAATTTTCAATACTTTAAATAAATCTTTTGGAGCAGATTTTCCAATGCAATGCATCTTTTGATTTCTTGATCATTACTTCCATGGGTGTTAATTGTAGAACCAAGTAAATGAAATCGTTGACAACCTTAATCCTTTCTCCATTTGTCATGACATTACTTACTAGTCCAGTTGTGACGGCTTTTGTTTTCCTGATGTTGAGGTGCAATCCATACTGAAGGCTGTGGTCTTTGATCTTCATCAGTAAGTATTTCAAATCCTCTTCACTTTCAACAAGTAAGATGGTATTATCTGCGTAATGTGGGTTGTTAATAAGTCTTCCTCCAATCCTGATGCCTCATTCTTTTTCAAAGTCCAGTTTCTGTAACTGTTTTCTCTGCATACTGGTTGAAAAGGTATGGTGAAAAGATACAACCCTGATGCACTCCTTACCTGACTTCAAACTGTGTGGTACCCCTTGTTCTGTTTGCACTACTGCCTCTTGTTCCGTGTGCAGATTCCTTAAGAGTACAATTATGTGTTCTGTAATTCCCATTCTATGCAATGTTAGCCATAATGTGTTACAATCCTCACAGCTGAATGCCTTTGCATAGTCAATGAAACACATGTAAATGCCTTTCTGATAGTCTCTGCTTTCAGCCAAGACCCATCTGACATCAGTAATGATATCTCTGGTTGCACATCCTCTTCTGAATCCAGCTTGAATTTCTGGCAGCTCCTTGTCAAATACACGGTCTCAGTCATTTTTGATGATCTATAGCAAAATTTTACTGGCATGTGATATTAATGATATTGTTTGGTAATTTCCACATTTGGTTGGATCACCTTTCTTAGGAATAGGTATATGCCATATTCTTCACCAACACCATCATTCAAAGGTGTCAGTTCCTCTTTGGTCTTACTAAACTTTTTCATGCATATGAGGTGACTGAAAATATCTTGGCTTGGGTCAGGCACACCTAAGCCCTTAAAGGTTACTGTTGTCCACAGTGTACTGAGATGGAGTTGTTTCAGGTGGATTTTATTGCTGTAAACTGGTAATTCTCTTCCACCTTCTTACCTGTCAGTGGTGAAACAACATGTATCTATCACTACCAAGTCCTTAAAAAGAAAAAGGACTGAAGACATGCAACTACTTTAATCTGAAGCTTGAAAAAGTATCCATTTAGATATTTCTATGGATAAGTAGAAACTGTGGTTGCATAACGGTTAAGCTAGCTATGGCTGGTAACCAAAAGGCCAGCAGGTCAAATCCACCAATTGTTCCTTGGAGGCTCTACATGGCATTCCTACTCTGTCCTGTAAGGTTGCTATGAGTCAGAATCAACTCGATGGCACTCATTTTGGTTTTTTTAGGTTATGGACAAGTAGGAAACTGTGGTGGTGTAGTGATTAAGTGCTATGGCTGCTAACCAAAAGGTCAGTAGTTCGAGTCCACCACGTACTCCTTGGAAACTCTATGGGGCAGTTCTATCCTTACCTGTAAGTTTGCTATGAGTCAGAATCAACTTGATAGCAGTCAGTTTGGGGTTATTTTGGGGAGGGAGGTTTACTGACAAGTAGAAAACCCTGGTGCTATAGTGGTTAAGAGCTACAGCTGCTAATCTAAAGGTCAGAAGTTCAGATCCACAAGCCACTCTTAGGAAACTCCATGGGGCAGTTCTACTCTGTCCTCTAGGATTGCTGACTTAGAATTAACTAGACAGCAATGGATTTGGTTTTGATTTATTATGGACAGGTATGCAGCAACCCTGGTGGTATAGTGGTTAAGAGCTATGGCTGCTAACCAAAAAGTTGGCAGTTCAAATCCACCAGGTACACTTTTGAAACCCTGTGGAGCAGTTTTGATCTATTTTGTAGGGTCACTATGAATCAGAACTGACTCAACGGCAGTGAGTATGGACGAGTATTATGCCATTCACTATAATGAATTCAAGAGAAAATTTGGACACATCATCCGCTTTAAGGCATTACTAAGGAAGGATATAAACTAGCTATACCTTTTTTATATCAAGCTATGCCTGATAATATGGTGTATTCTATAACACTGTATTATATTGCATAACAGTAGATGCTCTAGAGCTGGACAGTGCAGGGATAGATCCTCGCTCTACCACTTACTAGCTGTGTGATCTTGAGCAATTTATATGACCACTCTGTGCCTTGTTTTACTCATCTGGAAAACAAAGATTCCTTTGTGTGTGAAACTGACACTTTTTGGAACACTGAAAATCATTGAATGAGGGAGAATAAGGTTACTACTCTTTCAGGGTTGCATTCTAGGGTAGGAGAAACATACAAATAACAAATACATTAGGTAATGATACGTGACCATGATGAGAGTAAAAGAGTTCAAGTCCTGGAATGACTGGAGGTTATATTAGGTTTGGTGGTAAGGAAGAGTCTCTCAGAGAAAAAGTGATACGTAAGCTGAAACATGAATGACAAAAAGGTGCCAGCCTTGTGAATATCTTGGGGAAGAGTGTTCTCATCAGAGAGAACAGCAAGTGTACAAGTCAGTAAACTGAAACTGGCTTGCTATATTGAGGGACGCTGAAGAAGGCCAGTCTGGGTAGAGCACAGTGAGCAGGGGAACATGGTGCCAGATTAGGCTGTCAAGGGAGGCAGAGACCAGAACCTGCTGCATATATAGAGTAATACATATATGACAAAGCACTTGCCATTTTGTCCATTTGTAAGTGTGTGATTCAGTGACATCAATTACAAGAAGTTGATTTCTATTCTACACAGTGTCAGAGGCAAATGGAGAGTGTTTCTGTTGTCATCATTTTTGTTTGCTTGCTTTAAGTAGAGACATAACATCATACGATTTCCATTTTAAAAAGATTATTTGGTTGCTGTAGTGAAACAAGGAGGACAGATGTGATAGTAGCTTTAATTGGGGTGGAAGCTGTGGAGAAGGGGAGAAGTGAATGGATTCTATGTATGTATTGAAGAATGAGCCAACAAGACATATTGATATATTGTGAGAAATGTAGTTAAATAAACTGTCTCCTGTGCTTCTGACTTAAGCATCTGAATGATCATGGTGTCATTAACTGAAAGAACATTTGGGTAGTGCAAGGATAAGAATAATATCTACCACAGAGAATGCTCAAAAGTCCTTAGCACCAACGCTGGCATACAGTAAACACTCAATTCATTGTCTCTTATTTCTACTTTTGCCACCACCACCGCCACTATAACTACTAGCTATGATATTTTAGCCCGTATTTATGAGAACCTTATGAAGTAGGTAATATTACTGAAGATGATAAAACCGATACTCACAGAAGTTAAGGAACTTGCCCAGTGACAACTTGGCTAGTAAATGGTGGCACTAAGTCTGTCAGACTCCAAAAGCCCTGCATACAATATATTTTCTATTGTCTTGTTTATTACCTGCTTTTACTGTTCCTAATATCCCTAACTGTTCCTAATATCCCTGGTGGTGTAGCGGGTTAAGTTATATGTCTGCTAACAGAAAGGTCAGCAGTTCAAATCCACCAGGCACTCCTTGGAAACTTGCTGGAGCAGTTCTACTCTGACCTCTAGGGTTGCTTTGAGTTCGACCCAACTCAATGGCAGTGGTACGTTTAATATCCCTAATCTGTCCTGTAGGGTTACTATGAGTTAGAGTTGACTCTACATTAATGATTTTGGTTTTTGGTTTAATATCCCTAATGAAAACTGTGGTGGTATTGTGGTTAAGAGTTTAGCTGCTAACCAAAAGGCTGGCAGTTCAAATCCACCAGGTGCTCCTTGGAAACTTTATGGGACAGTTTTACTCTGTCCTGTAGGGTCTCTGTGAGTTGAAATAGACTCGACAGAAGTGTTTTTTTAATACCCCTAATAAAACACAAACTTATTGCTGTCAAGTCAATTTCAACTCATAGTGACCCGGTAGACCAGAGTAGAACTGTCCCATAGAGTTTGCAAGGAGCATGTAGTGAATTTGAACTGCTGACCAATTGGTTAGCGGTCGTAGCACTGAACCACTACACCACCAGTTTCCAATATCCCCAGTAGGTATCTGTATTTGTACACCTCAGCAAATGAGGTATGGTTGCTTATGTTAATTACTGCCTGTAAAAGGGTCTGTGATTCTGTTTTCAGTGTCCCAGTGCATAATACTGTCTTGTAGTAAGAAAGGAATTCGACTGAATGAAAGATGGATAGGAGGGAGGGAAAAGGGACTTACTACTTAGGGAACACTGAGCTTCTGGTAAGTATGATAAGAAAACTTGGACATGGCTAATAGTAATGACTGAACGTGGTAAATGTACCTAATATCACTGACTTGTACACGTGAAGAATGTTAAAAAGGCATATGATTTTTTTCACATATATATTTACTAAAGCAACAACAACAAAAAGAAAGATGGACCACAGAGGACAGTGTAAAAGATATTATAGGTTCATTATAAGTCAGAAGTCCAGTTAAAGCACTAATTTTCAGAGACAGAACTGAAATACTTATCTTATAATGTTTGAAACCTTTTGTAATCAGTCTGCAGTTTCCAGAAGTGTTTAAAAGTTGCTTTCTCCCAAAGAAGAGAGATGGAACAACTGTTAAGAATATATACCTTTAACTGGCTTTTTGTTTACTCTGACTCCCAAACCTGCAGGATATAAGACTGACACATGAATCATTTAGAGGAACATATACACATCAATATATAACCAAGTACTAGAATGAATAAAATCAGGCATCACAAATGTATGGTTATATTCTTCAAGAACTCATTGCATGAAACCATTTCCCTTCATTCACCCTGAAGCTGAAATATTTCATAGTGGCACATAAATGGGAGCTCAGTCCTTCCTAATGACATTGTCTTGTTTTTTATGAAAGGCATGTTTTCAGCTAATACCATTTCAACCCATAGCCACCCGTTAGACAAGTATTGATTGAGTACCTATTGTGTGAAAAATACTTACAAAAAGGCAAAAGAAAATGGCAGGGCTTCTGTTTTCTACTAGACTAAAAGGAGGGAATCCAGACAAGTATGCAAATTACAATTGAATAAGTATTACTCAAAAACAGGACCCCGTGCAGGGAACTAAAATCCAGCAACCAAAAATAATTTTAGAAGTTTGAATATTTAAGAATTTCCTGCAATCCCTTGAAGAATATCGACCCAGAAAACCAAAACCGTAGCTGTTGAGTGAATTCTGACTCATAGTGACCCTATAAGACAGAGTAGAACTGCCCTCATAGAGTTTCCAAGGAATGCCTGATAGATTTACACTGCTGACCTATTGATTAGCAGCTGTAGCCCTTAACCACCACACCACCAGGGTTTCCTGAAAAACATTAAGGAGGAGGCAATTTGTAGTCCCCAGCAACCCTTCTTACTGTCATCCTTTCACGTTGCTTTCACTCTCAGTATCTCCTACGTGCTACAGCAGCCCAGAAGCTTCTCTCATCACTTCTCACTCCTATCATTCCTCACCCTCAGTCCCAATGAAAAAAACTCCCAGGAATGCAACCTCGCATGGTTTTCTCTTTTTGCTCCTTTTCATCCTCTATCTTCTTTTTTTTTTTTTCTTTTGGGAAACTCTTGTTCTACTTTCAAATGTACTTTGAGGAAAGTAGCCTTGTTTCTTGCAATCTGTCAGCTCTTTCTGTCCACTGCTGCTATTCTACATAGTAAATACTTAGGAGCTGATTGGGAAAAGCAGGAACCTCCCTAGAAGTTTGTTGGATTTGGAGACGCCCTTGTAGCCAAAGAGACGCTTACTTACGGAAGGCAGAGAGCGAAGGAAAAGCTGCAAATGCTACCTTACGTCTTTTATCCTATCTAATGGGAGAGTAAAATGAAACATGTTATAAAAAGATAGAGATAAAGCAGTAGCAGATTTGAGAATTTGGAAAAATAAGTTTTGGTTTACAGATTCAGGAAAGGCTTCCTAGCGGAAGTGGTGGTTGAGATAGCTTTGGAGGATATAAACAGGTGGCAATAGTTTCATCTAGACAGATGAAACAATGTTCAAGAGAAAACCAGAAAAAAAAAAAAAAAAAAAAACATTGCCATTGAGTCAATTCCAACTCATAGTGATCCTATAGGGCAGAGTAGTACTGCACCATAGGGTTCCCAAGGAGCAGCTCATGGATTCAAACTGCCAGCCTTTTGGTTAGCAGCCGTAGCTTTTAACTGCTACACCAGCAGGGTTTCTGTTCAAGGGCAAAACCAAACCAAACCCACTGCCTTCGAGGTGATTCTGACTGTTTTAGTTATCTGGTACTGCTCTAACAGAAATACCACGAGTAGATGGCTTTAACGAAGCAAAGTTTATTCTTAGGCAGTCCAGTAGGCTAAAAGTCAAAATTCAGAGTGTCCACTCCAGAGGAAGGCTTTTCTTCTATAAGCTCTGGAGAAAAGTCCTTGTGTTGTATCAGTCTTCGGTCAGGGAGCATCTTGGCTCAGGAACCTCTGGTCTGATGGATGTGCTCTTCTCCCGGTGCCATTTTCTTGATGGTGTGAGGTTCCCAATGTTCTGCTTGCCTCCCTTTCCTTTTATCTCTTGTAAGATAAAAGGATAAAGAGTGGTGCAAGCCACACTCTGGGGAAACTCCCTTTACAATGAAGCAGGGAGGTGACCTTAGGAAGGGATTTACAGTCCCACACTAATCCTCTTTAACATACAGCATAGGAAAATCACAAAGTAGAGGACAGTCATAAACTATTGGAAATCATGGCCCAGTGAAATGGCCACACATGTTTTAGAGATGACACAATTCTGACTGTGGCATAGACTCATAGTAACTTTATAGAACAATGTAGAACCCCTGTATAAAGTTTCCGAGGAGTTCCTGGTGAACTTGAACTGTCGACCTTTTTGTTACCAGACATAGCCCTTAACCACGAGGCAAGTTCAAGAGCAAGGAGACAGTAAAACATGGGCTGTGCTCAGGAGAAAAACAAGGAGGTCAGTTTGGCTGGAACCTGGGTTTACCAAGGCGTTTTTCTGAACGTGACTGTAACAATAACTAACCCTGCTTTGTGAAAGTTTTATATCTAATTTTGGAACAGGAGATTTTAAGACCTTAACCAATTCTTAGAAAAGAGGCTAAAAGACACAGCTAATGAGCACCTTAACATGCATTCAGATAACCATGCATGTTTTCAGCAGATGATGTTTCCATGGAGAAAATGTATATTTAAAAGGTGTGAAGTCTTTTCTATGACCCAGCTTTATTAAAGAAAGGAGATACTGCTGTCAGTCACAGGATGTACTCCAACTTCTTTGCTCAGGGAGAGAGATGAATCTACATGGAGACGTCACAAGTCATCCATCTTGGCAAGATAGCAACTAAAAGTTTGGTTGGTATAGTTTGTATCTATAATGATTAAATAGAGAAAAGCTAAGTAGAAGAGTGATGTGTAGTCCCACCTTAGGGTCCTGATCTCATTAAAACAAATCTCACCAACCTACATAGGCCCGTTTCCTGATCGGATCAGACTTTTCAACTCTAAGGCAATATACACTTACCTGAGTAGACAGATAACTATACGTACTTTTAATATTTCAGATAACTATACATACTTTTAATATTTCCTGACCATTTATTTTCCAATACCATCCCTCTACTCCCCATAATGAGGTACTATTTAAGGAGGGTGGTTTGGTTGGGTTTCAGATTTACATTCTTTCTTTTAAACTCAGTCCAAAGCTTATGTCTGAACTACCCCTCACACACTTATGAACACCTATGTATGACTAGACTTTTCATAGATGTTGGTGTTCACTTATTGACTTGCCCTCAGATCTCTCTGGCTTGGAGGTTTTTAATTTGGTCAAGCAAATCCTTTTCTTTTCTAATATCCAAAGTCATACTAAGAAAAACAGAAACAGGTAGCATGAAGACATTTAGTATGAGGTGACAGTGTAAACAGTGATGCTGGGAAGGCCAGTATTTAATGGGACGGTGATTTTTTAAATAATATTTTATTGCTGTTAAGTGAAAATTTACAAATGAAGTCATGTTGCTGTATCAGACCCCATACAGAGAACTTTATGCTACTCTGTCTGCTATCCCACCCCTGTGACAGCACACTCATCCCTTCCACTCTGTACTTCCCAGATTCCTTGAATCTACTCCTATTTCCTTCTCTCCAAGCTCCCTTCTCATTACTATAGGAGAGCTGCTCTGACAGCCTCATGTCCTACAGTCCAGTTCAATGTTTGTCTAAAGAGCTGTCTTCAGTGCTAGTTTCAGCTCTGGGGTAGGAGAGAGACCAGAGACTGTGCTCTCGTGTGACCCTCCAGGATGTCAGACCATAAAATCTGCTCTCTTAACAGAAGTCTCGATCTGTACCCCCATTTTTCTCCCTCTGCGTGAGGGAGACTGACATTGCATTGCCTCTCAAGGCAGACATTGGGAGTTTCTGGGCACCACCTCGTTCTTTGGGTCTCATGCTGTTATAGACTCTGGATCATTTGTCCCCTTCTGTCTCCTGGGCTCACATTTTCATCCTGCCTTTGATGTCCTTTGTTCTTATCTGTTCCAGTTGGATTGGGACCAGTGGATGCTCCTTAGATGGCAGCTTGGAAGCTTTTAAGACCTCAGAGGCCACTCACCAAGTTGGGATGCAGACCATTTTCTTGAAAAGAAAGAGCTTAGTTGTGCCAGGACAGTGATTTTTAAGGCCTCTAGAGAAGGTTCCCATTAAGGAATGTCTCTGGACAAGCACTTTTTGAATTTGATCCCACATAAACAAGGATGAAAAAGCATTATTGTCTCCCAATAAAGCATAGTTTTGAGTCGCTTTTACTTTCTCTTACTTTAGAGACAGATATAGCCAAGTGTGACATAGTATCTGGCTGGGTCATCAGAAGAGGAGGGAGGTCAACAGAGGAGACTTTCCTGGTCATTCCCTTTCACCACTTGCTTACTGTTATCCCAAACAGCAAGCCCAGAGACGACCACTACTTCTTTCCTAGAGAAACCACTGATTTTGACCAAGGCATTGATCCCTGTGGCATTTCCATACCCTTCTCCTACTGCTCCTTGGAAACCTTGTGGGGCAGTTCTACTCTGATCTACAAGGTTGCTATGAGTCACAATTGACTTGACACCAGTGGTTTTTAGTCTCTCACCCAAGAGAGTTGGGTCTCTCTTCCAGCACTACTGTTTTTTAAAAAACTGTTCTTAACCATTTGCTGCTCAGCTCACCAAGGTCAAGGACTCAAAAGCCATCTAAGATCCCTTGAGTTTCCTGAAGATATTCAGTGATAGAAGGAGAATTAACTTTAGATTATTAAATCTTTTTTTCTGTACTTAC
Organism: Heterohyrax brucei; assembly: GCA_028571685.1. NCBI lineage: Eukaryota > Metazoa > Chordata > Mammalia > Hyracoidea > Procaviidae > Heterohyrax > Heterohyrax brucei. The sequence goes on from CM053166.1 coordinate 142,294,933, forward strand.
ACAGAGAAAACTAAAATGAGTGTACCACATGATACCATGAAAATGTTACTGTTTTTTTCTTAACCCTGCCAAACACATGGAGTTGCTGTGACATTGGATTTGACCTCACAGCAACTTACAACGGCAACCAACATAAAACCCAAATCTAAACAAACTGATTCTTTTAATGGGAAAAAAAAAGTCATGTAAACAAGTTGTGACACTAGAAAGACTTATGTCTGGAACCCCTCCTAGAACTATCCTCCTTTTCTAGTGTTCCCTTCTAGATTCCTACTCAGATCACCAAAATTGCTCCCTGCAGAGGTGTAGAGAGGTTAATGAGCACCCAGGGGCAATCCCTAAGTTGTCTGCCTGCAGCCATTTGGAGATGAATAGACATCCATAGTGGTGATATGGCAGCAGAAATGCTTTCCCTCCTTTTCGAGTGTCTTTCCTACTTGTGGCACTTCAGAATGTCATCCTGTGTCTTGTCTGGTGCCGCCTTGGACTTGTGCCAGGGGGTGAGTACCCAGCCCCACTGCTTTTGCCTCTGCACCCCTGTGCAAACATTTGACACTCATCTTTTATATAACTTTACTGTATCATCAGCTCAAAAATACAAGTTAGGCACATTAAATCTTTGACCTAATACATTATGGCACTACATGGAAATTACAGCTGCACATTTCCTACTTTCAGTGATGAAAATTGGTCTATGATGTAAGCCGAGTCACGTTTGTCAGTTTCATCTCTACACTCAGCAGAGGAATATCATGATGTCTGCCTTGACCCATGGAGGCCCTTAAATGCAAAAGTATTAGTTTTAACTTGCTGAGTGATCTCTCACAGCTGGTAATATTAATAGGAACTACTCAGTGGCGTATGTGTGCTGCCCTCCCCTTCAAGTGGTGTCAGGGTCATGTGCCATGCCTATCATACTTTAGGTACATCTCTGTTCCCACTATCCTCTCACTGAAAGTTGTTTTTTTTTTCTTTCAGTTGATTTCTATCAAACTGGGTCCTCCCTGCAGCATGATGGTCCTTTTCTCCCACTCCCCACTCCCACCCTCATAGTTATTCCATAAAGTGCCATTGCCCAGAAGTCTCCACCCCACCTTGACCACCCATCCTCACTCAGTCAGGTGCCACATCTGTCTACATCATGGACACATAGGCAGGAGCCTACTCGGTTCCCCACCCCCACCATACAGATCACAGTCTGCTCTGCTCCCTTCCTGTCCCAGAGGAAGAAGAGATGTCCTTTCCAAATAACACCCAAGCCAGTAAATTTACTTTCTTTCATTTTTGTGAACATTTTATTTAATTTTTTCACTTTGTAAAAGTCCCCCATCTTACAGACCTCCAAAAGGACCTTACAGACACCAAAAGGCTCCTATGGCCATGCACCCCACCACCTCCCATCCCTGACCCTGATCCCACCTTTCCTTTGATAACATATTATTTGGCAAATGTTTCTCCCAGACTTTTTTCTATACTTACTCAAACATGAATCTATAAGGGAGACATAATACATAACTATTGCATGTACCGAACAAAGAAAACAACAAAACCCATTGTTGTCAAGTAGAACTGCCCCACAGGGGTTCCAAGGAGCAGCTGGTGAATTCCAGCTATTGACCTATTGGTTATCAGCTGAGCTCTTAACCACTGCACCGCCAGGGCTCCATACATGTACAAACTTGCAGAAATTCTAGGGCATTGTTTTGCAAAAAAACCAGAAAGGATCCTGTTTCATGATTTTTTCTTTTCATTAAACAACAAAGTAGATATATCATCAATACAGTATACATTCCTTTATGTATTTCTTGCATTTTGTAGGCTTCTTCAGCTATCTCCTCTATGATTCAAGCTTGTCCTGTATTCAAAAAAGCCCTCTCTCAACAATGTATCTACATTACCGTATCCCTTCCTGGCCAAAGGTCCCTAAAGAAGAGCCCTCCTCCTTCTCCCCAGAGTCCTCATTTCCCACTCACTCCTCATGCCCTCACAGTTTGGTTTCTGCCCCCATCTCACCACTGTATCAGTGGACACATGGGACCCATCTGTATCCCTGGGCACTGCTGAACACATTCCTTTGAAATTCTCTTCTCCTCAGCTGCCATGATCCTCATCTCTTCCAATCCGTTTCCTGCTATGACTGTTCATTGCCTTCATGGTTCTCAACTAGGAACAATTTTGCCCTCCAGTGGAGGGCAAACATGTGCTAACATCTGGTGACGTTTTTGGTGGTCAAAACTGAGGGGTGGGTTCCTACTGGCACCTAGTGGTTAGAGGCTAGGGATATTGATAAATGTCTTACAATGTATAGCATAGCCCTTTGCAGCAATAAATTATCTGGCCCCAGATGTTAAGACTGTTTAGCTTGTGAAACTCTGCCCTTGAGGGGTATAAACAAGCCCAAAGACGTTCTGATAAGTGCAATCCCTTTAATAAGGGCCATGTCCTCCTTCAGCTGTGTCTCAGTCTGGTCCAGGTGTGATTCCTCAACCTCTTTCCACCAATGGGCTATACCATATATTTAACCCACTCAACACAGCTCATAGTCATCAAAAGAGGAGAAGCAGACCATCCTCCCACCCACTCCATTCTCCCCTCACCATTTCCCTCACCCCTCTGGAAACTGATTTCCCACTGGGATATATTTCTGTTCTATTTTGCATTGTGAATTCTCTGAGGTTGATAGTCAGATTCTCCTGACCATGTTTACTATGGTGGTGAGTGGGGGGAGGGAATCATGTTCTGATAGGCCAGCAAACCCTCCAGCATCATCAGTTGCTGACACGCCTCACTGGCAGTGGCATGAGTTCCCTGTTCAGATCTGACTGTCCCTAGTTCTTCCTACTGGGGACTAGGGAGGCTTCTCCAGTCACAAGGCTGTAGGGACGTAGCAGTTATTACCTGCAGCTGGTTCTGGCATCCTCTGTATGCAGCCCTAAGTGATTCCCTTCAGGGTGGTAAATCTCTGCCATGTTGATTTGAGTCAAGCATAAACACCAGGTGAACCCCAGGCCTTCTTTGATTGTTGCTTGAGATGTAACTTTCTCAGGACATGAATATGCTTTCCATTCAGTTCATTCCTGAAGACTCTTGGGATATAGAAATCCCCCCACCTGACAGCCCTGATGACCTCTCCTGCCAATTCCAACATTTTCTTTGATGGCCTGTTGTTTGTAGCTGCTCCCCTAGTACTAATATCTGACAGGGAAATAAGCAAGATGCCCAGAACAGGAGTACATTCAAGCCAGTTTAATGAAAAGGTGATCTGTGTAAAGGCGTTTTCAAGTAACACAGTTGCAATAAGTGGAAAAGTGGCCAGGCAGCCACTTTCTCTGGGGTTACATGATCAGCTTCTCTCTGCTTCTCCACACCTCTCTGCTCCCTGGAACCTCAACCTGGCATCTTCTAATAGGCAGTTGCCTCTGTAAAGCACATGGTTCCCCTCCCTCACACTTAGGGTCAGGCCTAAGAATCCATGCCTTGGACCCTGCCCTGGCCCCAACACCAAGCTACCCACTGCTCCATAGCCCAGCACCATCTAAACTATGGAATCTGCCTCTAGCGTGAGAACCTATTAGACTCAGGGTGGGTCAAATGTTCCCTCCTGGTCTCATCATCTAAGGCCTACATGTGGATGAGTGTTAGAAATATGTCTGCCTAGGTCCACCAGACACTAGAGTGACAGGGAGCCACACAGATAGAAGCTGTAGTAGATCTGCAGTGCTCAGTGCTAATGTTTTGGAACACAAAAGGGATCATCAAAATAAATGTGTCTCTGCTTCTTTCCCATCAACCTCCGCATCTATACCATCCCAGGCCCTATACCACCAAACCTACTCCACACCCCACCACCTACCCCACTTTACTGCCCTTCTACGTTCTTTATTCCCATGTATCCTCCCTCTGAAAACCTATTTCTCCTTAGGATACTTTTCTGTTCTAGTTCACATTTCTGCATTTATTAAGAGTTTTGTAGCAAGATTTTCCTCCAGCGAGGAAGCAAATATTTTGCCATGAAAATTCACAACTTTACACTAAGAGGCATCCTAATCTCCCAGTGTGCCCACTAGTGGAGGCCTTCTCTGATGATGCGGTTTGGGTTTTTTCCTACCTCTTTGGGACCAAGGCTAACATTACAGGCTCCTGATAGGGTTCTGTCTGAGGTGAAGCTGCTTCTGTGAATCATGGCTGCTGGTGGGGATGGTGGGGATGGGCCTTGGATGGTGTGGGTCAGCCTTGGAATGCAGATAAAAGGCACACACGTGTGAGTATATGAATAAGGCCAAGAAGGGGTGCCAGTGAGACTGTGGGCCCTCTGCCCTTCCGGGGTGAAACATTTCAGTTCCAAGGCAACAGGAAGCTGCAGGAGGCTTCTGCTGTTTTGTAGCAGGGGCAGTGGTAGCCCCTGACACATCCCTCTCCTCCTGTGGCACCATCAGCAGCAGTGGTAGCAGCAGCAGCAGCAGCAGCCTCTTCTTTCTCCTTGCCTTCTCCTTCTGTCCTGGTTCTATTGGCCATGACCAAGCTTGGCCACCATGTGACATGTTGCAGGGGTTGCCACTGCCCCTGGGAAGAAGAGGGCAGAGTTTACACCCCTTCTAAGGGGAAATAAGAGAGGGGCCAAGAAGGGATATAGAGTTAGAGGGCAGAATGGGGGAGACCTGTGGGTCTGGGATCCACACTGGAGCACCTCTTACAACCTGGAGGAGCTTATTCTTAAGCCAGTCCTGCTCTTTCTGCACCTCTGCCAGGGAGGCCTGGAACAGCTGCTGCTGAAAGATCACCTCCTTGAGCTCCAACTCCTGCTGCGTAGTGAGTTCCTTTAGTTCTGCCACCGGGATCTGTGCTGCCAACCTGTGCAGCTTGGTAAAGTCATACAGCTACTGCACCCTGCGCCTCTGTAACTGACTCTGCGTGTAGGCAAAGTGCAAGCCCAGGGCCAGGCTGCCCCAGGTGCAGGCCTCCTTGGCTTCGCCAGGCACAGCACTGTCCTTCAGGATGGCCCTCAACTTGTCTTCCACCTTCTCCCAGGATGAGGACATATTTACACGCCCAGTCTTCTTTTTGTTGATAAAGGCCACTACCTTGTCATGGTGGAACCCACTGTAGGAGTCCTCAGGGTACAAGGCCATGAGAGCTGAAGCCGTTTAGTAGTTTTGTTGGCTGTGTGGGGAATGATAAACCTGTTGTATTCTCTCCTCCGCTCCCTCTTCCTACTCCTGAAATGACGAGGTGCAGGTCAACCAAGCCTCATCTACCATGCCCACAGAGAGAAGTCACTTCTCTCCTTCCAAAGCCTGGCGGGCCAGGAAAGGAAGCCAGAGGGCCAGCCCAGGAAGCAGCTACTCTGGGACTCTTCTAACTTCTAGAAACTGCAGGAGTCGGTCAGTGCATGAGAAAGGCCCTCTCTCCCAACTCAGGATATAAGAAAATCAGCTGTCGGTGCAAAAAACCCTAAAGGTCAGAAAGAAACGAAAGTGGTCAGTAAAGAGCTGCAACCAAGAAAATGTGGTTCTTAGAATCAAGTAAAAATAGTACCACCATCATAATAGTTTGTCCCATGCCATCCAGAGGAGAACCTCCTGCTCCTGATGGTGGAGTGTTCTGGAACAGGAAATAGCCTCAGCCCTCACTGGCCTCTGGCACCATCTACTGGAGGAAGACAATGTGTCTATTGTTCCTGTTTGAGATGTTCCTGAATTCTGGCAAACAAACAAAAAAAGCTGTTGCCCTCTAGTTGATTCAGACTTACAGAAACCCAACAGGACAGAGTAGAACTGCCTCATAGACTTCCCAAGGAGTACCTGGTAGATTTGAACTGCTGACCTTTTGGTTAGCAGCTGTAACTTTTAACCACTATACCACCAGGGATTCAAAATTCTGGAGTAGGGACCAGTAAACTCTTGCTGTACTGGGATTAGTAGTAAGTATCTGAGGCTTTCTCAGACTTACAATTTCTGTCTCAACTACTTGCAGCACAAAAAAAGCCACAGACAATGCCTGAAAGAATAAGCATGGCTGTGTTCCAATAAACTTTTCTTAGGAAAGATAGGCACCTATCAGAATTTGTCCTGTAGTTTTCCTCCTCCTATATCCCTTCGTTTGTATATAGTTTATCTAGTTGTTCAATCCAGAAACCTGGAAATCGTCATCACCATGCATCTCTCCCTTAATACCATATTGAATCAGTCCCGAGGTCTTGTTGAGACTACCTCAGTAATTTTTCTGACACTCATTCACTGTGGAATGCCCATGGTTTTTGTAGATAATCTTCTTGACTTTAATCTCTTAATTCCTAACCTCTTTTTAATATGATCAAACTTCTCTTAAGCTTAAAAATACTTGATGGCTGTCTGTAATACATTCTTTGATTTGTTAGTCAAGGCTACTTAGAATCTCACCTCAGCCTGCTCATCTAACTTACCTCTTTCACGTCGTTTATGTATCCTAGACACAAGCCATGCAGCGATATACTAATTTTTGATTTTCAATTATTTTTCTTCCAGAAAACTCAAGGAATTCTTTGTTATATGGGCACTATGTTCTAGTCCATAAACTGCATTGAAAAAGACAACATTTCTCCTCTAAGCATCTTATGTCGAATAGTAAGAGATAAAAAATAATAAATCAGGCATAAAACCAAAACATTACCTATGAAATGGTTAAATCCCAGAGGTATAAAGTTCTCATCATCTTAGTTCACTTTTTAAATACTGTCTTATGTATTCTTTCAGTCTCAGCTTCTGTGTTTTATTTATGAATCCTCGGTGGAAAGAGTTCATGTTCAGACTTTTTCAATAGCGATTTATGCATAAAAAGCACTCAGGGGATCATGTAGAAAATGCGCTGAGGAAGAAAGGGGAGAAGAGAGACTGCAGTCAGAGAGACCCTTTGGGAGATGCCATAGTAGTTCAAGACATGAACTAAGGTAGTGGAAGTAGGGATGGTAGGACATTTAATAGGTAGAATTCACAGAGATGTCAGGAATAAGGAAGGGGGAATGCTTAGGATAACTCCTAGGTTTCTGGTATAAAGAACTAAGTAGAGAGTGACGCTATAGACTTAGATGGGAAATAAGGAGAAGGTGTTTGGGATGAGTTCTCCTCTAAGCATATTGATGTTGAGATACCTGTGGGGCATCCTGGTAGCCATTCTTGGTGGGTAACTGGATATATGAGTCTGGAACTTAGGAGAGACATCACGGGTGGAGATGCAGTATTGGAAAGTAAAAGTTGAATTCATGGCAGGAGTTGAGATCACACTGGGAGAGGATATAGCACCAGAAAGACAGAGGGCTTAGAGTGAAGCCCTGCCCTGCCTCCATGAATCTCTGTTTTCTACCACTGTACACTCCTGTTTTGGGCAGTTTTACCACTGAACCCCTTATTCTGTAATCTTTTATTCTTCCAGCCTAGGATATCTTTCACCCTATCTCTCTTATTCCGTCTATAATGATTTAAACGTAGACTTCAACTTGTAATCATTTAGCTATGCATGTCATTCTTCTGATTCTGCTTAAAAGCCCCTCTAGAAAATCACACGTTTTGTTTCGACTGGAGAATTGGAAAGAAAGAATAGATTGTAGGGTACAGGCAATGAGTTTAGTTTGCTACTGATAAGCTGAGTACCTTCAAGACAGGCACATGGAATCATAGGCAGCTATACTGGGCTGACACTTAGGAGGAAAGAAGTGGAGATTTGTATTATGGCTATCTTCAGTGCTTAACTTGTGGTTAGAGCCTAGTGTCTCCATAAAATTACTGGAGAAGAAGACTGGGGAAGAAAATAAAATAAAAACAAAATGGAGGAAGGTAATCTTGAGGCCTGGAGAAAGAAGGTGGCCAACATCTTGGGAATAAAGTGAGGTAGAAGGAATAGCGACCAAGTTAGAAGGAGTGGTCAGAGAAGTGAATGATCAGAATAGGGAGGTATCTTAGAAGTAAGGAGATACGTAGGAGGTAGAAGGTGTAGCTATTAGGTTCCAGTAATGCAAGGATGTCACATAGGGTGACGAAAGAGAGGTCACTGGATTTGGTTAACAAGATATCCTTAGTAAGTTTAGTGATAGAGATTCAATAGAATGATGAGGTAGAAGCCAGATGATAGAGCATTTTAGAGTAAAGCTAGAGGAGCAAGTGGAAATTTGGAATATAGACAATGTTTTCCAGACCTCTGGCAGTGACAATTTCTACTGTAACCTAGTCCGTTGACTACTTTTCTTTGTTTAAAAACAAAACAGAACACACTGATTCACTTTACCATTTGGATTTGGAGTCAGTTGATTGATGTAAGAGTAAATAATGTCAATGGTGATTAATTTTTACTGAACATTTATTATATGTCAGGCACTATCCTAAGTGTTTTCAATGAATTGTCTCGTTTTGGGGAGATCTCTACAGATCTCTTATATTTCTTCATGTCTTGTGAGCAGAGGCACTTCTCATCTTTTGTCCTGGATTATCTTTCTCAAGGAAGTTGGTTTGGAGAACAGTCTCGGACAATATAAATAGTGTCTCTCTCCTACCAAAAGCTTTCTTGGAAAAGGAGATAAGGATAGCCGCTTTAGTTGTTCCCATGTTACGTATGAAAAACAGACTCAGTAATCTATCCAAAGATCCATAGTTAGGAGACATGTCTCCTGTCTCTATAAGCCATCTTCTCAAGCCACGAGCTACTCAGTTTTAGTTCATTTGAAGCCCCTTGGTCAACCTTTCCTCCTACTACATCATGAACCATAAGGAAATTATATTTGAGTAGTCATAAGAAATTATCAACGTCATGCCAAAGATTGAATGTTTATGTCAGCAGCAGATAAGAGCAGTTAATAAAGCATTGTCTGTTCATTCCTTCAGTGAACCTGTTTTTTGTTCACTAACCAGGTTTCTGCCTTATGTATAGAAGTGTACATGAACTTAAACTCTATTATATTGACATTGTTATAGGCTAGAGATACCACCTGCGAAAGGTGAAATTATTGGCTAAAAGAAACAAACCAGCAAACAAAACCATGAACTCTTGACTGCTCTACTAACCTATTTATAGATTCTACTAATCTATTTATAGATTAAAACTGACAAAAGGGAACCTTTAAAACATCCTGTGTTTCCTTGTTATAGCACATTTTTAAAAATTATTGTACTTCGTTTAAACCTGCTTTTCATTATATATAACAGCACGGAACATAGCAGATGTTCAGTAAAAGTCATTTTGAGTCTAAAGAGTTGTGGCTCTTCATAGAATGGTAATACTAATAAATCAGTCAGAACCTTGGACCACTTGGCCTTTTAAAACATTAACAGTGCATGTTTATACTTACTGTAGTTATTTCCATACTTCATTCCAACAAAATCACATGTATTTATTTTGATAAAGTTTTATTATTTTTCTAATGATTCTCCCAAAATGTCATTTCATTAAGAGGCTTGAGACCCTGTTTGTTTATTCATTTGTTTACCTTCCTTGAATTTCCTGCAATATGGCTTCGTATTTCTTATGTTTTGAGAAAGACACTCTCATTCAAAACAGTAGATTGTTCAATTAATAGTTATGCATAGTGGTCAATTTGAGTTGCAAAAATGTCAAAAAGTGAAATTTTAGTTTACTGACCTTTAGATGGTACTGGAATGGGCAAGGTAAGTATTTTGAAGTGAGGATACAAGATCCCTACAATTGAAGGAACTACTTAGAAAAGTTCCAACTCTGTCCTGAGGCACTTTACCTAGGGCTTCTGCTTTTAGGTATGAAAAGGTTCCCCTGATTTAGATTCTTTTCTTTGGCTTAGTCCTGGTGATTCAACAAATTTGCATGAACTCAAATTCTCAAGCAAAACTTTAGGTTTTATAGTATAAGCATATGTTTTGTAAATGGGATTTAGGAAGGTTCATCTAAATTTTTCATGTATATTTAAAACTCAAGTCGTGCTTTTCCCTGTCATGAACCCAAGTTCGGTCAATAACTTCCCCTGGAAATACCTCTGGAAAAAAAAAAGTATGAATTATGCCCTAAACTAACTTAGCATTAAACCTTTGGAATACAAACCCAGGTTTATAAATTGGTGACTTCTGTCCTGTGCCAATTAGTAACATTATTCTTTAAATGTTATATTTTCAATACGTGTTTTTCTTTCTGTCAGCCTCCCAAAGCTGGTATGGATAGCCTAGCCTAAGTTAGCTTGGCTATTAACTCACGTTCACATCAAGTTCTTCCTGTAGTCTAGTAAAAGAATCAGAGGCTAATGGTCAAGAAAACTTGGTTCTAATCCACTGACCAGCTATAAGAACGTGACTAAGTTATTTGTTCTCTCTGTGTCCTCTCCAAAATGTAGATGATACTCGGACTTTCCATTTTCCTGGGCTATTGGTGGAATTAAGTAAGCTATGGAAGGATACTGGAAGATTATAAATGTATACAACTGCAAAGAGATGCTGCAGTGTTCCTGCCCGGGCCCTTTGTTCACACTGTACCTAAATGTGTTCCTTGTCCTCCTAAGGGATGTGAAAGAAACAAAAAAAGAACAATCCTCATTCTTGCACACTCGTCAGTCTGACTCCTCAACCTTGCAGAGCTAATTGTACCTAATGAAAGAAAAGTAATATTTTTAGGTCCCAGTTGTAGGAAACATTTTAAATAGAACTTGCCTGGGGCATTTTTCAAAATAAAATCTAAATAATGCAAGATTGTTAGCAAGAACTGTGCCAGTGCTGGATTACAGGATTAATAAAAATCAACTTGAGTCGTAGACTGTCAAGCAGCCTTGATCGCACTTCCCCTAGGTCAGCCATGGCAACAGCGGAACTCAAATTTGGTATTGTCTTTGCTTCTGGAGACCTTGGTCATCATCAGTGGTTTCATAGCAGGGCTTGTAAATGGGTTCAAAAGCAAATTTTCAGCAGACATCCACATGCCAGAGACCAGAATGAGACAGAATTCATACAGGTCCCTGGCCTAGGATTGTTTTGTGGATAAGGATTAGGGAGTAGGAAAACACTTCCTTCTTTATTTAACCTATCAGCCATCCTCAGCCATTCCCATCCCAAGTCATTACAAGTACTACCAAAATGGACTACATAGTTTACACTTGGGAGGTATTGAGAAGTAAACACAGGAGCATTTAATGTCTTTTGTCCCTAGAAATCTTGCCTAGAGTTCTGAGGCTTATTATAGAACACATTTGTTTAAGAAGCTCCCAGAAGGCTTAATGGAACTCTTGCTAACCTCTTGATCTCTAAGGTTCTGGTATTTGCCTAGTACCTAGAACTTTTAGTACCTGGCGGTTCTGTTCTGCCTTAGCTGGCTTCTCTCCATTTGCTTCTTTTTGTGCCACAGTCAGTGTATCTTTTCTGATCCTTTGATACCTGTATGACCCTCTAGTACTAAGCCTTTTGCTGAACTAAACTCTTCCAGACTGTTTCCTATCAACTAGTGCACTAAACCCAGACACATATATTAACCCATTATTGTCAGTGCATTACTTTTATTGGTGCTTATTTATGATTATTATATCACATATAAAATATAAGTATCATTTATTAACAATACATATAACGCTAACAATACTAACCATTCTAATTATAGCTAAATTTATTGAATTCCTACTATGTGTCAGGTACTGTATTAGGTGTTTTACCTATATTATCTTGTTTAATCCTCACAACAATCTGAACAGGTTAGATCTTGTAATTATCCCAACTAAAAAGTGATAAAATAATTTTTGCACATGTTTGTTTAATGAAGTGAACTCTTTCCTCTCACCACCATTGAATTACTGTGAAGAGCCTCTTACTGTCATTTTTCAGATGAGGAAAATGAGACTCAAAGAGGTTAGATAACTTGCCCCAGGTCACAGAGCTGTTTGAAACCAGTGAGTCTTTGTTCAAAGTTGGTGCTTTTTTAAAGAAACCACTGTGTTGTACTGGTCCTTTATTTCATCCACCCTGTTTTCTGCCCAGGGCTAAACACGTTTGGGGTAGTAAGCTTCTTTCCTACTTCTTTCTTTATGGAGATGTCTGGCCAAGAGCTTTCTTTCCCTGGGGCTGTAATAATGGGAAGATACTTAATAAGTAAGTCTCTTTAACTTGTGTGGGTGAATATTGTGGTGTAGGTATGATCGAAGGCTATAATGTCATGCATCCTTCAGAACACTTTAGTTATTCAGCAGAGGTGATTCTCTTCCTTCTGTGTTCCCCTTTTTAAAACTATAAGTGTTTATCCTTCCTCCATTGTGAACTTCTGTCCCAGTCATCTTTGCTTCCCTGATGTAACCAGTATAGTCCTTTCTTTGTCAATAAGCTAATACACAAAATTGGGATAGTCTCTCCACAGTGGTAGTCCAAGGACACCTGCAAATTATTCTGAATTGTATTTATAAAGGGTGTGTGAAATTGGATCAGCCATATACCTGAATCTGTAGAATGCTGGAATTTGTACTACATGAGGTCGATATAAAAATAGAACAGAGAGGATATATCTGTCTTGTGCAGTTATTGAGTACATATATTTTTTGACACTTATTCATCTAACTAACATTTACTGAGAACTAAGTATCCATTTAAATCCTAGAAATAAAGTAGTAAATAAACAAGGGAACAAAGTCTTTGCCTTCATGAGCTTGTATTTACCAATTAAAAAATTAGGGAAGATCAGAGTGATAACTGTCAATGAGAAAATAAATAAGAGCTACAGGGTGTAAGAGAGATGGGAAGCTCAGAGAAGGCATCTCGGGGAAGTGACGTTTGATATTGCACTTGGTTAATAAAACAGCCTTTAGAAGATCTGAAAATGAAACTAAAGGGGCACACCAGCCCAGGGGCAAGGATGACAAGGCAGGAGGGGACAGGAAAGCCGGTAATGGGGAACCCAGGATCAAAAAGGGGAGAGTGTTGACACGTTGTGGAGTTTGCAACCAACGTCACAGAACAATATGTGTGTTAATTGTTTAATGAGAAACTAATTTGCTCTATAAATCTTCATCTCAAGCACAGTTTTAAAAAGGGGAAAAAGAAAATAGATCTGGGAGAACATTTTGGGCAAAGAGAACAAGTGCAAAGGACCATGGCTGGAATAGGCTTAGTGTATTCAAGGAACAGATTAAATATCAGTTGTGGCAGCACCGTAATGAGTGAAGGGGAAAGTGACATGAAGGGCCAGATTACACAGGGCCTTGTAGGACGCAAAGTGAAATAGAAATGTCTAGCACTGAAGCATTGAATGTGGGATCAAGGATTGCTAAACTGACTGAGCCAAACTTTACCCTTCTTGCCTATGACTTTTTAATTCTAGTAGCTTTAGCTTCATGGCTTTTAAAGAGGCTGTCCAGTGTGTCTCACGAAAGTACGAAAATTTCTCTCTGTTACTTGACTAACAGCAGGCATATTTTTGCCATTTGGACTCTGAGAACCTACATTGAGAAAAACAGAAAAGCAGTTTATTTCAAAATCTTCATTGTGTCATTAAACTGCATCTGAACATCAAAATGGGAGTGTTTCACAGCATCGCTCTCAGATAACACAGGCCTGGGCATAAGCAGGAGTGCTTGCCAGTAATTAACTTCAATGGAAACCTACGTAGGAGTCATTTTGATTAACTTAGTTTGTAAACCCAGTGGATAGCAGCCAGCTACACGCCTGTGTTTCTTATGTCTGGCATGCTGGGAACCTTCAGTGGTGGGATACTAAATAATATGAATAGTAACCATGATTTGAGCCATCTTAAAATTATTGATTGGTATGTTCATCTCATTTGTCAGGATTTTTATTACTTGGGTGTAAAAACACTTGGTTTTGTATAGCTGGCCTTGATACTGTATTTTTTTTTATTGCGATTAAGTGAAAGTATACAATTCAAATTAAATTTCCATGCCCGCCTATCTGCAGCTCCTTCTGCTCTCCTTGCCTGGTGACAGCACATTCCTCCTTTTTGTTCTATATATGTCATATCCTCTTAACAATCTTCTGTCCACTCCTCTCCAACCTCTCCTCTCCCTTCTAATAGGAGACCAGTAGGACAGCATCTTGTAGATGTATAGAAACATAAAGTGGACACACCATATGGTCCCTTTGTGTCCCTGAGTCCAATCCATTCCTTTCTGAAGAGTTGTGCTCAGTAATGATTTATGGTCAGGGGCAGCAGCAGGTCTGGGGCCATGCCTGTGGGGGAACTCCTGGGCCTTTGGACCATCAATTGCGGTCTTTTAGTGGAGTTCTTGAAGTGCACCCCTCTTTTTCTCATGATGACACTGGGACACGACATGCTGTGTCCCATCACGGCTGTTGTTGATGGTGCCCAGGCACCATCTGGTTCTTCTGGCCACATGTTGATGTAGTCACCCATGCACATGGGTCCTTCTGTCTTCTGGGCTCTTTTAAACCCTATGTCTTTGCTGTCCTTGGTAATCATCTGATCCAGCTGAGTTGGGAATATTTGGTATACTCAGATGGCAGCTTGCTAGCTTTTAAGACCCCAGATGCCACTTACCAATCTGGGGTGCAGAAGACTCTGTTAGCAATAGGCTAGTCATGCCAATTGGCCTTGATGTCCTCTGAGAGCATGGTCCCTGGACCACTGTCCCTGATACTCAATCCTTGCAATATTGAGTTAAGATTAGAAGAGTTTTAGAGTTCATGTTGAAGTCCATTTAAGTTGATCTTCTTTCTACTGTGTGTTGTCACTCCTTTCACCCAACCAAATTTCTATCATCTAATCTATGACCAGTCCCTCCTTGCCTCCCCTCCCTTGCAGCCATCAAAGAGTCTTCTCTTTTGTACATGATTCTATTTTTAAGTCCTTATACTAGGGGTCTCATTCAATATTTGTCCTTGTGTCGCTGACTGATTTCATTAAACGTAATGTCTTCCATTTGAACCAGGTTAGGAGATACTTCCTAAAACCATCATTGTTCTTTATCATTGCATAGTGTTCCACTGAGTATATGTATCATAGTTTGTTTTTCCATTCATCTGTTGTTGGGCATCTGAGTTGATTCTACCTTTTAGCTATTGTGGACTGTGCTGCAATAAACATTCATGTGCACGTATCTGTTTGTGTGACTGCCGTTGATTCTGTAGGATACATTCTGAGCAGTGAGATTACTGGATCAAATGGTATATCTACCTCCAGCTTTTCAAAGGAAGCGCCAGATTGCTTTCCAAAGAGGTTGTACCAGTTTGCAATCCTACCAGCAGTGTAGGAGAATTCCAATTTCTCCACAGCCTCTATAGCATTTGTTGTTTTGTGTTTTTTGGACCATGCCCAACCTTGTTGGGGTGAAATGGTATCTCATTGTAGTTTGGGTTTGCATGTCTTTAATAGCAAATGACTGCAGGCATTTCTTCATGTGTCTTTTGCCTGCCTGGATGTCCTCTTTGGTGAAGTGTCTTTCCATCTCTTTGCCCATTGCTTAATTGGGTTATTTAGCTTTTTCTTGCTGATATTTTGAGGAATCCTGTAGATTATGGAGATCACATGTTGGTCTGACATATAGTTGCCAAATATTTTTCCTCATTCTGTAGGTCGTCATTTAATTCTTTTGATAAAGTTTTTGGATGACCAATAGTGTTTGATTCTTAGTAGTTCCTATTTATCTATTTTCTCTTCTGTTGATCGTGCTTTGTCAGATTTTGAAGTGTGTCTAAGCTATGTATTAAAGCTTCTATTGTTGACTCTATTTTTTCTTGCATGATCTTTATCGTTTTAGGTTTGATATTTAGGTCTTTGATCCAGTTTGAGTTAGTTTTTGTGTAAGGTGTGAATCACGGGTCTTGTTTCAAGTTTTTGCAGGTGGGTATCCAATTTTGCCAGCACCATTTGTTAAAGAGAAGTTTTTACCCCAGTTTAGTTTACAATCTTAGGACATTTGTCAAATATCAACTGTTCATAAGATGATGGTAATATCTCTGGGGTCTCAGCTCTGTTCCATTGGCCTGTATGTCTCTTTTTGTACCACTAACAGGCTGTTTCGACTACTGGGGCAGTGTAATAGATTCTAAGACCAGGTAGTTTGAAGCCTCCTACTGTATTCCTCTTCTTCAGTAGTACTTTGTTTATCTGGGGTCTCTTCCCTTTCCAAACAAAGTTGGTGATTTGTTCCTGCATCTTAAAAAATGTCACTGGAATTTGTATTGGGTTTGCATTGTATGTGTAGATCACTTTGGGTAAATTTTCAGAATGTTAAGTCTTCTTGTCCATGAACAGGGTAGTTTCTTCATTTATGTAAGTCTCCTTTGGTTCGTTGCAATAAGGTCTTGTAGTTCTCTCCGTATAAGTCTCTTATTTCTCTAGTTAGATTTATTGCTAAGTATTTTATCCTCTTGGGGGCTATAGTAAATGGTATTGATTTGGTGATTTCTTCTTTGATGATCCCTTTGTTGACATAAAGGAATCCTACTGATTTACTTTTGCTTATCTTATGTCCTGATACTTTACTGAACTCTTCTAGTAGTTGGAGTAGTTTACTTATAGATTCTTTAGAATTCTCTGCATATACAATTGTATCATCTGCAAATAGGGAGATTTTTACTTCTTCTTTGCTGATGCAGATGCCCTTTATTTCTTTGTCTTGTCTAATTAGGTCTTTGATCCAGTTTGAGTTAGTTTTTGTGTAAGGTGTGAGACATGGGTCTTGTTTCAAGTTTTTGCAGGTGGGTATCCAATTTTGCCAGCACCATTTGTTAAAGAGAAGTTTTTACCCCAGTTTAAAATCTTAGGACATTTGTCAAATATCAACTGTTCATAAGATGATGTTAATATCTCTGGGGTCTCAGCTCTTTTCCATTGGCCTGTATGTCTCTTTTTGTACCACTAACAGGCCAGAACTTCTAGTACAATGTTGAAGAGAAGTGGTGAGAGTGAGCATCCTTATCTAGTTCTTGTTCTCAAGAAAAATTGTTCAGTCTCACTCCATTCAGGATGCGGTTGGCTTTGCATAGATGCCCCTTATTGGGTTGAGGAATTTGCCTTCTATTCTTATTTAGCTGAGTGCTTTTAGCATAAATAGGGGCTGTACTTTGTCAAATGCCTTTTTTGCATCAGTTGACTAAATCAGGTGATTCTTATCTTTTCTGTTATTTATGTGGTTGATCACATTACTTGTTTTTCTGATTGGGACCAGACTAGCATCACTTGCGTGAATTCCATTTGGTTATGATGAATTATTTTTTTGATGTGTTGTTAAATTCTATTGGCAAGGCTTTTGTTGAGGATTTTTGCATCTAGGTACATGAGTGATATTGGTCTGTAATTTACCTTTTTTGCAGGATCTTCCCCTGGCTTTGATATCAGGGTTATACGGGCTTCATAGAATGAATTTGGGAGTATTCCATCCCTTTCTATGCTGTGAAGTAGTCTCAGTAGTAGAGTTAACTCTTCTCTAAAAGCTTGATAGAATTCTGCAGTGAAGCCATCTCAGCCAGGGCTTTTTTTGTTTGGTAGCTTTTTAACGAATTTTTCAATCTCTTGGCTGGCTCCTTTGTGATGCGTTTATTAAGTTGTTCTAGTTCACCTTGTGATAATTTTGGCAGGTGAGATGAATCTAGAAATTTGTTTCCTCTAGGTTTTCAAATCTGTTAGATTACAGTCTTTCATAGTATTCTGTTATGATACTTTTGATTTCTGTTGGATCTGTTGTGACATCTCCTATCTGTTTTCTTTTTCAGGTTATTTGTTTCCTCTCCTGTTTTTGTTTAGTAATTTAGCCAATTGTTTATCAATTTTGTTGATGTTTTAAAGAAGCAGCTTTTGGTTTTGTTAATTTTTTCAATTGTTCTTTCTCTAATTCATTTAGTTCTGCTCTAAAGTCGGCTCCGACTCAACAGCACTTGGCTTGGCTAATCTTTATGTTCTGGTGCCTCAGGGGTTCCTCTGTTCTCTTTCTCCTTATTCAAACTGTAGGGTTAATTCTTTGTTTTGGGTCCTTTCTTCCTTCTGGGTGTGTGCATTTATAGAAATAAATTGACCTCTGAGCACTGCTTTTACTGTATCCCAGAGGTTCTGCTATGATATGTTTTCATTCTCATTTGATTTCATAAATTTCTGTATTTCATTTTTGATTTCTTCTGTAACCCATGGCTTTTGAGCAAGGTATTGTTCAGTTTCCATGAGTTCAAATTTCTATGTCTTTTTTTTTCTGCTATTAATTTTGATTTTTATGGCTGTATGGTCTGAGAAGATTCTTTGCAATTGTTCACTGGTTTGGATTTTGTTGAGATTTGCTTTATGTGCTAACACATGGTCTATTGTGGAAAATGTTCTATCTGCATTGGAGAAGAAGGTGTATTTATCTGTTGATGGGTGAAAAGTTCTGTGTATGTTGATGAGGTCTGTTTGGTTAATTGTTGCAATAAGATCTTCTGTGTCTTTTCTGAGCTTTTTCCTGGATTATCTGTCCGTTACTGAAAGTGGAGTGTTGAAGTCTCCCACTGTTATTGTGGAGTAATCTATCTCATTTTTCAGTGTAGTCAGTGTTTGTTTGATGTATTTTGATGCTCTATTGTTGGGTGCATAAATACTTAATATTGTTAAGTCCTGCTTATTGAACCTTTCAGCAATAAATAGTGACCATCCTTGTTCATGATGGTGGATTTTTACATTAAAATCTATCTTATCTGAGACTAGTATTGCCATACCTGCTCTTCTTTGTATGTTGATAGCTTGGTATATATTATTTCATCCGTGAATTTTCAGTTCGTTCATATATTTAAGTTGTGTTTCTTGTGAACAACACATAGACGGGTTGTGTCTTTTGATCCAGGACGTCAATCATTGTGTCTTTATTGGAGCATTCAGTCCATTTACTTTCAGTGTAATTATTGATAGGTATGTGTTTAGTGCTGTCATTTTGATATATTTATTTTTTTGTTGGTGTTTTCTGTGTTGCTGTTAATATTCTGTTCTGGGTCATCCTTCTTTATGGGTTGACTTTTCATCTTTTTCAGTGTCAGTTTTGTGTTTGTTGAGACTCCTATGTTACGTTTCTTGTTTTCACATGTTATATTGATATTGTGCTTTATGGCTACTCCTACAATCCACCTTACTATTCTAAGTTTAAACCCAGTTTTTACTTCTGCATAGCTTTTTAACTTCCTCTCCATCTGAAAGGACTGTAACTACTGTAGTACATCCCTCTGTTTAGTGTGATGGTGTCATAATTTTCATGATATGATCACTGGTTCCCTTCTTTTAATATTGTAGCTGTGATTGAGTTTTTTGGATGCTGTTACCTGCATTATCTCCTTAAATATACATTTAATGGTTTTGTTTTTCCTAAGCAAAGAGCTTCTTTCAGTATTTCTTGTAGTTCTGATCTGATTTTTACAAAGTCTCTAAGCCTCTGTTTATCTACAAATATCTTAATTTCATCTTATTTGAGAGACAGCTTTGCAGGATATACAATTCTTGGTTGGAAGTTTTTCCCCTTCATGGCTTTGAATGTATCATCCCACTGCCTCCTTGCAACATCATTTCTGCTGAGAAGTCAGATGAAAGCCCGCAGGATTTCCCTCTGAATGTTAGCTTTGCTTTCAGCCTCGCTGCTGTTAAGATAATCTGTTTATGTTTCATTTTATTAAGCTTGATTATAATATGTCTTGGTGCCTTTCTTGTACGGCCTAGTGTTTGGTGAGTTCAGTATGTGACTTTGATATCTATGTTCTCTTCTTTCATAATTCGAGGGAAGTTTTCTGTTAGCAACTCAACAACAATACTCTGTGTTTTCAGCTATCCTTCCCTATTCAGGAACTCCAATTAATTATAGATTATTCCTCTTAATATAGTCCCATGTGTGTCTTAATGCATCTTCATTTTTCTCATTTATTTTCTCTGATTTCTCCTCATAAATGCTGGCATCAGTTGCTCTGTCTTCAGGGTCACTAAGTCTGACTTCCATCTCCTCAATTCTGCTCTTTTGGCTTTGGATTGAATTGTGTAATTCTGTAATTTTGTTACTGATCCGTTGAATTTCGTATCATTGATGTTCCATGAGTTCATATAGCTTACTTTACTTAATTTTTCATTTTGCTCTGTTGCATTTTGTTTAATCTCTAGGAGGATTCTATCTATAATTCTTTTGTACTCGACTTCCAATAGTTTCAGAAAGCCTTGTTCATCTGGGAAGTTTTTTTATTCTTTATTTTGGTAGTTTTCTGGAGCCATGGTGGGCAGTTACTTTTAATGGTTAGAGATGGTTTTTTGCCTTTGGGCCATCTAGAGGCTATGTAGTTTATCGGGTGTTACCTCAGCAGGAGCTGAGGTGTAGTTCTGAGAAGTGAGATGGCTACCAGCCACCATTGTATACTCTATTGACTGGATGCAGGGGACTCTCTGGGGTGGTAGGTGGCACCTCCTATATGGCAAAGACGGTACCCTCTTTGTGGAGTCACTGGGGGGTCATCAACTGAGATGTAGTTCAGTAAAGCCTGGAAGAGATGCTACTGGGCCACTCAGCAGATATTTCTCCAGGCAATCTTATTTTAAAAATTTAGGAGCTATCTGACAGCTGCCAAAATCAGTCAGGCCATCAGGTGTGGCAGGCCCCACCTATGGCTGACAATGGGAGCACCTTTGGCTATCCCCAGATGCTATGACATAATTCAAAGTAGGGAGGTGTTATGGCCTCACTGCCATCCTCAGCCAGGCCCCACTCATAAGGTAACACTGTGTTCAACACAGCATTTCTGCTGGAAAAGTGCTTTCTGGAGTGGCACTGCTTCTCCACTCGTGAATTATCCCCTGCTGAGGCCTCCAGTTGGGTGACTGCCTCCCAGCTGATCAAGATGGCATCCTGGTCAAGCTGCCCTTCCTGCCATGAAACAGAAGAGTCTATGGCAGAGCTCAGAAAAGAGAGATTGTGGGGCAGAGGTGCCCTTAATCAGGAGCTGGGCTCTCAAAATGTGGCTATCCCATGCACTGTCTCTCTACTGCACTGTACGCTGTTTACTTTAGCACTACAGTTCAGTGTATTTGCTGGCTCATGCCATCCCCTACCTCCTGAATAACAAAAAAAAAAGAAGAAAAAAGGATCAGTACCTTCAGTCCACCCAAGTGGTAAATCAGTAGGAATGGGGCTCAGCGTGTTCTCCCTCGTCAGAGAGAGGTAATTTCCCATTTAGTGACATGTAGTCTAATCTCACAACCCTATGGCTTATCCTGAGGCTCCCTGTGTATTCAGAGCATTCTGTTCAATTATCATTTCCAGGCCTTAGTTTTCAGAGGAAATTGAGGAGATGTGTGTCTAGTCTGCCATGTTGGCTCCATCCCACCTTGACACTTTATTTTTGACAGTATGCATCCCTTAATGTTTAACATAGATATGGTCCAGAGATGTGTTCCAATAAAGTAAGGTGAAATACCCTCACCAAGATTTACAGTTGATTCTCTTCTTAGTTTTACCAGGTTACTTCTGATCTCTTCCTCACAGTTCCAAGATTTTTGACTGGTTGGTATCCTCTGGAGTCCATAAACAGTAGAGCAGGTTAGGACAGTATAGAATAGGGAAAAATCATGGAGTACATAGGGACAAAGGCAGAATTTTATTTCATAAATACCATTAGGTATTGAATTAACCAATCAATGCTCAACTTCTGAAGTTGCCTCACAGTAAAATTCAATGCTAAAATTCTTTTATAATGTTAGTGTTAGTGGATAAAATGAATCTAGACTCCACACACTCTGCTACAATTTGTTCTTTATAGGAGCCCTTATTTAACCTCTAGGAAATCTCATTAAGTACCTTTAAAAGCTTTGTAAGTTAATAGATATCATTGGCGTGTTAATCTGGTTTTCAGTGATGTAGCCCATGAAAGAAAATGTTGGCTTACAAACTAATGGCAAAATGAAACCCTCAAACCAAAACCAAACCCGTTGCCACTGATTTGATTCTGACTTATAGCAACCCTATAGGACAGAGTAGATCTTCCCCATAGAGTTTCCAAGGAGTGCTTGGTGGATTTGAACTGCTGACTTTTTCGTTCGTAGCTATAGCACTTAACTATTATACCAACAGGGTTTCCAATGGCAAAATAAATGAACCTCTGAAATACCTGGTAAGGGGCTGGGTACAGGGGCAGAACAGAAATGGCTGTAGCCCTGATTACAGAGAAACTTTCTGACAGGCTTTCACTACCAGATTATCAGTGTAACAGCATTTACTATGGGGAAAGGAGGCTGATGGTCTTAGAGTTCAGAGATGGATACAGCTGCTCTCTGTAGCTTTCTCATAGCCAAAGGTGTCCACATTTACATTTTGCTTTGTCTCTTCTTGCCAGTTGAAGTAGAAAATAATTCTGTGTTGTTTTGATGTTGTTTCTGATTTCTAGGCAAGGTCCTAAATAGAAAAGTCAATGCTCTTGAAATATAAGAGTGCAAACAAAGTTGTAAACATCCAATAAAGCCATTTTTGATATTTCTCTTCCTACAGAAACTCGACATATTGCATGAAGGTGTCAATGTCCTTGACTGTGGCAGAGAATGAATCAGGCCTGTGCTACAATAGCAGGATCCGCTATTTAGAAAAATCTGAAGTCACTAAAAGAAAGGAAATCTCCTGCCCAGACATGGATGACTTTAAAAAGTCTGATCAGGAACCTGACGTTGTCTGGTACAAGGTAAATCAGCATTGTTGTCAAATGCATTTGTTCCCCCCTCAGTCAACAGCTGGCTTGGAGGATAAGGAAAGAGAATTATCTTGTTTCTAGTCTTTTTTATTTATTTTTTACATTTTTGTATTAGATGTTTAAAGAATCAACAGATGCGCAACTAAATGATTCAGAGCTTTGACTCCTATATGCCCCTGGTTTTTCATGCATTTCCATCAGCCGTTATCAGAAGCAATTCCACCTAATGCAACTGCTAAAAGTAAATAAAATATCTCTCCACCCAACTCATGAAAACAAATGGGAAGAAGGGTAAAGATTTACATAAGACATGAGAGAAATAATTTGGAAACACAAAATTATCATTGACTATTAAAAATAAAGGCCCACCATTACAAGTACTTGTACTTACAAAGAATGACAACTGTTGTCTCGGTCTGTGCTGTGAGTCATCTCAGTAAATGTAGAGGAGAGAAATGGGTCCAATGCAGGATGCGTGAACACTGCTAAGGTTAAGCTTAGCTAGAATTAAGCCCCAGCCAAAGGCTGAACAGGAGAGAGTTGAATTAAGGGACTAATTACAGAGATGTGATCAAGGTTAAGGGAACCAATAAGGGAAATATTAATTAGCAGCCCTAGGCATACAGTGCGACTGGAACTTGGCAAGTGTGAAATGGCCTCACAAGAACAGGGTCCTGTCAGGAGCTATGGCCTTAGAAGAACAAAACTAACACTGAATTCTAGCAGATAGGGAGGGAGAAAGGGAGCGAAGGATTAGGGTACATACCACAAACCTTCTTAGCTTTTGCCTTCCAATATCCTGCTAGTGCTTCCCTCCACCCTTTGGTCAAACTCAAACAGAAGTCAGAGTCAGAAAGAGAACAGATGATAGAAAGCAATAATGTTCAACTTCCCTAGGACACAGAAGGGCAAAAAAGGGTAGAGAATAGATCTAGGCAAGAAAACAGAGAATAAACACAAACCTTCCAGTTGTGATATTCTGACTGCTACCCTGGAGTCGCATGGTCCTATAGCAGCACAACCACCCACTGGCAGTTTGGGGCCACAGCTGTACAGTTTCAGCTGTGCAGTTTTATATGAAATGGCCGGAGGTGACAAAGGAGGCTTTCTTCATAGGAGCAGTGTGCATCATTGGAAAAGGTGGAGCAGGTTGTTTGGATAGGATCTCATTGACCCTGTTTTCATGGGAAGTCTAAACTGTAACTCCCACAGCTGTCATATGCTTTTTCGAAGTCGGAGGTCTCTCCATCTTCACACTTGGGGGAAATTCACCAATAGTCACCAAAGGCACGTTCAGCTTAGGACATCCAAATCTCTAGGTGAATTTCCTGACCCCCCACTTTTTTTCCTTTTTTAATTACATTTAAGTAAAAGTTTATAATTACAGTGACTGTCTCATCCACTACTTCACACACACCTTGTCATATGACTCTAGATACTCTCCCTGAACTGTAACAGCACAGTCTGTTCCTCAACCCATATTTCTCATGTCCATTTGACCAGCTCCTCTACACCTCTCACCTCTGAACAGGAGCTGTCCAGTCAGTCTCCTATATGTGCCTAAGCCAAGAAGCACACTCTTCACCAGTATCATTCTGTATCCTACAGGCAAGTTCAGTCTTTGTCTGAAAAGTTGATTTCCAAAATGGTTTCAGTTCTGGGTTAACAGAGAGTCTGGGAGCCAAGTCTTCCAGGGCCCTCCAATCTGTCAGACCATCAGTTCTAGTCTTTTTACTAGGATTTGGGTTCTGTGATTCATATTTCTCTTACTCCATCAGGGACTCTTTGTTGAGCTCCCTATAAGGGCAGTCTGTGGTGGTGGACAGGAACCATCTAGTTCTTCTGGTCTCATGTTGATGTAGTATCTGGTATATATGACCCTTGCTGTCTCTTGGACTCACACTTCCCTCATGTCATTGATGCTCTTCTTTGCTCCAGTTGAGTTGAGACCGATTAATGCTTCTTAGATGGTTGCTTATTGGCTTTAAGGACCCTAGATATCACTCCCCAAAGTAGGATGCAGAACATTTGCTTCAAAACTTTGTTATGCCAACTAGCTTTTTTTCTAAGAAGTTCTACATCCTATATTGGTAAATGGTGCCTGGGTTCTTAAAACCCAGCAAGCTGCCATCTAGGGAATATCAGTTGGTCCCAACCCACCTGGAGCAGATGAAAACCAAGAACATCAAAGACAAGGAAAATACTAGCCCAGGAGACAGAAGAGTCTATATGACAGGGAGATTGCATCAGCATGAGGCTAGAAGAACTAGATGGTGCTGTCCACCACAAAAGACCTCCGTGACAGGGAATACAATGTAGAGTCCCTGATGAAACACGAAAAAAAGAAAAAAAGGTAGTGTAGATCTAGAACTCTATTAAAAGACCAGACTTGATGGTCCAACAACCTGGAGGATGCCCTGAGAGCATGGCCCCTGGATTTGCAGCTAGTCCAGAACAGAAACCAATACTGAAGCCAACTCTTCAGATAAAGATTGGACTGGACTATGGGACATAGAGTGATGCAGGTGGTGTGTGCACTTTATGGTCTAATATATATATGAGGCTGTCTTAACGGGTTCCTCTCTAGAAGGGAGAGGAGAGGGTGGAGAGGAGGAGACAAGTGTTGGTTGAGTGGATACTGGAAGTACAGGGTGGAAAGGAAGAGTGTGCAGTCATAGGGTGAGAAGAGTAGATAGAGTTACAGAGAGGTAGGTTCATGTGGTTTTAAGTGGCAAATTGACTTGGATTGTAAACTTTCACTTAATCAGAACAATAATGAAATTAAAAATAAACTTTGTTTTGCCAGTTTATCCAGATGTCCCCTGAAGCCGTGTTCCCTAGATCCCTGAACCTGGTACTCTGTCCCTTAAAGTGTTTGGTTTTATTTAGAACGCTTCTAAGCTTTGATAAAGTTTAGTCCATTTATGCTGACTTCTCCTCTCCTATGTGTTGTCTCTTGCCTCACCTAAAATAATTCTTATCTAATTAGTGAATACCCTTTTTCCTCCCTCAACCCCACTTGTAACTGTCAAAGAATGTTTCCTTCTGTTTAAACTAATTCTTGAGTTGTTATAATAGTGTCACATACATTATTTGTCTTTTATGTTTGACTAATTTTGCTCAGCATAATTCCTTCCAGATTCTGCCATTTCATGAAATGTTTATCAAATTCATTATTGTTCTTTATCTTTGCATAATATTCCATTGTATGAATATACTGTAGTTTGTTTATCCATTCTTCTGCTGATAGGCACCTACGATGATTCCCTCTTTTTCCTATTGTGAATAGTGCTACCATGAATATTGCTGTGCTTGTATTTCTTTGTGTTTGGCTGCTCTTATTTCTCTAGGGTAAGCTCCAAGAAGTGGGATTGCTGGAGTGCATGGTATTCCTATTTCAAGCTTTTTAAGAAAGTGCCGAATTGATTTCCACAGTGGTTGTACCATTTTACATTACCCCCAGCAGTGTAGAAGTGTCCCAGTCTCTCAAAAGCCTCTTTAGCATTTATTATTTTGTGATTTGGGGGATAATATCAGCCTTATTGGGGTGAAGTGATATCACATTGTAGTTTTAATTTGCATTTCTCAAATGTTAATGATCAAGAGCATTTTCTTATGTATCTCTTAGTTGTCTGAATGTCTTTGATTAAGTGACCATTCATATACTTTGCCCATTTTTAATTGGATTATTAGTCTTTTTCTTGTTTAGGTTTTTTTTTCAGTACCTTGTAGAGATTAGATGTTGAGCAGATTTGTGGTAGCCAAGTTTTTTTGCCAGTCTGTTGGTTATCATTTTACTATTTTGGTGAAATCTTTGGATGAGCATAAATCTTTGACTTTTATGAGTTCCCATTTTTATCTTCAGGTGTTTGTACATTGCTGTTCATGTTTTATAATCTGTTTATGCCATGTATTAGGGCTTCTATTTTTGTCCCTATTTTTCCCCATGATCTTTATTGTTTGAGATTTGATATTTGGGTCTTTGATGCATTTTGAGTTGCTTTTTGTGCATGGTGTGAGATAGGGATCTTGTTTCATTCTTTTGCAGATGGATATCCAATTATACCAGTACCATTTGTTAAAGAGACTGTCCTTTCCCCAGGGCATGCACTTTGGATATTTGTGAAATATCAGCTGCTCATAGGCAAATGATGTTATAGCTGGATTCTCAGTTCTGCTCCATTGTTCTATGTATCCATTTCTGTACCAGTACCAGGCTGTTTTGACTACCATGACAGTGTAATAGGTTTTAAAGTTGGGCAGTGTGAGGCCACTCACTTTGTTCTTCTACTTCAGTAATGCTTTCTTTATCTGGACTTCTTCCTTTTCTATATGAATAATGGTGATTCGTTTGTCCATCCGTTTATAAAATGACGCTGTAATTTGTATTGAGATTCCCTTTTATTTATAGATCACTTTGGGTAGAACAGATATTTTCATGACATTGAGTCTGTATCCATGAACACAGTAGGTTTCTCCACTTATAGAAGTCTTTTTTTGGTTTTTTGCAATAGGGTCTTGTTAGTTTCTTGGTATAGGTCTTGTACATCTTTGGTTAGATTTATTCATAAATATTTTATCTTCTTGGGGAGCTATTGTAAGTGGTATTCAGTGATTTCCACTTCAACGTTCTCTTTATTGGTGTAAAGGAATCCAACTGACTTTTGTATGTTTATCTTGTATCTTGATAATTTGCTGAACTCTTCTGTAAATTCGAGTAGTTTCTTTGTAGATTCTTTAGGATTTTCTTTATAAATTCATAAGATTGTATCATCTGAAATAGAGTGACTTTTACTACTTCCTTACCAATGTGGGGAATCCTGGTGGACTAGTGGACAAGTGGTTAAGTGTCACATCTACTAACCAAGAGGTTGTCAGTTCAAATCTGCTAGGCACTCCTTGGAAACTCTATGGGGCAGTTCTACTCTGACCTATAAGGTTTCAATGAATCGGAATCAACTCTATGGAAGTGGGTTTAGTTTTTGATTTTACCCATTTGGATGCCCTTTTCTAAGCTGATTGCTGTGGTTAGAACGTCCAGAGCAATGGTGAATAGAAATGGTGAGAGAGGGCATCCTTGACTCATTTCTGTTCTCAAGTGGATTACTTTCAGACTCTCTCCCTTTACGATGATGTTGACTATTGGCTTTCCATAGATGGCCCTGATTACAGTGAGGAACTTCCGTTCTATTCCTATTTTGCTGAGAGTTTTTAACACGAAAAGGGGTTTGGCTTTGTCAAATACCTTTTCTGGATTGTTTGATAAAATGATAAAATCACTTTCTGCATCAATGATTCCTGTCTTTTGTTTCATTTATGTATTTGATTACATTGAATGTTTTTCTAGTGCTGAACCACTCCTGCATCCTTGGTGTGAATCCCACTTGGTCATGGCCATTTTTTTTTTTTTTTTTGATATGTTGATACGTTGTTGAATTCTATTGCCTAGAATTATTTTTTGAAGTTTTTTTTTTGTGTGTGTGAAGATTTTACATCTACGTTCATGAGAGATATTGGTCTATTGGTCTGTTTTGTCTGAATTTAGTATTGCCTAGGATCACTGTGAGTCAGCTTTGACTCAACAGCACTGGTTTTTTACTCCTGCTTTAAATTTTTTGATGCTGCTGGCTTACTATATATTTTTCCATCATTTTAGTTTTAGTTTGTATCTTTAAATCTAAGGTATGTCTATTATAGTCAGCATATAGACAGATTTTGCTTTTTATCCAATCTACTGTTATTTTTCTCTTTATTAGTACATTTAATATATTTACACTCAGCATAATTATTGATAGTTATTGATTTAGTGCTGTCATTTTGATGTCTTTTTTTCTGTTATTGACAGCTTCTTTTTTCCACTTAATTTTCTGTGCTGAGTCATTTTTCCTTATGGATTTTCTTTTCATCATTTTTTTGTTGTTGTTGGTTTTATATTTCCTGGGACTTCATGGTTTTGTATCTTATTTTGATGTGTAGGATTGTTAATTTCCTTGCTGTTGCTTTATTATTTACCCCTATTTTTCTAAATTTAAACCAGCCTTCAATTTTTTTTTGTAT
Organism: Heterohyrax brucei; assembly: GCA_028571685.1. Lineage (NCBI taxonomy): Eukaryota > Metazoa > Chordata > Mammalia > Hyracoidea > Procaviidae > Heterohyrax > Heterohyrax brucei. The sequence goes on from CM053166.1 coordinate 142,323,588, forward strand.
TGCCTTGCCTCCCTCTCTGTATAAAATGTCTATGACTATATTATTTAACACCTTTTCTCGATATAATGTTGTCCTCTTTTACATACTGACATCTCTGTTTCCCTATTTTTAGAGTTTAGCTTTGACTTATTTTTGTATTTTCCCTACCTGTGTTGATATCTGGTTGTCGTGTCCTGCATTGTAGTCTTGAGTTTTTGTTTATGTTATTGATTTTCTTGTAGAAGAACATCCTTCAGTGTTTCCTATGATTTCAATTTAGTTTTTGCAAATTCTCTAAACTTCTGTTTACCTGGGAATGTCCTAATTTTGCCATTGTATTTGAGAGATGATCTTGCAGGATATATAATTCTTGGTTGGCAATATTTTTTCCTTCTAGAGTTTGTGTATTTGGCTTAGAGTTTGTGTATGTCATCCCATTGCCTTCTTGCATGTGTGGTTTCTACTGAATAGTCTGAGCTTAGTCTTGCTGACATTGCTTTGTAGATCTTTTTTTGTTTAACCCTAACTGCTCTTTAAAGCTTCTCCTTAGCTGTAGTTTTTGATAAGTTTGATAATAATATGTCTCAGTGTCTTTCCTCTGGCATCTATCATGTGTGGAGTTCCATGAGCATCTTCTCATTTTTCGTGATATCAGGGAAGTTTTGTGTCAATAAATCTTCCATAATTCTCTTTATATTTTCTGTAGTTCCCTCCTGTTCTGGTACTCCAATCACTCGCAAATTACTTCTTGCTGATTGAGTTCCACATTATTATACTATTTCTTCATTTTTCAAAATTCTTCTATCTGATTTTTTTTCAAATCTGTTGGTATTAGTTGCTTTATCTTCAGTCTCACTAAGTCTGCATTCCATTGCCTCAGTTCTGTTCTTTGACTTTTTATTGAGTTGTCTAATTCTGTAATTTTATTGTTAGTCTGCTGAATTTCAGATTGTTGTTGCTCAAGTATTTCTTGTAGCCTGCTTAGTTTTCATTATGCTGTGCTGCATTTTGCCTGATTTCCTTACTGATCTCTTGAAGAGCCTTAAATATTAATCTTGTATGTTTTATCTCCAGTAATTCCAGAAAGTCCTCTTCATCTGGAAAAAAATTTAGTTCTTTGTTTTGGAGCTTTCTGAAGTTAACTGTGGTCTGCCTATTTAAGTGGTTCCATATTGACTACTGTCTCTGAGCCCTCAGAAAAGTATTGTGATTTATTAAGTTTGCTTACTGTATTCTAACTCAGTTTTATTTTATTTTTTAATTTTGTTTTGAAATGTCCAGATAACCTGTTCATGTGAACTACTTTGATTATTGGTGTCTTAGAAATTCTAACATCCTGTCACCTGGTTGTTAGAGTTGTTACTAAGCATGTGGACCCAGGCTTTCATTAATTTTTTTGTACAGATTCAGCTCAGTAGCCCAGGTATTCAGTTGCCAAGTGTGTGTGCTGGCTCTTCCTTAAGGGTCCTAGCTGGGCAATGGTGATTGGTGTAGGTACAGGCTGCTGGTTGCGCATGCTGAGAAAGATAGAGACTGACAGCCATCTGTCCCTAGGCAAAGGACTTGTTTCTTCCCTTAGTTCGCAGCTTAGAGGAACCAACAGATTCCCTCCTCAACCCATTTGTTAAGTAGACCCCTCTCCTAGTCTGGTTGAATATCTTGAGGCTTCTGTAAGGGGTCTTGCTTCCAGCCCAGGTAAAACATCAGCATTTGGCACCTGATACAGTGCAAAGAATGGAGAGGGCAGTGCTGGGGAATGGGAAAGAGGTTTATCCTGATGGAAAGTTTTTTATCTGAATGAATCTACAGGAACTTAGCTTTTGTTGATCTAATGGGACTCTTGTGATTCTGGAGGTGTGAGTATCCAGAGCTTAGCTTCTCCACTGAGAAAGAAGCTCTCCAAATGCTGTCACTTTGTTTACTGTGCTGGCAACAGTGAGTCCTCCTGTGGGGTACAGATTCCCACTGGGTGAGATCAGCCAGTCTAGGTGCTTCTGGGACTGCTCTCCCTTTCCTGTTGGTCAGTCTGATTTCTCAGCTTTCCCTTTGATATTGAGGACTTGTGGAATGTCATATATAACTTGTTCAGTTGTTTTTCTAGATCTTTCTTGTTAGGGAGATCATAGGAAGTGTCTGGCTACTCAACTGTCTTAGCCTTGCCTCCATTTCTTTTCTCTTGATGAAGACAGTATTGTGACAAAAAGGGCATGATGTTTTTTATGCTCAAACATAGGATAAGCATAATTTAGTGGAACACTTTATGCTTTCATCAACCTCATTAACATTTATTAAGGACTTTCTATGTCGCCATGAGTCAGATCCAACTCAACGGCACTTGGCTTGGCATGTGCCTTTCACTATAATGTTTGTTCTGTATATTCTCATTTAAGTCTCAGTGTAAGTCTGAGATAGATGTTCTTATCCTTATTTAATATCGAAAAAATACTGAATAATACTGAACTTATCCTTACTTAACACTGAATAATACTGAACTTACAGAAATGGAGAAAATTGTCTGAAATCTCATAGCTAATAAAGCCAGGTTTTGGATTTAAGACAGCCTGACTCTAGAGTCTGTTTTCTGGATCATTATTGTCTCCTGCAATGTGCTAAACCCAGCAAAGGAAAGTTTCAAAACTAAGTAAGATCAACAGTCTTTCCCAAATCTTTTCGTATGATAGCACATTAGAAATGCTAATGTGGCATAGTGAGGTGAGTGAATGACCTGCTTTGTGGGCTTTGACTGCTTCAGTCCTCACCTGCTTTATTTAGGGCTGAGGAGATTAATGGGCCTATAGACCATAACCTTCCCAAAGCACTCTGGGGTTTTATGACCTACTAGTTTGGAAGCTCTGGTCTACTTTTTTAAACAAAATTTATCATGTAATTCTTACCTAAAGATGACTGAGAAAGCTAATCCCAGTTGTCCTCATGTTGCAAAGGTATATGGAGTTGGGCTTACCTCCTCTAAAGTTAGTCAGCTAGGGACAGGAGGTGAAGCTACTTATGGTGACCATTTTCATCATCTTTTTACAGATGAGGAAACTAAAATAGCTTACAGAGTGTCACTTAGCTAACAGTGGTTACTTGGGAGTTTAAACTCTGAACTCCTGACTCTAATAAATACTCTTCTAATAACATCACTCTGATTGCTCTGCTAAACACATATCTGATGCAATTATAATACACTTGCATTACTGATACAAACATGATGCTTTTGCAAAATTATTACTTTGGAAATAATGCCTGAAATCTTCCCTAAGGACTCCTTAATGACTTACAGTGGCCAAAGAGACTCAAATAAACAGAAAGGACAGATTTTCTTAAGATCAAGCTGGAACTAAGTAGAGAAAATTAAAATGTAACAATTGTAAGAATAGTCCAGGACCAGGCAGTATTTAGTTTTATTTTATGTAGGATCCCTATGAGTAGAACTGACTTGACAACATCTGTCAGCAACAACAAGGGATCTTAGAACCTATCTAGCCCAACTCATTCCTCTTATGCATAAGAACTGAAACCCAAAGACAGAAGTGACGTGCTTAAGTTAATGAAACCCATTTCTCCCTTTCTCTTTTTTTATTGTGGTAAATATATATATATATGTTATATATATATGAATTGGCTGGCATAAATTATATATCCAACTCGAAGGCACTTGGCTTGGCATATATATATAAATAACACAACATTTCCTAACTCAACAATTTTTACATGTATAATTCTGTGACACGTTCATCATACTGTGACGCTATCACCACTATCCTTTTCCAAATTATTCTATCACCATTAAGAGATATTCAGGGCCCCCTTAAGCCATGACTCCTCTTTCCCCTTCCCTCCTACCCCCGGTAACGACTAATAAACTTTGTTCTCTGTATATTTGCTTATTTCATATAAGGGAGATCATAGAGTATTTGTTCTTTTGTGTCCAATTTATTTCACTCAGCATATTTTCCAACTTCATTCATTTTATAACATATATCAGGACTTCATTTCTCCTTATGGCTGAGTAGTATCTTCCAAGGTGTTACAATTAAGTTTGCGAACTCATCCTAGAAAAAAAAGATGCTACATACCTCATTGCTGAATATCACTACTGTCACTTTCAAAGTACTCTCCTTAGGAAGCTATGCACTGACTCCAGCACCTAGTCTACCCTTTAAAGCAATTTTGGAACTTTTTTCCTGGAATGGCCATCAGAGCTGTCAAGGTATAACCCTTGATGCCCTGAATGTCATCCAAATGTCTTCCTTTCAGTATTTCCTTTATCTTCAGGTAAAGAAGAAAGTCACTGGAGGCCAAATCAGGTGAATAGCAAGGGTGTTCCAATATAGTTATTTGTTTACTAGCTACAAACTTCCTCACAGACAACTAGACAATTAAGTTTACAAACTTGCCACGGTGCCACTGTGTGCAATGGCCATTCCAGAAATAGTTCCAAAATTGCCTTGAAGGGTGGACTAGGCAACAGGGTCAATGCATAGCTTCCCAAGGGGAGAGTACTTCAAAGGTGATGTTTAGAAAAGAGGTATGTAATACTTTTTCTACAATGAGTTCATAAACTTAATTATGTCCAACTTTTTAAGGAATTATTCTTTCTTGACATTTGCTGAGTTTCACGAAAGACTCTGAAACTACCCCAAATAAGTAAGTGTATATTATCTATACATATGTATCAAAAACTATGATTATATTGATAAAATAAATACTATAAGCCATACCTAGGGCCAGTGAGGTGATTCTAACTTAGAGTGACTCTATATGAAAGAGTAGAACTGCCTCAAAGAGTTTCCCAGGAATAGCTGGTAGATTGGAACTGCTGCCCTTTTGGTTATCAGCTGAACTCAAGCACTGAGCCATCAGGGCTCCAGTAAACAATACACAGGAGTGTAAAGTCAGTTATCTCCTCGTTTCTCACTCCATTTTAACCACCTAAGGTCATTAACATTACCTGTTTGTTATATCCTCTATACTGACACTGTTTGCTAAAATATATGTCTATATATTACACATACATACACACATACATATATCTTATATTTTTAATAAAAATGAGAATATCATTTATCAGCATTCCCTGTCACACACATATTTACCATCAGCATCTTTCCATGTAAATAATATAATTTTTTTTATAGCCACATAATAGTTGACAGGATGGAAATACTTTATTTTATTCAGCCATTCTCCCACTGATGGATATTCATGTTTCTAGCTTTTTACAATCATAATGTTACAATAAACTTCCTTGTAAATATACATCTATCTTCACATTCATAATGTACAAAACAGGAATACTCTATCACTACTTTATTCAGTATTGCATTGGAGGTTCTAGCTGATGCAATAAAGAATTAAATGAAATTTACTATGTAAGTACTAATTGTCAGATGTGACTGAATACCTACAAAACCCAAGCAGCAACAACAGCAACAACAACAAATAGAATTAATGAGATAATTTGTCTAAGGTAGCTTAATAAAAAAATACAAAAATTAAATAGCTTTTGTTTTTGTTGGCAATAATCAGTTAAACATTTAAAGGAAATAAAATAAAACAGTCCCTCTTGCACTGACGGCAATCTATTAAATACTCTGGAATACATCTACACAAGGATGGGAAGAGACTTCTGTAAAATATAATTTTACCAAAGGACATAACATATGGTCTAAATTAATAGAGATTCAGAACATGTTTCTTCACGGAAAGACCTCATAGAAGAAAAAAGTCAATCTTTCCTAGCCAAATTCGTTTAAATATTTAAGGCACTTCGCTTTAACATTGAGATCTTGGAGCCAGGCAAAATGATTATAAAACTCATATGGATTAATGGATGTACCATAATTGCCAAAAAAAAAATTGGGGGAAAAAACACTCTTGAGGGGGGATCTGACATATAAGAACAATTCCACAAAACAATAGCACTTAAAATAGTGAGTTTAGGAAGTGATGAACAGATCATTAGACTAAAACTGAGAAGCCAGAAATGAATAAACAAAAAGTATGAGAACCTAGTGTAAAATAAAGGTAACATTTCATTTTAGTGGTTGTGGAAGGGAGATTATGACTCATTAAAATATGGGTGGATGTAATTAACTGTCTATTTAGAAAAAAATAATTGATCTCAGACTCATATCATATTTAAGAAAAGTTTCAGATGGGTTGTAGACATCATTAGCATCTGCAGAAATAATAGTTCAGGAATGGCCATTCCTAAATGTCATCACTCATTTCATTGAGCTAAGATTCCAAGGGTATGAGCTGTATATTGATTTATCATGCTATACATTTTCACAATTTTCTTAAAGGGGGAAAAAGATCATAGAAAACCCTGTAATACCACAACCTAAGTGATCAATGCATCCTTTTTGTGTGTATAATATCATGTGCTTTTAACAAATGTTTACATTACAGTAAAAATACAGTAGTTTCATCACTCCAGGTTTCTCCATTCCCTTTTGTAGTCAGTTCCTTCCTCTCACTCTCAGTCCTTGGTAAAAACCCATGTGTTTTCTCTTCTTGTAGTTTTGCATTTTCCAGAATGTCCTATAAATGTAATTCCATAACAAGTAGCCTTTTGTGTTTGATTTATTTCACTTAGCACAATGCATTTCAGATTCATCTATACTCTGGTGTGTATCAATCGTTCACTTTTTTTTTCTTTTTTGTTGTGGTAAATTCATATGTAACAAAACACTGGGCTTTCGAACAATCTTCACATGTGCAGTTCAAGTGACTCTAAGTATTCTTGTATTCCACTTTACAGAGGTACTACTACTGTTAGTTTAACCATTCATTAGTTGATGAGGATTCAGTTTGATGCCAGTTTTAGGTGATTAGGAATAATGCTGTTAAAAATTTAGATTTTGATTGTGATTTCTTGATTTACCAACTCAAGTTTTATCAACTTTTATAATATTTGAACATGGATGCCTTTTCCAAATTTAACAAGTTTGCTGTTGACATTTTTTTCTCAAATAGTTGTAAAAATTCAGGTATAGAAGAGATATTTTTAATGATACATGAAAGATAAAAATGAATCAGAGAAATTTGAAGCCTCTTAAACAGTGTTCCTTTCTGACTCTCTTTTATAGATCCATCAGAATGGTCTTTTGGAAATGCACGTCTCATCACAGGATGACGCTGTTTAAAGCACTCCAATGATTCCACAAAGCTATTTAGATTGCAATTCCTTTATGTTGAGTTTTTACATGGCCTGATGTTATGCCAAAATATTCGTGTGTTATCTAATTCAGTTCTCATAACAGCCCTATACAATGTGTTACCTTAGTAGCTGAGCTGCAGTTTGAACTCTGGTGGTATGTAAATATCTTAGGATGGAATTTAAGGATTTTCATATACGGCCCCAGCCTACTTACTGTCACTCTCAATTGAACAAAACTGTATGTAATTTTATGTCCACTCCATCCTTTTTCATACCTGAGTGCTTCCAAATAGAAAGTTCCCTCTGTCAGGTATATGCTACCTCTCATCTGTCTGCCTAATTTCTGTGTATTGGCTCAAACTCTTCTCTGATGTTAACAGTAAGCCAATATGCGCACCTGACCTTCTGTTCATGCCCAGCCTGCTGTAATATTTGAATGACTGACTTAGAATTATGACTTTGGATTAAGGCATTGTTTCCAGACTCTTACAGAAATGTGAGTCATATTTAACACCTGGCAGTCATTAACATATCATAATAGATATGTGTATTATCTGAAACCAGAGTATTGAGGGTAATAGTAATAATAGAATAATAATTATTATTTAATGAGTGATTTCAGCATGCAGGTTATTTACATGCATTATTTCATTTCTTCCTATAATTACCCCAATTGACAAATATTATCGTTACCTCACATTTTTTACAGGTGAGGCAACTGAGGTTTTGGTTGATTAAGTAGCGTATTCAAGAGCATACAGCTTAGAATCCCAGTCCAAATGCCTGAGTCTAGAACTTACATTCTCAACATCTCTGTGATACCAACTTCAGCATTAAAACAAAACCCAGTGCTGTCGAGTTGATTACAACTCATAGTGACCGTATAGGGCAGAGTAGAACTGCTCCATAGAGTTTCCAAGAAGTGTCTGGCACATTCGAACTGCCAACCTTCTGGGTAGCAGACATACTACTTAACCCACTACATCACCAGGGTTTCCACTTCAGCATTAGGATCATGAAAGTAGAAAGTATGAGAAATACAGCTAGAGCAAGGGAATGCTCACTAGCATGGGTTTGTTCTAGGAATCTGGAGTAGAGCTAGAGATGAAAAGGGCAAGGGTGATGCCCTGTTTACAACTGCACTCATAATCATCTCTTCTATCTTTAGATTGAACAAAAGTTCAGATTCCCTATAGATTATTAGGCAGATATCTGGATGTTCCATGGGACAGTCTAGTCTCCTGAGGAGAGAAGAGGGACTTGGGTCAAATGGAGTGGATCTTAGGTGCTGGAACAGAAGTGCTTTGAAGAGCAGAGGTTACATGGTTGGCTTGTGGTTGGGCAGCTGTTTAATAGCTGAAACTCAAAATCAGAAGAAATATTTCAGTCTATCTTCCTGATGTACTGGCCATGAAAAATGTGCCACATGCTTTGAATGGCACCAAAGTATCTACAGCCTCCAAACTGATTAGAAAGCACTGGCAGATGTGATGATATCTGAAAAGTAAGCCTTTACAGTGGTGAAAATTTCACGGTGGGAACTGCCAAATCTCAATGTGTTTAGCATCAAGTTCAGTTTGCAGGGCTTGGGTCAATAGATATCTCTTTTGTGCATTCCAGGCTACTATCTCAGCAACTGCTGACAAGCAGCATCTGCCACCCAGGGAGGCTGGGAGGAAAGAAAGGAAGCTGGGTTTTAAGGGCTGCCATTGTGTTGTCTTAGCTAGGATGTCTGTTAACAAACTGTTTTTGTGAAGGAATAGCCAGGCCATGAACTGGAGCTGCTTGTTGAAATTTAAGTAACTCCAGTAAGACTGGTCCTCAGCGAAACATTTAAGTTCATGCAGTTTATTTTAATATCCCCAGGGACATTAAAAAATTAGGAAATTGTTCATGGAGGTCAATGCTAGAGGTCTGCTCACGTTCAAGTCTTCTATGGTTTGTCTTTGCCTCAGATAAACAGGAAGCTTGAGACTTGATCTATGTGTTTCAAACTCCTTTGCCTAACAGGCTGTCAGCATTGAATGGAACAGGTTTAGGGCGGTGAGGTCTGCAGTGCTGCCTGTCCACTAGGCATGATATGATGGAAAGAGTTGGGGCAGGATGGAAGCCGTGACAATAGCAAGCCCTGCAGCCATCAGCTTAGGGATGAAACACTGAAACGAAGTCAAGAGCCTACACAACTTAAGAGATTTCATATAGAAACCCAGACGTGGGCAGGAAACCCAGGAACACAATGTCATGAAGGACAACTTGGTGGGGGCAAGATGGTCATCTATATGACGAGACAGGTAGGGTACTTTAAAGGCTGCTGTGATCAAAAAAGTAGCTCCTCTGTATTGGAGTTGCCTTTTTGCAGCTATATGTTTTCAGTGGGTTAAAGTATTATGTTGCTGGGGGGGAAGAGAAGGCTTAACCTTTACTGAAGATTTTCTTTTAACCTAGTTACCACCAATTTTTGCCCAGGAGACCTGGAGATTCTGAGGGAACAGAATCTAGAATAGGGAAAATCTCAGGAGTGTGAAACATTCTCTGTGTTAAATGGCCATGATATATACAGCGCTGCCCAACAGGAGTGAGGATTGCTGGTGGCACAGTTGTTAAGAGCTCTGCTCCTAACCAAAATGTCAGCAGTTTGAATCCACTAGCTGCTCGTTGGAAACCCTGTGGGGTGAGTCTACTCTGTCCTACAGGGTTGCTATAAGTTGAAATCGACCCAATGACAATGAGTTTGGTTTTTCATTTTTAACAGGAGTGTAGTGAATAAACTCTGAAATCCTCTGGTTTATGACTGCTTACATGGTAGTTACTATTATCTCGGTACTAAAGTTTAGGAAACAGAGACTTAGAGAAGTTAAACAAACTTGCCTAAGATCATAGAACTTGACTGAACCCCAGATGTGAACATAGTTGTCTTTCTTGCTCTAAAGCCAGTTTGCCCTTTCATTTATACTACATACCTATCAAGGAGGAGAGATGACCTGAAGACCATAGGTTCTTATGCCATAGTTTTCAAAAAAATTATTTTCCTGAGTTCAAAGAATCCTTTACTACACTAGATGGACACTTGGGAAGCAGGTAGGACTATCTAGATTTGTTCAAAGAAATTGTAAGCTGTTCTTCATCAGGAGTATTTTCTAATTCCTACTTACTCTTTGGTTTTTACTTCCTTTGGGAGTAGGACGGTCAAAGCAGTGCACAGGGAAAAAGTAAAATAGTTAGAGTAGTTGTATATCAAGGTTTTAAACCACTTTGTTCCTCTTAGAATCCCTGCTGCATTTAAGCAAGTTCCCAGTAAGTTATACATAAGAATCACCAGGCAGCTTATTAAAATGTAGATTCTGACTCAGTATATCTAGAATAGAAATGCGACTTCTCATCAGGTAACTTGTTAGAAATGCAAATTCTTAGCAGGTGTTGGGACCTGAAGGAAAGTAGTTCAAAGACGTGCTGTATATGGACTGTTCCCAAAATGACAATAGAAAACACGACCATTTGTCTTTGAATGAAATGAGTGTCTGGGCTCATTTGCCCACCCCCACCACTGCTGTTTGAAAGCAAAGCAGCTCAGTTTTCATTTTCCTTTGCCTTTAAAATCCCCAGAGGGACCATATTTTTGTTTAATGACCTTCAGAATGATTCTTTAGAAATCTGAGGCTATCAGAGTTGGAAGCAATGCGAAAATAATTGTGGATTATTACTCTATGACGGCAGTGGCAGCTGGGCTGGACTTTTTTCTCTCAGTTCAGACTTTCTTCTTCATTTTCCCAGAAACCTTATATCCCAAGGTTTAACTCAGAAGCAAATCTCATATAGGTGATAAACCTTGCCAGACATGGTGTGTAATATAATTTCAGACAGACTTTTAACTGTTCTTCAGAAAGACCCTAGGGGGTGAAGCTGCCTTATATCTAGATGCCCTAGATAGTATTACTTTTATTTACTCTTGGACAATGTGTGTGCGTAGTTGTACCGGACATAAAGCAAGAATATCTGTAAAGTATTGTACCCATAAATGTAATTGCCTATTTTTGTGTTTTGTTGTCCAAACTCCTGCTGACATAAAAGTAAAAAAAAAAAAAGTATAGTAAAAAACTAATAAATGGGGCACTCAGTCTCTTGAATCATTTTACAGATACACACACATGCACGCACACATATAAATGTTGAAAGCTGGCGAATTGAGAGTCCCCATGGTTTCTGCTTTCACATACATGTTCAGGACATGTATGCATGAGGGGGGTGAAGAAGAGTCAGACTCATGCAGTATATGCCATCTGTGGTAGGAAGATGGAAAGTGCTCTCAACTAATACTTAAATTGTCTGCATCATGATCAATTTATTTGTTATCTCGACTGAGACTAAGAATTTAGATGACAAAATTCTTTTTGCTTTGCGAGGTCATGGGGAAGTTCCATAGACACGTCCAGACCCCCTGAAGAACTACATTTCTGGGCTGGGGGATGTGGGGGCCATGGTCTCATGGAACATCTAACTCAGTTGACATAACATAGGTTATAAAGGAAATGTTCTACATTCTGTTGGATGGCCCGTGAGTGGCCATCTAGGGTATGGCATTGGCCCCACCCACTTAGAGTAAGAATGAATTAAACTGAAGAAAAGGGGGAAAGATGAGTCCAAAGGACTAATGGAACACATCTACAGTGGCCTTCAGCTGACTGAATACAGTACAACCAGATGGTGCCTGGCTGCCAACACTGACTGCTCTGACAGGGATCATAATAGAGGGTCCCAGACAGAGTTGGATAAAAACATAGAACAAAATTCTAGCTTGAAAAAGACCAGACTTGCTGGCCTGACTCAGACTGGAGAAACTCTGAGAGTATGGTTCTCAGACACCATTTCAGCTCAGTCATGAAGTCATTCCTGAGGATTACCTTTCAAGCAAAGATTGTACAGCCCATAAAGCAAAACTAGACAAAACGGGCATACCAGAGCAGAGGCAAGTATTGGAAGGCAAGAGGGGATGGCAAGCTGGTAATAGGGAGCCCAAGTTTGAGAAGGGAGAGTGTTAACCTGTTGTGGGGTTGTTACCCAATGCCATAAGACAGCATATGTACTCACTGTTTAGTGAGAAACTGATTTGTTCTGTAAACCTTCATCTAAGGTACAACAAACAAACAAAAAACCTGTTTTGACCTTGATTAATTAGCATTCCTTTACAGGTACCCCCTATGCCTCTGCTCATGTTTGTGTGGCACTTGATCCCCATTTTGGTTGGATATTTGGGCTGAGTTGTAGTCTTACTGGGATAATATCTAAAATGTAGCCTGAGAAAATTCTCAAAAAGCAAAACGACTTGACTGAGTATTCTTAGATACTTATCTGAAAAACCAAATCCGTTGCCATCATGTGGAGTCCGATTCATAGTGGCCTTATACGACAGAGTAGAGCTGTCCCATGGGGTTTCAAGGCTGTAGTCTTTCCAGAAGCAGACTGACACATGTTTCTCCTGTGATGTGACTGATGAATTCAAACTGCTGACATTTTGGTTAGCAGCCGAGTGCAAACCCACTGCATTTCTAGGGCTCCTTTCTTAGCTACTGCTATATCCTAGCCACTCTCTGGGTAAGTGTTAAATATTCCATTCTAAAGAAATTCAATCCTGGAAGGAAGTTTCTCTAACATTTTTATCAGGAGAATAGGAAAATCAGCTTCAACAGTTACATCTTATTCCCTGGTCACGTATTACTTAACTTAGAGAATAAGTATATGATATCTCCATGCTGTTACTAGAAAGAGTACACCCATATTTTACCTAGTCACTTCACAGTGGTTAAGAGCTCAGCTGCTAATCAAATGTCAGTAGTTTGAATCCACAAGCTGCTCCTTAGCAACCCTAAGGAGCAGGTCAGCCCTGTCCTATAGGGCTGCTATGAGCTAGAATTGACTTGATGGAATTATTTATTTATCTTGGCTTTATGTTTTTGGTGAGCACTTTTCTAGATACTATCACCTCCTCTTCCCTGCCTACCTTTCCCCATCACCATATACAAACTTAAATGGATCTCTTGACTATGAGGGGGGAGTCTCTGCAGGTAGTATTTGTATTCTTTTTGTAAGGAGTAATTAATGAAATCATGGTAGACTTATTGCCAATGAGAAAGCCTATTGTGAATGTTTAATACTCCCTAAACCTCCCCTGGAGTCTACTATGTGGCTAAATGGACAATATCCACAAAGACTCTTAGGAAATAGCTCAGAAAAAACCAGGACATTATAGTAATATTTAGTTGCTGCTCTGTCTCTCCTGCATGTGAGGAACTGGTATGATTTTTGTTTATTTTACTTTTTTCTGCAGAATGCCTTTAAAGGGCATTTTAGGGTCAGGCTTTTTAAAGTGGCCTTTAGTGTGATATTTGAGTTGGAGAAAATAGACAACTTTGTGGCATTACCTGTTCATTGACTTAATTTATTAGTTCTATGTGTATGTTTTGAAAATTAGAGAGCAGAGCTTAAAAAGTGAAAGTACTAACTTGCCAGTATTAAGACTTACTGACATGGAATTTAATTTTTTTTTTCTTACTTGCAACTATTTTTTCTGTAGGAATGCAAGCCAAAAATGTGGAGAAGCATAATAATACAGAAAGGAAATGCTCTTCTAATCCAGGAAGTTCAAGAAGAGGATGGAGGAAATTATACTTGTGAACTTAAGTATGAAGGGAAACTTGTAAGACGAACAACTGAATTGAAAGTTACAGGTAGGAGTTGGTTCTACCAAATTACAGCAAAGAAGATTTTAAGTATAATTTGGTTTGGGAATAAAAAGTTTCTTACATAAGAGCCAACTTGCTGTGAATTTAGAATTGGCTGCAAATCAAACAGTTGGGAAGCTCACTATTAACAATAAGATGCACTGACTAAATCAATATGAACAACTATTTATGGAACAAGGACCCAGTTGCTATTATGTGCTTTTATACAAGGTTTGTAACTCTTGAAAGTATTATTGATGACTACTGAGCTTCTCAGAAAAGGTATATGGGAACCTGTCTAGACTGTTAACTTGTATGTGGAATCTCCATATGGTTGGACCTTCCTTAGAATGAAGATACGTTGGGCTTTTGAAATGATATAATCTTGGACTACACCCGAAATATTATTTATACAAACTTCTTTGTAAGTGAGTAATATTATTGTTAGCTTTAGCCCTGGTGGCACAAATGGTTAAGCATTAGTCTGCTAAGTGAGATTGGTGGTTCAAACCCACCTGGTATCTCTGTGGGAGAAAGACCTGGTGAGCTAATTCCATAAAGATTACAGCCAAGAACACACTATGGAGCACTCCTACTCTGTCACACGGGGTCACTAGGAGTTGAAGGTGACTAGCCAAGACCCAACAACAACAGTGACTTTTAAATGGAGCAATCCAACGCAACATTGCACACCTTTATGTTTTAAATCTGAAGCACAAGTGAAATACAAGAGAGATAAACTCATGAAATTCTCATTTGGCAGAGAATGTTAGGAAATCTTTTCAGAGAAATAGGTCAGAACCAAATACCTTAAAAGACCCTAAGAAACTGGATGACAAATTCTATCCACTATTGCTCCTTAGCAAAAATCTATTAATTTTCCTGTTGTTATATGTGTCTTAGATTTATATTTATATGTATGTATATGTACGTGTGTGCATGCCATCTAATATTGACATCAACCAACTGGTTAATTATAATATACCCTCACTAGTGTTAAGAATATGTATTTCCTTCTATATTGTTTTTGTTTACATTTGGCTGAGTTTTCTGGGGCAGGGTTAACATTTGGGAGCCTAGTTCACTGCTGTAATTGATATGCTTAGTGTTTGATCCTGCGATTCAATTGTTTATTTTTGTCTATGACAGAATTGTGAATGCTAACATAGATAATTCAAATATATTTTATGAGAAATTAATATATATGCTTTAGTCCACTATTGATCCTTATACACGGCAATTTTATTTCTTAGTCTAGATTTTGAGTGCCTTCTGGGAAGGTTTAAAGAACTTTTTTATTAGAATTGCGTGTTCTTTCCCCCATGGGCTTTAAAAGTAACTTCCGTATCGGGCCAGTTTCCATGAATATCTGCTTTTGATTAGTCCCTTATTTCGTCAAAGTGAACCAGACTTCCCTGACTCACTCATGGCAGAAGAGTCAATCATAGGCAATCACACATCACTAATGAGTAACCATGCATAAATCCTTGTAACATCATCCTTTTGAACACAGTCGCCCAGTCCTTATTAGATGCTTGCAGAGCTCTTTTATTTGGAAGTCATCTACTAAACTTTCTTACACGGTAGTATTTGGCTTAGATTCTAAGCTGGACCCGAATAAAGGAAACACCAAACCTCTTTTATGCTAGTTATGGTGACAATATGTTTGCCTCTTTAGTTTCCTTTTAGATTCTGGGAATGCAGAGCTACAGCCACCCATTTTCCATATTTTATAAGACATTAATTTGCTTGCTCTGAACTTATAGTCTACTTAAACTATCATTTCAAATTCAAGTTCACACACACAGAAGACCAAACTTATGTTCTGACAGAGATAGGTGGGACCCCCAAGACTATGACCCCTGCTAACTCAGCACTGAAGCCACTCCTGAAGTGAACCTTTCAGCCAAAGATTAGACAGGCTTATAAAACAAACAACAGTGCACGTAAAGAACGTGCTTCATAGTTCAGTCATGTATAGGAGACCAAATGGGCAACACCTGCCCCAAAGCGAAGACCGGAAGGCAGGAAGGGACAGAAAACCTGGAAAAATGGACACAGGGAACTTTAGTAAGAAAGAGAAAGGGGGATAGTGTTGACACATTGTGGAGATTACTACCAATGTCACCAAATAATGTATGTAGAAATTTATGAATAAGAAATTGATTTGTTCTGTGAACTTTCACCTAAAGTACAGTAGGAAAAAAAAAAAAAGAAATTCATCTGAACCCTAGCTTAGCAGAGATTCTTAAACTAATGTGCATCAGAATCATGAGGAAGCAAGTAGGTCAAGTGGAGGCGGGGCTCTTTAAATATAAATTCTCAGTCTCTTCCCTCAGATTCTAATCAACCGGTTGGGTAATTACAACATACTCTTACTAATGTTAGGAATATATATTTCCTTCTGTGTTACTTTGTTAATGTCTGGCTAACCTTTTTGGTATAGGATTAACATTTGCTGAGTGAAGTTCATTGCTATCACATCAGCAAGGCTGGAAATCTACCTTTGGGTCCAGGTGATTCTACTACAGGCCGTCCAAACACATGCTTTGAGAAATACTAGACAAGAGAATGGTGCCAAAAAAGCCAAAGCCAAACAATTTATTTGCTTGTGAATATATTCACTCACATGCAAAAGACAAAACAAACAGTAATTTACATGGCCCCCAAATTGTTTTCCCTGAACTCCTAAAAGCTGGCACAGAATGCAGGTCATTGGTCACAAAGGGAAAGCTGTCAAGACAGTGTACGGGTAAAGCAACCTCAACATTTGAAAGCAGTCATTTGTTCATATGTAATTTAAATTAAAAATTGCTGAGTGCCTATTTCATGCCAAACAATGAGCTGGGAATTGGAATAAACAATTCAAAATGTAGTTAAGATCATCCTTAAGACAGACATCATCATTATATAAGTTAGTATGTTCTTATGTATTTATACAGTCCACACTTTTTGCTTGATGTAGATACAATATAACTTCTTGGTGTGGAGGATCAAGAAGTTGCTCTGGAAGATTTATTCTTATTTGTAATATTAAGCGTTACCCTGCACTTGGTGTTATAAAAGCAATGAACAAACTGTTGTTCTCTCTTAATTTGAAATATAAGGCTACAATTATTTAAAGAGTAACTGATTCTTGTGTTGAGTTTAGCAATATGTGGACATGGGATAAGAATGTCAATCCCGGGAGTTAAAAATATTAGAAATTAATATGTATGTGAGTTAATATGTGACATTCATAAAAGTGGCTAATTAAAAATCATGTAGATAGAAGTTCTTTAAGATGGTGTGTTGCAAATACCGAAGTTTTAAGATTGTCAGATTTTTAAAAGGTTATTTTCTAATGATTCATTCTCAGTGTATAAGTCTGAGAGATATGTATCTCTTCACTAAAACAAATGTTATTTTAAGGTATATAGGTGCTACTTGCTTTAAGAAGATCAGTTATAAAAATATCCAGATACAGGTTTCTCCTGTTCTCCAGCTAGTCAAAGTATAATGGCATAAAGCAAAAAAGCAGTTACATGGGAAATTTTTTTGAATGTCCCCAGTCCCCAAAATTAACCTGCCAAACAGCACATACAACGTAAAATAACACTAAACCAAAACGAAGCCCACTGCCCTCAAGTGGATTCTGACTCTGTAGGGCACAGTTTCCAAAGAGCAGCTTGTAGATTCGAACTGCCTACCCTTTCGTTTGCAGCTATACCACTTAATAGCTATGCCACCAGAACTACATTAACATATAGTAAAAACAAGAATAATATGATAAATTGAGATAAAGCACAGATGTGCACAGATACACTTCAGAGCTATGGCTGCTGGATGCTGAGTGTAGTTCCCAGGGAAGAGCTTTACTAGGACAGAAACATCCTCTAACTGGAGCACGGACTGTAAGCACTGTCCCCTTTCTGAGGTTAGGTCTACCACCACCTAGATTACCCTCCTCACTGGCTTATGCCTCTGATAGTCCAGCATGTAGGCCTTCCCGGAGAGTCTGGGGACTGCCTCCATCCCCAGCCCAGGGACGGCCGGGGCATGGCTGTGAGGGGCAAGTCAAGGGTAGAGGCCATGAGGCACTTAGAAAAAAGCAGAAAGAGGAGCTGAAGCAGCTGCTCCGCCCTACCCTCCACTGGCACCTGGGATTGAAGCTCCTGGAGAGAGGCTGATAGGTGACAGGTGGGGAGGGAGATTGGCCTCAGCTCCAGGTGCCCCCTTTGGGCTGCCTCTCTCCTATGGGGAGAGGGTAGAGACCAGCACCCACATAGCACCTTGCCACTCTTGCTGCTGCGATGGCTACTAGTGGTAGGGTGATGCCTCTAAAGGCTCCATGCAAGACAAACACTGTTGCCTTTTTTGTAAAAGCGAAAATTCTCTTTGGATTTTTCTACAAAAATCTTGCTGCCTTCCAATCAATTCCAACCCATACCGACCTTGTAGGACAGAGTAGAACTGCTCCATAAAGCTTCCAAAGGTGCTAGTCTTTTGATTAGCAGTCACAGCATTTAACTACTATGGTTAACAAAAAGAGATACTACTGTAGTTCTTTCATAAAACAGAAGTGGTATAAAGTGAACTTGTGAACAGTGTGGGTTACTTTTATTCAAAACTGATAAAGTAGTAGGTAATCATTTGCTCTATAAAATTATCATTTTTCTGTTTAAAAGAATTTACCTTCAGATTTCTTTAAGTAGTTAATTTTCCTACTACATTAAAATAGAATTTGATTTAAATGAAACTTTTTGGAACACTTTTATTATGTAAGTCATAACAGACCTGTGTGATTTTATTGTGATTTTTTTAATTATTATTATTCCCTTGGAAGCTGGAGATGAATAGGGAAAGCTTTAATAACACACAAGCACGCACAACATGTTTAGGTCATTTCCAAAGATGCCAACACCTACTAGTTTTATTTCCCACAGTATATTATATATAGCTCTTTGCTCTTTTGAAGGTATTTTTTTCCTTTATTCTCCCACTGAATTTGTACAGGGGCTAGCTGAAATCATAAGGAGAAAAGGGAGGGTTGGTTACATGATGCTAAGAATGTAGAACAGGTGATAATGGAACTAGAAGGAGGAGAGGAGTAGGAGAGGAGGAGTAAGATAATGGAATAGGGTCTCTTGGAATTAAAGGAGAAGGTCTTTCTTGCGAAGGTCAAAAAAAAAACAGTGCCGTCGAGTCAGATCTGACTGGCCTTTAGGGTTGCCATGAGTGAAGGTCAAAGGCAGCCATAAATTATAGGGGCTCTCATAAATGTACACAAACAGGAAGCTGAGACTAATTGACTGTATTTGGAAGGTCATTTGCCATTCACCTGGCAAACCATTCACAAATGCATGATTTTATGTAGCTCTTTAGAATTGTACTTTGGCTATCTAGACCAAAAAAAAGTCTATTCTCTTGTGAATATGCAGCTGATACCCACTCCTCCCGATTACTGTAGACCTCTCTTGGACTCCTGATTTGAGACTCTTCACACACTAGGGATAATCTCTTAAGGCATTGGTGTCTAAATGCCATGGTTAGAAAGAGAGGTTTATTCTACGCATTTTTGTTTCAAAGATTTGCTGCAAACATAAAGCTTCATAAACACTGTAAAATCTGATTTGGGATAAGGCTTTGGTGAAAATATTCAAATGTATGGCTTCAGTAAGTGCTTTTTTAATTTTCACTTCGCAAAAGTAAAATCAGCAGTAGTGCATTGTTGTTAGTGTCATTTAGTCTGCATAACTTGTTAGAAAAACCTTCCTGTGGTGTGGAAAATGGTAACTATTTGCAGAGCCAAAACCCACTGTAAACTCTATGGAGCAGTTCTACTGTATCCTATAGGGTCACTAGGAGTCAGAATTGACTCGATGACAGTAGGTTTTGGGTCTCCTGACTCCTCAGGTGTGAGGGCCTGCTCTGCTCCCAGCCCATCTGTACACCACCATTCATTCCTGCTGGACTGAGCATAGTCCTTTCTAGGAAATTTCCAGAAGTCTAAAGTAGAGCTCGATAAAGGTATCTATCATGTTCAACTTTGTGCTGCTCAGGCTGCCTCAGGCCTCAAGTCTAGTTCTGGGAGAAGGGTCATGAGGAATGAATCCATTGTGCTTGCCCATACAGCTGGCCCTGCCCACTCTGGAGCAACATACGCATTCTGGCTACACTCATCGCCTTAGCTCTTCCCTTCTCTTTAGGGGAGAGCAGTCTGCAGATGCTTTACTGCACCTGGGAGTGCTTGAGGTTGGGGGCTGTAAATAGGAGATAAAAGACACAAAGTATAGAGAGGTGAAGGTAAACTTGGTTGACTTTTTAATTTTATTTTATTGCAGTGAAACATGAAACAAAATATTGGTAGGGGATATTAGATCAGGACACTAGCTGCTGTCTTTTTGCTGTGTCAGCTTAGACAGGCAACTTAAGCTCTCTAGGTCTCATTCTTCCCACCCTTCAAGGCAACTACATGTGAAAGGTGAGGGAGGAGACAATTTGGAGGATGCACTGTCCTGGAGCATTCCTGGTCCTGTGGAGCACAGTCCATTGCCCTGTGGAGCTAACTGCTAGACTTTGGGGTTGTGGCTGTATAGGGCAAGGCTGATCAGCTTTTCCATCAACGTGTTTGAATTCCCCAAGTCTACCATTCCTCAGTGGGCCTGCCCCAGGGTCAGCCCTATTAGAGGGGCTATAACCCCTGCACAGTCTCACTCATGCGCATGTGCTTCCTTTCAAAGAACATTCATTCTCTGCCATACTTTGGACTCAGGCTGCAGACATGGCTTCTGCCCTCAGGGACTTCACTGCCTAGCAGCTGAGGCAGATACATACATGACTATTTGACCCAGGATTAAACAGACATTACAGGAGAGGTGCCAAGTGCTGAGACTTTGGATCATGTTTCTCTCTTTCCTTGGGTCACTAGGAAGCTTTCACCTTCATTGTTATGCAAGACTTGGCTGAATTCTTTCCTGCCTGGCTTCCCTTCTTGAGCTTTATCTTTTTTCATCTGTCGCATAATTTTACCTTTTTGGAATGAGGTTTCTTATACATCAATTACGTGAGATTACTATTAAAAAAAGAAAATGCCTCAGTCTTATAGGCAGGGGATGATTTCTGATTCAAGATATCAGGGATAGCTTCATGGAGGAGACAGCTTTTGGGGTGGAAAGCCACAAGGGCTGCTGGGACAGGAGGCTCGGACTGTTGCACAGAAGGAGAGAACTTCATGAGCCATGACTTAGAGGCTGGAATGTGCAGGGCAAGGTGGAGATACCTGTGAAGCTTTGCTGGGGAGTGGTGCAAGAGGAGGCAGGTGGGTAGGTTGAAGCAAGGTGATGGTAACTTTGAATGCCAAATTACTGTGTATTTGAGGCGCTGACCAAAAGATCAGCAGGCACTCCTTGGAAACTCTATGGGGCAGTTCAACTCTGTCTCTAAGGTCACTGTAAGTTAGAATCAACTCAACAGTACTGGATTTGGTTTGCTTTAGAGGGGCTTATCAACGTCTCAGGGTGACCTGTACCTTCATTCCCCCATCTCTGCCCACTAGCACCAGCTTTCTCACCAGCAGTCCCTACCCTGCCCAGCACACTGTGAGCTTGGTGCTAAAAGCCCTATTTACCTCTTGAGATCCCCAGCCTTACACTTGTACTGACTCCAGCTGCTGGCCCAATTACTTATCGATCGCCTGTCAGAATGTTTGCTTTCTAGTGGGTCACTGGAGCAAATGTAACTGTTGAAATGGGCTGGGAGAGGTCAAGCCACAGAGGAGGCTGGAGAGAGGACGGGAGGAACAGTGCATAGGGGTTTGGGGGTAAAGCAGCCCTAGTGGTTAAGAAAACCTTGCATTTTCCATAATGTATCAGTGATACCTGGAATTTTCTCTGATTAAATGGTCACTTAGTCAATCAACAACCAGGGAGCACCTGTCAGTCCTACAAAACAAGCAGAGCAGTGGAAGAGTAAGCTATGGTTCAAGGAGTAAATTATGGTGCGGCAGCTGGTGAATGACATGACCAAGACTAGAATCAGCATCTTCTTGCTCCTAGTCCAGTGCTCTTTCTGTGCTATTCCACCCTCACTCTGTCCCTAGTGACTTACCATGATCCTGGATGCCAAGCCCGTAGAAGAGGAGATACTATCCCAAGAGCAGTCCAAAATTGAGAGCTTCCGGGCCCAGGTCTAAGGAGCACTGAAATAACCTGTTATTTAAAATGCTAATTTGGAGCTCCATTCTTTCAGCTTTAAGCATTTGCTCCTACTGGCTGAATTTGAATCAATGAAGGGTAACCCCTTAATCAATGCTGAGATGCTTCTAGCAGCCAGGCAGCTCATGTACATGAGTGAGGCAGACTAGATGTGAAAGGTAGCCAAAACTCATTGTTACCAACTTGATTCCAACTTAAGTGATGCCATAGGACAGAGTAAAACTGCCCTGTAGGACTTCCAAGGAGCCACTGGTTGATTCAAACTGCTGACCTTTTGCTTATTAGCTGAGCTCTTAACTACTGCACAACCAAGGCTCTGTGAAAGGAAACAGAAGGGATAAATTAGAGAGTAATGCCAGCCCTTTCTCAGTCCTAGGTGGTTGCTGCCACAAAATTGAGGATCCAACATTGCTTTAGCCCTCTATTTTTTTTTTTATTATTGTGATTGAGTAGAAAATGTGCATTCCCATTTAAATTTGCATACACACCTATCTGCAGCTTCCACTGCTCTCTCTGCCTGGTGACAGCACACTTTTCCTCTCTGCTCCATACATGTCTTATCCTCCCAACAATCTCCTATCCCCTGCTCTCCACTCACTCCCCTGCCTCCAGTAAGAGGACCACAGGACAACATTATATAGATGCAAAGTGCACACACGATATGGTCACTCTATGTCACCAAGACCAATCCATTCCTGTCCGAAGAGTTGACCTCCATTATGATTTATGGGGAGGGGCAGCATCAGAGCCCGGGGCCATATTCCCAGGGGAATTCTGAGGCCCCTGGACCATCAATTGTGGTCTTTTAGTGGAGATCTCAGTGTGTACCCTTTTTTATTCTTGTGTTGCCAGTGACACTCAACTTTGTGAGCTCCATCACAGCTATCCCTTGTGGTGGCCGGGCACCATCTGGTTCTTCTGGTCACAAGTCTATGTAGTCACCCACTCACGTGGATCTCTCTGTCTTCTGGGTTCTCTTTCCCCCATGTCGTTTTGGTCCTTGGTGATCATCCATTCCTGCTGAGCTGGGACCATTTGCTCAGATGGAAGCTTGGCAGCTTGGCAGTTTTTAAGACCCCAGACGCCACTCACCAATGTGGGGTACAGAAGGCTTTCTTAGCAAAACAATAGTTGTGCCAATTTGACCTTGATTTCCCCTGAGAGCATGGTCCCCAGACCCCTTGTCCAGCTACTCTGTCCTTTCAATATTGGGTTAAAATGGGAACCAAGCCAAGTGCCATCAAGTCGGAAGTAATCATACTATGTTGCAGTCCAGTTAATACTGATCTTCTTTCTAATGTGTGCTGTTACAGATTTCACCCAACCAAATTTCTATCAAGTATCTAATCTAAACTCGCCCCACCTCATCCTCCTTCCCTCCCTACCCTTGCAGCCATCAAAGAGTCTTTTCTTCTATGCATGAGTCTATTTTTAAGTTCTTGCCGTAGGGGTCTCATATAGTATTTGCCCTTTTGTCGCTGACCACTTACACTCAATATAATTGTCCTCCAGTTGAAACCAGGTTATGAGATGTTTCCTAAAATCATCATTGTTCTTTATCATTGCATAGTGTTCCACTGAGTATACGTACCATAGATTACCTATCCATTCCTCTGTTGTTGGGCATCTGGAATGATTTCATCTTTTTGTTTAACCCTGTAATTTTTCAAGAGATACTGGAAGTCTAGATTTTTAGGTGGAAATCCCTGACTTGTAAATTGCTGTGTAGACCAAATAAAACATGTCTGTAGGAGAAATTCAGTTTGGGAGTTTCCTGTTTGTGACCTTTGCCATAATGTATTTGGTTCAGGAGGCCTTTTAAAGAGGCAACTGACTGTATGGCTGGCTTAGACTCCAGCAGAGAGTTGGGGGGAAAAAAACTGGAATAAAAGAGAGAGAAGGAGGAAAAAAAACCTAGAGAGCAGAGTTAATAGACAAACTGAGAACAGCACTCAGAAGCCATCCAATAGGCTGGTCGATCCAAGCAGAGGGTGAAGGGCACAATTTATGGATGTAATTCTACAGGAAGGGTATTGACAAAATTGATCACCATACAGAGAGGTGCGATTTAGATGATATAGCAAGTTGGTCTCAAATGTTACAAGAGAAATGAAGAGCCCTGGGGAGAAAATACCTGCCTCGAAGCATCCCCAAAGCAGTGTAAAGCACTGAGAAGAACAAATCACTGGCATCTGTTCATTCTCCTTAGTGTTCTCTCTGAGAGCTAGTTAAGATAACCTGAATCTGCGTGTCCTGATTATCACAGAAGAATGTATCTCATTTATACCTTTTGTGTGCCTTAATAAGGAGTGACCTCAGCAGTCAATAGTTCTTGGCTGCATTAAGGGAACTTTCGCATGACTGACTGTGCATTTCATAAATGACTGTTCTTTTGCACAGTCGCAGGTGCAGAAGTTTCATGACCCAAAGTGGTTTGCAGCAGCCCTTTTGCCTTTTCTCTGAAGCCTCCCTCCCCATTCCTCGGTGGTCTTGGCCTTTCCTAGTCTACCTAACCCACTCTGGATGACCTCTTTGTCCCTTTTATACCTCTTCTAAAATGCTCTAATGTCCTGTCTTCTCTGTGGGCTATCCCCTCAAATCCTTGCTGTCTGCTAGGGTTAATTTAATACCTCTGTGAACTGAAGAATTCATGACTGATAACAACCCGAAATGTTTCCCTTCTCAGTTAACATATTTGCAGTTTAATAGATATTTCAGTTCTGTAAGTCATAGGCATGACTAATGGTGGGAATTTCTGGCAGCTTTGTAGGGCCCATGGGGGACCTTTCCCAGAGTGTCACAATTCATTCTCTGCAGGTGGCTGCTTGCTCTCTCTAAATACAAGGTCAACCCTATTTATGACCTTGGGAGACTAGGAGGGGGGAAAAAGCCTGCTTGGAATTAATGGAAAGAAGGGCCTTGGATGTCAGTATAAACAGTAATTTTTTTTCCCTTCATCTTCTGCCACTCTTATTTTGTCTTTCCCTTCTCTCCATTATATCCCTCCTGCCCTCCCCACTCCCAATCTAATGGAATGAGTTTACCATGCCACAGGGCTATCAATTAACCCTGCTGATGACAGCCAGGGTCAAAAAGATTGCCAATCTCTGTCCTGGGCAAATGTTTGTCATGTTTCTATGTCCTACAGGGAGATGAACTAACACTATTAACTGTCCCATCAGCAAAAATACTGTCTCATTTCTCTGCAAAGTCAGGGACTGTGAGAATGTTCATTCCTGTGAGCTTATTTTGCAAGCAGCCATGCAAGAGACCATTTGGAGGGCTGAGGGTGAGCAAGATAGAACACGTGATTGCAACATATGGCAAACGTGCCCAATGTAGGCGAGTTCTGCTCCATTGGCTCTCTTTTAGCACCTGAGGTGATCATTGACTTCTTGGCTGACTACTCTGACTCTGCTACGGGTGCGGGGAAGGGATTCTTGGGAAGGGATTGCATTGTGATTCCTAGGTGGCTAGACTAGTGAGATCCGTTGATATAGGTTTTCTTAGGTCTGTAATGCTCATTTGTGAGAGTGTAAACTACCTTGCTCTCCTCCAAGCTGAAAGCAGTAGTTTGAACAAGCTAATCTTCTATAGGAATTAAAACCAGGAGCTTGGTAGGAAAGAAGATAAACTGTAAATAATTCCACAGGAGTGAATCGGATGTTCAGAAAACTACTGTTTATTGGGTCAGGCATTGTATTTTACAGTCAGTAAAAGAGAAAGATTGAGATTCAGAGAAGATAAGTGATCTGTCTTTGATCACAGAGCTAGTAAGTTGTAGAGCTAGGATTTGAACCCATGTTCATTTCAGAACCTTGCTCTTTAAGCAACCTGCTATAAACTACCTACATGACATCTGAACTCAGTGGAGCTCAATACATGTTAATTCCTGTCTTCCTTGCTTGCCTACCTGCTGCATGCACTTTCTGCTTCTATTTGCCAACATGCACTTTGCACTTCTCCTCTGATCACTTGAAGCATTCGCAGATTAACTTCATCTTCGAACCACTTGTGTCTTTTACCTCAATTCCCTTGCTGCTATTGCAAAAGTCATCACCACAGTCTGATGACTACCTTACAGTTCTTCTTTGTATAGGTTTTGTTTCACCAGTTAGGTTAAGGTTCTCCAAGATTTGCTCCTCACACGAAGGTTTACCTCACCTTCTAGAGACAATATATATTTGTGGAGCTAGGAGCTGGGCTCTGTGCATTCCTGTGTGATCTCATGTAATTCTCTTAAAATACCATGTGGTAGATCATTTTAGCTACACTCTAGAACCACAACCAAACCCATTGCCATCAGGTTGATTCTGACTCCTAGCAACCCTGTAAGACAGAGCTGAACTGCCATATACAGTTTCCAAGGAGCAGCTGGTAGGTTTAAACTGCCTTTTGGTTATCATTCATAGCTGACCGTATTTCTTGACAACTGTGCCGCCAGGGGTATACCTATGCTCTAGACATGTGAAAACCGAAATTCAAAAAACTTAAGTGATTTCCTCAGTATTCTGCAGCAGCTGGATTGAGGACTCAGATTGTTGTCACAGTTTTTTCCAGAGCCTGAAACTTTTCTGCTAGTAAATACTCATGAAACTATTCATTGCTCATAGTACTATGATCTGATTGATTAGGACATTTTTTTTTTATATGTAGAAGCATAAGACCTTTGGTTGAACAAGATGTATGAAAGAAGAAAATTCTAAAAATGTAGATAAATATATAAAAGAATTAAGTATCAAACAAGAAACCTGATTCTAAGAAAAGACCCAAGTAAGAATATGAAAACTCATTTTTCTCACTTGGACTTTGCTTCAGAATCAAAAACTATGATTCAAGTTCTGAGTCTGAGAAGTGTGTAACTTCAAAAAAATTAATTTATCCTTTTTAAAATATTTTATTGTACTTTAAGTGAAAGTTTACAATCTAAATCAATTTGTCATACAAAACCTTGCACACACACTGCCACTGCTATGTAATTCTAGCTGCTCTCCCCATCCTGTGACAACACATGCCTCCTTCCCACCCTGTATTTCCTGTGTACATTCAGCCAGCTCCTGTCCTCCTCCACCTTATCATCTTGCCTCTGAGCAGAAGCTGATGAGTTAGCCTCATGCATATACTTAAGCCAAGAAGCACACTTTTTGCCAGTATATTATGTTATGTCTTATAGTCTGATCCAATCCTTGTCTGAAGAGTTGCTTCGAGACCGGTTTCAGCTCTGGGCTAACAGAGAGTCCGGAGGCTATGTCTTCTGGGGACCCTTCAGTCTGTCAGATCATCAGGTCTACTCTTTTTAATAGAGTTATTGTTTTGCACACCAGTTTTTCTCCCACTACTTCAGGGAGTCTATGTTGTATTCCTCGTCAGGGCAGTCATTGGTGGTGGCCAGGAACCATCTAGTTCTGATCTCATGCTGATGTAGTCTTTGGATTATATGGTC
Organism: Heterohyrax brucei; assembly: GCA_028571685.1. Classification (NCBI taxonomy): domain Eukaryota; kingdom Metazoa; phylum Chordata; class Mammalia; order Hyracoidea; family Procaviidae; genus Heterohyrax; species Heterohyrax brucei. The sequence goes on from CM053166.1 coordinate 142,351,089, forward strand.
CTTTCTGTATCTTGAGCTCATATTTTTCTTATGTCTTAGATGTCATTCATTCTCCTCTGCTCCAGGTGAATTGGGACAAATTGATGCTACACAGATGACTACCTGCTAGCTTTTAATACCCTAGACACTGCTTAACAAAGTGGGATGCAGAACATTTTCTTAAAGAAATTTTGCTATACCGATTAACCTAGGTGTCTCCTGAAACCATGGTCCTCAGACCCCTGCCCCTGGTACTCTGTCATTCAAAGTGTTGGGTTTATTTAGGAAACCACTAGCTTTTGGTTTCGTCTGGCAGCATAGTAGTTAAGTGCTACCATCTGCTAACTAGAAGGTCAGCAGTTTGAATCCACAAGGCATTCCCTGGAAATTCTATGAGGCAGTTCTACTTTGTCCTATAGGGTTACTGTGAGTCAGAATCAACACAATGGCAGTGGGTCTGTTTTGTTTTGTTGGTGGTGGCTTCAGCTCTACTGCGTGCTGTCACTCCCTTCACATAACCCATTTCTTATCTACTATCTAATCCATGAATACCCCTCTCTCTCCCTCCGTACTCTTGTGACCATCAAAGACTATTTTCTTCTGTGTTTAAACCTTTTCTTTAGTCTTTATAATAGTGGTCTCATACAATTTTTGTCCTTTTGCAACTGACTAATTCCACTCAGCATACTGTCTTCCAGATGACTCCATGCTATGTTTCCCAAGGTTATCACTGTTCTTTATCATCATGTCATATCACATCATATGAATATATAATAGTCTATCCATTCATCTGTTGATGGGAACCTAGGTTGATTTCATCTTTTTGCTTTTGTGAGCCATGCTGCAATGAACACTGATGTACATGTATCTGTTCATGTAACACCCCTTGTTTCTTTAGGATACATTCCAAGAAGTATGATTGCTAAATCATGTGATATTTCTATTTGTAACTTTTTAAGAAAATACAAAATTTATTTCCAAAGTTGTAACATTTTACATTCCCATCAGCTGTGTAGAAGGGTTCCAGGCTCCCCACAGTCTTCCCAAAATTTATTATTTTGTGTCTTTTGGATTAAGGCCAGTCTTGTTTGGGTGAGAAGTTATCCCATCATGGTTTCGATTAGAATTTGTCTAATGGTTAGTAATTATGAGCATTTCTTTTTTTTCCATTTTTGTTGTGATTAAGTGAATGTATACAATCCAAATCAATTTTGCATGCCTGCCTATCTGCAGTTCCTTCTGCTCTCCTTGCCCCCTGACTGCACTTTCCTTTTTTCTGTTTTAAACTTGTCGTATCCTCTTAACAAGCTCCTGCCCCCTTGTCTCCATCCTCTTCTCTCCCAAGTAGAAAGACTACCTCCTATAAATGCATAGAACCATAAAGTACACATGCCATAGGGTCACAGTGTGACCCTGAGTCTGGTCCATTTGTATCCAAAGAGTTGACCTCAGTAGTGTTTTCTAGACAGGGGCAGCAGCAGATCTAGGGGCCACTCTTCCAGGGGATCCCCCATGCTGTCAGACCATCAGTTGTGGTCTTTTAATAGAGTTCTTGAGATGTCCATCTCTTGTTCTCATGTTGCCACAAGGACTCAACATTGTGCGCCCCATATCAGCTGTCTGTGGTGGTGGCTGGACATCATCTGCTTCTTCTACTCACATTTTGATGCAGTCACCCATTCACAAGGGCCCTTCTGTCTCCCGGCCTCTTTTTACCTCATGTCTTTGTCGTTCTCAGTGATCATCTGTTCCAGATGAGCTGGGACTATTTGGTGTATCTCAGAAGTCAGCTTGCTAGCTCTTATGACTCCAGATGCCACTCACCAATATGGGGTATAGAAGACTCTCTTAGAAACAGGCTAATTATGGCAATTGACCTTAATTTTGCCTCAGAGCATGGTCCCCAGACTCCACCCCAGCTACTCTATCCTTGTAACACTGGGTTGATATTAGAAGAGCTTCCAGTTTATGGTGAAATCCAGTTAAGCTGATCTACTTTCTACTGTGTGGTGTCACTGCTTTCACCCAAACAAATCTGTATCAACTATGTAATCTATAACCAACCCTCTCCCTCCCTCCCTCCCCACACTTGTAGCCATCAAAGAGTCTTTTCTTCTATACTTAAGTCTATTTTTAAGTCCTTATAGCAGGGGTCTTCTACAATATTTGCCCTTTTGCCACTGACTGATTATACTCAGCATAATGTCTTCCAATTGAAATCAGGTTATGAGATATTTCCTAAAATCATCATTGTTTTTTTTATCATTGCATAGTGTTCCATTGAGTATATATACCACAGTTTGTTTATGCATTCATCTGTTGATGGACATCTGGGTTGATTCCATCTTTTTGCTATTGTAGACTGCTACAATAAACATTTGTGTGCATGTGTCTGTTCATGTGACAGCCTTTGTTTCTGTAGGATAAATTCTGAGCAGTGGGATTACTGGATCAAATGGTATATCTATTTCTAGCAGTTGTATCATTTTACAATCCCACCAGTAGTGTGGGAGAGTTCTGATCTCTCCATAGCCTCTCCAGCATTTGTTGTTTGATGATTTTTTTTTTTTTTTTTTTTGGATTATGACAAATCTTGTTGGGGTGAGATGGTATCTCATTGTAGTTTTGCTTTGGATTTCTCTGATAGCTAATGATCATGAGCATTTCCTCATGTGTCATTTGGCTGACTGGATGTCCTCTTCTGTGAAGTGTCTGCTTGCTAGCTCTTGTGACTCCAGATGCCACTCACCAATATGGGGTACAGAAGACTCTCTGTAGTGTCTGTCCATCTCCTTTGCCATCACTTAATTAGGATATTTACCTTTTTTTCTTGTTGTTGTTGATATCTCACAGCTGTCTTTAGATTACGGAGATCAGACATTGGTCCGACACGTAGTTGCCAATTTATTTTTCACATTCTGTAGGTGGTCTTTTAACTCTTTTGATAAAGTCTTTGGAAGAGCAAAAGTGTTTGATTCTTAGTATTCCCATTTGCCTATTTTCTGTTGATAATGCTTTGTCAGTGTTTGAAGTCTGTCTTAGCTGTGTATTAGAACTTCCATTGTTGACCCTAATTTATCTTGCATGATCTTTATTGTTTTCAGTTTGATATTTAGGTCTTTGATTTATTTTGAGTTAGTTTTTGTGTAAGATGTAAGATACGGGTCTTATTTCAGTGTTTTGTAGATGGATATCCAATTTTGCCAGCACCATTTGTTAAAGAGAGTGTTTTAAACCCAGTGTACAATCTTAGGGCCTTTGTCGAATATCAACTGTTCATAAGAGGATGGTGGTATCTCAGGGGTCTCAGCTCTGTTCCATTGGTTTATATGTCTCTTTTTGTACCAGTGTCAGGCTGTTTTGACTACTGTGGCACTGTAATAGGTTCTAAAGTGAGGTAGGGTTAGGCCTCCTACTGTGTTCCTTTTCTTTGGTAGTGCTTTACTTATCTGAGGCTTCTTCCCTTTCCAGACAAAGTGGGTGATTTGTTTCTCTATCTCATTAAAAACTGTATTGGGATTGCATTGTATATGTAGATAGCTTTGAGTAAAACAGACATTTTCACAATGTTAAGTCTTCCTATCCATGAACAGGGTAAGTTTCTCCATTTATGTAAGTTTCTTGGTTTCTTGCAGAAAGGTCTTGTAGTTCTCTCTTTATATATCTCTTATTTCTCTAGTTAGATTTATTGCTGGGTATTTTATCTTCTTGGAGGCTATAGTAAATGGTATTGATTTCTTGATTTCTTCTTTGATGATCTCTGTTGGTATAAAGGAACACTACTGATTTACTTATATTTATCTTATCTCCTGATAGTTTGCTAAACTTGTCTATTAGTTCTGGTAGTTTACTTATGGATTCTTTAGGATTCTCTGTATATGGAATCATATCATCTGCAACTAGGGAAATATTTACTTCTTCTTTGCCAGTGCAGATGCCCTTTATTTCTTCATATTGTCTAATTTCTCTGGTTGGATAGAAGTGGTGAGAGTGGGCATCTTTGTCGAGTTCCCATTTTCAAGGTGATTTCTTTCAGTCTCTTTCAATTCAAGATAATGTAGATGGCTGGCTTTGCATAGATGCCCCTTATTGCATTGAGGAGTTTCCCCTCTATTCCTGTCTTGCTGAAAGTTTTTAGCATGTATGAATATTGGACATTATCAAATGCCATTTCTGCATCAATTGACTAAATCAGGTGACTCTTATCCTTTGTGCTATTTATGGGGTTGATCACATTAGTTTTCTGATGTTGAACCAGCTTTGGTCATGGTGAATTACTTTTTTTTTTGATATGTTGTTGGATTCTTTTGGCTAAGATTTTGTTGAAGATTTTGCATTTAGGTTCATGAGTGCTATTGATCTGGAATTTTGTTTTTTAGATCTTTCCCTGGCTTTGGTATCATGGTTATGCTGGCTTCATAGAATGAAATTAGGAGTATTCCATCTCTTTCTATGCTGTGAAATAGCCTCAGTAGTATTAGAGTTAACTCTTCTCAAAAAGCTTGGTAGAATTCTCTGGTGAAGCCATCCGGGACAGGACTTTTTGGCTGGTAGTTTTTTGATACTTTTTCTTTCTTTTTTTATTTAACATAACTGAGTGAAAATGTACATTTACGTATAAATTTACATGCCCACCTATATGCAGGTTCCACTGCTCTCCCTGTCCGGTGACTGCACACTATTCCTCTCTGCTCCATACATATCTCATCCTCCCAACAACCTCCTTTCCCCTCCTCTCCGTCCACTCCCCTTCCTCCAGCCAGAGGTCAGCAAGATGATATCCTGTAGATGTATAGAACCACAAAGTACTTCCAATATATGGTCACTCTGCATTGCCAAGTCCAATCCATTCCTGTCCAAAGAGTGGACCTTTGTTATAATTTATGGGAAAGGGCAGCATCAGGGCCGGGGGCCATGATCTCAGAGGAACCCCAAAACCGCTGGACCATCAATTGCTGTCTTTTAGTGGAGATCTCAGGATGCACCCCTTTTTATTCTTGTGTTGCCAGTGAGGCTCCTCTCAGTGAGCTCCATCGTGGCTATCACTGGTGGTGGCCGGGCACCATCCGGTTCTTCCGGTCCCAAGTCGATGTAGGCACCCACTCTTGTGGGTCTGTCTGTCTTCTTGGTTGTCTTTACCGCATGTCATTTTGGTCCTCAGTGAGCATCCGTTCCTGCTGAGTTGGGACCATTTGCTGTGTCCTCGGATGGCAGCTTGGCAGCTTTTAAGACCCCAGACACCACTCACCAATGTGAGGTGCAGAGAGCTCTCTTAGGAAAATGCTAGTTGTGCCAATTGGCCTGGAATTCGCCTAAGAGCATAGTCCCCCACCCCCTGCCCAAGCTACTCTATCCTTGCAGTATTGTGTCAAGATGGAAGGAGTACTCAAGTTATGCTCAAGTCCACTTAATGTTGTTCTTGTTTCTGATGTGTGCTATCACCACTTTCTCCCAACTAGATTTCTAGTAACTATCTAAACTAAACCCTCCCCCCTCCCCCTCTCTCCCTCCCCTCCCTTGCAGCTGTCAAAGAGTCTTTTCTTCTATACCCAAGTCTGTTTTTGAGGTCTTATCGTAGAGGTCTCATACAGTATTTCTCCCTTTGTCGCTGACTACTTTCACTCAACATAATGTCTTCCAGTTGAAACCAGGTTAGGACATGTTTCCTGGAATCATCGTTATTCTTTATCATTGTGTACTGCTCCATTGAGTATATGTACCATAGTTTACCTATCCATTCTTCTATTGTTGGGCATCTGGGTTGATTCCATCTTTTTGCTATCATGGACTGTGCTGCGGTAAACATTCTCGTGCATGTGTCTGTTGGTGTGAAAGGCCTTGAATCTGTAGGATATATTCCAAGTAGTGGAATTACTGGGTCAAATGGTATATCGATATCCATTTTTTTAAGGAAGCGCCAGATTGCCTTCCAAAGAGGCTGGAACATTTTTCAACCCCACCAACAGCGTAGAGGGTTCTACTTTCTCCACAGCCACTCCAGCATTTGTCGTTTTGTGTTTTCTGGATCATAGCCAATCTTGTTGGGGTGAAATGGTATCTCATTGTTGTCTTGATTTGAATTTCTTTAATAACTAAAGATCATGAACATGTCCGCATGTGTTTTTTGGCTGCCTGGATCTCCTCTTTAGTGAAGTGTCTGTCCATTTCCTTTGCCCATCGCTTAATTGGATGGTTTATCTTCTTCTTATTGATATTTTGTAGTATCTTATAGATTATGGAGATCAGGCGTCGGTCTGACATAGAGTTGCCAAATACTTTTTCCCATTCTGTGAGTGTTCTTTTAATTCTATTAATAAAGTCTTTGGATGCGCAAAAGTGTTTGATTCTTAATAGTTCCCATTTATCTACTTTCTCTTCTGTTGATTGAGGTTTCTTTGACAGATTTTGAAGTCTGTCCTCATTGTGTATTAAAACTTCCATTGTTGTTCCTACCTTTTCTTGGATGAGCTTTATCGTTTTAGGTTTGATATTTAGGTCTTTTATCCTGTTGGAGTTGGTTTTTGTATAAGGTGTAAGATATGGATCTTGATTCAGTTTATTGCAGATGGATAACCAATTTTGCCAGCACCATTTGTTGAAGATACTGTTTTTATCCCAGTTTAATATCTTAGGGCCTTTGTGGAATATCAGCTATTCATAGGCAGATGGTGTCATCTCTGGGGTCTCAATTCTGTTCCATTGATCCATCTGTCTGTTCTTGTACCAGTACCAGGCTGTTTTGACCACTGTGGCAGTGTAGTATGTTCTAAGGTAGGATAATGAGAGGCCTCCCAGTGTGTTCTTCTTCTTTAGTAGTACCTTACTTATCCGGGGCTTCTTCTCTTTCCAAACAAAATTGGTGACTTGTTTCTCCATCTCATTAAAAAATGATGCTGGAACTTGTATTGGGATTGCATTATATAAATAAATTGCTTTGGGTAAAATGGACATTTTCACAATGTTAAGTCTTCCTATCCATGAGCAGAGTAGGTTTTTCCATTTATCTAAGTCTCTTTTAGTTTCTTGTAGTAAGGGCTTGTAGTTCTCTTTGTAAAGGTCTGTTGTTTCCCTGGTTAGATTAATTCCTAGGTACTTTGTCTTTTTACGGGCTATTGTAAATGGTATTGATTTGATAATTTCCTCCTTAACAGTCTCGTTGTTGGTATAAAGGAATCCTACTGATTTACTTATCTTTATCTTGTATCCTGACACTTTGCTGAACTCTTCTATCAGTTTGAGTAGCTTACTTATAGATTCCTTGGGGTTCTCTGCATATACAATCATATCATCTGTGAACAGGGAGATTTTAACTTCCTCTTTGCTGATGCAGATGCCCTTTATTTCTTCATCTTGTCTAATTGCTCTGGCTAGAACTTCTAGCACAATGTTGAATAGGAAAGGTGAGAGTGGGCCTACCTGTCTAGTTCCTGATCTCAAGGGAAAGTCTTTCAGGCTCTCTCCCATTCAGGATGATGTGGGCAACTGGCTTTGTATAAATGGCCCTTATTGTGTTGAGGAATTTGCCGTCTATGCCCATTTTGCTAAGAGATTTTAGCATGAATTCGTGTTGGACTTTATCAAAAGCCTTTTCGGCATCAATGGACAAAATCAGGTGATCCTTGTCTTTTGTGTTATTTATGTGGTTTATCACATTAATTGTTTTCCTGATGTTGAACCAGCCTTGCACCCCTGGTATGAATCCCACTTGGTCATGATGGATTATTTTCTTGATATGTTGTTGTATTTTGTTGGCAAAAATTTTGTTGAAGATTTTTGCATCTAGGTTCATGAGTGATATCGATCTGTAGTTCTCTGTCTTTGTAGGATCTTTCCCTGGCTTAGGTATCAGGGTTATGCTGGTTTCATAGAATGAGTTTGGGAGTACTTCATCCCTTTCTATACTATGAAATAGTCTCAGTAGTATTGGAGATAACTCTTCTCTAAATGCTTGGTAGAATTCTGCCGTGAAGCCATCTGGGCCTGGACTTTTTTTAGTTGGCAGTGTTTTGATGACCTATTCAATCTCTTCCTTGTGATGGGTTTATTAAGTTATTCTGCCTCATGTTGTGATAATTTGGGTAGGTGGTATGAGTCAAGGAATTTGTCCATTTCCCCTAGGTTTTCAAATTTGTTAGAGTACTGTCTTTCATAGTATTCTGTTATGATATTTTTGATTTCTGTTGCATCTGTGGTGACAACTCCCCTCTCATTTCTAATTTGGGTTATTTGTTTCCTTTCCTGCTTTTCTTTAGTAAGTTTAGCCAGTGGTTTATCAGTTTTGTTGGTCTTTTCAAAAAACCAGCTTTTGGTCTTTTCAATTTTTTCAGTTGTTTTTCTATACTCTGATTCATTTAGCTCTGCTCTAATCTTTATGATCTCCTTCCTTCTGGTGCCCGAGGGGTTCCTCTGTTGTTCTCTTTCTACTTGTTCAAGCTGTAGAGTTAGTTCCTTGATTTGGTTTCTTTCTTCCTTCCCGATGTGTGCATATATGGAGGTAAACAGACCCCTGAGCACTGCTTTGGCTGTATCCCATAGGTTCTGGTAGAAAGTGTTTTCATTCTCATTGGAATCCATGAATTTCTTTATTTCATCCTTGATTTCCTCTATAACCCATGTTTTTTTTTGAGCAAGATGTTGTTCAGTTTCCAAGAGTTCCACTTTCTATCTCTGTTTTTTCTGCTATTGATTTCAACTTTTATGGCTTTATGATCTGAGAAGATGCTTTGCAGTGATTCAATGGTATGGATTTTGTTGAGCATTGTATTATAGTATATCATGTGGTCAATTCTGGAGAATGTTCCATGTGCACTGGAGAAGAAGGTGTAGTTGTCTGCTGATGGGTGGAAAGTTCCGTATATATCACTGAAGTTTAGTTGGTTAATTGTGTCAATGAGGTCTTCTGTATCTTTACTGAGCTTTTTTCTAGATGATCTGTCTAGTAATGAGAGTGGAGTGTTAAAGTCTCCCACTATTATTGTGGAGTCATCTAACTCTCTTTTGAGAGTAGTCAGTGTTTCTTCAACATATATAGGTGCTCTGGCATTAGGTGCATAAATATTTAATATAGTTAAGTCTTGCTTGTGTACTGAACCTTTCAGCAATAAATAGTGACCATCTTTGTCTGTGATGGTGGATTTGACATTAAAATTGATTTTGTCTGAGATTAGAATTGCCACCCCTGCTCTTCTTTGTTCATTGTTAGCTTGATATATATTCTTCCATCCTTTAATTTTCAGTTTGTTCCTGTCTTTAGGTCTCAAGTGAGTTTCTTGTAGACAACATATGGATGGGTCGTGTCTTTTGATCCAGGATGACACTCAGTGTCTCTTTACTGGAGCATTCAGTCCATTCACATTCAATGTAATTATTGATAGGTATGTGTTCACTGCTGCCATTGTGATATGTTTGTTTTTATGTTGATGTTTTCTCTGTTGTTCTTATTAGTCTGTTCTGGGACACTCTTTTTGTGAGTTGATTTTTCACCTTTTTCAGAGCTGGTTTTATAGTTGTTGAGACTCGTGTGTTAGATTTCTTGAAATGGTATGATACATCTTTGTTGTGGTTTACAGCTGCCCCTATGAACCCCCTTAATAAACTATTTATAAACCCAATTTTAATTACTACCAGTCTTGTCGTCTTCCTCTCCATCTGGAAGGACTATAATGACTGTAGTACATCCCTCTTTTTATTATGATGACACCATAGTTTTCATGATGATCACTGGATTGCTTCTTTCCATATCAAAGCTGTGATTTACTTTAGAGCCTTCCCTAAATGAGTAGAATATTGAGTAGTGTGTAGTTGTAAAATATAAAGTTAGTGGTTTTGTTCTTCTAAGCCAAAGCCAAGAACTTCTTTCAGTATTTCCTGTAGTTTGGGTTTGGTTTTTACAAAGTCTCTGAGTTTCTGTTTATCTGGGAATGTCTTTATTTCATTTGAAAGACAGTTTTGCAGGATATATAATTCTTGGTTGGAAGTTCTTCTCCTTTAAGACTTTGAATGTGTCATGCCACTGTCTCCGTGCCAGCATGGTTTCTGCTGAGAAATCTGACGAGAGCCTACACGGTTTCCCTCTGAATGTTAGCTTTGCCTTGAGTCTTATTGGCTTTAAGAGTTGCTGCTTATGTTTCATTTTGTTCAGCTTGATTATAATATGTCTTGGAGTCTTTTTTTTGAGATCTATATTGGGTGGCATACGATATGCATCTGAGATGTCTATATTCTCTTCCTTCATGATTTCTGGGAAGTTTTCTTTCAGCAGTTCAGCAACAACACTCTCTGTGTTCTCAGGTGTCTCACCCTGTTCAGGGACTCCAATTAATCGAAGGTTGTTCCTCTTAATAGAGTCCCACATGCTTCTTAATGTTTCTTCATTTTTCTTCTTTGTTTTTTCTGATTTCTGCTCATAGATGCTGGCATCAGTAGCTCTAGCTTCCAAATCAGAAATTCTTTTTTCCATTTGTTCCATTCTGTTTTCTTGGCTTTGCATTGAAGTTTCTATGTCTTTGATTTTCTTCTTGATCTGTTGGATTTCAGAGTACTGGTGTTCCATGACATCGAACAACTTGCTTAATTTTTCATTTTGTTCTGCTGCATTTTGTATAAGATCTAGAACGGCTCTGTATATAATCAATTTGTATTCACTTCCTGATTCTTTCATAAAAGTTTCTTCATCTGGAAGACTCCTTGGTTGCTTTGTTTGGGAGCCTTCTGAAGCCATGAGTGATTGCTTGTATGCCACAATTGTCTGTTGCTGTTTTGGGCCCATGTGAGTATATAAAGGCTGGAAGAGGTATTGTGAGGATGGATTGCAAATGTTTCTCTAGGCTGTCTTCAAATGTAAAGCAAAAGGTATCTGACCAGTTCACAAATCAGTTAGGTTTTCAGGTGTAGCAGTCCCTCTTGTCATCTGACAGAGTAAGCGCCACTATATCCAACCCCAGGTGATAACAAACTAGTTCAGAACACAACAATGCTACTGCCCTGTTGGCCTCTACTGACAGGGCCTAGCCTCATCCAACAGTGCGTCGAGTACTGGTTTTGTGATAGGAAAGCACTCTCCTGTGGGCAGGCTCTGGCGCCCAAGCTAAGAATTAGGTCCAGCTGTGGCCACCGTATCCAAGATGGCGTCCTCCACACAGGCAGCAGACAGAGGGGCTAAAGGTGCCGAGAGGTAGTGATTCCTCTGCTTCTGTTGCAGGGCCCCCAACATAGGCAGCACTGTGCAAAATCACTACTTTTCTGTTGGAGAAGCGCTGTCCAGTTTGCAGGCGCTGGCTCCCAGGCTAAGAATGAGGTCCCGCTAAAATCTCGGTACCAACATGGCGTCCCACACACCGACCATGAAGCTCTACACAAACCCCGCCGAGGCAGCCACAAAACGAAAGGCTCAAAATGTCTAGATCAACAGAGTCCCGAGCCTGGCTCTCAGAACATGGGAATTTCGCCTGCCTATCCCCCAGCAGTGCGTCTGAGTCCAGCCGCCAGGCAAGACCCAGCTCCGCCCACCGGCCAAGACAGAGGAAAAAAAAAGTCAAGATGGTGCATTTACCTTCCATCCGTGACAGCCGGGGCTAGCCACGTTCGGGAGTCAGTGAAAGAGAGGAGGTTTTTCGCTGAGTGGTATGAAGTCCCAATTAACAGCTCTGTGCCGTGTCCTGAGGCTGATTAGGTGATCAGAAGGGTCTGTTTGATTGTCAATTCAGGTCTTGGTTTCCAGAGGGATATAAGGAGACGTGTGCTTAGTCCACCATCTTGACTCCACCCCAGTACTTTTTCAATCTCTTCCTTTTTGATGAGTTCATTAAGTTGTTTTATGTTTCCTTGTGATAATTTTGGTAGCTGATATGATCTAGAAATTTGTCCATTTCCTCTAGGTTTTCAAATCTGTTAGAGTGCAGTCTCTTGTACTAGTATTCTGTTATGATAGTTTTGATTTCAGTTGGGTTTCTTATGACATGTCCCATCTCATTTCTTATTTGGGTTATTTGTTTCTTCTCCTGTTTTTCTTTGGTACGTTTAGCCAGTGGCTTATCAATTTTGTTGATCTTTTCAAAGAACTAGCTTTTGGTTTTGTTAATTTTTTTCAACGGATGCTCTATTCCCTAACTAATTTAGTTCTCTAATCTGTATAGTCTCTTTTCTTCTGATGCCTGAGGGGTTCCTCTGTTGCTCTCTTTCTCCTTGTTCAAGCTGTAAGGTTAATTCCTTGGTTTGCACCTTTTCTTCCTTCTGGATATGTACATTTATAGAGATAAACTGACCTTTGAGCACTGCTTTTGCTGTATCCCATAGGTTCTGGTAGGATATGTTTTCATTCACACTTGATTCCATAAATTTCTTTATTTCTTCCTTGATTTTTTCGATAACTCATGCCTTTTCTAGCACAGTATTGTTCAGTTTCTATGAATTCCAATTTCTACCTATGTTTTATCTGCTGTTGATTTCAAATTTTATGGCTTTATGGTCCAAGAAGATGCTTTGTAATAATTCAGTGGTTTGCATTTTGTTGAGATTTGTGTTCTGTCCTAAAACATGGGCTATTATGGAACATATTCTATGTACATTGGAGAAGAAGCTGCACTTATCTGTTGACGGGTAAAAAGTTCCGTATATGTCAATACGATCTAGTTTGTTAGTTGTTGCAATAAGATCTTCTGTATCTTTACTCAGCTTTTTTTCTGGATAATCTGTCCATTATTGAAAGTGGAATGTTGAAGCCTCAAACTGTTATTGTGGAGTGATCCCTCTCATTTTTTCACTGTGGTCAGTGTTTGTTTGATGTACTTTAGATGCTCTGGTATTAGGTGCATAAATATTTAATATTGTTAAATCCTGCTTATGTATTGAACCTTTTGGTGATAATTAGTGACCGTCCTTGTCCATGATGGTGGATCTTATATTAAAATCTATTTTATCTGAGATTACTGTTGCCACTCTTGCTCTTCTTTTTGTGTTGTTGCCTTTGTATATGTTTTTCCATCCTTTGATTTTCAGTTTGTTCATATCATTGAGTCTTATGTGTGGTTTTTGTTAGCAACATATAGATGTGTCATATCTTTTGATGCATGATGTTACTTGCTATCTCTTTATTGGCGCATTCAGTCCATTGACATTCAGTGTAATTATTGATAGGCATGTGTTTAGTGCTGTCATTTTGATGTATTTATTTCTTGTTATTGATGTTTTTGTTATCAATGTTTTCTATGTTTTTCTCTATATTCTGTTCTGGATCATTCTTTATTATTGACTTTTCATCTCTTTCAGTGTTTGTTGAGATTCCTGCATTATTGTTCTTGTTTTAATATGTTGCATTATTATTTTGCTTTGTGGCTACCCCCTACTGTTCTAAGTTTAAATTAGACTTTAACCTCTGCATATCTTTTTAATTTCCTCTCCATCTGAAAGAGTTATACCTACTGTAATATATCCCTCTGTTTAGTGTAATGATGTCCTACTTTTTGTGTTATGGCAACTGGCTTCCTTCTTTTAATATTGTAGTTTTGCTTGAGCATTTTGATTCCCATAAGTGAGCATTTTGACTCCCATAAGTGAGGAGAATTCTGCATGCTGTGTCCTGAATTGCCTCCTGAAGGATACACTTAATGTTTTTTTTTTTTTTTTTTTTTTTTTCTAAGCAAAGAGGTTCTTTCAGTATTTCTTATAGTTTTGGTTTGGTTTTTTGAAAGTCTCTAAGCTTCTGTTTACCTGTGAATGTCTTAGTTTCACTATTTGAGAAAATATTTTGCAGGATGTATCATTCTTGGTTGGAAGTTTTTCTCCTTCAGGGCTTTGAATGTATCATCCACTGCTTTCTTACCAACATCATTTCTGCAGGGAAGTCAGATGAAAGCCTGCAGTGTTTCCCTCTGAATGTTAGCTTGCCTTTGAGTCTTGCTGTCATTAAAAATCACTGTTTATGTTTCATTTTATTACACTTGATTATAAAATGTCTTGGTGTCTTTCTTTTAGGGTCTAGTTTTTGTAGTATTTGATACGTGTCTTGGCTATCTATGTTCTCTTCTTTCATAATTTCAGGGATGTTTTCTATCAGCAGCTGTACAGCAATTTTCTCTGTGTTTTCATGTATCCCTCCTTGTTCAGGAATTCCTATTAATCTTATATTATTCCTCTAAATAGAGTCCCACATATTTCTTAATGCTTCTTCATTTTTCTTATTTCTTATATCTGATTTCTCCTCATAAATGTTCGTGTCAGTTGCTGTATCCTCAATGTCACTAATCATGACTTCCACCTCCTCAATTCTACTCTTTTGGATTGAATGTTCTAATTCTATAATTTTGCTATTGATCTGCTGGATTTCAGATCATTGATGTTCCATCAGTTCAAATAGCTTACTTACTTTTTGATTTTGTTTTGCTGGGAGGGGTGTATATATAATTCTTTTGTACTCACATTCTGGTAGTTTCAGAAAGGCTTCCTCACCTGGTAAGTTTTTGATTCCTTATTTTGGGTGTTTTCAGGAGCTATGGTTCACTGCTTCTTTAAATGGTTAGCACCTGACTGTTTTTTGCATACCATCTAGAAGCTGTTTGATTCTCTGATATTACCTCAACAGGAGCTAAGGCATAGTTCTAACAGGGAAGTGTGTCACCAGCTGTCTCTGTGTACTCCAGTGACTGGCCCCAGGTGGACTCTCTGTGGCAACAGACTCTGACTATTGACCTGGACTCACTGGGGGGCTGTCAGCCAGTCCTTTGATGTGGATCAGTGAAGAGTTGAGGAGATGCCACCAGGCCTCTCAGTCAGGCCCCATGTGTGGCAGGCCACACCTTCCTGCTGACAATGAAAGTACTCCATAAGTCATCCCCAAATGCTATGATGTGGTTCAAAGTAGGGTGTTGTAGGGCCTTCTTGTCATCCTCTGCCAGGCCTCACCCATAAATACAGACACTAATTGTCTCAAACACAGCTTTTCTACTGGAGAAGCACTCGTCAGGCAGAAGCTGCTTCTCCACTTGAGAATCAGCTGCAGCTAAGAACCTCAGCTGGATGACTCGGCCTCCCGGCCAACCAAGAAAGTATACAGCCGAGCTGCCCTTCCTGTGATGAAACAGCAGAATCTATGGTGCAGCTCAGAAAAGAGATGGAGAGGGACAGTGGTGCCCCTAGTCAGCAGCCAGGCTCTTAATATATGGCTATCCCACATACAGTCTCTTTGCTGCTCTGTACGCTGTTTACTTAAGCACTGAAGTTTGGCATATTTCCCTGCTGATGCCCAGTTCCCACATCCTGGATAATGAAGGCATCAGTGTGTGCAGTCCTCATGAGCAGTAGGACTCATGAGCTGCTGGCTCGTGTTTGAGAGAGGTAGTTTAGTCTGTTACTGGTGCCTATTTAAATCTGACATTCATATGCTAGATCCTAGGGCTCCTCAAATGTCCACACTACTCCATCCAGTTATCATTCCAGATCTTAGTTCTCAGAGAGAACTAATGCCCTGCCTCTGAGCATTTCTGTATGTATCTGTTAGCTGCCTGGATGTCTTCTTTGGTGAAATACCTGTTTGTATATTTTGCCCATTTTTGTAACTGGAGTATTTGTCTTTTTCTTGTTGAAGTTTTCAGTACCTTGTAGATTATGTAGATTAGGCACTGATCAGGTTCATTGTAGCCAAAAATTCTTTTCTAGTCTGTAGGTAATCTTTTTACTTTTTTGGTGAAGTCTTTGAATGAGCATGGAAGCCCTGGTGGTGCAGTGGTTAAGGGCTGCATTTGCTAATCAAAATGTTGGCAGTTCACATCCACCAGGCACTCCTTGGAAGCTCTATGGAGCAGTTCTACTCTGTCCTATAGGGTCACTGTGAGTCAGAATTGACTCAATGGCAGTGAGTTTGGCTTTTCTTTTTGGTTGAATAAGTGTAAGTGTTTAATTTTTAGGAGTTCCAATTTATTTTCTGGTGTTTGTACATTGTTAGTAATGTTTTGTAGTCTGTTTATGTCATGTATTAGGGCTCCTAGCATTGTCCCTGTTTTTTTTTCCATGATCCTTATTGTTCTAGATTTGCTATTTAGGTCTTTGATCTATTTTGAGTTAGGTTTTGTACATGGTGTGAGATATGAATGTTTCATTTTTTTGCAAATGGATATCCAGTTATGCCAACATCACTTGTTAAAGAGACTGTCTTTTCCCCAATTAATGATCTTTAGATCTTTGCCAGATATCAGTTACTCAAGGTGGATGATGTTATGTCTCTATTCTCAAGTCTTGTCGCTTGACCTCTGTATCTGTTTTTATACTAGTACCAGGCTGTTTTGACTACCATAGCAATGTAATAGGCTCTAAAGTCAAGTAGTATGAGGCTTCCCTTTTGTTGTTCTTTAGTAATGTTTACTCACCTGTGGATTCTTCCCTTTCCATATGAGGTTGCCTATTGGTTTCTCTGTTTCATTAAAAAATGCCATTGGAATTTGAATTGGGATTCCCTTGTATCTATAGGTTGCTTTCATTAATATGAACATTTTCACAATGTTGAGTCTTCCTACCCATGTACAAAGTAGATTTCTCCACTTGTATAGGTTTCTTTTAGTTTGTAATGCTTTTCTTGTATAGGTCTTTTATGTTTGTGGTTAGGTTTATTCCTAAGTGTTTTATCTTCTTGGAGGCTATTGTACATGGTATTGATTTGGTGATTTCCTCTTTGATGGTCTCTTTGTTGGTGTAAAGGAATCCAACTGGTTTACTTATGTTTATCTTGTATCCTGATTCTTTGCTGAACTCTTCTATTAGTTCTAGTAGATTTTATTTTATTTTATTTTTGGCAGATTATTTAGGATTTTCTGTGTATAAGATCATCTGAAACTTGAAATGCTTTTATTTCTTCCTTGCCAATTTGGATACCTTTTATTTCTTTATTTTGTCTGATTGCTGCGGCTGCAACCTCCAGCACAATGTTGAATAAAAGTGGTGGCAAAAGGCATCCTTGCCTGCTTCCTGTTCTCAAGGGGAATACTTTCAGTCTCTGTCCATTTAGGATGATGTTGGCTGTTGGGTTTGCACAGATGCCCCATATTATGTTGAAGTATTTCCCTTTTATTCCTATTCTCCTGAGAGTTTTTAACATGAATGGGTGTTAGAATTTGTCAAATACATTTTCTGCATCAATTGATAAAATCATGTGGTTCTTATCTTTTGTTTTATTCATGTGGTTGATTACATTGACTATTTTTCTAATTTTGTGCCATTCCTACATCCCTGGTAGGAATCCCGCTTGGTCATGGTGAATTATTTTGTTTGTTAAGTTGTTAACTTCTATCAGCTAGGATTTTTTTTTTTAATTGTGACTGAGTGCAAGTACACAGTCCAAATTAAATTGGCCTGTCTACCTATCTGCAGCTCCTTCTTTTCTCCTTGTCTGGTGACAGCACACTCCCCCTTTCTGTTCTATACATGGCATATCCTTTTAACAACCTCCTGTCTCCTCCTCTCTACCGTCTTCACCCCCTTCTAGTAAGAGACCAGTAGGACAGCATCCTATAGATGCATAGGACCATAAAGTGCACACACCATATGGTCACATTGTGTCCCTGAGTCCATTCCATTCCTGTCCGAAGTGTTGAACTCATTAATGTTTTCTGGTCAGGTGTAGCAACAGGTGTAGGAGTCATGCTTTCAGGGAACCCCTAGGCCTTCAGACCATCAGTTGCAGTCTTTTAGTGGAGTTGTTGAGGTGCACCACTCTTTTATTGATGTTGCCACTGGGACTCTACATTGTGTGCACCATCACAGCTGTCTTTGGTGGTGACTGGGCACCTTGGCTTGGCGGGCACCATCTGCTTCTCTGGTCACATGTTGATACAGTCACCTATTCACACGGGTCTTTCTGTCTTCTGGGCCCTTTTTCCTTCATGTCTTTGTTGTCCTCTGTGATCATCTGTTCAGGCTGAGTTGGGACCATTTGGTGTACCTCAGATGGCAGCTTGCTAGCTTTTAGGACCCCAGACATATCGGCTAGAATTTTGTTAAGGATTTTTGCATTTAAGTTATGAGCAATATTACTATGTAATTTTCCTTTTTGTGGTACTTTTACTTGGTTTTGGTACCGAGGTTATGCTGGCTTCATAGAATGAATTTGAGAGTAACCCATCGTTTGTTATGCTCTGAAATATATTTAGTACTAGTGGTGTTAACTTTTCTCTAAAAATTTGATAGAATTCTCCAGTGAAGCCATCAGGGCCTGGTCTTTTTTTGGTGGGGAGTTTTTAAATTACCTTTTCAGTTTCATTATGAGTCGGACCTGACTTGACGGCAGTGTGGGGTTTCAATCTCTTCTTTTGTGAGAGGTTTATTTAGTTGTTCTACCTTTGTTTGTCTTAGTTTAGATATATAGTGTGTTTCCATAAATTTGTCCATTTCCTCTAGGTCTTTAAATTTGTTAGAGTACAGTTTTTCTCAATACTCTATTGATTTTTTAATCTCACTTGGGTTTCATGCTAATGCCTATCTCATTTCTTATATGGGTTGTTTGCTTTGTCTTCTGCTTTTCTTTTGGCAGTTTGCCAAAAGTTTATCAATTTTGTTGTTTTTGTGGAAGAATCAGCTTTTGTTCTTGTTAACTCTATAGTTATTCTATGCTCTAATTCATTAGGTCTGCTCTAGTTTTTATTATTTGCTTTCTTCCTGTGTCTAAAGGCTTCTTTTGGTGCTTTGTTTGTACTTGTTTGAGTTGTAGTATTAATTCTTTGACTTGGGCCCTTTCTTCTCTTTGGATGTATGCATTTATGGAGATAAATTGGTCTCTGAGCCCTGCTTTTGCTGTGTCCTAAAGGTTCTGGTAAGATATGTTTTCATTCTCATGTAATACTGTGAATTTCTTTATTACATCTTTGATTGCTTCTATAACCATGTAGTTTTTGAGCAAGGTATTGTTTAGTTTCCATGTCTTTCGGTATTTATTTATTTTTTCCTTGCCTTTTCTGTTATTGATTTCTACTTTATGAGTTCATGGTCTGAAAAGATGCTTTGTAATATTTCAGTGCGTTGAATTTTGTTAAGGATAGCTTTGTGGCCTAATATGTGGTCAATTCTAGAGAAGGTTCTATGTGCATTGGAAAAGAAAGTATACTTGGCTGTAGTTGGATGAAGTGTTTTGTATATACCTATGAAGTCAAGTTGGTTGATTGCATCATTTAGATCCTCTGTGTCTTTACTGAGCTTTTTTCTGCATGTTGTGTCCTTCACTGAAAGTAATACGTTGCCATTTCCTACTATTATTGTGGAATTGTCTATTTATGTTTTCAATGCAGTTAGAGTTTATTTTATGTATTCTGAAGCCTTGTCATTGGGTGCATAGATATTTAATAGGATTATGTCCTCCAGGAGTACTGATCCTGTAAGCATTACATAGTGTCCTTCTTTATCCAGTGTGGTGAATTTTACTTCAAAGTCTATTTTATCAGAGATTAGTATTGTCAGTCCTGCTCTTTCTTGAATGTTGTTAGCTTGATATATTTTTTCCATCCTTTAAATTGTAGTTTGTTCTTGTCTTTAAGTCTAAAGTGTGCCTCCTGTTGGCAGCTTATGTATGCATTGTGTTTTCTTAATCCAGACTGCCACTCTCTGTCTCTTTATTGGTGCATTTAATGCATTTACTTTCAGCATAATTATTGATAAGCAAGAATTTAGTGCTGTCATTTTGATGTCTGTTTTGTGCATCGTAGACAGTTTCTTTGTTTCAGTTAATTTTCTGTGCTGAGTCTTTTTTCTTTATATATTTTCATATTTTTCAACATTGATAGTCTTGTGTTTGCTTAGACTACATGTTTTTGTTTTATTTTATTTTTATTTTGATGCATAGGACTGATAATTTCCTCTGTGGTTACCTTAATATTTACCCCATTTTTATAAATTTAAACTAGTGTTTAATTTCTTTATATCCCCTTGACTTGCCCTCTGTATGAAAGATCTACCTCTTTCTTGTTATAATATTTCTATATTGACATCTCTATTGCATTGTTTTGGTGTTTTGCCTTTTATTTATTTTTGTGATTCACTTACTTCGGTTGATATCAAGTTGCTCTGTTCTTTGTTCTAATCTTGGGTTGTTACCTAAGTTATTCATTTTCTAACCAAAGGACTCTCTTTAATATTTCCTGTAATTTTGGTTTGGGTTTTGCAAATTCCCTAAATTTCTGTTTATCTGCAAATGCCCCAATTTCACCATCTTATTTGAGAAGCAATTTTGTTGCATATATAATTCTTGGCTGTCAATTATTTTCCTTCGAGGCTTTGCAAATGTCATCCTATTTCCTTCTAGCCTGCATGGTTTCTACTGATTAGACAAAACTTAGTCTTATTGATTCTCTTTTGTAGGTTTTTTTTTTTTTTTTTTAAATTTCTAGCCACTTTTAAAATTGCCTCCTTATTCTTTAATTGTGACAGGCTTAATTGTAACATGCCTTGGTGGCTTTCATTTGTCATCTTCCTTGTGTGGAGTTTGGCATGTGTCTTTCATAGATATTGTCTCATCTTTCATAGTAATTTTACATAATTTTTTCTGTATTTTCTGGTATCCCCCAGATTCTGGTACTCCAAGCACTCGTAAATTATCCTCTTCATAGAGTCCCACATAATTCTTAATGTTTCTTGATTTTAAATTATTTTATCTAATTTTTTCTCAAATATGTTGTTGTCAAGTGCTTTATCTTCAGTCTCACTAATTCTGCCTTCTATTGCCTCAATTCTGCTCCTTTGACTTTCTGTTGAGTTGTCTAATTCTGTAATTTCATTATTATTTTTTTGAATTTGTAGTTCTTGCCGCAGTATGCTTTCTTGCAGCCTGTTTAATTTGTGATTATGCTCTACTACATTTTTTTCTTATCTCCTTCCTGATCTCTTCAAGAGTTTTAAATATTAATCTTTTGTATTCTATCTCTGATAATTCCAGGAAGTTCTCTTCTTTATTTTGGATCTCTCTGAAGTCATTGTGGTCTGCCTCTTTAAGTGTTTTGATATGTACCGTTGCCTCTGAGCCATTAGCATGTTGTTGAATTTATTTATGTTCGTTTCTTCTGTCACAGCTATTTGTTTTGTTTGTTTTGATATGTCCAAATATGGTTGTGTGTTCTAGTTTGGTTATTGGTGCCATCGAAGCTGGAATGTCCTGTCACCATATGGCTAGAGCTGTCACTAGACATGTGAGCCGAGGAGTCTTTTTACTTTTCTTGTATGAATTCACCTCAGGTGTCCAGGTTGTCTGTCACCAAGTGTGTGGTTCAGGCTCTACCCTGCTTTCTTAGATGGGCCAGGGCAATTTGTGTAGGCACAGGTATCTGGGTGTAGGTGCTGGGAAAGGCAGGGTGCTAACAGCCATCCTTGTGTGCCTGTAAGGATGGTGTGTCCCCTTATGTCTAATTCTAGGTGAAAGAATTGTTTCCACCTTGCATGTCTGACTTAGGGGTTTTGACAGAGTTTCCTTTCCCACTTCCCCTGGTTTACTAAATTGTGTCCTGTCTGAGTCTAGGAGAATGGCTCAGAGTGGGGTTAAGGAGTCCTAGTTCCGGATCAGTTAAGCGCATCAGACTCCAGAGATGTGTGCAGTTCAGACTGGGAGAGGGGGAAGCACTGGAAAAAGGAAAAGGGAGAGGGGTCTAACCCAAGGGAAAAATTTAGATCTGTGACCAATAGTTAGATACTAGTCACTTAGCTTTCAATAGCCAAGTGCTTCTTCTTGCTGGTTATGGAGGCTCCAGGGCACTCTTTGCTGCTCTTTGCCTTTGGGAAGGATGCTTTCCATACACCACTGCTCTGCTTACCATACTTGCTACTGTCAACTCTCAGCAGGTATGGTCCAGTCAGTCCCAGGTACTTCTGGACCTAATTTCCCTTCCTCATTGCTCAGTCTGCTTTCTCTACTTTCCCTGTGATGTTCAAGCATCCTAGGATGTCATATGTAATGAATTCATTTGTTCTTTTAGGTCTTTGTTTTAAGAGGAATCACAGGAAGCATCTGATTACTCCTCCATCTTGGCTCTAACTCTAATATACCCTTTTGAACTTGTTTCTTCTCCATATAAACTTAGGATGCTGTTGATGGGTTGAGTGAAGAAAATACATATGCAGCACTTAGAGTGGTATCTAGGAGAGAGTAAAAACCAAAAAAAAAAAAAAAATGCCATTAAGTCAATTCCGACTTATAATGACACTATAAGACAGAGTCGCCATGAGTCGGATCTGACTTGACAGCATTTGGCTGGCTTATAAGACTGAGTAGAACTGCCCCATAGAATTATCCAGGAGTACCTGGTGAGTTTGAACTGCTGACCTTTTTGTTAGCAGATGTAGCATTTACCACTACCTCACCAGAGTTTTCATAGTAAGTATTCAATAAGTGATACTATGTGTATAGTCAGTATAATTGTTATTATTATTGGAAAGCTTATGAAGGTGACCTCAGAGTCATTTTGCTGCAGAAATGTAGTCTGACAAATAGTCTCAGACAAATTGCATTTGTTAATAGCATGCTTCATTTATAGAGGAAGAATTAAAAAAAAAATTAGGAAGTTAACCAGGGGGTATAAAGAACTCATGCGAAGAGCCACATAAATAGGTATTTCTGACATAACTATTTCATTCAAGAAGATGCAATCATGTGGAATAATTTGTCAATTAAGATGGTCAAAGCAAATATTGTTGTCTATATAAATGAGTTTTTGCAGCCAGCAAGACATTTTAATGATGTGTGAGCCCAAACCAAAAGCTGCTAAGACAAAGCTGAGATGGAAATGAGTCCCTAGGACAAGTCTGTTGAGGAGTGTGGCCTTTTCTTGTCCAGCAATTCCTTTTGTCATTATAATTCATCACTAGTGGTTTATAAAGGCAGTTAAATGACCTCCTTTGGCTGTCAAATAGGAAAATAATTCATCAGTTCAAGTTCATAAATCATCTCCTGATACCAGGAGTACTTTATATAGCTGAAAATCTCTCTGACATGGCACTGTACTCCTGTGGAGATGCTGAGGAACAATTGGGAACCACCAGATACAGAAGCCAAAGTTAGGAGCTACATGGGATGGATCTACTGGAATAGTAGATTGATTCCTCTCTGGGCATGTTGCCTCAATTCCCTCTGACTGGCATGAAAAACACCCATTCTTGGTTCTACCAAACCCTGGTGGTGTAGTGGATAAGACCTAAGTCTACTAACAAAAAGGCCAGCAGTTTGAATCCACCAGATGCTCCTTGGAAACTCTATGGGGTAGTTCTACTCTGTCCTATAGGGTCTCTGTAAGTCGGAGTCGATGGTGCCTGGTTTGGTTTTGGTTCTAGCACATGGTAGTTATTAAACTATGCTTGCTAAATGAATCAGTTCAAATTTTTTTTGTGTTTTGAATCTTTTGTATAAGATCCCATCTATAGTGTCCAATAACTCTCTCCATTTATATTCAGGGAAAAGAAGATGGAAAGGCAATGGGATAATATTCAGAAGTTATTGGATCAATACTCTGAGTTGTTTGCTCAGTTTTGGTAGTTAAGGCATCAGAACTTTACTATAAATCCTGGCATCATAGCTGTGTGGGAAATAATTGTGTTTATTTTTTTTTCTGATAGAATTATTGTAAATCATATTTCAATCAACTATTCCCTCTTGGGAGACTTGGTTGCCCAGTGGTTAAAGTGTTCATCTACTAATCAAAAGGTCAGCAATTTCAACTCCCAGTCACTCTGTGAAAAAAAGATGCAGCAATGTACTTCCATAAAGATGCACAGCCTTGGAAATCCTATGGGGCCATTCTGCTGTTTCCTGTTGGGTCACAATGAGTCCAAATCAACCAAGGGCGATAAGTTTGGGGTTTAGAGTCTCCCTTGATCCTCATATCAAATGTCCATTGTTCTCTTTCCACCTACATTTTGTGCCAGTAAGATTATCTTCGTGGTGGTGTTTATTTCCTGACTATTGTATGAGGTGAAAGGTTAAAAGGATATTTTGGGAGTTGCTAAGTGGAAAACTATTCTCTAGATAGTATATTAGTTATCAAACCTGGTTCTGTAGTTAATGTATTTAATATTCCCTTAACAACCAATAAATACTAATTGCCTTGGGTGAACAGAAGTAAACTAAAAGAAACATAACTTTTAGTGTGAGAAGGAGGGGAAGGATAGAGATTAAACAGATTTATTGATAAATGTGTAATCATACATTTAAATAAGTGGTAAAAAGCAAAATAACAGAGGGTAACTAAGAAGTAGGTAGATGTTTTATACCAGATCATCAGGGGAAGTATACATGGGAAAATAATATCTAGACTAAATTCTGAAAATTAAGTGAAACCCATCTAGGTGAAGAGTGAGGGAAAAATGTTTCAGGCAGCAATAATAGCACATGTCAGCTCTGAGGTGCTAAAGATTGTTGCATGCTCATAAAACAGAAAAAGAGTGAGTCTGAGGAGAATGGGGAAAAATGAGATTGGAAAGGCAAGGACCAGAAAACACAGTGTCTGATAAGATTTTCTTCTTTATCCTAAGAGTAGAAGGAAGCCACTGGATCATTTTAAGTAGGAAAATGTCATATTCTTTCTGACTTATGTTAAAAAAAAAGAAGCAAGCAGAAAACCAAAACTAAAAGCAAATACATCTAGCTCCTCCATGGAGAAGAGATGGGAGGATGTAGGGAGACCACTTAAGAGGCTATTACAGCATCTCAAAGGAAGATGATGGTGATTTGGACCAGAGTGATGATAAAAAAAAGATAGAAAAAGTGAACATATTCAATAAATACTGTAGAGGTTAAAATGTCTGGAGTTTCTCCTGATGCTTCCCAGGTTTTTGGTTTTAACAATAAGGTAGACAACAGAGGCTGTTCTGAAGTGTAAAACAAGTAAGGTAGGCAAGAATTTGTGGAGAATTGAAGAATTCAGCTTTGTCTGAGATACCTATTAGACACCCAAACGGAGATGTTGAGTAGGCAGTTGCATATATGATTCTGGCATTCAGAGGGGTGTCTGGGCTGACAATACAAATTTTGTAGCTGTCTTCAGGGTATATAGGATAGGCTACAATGAAATACTAAATTGTGTGGGACAACTGATGATTACTACAAGAGATCAATGCTAACTGCAATTCATAGGCCTTGTGCTACATATTATCCCTAGAATCATGACAGTGTGAGAAAGCTACTTGTCATGATTTTTCCAAAGCTCATCAAATTGTTAAATTTCAACCTTGATATTTGTACTTGTGTTTTTGCTGATGCATGAGATGGCATCGTGCATTTAGCTGACATCTGAATCCTTCAGAGCTAGAATATAACTGACACCATATTAAATGCAGTCATTTTTTTAAAAAATATATATGCTAGGCACTGAATTAGTCATATCATATACATTGTTTCTTATCTTTCCTGCAGCCCTTGAAAATATAGGCGCTTACCTGTAAACTACCAAAAAAAAAAAAAAAAGAAAAAGAAAGAAAGAAACCCACTGCCCTTTTGTAGGATCCAATTCATAGCGACCCTGTGGGTCAGAGTAGAGCTGTCCCATAGAGTTTCCAAGGAGCGCCTGGTGGATTTAAACTGCTGACCTTTTGGTTAGCAGATACAGCGCTTAACCTATAGATAAGGAAATTAAGTCTGAGATGTTAAACATCTTGGCCAAAGCCACACAGCAAGTAACCCCAAAAATCAATCCCATTGCTGTTGAGTCATTTGTGACTCATAGCTACCCTATAGGACAGAGTAGAACTGCTCCATGGAATTTCCAAGAAGTACATGGTGGATTCAAACTGCCGACCTTTTGGTTAGCAGCCATAGCTCTTAATGACTACACCACCAGAATAAGTGGTGATCTTTTTCTATTCCCACACTTCAAGATAACTGAAAACCAAACCAAACTCACTGCTGTTGTTGAGTCAATTCTGACTCATAATGACCCTGTAGGGCAGAGTAGAACTGCCCCATATGGTTTCTAAGGAGCACCTGGTGAACTCTAACTGCCAAACTTTTGGTTAGCGGCCTGAGCTCTTAACCACAGAATCACCAGGGCTATCAAGAAGGATGAAAATATGATTTAAGAAAAATGAGTCTAAATATTCTTTTGGATTCTACAGTTTTCCAAGTCTTTTACACCTTAAGAAAAATGAAGGTGGAGATGCACAAACTTACACCTAGATCTCCTTGGTGTTAAATAAGAGCTCATCATGTTAGATGATGAGCTATAGCCCATTCCTAGACCTCTGGTACACACACCCAGTCTGCTTCTGGGATACCTATTGTTTAGGGATAACTCTGAAACTGACTACCTGCCTAGACTAGGAACTGCTTTCATACATTGTAGATTCTGTGTCCTGAATTGTTAGTTGAAAGTATTCTACGTACAGGAGGACAACTCCTTAAGTGAGATGTAAAGGAAGGAGTATAAAACCAAAAAATAAATTAAGAAACCCAAACCCACTCCCATCGAGTCAATTCCAACTTAACTTATAGGACAGCATAGAACTGCCTCCATAGAGTATCAGAGGAGTGCCTGATATATTCAAACTGCTGACCTTTTAGATAGCAGACAAAGAATTTAACCACTATGCCATCAGGGTTTCCTGCAGGAGTATAGAGCCTGGTAAATAATTGGTTCACAAAAATTACAGCTGCTATTATTATAATTTTCATCATCTCATTGAATACTTACAGAAACCTTGTGAAATAGCTGTCATTACTTGTTAATTCTTTACTGATGAAGAAATCAAGGCTCAGTGAAGTTAAGAAACTTACTTGACGTCACATAGTCAATAACAGACTACATTGGAACTTGAAGATCAACTCTGATTTCTATGCTTATTTTTTTTTCTTTTTTAAAATGTGATTAAGTGAAAGTATACAACCAAAATTAATTTTTCATGCTCACCTATCTGCAACACCTTCTGCTTTCCTTGCCCAGTGACAGCCCACTCCTCCTTTTCATTCTGCACTTGGCATATCCTCTTAACAATCTCCTGTCCCCTCCTCTCCACACTCTTCTCTCCCATCTAGAAAGAGACTAGTAGGACACCATCCTATAAATTCATAGAGCCATAAAGTACACACACAATATAATCACACTTAGTTCCAGAGACAAGTCCCTTTTTGTCCAAAGAGTTGAACTCAGTAGTGTTTTCTGGACAGGGATAGCACCAGGTTTAGGGGCCATGCTCCCAGGGAATCCCCCAGGGTGTTGGACCATCAATTGTGGTCTTTTTAGTAGAGTTCTTGAGCTGCACCCCTCTTTTATTGTGTTGCCACAGGGACTCAACATTGTGTGCCACATCATGGCTGTCTTTGATGGTGGCCAGGTACCATGTGGTTCTTCTAGTCACGTGTTGATATAGTCTCCCATTCACATGAGTCCTTCTGTCTCCCCATTCATCTGTTGATGGGCATCTGCATTGATTCCATCTTTTTCTATTATGGACTGTCCTGCAATATAAATTTGTGTGCATGTATCTGTTCATGAGACTGCCCTTGATTTTAGAGGATGTATTCCGAGCAGTGGGATTGCTAGATCAAGTGGTATGTCTATTTCCAGCTGTTTAAGGAAGTTCCAGATGGCTTTCCAAAGAGGTCATACCATTTTGCAATCCCACCAGCAGTGTATGAGAGTTATAGTCTCTCCACAGCCTCTCCAGCATTTGTTTTGTGTTTTCTGGATCATGGCCAACCTTGCGGTGAGATGGTAACTCCTTGTAGTTTTGATTTGCTTTTCTCTGATACCTAATGATTGTGAGCATTTCTTCATGTGTCTTTTGGCTACCTGAGTTTCTTCTTTGGTGAAGTGTCTCCATCTCCTTTGCCCATTGCTCAGTTGGGTTATTTCCCTTTTTGTTGTTGGTATTTTGCAGTACCCTGTAGATTATGGAGACTAAACATTGGTTCAACATGGAGTTGCCAATTTTTTTTCCCATTCTGTAGGTGGTCTTTTAATTCTTTTGATAAAGTCTTTGGATGAGCAAAAGGGTTTGATTCTCAATAGTGCCCGTTTATCTATTTTCTCTCTTGTTGATCCTATTTTGTTTGTCAGATTTTGAAGTCTGTCTAAGCTGTGTATTAGAACTTCCATTGTTGACCCTATTTTTTTCTTGCATGATCTTTATTGGTTTAGGTTTGATATTTAGGTCTTTGACCCATTCTGAGTTAGTTTTTTGTGTGTAAAGTGTGAGTTGCGGATCTTGTTTCATTTTTTTGGCAGATGGATATCAAATTTTGCCAGCACAACTTGTTAAAGACACTACTCTTACGCCAGTTTACAATCTTAGGGTCTTTGTTGAATATCAACTGTTCATAAGAGGATAGTAGCAGCTCTGAGGTCTCAGCTCTGTACCACTGATCTATATGCCTCTGCACCAGTACCAGGCTATTTTGACTATTGTGGCAGTGTAATAGGTTCTAAAGTCTGGTAGTGTGAGGCTTACCTCTGTGTTCCTCTTCAGAAGTGCTTTACTTATCTGGGGTTTCTTCCCTTTCCAAACAAAGTTGGTGATTTGGTTCTCTATCTCATTAATAAAAGGACACTGGAATTTGTATTGGGATTGCATTGTATATGTAGATCTCTTTGGGTAAAATAGCCATTTTCACAATGTTAAGTCTTCCTATCCATGAACAGGGTAGGTTTCTCCATTTATGTAAGTCTCTTTTGGTTTCTTGCAGTAGGGTCTTGTAGTTCTCTCTGTATAGCTCTTTTATTTCTCTAGTTAGATTCTTTCCTAGATATTTTATGTTCTTGGGGGCTATAGTAAATGGTATTGATTTGGTGATTTCTTCTTTGATGATCTCTGTTAGTAAAAAGGAACTCTACTGATTTACTTATGTTTATTTTATGTCCCGATACTTTGCAGAACTTTTCTCTTAGTTAGAATAGTTTACTTATGGATTATTTAGGAATCTCTGCATGTACAATGATATCATCTGCAAATAGGGTGATTTTTACTTCTTTGCTGATGTGGATGTCTTTTATTTCTTTGTCTTGTCTAGTTGCTCTGGCTAGAATAGAAGTGGTGAGAGTGGGCATCCTTGTCCACTTCTCATTCTCAGTGAGAATTCATTCAGTCTCACTCCATTCAGGATGACGTAGGCAGTTGGCTTTACGTTAACACCCCTCCCTTCTATTCCTGTTTTGCTGAAAGTTTTTAGGATCCATGGATGTTGGACTTTGTCAAATACCTTTTCTGCATCAATTGACAAAATCCGGTGATTCTTATCCTTTGTGCTATTTATGTGGTTGAGGACATTAATTGTTTTTCTGATATTGAACTAGTCTTGCATCCCTGGTGTGAATCTAACTTGATCGTGATGAATTATTTTTTTGATGTATTGTTCAATTCTATTGGCTAGGATTTTGTTGAAGATTTTTGCACCTAGGTTCATGAGTGATAGTGGACTGTAATCTTTCTCTCTCTCTCTTTCTTTCTTCCTTTGGGATCTTTCTCCGCCTTTGGTATCAGGGTTTTGGTAGCTTCATAGAATGAATTTAGGAGTATTCCATCTCCTTGTATGCTGTGAAACAGTTTCAGTAGTATTGGAGTTAATTCTTCTCTAAAAGTTTGGTGGAATTCTCTGATGAAGCCTGCTGGGCCAGAACTTTTATAGTTGGTAATTTTTTTAAATTGTTTTTTCAATCTCTTCCTTTGTGGTTATTAAGTTGTTCTACTTCTCCTTGTGATAATTTTGGTGGATGATATTAATCTAGAAATTTGTCCATTTCCTCTAGGTTTTTAAATATGTTACAGTCTTTTGTAGTATTTGGCTATGATACTTTTGATTTTAATTGGGTCTGTTGTGACATCTGCCATCTCATTTCTTATTCACGTTATTTGTTTCCTCTCCTGTTTTTATTTGGTAAGTTTAGCCAGTGGTTTATCAATTTTGTTGATCTTTTCAAAGAACCAGCTTTTTGTTTTATTAATTTTTTCAGTTGTTCTGCTTCTCTAATTCATTTAGTTCTGCTCTAATATTTATGATCTGTTTTTTTCTGGTGTGTGAGGGGTTCTTCTGTTGTTCTCGCTCTACTTGTTCAAGCTGTAGGGTTAGTTCTTTGATTTGGTTTCTTCCTTCCAGATGTGTGCATTTATGGCGATAAACTGACCTCTGAGCACTGCTTTGGCTTTATCCCATAGGTTCTGGTAGGAAGTGTTTTCATTTTCATTTGAATCCATAAATTTCTTTCTTTTGTCCTTGATGTCTTCTATAACTCATCAATTTTTCAGCAAGGTGTGTTTCAAATTTCTACTTATTTTTTCTTTCTGCTATTGATTTCAACTTTTGTGGTTTTATGATCTAAGAAGATGCTTTGCAAAAATTCAGTGGTTTGTATTTTGTTGAGATTTGCTTTATATCCTACCACATGGTCTATCCTGGAAAATGTTCCATATGCATTGGAGAACAAGGAGGTGGGAAAAAATTACTGTATATGTCAATGAGGTCTAGTTGGTTAATTGCCACAATAAGATCTTCTGTATCTTTACTGTGTTTTTTTTTCTAGATGATCTGTCCACTATTGTGGACTGTTGAAGTTTCCAACCATTATTGTACAGTGTTCTATCTCATTTTTCAATGTTGCCAGTGTTTGATGTATTTAGATGCTCTATTATCGGATGCATAAATAGTTAATATTGTTATATCCCACTACTGTACTGAAACTTTCAGCAATAAATAGTGACCATCCTTGTCCATGATGGTGGAATTTACATTAAAGTCTATTTTATTTGAGATTAGTATGGCCATGGCTGCTCTTCTTTGTAGGTTGTTGAATTGGTATATATTTTTCCATCCTTTAATTTTCAGTTTGTATGTTTGAGTCTTAAATACGTTTCTTGTAAGCAACATATAGACAGATCGTGTATTTTGATCAAGGATGTCACTTGCAGTTCCTTTATTGGAATGCTCAGTACATTTACGTTCAATGTAATTATTAACAGGTATGTGTTTAGTGCTGTCACTTTGATGCATTTGTTTTTGTATTGTTGATGTCTTCTTCGCTGCTCTCAATATTCTATTCCCCATCATTCTTTATGGGTTGACTTTTGATTTTCATCTTTTTCAGTGTTGGTTTTGTGTTTATTGAGACTCCTGTATTACATTTCTTTTTTTATTATTGTTGGAAACCCTGGTGGTGTAGTGGGCTAAGTGCTACGTCTGCTAACTAAAAGGTCAGCAATTCAAATTTGTAAGACACTCCTTGGAAATTCAATGGGGCAGTTCTACTCTGTCCTATAGGGTCACTATAAGTCAGACTAGACTCAACAGTAGTGGGTTGGTTTGTTATGTACTGTTGTGACTTTCCTTTGTGGCTGCCCCTATGATTCTGCTTACTATTCTAAGTTTAAGCCAAACTTTAACTTCTGCATATCTTTTTAATTTCCTCTCCATCTGAAAGAGTTATAATTGCTGTAATATATCCCTCTTTTTAGTGTGATGATGTCATAGTTTTTGTGATCTTATCACTGGCTCCCTTCTTTTAGTATTGTAGCTTTGATTGAACTTTGTGACTTCCGTGAGTCAGATTCTGGATGCTGTGTCCTGTATTGCTTTCTGAAGTGTACACTTAATGTTTTGTTTTTCTAAGAAAAGAGCTTCTTTTAGTGTTTCTTGTAAATTTGGTTTGGTTTTTACAGAGTCTTTAAGCTTCTGCTTATCTGTGAATGTCTTAATTTCATTTTCATATTTGAAAAACAGTTTTACCGGATATATAATTCTTGGTTGGATGTTTTTCTCCTTCAAGACTTTCAAGATGTCATCCCATTGCCTCCTTGCCAACATTGTTTCTGCCAAAAAGTCATATGAAAGCCCACAGGGATTCACTCTGAATGTTAACTTTGCTTTAAGCCTCATTGCCTTTTAAAGCTTGTTTATGTTTCATTTTATTAAGCTAGATTATAATATGTCTTGGTGTCCTTCTTTTGGGTTCTACTTTTTCTTGTGGTGTTCATTACACATCTTGGAAATCTATGTTTTCTTCTTTCATGATTCCAGGGAACCTTTCCATACACAACTGTGGAACAGTACAATACTCTCTGTATTTTCAGCTATCCCTCCCTGCTAAGGAACTCCAGTTATTCATAGATCATTCTTCTTAATAGACTTCCACATGTTTCTGAAAGATTCTACATTTTTGTTATTTCTTTTCTCTGGTTTCTCCTCATAAATGCTGGTGTCAGTGGCTGTGTCCTCAAACTCACTAACTGTGGCTTCTAACTCTTCAGTTCTGCTCTTTTGGCTTCAATTGTATAATTGTATAATTCTGTTATTGATCTGCTGGATTTCAGATCATTGATGTGCTATCAATTTAAATAGTTTGTTAAATGTTTCATTTTGTTCTTCAGCATTTTGTTTAATCTCTAGGAGGGCTCTCTATATAATTCTTTTGCATGCAACCTCCTTTGATAGCTTCAGAAAGCCTTCTTCATCTGGGAAGTTTTTTGATTTTTTATTTTGGGAGTTTTTCAGAAACCATGATGGATTGTTTCTTTAAATTGCTATCTATGATTTGTTGCTTTCATGCCATCTAGAAGCTGTTCAATTTTTCTGCCGTTTCCACAGCAGGAACTGAGGTGTAATGCTAAGAGGGGAGTTGGTTACTAGCTGCCTCTGTGTACTCTAATGACTCATCCCAAGGGGACTCTCTGGGGCAGTAGGCTCTGCCTCCTGGCTGACAAAGACGTCATTTTTCTTTTGGAGTCACTGATGAGCCATCAGCTGATGCTATGATGTGGATCACTGAAGGATGGAGGAGGTGCTGCTGGCCACTCAGCAGTCAGTTATCCAGGTGGTCTTGTTTTTAAAAGGTACTTTCCTGCTAAAAGAGTAGCTATCCAACAGCTTCTGAAATCAGTCAGGCCCTCAGGTGTTGCAGGCTCCATTTTCCAGCTGACAGTGAAAGTACCTCCTACTTTGTCCCTAGATACTGTAATGTGATTCCAAGTAGGGTGGTGTTATGGCCTTGCTACCATCATCTGCCAGACCCTACCCCTACCTCTAGGCACCACTGTCCCAACAGAGCTTTTCTGCTGAGGAAACACTTCTGACTCTGCCTCCAAGCTAAGCAAAATGGCATCCTTCACAAACCACCCTGACTGCTGTGAAACAGCAGAATGTATGGTGAAGCTCAGAACAGAGAGGGAGGAGGGGCAGTTATGCCCTCAGTCATCAGCTGTGCTCTCAATGTGTCTATCCCATGCACAATCTCTCTGCTGCACTAAATGGTGTTTACTTAAGCACTGCAGTTCAGCATATTGGGTGGATCATGCACAGTCCCCACTTCCCAGATAACAAACAGAGCATCAGTACCTTCAGTCCTCCCAAATGGTGAGTCAGCTGAAGCAGGACTCGGTGTGTGCTGCCTTGTGTTAGAGAGAGGTAGTTTCCCATTTACTGGCACATAGTGCAATCTGACAACCCCATGCCAGGTCCTAGGGCTCCCCAGATGTCCACGCTGCTCCATCCATTTATTATTCCTGGCCTTAGCTCTCAGAGGGAGTTGAGGAGACTTGTCTAGTCTGCCATCTTGGCTCCACCTCCTAATATGATTTTTATACTCTCAAGTTTGATAACCAAGTGAAGCCAACATACTGCACTGGAGAACAGTGAGAGGTAAATTTCAACAGGTATCATAGACTTGGTTACTGGAGGACTTTGAATGTCAGGAAGTATATCTCTTATTCTTAGCTTATTTGGAATATATGCCACGGATCTGACTCGACGGCACTTGGCCACTTGGCATAAAGATCCAGCTTTCAGATGACAAGTACCTGTTTCTAAATTGAAATCCTTCACAGCTGTGCATAAATCCTGTTCCTTAGGCCTATGCCATGACATCCCAGAGGCTTGTCTTGCGTTGTTATCTGGTTTACACACCTCTCCTTCACATCTTTCCTCATTTTAGCTCAGTTCAAGAAATTTTTTCAGAATATTTCCTTTCTGCCAAGGTGCTAGGCTAGGCATCCACTTAAACAGAATAGCTGGCTATCACTGCATTCATTTTTGGGAGCATGCAGGTACATCTCATAGCACCAGCTAGTTCATCCACATAGTTCTGGCAGGGGTGGCAGTGGGGGTAGGAAGGGTGTTTGAGAGTGTCATTTCTTGTGAAGTTTCTAGAGAAAAGAGCTTAACATTAGCTTGTCCTGTTCCCTGAATGTTTTCCAACTCTCAGGGGCTTCTTTTTAAATTATTTAGCTAACCAATTAATTAATCTCTGCCAATTTGGAATTTTAGCTACACAGACTTTTGTCTACCCAGTAACATTTGCAAACTGGAAGCAGCTTGAAGAGTGGACACATGGCCCCTAAGAGCTAGAAGGGACTTTGAACAGCAAATGATATGATCCTCTCAATCTGCAGACAAGAAAACAAAGGCCCAGAGAGATTAACTAATGCTTCCTGAAGGCACAGCCTGGGAATAGCTAAACTGGAGCTTTTCCTAATGTGTGGCTTTCTACCACTCTGCAATGTCTTTGTAACTTAGACCTTACTCTTGCCTTGGAGGCTCTTTTTTATTCATACCAAGTATAATCAATGTCTTTGTTATAATTGAAATATTTAAGTCAAATTAAGGCCTTCAGAGGGTTCTGCTGATCTGGTTTATAAAAGTCATTCAAGCAAAACTGTGGAAGTATACAATATTTTTGACATTTTCTGGAGGTCATTAGTTTATATTCTTCAATAACTCTCAGAATTTATGTCAAAAGAAGACAATTTTCCAGCTGACCTTGGCAGATTCCATGTTTATCACTTTTTGGTTGGTTCATAAGTTTTTAATTCAAAGTTGTTTTGACCCTCAAAACCTGTACCCTTCCTTCATGATGGTATGAAGTACAAAATCTTCTTGCAAACTGCTTCATGGATATTAAAGTCTACAAACAGGTACATATTAGGAAACAGAACTGAGAAAACCACTTTAGTGGCCTCACTTACCTGAGAGGCAGTAGGAAACAGTGGAAAGAGCATGGGTTTTAAAGTCAGAAATATTTGACTTGAGATTCCCACTTTACTACTTACTTGCTGAGTAACCCTGCAGCAAGTTATTGAACTTCTCTGAACCTCTATTTTGATATCTATCTTTATATCTCTAGCTTACAGAGCTCTTAAGAGATTTTGAGGCAACAGTAAAATGATAGCTATTTCTTCTGTTGCCATTATCATTATAATTATTATGTACTGTTTTTACTACTAGTTAAATCTGTTGCCATCTAGTCAATTCCAACTCATTGGAATCCTGTAGGACAGAGTATAACTGTCCTTATAAAGTTTCCATGGAGCACCTGGAGAATGTCAACAGCTGATATTTTGGTTAGCCATAGAACATAACCACTGTGCTACTAGGGTTTTCTCTACTACTACCACTACTACAGCTACCTCTACCGCTACAGTGTTAACTAGACTGAAAATGAGGGAAATTTCCCCATGTATAAACTGACAAGTTGGATCAGCTTAGGATGGAACAAAGCTTGAAACAGGGTAAGACAAACAGTGATAGAACAGCATTTAATAACACATTATAAACCAGAGTTCAATAGCCTATTTAACAAAAAGAGTACCTTAGTAGAATTATAGAAAATACATTTTAAAAAAATTGTTAGGAAGACAGCCCTTTCATTTAACTAGCTTGTGAGTTCTATGAGAGCAGAAATTGTATGTATCTTGCCTCTTTCTATTACGACAACGTTAATTCAGTGCCTGACACAGAGGAGGAGATTAAAGAACATTTATTAGATGAACTGGCATTTTTATTTTTAATGGAGAGATACCTAAGAGAAAATATATGTATATATATTGTTGTTGGGTGGATACTGAGTCAATTATAACTCATAGTGACCCCATGTGACACAGTAGAACTGCTCCATTGGGATTGATAGGCTGTAATCTTTACAGAAACAGATTTCTAGGTCTTTCTCCTGCAGAATTGTTGGGTGAGTTTGAACTGACAAACTTGGTTAGCAGACAGACGCTTAACCTTTGTGCCACCAAGGTTTCTTATGTATGTTTATGGCCGCTATTTTTTTCTAAGTAAATGGATGCATTTATTTATGTAATCTTTGTATTTGCGATCTTACTATATGCAAGGAAACTCTTGATAGTATAGAGATTAAGTGCTAAAGTTACTAACTAAAAGGTCAGCAGCTCAAATCCACCAGCCTCTCTTTGTGATCAGTATGAGGCAGTTCTCCTCTGTACAATAGGGTCACTATGAGTCAGAACTGACTCAACTGCAAGAAGTTGGTATATACCAGGCACTGTGCTAAGTCCTGTAAATGCAATGATGAGTAAAATTGTGTATAGCTCCTACCTTTAAGGGCTTAAATCTAGTAGATGGGAGAAGCTTATATGATTATGCAAATAAATACTGTTTTAATTGTGAAAATACCAAGAAAGAAAGAGGGACATGGGTCAAAAGAGCACGTATTAGGGGGTTTGACCAAATCAGGAAGGTCAAGGAAGGTTTCTTAGAAGTAAAGCTTAAGCAGAGATCCAGTGGGTAAGTGGTTGTTAAGTAGGAAAACAGAAAGAAGTGGAGCTTTTCAGACAAACAGATCAGCATATGCAGGCTTACCCCATTAAGGGATCAAGATGAATATGAGGAGCTAGAATTAGGCTAATTTCAGCTGGCTATGTGAGAAGAGAGGAGAATGGAACAGACTGAGGCTGGAATGGGACTTACTGGACAGATTACATAGGTCCTTTATGCCACACTAAAGATTTGCTCTTCACTTGGAAGTTTCCTGGACACATTCAAACACTTGGAGTGACATTGGAGCAGGGATGGGGATCTGGGGACCATGCTTTCAGGGAACATCTATGTCAATTGACATAACAAACTTTTTAAGAAAATGTTCTGTATCCGACTTCAGTGAGTGATGTCTGGGATCTTAAGAGCTATCAAGATGCATCTAAGTAGCATCAATTGGTCCCAATCCACATGAAGCAGAGGAGAATGAAGGGCATCAAGGACATGAGGATCCTGAGAGATAGAAGAAGCCATAAGACCTAGAGTCTACATCAGCATAAGACCAGAAGAACTAGATGGTACCTGGCCACCACCAATGATTGCCCTGACAAGGGACACAACATAGAGTTCCTGATAAAACAGGAGAGAAGTAGGTACAGAACTCAAAGTGTAGTAAAGAAAACAGACTTAATGGTCTGACTGAGACTGGAGGAACCCCAGAAGATGTGACCCCCAGACTCTCAGTTAACACAGAACTGAAAGTATTCCCAAATCCAGCTCTCCAGACAAAGAACAGACTGGTTTATGAGATGCAAGGTCAAGGAAGGTTTCTTAAGTAGATACACAGAATTAAATGGGCAGTTCCTGTCCAGAGGCAAGATGAGAAGGTAGAAAAGGATAGGTGGTTGAATAGACACAGTAATCCAGGATGGAAAAAGAGGGAAATGTGGTCACCTTGTAGGGATGGCAGCTAGGATCACATAACAATATATGTATATATTTTTTCATGAGAAACTAACTTGAGTTGTAAATTTGCACCTAAATAAATTTTTTTTTTTAAATAATTTTCTCTTGGAGCCATTAAAGTGATTTTAAGGACGCACTTAGGAATGACATCATCAGATGATTTCCATGTGCAGAGTGGATGGAAAGGAAGCCAGAGTAGATGCAGGTAGACCTAGATAGAAGCTATTGACCTAGTCCAGGCTAAAATTGATAGTTGTTGTTGTTAGGTGCTGTCGAGTAGGTTCTGACTCATAGTGATGCTATGCATAACAGAATGAAACACTACCCAGTCTTGTGCCATGTCCACATTGTTTTTAAGCTTAAGCCCATTGTTGCGGCCATTGTGTCAATCCATCTTCCAGGTTCTTCCTCTTTTTTGCTGACCCTCCACTCTACCAAACATGATGTCCTTCTCTAGGGACTCATCCTTCCTGACAGCATGTCCAAAGTATGTAAGATGCAATCTTGCCATTTACCTCCAAGGAGCACTCTGGTTATACTTCTAGAACAGAGATGTTTGTTCTTTTGGCGGTCCATGGTACATTCAGCATTCTTCACCACCACCACAATTCAAAGGTGTCAATTTTTCTTTTATTTTCTTCTCTCACTTGCCAGTTTTTGCACTCATATAATGTGATTAGAAACACCATGGCTTTAGTCAAGTGAACTTTAGTTTTCAAAGTGACATCTTGGCTTTTCAGTACTTTAAAGAGATAATTTGAGGGAGATTTTCCCAGTGCAATATGACTTTTGATTTCTTGACTCCTGTTTCCATGGTCATTAATTGTGGACCTAAGTAAAATGAAATCCTGACAATCTCAATTTTTTCTCCATTAATGATGATGTTGCTTACTGGTCTAGTTGTGAGGATTTTTGTTTTCTTAACATTGAGGTGCAATCCATGCTGAAGGCTGTGATCCTTGATCTTCATTGGTAAGTATTTCAAATTGTCTTCACTTCCAGAAAGAAAGGTAGTGTAGTCTGCATAATACAGGTTGTTAATGAATCGTGCTCCAATCTTGAAGTCTCATTTTTCTATGTATAATGCACCTTAATGGATTATTGGCTTGGCATAAAGATTCAAAAGGTATGGTGAAAGGATACAACCCTGATGCAGACCTTTCCCGACTTTAAGCCATGCAGTGTTCCCTTGTTCTGTTCGCACAATTGCCTTTTGATACATGTACAGATTCCTTAAAAGCACAATTAAGTGTTGTGGAATTCCCATTTTATGCAATGTCATCCATAATTTGTTATGATTCACACAGTTGAATACTTTTGCAGTCAATGAAACATAGGTAAACACAGGTACAACCAGGTGATATTAACTTGGAAAAAAATGGGAAGATATGACTATGGAGAGAAAGAGATGAATTTCAGGGATAGTTAGTAGGTAAGTTCAATAGGACTTGGCCATAGATTAGATGGACAGGGTGAGAAAAAGGGATGAGTATCTCCTAGGTGATTCATGGGTTTTTTGTTTATCTACTGGATGGACTGTGGTACTTTTTTACTGAGAGGACCAGATATTGAAAGGTTCATTCAATCACAAATCTTTCTATGTGCCAGTATGTGCCAGGAACTGCGCTAAGTGTCTGGGGATTCAGAGATGAATAAATTAGGATCCTTATCCTTATGATGTTTTCTATCTTGTGGGCAGATGAACCAGACAGCTACAATGTACTGATGAGCTAAATGCTTTAATAGAGGTATATGAAGCATGCTGTGGAAACCCAGATAAGGGGAATTATATAGAGACTGGCCAGAATTGGAGAATTTTGGGGAGAGACCAAAGAAGAGAGGGATTACTGTGGAGTTGGTTCTTTGGGGGGATTTGGTAGGTACTCTTAACATTAAGTTTTGCAAGGAAAAAGACAAATTTTTCCCCTACTTCATCTTCATCCTCTGCTTAGTATAATAAGCAACCAGACAATGTATCCCATTCCTGTGATCAAGAGACAATATCTGGAGTCACTGTGAGTCGGATCCGACTCGACGGCACTTGGCTTGGCTTGGCGACTATGATTTCTAAATTTCTGGCAGAAATATTCACATGTTTCCTTCCCTTTACAGGAGATGATAGACTCCTGAAAAGTGATATGTAAATCAAATTGGGATAAATTAACTCTTTCTTTAAATATACTGAGTAGTATTTTATTTATTTCTGTAACATAAATCATAATTCTCTGGACTTTCCCATAAGCTGTTGCTTTATAAGAACACAATTGCCATTTAAATTATTTTTTAAATACTGTTCTTTAAGTAAAGTTTACAATCCAAGTCAATTTGCCAAATAACCATGCCCCACACCACTATGCAACTCTAGCTGCTCTCCCCACCCTGTGACAGTACACTCTTTTTCACATTATGCTCTCTGTATCTATTCAGCCGGCTGTTGCCCCCCACCAACCACACCTTCTCATACTGCCTCTAAATAGGAACTGCCCAAACAGCCTCATGTATATATTTAAGCCAAGAAGCAGTCTTCACCAACTTTACTGTATGTCTTTTATCCCAGTCCAATCTTTGTTTGAACAGTTGACTTCAGTATTGTTTTAAGCTCCAAGCTAATAGTCCAGAGGCCGTGACTTCAGGGGACCTTCCAGTCTATTGGACCATCAAGTCTTGTCTTTTAATAGACCACCCATTTTCCTCCTGCTCTGTCAGGGACTCTACATTATGTTCCCAGTCCAGGCAGACATCGGTGGTGTCTGGACACCATCTAGTTCTTCTGATCTCCTGCTGATGTAGTCTCTGGATGATATGGCCTCTTCAGTCTCCTGGGCTTATATTTTCCTCCCTTCTTTGATGTGCTTCAGTCTCTTCTGCTCCAGGTGGATTAGGACCAACTGATGCTACTTAATGGATGATTACTAGCTTTTACAATGTCAGTGGCAACTCACCAAAGTGAGATGCAGAACATTTTCTTTAAAAAAGTTATGTCAGTTAGCCTAGATCTTCCCTGAAACCATGGTTCTCAGACACCTATCCCCACTACTCTATCCTTCAAAATGCTAAACTACATTTAGGAAACCTTTTAGCTTTTGGTATAGTCCAGCTGTACTGACCTCCTTTCTGCGGCATGCTGTCACTCCCTTCACCTAACCCAGTTCCCATCTATGATCTAGTCATGAATAGCCCTCCCTCCATTTTAGGTATCAAAGGCTATTTTCTTCTGTGTGTAAGTTTTTTGTTAAGTCCCTACGATAGTGGTCTCATACAATATCTATCCTTTTGCAGCTGACTGATTTATCTCAGCATAATGACTTCCAGGTGACTCCATGCTATGAGATGTTTCTTAAGAACATCATTGTTCTTTATCATTACATAGTACTGCATTGTATGAATATATCACAGTTGGTTTCTCCATCTATCTGTTGATAGGCACCTAGGTTGATTCCATCTTTTTGCTATTGTGGACAATACTGTGTCAATTAATTTTACATATACAGTTCAGTGGCATTAACCTTCATTTTACTACATTGTGCAATTATCATCACTCTGTTTCCAAATTTTTTCATCACCGCTAACAGAATTTCTCTACTCCTTAAGCAATATCTCCTCATTCTCCCTCCCACTTTCCTTTCTGTAACTGCTAATAAACTGTGGCCTTTATGCATTTGCTTACTGTGTATATTTTGTGTAAATGGGATAATATAGAATTTGTGTTTTTGTCTCTGACTTATTTCACTCAACAAAATGTTTTCAAAGTTCGTATTGTAGCATGTTTCAGAACTACACTTCTCTTCATGGCTGAACAATATTCCATTGTGTGTAAATATCATTTGTTTATTCATTCATCTCTTGATAGACTCTGAGATTGTTTCCACCTTTCACCTATTATGAATATTAGTATAAAAATATCTGTTTGCATCAATATTCCGCACTCAGAGTGGAATTGCTGGGTTGTATGGTAATTCCATGTTTAACATTTTGAGGATCCCCAAACTGTTTTTCACAGTGGCTGTAACACTTTTCAAACCCACCAGCAATGGAAGAGCATTCCAGTTTATCTACATCCTCACCAACACTTGTTATTTTCCATTTTTCTAATCTCAGCAGTCTTTGTGAAAGTGTAGTAGTATCTTGCTGTGTTTTGATTTACATTTAAAATTGGAAACCCTGGTGGTATAGAGGCCAATTGTTATGTCTGCTAATCAAAAGCTCAGCAGTTCAAATCCACCAGATACTCCTTGGAAACTCTGTGGAGTGGTTCTACTCTGTCCTATAGGGTTACTATGAGTCGGAATTAACTCTAGGGTAGTGAGTTTTTTTTTGGTTAATGAGGAAAGAGGAAACCCTACTGGTGTAGTAGTGAAGAGCTACAGGTGCTAATCAAAAGGTAGTTCAAATCCACCAGGCCCTCCTTAGAAACTCTGTTGAGTAGTTCTACTCTGTTCTGTTGGGTTGCTGTGAGTCAGAATCAACTCTACAGCAATGCATTTAGTCTTCCTGGTTTAAGGAGGAAAGGCATGGGGCATCCTTTCACTCATTTGTTGGCCATTTGCTTATCTTTGGAGAAATGTCTATTTGAGTCTGCACTGTGATTAATTACTTTTGTGCATGGCCTTTCTAGCCATGGTCCTATAATTCCCACCCAGGTGATTGTGCAATATGTAATTGTGGCCTACCAAGGGGGTTGGTCAGTTTTGCCTTAAAAGAGAGCCAATTCTAGAGCAGGAAGGAGGAGTCCACCATCACTAAGGATGAAGAAGCCAGAAGGTGAGACCCAGCAGCAGAGACCTGGCTGCAAGAGACAGTTTGGTGGATTTTCCAGCCTATAGAGAGACAAAGTTGAGATACCTTTTGGCAGAGACTGAGGGCCAGGGAGAGTTATACCTGTGAATGTAACTGGAAAGAGGCTATCGTGATCCCAGAACTGTGTCCTGAGTGTTCCTTGAGGCTGAATTGTAACTGTGAGCCCCATAACTGTGAGTATAGTCTGAGTTCTGTGTGGCCATTGCAATAAATTATTGAACCCAGTAGAGAAGGAGAGAGTGCTGTGAGGCATGGCTGGTGTCAGAATTAGTAAAGACAGAGATGGATGTATGACCTCTACCTCATAGGAATCAGTCTTGGACTGTTGATTGTGACCCTCCTTTCCCCTTATGAATTAGAGGCTATCAGACATGGCTACCATTCTTTTTAAACAGAAACCTTTGCCCATTTTTTATTGGGTTGTTGGCTTTCTGTTTTTGAATTTTAGCTCTTTCTATGCAAGGTCCTGGCTGGTAGCAAGTTCCAACAATTAAGTCTGCAAGCTTAATTGCTCTAAGTGCTACATATCTAATTGCTGAACATCACTACCCTCACCTTTGAAGTACTCCCTTCAGGAAGCTATGCACCAATGCCAGCACCTAGTCCACCCTTTAAAGCAATTTTGGAACTCTTTCTGGAAAGGCCATTGTGCATGGTGGCAAGGTGGCAAGTTCATAGCCAACTTAATTTTACAGTTGTCTGTGAGGGAGTTTTTAGCCCATAAACAAATAACTGTATTGGAACACCCTCCATACTTACCTGATCTGGCCTCCAATGACTTTTTTCTTTACCCAAAGATAAAGGAAATATTGAAAGGAAGACATTTTGGTGATATCTCAAAACATCAAGGATAATAATGATGATAGCTCTAATGGTCATTACAGAAAGAAAGTTCCAAAATTGCTTTGAAGGGTGAACTAGACGCTGGTTTCAGTGCACAGCTTCCCAAGGGAGTACTTCGAAGGTGACCACAGTGATATACAGCAGTGAGATACCTAGCACTTGTTTTAGGATGTGTTTGCAAACTCAGTTGGCAATCCCTGTATTTGGGGTACTAAATCCTTATCAAACATATGGTTCCCCAATATTTTCTCACATTCTGTAGATTGTGCCTTCACACTGTTGATAAAGTGCTTTCATTCACACAGGTTTTCAACTTTTATGAAGTTCAGTTTACCCGCTTCGTCATTTGTTCCCCATGCTATTAGTTTATTTTTAAACAAATTTTCCTGAGGTTGAATTTATAATAAATAAAATACAACAATTTTAAGTTCCCGGTTTCATGAGTTCTGATGAATACTTGTATCCATGCAGCCTTAAACAGTTACAGCTAATCACCTTTACCCCTGGTACCAGGCAACCATATACCTGTTTTTTGTCATTATGGGTTAGTTCTGTCTAGGCTTACTTTTAACAGCCTCTGATGAATATTTTTGTGAGCGTGTGCAGGAGGAAAGCCACTTTATTTTACTCTAACTTGGAATTCTTGTGTCACAATCTTAAGGTTATATATACGTGGGTAACTACCTGTTGTTATCAGGTGTCATCAAGTCAGTTCTGAGTTATAGTGACCCTAGCTCTGGACAGAAAGAAACACTACCCGGTCTTGCACCATGCCCACCATTGTTGTTATGCTTGTTATGACTACCTAAAGTGGGAAAAAATTCTGATGTCGTGCTTGTTTCAGTATGATCCTAGGGTCTGGTGCTGGTGGCAGTTTCAAAGAGGGGATC
Organism: Heterohyrax brucei; assembly: GCA_028571685.1. Lineage (NCBI taxonomy): Eukaryota > Metazoa > Chordata > Mammalia > Hyracoidea > Procaviidae > Heterohyrax > Heterohyrax brucei. The sequence continues at coordinate 142,394,982 of CM053166.1, forward strand.
CTGGGAAGAATATGTGGGGTCTACAAAATAATGAACTTTTGTTTATGGACAGTCAGTCAGTCCTTCAAGATCTAAGTTACCATTACACATTTATATTCTTTTTGTTAAAACTGTCTTTTTTTTCACTTTTATAAGTCAAGGGTAGTTTATTGGAATAGGTGCAGGTCTTTTCATACAGATGAGGTTTAAACACACTTGCCATCTGTGTGAACTTGGACAATATACTTAGCCTCTCTGAGCCTCGGTTTCCCCATCTGTAAAGTAGGAACAATAATATCTTCCCTATAGGCACTCTTTGGGAACTCTATGGGGCAGTTCTACTCTGATCTCTAGGGTTGCTATGAGTCGTACTTGACTCAACAGAAGTGGGTTATTGGGTATAGGGTTATTAGGAGGGTTTAAAAAATATTTTCACATAAATGCTGCCTAGCATAGAAATCAGTAATAAATGATGGCTACAACTTTTCCCAAATTATAGTCTGTCAATGAATATTTACTGACTACTCTTACTGCTAGTGTGCTAAGGAAGCTCTTACAGGACTCAGAAGAGTAAGTTACAAGTTCATAGGGTGGCAAACATTAAAACAGGATAGGACTTTAGTCTAACCCTGTAACTTTACTGGAGATAAAAGAGCTAGAAAGGAGTAAAGTGGTTTGCTTAAAGTCAATAGACACAGTGTTCATTTGTTCATTCAACAAACACTTATTGGGTACCTACTGTACTCTTCAAAAGCCTGGTGGCCTAATGATTAAGAACTACATCTGCCAGCCAAAGATCAGAAGTTCAAATCCACCAGGATTTGGAAACTCTACAGGGCAGTTCTGTTCTATAGTGCCACTGTGAGTTGGAATCAATAGCAACACAGTTTTTGTTGTTTTATTTTTACTATATTCTAGATGCTTCTCTCAGGGATGAAGGCTTAGCAGTGACTTCCTTCCCTTACTGCAAACACACACAAAAACAAAACAAAAGAAAAAAACACTATTTTCATGGAGCATGTATTCCAGTGAGGGGAAATAGACAATAACGAAATAAACAGGATGCATATGTATGGGGAGGGGGGACAGAGAAAGAGCACAGTACTATACAGAAAAATAAAGAAGGTAACACAGAGATTTGGGGATAACTATATTATATAGACTCTTTGATAGATGATAATTGAACAGACACCTGAAAAAGGGATAGCTCATGTGGTAGATCACGAAAGGTTATTCTAGGCACAGAGAATAGCAAATGCAAAGGTCATGTATGGGATCCTTCAAATTTCATGGATCACCAAGGAATCCAGTCTAGCTGGAGCAGAATGAGCAGTCGGTAGAGAATTAGATGAGGTGAGAGAGGTGGCAGTATTGAGATCATGTGACATAGAGCTGTATAGGCTCTATGAATTTGGACTTTGAGTAAGAAAGAAGACATTGGAATGTTTTGAACAGAGGTTTGACATGGTCTGGTATATTTTACTAGTATTAATCTGGATCCTTGATGAAAAATAGACTGAAGAGAGCCAGGGTTAGATCAGTAAGACCAATTAGGAGGCTATTTGTATAATCCAGAGGAGTTAGCAGTGAAATAATTCAGAACTCACAAAACTTTGGTTATATTTTGAAGGTAGTGCCAAAGTCTTCTTGAAGGTATAGAGTATGGGGAACGAGAGAAAGAGATGATGCACTTGACTCCAGAGTATTTTTGGCCTGTATAACTAGAATGTTATTAACAACTAGAAGCTGTTAATTTATTGAAATAGAGGAGACTAGAAATTAGAGATTTGGTTTTAGCCATGCTAAGTTCTAAATGTCTTAGAAATCTAAGTGGAGATGCTCGGTAGCCAACTGAATACATGATTCAGGGAAGAAATCTAGCACAGAGAAGTGAACTTGAGAGAGGACTTGAGAGGATGTAAGTGGTAAGCACATCCACAAAACTTGATTGTATCATAGAAGAACGTACATAAAATACAGAAGAGGTGCAAGTCCTGTGCCATGGGTACATGCCAGCACTACAGGTTAGGAAGATAAAAAGGAAACAGCAAAAGTAATGGGAAAGAAGCATCTACTGAAACATGAGGACAACTGAGAGTAATCTAGAAAGTCAAATGAAGATAGTATATCAGAAAAGAGGAGAGTAAAGAACTGAATTGAATGCTGCTGACTCATTTTGTAAGATGGAAATCACAACTGACTTTTGATTTAGAAGCATCGCAGTTGCTAATTGGCAAGATCTTGATCCTCAGGTCTGTTTTGTTTTCCCTGTTTGACACTGTGTGTTCAGGTTTTTGGCCTTGAGAGTATTTTTTTTTTATTATTATTATTCCTTTACATAGGATTTATTAAGAGTTTGTTTTATTCAAGGCACTGTTCTAGATACTAAAACTGAAGATAAGTAAGACACAGTCCTTGCATTTAGGGAATCCATGTTCTAGTAGAGGAATGAGATGCATTAACTGATAATGCAGTACATTTGGTGTTAAAGAAGAGATGGATATAAAATAGTGGGAACCCAGAATTCATCTAGGCTGGACAAGGGATGGGGGAAGACTTTTGCAAATACATGACTTTTGAAAAAGAGATTTTAATGATAAGATCCAGGAAGCAACAGCAAAATTGATCCAGAAAGAGTTCATAGAGGTGAAATATCTGAGTAACGTTTTGAAAGATAGATCATAATTTTTCAAGTGGACAAGTTAGAGAAGGGTTGAAGAGACAGGTAAGGGCTAGATCGTTGAGGATGCTGGATGCCATGCTAAGGAGCTTAGATTTTATCTTGCAGATGCTTGTACACCACTGAGGACTGTTAACTGTGTGGGAGGATATGTCTATTTTAGATGAATTGCTGGTGACAAATTAGGAAACAGGAAGAGGAGTCAAGTGAATAACTTCTACATTTCCTGTTTGAGTGACTGAATTGATATTTATGACAAAATGTCCTGTAACATGGAAGGTCCAGTATTGAATCTCTCAGGGATATGGGTTTCTTTCTTGAATTTGATTAGTGTTGAGTATACTTACACTAAATAGGTGAATACAGAATAATCAGATGTCTCACTAACACTAGATAAGTTTGTATTTTCCTCTAAGAGAACCGTCAAAGTTCACAGAACTTTAATTTTCTATCAGGAACATTTCTCTTTATTGTGAGACAAAGTGGGTCAAGTGCTGGGACACATGGCTCTGAAGCGCTATAGAATGAGATCCACAGCTGGGCCCTTAGCCCCTCATAAAAGCTGCTCCTGTCTATTTAAAGCCTCCTCTAGGCTTGATCAAAATCAAAACCATTTTGAACTGTAGTGAATTATTACATTTTGCACTGAATCGCTACTTCTCAAAGGCTGTTATGTAGAACAGGATGTTTGAGAACCAAGTTCACCAGGATGTTTCTACAACATTTTGTGCTTTATAAAAAGGAATGAGAATTTTACAGAGCAGATGTATTAGAGGTCTGTCTTTTCAGTGAGGAAAGGCTACTTGTGACCATTAAACATTTGCTTATATTTCATTAACTATCTGACAGAAAGGCAAGGGAGCCAAGAGTCAAACTTTAATATGATGGCCTGTGTCTACCTAGATATTGCTCTTCAAACAATGATAATGGATCCTTAGCATTTGTGACATGATCATAAGAGTCACCAGAATATAAGCACCAATTCTCAAACATAGGCTATTTGTCATGGGTTGAATTCATTCCATGACAATGCCTCGATGAGAGTTATCAATATATTAACTGCTGTTGGGAACTAAAAATGATACTTGGAAAACTGCCAATGATTTAAAGCTACATAGTAATTAATTTTGGGTTCCTCGTAATCAGTGACCAAATAAGAATTATTTTACTAGTGTGATATGCATGGCAGTGAATGCAAACTGATTTGAGAAGAGGAATGATTAACTGCTTACACACATACATAAAGTGGATAGTTCAACCAGTACTGGAATTTTGCCAGATAGGTAAGTGAAAAGACAAAAAGGGAAAGTGTTTTAAGTATTATCAAGAAAATGGGAGACGTGGTAAAAGATACGTGGACTCTAAACTCGATAAAAAGAAGGAATAAAAGAAGGCTAATGAACATAAAAGTAGAGGCATATCTGGACAGACAGTCCCAGTGAGGTGAAGAGGGTGCCATAGTAAGAAAATCTGAGCTAGGTCTTATGACTGAAGTGTGTAATGGTTTAATCAATCCTTTTGAAATCATAGAAGTTTACTTATTTATGCGCTATGTAGGGCTAGCTACATAATTTCTGGGGCCTATTATTGTTATCATTTTGTGGTTCCAGAGTTATCATAAATTTGAACAACTTCTCCCTGAGTTTATGAATATAAGTGACTATTCAGTTGCTAGACTATTTTTTCTAACACAGTGAGATTATTCTGATACTTAATGGTACAAACGATAAAAACCAGTTTAAAATATACTGTATATGTAGAAATTTTTTTAATGTAAATTTGGAAAAGTGTCTTGTCACAGCAATCATTTACTTGATAAATATGTGTTGAGCCTCTTCTACAGTAAAGAATAGAAAAATTACTGTTGTTTGAAAACAAGAATGGCCTGGTTGACACATTTTGTAAGCTAAGCATTCTAAGGGTTAGTTAAACATTATTTGTGAAGGAAGGTAACATCAGGTAAGTCAGATAACAGCATCGGGTAAGGAGGGTAACAGTATCAGGTAAGTCAGATAACAGCATCGGGTAAGGAGGGTAACAGCTTCAGGTGAGGAGGGTAAAGACAGAGTGAACAGCCCCTACTTGTCTGTCAGTGGAGGCTTGCTTATTGCTGTGTTGCTGGAAGCTATGCCACTGGTATTTAGGTACCAGCAGGGTCACCTGTGGTAGACAGGTTTCAGCTGAGCTTCTGGACTAAGACAGACTAGGAAGAAGGACCCAGGAGTCTACTTCTGAAAAGAATTAGACAGGGAAAAACTTATGAATAACAGACAAATATTGTCAGATACGGTACCAGACAGTGAGCCACCCGGGTTGGAAAATACTCGGAAGATGACTGGGACAGAGCTGCCCCTCAAAGTAGAAGCAACCTTAATGACATGTATGGAGTAAGGCCTTCAGAATCTTTGTTCACTGATGTGACACAACTCAAAATGAGAAGAAACAGCTGCAAACATCCATTAATAATCAGCACATGGACTGTATGAAGTATGAGTCTAGGAAAATTGGAAATCATCAGAAATGAAATGGAGTGCATAAACATTGATCCTAGGCATTAGTGAGCTGAAATGGACCAGTATTGGTGATTTTGAATTCAACAGTCATATGGTCTACTACACTGGGAATAAAATCTTGAAGTACAATGGTGTTGTGTTCATCATCAAAAAGAACATTTCAAGATCTGTCTTAGGGTCGCCATGAGTTGGATCCGACTCGACGGCACTTGGCTTGGCCTGAAGTTCAGTGCTGTCAGTGATAGGATAATATCCATATGCCTACAAGGAAGGCCAGTTAATATGACTGTTATTCAAATTTACACACAAACCACTAAGGCCAAAGATAAAGAGACTGAAGATTTTTACTAGCTTCTGCAGTCTGAAATTGACCAAACATGCAATCAGAAAGCATTGATAATTACAGGTGACTGGAATGCAAAAGCTGTAAACAAAGAAGAAGGATAGGTACTTACAAAATACAGCCTCGGTGACAGTAATAATGCCAGAGATTACATGATAGAATTTTGCAGGACTAACAACTTCTTCATTGCAAATACATTTTTTAACCAACACAAACAGTGACTGTACACATGGACCTCACTGGGTGGAATACACAGGAACCAAATTGACAGTATCTGTGGAAAAAGATGATGGAAAAGTTCCATATCAGCAGTCAGAAAAAGACCAAGTACTGGCTGTGGCACAGATCAATTGTTCGCATGCAATTTCAAATTGAAGAAAATTAGAACAAGTCCACAAGAGCCAAAGTATGACTTGAATACATCCCTCCTGAGTTTAAAGACCATCTCAAGAATAGATTTGTTGTGCTGACCACTAATGACTGAAGACCAGACAAATTGTAGAATGACATCAAAGACATCATCCATGATGAGAGCAAGATGTCATTAAAAAGACAGGAAAGAAACAAAAGACGAAGTTGGATGTCAGAAGAGACTCTGAAACTTGCACTCAAACATCAAGCAGCTAAAGCAAAAGGAAGGAATGGGAAAATAAAAGGCCTAGACAGAAGATTTCAAAGAGAAGCTCGAGAAGACAAAGTATTATAATGACATGTGCAAGAGCTGGAAATGGAAAACCAGAAAGGAAGAACACATTCTGCATTTCTCAAGCTGAAAGAACTGAAGAAAAAATTCATGCTTTGAGTTGCAAAACTGATGGATTCTACAGGGATACCATTAAATGACTCAAGGAGCATTAGAAGAAGATGGAAAGAATACATAGAATCATGATACGAGAAAGAAGTGATCAGTGTTCAGCCATTGGAATAAGTGGCATAGGATCAGGAAGCCGTGGCACTGAAGGAAGGAGTCGAAGCTGCATTGAAGGCACTGGCATAAAACAAGGCTCCAGGAATTGATGGAATATCAACTGACGTGTTTCAACAAACAGATGCAGTACTTTAAGTGCTCACTCATCTAGGCCAAGAAATTTGGAGGACAGCTACATGGCCAACTGCCTGGAAGAGATCCATATTTATACACTTTCCAAAGAAAGGTGATCCAACTGAATGTGGAAATTACCAAACAGTATCATTAATATCACATGCAAGTCAAATTTTGCTCACGATCATTCAAAAGTGACTGCAACAGTAAATTGAAAAGGAACTGCCAGAAATTCAAGTTGGATTCAGAAGAGGATATGTGACTAGGGATATCATTGCTGATGTCAGATAGATCTTGGCTGAAAGCAAAGAAATACCAGAAAGATGTTTACTTGTGTTTCATCGACTGTGCAAAGGCATCCAACTCTGTGGATCATAATAAATCATGGCTAACCTTGCAGAGAATGGGAATTCCAGAACACCTAACTGTGCTCTTAAGGAATCTGTATATGGATTAAGAGGCAGTTGTGTGAAGAGAACAGGGGGGCATTGCATGGTTTAAAGTCAGGACAGGTGTGTATCAGGGTTGTGTCATTTCACCATACCTTTTGAATCTGTGTGCAGAGCAAATAATCCAAGAAACTGGATTCTATAAAGAAGAACGAGGCATCAGGATTGGAAGATGACTTATTAACAGCATGCGTTATGTTAAGTGATACCACTTTACTTGCTAGAAGTGAAGAAGATTTGAAACATTTACTGATGAAGATCAAGGACCACAGCCTTCTGTATGGATTGAACCTCGACATTAAGAAAACAAAAATCCTCACAACTGGACCAGTAAGCAACATCATGATAAACAGAGAAAGAATTGAGGTTATCAAGGATTTCATTTTACTTGGGTCCACAATCATTGCCCATGGAAGTTGCAGTCAAAAGACACATTGCATTGGGAAAATCTGGTGCCAAGGACCTCTTTCAAATATTGAAAAGTAAACGTGTCACCTTGAAGACAAAGGTTTGCCTGAACCAAGCCATGGTTTTTTCAATCACCTCATATGCATGCAAAAGCTGGACAATGAACAAAGAAGGCAGAAGAAGAATTAATGCATTTGAATTGTGGTGTTGGAGAAGAATGTTGAACGTATCATGGACTGCCAAAATAACAAACAGATCTGTTCTGGAAGAAGTACAACCAGAGTTCTCCTTGGAAGCAAAGATGGCATGACTGTAGCTCACATACTTTGGACATGTTCTCAGGAAGGATCAGTCCCTGGAGAAGGACATCATTCTTGGTAGAGTGGAGGGTCAGCAAAAAAGAGGAAAGACTGTTGATTGGATGGATTGACATAGTGGCCACAACAATGGGCTTAAGCATAAAAATAATTGTGGACATGGTGCAAGACCAGGCAGTGTTTCATTCTATTGTTCATAGGGTTTCCATGAGTCAGAACCAACCCGACGGTGCCTAACAACAACAACAGGCTATTTGTTCTATTAAGAATTACTAGTGACACCCAAGAAGAGAAAATACTTAAGAATAAATCTAACTAGAGATGTAAAAGAGCTATAGAGAGAAAATTACAGGACCGTAAGGCAAGAAACCAAAAGAGGCTTACATAAATAGAGAAACCTACCTTATTCGTGAGTAGGTATGCTTAACATTGTGAAAATGTCTATTCTACCTGAAGTGATCTACATATACAATGCAATCCCAATACAAATTCCAATGTCATTTTTTAATGAGATGGAGAAACAATCACCAACTTTGGAAAAGAAAAATAAAATAACTATAACACTACTAAAGAAGAGGAACACAGTGGGAGGCCTCACATTACCTGATCTTAGAACCCATTACACTACCATGGTAGTCAGAACAGCCTGGTATTAGTACGGAAACAGATACATAGACCAGTGGAATAGAATAGAGAATACAGAAGTGTGTGGCACTTGGCTGGCCTATGAACAGCTGACATTTGACAAAGGCCCAAAGGTTGTACATTGGGGTGAAAACAGTCTCTTTAAAAAATAGTGTTGGCAAAACTGGATATCAATCTTCAAAAAATTGAAACAAGACCCTTGTCTCACACCTTACATAAAAACCAGCTCAAAATGTGTCAAAGACCTAAATTTCAAACCTAAAACGATAAAGATTATGGAAGAAAAAAATAGCGTCAACAACGGAAATTCTAATACATAGCTTAGACAGACTACAAAATCTTACCAACAATGCACAAACAACAGAAGAGAAAATAGATAAATGAGAACTACTAAAAATCAAGAACTAATAAAAATCACTTATGCTCATTTAAAGACTTCAGAAGAGTTAAAAGACTACCTACAAACTAGGAAAAAATTTTTGGCTGCCGCAAATCTGACTAGTGTCTAATCTCCACAATCTACAAGGTACTGCAAAAACTCAACAACAAAAAGACAAGCCAATGAAACAATTGGCAAAGGATATGAACAGGCACTTCACCAAAGAAGACATCTATGTGGCTAACAGATACATGAGGAAATGCTCACAGTAATTATCCATTGGAGAAATTCAAATCCAAATTATAATGAGATACCATCTCACCTCAACACAGCTGTCATTAATCTAAAAAACACAAAATAATAAATGTTAGAGAAGTTGTGGAGAGACTGGAAGTCTTTTATACCGCTGGTGGATGTGTAAAATGGTATAGCCACTTTGGAAATCAATTTGGCACTTTCTGAAAAAGCTAGAAATAGAAATACCATATGATCCAGCAATTCCACTTCTGGAATATATCCTAGAGAAATGAGGACTGTGACATGAACAGGTATGTGCACATGAATGTTTACTGCAGCACTGCCCACAACAGCAAGAAGATGGACTCAACCTAGATTCCATCAACAGATTCAATCAACAGAATGAATAAACAAATGATGACACATTCACACAATGAAATGCTATACAAGATGGAGAACAATGATGATCTTAGGAAAAGCGTCGTAACATGGAGTCATCTGGAAGATATGCTGAGTGAAATTAGTTACAAAAGGACGCATACGTGATAAACTGTTATAAAAACTTAAAGTGTTTCTACACAAAAGAAAATAATCTTTGATGATTACAAGGGTGGAGAGGCAGGGCAAGGGGTATTCATAGATGGTAGATAGGATTTGAGTTAGTTTAAGGGAGTAACAGAATGCAGTAGAAGGGAGGTTAGCACAGCTGGACTGTACCAATAGCTAAAAGGTTTTCTAAATACAACCCAACACTTTGAAGGACAAGAGTAGCAGAGACAGGGACCTGGAGACTGTGGTTTCAGGGGATATCTAGGCTAATTAGCTTAAATAAGTCTTTTCTTATTAAGAAAATAGTCTACATACTATTTTGGTGAGTGGCATCTAGAATCTTAAAAGCTAGCAAGCAGCCATATGAGTGGCATCAATTGGTTGTAATCCACCGGGAGCAGAGAGGAATGAAGGACATTGAAGACATGAGGAAACATGAGCCCAAGAGACAGACGGGATCACGTAATCCAGAGACTACATCAGCATGAGACCAAGAAAGCTAGATGGTGCCCAGCTACCACCGATGACTGCCCTGACAGGTAACACAGTGTCAAGTCCCTGGCATAGGAAGAGACAAATGGGTGTGCAGAACTAGAACTCTATTAAAAGACCAGATTTGATGATCCATCAAACTAGATAGTCTCCTGCGGATATGGCCCCTGAACTCTCTGTTAGTCCAGAGCTGAAACCAGCCAACTCTTGAGGCAAACATTCGTTTGGACTGTGGGACACGGAATGATGCTGGTGAAGAATGTGCGTCTGGCTTAAATATGTACGTGTGGCTGGCTGAGCAGCTCTTGTCTAGAGGTGAGATGAGAGGCTGGATGGGGACCAGAGCTGGTTGAACAGATATGGTAAGTATAGGGTGGAAAGGGTGGAGTATGCTGTCACTGGGTGGAGAGAAGAGTTAAGATTGCTTAGCAGTATATGTGCAGGGTTTATACGGCATATTAACTTGGATTGTATACTTTCACTTAAAGCACTTTTTTTTTAAAAAAAAGATAAAGTCGGGAAAAAAGAATTGTTGGTGAAACTATCTTTATTAGAGGAACAAAGGGAGTACCTTTCTTGATCTCTATTTTTGAATGTGTGTACTTGCACACAGTTAAAAAAAAAAAATCCAAGCAGTACATACATGTGTACAGTGAAAAGTTTCTTTGAAGTCTCTGACCCTGTACCCAGATGTAATCACTTTTTCCAGTTTCTTAGATATCTTTCCATAATTATTCTAGTCAGTGAAGCAGTGGTTCTCAAAGCATAGCCCAAGGACCGCTAAGGGGCTTTAAAACCCTATCTACGGAGTCCACAAGTTTAAAATATTTTCATACTGATAAAATCAGCTATATTAACAAATTATTTTACATTGAAATATAATGAAATATATCAACATTCAAAACATCTGGATAACTCAGTGAATCAATATTTCCCAAATGACCAATGCATGTTGTTATATGTTGTTATAAAATCATGAATGTGTAAATAATCCAAAGAGCTATAAATACCAATGAATGTTTACTGTAGCAAACAAAGTATGGAAAGTTAATTTGTGGTTTCTAATTTCACATTGAAACCGATCCTTAAGAAACTACCATTTTTCAAGTTCAGTGTAGTATCAAAGAAGAATATCCACAATTTTCTGAAATCTATTAAAACATTTCTCCCTATTCCAAGTATACAACTGTGTGAAACTAGTTCTCTTAATATATTTCAAGCAAAGTGTATATATATCACAACAGGTTGAATGAAAAAGCAGATATGAAAATATCTGTCTTCTAAAAACCAGTCTTTGATTTTCATAAAAGGTAAAATAACACTATTCTCATATTTTTGTTGTGTTGTTAATATATAATGGCTTTATTATTTTGAATGAATTATTAAATATTTTTTAAAATGCCTCAGTTTTAATTGCTAACACAGTAAGTATCAGTGGATACAACCTACATAAACCAATGCACCTGTCAGTTTGTTGTACTTTGGTAACTTTCATGGTGCTGTAATGCTGGGAAGCCATGCCATCAGTATTTCAAATACTAGTGAGATCGTCCATGGTGGGCAGGTTTCAGGGGAGCTTTCAGATTAAGACAAACTAGCGAGAAGGACCTGGTGGTCTACTTCTAAAAATTTTAACCCATAAAAACCTTATGAATACCAATGGGACATTGATGCAGTACAGATCTGAAGGCCCTCAAAAGACTGGTGAAGAGCCTCCTCCTTACAGTAAAGTCAACCTTAATGACATAGTTGGAGTTAAGCCTTCAGGATCTCTTTTGCTGGTGTGGCATGACTCAATATGAGAAGAAACAGCTGGAAAAATCCATTAATAATCATAATGTGGAATATATGAAGTATGAATCTAGGAAAATTGGAAGTCAGCAAGAATTAATGGAACACACATATGATAGATTTCCAAGGCTAATGAGTTGAATGGACTGATATTGACCATTTTGAATCAGACTATCATCTGGCCTAGTATGCTGGGAATGACAAATTAAAGAAATAAGGTATCACATTCGTTGTCAAAAGGAACATTTCAAGACCAATACGAAGTACAATGCTGTCAGTGATAGGCTAACACACATTGGTCTACAAGGAAGGTCAGTTAATATGACTTGTTATTCAAATTTATAAACCAACCATTCAGGACAAAGATAAAGAAGTTGAAGATTTTTACCAATTTTCTGCTGTCTGAAATTGACCAAACACATAATCAAGATGCACTGATAATTACTGGTGACTGGAATGTAGAAGCTGGAAATAAAGAAGAATCAGTAGTTGAAAAACATGGCCTTGGTGATAGAAATGATACCTGAGAGCACACAATATAATTTTGCAAGACTAACAACTCATTCATTACTAATACCTTTTTCAACAACATAAATAGTGACTATACAGATGGATCTCACTGGATGGAAAACACAGGACTCAAATTGCAAGTCTAGAAAGAGACATGGAAAAGCTCAGTGTCATCAGTCAGAACAAGGTCAGGGGCTGACTGTGGAATGAATCATCAATTGCGCATATATAAACCAAAATACGATGTCTGACAATTAAGTCCGTGAACTTAATTGTTCTAAGTGGTACATATCTTGTTGCTGAATATCACTATGGTCATCTTCTAAGTACTTCCCTTGGGAAGCTCTGCACCAATGCCAGTGCCATGTCCACCCTTTAAAGCAATTTTGGAACTCTTTCTGGAATGGCCATTGCACATGATGGCACAGTGGCAGGTTCACAAACTTAAATTGTATAGTTGCCTGTGAGGGAGTTTTTAGCCTGTTAACAAGTAACTGTACTGGAACTCGCCTGGTCTGGCCCCCAATGACTTTTTTCTTTACTCAAAGATAAAGGAAATATTGAAAAGAAGACATTTTGATGACAGGACATCAAGAGTAATATGATGACAGCTCTAATGGCCATTTCAGAAAAGGAGTTCCAAAATTGCTTTGAAGGCTGGACTGTGTGCTGGCATTGGTACATAGCTTCCTAAGGGAAGTACTTAGAAGATGACCATCATGATACTCAGCAGTGAGGTCTGCAGCACTTTTTCTAGGATGAGTTTTCAAACTTAATTGGCAGTCCTCATATAACCTTGAATATATCCTACCTGAATTTGGAGACTGTCTCAAGAATGTACTTTACACATTGAATGCTAATAACAGAAAACCATATGAATGGTGGGATGACATCAAGTATATTGAACATGCAGAAAATAAAAGGTCATTACAAAGATAAGAAGGAAAAAAAACTCAGTGTCAGAAGATATTCTTGAAACTTGCTTTTGAATGTAGAATAGCTAAAGTGAGTAGAATGATGAAGTAAAAGTGCTGAAAAGAAGATTTTAAAAAGCAGCTTCAGAAGAAAAAAAAAAGTATTATAATGAAATGTGCAAAGACCTGGGGTTAGAAAACCAGACGGAAACAACGCACTCAGCATTTCTCAAGCTGAAAGAAAGGAAGAAAAAATTCAAGCCTTGATTTCCAATTCTGAAGAATTCTATGGACAAAGTGCTGAGCAACTCAGGAAGCATCCAAAGAAGATGGGACAAATATACAGAGAAACTGTATTAAAAAAAAAAAAGTTGATTGATATTCAACCACTTCAGAATGTAATATATGGTCAAGAACTGATGGTACTGAAGAAAGAAGTCAAAGCTGCACTGAAGCCTTTTACGAAAAACAAGGCTCGGGGAATTGACAGAATACCAGCAGAGATGTTTGAAGGAACTGATACAGTGCTGAATGTTCTCAGAGTCAATGCCAGTCCTGGGTGTTCTGTCAGTCTATGCCAAGAAATTTGGAAGCCAGCCACCTGGACAACCAATTGGAAGAGATCCATATTTGTGCCTATTACAAAGAAAGGTGATCCAACAGATTTAATAAATTGTCAAACAATATCATTAATATCACAGACAAGTAAAATTATGTTGAAGATAATTCAAAGGAGGATCCCCATATATCAATAGAAAACTGCCAGAAATTCAAGCTGGATTCAGAAGAGGACGTAGAATAAGGCATATTATTGCTGATGTCAGATGGATCTCGGCTGAAAACAGAGAATACCAGAATGCTGTTTACCCATGTTTTATTTACTGTGTGAAGACACTAGACTGAGTGGATCATAACAAATTATGGATAACATTGTGAAGACTTGGAATTTCAGAATACTTAATTGTGCTCCTGCAGAACCACGGGGAGTTGTCCCAACAGAATAAGGGGATACTTCATGGTTTAAAATCAGTGAAGTTATGTGTCAGGGTTGTGTCCTTTCACTGTACTTACTCAATCTGTATACTGAACAAGTAATCTGAGAAACTGGACTATATGAAGAAGAACCCAGCATCAGGATTGGAGGAAGACTCATTAACAACCTGTGATATGCAGAAGACACAATCCATCTTGCTGAAAGTGAAGAGGACTTGAAAAACATACTGATGACCAAAGACTACAGCCTTCACTATGGACTATAGCCCATCATAAAGAAAAGAGAAGTCCTCACAATTGGACCAATAAGCAGCATCCTCAAAAACAGAAAATGCATTGATATTGTCAAGGCTTTCATTTTACTTGGATTCACAATCAACAACCCATGGAAGTGGCAGTGAAGAAATCAAATGGCACATTGCATGGGGCAAATCTGCTGCAAAAGAGCTCTTTAAAGTGTTGGAAGGCAAAGATGTCCTTTGAGGGCTAAAGGGTACCTGACCCAAGCCGTGGTGTTTTCATTTGCCTCATATACATGCAAAAGCTGAACAATGAATAAAAAGACTGAAGAATTGAAACCTTTGAATTATGACTTAGCAAAAAAATACTGACTGTATCATGGACTGCCAGAAGAATGACTAAATCTGTCTTACAGGAAGTACAGCTTGAGTTCTCCTTGGAGACAAGGATGGTGAGACTTCATCTTACTTACTTTGATCATGTCAGGAGACTGTGTGTTCATTCATTCATTCATCAAATACTTATTGGGTGCCTACTGTACTCTTGGAAACCCTGGTGGCTACTAACCAAAAGATCAGCAGTTCAAATCCACCAGGCTGTCGTTGGAAACTCTATGGTGCAGTTCTTCTCTATCCTATAGAATTGCTGTTAGTGGAAATCAACTCAACATCAATGAGAATTTTTTTAAGTTTTCTTATTTTTATAAATACATATATACACTCTGTCACACATGTGGGGTTGCTATGAGTCAAAAATGGACCCCACGGTATCTATAATTTCTCAAAGTGGAACTGCTGGGTCAATGGATATATGCATTTCACATTTGATGGAAACTTCCCACTTGTCCATTAATTTATACTCCCATCAATAATGTCTGAGAATTTCTGCTTCCCCACATTCTTGTCAACATAGTGTTTTCTCATACTTTCTGTTCTTTTCCAAGCAAATAGGGTAAAATTTTATTTCATTATAGGTTTCTTTTGATTTACCTTGGCTTGACTTATTATGATTGGTGTTAAAGGTATTTTTGTATATTTAAAAACAATCACTTTTTTTCCTTTTTGTGAACCATGTATGTTCACTCCTCTAAAGAGAGCCTTGGCACGTTGATTCAGGTAATATTAGACAAAGTAATATAAATGTTCAACTTTGGTTGGTGTGCCCTCTAGAAATGAATTCACTACATAAAACTCTCACAACCCTTCCAGCTCTGACAGTCTCAAAACACTGACAAATACAATCTAGATTAAGCAAAAGTTTTAGTGTGTGCACATCACAGAGATGGAACTGTTTGTAACATCATTTGAAGAAAACTAGAGACTTGAACAAAGGGGTTTGTAAGAAGAGACCATAAATATAATGAAAAGCATATTTTGTTCTACATGCAAGTGATGTAATGTTTCCTTGACCTGTCCTTGACCCAGATCTGTTACCATTTCCATCACCTCAGTGGATAAGTCCCTTAAGATCCTGCAGTTTCAGTTTACCAGGGTTCTGCTTTCTTCGTGCCAAGGCAAAAGGAAATTTCTGCATATTTTTATCAAAAACATTGAGCTTAGTCATAACTGGAATAGCCGAAAAACGGTGTGTTCTGTCAGACAGTGGGCTTGCATAAGATTTACCATTCTTGTTTAATATGATGGAAATTCTCACCAACTCAGATGTAAAGATTTTCTGAAAAAAAAAAGATTATAGCCACATAATTGACATGTCTGGCTGGAGCCCTTTGTGTAATTTAGCCAGCTGAATATGACACACAAAAATGAACCTATGAGACAGAGGAGAAGTCACAGTAGCAGATAAAATGATCCAGGGAAAGCACTGGTCTATCTGCTGCACCTAGTCTGAAAACTTCTTTGGGAATCTCCCATTGCTAATTTTCAACAAATGTAAGTGAAATGTAAAAGTAGATGATTTAGCTTTATCTCTGGCATAGTGGTTTAGTTGGCTGTGTTGACTGTGAAAATTTCATTTACTTGGATACAAAGTGACAAAACAAACAAATTGATTGATCAGTTAATCAACCAGTTTTTTAGTACATATCCTATGCTCATACCAGTGTTAACTTTTGTGTAAGAGGTTATACCTGTTTACTGCAATAGAGCATACAGGAAGTAATAGGTCTCAAACATCTACTGGGCATTCTGCTAGATTCCTTCCACATGCTATCTGATATAATGCTCATAAGAACTGTGTGAAGTAGGTACTATTATTCATGCTAAGTGGGTATAAAGTTTAAGGTTTAGAGAAATAACTTACCAACGGAGACATGACTGATAAATGACAGACTTAAGATTTGAACTTAGATCTCTCTGGCTCCAAAATTTGTGCTCTCTACTGAACTGTGCTGCCCCAAGTTATGAAGATAAAACTTATAACAATTGAAGTTACTGGCAAGCACAATACAGTAAAGTCAAGCACTCTGGTTCTCTGTGTGTATATGTTTTGAAGGGAGGTCCTTAGGAAGTAGAATAGTTGACAACAGATACTTCAGGAAGTAGACGGGCTAAAGTAGGCAGTTTTATGAGTGATGGAGAAATAATGAGAGGGCATTCCAGGCAGAAGCAGTGATATTAGAAGAAAGAATAAGAAGCATGTTTCATGAGATTGAGATCAATCTAAAATGAACAATTAGACTACAACTTTATGAGAAATAGAATCACATAGGAAAGGTGAAAACAAATCATGGAGGACTTTGAACGTCAGGGCATATAGTTAGACTTTTTGGACTAGGCAATATGGAGCCATGGAAGGGTTTTGAGCAGGAAGGGAGTTGTTTGCAGAAAACGTTTGTAGGCGGAGTACTAGGTCAGAGGTCAGACTGGGGGCAATGTGACTAAGCCTGAGGTTACATTGAAATAGGCCAGTGTGAGGTAGGTGAATGTCATGAAAGCATTTAAAAGAGATAGGTCCCTAAAAGTATGATTTCTCCAGGCTTTGAATTACTTTCTTTGAATCAAAATGATTTAACTCTTGGTAGGTGGTGTAAAGTGAATGCCACAGCCTAGAGGTATAAAGTGAGTGCCATAGCCTAGAGGTGCAAGTTAAAAAAAAAAAAAAAAAAGACAGCAACCATTTGCTGCTGAGTTGATTCCAACTCATGGTGAACCTATGGGCTTCTGAGTAGAACTGCACTACACAGGGTTTTCAGTGGTTATGGTATTTCAGAAGTACATCTCCAAACCTTTCTTCTGAGGTACCTCTGGCTGGATTCCAACCATTGAACCTTTTAATTAGTAGCTGAGTACTTAGTCGCACCACCCAGGAACTCCTAAGTGTTAGTGTTGCCCAAATCATATGTCTAAATCTAGGTCAGTGTTTTTCAGACTGAGTTGTGACTCATTAAAATCAAGCCCATTGCATGAAGTTGATTTTGACTCAGTCATAGTGACCCTGTAAGACAGAGTAGAATTGCCCCATAGGGTTTTCAAGGCTATAAATCTTTACATAAGCAGACTGCCACATTTTTCTCCAACAGAAATGCTGGTGGGTTTGAACAAATGACATTTTGGTCAGCAGTAAAGGGCTATAACCTCTGAGCAACCAAGGCTTATTTGTGACTCCTTAATAATTTACAAATTAATGTAGAAGGTTGCTACCACTATTTTTTTTTAAAGTAAAATAAAAAAACGGAATGCAAACTATCAATGTGCATTGTGGAAGAAATACATTTGTGATTTTTTTCTTTCTCTTTTTTTAATTGTACATTACATGAAGGTTTGCAGAGCAAACTAGGTTCTGATTAAATGGTTAGTATAGATATAGTTTTATGACATTGGTTAATAATTCCACAACAGGTTAGCACACTCCCTTTCTCAACCTTGAGTTCTGTTTACCAGCTTTCCTGTCCCTTCCAGCCTTCTTGTTCATGTCTCTAGGCCGGCATGCCCCTTTAGTCTTATGTTGTTTTATGGGTCTGTCTAATCTTGGATGAAGAGTGAACCTTAATAATGGCTTCATTACTGAGCTAAAAGGGTATCTGGGGGCCGTATTCTTGGGGTTTCGTCAGTCTGTCAGGCCAGTAATTCTCATTTTTGTAAGAGAACTTTGTCCTACATTTTTCTCTGGCTCTGTCTGGGTCTCTCTATTATGATGCCTGTCAGAGAAGTTAGTGGTGGTAACTGGACACCATCTTAGCTGTGCTGCACCCAGTTTGGTGGAGGCTGCGATAGTTGTGGTCCATTAGGCCTCTGGACTAATCTTTGCCTTGTTTATTTAGTTTTCTTAATTTTCCCTTGATCCCAAAGCAGTGAGACTAGTGGAGTATCTTAGATGGCAGTTCTGTTTTCAAAATTTTATTTTAATTGTGTATGTATGTATGTGTGTACGTGTGTATTGGCCATCAGTTAAAGTATATTTCTTACTGTGGTTTGTGGTTTAAAAAACAATTTCTGAAAGTCTCTAATTTAGAGCACAGCACTGAATTAATTTTTTTTCCTGCCATGTAAATCGTCAAAGCCTATGTGATTGATTACAACATTAATAGAAAAATCTGAGGGCGGAGTCAAGTGACAGAGTAAACGCATGTCTCCCTAAATCCCTCTGGAAACCAAGACCTGATACGATAATTAAAGGGAGCCTTCTGGACACCTACTGAGCCCTGGGATGTGGCATAGGGCTGTTAATTTGGATTTCATGCCACTGAATGTGAAACCTCCTCTTTTTCACTGACCCCACTCTCGGTGAGCACAGGCTTGTACAGAACAAAGGTAACTCACCGTTTCGATTTTTTTTCCTCTGTTTTGCCTAGTGGGCAGACGTGGGATTTGACTAGCTGCTGGTCTTGGATGCACTGCTGGTGGGACTGGCAAGTGTAATTTCCAGGCTCTGAGAGCCTGGCTTTGGAATCTATACACCTTGGCTCCTCTGGCCTATCGGGAAATGGAGAAGCCCAGGCAGAGGCCTCGGCTGGACTTGGTTCTTAGGCTGGGAGGTGGTTCCTGCAGGGGGGAGAGTGCTTTTCTAGTAGGGAGATGGTGTTTTGCACAGTGTCACCTGAGGCCAGGGCCCAGCAGCAGAGGCTGCAGACTCTGGGCATTTTGGTACTCATGGCCTCTCTATCTGCCAGGAGCCTGGTTCCGGCCAGCTGGCAAGCTTATGCGGGACACCACCTTGTTTTCCTGGGAGGCGGGGTCATTCATATGGAAGCCTCACGTGGACTTAATTCCTGGGCTATAAAGAAGTTCCTACCCAGAAGATATTGCTTTTCCAAAAGAAAAGCAGAGTTCTACACAATATCGCCGACAGCTGGGGCCTGACAGCAGAGTCCAGCAGGCCAGTAGCCTTTCTGTATTTTGAGCTAGTTTATAACATCAGGTGTTGCATATAGAGGTGCTTACTTTGCCAGCTTGGAAGAGGGATGTATACACCTGAAAACCTGACTGACTTTGGAAGGTGTCAAATACTTTTGACTTCTCATCTTGAGACGGCCTAGAGGAATAACAGTGGTGCATCTTTACTGCATCTCTCCCAGCCTCTATTGACCTACATGATGCCCAGAAAGCAGCAAATATTGGAGAGGATGGTAACCTGGAAGTCACCAATGGCATCAGAAGGCCCCCAAAAGAAACCACCTCAGAACTTCCCAGACGAAGAAGCTTTTCTGAAACTATCAGAAGGCGAATACAAAAGGATTATATAGAGAGCCCTACAAGACCTTATACAAAATGCAGCAGCCAGCCAGTAGAGCAAAATGAAAAACTAAGCAAGCTGTTTGATGTGATGGAACATCAGTACTCTGAAATCCAACAGATCAGGAACAAAATCAAAGACATAGAAACTTCAATTCAAAGCCAAGAAAACAGAATGGAATAAATGGAAGAGAGAATTTCTGATCTGGAAGACAGAGCCACTGACTCTAGCATGTATGAGGAGAAATCAGAAAAAAGAAACAAGAAAAATGAAGAATCATGTGGGACTCTATTAAGAAGAACAATCTATGATTAATTGAAGTTCCTGAACAAGGTAAGACACCTGAGAACACAGAGAGTATTGTTGCTGAGCTGCTGACAGAAAACTTCCCAGAAATTATGAAAGAAGAGAATATGGATATCCATGATATGTATCAAACACCACTCAATATAGATCTCAATAGAAAGACTCCAAGACATTATAATCAAGCTCAACAAAATGAAACATAAGCAGAAACTCTTAAAGGCAGCAAGACTCAAAGCAAAGCTAACATTGAGAGGTAAACCCTGTAGGCTTTCGTTAGATTTCTCTGCAGAAATGATGCTGACACGCAGACAGTGGCAAGACATATTCAAAGCCTTGAAGGAGAAGAACTTCCAATGAAGAATTATATATCCTGCAAAACTATCTTTTAAATATGAAAATTAAATTAAAAAATTTGCAGATAAATGGAAACTCAGAGATTTTGTAAAAACCAAACCAAAGCTACAAGAAATACTGAAAGAATCTCTTGGCTTGAAAGAACAAAGCCACTAACTATGTATTTTAGAAGGACACATTATCCAGAATCCTACTGAGTTAGGGAAGGCTCCGAACACAATCAAAACTATAATAGTGAAAGAAACGATCTAGAGATCACATCATGTAAACTATGATATCATCATATTGAAAAGAGGGGTGTACTACGGTCGTTATAGTCCTTCCAGATGGAGGAGGAAGTTGACAAGACTAGTAGCAATTAAAATTGGGGTTATATATAGTTTATAATGTGGGATTATAGGGGCAGCCATAAAACGCAATAAAGAAGCAAGATACCATATCAAGAAATGTAATACAGCAGTCTCGACTACCAAAAAACCAACCCTGAAGAAGGTGAAAAATCAACTCGCAAGAAGAGAGTCGCAGAACAGGTTAATAAGAACAACAGAGAAAACATGAACTGAAAAATAAACATATCACAATGGCAGCACTGAACACATACCTGTCAATAATTACAGTAAATGTGAATAGACTGAATGCTCCAGTAAAGTGACATCTTGGACCAAAAGACATGACCCATTTATATGTTGCCTACAAGAAACTCACCTTAGACCTAAAGATACGAACAAACTGAAAATTAAAGAATGGAAGAATATATATGAAGCTAACAATGAACAAAGAAGAACAAGTGTGGCAATTCTAATCTCAAATAAAATCGATTTTAATGTAAAATCCACCATCGTGGACAAGGATGGGCACTATTTATTACTGAAAGGTTCAAAACACAAGCAGGACTTAACAATAATAAATATTTATGCACCTAATACCCCCAAGCCAGCCAAGTGCCATTGAGTCGGATCCGAATCATGGCGACCATAGGGGCCAGGGTAGAACTGACCCCCAGAGTATTCAAGGAGCACCTGATGGATTCCTAAATATGTCAAAGAAACACTGACTACACTCAAAAAGGAGATAGATCACTCCACAATAATGGTAGGAGACTTCAACACTCCACTCTCAATATTGGACAGATTGTCTAGAAAAAAGCTTAATAAAGATACAGAAGACCTTATCACCACAATTAACCATCTAGACCGCATCGGCATATACAGAACTTTCTATCCATCAGCAGACAACTACACCTTCTTCTCCAGAGCACATGGAACATTCTCCAGAATAGTCCATGTGTTAGGACATAAAGCAATTCTCAACAAAATCCATACCATTGAATTAATGCAAAGTATCTTCTCAGACCATAAAGCCATAAAAAGGCAAAGTCAATAGCAGAAAAAACATAGAAAGTGGAACTCATGGAAACTGAACAACACCTTGCTCAAAAAACCATGGGTTGTAGAAGAAGTCAAGGATGAAGTAAATAAATTTATGGATTCCAATGAGAACGAAAACACTTCCTACCAGAACCTATGGGATACAGCCAAAGCAGTGCTGAGAGGTCAGTTTATCTCCACAAATGCACACATCTGTAAGGAAGAAAGAAACTAATTCAAACAACTGACCATACAGCTTGAACAAGTAGAGAGAGAACAACAGAAGAACCCCTCAGTCACCAGAAGAAAACAGATCATAAAGATCAGAGCAGAAATAAATGAATTAGAGAATAGAAGAACAATTGAAACAACTGAAAAAGACCAAAAATTAGTTTTTGGAAAAGATCAACAAAATTGACAAGCCATTGGCTAAACTTAGCAAAGAAAAGCAGAAAAGGAAACAAATAATCCAAATAAGAAATGAGAGGGGAGCTGTCACAACAGATCCAGCAGAAATAAAAAATATCATAGCTGAATACTATGAAAGACTGTATTCTAACAAATTTGAAAACCTAGAGGAAATGGACAAATTCCTTGATTCATATCACCTACCAAACTTATCACAAGGTGACACAGAACAACTTAATAATCTCATTACAAAGGAAGAGATTAAAAAAGTCATCAAAAAACTGCCATTCAAAAAAAGCCTAGGCCCAGATGGCTTCACTGCAGAATTCTACCAAGCATTTAGAGAAGAGTTATCTCCAATACTACTGAGAAAGGGATGGAATACACCCAAATTCATTCTATGAAGCCAGCACAACCCTGATACCAAAACCAGGGAAAGACTGAACCAAAAAGGAGAACTACAGACCAATATTACTCACAAATCTAGATGCAAAAATCTTCGACAAAATTGTTGCCAATAGAATGCAACAATATATCCAAAAAATAATCCATCATAAGTAAATCAGTAGGATTCCTTTATTCCAACAACAAGGTTATTAAGGAAGAAATCACCAAGTCAATACCATTTACTATATCCCCAAGAAGATAAAGTACCTAGGAGCAAATCTAACCAGAGAAATAACAGACCTTTACAAAGAGAACTACAAACCCTTACTACAAGAAACTAAGAGAGAGTTACATAAATGGAGAAACCTACCCTGCTCATGGATAAGAAGACTTAACATTGTGAAAATGTCTATTTTACCCAAACCAATCTATATATAATGCAATCCCAGTATAAATTCCAGTGACATTTTTTAATGAGACGGAGGAACAAATTACCAACTTTGTCTGGAAATGAAAGAAGCCCTGGATAAGCAAAGCATTACTAAAGAAGAAGAACACACTGGGAGGCCTCTCATAACCCGACCTTAGAACCTATTACACTGCCACAGTAGTCAACACAGCCTGGTACTGGTACAAAAACAGACAGATAGATCAGTGGAACAGAATCAAGACCCCAGAGATGACATCATCTCCCTATGAACAGTTGATATTCAACAAAGGCCCTAAGACATTAAACTGGAGTAAAAACAATCTCTTCAGCAAATGGTGCTGGCAAAATTGCATGTCCATTTGCACTAAATTAAAACAAGACCCGTATCTTACACCTTAGACAAAAACCAACTCAAACTGGATAAAAGACCTCAATATCAAATCTAAAACGATAAAGCTCATCCAAGAAAAAGTAGGAACAACAATGGAAGGTTTAATATACAACACAGACAGACTTCAAAATCTGTCAGACAAACTACAAACAACAGAAGAGAAAACATAAATGGGAACTACTGAGAATCAATCACTTTTGCTCATCCAAAGACTTTATTAATAGAATTAAAAGGCCAACTACAGAATGGGAAAATATATGACAACTCTATGTCAGACCGACGTCTGATCTCCATAATCTGTAAGTTACTACAAAATATCAGTAAGAAGAAGATAAATCATCCAATTAAGTGATGGGCAAAGGAGATGGACAGAGACTTCTCTAAAAAGGACATCCAAGCAGCCAAAAACACATGCGGACATGCTCACGATCATTAGCTGTTAAAGAAATTGAAATCAAAACAACAATGATATACCATCTCACCCCAACAAGGTTGGCCATGATCCAAAAAACGCAAAACACTAAATGCTGGAGTGGCTTTGGGAGATTGGAACTCTCCTACACTGTTCGTGGGATTGCAAAATGGTGCAACATCTTTGGAAAGCAATCGGGCACTACCTTAAAATAATGGATATAGATACACCGTTTGACCCATTAATTCTACTGCTTGGAATATATCCTACAGAATCAAGGCCATGCACACCAACGGATACATGTACACGAATGTTTATCGCAGCACAGTCCACAATAGCAAAAAGATGGAATCAACCCTGATGCCCAACAACAGAAGAATGGATAGGTAAACTATGGTATATATTCTCAATGGAACACTATGCAATGATAAAGAACAATGATGATTGCAGGAAACATCTCCTAACCTGGTTTCAACTGGAGGACATTATGTTGAGTGAAAGCAGTCAACGACAAAAAGACAAGTATTGTATGAGACCCCTATGATAAGAACTTAAAAGCAGACTCATGCATAGCAGAAAAGAGTCTTTGATGGCTGCAAGGGTTGGGAGGGTGGAAGGGCAAGGAAGGATGGTGTAGATTAGATAGTTGTTAGAAATTTGGTTTAGTGAAACTGGTGACAGCACACATTAGTAAGAAGATCAATAGTAAAGGGACTTCAACACAACTTGTGTACTCCTCCCATCTTAACCCAATACTGCAAGGACAGAGTAGCTGCGGCAGGGGTTGGGGACCGTGCTGTCAGGGGACATTGAGGACAATTGGCACAACTAGCATTTTGCTAACGAGGTCTCTCTGCACCCCACATTGGTGAGTGGCGTCTGGTGTCTTAAAAGCTGCTATGCTGCCGTCTGAGGGTACAGCAAATGGTTACAACACAGCAGGAACAGATGATCACCAAGGTCCATAATGACATAGGGGAAAGAGAATCCAGAAGACAGAGAGATCCACATGAGTGGATGTCTACATCGACCTGCGACCAGAAGAACGAGATGGTGCCCGGCCACCAGCAGTGATAGCCACGATGGAGCTCACAAAGTTGAGTCTCACTGGCAACACAAGTATAAATAGGAGTGCACCCTGAGATCTCCACTGAAAGACCACAACTGATGGTCCAGGGACCTCGGAATTCTCCTGGGAGCAGGGCCCCTGGCTCTGATGCAGCCCCAGTCCATAAATCTTAATGAAGGACAACTTTTCAGATAGCAATGGATAGGACTTGGTGATGCAGTCACCATATTGTGCGAGTGCTTTATCGTTCTAGGCATCTATAGGAGGTCGTCCTGTTGACCTCATACTAGAGAAAGGGGAATGGGTGGAGAGGAGAAGATAGGAGACTGTTGGGAAGGTAAGTCATGTATGGAACAGAGAGGAAGAGTGTGGTGTCACCGTGCGGGGAGAGCAGTGGAAGCTGGATGTTGGTCAGCATGTAAATTTATATGTGAATGTACATTTTCATTCAATCATAATAAAATTAATTAATTAAAGAAAAAAAAGAAAAGAAAAATACCACTAGTGCTCTTATAGTTCAAGACCTCTTTACCTCTTCCTGGCCCATTTCTATCCACCTAAACTGCTTTTATGCCTCCAGTCTCTCCACCACCGATCCATCTTATACTTAGCTGCCAGATAAATCTTTCTAAAGTGCTATTTCCGTCATGCCATTGCTCTTTTCTAATTTATTTAATTTATTTAATTCTCATTTATTTAATATTCACTCATCAAACGATGGTTGAGCACCTATGAAATGAAGTCCAAACTCTGTTCATTCAGATGTACAAAGCCCTTTATATTCTTGCCCGAACTATCTTTCTAACTATATTGATTAATATAGCACCATAGAGACCCCATGGATCCGCTTAACTCTACTGTTTGCTCTTTCCAGAATACATGTGTTTACCTTCCACACATCTGTTCATGCCATTCCCCATTTACTTGACATTCTCATCCTTTAAGGTTCATGTCAATACTACCTCTTGTATCAAAAATTTAATAATCATCCCATCTAGACATAATTGAAGCCCTGGTGGTACAATAGTTAAAGCATTTGTGTGCACACCATAAGGTGGGAAGTTCAAATACACGAGCTGCTGTTTGGAGTTCCTATGGGATAGTTCTACTCTATCCTATAGAGTCACTATGAGTTGGAATTAACTTTATGAGTTTTTAATAGGGACATAATTAGTTTCTTCTCTGGAACTACATAATACTTTTTGCCACCTATTTGAGACTCATCATATTCTTCCTTGCATTATATTAATTGGATTTGCTCCCCTTTTTATGTTACAAGCTCTAGAGGGTAAGGGTTGCTTCTTGTTCACCTTTGAAATGTAAATAATGCCTCGCACTGTCAACAGACTGCTGCTGAAGTAATACAGCTACTGAATTTTTACAGTAGTCCTGTATCTTTCTTACATCTAAACAGAATGGCATTTTTTATAGTTGAGAAATGTATTTCCACAGTATTTTTCTTAGTATGACTGACAGAAAGAAACAGAAGATCTCAACACTAGTCTTCAGTCTGTCACCAGAATATTTTATCACCTTTAGCACACGCCATTTGATCTTTCTAGTTCTTTTGGCTTGAGGCACTGCTCTATAAAAATGTGGGTCTGGTCTAGTTAAGATATTGTCTAGCTCCCCAAACATTTAATCCTAGGTTATTTACTGTACCAATTTCATTTGTTTGACAAATATTTATTGAATTCTCAATGGATATATAATAGCAAGCAAATCTAAATATATATTCTCATGGACCTGACATTATGGTAATGGAGACAAACAGTAAACATATACAATATGTAGTGTTAAGTGCTAAAGTAAAAATAAACCAGGGAAAAGGGCAGAGGGAAGGTCTCTCTGAGAAGGTGACATTTGAGCAGAGGTCTGTATAAAGTAAGGGATCTGGGGGAAAATGATACCAAGCAAAAAGAACCACAGCCTTAAATTGGAAATGTGTTTTGTGTTTTGGGAGAACAAAATAATGGGAGAAGAAAATAAGAGCTACTGTGGATGGGTCACAGAGGACAAAACCTAGAGGAGTAGAATATGATATTAGAGAGGTAGGCAGGGGCTAGATCATATGGCACTTCTTCAGTAGACTGAGGAGTTGGAGTGCTATTTTAATTGCAAGGGGAAGCTATTGGTGGATTTTAAGCAAGGCAGAGACACGGATCCATCTGGCTTACATTTTAAAACCATTCTGGCTGCTGTGTAGAGAATGTATGGCAAGACAGGAAGCAGGAAGACCAATTAGGAAGCTATTACAATATTCTTTTCAAGAAATAATTATGAATTAGAATAGGATTGTGGTAGTGTCGATGGAGAGAAAGAGATAGATTTAACATATGATTTGGAGAGAGGGAGAATGGAGAGAACTTGTAAATGAACTGGATATGGAAGATGATGGAAAAGAGGAAATTAAGGGATGACCCTTAGATTTGTTTTGGCTTAGGTTTCTGATTTAACCAACCAAATGGGATAATGATATAATTTACCTAGATGGGGAGAACTGGGAGAAAAATAGGTTTGAGGGTGGGATTGGAGGCTGATTGAAAAGTTTTGTATGTAATATGATAAGCTTCAGATGCTGTCAGATATGTATTTTGCAAGTATTTTGTCCTAACCTGTGGCTTACCTGTTTATTTTCTTTATGTATCTATATGAAGAAAACAAAGCATTGCTGTTGGATTGATTCTAACTCATAGTGACCCTATAGGATAGAATAGAACTGCCCCATGAAGTTTCCATGGAGCACTTGGTGGATTTGAACTGCAAGCTTTTTGTTTAGCAGCTCTAGTGGTTAATCACTGTGATGCTTTTCAATGTGAGCAAAACTTTTTGCTTTTAATGTAGTCTAAATTATTGTTTTTTATGATTATTATTTTCTCTGTTCCTCTTAGATATCTTGGACTACCCCAAGCTGTGACAATATTCTTCTATGCTTTCTTCCTAAAGAAGCTTTCACATTTACCTCTATGATCTATCTCAAATTTGTTTCTGTATGTGTACAGTAGAGATTTTTTATATGCATATTCAGTTATTCCAGCACAACTTCCTGAAAAACAATCTCCTTTCCTTCCTGCATCATGTTGGTGCCTCTGTAGAAAATTGGTTGATTGTGTAGTGATGAATCTATTTCTGCCTCTCTATTTTGGTCCATTAGTGTAAATGGCTATCTTTATGCCAATACCACACTGCCTTGATTACTATTGCTTTACAATAAGTGTGGAATTCAAGTAATATAAATCCTCCACTTTGTTCTTGCTCTCAAGGTTATTTTAGCTATTTCAGATCTTATGCATTTCCATTCTAAAGTTAGGTTGTCAGTTTTTATTTAAAAGCCTACAGAGATTAGGATTAAAATAACATCAAATATATAGATCAATGTATGATTAAGTGAAACATTAAAAATATTGAATATTTCAATTCATAAACATGGTACTTATTTAGGTCTTTAATTTCTGTCCATAGTTTTGGTTTTTATTGTAGTGTTAAGAGTAGAGATCTTTCATAATTTCTGTTAAATTTATTACTAATTATTTCATTTTAGATGGTATTTTAAGCAGCATTTATTATATTCATTGACCAATTTTTTCTAGTATATAGAAATGCAACTGATCTTTCTTTATGGACCTTATATACTGAGACATTACTAAAATCGGTTATTTTCAGCAGTTTTTAAAAATAGATTCCTCAGATGGAAATGGGGAACCCAAAGTCAAGAATGGAAGAGTGTTGATACATCATGGGGTAGGCAAACAATGTCACAAAAACGGTGTGTTTATTAACTGTTCAATGAGACGTTACTTTGTTCTGTAAGCCTTCATCAAAGCACAATTTTAAAAATGATAAAAAAAATAGGAATTTCAGGATTTTCTATGTAAGCAATTAGGTTGAATGGGAATAGAGACAGTTTTATTTTTGTTTCCAATTTTTATGTGTTTTATGCTTTGTTGTTTTTAAAAATTCTTGCTTTGTTGTGATAGCTAGGACCTTTAGAACAGTGCTGAATAGAAATGATGTTAACAAGGAAGGAAGTATTCAGTCTTTCATTATTACTAAGATGCTATCTGGTTTCTTTTTTTAGTTCCCTTATTACTAAGAGAATTCCTTTTTATTCCTAGTTTGCTGAGAATTTTATGATGAATATTTCTACATTTTGTCAAGTGCTTCTTCATCTATTGAGATGATTAACAAAGTGACAAATATTGTATGAGACCTCTACTATAAGAACTTAAAAACGGACTCATGCATAGAAGACTCTGATGGCTGCAAGGGTGGGGAGGGAGGGATGGTTTAGATTAGATAGTTAATAGAAATTTGGTTGGGTAAAATCGGTGACAGTACACTTTAGAAAGATCAATAATAACTAGACTTTAACACAATTTGAGTACTCCTCCTATCTTAACCCAACATTGCAAGGACAGAATAGCTGGGATAGGGAGCCGGGGACAGTGCCCTCAGGTGAAATCGAGGCCAATTGGCACAGCTAGCATTTTGCTAATGAGGACTCTTTGCACCTCATATTGGTTAGTGGCGTCTGGGGTCTTAAAAGGTGTCAAGCTGTCATCTGAGGATACAGCAAATGGTCCCAACTCAACAGGAACAGATGATCGCCGAGGACAAGAACGACATGGGGAAAAGAGAACCCAAAAGACAGAGAGACCCTTGTGAGTGGGTCTTTACACCGACTCCTAACGAGAAGAATCAGATGGTGCCCTGCCATCACCAGTAATAGCCACAATGGAGCTCACAAAGTTGAATCTCACTGGCAACAGGAGAATAAATTGGGCTGAACCCTGAGATCTCCAATAAAAGACCGCAGTTGATGGGCTGGGGGCTTCGGGATCCCCCTGGGATCATGGCCCCTGATCCTGATGCTGCCTCTGTCTATAAGTCATAATGAAGGTCAACTTTTCGGACAGCAATGGGTTGGACTTGGCGACGCAGGATGTCCATATGTTGTGGGAATTTTATGGTTCTATGCATCTATAGGACGTCATCCTGCTGACCTTTTGCTGGAAGAAGGGGAGTGGGTGGAGAGGAGGGGATAGGAGACTGTTGGAAGGATAGGACATGTATGCAGCAGAGAGGAGGGGTGTGCTGTCAACAGGCAGGGAGAGCAGTGGGAGCTGCATATAGGTGAGCATGCAAATTTATACGGGAATGTACATTTTCATACAATCATAATAAAAAAAATCTGTTGAGATGATTACATGGAACTTTGAAACAGTGTATTCTCATTTTGATCCACTGTCACCTTTTGTGAATAATTTTAGTTTATAGTCATCTATGGACATCTAGGGAAACCCTGGTGGCATAGTAGTTAAGTGCTATGGTTGCTAACCAAAAGGTCGGCAGTTCGAATCTGCCAGGTGGTCCTTGGAGACTCTATGGAGAAGTTCTACTCTGTCTATAGGGCTGCTGTGAGTTACAATCGACTCAATTGCACTGTTTTATATATATATATATACACACACACATACTGTAATCTTAGTATAATGTTTTAAATTTTTAACTTTCAGTTGATATATTTTAAGGCAATTAAGGAAATAAAAGAAAGAGTATGTTTAGTCTTTTATATTTATTTATATAGAAACCCGTTCTGTTGATCTTGAGTCCTTTCTGCAAATCTGAGTTTCCATTTGGTGCCATATCTGTTCATGCTTAGGATCTTCTTTTCACAATTTTTGTACTGCATACCTTTCACAACAAATATTATCAGTTTTCATTTATCTGAAAATGTGTTCATTTTGTCTTTGTGTTTTTTAGGGTTTTTTTATTATTGTGCTTAAATTAAGGTTTACAGAGCAAGCTAGTTTCTCATTAAACAGTTGGTACATACAATGTTTTATGTCATTGGTTAACAACCCCACAACAAGTCAGTACTCTCCCTTTTCAACCTTTAGTTTCCTATTACCAGGTGTCCTGTCCCCTCCTGCCTTCCAGTCCTTGCCCTCGGGCTGGTGTGTCCTTTTGGTCTCATCTTGTTCTATGCACCTGTCCAATTCCTGGCTGAAGGGTAAACCCCAGGAGTGACTTCATTATTGAGCTCAAATTGTGTCTGGGGGCTATACTCTTGAAGTTTTTCCAGTCTCTGTCGGGCCAGGAAGTCTGGTCTTTTTATGTGAGTTAGAATTTTGTTCTACATTTTATTCCAGCTCTGTATGGGACCGTCCTCTGTGATCCATGTCATGGCACTCAATGTTAGTAGCTGGGCACCATCTAGTTGTGCTGGACACACTCTTAAGTATTTTGTTTAAGGTGAAAGTTTTACAGTGAAATAGGTTCTTTGTCTTTAATTGACAATGTTTTACTAGATGTAGAACTATGAGTTGATAGGTATTCCACTTTCTTTAAGCCCTTTTAAGTTTTTCTTCTGTTCTCTTCTTGCCTTGGTTGCTTCTGATGAAAAATAAGCTATCATTCATATTGTTTCTCCTCTGAATATATCATTTTCTTCTCTAGTTGTTTTCAAGATTTTGTCTTTATTTTTGAATTTTATCACTTTAAGTATGATGTGCCTAAGTGTGATCTTCTTTGCAAATTTATTTCTCCTGCTTGGATATCAGTAGGATTTTGGATCTGTGAAATTGTGTTTTATACTAAATTTAGAAAGTTTTGGCTATTATTTCTTCATGCGTTTTTCTTTCTGCATCATCACTTTTTTTCTGTTTCAGTTATTCTAGCTTCACATATGTTGTTGTTTCACTGGTTACTGAGGCTTTGTCATTTTCATCAGTCTTTTTCTATTTTTCAAATTGGATAATTTCTATGGATTTATTTTTAATTTGGTTGACTTGCCTCTGCTAGTTCTGATATGGTATTATGCAATAGTGTACAAATAATATTTTAGGAAGCTTTCAACTCCAGAGGTCTGAGTTCTTTGCCTGGAAATGTTGCTTATATGAAATATTTTTTGCTAATTGAAGATAATTCACAAGTTGATTTCAGTGTGTGTATCATATATCCATTTGTATAGAGACAGTACACATGTGTGCAAATTCATTTGTGTGACATTGTTCACAAGGCAAATGAGTCAGGAAATTGTCAATTCAAGTACATCTTTTACTTGTGTTATGGGTGATATGTGACCTTTTCTTTCCACACATCATTCAAGCACCCTGTTTGCAAAATGACCATCTGAACATTAGTTGTTTGTTCTTTAATAGCTAGGCAGAGTCAGAAACAAAATCACTTGATTATAGTTGCAAAGGATCCAAAGCAATATGACCCTCCCTCTAAGAAAAAATAAAATGAAATACACAATTCTGCTGAAGCAACAAGATGTATTCTATTCTTTCTTGTGGGATATTTTGTTGTTGTTGTTATCTAATTCAGTATCTAGAGATTTTAAGAGATAATTAAAGATAACTGTTAATTATATGTTATTATAGCAGTAACATCAATGGCTTGAAATGGTTCCATCATGGGCAAAAAGCCTTTAATTTCCAACTCAAAGCAACATGATCAAATTATGTCCTACCATTGTGCCTTTAGAAAATACTGTTTTGTTGTTGTTGTTGGGAAATCTTTTTCGATATAAAAATAGTAGGTGTATTTCCTGAAGTTTTATACAATTACATGTGAGGAAAGTTCAGGAATAATATAAAATCTTTGAATTTTTAAAAAATCATGGAAGTTTAAGAATTTTAGAAATACTCTCAGAACTTTATCAATATGGTGAATAACATGAATAGCCATTTTGGACATTTGCTTTATTCTCATATGCTCAAGATATTTCTCCTAGATTTAAATCACAGTTAATTTTCAACTGAATAAACAAAACAAACAAACAAAAATCATCACTGAGTCAATTCTGACTCATGGAGATCCTATAGGACAGAGTAGAACTGCCCCATAGAGTTCCCAAGGAGTGCCTGGTGGACTTGAACTGCTGATCTACTGGTTAGTTATAGCACGTAACCACTATACCACCAGGATTTCAAGTTGAATAACCTCAATAATCAAGCCCACTGCCGTCAAGTTGATTCTGACTCATAGTGATCCTATTGAACAGAGCAGAACTGTTCCATGCATGGAGTTTCCAAGGAGCATCTGGTGGATTGAAACTGCTGACCTTCTGGTTAGCAGACATAGCACTTGACCCACTGATTAATGAGAGGTATAAAATAATGAAGTGATGTGGGATATTACCGTTTTCCTCCAAATTACTTCACGTTGGAATATGTATTTACACACATATTTAGTAGTGTCAGAATTTGTGCTGCAAGCATTTAAATTCTAAAAACTCAGCATAAAATTTTCCAGTTTCTCATTCTGACCCAGTGCCCAATCACTTCTGGAAGTAAAGCAGTTTTCTCTTTTTCTCTTTGCTGGCTTCCAGAATTAGACTATACTGAACTGCCTTAACCTTTCCTTGGAGCGGCAACATGAGGTTTCTGAGATCTTTCTTAGAACTCGTGAAAGTGAGAGTAACTAGTGATGTGAGGTTTTAACAGATAAAATAATTAAACAGTGTTCCATAGGCATTCCCTATCAATAAACTTAAAACCTGGGGGATCAAAAATGATTTTAGGATCAAATTAAGTCTCACAGAAACAAGGACTGATATCAGGAATCAGTCATTTTCATCTCCCAGCCATATTTCTTCTCATGATAAAAACAGAGAAAAATTAGCAATGTAAGTCCTTTTGATTAATCTTGGTAAGAGCATTTGCGGTTAGGTCACTAAGCTCCTGGAAAGGTGCAGCTCATTGTTACTTCCCCCCACCCCTGTAAATTGTTTACTTTCCTGTGTCATACAGGGGACAGCTAGGAGTCCTACCAGTGGCATTCACTGTGTTAGGTAACTCTTTGTGGGGGAAAAATTGACAGAAACAATTTCCTTCAATAAAAGCAATTCTTTGCAATGACTATTTAAAGTTTTATTCAGAACTTGTGAGTACAGATTGTTTAGTATGTAGTTTAAAAACACAAACGCTTTTATTACTCATCAAAGTTTAGATAAATATATCCACAGTATGTGGAGGTGAGTGGGTGGGTAGAGAGACCCACAGCTCACCAAACCATGTTTTCAGTGCCGTGCTTTTCACCAAAGAGAAGATTTTCCCTAGAGAACCTTATGGCAGTGGACCTTTGTACTTACGGCCTTGGTGAGGATTATATAGCAATTCACTTGGAGACGGGAATTTGGGCTCAAGTAAACTCTAATCAAATGCCAAGTGGGGCACTGTATTTTCCTTTTTAAAAATGCCCTATTAACTAGCTCTGTGACTATACAGGATCATAATATTCTATAAATCATGTCTCTCTAAAGCCTTCAAAATGGCAATTAGATCTTAGGTGAAGAAAAAAGTAAATGCCACAGCAAATATCTACCTGTGGTACCTCCAAGTGACCTCTGCCCATCAAGTATCTCCTTTAATGCCTCTGTTTCCAGAACCAGGACCTACATAATTAGCTCTTATTTACTTAAAAAACAGACAAACAAACAAAAAACTCATACTGGTGGTATTTAGGAGGGATCTTACCTTTTAGTGGGTCTCAGTGTTTCCAAGGATTGTGCTTAGCTTGACATAGCCTGGGTTTTGAAAATGGTTATTCTTTGAATGTTTTCACATGATTATTTGCTTCTGTTCCTGAGGGGAATGAAGCAGACCAAGTAAGCTAAGATAGACAGTTTCATATCACAGAGAAAGCTATAGAAATATGAATTTTTGTCAATCTGGTGATACCTTTTGACTTATTAGATCGTTCTCCATTTTTCTCCTCCTATTATTTTGTAACATATCACCTCCTTCTTCAAAGGCCTTGAGCCATGTTATGAAAATACATAAAATCTCTGGGAAAACAAAAAGAAGAGTAAGTTAGTGAAGACGAAGCCAGGCTAAGGTCAGTAAGCAAATGAAAGCCATGCTGCTGTGTGATCCAGCTGCAGATACAGAGAACCTCTCTCAACATAGCACGATGCAGCTGCGGTAAAAATAGGGTGAGATAGGGGCACAAAAGTACCTAGTGTTTGGAAAATTTTAGTGGCCACCTTAGCTCAGTTCTTTAGGAGAAATATCAGTTTTGCTGGAAAAAGGAATAAAGAATGAGGAGCAGAAAAAGTATGCATTCATTTTCTTTTGAATTGTCAAGTGACTATTAGCCAAGCCATTGTTACAAAAAGAATTTAGCAAAAAAAAAACAGGCAATTAAACCTCCCTTGAATCTTAAATTAACCTTTGAAGTTATTTAACTCTTCTGAGAGACTGTTGACTTAATGAAAATGGCCAATGATCAAAATAACAATTTAAATTTAAGCCAAAAGTACATGTACATCTATTCACTTGTGGAAATAACAGGTCTGAATGATAATTAATACCAGTCCCTAGTCCAGAATGATAATCTTATTCTTTGTGGCTTTGGCCAGGCAAACTAGCCTAGTCCCTCAAACAAAAAAAAAAAAATGACCTAACCTCAGATGCTGACTAGAAACCCTGCCAGAAGTTGATCATATTTTCTTAGTCCCTGCTGTCTACTTTAAAGTCAGGTGAAAACATCTTTCAAGAGATAATCCTCCAGATATCTCTGAAGTCAGGGCCTTTGCATTTGCTGTTCCTTCTGTCTGAAATGCTCTTCTTGTACCTGTGTATTTTGCTCTTTCATTAGCCTTAAGTTTTTGCTTAAATGTCTTCTTTTCAATGAGACCTTCTTTGACCACCAGTTTAAAATCGCATCTCCCCTCCCCAATGCAACCTTGTTTAATGTTTTCTGTGGCACTTAGCACCTAACATGAAAAAGTAATTTCTTATCTTCTTTATTGTCTGCCTTCACCCATTAGAATACGGTTTTTATAAGAACAGGTTATTTTTTATATTACATTTTTCCATTGAGGGGAAATTCACATAACATAAAATTAACCATGCTTATGTGTACAATTCAGTGGTATTTAGTACATTCACAGTGTTGTATGACCACCACCTATATCTAGTTCTGAAATACTTTCATCACTCCAGAAGGAAACCTTGTACCCAATGAGCAGTCATTCCTCACTTCTCTTCCTTATTCGTTATCCAGCTTTTGCATGCATATGAGGCGCTTGGGTCAGGCACATGTGAAGCTGGATGACGAATAAGGAAGACCAAATAATTGACATCTTTGCATTGTGGTTATGGCAAAGAATATTGAATATACCACGGACAGACAAAAGAATTGGAAACCCTGGTGGTGTAGTGGCAGTTGAAATCCACCAGGCACTCCTTGGAAACTCTATGGAGCAGTTCTACTTTGATCTCTAGGGTCACTATGAATCAGAATCAACTTGACAACACTGTTTTTTTTTTCTAGGACAAAAGAATAAACAAATCTATCTTGGAAGAAGTACAACCAAAATGCTCCTTAGAGGCAAGAATGACAAGGCTATGTCTCACATGATTTGGACACATTGTGAGGAGGGATCAGTCCTTGGAGAAGGAAATCTTGCTTGGTGAAGGGTCAGTGAAAAAGAGGAAGACCCCCAACCAGGTGGATTAACACAGTGGCTGCAACAATGAGCTCAAACATAGCAAAGATTGTGAGGATGGTGCAGGACCGGGTAGTGCTTTGTTCTGTTTTACATAGGGTTGCTATGTATTAGAATCAAATCAATGGCACCTAGAAGCAACCCCATTCTTCTCTCTCCTCAGCACTTGGCAACCATTAATTTGCTTTCTGTTGTGCATTCATTTTTAACTGTATGCTATCCTAAATGAAAAACGGATGGAACTAACTCTAGGCAAATTAGTCTGGTAGAATAACCAAGGGTATTAAAAAATAAATATGGATGGTGATGGGCTGTCAAAGAAAGATTAGCTTGCTAATCAATGAAAAAAGGCATGAAATGAGTGATGGCCAAGACTGTGTCCTCATTAGTTATCCAGCTTTAACAAGAAAAAATGAGTATATGTAGACAATTTTGGTATAATAAAGGCATTGCAAAAATAGAAACCAGGCAGAGAAAAATGAGAGTCAGAAAATATGGATATTTAAATGTGTAGAATTGCTACCTTAAGGAAAAGAGAGCTGTTTTTTATAATTTACAAACACTATTCTCTCCTGAGAAGCATGCCAACTTGATGGAGACAAAATCAAAGAAACATCAAATGGAGAAACTTCTTGTAAGTAGATCCACTATAACTGACATTGATTTGTTTATGTGTGCTGTTGAGGGGTAGAAGCTAACAGGTGTGACAGTGGATATTAACTGGAGGAGCCATTTAATGTCAGATTAAACATAAATTTGCCTTCACTGCCTAAGGGCAGAATTCATCTTCTACCCCTCAATACCTCTTCAGCTTCCTGGAATCAGAAGTACTAAAATGATAAGAGTGGGGGGATGTTCATTAAACATCCAATTTTAACTCATGACTTAAGGTTGAAGGTCTCCAGTAATATAATTTATTTTATTTTTAGGTCAGAAGCACAATATCTATACATTCAAACTTAAAATAGCTGCATTAGGAATCACTAAAGGCTCCATAATTAACTTGGTCATCTTTGGCTAGTAATTCATCCTCCCTAGTGTGATTTTCTCAATTTACCCTGCTTATCATCACATGGCTTTTCTTTTTTTCAAGTAAAAATAGTTTATATGTAAAAAAAAAAAAAGAACAAAAAACAGATATAGACCTCAACAACTTTTAGTTTGAATGTTTACAAATATCTCTGTTAGACCTGTGAAGATAAGACAGAAAGAAAAAAACCTTAAGGATTCAATTACTAGCATTGAATTCCTCTATAAAGTGCAGTTATTAGTAGTTCAGACTTGTTTTTGATCCCCAAAAAACTCACTGCCATTGAGTTGGGTCTGACTCATAGCAACCCTATAGGTCAGAGTAGAACTGCCCCATAAGGTTTTCAAGGAGTGCCTGGGAGATTTGAACTGCTGACCATCTTGTTAGCAAATGTAGCACTTAACCCCTCACACCACAAGGCTTTCCTGGTTTTTTATAAGGTTTGAAAATATGAGAAAACACTGATTGTGTTTATCCATTTGCAAAAGATTTCTACTTTTACGGCTCTGAGCTCCTAACATAGTTTCCCTTAAAATCCTCAACAACTTTGTGCATCGTTTCTGCCCAAGTCATAGTATTTTCTGTGTATGTCTTATGATTTCAGAAAGACCAAGGCATTTTTGAAACATTGTGATTATTTTATTCTTACAAGGGTATCTTAACAGATTAGACTAGATCAGTACAGAAAATCCAGATGACGAAAGGGTCTTGTACAATATGAGTCAGAATAAGTTTAGGCTTTACTCTCAAGGTTCTGGGGAGCCTCTTAAAAGTTTAAAGCAAGACATGATATAAGATTTACATTTTTGACAAATCACCCATGCTGACCTCTGGCCTACTGGTAGGAAAGACTAGAGTGAAAAGACAAGTTAAGAAGTATGACATGGGGCAAAGACAACCCAGAAGATAGAGAGACCCACATCAGTGGGTGCCTACATAGACTTGGGACGGGAAGAACCAAATGGTGCCCAGCCACCACCAGTGATAGCCGCGATGGAGCTCACTAAGTTGAGTCCCACTGGCAACGCAAGAATAAAAAGGGGTGCACCCTGAGATCTCCACTAAAGACTACAATTGATGGTCCAGTGGCTTTGGGGTCCCTCTGGGAGCATGGCCCCTGGCCCTGATGCTGCCCTTGCCCATAAATCATAACGAAGATTCCCTCTTCGGACACGAATGGATTGGACTTGGCAATGCAGAGTGACCATATATTGGATGCACTTTATGGTTCTATGAATCTATAGGTATCATCCTGCTGACCTCTGGCTGGAGTAAGGGGAGTGGGTGGAGAGGAGGGGAAGGGAGACTGTTGGGAGAATGAGACATATATGGACCAGAGAGGAATAGTGCACTGTCACCTGGCAGGGAGAGTAGTGGAATCTGCATATAGGTGGGCATGTAAATTTATATGGGAATGTACATTTTCACTCACTCATAATAAAAAAAAAAGTATGAGATGATGCTGATGCATCAAGTCAGTTCCTGGTTGTGGGGATACTGAACAGTAAATAATTTGAGATCTGGATGAGAGGTGTAATCAACAGGACTTGGTGACAGATTGGATGTGGGAGATCAGGAAGAAAGAGCAGGTAAGACTAGAGTGAAAAGACAAGTTAATACATATTTCCAGGTTTCTGGAAATATTCATTTAAATTAAAAACAAACCAATAGCCATTCACCTTGGAAGCACATGGATTTGGAAAACTTCAGCCAGTTCATAACTTTTTATTTTCCTTTTTAAATTGTTATTGGAGAGTTAGTATAACATAATGACTAAGAACTCAAGTTGTGGAGATAGGCCTGCGTTTAAACTCTGGCTCTATTCCTCACTTATTGTGTGACCTTGGGAAAGTTACTTAATCTTTGTGTGCCTCAATGTACTCCTCTGTACCATAAAGCTGATCATGATACCTATTCATAGGATTAGGGTAATGACCAAATGATTTAACACATACAAAGTATTGAGAACCGTATCTGGCACTTAATAAGCAGCAAGATACGTCAAGAAATTTTATTTGTGCTGTTGTTATGGTTATTATTATTATTAG
Organism: Heterohyrax brucei; assembly: GCA_028571685.1. Classification (NCBI taxonomy): domain Eukaryota; kingdom Metazoa; phylum Chordata; class Mammalia; order Hyracoidea; family Procaviidae; genus Heterohyrax; species Heterohyrax brucei. The sequence continues at coordinate 142,434,757 of CM053166.1, forward strand.
TTTTAGGCCATTGTCACAAGTACTATTAAGCCTATATTTCTTATTTTTACCTCTTTTCAAGATCCCATTGTTGGATATGAATGAGTGAGTTTCAAAAGTTTCCCACTTATCAAAGTTAAATAACTTGCCTGTAGTCACATAGTGTTAGAGTTGAGATTCAAAGGCCACAACTTTTACTAATAAGAAGTAAGTATTTTATAAATTGCTATGTGCTAAGCACTCTTAGAGATTATGGATAATGTAACTCCTTGACTTCTAGGAGTTTATATTAGAGAACTGTACAAGATCATATACAAGCAAGAACCAGGTTACATAGAACAACAGTAAGCACTACAGAGATAAATAGAAGGAAGACATCGGTGGAATTGGTTCAGTCCAGAAAGGTCTCTTGGAGAAGAAGAAACCCAAACTGGCTCTCAAAGTGAAATATAGAAACTAAATTATTTCAATAGAAGTTGCAGGCAGGAGATGGAGTTATTCTACGTAATTAAGAGTATAATGAAGGCACAGAGACAGAAACACATACAGCATGTGCTGAAAGGATTCTGGCCTGGTACAAGAGTCGTGACAGGGAGGATAGGAATGAAGTCTGGCGTGGCAGGGTAGGCTAAGCTGATAGAAGGTCTTGAATGCTAGTCTCTTGGGTTCCTCTCTGCCTCTGAGCTGTTCATTGAATAAGCAAATTTCTGCTTGTCCTGGACAGTCTCACTGTTGCTATCTATCAGCTGGAACATGAGATGCATTTGCTTTCCAAACTCCTGTTATATATCATGTTTGTAAGAAGAAATGTGACAAGATGAGCCCAGATATCCAAAGGGAATCATTGTTGTTGCCTTTAATACAGTATGAATCTCCACTGAGGCTGCTGGGATTTTTGTGCTCACCAGCAGCTCAGGGACATATTGTTTAATACTTAAAATTATACTCCCCCCCCCTCCATTTCTTTAATGGGCCAGTGTTTCTTTCGTTGCTCTGCCAGTTCTAGCGGTTCCAGCTGTTGCTGTCACACTTAATAAGGCCTTTGTGGAGCTTAGATATTGTGCCACTGCACCAACTTTCCCACAGCCCAGAAATGGAGCTTTGAGATGAGCTGTTCTTTCTATGTTGACTGTTTAGGTTTCAACCTGACAAAGATCCCAGGTTGACCTGCAACTTATTCTGATATCATCAAGTGAGTGAGAATCAGTATGTTTACTCCTTGTAATGCCTCAGCAAGGTCACTCACAAATCTGATAGCTTGTCAAATTGCATGAAATGATCGCAGCTAGTGCAAAACTCCCAATGTATTAAATGTCGATGCCCACATTTGCAGTCAGGCATCCAAATTGTGTCTGGTATGAAGCATTAGGTGGTGGTTCTAGGAAATTGAGCTTAAGGGTGGGAACATCATAACTGTGGAATTACTGGCATTGATATGGCTATTTTAGTCCATTGTGATGGGAATGTGTTCATGAAACAAGCAAAATGATTCTGAAAGTTACCATGCACTTATGAAACATGGGGGATTAAAAAGGGATGCTCTCATGCTTGCTTTCTTGCTACTGATTTTTTTTTTTTTTTACATTCCCAGTTTTATTTTATAATAGTCTAGATGTCAGTCAAATCAAATATAATTGGTACTGTTTACTATCTGGTGATTTTAATGTAATGTTGCTTGTACAACATATGCAGTTGTTATAAAATGTGTGACTAACGCCAGAATATTACAAATAAGATACATATATAACGGCAACAGCTCTGTGTACATTAATCCACATACAAACAGGCAGGAGTCTGATCTTGAGGGAGTCAGAGAACCCTTAGCTGGCAGTTTTAATAGATCGTTATTAGAAAAGAATACCAGCAAAAAAGGCAGAACTCAGATTTCTACTGACAAAACACCGGAATGGCTTAGGTTCTCAAAACTGAAAGGTGGCAGAAACAAAATGTAGAATATATACATGTGTATGTGTGTATAAACCACTTCCCACCTCAAAAAAAATTGCTATTACCATCAAGTCAATTCTAACTCCTAGTAACCCTGTAGGACAGAGTAGAACTGCCCCATAGGGTTTCTGAGGAGCACCTAGTAGATTTGAGCTGTGGACCTTTTGTTTAGTAGCCTGAGCTCTTAACTTCTATGCCACTATAGTTTCTGAATATACATATATATACACACATATATGTACATATATCGATGCACTATCATGCATCTTGGAAGACATACAACCAGCGTGTCTTTGAAGTGAGAATGGTGAGATTTCATCTTGTGTAATTCAAACATGTTATCAGGAGGGACCAGTCCCTGGAGAAGAACATCATACTTGGTAAAGGAAAGGGCCAGCAAAAAAGAGGAAACTCTGGATGAGATAGAGTGACATAGTGGCTACAACAATGAACTCAAGCTTAACAATGATTGTGAGGGTTCATTGGTGCAGAACTAGACAGTGTTTCATTCTGTTGTATATAGAGTCAACTATTAGTCAGAACCAACTCAATGACACCTAACAAAAAATATATAGAGTATAAAATTAAATAAGGTTAAAAAAAAGCAAAGAAAGAAAGAAAGAAAAAAAAAAATTGCCATCAAGTCAGGTCCAACTCATAGCCATCCCAGAAGTGAGAGTACAACTTCCCACAGAGTTTCCAAGGAGCACCTGGTGGATTGGAACTGCCGACCTTTTGGTTAGCAGACATAGCACTTAACCCACCTTGCCATCAAGATTTTCATTAATGGTAAATAAAGAGAAAATTAATATGTGAGTGAAGCGATGGAATGTTTTTAAGGATGATCAAAGTGTGCTAACAGGATTTTAAACTATAAGGATATAGACAAACATCTACACTGGATGAGGGAGCTTTGGGGTCACGGGGGGTGACTGTCACAGAGCTAGAAGGAGGACTCTTAAACTGAACTGAGAATTTTTACCCTTAGTTTTGTGAATGTGTGTTGAGGTTGCTTAAACAGATGTAAGCTTTGGAAATCATCACAGAATAGCCTAAGTAAAGGGGAGATGTCATTTGGCTTTTGGCAAAGGGGATACAGAAGGATGGTTGGGTGGCAGTGTCCTTGACTGCAGGGCTGTGTGAGGAAAGTTTGGTAAGGCCAACGGAGAGTCCCAGAGCCAAAGTCAGCTGACAGTGGATTTTTCTGTCTCCGGAATGGGCCTGCCTTTGTATACCTCCCATGTTCAGTCATTGATTCAGAGCAGCCCATGGAACATGTAGCCCCAATGCCAGTGTGAGAAAAGAATTCAGAAATCAGCAACTAGAGTCCTTCGCCAACTGCATTCTTTGTAGTTGAAGGCCTATCAGGAACAGTCACATGCTGCCACAGTACTTGACCAAGCAGTACTTTTTCTCCCTTTCCAGAAGAACTTTAGAAGAAGAATCTGATTACTCTGGTCCAGGACCACTTTTCCTTGAATTTCAGTCTTATTGTATCACTGATACTGTGCCCTATAGAGTCTTCTACATTCAGGCTGTAACTGTGTTCACATGCTTGACTGAGCCATGATTTTTTCTGGAGAAGTAGCGAAAGGAATGTGACTAGACTGTAACAACATTGATTATTTAAGGTCTAGTTGTAGGTCCTGCTAAAAAACTGTCCAGATAATTTACTTGTGTGCCTCTTGCTTTTACAAAATGGAATTAGACTGCTATGTAGGAAATCCATAAGTGCTGATAGAAGGGCTTCATCTCAGAGGATGTGAACTTTGTGCCTGTTGAAGTTAATATTATGGCAAAAGTTAACTTCAGAAAGTAGATGAAAATCATAACATTGAAAGCAGCATGTAGATAGAGTCGCGAGGTTGCTGAAAAGATGTATTCTCTTTAGTGGGCACTTGAGAGGCATCCCACCTTCTTCATGTACTTGGGAATTATGCATTGGAATTTGCAGAGTTTGGGAAAACACACTTTCTCAGCTACTTTTTCATCTCCCCATATCTCTAAAAATTAATCTTCTGTGGCAGGTGACTTACCAAGGATCACCATGCTGTCATGTGATTTCAACCTTATTTCCATTATGATATATTTTCAGCCTCCAGTAGAGACAAGATGAACTGCGAAATGGAAAGTTCTCCTCAAATCATGGCAGTGAAAAGATACATCAGTACTCCAAAAGAAGCAAGAGTACTGTCTAGCGCAAAGAATTTTCACTAATTAAAATAGTATATCTGGTACCTTTGTAAGGAGCCATGGTGGTTCAGTGGTTATAACATTTGGCTGCTAACCAAAAAGTTGACAGTTCAAGCCCACCAGCTGCTCTACTGCAAAAAGATATAGTAGTCTGCATCTGTAAAAATTTGCAGCCTTGGCAACGCTATGGAGTAGTTGTACTCTGTCCTGTAGGGTCACTACGAGTCAGAATAGACTCAATGGCTGTGAATTTGGTTTGTTTGGCCCTTTTGTTCAGTACATTTATGAACCTAAGAAGAAGTCTTAACAAACCTCAAGTTGCCCAGTATCCTCCAAAATAAGTCATTAAGATTACAAAAATAATTATCAATCTTCTGTGAAGGCCATGTAAATCTCACCTTTTGAAGTAAAATGATGACTTTCATTATTTCAACTGCTCTGATTTAATTGTAGTTAAGATGAGCTTAATTCTCACAGCTGTAACCCATTCCAGTATACTTGCATGAAGTTGTATTAAGCAGATTGTATTAAACTAAATTTAATCCACTTGAAAGAGAGAGGAGGTTTTTAACTTGTTCATGTTTTGTAATTTCATTTATTGTTTCTTAGTTTGCATCTGCTTGCTTCCTACAGAATTCAGTAGAGGGTTTGAATAGCTAATTGTGATTGAATTACTGAGTGGTATTCATCCCAGACTATTTCTGGCAGGTCACTGATGGCATGCGAAAGACATTTTTCTTTGTTGATTGAATATAGGATCAGTCATTAAAAGATATTTGGATGTGAATTTTAATTCAAAGCTCATCATTCAACAGAACTGATCTCTTATTTAGGTGACACAAGGCCTACAAATCGTGGCTTATGCCCATCTATTGGTTCAAGTTTGACTTGTAAATAGAATGTGTTTACAGTGCATAGTGTTAAATATAAATTAGTAAGAAGAGATAATTGGGAAGAAACTTAGAGACCATATGATGTAACTCCTCTTATTTTACCAGGGAGGAACTTCATGTAACTTAAGTCATGTAGTAAGTAAATGGGGGAAAAATTTTCTTGGGCCTGACTATCACAGTGCTCATTCTGTTTCTTGTAGGATGTCTTAAGTGGTCTAATCTGAAGTAAGTTTATCACATATTTGGGAATGACACTGAATCTGAAACTGTGCAATGTCTGAGCTATGCAATTGTTTAACTTCATGTTGATATCTGGGAGAGAAGAATACTATAAGCAGGTTGGAATGAAAATTATGAAATGCATTACAGAAAATTGAAGTATATTTTCATGGAGATAATTTCAATCTCTTGTCATTGATTCATGACACCTGGTTTGGAACAGCATCTCTAGACTTCTGCTGTCCCGTGCATGTGGCTTCTGAGCACTTAAAATGTGGCTAGTCCAAACTGAGATGTGGTGTAGGTATAAACTACATGCTAAATTTCAAATAGTATAAAAGACAGAATGCAAAATATCTCATTAATATTTTTATGTTTGTACACATTTGAATCCTAATATCTTATATACATTAGGTTAAATATATTATTAAAATTAACTTCATCACTTTCTTTTTAATTATTTAGTGTAACTAGCCAAGTGCCGTCAAGTCGGATTCGACTCTTGAAATTTTAAAATGAACTGCATGAATTATATAATATCTCTATGGACAGTACTTACCTAGATCCTTGTTATGCAAGGTATGCTCCGTAGACCAACAGTACTGACATCTCATGGGAATTTGAAGCAAATGGAGAATCATATGTCCCATGTTAAACTTACTGAATCTGAAAATACATTTGAACAAAATTCCAACAGTGATTTGTATACACTTTAAAACTTGATAAATGCTAATCTAACACATGCACAGCTTGTCGCTAGTTCTTCACTCGCTGTTCTCCTTTGAATCTGATATGTGGTAATTTAGGGTCAGATCAATCCAAGACAAGCTGTTTTTAAGGCTTTGGTAGGTTTTTAAGTTGCCTTTATTTGCCAAAGTCTTCTTCTTCGGGAGCCCCAATCTCCTTTCATATCAGTATTGTTCTTACTAATGAGTCTGATGGCAGTGATGAAGGCAGGAATTCAGTAGGCCGAAGATGAAACGGAAAATGCTCTTGATATCCAAATCTATCTCTAGTCCAGATATCTCTCCTGGTTCTATATCAGGACAGATAACTTTCTACATTTACCACTGGGAAACTCTGGTGTTGTAATGGTTAAGTGCTACATTTGCTAACCAAAAGTTTAGCAGTTTGAATCCACCAGGAGCTCTTTGGAAAAACTATGGAGCAGTTCTTTGTCCTATAGAGTTGCCATGAGTTGGCATCAACTCGATTGCAATGGGTTTGGTTTTTGGTATTTACCCTTGAGATACTGCTAGAAACTCAATAAAGGAATCCAAAACAACATTCACCACCTTCCCGGTAAAAATATGCTCCTTTTTACATTTTCTTTCTTGAATATCCCCACCATCTCTGAATATACCCAAGTTAGAAACCTGAAAGTCATAACTAATAATCCTCCCAGTGTCCCTCCCAGACCTGAACTCTAATTGGTCACCAAGTATGATCCATTCTGCCTCATCTGTCTTTCTTTTTTAATATATATGTATATATTTTATCTATTGTGATTGAGTGAAAGAGTACAATCCAGTTTAAATTCACATGCCCGCCTGTGTGCAGCTCATACTGCTCTCCTTGACTGGTGACAGCACTCTCCTCCTTTCTGTTCCTTACAAGTCATGTCCTCTTAACAATCTCCTGTCACCTCCTCTCCACCCTCTCCACTCCCCTCTAGTAAGAGGCCACTGGACTACATCCTACAGATGCATACAACCATAAAGTACACACGTGATATAGTCACTCTGTGTCACTAAGTCCATTCCGTTCTTGTCTGAGGAGTTGACCTCAGTAATAATTTATGATCAGGGACAACATCAGGTCTAGGGGCCATCCTCCTGGGGGAGCCCCTAGGCCTTTAGACCATCAATTGTGGTCTTTTAGTGGAGTTCTCAGGTTGCACCCCTTCTTGTTCTCATGTTGCCACTGGGACTCAACTTTGTGAACCCCATCACTGCTGTCACTAGAGGTATCCGGGCACCATCTGGTTCTTCTGGTCACATGTTGATGTAGTCACTCATTCATGTGGGTCTTTCAGTCTTCTGAATTCTCTTTCCTCTATGTCGTTTTGATCCTTGGTGATCATCTGTTCCTGATGAGTCGGCACCATTTGGTGTACCTCAGACGGCAGCTTGCTAGCTTTTAGACTCCCGACACCACTCACCAATATGCGATGGAGAAGTCTCTTTAGCAACATGCTAATTATGCCAACTGGCCTCCTTGTACCCTGAGAGCATGGCCCCTGGCCCCACACCCTGCTACTCTGTCCTTGTGATATTGGGTTAAGATTGGAAGAGTTTTCAGGTTATGTTAAGTCCAGTCAAATTGATCTTCTTTCTAATGTGTGCTGTCACTGATTTCACCCAACCAAATTTCTATCAACTAATCTATAACCAGCTGCCTCCTTCCCTCTGATCTCTCCCTTGCAGCTGTCAAAGAGTCTTTTCTTCTGTACTTGAGTCCTTATCATAGGGATCTCATACAATATTTGTCTTGTGGTGCTAATATCACTCAACATAATGTCTTCCAATTGAAACCAGGTTATGAGATGCTTCTTAAATCATCATTGTTCTTTATCATTGCTTAGTGTTCCATTGAGTATATATACCATAGTTTATTTATCCATTCATCTGTTATTGGGCATCTGGGCTGATTCTATCCTTTTGCTATTGTGGACTGTGCTGCAGTAAACATTAGTGTGCATGTGTCTGTTCATGTGAATGCCCTGGAATCTGTAGGATATATTCCAAGCAGTGGGATTGCTGGGTCAAATGGTATGTCTATTTCTAGCTTTTTAAGGAAGCACCAGATTGCTTTCCAAAGAGGTTGTACCATTTTGCAATCCCACCAATAGTGTAGGAGAGTTCCAATTTCTCCACAGCCTCTCCAGCATTTGTTGTTTTGTGTTTTTTGGATCATGGCCAACCTAGTTGGGGTGAGATGATATCTCATCATTGTTTTGATTTGAATTTCTTTAATAGCTAACGATTGTGAACATTTCTGCATGTATCTTTTGGCTGCCTGGATGTCCTCATTAGACAAATGTTTGTTCATCTCCTTTGCCCTTGCTTGATTGGATTACTTATCCTTTTCTTGTTGATATTTTGTAGTAACTTGTAGATTATGGCGATCAGACATCAGTCTGACATATAGTTGCTAAGTATTTTTTCCCATTCTGTAGGAGATCTTTTAATTATTTTGATGAAGTCTTTGGACGAGCAAAAGTGTTTGATTCTTAGTAGCTCTCATTTATCTATTTTATCTTCTGTTGATAGTGCTTTGTCAGTTTTTGAAGTCTGTCTACGTTGTCTATTAAGACTTCTATTGTTGATCCTATTTTTTCGTGGATGAGCTTTATTGTTTTAGATTTGATATTTAGGTCTTTTATCCAATTTGAGGTGATTTTCGTATAAGGTGTAAGATATGGGTCTTGTTTCAGTTTTTTGCAGATAGATATCCAATTTTGCCAGCACAATTTATTAAAGAGGTTGTTTTTACCCCAGTTTAAAATCGTGGGGACTTAGTTGAATGTCAACTGTTCGTAAGAGGATGGTGGCATCTCTAGGTTCTCAACTGAGTTCCATCGGGCTATGTGTCTCTTTTTGTACCAGTACCAGGCTGTTTTGGCTACTATGGCAGTGTAATGGGTTCTAAAGTTGGGTAGTGAGAGGCCTCCCATTGTGTTCTTCTTCACTAGTGCTTTACTTATCCAGGGTTTCTTCTCTTTACAATCAAAGTTAGTGATTTGTTACTCCATCTCATTAAAAAATGTCACTGGAATTTATACTGGGATTGCATTGTATCTATAGATTAGTTTGGGTAAAATAGACATTTTCACAATGTTAATTCTTCCTATCCATGAGCAAGGTAGGTTTCTCCATTTATGTAATTTTCTCTTAGTGTCTTGTAGTAATGTCTTATAGTTCTCTTTGTAAAGGTCTGTTATTTCTCTGGTTAAATTCACTCTAGGTACTTTATCTTCTCAGGGACTATAGTAAATGGTATTGATTTGGTGATTTCTTCTTTAAGAATCTCTTTGTTGGTATAAAGGAATCCTACTGGTTTACTTATGTTTATGTTGTATCCTGAGACTGCTGAACTCTTCTATCAGTTTGAGTGGTTTATTTATGTATTATTTAGGACTCTCCGCATGTGCAATCATATCACCTGAAAATAGGGAGATTTTTACTTCTTCTTTACTGATATGGGTACCCGTTATTTCCTGGTCTTGTCTAATTGCTTTGGCCACAACTTCTAGTACAATGTTGAATAGGAGAGGTGAGGGTGGGAATCCTTGTCTAGTTCCTGTTCTCAAGGGGAGTTGTTTCAGTCTGTCTCCATTCAGGATGATGTAGGCTGTTCAATTTGTATAAATGGCCCTTATTGCATTGAGAAATTTACCTTCTATTTCTATTTTGCTGAGGAGTGTTAGCATGAACAAGTGTTGGACTTTATCAAATGCCTTTTCTGCATCAATAAACAAAATCAGGTGATTCTTGTCTTTTGTGTTGTTTATGTAGTTGATCATAGTAATTGTTTCTCTGATGTTGAACCAGCGTTGCATCCCTGGTATGAATCCAACTTGGTCATGATCAATTAATTTTTTGATATGTTGTTGAATTCTGTTGACAAGTATTTTGTTGAAGATTTCTGCATCTAGGTTCATGAGTAGTATTGCTCTATAATTTTCTTTTCTTAGTGGGATCTGTCCCTGGCCTTCTTATCAGGGTTATGCTAGTTTCATAGAATGAATTTGGGAGTATTCCATCCTTTCCTATGCTGTGAAATAGTCTCAGTAGTATCGGAGTTAACTCTTCTCTAAAAGCTTCGTAGAGTTCTATGGTGAAGCCATGTGGGCCCGGGCTTTTTTTGGTTGGTAGTTTTTGGATGGCATTTTCAATGTCTTCGTTTGTGATGAGTTCATTAAGTTGTTCTGCTTCACCTTGTGATAATTTGTGTAGAAAATGTGAATCTAGGAATTTGTCCATTTCCTCTAGGTTTTCAAATTTGTTAGAGTCTTTCATAGTGTTATGATATTTTTTTATTTCTGTTGGATCTGTTGTGACATCTCCCATCTCATTTCTTATTTGGGTTATTTGTTTCCTTTCCTGTTTTTCTTTAGTAAGTTTAGCCAATGGTTTTTCAATTTGGCTGAACTTTTCAATAAACCAGCTTTTGGTCTGTTCAATTTTTTCAATTGTTCTTCTACTTTCTAATTTGTTTAGTTCTGCTCTAATCTTTATGATTTGTTTTCTTCTGGTGTCTGAAGGGTTATTCTGTTGATCTCTTTCTACTTATTCAAGATGTAGGGTTAATTCTTGGGTTTGGGTTCTTTCTTCCTTCTGATTGTATGCATTTATGGAGACAAACTGACCTCTGAGCACTGCTTTGGCTGTATCCCATAGGTTCTGGTAGGAAGTGTTTTCATTCTCATTGGAATCAATAAATTTCTTTATTTCATCCTTGATTTCTTCTATAACCCGTGTTTTATTAAGCAAGATGTTGTTCAGCTTCCATGAGTTCCAATTTCTATCTATGTTTTTTCTGCTACTGATTACGACTCTTATGGCTTTATGGTCTGAGAAGGCATCTTGCAAGAATTCAATGATATACATTTTGTTGAGAATTGCTTTCTGTCCTAACACATAGTCTATTATGGAAAATGTTCCATGTGCACTGGAGAAGAAGGTGTAGGTATCTGCCAATGGATAGAAAGTTCTGTATGTGTTGATGACGTCTATTTGGTTAATTGTGGCAATAAGATCTTCTGTGCCTTTATTGAGCTTTTTTCTAGAAGATCTATCCAGTACTGAAAGTGGAGTGTTGAAGTCTCCCACTATTATTGTGGAGTGAGCACATTTTTTAATGTAGTCAGTGTTTCTTCAGTGTATTTGTATGGCCTAGTATTGGGTACATAAATATTTAGTATTGTTAAGTCCTGCTTGTGTATTGAACCTTTCAGCAATAGTGTCCATCCTTGTCTACAGTGGTGGATTTTACATTAAAATCTATTTTATCTGAGAAGAACAAATATTGTATGAGACCGCTATGATAAGAACTTAAAAGCAGACTCATGCATAGCAGAAAAGACTCTTTGATGGCTGCAAGGGTAGGGAGGGTGGGAGGCTTTAGATTAGATAGTTGTTAGAAATTTGGTTGGGTGAAATTGGTGACAGCACATATTAGTAAGAAGATCAATATTAACTGGACTTCAACACAACTTACATACTCCTCCCATCTTAACCCAATATTGCAAGGACAGAGTAGCTGGGGCAGGGGGCTGGGGACCATGCTTTCAGGAAAAATCGAGGCCAATTTTCACAACTAGCATTTTGCTAATGAGGACTCTCCACATGTCATATTGGTGAGTGGCGTCTGGAGTCTTAAAAGCTGCCAAGCTGCCATCTGAGGACACAGCAAATGGTCCCAACTCAGCAGGAACGGATGCTCACCGAGGGCCAAAATGGCATGCAGTAAAGACAACCGAGAAGACAGAGAGACCCACAAGAGTGGGTGCCTACATCGACCTGGGACCGGAAGAACCGGATGGTGCCCGGCCACCACCAGTGATAGCCATGACGGAGCTCACAGAGAGGAGCCTCACTGGCAACACAAGAATAAAAAGAGGTGCATCATGCGATCTCCACTAAAAGACCTCAATTGATGGTCCAGCGGTTTTGGGGTTCCTCTGAGAGCATGGCCCCTGGCCCTGATGCTGCCCGTTCCCATAAATTATAACAAAGTTCCACTCTTTGGACAGGAATGGAATGGACTTGGCAATGCAGAGTAACCATATGTTTTAAGCACTTTATGGTTCTATACATCTATAGGATATCATCTTGCTGACCTCTGGCTGGAGGAAGGGGAGTGGACGGAGAGGAGGGGAAAGGAGACTGTTGGGAGGATGAGACATGTATGGAGCAGAGAGGAATAGTGTGCAGTCACCGGACAGGGAGAGCAGTGGAAGCTGCATATAGGGGGGCATGTAAATTTACATGTGAATGTACATTTTTACTCAGTTATGTTAAATAAAAAAAAAAAAACTTCGAAAAAAAAAAAAAAAAAAAAGCTGCCAAGCTGCCATCTGAGTGTAATGCAAATGGATCGAACTTAGCAGAAACAGATGATCACTGAGGTCCAGAATGACATGGGGGAAAAAGAACCCAGAAGAAAGACCCACGTGAGTGGGTGTCTACATCGACTTGTGACCAGAAGAACCAGACGGTGCCTCGCCACCACCAGTGATAGCCACAATGGAGCTCACAAAGTTGAGTCTCACTGGCAACATAAGAATAAATAGGGGGAACCCTGAGATCTCCACTAAAAGACCACAGTTGATGGTCCAGTGGCTTCAGGGTTACCTTGGGAGCATGGCTCCTTGCTGCCCCTGTCTATAAATCATAATAAAGCTCAACTTTTCGGATAGTAATGGATTGGACTTGGTGGCACAGTGACTATATTTTGGTGGCACTTTATGGTTCTATGCATCTGTAGGATGTCGTCCTGGTGACCTCATACTGGAGGAAGGGTAGTGGGTGAAGAGGGGATAGGGGATTTTGGGGAGGATAGGACATGTATGGAGCAGGGAGTAAGAGTGTGTTGTCACCGTGCAGGGAGAGCAGTGGAAACTGCATGTGGGTGAGCATGCAAATTTATATGGGAATGTACATTTTCATTCAATCATCATAACAATAAAACAAAATCTATTTTATCTGAGATTAATATTGCCACACCTCCTCTTCTTTGTATACTGTTAGCTTGGTGTATGTTATTCCATCCTTTAATTTTCACTTTGTTCATATCTTTAAATCTAAGATGAGTTTGTTGTAGGCAACATATAGATAGGTCATGTCTTTTGATCCAAGCTGTGACTCGTTGTCTCTTTTCCTGAACATTCATTCCATTTACATTCAATGTAATTGTTGATAGGTATGTGTTTAGTGCTGTCATTTTGATTTCTTTATTTTTCTGTTGATGTTTTTTCTGTTGCTTTACTATTCTGTTCTGAGACGTTCTTCTTTATGGGTTAATTTTTCACCCTTTTTCAGTGTTGGTTTTGTGTTTGTTGAGATTCCTGTATTGCGTTTCTTGTTTTGATACGTCACGTCTTTATTGTGGTTCACAGCTACCCCTATCATCTCCTTTAATAATTCTTATTTAAACTCAACTTTAGCTTCTACAAATCTTATTAACTTCCTCTCCATCTGGAAGGACTATAACTATTGTAGTATATCCCTCTTTTTAATGTCGTGGTAACATAGTTTTTATGATATGATCACTGGATCACTTCTTTTAATATTATAGCTTTGTTAGAGTTTTGTGCCCTCTAATTGAGTAGGTTTCTGGATGATGTGTCCTGTATTGTCTCCTAAAATACATAGTTAATAGTGTTGTTCTTCTAAGCAAAGATTTTCTTTGAGTATTTCTTATAGCTCTGATTTGGTTTTTACAAAGTCTGTAAGTTTCTGTTTATCTGCGAATGTCTTAATTTGATTTTCATATTTGAAAGACAGTTTGACAAGATATATAATTCTTGGTTGGAAGTTTTTCTCCTTCAAGGCTTTGAATGTGCCACTCCACTGCCTCCGTGCCAACACGGTTTTTGCAGGGAAGTCATACGAAAGCCTATGTGGTTTCCCTCTGAATGTTAGTTAGCTTTGCTTTGAGTCTCACTGCCTTGAAGAGTTTCTGCTTATGTTTCATTTTGTTAAGCTTGATTAAAATGTGTTGGAGTCTTTATTTTAGGGTCTATATTGTGTGCCATTTGATATGCATCTTAGATATCTATGTTCTCTTCTTTCATAATTTCAGGGAAGTTTTCTTTCACCAAGTCAACAGTAATATTCTCTGTGTTCTCAGGTGTCTCACCCAGTTAAGGAGCTCCAGTTAATCATAGATTGCTCCTTTTGAAAGAGTCCCTCATGTTTCTTTATGCTTCTTCATTTTTGTGTCTTTTATCTGATTTTTCCTCACAAATGCTGGTGTCAGTATTTCTGTCTTCCAAGTCAGAGAAGCTGTTTTCCATTTGTTCAATTCTGCTTTCTTGGCTTTGAAATGAGTTTTCTAATTTTTTAATTTTGTTATTGATCTTTCGGATTTCAGAATGCTGGTGTTCCATTAGTTCGAATCTCTTGCTTAATTTTTCATTTTACTCTGCTGAATTTTGTATAATGTCTAGGAGGGCTCTTTATATAATTCTTTTGTACTTGACTTCTGAGCATTTCAGAAAGCTTTCTCCATCTGGAAAGTTCTTTCGTTCTTTCTTTTGAGTGCTTTCTGGAGCCATGGGTGGATGTTTCTTTAAGTGTCTGGCCAAGTAGAAGTTGTTTAGTTTCTCTGGTGTTGCCTTAACAGGAGCTGAAGCAGAAGTTGATCACCAGTCACCTCTATGTACTCTAGTGACTGGACCCAGTGGAATCTCTGGGGTGGCAGGTTCTACCTCCTGGCTGGCAAAGAGACAATCCTACTTATGGAGTCATTGGGGGGCCCTCAGCTGACCCTATGTTGCAGATCAGTCAAGGCTAGAAGAGACGCTCTTAGGCTGCACCACAGTTATTTCTCTAGGTAGTCTTATTTTGAAATATAAAAGCTTTCTGACACCTTCCGAAAAAGTCAGGCTGTTCAGGTGTGCAAGTGCCTCTTTCCAGCTAGAAGTAGAGGCAACTCTATATCTGCCTTCAGATGCTGTGATCTAGTTCAAAGTGTGGAAAGGCTACTTTCCTGTTATCATACACTGCTGGGCCCCATGTGTAAGGCTACACTGTGCTGGACACAGCTTTTCTTCTGGGAAAGTACTCTGTACTCAGTACACTGCCTGTCAGCCTTGGAATTAGCCCCTGCTGAGGCCTCCGTTTGGGTAAATCTGCCTCCCAGTTAATCAATATGGTGTCCCACACAAGCTTTCCTGCCCACTGTGAAATAGCCAAATCAGTGGCAGAAGTTCAGAAAGAGAGGGTGGAGAAGCCGGTGTGCTCTAAGTTGGGAGCCAGGCTCTCCAAGTGTGTGGCTATTCCTCCTGCTGATCATGTCTGTAGTGAGGCTGAACTTTGCTGCCATTTAAGCCCAATTGCTGCTGTCAGCTAACCAAAAGAAAAAGAATGTTTAAGCCACCAGTTACCTTCACTCCATGAGAACCAGCCATTCAACAAGGGCAGGGGATCAGAGAAAGGTAAGAAGTGTTCCATTCAGTGGCATGTAGTCTAAATTGACAGACCCATGCCATGTCCTAGGGCTCACTTGGTGTCAAGGAGGCTCCATTTAATTATCAAGCCAGGCCTTAGTTTTCAGAGGGAGTTAAGTAGACTTATGTCTAGTCTGCCAAATTGACTCCACCCCCCTCAGCTATCTTTCTTGACTATAGACTTTCATTCTATTTCCACTTCTCTAGTGCAGAGTTTTCATTAAATCTTGCCTGAGATATTACACTAGCCTTCTTCTTAATCTTCTAGTTGTCTCTTTCTGAAGCCATCTTCCTCATTTGGAGCCAGAAATCCCTTTCTCAAATACAAATTTGACTGTACCTAGAACTGTTTGGTGATATCTCAGTAACTCAATTTCCTTATGAAAAGGGATTAATAATAGCACCTGTGTCAAAGATTTGCTGCAATAATGGAATGTAAACCCCTTAAACAGTACTTAGCACAATGTAAGTGCTGTGTAGGTATCAACTATTTTTTATGATGACTGTTCAAAGCTGTTTATAGTATATGAGCTCAATCTCCCTTTCTAGTGAAACTAACATTCTATCCATCTCTTAAACAATGTACTTCATGCCTTATCATTTTCCCTTACACTGTTTATTCTGCCTAGAGTATATTCTCTTTATTTTTGTACCTGGAAAAATTGTGCTTAACGTTTTATTCATTTTGCTTGAGTTAGATCCTGGCCTTCAAAGACTCTTTAAGACATGTAATGTATGCATGTATGTGTATGTGTATGTATATGCATGTGTGTGTGTATATGTAGTGATTGAGAGCTATGCCTGCTAACCAAAATTTCAGCAGTTCAGATCCACCATGTGCTCCTTGAAACTTTGTGGAGCAATTCTTCTCTGCCCTATATGGTCACTATGAGTCAGAATTCAATCAACAGCAATGGGTCTTGGGTGGCAATATACATATATGTGCATAGATATATACATATGCACACATATATATACACACATATATTGCTTTGAAGTCAAGTGCAACTCTTAGTGACCCTACATTACAGAGTAGAACTGTCCCATAACGTTTCCAAGGAGCAGCTTGTAGATTTGAACTGCTTACTTTTTGGTTAGCAGTCAGGTTCTTAACGACTGCACAACCAGGGCTCCAGATATACATATATACACATGTGTATATACGTCTATGGAAACCCTAATATCATAATGGTTAGGTCCTGTGTCTGATAACCAAAAGGTTGGCAATTTGAATCTACTAAGTGCTCCTTGGAAACCCTATGGGGAAGTTCTACTCAATCCCATAGGGTCTCTATGAGTCAGAACTGACTCAATAGCAATGGGTTTATATACATATGTGAATGCATTTACGTATATGTTAAAACATATATAACAAAACCTTTGTCATTTCAACATTTTTTACACATACAGTTTTGTGACACTTATGTTCGTCATGCTATGTGACCATTACCACTGTCAGTTTCCAAATTTTTCTGTCCCTCTTAAAGGAAGCTCAGTATTCAAGTCCTCATTATAATGATAAAAATTTATGTGCATCCTATACCTGTTTATTGAAATATATGCTGAGCTATTATTATCTCGTGCTGGGAGTTCATATATTCTGTTTGATAAATGTTCAATTCTGTCCAAGTGGAATGCATGGCAACATTTCAGATTCTATTCACATGAACATTTAAACCAAAGTAACCAAATCTCTCCCAGATTGTGAAATGAACAGCTAATTTTTGCACACAGAAAAAGAACAGGTGGCCTTCTAATTTATAGAAACTGAAACAAAGAAGAGTTGTTTGTGACCTTCAAACAGGCATTGACTGCTTGAAAACAACGGTTTTGGTCAGCCTGTTCATTAGATATATATAGGTAGATAGTTTGAAAGCACTATCGCTTGTTGATTTTCTATTGTTTCACTTGAAATAAGTAATTCCAGTTAGAATTACAGGATTTATCCATTTTGCAAAATACTTCTGTTCTAGAAGGGCTGTATTTCAAAGGAATTATATCAAATAAAATAATATCACAACAGCACTGGGCAAATTTGGAATATTAAAATATCCCACTAGTGAATCTTACCAAGATATTATCTCCTAACTTACTGTTTCCTTAAATATAGATGCTGAACTACCTGCATCATTGTTACTTTTGGGTGCATGTTAAATGTCCAGATTCTTCAGCATTGCCCATGCTTATGAAACAGCAACTCTGGATGGGTCCCAAATCCTTCATTTTAAAGAAGCACCCTCCCCAAGTGATATAGATGTGCATAAATGTTTGAGAACCACTTGGCTAAGACTTTGTTTCCTCTGGATTTGCTTCCGGTCCCAACAAGAACCTTCTGCTATAACTCGTTTGAATTGCTATAGTGATTCTTTATGTGTACATTGCTCCTTTTATTTCTGCTGTGCTGGTTCCTCTGCTTTTGACCTACTCTCTCTCTGTCTTGCCATTGTCTCTCTTTTTTGCTTCTTTTGCTATGATATTTTATTTTCAAATACTCTATTCTAAAGCTGTCTTTGTGCCCTGGGGTTTGGAGCAGTCTCTCTCTCTTGCTGAAGCACTTACTGTGTAACACTTGTGAAATCTTGCCCATCCTGACTTGGCCTTCTGGTATTTGAATTAGCATTTTAGTCTTTTGCTTCTTACGATGAACCTCAATCATATTCACCATTCATATCCTGTGTGTGCATGAGTACACACGCAATCCATCCTCCATACAGAGAAAACAGACACCAGCAATTGGAAATGAATTTTTTGGAAGAAGAAGAGAATAAATTTACATATACAAATTTCACTACAGTGAAGTGATGGCATAACGCAACAAGGCCACTGGAAGTGTCATGGTGAATTTTTGAAACAAAGGTAGGACTGTGTGTAGCTTGGTCTAATAAAGCCTAAAGAGTATTTTTCTAGATCTTCCCAACCTGGCCTTCTGCTTAGACCTTCTGTACCTCTGTCTCTTCTATGCCAAAGGCTTGGCTTGCATGTGCTGCTATCAGTTTGGTGACATTACATTGGTTCCCACCTTGATGTCTTTGCCCAAAATTTGGCATCTCATAATTATTCACATTCGCTGTACCACAGCTGTTGAGTGGACTTGTCCGGTTCCCTTCCTTCGACAGGTATATGTATGTATGCAAGAAAGTGCATTCTGCCAATTGATGATTAAGCTGATGCACTCATAGATAACTGGTACCACATTATGACAGAGAACTATGTCACACAAAGAGCTCCCTTCAGTGGTGTTTTTGAGGCAAAAAAAGAGATGACTGCTTATCCCTGATGTCTTTCTTTTAGTAGTCACGACATTACTTTAGCTCCTATTTCCTGGCTTTATAATTTTAAGGTTAGAACAGAAGCCATGGGATTGAACCAGCACATAGTTCAGGCCTAGGACAGAGATTTTAAATGAATGTCTGAGGTATCCAAGCATGTGAAGGAATAGACACATACATATAAAACCCATTTATACCATAAAAAAAAACCTTAGATGAAAATCTTTCTAGTTGACTACCTCAAACAGTTGAATCCATTTTTAATTGATGTGCTATTTTGAGGCAACCATTTTTGAGTTTGGACCAGATGGACTGGATTGTGATGAAAGGATTGAAAACAGAAGAGTCTCAGGAAAGCACAAATGAAGCTTTAATGATGGCTTGATCTAACAAAACTTTCACATAGAAAATTATAACCTCCCTGTACAATAATGGATATCATAGGTGGGAAGAATTAATGTTTGTAGTTTTCCTTTTGAGAGATCATTTTGCTGTAACCGAGAAAAATGTACACCAAAATTACTACAGTTATTGGTTGAGATTGAATGTTTTTCATTTAGAGATTTCATGGCTGTTACGAAGAAAATTTCAGCAGCCCTTCATAAACCTTGAAACTGACTGAGTTATAGTACCACTAAATAGCTACATTTTCCATTTTAAATATACAAGTGGTCAGAGAGCCACTCAGCTCAAAAGAAAATGATTATCGTTCAAGTAGGAAGTGTGTTGAGTCTTATAAGTAAGATAAAGTTGTAAAATGGTAACATCACTCACTTACTTACTGTGGAGTTGTAATTGAGATACCCACTTGCTGGTGGTAGCTAAAATGCTCTTGTGCTTCTACAAAGGGCTCAGAGGTGACCTGGTGTTCTTTCCTTCTATGATTTCAATCCTTGTAATACATTTATTCTTTCATTTGACAAGTACATGCCTACTATGTGTTCAGTACTTTGGTAGTTTTTCAAGGCTAATGTTATTCCTTAAAAATTCCTCCTCCTCATCGTAGCTTTGGTTTGAATTTCTTTAATAGCTAATGATCGTGAGCAATTCTGCACGTGTCTTTCGGCTGCCTGGATATCCTTTTTAGAGAAATGTCTGTCCATTTCCTTTGCCCATTGCTTAATTGAATTATTTACCTTTTTCTCGTTGATGTTTTGTAGTACCTCGTAGATTATGGAGATCAGACATCGGTTTGACACATAGTTGGCCATGATCCCATAAAACACAGAACAGCAAATGCTGGAGAGACTGTGGAAAAATTGGAACTCTCCTACACTGCTGGTAGGATTGCAAAATGGTACAACCTCTTTGGAAAGCAATTTGATGCTTCCTTAAAAAGCTGGAAATAGATATACCATTTGATCCTGTAATTCCACTGCTTGAAACTTATGCTTCAGAAACAAAGGTTGTCACATGAACAGACACATGTACATGAATGTTTGTTGCAGCACAGTTCACAAAAGCAAAAAGATGGAATCAACCCCAATGCCTATCAACAGATGAATGGATAAACAAACCGTGGTATATATACTCAATGGAACACTATGCTGTGATAAAGAACAATGATGATTTTAGAAAACATCTCATAACATGGTCTCATTTGGAAGAGATTATGCTGACTGAAATCAGTCAGTATCAAAAGGACAAATTTCGTATGATATCCCTGTTATAAGGACTTAAAAAAAGAATGATCCACAGAAGAAAATGCCTATGTTGCCCACATGGGCTGGTGGAGGGCTGGCTGAGGGTTTATCATAGATAATTGATAGACGTTAGAAATTTTATTCTTTTACTACAATTAAGAAAAAATATAAATAAAATGCAAAAAGAGGGAATAAAATTCCTCCTCCTTGGAGTTCTGAGGTACTGCATTCTCCTGGTTCTGCGCCTTAGTTATAGGTGCAAGGTTGTTTTTCACTGTTTACCTCAAAAAATGTAAGTGTTCCCCAAGACTTTGTTCTTAACTATTTTTTCTTGCTCTATATTCTCTCTGGGTAACACCCCATATTCAGTATGGTCTCTAGATGTTGTTAGTTGGGCAATGAATAAGGAAGGCCAAGGAAGAATTGACGCATTTGAATTACGATATTGGCAAAGAATTTACCACGGACTTCCAGGAGAATGAACAAGTCTGTCTTGGATGAAATACATCCAGAGTGGTCCTTGGAAGTGGGAATGCTAGGCCTTATCTCACATACTTTGGACATTTTATCAGGAGGGACCAGTCCCTGGAGAAAAACATCATGGTTGATAAAGGAGAAGGTCAACGACAAAGAGGAAGATTCTCAATATTGACACAATGGCTGCACCAATGTAGCAACAGTTGTGAGGATGGTGGAGGACCAGACAGTATTTTACTTCTGTTCTTAGGCGCCGTAAAATTGGTCCTGACTCTTAAAAACCCTATGTGAAATGTCTTTCGGTAGATGGGCCAGGTAGCTGTCTGCCAAGTTTCTTGGCAGAGATGAGTGAGTATTCCCAGGATTGAATCTGTTTGTTGAAACATCTCAGCTGGTAGTCTGTTGATTCCTGGAATCTTTTTTTGCTGTTTTTGCTAAGGCCTTTAGTGTACCTTGGACAACTTCCTTCAGTATTATCAATTCTCGAACACATGCTACCCCGTGAAATGGTTGCATGTCAGTCTATTTCTTGCTACAGTGATTCTGTGTCTTCCTTCCATCTTCTTGTGATGCTTCTGGAGTCATGCAATGCTTTGCCCGCAGAATCCGTCAATGTTGCAACCCAAAGCTGTAAGTTTTTCAGTTCTTTCAGCTTGGGAAATGCTGGATTTTTCTTTCTATCTCTCTTTCTCTCTCTCCTTCCCTCCCTCCCTCTCCCTGTCCCTCCCTCCCTCCCTCTTTCCCTCCCTCCCTCCCTTCCTCCCTTCCTTCCTTCCTAGTCTACACATTTTGTTATAATACTTTGTTTTCTCAAGCAGCTCCTTGAAATCTTCTGTTTAGTTCTTTTACTTTGTCTCTTGATTTCTGTTTAGCTGCTCTGCATTCAAGAACAAGTTTTAGACTTACTTCTGATAGCCATTTTGGTCTTTTCTTTCTTTCCTGCCTTTTTAATGACCTTTTGCATTTTTCCTGTGTGATGTCCTTGATGTTATCCCACAATATGTCTGGTCTTTGGTCATTAGTGTTCAGTGCATCAAATATATTCTTGAGATGGTATCTAAATTCAGGTGGGGCATATTCAAGGTCATACTTTGGCTCTCATGGATTTCATTTAATTTTTTTCATCTTCGCCTTGAACTTACATATGAACAATTGATGATATGTCCCACAGTCAGTCCCTGGCCTTGCTCAGACTGCTGGCATTGAGCTTCTCCATTGTCTTTTTCCACAGTTGTAGTCGATTTGATTCTTGTGTAGTCCATCAGGCACATTTCATGTATATGGCCATCATTTTTGTTGAAAAAAGGTATTTGCAATGAAGAAGTAAATGATTTTATGAAATTCAATTATGCAATCTCTGGCATAGTTTCTATCACCAAGACCATGTTTTCCAACTGCAGGGCCTTCTTAGTTTTCAACTTTTGCATTTAAATCACAAGTAATTATCAGTGCTTCTTGATTGCATGTTTGATCAATTTTAAACTGCAAAAGTTGGTAAAAACCTTCAATTTCTTCATCTTTGGCCTTAATGGTTGGTGTGTAAATTTGAATAATACTTGTATTAACTGGTCTTCCTTATAAGCACATGAATTTTATCCTATCACTGACAGTGTTGTACTTCAGAATAGATCTTGAAATGCTCTTTTTAATGTTGAATGTGATGTCATTCCTCTTTAATTTGTCATTCCTGGCATAGCAGGCCATGTGATTATCTGATTCAAAGGGGGCAATACCAATCCATTTCTGCTCACTGATGCGTAGGATATCAACCTTTGTGCATTTCATTTCATTTTTGACTACTTCCAATTTTTCAACAGTCCGTGTTTCAGTTATTTATGAATATTTGCAGCTATCTATTCTCATTTTTAAGTGATGCTGCATCAACAAATGAAGGTTCCAAAAGTCTGACTCCATCCACATACTTAAGGTCAACTCACTTTGAGGAAGCATCTCTTTGTCAATTGTATTTTGAATGCCTTTCACCCAGAGAGACTTATCTTCTGGCACTATGTTAGATAATGTTTCACTGCTATTTATAAAAGGTTTTCACTGACCAGTAGTTCTAGAAGTAAATTACCAGTTCCTTTTTCCTAGTCAGTCTTATTCTGTAAGCTCTGGTGAAACCTGGTCACCAAACGTGACTTACAGGAATTTGAAATATCAGTGGCATAGCTTTCAACATCACAGTAATGTGCTAGCCACCACAGTATGACAATTCAACAGAAATGTGTTGGATTTCTAGGGTTATGACTCCTAAAATTAAATCTCTACATCTGGCTTTTCTCCTGAATTACAAGTATAAACCTCTAGCTGCTGTATTGGCAAAATCATCATGGCCACTCTCCATGTTCCAAATGCTGCATATCATCTTCTGCCTATTCCCCCCACTTCACCTCCAGTCCTGCTCCTCCCTCTGTGAATCATCTGTTTTTATAATAAAACATTTTTTACTACGACTGAGTGAAAATATACATTTCCATATAAATTTGCATGCTCAACTATGTGCAGCTTGCACTGCTCTCCCTGCCCAGCGACAGGACACTATTCCTCTCTGCTCCATACATGTCTCACCCTTCCAACAGTCTCCTTTCCCCTCCTCTCCACCCACTCTCCTTCTTCCAGCCAGAGGTCTGCAGGATGATATCCTATAGATGCATAGAATCATAAAGTGCACCCAATATATAGTCACTCTGTGTCACCAAGTCCAATCCCTTGCTGTCTGAAGAGTGGACCATCATTATGATCCATGGGCAAGGGCAGTATCAGGGCCAGGGGCCATGCTCCCAGAGGAA
Source organism: Heterohyrax brucei (assembly GCA_028571685.1). Lineage (NCBI taxonomy): Eukaryota > Metazoa > Chordata > Mammalia > Hyracoidea > Procaviidae > Heterohyrax > Heterohyrax brucei. Next base: position 142,458,346 of record CM053166.1, read on the forward strand.
CCCCGAAGCCACTGGACCATCAATTGTAGTCTTTTAGTGACGATCTCAGGGTGCACCCCTTTTTTTCTTGTGTTGCCAGTGAAACTCAACTTTGTGAGCTCCATTGTGGCTGTCACTGGTGCTGACAGGGCGCCATCCAGTTCTTCTGGTCCCAAGTCGATGTCGACACCCACTCATGTGGGTCTCTCTGTCTTCTGGGTTGTCATTTTGGTCCTCGGTGAGCATCCGATCCTGCTTTTGTTGGGACTGTTTGCTGTGCTCTCAGATGGCAGCTTGGCAGCTTTTAAGACCCCAGATGTCACTCACCAATGTGGGGTGCATACAGCTCTCTTAGCAAAACTCTAGTTGTGCCAGATGACCTCGATTTCACTTAAGAGCATGATGCCCTGCCTCCCACCCCAGCTATTCTACCCTTGCATTATTGGGTTAAGATGGGAGGAGTACTCAAGTTATATTGAAGTCCACTTAATATTGTTCTTGTTTCTAATGTGTGCTGTCACCGATTTCACCCAACCAAATTTCTACCACCAACCATCTAATCTATACCCTACCCCCTCGCCTTCCCTCCCTCCCCTCCCTTGCAGCCATCAAAGAGTCTTTTCTTCTATACATAAATCTGTTTTTGAGTTCTTATTGTAGGGGTCTCATACAATATTTGTCCTTTTGTCTCTGACTATTTTCACTGAACAAAATGTCTTCCAGTTGAAACCAGGTTATGAGATGTTTCCTGGAATCATCATTGTTCTTTATCATCGTACACTGCTCCATTGAGTATATATACCATAGTTTACCTATCCCTTCCTCTGTTGTTGGGCCTCTGGGTTGATTCCATCTTTTTGCTATCGTGGACAGTGTTCTGATAAACATTCTTGTGCATGTATCCATTGGTGTGAATGGCCTTGATTCTGTAGGATATATTCCAAGTAGTGGAATTACTTGGTCAAATGGTATATCTATATCCATTTTTTTTTAGGAGGCGCCAGATTGCTTTCCGAAGAGGCTGGACCATTTTGTAACCCCACCAACAGTGCAGGAGAGTTCCACTTTCTCCACAGCCTATCCAGCATTTGTTGTTTTGTGTTTTTTGGATCATGGCCAACCTTGTTGGGGTGAGATGGTATCTCACTGCCATTTTGATTTAAATTTCTTTAATGACTAAAGATCATGAACATGTCCTCATGTGTTTTTTGGCTGCCTGGATCTCCTCTTTAGCAAAATGTCTGTCCATCTCCTTTGCCCATTGCTTAATTGGATTATTTATCTTCTTCTTATTGATATTTTGTAGTACCTTATAGATTATGGAGATTGGGCGTCGGTCTGACATAGAGTTGCCGAATATTTTTTCCCATTCTGTAGGTGGCCTTTTAACTCTTGTGATAAAGTCTTTGGATGATGAATCATTTCTTAATAGATGACACTGAGAGTTCCCTGTCCTCCTTGCCAGAGACCTGGGCATCTGGATGCCCACTTTTCCTTCCCATCACAATTCAAGTAAGTTTTCAAACTCTGCTGATTCTACCTTTGCTGTGAGCTCTTTCTTTTCCATACCATCTTGTAAACCTTAGCTGAGACTGATAATTGCAAACTGGCAGTCTTTGGGCCGGATGTTTTTGTTTCAACAGGATGATGTGTGTTTTGTTTGCTTCTTTTTCTTTCTTTCTTTCTTTCTTTTTTTTTTTTTAATGTGACTGTCTCTAAAATAAACATCAAATCCTGTAGCTCGCTGTATTTCTGCTATCATGGTCTCACTAGTATCTTGCACATAATAGGTATTCAAGAAATATTTGGAATTGATTACCTTGTTCTCAGGAAACTTATTACAAGGCTGGAAAACTTGAAATATATGTATGTGAAACAATTTATTGGTAAATAAATCAGAAAAGAGGAGAAGGCATTCTCTGTATGATCAAAGAAAGAAGAGGTCATTATGGTTGCGAGTAATCAGAGAAGGATTTATGGGGAAGAAAGGATTTAGCCTGAGCCTTGAAGGATGGATTAAATATACAAAATAATGAAATAAAGTTGCTTTATTCTGATGTTTACATTCTGAGTATGGACTAGTTTACAAATAAGAAGCCTGGTGGTACAAAAGTGAAGTACTCAGTTGCTAATAAAAAGATCAGTGGTTTTGAACCTACCAGTAGTTTCATGGGAGAAGCTACCTGGTGATCTGTTCCCATAAAAATTATAGCCTAGGAAACCCTGTGGAGAAGTTCTGCTCTGTTATATAGGGCCACTGTCAGTTAGAATCAACTCCATGGCACAGAACAGCAACAGTTTGCAGATACTGTGTATACAGAGAGATTAGAGAGAGATAAGGGGCAGATATTTTATTCAAAGTCTGGAACAAATGGGGATGACCCCTTAAAGTTTGGAAATAGTAAATATAAAACTGATAAAAGGAGGTGTTACTTTAAATAGCAAGAACTACGTTTCTCAAAGTATCAATAGCTTCAAATAAATTCGAACTTTAAGTAAATATATCAAATAAATTTATGAGTGACAAAACATCACAGTTCTTAAGGGAAATCAGAATGCTTTGGGAAAACATGCTAGGAAAATCAATCACACCTTCCGATTAGACACTTTTTCTTTCTGTACTATGAGACAAAATATTGAGATAAGTTGTGTAATACCATAAGCCCAGAGTTCAGTTTTGGTGTTTTCATTAACTTTACTCTCTACTAGTATGGAAAAAAATATAATGGAGGACTTTGCCTTATTTCACGATAGTGCTGGGATTACAGTTACTGGTACACAGATAGTCTTTGCTGATCAAGAGATCAGCCTGTAAACGGTTTGAGAGAAAAACGCAAATTTATTTATCACTCACAGCAGCTAGACTAGTGCTACAAAAAGAGACTGTTCATAAACTCTGATGGATTTTCTCTGGCTGAATCTAAAGCTTGTGTTGTTTAGTGGGCTCCAAAGAATTATCTAGACACAAACACAGATTACAACTGCTTTCTTCTTGTCCCTCTTCTGCAATACTCTGTTTCTAAGAGCTTGTCACGTCCTACATGTCATCATTTTGTATGGTACTGTGAATTCCATCATCATAGCACTTCAGATAGGCTGGCGCTATGGTGAAGTCAGGGAGAGCTGGAAAGGACTCCATAGTAACGGGTTTGGTTTGGGTTTGGTTACCCTAACAGGGCCCTAACTCTAACTCAGTTTGAATAGTTAGGCTTCTAAGTGGTGACTTTTCCATCTTTATTTGTGTTCTCTTTCAACATCTTTTATTGTCCCCATTTGTCCCTAGAGCTTATGACTTAAACTACTTCAGTTTAACTGCCTGTTCATTTAAAATAGTGTAAAGCCCTGACAAAAATTTATACACACTGCTGCCGGGACAGATCCAAGCTGTTTGACCCCATAAGGCTATAGGTTCCTTATTGAGAAGTCTAGGATTTCTCCACAACAAATAGAGAGCACATGCGCGCGCGCGCACACACACACACACACACACACACACACACACACACACTTAACTCACTGCCACTGAATCATTTCTGGCTCAGTGACCCCATAGGACAAATAGAACTGCTGCCCTATAGGGTCTCCAAGACTGTAACTCTTTAATGGAAGCAAGCTTCCACAACTTTATCCTGCAGAGTGGCTGGCTGGTGGGTTCAAACAGCTGAACTTTTAGTTAGGACCTGAGTGCTTTAATCACCACACCATGAGACTTACATAGATACAGAGATAGACATAAACCTGGATAAAGACATAATAGATACCAGATGAAACTGAAAGCAGCAACCCAAAAGATCGCAGAGGAAGCTTAAAGGGCACTAAGTCTATGTTAATAGTAGAAAGATAATTCAGAAAAGGAAGTTAACAGTGGTTGCACAACTTGAAGAATAAAATCACTGTCATTGAATTTTGCATTTACAGATTCGTAAATCAGTGTATATTCTTTCTGGGTGCACTTTGAATGAAAAAAAGATATTTAAAAGTTAAAACACTTGATTTTCTATTAAAAATCTAATGAGATCTTAAGAGACTGGGCACAGGCAGACAGATCATCTCAGAAACCATCTCCTTTTCTTCTCAAAAGTGCAAAGGAAATCTGATAAGGGAAACTTCTAATTGACATTTAAAAAAAAAGAAAAAAAAACAGGTAACAATCAGAAGCAAAACTGATAGAGAATCCAGGCAGGGGAAAAGCCAGATTGAGTAATTATTTCAGATTTTAAACTAGAGTCTATAACATATACTCATTGGCATACTGAGAATGGGGCAATAGGAGTGGCCTACTCTGGAGGCAATAAAGGAGTGCATGTCTTTAGATACTTAAAAACAGGAGCAAAACAGCCTAAAAAACGGTGTACTTTTTCTTATCATCATGTGTCAGCAATTCTCAATAATACTAGTGATAAAATATTCTCCCTTTGCTCCCTTCCACCCCCAGCCCTAAAACACTCCCCCTCACCACACACAGACACAGACACACACACACACATACACACAGATACCCCCGGACCTTACTAAGTCTGTTGCTCCTTAGTCTTTCTTACCAATTCTTTCTCTTTTCTCTATCCTCTCCATCTTGGAGTCCTTCCAATCTTAATCCTTGTATTGCCTTTCTTTTCTTTCTAAATTACTTCATTAACTACTTTCTATTTGCTGATGACTTTCAAATGAGTATGTCTGCATCTATCTAACTGCCCACTCCACTTCTGCACAAGGAAGTCTGATAAACATCTCAAATACAACATTTCCAAATTTGGTGCCCTGTTACTGTCCCCAAATCAGCCTCGCTTTCAATCCTGTTCATCTCTGCTAACAGGCACTTCATTCTTGCAGTTGGTCAGCCCACAGAAATTACAGTCATCCTTGACTTGTTCTCCTTTCATTATACCACCAACAATCTATCAGGAAATCATCATCTTGGTCTTAACTTAAAATATATCCAGGATGCAACAACTCACTACCCCCACTACTACCACCCTAGTCTGAGCTATCATCATCTCTTACCTGAATTTCTGTAAAAGTCTCTCTAGTCTCTCTGCTTTACCTCAGATTAAAGAACCATATAGACTGGCATCTTGGCAACCCAGTCACATCCTGTCCTTTACATTTTTCCTTCTTTGTACTTCAGCCACACTAGCCAAATTGCTGTTCCTTGAACAGATAGAGCATACCCCAAACTTAAGCCTTGGCATGGGCTGTTTCCTCTGCTTGGAATGCTCTTCCACCCTAGTATCTGCATGCTTCACTCCCTCAGTTCCTTCAAGTCTTTGCTCCAGTTTGGCTTCTCATTGAGGTCTGCCCTCATCTGTCTGTTTGATACACAGTGAACCTCTACTTTACTCTCACCTCCCCATACTCTTGACATATCTTCTCTTGACCCAGGTTTTAGTTTTTCCCTTGGGACATTCTGTGAAATTTCCTTATTAACTTTGCCTATCGTTTATTGTCTACTTTTACTAGAACAAAAGCTCCTCAAGGAAGGGATTTTTGTCTCTTGTTGACTCACATATTCCCCATGCCTAAAATAGTTCCTGACTGTGATGGTTAAGGTTGTATGGCACCTTGGTTGGACCTTGATTCTCAGTGGTTTGGCAGTTATGATGTAATGGCAGTCATACAATGATGTGATCACCTTCACGATCAGATTTGATATAATGTGATCACTTTCATAACGGGTTCTACTGTTGAGTAGCCAGTCAGTTGAAAGGATATTTTCTTGGGGTTGCAACCTAACATCCAGCACTGATGGACTTCTTGACAAGGCTTTTGGGCCTTTGCTTGCTCTGGATCTTGTAGCTGGTGCCTGTTCATCTGATCTGCAGTTCTTAGGACTTGAGCTAGCTGCTTACTTGTCATCTTGCCAGTCATTTTGGGGCTTCACCAATCTTTGCAGCTTGTGAGTCGGAGCCCCACTGTCTGATTTCCCTACCTTGCGTTTGCTGGCCCTGCAGCTGTGTAAATCAGGAGTAGCCTCCAACCTGACCCAGACTTGGGATGTTCCAGCCTCTACACCCATATGAGCCATTTCCTTGATATAAATATTTCTATGTATAAATTTACATGCTTTACTGGTTTTACTTCTCCTCAGAACCTAGCCTAATGCACTGGCGTATGGGATGTGTTCAAGAAATTGTTGTTGAATGAAGAAATCACTCTTATTTAACTGATGGCATAGTGACTAAATGCTATTGCTGCTAACCAAAGGTTGGCGGTTCCAGGCTCTCCTTGGAAACTCTGTGAGTCAGTTCTCTTTTGTCCTTTAGGGTTGCTATCAGTCGCAATTGACTCCATGGCTGGGTTTGGTTTTGGTTTATCTCATTGCTTAAAAAGTGACTTTTAACTAATCTGAATCAAGTTACTGAAAGACATGTGAGTGACAGACTTGCATAACAGACTTTCCTGGACTCTGAAGGCTGTAGATGTTTGTATGTTATCTTATTATGACTTGATTCTTGAAAGAAACTATACATGGTCGATGATATCCATTTCCATCATTATATGAAGAATGTATTTTAAGTAGAATTCCCCTGATTTGACAAATACCAGTTACTTTAATCTTCTCTTACACACTTTGTGCACATACTGGTTTTTGTTTTTTTTTTCTGTAGTTTGTGTTGTCCTTCACTGAGGACTGTTTTGAAAGTAATTGCAGAAGGCTTTTCCTTTAATCATCAGTGATTATGTACCTACAGTTCATCGAGGTATTTCTCATTCATCCAAGTATTTACAGTAAAAGCAAAGAAATCACCTAGAAAGCATCCTGAATTAACCCTTAATTAATTGGCATTTTAAACTTTAGTCTCCAACTGGCCTGTAAACAAGATCTTACTTTACTGCTCTGATTTGTGTATACATCAAAAGCCTTTTTCATACAACCTTATGTGATCTCCCTCTAGCCACGTGACAAATTGTTGTCTTCATCTTACAGGCAAATAATGTAATTTAGTAATCTCTCAGGGAGGACTGTACTGAAATACTTCGCTACTAGTCTTTTAAATTATCTGATTTTTTTCTGGGCTCTCCTTATCCATGATTTTTCTATCCAAATTTTCTTCACAACTCTTCACAAGGAAATTTTACTAATGCCGTTAGCCACATCTAGTGCAATTCTCCCCCAAGGCTTTTATTGAGGAGAAGGAAAGTTCACTGGCCAGCTTAACAGGACAGAGTAGAATGGGACTGGAAATAGAATACCTGAGAAGATTCAGTCCATCCTGTTTAACCATTAAGGAATACAGAAAATCTAGTTATATGTATGACACTGAGCCATCAGTTAAAACAGACAGGGTATTACTTTCTGGGACAAAATGTTCAAGCTATCAATTCTGTAATAGGATTACATTTGTTTCTTATTTATTTAATCTCAATTAAGATACAGCAGACCATTTATTGATTTATTTATATAGAAGCAAGAAGGAACATGTTATGATTAAATTTAACTTTTAAGTCAGGAGGCTTTGGCAGTTTGGTTTGACACTATATTACTGTGGAGGATAAATTGTGAAATTACCTACTCTGCAATAAGGAAGACCTTATTTCTGTCTTTCCAAGGTCTGATATATCATGTTTTATCTTAAAAGAAAAACAGGGAAGTATAGCAATTGGGTATGTTCTGAAACATAGGCAATAGATCTGACATAGCTTATACTGTTAAAAAAAAAGAGGAATCTTCTAAAATAGAAAACATTCTACACAAGGTTGATCAGGTATCTAAGTTAAAGAGTCACAGTCCCATGGGATGGTCCATTTCTTCCCAGACAGTCTTTAGACCATAGCTAGTGAATGCCTGACTTCTTGTTAAGAAAGGCTAGCCTTATAATATCTAATGTTCTTTGCAGTATGGTGTTTTTTTATGATTATAAAATGGAAAATAGTAGATTACCAAAACTGTATTGTAAACATTTATAAATCATAGGTTGAATTTTAAGATTTACCCTTATGCCACTATTATTATAAAACTTCTTTAGCATTCTGATATATTTCAATTTTTTTCCTACTTGTAGAGGTTACATAGTTGTTATCACACTCTCCTTACAATTTCTTATGCTGCTTTTTAAATCTCAATACAATATCATAAACATTCTCCAAACTGTTTCAAAATTCTCATAAGCATGATTTTAATGGCTGTATAATGGTTCATTAAATCAGTGTACCATGATAGACATTTGGTTTCTTTGCTCTGAGCCAGTGTAAATAATTGTTTGATGGGCCCAGTATCACACAGTTATCTTTCCATAGTAGGAAATTTTTCTCTAGTCTAAACACCAAAAAATCACATCATTGGATCAAAGAATATATCTCTACGTAGAACATTTTAATTAGCTTTTGAAAAACTTATGTATGGGCGTGCACACATGTGAACACATATGTGTTTAGACAGATATATGTGTACTCAAAGTTTAACAGTGATTATTTCTGCTGGTGGCTTTCCAGATAAATAATTACTTTATACAGGGTCAGAATATATGAGTGGGAATAGACTCGATGGCAAAGGATTTTTCTGTTTTACCTTTCCTTATTTTCAAGTTTTTATACAATGGATATATATTGTTTAGTTAAGAAATGATAATACAGGAGAAGAGTCAAGATGGCAGACTAAACACACGTCTCCCTAAATCCCTCTGGAAACCAAGACCTGAATTGATAATTAAACAGAGCCTTCTGGATATCTAGTGAGCCCTAGGATGTGGAATAGGGTTGTTAATTTGGACTTCATACCTCTGAATGGAAAACTTCCTATCTTTCACTGACCCTACTTATGGCATACACTGACTTGTATGGACTGAAGGTAACTCACCATTTTAACGTCTTTTCTCTGTCTTAGCCAGCAAGCATGGCTGGGACTTGACTAGCAGCTAATCTCAGATGCACTGCTGGTGGGATCGGCAAGCAAAATTTCCATATTTTGAGAGCCTGACTTTGGACTCTGTGCATCTCAGCATCTTGGGCCTTTCTTTCTGTCTCCACCATGGAGTAGCCAATACAGCAGCAGGCAGCAGGGTTGTGCAGGATGCCATCTTGATTGACTGGGAGGTGGATGCACCCATATGGAGGCCCCAGATGGACTTAGTTCCTAGGCTGGGGGATAGCGCCTACAGGGAGGAGAGTGCTTTCCTAGCATAAAAGCAGAATTTTACACAGTATTGCCTATCGCTGGGGCTTGGAAACAGAGGCTGTGGACTGTGTGCATCTCAGCACCTTTGGCCCCTCTTTCTGCCTCCACCACAGAGTACTCTATACCCAGGCTGACAGCAAGCTTGTGTGGGACATCATCTTGTACCACTGGAAAGTGGACATACCTATATGGAGGCCTCAGCTGGACCTAATTCCTGGGCTGGGAGGCAGAACCTGCCAGGAGGAGAGCCCTTTTGCAGCAGAAAAGCAGTATTCTACACAGTGTCACCTACAGCTAGGGTCTGACAGCAAAGGCCAGCAGGGCAGTAGCCATTCTGTATTTTGAGCTAGTTTATAGCATCTGGAGTTTGATACAGAAGTGCTTACTTTACCAACAGGAAAGAGGGACCCACGCACCTGAAAACCTGAATGACTTTGGAAGTTGTCAGATACTTTCTACCTTTCATTTTAAGATGGCCTAGAGAAACACCTGGAGTCCATCCTCACGTCATCTCTCGCAGCCTCTACTGACTCACATGATGCCCCTAAAGCAACAAACTGTTAAGAAAACAGTAACCAAGAAATCACCCATGGCTTCAGAAGGCCCCCAAAAGAAAGCACCACAAAACTTCCCAGATGAGGAAGCTTTTCTGAAGCTACTGGAAGGCGAATACAAAAGGATAATATATAGAGCCCTCCTAGACCTTATACAAAATGTAGCAGAGTAAAATGAAAAATTAAACAAGCTGTTCAATCTGATGGAACACTAGTACTCTGAAATCCGACAGATCAAGAACAAAATTAAAGACTAAAATCTTCCATTAAAAGCCAAGAAAACAGAGGGAACAAATGCAAAATAGACTTTCTGCCTTAGAAGACAGAGCTACTGACTCCAGCATCTATGAAGAGGAATAGGAAAAAGAAACAAGAAGAATGAAGAAGCGTTAAGAAGCATGTGGGACTCTACTAAGAGGAACAATCTGATTAATTGCAGTTCCTGACAGAGCTAAACACCTGAGAACACAGAGTATTGTTGCTGAGCTGCTGACAGGAAACACCCCAGAAATTATGAAAGAAGAGAATCTAAATATTCTACATATCAAACACCACTTGATATAGATCACAAAAGAAAGACCCCAAGACATATTATAACCAAGCTTAACAAAATGAAACATAAGCAGAAACTCTTAAAGGCAGCAAGACTCAAAGCAAAGCTTACATTCAGAGGGAAATGCTGTAGGCTTTTACCAGATTTCTCAGCAGAAACCATGCTGGCACGGAGACAGTGGCATGACACATTCAAAGCCTTGAAGGAGAACTTTCAACTAAGAATTATATATCTTGAAAAACTATTTTTCAAAGATGAAAATGAAATCAAGGCATACGCAGATAAACCGAAACTCAGAGACACTGTAAAAACCAAACCAAAGCTACAAAAATACTGAAACAAGCTCTTGGCTTAGAAGAACAAAACCACTCACTTTATATTTTAGAAGCAAATACAGGACACAGCACCTAGAATCCTACTCAGTCAGGGAAGACTCCAAACTCAATCAAAGTTATAATTGTGAAAGAAATGATCCAGTAACCATATCATCAAACCTATGATCCCATCTTATTAAAAGGGACATGCTACAGTCATTATAGTCCTTCCAGATAGAGAGGAAGTTGATATGAATGGTAGTTATTGAAATTGAGTTTATACATAGTTTATTAAGGGGTATCATAGGGAGGATGTAAAGCACAATGAAGTTGCAACATATCAAATCAAGAAACATAGCACAGGAGTCTCAACAAACACAAAACCAACACTGAAAAAGGTGAAAAAACAACTCACTAAGAAGAATGTCCCAGAACAGATTAATAAGAACAACAGAGAAAACATCAACACAAAAAATAAACATATCACAATGGCAGCACTGAACACATACCTATCAATAATTACACTGAATGTGAATGGACTGAACGATCCAGTAAAGAGGCATCGAGTGACATCTTGGATCAAAAGAGACGACCCATCCATATGTTGCCTACAAGAAGCTCACCTTTGACTTAAAGATAGGAAAAAACTGAAAATTAAACAATGGAAGGATATATATCAAGATAACAACGAACAAAGAAGAGCAGATGTGGCAATTCTAATCTCAGATAAAATTGATTTTAATGCAAAATCCACCATCGCAGATTTATTGCTGAAAGGTTCAGTATACAAACAGGATGTAACAATATTAAATATTAATGCACCTAGAGCACCTAAATCCATCAAAGAAACACGGCCTACACTCAAAAAGAAGATAGATCACTCCACAATAATAGTGGGAGACATCAACACTCCACTCTCAGTATTGGACAGATCGCCTAGAAAAAAGCTCAGTAAAGACACACAACACCTTAGTCCCACAATTAACCAACTAGAACTCATTGACATATAAAGAACATTCTCTCCATCGGCGGACAATGACAACTACTTCTCCAGTGCACATGGGAACATTCTGCAGAATAGACAGTGTGTTAGTACATTAAGTGATTCTCAACAAAATCTATACCATTGAATGAATACAAAGCATCTTCTCAGATAATAAAGCCACAAATGTCGAAATCAACAGCAGAAAAAACATAGATGGAAAGTTTAACTCATGGAAACTGACCAACATCTTGCTCAAAAACCCATGGGCTATAGAAGAAATCAAGGATGAAATAAAGAAATTTATGGATTCCAATGAGAATGAAAACACTGCCTACCAAAACCTATGGGATACAGCCAAAGCAGTGCTCAGAGGTCAGTTTCTCTCCAGAAATGCACACATCTGGAAGGAAGAAAGAAACCAAATCAAAGAACTAACCCTACATCTTGAACAAGTAGAGAGAGAACAACAGAGGAACTCCTCAAGCACCGAAAGAAAAAAAGATCATCAGGATTAGAGCAGAACTAAAAGAATTAGAGAATAGAAGAACAACTGAAAAAATTGAAAAGACCAAAAGCTGTTTTTCTGAAAATCAACACAATTGACAAACCACTGGCTAAACCTACTAAAGAGAAACAGGAAAGGAAACAAATATCCAAATAAGAAATGAGAGGGGAGTTGTCATAACAGATCCAACAGAAATAAAAAATATCATAACAGAATACTGTGGAAGACTGCTCTCTAACAAATTTGAATACCTAGAGGAAATGGCCAAATTTCTTGATTCATATCACCTACCCAAATTATCACAAGGTGAAACAGAACAACTTAATAAATCCATCACAAAGGAAGAGATTGAAAAAGTCATCCAAAACCTGCCAACAAAAAAAAAAAACGTGGTCCCAGATGGCTTCACCACAGAATGCTAACAAGCTTTTAGAGAAGAGTTTTCTCCAATACTACTGAGAATATTTCACAGTATAGAAAGGGATGGAATACTCCCAAATTCATACTATGAACCCAGCATAACCCTGGTACCAAAGCCAGGGAAAGACCCAACCCAAATGGAAAACTTCAGACCAATATCACTCATGAATCTAGATGCAAAAATCTTCAAGAAGTTTCTTGCCAATAGAATACAACAATATATCAAAAAAATAATACATCATGACCAAGTTGGATTCATACAGGGATGGAAGGCTGGTTCAACATCAAAAAAAAATAATGTGATCAACCACATAAATAACATGAAAGACGAGAATCACCTGATTTTGTTTATTGATTCAGAAAAGGCATCTGATAAAGTCCAACAACCATTCATACTAAAAACTCCCAGCAAAATAGGAATGGACAGCAAATTCCTCAATGCAATAAGGGCCATTTGTACAAAGCCAACTACCTATGTCATCCTGAATGAGGAGAGACTGAAACAGTTTCCCTTGAGAACAGGAACTAGACAAGGATGCCCACTCTCACCTCTCCTATTCAACATTGTGCTAGAAGTTCTAGCCACAGCAATTAGACAAGACCAAGAAATAAAGGGCATCTGCATCAGTAAAGAAGTAAAAATTGCCCTATTTACAGATGATACATTTGTGTACACAGAGAATGCTAAAGAATCTATAAGTAAACTACTCAAACTGATAACAGAATTCAGCAAAGTCTCAGGATACAAGATAAACATAAGTAAATCAGTAAGATTCCTTTATACCAACAATGAGATTATTAAGGAAGAAATCACCAAATCAATGGCATTAACTGTAGCCCCTAAGAAGATAAAACCTAGGAATAAATCTAACCAGAGAAATAACAGACCTTTACAAAGAAAACTACAAGTCCTTACTACAAGCAACTAAGAGAGACTTACATAAATGGAGAAGCCTACCCTGCTCACGGATAGGAAGACTTAACATTGTGAAAATGTCTATTTTGCCTAGAGCAGTCTACTTATATAATGCAATCCCAATACAAATTCCAGTGACATTTTTTAATGAGATGGAGGAATAAATTACCAACTTTGTCTGGAAAGGGAAAAATCCTCAGATAAATAAAGCACTGCTGAAGAAGAACACACTGGGAGGCCTCTCACTACCAGACTTCAGAACCTATTACACTGCCACAGTAGTCAAAACAGCCTGGTACTTGTATGAAAAGAGATAGATAGCTAGATGGAACAGAACTCAAACTCCAGAGATGACACCATCTTCCTATGAATAGTTGATATTTGACAAAGGCCCTAAGACATTAAGCTGAGTTAAAAACAATCTCTTCAACAAATGATGCTGGCAAAATTGGATATCCATCTGCAAAAAATTGAAACAGCTCTCATATCTTACACCTTATATAAAAAATAACTCAAACTGGAAATCAAATCTAAAGTGATAAAGCTCACCCAAGAAAAAGTGGGAACAACAATGGAAGTTTTAATACATGATGTAGACAGACTTCAAAATCTGTCAAAGAAACCACAAACAACAGAAAATACATAAATGAAAACTATGAAGAATCAAACATTTTGGCTCATCCAAAGACCTTATTAATAGAATTAAAAGACCTGTTACTGAATGGGAAAAAATATTTGGCCACTATATGTCAGACCAACACCTGATCTCTATAATCTATAAGGTACTACAAAATATCAATAAGAAAAAGATAAATCATCAAATTATACAATGGGCAGAGGCGATAGACAGACACTTCTCTAAAGAGGAGATCCAGGTGGCCAAAAAATGTGTGCAGACATGCTCACGATCATTAGCTATTAAAGAAATTCAAATCAAAATGACAATGAGATACTATCTCATAGCAACAAGTTTGGCCATGATCCAAAAAAAATCTCAAAACAACCAATACTGGAGAGACTGTGGAGAAATTGGAACTCTCCTACACTGTTAATGGGATTGCAAAATGGTGCAACATCTTTGGAAAGCAATCTGGTACTTCCTTAAAAAGCTGGATCTCGATATATCATTTGACCCAGTTATTCCTCTACTTGGAATATATCCTGCAGAATCAAGGCCATTCACACCAACTGACACATGCACACGAATGTTTATCACAGCACAGTCCACAATAGCAAAAAACTGGAATCAACCCAGATGCCCAACAACAGAGGAGTGGATAGGTAAATTGTGGTGTATGTACCCAATGGAACACTATGCAACAATAAAGAACAATGATAATTTTAGGAAACATCTCATAACCTGGTTTCAATTGGAAGACATTATGTGGAGTGAAAGTATTTTGTGACAAAAGGACAAATATCTATTAGACCCCTACAATAAGAAGTTAAAAACAGACTCATGCATAGAAGAAAAGACTGTTGATGGCTGCAAGCATGGGGAGGAAGGGAGGGTGAGGGGGGAAAATTTAGATTAGATAGTTGATAGAAATTTGGTTGGGTGAAATCTGTGACAGCACACATTAGAAAGAACATCAATATTAACTGGACTTCAGCATAGCGTGATTACTCCTCCCATCTTAACCCAATATTGCAAGGAGAGAGTATTTGGGGTGGGGGCCAGGGACCATGCTCTCAGGGGAAATGGAGGCCAATTGGCACAACTAGCGTTTTGCCAAGAGAGCTATCTGCACCCCACATTGGTGAGTGGTGTCTGGGGTCTTAAAAGCTGCCAAGCTGCCATCTGAGGGTACAGCAAATGGTCCCAACTCAGCAGGAATGGATGATCACCAAGCACCAAAATGACATAGGGGAAAGAAAATCCAGAAGACAGAGAAACCCACGTGAGTGGGTGACTACATCGACTTGTGACCATAATAACCGGATAGTGCCAGGCCACCACCAGTGATAGCCGTGATGGAGCTCACAAAGTTGAGTCTCACTGGCAACACAAGAATAAAAAGGGTTGCACCCTAAAATCTCCAGTAAAAGACCACAGTTGATGGTCCGGGGACCTTGGAGTTCACCTGAGAGCATGACCCATGGCTCTGATGCTCCCCCTGTCCATAAATCATAATGGAGGTCAACTCTTCAGACAGGAAAGGGTTAGACTTGGTGACACAGAGTGACCTTGTCATGTGTATACTTTTTGGTTGTATGCATCTATAGGATGTCGTCATGCTGACCTCTTACTGGAGGAAGGGGAGTGGGTGGAGAGCAGGGATATGAGACTTTTTGAGGATAGGACAAATATGAAGCAGAGAGGAAGGGTGTGCTGTCACCCTGAGGCAAGGACTAGAAGGCAGAGGGACAGGAGCTGACAGAGAAAGAAAGCCCTTTGCTTGAACGGGCACCTTGAATTCTGACTTCTAGCTTCAAGACTATGAAAATAAATTTCTCTTTGGTAAAGCCATCCACTTGTAGTATTTCTGTCATAGCAGCACTAGATAACTAAGAATAAGAGGAGAGGCAGTATCTGAAGTACAGGTCCTTCAGCCATGCATTCTGTGTACACTGTCCTCTCTGTTCTCTAGAACAGTATCATTGAAGAAGATACTAAGATATCCTGAGAGCCCTGGGTACTTGGGCAATGGGGAATGAGAAGTAGTCTTTCAAAGACAATCTTTACATACCTTACAATTTAATTATGATTGACACTAAATGCCATGATACGTCTTGGTAGAAATCTCTGTGATTTTCAAAGGTGGCATTCTTCTACAAGCAGAATGTCTCGTGTTGCTTCATCAAACATTTCAAAACTGAGTATCTTGTTTTCTATCCCATATACCAAATATCAACAGGATACGACCTAGCAGTAAATAGAGAAATGAGGTCTGGATTTCATTTATTTTATATTTCAGGATGAATAATCCACCCAGAGACTCACATTTAATTGTGAACAATAATGTAATATAAATTCTTCAATGGAAATGAGAAGTTGATACTTTTCATCATAATCACCTCCTTTTAAAATCGTTTACCCAATGCCCATTAAGTTGTCTACTTCTCACCTTTCTATTTCCCGATAACAATCTACACACAAAAACAGTGTACTAGAGAACCTCAGTATACGAAGGACCACCAAGAAGATTATTTCATACAATGAATAATCATTGTTTCATTTATGTGTTACTTAAGGTCAGGATTTTTGTATATGTAATTCAATATATTTGCACAGTATCACATGGATAGGGTCTCCTTAAAAGGAGCCTTTCCCAATCTCCTGATGCTTTAATACTTTGAAGAAAGAAAAGTAAATATCTACCTAGTTATCAAGATTTTCTTTTTTTTTCTTTTCAAAGGCGCTATAGCATATGAGAAATGGATAGCAAATCAATATTTTCCAATTACAATCTTCTTACTCTGAGCATTATAATGGCATCTTAGGCCATTCACCAGACAACTTGTTTGCTGTTCTTCATTCCTCCAGATGTTACACCATCTTTTTTTCATGCCCAAGGATACACCACTGAATACACACTGCGTGTATCGTTAGGAAGAGTGAAGAAATTTAATTTGCCATCTCTCCTGATCCTCAAATCAAAAGAGATCAACTACTGGTGTATAGCATCACTGTGAACAGGGATTGACTTGACGGAAACATTTTTCTTTTCTCTGTCATGAGCAGAGAAGTTGCCTTAGGTATGTTGTTTGTATTTTTGTGCCAGGGATCAATGTGAAATTGATTCCAACAGAGTAATAAGATGACACTTGAAGCTCAGGGAATATCCGTTGTCTCCTTTGGGGCAGGCTGCAGACTGGACATTACCATCTGTATCATGAAGGAGGGTAGTGTACCTAATAATTGACATCATGCAATCCTACCCTAAGCTTTTCTTAAACTCTCACTAATGTCTGAAGAGCTATAAAGTTAAAACACACATGCACGTGCATGTGTGCACACACATGCACACACACATACACACACACACACACACACAGCTTAGTTTAATCAGAAACCGCTGAGTTTATAGCCTATGAGGCTTTTGAATGAACTGCTTCTCACTTAGGCCTAATAAATTCTGATTGTGTTAGGAAATGCAGTTTAATAACTCCCATAAACCAGAAGTCAATGATTCTCTGTCCCAGGAAAATAAAATGAAAAGAGTTAGGTAATATTGAAGGCTCTGAACACACAGTGCAGTGAATGAACTCCAGGCATTTCACTTTTGATTTCTGCGAGCAGTGATTTTTTTGTTGTTGTTGTTATAAAAATAAAAAAAGGGAAAACTACTGGAGTGCTCAGGTACTCACTTCCCTGTATTAGTATAACCCACAAGGAAACAAAAGCTCTGTCTATGAATAAGCTCTAAAATCAGAAAAGAAAGTACCTTTATTTTCATTGTCGCCAGAGACCCTGCTGCCAAATGGGGAAGTAGATGTTGTACTGGCTGAGGCTTCATTTTGTGACAGCAGGAAAATAGGATCTGACTTGAAAGGCCCTGAAGAAGAATGTCAGGCCTTTGTAATACTGGTTTTGGGGGGACAGGACTAACAACAGTGTCGAAAGCTAGCTGAGGTAGAGCTGGCTCTGACTGAATGAGGCTGTTACATTTCCAAGATGCAGCCTGGCCTCGGAATATCATAAGCAGCTCAAATGTAACGGGGGCCCTACTTTAGTTTAAAAAGCAGTTTTTTTGTTTGTCTGTTTGTTTGTTTTACAAAGGGGCTTCGTTGTGTAATTAGCATTGAAAAGAATAGTAAATGTGGCTATTTTTCTCCAGGTAGAATTGTTGAAAGGGGCAATTTTAAACAGCTTTCTCCACTTTTAGCAGAGATAATACACAGGTTGTCCTTGGTGAGAAAGAAGGCTGACTGCCAAATCCAGAAGGAATGTGAATATGGAATTTAGTTTGAAATAAACTGATTCCCAATGGCCCTTTTCATAAAATAACATAGAGACTACTTGTCTAGTTATGTAGAAACCTTTTGAAAATTCACTGATTTACATCAGTGTATTTTCCCCCCTCAATTATCTTCCATAGCACCCCCCCAAGTACCTTGAAAGGGTTAATCTTATGTCTAGTCCTGGCTCCTGACTCTTGGATCAAGTGTAAACCCCTAGCCAATTGTACTCATCATGTGGAGTAGAATATTTTGGGGGGTCAGACAGACTTGATGGGAGTGCTGATTGAGTCACTAGCTGTGTGATCTTGGGCAAGGAACTTAACTTCTCTGAGCCTCATTTTCTATATTGTGTAAAACACTTCATTAATAGATTTATTTGATAATTAGCCAGCCAAGTGCCGTCGAGTCGGATCCGATTTAAGCAAGATAATATATTAAACGCTTTGTACTCAACCCCGAAAACAAACCCTATTTTAACTTGTAGCAACCCTAGGGGACAGAGTAGAACTGCTCCATAGAGTTTCCAAGGAGTGCCTGGTGGATTCAAACTACTGGCCTTTTGGTTAGCAAATGTAGCACTTAAGCACTATGCCACCAAGGTTTCCAAATGCTTTGCACAGTGTCTAGTAAAAAGTGATAGATGCTGTTTTTGTCGGGGGAGGGAGTTGTTGTGGTATTAGTAATTCTTCTTATGATCTTAGGCCAATGTCATCTATAGGGGTTGCGTGATCAGAGGTGATCATAGAATCAAAAATAAACCACTAGGCCAGAGTTTTTTAAAAGGAGCACTCACCATTTTAGACTAGACAGTTCTTTGCTGGAGTTGGGGAATTCTGTCCCGTGTGTTACAAGATACGCAGCATCTCTTACCCCTACCCACCACTCCCACCAGTGATACCACCACCCCCATGACTTCCCTAAATGGGACAACCAAAAACATGTCCAACCAAAACAAGAAACCAAACCCATTGCCATGGAGTGGATTCTGACTTATAACTTCCCTATAAAACCAAAACAAACCTACTGCCATTGAGTCAGTCCAACTCACAGCAACAGTAGAAGTTAGAGTAAAACTACTCCAGAGAGTTTCCAAGGAGGACCTGGTGCATTTGAACTGCTGACCTTTTGTTTAGCAGACATAGTACTTAACCGACTACATAACATCCCTATAGGACAGAGTATAACTTCCCCATAGAGTTTCCAAGGAGCAGCCAGTGCATTCTAACTGCAGACTTTTGGCTAGTGCCCAAGCTCTTAACCACTGTGCCCCTAGGACTCCAAAAAAGTCTTCAAATATTGCCAAATGATTTCTAGCAGGCAAAATCGCACCCAATTAAATATCGTTGCTCTAGACATTCTTTGGTTTAAGAACTTCACTATCTGCCATTCTACCATTCATATACATGTTTCTCTTTGTTAGCGTGACCTTGGTTTCATCTGACTATGTTGGATTTTTATCCTAAATTCTCTTTTTGTTTCCTTGAGGTCCTCTGGTTTAAGTCTTAGTTTTTATCAGTAAAACATTAATATTTGTTAAATTTGGATGATAGACCTATACGTTTGTCATTTTTTATTGTGGTTTATAAATACAGAATATAAAATTTATTCTTTGGACCATTTTGAAGTATACAGTTTTGTGATGGTAGGTACATGCACAATGTTGTATAACTATCACAGCTATATTGTTGTAGAACATTTTCATCATCTAAAAATGAAGTCATGCTCATTAAGCAATCACTCTCTAGCCTCCCTCTCTCTATCCCCTGGCAACTCTCAATCTGCTTTCTGTCTCCATTAATTACCCTGTTATGGATACTTCATATATATGGAATAGTGCTATATATAACTTTTGTGTCTGACTTCTTTCACTTATATAATGTTCTCCAGGATCATTCATGTGGTAGCCAGCCAAGTGCTGTCGAGTCATTAATTCATTCCTTGTTAATGGTTGAATAATATTCCACTGTATGGTTACACTACATTTGGTTTATTCCTTCCTCTGTTGGTGGACATTTGAGCTGTTTCTACCTTTCGGATATTGTGAATAGTGCCATTTAGAATATTAATATATATATATTTTTAATGTGGCTTTATTTTCCCAACCTAAATCCTTTAGTCTACATTTCTTACTCCAAAGAAGCTGCTCTGTGACAGCCAGTTCTGCACCTTAATATACTTCTGGACTGAGTACTTACTGTTTCTTTCTTGGGGCTTTTAGCTCTTATCTGCCAGTCCCTAGTGCTAGCCAAGCAATCTCCTAACAGAGCCTTTCCTCTAAACTTTTGTATAAAAGGCAGTTAAAATGTAGACTGAGCCAGACAGCCTGGGGTAGAATCCCAGCTATAAATTTAATTGCAAACCCCTACAAAAAATGTGTTGAGATCCTAGCCTGTGTACCTGTAAATATGACCCTGCATGGAAATAGTGTTTTCTTTATGTCAATGAGGTCCTGCCATTGTATGTGAATACTAACCCTCATCACCTCTGAGTTATAAAATGAGCAAAATAGTAGATGCAGAATAGCCACACACAGAGAGTGAAGGCAGATGAAATGTGAGGATCATCCACCAGCAAAAGAACACCAAGGATCTCCAGAAGACACCAGAAAAAAGAGAGTTTCACCAAAGGAATTGACATGCTCGGTCCCTAATTTGGATGCTCAGCCTCCAGAGCTTGTAAGAAAATAAAACTTTGTTCTTTAAAGCTACCTCCTAGTGGCATTTTTGTGGCTACCTCCTAGTGGCTACCTCCTAGTGGCTACCTCCTAGTGGCATAGTAGGTAACCAAGACCTAACCCTTTTCCTCTTTATTTTCTCCTATTGGTAAAGCCAAGATATTATTAACCACTGGTTGTTGTGGCATTAGATAAGTTAAACTATGTAAAACACTCAGAATATTGCCTGGCACATTAGTAGCACTGTGTAAGTATAAACTATTACTAGTAGTAGTCTCGTAAAGATTCACTTAAGAGAACTGTTAGCATAACACAACAGTTAACCAACTTCTAGGTCCCATCTCAGTGCTCCAACAAGACTGCCAACATTTCTCATGCTGTAGCGCATATTGAAAACGACAAACATTTGTCGAGAACACTGGAGTAAAGGGCAGAGGGGTGAAGGGTAAGAGCTAAAAGGATCACTGTCTCAGCCATGTGTAACCCATTTGTGATATACAGTGTGCCATGGTGCTGTGGTTTGGATGCTTGGCACCAGGGTTATTACAATTAAAGGAGAAAGGTTCCAAATGGTGACTGAATCAGAAATTTGGATTTCCAGTTTTTACACTTAAGGTGCCAGTATTTCTGAGATCTGTAGGCCTTGCAAGGACAATACATGTTTGATGATTTTCCTCCTTAAACAATTTAAAATAAAACAGAAACAATCTGTAAAATATCTCTAGGCTTTATACATGTATACATATTTTTTCCCTGTAAAACCTCGGAATCTACCTACTCCCACAGCTGTACAGGTATGAATACTTAACCCAGTAATGTTATACAACAGCGACTCTTCAATTATATTTCACAGAATGACCCACTCTTCTATTTTGTCATTTTCTTTGAAAAAGGTTGGGGTGAAAATAGCTCAGGAAATAAAAAAGGTTATTTTGTTGGATTTTCTCTTTGAGTCCTGTGGCTTTGATTTGGTGACATGATAGGACTGTTTTTCATTTGTGACCTCTCCAAGCACTGATTTTTTGAGCAACTCATTAGCATATGCTTCCTCTTCATGATTCACCACATTCAAGCAATTGATTCCTTGTTGTCTTTAGCACAATGTGAATAATATACTATCTTTTTGCCAGACACTTTCTAAATATAGTAAATCAGTATGTATGTGTGTGTGTGTGTGTATATATATATATATATATATATATATATATATATATATATATATATATAAAGTTGAGTCAACTTCCTGGAAAGTGCTCTTGACAAAAGAAGAATGATGCAAATGACGGTCTGAGATAAAGCAGGGCTTTGGCTGGAAAAGCAGATCTCTGTAATCAAGAGCTGATCTACAGAGTACACTGTCTACCCTACAAGAATCTGCAGCACTAGACACATCCCAGTTTTCCATTCCTGTTGTCAGTGTCCTAGTTTAGGTCTTTTTGTTAATTCACACCTTGATTTTGGTAATAGCCACACAACTAACTGCTGGCTTTTCTTTTCCCAAGATTTTCCATCTTAACTTCCTAAAGTATAACTTGGATAATATTTCCCTAATCAAACACCTTCAATAGCCCCCTACTGCTTGATGAAGACACTCCTACAAATCATAGAAATCCTAGAATGTCAGTATTGGAAGGATTCCTGGAGTATAATTCAGTGGTTGCCAAACTCTGGTCTCTGGACCATTGCCAGAAGTTTGCAGCAGTCTTCAGTGGAATGTGAAAAACAATGAAGTGAGTGTTTCATAAAGCTAAGTTTATTCGCTTAAAGAATCTTTGAAAGCATATTGCATTTTCTGTTGATATATGCTTTATTTTATGAAATAATGGTCATAATGGATGATCTTTTTTGTTTGTTTTTAATGGCCATAATTCGACAAAATTATGTTGGTGACTTTTTTTCGCACCACTCCCCCTTTTGGAATTTTGCTGATCCTTGAAGTCTAAAACGTGGAGCCACTGATTTCATAGATGGGACAATTGAGAAAAGAGGGATCAAATTACTTGCCTAAGGTCATACTGATACTAGCATGCTCTAGGTACTTAAATCCCAGTATGCCTCTGTGTTTGAAATGGAAAGTTTGAAGATAGAGTAGAACTGCCCCATGGGATTTCCAGAGTGACAGGTAAATTTGACCTGTTAATCTTTTGGTTAGGAGCCAAACTCTTAACCTCTGCCCCACCAGGGCTCCATCCTAGGCATTAGTGACCTGAAATGGACTGGTATCAGCCATTTTGAATGAGATAATCATACTCCTACATGGAAAACCAGTTAATATAGCTGTTATTAAAATTTATGCACCAAGCACTAATGACAAAGGTAAAGAAATTGATAATTTTTACCAGC
Organism: Heterohyrax brucei; assembly: GCA_028571685.1. Taxonomy (NCBI): domain Eukaryota; kingdom Metazoa; phylum Chordata; class Mammalia; order Hyracoidea; family Procaviidae; genus Heterohyrax; species Heterohyrax brucei. The sequence continues at coordinate 142,481,606 of CM053166.1, forward strand.
CTCAGAAGTCAAGATGCATTGATAATTTCTGGTGATTGGAATACAAAAGTTGGAAACAAAGAAGAAAGAGCCATAGTTGGAAAATATGGCCTTGGTTATAGAAATAGTGCCAGATATTACATGATAGAATTTCGTAAGATCAAAGAACTATTCATTGGAAATACCATTTTAAACAACATAAATGGCAGCTGTACGCAGGAACCTCACCAGATGGAATACATAGGAATCAAATCAACTACATCTGTGAAGAGAAGACTGTGGAAAAGTTCAGCATCATCAGTTAGAACAAGACCAGGGGCTGACTATGGAACAGACCATCAACTGCTCCTAAACTGGTTCTAATTGAAGCTGAAGAAAATTAGAACAAGTCCATGACATCCAAAGTACAAACTTGAGTATATCCCATGTGGATTTACAGACCATCTCAAGAATAGATTTGATACATTGAGCATTAATGACCAAAGACCAGAAGAGTTGTGGGATGACAACCAAGACATCACATATGAAGCAAGCAAAAAGTCTTTAAAAAGACAGGAAAGAAATAAGACCAAAATAGATGTCAGAAGAGACTCTGCAACTTACTGTTGAACATAAAATGGTTAAATAGAATGAAAGAAATGATAGGGTAAAAGCTGAACGGAAGATTTCAAATGGTGGCTTGAGAAAACAGAGTAAATATTATGTTATATGCAAAGACCTAGAGTTAGGAAACAAAAAATAAAAAGTCCTTGGCATTTTTCATGATGAAAGATCTGATGAAAAAAATTCAGACATGAGATGCAACACTGAAGGATTCTGTTGGCAAAATATTGAAAAACGTAGGAAGCATCACAAGAAGGTGGATAGAATATGAGCGTCACTGTACCAAGAAGAACTGGTTAATGCTCAAACATTTAAGAGGGTAGCATGTAATGAAGAACCAATGATGCTGAAGAAAGAAGTCAAAGCTGTACTAAAGGCATTGATGAAAAACAAGGCTTTCAAAATTGACAGAATTCCTACCAACTGAGATGTTTCAATGAATGGATGCAACTCTGGAACTGCTCAAAGAAATTTGGAAGACAGCTACCCAACCAACCAACTCAAAGAGATCCATATTTGTGCCCATTTCAAAGAAAGGTGATCCAATAGATTGTGGAAATGATCAAACAATATCATTACTATCACCTGCAAGTAAACATTTGCTGAAGATCGTGCAACAGCAGCTGCAGCAATACATTGACAAGGAACCGCCAGAAATTCAAGCTAGATTCAGTAGAGGCCATGGAATGAGGGATATCATTGCTGATGTCAGGTGGATCTTGACTGAGAGCAGAGAACATCAGGAATATATTTACCTGTGTTTTATGACTATGGAAAGGCTTTTGACTATGTATGAAGATCATTAAAAATTATGAATAACATTGCAAAGAATGAACATTCCAGAGCATTTAATTATGCTTATGAAGAACCTGTACATAGGCCAAAAGGCAGTCAGTCATTCAAACTGAACAAGGGGATACTATATGTTTTCAAATCAGGAAAGGTGTATGTCAGAGTTGTATCCTTTCTCCACACTCATTCAATCTGTGTTCTGAGCAAGCAATCTGAGAAGCTGGATTGTTTGAAGAACAATGCAACACCAGAATAGGAGGAAGACTCATTGACAACCTATGTTATGCAGATAAGACAACCTTACTTGAGGAAAGTGAAGAGGATTTGAAACACTGATGAAGATCAAAGACCACAGCCTTCAGTATGGATTATACCTCAACATCAAGAAAATGAAAATCCTCATAATTGAACTAATAAAGAACATTATAATAAATGGAGAAAAAAATTGAAGTTGTCAAATATTTCATTTAACTTGGATCCACAATCAGTACCCTTGGAAGTAGCAGTCAAGAAATCAAACAGTGTATCACACTGAGCAAATCTGCTACCCAAAGATGTCACTTATGGCCTAAGGTGTACTTGACCCAAGTCATGGTGTTTTTAGCCACCACGTGTGTATACAAAAGTTGGACTATAAATAAGGAAGACCAAAGAGTTAATGCCTTTGAATTATGGTGTTGGTGAAGAACATTAAATACATCATGGACTACCAAAAGAACAAATCAATCTGTCTTGGAAAAAGTATAGCCAGAACGCTAATTATATGTGAGGACAGCAAGACTTAGTCTCATGTACTCTGAACATTTTATCGGGAAGGATCAGTTCCTGGAGAAGGACGTCATACTTATAGTAGATCAGTGAAAAAGCAGATGACCCTCAGTAAGATATCTTGACACAGTGGCTGCAATGATAGGGGCAAACACAGCAAAGATTGTGAAGATGTCACAAGACTGGACAGTGTGTCCTGCTGTTGTTTAAAGGGTCACTGTAAGTCAGAATTCACTCCAAGGCATCTAACAATAACAACATGCCTTTGCATTTCTGTCATAATGTCCTAAAAGAAGCTTTATGTTCTAACCTGTCTTGATCATGTGCCATTCTTTGAATGTGCTTTGCATTCTTCCACTACCCTACCTGTTCTCCTAAAACCAGTTCAAGTGCTGCTCACTAGGTATTGAAAGGGATCCTGTTTTCTGTATCCCCACAGATTTATACCACTTATCAGTATATCATAACTTTTCCAGGCTGTCATCAATTATAGTCTACACTCCCTCCTATGTTCTCCATCTCAGTAAATGGCATCAGTATCTACCCAATCACTCAATCCAGAAACCCTGGAGATAGTCCTTACCACTTTGTACCCCATTGTCTAATTAATCATGAAGTCTTGTCATTGCTCCCCCCAAAACTGACCCTGCAACATCTGCTTAATCTTCTGTAACTGGATTGCTCACATCTCCGTTTCCTCATTCCTTCTTGCAATCCCTTTCTTACACAGCAGCCACTTTTGAATCTGACTGCTCTCCTCATACAGTCCTTTAGTGGTTTTTCATAACCTTTAAGATAAACTACAGAATCTTTAAGATGTTATTCGTGATACATATAATGACCTTGCCTAGTTCTCCAGCCTCATCACTTGCCATTACTCTGTTTTCCAATCTTTGCTTCAGCCTTACTGAACTTGCAATTCTGTAAATGCATCTTTCGCACTCTTGCTGTAGCAAGCTCTTGCTTACTGACTTTTGATTCCCTCTCAACTCTCTTGGCCTTCACAACATCACTCACCGGATTGTACTGTACTTGTTTGTTTAATTGATTTCCTTTCTAGATGCACTGTAAGAACAATGAGGTCAGACATGATAACTATTATGTTCGCCAGTGTGTCCTCAGGTCTTAGCTCTGGCATATAGTAAGGTGCTCAATACGTATGTGCTGTATGAATGAAATCTTATACTGTATCTATCATATTTCTTCTTACTATTGATACTTGTGTGCTTGCATTATTGCCTCCATTCAGGTATTAGTCTTTGTAAGTCAAAGGTGTTTTTTTTATGTTTTGATAGCACTTATGGAACCATAAATGTTATAACTGCTAGAAAATATTTGGCAAATATGTGATTAAGCTATTTTTTCTTGAGGAGCCAATCCAAGGCTTGTAGACTAGCATTAGCACTGATTGTACCTTTGCATTTTAGGTGTCCTCTTCCTGATAAATATCCCTATCTTATCAGGCTTACCTTGGGAAACAAACCAAAAACTCATTGCTGTCAAGTCAATTCTAACTCATAGTGACCCTATAAGACAGAGTAGAAAAGCCCCAGAGGGTTTCCAAGGGGCACCTGGTGGATTCAAGCTGCCAACCTTAAATAACCTATAATTTTATCAAGATAAAATAGGACTTTGTAGGATTCTGCTGTAGTGTAAATTAATTTATGAAAAGTTGTACAAATCTGACAGGTGACCTTGGATACCTGGCCTTAATATGTGTGTATATTTGTGTATGTGTTTCTTGGGGCCTAACTTAGAATGCATTTCCTAGGAAGCTATGGTTAGGGGGATAGCTGCACACTGAAAACAAATATTTCAGTTTAACAATCAAAAAGTCACCCTAGTTTTTTTGGTTAAGAATTTATTTGTTGAAAAGATATTTTTGAACTTCCTGTTTATTGATTCTGTTTTCAACACCCAGAACATACTGAAGTTTTTTTTTTTTTTAATTGCAAATAATGTAAACACTCACACTCAGCTTCATATCGCACATAATGGGCTCTAATCACGGCCTCTTTTGTATATGTCAGAATCCAAACCAAACCCATTGCTCTGGAGTCAGTTCTGATTCACACCAAACCTATTTGCCTCTGATTCACTTCTGACTCATAATGACCGTGGAGGACAGAGTAGAACTGCCCCTAGAGGGCTTCCAAGGCTATAAATCTTTACAGAAGCAGACAGTCCTATCTTTCGCCCCTGGAGCAGCTGGTGGGTTTAAATGTCAGATTTTTCAGTTAGCAGTGAAGCACTTTAACCACAATGCCACCAGGGCTCCTTTTGTGTGCATCATAATACCTGACTTGTTCCACAGAATAAGTGACTATGAGGCAAGAAGCTTGCCTTCTGTTTCTCATTTTCGACAGATCTAACCTTAAATGGGTAATGTTCTTTATAAAAGGTGAGCAAAACATCAGCACTAATGATGTTTATTTTGTAGGTCATGCCCCAAGCCTGGTTCCTTCTTCTTGCTTACAAGGGGCCCTCCCTGCTCAAACCCAACAGAAACAATATGATGGGCAATACTGTTTTCAGTTGTCAATAACCTACTTACCTGAGTGAAACTCCACTGACCATAGCAGTGAACAGTGCAGAAGGCATGTTAGGCTCAAGGGAGGGAGTTGTGACAAGTTTCAGTGCCCATCATCAGAAAAAGTCTGTCTGACCTCCCGGTGTAAGTCAGTGTTCCATTTATGATGTCATATCAGATCCAGCAGACATTGGTGATGAGTTGGATGTGAGTGAAGGAAAGGAAAGAGGAATCAAGAATGTATTTGCCACTGTAACCCCAGTATTATCACTTGGCTCGTGATAGGTTCTAAATAAATATTTGTTGAAAGAATAAATAAACCAACTGCTGACAAGTGGATTCTGACTCATAGTGACCCTAAATATTTGCTGAAAGAATAAATAAATAAATAATAAACATCTAGGAATAATACATACTTCAACACTTCTCACCACCACAGGCAGCCTATAAATTTCATGCTTGTTGATATTGCTAGGTAGCCATATGTGTAGTTGGTAAGACGATGGTTTTGGGGGTCAGGAAAATCTGAGTTCAAATTCTGACTTCAATAGTTGAGCCACATGACCTCGGAAAAGTTACTTAACCTCTCAAAGCTTTGCTTTCTCTACCTAGAAAATAGAAGTCATATCATAGCAACCTTATAAGACAGCTGTGAGGATTAGAAGAGATAATATATTTAGCATGCTTAGAACAATACCTGCAGAAATTATTCCATAGGTGGTAACTATTGTTATTTTTGTTATTATTGTTGTTATTGTTAGCATATAATGAATTTAAGTACCTGGAAAACAGTAAATACTCAGTAATTGTTAGCTGTAAGTATTATAATTATCATCATGTAGCTTTCTGTTATTTAAGTTTAATTATTTTCTATAGGACATTAATGAGGCAAAACTGTACTTTTTACTATTATTGGACACACATTATTAGTCTTAATTGCAGTAATTGTTATTTCTTAAAGTGTTTAGGGTGGAAGTGGGATAGCTTGCATTTAAATCTGTAAGAACATTGATGGCTACTCTTATCATTCAAGTGAATTGTTCAGAAACCAACTAATTAAAAACAATATGGTTGCCATGAGTTCGACTCGATGGCACTTGGCTTGGCAACCCTGGATGGTTGAAAGCACAAAAATCAGAGCTAACTCAAGTAGGATTTAAATATGGTGTTTGCTTTCTTTGGTGAACCGTATTTCAAATTCATTTAAGGATTTCTTTTTTTCCATGAATCTTAGAGTTCTCCAGCTTAGGAAAATTTGTATACATAGATGCATGTGTAATTATGTATATGTATATGTTGATAAAATGTTTGCTACCTAGGCCCACCATGGGGAAATAGTTAAGAGAAATGTAGCTCGGAAGTTTAGGCAAGTGATGATTGCTACTGGTAACTAAAAATTGAGCCAATACAGATTTGTGGGCTTTAACAAGGTATCTCTGCTGTTCTCTAGACTTATTTTCAAATTTGGCCTACATATTTTATTTCCAACAGTCATTTTCCTTTCACTGTCTCATAAATTTTAATGTCAGCATGCTATTGAATGGATGTATGGGAGAAGATACACTTATGTTATTAATAAACTTGGTCTAATTTTTTTCAAATCATGAAAACAGGTTGCTTTTTAATGTTATAGTTAATGAACCAATTAAAAAAAATCCAGAATCTTCTTCAATCACCTATTATGTATTCCATTCTACAAGAGTCCATGGAAAAATATGCTATGCTATCTCTGTCCTTGAGGAACCTGTAATACAGCTAGGGAGATGTTATATACATACATGGAAATACAGCTCATCATGCAAGGCTGAATACATCAACAAGTTAAGTATGATTACTTAGAGAAGAAAAACCTCTAATGAGCTCCCATGGTTAAAAAAAAAAAAAAACAACTAGATGTTGTATAGGATTTAATTTTAGACAATTAAAAGAGAGATACTGAAGTTTGACATACCAAAACTCATTTAGTTTATTGCCAGGCAGTCATGGTAAGGCACACAATATTCATAATATTCATTTAGAACAGGAGAATCAGAATTGAAAATTGTGAGATTAATTAATTACAACACTAGTGTATACATCTTTAGACTTTAGGCTTTTATCTTTAATGTGAGGTCTCAAGAGGAAGATTTAACCATGGCTTGAACTCTGCAGGGAACCTTTATAGCTAGGATAAAAGATTAGTGACAGAAGACAGAATCTTGGTTCTGTATCTGCCTTCTCACAGTGAGTAAGCAGAACTTCGAGTTTTAGATGTGAAATTCTCACGTAGGCTTCATGTGATAAGGGCAGGTGTGATGTCAAAGATTAGTATCTTTTGTCTTCAGGGTCAGAGGTTACAGTGTTTGTTCAGGTTTATGTCTTAAGGCTAGTGTACAGAGACTAACTGTGTTATGTCTTCTTACATCACAGCATATTAGGACAAAGTCCATTTAAAAGTTGTTTACCGCATTTTTCCGTACTCCTGTTTCTGTGTCTCAATTCAGAAATTTTCTAAATAACTTTCTCATGACTTAGCTTTTTCATGGCTTAATGTTAGAGAGCCTCACAAAGATAGACATTTATCTGTATATATATTCCTATTACGAGTGCTTACATGTATGTATTTCAAAATCATAAGTGACTTGTACTTTATGGGATTTGGGGTTATTATAATAGAAATAGAATATGAGAATGGCTTATGTTGAGTGCCCTGGTAACAGATTGTGAACCAAGGATTTGCATGCATAGGCTTACTGGGAAGTGCCCTTAGGAGACACAACTGTAAGAAGGTAAGAAATGCAAGATTGAGCAAAGGGTGAAGTTAACCCACCATGCACTTGTTCCCAAGGCCTAAACAGATCTTATAGAGGAGCTTTGGACCCGGGATGGACCTTGAGGAGTTATCCCAAATTGAGACAAGGGGGCTGAGCTCTTGAATCCCTGCATCAGCCAGCCTTTGTTTAGGGACCCTTTGGAAAGATAGTCAGCTCCTTATACCCAAGGGTACTTTCCAGTGTGGGTCTAACTTCCAGAGTCAGCACCCTGATATTCCCAAGGTCTATAGGATGGCCAAGGAGCCTTGGTGGTACGGTAGTTAAACGCTTGGCTGCTAAGTGAAAGATACGCTGTTAGAATCCACCAGCCACTCCATGGGAGGAAGACATAGCAGCCTCATTCTGCAAAGATTTATGGCCTTGGAAACCTTACGGGGGCAATTCTACTCTGTCATATAAGGTCACTATGAGTTGGAATTTACTCACTGGCAATATGTAGGGGATGAGCAAGTTAGCTCTGAAGAGTCCATCCCTGGGTAGAATACCAGGGTACCTGAGCATCTACCACAAAACATTACAACTTGAACTGGCCTTTGAAGGCTCACTAGAATCCATACAGGAGTAGAAGAGAATTGGGAAGTATGTGGTATTAGGTAAAGAATGGTAAAGGAATGGACAAGTTTTATGATGGAGACAAAGAATATATAATTTTTGTTCCACTTACATTTGTTGAATTTCTGCTAGATAAAGGAACCCTGGTGTCATGGTGGTTAAGTGCTCAGCTACTAACTGAAATATCAGCAGGTCAAACCCACCACCTGCTACATCAGAGGAAAATGCGGCAGTCTGCTTCCATAAAGAAGATTACAGCCTAGGAAATCCAATGGGGGGAGTTCGACTCTGTCCTATAGGGTTGCTATGAGTTGGAATTCAACACGAAGGGAATTTTTTTTAAGTTACTGTGCTTAAAATCTTCATAACATGACATCTCATTTAGTCATAATCATAACCCTTTGAGGTAGATACTATTTCCGTTTCACAGATGAAGAAAATGGACTTTAGAGTGGTTATGGATAGCCAAAAGTCAACTGTGAAATAAGAGGTAGAGCTGGCACCCAAACACATGTGACTGAATACCAAGGATATGCGTGCAAAAGGTAGAGATAAATTGTGTGAGCCTATAGAACACATTCTGATTCTTGGTTCCATAGGCTATTATGTTGATCTCTACTGGTCTCAGGGTGACAATTTTATATTATCATTAATAATTATTGTCAAGCTTTTGTTAAAATCATTTGCTCTTTTTTTCTCTCTGTGGATTGTTGTATTTATTCCTTGAACAAACTTCAAGCAGATATACTTGTCCTTATTTATGGATGAGGTAATTGAAACTCAATAGAGGAAAACTGTCCAAAGTCACATGTCTAGAATGCGGAAGAACTGAGATTAGATCCCAGATCTTTTTGACATCCAGAGTCAAATGATTTTAAGCACTGCACTTTAAGCCTTCTTTGTATTTTCTATAGTCCTTGATATACCACGGAAACATAACAAGTGCTTAATGATTACTCACCACCTTAGCAATCTGCGATACGTGTAGCTTTGCCTCTCTGATTCACTGTCCACAAGTTTCACTAAGGTGAAACAGTACCTGCCCCTTGCTAAAAGGACTGTTGTGCAAGACCAGAGAGTAAACCAGTGATCCCAAAGAAGCATGCCACTACGTGATTTCTTGCAGGCTTCAGGCTGGGTCTGACTCATAGTGACCCTAGAGGTCAAAGTGGAAATGCACCAACGAGTTTCCAAGGAGAACCTGGCAGATTTGAACAGCCAACTTTTGGTTAGCAGACGTAACACGTAACCCACTACGCTAACAGATAGCCTGTGTTAATAGAGATGCCTCAAGAGAAAAACTTCAAGATCTACTTCTGAAAAATCAGCTATTGAAAACCCTGTGGAGCACAGTTTACTCTGATGCACATGGAGTCTCCATGGGCCCGAGTTTACTTGACAGCAACTTGTATGCCGAAAACTGTTCCAGGTGGTAGAGGTACTATAAAAAGCTAGGCAAAGTCTCTGTCTTCGCGGAGTTCATGTTGTAGAGCATGGTGAGTCTAATGAGATATGTAAATATATAATATCCCAAGATGTGAGAGTTACAATGGAGAAAAATTAAAGCCTGGTACGGAGCACAGAGAATTGAGGAATGTCAGGGGAAAGGTTAATATTTTAGATGGAATGGTCAGGGAGGATCTTATTGATGAGATGAGATATGAACAGAGACCTGAACCATGCAGACATGCTAGGGAAGCACACTACAGGGAGAGGGAACAGTAAGTATGAAGGCCTGGAGGCAGGAGTTCTCCTGGCATGCTAGAGGAGCATCAACATGAATTTAATGAGATGTCATTATAATATTTTGCCAAATGACTCACAAGTGTTATAAAAGATTTAAAACCCCTTTCCCCAAATTGGCTATACATTTCCCTCCAGAGCAGAGCTGGCACAAGATAAAAGTGTGAGGAAATAGGACCAATGGTGAAAAATTAGTGTTTAGAACCAACTCGTCAAGAGTAAATAAATGAGATTGGTTATTCAGTGACTCTATGGAAGCTCCATGCAGGGTTTTTCAAAGGAGTAGCGGAACAGCCTTATGAAGACTAAGTTATTTCCTTCCCCTTAGGAGACAGGTATAAATTACAAAATTGGTCAGGAGAGAATGTGGTCTTTGGTGACAAGAGAATTGTTTGGGAATGGCAGGAAGTATGGGGGGTAGTAGAATTCATTCAACACTCGAGAAATTTAGAAAAATAAAAGTATACCTGGCTAGTTTCAGTACTGAATTAATCTCTATTTGTTTATTTATTTATTATTTGGAGGATCATTTTGTGTGCTTTTGGTGCAAGTTTACAGCTCAAGCTAATTTTTTTCTTTTTTTTTATTATGATTGAATGAAAATGTACATTCCCATATAAATTTGCATGCCCACCTACATGCAGCTCCTACCACTATCCCTGCCCAGTGATACCACTGATACCACACTCTTCCTCTCTGCTCCATACATGTCTTATTCTCCCAACAATCTCCTATCCCCTCCTCTCCACCCACGCCCCTGCCTCCAGTAAGAAGTCAGCAGGATGACATCCTATAGATGCACAGGACCATAAAGTGCACTCATGATACGATCACTCTGTGTCTCCAGATCCAATACATTCCTGTTTAAAGAGCTGACCTCCATTATGATTTATGGACAGGGGAAGCATCAGGGCCAGGGCCCATGCTCCCAGGGGAACCCCGAGTCCCCTGGACCATCAATTGCAGTCTTTTAGTGGAGATCTCAGGGTGTATCCCTTTTTATTCTTGTGTTGCCAGTGAGACTCAACGTTATGAGTTCCAACATGGCTATCACTGGTGGTGGCCGGACATCATCCGGTTCTTCCAGTCACAAATCGATATAGTCACCCACTCATGTGGGTCTCTCTGTCTTCTGGATTGTCTTTCTCCCACGTCGTTTTGGTACTTGGTGATCATCCGTTCCTGTTGAGTTGGGACCATTTGCTGTACCCTCAGATGGCAACTTGGCATTCAAGCTGAGTTTTAATACAATATGTATACAGATTGATTTGTGACATTAGTTGCAATCCCCACAATGTGACAGTGTACCCCCACTTCCCACTCTCAGTTCTACCAGTTCCTGTCCCTTCGTGTCTTTTCACACTGTTTCTGGACAAGAGATGCCCATTTGGTTTCTTATTTCTGATTGAATTAAGCAGCACTCTCTTTACATGTATTATTTTTTGTTTTATAGTCTTGTCTCTGAGAAACTATGGCCCCAGACGCTCGGTTAACTCAGAATTGAATTCATTTTATTTTTCTAAGCTGAACAAAGGTTTTAGATACAAGGGAAGAAATACTCCAAAAATTCAGTTTTATTGGCTTGTATTCAATGGATAGCATTAAAAATCATCTCCTAGAGACAATGGTGAACCTGATGTTCTTTCCAAGATAGGACTGTTTGACTTGTTCATTCAGTTATTTCTTTATGTACGTGTTTCTGTGCCGTCTCATTCCAGAAAGGAATTGAAGGAGGTTATGTTGGGTGCTGTTTAGTCACTTCCAATTCACAGTGATCCCACATGACACAGTGGAACCTCCCCAGAGGGTTTTCTAGGCTGAAATCTTTACAAAAGGAGATCACCAGGTCTTTCTCCCACGGATCACCTGGGTGGTCTCAAACTGCCAAGCTTTCTGTTAACAGCCAAGCACTTAACTATTTGGGGTGCTGGAGCTCCTTCAAAGTAGATTCTAGAACTATGTATGTACTACAGAAGATAAAAACTAAATGATGAAAACAGGAAGAAAGAGTAATAGAAACATGGTAACATGAAGTTAGTTAGAGTAAAACAAATGCCTAAACTTTATGCTGTGAGATCCTGCACACCTCACTTGATATGGACCAGAAATTTCTAGAAATCACTGAAGAAGGCTAGGAAGTAGTCAGTGTTTTCATGCAGTTACATAAGATAAAAACTAACCTGAGGTTCAGGAGAGGCATGAGAGAAATTTCATGTTCTCTGTGCTTGTGGTAGAAACCCTGGTAGAGTAGTGGTTAAGAGCATGGCTGCTAACTAAAAGGCTGTCAGTTCAAATCTACCAGGAGCACCGTGGAAGCTCCATGGGGCAGTTCTCTGTCCTATAGGGTGGCTATGAGTCAGACAAGGTTTTTCTCTTTTTTTCCTTTTGGTGCTTATGGCAAATAGCTCCTAAGGTGACCTCAATGATTCCCCACCTCCTGAAGTCTAGGCCTCTGTGTAATCCTACTGTCTGAGTACAGACAGAAGCAATAACTTGCTTCTAATCAATAGACTATAGCAAAGGCTATCAGTTGTCACTCTGATGTCACACTGTTATATAAGACTGTGTCTTAATAGATTGGAGCAAGAGACTTTCTCTGTTGCTGGCTTTGAAGAAACAAGCTTTCATGTTGCAAAAGAGCCTATGATGAGGGCCATGTGGCAAGGCAAGAAACTGATTGTGGCCTCTAGGACCTAAGACTAGACCCTGACTGACGGCCAAGAAAGAAATGGGACCAAGGGCTACAGCCAGAGGCAAATAAATTCTTCCAACAACAAGAATGAGCTTGGAAGGGATCCTTCTCCTATCAAGCCATTGACGAAACTGCAGCCTGCCCCAAACTTGAGTTGCATCCTAATGAGTCCTGGGAGTACAGGATCCACCTAAGCAATGTCCAGATGCTTGACTGACGGTGATTAAGAAATAATAAGCTTGTATTGTCTGAAGCCACTAAGCTTTATTGTCAAAATGTCTCTCAAGTAGCACTCTGGTAAATCTCCGAGGGAGTTGGGCACCTTCTTCCATGGAGCTTTTCAAGAATACACAACTCACCAGCCACATCTCACAGAGGGCTTAGATTCAGATTTATCTAGAAGCAAGATAAATAGACTATGTGACAATTTAAGGCCTCTGGAAGGTCCTCCCTCATATGCAGAACCCTGTATTGGCTTTTGAGGTACTTGAATGCAGCAGATGGGATCTCCTGGAATAGGTCTGTCGTCCTCCACATGGGACTGTCTTTTATATGGTATCCATCGACTTTTTTGAACTTTGAACATTTCACGCTTTTAATGAGTATGTAATTAGTCTGCTGACTGCTAAACAATAAATGTCATTTGCTGAATTCCTTTATCACCAGACACATAATCATCTGTTCAAAAACAATTATGCAAGATTCTCATTGATCTGCAGCATGTCTTTAAAGCTTTTCAACTTATAATTAACACATATACTTGTCTACTTTGGTTTTGCATGTGTGAAACAAAATGATTTCCCTGCTGTAGCATTTTCATCATTCACCAGTCTTTGCTGTAATCCCTTGAATATGTGAAGATGGATGGGTGCATTTTGCTCTACAGTTCGGTGTAATAAAAGCCCATAGCTACTGTTCAAGGGTTCCATTTAATTTAAAAGGGGAAAATAACAGAGGACTTTTATTCCAAATTTTTACTTTTCATCATTCAAGAGACTAATGGAATTATATAATTCTCTTAGTTAAAGCAGACAGTAAGTGGCATAGTGGTTAAGAGCTATGGCTGCTAACAAAAGGTCAGCGGTTTCAATCCACCAGCTCCTTGGAATCTTATGAAGCAGTTCTACTCTGTCCCATGGGGTCCCTTTGAGTCAGAATTGACTCACTGACAATAGGTTTACAAGATTTTAAGACATAGCTTTTCACTCTTAGATACATGGTAAAAATCTATCTCCCGCCACCTTTGTAGCCCAAGGAGGTAGAAGCGTTTATAAACATCACCTCCTAGGAGACTACAGGTTCTATCCTCAACAGTGAATGACCATATGGTGTCATCAATGAGGGAAAATAGTCTGACTAAATAGGCCTCTTATGTCACTAAAGTACTGCTCTTCTCCCCTTTCCCACCAGGAAATATCTTTTGGGAGTAAGCAGGTTATTCGGATAAAGAGAAAAGGAAAAGTAAGCTAAGCAATTTATTAAAGCAATGATCATTTGATCATTTTGATTTATGCCTCTGCACTAGTCACTTATTTTGTTCAGCATGAGCTATACCCTTAAGAAGCAGGAATAAATCAATAAGAGAACTTGCAGAATTGTATTTCTCAGCATTCTAATGCTTTTGCATTCAAATGCTCCCAAATTACTAGTTTCGACTAACTAATATCTGACCAAACTGTTGCCATCAAGTTGGTTGCAACTGATGGGAAGTCAGTGTGTTACAGAGTAGTACTACTTCATTGAGCACTTTTGACTGTAATATTTACAGAAGTATATCACTAGGATTTTTTTCTCTAAACTGACTGGGTGGTTTTGAACAGCCAGCTTTTAGCTTAACAGTCAATCGCAAATCACTTGCACCACCCAGGGTCCTAACCAGTAACTAAGATATTGTGAATATCAGTTAACCAGAATTTTTCATCATTAAACCTTTAGAGCCAAGCTTTAGAGATCTTGTCAAGAGGTGTAACAACTTCTTGCATGGCTTAGGCCCCATACATACTCAGATTGGTCTATGTTTTTCCTGTCTCTTCAGCCCTTCAGTATGACTAGTGATTGCTCTGCTCATAACCCAGTATTATCTGTAATCAGAAGCCAGCCAGCCAAGTGCCGTCGAGTTGGATCCAACTCATGGCGACCCTAGAAGAGAAGATAATTTATACAATAATGATCACAACAATAGCAACCCAAAACAAACCAACTAACAAAAAAGTCCATTGGCCACAAGTCAATTCCAGCTGACAGTGGCTTTATAGGACAGAGTAGTACTGCCCCTTAGGGTTTCCAAGGAGCCACTGATGGATTTGAATTGCTGACTTTTTAATTAGCAGGCAGACTCATAAGCACTGTACCACCAGGGTGCCAACAATAACAATGCTTGACATTTGTTGAGTTCTTACTCTCTGTCAAGCATTTTGTTTTCACAGTTATCTATACTGTAAGCTCTATTATTATTTCAGTTTTCATTGTTAGGGAAAATAAGGCTGAGAGAAGTGAAATAATGTACTCAAGCTCACATGGGTAGTGAGTAAGGCAGAATTAAGGCCAAAGTCCAGTTTTCCTGAATTATAGCCTGTTGTGTTCTGCTTTCTTATCTGTAAAGTGGGAATAATACATAAGTTTTTGCAGTCAGGGTAATCTAGTATAGAATGCATACAGATGAATGACTTTGGGGAAGTTACATAACTTTTATAAATTTTATTTTCCTTATCTGGAGTTCTTGGCTCTATCTACTCATAAGGTTAGCTATTGTTAGTATTAAATGAGACACTTCATGTAAAATTTTTAGTATTGCTCCTTATCTATAGTAAGTGCTCAGTGAAGATTATTCAGTTATTGTCAATAATAATATTATTAGTCATATAATTGTTAGTAGTATAAATAGCAGCATCATTACTTACCCATGATTGTTAATTTACTTGCATAGCCCAGTTCAGCTTTTTAAAAAGCTAACAGTGGTGGTATAGTGGTAAGTACTATGGCTGCTAACCAAAAGGTCGGCAGTTTGAAGCTGCTAGGTGCTCCTTGGAAACTTCATGGATCAATTCAACTCTGACTTACAGGGTTGCTTTGAGTCAAAATCGACTCAGTGGTAGTGTGTTTGGTTTTTGGTTTAGGCAGACATTGTTAGAAAAAGCTCGAAGGACACAAGAAGACCTTCTTGAAACTAAATGTCTTTCCACAGACCTGATACTCAGTCATTAACACTAACTTTTAGAGGCTTTTTGAATATGTATGCACACACATTGGCATAGTGTTAACCCATTCCTAGTGGAGAGCTATGCCCTCAGGGAAATTAAAATTTAGTTCAGTCATGTTTGATGGGAAAAAATAATTATCATCGTCATATTTATATGTGCCAGGCACTATTCCAAATTCTTTATTTTATGCCCACAGCAAACCTGTGTAGTTTCATTTTATAGATGAGGACACTTAGCAACAAAGAAATTGAGTGACTTGTGCATGGTCATTCACGAGCACTAACTAGAATTCAAATCCTAATTTGTCTGAACCAGAGTTCTTGCTATTAATGTCTACTGTATATTGAAGGCACATAATCTCAGTGGAGGAACTCAGCAGCCAGAATGTCTCAAAACCGGCCTATATTCTATGTCCAATATTAACTCTGTATCAAAAGTGAATTGAAGATTTTTCCTGGACTCTCTTTGGCTGGCTATTGGAAAGTGAAGATATCTGGACTTCAACTATTACTTTAACTAGTCCATGAAAAAAGTACCTCTTGCTACAAAGTTCTTTTGAACAGTCTTAATAAACGAAAGTTTCTGGAGGCATTTTTATTAGCATGTGACTTTGCTTTCCAACCCTAAACCATGGCACTTTAGTACCCGAGGTGATTTCGCAAGAAAAAGTAACAGAGTTCAACTGGCAAACATGATTTATTTACTTAGATCATTTGAAGAACCTAAATAAATATGAGTAAGTTTCCATTACATGATCTTGCAGTAGAAATAGCAGTATTCTCTATGAAAAGCACTTTCCAAAAGTCAGATAGCACCTATTTTTGTGTTTGTGTTTGTTGATCACACTGTATTGCTTATATGCTTTAATTTGAACATAAGTCTCATGGTGAGAAACTTTGGGCTTTCTCTGTGGGACTGGCAAAAAGCCAGTACCTGATCCTGTTTTTTGTTTCAGACTTACAAAGTGTCTGTTTTAAAAGTGGTAAACTATGAGCAGGATGAGCCTGCCCAAGTGTCTGTTTTATTTGACCTACAATGTTTTGAAATTTTGCATTAGTTGCCAACATTTAAACATATAAAACTCACATGAAATCTGAATTTCCAGATTTTCTTCAGTTCCCTTATATCATTAAAGCAAAAGCTGAGTAGTATCCACCCATGTAGAAAGGGAGTGTGTTCTCTAGGTTACACTAGGCCTGACTCATTCCTACTGAATTATATCTTGACCTATTCATTCATTAATGCTACCAGCCTGAATCCTAGAGCATGTAAGTTTAGAAAGCCTGATTATTTTGTAGAAAGTGAACGATTATTATGGAAATGCCACGCCAAGTAAATAAGCAATAAGAAAATAATAACTATTCATAGACCTACCACCCAGAGTCAGCCATAATTAATGTTTTTGTGTATATTCTTCCAGTCGATTCCCATAGATACACAAACAGGCAGGTAGGCACATTTAGAATACATTTTTATAATAATGGTGGTATATCAGTATCATTTATTATTTTTCCTGATTGCAGTTCAGTAAAGACAGACTGCTCAGAGAAGGAGAATTCTGGTTAATGTCTAGAAAATTGAGAAATAAGCAGAAACACTTTTTGTTTCAGTGTTTGTAATGGGAAATATGCTATTCCAGGGTTTTCTCCATATACTAATGATATGGTGGTAAAATCAAAATGAATTCTTTAAGACTGAGTTGTATTTAAAACCCATACGGTCCTTGTTTGACACTATCTTTGATGGTGATTCAGAAAATGGATATAGATGAGAAAGATATAATAGACCAGTACTAAATTTAGAATATCACCTAAAACATAAAGCTCACAGAAATTTTCTCCCTCTCATGTTTCCCATGCTGCAATTCTCTCTATAGGGTCATTGTCATCGTTGGCACAGTGCTGCCAATGACAGGGAAATTATTACTTCCTAAGCCATGACCAGCCCTTTTTGGTAAACTATTAAAAAGGGTTTCCTTTTATAGGCTGAAATCTATCTCCTAACTTCTTACCCACTGGGTTTAGTTCTATTTTGGTGGTCCACAGAGAAGCAGTCAGCTTCCTTTTCTATGCATCATTCCTCTTACTATCTAAAGAAAACTTTTATAACCAAATGTTTCTTCCCTACACCTAAGCCCCAGCTCCCACAGAGTAGAACTGCCCCACTGGATTTCCAAGAAGTGACTGGTAGATTCAGACTCCTGATTTTGGCTTGCTGCTGTAACTCTTAACCATTCTGACACCAGGGTATCTGAAAATTTAGGGAGAGAAGGCCTGGTGAGTCATTCTAATTGCACTGCCTGAAAAACTCCTCTATTTTGACAGGATTGTAGTCCCAGAGGGCAATCAGCCCTGTGCCAGATGGCCTAAGGAGCAATCTGCACTTGCTATATCTTTCAGAGTATTTGGGAGAGAGTCAAAAGTTATCGTTTATTACTTGAAACTAGATTTGGCGTTTTCAGAGTTGGTCGACTTGTTTTAAGGAGGCCTGCCAATCATTTATTGTTACATTGTTTGCTTTTTGAGATAACTGACATGAGTACTAATTTACCAGATGTCAGAAGCTAGCTTAATTTCGTTAAAGCTTATAACCAAAATTTGATCCTATAATGTTCATAATCTATTCCTCATAACTTAGCACTTGGTTACATAATGCTTTTTGCTGCTCTCTAGTTGTTTCGTGTGTACAAATCTTGTCTTATCAACTCTTTTGTAAGCTCTATGAAGCCAAAGTTCATGTCTTCTATGTCTTCAGTTTTTTTTTTTTTTCCTCATAGCATCTAGTACAGTAAGCATTTAATAATTACTAGACAAGATCCACATGTGGGCGGGGTAGCTTGGCTCCACTCTGACAAAACTGCTGTCTGTGCCATCAGCCACACCCAACTTTCTAGGAAGACTTCAGTCACATGGGGACTGACAGGGTGTTTAGATGAGTGAGCAAAGGCAGGACTCAGTGCTGAAAAGGAGAAATAAGTAAAACAACCAAAATTTCCTATGCTGTTGTTCGGATGTCAGATGCCCAAGATCACACAGACGGTGCACTTACGGATGCTTGCTGGTCCTACCGAGTTTAAGGCTCTGAATGTAGCTATAACATGCTCTTTGTGGACCATCGATGAAGCATATTAAAAAATTAGGCCAAGTACTCCCCCAAGTCAAGTCTTACATGTTTACTTTGAGAGTTTTCATCTTCCTCCTGGCAAGTATTCTTCCCGTTCCATCCTGCAAAAAATAAGAAATTTGTCTCTGGTCATGAAGAGTTTATATTAACCTATTTTTCAATCTTTACTGAGGAAAATCCTTTTACTGCTATTCCTGTTTCAGTTGGCTGAAAAACGGTAGCCTCCTTATTCTGGTACTTCTAAGACTGCTACTCAGCATTTCTCAAATTACCTGAGATTTTGTTCTTCATAGTAGAAGATAAACCCTTAGACTCTGTCTTAAACTCTTGGACTCCATCTTTCTTCAGAAGTTATTTCTACTCTAAAAGAACCACTGGAATGTTGTTGTTAGTCTGGGTATTAAAAAACAAGCACTGTAACTTTTTCAAATCTTATCAGCATCATGGTCATATGTGTATGATAGCCAAGCCAAGTGCCGAAGAATTTATTGATTTATTTTACTAAAGAGATTTTAGGGTTTTAATGTCCTGTTTTGGGACATCAACTTACAGGGATTTTTTTTTAAAAATGTAGTAAAATATCTAAAACCTATAATTTGACATTTTAAGTGTGCAATTCAGTGGCATTAATTATCACAGTGTTGTATAACCACCACTACGATTCTAAAACATTTTTGTCACCCCAAGCACAAGCTCTTTAGGAATTCTTAAAGTGAAGTTTACAGTAATTTTGGCTTGTTGAAGGATCTGTATATTGATTGTCAAACAGTGGACAGAACTGACAAATCAGCTATACCATTAGTTGTTGACTCAGGAGTGTATTGAGGTTTAATTAGTTATATTAATTAAAAAGCAGACAAATATGTGTGTTAAATCAAATACTCAAGCAGTATAACATTTCATGTAATGAAAATAAGTCTGTCTCCCATCCCAGATCCTCAGTCAAGTTCCAAGAAGCAGCCACTCCTGAAAGATTTTGATTGAAACTTCCTTCATATTTCTGTACTTATATTAGCTTATAGGAGTGTGTCTATGTTATTCATCTCCTTTTGTTTTCTTTTACTAAAATGGGCAAGTCTGATATGAAGTATACCTTGCCTCTATGCTTTAGAAATGTCTTGAATATCATTTTGTTTCAGCAAATACTGATCTACATAATTCTTTTAAATTGTTGCATAAAATTTCATTAGATGTATGTTTCATAATTTATTTTAACACTTCTCCATTGATGGATATTGTGTATAGTTATATGTATGTGTATATGCACATGTTGTATATGTTTGTATGCATGTGTCCTGAACATCTTAAATATTCAGTTTCTTAATGCATGAATTTGCCAAACATATAGGATTTGCCATTTATGAATTTGATTTTTTCTTAAAATTTGACAGTTAAGTCAGTTAGAAATTCATTCCATTACATAATTATTTATGAAGGTTTGCTCTGTACCTAGTATTGTTCTAGACCCTATAGTATATTTTAAAAAGTTCCTGCCCACATGTATTTTACTTGGAAGTTTAGAAGACCAGACTTAGGCATAGTATCACACTGGATATACTGGGACAGGAGCTCCAATTTGATTTCACTGAGGTGTTGAATATAAACAGGGAGGCTTCCAAAATGGCAGCAGGCTGTGTGTGTAAGACAGCTAAAGTGACACTTTCCTTCAGATAATTCTATACTGGGAACACAACCTGCTTTTTGGGAATAACTGAGGTTTAACCTAAACCCAGATGTGAAGACTATCGACAAATTTTAAAGATCGTGATAACTGCTTTCCTCACAGAAAAATAGCTGCTGACCTCTGGCTGGAGGAAGGAGAGTGGGTGGAGGGGGGGGAAAGGAGGCTGTTGGGAGGATGAGACACGTATGGAGCAGAGAGGAATAGTGTGCTGTCACGGGGCAGGGAGAGCAGTGGAATCTGCATATAGGTGGGCATGTAAATTTATACGAGAATGTACATTTTCGCTCAGTCATATTAAATATAAAAAAAGAAAAACAGCTTTATAAGACATAATCAAAACTGAAAAATACAAACTTCAAAATTAAATAACATGTCCTCATACTGAGCCCATTTTGCCCTTAGAAAAACTAAATGTGCATGAGATTATCTATACTGTGTAGGTAGTGTCAGGAGTGCTGTAGGGAGAGAATCATCCCAAATTTAGCAAAGAAAAAAGTTTTGTTTGGCATTCCAAAATGCAAAATTGAGAAACAGACAAGGATGCTGCCATCACCATGTAAGCCCAATTCCATCCCACCAGCAACTTCATCTGCTGTTTGTCCCATAGTGATTAGGAAATTTCTTAATGTTTTCTCCAACGCAACTATACCATAAGTAGAAATTAAATATGCCAACCATACCCTAAGTGTTTGACCAATGAGGTTTCTTCTGACTCTCATTTTACAATATGTAACAATTTAACATTACCTTTCCAGTGTTTACTAACATCATTACTATGAAGAGCTGAAAGTAGTCTTAAGTTTCCCAAAGAGCATTGCCCAAGCATTCACCAAGAATCTAAATACAAGGTTATCCACGTTAATTCACTCTTGGTTAGAAAGTGATTATCTAAAGTAGTATAGTTGGATCTACCACACAAAAGTACATATCCATAAGCAGCACACAAAGTTTGTCTAAAGAAAACAGAATGTATAGAAAACCTTAGATGTGACAAGTTTTCATTAGAGATCTAATGATTACTGAGATAATGTGGTATGTACAGCTCCTGTTGGAGGTCTTCAGTTAATCTCTTTAATGCATACTAAGTGTTCTTCCCAAAGGCAAGCTGCCCCTCCTTGGTTTACCTGTTGACAGCCATGGGTCACTGTCTCAGAAGTAGAAGTGGAACCTAAGACAAAATGGAGTCTGAGCCATAAAGTCAATCTCTTCTGAGAAGCTGGTATCTTTAAGATTCATAATTTTCTGTATCCCGCAAGAGAGAGAGTTTAACTACAAGCATTAGACAGGAATGATATACACCGTGGTCTTGAAGACTGATTAAACTATTTACTGATTTGTCTTAAACATTTCTCAGTCTCAGTTGTGGGATCAGTTTCACAAAACAAACTGAATTCTTTAAAGCATACACACATACAATGCCTAGAGCAAAATGCTCTTACGAGTTTATCTGGACCATTGTTTGATTCAAAGTGGCTTCAGGAACCAGTTTCTCCACCCCCTCAAAGCTCAAAGTTCAAAAGGATACCCAAAGGCAGTAGTCTATTTAAGTCACCCTCTGTATGAAAGACAGAAATTTGGATTCCAAAAGAATTACAATTCTTTCATGGGTTTTTTCCTTTGGATCATTATCTTGCTATAGAATCTTTGATCAAAAATGTTCAAATCAATGATAATTTAACATGATCTGGTTTTTAAGATCTCAGGCACCATATGGCATAATAAAAAGTAGAAAAGAAACACAATAGTAGGCCAATTGTCTGAAATAACCAATGAAACCATGACCCTAAGATCTTTGAACAAGGAAACAAATCTCATGAGGTGTTTGTTTTTGCATAAGCCACATCAGTAACTGTTTCTCATGTTCCTCAGAAGCAGCTGCTTTCTGTAAAACCTCAGCTTGTGTATTAATATAAATACAGCAACGTGTATCTGTTAAGGCACAAAATCTTTCTTGATAGAATAGAAAATCACGTGCTATTGCAGTTTGGAAAATCATAGCTCAAATTTCTGATACTTCTCTGGTTATGATATATACAACTTTGCCAAGTTCACCAACAAGAACTTTCAACTTGAGAATTACAATAGCTAAACTCATTAGTTACATAATTTAGGAGAAAGGAAAATAGTTTCTTATATCCTGAAAATAGGACCTTAAAACATCAGCAGCATTCTTGCATAAAATCCATAGTATCCTTTTGTTTACTCAGTCTTATGCAGTTATTTTCTGTTTCACATGATTTGAGATCAGCTGCCGTCTGTGAATACATCATATTTTGCATAGGAGTTCTAGGGATCTTGATTGAGTCTTGTCAGTCTTATAAGTTCAGTACCATCCATCTTTGTTGAGATATACTAGTCAAACATTTTTAGCAGATCAGAAAAGTACTTATCTACAGAAGACAAAACTTAACATGGCCACAATTAATATATAAAAATACCCTTAATAGTGAAAAAGTTGATAAAAGTTAATTAAAAGCATAGCATGAAGGCCAAATAAAATCAAGTAAGTTAAAAACAACTTTAGATAATAATATTTCTAAGTATAGCCATTGCCAAAGCCAAGTGCCGTCAATAGTCATTAGCCATATTTTTAAAGAACTTCAGACATAACACATTATAACCTTGAGGTATGATACTATATATATATATATATATATATATAATATATATACCAAGTCTCTAGAAAACTGAAGAGTAATAAAAACAACTTCATAGCCGACTCGACGGCACTTGGCAGGTAAATAATTTGAATTTTCCAAAGCATTTGCTTTGATGATGTTCGATTCAAAACATATAAAGTTGTAACCAAGTTATCAATAAAGAAATAGTGATAACATTATGACAAAATATTTGCTATATGATATTAGTCTAAAACATAAGAGAAATGCTAACATGTATTTTAACTCAAAGGGAATCAGGTATTTCTCTTGATTTTAACATGTTCCATGTAATTTGTTACATAAAACTTTATAGTACCCTTCCTTTATAAAGAATATTTATGACTCTCCATGAAGTTTCAGAGTTGTCGGAAGTTTATTACAGGTTATCAAGAAATAATACTTAATTTACTTAACCAAAAATCTTAAAGTAAAAATCTTAGCATTTTTTTTTTTCCTAAGAGCGTGTGGGTTGGTTTTTAGTTCAGAAATGATATTCTAAGATTAAACTTTTACCTTCAAGGTAGAATACACAAAGAATAAATTAACTCTTCAATTCAGAAATCAAAGAAAATTTTGTTATTTTAATAGCAAAACCCAATTATTTCTTTGATACAATATATAAAACTAAAATTCCTGAAAATCTCGTGAATTAAACCATTACACCTCAGTCAGACAAGCAAAACTTTTGGCCATATTAAATACATATCTTTTCCAACAAACCTCTTGAATATTGCCTGTTGCATCTTTTGTATGCCTTTAAACAACAAAAACTGAATTCATTAACAGACATACACATGCATACACTCTTTTGGCATAAAAAAGCAAATGCACATAAATTATGACAAGTATCTATTAACTCAATTTATCAATAAGTTGCCTAAAATGCCTTCAAAAGTAAGCCTGTATATCATAAAACATAACTGTTATTGAAATAAAGTTTCAGCATTCTGTTTTCATTCAACTTTTACTATTTGTCATATTTTCCCAATCTAATTTTAGCTTTTAAAAAGGTTTTATCAATTGGCTTTGGAAATCAGAAAATTTCTCCTCAGTTAGCCAATTGTTGATATGAATAAAAACCTGAGTCTCTGGCCACTGCTAGAAGCATTTTTCCAGGCCATTTCAGAGGTGTCTCAATGTTCCTCTACAGAGAACCTTTTTACAGTTCTTTTACAGCTGGGACCTACCCAATATTTGGTAACTATAGCAATGCAGCAATTCTTTCCTATCTTCTTTTTATTTTTAAAGGTCTCCACCTACCTGGTCTTTCAAAAGTTTCCCTGGAGCTATATGATCTTGGAATGGGGACTGGGGAGACGTGATCACTGTTTTTGTAGCTAAAGGTGGAAGACAACTTCAGATCATTACAAATCATTTACGTATGTTTAAGTTCACATAGGCATTTCAAAAAAACAAAAGGTAACTATTTTCTTTCCTTTTACTGTTCTGGAACTGCTACTTTTACTTTAACACAAACTACCCCTTTTCTTTGAATAAAACACATTTTGTATGATATCTGGCTTAAGCTACATAGCAAGGTTTTGTTGTAAGATTGACATACAGAATATGAAGATTTTACTGTGCTTTTAGAATAGACCAATTTATATCGAAACTTCTCCAAGTAACTAGTAAAAGCCTAAATCTTAGGATAGACACAAAACAGTTTTTCTGTGCCAAGAAAGAACTGAGATTCTAAGACAGCCTTACAAAAATACATCAATTCTCAGCCATAGCTACAAGCCTAGTACAAGATAGAAACTTAGACACAATGCTGTAGACAACAAACAAGCTCTTAGGGCAAAAGGAGACAGAAAGATCACATGAACTCACTGAACAACACCACACAAAACAAGGATATGGGAATTCTAGTTTCTAAAAATATACATAGAATTTTCAGTAAGATCGAACCAATTCAACAGGGGGAGAAAAAAGTTCTAAATAAAACCTATTAACTTGCCAGAGCTTCAGATGGAAGAATATTAGATCTTTTGACAAAACCTGAGCATCAAGCAAAATTTTGTTAAAGAGGAAAGGAAAGACAACACAACACAAAGGTCATTTTTCCATAGTGATCACTGAAATTCCAAATTACTTCTACTGCACTCAGTTTATAGCATTTTTAAATATTAATCCCAAACCAGGGTATCAGTAGTAGGGGGGAAATTCAGGCTCACTTACCAAAGATTTTAAGTTC
Source organism: Heterohyrax brucei (assembly GCA_028571685.1). Taxonomy (NCBI): domain Eukaryota; kingdom Metazoa; phylum Chordata; class Mammalia; order Hyracoidea; family Procaviidae; genus Heterohyrax; species Heterohyrax brucei. The sequence goes on from CM053166.1 coordinate 142,506,939, forward strand.
TAAGGTTCAAGTTTTTAGTTTCCTTCTTTTTGAACTTAATATATTCTGATGTCTAGAGACATGGTCTCTTATTTTAGACCTTAAATATACTTGTTCCTCCACCTGGAAAGTACTTCAAAGCTACTGATGATTTTAATTTTAACATTGTGATCCTCCATTCATTAATTATATCATAAAAGTGGTAAGGAACTACTATTTTTACTGTTAAGTTTCATAACACAGGTCAGGAATTGCCACCTCCCCCTAAGAATCTAGCAACACAGAGAACTAATTTCCAAGTTTCTCCAAGTCACAAAAACACCTAAATTTTGTGACTTATGGTGATCCAGAGCTCTTTGAAAATAGAATTACCCCTTTCACGTTTCAAACACGGGAATTCAGATGTTAGCTGTAATTTATCAAAAAAGCTACCAAAGATCACTCTTAACCAAATGATCAAGCAAAAATCTAAGAGTCTCCTTAATTAAACAACTGTTTTTTTCAAACAAATATTTGAAACAAAACTTAAGAAAACATGAGAAAGAAAACAAAAATGGATAAGCAAAGCTAGTTGTCTGAGAGCACTCACCCTGTTGGAGTCAGAGGGACATGGAGTGGAAACAGGTGAGTCCAGAAGATAGGACCTCCCTTTTTGCAGCTTCTGCTCCCACAGTCCAGGTCTCCTCAAGTACGACTGGATTCATAACTTCACAGATCCTTACAACTACGTCATTATCTGTAGTAGTGGAAAAAAAAACCCACAAATTTTAGCAAAGTGAAATAAAAGCTTTATTCAGCATATATTTAACAGTGAAAAAGTGGGAACAAAGAAGCATGCCACCACAGCTATGTCTGGCCAAGTTCAAGGGATGTTATGGAACCATCAGTATATATTAACGTTACAACTGGTGGCAGTGCGGGGAAGACATTGAAAGCTTCACTTTTTCAGAAGGCTAAAAACTGTGATCCCAATTTTGAATTATCTTTCTTAACAATCATTGATACAAGTGTCAGTAAGGACAGTCAGGAAGGTCTTCATTTACTCCAACAGATTTTCTATTCACTAAGAGCTAATAGAAAAAGATAAGAGTGGAAAGTCTTTAGTGTTCCGACTTATGTGAAAATTTCCCTACAAGATATTTTCCAAGATTGTGCTATCTATTGTCTTCATGCCTCAGGACTCAAGTTAATGTGTCCATATGAGTCCTTGTGGACACAGCTCAAGGACAGGGAATAATGATTCCAATATTATTTTATAAATCAGGAACAGTCTAATTAATTTTCAAAATGGCACATTCTACTGATTTCACTGGAAACTACTGGTCAGAAACAAAACAGTTGCCATTTCAGACAAGCAGAGGAGAAGAAATAATAGTAGACAAGGTTTAGCAGTTAGTTGACTGTTCAGTCTCTGAGGCTTTGGATGCAGTGTAGATTCTTGAAGTTTAAGATACTGTGTATAGAAATAAGAGGATAAAGGTATGGCAGAAGACATAAGTCACCATTTTTACTTTATATAGAATGTGCTTTTATTTATGTCCTTCAGCTTATATTTCCAAACTGGGAAACTGGGAATCTTTGAAAGATGAAAGAGGTGGAGATTAGAATCCACCAATTTGGCGGGTTACAGACATATACGATTCTACCTTGTGCTAACAAAATTATTTGAGCAAGATGATATGGTGGTAAAAGATGATAAAATGTATTTGATAAAAAGCATGCTGTGCTGGGCATTCACAGTTTTGGGGAATATGCTGTGATAAGCAGCTTTCATGGAGTACATTTGGTTAAGAAAAAAACAGTGAACAGAATAAAAATGCCTTGTCTGTAACAGATTTCGTATCAGGACTGTAAACATTAGAGAAGTATATTATTTCATTCAAATAAATATTTCAGTCAGCCTTTTACTTCCCACATTCTCTGTGATGTATTCACCAAGTAGAAGAATAAATCTAATATTTAATAAAGTACAAAATCTATCACCTTCTCAAAAATGTACTGCTTTTCCAATTTTATATCCCATCTAACAGACAGTCCTTAAGTAGTTACTAAGTGCAAACATGATAGGCATTGTGGAGAATGCGAACCCAATAGGCAATTCACTGGTTTTAGAGTCAGGACACTTGTCTTCTAACCCCATCTCTGCCATTTACTCTTTATATAACTTGAAGAAATTCACTTCCCTTTTCAGAACAGAAGGCCTGGATTAGATGATTTCTGAAGTCCCTTTCAGCCATAATATGAATCAGTCCAATAATGAAAACAGTTTAGGTCTCTAAGAATGTCATAGTACTCTATTGGGGTTAAAGCTGCTAGAGAAATAATGATAAGAGAATAAACAACGATATTGGTAATTTCAAACTTCATGATGTAGGCATTAAAAGAAAGGAGCTGTCATATCAGTGGTTTAGATCATTAATAGCTTCGTGGAAGAAGTGGCCTTGAGACATTAGGCTTTTGATAAACAGAAAATAGAAGTCATGAGAATTACTTTAGTCCATTTCTGCATTTTCTTCATCCTGGCATTTACCCAGGATTTCGTACGGGTAAATCAAAGATGACAGAAAGTTAGCCTGTGAAGGTATTTATCAGGATGTTTTTGAAATCCACAGCCAATGGACCTGGACTAGAGCTGTAGACAGTGGAGCTAAAAGGGAGAGGATGGACTGAAAGCAGAGGGAGCTGTCGTAGGATTGAAATTCACCATGACTACAAGTAGCAATTGTCCCTTACTTTAGAATAACTTTTAACAGTCTACAAAGTGCCTTGGTATCTCTTGTCTTGGGACTATGAGAATCAGTGTGACAGAGCTGTTTAGAACACAGCATTGGACTCAAACAGACCTGGGTTTATATCTCAGCTTTGCCATTTATCAGTAGTATAACCTGGGGTAGTCTCTGGCGTCTTATGCCAGAATGTCCTCATTTGTAAGATGGTGATAACGACTGTCGCACAAGATGGTTGTAAAGTTTAAATGGTATCATTTATATAAAATACTAAGCAAGTGACTGACACATAGGAAGCACTCAAAAGATGGCAGCTATGAGTTAGTATGTCAGGGGTTGTCCTTCCCTTTCAACACGAAGTCAAAACTGTGGCTCTGTGATGACATCATTTGTTAGATCTCAGTATTCATTCTACTGTAGCGGTGCTTCCCATCCTGAGTATACAGGCCACACCATCTTCACAGGGTGATCTTTGAAGATAATAATGAGAATCTCTGAGTCATTTTCAATATTTGAAAGGAAGCTAACAGAGAACAGTTACTTACTTGTAATAATTATACGACCTAACTAAAATGTCAAGTTTCTTTGCTTTTGCCCGAAAATATATCAACTCAATTTGGTAATACCGGCTAGCTCATGCTGATGAGAAACTGATTGGCAGCTATATCTATCTTTGAAGAATAGAAGTAGGGAAAATTAATTTTATATAATATATGCAGTTGATCTGGGAGATGTTTTTTCCCCCCAAACATCAGAGAATATAAATGAAAAATAAAAGGCTTATTTGTTGCTGAAAAGATTCAGAACCACTACATTACATCTTGCTTTCTCTCTGGCTCTTGGAGAGTGGGCATAAAACCAAAGCAAACCTGATGTCAAGTCAATTCTGACTATAGTGACCCTGTAGAACAGAGTAGAACTGCCCCATAGGGTTTTCAAGGAATTTCCAGTGGATTCGAACTGTTGACCCTTTGGTTAGCAGCCTGTCTCTCAACTAGTGTACTACCAGAGCGCCAAAGATAATTTTTTTCCTGTAGTAAAGGTGCTTGAGATGAAAACATAGCTTATGGTTTCTTCTTATAAGAAGGAGACAAGGAAACTGAGGCCCAAAGAGGGGGGAGAATTGGCCATGCTGAAAGATGCAGCATGTCGTAGAGCCACTCTTTCGATCTAGCCTTATAACTTCATTCCACAGCTCTCTCCACTCCAAAGCAAAGAAATATCCATCTTGTTTGTGTCACAATACCCACAGTGGAATTTCCCTATGCCTTGTTCTAATCCTCAACTGTTCTACTCAAAGAGAGAAAACACTTGTTAGAAGATAAATGAAAATGCAATTAGAGCCTTACAGACAGCTAACATACACAGGTCTGCTTTGCATTCATTGACTTCTTTATTGATTTGACAGCTCGGATCACCATCTCTTGCTCTGACTCTCTACTGAGACTCCTCTGGGTTCCGCTTCATTCTGCAATGTTGAAACAAAGACAAAAGGTGCAGAGGGAAGAACCCCACTGCCACTGAGTCAATTCCAACTCATAAGTTACTGGTGTAGTAGTTAAGTACAACAGCTAATAACAGCAATTTGAATCCACCAGGCACTCTCAGACACTCTATGGGGCAGTTCTACTCTGTTCTGCAGGGTTTATATGAGTTGGAATACACTTGATAGCAATTTTTTCTTTTAGTCACCTGCTCAGTGCCCACCATATGTCAGGACCTTTGTCCATACAACTGTATTTATTGAGTATCTGGACCAGATCCTAGTCTAAGAAGTAATATGGCAATGAACAAGACAATCAAAAGTCCATAGCCTCACGGAGCTTACATTTTATTAATCTAAATGTTTTTATGTGGATTAAATCACAATAATTCTATAAGATTGGTACTGTTATTACCTTCAATTTACAAATAAGGAGGTGGAAACAGAATTGGTCAGGTATTTGCTCAAGGTCACACAGCCAGCCATCTTAGACTCAGAAGTTGAACCAAGATCTAACTCCTAAATGCGTCTTGTCCTATTAGTCCTTCCTAATATAATTCTCCACTATTCTGTCTCACCAAGAAGTCTACTGGGTGGCTCAAACAATTAAGTTCCTGACTACTAGCAAAAGGATAGCAGTTTAAAAACTCACCCAGAGGTGCCTTGAAAGACAGGCCTGGTGGTGTTCTTTTGAAAAGTCGCAGCCTTGGACACCCTACGGAGCAGTTCTTTTTGCACACGTATAGTTATCACGAGTTGGAATCCACTCCGTGGCAACTAACAGTAACGTTGTACTCCACAAGAGCTTTTGTTATCTGCCTTCACCATCTACTGCTTCGTCTTGTAACTCTCATTCTTTTAAGTCATGGTGCTGGAAAGTTGCAGGTATACAAACTGCAGACAGAAATGCAAAATATATTCATGTTGTTGAAGAAGATATACATAGACTTGCCTGTACACTAAACAGAGAAAACAGTATGTAGATGCTAATTTGGAGAGAACAGATAGGAGTCTTTTTATGTTAATGGGTAACATTTATTGACTAATTATGTGCCAGGTACTGTACTTTTTATACATTTTAGTATTTTTAGTTCTTATAGCAACTCTATAACTTAGGTATTATTATGCTTATTATCCCCATTATCTCCATGATGAAATCGAGGCACAAAGAGGTTAAATAACTTGCTAGAATCCCCCAAGTAATAAGTATTAAATCTCAGTATAAGAACTGAGATTTAAATCCAGGTGGTCAGCTTCCAGAATCTGTGCTCTTAATCACCAGGACAGTATGTACAACATAGTGCATAGTATCAAATTATTTAATTGTTTAAAATAATCAGATTTGAGGAAATAAATGAATAAACTAGGACAGTAACATTGAGAACAGAAAGGGTATCAAAGCAATAGACATTTTAGAGAAGGTAGCAACTGGATTTGCTAAGATGTGAGTGACAAGGAAAATAATTACAGCTTTGATGGGTTTTTTCCCCCTAAATTCAAAGAGATCAAAGACTTGGGAGGGAAAATATTTAATTTCGTTTCTGACATTCTGAGATTGAGCTGATGGTAAAATGTCCAAGAAGAAGGATGAGCAGGAGAAAGATGTGACTGAAGCTCAGATGGAAAAACAGAACCAGACTTTAGAGGCAAAAAAAAGAGGTGTGGGGAGAGATGACTACAGAAGCCAAGAATGGAAGCCAAGAAAATTGATGATGACACAGACTAAGTAAAGGTTTACAGCATGTAGGCTTTTCTTCTTCTCTCTCCCGTGGTGTTAGTATTACATTTGGAGTCCACCTCAGATTTATCTTGTTCCAGGCTAGGAGGTTTCCTTGCTTCCTCAGACCAATTTTCATCAATATGAACCACCAGTGGGATAGTAGTCCCGTTCAGAAAAGGAACCAGTTGATAAGTTATGGCAATATTTCTCACACTTGAGTCACTTACAGTTATGCTCTAAAGGAAGCAAATTTCCTGTGGACCTCTATTGTGGCCTTAAATGCAGTTAATTATATCTTTTTGTAAATTCCAAAAAGATTTTAGGCTAGCTTTAAATGCTTACATTGGCAACTTTAATATAACTTTGTGTCCAAAAGAAACTGACAAATGAAGTATAAGTGAACTCACAAAATGCTAAATTTTAAATTAATGTTAATTAATTTCATTTTACTGACATAACATCACTGCTGAAAATAGGAATATGTACTGACTAATAAGCGCAGGTTTTTCGGAGTTGCACGTGGCTGCGCTACTCCGTGCTGTGAGGTCCTCCAATTTCTCTGTTGTAGAGGTTAAGTGCTATGTCTGCTAACCAAAATGTCAGCAGTTCAAACCTGCCAGGTGCTCCTTAGTAACCCTGTGGGGCAGTCCTACTCTAAGCTATAGGTTTGCTATGAGTCAGAATCAACTTGATGGCAGTGGGGTTTGTTATTATTTGGCCCCTGTGTGGCACAAATAGCTTGCACTAGTCTACTAGGATAGAGTGAGCAGCCCCTACTTGTCGGTCAATGGAGGTTTGCTTCTTGCTGTGATGCGGGGAGCTATGCCACTGGCATTTAGGTACCAGCAGGAGCAACCACAGTAGACAGGTTTCAGCTGAGCTTCCGGACTAAGACAGACTAGGAAGAAGGATGTAGCAGTATACTTCTGAAATGAATTAGCCAGGGAAAACTTCATGAATAGCGCCTGAACATTGTCAGATATGGTCCTGGAAAGAGAGGCTCTGGGTTGGAAAGCACTCAGAAAACAACTGGAGAAGAGCTGCCTCCTCATAGTAGAGTCGACCTTAACAATGTGGATGGAGTAAGGCCTCTGGGATCTTCGTTAGCTGATGTGACATGACTCAAAAAGAGTAGAAACAGCTGAAAACATCCATTAAAAATCGGGACATGGAATGTATCATGTATGACTCTAGGAAAATTGGAAATTTTCCAAAATGAAATGGAATGCATAAACATTGACATCCTAGGCATTAGTGAGCTGAAATGGACTGGTTTTGGCCATTTTAAATCTGACAATCACACAATCTACTATGCTTGAACAAAAACTTGAAGAGGAATGGTGTTGCATTCATTGTCAAAAAGAACATTTCAAGATCTATCCTGAAGTACTACGCTGTCAGTGATAAAGAACAAAGATGATTTTAGGAAACATCTTATAACCTCATGGAGCAGTTCTCTGTAACACATGAGGTCACCATGAATTGTAATCACTTTGAAAGCAGTAAGTTTGGTTTTGGTTCTTATTTGATTTATAGTGCATTTGACATGAAAGCATAATTTATGTATTAGGTCTGTGTCTACTCTCAGGCAGTACTATTACTATTTGCCCACTAGTCAGCTCTGACTCATGGTGACTTACGTATAACAGAATTGAAACATTGCCTGATCCTACATCTTCATCTTGGTCATTGGTTATATCTGAGTCCATTGTTATGGCTATTCGACCATCTGTCTCATTGAGAGTTTCTCTTGTTTTTGCTAGCCCAGGCTGTACTTGGTGCCTGTATAATTATAAAAAAATATGCAAAAGCTGACACTTAAGTTGCATGGAAGTACTTATTAATGATAATATTATCATCCGGGATGTACAAAATATATTTTGTGTGTTTTAAACATGTGTGTGTACGTGAGTTTTCTAATAGAAAAATACTATTTGAGAAATACTAATTTGAAGGTAGGAAGTATATGTACACTTTTACTGTGATTGAGTAAGTTAGAACACTTTTCTAAAGCTATTAATGTAACCCTGAGTATAGGGTCATAGGGAGCCCTGGTGGCACAGTGGTTAAGAGCTAGGCTGCCAAGCAAAAGATCAGCAGTTTGAATCTACTAGCCACTGCTTGGAAACTTTTGGGGGTCATTCTACTCTATCCTGTAGGGTCACTATGGAGTGATAGCAATGGGTTGGTTTGGGTTTTGTGTGTTTATATAGGGGAAGTGGGATTTAGGAGACATGAATTCTCAACCTGCCACTATTCTATTACAGGAATTTAGGGAAAGTGCTTTATCTCTCTGGATTTTGTTTTCTCATCTGTGAAACCTGGAGGTTGGGGAGAAGAAACAGGATGAGCTACATGATCTTTAAGGTTCCTCCTGTTTTTCAAATCCACTATCCTTTTGAGATTCAGAGTATATGATAAATAACACCAGACACTTTGGTTTAACTGTCAAGGCAGAGCATGATTCCAAGTTTATTACAAAGAATATCCTGTTTGCTGCTGCTCTGGAACTGTAATCAGAAGTTGTATACATGTTTGTTAATCTTGTCACCTACGCATCTTTTGTAACAAATTTCCATGTGTACATTTCCTGTAAAAAAAAATCTATCTTAATGACTGTGAGTGGTCAGTTCTACTTCATTTTATTTATCTAATCACAATAATCAGGATCCTTTACTTACTGTGCAACATAAAATTATACTGTATGTAAAACATGTAGTTGCAATGTATAATTATTTCATCTTGACATATAATTTAATAAAGATTTTTTTTACAAAAGTGAGAAGAAAGAACTTGGCATTTGCAACACACTTTTTAAAATATTAAGATCTTTTCAACTTCAAAACAATTTATCTTATGTATAAAACACAAAGTGATTGGTTCATATTATGCTTCTATTCTCTAGAAAATGGGTAATTGAAGAAAACAAGCTATTCTATGAAAGCACAAATTAGAAACTCTGTCAGCTGACATAATTTTGCCTGCCTGAACAATACATTAATAGTGTACATATTTATATTGAGAAATACCACAAGAAGTTTTAAGTCAAAACAAATGCTTTATCAAATAGAAAGTTTCAAAAATTAACACCATTAGCAAGACAAAATGAATTTCAGTCACCAGAGATTTTCTGAAAATACTGTAAAAAATTTTTTTTACAGTTTTATGCCTATTAGTTGATAGGTCTTTACAATTTACAGCTGAGTTTCCCCATGTTATGAGAATAAGCCAGTGTTATCACTGAAAAAGAAAAAGGAGAAAACAGTAACCACAGTCTTTGAAGAGACCCATTCAGAAATGGTCAGTTACCATTGCAAATAGTGGAAAGCTTGCATTCCACATTTTCTCAATCAATCACTACTTTGCTCATTGGAAGGACTCTTTAATTAGGAGAAAGTCTGCATTTCTTGTATCTAGATTTAGCAGAGTTTTTTGCATAGATTATCTCCAGAATTTCACTTTATTGAATACATCTTGATTACGTCTTGTTACCATTTAGTCTTAATTTACTTTGTGTCTCATTACATAAAAGGGGTATTAATCTTTGAGAATTAGTTCCTTGTTAGAGTCAATTGAGATTTGCAACTTGAGATGCAAGCTTGTATTTTTTATTTCAGTAATTGCCTCCAAAGGAATTCCTAGCATGATACATTATCAGCATAAATTATTATGTTTTAATTTTAAAGTGTTTTTAAAATATGTTCACAGAAATGATTTTCCTCCTACTTGGTTTTGGTAGAAGACTGTGTTGTGCCTTCCCTTACCATTCTTAGTGTGGATGGCAGTATATGCCACTTGCTTAATAGAGCTGTAATTTTATAATTTTGCTGAAATAGGCAGTTTGTGAAATATTTTATTAGTCATTTTAAAGCTTTATTTGCTATAAAGTGGATCTCCAAGCTTGAGTTAGATTCCATTTATATTTGAAATTACATTCTAATTTTATTACCAATAAGTATCAGTTGGTACTCATTCGTGCAGTCTATAGACAACTGAAAAGGCTATTACTATTTCTTGGCCTCCTCTCTTCCTTTTACATCCAAGAGGTGGACATAGGCATCTATCTTAGTTACCTAGTGCTGCTGTAACAGAAATACCACAAGTGGATGGCTTTAACAAATGTTATTGGACTCTTCTACAGTCTATGAGACTAGAAGTCCAAATTTAGGGTGCCAGATCCAGGGGAAGGTTTTATCTACCTGTTGGCTCTGAGGGAAGGCTCTTGTCATTGATCTTCCTTTGGTCAAGGAGCTTCTCAGTGCAGGGACCTCAATCCAAAGGACACAGTAGTCTCCTGCCTCTAGTCTGGTAGTATTATGAGATCTCCATGTCTCTGCGTTCACTTCTGTCTTTCATACCTCAAAAGAGATTGGCTTAATATAAAACCTAATCTTGTAGATTGAGTCCCACCTCATTAATATGATTGCCCCAGATTTCACCTCATTAACATCATAAAAGTAGGATTTACAGGACATAGGAAAATCACACCAGGTCCCAAGATGTTAGACAATCACACTATACCGAGAATCATGGCTCAGCCAAGTTGACACACATATTGGAGAGCTACAATTCAATTCATGGCAGCATCAAATTGCTGTTTCCCCAAAAGACAGTCCATTTTAGCTTTTCTTCAAATTACCAAGTTCAGATTAACCTTGAGTATATATAGTTGTTAGGCAAGAATTCTGAACACCCAGAGAAATTACATCAGGGCAATTGCACTCAATGTTTTTCCTATAGGAGCTGGAACTTTAGCAGCCATAGGTCTGACAACTAATTACTCTTTTCATGGTTTCCTTTGTTGGGACTTTCTGGTCTTCTAAGGTGCAACAAGCATTTAGGATGCTTCACTTTGCTCTGTCCAGACAGAAATTGGAAGCTCCAAATTTGCTTAATGACTTCCAAAGTAGCAAATTAATATTTTGTTAGTTTAGTATTCCCTTTTAGGTACTCGCGTATACAATTGTTCATTCAAACTGGAAAACTTTTGAGAGTGAAGGAGTTTATTATTAATAATTGAACTGGGACATCTAGTATAAACCGTGACTCTCCTAGCGAACTGCATTATATTGTCTCTTCATCACCTTAAGAAAATATGGAGACTACGCCCCTCCTTTTCTTTATGGAAATGTTCTTTGAGACAAACTCAGCTCAGGGTTCCTTCAATTATATTGATTCGTGTTCCTCTCTCAGGAATCACTTAAAAAATAAACATTTCCCACTCATCTGTCTTCAAGTCAATCAAAATAGGACTTGTCATCATATGTCTCCATGTTCCTCTCTTCTGCTGCTGTGACCGTTTTTAACAGACTTATAGAGAAAAAGATTACTTTAACAGATTTTCACCCTCACTTTAAAATGCAAATCCTATCACTCCACTTCACTTTATAAGACACTTCAACGTGTCATCATCATCATGGGATTTGTGGTTTGACTGTATAATCCCTACCTCACCTCTGACCACTCCCCACCTCTTCCTTTCATCAGTTATGGATTTCTTCCCACTCCCAAGCTGGCATTCTAAGGATACAAAAACTATGTAGTCTCCTACATGCCATTCTACCTTACCTCTGTATACTGTTAACAGTGTTTCGTTCCCTACCACAGTGTCATTTTCGGGAGATAATGGGTATACCTCTACATCACAACTGCCCCATCCTCTAAAGTAGTGCCTGACATAATGATGTTTAATAAATGCTCAGTGAGTAAAATAATGAAGAGTTAATGCCCTAAGAGACCTTTTAAGACCATCTAGTTGTAATATAAGTTAGTATGCAGTATGCAGTGACCAATCATCCTCTTGATCTGCTTAGTTCAGAGTATCCGATATTGTTTTTTCTCTTAAAGTAAAGCCAAGAGATGTTGCTCTATAACATAACATTTTCCACAATCTTATGGGCCTTTAATATGTTCAGTTGAGGTTAATATATTAGTAACAGGAAGCTAATTACGAGTGTCTTAAATAACCAAATTTCATTCTTTGGAATTTTGTACGAGGGAAACATTCTCACAGGGTTAAGCTTATGGAAGATATAACTTTTTGTATCTGACAGAGCCAGGGTGGGAAGCATATCTCATAAATATTCATTTCAGATGGGCATCTTCACGTTAAGCATGGTAGGAGGCACACTGACAAAAACATACGGATGTGTACAACCAATAAGTAAATATGCAATGAAGTAAAGAGCTGGAATGGCTATCACTGTACATGTAACAATTTACATTGTCTCACACAGAAGACTTTTACTTATGTTTTCTTCATTTTTTCCTTGGACATTGTGAGGAGGAATTTTGTGATGTAGGCGAGGTTGTTGTTATCCGTATTTTACACATGAGGAAACTCACTTGTGTTCTTTTTTTTTTTTTTTTCATTTATTTCAGCCAGTGTAGCTAGGTTTCAATTATTTATAAGACTCAAAAGTGAATAATAAGTCACAGGGTGCTCAAAGAAATTAATAACATCTAAAGAGTCTTAGTCCTCAGCATAACTTTGGTGATATAAAATATACTGAACTGTAAAACCAAACCACAAGGCTTGAAGAAGACTGGCCTACCTGAAAATTAGGAAGGTAAACATTAGGCAGTGTCTGTTGACTGTTTACTCTGAATACTTAATCAGGCACAGTCAGAAGCCAGTAGGTTTTATTACCTTGTCCATTTAGGTCCTTTCATTAGCACTGATTCACAGAGCTAGTCTGAAATATTCTTAGGAAGGAAAGCTTATTAGAAAAATCTTTTAGCTCCTCTCCCCTCTTAAAAACAGAAACAAAATATAAAAAGTGATGCCCTTTGATCTTGACCTCAGTTGATGACAAATAAGTAGAATCTAGGTGAGTACAATAGTCTGACATCTTACCAGTATTTGAATTACTGAATTGTCACCAAACTATATATCAAGTATTTTACACATTTAAGACATTGTGCAGCATGCCACAGATCTCAGGAGAAGATGAGGAACTTTGACAGTGACATATTTTTAAGGGTACAAATGGTGTATTTGTGCGTTATGAGCCTTATTCTCAGTAGTCCTAATAATACATTTATCCCTCTTAGTGAAAGTGTATCATAAATCAGCCATGGCAATGTGCAATGTTCTCAAATTCATGTATGGAGATATATGTATAGCTTCAGTATTTGCATCAGATGGTTGTGCTGAAGGGATTCATGAATGAGTTAGTGGGTGCACTTGCGTGTTTCCTCCAGACTTCGGCTTTGATGAAAACATTCAGAATATTTAACAGACTCCTTTTTTGGGTTAACAGATCTTAGAATATGCCTGTTGGCTACACTCTAGATTTAAACCCCTGATTCTTTTGGTCTTCCACTTTTAAAATCATGAGACTTGATACAAAACAATTAAAATTAATGTCCTAATTAAGAGGGGGTTTTGTAAGATTCTGGTGATCACATGGAGACCTCAATAATTTTTCTAATATATGTAAATACACACACACACACACACACACACACATACACATACACACACATATGTAATACCAAGGTCGACAGTTCAAATCCACCAGGCGCTCCTTGAATACTCTGGGGGTCAGTTCTACCCTGGCCCCTAGGGTCGCCATGAGCCGGATCCGACTCGAAGACACTTGGCTTTGGCTGTGTGTGGGTGGGGAGGTATCCTTTCACCACAATTATTCAATCTGCATGCTGAACATCCCCCAAGAAACTGGACTATACAAAGAACAACATGGCATCAGAATTGGAAGAAGACTTATTAACCTGTGTTATGTAGATGGCTTGCAGAAAACTAAGAGAACTTCAAGCACTTACTGATGAACAAGGACCACAGCCTTCAGTATGGATTATACCTTAACATAAAGAAAAACAAAACTCTTCACCACTGAAACAATATCAACATTATAATAAGCATAAAAATATTCAAGCCGTCAAAGATCCCATTTTACTTGGATCCAAAATCAATGCTCATGGAAGCAGCAGTCAAGAAATCAAATGCCATATTATATTGGGCAATTTTGCCCCAAAAGACCTCGTTTAAGTGTTATAAAGTAAAGATGTCAATCTGAGGACTAAGGTGCACCCGACCCAAGTCATAGAGTTTTCAGTCACCTTATATACGTGTGAGAGCTGGATAATGAATAAGGAAAATTGAAGAATTGATGCCTTTGAATTACAGTGTTGATGAAGAATATTGAATATACCATGCACTGCCAGAAGAATGACTAAATCTGTCTTGGAAGAAGTACAGCCATAATGCTCCTTAGAAGTGAGAATGGAACACTTCTCACGTACTTTGGACTTGTTATCAGGAGGGTTCAGTCCCTGGAGAAGGGACATCATACTTGGCAAAGAAGAGGGTCAGTGAAAAAGAGGAAGACCCTCAATGAAATGGATTGACCTAGTAGCTGCAATGATGGACTCAAGCATAGCAATTTCTGTGAGTATGTCACAGCTGGGCAGTGTTTCATTATTCTGTTGTACGTAAAGTCTCTATGAGTTGGAATAGACTCAATGGCACCTAGCAGTATATAAATATATATCTATACATATATACACACACACTCACATGCACATATATATATATACACAAAAAACCATATATATGGTTACTTGATCTCTTATAACTGTATTTTAAAAATCATTTTCTATTTTTATTTTTTGTTTCTTAGAAATACAATTTTAAATACAGTTTAAAGCAAAGATGCATTTTAAAAGTTCTTGTTATATATGGGGAATGACAATTAAGTTTGCAAACTCATCCTGGAAAAAGTGCTATGTACCTCATTGTTAAATATCACTACAGTCACCTTAGAAGTACTCCTCCCCTTGGGAAGCTATACAATGACACCTGCGTCTAGTTCCACCCTTCAGAACAACTTTGGAACTCTTTATCTAGAATGGCCATCAGAGCTATTGTTGTATTACCCTTGATGTCCTGAATGTCATCAGAATGTCTTCCGTTCAGTATTTCCTTTATCTTCAAGAAAGGAAAAAGTTATTGGGGGCCAGATCAGGTGAGTAGGGAGGGTGTTTCAATACAGCTATTTATTTACTACCTAAAAACTCCCTCATAGACAACTGTAAATTAAGTTCATGTACTCACCACTGTGCCACCATGCACAATGGTCCCTCCAGAAGAAGAGTTCCAAAATCACTTTGAAGGGTGGAATAGGTGCCGGCATCAGTGCGTAGTTTCCTAGGTGACTGTAGTGATATTCAGCATTGAAGTATGTAGCACTTAGAACAATTAAATTTATGGACTGAATTATTATACCTCATATTGATAATATTGAAAAGACTGGGAAGTCCAGAACACTTAAGTGTGCTCACGAGGAACGTATACATCGATCAAGAGGTAGTCATTCAAGCTAGAACAAGTGGATGCTGTGTGGTTTAAAGTCAGAAAAGGTATGTGTCAGGTTGTATCCTTTCATCATACCTATTCAATCTGTATGCTGAGTGAGTAATCTGAGAAGGTAGCCTATATGAAGAAGTGGGGTATCAGGATTGCAGGAAGACTCATTAATAACCTATGTTATGCATATGACACAACCTTGCTTACTGGAAATGAAGAGGACTTGAAGCACTTACTGATGAAGATCAAAGACCACAGCCTTCAGTATTGATTACACCTCAAGATAAAACAAAAATTCTCACAACTAGACCAACAAGCAACCTCATGATAAACAGAGAAAACACTGAAGTTGTCAAGGATTTCATTTTACTTGAATCCACAATCCATGGAAACAGCAGTCAGAAAATCAAAAGTAGCATTTTCTTGGGCAAATGTGCTGCAAAAAAATCCTCTTTAAATTAGAGTTGAAAAGCTGAGATACCACCTTGAAGAGTAAGGTGAACCTGACCCAAGGCATGATATTTGCAATGACCTCACATGCAAGTGAAAGCTGGATGGTGAACAAAGAAGCCCCAAAACAATTACTGCCTTTGAATGATGGTGCTGACGAAGAATATTGAATATAGCATAAACTGCCAAAAGATCGAACAAATCTGTCTTGGAGGAAGTATAACCAGACTGCTTCTTAGAAGGAGGGGTAGCTAGACTGTCTCACGCACTATGGATACATTATCAGGAGAAATCAGTCTCCGGAGGACTTCAGGCTTGGTGAAGTACAGAGAGTCAGTGCAGAAGAAGACAATTCACTCTTCAATGAGACAAATCGACATAGTGGCTGCAAACATGTGCTGACATGTAACTATCAAGTAAATTATGACTTATAGTGAACCTATGCAATGGAACAGAACTGCCCCTTAGGGTTTCCAAGGAGCATGTGGTGGATTTGAGCTGCCAACCTCTTGGTTAGCAGCCGTAGCTCTTAACCACTACATCCCTAGGGTTTTATACATATAGCTAATTAACTTAAGCACCTAGACCAATCTCATCTCATTTAATTTCCATGGCTACACTATGAAGGTATTACTGTTACCATTATCACTGTTTTATGGACGAGGACACTGAGGCACAGAGAAGTACAAGGACTTGTCCCTGATCATAAGCTCTTTTACAGTTTATTTCATGTGAATTCTCTACTTTCTATAAAATGTAGATGTCAGACAGACTTCATAGAATTGTTTTATCAAATGTGATGATGTTTTAGAAATAGATTTGTATACTCATCGACCAGGAGATGTTCTCTAATATTACACTACATGCTGGACTGCCCAATGGACCAACTGAAATTGTGCTTCCTGCATTAACAACGTGTTATAACAGATATTGCTGAACAGCTTTAAAGCATGGAATTAGTCCTGAGAAAAATAGATTTTTTTGTTAGATTTGATAACACTTATTTTATTTGGACTCATTTTTACTTTGGACTACATATGTTTTGAGATACTATCTTTTCAGAACTGAAGATCTCCAAATGTTTGATACTGGTTATAACTCTTGGAATTTGGGCATTCGTTCATTCATTCACCACAGGACTTTACTACAAAGTCCTATTTTTTGAATTTTTACTTTTTGTTTCATTTTTTCCTCTCAAATTCTCTGAGAATCTTCCTTCTTTGATAGTCCACCTTCCTTCCATTAATTCTAGCCCTTGTCACCTCTAAGGAGCCCTGATGATGCAGTGGTTAAAGAGCTCAACTGCTAACCAAAAGTTCAGCAGTTTAAACTCATTAGCTGCTCCCTGGAAACCCTAAGCGGCAGTACTACTCTATTCTATAGCGCTGCCATGAGTCAGACTCAACTTCATGCTTTAAAATTTTAAATGGGTTTGGCTTGAGTTTGGTCCAGTTGTCTCTCACTTGGACCATTATAGCAGCCTCATAACTAGACTCCCTTCTCCATTCTCTCGTTTCTTCTAACATAATTAATAGTGCTGACAGAGTTATCTTACCAAAAACAACTCTTTTATTCAGGAACTTGTAAAGAATCACTGTTTCATGGATTGCTCATCTGGATCCTGTATCACACTCACTTGAATTTCTGCAGTAGTCTACTATTTGCATCCCTGTCTTTAGTCTTGGTCTCTTAACCCTAACCCTTCCCCAACTTATTTTTCATATTCCAGTCAATACAACCTTATAAAATGAACTGGCTCATGTCACATCCTTCCTTAAAGACATTAACTTCTCATTGCTCTTAGAACAGTAACACAAATAACTAGCATGGTATACTGTATGATGCTGTGCATAATCTAAACCATATCTATGTCTCTGGTCTAATCTCTTGCCATTTTCTGTTAGCATGACATACTTTTGTCATTTGGGATTTTATCCTGTGGGTACTTGATTCTCAGACAAAAGTCCGTAAGCCAGCAGAATCAGCATCAACCTGGGAACTTGTTAGAAATGTAGATTCTGAGGACTGACATTCTCTGGTGAATCACAGACCAGAAGGATGAGGCCTAACATCACGTTTTAACAGGATTTCCGAAGGATTCTAACGCACACTGAAGTGTAAGGACCACTACTACAGGCAATGAGGAATCATTGAAAAGCATAAAAGAGGCAAGTGGCCTAGCGGGATGTGCATTTTAGAAAGGTCATTCTGGTATTTTATGTGGAAGATAGATTGGAAGGGGGTAAACCTGAGGGTACATGAGCAGTTACCAGAAAAGAGATGATGAACAAATGAGCCAAAGTAGTAAAAGTACATATGGTGAGGTGAAAATAGATTCATGAGATATTAAAGAATTAAAATTGATAGTTTTACATTTCCATTTGGGAACACAGGGTAGATGAGAGAGAGTAGTCAGAGGTTCTGGTCTTACAGACTAGGTAAACGTGATGGTCTGTGTTTAGTGCAAAATCATCAAAGCTTTACTTTCCTGAAACATTGAGATGGGTGCCTTTAGGATGTTAAAAAAAAAAAAATTGTTATTGCCTTGATTCTGACTCATTTTTTGGGGTAACCAGGTATAAATGTTTAGTCAAAATTTGAATATTTAAGTCCACCTCAAGACAAAGATTAGGGCTTCAGATGAGAATTTCGCAGGCAGCAGTATGCTTGGGTGGTAATAGATGTTGTCTGAAGAGATGAAATAACCTGGGAAGAATATTCAAGGTAAAAACAGGAGAAAGGATGGAGTCCTGGAGAACAATGATATTTAAAGCAAGCCTTCAGAGAAGATAGGAATGGCAAGAGAGTTAGAGAGAGAACCAGAAAACTGATGTTATTGAGGTGGAAGGAGTATAGAATTTCCAAGAGGTCAGCAGTATCAAATGCCATAGACAGGTCAAATGCCATTTAGGATAACACTGATGTCCTTGGCAAGAATACCTTCAGGGATATTTTAAGAGCAGAAAACAGTAGTGGATTCAGGAGTTAACTGGAATAGAGAAAATTGAAACTTTAAATATAATGTGTATATGAAAGGAAGGAGAGGAATAATGACAGCTAGGTTGAGACAGTAGCAGTGGGATATTCTTTTATTAGTAAAGAATTGTGTATGTTTCAGTGTGAAAGAAAAAAATGAGTTAAGAATGAAAGTTAGAAGAGATATAGAAGAGAGAAGGGTAACTTGAGTGGAATAAAATCTCAGAGAAGTGAGATGAGATCCAGGGCACAAGCAGAGGTCATAACTTTGAGTATTGTACTATCATTAACTAGTAATGTGTTGGTCTCCTGCAACTAGGCTGAGAACTTCTGAGATGAATGGGAAGAATCTTATTCAGTCCCTAGCAGACAAGGCTCAATAAGCATTTGACCACTTCTCAATTTCGTTTGATGATTTCCCTCTCCCCAACTTATTATTTGTTGTTTTTTTCCCAATTATTAATCCTCAGCTCTCTCTTCTCACTGTATATAATCTCCCTAGGAAACTTCATCAATGCCCAAAGTTTCTCTTTCTGAGACAAGAGAGGCTGAACTGTGACTAGGTCTTTTACACTCTGGGTAGCTCTGTTCTTGGTTTCCGCTTTGCCTTCCTACTGAGCTCTGATAAGTAGAATTGGATTGTCTTTGAGGAAAAGAACTGAATATGCTACAGACACCTGATGTATACAATTGTAATCTTTTTATCTTCATGCCAGGCCCCTCCCCAAGCCCTTCTCACACAGAAACTTTCCATTTTCATCTCCTCTTACGTCTGCCAGTAGGAAGTAACCTTTGTACTGGGAAGAGCTTCAGAGAAACTTAGAGATGATGATTCCAGAATGAATCAGAGTATCTTCCCTGTTGCCATAGATTTTTCCTTGCTTTGACTTTGAGTTATCATTTGCTAAAAGAAATAAGCAACTTCACAGTGAAATAGAGAATATTGTACACAGGTTGAAGCAGAATAAGTATTTTTGTCCCAAGAGAAAAAGTGATCTAAAGATACATATGATTTTTGTGTGTGTGTATGTAATTAGGAATGACCATTTGAAAAAGAAGCAGAGATGCCCAAGAGCCCAATTTTCAAAGTAGTAATTTGCTATATTTATTTCAAAGTAAGGATCTATGGCTAATTTTAGGAAATGCCTTGAAACTGAACCAATGTGCTTTAAGATGATTTGGTTGTTTCATTTTTAACTCTTCCATATTTTCTTTAAAAATTCTAATCATCGCCTATAAATTAAATATATTATAAATATAAAAAAGACTCTTTCCTTTTCAGTGCCATTCAGTACTAAATGGAAGGCTAATTAGTGTCCCAGCTGTTATAAAGAGCACATTAATCTTCTTCTAGGGCAAGGCTTTGTCTTTTCCTGACTTCACCAGTGTCTAACATAGTGCAAGATAAACAGCTGAACTCATTGCATGCTTGTTGACTGGAAAATTTACAGAACTGCCATCTTGTCCTCCATCTCCTCCTTGAGAATATCCCTGTCAACTCTATATTTAGAAAATAGGTTCTTTTCTAAGTCTGGAGACAAGGTTATATCTGTAGAACAGATGCTCATTATAGTTCACATGCATACTGAACAAAAATTGAGGAAAGTGATGAGGTAATTTGTATAATTTTAAGAAATCCCCTTGAAAAGACTCCAAGAACAGGGGGCCAGAAAACCCATCTTCCTAAACTCTTCTGCTTTCTTATTGGCACAATCAATTCTCCAGGTTCCAATTCTTCGGGCCTTTATTATTATTATTATTTATGACTGAGTGAAAATGTATATTGCCGTATAAATGTAAATGCCCACCTATATGCAGCTTCCACTGCTCTCCCTGCCCGGTGACAGCACACTATTCCTCTGTGCTCCATACATGTCTCATCCTCCCAACAGTCTCCTTTCCCTTCCTCTCCACCCACACTCCTTCCTCCAGCCAGAGGTCAGCAGGATGATATCCTATAGATGCATAGGACCATAAAGTGCATCCATCTATGAACTTTAACAGTCATTCTATTACTATATACTAATGCCGTATGACTGGTTATATTTTGTCTTTTTCCTCATAAACATTATAAGGTAAAAATCAATTTAAATGCTACATGTTAGTCTACTGTCCATTATCACCCTATCTTTTCTCAAGATTCCTTCCTTGGTGCACCAAAATTATTCCATGCTTCATGCACAGCACTGATCAGCCTACATTCTAATTGCCTATTGTTTCTGTCTGTGTCACTGCACACCCCAATTGGACTAAATAAGACCATGGGTAGGAACTGTTGTCCATCTTTATATCTCTTATGTCTAGTACGAAGTCTGCTGCATAATATATATTTATTGAATGAATGAGTCGTGCTCAGTATAGCCAAATTTGCCAACCTACTTTCAAAATCTTTATTAATCTGACCAAATTTTTATTATTCAACTTTACTCATTTATTTATGAACACCTGTTATATGGTAGGCACTGTGCTGGGTATTGCAGATGTTCTGGTCGGTGAAAATAGAAACAATCCCCACTCTTATGGAACTCATAGCCCAGTGAAGGAGACAGACACATAATTACACAAGTAAATGTAAAATGACAATTTTGGTAAGTGTCGTGAAGGAGAGGTACGTAGCACTATAGCAGCTAATCATGGAGTAAAGTGTTGACAATTTAGAAGGAAGTGATGTTTGAGCTGAGATCTGAAAGATGATTTGGAGTTACCTAGACAGACAAAATATAGAAGGAAATGTTCCAGGAAGAAGGAATAGTAGGCACAAGTGCCCCACATAACTGGATGAGGGACAGCAGAATGGAAACACGAAGCTGGACAGTTAGTTATTAGATCCTGAAGTGTGTGATGTGCCGTATTAAGGAGTTAAAAACAGTGAGGAATATATCTGACAACACTCTTGGTCTTTGTATTGTTGTCTTAAAACTACAAAGCATAGTCATGTTCTAATCATTATACCTACCCATTTATTCAAATAGGTTTCCTCTTCAGGTCTAGTTCAAGTCTTATGTCCTCCAAGATTACTCTTTGATTTTTTCATTCTCGATGGAGTATCTAACCCTTCAAGTTGTATAGCACTGATTTGTACTATGCATATACTCAGTATAAGGGCTTTTACATCATCCTAACTTGCATTTTTATAATGGTTTCATATATGACTTTTGGCTTAAGAGACTGTGGAATATTTATCCTCTAAAACTCTCTTTAACTTCATTGCCCAGTACTTTATTCATACTGCATCCACAAAATATATTGAGCAATGAAACCAGATAGAAAACAATATTAGAAATAGATGAAAGGAAATACTTTCACACTAATACCATTCTGATCATACAAGAGCAAGTATTTGAAATTGAAAAATACAATCACATGAACTAGTTTCATGGACTACATCATCACAGTTCTTTCGCTAAGTTAACTTGTCTTTCCACCGCATTTATTATCATTCAATGTTTCACTCATTCAGCAACAATATATTAAATAGATGCTATGATTGAGCCATTGCATGGGGTACTGGGAATTAAAAAATGACTTAAACCTGGTATTGCCCATCACAAAGCTCAAAACTCTGGTATTCATAGCTATTAGCAAAGAGCGTATTTCAGTTCCCAGAAGGATTATATGGGATTGGTTGACAGTCATAATCCTTAAGCAGTTTTCAAATGATGAAATTCGTTTTCATGGTAAATGCAGATTTACCAAAATATAAAGAACAAAATGCTTGATATTATAGAATAAATTTAGCATTAAAGTAATTCAACAAAACAGTTCCCTCTGTTATTATCACAGTTCTTGATACTGAACCTCTCAGCACTGCACAGGCTATATGAAAAGCAGTTTTGTAACAACTCATTCACATTCTTCACTAAAACCAGGTAATTTCATATTGTTGTTAGGTTCCATTGTATTGCTTCTGACTCTTAGTGACACTCTTTACAGCAGAACAAAACACTGCCCAGTCCCATGCCATCCTCATAATCATTGCTATGTTTGAACCCTTTATTGCATCCACTGTGTCAATCCATTTTATTAAGGGTCTTCCTCTTTTTGACTGATACTGTACTTCACCGAAAATGATGTCCTACTGCAGGAACTGGTCCAGACAGGACCAGTCCTGAGAACACGTCCAAAATATGTTCTTCTATTATTCATAAGGTTTTCAGAGGCCAGTTGTTTTAGAAGTAGGTCACCAGGTCCTTCTTCCCAGTCTGTCTTGGTCTGGAAGCTCTACTGAAAGGTGTCCACCATGATGCCCCTGCTGGTATTTGAAATACCAGCGGCATCACTTCCAGTCTTGCAGCTATATGCAAGCCACTGTAGTGTTACAAGCCTGATGGTGCTTCCCATTGTGAGGCTGTCCAGACTCCAGTTTCTCTAAGGTTGGTCATTCCCTTTTTGATGCCATTAATGGTCTGTGGAAAAGTCCACTGATAAGAGCTCAGTAATCAACCATTGAGCATTAGCTTTTTTAAATTTTTTTTTTTAACAGCAAAATTTTGGCCAAGCATGTAGAATTATGAATTTTCACCCTAGTGCTTAGAGCTGACTAAAGCCTTGTCGTGTTAGAGGGGACACATCAAGCCAGTGATCCTACTGATATCTTTTTAAGCATCCTTAAATTAACTTACAGAGTTGAGGTGGTCAGGGGGGAAAAAAATCTCTCCTTTTCTAAACTGACATTTAAAGAAAAATGCTCCTGAAATTAAACAATTACTGTATTTAATTCAGTGGAACATATCACATTAGTGTCTGTTTCACAAAGATATAGAGAAGCAATCAGTAAATCTTGCAGTAATGAAAATATTTTTTTTAAATCCTAATGTCTATTGAGAATCATTTTTTAAAATTTTCAGTTATTTTATCTAGTGCATTACAAAGTCACAAGGCATTCATATTAAATTATAAGAATCTTCAAAAGGGCATACAACTCTGCTATGATACTCTCATTTCAAAATATTAATGATTGTGAGCCAAAGCTTCTGTAAATAGACAGTTCGACTTTGAATACTGGCAACACTATCAGCAAGATAAGAGTAACCAGAAAACTTACTTTTTTAGCCTGCTTTCAAAGCAGATATAAATTTTAAAAGGGTGAGAGGGTTGTAAGAAAGTATTATTGTTGCTATTCCCTGAATAAATGTACTTTAGTTCTCTTTTTGTTCATGTCTTTTATGTCTCCATCATAGCAACTTTACTCTCACATGATGAAAATAGGATGAAACAAAACCACTGAGAGTTTCTTCATTGTCTTTGTTGCTGGAGGACAGACGGTGACCCGAGTCATGGATTGCTTTGTCTTTGATTAAAATTAAAATCTTGTACAGATTACAGTTCTGAACATATGTCTCAAACTCTATGTGCCCATGTTACGGTGCATTCAAAACATTTTACGATAACAGATTACAGTAGGTAACAATATGCCTTTGTTTCCTACAAATGAATGAGTCAGTAAATTGGTCTACTCAGTGGTTAAAAGATCAGCTCAATATGCAAATATATCCCAATGCTCTAAATCCCACTGTAATTCTTCCTAATTTCAGGCATTTATGAACTCATAACAGAGGCTCAAGCTGTTCATATTTCTAGCTTATTTTATTTATCTTTCCCTTATTGCCTGTTCCACTCAGAGCTTTGCAAATCTGGAAAATCCTTCACTTGTTAAAGGAACGACTTTGTCAATTAAACTGTACTGCAACACATTGGGAAAAATAGAGCCATCACGTGATGCATGATTTATATGAGTTTGTTTTTCTTTCCCTGGTTTATAATACCAGCCAACTTCACCTAGTCAAGTAGAGATTAGAGGGCTCCCAGTTCTGTATTTCAAAGTGCCTATTCAACTGGAAAAGGAGAATACTGTCCTTTTCTATAATGAGAGATTTGGTAAAACAGTTGGAGGCTGATATAATATTTTTTTTTTCAAATACCGTCAAAGATCGAGTACGAATACACAGTTTATTAAAGAGATTTGACAATGCCATTTTCTTGGAGTTTCGCCAGCAAGTAAACCTCATTTTGAAAAATTTTTTCCCCCTAAAGTATGAAACACCCACTCCACCATTATATAAAATGAGACAACTCTTCCTGTTGTGTTAACATGTTGAATTTAGTCTCAGGGAAGCAGCTTTACAAGATTTACTGGTGCAGTCTGGTTGCATATGCTCTTGATTTACAGAAAAGTTCATGGACATAGACTCTGTACAGAGAACCCAAACAACAACAAAGGCTTTATGTACCTCACATGTGCTATAAGTCACATTCATCATGTTTTGGTCATGTCATTTTAATGTCTTGGGTAGTGTTTAGGATTCGTGCTTTCTGACCTGCAGATGTCTGGGGAATAGTTCGTTGTCAAACTTCCAGAAGGCTCTCATGTGTTAAGGTCTGGGCTACTCCTTAACTCAGCCTGCATGATTTGAGGCTTTTCCTACATGCTGGCCCCAACCAATGTCTCCAAACCTTCAAGGAGACTGTAATTTTTTGAAGTCCTTTTGGTCTTGTTGTACCTGCCATGGAGTCAGCTCGCAATTCACAGGGATGCCATGTATTACAGAGCAGAACTACTCTGTAGGCTTTTCTTGACTATAGTCTTTACAGAAGCAGTTCCCCTGGTCTTTTCTTCTGCAGAACTTCTGGGTGGGTTACACCCACCAAACTTTAGGTTAGCAGATGATCGCAAATGGCTTGGGCCATCTTATGCTCCTACTATGGTCAAATTATTCCATTAACAAATCCTTTGTTAATGGAATAATGTGTCAACAAATTTCTATTTGGAAATAAAAATATATTGCTATCTGCTCTGATATTTGCATGCAATGTTTTAGATCGCAACCTTATTATGGATAGTTACACTGTCCTACACAGTCTCTCTCTCATAGTGCCTTAAGCAGCACTAGTTATAACAGTGATGCCCATCAAAGATATATATCCTTGTGTCCTATCACTCCACAGATCTTAGACATGTTTAGAAGATAGAGCAGGGTACAGGGTTACTGCCTCATGGTTTCCCCAGCCACAAGGATACAAGCCACCTAATGAGGAAGCACTAGAAAGAAGAGACTGTCAGCTTCATCGTTGTCTCACAGAGCATGAGACTGATTTAGAGTAGTTAATATTAACCACATTGTCATTTCCTCTGGGCTTACAGCTCAGAAACTAGAGTATCAGCATGATATATTCTCACCACTTTTCTCAGTCCTTAGATTGCCTCATCTCACCACTCTGAACTAGAATGTTTGTGTTTGTTGCTTCTGTCGTGGATGATGTCTAACATGTAACTGGTAATCACCGAGAGATTTTGCTTTCTTTTGCCCTAAGGCTTTCAGTTTTTTCTTTCTTTTCTTTCCTCTTATAGGAGGTACGGAACAAATTCATTCCTGGCAAAGGGAGCAGATAGAGTGGTAGGGATGGCAGGATCTACTGATCCTACATTTCTGTATTTTATGTATTTAGATTCAGATGGTTCAAAAATTATACAGGTCATGCCTTACACTTCCCAGGAATGATGATGTGTCATCTGAATGAGATTTCTTCCTCATAGCTTGGGAAGAAATTAAGGTGAGGCTTCCAATATGTATTCAACCTTACTTCTGGAGAAGTAGCTGTTATTTTAGCTTGCTGTTGTTGTTATTAGGTGCAGCTGAGTCAGTTTCAGCTCATAGCAACCCTATGCACAATGAAACAAAACACTGCCAAGTCCTGTACCATGACCACAATTGTTTTTATGATTAAGCCAATTCTTATAGCCACTGTGTCAGTCTATCTCCTTGAGAGTCTTCCTCTTTTTCACCGACCCTCCTGTCTACCAAACATGACATCCTTCTCCAGGGGCTGACCCCCCCTGACAACATGTCCAAAGTATGTGAGAGGCAGTCTCAGTATCTTTGCTTCCAAAGAGCACTCTGGTTGTACTTCTTCCAGGACAGACCTGTTGGTTCTTTCAACAATCCACAGTACATTCAATGTTGTTCTCCAACACCACAATTCAAAACCATCAGTTCTTCTTCTGTCTTCCTTATTCATTGTGAAGCTTTTGCACACATATGATGCAATTGAAAATATTATAGCTTGGCTCAGCTGATAATGAAATTATCACATACTTTACCAGACCTTTTTCAAATATTTGCTTTTAACACATTCTAACACCTATGTTACCCTAACCAATAAAAATTCCATTGCCATATTTGCACATTTCCTATGTGTTTTCAAAGCATTCTAAGGCAATAGTATTTGTATTTCATTCTCACACATGATCATATAGATATATAGAGAGATATACCCATTGCTGTCAAGTCAGTTCCAACTCATGGCAGTCTCATGTGTGTTAGAGTGTAACTGCACTCCATGGGGTTTGCAATGGATGTAATCTTTCAGAAGTAGATTGCCAGGCCTTTCTTCCACAAAGCTGCTGAGTGAATTCACACTTCCAATCTTTCACTTAATAGCCAAGTACAAACTGTTTGTGCTACCTGGAGACCTTACAGATATAATCTGCTTTTGGTAACTGATGTGTGGTTCATTACAATTTGTTATATAGACGGCCAAGTGCCGTCTATATAGAGAGCTAGCTTTTGTATATGTGTTTAGTTTGACTTTTTGGAGTTTCCTAGCTTGTGAAAATTGTTTCAGTTCAGAATAATAAAAAAGTAAGATACTAAATAAAATCTACATTCATTTTGATATGTTGACATAGAACTCGTACCGAAGATGTAAACATTCAAATGCCAGCCAGCCAGCCAAGTGCTGTCGAGTTCTTCCTTTATCTCTAGGTTTCAATTTGATTTGATTTTGTAACATAAAATTAATGTTGATAAAAATTTGGGTTGCTCTAGAGAAAATCAAACATTCTTCATTAATATCCTGCAATTGTATGAGAACTTAAGAGGGTTTAGAAAATAAAATACAGTACAGTCCTTTAATGAAATACTTTAAACTTTGGACGAAATTTAGGAGTGATGGAGTCCAGACTTTAGGTATAGGTCTGTCACTTACTAGTTATATAATCTTGGGCAAATTAGTTTTGTTCTCTGAGTCTTGGTGCTATTATCTGTAAAATGCCATGTTACAATAGCTGATTTTAGGTCACAGCCCTAATGACCACAAATTTTCTTGTGACTGATACTGGGTTTATTTCCAAAAACTCTATATTGCAAAATTCTTAGGAATGTCTTTGAACAAATCAAGTAAAATATCAGGAAAAACATGCATGTTTACCATTATTAACATTTGTGGTAACTTTATGATTACCTATGCTTCTAACTCATAAATAAAGACACTTGAGACTGGTAAAGTAATATCTTTCTTTTTTTTTAATTATGATTGAGTGAAAATGTACATTCCCATATAAATTTCCATGCCCACCTATATGAAGCTCCCACTACTCTCACTGCCCAGTGACAGTACACTCTTCCTCTCTGCTCTATACATGTCTTATCCTGACAACAATCTCCTATCCTATAGATGCATAGAACCATAAAGTGTACACATGATATGGTAACTCTTTGTCACCAAGTCCAATCCATTCCTGTCCATAGAGTTGACCTCCATTATGATTTATTGACAGGGGAAGCATTAGGGCCAGGGGCCATGCTCCCAGGGGAACCCTGAAGCCCCTGGACCATCAACTGTGGTCTTTTAGTAGAGATCTCAGGGTGCACCCCCTTTTATTCTCATGTTGCCAGTGAGACTCAACTTAGTGAGCTCCATCACGGCTATCACTGGTGGTGGCCGGGCACCATCTGGTTCTTCCGGTCACAAGTCGATGTAGTCACACACTCATGTGGGTCTCACTGTCTTCTGGGTTCTCTTTTCCCCATGTCATTTTGGTCCTTGGTGATCATCCATTCCTGCTGAGGTGGGACCATTTGCTGAACCCTCAGATGGCAGCTTTAAGACCCCAGATGCCACTAACCAGTGTGGCGTGCAGAAAGCTCACTTAGCAAAATGCTAATTGTGCCACTTGGCTTCAATTTCCCCTGAGAGCATGATCCTCAGACCCCTGCCCCAGCTACTCTGTCCTTCCAATATTGGGTTAAGATGGGAGGAGTAATCATATTATGTTGAAGTCTAGTTCATATTGATCTTCTTTCTAATATGTGCTCTCACTGATTTCACCCAACCAAATTTCTATCAACTATATAATCTAAACCCTCCCCTCCCGGCCCTCCCTTCCCCCACCCTTGCAGCTGTCAAAGAGTCTTTTCTTCTATGCATGACTCTGTTTTTAAGTTCTTATTGTAGGCGTCTCATACAACATTTGTTCTTTTGTCACTGGCTATTTTCACTCAGCATAATGTCCTTCAATTGAAACCAGTTTACAAGATGGTTCCTAAAATCATCATTGTTCTTTATCATTGCATAGTGTTCCATCAAGTATACATACCGTAGCTTACCTATCCATTCCTCTGTGGGCACATGGTTTGATTCCATCTTTTTGCTTTTGTGGAGTGTGCTGCAATAAACATTCATGTGTGTGTATCCGTTGGTGTGAATGGCCTGGATACTGTAGGATATATTCCAAGGAGTAGAATTACTGAGTCAGGTGGTATATCTATATCCAGTTTTTAAGGAAGCGCCAGATCGCTTTCGGAAGAGGTTCCACCAGTTTGCAATCCCACCAGCAGTGTAGGAGAGCTCCAGTTTCTCCACAGTCACTCCAGCATTTGTTGTTTTGTGTTTCTTGGATCACAGCCAACCTTGTTGGGGTGAGAAAGTGTCTCATTGTAGTCTTGATTTGAATTTCTTTAATAGCTAATAATCCTCAGCATGTCCGCATGGGGTTTTTGACTGCCTGAATCTCCTCTTTAGAGAAGTGTCTGTCCATCTCCTTTGCCCATCACTTAACTGGATTATTTATCGTTTTCTTACTGATATTTTGTAGTACCTTATGCATTATGGCTGGCTATGCATTATGAAGATTAGGTGTCAGTCTGACACATAGTTACCAAATATTTTTTTGCATTCTGTAGATGTCCTTTTAATTCTATTAATAAAGTCTTCAGATGGGCAAAAGTGTGTGATTCTTAATAGCTCTCATTTATTTATTTTCTCTTTTGTTGTTGGTGGTTTTACCCTGGCCCCTAGGGTCACCATGAGTCAGATCCGACTTGATGAGAGTTGGCTTGGCTTTGTTTGTGGTTTTTTTGACAGATTTTGAAGTCTGTCTACATTGTGTATTAAAGCTTCTGTTGTCCCTACTTTTTCTTGGATGAGCTTTATCATTTTAGAGTTGATATTTAGGTCTTTTATCCAGTTTGAGTGGGTTTCTATATAAGGTGTAAGTATGGATCTTGTTTCAATTTTTTGCTTATGAATATCCAATTTTGCCAGCACTATTTGTTGAAGACATTGTTTCTACCTCAGCTTAATGTCTTAGGGCTTTTGTCAAATATCAACTATTCACAGGAAGATGATATCTTGGGGTCTCAATTCTGTTCCATTGATCTATCTGTCTCTTTTTGTACCAGTACCAGGCTGTTTTGACTACTATGGCAGTGTAATAGGTTCTAAAGTCGGGTAGTGAGAGGCCTCCCAGTATGTTCTTGTTCAGTAGTACTTTAAATAGACATTTTCACAATGTTAAGTCTTCCTACCCACAAGCAGGGTAGGTTTCTTCATTTATCTAAGTCTCTTAGTTTCTTGTAGTAAGGTCTTGTAGCTCTATTTGTAAAGGTCTGTTATTTTTCCAGTTAGATTTATTCCTAGGTATTTTATCTTCTTGGGTGCTACAGTAAATGATATTGTTTTGGTGATTTCTTCATTAACAATCTCATTGTTGGTATAAGAGAATCCTACCAATTTCCTTATGTTTATCTTGTACCCCTAGACTTTACTGAACTCTTCTATCAGTATGAGTAGTTTGCTTATAGATTCTTGAGGATTCTCTGTGTATACAATCATGTCATCTGCAAATACAGGGATTTTTACTTCTTCTTTACTGATGCAGATGCCCTTTATTTCTTGATCTTGTCTAACTTCTATGGCTAGAACTTCTAGGACAATGTTGAATACGAGAGGTAACAGTGGGCATCCTTGTCTAGTTCTGTTCTCAAGGGAAATTGTTTCAGTCTCTCTCCATCCAGGATGTCATAGGCAGTTGGCTTTGTATAAATGGTCCTTATTGCACTGAGAAATTAGCCGTCCATTTCTATTTTGCTGAGAGTTTTTAGCATGAATGGATGTTGCATTTTATCGAATGTCTTTTCTACATCAATAGACAAAATCAGATGATTTTTGTCTTTTGTGTTATTTATGTGGTTGATCACATTAATTACTGTTTTGATGTTGAACCAGCCTTGCATCCCTGGTATGAATCCAACTTGGTCATGATGGATTACCTTTTGGATATGTTGTTGTATTCTGTTAGCAAGAATTGTGTTGAAGATTTTTGCATCTAAATTTGTGAGTGATATGGGTCTATAGTTCTCCTTTTTGGTTGGGTTTTTCCCTGGCTTTGGTACCACGGTTATCTAGCTTCATAGAATGAATTTGGCAGTATTCCATTCCTTTCTATGCTGTGAAATAGTCTCAGTAGTATTGGAGATACTCTTCTCTAAAAGCTTGATCGAATTCTGCAGTGAAGCTGTCTGGGCCCGGGCTTTTTTGGTTGGCAGTTTTTGGATAACTTTTTCAATCTCTTCCTTAAGTTGTTCTGCTTCACATTGTGATAATTTTGGTAGGTGATAGGAGTCAAAGAATTTGTTCATTTCGTCTAGGTTTTCAAATTTTTAGAGTACAGACTTCGACAATATTCTGTTACAATATTTTTGATTTCTGTTGGATCTGTTATGATAACTCCCCTCTCATTTCTTATTTGGGTTATTCTCTTTCCTGTTTTTCTTTAGTAAGTTTAGTCAATGGTTTATCAATTTTATTGACCTTTTCAAAAAACCAGCTTTTGCTCTTTTCAGTTTTTTCAATTGTTCTGTTCTCTAATCTTTACAATCTGTTTTATTCTGGTGCCTGAAGTGTTCCTCTGTTGTTCTCTCTCTACTTATTCAACCTGTAGAGTTAGTTTCTTTCTTCCTTCCAGATGTGTGTATTTATGGAGATAAACTGACCTCTGAGCACAGCTTTGGCAGTATCCCGTAGATACTGGTAGGAAATGTTTTCATTCTCATTGGAATTTGTAAATTTCTTTATTTCATCCTTGATTTCTTCTATAACCCATGTTTTTTTGAGCAAGATGTTGTTCAGTTTCTATGTTTTTTCTGCTATTGATTTTGACTTTTATGGCTTTATGATCTGAGAAGATGCTTTGCATTAATTCAGTGGTATGGATTTTGTTGAGAATTGCTTTATGTCCTAACACATGGTCTATTCTGGAGAATGTTCCATGTGCACTGGAGTACAAGGTGTAGTTGTCCGTGGATGGATAAAAAGTTCTGTATATGTCAATGGGTTAATTGTGGCAATAAATTCTGTGTCTTTAATGAGCTTTTTTCCTAGGTCACCTGTCCAATACTGAGAGTGGAGTGTTGAAGATTCCCACTATTATTGTGGAGTGATCTATATCATTTTTTAGTGTAGTCAGTGTTTCTTTGATGTATTTAGGTGCTCTAATGGTAGGGTCGCCATGAGTCGGATCCGACTCGACGGCACTTGGCTTAATATTAGGGGAATAAATATTTAATATTGGTAAGTCCTGCATGTGTATTGAACCTTTCAGCAATAGTGTCCATCCTTGTCCAAGATGGTGAATTTTCCATTAAAATCTATTTTATGTGAGATTAGAATTGCCATACCTGCTTTTCTTTGTGTATTGTTGGCTTGATATATATTCTTCTATCCTTTGATTTTCAGTTTGTTCATATCTTTAAATCTAAGGTGAGTTTGTTGTAGGCGACATATGATTGGTCTTGTCTTTTGATCCAAGTGGTCACTAAATGTCTCTTAACTGGAGTATTCAGTTCATTCAGATTCAATGTAATTATTGACAGGTGTGTGTATAGTGCTGTCATTGTGATAAGTTTATTTTTATGTGGATGTTTTCTCTGTTATTCTTATTAATCTGTTCCGGGACTTTCTTCTTTGTGAGCTGATTTTTCACCTTTTTCAGGTTGGTTTTGTGTTGTTGAGACTCCTGTGTTACATTTCTTGATACGGTATGTTGCTTTTTTATTGTGCTTTATGGCTTCCTCTATAATCCCCCTTAATAAACTATGTATAAACCCAATTTTAATTACTACCAGTCTTATTAATTTTCTCTCCACCTGGAAGGGCTATAACAATGGTGGTATATCTTTCTTTTTAATATGATGACATAGTTTTCATGATATGATCGCTGGATCATTTCTTTCACTATTATAGCTTTGATTGAGTTTGAAGCCTTCTCTAACTGAGTAGATTCTGGGTGATGTGTCCTGAATTTGGTTCTAAAATATAAAGTTAGTGGTTTTGTTCTTCTAAGCCAAGAGCTTATTTCAGTATTTCTTGCAGCTTTGGTTTGGTTTTTCCAAAGTCTCTGAGTTTCTGTTTACCTGTGAATGTCCTAATTTCATTTTCATCTTTGAAAGATAGTTTTGCAGGATATATAATTCTTAGTTGGAAGTTCTTCTCCTTCAAGGCTTTGAATGTATCATGCCGCTTTCTCTGTGCCAGCATTGTTTCAGCTGAGAAATCCAGCGAAAGGCTACAGGATTTCCCTTGGAATGTTAGCTTTGTTTTGAGTCTTGCTGCCTTTAAGAGTTGCTGATTATGTTTCATTTTGTTAAGCTTGATTATAATTTATCTAGGAGTCTGTCTCTTGAGTTCTATATTGAGTGGCATTCAGTACATATCTTGGATATCTAGATTTTCTTCTTTCATAATTTCTGGGAAGTTTTCTGTCACCAGCTCAGCAACAATACTCTGTGTTCTCAGGTGTTTCACCCTATTAAGTAACTCCAGTTCATTGTATATTGTTTCCTCTTAATAGAGTCCCATATGTTTCTTAATGCTTCTTCATTTTTCTTGTTTCTTTTTTTCTGATTTCTTCTCATAGATGCTGGAGTCAGTAACTTGGTCTTCCAAGTCAGAAAGTCTATTTTCCATTTGTTCCATTCTGTTTTCTTGGCTTTGAATTTAAGTTTCTATGTCTTTGATTTTGTTCTTGATCTGTTGGATTTCAGAGTACTGGTGTTCCATCAGATCAAACAGCTTGCTTAATTTTTTATTTTGCTCTCCTGCATTTTGTATAAGGTCTAGGAGGACTCCCTATATAATGCTTTTGTGTTCACCTTCCTATAGTTTCAGAAAGTTTTCTTCGTCTGGGAATTCCTTTGGTTGTTTTCGGGGGGACTCTTCTGAACCCATGGGTGATTTTTTATTTATGCTTTTATCTGGAGTTTGTTGCTTTTAGGGCATCATGTGTGTCAACAAAGGCTTTTAGAGATGCTGTCAGGATGGACTGCAGTTGTTTCTCTAGGCTGTCTTAAAATGAAAGATAAAAGGTATCTAAAAACTTCCAAAGTCAGTCATGTTTTCAGGGGTGCAGGTCCCTCTTCCCAGCTGGCAAATTAAACACCTCTATATCCAACCGCAGATGTTATAAACTAGTTGAAACTACAAAAAGGCTTCTGCTCTGATGGCCTCTGCTGCCAGGCCCCAGCCTTAGGCGACACTGTGTAGAATACTTCTTTTCTGTAAGAAAAGCACTCTCCTCCAGGGGTGCTGCCTCCCAGCCCAGGAATAAGGTCCAGCTGAGGCCTCAGCGTGGGGTAATCAGTCTCCTGGTGGAACAAGATGGAATCCCACACAAGCTCTCCACCGGCTTTGGTACAAGCTGCTCAATGGCAGAGGCCAAAAGAGAGGTTAAAAGTGCTGAAATGAACAGAGTCCAAATCCAGGCTCCCAAATGTGGCAATTTCTCTCACCAATCCCACCAGCTGTGCATGTGAGATTAACCGCTAGTCATGTTCCAGCTCTGCCTGCTGGTTAAGATAGAGGAAAAACCTTTAAAATGGCAAGTTACCTTCGGTCTGGGAAAGCCAACTCTCTCCAAGAGTGAGGGATGGCAAAAGGGAGGAGGTTTTCTGTTCAGTGGCATGAAGTCCAAATTAACAGCCCTATGCCGTGTCCTGGGGCTCACTAGGCATCCAGAAGGCTCCATTTAATTATCAGTTCAGGTCTTGGTTTCCAGAGGGATTTAATGAGATGTGTTTAGTCTGACACTTTGACTGCCTCCTAAAGTAATTTCTATGTATAATGACATTGCTGAAAACTTATGTAAAAAGTCAATACAGATTACCATTGGCCTTGAAAATATTATAGATAAAAATGTTCTTTACAAATTATTTTGTGAGAAACCACTGTGTTCTAGAAGTTGTTTGAGGAGCTAATGATAAAAAATGACAGATAAGATCACTGCTTTTACCAACCATATCTTCTATTGGAGACAGACATCCAATGGATAAGAAAATAACCAAGAAAAAAATTACCACCTGGTTGTAAGTACCATCCAGAGAAACAAAACACAAGGTCAGACAACTAAGTTTACGAACTCATCCTAGAAAAAGTGCTGCAGATCTCACTGCTGGATATCAGTGCAGTCACCTTCAAAGTACCCCCTTTGGAAGCTGTGTACTGATGACAGCACCTAGTCCACCCTTCAAAGCAATTTTAGAACACTTTTTGTGGAATGGCCATCAGAGCTGTTGTCATATTACCTTTGATATCCTGAATGCCATCTAAATGTATTCCTTTCAATATTTCCTTTATCTCTGTGTGAGGAAAAAAGTCACTGGGGCCAGATCAGGTTGGTAGGGAGGAAGAGTGTTCCAATACAGTTATTTGCTTACTGGATAAAAACTCCCTCACAGACAACTATACAATTAACTTTGTGAACTTCTCACTATGCCACCATGCACAATGACCATTCCAGAAATAGTTCCAATATTGCTCCGAAGGGTGGACTACGTGCTGGTGTTGGTGCACAGCTTCCTAAGGGAAGTAATTGGAAGATGGCCGTAGTGATATCCAGCAATGAGGTATGTGGCATTTAGAACAATTGAATTTGCAGACTTAATTGTCTGACCTTGTATGTAATCTACATTAGTACATCTACAGGGAACTTCTAGAAACTGAAGCTGGATTCAGATGTGAATGTGGAACTAGAGATATCATCACTAATGTCAGGTGGAGCTTAACTGAAAGCAGAAAATACTGGGAAAATGTTTACCTGTGTTTTATTGACTATGCAGAGGCATGTGATTGTGTGGATCATAATAAAATATGGGCAACGTTGAGAAGAATGGGACTTCCAGAACACTTAATTGTGCTCATGAGGAACCTGTACATAGATGAAGAGACAGTTGTTTGTACAAAACAAGAGGATACTGAAGGGTTTAAAATCAGGAAAGCTGTGTGTCAGGACTGTATTCTTTCACCATACTTATTAACTCTGTATGCTTTGCAAACAATCCAAGAAACCAGACTATAAGAAGAATGCAGCATTCTGATTGATGGAAGACTCCTCTTTAAGAATCTGTGATATGCAGATGACGTAACCTTGCTTGCTGAGAACAAAGAGGATTTGAAACACTCACTGATGAAAATCAAAGACTACAGCTTTCAGTATGGATTATACTTCAATATAAAAGAAACAAAAATCCCCACAACTGTACCAATAAACAGAGAAAATGAAGTTGTCAATTCATTTCACTTGGATTCATAATCAGTGTCCATGGAAGCAGCTATCAAGAAATCAAACAACATGTTGCATTGGGAATATCTACTGCAAAAGACCTCTTTAAAGCATTAAAAAAAGAAAGTTGTCACTTAGAGGACTGACATGCACATGACTCAAGCTATGATATTTTCAATTGCCTCATATGCATGCAGAAACTTGATAATGAATGAGGAAGACCAAAGAATAGTTGATGCCTTTAAATTATTGTTGGCAAATAATATTGAATGTACTGCACACTTTCAGAAGAATGAACAAATGTGTGTTGGAAGATGTACAGCTAGAATGCTCCTGAGAAGCAAGGATGGTGTGACTTCATCTCACATACCTTGAATGTATTATCTGGAGCAATCAGTCCATAGAGAAGGAGATCACGCTTGGTAAAGCAGAGGGTCAGTGAAAAAAAGAGCCTCAACAAGATGGAGCAATAAAGGGGCTGCAACAATGGACTCAAACATAGCAATGATTCTGAGAATGGTGCAGGACCAGGCAGTGTTTTGTTCTGCTGTATACAAGGTCACTGAGTTGGAACTAACTCTATGATACCTTACAGCAACAGCAACAACAACTTAACACACATACGTATCTAATCTGGTGTGTGGAAAATATATTGTAAGGGAATAGTATTGGAAACAAAGACAAAATTATTGCAGTTCTTCAGGCAAGGGATGGTGCTTTAGTTATCTAGTCCCACTCTAACATAGATACCATGAGTGGATGGCTTTAAAAAGAGAAATTTTATTTGTTGCAGTCCAGTAAGCTAAAAGTCCAAATTCACAGTGTCAGCTCCAGATGGAGGCTCTCTCTGCCAGCACTGAAGAAAAGTACTTGTTGTCAATCTTCCCCTGGACTGAAAGCTTCTGAGGGGCAGGGTCCCTGGTCCTTTCCATAGGACACACTCTCCTAACATTGGTTTTTGGTGGTATCAGGTCCCCAGAGGGCTCTGCTAGCTTCTTTCCTTTATATCTGGAGATTGCCTCAAGGCACAAAACAAATCTATACATTTCCATCACAACTGCAGCCCATCCACCCTCATCAACATCATAAAGGCAGGAATTCCAACATGGAGGAACATCACACAATACCAAGAATTATGCCAGCCAAGCCAAGTGCCGTGGAGTCAGATCCGATTCCCCCTAGCCAAATTGCTAAAGACTTTTTAGGGAACACAGTTCAGTCCCTGATGACATGATTTAGCCAGAGGTAGTAGTAATGGCATTCCATAACACTTAATTGTGCTCTTAAGGAATCTGTATATGTACACGGATCAGGAAGCAGTCAGGTGAACAGAACAAGGGGACACTGCGTTGTTTAAAGTCAGGAAAAGTGTACATTAGGGTTGTATCCTTTCACGATACCTTTTCAATCTGTATGCCAAGCAAATTGTCTGAGAAGCTGGATTAT
Source organism: Heterohyrax brucei (assembly GCA_028571685.1). Classification (NCBI taxonomy): domain Eukaryota; kingdom Metazoa; phylum Chordata; class Mammalia; order Hyracoidea; family Procaviidae; genus Heterohyrax; species Heterohyrax brucei. The sequence continues at coordinate 142,544,661 of CM053166.1, forward strand.
ACGAAGAAGAATGAAGCATCAGTATTGGAGGACAACTCATTAACAACCTGAGTTATTCAGACGACACCACCTTACTTGCTAGAAGTGAAGAAGATTTGAAACACTTACTGATGAAGATCAAGGACCACAACAACCTCCAGCATGGAGTGCACCTCAACATCAAGAAAACAAAACCACTCACATGTGGACCAATAATAGACTTCATCATAAATGGAGAAAGAATTGTGGTTGTCAAGGATTTCATTTCAGTTGGGTCCGCAATCAATGCCCATGGAAGCAGCAGCCAAGAAAACAAAAGGTGAAATGCATTGGGAAAGTCTGCTGCAAAGGATCTCTTTAAAGTGTACAAAATTAAAGATGACACCCTGAAGACTATAATGTGACTGACCCAAGCCATGGTATTTTCAGTCACACCATATGCGTGCAAAAGCTGGACAATGAACAAAGAAGACAGAAGAAGAACTGATGCCTTTGAACTGTGGTATTGGAGAAGGATGTTGAATTTACCATGGACTGCCAAAAGAACAAATAGATCTGTTCTGAAAAGGTACAACCAGGAGTTCTCCTTGGAAGCAAAGATGGCAAGATTGCATCTTACATACTTTGGACACGTTGTCAGGATGGATCAGTCCCTGATGAAGGACAACATGTTTGGTAGAGTGGAGGGTCAGCGAAAAAGAGGAAGACCCCAACACAGTGGACTGACATGGTGGCTGTCACAATGGTCTTAAGCATAAAAACTATTGTGGACATGGCACAGACTGGGCAATGTTTCATTCTGTTGTTTGTAGGGTCACTATGAGTGAGAACTGACTCAATAGCATCTAACAACAACAGTAGTAATGGACGTGGAGATAAAGGAATTGTTTGGGGTATGTTTTAGATATAGAATCAGGAGCAATTTTTAATAAGTTAGAAGTAGACAGTGAGGAAGAGTTTTGGTTTGAGTACTTGGGTAAGTGAAGGCAGAATTAACTGATAAAATGAAGGCTTAGTGAGAAACAGGTTTGGTGATACGCAAAGAGCAAAGACTAAGAGCGTGACTTTAGCGATATTAAATTTGAAATGCTTGTAAGACATTCAAATGGAAATGTTATGTGGATAGTTGATATATAAGTTAGGGTGTTGGGTAAAAATCAAGTTATGAGACACATATACGGGAGCCAGCAGCATATATATATATTATATAAAACTATGGGACCAGATAAAATCACTTCAGGAGAGAAAGCTCCAGAATAGAATCTTAGACACTCCAATATTTAGAGTTTAAGCAAAAGAGGAGTTAGCAAAGAAAAGAATTGGCTTAGTGAGATAGGAGGAACATGAGGAGGGATGGTGATATTAGATAATCCAAGAGAAAGAAAGCATGTTACATAGATTATTGTTGTTGCTGGATACCATTGATTCAATTCCAACTCACAGCAACCCTATATGACAGAGAATTATTGCCTCATAGGGTTTCTCGGGCTGTAGCCTTTGCAGGAACAAAGTGTGAAGGAGTATGTAAACTGTGCCAAATGTTGCTGAGAAAATAGCTAGGTTAAGTATAGAGTTAATGTAGACTGAGGAGACAATGTGGAATGAGGAAACGGAATCAACAATTTAATACAACTCTCTGGAGAAGTTTTTCTATGAACAGCAGATAAGACATGAGCCTGTAGACAGAAAAAGAAAAAAATAAAGCCTATCACCATTGAGTTGATTCTGACTCATAGCAACTCTACAATAGGACAGAGTAGAACTGTCCCCTAGGGTTTCCACAGAGCTGCTGGTGGATTTCAACTACTGAGCTTTTGGTTAGCAATGGAGCTCTTAACCACTGTGTCACCAGGGCAGGCCTATGAAAATCAAAGGAGGTGGGTTTTGTCTCCCCATTAAATTTGTTTCAAGATTGGAGATACGAGAGTTTTATGTTTGTTGACAGAAATAAAGCAATAGAGGGAGACATTTATGCTAGAAGAGGGAAAGGGGATATTTGTAGGAGCAGTGTTCATTTAGAGGTAAAAGCAGTGTTAGTCATTGAACTTGTAATCCATAGCCATAGGACTAAAGGAAGAGTATGAATATTCAAGGAACCCTAGTAGTGTAGCAGTTAAGAGTTCAGCTGCTAGCCAAAAGGTCAGCAGTTCCAATCCACCAGTTTGGGGAGATTATTAGGGAAGAAATTCCCTGGATTTTGTGAACAGTGAATGTGTTTGGCTATTAAATGAAAAGTTGGAAGTTTGAGTCCATGGAGAGGTGCCTTGGAAAACAGGCCTAGTGATCTGCTTCTGGAAAATTAGCCATTTAAACTGTGTGGAGTATAGTCCTACTCTGACACACATGGAATCACCACGAGTTGGAAAACTCCACAGCAACTGGTATTTATTAACGAGGAAATTTCTTTCTTACTACTCCCAACTTCTTAATGAAGTATGGCAAGGTCATCAACCAAGAGCAAAAGTACAGTTGAGAAGATGTAGAAAAAGATTTGAAGAAAAAAGGAGGGATGAGATAGCAATTGTGGGCTATGCAAAAGAGAATCTAGTAAGGGAAACAGAATGATGTACTCTTTGGGGCAAGTCACTTGGGCTATCTAAGCTTTAGGTTCTTTTATGTCTAAAATATGAGTATCAGAAGGTATTACTTAAGGTTGAAATAAGGAATTTAAATGTGTTCATAACACTAACCATCAAAAATTTTTTAAACCTCAGGATGATATGTTAAGAATTAATATTTATTCTGTTGAATACATGTATTTAAAATTCAGTAATCGCTTCTAATTCAGTTCAATTTATTTTTCTTCTGTTAAATTCAAGTAAAATTAAATGTAACACTTCTACTTAAAATAGAATACGAGAATGTGATGCCAAGTGCCGTCGAGTCGCTATTTTTATAAATTTATTCTTCTCTCCATCTATCTATATCTGTGCATGGAGACATGACTAGAATGATGTTTAACAGATGTTAATAATAAATTATCTGAGTGGTGAGATTTTGTGTAGGGTTTTTGTTGCTGAATTTCTTCTTTGTGCTTTTGTGTATTTTATGAATATTGGTCATAAAGAGATATTGTTTCCAAAAAAGAGTAAATTAATTTTTTCTTTAAAACATCATTCTGTTGTTGCTGCTATTGTTAGTTACTATTGAATTGATTCCGACTCAGGGTGACCCTGTGTGTACAGAGTATAACTGTTCCATAGAATTTTCAAGATTGTGAATTTTGGGAAACAGCTCTCCAACTCTGTCCTCTGAGTGCCTCTTGGTTGCTTTCAGTTTCAACCGCCAACCTTTTGGCTTGTAATTGAGTGTGTAACCATTTGCTGTACCCAGGGACTCTTTCAGAACATTATTTTAATGTGGATAACATGTTTCCTTGCTGTGGTAGGCAGAAGAATTCCTCTCTCCAGTGCCACCTACATCCTACAGCCAGAAACTGTGAATAAGTTAGTTTATATGGTGCGGTGTAATAGTAGAATCAGATGTTGCGTATGTTCGTGAGACAAAAAGAGAATCACCATCAGCCCAAAGCTGGTCCCTCTGAGGTGAAGATCAAACATATTTCAATTTTCCAACCTTTTTACCAACTCTGACACCAGCTGTCGTCACCACCCACCCACTGCCGTCAAGTCAGGTTTCACTCACAGGGAACCTAGAGGTCAGAGTAGAACTGCCCCATAGAGTTTCCAAGGAGCACCTGGTGGATTTGAACTGCTGACCTTTCAGTTAGCAGATATAGCACTTATACCACAGTATTTGCTAATTCTCTATTGGGCTTCTTAATTCTTTCAGTGGCCATACAGAACTTAGACATTGTACTCATCATTATGTAGTTTATTAGGGAAGTAACTACAAGTCAGGATGTGGGTCAACTTGAAGTAACAGGAACAACTTGGGAGACAGGCAAAAGTGTGTCATTCAGGAAAGCTTCCAACCAAGGAAGCTCTCAGCTTCTTCTCAGCCTTTCCCACAGGCAAGGTGCACTTCTCTGCTGTGGCCCCAGGTGAGCCGTACTCACTACCTGTCACCACCCGGAGCTGGCTTCTGCCACCTTCTCTTTGGATAAATGTTAGAGCTGTTTGGGCTCTAACAGGGGCATCCTGCTATTCCAGCAAGCTTTGAACCAAAATGCACTTAGCTCTCTCCCTCTATGGGTCAATGAATACATTTGCAGCTACCCTACTTCGTGAGCTGGGAACCCATGGCAGCTATTTTGCACTGGTTAGCTGGTTCTTGCTGCTCATGCCATTCTGTGCCATCTTATGGTGTCTCCAGCGTTATAGCTCTAGCTCTGCCCTGGGCCAAGGAGTTTCTCAGAACCTGGACCCCAGGTCCAAAAGATGCACTGCAGTCCAGGTTCTTATTGATGATAGTGAGGTCTCCTTCTACCTCTGCAGGGTTAACCCTTACAAGCCTAGCAGGACGGCAACAGTCCCCTTGTTCACATAATAAACTGTCCAATACCTACAAGGGTTTCATGTACCTTATTTGCATAGTAAGCTGTCCAATCACTTTGCAAGACTGTGGCCTAGCAAATTATCTTGGCAGAACTACAAACCCAGGTTGGAGAAAGCCACAAATAAAGAGAAATCAATTGCACTGCAGGTGGCAAAAGCAATTTAAGTTGTAGATGAAATTAAAGTAGCTGATTAGCTGACATTAAGAGAAGGGAAATTATTCTCAATTATCCAGGTAAGCCTAGTGTCGTGGATTGAATTGTGTCCCCCCAAAAATACGTGTAGCCACATGGCTGGGCCATGATTCCCAGTATCTTGTAACTGTCCTCCATTTTGTGGTTTTCCTATGCTGTATGTTACAGGATTAGGGTGGGACTGTAAATCCCTTTATAGGATCACCTCCCTGATCCACTGTAAAGGGAGTTTCCCTGGAGTGTGGCTTGCACCATCCTTAATCCTTTCATCCTGCAAGAGATAAAAGGAAAGGGAAGCAGGCTTAGAATTGGGAACATTGTACCATCAAGCAAGCAGCACTGGGAGAAGAGTGTGTCCTTCGGACCTGAGGTTCTTGCACCAAGATGCTCCCTAGACAAAGACTGATGCCATACCAAACTTTCCTCCATAGCCAATAAGGAGGAAAGCCTTCCCCTGGAGCGGACACCCTGAATATGGACTTGTAGCCTACCGGACTGTGTAAGAGTAAACCTTCCTTTGTTAAAGCCATCCACTCTGTGGTATTTCTGTTATAGCAGCGCTATCTGACTAAAACACCTAGTATAGTCACAAGCTTCTTTATAAGTAGGAAAGGGGGCAGAAAAGAGAGACCAGAGAAAAGGTAGCATGAGAAGGACTTGACTTGATGTTACTGACTTTGAAGATGAAGCTATAAACCAAGGAGTGCGGGTGGCTTCGAGAATCTGGAAAAGCCAAGGAAACAATCCCCTCCAGAGTCTCCATACGGAACGCATACCAGTTGACACATTGACTTTAGCCCATCAAGACCCATGTCAGACCTCTGACTTCCAGAATTGTAAGATAATACGTTCATATTGTTTTAAGTCACTAAATTTCTGGTAATTTGTTACAGCAGCCCTAGGAAACAATGTACCTGTTTTCACATTCCTCTCCAATGCATCATCTATACTGAATGAACTTTATAGACTTGCACTGTTTAGCATGGTAGTCCCTAACCACATGTAGTAATTGAGAACTTGAAGTATAGCTGATCTGAAATGAGATAGGCTGTATATGAAAAATACACATTGACTTTCAAAAGCTTAATATTGTTAGGTGCCATGGAGTTGATGCCAACCCTATGTGCAATAGAATGAAACACTGCCAGGTCCTGTGCCATGCTCACAATCATTGTCATGCTTGAGCCCATTGTTGCAGCCACTGTGTCATTCTATCTCATTGAGTGTCTTCCTCTTTTCCAGTGCCTCTGTACTATACCAAACAATCTATCTTTCTCCAGGGACTGATCCCTTCTGACAACTTGTCCAAAACATGTGAGACAAAGTCATGACATCTTCACTTCTAAGGAGCATTCTGGCTGCACTTCTTCCAAGATAGATTTGTTCATTCTTTTGGAAGTCCATGGTATATTGATTGTTCTTTGCCAGTACCATAATTCAAAGGTGTCATAAAACATCTTGAATTATCTGGCTTCTGGTATCTGTACAGCTTTATATATATATATTTTTATTGTGACTGAAAGTATGCAGTCTAAATTAAATTTGCATGCCTGCCTATCTGCAGCTCCTTATGCAGTCCTTACCCAGTGAAAGTACATGCCTCCTTTCTGTTCTATACGTGTCATATCCTCTTAACAATCTCCTATCCCCTCCTCTCCACCTTCTCCTCTCCCTCTTAGAAAGAGGCCAGTAGGACAGCATCCTACAGATTCATAAAACCATAGAGTACACCCACCATATAGGCACATTGTGCCCACAAGTTCAGCCCATTCCTGTCTGAAGAGTCGACCTCAATAATATTTTCAGACCTACAGCAGCAGGTCTAGGGGCCATGATCCCAGGGGAACCCCCAAGCCCTCAGACCATCAATTGAGGTCTTTTAGTGGATTTTTTTACGGGCACCCCTCTTGTTCTCATGTTTTCACTCGGACTCGACACTGTGTGCCCCATCGCAGCTGTTATTGGTGATGGCCAGGTACCATCTGGTTCTTCTGGTCACATGTCGATACAGTTACCCATTCACATGGGTCCTTCTATCTTCTGGGCTTTTTCCCTCATGTCTTTGTTGCCCTTGATGATCATCTGTTCCAGCTGAGTTGGGACCATTTGGTGTACCTCAGTTGGCAGTTTGCTAGTTTTAAGACCCCAGATGCCAAACACCAATATGGGGTGCAGAAGACTCTCTTAGTAATAGGCTAGTTATGCCAGTTGGCATCGATGTCCCCTGAGACCATGGTCCCCAGTCCCCCATCCATGCTACTTTATCCTTGCAATACTGGGTTAAGATTAGAAGAGTTTTCAGTTTATGTTGAAGTCCAGTTAGTTGATCTTCTTTCTACCGTGTGCTGTCACTGCTTTCACCCAACCAAGTTTCTGTCAACTATCTAATCTATGACCAGCTCTCTCCCTCCCTCCCTGTTTTAGTCAGCTAGGCTGCTCTAACAGAAATACCACAGAGTGGATGGCTTTAACAAAGAAAGATTTATTCTTACACAGTCCGGTAGGTTGCAAGTCCATATTCAGGGTGTCCGCTCCAGGGAAAGACTTTCCCCTTGTCGGCTCTGGAGGAAAGTCTGGTATTGCATCAGTCTTTGTCCAGGGAGCGTCCTAACACAAGAACCTCTGGTCTGAACGACGCGCTCTGCTCCCAGTGCTGCTTGCTTGATGGTAGCGAGGTTCTCAAATTGTCCTTGGTTCTTTTTCCTTTTATTCCTTGCAAGCTAAAAGGATTAAGGGTGGGGCAAGCCATACTCCAGGGAAACTTCCCCCATAGCAGGAATTCACAGCCCCACCCTAATCCTTTAACATACAGGTTAGCAAAACCACACAATGGAGGACAGTCCCAAGATACTGGGAACCATATCCCAGCCACGTGGCTGCACACATTTTTGGGGGGACACAATTCAAACCATGACACTCCCATCCCTTACAACTGTCAAAAACTCTTCTGTACATGAATCTGTTTTTAAGTCCTTATGGTAGGGGTCTCATACAGTATTTGTCCTTGTGACGGTGACTGATTTCATTCAGCATGATGTCTTCCAATTGAAACCAGGCTAAGAGATGCTTCCTAAAATCATCATTATATGTACCATAGTTTGTTTATTCATTCATCTGTTGATAGGCGCCTAGGTTGATTACATCTTTTAGCTATTGTGCACTGTGCTGCAATAAACATTTGTGTGCATGTATCTGTTTGTGTGACTGCCCTTGATTCTGTAGGATATATTCCAAGCAGTGGGATTACTGGATCAAATAGTATATCTATTTCCAGCTTTTAAAGGAAGTGCCAAATTGATTTCCAAAGAGGTTTTGCCATTTTGCAATCCCACCAACAGTGTAGGAGAGTTCCAATTTCTCAAAAGCCTCTCCAGAATTTGTTGTTTTGTGTTTTTTGGATCATGGCCAACCTTGTTGGGGTGAGCTGGTATCTCATTATAGTTTTGGTTTGTATTTCTTTAATAGCCAGAGATAGTAAGCATTTCCTCATGTGTCTTTAGACTGCCTGGATGTACTCTTTAGTGAAGTGTCTCTCCAACTCCTTTGACCGTCACTTAATTGGATTATTTACCTTTTTCTTGTTGGTATTTTGCAGTACCATGTAGATTATTGAGATCAGATGTTGATCTTACATGTAGTTGCCAAATATTTTTTCCCATTGTGTAGGTTGCCTTTTAACTCTTTTAATAAAGTCTTTGGATGAGCAAGAGTGTTTGATCCTTAGCAATTACCATTTATCTATTTTCTGTTGATTGTGCTTTGTCAGATTTTCAATTCTCCAACTCAACGGCACTTGGCCAGCTTGGCTAAGCTGTATACTAAAACTTCCATTGTTGGCTCTATTTTATCTTGCATGATCTTTATTGTTTTAGGTTTGATATTTAGGTCTTTGATCCAATTTGAGTTAGTATTTGTGTAAGTATGAGATATGGGTCTTGTTTCAATTTTTGCAGGTGGTAGCCTACTTTTGTCAGCACCATTTGTTAAAGAGGCTGTTTTTAACCCAGATTATAATCTTAGGGCCTTTGTCAAATATCAGCTGTTCATAATAGGGTGATTGCATCTCTGAGGTCTCAACTCTGTTCCATTGGTCTATGTGTCTATTTTTATATCAGTACCAGGCTGTTTTGACTACTGTGGCAGTGTAATAGGCTCTAAGGTTGGGTAGTTTGAGGCCTCCCATTGTGTTCCTCTTCTTCAGTAGTGTTTTGCTTATCGGCGGTTTCTTCCCTTTCCAAACAAAGTGGGTGATTTTTTCTCCATCTCACTAAAAAATGTCAGTGGAATTTGTATTGGAATTGCATTGTATATACAGATTGCTTTCAGTAAAATAGACATTTTCACAATGTTAAGTCTTCCTATCCACGAGCAGGGTAGGTTTCTCCATTTATGTAAGTCTCTCTTAATTTCTTTTCAGTAAGGTCTTGTTCTCTTTGTATAGGTTTCTTATTCCTAGGTATTTTATCTTCTTGGGGGCTCTGGTAAATGGTATTGATTTGGTAATTTCTTCTTTAATGATCTCTTTGTTGGTATAAAGGATTTACTTGTGTTTATACTACTGATTTACTTGTGTTTATCTTATATCCTGATACTTTGCTGAACTCATCTATTAGTTGGAGTAGTTTACTTATGTATTCTTTAGGAATCTCTGTATATCTAATCATACCATCTGCAAATAGGGAGATTTCTGATACTTCTTTGCCAGTATGGATACCCCTTATATCTTTGTCTTGTCTAGTTGCTCTGACCAGAACTTCTGGTCAGTGCTGAATAGAAGTGGAAAAAGTGGGCATCCTTGTCTAGTTTTCAGTGCCAAGGGGATATCTTTCAGACTCTCTTCATTAAGCATGATGTAGACGATTGGCTTTGCATAGATGCCCCTTATTGCATTGAGAGATTTGCCTTCTATTCCTTTTTTTTTCTGAGAGTTTTTATCATGAATGGATGTCTGACCTTGTAAAATAGCTTTTCTGCTCCAACTGACAAAATCTGGTGATTATTATCTTTTGTATTATATATGTGGTTGATCACATTATCTTTTTTTTTATGTTGTTGAACCAGCCTTGCATCCTTGCTATGAATCCAACTTGGTCATCATGAACTATTTTTCTGATATTTTAATTCTATTGGCAAGGATTTTGTTGAAGATTTTTATATCTAGTTGATGAGTGATATTGGTCTGTAATTTTCCTTTTTTGTGGTATCTTTCCCTTGTGTCAGAGTTATACTGGCTTCATAGAATGAATATGGGAGTATTCCATCCTTTTCTATGCTATGAAATAGTCTCAGTAGTATTGGAGTTAGCTCTTCTGTAAAAGCTTGGTAGTGAAGCTATCTCAGCCAGGGCTTTTTATGGTTGGTAGTATTTTGATGTCTTTTTCAATTTCTTCTTTTGTAATGGGTTTATTAAGTTGTTTTCTTTCTCTTTGTAATAATTTGGTAGGTGACATGAATGTAGGAATTTGTCCATTTCCTCTAGGTTTTCAAATCTGTTAGAGTACAATCTTTCATAGTATTCTGTTAGGATACTTTTGATTTCAGGTGGGTCTTTCGTGACGTCTCCCATCTCATTTATTTTTGGGGCTATTTTTTTGCTCTCCTGTTTTTCTTTTGTAAGTTTAGCCAATGGTTTGTCAATTTTTGTGATCTTTGTGAAAAACCAGCTTTTGGTTTTGACAATTTTTTAGCTCTTCTTTTATTCTCTATTTTATTTAGGCCTGATCTAATCTTTATTATTTGTTTTCTTGTAGTGCCTGAGGGGTTCCACTGTTGTTCTCTACTTGTTCAAGCTATAGGGTTAATTCTTTGGCTGGATCCTTTCTTCATTCCAGAAGTGTGCCTTTATAGAGATAAATTGACCTCTGAGCACTGCTTTGGCTGTATCCCATAGGTTCTGGTAGGATGTGTTTTTCATTATCATTTGAATACATAAATTTATTTATTTTGTGATTGATTTCTTCTATAATCCATGGCTTTTTGAGCAAAATGTTGTTCAATTTCCATGAGTTCCAATTTCTATCTATGTTTTTTCTACTGTTGATTTTCACTTTTATGGCTTTATGATTTGAAAAGATGCTTTGCAATAATTTATTGGTTTAGATTTTGTTGAGATTTGCTTTATGGGCTAACACAAGTCTATTCTGGAAAATGTTCCATATGTGTTGAGAAGAAGGTATACTTATCTATTGATGGATAAAATGTTCTGTATATGTCAATGAAGTCTAATTGGTTAATTGTCACAATAAGATCTTCTGTATCTTCACTGAGCTTTTTTCTAGCTCTTTACTGCGCTCTTTTACTGAAAGTGAAGTGTTGAAGTATCCAACTACTATTGTAGAGGGATCTGTCTCATTTTTTAATGCAGTCAGCATTTGTTCAATGTATTAAATGCTCTGGTATTGGGTGCATAAATACTTAGTGTTATTAAGTCCTGCTTGTTCATTGAACCTTTCAGCAATAAATAGTTACCATCCTTGTCCACAATGGTGAATTTTACCTTAAAATCTATTTTATCTGAGATTAGTATTGCCATACCTGCTCTCTTTGTATATTAGCTTGGTATATATTATTCCATCCTTTAATTTTCAGTTTGTTCATATCTTTAAGTCTAAACTGTGTTTCTTTTTAGCACCACCTAGATGGGTTGTGTCTTTTTATCCAAGATGTCACTCATTGTCTCTTTATTGGAGCGTTCAGTCTGTTTACATTCAGTGTAATTATTGATGGTTATGTGTTTCATGCTGTTATCTTGATGTGTTTATTTTTGTGTTGTTTTTATGTTGCTCTTAATATCTTGTTTTGGGTCAATCTTCTTTATAGGTTGACTTTTCATCTTTCTCAGTGTTGGTTTTGTGCTTGTTGAGACTCCTGTATTACACTTCCTGTTTTGATATGTTGCATTGTTATTGTGCTTTGCAGCTGACCCTATGATCCCCTTAGTATCCTAAGTTTAAACCCAATTTTAACTTCTACATGTCTTTTTAACTGCCTCTCTATCTGAAAGGATTGTAACTACTGTAGTATATCCCTCTTTTTAATATCATGGTGTCACAGTTTTCATGATATGATTACTGGTTCCTTTCTTGTAATATTATAGTTTTGATTGAGTTTTGTGCCTTCCTCACCTGAATAGGTTTCTGGATGTTGTGTCCTGCATTGCTTCCTTAAGTATACACTTAATGGTTTTGTTTTTCTAAGCAAAGAGCTTCTTTCAGTATTTCTTGTAGTTTGGGTTTGGTTTTTAGAAAGTCTCTAATGTTCTGTTTGTCTCTGACTATCTTAATTTCATCTTCATGTTTGAAAGCCAGTTTTGTGGGATATATAATTCTTGGCTGGAATTTTTTCTCCTTCAAGGCTTTGAATGTGTCATCCCACTGCCTCCTTGACAACATTGTTTCTGCTGAGAAGCCAGGTGAAAGCCTACAGGGCTTCCCTCTGAATGTAGCTTTTCTTTTAGTCTCACCGTCTTTAAGAGTTTTTGCCTATGTTTCGTTTTATTAAGCTTGATTATATGTCTAGTTTTTGTGGTGTTTGATACATGTCTTGGATATCTATGTTATCTTGTTTCATAAATTCAGGAAGTTTTCTGCAGTCTCTCCCTGTTTAGGAACTCCAGTTAATCATAGATTACTACTCTTGATAGAGTCCCCCATTTTTCTTAATGCTTCTTCATTTTTCTTACTTCTTTTCTCTGGTTTCTCCTTATAAATTCTGGTGTCAGTAGCTATATCCTCAACATTGCTAAGTCTGACTTACAGTTGTTCAGTTCTGCCCTTTTGGCTGTGAACTGAATTGTTTAATTCTGTAATTTTTTGTATTGATCTGTTGGATTTCAGAATGTCACTGTTCCATCAGTTTGAATAGCTTGCTTAAGTTTTCATTTTGCTCTGTTGTACTTTGTTTAATCTCTAGGTGGGCTCTGTATATAATTCTTTTGTACTCAACCTCTGATAGTTTCAGAAAGACTACTTCATCTGTGAGGTGTTTCTGATTCTTTATTTGGGGAGTTTTCTGGGGCCATGGTAGGGTTTTTGTTTAAATGCTTGTCAATGGTATGTTGCTTGGGGGCCATCTAGATGCTATTTAGTTTCTCTGGTATTGCCTCAACAGGAGCTGAGACATAGTTCTGGGAAGGGAGTTGTCAACAGCCACCTCGGTGTACTCTAGTGACTAGCCCCAATGTACTCTCTGGGGTGGCAGACTCTGTCTCCTGGCTAGCAAAGATACCACCCTCCTTATGCAGTCACTGGGGGGACATTAACCAACCCTATGATGTGGGTCAGTAAAGTTGGAAGAGATGCTGTTGGGATGCACAGTAGTTATTTATCCAAGCAGTCTTATTTTAAAAAGCTAAAAGCTATCTGACAGCTTCCAAAATCAGTCAGTCCATCAGTTTTGACAGTCTCCACCTTTCCACTAAGAACAGAAGCATCTCTTTGGCAGTCCTCAGATGCTTTGATATAGTTCAAAGTAGGAATGGACTAGGGCCCTGCTGCCATACCCTGTCAGGCCCTACCCACAAGGCAACACTGTGCTAAACACAGCCTTTCTGCTGGAAAAGCACTCCCCAGACTGGCACTGCCTCCCAGCCTGGGAATTAGCCCCTAGTGAGGCTTCTGGTTAGGTAATTCCACCTCCAGCCAACCAATATGGTGTCCCAGTAAAGCCGTTAGTCTCATCATGCAACAACAGAATCTATGGCGGAGTTCAGAAAAGAGAGTGTGGAGGGGCTGTGGTGATGCCGGTCTACTACTGACCAGGCTCTCAAAACACGGCTATCCCACGCTCTGCTGCAGCACCCACTGTTCACTTCAGCTCTGTTGTTCTACCTGTGTGCCAGCTCATGACCATTCCCCGCCTACCAGCCAACAAAATGAAAAGAAAAAAAATTAAAAGTGCAAGTACCTTCAGTCCATGCAAGCAATGAGGCAGCAGAAGTGGAGCTCAGTGAGAGAGAGGAAATTTCTTGTTTAGTAGCATGCAGTCCAGCCCTACAGCCCTATTCCGTGTCCTAGGGCCCACTGGATGTTCAGAAAGCTCTGTTCAATTATCAATCCAGACCTTAATTTTCCGAAGGAATTAAGGAGACTGGTGTCTAGTCCACCATGTTGGCTCCACCTCCTCAGCTTCATCTTTTGCTCCTTGTGCTCTATTATAATGGGCCAAGCTCATTTCTACTCCAGGGCCTTTATGCATGTTGTTCATTAGGCCTGGAAAACTCTTCATACCAGTCTTCATCTGACTGACAACATCTGATTCTTCCATCTCAGTCCATGTGTCACTTAGAAAGTCAGAGAGATCTTTTATGGCATCTCAATGAAAATAACTCCTTTGAGCTCTCTCATTCATAGCACCCTCTTCTTTTTCATATTGATAGTTTTCACAAGTTTTGATGATAAATTTGCTTTTTAAACTGTCTCTCAGAAGAATAAGCTCAATGTATGTTTTGTTCATTATTGTGTATTTAGGGCCAATCAAAACACTGATGCTCAGAAAAAAATTATGAAATGACTATAGAATGATCCAATGAGGAAATATCTATGTAAGTACTTGTAAACTGCATTGTACTAGACAAATGTAGTAGCTTTCTAGTACTACTAATAATAATAAAAGAAGAAGAAAAATGGGAAAAAGAGGAAGAAAAGAAATAGTTTTAAAATCTTTGCCTTGCATCAGTTTCTAAAAAATCTTCTCATCGGATCTGACTCGATGGCACTTGGTTTTTTTCCTAATATCTTGGTTTCTATTTTCAAGCCTTGGGAATAAATAGCACTACCGGTACATACAGAAACCCTGGTGGCACAGTGGTTTAAGCACTATGTCCACTAACCAAAAGGTTGGCAGTTCAAATCTGCCAGGCACTCCTCAGAAACTCTATAGCGCACTTCTACCATGACCTCTATAGTCACTATGAGTCACACCCAACTTGACAGCAGTGGGTTTGTTTTTTTGTTTTTCTTTTTTTTTTTTTTTTGGTATAGTTACCTATAGGAGCCTTAGTATCCCAGTGGTTAAAAGCTCCACTACTAACCAAAACGTTGGCAATTCTTATCCCCCAGCTGCTCCTTAGAAACACTATGGGGCAGTTCTACTCTGACCTATAAGATTTCTATATGTCTGAATTCCCTAAGTGGCAATGGGTTTGGTCTTTTGGCTTTTGGTGACTCTACTCCACTGACTTTAAAGAAACTGCTATTTTCAAAAACATATTCCAATTTCTTCTTAAAGGAAGTTTGCCAAACTGTTTGACTCAGGATCCATTTGCTTTTGTAAGGTATAATCCTTATTTCAAGTGCAGTGGAATGGAATTGGGAGGTTAGGAGGAAGAAAAGCAAAAACACTTTTGTAGATAGTAAGAGCTGGCATGCAATAGAAAGTCACATCACATCTGAATAAAAAATAAATGGAGCAATAAAAAAAAATTCTATTCTTCCTTGGTATCTTCAGTTTCCTGCTTGACCAGTCTCTTCTTCTCTTATCCCGTCATCCATTAGTCATTTCAGTAACTGGATATGTCACTGGCGATATCATTAACAAGAGCTTTTTGACTGAATTCTGTTGGAGATGTTGATCCAGGATTGAGAAAAACTTTACAAGCCATTTCAGTGGCCAAGCCAAGCCAAGTGCCGTCGAGTCGGATCCGACTCATGGTGACCCTAGGGGCAGTCACAATTTTTTGGCATAAAGTAATTAATTTAACATTGGAGAAAATAAAGCTTTTGTGAGATTCAGGAGGCCTCAAATAGATCTGAAGCCATGGTGTACCTACTGTATTAAGACCTTGTACAATATATCATACTTAGAAGAGTAGGTGCCGTGGTAACTAATATTTGTACCATCTTCAATTCACTGTACTCTAAGTAAAGCTATCCAGAGATGTATATCCACTAGAAACTGTTAGTTTTTGCAACACCAAAGTGAAAATAAAAAATATGTCCCTTAGCATAATGTTTGGCAGAATGGCTATAAACAAATATAATTGCAGTCTGCTTATTTCATATTTTTTTCTAAGAAAGAATTACTTTTTCTACTGGCAAATCATAGAGCATAAGACTAATGCTTCTTAAATGACCTTACAGTAAATTTTCCTACCTTTGCACCTTTCAATGATAGTTCCTGACTTAAATTTAACTTTTCTTATTAGCATTTTAATGTCAAAAAAAGCCCACCCTGTACATAGTAGCATGTTGCAATTGCTTTTAGATGTGATGTGGTAAAAGAACAACATAAAAAATTACTTATAGTATCAACTAAACCCACTGCCGTGGAGTCAAGTATAACTCATTGTGATCCTATAGGTCAGAGGAGAACTGCCCCATAGAGTTCCCAAGGAGCACCTGGTAGATTGATCTAGCTACCTTTTAATTAGCAGATGTAGTGCTTAACCACTATGCCACCAGGGTTTCCTTAATTATGTCAGAGAAGTTGTATTTTGGGGTTTTGTTTTTCTGTTTTTCTATGGCATAACCTCTCTATATATCTTAAATAGAATAAATGGGATGCACCCTGAGATCTCCACTAAAAGACCACAAATGATGGTCCAGGGGCTTCAGGGTTCCCCTGGAGCATGGCCCCTGGCCCTGATGCTGCCCTTGTCCGTAAATCATAATGAACGTCAGCTCTTCAGACAGCAATGGATTGGACTTGGCGATGCAGAGTGGCCATATTTTGTGGGTACTTTATGGTTCTAGGCATCTGTAGGATGTCATCCTGCTGACCTCATAATGAAGAAAGGGGAGTGGGTGGAGAGGAGGAGATAGGAGTCTGTTGGGAGGATAGCACATATATGGAGCAGTGAGGAAGAGTGTGCTGTCACCATGCAAGGAGAGTAGTGGAAGCTGCATATAGGTGAGCATGCAAATTTATATGGGAATGTATATTTTCATTTAATCATAATAAATAAAAAAATAAGAATTTTAAGTACTCATTTTGAGTTTTCTAAATTGATTCTCCAGAAACAGTTATCAGAACCAATCTTCTGACTTGAGCAAGAAGTTCCTCATTTGATGTTTGAAAAATAATATCCAGGAAATGATGCTTTCAAAATCAAGATTGATCTTCTCATTTTAGATTTGGAAAGCCTAAGGCAAACTAGAAGCTTTTTAGCTTATACTAGAGATAGATATTGATATAGATACAATCAGACTCAAGACAGTTTTGAAGAATAGGAGTGTGTTCTTATAAGCTACCATTATAATCCCTTAATACTCCATAATCCGGAAAGTCCTATTACGTGATTCCTGGATCCTCAACATTGTATGCTTTAGATGTGTTTCTGCATTTCTTTGGCCACTGATCACCATGTCTACCCATACACACATACCTATTTTATCTTTGGCACAGAACCCAAAGTGTCCTACCTCTTCCTCAACACGTTCTCTAAGCATGATGCCTAAAGCACACTACTTACTAGCTATGTGGCCTTGACAAGTCACCTAACTGTTCTGTGATTTAACATCTATATCTGTAAACTGGTGATAATGGTGATACTATATCATATAGCTGTTATGAAATGGAAAGCAACAGATGTAAATATTTTGGCACAGAGTTTACAATATATGTAAGCTATTATTTTTATTAATTTAAATAGTGTCATTAATGTTATTATCACTATTCTGTCACCACCAGCCCTCTAAATACCCCACATTTATTAAGTAAAGTCCTTAAACTGTCCTTCTCTCCATAGTGTTTTTGGATTAAAGACAAATCACTCTTATTTCACTCCACTTTTGTCTCAGCCTCATTTTGTTTTCATTGCCATGAAAAAAGTGACTGGCCGAGTTAACAAAGGCATATATTCAGCAAATGTAATTGGAATCCAAAAAGCAATATGCTAAAAACAAACCAGAACATCAAAACTAATTGTTTAATAACTCTTCCATTTCCCTCAGCTTTCTGACACCTATATCACAGTGTTTACGTCTTCTACATGTTGATGACCTATCTCAGTTTTGAAAATTGCAGTCCTCTCTTTCTCCCTTCTTCTGTAGTTAGCTCATTCTCTTTCATTTGGGATCAAGTATTTAATGAGCACCTCGCTCAATGCCTGGCCCTATGTTAAGAAGTGCAGTTGTTGTGTTGAGGGGGGCCGGTATTTCCTAAGAGATAAGCAGCACATGGAGTGCCTCTTCTCCTCTCTTATTGAACAAGAAGTTAGATTTGTATAAAAATTATATTAAAGTATTAGGAAATCCACTAAGAAAGGATATTTATTCATTTGGTCAACACTCATCACCTGTACTGCAATTGTTTGTTTTCGTTTTTTCTCCATCACCATATGAGTTCCTTCAGGGCAAGGTCAATGTCTCAGTCGTATTGTATATTTGCTCTAGTCTCTGCCTTGTACAAGACACAAGATGTCTATTGAATGAGAAGGAAGGATGAGTAGATGAGACCTGGATCTGAATTCCAAGAAACTTAGCCTAATAGAAAAGACCCACTGTGTATATACATAGCAGTAATCCTTATCCCAGCTTACCTTTCTAGTCTCTTCTCTCCTCTGCTCCTCCATACTCCACTCCACATAAAAAACTGTATGTGTTCTCGCACTTATTTTGTTTGGTTTCTTCTCCCTAGAATACAATGCCCTCCATTTTTTGCTTAGTGAATTCTTACTCATTTGTCAAAGTATAACAGTAACTTCTCAGTGAAGCCTTTGCTAAGTCTCTTCCTCAAGTAAAACTAATCCTTCCTTCTCTGCCTACTTGTAACACTTTTCTTATACCTCTCTTAGCACTTAGGACATTGAACCATGATTACTTATTTGTCATCTCTCTGGTATGAACTCCAACAGTATTGGGACATTATCTAATTGACCTTTGTAATTCTAGGTCCAAGGTCAATGTCTGGCATATAGTTAGTGCTCAACACATGGTTGAGTGAAATAGAAATGAGTGAATGAAATTGTCAATGGCTCAATAAATAGTTATAGAAATTCTTTAAGAGATGTAAAATACGGATACGAGTGATTGTTAAATTGTGTAGAATGGTCCCAAATGACAAGTTGAAATTCTCCTTTTCTTGGATAAAGTTCTCCCTCAGTCCCACCTCTATTTAAATTTTGTCTATTCCTATACTTTCTCGTTCTCGTTGATTTAGCTGTCACCATTATTGTTATTATAGGAGATACCATGACTACCTAGCACAGATGTGTGTAGAAAAAAACAACACAAAATTAACCATAGGTGAAAGTACATCATTTAAAGCATCATGTTAATTTGCACAACTAATTGTGGGATGTTCTAGTTAATTTTGTATTTTGATTAATCCTTATGTAGGAAATGATCAGTGACTAATTTTTATGGAATTAGAATGCAGTATTATGTACTCAGAGAACTCTGGTGGTGCAGCGATTAAAACACTTAGGTACTAACTGAAAGGTTGGAGGTTTGAACTCACTAAATGCTTTGCAAGAGAAAAATGTGGCAGCCTATTTCCATGGAAATATAAAGCCTTGGAAACCCTATGGGATGATAAGTTCTACTGTGTTCTGTTATTATTGTTCATTTTCAATGCATCCTGATTGCATGTTCAATCAGTTTCAGACTACAGAAGCTGGTAAAAGATCTTCAATTTTTTCATCTTTGGCCTTAATGGTTGATGTGTAAATGTGAATAATAGTTGTATTAACTGGTCTTCTTTGTAGCTATGTGGATGTTATCCTATCACTGACAGCACTGCACTTCAGTCAGGATAGATCTTAAAATGTTCTTTTCGATGATGAATGCAGCACCATTCCTCTTCAAGTTGTAATTCCCACCATAGTATACCATATGATTGTTTGATTCAAAATGGCTGTTCTATCTTACATGGGTGCTATGAGTCAGAATCAGCTCAACAGTAGTGGGTTTGGTTGGCTTGGTATTATATATTTACCATTACAGTTATATTAAACATAGCTGAATCTTTAATCTGACATTTGGTCAGGCATTCCATGATCACTGAATGACAAATATGATGATGGAGAAAATTAGTTTGAATCTACACTAATCCCAAAATGCCCATGGGCAACTGTTCTTTTAAAAATACCTGGCAACTTGCCTATATGTGATTTACTTTCTTGTTATAAAAGGAAGAGCAAATATTCCAGTTACTTTTGTTTTCCAGTTGCCTAGAGAGCTGACAAAAGGAGATATTATAAAAGTGGCTCAACTATAACTATAAAACTCTTTCAAAAGATCATCATTCTCAATAGCACCAGTGTTTTGCTCTGCCAACATTAGCAGGGTTCTTAATCTCTATAGTCATTGACTTGGGAATGAAAACACAGAATCTTTAGAAGTATATCACCTAGTTACCACCACAAAAAATAGATTGATTCTATAGCTGAGTACTTTAAAAATTCAGAACAGCACATGGCAAATTCCATTATAACAATTGACAAGTGACATCTACAGTATGTAAGTGCTCAGGGAAATTGTTTAGTTAAAATTTGTCCTGAAACACATGGGCCAGCAGTCACATCTTGAAAACCCATTTGTAGTACTTGTTTTTATGGAGTTTGGCCTATAATGCTAGTCCATTATTATTTTGGAAATATGACTATTTTTTTAACAAAAAAGTTTATATTTTCCTGATTTTTTTAAGAATTGGATAGTACCATTGATTTTCAGTATAACAAGTATTATACAATCACTATATACACAGTTACTTTGAGCACGTGCCTTCATTTTCTGTGTACCAAGGATTCCACTTCTTAACCACTTCTGTAAGATTTCTTCAAAGCCAGAGTTCTACTGAAGTAAGAGTGGTGATATTGGTTGTTGTTTCCATGGAATAGACTTGCATGCTACTAGATTTTGAGCAGGTGATCATAAACACATCCACATGAGAAGGCAACAGATGTAAAGAAAAAAGTGATATATTTATTTCAAACCCAGAGAGCCACGCTGGTATCACAGCAAATTTGTGCCAACTATTAGATACATTCTTTTGCTGACAGCTTGAGTCTGCCATAGTGCAGACTCAGCAAGTCTAACTCAGAGGCAACTCCAAACTGATGGATGGTATTTGATCAGAAAATGAAATCAAGTAGGAGTTTTAAAACCAGTTACATCTTCTGTTGTCAGACATTTCTTTATCTTGTCATACATTTTTAGTTTGGTTTGGTTTTTTTCCATGGACTCTAACTTGTAATTAATATGAAATGTCATCTGTAGGTTTTTGAGTTTTTTTTAGCTTGTTGTAAGATCATTTTTGAAAGTTACAAATGTGTGTTTGCTACTGATAAATGATATTATGTATGATTCAGTGTTTCTGACTCTATTTCACATTTAAAATAGGTTTGAGATGTGAAAATAAAAAACAGTTTTCATTTGTTTAGTGCAATAAATAAAGGTAAAATGTACTCTGGAATTTTTGAGGTCATTTTGGTCACTGATTCCCAAATCTGTTTTCACATTATAAACCATCTAAATCACTTTTTGAAAGTATTATCTTGGGCTTCACTCTGAGGTTCTGACTCAGGAGAGCTGTAATAGGACCCGACAATTAGCATTATAAACAATCCTACTGTATATTTTCAATATTACAGTCTGTATACTGTTTCACAACCACTGATCTAGTCCAAACCCTTAGCCAATGTCAAACCTTCTTTGAAAAATCCCTGACATGTGGTCCTTCAACCACTTAAGGCAGGCCATTGCAGTGCTGGACAATTCTAACAAAGTTCTTGCGTGCTAAATCAAGATCCTAGACACATACCCCATTGAGTGTGTGCCCAACGACATCACAATGAGCCCTCCACAGTCAGATATGTAGTTGGCCCATGGGGCTCGTTGTTTTGCTTAGCTAATTTCTTCAGGGCCTATCGAGATATACATCAAGGCACATCAAAAAACAAAGTACTAATAAAGGATAAATTGATACTGATGGAACAAAATACACATAGGTTTATGACCCTAATTACTTATTGTTGTTAGGTGGCCTTGAGTCAATTCTGACTCATAGCAACCCTATGTACAACAGAATGTAACACTGCCCAGTCCTGTGCCTTGCCCACAATTGTTGTTATGCTTGAGCTTATTATTGCAGCCATTGTAGTAATCCATCTCATCAAGGGCCTTCCCCCTTTTCCCTAACCATCTACTTTACCAAGCATGGTGTCCTCCTCCAGGGACTGGTCCTTCATGATGTCATATCCAAATACGTGAGAGGAAGTCCTGCAGTCCTTGCTTCTAAGGAACATTCTGGTTGTACTTCTTCCAAGACTGCTTTGTTCATTCTTTCAGGTGTCTGCAGTATAGTCAATATTTTTTCCAACACCATAATTCCAAGGCATCAGTTCGTGTTTGGTCTTATTAATTGTGCAGTTTTCACACACACATGAGACAACTGAAAATGTCACGACTTGGGTCAAGTGAACCTTAGTGCTCAAAGTAGTATTGTTACTTTTTAACATTTTAAATGGGCTATTTCAGCAGATTTCCCTAGTGCAATAAGGCACTTAATTTCTTGAATGATGCTTACATGAGTGTTGATTGTGGATTCAAGTAAATAGAAATCCTCACTTAATAGCTGTGCTATATATTGATTTTTTTTTAGCAGTGGCTTCCAGTAACAACTTAAATCTTCCCTGAGTATTAATGTTTACTATCTTAGTGACAGCAACAAGCAGTATTGAAAAATTTTAGAAGTTTGACTGTAAAAGCCTGCTAACTTACTCACAGGTATCAGAATCAGAATTGTATTTAACCCCAGCTTTAGGCTGCCCTTGGACAGGAAAGGAAAAAAAAAAGCACAAAACAAGACAAAACAAAAACACATCTACTTATGAATTTCCTTAAGCAAGAAAGACAGGCCTGGGAAACCTTTGCCAAGAATATCATGCCACTGGGGATGAAGAACAGTGTATGATTTGAGCAGGAAATGGAGTGATAAAGAGGATTTACACTGAAGCAGGGAGATGATAGCACCAGAGCTGGTTACACAGTGAACAAAGAGACTGAGTGTGTACCACCAAGCCTTTACTGTCCACCTCTTGTTCCTTCCCAGTAAGGTTGCCTCTGGCTTACCTCAGTTCACAGCTCTGCCATGCCTTATGATCCTGTGGAATACCCCCCAAATCCCATTGCCATCAAGTGAATTGACTCCTAGTGACATAAACCCAGACCCATACCCACTACCAATGAGTCAATCTCCAATCATAGATCTTATAGGACAGAGTAGAACTGTCCTGCAGGCTTCTAAGACTAAATCTTCATGGACACAGACTACTACATCTTTCTTCTGCAGAGTGGTCAGTGGGTTCAAACCACAAGCTTTTCAGTTAGCAGATGAGAATTTATCCACTGCCACCAGGGCTCCTTGGACAGCACCCAGGGGAGTCCTGTTCTGGTGGCCAGCTGGGGTTGGACGGACAGGCTGCTGACACTGGATCTCCATCCAGCCGAGCCACCAGATCAGGGTCAAGCTTGAAAGGAATCCAGGGCAGCTCAGAGTCTTACCCTACAGATGAACCAGTTTCTTCAGTGCCAGAGGGCAGCCAATCTGGGAGAAGGGTGTCTGAATGGCACCTTGCTAAGAAGAGGCTGTCATAACCCAGACTCTTAACTAAAAACAACCCACTGACGAAACCATGGAAGGATGTGGGCAGAATAAAGGCAATTATGTGGGTCAGAGCTCAGCATCTCTTCTTGCACTGAATGCAACCAGAGAAGTTGTCACCTCCTAAGTAAGTACCTGGCAGGCCAAAGGCAAAGATAGACAGAGGAGTAGGGAAAGGAAAGGGATATAATTAAGTTTGGGGGGGTACATGCCCCCCTGCACCCTGAATCGTCAGTACTGTAATTATTCTTTAACTGTCTTTTTGTTTTGTTTTGCTTTCCCTTCCTGGAGCCAATCAATCTCTATGGATATGTTTAAGCAAGTTTGAAATCAAATTATATCAACCAGTTTTTTGACTCAGTGTAACTGTCACCTCCTGCCATTCCTGCTAGTAGACATGTGCCACGAACAGGACCATTATCTGGGAGAAGGGGAGCTGGGAGAGTATGCTATTCCACCTACTTTAGTCCCTAATTATCTTCATGGGATCTTTGTAGAACTGGAGTGAAGTTTGGGTTTTACTTTTTAAACTGGGGAATTAGAAAGCAAAAGTGTGAATGTCTCTTTTCTCTCATCTGATACCATTTATTTTCCAGATTTACTCTTGCTTTTCCATTTAAAAAAAGTTAAAAACTCTTGCAGCAACAAAAACAAAAAAGAAACCTGCTAATCACAAAGCCCCATACCCAGAGGCATAGTAAAGGTAATGAGGGCCCAGGGGCAATTTCTCAATTGTGTCCTGTCCCCAATTTCAGGATGAATAGGCATTGATAGCAAGGTCAAGTCAGCAGAAATCCTCATCCTCTCTTGTCCAGATGCTTCATTCAGAAGTCTTTCACAGTCATAGCACCTGGGAGTGTCATTCTGTGCCTCCTCTGGAGCCCCCTTGGACTTGTGCCCAGAGACTTGTGTCCAGGGATGTGTACCTCCACCTACTCCCCTCACTAAGCCTCTATACATGTCAGCAGATAACAGTGGTTAAAAGCTTCCCCTCTCCTTGTTATTCTCTATTACAGCCCTTTTTAAATTTCTGCCCTAGCACATACTAAAATATGTAATTATTTTGATTATTTTCTTTCTTTATTACTTATTGTCTATCTCTTTTCTAGTAGAATATCAGTTCCATGAAAGCAGGGAATATTGATTGGTTTTTTCCTGTTGCATACGTTCCCAGGGCCTAAAAGCGTACATGGATGTAACAGGTACTCAACAGGTAGTTCTTTTATGAGTGAATAAAAAGTGAGGCTCGCTGAGCAGGCAGAGCAAGCTCTTGAGACCCAAGCCACTAACCTACAAGGACCTGTGTCATCTGGTCCCTGTGTACCTCTCCAACCATGAATTCCACTCTGCCCTAGCCTTTCAAGTCTTCTGACACACTTTGGTCTTCCCACCTCAGAGTGTCACACAGGTTATTTTATCTAAGTGGGATCCTTTCCGTTGGCTTGGCAACCTCTCACTCTTCAGTTCTGGTTTTAAAGGCAGTGGAAGTGAGACTTCCTAGACTGCTCCCCCCACACCCCAGTCTAAGTAACTCTCATTTCTTTCAAGGTACTTTAAAAAAACGAATTGTGTATTTTTTACTTCATTTTTGGCTTTATTGTTCACCCCACCCCAACAATTGGGATAGCATGAGGGACTGAACCTGTTTCGCTTTTTGCTCACCTCTTGGTTAATGCGTTCAATTACTCACTGAAAGATTGAAGATTCAAGTTCCCCCAGGGTGCCTCTGAAGACACTGCTGGTTTTCTGCTTCCAAAGAAATCAGCCATTGAAAAAGCCCCGTGGATCACAGTTCTATCCTGAAACAAATGCGGTCACCGTAAGTCAGAGATAACTGGATGACAACTGTTTTCTATTGGTTGCATTCCCAGCACTGAACATAATATTTGGTACAGAGTTAACATGTAAGTGTTTGATGATGGGATGAGTAACTCTGTAAGTAAATGAATATATGAATTATTAGTATTCCTTGTCCCTTCCCTCAATGTGCAGACTTGCAATCCTGAAACCTGGTATTTTTTTTAACTTTTTCTATTATTACTGCTTTTTTTTTTACTTTTTATTTGATATGACTGAGTGAAAATGTACATTCCCGTATAAATTTACAATGCCCACCTATATGCAGCTTCCGCTGCTCTCCCTGTCCGGTGACAGCACACTATTTCTCTCTTCTCCACACATGTCTCATCCTCCCCACAGTCTCCTTTCCCCTCCTCTAAAACCACTCTCCTTCCTCCAACCTGAGGTCAGCAGGCTGATATCCTATAGATGCATAGAACCATAAAGTGCATACAATTTATGGTCATCCTGCATATTATTATTACTTTTTATTGCGATTAAGTGAAAGTATACAATCCAAATCAATTTTGCAAGCCCGCCTATCTGAGTTCCTCTGCTTTCCTTGCCCCATGACAGCGCATTCCTCCTTTCAATTCTACACTTGTTGTAACCTCTTAACAAGCTCCTGCCCCCTGTTCTCCACCCTTTTCTCTCCCGCTTAGAAAGATAATGGTAGGACAGCCTCCTATAAATGCAGAAAGTACATACACACCGCATGGTCACATTGTATCCCCAAGTCTAGTTCATTTTTGTACAAAATGCTGATCTCAGCAGTGTTTTCTAGACAGGAGCATCAGCAGATCTAGGGGCCATGCTCCAGGGGATCCCCTGGGCCAGCAGGCCACCAATTGTGGTCTTTTCGTAGAGTTCTTGAGCTAGATCCCTCTTTTTCTCATGCTGTCACAGGGACTCAGCATTGTGCGTCCGATTGCAGCTGTCTTTGGTGGTGGCCCAGCACCATCTGATTCTTCTGGTCACATGCTGACACAGACTCCCATCTACATGGGTCCTTCTGTATCCTGTGCTCTTTCTCCCCCGTGTCTTTGGTGTTCTTGGTAATCATTGGTTCCGGCTATGTTGGGACCATTTGGTGCACCTCAGATGGAAGCTTGCTACCTTTTAAGACCCCAGATGCCACTCATCAACACAGGGTGCAGAAGACCCTCTTAGCAATAGGCTAATTATGCCGATCTTAATGTCAGCTGAGAGCATGGTCTGTACACCCTGCCCCTGCTACTGCTACTGTATACTTGTAATATTGGGTTGAGATTAGAAGAGCTTTCGGTTTGTGGTGAAGTCCAGTTAATTTGATCTACGTTCTACTGCGTGCTGTCACTGCATTCCTCTAACCAAATTTCTATCAGCTATTGAATCTATGACCAAACTTTGTCCCTGCTCTGTTTGCCCTTGTGGCTGCCAAAGTCTTTTCTTCTGTACGTAAGTCTATTATTGAGTCTTTAAAGCAGGGGCCTCATACAATATTTAACCTTTTGCCACAGACTGATTTCACACAGCATGATGTCTTCCATTTGAAACTAGGCAATGAGATGCTTCCTAAAATATCATTGTTCTTTATCATTGCATAGTGTTCCATTGAGTATATGTACCATAGTTTGTTTATCCATTCATCTGTTGTTGGGCATCTAGATTGATTCCATCCTTTTGCTATTGTGGACTGTGCTGCAATAAACATTCGTGTGTATTTATCTGTTCATGTGACTGTCCTTGATCCTGTAAGGTGTATTCCAAGAAGTGGAATTACTGAATCAAATGGTATATCTATTTCCAACTGTTTGAGAAAGTGCCAGCTTGCTGTCTAAAGAGGCTATACCATTTTGCAATCCCACCAACAGTGTAGGAGAGCTCCAATTTCTCCACAGCCCATCTAGCATTTGTTGTTTTGTGTTTTTTTGGATCATGGCCAAAATTTGGGGGTGAGATGCTATCTCACTGTAGTTTTAATTTGGATTTCTCTAATAGCTAATGATCAAGAACACTTCCTCAAGTGTCTTGGCTGCCTGGATTTCTTTTTTGGTGAAGTGTCTGCCCATATCCTTTACCCATCACTTACTGAGTTTCTTACATTTTTCTTGTTGATATTTTGCAGTACCTTGTAGATTATGAAGATCAGACATCAGTCTGACATGTAGTTGCCAAATATTTGTTCCCATTCTGTAGATGGTCTTTTAACTCTTTTGATAAAGTCTTTGAATGAGCAAAAGTATTTGATTCTTAGTAGTTCTCACCTATTTTCTGTTGATCACGCTTTGTCTAATTTTAAAGTACATCTAAGCTGTGTATTAAAACTTCCTTTGTTGACCCTGTTTTTTCTTGGATGATCTTTATTATTTTAGGCTTGATATTTAGGTCTTTGATCCATTTTGAGTTAGTTTATGTGTAAGGTGTGAGATACAGGTCTTGTTTCAGTTGTTTGCTGATGGATATCCAATTTTGCCAACACCATTTGTTAAAGAGACTGTTTTTTACCCCAGTTTACAATCTTAGGGCCTTCATCGAATATCAACTGTTCATAAGAGGATGATGGCATCTCTGGGGTCACAACTCTGTTCCGTTGGTCTATATATCTCTTTTTGTAACAGTACTAGGCTGTTTTGACTACTGTGGCGGTGTAATAGGTTCTGAGGTCGGGTAGTGTGAGGCCTCCTACTGTGTTCCTCTTCTTTGGTAGTGCTTTACTTATCCAGCATTTATTCCTGTTCCAAACAAAGTTGATGATTTTTTTCACCATCTCATGAAAAAAATGACTCTGGAACTTGTATTGAGATTACATTATATGTGTAGATAGCTTTGGGTAAAATAGATATTTTCACCATGTTAAGTCTTCCTATCCAAGATCAGGGTTTCTCCATTTATGTAAGTCTCTTTGGGTTTCTTGCTGTAATCTCTTAATGGTTCTCTCTGTAAAGGTCTTTTATTTCTGTAGTTAGGTTTATTTCTAGGTATTTTATCTTCTTGGAGGCTATAGTAAATGGTATCAATTTGGTGATTTCTTCTTTAATGATCTCCTTGTTGGTATAAAGGAATCCTACTGATTTACTTGTGTTTATCTTATATCCTGATACTTGGCTGAACTCCTCTATTAGTTCTAGTAGTTTACTTGTGGATTCTTTAGGATTCTCTGTGTATACAATCATATCATCTGCAAATAGGGAGATTGTTACTTCTTTGCCAGTGTGGATACCCTTTATTTCATTGTCTTGTCTAGTTACTCTGGCTAGAAGTTCTAGTACAATGTTAAATAGAAGTGGTGAGAGTGGGCATCCTTGTCTGGTTCTCTTTCTCAGGGGGAGTTCTTTCAGTTTCTCTCCATTCAGGATGATGTAGGCAGTTGGCTTTGCATTAATGCTTCTTATTGCATTGAGGAATTTCCCTTCTATTCCTATTTTGCTGAATGTTTTTAGGATAAATGGATGCTGGACTTTGGCAAATGCCTTTTCTGTATCAGTTGACAAAATTAGGTGATTTTTATCTTTTGTGCTATTTGTGTGGTTGATCACATTGTTTTTCTGATGTTGAACCAGACTTGCATCTGTGGTATGAATCCAACTTGGTCACGATGAACTATTTTTTCTGCTATGTTGTTGAAGTTTATTGCAAGGATTTTGTTGAAGATTTTTGCATTTAAGTTCATGAGTGATATTGGCCTGTAATTTTCTTTTTTAGTGGGATCTTTCCCTGACTTTGGTATCAGGGTTATGCTGCTTTCATAGAATGAATTTGGGAGTGTCCCATCCTCTTCTACACTATGAAATAGCCTCAGTAGTGTTGGCATTTACTCTTCTCTAAAAGTTTGGTAGAATTCTCTGGTGAAGCCATCTGGGCCAAGACTTTTCTTTGGTTGATAGTTTTTTGATGCTTTTTCGATCTCTTCCTTTGTGATGGGTTTATTAAGTTCTTCTGCTTCTCCTTGTGATAATTTGGTAGATGATATGAATCTAGAAATTTGTCCATTTCTTCTAGATTTTCAAATCTGTTAGAGAACAGTCTTTGGTAATATTCTGTTATAATACATTTGATTTCAGTTGGGCCTCTTGTGATATCTCCCATTTCAATTCTTGTTTGGGTTATTTTCTCTCCTGTTTTTCTTTTGTAAATTTAGCCAGTGGTTTGTTGATTTTGTTGATCTTTTTAAAGAACCAGTTTTTGGTATCTTTTTTCAATTGTGCTTCTATTCTCTAATGCATTTAATTCTGCTCTAATCTTTATTATCTCTCTTCTTTATTATCTGTTCCTCTGTTGCTCTCTACTTGTTCAAGCTGTAGGGTTAATCCTTTGGTTTGGGAGCTTCTTCATTCCAAATGTGCGCACTTATAGAGATCAATTGATCTCTGAGCACTGCTTTTGCTGTATCCCATATGTTGTGGTAGGATGTGTTTTCATTATCATTTGCATCTGTAAATTTCTTTAATTCGTTCTTGATTTCTTCTATAACCCAAGGATTTTTGTTCAGCTTACATGAGTTCAAATTGTTACCCATGATTTTTCTGCTAATGATTTAAACTTTTATGGCTTTATGGTCTGAGAAATACTTTGTAATAATTTAATGGTTTGCATTTTGCTGAGACTTGCTTTATGTCCTAACACATAGTCTATTCTGGAAAATGTTCCATGTGCCTTGGAGAAGAAGGTGTACTTATCTGTTGATGGATAAAAAGTTCTATATACGTAAATGAGGTCTAGGTAGTTAATTGTCATAATAAGATCTTCTGTGTCTTTACTGAGGTTTTTTCTAGATGATTTACCTGTTACTGCAAGTGAAATGTTGAAGTCTCCATCTATTATTGTTGAGTGATCTATCTTATTTTTCAGTGTTGCCAGCATTTGTTTGATGTATTTAGATGCTTTGGTATTGGGTGCATAAATATTTAATATTGTTAAGTCCTGCTTATGTATTGAACCTTTCAGCAATAAATAGTGACCATCCTTGTCCATGATAGTGGATTTTCTGAGATTAGTATTGCCACTTCTGTTCTTCTTTGTATGTTGTTGACTTGGTATATATTTTTCCATCCTGTGATTTTCAGTTTGTTCATATGTTTGAGTCTTAGGTGTGTTTCTTGCAAGCAACATTTTAGACGGGTTGTGTCTTTTGATTCACAATACCACTTTTTGTCTATTGGAGCATTCAGTCCATTTACATTCAGTGTAATTATTGATAAGTATGTGTTTAATGTGTTACTTTGATGCATTTATTTTTTGTGTTGTTGATGTTTTCTATGTTTTTCTTGGTATTTTGTTCTGGGTCATCCTTCTTTACGCATTGACTTTACATCTTTTTCAGTGTTGCTTTTGTGTTTGTTGAGACTCCTGTATTATGCTTCCTGTTTTGATATGTAGCGTTTGTAGTTTGCTTTGGGGCTATCCCTATGACCCCCATTACTATTCTGAGTTTAAACCATATTTTAACTTCTGCGTGTCTTTTTAATTTCCTCTCCATCTGAAAGCGTTATGCCTACTGTAATGTATCCCTCTTTTTAGTGTTATAATATCATAGTATTTGTGTTATGATAACTGGTTCTCTTCTTTTAATAATGTAGCTTTGATTGAGCTTATTAACTTTCCTGAATAGGATTCCAGATGCTGTGTCCTGCATTGCCTCCTTAGGTATACACTTATCCCCCCGTCCCGCCCCCCCCCCAGCAAGGAACTTCTCTTAGTATTTGTTGAGCTTGTTTTGGTTTTCACAAACTCTCTAGGCACTCCTTAGATACTCGATGGGGCAGTTCTACTCTGGCCTCTATGGTCACCATGGTCAGACCTGACTTGACGGCAGCGGGTTTAAGCTTCTGTTTATCTGAGAATGTCTTAATTTCTCTGTCATATTTTAGGGACAGTTTTGCAGGATATATAATTCTTGGTTGGAAATCTTTCTCCTTGAGTGCTTTGAATGTGTCACTGCACTGCTTTCTTGCCAACATCATTTCTGTGGAGAAGTCAGACAAAATTCTATAGGGTTTCCCTGTGAGTGTCAACTTTGCTTTGAGCCTTGCTGCCTTTAAGAGCTTCTGTTTATGTTTCATTTTATTAAGCTTGATTATGTCTTGGTGTCTTTCTTTTGGGGTCTAGCTTTTGTGGTGTTCAATACACATCCTGGATATCTATGTTCTCTTCTTTCATAATTTCAGGAATGTTTTCTATCAGCAACTCTGCAGTAATGCTCTCTGTATTTTCATCTATCCCTCCCTGTTCAGGAACTCCAATTATTCATAGACTATTCCTCTTAATAGAGTGCTTCATGTGAAACTTTATATTTTTATGTTACTCTAAACATGGCCATAGACTCTTAGCCAACACCAGAGTACACTTTGGGTTAGGAAAGCCTTGCTAGCCCAAATTTCACTTTAATAATTTGACATGAAGTTTACAAAAATAATTTTGTAAAAGAGAAATATGAGAAAGTCTGGTTTAAACTCAGACTGCAAAACTGTCTCTCAAATATGACAGAGAAATTAAGACATTCTCAGATAAACAGAAGCTTACAGACTTTGTAAAAACCAAACCAAGCTACAAGAAACATTAAGAGAAGTTCTTTGCTTAGGGGGAAAAAAAAGTGTGTACCTAAGGAGGCAATACAGGACACAGCATCCAGACACTTTACTTAGGAAAGTTAATAAGCTCAATCAAAACTACATTATTAAAAGGAGACAATCACATCGTAACACAAAAGCTATGACATTATAGCACTAAAAAGAGAGATATATTACAGTAGGCATAACCTTTTCAGATGGAGAGGAAATTAAAAAGACATGCAGAAGTTAAAGTCTGGTTTAAACTCAGAATAGTAACAGGGGTCATAGGGATAGCCACAAAGCAAACTACAAATGTGATATATCAAACAAGAAATATAATACAGAAGTCTCAACAAACACAAACCCAATTTTGAAAAAGATGAAAAGTTATTATTTCATTTCTTAGGCTCAAAGTAGTTTGTGTACAAAGATGGATTTTCTTTATAGCTATACCATACTTGTAGCAATACACCATACTTGCAGCAATACACCATACTTGCAAACCTTTATGGCGTAGTGGTTAAGTTCTACATCTTTTAACCAAAAGGCTATCAGTTTGAATCCACCAGGCACTCCTTGGAAACTCTATGGGGCAGTTCTACTCTGTCTTGTAGGGTCACTATGAGTGGGAATTGACTCAACAAAAGTGTTGTTTTTTGTTTGTTTTCTGGCAATCAGTGTACTGTGTTATTTCTGTCACAAGTAGAAACATCCATAATGTGTGCCACAAATCCTTTGAGAATTTGGCTAACTGAGCTTAGCAGTGTAATTTTATCAGTCTACCTTTGATTAGTTGCTAACCCAGGCTCCATTCTTTCTCTTGTTGGGTTTGGGGAGCAGGGTCTGTGCAGTCTCATGGTCAGGTCTGCTGCTGCCAGCACTCAGATGTGTCTTTCTCTCCTCTGATTCTTCATCCCCCACCTGTTATGGGACTCTCTAACACTCTCTGACTTTGAGCAGCTGTTGTCTCTGCCTCTTGAGTCAGACATCTGTCCAGCAGGGTGTTTATATCACTAGGCTCTGGGAGGGATTTTTCCCAAGTGAAGCCACCTCAAATATTTGATTTACTTTAGGATATGCCATTCTGCCTGCCTGTCCTTCCTAGTAAGTGTTTTGTCACTTAATTTTCTGCAGTTATGTTTATAAATACAGCACATGTGTGTGCTGCATATAGATCTTGCTGATTTGCAATCCTTGACACTGGTCCTTGTTCCGTAGCCATTTAATATCTATTGTTTCACCACATTCTCTTGAATCTAGTGGCTTATTTGGTATCATTAGAGGAGGTAGACTCCAAAAAGACTATCTTCTTAGAGAAGGAGAAGCATTCCTTTTATAGTTCTACCTAGACCTAAATTTGTGTAGTCCACCTGTAGGTAGGTGAGATTTGGCTTGTGTTTTAAGACTCACTAGAAGAAACATTTAAGCAAATCTGTGAATGAGTTTCTGCTTCAGTCTCTGCTGAATTCATCTAAAATAATTTAAATCTATGAAGTTTATCATAGCTAAATGTTGGGAGTTTAGAATATCTCCATAAGGATTCTGGTTTAAAATGCTGAAAGTATGTATTCAGTATACACAAATTCAAAACATTACATGAGAAAAGTAGAAAGAAAATTAGAGTCATGAACAAAACATTTTTGTGATACAAAGAATATATTGAATCATATAATATTTAGGTTTCCTATTTTCAAAAAGTAGCATCGAAATGAAGGAAACAATAATATCTAAAAGAGAAAACTGCAACATATTTCATACACTAAAGAAACTGAACTATCATAGATTGCTAACAGCCTAGTTTCTCACATAAAGGCACTGTTGTAGTTGTTGGATGCTGTAGAGTTCATTGTGACTCATAGCAACTGCATGTGACATAGTAGAGCTATGGCATGGGATTTTCTTAGCTATAATCTTTATGGAAGCAAATCACCAGGTCTTTGTCCTGCAAAGCTGATAGTTAATTCAGACTCCTTATTTAGGTTAGCAGCCAAGTGCTTAACTTTTATGCCACCAGAGCTCTTTGTATAAGTAGTAAAAAACCTGTTGCTGTCAATTCCCACTCAGAGCAACTCTATAGTATAGAGTAAAAGTCCCCCATACGGTTTCCAAGGAGCAACTGGTGGATTCAAATTGCCATCTTTTTGGTTAGCAGCCACAGCTCTTAACTACCGTATCACCCACTCACAGCAACCCTATAGGACAGAGTAGAACTGACCCATATGGTTTCCATGGAGTACCTGGTGGTTTAAAACTGCCAACTCTTTGATTAGCAGCCATAACTCTTAACCGGGTTTTCTGCCAGGACACTAAAGAAAACCAAACTGAACCCACTGCCTGCAAGTCGTTTCCAACTTGTAGTAACCCTATAGGATAGCCTAGAACTGGCAGGGCACTAGTAAAATTTGTATGAGTTGTAAAAACTCCCTAGTTCCTGACTCTAAGAATACAAATAAGGTTATTTTCCCTTTCTCTGTTGAAACTGAATTTCAGTAATTCACAGCTTTATTTTCACTCCTGGGTCAAGGATTTGCTAACTCATACTTTACAAGTCCTCCAAATGCCACTTGCTTTTATAATCTCTGAAGCCATTTCCCTCAGAGTTCCTGACAGTATCCAACACTGTCTGAGACTCGCCTTAGAGCTCCAGGGTTCATTTGACTTCAGCTCCATAGCACATCTTTTGTTACTCTCATTCTCTTCTGAAAAGTGCTAGAGCTTTCCTCACCTTTCTTCATTTAAGAAATGAGATTGGGAGAGCAGTGGAAGCTGCATATAGGTAGGTATGTAAATTTATAGGGGAATGTACATTTTCACTTAGTCATGTTAAATAAAAATAATGAGATAAACTAATGCTATTTATAGTTTCCAACATATGTCACCAAGAGACAATCATAGCAGAGAGCATTTCAAGCTTTGTTTCACAGAGCCAGATCTCCAAGATTTTGTCAATACTAAATCTGTGTCACTTTTGTATCGTCTCCTCATTCAGGTACTTTGGCAATGGTATTTTCTTCTTATTGAACTAGCCATTCACGCTGTTTATCCCTCATTCATTTTCTTACTCCCACAATCACTGTGGTTTATGTAAAATGAGTGCAAAAAAGTCAGTTGCCTTGAGAATTCAGATCTGGTTGAATGACTTGGAAATGAGGTGAACTGTGTTTGTCTTTCTTCCCCCTATATCTGAAAAACGTTGGCTTTTTCTTTCCCTGGAGATGGTCTGCTGGGTTA
This sequence comes from Heterohyrax brucei, assembly GCA_028571685.1. NCBI lineage: Eukaryota > Metazoa > Chordata > Mammalia > Hyracoidea > Procaviidae > Heterohyrax > Heterohyrax brucei. The sequence goes on from CM053166.1 coordinate 142,579,434, forward strand.
GAAACAGAAAGTTCCTGGCCCAAGGACAGAAACTCATGAACACCCAGAAATATCTTGATCTGAAGTGAAAGCCATGCCAGACATTAATGAAGAAAGTTTTGGAATATAAAAATAAGATTACACTAAGAATCACAGTGCTATGCCAAATGATATATTTTGTACTGCATAAATTGTTCACCACTTGATACTTGATTGAATGCTATGAAGATTCAAGATAAAAATGGAGTTACATAAATTAATGTTCATCAAAAATTATGAAAATGAGCTCTAAGCTATCAATGAGTTATAACTGAACTTTGACATAGGCAGAATGCTGAATGTTCAGGGAGAAATACAGAATTTCTGTTACATAGCTCTATCTGGCAGATTAAAGATACTTCAGGCATTCCTTGTTATTGGTAGATTTGGTTCAGAGATCATACTTAAACTATTTGGTGACATACAACAGTAGTGTTCAAATTTCACTGCCTTGCACAATTGCCTTTCATGCTTGATAAATGCAGATTTGTTGATCTTTACCAAAGAGTCTCATTCAGTGGGTTTACCGTTGGCCAAGGAATCTGCATTTTAACAATCTAGGCAGGTGTTTCTAAAGGAAGTTGATCATAGACTGCCTTTGAGAAACAATGACCTAGTAAGTTAGGGATCCATAGACATTTTCTGTAAAGGGCCAGGTAGTAAATATTTTCTATTTGACAAGTATAACAAACTCTTGTCAAAGCTACTCAACTCTGCCATTGTAGCACAAAAGCAGCCATAAACAGTATGTACACAGATGGCCTATGCTGGATCAAGAGGTGGATTTGGCCGTGTGCCACAGTGTGCTTTGTAACCACAGCCCTGACCTAAAGAATTAGCTTTTTATGCAAACCTAAAATCTCAGGCCTCTGGAGTAATTTTGTAGTTAGTGCACAATTTCTGTTAGAGAGGAGTATCTATTAGTAAACCGTGATGTGGCAGTCCAACCCTATGTACTAGTGTGAATACCATATAAAGAGGATAATAAAATTACTTGAGTTATGCGCACAAAATAAAGAGGAAATCTCATGGCCCACTTTCTTTGGAAAATTTTCCTAGGTTAATGAATTCCTATCTCCAGTGAGCCAACACATTCTATTGCCTATGTTTTCTCCATGATTCACATTGATAATCCTAACCCATCTATGACTACAATATAGAGCAAGAAGATTGTAAAAGGCTATTTTGATAGAGCAACAATGGAACATATGAAGTCCAACAATTAATTCCATGAACTCAATTGTTCTGAGTGTTGCATACCTCCATGAACTCAGTTGTTCTGAGTGTTGCATACCTCACTGCTGAATATCACTACAGTCACCTTTGAAGTGTTCCCCTTGCAAAGCTATGCACTGATGTCAGCACGTAGTCCACCCTTAAAAGCAATTTTGGAACTCTTTCTGGAATAGCTGTTGTGCACACTGGCGTGGCGGCAAGTTCATGGACTTCATTGTGTAGTTGTTTGTGAGGGACCTTTTAGCCAGTAGACAAATAACTATATTGAAATACCCTCTCTACTCACCTTATCTGGCCCCCAGTGATATTCTTTCTTTACCCAAAGATAAAGGAAATATTGAAAGGAAGCCATTTTGATAAAATTCAGGACATCAAGAGCAATACGTAACAGTTCTAATGGCCATTCCAGAAAAAGAGCTCCAAAATTGCTTTGAAGAATGGACTAGGTTCTGGGACTGGTGCCTAGCTTTCCAAGGGGAGTACTTCGAAGGTGACTGTAGTCTGTAGTGACATTCAGCAATGAGTTGTGTAGCACTTTTTCTAGGATGAGTTCTCAGACTTATTTGGCAGAACTCATACCTGGAATTTGTGCTGCCATTTTCATTTCCTATACGATGGCAGACACTGCCAATTCATTATGATACTCTGAGTACAACTATAGCCAAAAATTTTTCTCAAGGATTCCAGACATACATTAACAACCAAGTCGAATTCACACACTAGCTGAAAGTGATAGGTCGTCTATTACTAAGCTAGACTTGCTTTATGGTGTTTTTATTATCTGTAGTTAGTCTACTTGGAGGTGCATGATATCACTTGCACTGGATCTTAATCTATAGAATTATGGACCTTGCTGAGTGGGTTTGTAATATACTTTCTAATTGGTTATCATCATTTTCATGTGAGAGCATACATATTTTCAATTCAAGAACTGCACCTAATTTATTGTGCTTCCCTCTGGGAACAGTACAGAAACACTTGTTGCTTGGTTTATATAGCATCTTCTCATTCAAACATCTATATGTCTTCAGGGCTATGATATAATTAGTCTCCTAAAAACTTCTACTGATAGTTAACTAATTAAAGGTCACCTAATAACAAAAACTAATGTTATTGGCAATTTGGAAACTGAAGAAACCTGTATTCTATTTTGTGATAAGGTATGTATGTGTGCCCCTAGGGTCGCCATGAGTCGGATCCGACTCGACGGCACTTGGCATATCTATGTGTATTTTTTGAAGTACCGTTTTAGATCAATTTGGGTTGATATTGTTAAAATACTTTTTGACTACATACGGTAAACATGTTCTCTTACCAAGTACAATGTAGTTTATAGTATTAAATGGACTCTGTTCCGTGAGGTAATCTGCTACCTCATGAAATCATATGTTAACTATTTCAGTACAACTTGAAGAAAAATTACTATTTAAAAAAGCAAAGCAATTTTTAGTGTATTTGAAATTTTATCCTGGTACATAAAGCTCATCTGTAACATGACATCATCTAAATATTTACTGAACTGGTGGCTAGTGCCCTACCTTTGGCAGAATCAGTCACGAAGAAGGGTTTGGCCTGAAACTCAAATAGGGTTTAAAGCTAACTGAAGTGGGCTAATGCAGTCCTACCAGGTGGCTTGCTTCAAAGTTCCAAGCATAGAACAGCCAGTACCTGGGACTTTGCCAGTGTCTTATCATCTGAGAGGCAACAACCCTCAGAGACTTAGCTTTTCACCTAGCAAATTTGAGAGACGCTCAAACAGCTAAATAAAACAGATTACGGCATCTCTTTATATCTGGTATTGGTGTTTCAGCCTTAAAATCTGCCTTAGAAAAGGAAAACAACATTTTCTAGGCTTTTTGCTTCAGGCTCATGTTAGGCCTCAGGGAACATGATCTGGACTCTGATAGTTCCAAATGTTCATAACAGGGTCTGACTGTGTTTATTTTTAACCAACTTCCTTCTCTTAAAACATGGAAAATCTCTTCCAACTACTTAACAAAACTGTCAACAACTTTAGGCAAAGAGAGGACATCTGTTAGAGGCTCTAGGGAGAACCATTTCCAAAAATAACATGATCCCCACTTTTATAGTTCTCAAAGAGAGACATGAACCTGTCCACTCTAGGTATTATCTAGTCTTGACACTTAACAAAAGCATGTCGGAAGTAAGGAGGATTTATAAGCAAATGTAGGCTAATGAAAGACACAGCAATCATGTGCAAATCATAGTCAGAGAAAAAACCTAGGCATGAAATGTCAGTACATCAGGGGCTTTCAAAAGATAGTTGGGTTAAAAAGTCTGTGATGAGGGTTTTCATTACACTGTTGTAAATCAGATCTAGGTGGTTTTTTGATATGTTGACTTGTAAACTGCATAGTGGAAGGCTCATAAATTTAGTATCCGCAATCTGCCTTTACATGCCTTTTTCACCCCAGAATGTTCTCACCATGACTATCACTTCTGGTGCCCAATATTCTCTCCATGACCTCAGTTCTTCCCTCTGGCAAGTCACAGCATCTGGAAAAGATTTGGAGGACTCCTTCACTTTAAGGTGTTAATGATGGGTGAGAGGGCTCGATGTACCGCCTTTCCTAAGAGACTCTCTTGGATCCAAGAAATGACCTATTTGTGAAATTTTAAACATCCCTCAGTTATATAGGGGAATTACTGGTGATGTAGCTGAACTTTTCACTGCCTCTGAAATCATAGCACATATAGATAATTAATTGTCCACTCATGAAGTTGGTCCTGTGGTTGATGTCAGGAATATGGCAGGGAAATCAAGAGGAGCTGGCTCTCCCAGTGTTTGACCTGGCACTGTTGCTGAACTTCTGTTTTGGTTTGGTTTTGGTTTACTTGAAATGAGCTCTGAGAAGAATGTTAAAGAATCCTGAAAAACCTATCCCAGATTTTCTAGGAAAAAAAAGTCCAGTGTGTGTGTGTGTGTGTGTGTGTGTGTGTGTGTATGTATGTGTGCACAGAGTTATTTAAGGAGTGGAATGGGAGATCAGAGAATTTAGAGCAAAACTAGGGAGATAGACACCAATTAGAGTGCCAATAAGAACTTGGGGGAATCTAGTTACTACATCCAGGAAGCTCATTGCCAAATCAAAGGACTAATTTGTTGGTCTTAACCAGAATTTGTTTCTCGTCAAGTCATCTTGTCTATCCAAGCAATTATCTGGCAGCAAGTATAATAATTGATTTTTTTGTTAACTTGGTGGCAGATGGGAAAGTTATACTTGCAATATTATATAGATCATACCTAAAAATGACTCATTAAATCAACTTGAATTTTAACATGCAAAGCTATTGTTGCCTTTAATAAATGGCTTGCTTGTTGGTATATAAGACACATTGGTATTATCCTTTTTATTACTTTGCACATAGTTTATGGTTTAATATTCTAGTTTAGTCATGCTTGCTTATAAAATCAACACATATGCCTACCACAGAGCACAGTAATAGTGCTTGGCCAATTTTTTTTTTTTCCCCCGTTGTAGCTACACTTATACCCTTTGAGAACTGAACATGATCAAATGTTTGACTTGTTCTATTTTTCTTATTAAAACAGCCTACCAAGTGGTAGAGACCCCCTAGGTCATTTTCCTGGAGCAAAAATAAATCAACCTGAATGAATTAAATGGTTGTATTAGTTGTTTCATCTATAAAATTAGTAAGTTGGATGAAATGATTAAAAGATACCAGAGGAACATACTCTAATACTCTGTTGAACACTAAACGTTTGGTTCTATAACAACAATGCCTTACATCTGATAGCATTCTCTAATTTACTTACATGAGCTTATTTGATCCTTGCAATTAACCTTCACATTTACATAGTTACTAAGTGCTCACTAAGTGTCCACAATGTTATTCATCTCTCAGAATATAAAGCTGAGATAGACAGCCTAGGAATTATCATCCTCATTTTAGAGAAGGCAAGTCACAGACCCCAAGAGTTTTAGTGATGCAACAAAGGTCAAAGAGCTTATAGCTGTTGCACTGAGACAGACTGAACTCCAAGAATTTTGACTTATGCTCTTGATAGTTCTATTTCACCTTTTGCTTACATGTACATGGACTAACTTGAAATGCAAAAGTTAATGATATAAATATGACACTGTAAACATGATCCATAAAAGACAAAAATTAGTCACTAAGATTTCATCAAAATTTCTATCTTTTGCTCTGTGAGAAACATTGTTAAGAGAATAAAAAGACAAGTCACAGCCTGAGAGATAATAATACAAAACATACATACAACAAAGAATTTGAATCCAAAATATATAAAGAACCCTCAAAACTCAAAAACAAGAAAAATAACAACCCAGTCAAAAAATTGATTGAACAGTCATGTCACCAAAATGATATACAGATGGCAAATAAGCACATGAAAAGATGCTAAACATCATTGGTCATTATGGAAATCAAATTAAAACTATATTGACCTACCATGACCTGTTCATTAAAATGGCTGAAAAAAAGAAAAAGAAAAAAAAAAAAAAACTAAATTCTGGATAGGATGTGGAACAATTGGACATTCATATACACTGGTTGTTATTGTTATTGTTGCTCAATGCCATTCAGTCAATTCCAACTCATAATGACCCTACATACAACAGAATGAAACATTGCCCAGTCTTGTGCCATCCTCACAGTCTTTGTTTTACTTGAGCTCATTATTGTAAAACACTGTGCCAATCCATCTCATTGAGGGTCTTCCTCTTCTTCACTAGGCCTCTACTTGACCAAGCATGATATCCTTCTTCAGGTTTGATCCCTTCTGACAAAACGTCTGAAGTACGTGAGACAAAATCTGGCAATCCTTGCTTCTAAGGAGCATTCTGGGTGTACTTCTTCCAAGACAGATTTGTTCATTCTTTTGACATTTCTGGATATATTCAGTATTTTTCAACAAAACCACAATTCAAACACCTCTCTTTTTCTTCGGTCTTCCTTATTCATTGTCCAGCTTTCATATGCATATGAGGCGATTGAAAACACCATGGCTTGGATCAGACTCACCTTAGTCTCAAAGTGGGACATCTTTGCTTTTCAACACTTTAAAGAGGTCTTTCACAGCAGATTTTCCCAATGAAACGTATCTTTTGATTTCTTGACTGCTGCCTCCGTGGGTGTTGATCACGGATCCAAATAAAATGAAATCCTTAATGACTTCACTCTTTTTTTCTTTTTATCATGATGTCCCTTATTGGTTCATTTGGGAGGATTTTTATTTTCTTAATGTTGAGGTGTAATCCATAGTGGAGGCTGTGGTCTTTGATCTCCATCAGTAAGTGTTTCAAATTCACTTCACTTTCAGCAAGCAAGGCTGTGTCATCTGCACAATGTAGTTTCTTAATGAGTCTTCTTCTGATCCTCATGCTGTGTTCTTCTTCATCTAGTTCACCTTGGATTATGTAGTCAGCATATAGATAGAATAAGTATAGTGAAAGGATACAACTCTGGCACATACCTTTCCCAACTTTAAGCCTGCTGGTAGGAATGCAAAATGGTACAGCCGCTTTGGAAAATGGTTTTGCAGATTCTTATAAATTTGAACATACACTTACCATCTTGCCCAGCAATCTCACAATGAAACTTAATGTTTGTACAAATGACCTTTGCATGAGTATCTCTAGCAACATTATTTATAATTGCCAAAAAATTGTAAACAACTTCTATGTCTCTCAATATATGAAAGAATAAGTGGGCTGTAGTGCACCCATGCAGTGAGATGTTACCCAACATTCAAAAGGAACAAACTATTGATATATGCAATAGCATGGATGAATCTCAAATACATTACACTGAGAGAAAGTAGCTAGATGCAAAATGTTGCATACTGCTTGATTCTACGTGAATGTGTGTTGTTAGTTGATGTTAATTCCAACTCATGATGACCTTGTCTGTGCACTGTAGATCTTCATAGAGTTTTCAAGGCTATGATCTTTAATAAATAGATTCTCAGGCCTTTCTTCTAAGGTGCCTCTGAGTGAATTTGAACCACTAACCTCGGGGTTAGTACCTAGTGCTTAACTATTTTCACCACTAGTCGTGCCTTCATTTAGATGACATTCTCAAAAGGTAGAAATTATATAGAGAATGAAAAGATCAGTGTTGCACGGTGAAAGGGACAGAATTAGAAAGCGCAGCACAAGGGAATTTTTATAAAATAATTTATTGTGCTTTAAATAAAAGTTTACAATCCAAGTCAATTTGTCATACAAAACCTTACACACTCAGTGGTATATAACTCTAGCTGCTCTCCACACCATATAACAGCACACTCCTACTTTCTACCCTGTATTTTCCGTGTACATTCAACCAGTTCCTGTCCCCCTCCGGGAAGGAACTGCCCAGATAGCCTCATGTATATACTTAAGTCAAGAAGCATACTCTTCACCAGTATCATTTTATGTTTTAAAGTGTAGCCTAATCTTTGTGTGAAGAGTTGGCTTCAGGATTGATTTCAGCTCTGGGCTAACAGACAGTTCGGGGACCATGTCTTTCAAGGACCCACGAATCTGTTAGACTATTAAATCTAGTCTTTGTAATAGAGTTCAAGTTTTACACACTTGTCCTTTTCTCCTGCCACATTGGGGAATTTATGTTGTGTTCTCTGTCAGGGTAATCATTGGTGGTGGCCAGGCACCAGCTAGTTCTTCTGGTCTTGTGCTAATGTAGTTTCTGGATTACATGGTCCTTTCTGTCTTTGGGGCTCTTATTTTTTTGTGTGTCTTGGCTGTCTTTTATTCTCCTCTGATCCAGGTGTATTGGGACCAACTGATGCTAATTAAATGATACATGCTAGCTTTTGTGACCCCAGATACCACTCACCAAAGTGGGATGCAGAACATTTTCTTAAAAAAAAAAACAAAAAAACAAAAAACTGTTATTCCAATTTGACCTAAATGTCCCCTGAAACCATCATCCCTAGACCTCTACCCTGCTACTCTGACCTTCAGATGTCGGGTTTTATTTAGGAAACCACTTAGCTTTTGGTTTCCTTCAGCTGTGCTGACCTCCATTCTACCGCATCTATTACATCCTTCACCTAACCCAATTTCTATCTGGTATCTAGTCAGTGATTAGCCCTCTCCCTCCCTCCTCACCCTTGCAACCATCAAAGACTGCTTTCTTCTGTGTTTAAACCTTTTCTTGGGTCCTTATATTTATGGCCTCATACAATATTTGTCCTTTCGCAAATAACTTCACTCATCATGTTTTCCTGATTCCTCCATGTTATGTGTCCCAAGATCATTGTTGTTCTTTATCATTGCAAAGTGTTAGCATGAGGGAAATTTTTGAAGTGTTAGAATTGTTCTGTATCCTGTTTGTGGTGGTGGTTACCTGAATCTATGAACATTTTAAAATTCACAAAAATATTCAACTTAGACAGTGAATAAGATGATTATTACACATTAATCCTGACAGTTAAAAATTGTCCTAGCTAAATTTTGAAAGTAAAAAACCACCCACTGCCATTCAGTTGATTCTGACTCATAAAAGCCATGCAAAACAGAGTAGAATTGCCCCCAACTAGGTTTCCAAGAAGTGCCTGGGGGATTTGAACTGCAGACTTGTTGGTTAGTATCCCGAGCTCTTAACTGCCACACTACCAGGGTTTCCAATTCAGCACTACATGCTTCCTTTTATCTTATTAGCAACATTCCACTAAGCATTGATTCTCCTCAGTTCTTTCTCTCAGCTTTCCAGAATATAATCTGATGAACCAATTCAGTGAAAAGTTCAAATAACTGCTAGTAGCTACAGTGGTTTTCTCTAATTTGTGTCCTTTTCATTTGAGCAAGTCACCAAAGTCTTAAGTTAAAATGATGCACCTCGACGGCACTTGGCATTGGCTATGAATTGGTGAGATTTTAAGCATCAGGCAGTGGTTAAAGAACACATTGTAGGAAGGAAGAGCCAGGACAGCATTCACATTTCTGAAATTAAAGTATATTTGTTTGGTTTTCCAAATTTTATATTGAAAATTATATAAGACTACAGCATAAACTATAGGATACTATGTATTGAATATGTTGAAACCGGGAAGTAAAATCTGAAAGTTAAGTGTCTTGAATCTTCTTTTGTTCTTCTTCTTATTATGATGGAATGAAAATGTACATTCCCATATAAATTTGCATGCCCACCTATAGGCAGCTCTCACTGCTCTCCCTGCCCAGTAACAGCACACTCTTCCTCTCTGCTCTGTACATGTCTTATCCCCCTCAACAATCTCCTATCCCCTCCTCTCTACCCACTCCCCTGCCTCCAGTAAGAGGTAAGCAGGACGACATCTAATAGATGCATAGAACCATAAAGTGCACACATGATATGGTCACTCTGTGTTACCAAGTCCAATCCATTCCTGTCTGAGAGTTGACCTCCATTATGATTTATGGACAGGGGTGGCATCAGGACCAGGGGTCAGACTCCCAGGGGAACTCTGAGGCCTGTGGACCATCAATTCCGCTCTTTTAATGTAGCTCTCAGAGCGCACCTCTTTTTCTCCTTGTGTTGCCGGTGAGACTCAACTTTGTGAGCGCCATCACGGCTATCACTGGTGGTAGCCAGGCACCATCCAGTTCTACCGGTTACAAGTCGATGTAGTCACCCACTCACATGGGTCTCTCTGTCTTCTAAGTTCTCTTTCCCCCATGTCATTTTGGTCCTTGGTGATCATCCATTCCTGCTAAGTTGGGACCATTTGCTGTACCCTCAGATGGCAGCTTGGCAGCTTTTAAGACTCCAAAACACCACTCACCAATGTGGGGTGCAGAGGGCCCTCTTAGAAAGATGCTGGTTGTGCCAATTGGCCTTGATTTCCCCTGGCAGCACTGTCCCCAGCCCACTGCCCCAGCTACTCTTTCCCTGTAATATTGGATTAAGATGGGAGGAGAAATCATGCTCTGTAAAAGTCCAGTTAATACTGATCTTCTTTCTAGTATGTGCTGTCACTGATTTCACCCAACCAAATTTCTATCAACTGTCTAATCTAAACCCTCGCCCTCCCTCCCTCCCCACCCTTGAAGCCAAGAAAGAGTCTTTTCAGCTGTGCATGAGTCTGTTTTTAAGTTCTGATCATAGGGGTCTCATACAATGTTTGTCCTTTTGTTGCTGACTACTTTCACTCAACAAAACATCCTCCAATAGAAGCCAGGTTATGAGATGTTTCCTAAAATCATCATAGTTTTTTACCATTGCATAATGTTTCATTGAGTATATATACCATAGTTTACCTGTCCATTACTCTGTTGTTGGGCATCTGGGTTAATTCCATCTTTTTGCTATTGTGGACTGTGCTGTGATAAACATTCGTGTGCATGTATCAGTTGTTGTGAATGGCCTTGATTCTGTAGGATATATTCCAAGCAGTAGAATTACTGGGTCAAATGATATATCTATATCCAGCTTTTTAAGGAAGTGCCAGATTGTTTTCAAAGAAGTTGCACCATTTCGCAATCCCACCAACAGTGTAGGAGAGTTCCCACTTCTCCACAGCCTCTCCAGCATTTGTTGTTTTGTGTTTTTTGGATCATGGCCAAACTTGTAGGGGTGAGATGGTATGTCATTGTTGTTTTGATTTGAATTTCTTTCATAGCTAATGATCACTAGCATATCTGCATGTGTTTTTTGGCTGCCTGGATCTCCTCTTTATAGAAGTATCTGTCCATCGCTTTTGACCATCACCTAATTTGATGATTTATATTTTTCTTACTGATATTTTGTAGTACCCTATAGATTACGGAAATCAGGAGTTAGTCTGACATGTAGTTGCCAAATATATTTTCCTATTCTGTAGGTGGCCTTTTAATTCTATTAATAAAGTCTTTGGATGGGCAAAAGTGTTTGATTCTTAATAGTTTCCATTTATCTATTTTCGCTTCAGATGTTTGTGGTTTGTTTGACAGATTTTGAAGTCTGTCTATGCTATGTATTAAAATTTCCATTGTTGTTCCTCCTTTTTCTAGGATGAGCTTTAGTGTTTTAGATTTAATATTTAGGCCTTTTATCCAGTTTGAGTTGGTTTTTGTATAAAGTGTAAGATATGGATCTTGTTTCAATTTTTTGCAGATGGATACCCAATTTTGCCAGCACCATTTGTTGAAGAGATTGTTTTCACCCCAATTTAATGTCTTCTGGCCTTTGTCAAATATCAACTGTTCATAGGAAGGTGGTGTCGTCTCGGTCTCAAATCTGTTCCATTGATCTATCTATCTCTTTTTGTACCAGTACCAGGCTGTTTTAACTACTGTGGCGGTATAATAGGTTCTACAGTCGAGTAGTGAGAGGCCTTGCAGTGTGTTTTTCTTCAATAGAGCTTTACTTATCTGTGGCTTCTTCCCTTTCCAAAGTTGGTAATTTGTTTCTGCATCTCCTTAAAAAATGTCACTGGAATTTGTATTGGGATTGCATTACATAAGTAGATTGCTTTCTGCAAAATAGATATTTTCACAATGTTAAGTCTTCCTATCCATGAGCAGGGTAGTTTTCTCCATTTATGTAAGTCTCTGTTAGTGTATTATAGTAAGGACTTGTAGTTCTCTTTGTAAAGGTCTCTTATTTCTCTGGTTAGATTTATTGCTAGGTACTTTATCTTCTTAGGGGCTATAGTAAATTGGATTGATTTGGTGATTTCTTCTTTAATACTCTCATTGTTGGTATAAACGAATCCTCATGACTTAATCATGTTTATCTTGTATCCTGAGACTCTGCTGAACTCTTCTATCAGTTTGAGAAGCTTCCTTATGGATTCTTTTGGATTCTCTGCGAATACAGGTGTATCAGCTGCAAATAGGGAGATTTTTACTTCTTTGACTCGACGGCACTTGGCTTGGCTTGCCGATACAGACGCCTTTAATTTCTTGATGTTGTCTAATTGCTGTGGCTAGAACTTCTAATACAATGGTGAATAGAAGAGGTGAGAGTGAGCATCCTTACCTAGTTCCCATTCTCAAGAGAAACTGTTTCAGTCTCTCTCCATTCAGGATGATGTAGGCAGTGGCTTTGTGTAAATGGCCCTTATTGCATTGAGGAAATTGCCATCTATTCCTATTTTGTTTTTAGCATGAATGGGTATTGGACTTTATCAAATGCCTTTTCTGCATCAATAGACAAAATCAGATGATTCTTGTCTTCTGTGTTATTTATGTGGTTGATCACATTAATTGTTTTTCTGATGTTCAACCAGCCTTGCATCACTGGTATGAATCCAACTTGGTCATGATGGGTTATTTTTTGGATACATTATTGTATTCTATTGGCAAGAATTTTGTTGAAGATTTTTTCATCTAGATTCATGAGTGATATTGGTCTGTAGTTCTCCTTTATTGTTAGATCTTTCCCTGGCATTGGCACCAGGGTTATGCTGTCTTCATAGAATGAATTTGGGAGTATTCCATCTCTTTCTATACTGTGAAGTAGTTTCCGGATTGTTGGAGATAACTCTTCTCTAAAAGGTTGGTAGAATTCTGCGATAATGCCGTCTGGGCCTGAGCTTTCTTCATTGGCAGTTTTTTGATGACTTTTTCAATCTCTTCCTTTTTGATGGATTTATTAAATTGTTCCGCTTTACCTTGTTATAATTTGGGTAGGTGATATGAATCAAGGAATTTGTCCATTTCCTCTAGGTTTTCAAATTTGTTAGAGTACAATCTTTCATAGTATTCTGTTTTGATATTTTTGATTTCGGGTGGATCTGTTATGACAACTTCCGTCTCATTTCTTATTTGAGTTGTTTGTTTCCTTTCCTGTTTTTCTTTAGTAAGTTTAGCTAATGGTTTGTCAATTTTGTTGATCTTTTCAAAAACCCAGCTTTTGCTCTTTTAGATATTTTCAATTGTTCTTCTGTCCTTTAATTTGTTTAGTTCTGCCCTCCTCTTTATGATCTGTATTGTTCTGGTGCCTGAGGGGTTCCTCTGTTGTTCTCTCCCTACTTCAAGCTGTAGGGTTAGTTCTTTGATTTGATTTCTTTCTTCCTTCCAGATGTGTGCATTTCTGGAGAGAAACTGACCTCTGAGCACTGCTTTGGCTGTATGCCGTAGGTTCTGGTAGGAAGTGTTTTCATTCTCATTGGAATCCATAAACTTTATTTCTTCCTTTACTTCTTCTATAAGCCATGTTTTTTTGAGTAAGGTGTCGTTCGATTTCCATGGGTTCCACTTTCTATTTATGTTTTTTCTGCTATTGATTTTAACTTTGATAGCTTTATGATCGGAGAAGATGCTTTGCATTAAATCAATGGCATGGATTTTGTTGAGAATTGCTTTATGTCCTAACACATGGTCTATTCTGGAGAATATTCCATGTGCACTGGAGAAGAAGGTGTCATTGTCCACTGATGGATAGAAAGTTCTGTATATGTCTATGAGGTCTAGTTGGTTAATTGTGGCAATAAGGTCTTCTGTGTCTTTATTCACCTTTTTCCTAGACGATCTGTCCAATACTGTGAATGGAGTGTTGAAGTCTCCCATTATTATTGTGGAGTGATCTATCTCATTTTTGAGTGTAGTCAGTGTTTCTTTGATGTATTTAGGTACTCTAATGTTAGGTGCATAAATATTTAATAATGTTACATCCTGTTTGTATATTGAATGTTTCAGCAGTAGTGTCCTTCCCCTGTCCACAATGGTGGATTTTCCATTAAAATCGATTTTATATGATGTTAGAATTGCCACACCTGCTTTTCTTTGTGGATTGTTAGCTTGATATATATTCTTCCATCCTTTAATTTTTGGTTTGTTCATATCTTTAAGCCTAAGGGGAGTTTCCTGTAGGCAACATATGGATGGGTCGTCTCTTTTGATCCAAGATGTCACTTGATGTCTCTTTACTGGAGTTTTCAGTCCATTCACATTCAATGTGATTATTGATAGGTATGTGTTCAGTGTTGCCATTGTGATATGTTTATTTTTGTGTTGATGTTTTCTGTGTTCTTATTAGTCTGTTCTGGGGCATTCTTCTTTGTGATTTGATTTTCATCTCCTTCAGGGTTGGTTTTGTGGTTGTTGAGACTCCTATATTATGCTTCTTGATTTGATATGTTACATCTTTATTGTACTTTATGTCTGCCCCTATGTTACCCCTTAATAAACTATGTATGAACCCAATTTCAATTACTATCATTCTTATCAACTTCCTCTCCATCTGGAAAGACTATACTGACTGTAGTATATCCTTCTTTTTATTGTGATGACATCATAGATTCATGATATGATCACTGGATTATATCTTTCACTATTATAGGTTTTATGGAGTTTGGAGCCTTCCCTAACTGAGTAGGATTGTGTCATGTATTTGCTTCTAAAGTGTAAAGTTAGTGGTTTTGTTCTTCTAAGCCAAAGCCAAGAACTTCTTTCAGTATTTCTTGTAGCTTTGGTTTGGTTTGGTTTTTCCAAAGTCTCTGAGTTTCTGTTTATCTGGGAATGTCTTAATTTCATTTTCATATTTGAGAGATAGCTTTGCAGGATATATAATTCTTGGTTGGAAGTTATTCTCCTTCAAGGCTTTGAATGTGTCATGCCACTGTCACCATGGAAGCATTGTTTCTGCTGAGAAATCTGATAAAGCCTACTGGGTTTCCCTCTGAATATTAGTTTTGCTTGGAGTCTTGCTGCCTTTAAGAGTTTCGACTTCTGTTTTATTTTGTTAAGCTTGATTATAATATGTCTTGCAGTCTTTCTTTTGAGATCTATATTGAGTGGTGTTCGATATGCATCTTGGCTATCTATCTTCCCTTCTTTTGTAATTTCTGGAAAGTTTTCTGTCAGTACTTCAGCCACAATATTCTCTGTGTTCTCAGGTGTCTCACCCTGTTAAGGAACTCTACTTCATTGTAGATTGTTCCTCTTAATAGAGTCCCACATGTTTCTTAATGCTTCTTCATTTTTCTTGTTTCTTTTTTCTGATTTCTCCTCACAGATGCTGGAGTTAGTAGCTCTGTCTTCCAAATCAGAAAGTCTATTTTCCATTTGTTCCATTCTGTTTTCTTGGCTTTGAATTGAAGTTTCTATGTCTTTGATTTTGTTCTTGATCTGCTGGATTTCAGAGTACCGGTGTTCCATCAGATCAAACAGCTTGCTTAATTCTTCATTTTGCTCTGCTGCATTTTGTATAAGGTCTAGGAAGGCTCTCTATATAATCCTTTTCTGTCACCTTTTGATAGTTTCAGAAAAGCTTCTTCATCTGAGAAGTTCTGAGATACTTTTCTTTTGGGGGCCCTTTAGGTGATTTCTTAGTTACTGTTTTCTCCAGAGTTTGTTGCTTTTGGGGCATCATGTGAGCCAATAGAGGCTGAGAGAGATTATGTGAGGATGGACTGTGGTTGTTTCTCTAGGCTGTCTTAAAATGAGAGGTAAAAAGTCAGGTTTTCCAGTGTATACATTCCTTTTTCCAGCTGACAAAGTAAATACCTCTGTATCAAACCCCAGATGTTATAAACTAGCTCAAAATACAGAAAGACTACTGCCCTGCTGGCCTTTACTGCTGGGCCCTAGCTGTGGGAAACACTGTTTAGAATACTGTTTTTCTGCTGGAAAAGCATTCTCCTCCAGGTAGGTGCTGCCTCCCAGCCCAGGAATTGGGTCCAGCTGCGGCTTCCATATGGGTATATCCCGCCTCCCAGTGGAACAAGATGGTGTCTCGCACAAGCTTGCCATCTGGCTGGGACCAGGCTACTCTATGGCAGAGGTGCAAAGAGAGGCCAAAAGTGCTGAGATGCACAGAGTTCACAGCCTCTGTTGCCAGGCCCTAGCCATAGGTCACACTGTGTATAATACTACTTTTCTGCCTGAAAAGCACTCTCCCCTGGGAAGGCACTGCCTCCCAGCCTAGGAACTAAGCCCAGCTGGGGCCTCCATATGGATGTATCTGCCTCCCAATGGATCAAGATGGCTTCCTGCACAAGCTTGCCACCACCTCAGTACCAGCTACTTTATGTCAGAAGCAGAGAGAGAAGCCAAAGGTGCCAAGATGTACAGTCTAAAGCTGGGCTCTCACAATACTGCAATTTCACTTGCTGATCCCATCAGTTGTGTGTCTGAGATTAGTGGCTAGTCAAGTCCCAGCTCCACCTGCCAGCTAAGATAGAGAAAAAAAGGTTAAAATGGGGAGTTACCCGAGAGTGGGGTCAGTGAAAGAGAGGAGGTTTTTGCGTTTAGTGGTATGAAGTCCAAATTATTAACAGCCCTATACTGCATCCTAGGGCTCACTAGGTGTCCAAAAGTCTACATTTAATTATCAATTCAGGCCTTGGTTTCCAGAGGGATTTAGAATGACATGTGTAGTCCGCCGCCTCTTGAATCTTCTTAATAAAAGAAATTATTTAATGGATGCATTTCTTACAAAAAGATTCTGAAACTATGCAAGCACACTTTAATATATATATTTATGTGCATCATTTTCATTGCTGTTGCTTTCTGAAAGCTGAGTAACTGTAGTTGCACAGAAATTGCTTTTTAAAAATTAGATAACAGTGAGAATACTTTTATAAAATGCAAAATGTTTAAAGCAGAAATTAGTCCACTTAGTTATCAATTTTTTTAAAGTTAAATTTACATGTCAGGTTTCCTCATAGTGAGGTACTCCCATGCAAGAACTGGGAAGTTTTGTGCACAGTAAAATTTATTACTTAATTGTCCTCCATTCTTACTGATATAAAATGCAGGTAAACCAGACTTTACAAGCCTTGCTCTGAAGAATATATGAAGTGTCTGTACATCCATCTTAGATATTGATGTTTATTAGATCTTAGTAAAAGTAATAAAAAGAATTCAAAATAAATTAGGCCTACTGTCCTTTCCAAAGTGACCCCAGTGGCAATGTGTGTGGATTGGAATATTTTCCCTATATTGATTTTTATTTTTCATGTCAAGTTTGAAAAATATTTCAAATGTTACTTCATATGTATGTAAGGCGTGTTTTCCTCATTGTATTTGCTTGCTACTCTGCATATCAGATGCACTGGAAACAAAAGCTACAAAACATTGGAAACTGTGGTGGTATAGTGGTTAAGTGCTACAGCTGCTAACCAAAAGGTCGGCAGTTCAGATCCACCAGACACTCCTTGGAAACTCAGTGGATCAATTCTATTCTGTCCTATAGGGTTACTATGAGTTGGGTTCAACTCTATGGCAGCGGATTTGGTTTCAGTTATGACACTGTTTACCCTTTACCTTGATCCAAACCATTCACATTGAAGGCTAATAGATATGACTAAATATTCAACCAATCACTTTTAAAAAAAGTACCATCACACTTTGTGGTTTACCCTGTTCTTATGAAGGAAAAATCCCTGCTGGAGTGTTTTTAAATGAAATTAATCAGTGGTGCAGGGATTGAGTAGCTATGACCCATGACTGGGAGTCCCTAGATCCTTCCCCTAGATGAGTTGGTGGAAATATAAAGTGGTATAGCCATTGTAGAAATCAGTTTGACACTTTCTCAGAAAGTTAGAATTACCATACCAAAATTCAAAAGAAAACAAAGCCAAACCTGATGCTACTGAATGGATTCCAACTCATAGTGACCCTATAGAACAGAGTAGAACTGCCCTGCATGGTTTTCAAGAAGCATTGCCATATAACCTAGCAATTCCATTCCTAGGTATAGATCCCAAAATCTCAGAAATAGGTCTTGAATGCTAATGTACATTGCAGCATTATTTACAATAGCTGAATAGTGGCCGTAACTCAAATGTCTATTAGCAGATGAATGGATAAAATGTGGTACATGCATACAGTGGAATATTATTCAGCCATAAAAAGAAATTAATTACTGATACATGCTATGATGTAGATGAATCTTGAAAATACTATGCTATGCTAAATGAAATAATTCAGACTCCAAAGGACAAACACTGCATGACTGTAATAACATGAAATACCTGGAATAGAAAACGTGTCAAATAATCACTGGTTACCAAGGACTAGGAGAGCTAAGAATGGGGAATTAACTGCTCAAGGGGTACTAGGTTTCTTTTTGGGGTGATACAGTCTTTTTGGAAATGGATAGTAGTGATGATTCTACCTGGTGAATGTCATTAACATCACTGAATTTTACAGTTAAGATTGATGAAACTGCAATTTTTGGTCTTATATATTTTACCACAATAAAACAAAAAGACGTTCATCCCCCAAATCCTGTCAAGATATCTATAAAACCAAAACCAAACCTACTGCTGTGAAGTTGGATCCAACACATAACAGCCGTATAGGTCAGAGTAGAACTGCCCTATAGAGTTACCAAGGAGTACCTGGCTGACATGAACTGCCAAACTTTTGGGTTAGCAGACATACCACTTAACTCACTACACTACCAAGGTTTCCAGGGTATCTATAGCTATCATAATATGATATCAAAATAATTAGAAGTTTTGGTTGCCAGTCAAGTCTCAAGAACTTCATATGCCCACATTCAGAAAGAAATGGACTATTTCTTTCAGGGCTTAGCCAAAAGAAAAAAGTGATTTCCCTCACTCCCCTAAAAGTTAACAGGGCATACCTGGGATATTCCTATTTGATTGAAATAAAATTACTGTAGTTGAATGTTTAAATATTATCAGCTTATGGTTTTTCCAGTTTATTCTATACAATACCCCAACCCCACACCTCAACTTTAAGTAGTATTTACCTTCTTCTAGCACTCTAACTTAGAACTTCTAAGATTACATGTAGACAATTTATATGGCACAGAAGTGCAGAACTTGAGAAATACTGAACTCGATAAGCACTCAATAATACAGGCCTGGATAAGCGTACTGGCTGCATAGTGGTTAAGGGCTACTAACCAAAAGGTCAGCAGTTTGAATCCATCAGACACTCCTTGGAAACCATATAAGGCAGTTCTTTTCTGTCCTATATATAAGGTTGCTATGAGTCGGACTCTCGATGGCAATGTTTTTTGTTTGTTTTTTGGTAAGGGGTATTTGCTGAAGATTGAGAATAGACTTTACATTGGAAATGGGGTAAGACTGAACTGACATAAGACATAATATACTGAAGCAGGGAGCTCCAGATAAGAGGAGCAGAGATTTTAAACTGGAACAAACTAGGGGTGAGAGGAAAACCAAACTTGCTAACTCAATGGATTAACTATTGAAAACTCTGTTTCGGGGTGCTTTGGGGACATGACATAGGCATAAGGTATGTGTGTGCATCAGAGAGCAATGATGTGTTGGAAAAATGAGGTTGTGGATATATAGACCCATTGCTGTCAAGTTGATTCTGTCTCATGGTGCAGTGGTTAAGTGCTATGGCTGCTAACCAGAAGGTTGGCAGTTCAAGTCCACCTGGCATTCCTTGGAAACTTTTTTTGGAATGTTCTGCTCTGTCTTTAGGGTTGCTGTGAGCTGGAATTGATTAGACAGCAGTGGGTTTCAGTTAGATTTATAGAATCCATTTTTGTGCCCGTAATTTGGACTAGGCTGACATTGTTACTGTATTTGCTCCTGCCGGATAGGCTGATTTGTGGTGAATATTAACCAAGTTTGCTTTGTTTAAAATTGAGCCCCTCTCTATATAAGACTCCATATACACATAATCATTGTCTGGTTGTGCAGTGGTTAAGAGCTCAGCTGCTAACCAAAAGGTCTACAGTTTGAAACTTCTAGCCACCCCTTGAGCCATGAGGTTTCCACGGTTCTATTCTGTCCATAGATAGGGTTGCTATGAGTCAGAATCAACTCAATGGCAGTGGATTTGATTTTTTTTAATACATACCCACTGCTGTCGAGTCAATTCTGACTCATAGCAACCGTGTAGGACAGAATAGAACTGCTCTATAGGGTTTCCAAGGAGTGTCTGGGGGACTTGAGGTGCTAACATAAGACTGGGTATTGCTGTGGATTCCCTCCTCTCCCATTATCCCTCAAGACCCCAAGTAGAAAAAAAATAACTGGGCATAAGGAAATTATGCCAACCTCAGGTTCACTTGGAGAATGAGGAGCCATAGAGCCCTTTCTCCTTTTGGCTGCTGACCTGCCTTTCTGGCCTACCATCTGTGAACTTTAATCCTGCCACTTCTGACTGTGATCTTGGCTTGGCTGTTGGCCCAGCTCTTGTGTGTTTATGACCTCACTTCCTTTTTGCCACATCTGCTTTACCTCAGATCCTGATTAGGTCCTGTATTTCTGATCCAAACAGCCCAGCCACAAGTCCTAATTGCCCCTTGCATGAATGTGTGATTTGGCCTTTTTTTTTTAAACTTAGATGGTGCTCTGATTCCTGTTAATCCCATGACAGTGGCTCAGCCAAAGGTGCCCAAGACTTTTTCCCTTAGCAATACAGCTTTTGTGAACAGGAAAAATAGAGCAAGGAAAATTCAAGAAAGGAAAATCACACAGATAGGTCATTAGGGTAGCTCAGGAACCTCTTGGGCATATCGTACTTCCCACCCCCACCCCCTGCAACTGCCAACAAGAACTGTCTTGTTTTATAAGACATTTTGGGGGTACAGGTCAGAGAAAAAACAAGTACTGCACAGGATGGATAATTGCTCTGGCCCAGAGTAGTGTTATTTACATCTGGAAAGGAGCCAGGTCCAATGAGGATAGAATGCATCAATGAGAACAGGATAGGAAGTTGAAATTCTAGATTATCCTGCCTAACAAATAATGCCTGGTGACTTTAACAGACTGCTAAATTAAATCCGACTTACAAGATAGTTTGAGGCTTGAGAAACAACTCTCAGGTATATTTCCCGGTTGACAACTGTTTGTGGGTACAGAAACAAGGCGAGGTCATCTGTGTGAGTGCTTTTCACAACTAAATTGAAACATACAGTTTTAGGTCGGAAAAAAGTCATTGATGTTTACCTTTCAAAATAAATTCATGCACCAACCCAGAAAACATCCCCAAAATGACAGCATATAAAGGGTGTCCCCTTAGAAACAGAATTCAATTCTAAATTATCTCCTCTATAGACCTTGAAAATCTTCCGTCACTTCGCCCACTGATAAATGGAGATGTTTGACTTTGTGACAGATGAGCTACTCAACAGTGTTTTCTTTCTTCTATTGCAGCTTCAATTGTATATTTAGTGAATTAGTTGTGATTGATGACAGCATTTTAAGCACTTGCTAGTTTTTCTGGTGAAAAGATGGCATATTTTAACTATATTAATAGTTTAAGGTTTAAGGGTAGCACAATATATTTTTATAATCCTTCAATAGTGAAGCCACAATTTATACAAATGGATTCATTCTGTCTTTAGCCCATACAACTCTGACAAAATGATGTCATTTAAAGTAATGTTGCTCATCATTCAGGGATGCAAAAGCTGAAGGCTACATTGCTTTGAAGAAATAACTTTGGAGTTTTGAATGCCTTTCAAAATCCTTATATGCCACTAACAGTAACTTAGGTGGTTTGTACAGCTGGAACCAAACATGTTCTTGAGGAGAAAAAAAAGAAAAGAAAACACAGTTGTAATTTTCACATAAATAGTAGAACTAAAGAAACAGTTTTACTCAGAAACACCAACATCTCTAAATACTGCTTGTGGAATGTCTAAGCAGCTTAAAGGTTTATAAATATAACTGTGTGCAGCGTAAAGTGTAAGAATTACAACCAACTGTAGGGCTGCTGTTTTACCTTAAGCAGCATATTTGGGGTCTGATGTATATCAGGTTTATGATAAGTACCCTAAAATTTTAGGAATAATGACATCAACTAAAGGTTATTTTCCATTTGGTATATCCCTTGCTAAAGAATAATAGTTCATAGTCTTAATAAATATCACTGTGGGAGAGAAAATACAAGGGTTTGCCTACGTGCTCTTTGGTGCAATTAACCACATCCCAGTATTGTATGACTTGTACTCCTATGGGAAAAGGAGCTGAGTTTTGTAAATGGAGACAAAAAGAGCATTTGGAAAATTAATTGATAAGAGACAGACTTATTTCTATGTAGTGCTGGAAAACAAGTATTCACTTAGACTCTAGGCCTTGAGAAGATCTCTCAGTATTTCCAATATTGAATAGACCCCAGCCTTTTCCTAAAGTATGCTTGTTGCTACTGTTAGTGCCATCAATACCTACTCTTTGTAACCTCGTGAGTAGAGTAGAACTAGGCTCCACAAGATTGTCAAGGCTGTGACCTTTCAGAAGCAAATCATCAGGCTTTGTTCCTGAGGACCTGTAGGTGAGTTTGATCTGATAACTTTTCAGTCACTAGTCCATGTGCTACACAAGGACTCTAAATCATACTATTTCATATGCATTATTTTTACAAGTTTCAAGTCATTCTCTCATACTAACAGAAAATCTTGACCCGAGGTGTACTTAGCTTATTAATGTCAAAGTAAGATACATGTAAAGACATGTAAACATGACCTTCACTGATACATGTGGTGGCAACTGAATTTTATTTACGGGTTCTTGTTTTGTATACCATTGAGTTGATTATGACTCAGAGCAGCCCCATAATATATAGTTGATCCACCCCACAGGTTTTCCTATGCTGCAGTCTTTATGGGATCAAGTTGCAAGGTCTTTTCTCCTGTGCAGCTACTGGTGAATTTGAATCTCTGGCCTTTCAGTTAGTAACCAAGCCACTAAACCATTGTGTCTTTAGGGCTTTTTATTTGTAGAGCCTTCTGTTCTGTTCTGGCGTGTGTGTATGTTAGTGAACGTGCATGTGTGCATGAAGTTGATTGTGTAAGTGTATGAACTTATCCAAATCTTTCTGCATGTTTCTGTGAAGCTTTTAGGTGGCACTTATGTCAGTACAGAGATAACAGGGTGTCCAGGAGTTACAGATGGAGTTTATCTGCAAGTTATGTCTTTAGAAGGGTATTTTGAGCCAGTTGTTGTTAGGTACTGTTGAGTCTGTTGCAATTCATAGCAGCCCCACATACACCTGCACCATGCCCACAATCATTGTTATGTTTGAGCTCATTGCTTCAGCCACTATATCAATCCATATTTTTCCTGACCCTCTACTTTACTAATCCCTTCTCCATGGATTAAACCCTTCTAACAACATGTCCAAAGTATATAAGAGTAGTCTCACCACCATTGCTTGTAAGAAACACTCTGTTATACTTCGTTCAGAACAGATCTGTTTGTTCTTTTGGCAGTCCATGGAATATTCAATATTCTTCTCCAACACCACAATTCAAAAGCATCAATTCTTCTTCCATCTTCCTTATTCATTGTCCAGGTTTTGCATGCATATCAGTCACTATGAGTCAGACTCAATGGGTCACTAAGAGATACAATCAACTCAACATCAGAGAGTTTGGTTTTAGTTGAGGCACTTGAAAATACCATGGCTTGGGTCAGTTGCACGTTAGTCTTCAAGGTAACATCATTACTTTTCAACACTTTAAAGAGGTCTTTAAGAGCTGATTTTCCCAGTGCAATGAATCTTTTGATTTCTTGACTGCTGCTTGTGTGGATGTTGATTGTGGATCCAAGTAATTTGACAACCTGAGTCTTTACTGTTTATCATGATGTCGCTTATTGGTCCACTTGCGAGGACTTTTCTTGATGTTGAAGAGTAATCTGTACTGAAGGCTGTGGTCTTTGATTTTCATCAGTAAATTCTTCAAGTCCTCTTCACATTCAGCAAGCAAGATTGTGTCATCTACATAACGCAGGTTAATGAGTCTTTCTCTAATCCTGATGCCTTGTTCTTCTTCATATAGCTTAGCTTCTTAGATTCTCAGCACACTGACTGAATAGGTATGGTGAAAGGATATAACCCTGATGCACACCTTTTCTGACTTTAAATCATTCAGTGTCCCCTTGTTATGTTCGCACAGCTGCCTCTTGATCCATGAACAGATTCCTCATGAGCCCAATTAAGTGTTCTGAACTCCCATTTTCTGTAGTATTATCCATAGTTTGTTAAGATCAACATAATCAAATGCCTTTTCATAGTCAATAAAATACAAGTAAACATCTTTCTGGTATTCTCTGCTTTCAGCCAAGATCCATCTGACATCAGCAATGTTATCCCCAATTCTGCATCCTGTTCTGGATCTGGCCTGAATTTCCAGCAGTTTCCTGTCAATATACCACTGCAGCCACTTTGGAATGATCTTCAGCAATATTTTACTTGCATGTGATATTAATGATATTGTTTAATAATTTCTGCATTTAGTTGGATCACCTACCTTGGCAGTAGACATAAATATGGACATCTTCCTATTGGTTGGCCATATAACTGTCTTCCAAATTTCTTAGCATAGATGAGTGAACACTTCCAGCACTGTATCCATTTGTTGAAACATCTCAACTGATATTCTATCAATTTCTGGAGTCTTGTTTTTTACTAACACCTTTAGTGTGACTTCTACTTCTTCTTTCAGTACTGTCAGTTTCTGATCATATGCTACCTCTTGAAATGGTTGAATGCTAACCAATTATTTTTGGTAATAACACTGTGTATTCTTTATATCTTCTTTTGATGCTTCCTGAGTAATTTAATATTGTTCCCTGTAGCATCCTTCACTATTGCAACTCAAGGCTTGAATTTTTTATTCACGTCTTTCAGCTTTAGAAAAGTTGATCATGTTATTCCCTTTTGGTTTTCTATCTTCAGATCATTGTACATGTCATTATAAGACTTTGTCTTCTAGAGCTTCCCTTTGAGGTCTTATGTTCAGCTCTTAACTTCATCGTTCTTTCCTTTTGCTTTAGCTACTCAGTGTTCAAGAGCAAGTTTCAGAGTCTCTTCTGAGATCCAATTTGTTTTTTTTTTTTCTTTCTTTCGTGTCTTTTTAATGACCTCTTTGTTTCTTCATGTATGATGTCCTTCCATAACTTATCTGGTCCTTGATCAGTGATATTCAGCACATCAGATCTATTCCTGAGATGATCTCTAAACTCAGATGGGATATTCTCAAGCCTAGAGAAATCACATTTATTTATAATTCTTCTCTGATAGTATAGTAGAACCTCGGTTGATCCATTCTGATTTAGGTTTGAAGTGTCCACTTTATCATAACTGTTTTTCACTGAAAGCATTTGGTTTATGGCATTCATAAGAAACAACAAACACAAATAAGTCTCATTATTTTGAATCAGAATCTTGTATACTTGGAGTAAAAGAATGTCCAATCTTCTGCTCCTAACCTGAGGCAAAAAAGTAAATTCATGAGACAAACTCTGTTTAATTTCTTCCACACTGCTCTTTATTGCTGCCTACAAATGTTAGCTCTGCATTATCCTCAAACATGGCAGCATATTTAAAAGCTATGCATGGCCTCTAATACCTCCAAATGATACCAACCTTGCATCTCCTGAATAATTATAATTTTCAGCCTTGAAAGAAGAATGCTAATACTGTGCCTAATTTCCATTATTACCATGCCAATCTTTGTAGTATTTACCTATCCAAGCTGCCTAATACTATGCAGAAGAAGCTCTGTATCCCATTTTGGCACATGCTTATATTCTGATTCCCTTATACTTTGAGGGAGGACAAGAATCTTCAGTTCAAAGGGTAGATCATAACCTATGTGTACGTTACAAGTAGTGTCTCCATTGAGTTAACAACTTAAACCTATTGACTGGTTTCTAATTCAGTCTAACAAGAAATCAGTAACCAGTTAAATCTATGAAACTAGTAATCAATTTAGATTTTGCTTGATTCTGACTCATAGTGACCCTATAAAACACGGTATAACTGCCCCGTAGAGTTTCCAAGGACTGCCTGGGGGATTTGAACTGCTGATCTTTAGGTTGGCAGCCATAGAACTTAACCACTATGTCACCAGGGCTTCCCATTTTTTATTTGTGTTTTTGGGGTTTTGTCTGAATGGTAGCCTCATTCCTTGAATTGCTCCCATGGTGTATCTTGTAGATATTTCTGGTGAAAACTCAGAGTTGAAGGAGCAAGTTTGTTAAAGTCTTCCATGTGTATTTCTGGGGAGTTTCCAAGAGTACCTGTTTGTGAGGAAAATGAACTTTGCAAAATATGAAAAAATAATCTCTTCCATTGAATAAAAATCTTCATGTAAAATGTTCACATAAACTACTAGATTTTATTTATCTAAGGAAAGTAGGGCAGATATTGTTATTCCTATTTGACAGATGAGGAAACTTAATGAACTTTATCAAGGATCATCACAGGCATTAGTGATGGAGGCCACAATTCAATCCAAGGTCTCTCTACTTTTTGTACTGCCTGTTATAAATATGATTGTCACGGTTGGTAACAGTTCTTTTTCAGTGAGATAGATTAGTTTCATTGCTCATTTGTATCCTTGGCTCCTTTCACAGTGTTGTCTCTACCATAGTCTCTCCCTTTCCCACCTCCTTCATATAGCCTTTTCTGATTATTCATGAACCTCTCTCTTCTCAAAACTGCTGCTTCTAGTTTTAACTGTAAAGTTTCACATTTATTTAGTACTCTCTTATACTTTGTTCAAAAGTGAACTGTGGAAATGAAACAAAAGGCTCTGTCTTTGTACCCAAAACCAAAAAATCTCAAACCCACTGTCACTGAGTCAATTTCAACTCATAGTTATTCTATGGGACGGAGTAGAATTACCCCACAGAGTTTACAAGGAGTGCCTGGTGGATTCAAACTGGCAAACTTTTGGTTAGCAGCCGTAGCACTTAACCATTACACCACCAGGGTTTCTTCTCTTAGTGCAAGTGACTCTTAAACCTCTGTATCCTTTGACCTCTTAGGTTACTCTCATGGGCTTATCTGACGAGCCTTGCCTGAAATGATTCTCCCACCACAAAAAATGTTAAATTTATCTTTCTTTTAGATTTCTTGCCTGCCAGATGGGGATAATAATTGCTGTTGTACTGGACAGTGAGAGTTGAATGAGAATGACTACCAAGTACTTGATGTATCTGGCACGTAAAATACTACTCAATAGTTGGTAGCTATTCATGAATGAGGTGGATATTAAAGTGTTAAAGAGACTGAGAGAAAGGAAAGCCAATATTTTAAGTCTCTTTTAGCTATCTTAGTGATCCCCATTGGCTTTAGGCATGCCTGCATTTCCACTATTCCTTCCACGAACATCTGTGCTATGATTACATAAACATTCTTGTTTCTGAGATTAGTTTTTCCATAATAACATCTGTGAAAAGATGAACTACGTGTGTAAGCATAATATCTGTAAAGAGAGGTTAAAACCACTTCTGCATACATATTGTTTACAGGTACCTCTGTTATTAAGCCAATTTAATGCTGCTTTTGTGTACATGCTAAATGAAAGGTACAAAAATATTTGGTGGATAACCTATTAATCCTATTTAATAGGGAAATGGGTAGAATTTTCTGCCCTCTGATAATCATGAACTTATGGACATTATTGTATGAATGCCCTGAGAAAATTCTTACAGTATATAATTACTAATCCAAATAGAGTCATGTGGCTAAAAAACAAAAACAAGCAAACCAAAAACCCTCTATTGCACTTTAAGGCAATTCCTGAGGCTGTATTTTCAATTGTACCTTTTGATATAGGAGATACTTAAAACTATGTTTCATCACTGGCAAAATCTCCAGTGTTGAATCTTTCCTGTTAAGATAAATGACAACATTGTCAAAGGTTTATTTGATTTGTGGATGACCTAAACTTGATGTGAGCATTAAATAAAGGGTGGAAAAACCAATTCGTGTATAAAAGAAGAAACCCCTGCAATTTTGGCCAATTTTAGAACCAAACTGAAATTTCCCCTGTTTTTGAAGCTTACATTATTGTTCTTTTTAAATTTCTTTTTTCTAATGTTGAGGAAAATGATAGAATATGGTATCAGAAATCATAGGGTTCAGATTTAAGAAAGTTTCAGAGGTGTTTATCTCCATCTTCCTCCCCAATCTAGAGAATAAAGCTGTATAACTGGCTGGTGCTTTCTGAATATTGCTTATGAAAGCTGCAGTAAAATTCCCATGGGGGGAACTTTCCAACAATCAGCATTCCGTGTAACAAATTTTATTTTGACCTTTTCTATCTCAGGGCCACAGTAAAAGGGTCCTTCTGGGGGAGACCTGGCTTTGTTGATACACCTAAAACATCTTTCCTACTTTTATTGGTCACTGTCTTTATTTTTCCTGGGAGAGAAGAACTGGTTTTTCTTTTTACATTTACTTTCACTTTCAATAGATTCTACAGAGGGCATTGATGATCTTAAAGATTCTGTAGGTTACAAGCGATCATCTTAAATTCTGAAAGGACCAAATTATCAATTGAAGACTTTTCCAGACTCAATTCTACATGTCATGCATAGCCAGAATGACCCAATGGTCCATCTCTCTAAAGAATGAAAAATGAGAATCCTGACAGACTTAGTGCTGAGTTTTAGAGTTTAATACCCTCAGCTCTGCAGTAGACATTTTTACTGGCATTTTGAAAGTATTCTTGAAAACCTGTAAAACAGAGATCTGAAGTGAGTTGACAAGGGTAGTAAGATGATACATGATACACATTCAGCACAAAAGTACAAGTTGAACATTGCAGAAAATCATTACATGGTTGATACCTGCTTTTGAGGAGGTACACTGGCATGTTTGATATACCCAACCTCTACTGGGGAGTAAAATTCATCAGTAGCCCAAGAATGTCTTTTAGGTTTCTTCCGTTTCACTCCCCATACCCCGTTCTCAGTGAACTTCCGTTGACAGAATAATGTCTTCACACTGAAACAAGAACCTACACAGAATGTTCTACATCTTTGACACAGGTACCCAAAACCAAACCCATTGCTATTGAATTGATTCTGACTCGTAGCAACCTGTATACACGGGTAAGCACTTTGTAAATATTGACTAAAGGTGAAAGTAAAGATCCCTTTGGCCTTACCTCAGACACTTTCTCCCATGCACAAGGATGGCCTCATCAGGAGTTCTAGGTTCAGGGTTCTTCAGTAATTCAGCCTTTATATACTCCATGTTAAATCAGTCATCTGAGGTCTAAGTGTTCTGTCTGACCGTTGACACTGAATTTGATCCAAGATACTTGTTCAGTGTAACGTAATTACTAAGATCCATCAGATGAGCAAGCCAAAGCTTACAGTCTAGAGATTTTAAATGTTTGAATAATCAGATCAGATTTACTTTTTTGAAGTCAAATCTATCACTAACATTCAACCTGCAAGCAGCCAAATCCAGCCAGGAGTAAAGATACAGCATTATGCAAATCAATAATAGCAAGTCTCTTTTTGGCTTAAATTCTCTCAATTCTGTTCCTCTAGGACAAGGAGACTTTGGACTTTCTTTTACACTAGTGTTCACCTTCTATATTTATTCCTCCTAAGTGGAATTATAACACCAAGTCATCAGGGAAGGAACAAATTCAAAAAGAGCATAAGTTTATTAGGAGTCCCTGGCCGGCATAAGCTGTTAAGTGCCTGACTGTTACCTGAAATTTGGTGATTCATCCCCACCCAGAGAGACCTGGTGATCCCCTTCTAAAAGGAGCTTTGAAGACCTTATACAGCAATTCTCTGCATTATAAGGGTCACCATGAGTCAGAATCAGCTCAGCATCAACTAACAACAATGACAAGTTGATTAGGATACACCAAATCGCAAAAACAAACAAACATAGGACCCATAAAGAATGTATATCCATTTTATTAATAGAATGTGAAATAAGGTGGGTCTACATAGGCTGTGGTTCCAATTCTTTTAAGTTATCTTGTTGCTGTTAGGTGCTGTCAACTAAGTCACTTTCAACTCGTAGCATCGGTATAAACAACAGAAGAAAAGATTGTACCATTCTGTACCGTCCTCGACAGCTGTTGTTATGCTTCAGCCCATTGTTGCAGCCACTGTGTCACTCCATTTTATTATGGGTCTTCCGCTTTTTTGCTGACCCTGTCCTTTGCCAAGCTTGATGTCCTTCTTCAGGGACTGATCCCTCCGATAACATGTCCAAAGTATGTGAGGTGAAGTCTTGCTATCCCTGCTTCTACGAGCATTCTGGCTGTATTTCTTCCTAAGGCAGATTTGTTTGTCCTTCTGGAAGTTCATAGTATAGTTTTTTCTCTTTCAGCAGCCTTTTATAAATTAAACATTTTACTTTGTGATGATTGTAGATTCACATGCAGTTATAAGAAATAATGCAGGGAGAGATTCTACATACCCTTAACCCAGTTTACCCTGCAGGTAACACCGCAAAATCATAGTAGAATATCACAGCCAGGATGTTGACATTGACATGATCAACCAACCAACCTTATTCAGATTTTCCCAATTTTACTTGCATTCATTGTGTATGTGTGTGTGTGTGTGTGTGTGTAATTCTATCACATATTTAGGTGTATGTATCCACCATCACAGTAAAGATACTAAACAGTTCAGTCACCACAAGTGTCTCTCATATTACCCTTTTATTACTACACTAACCTCCCTCCTGTTTCCTGTCTCCTTTCCCCACATTGCCCCTGGTAACCACTAATCTGTTCTCCACTTCTAAAAATGTTTTCATTTAAAAAATGTTACATAAATGCAATTATACAGTATGTGATCTTTTTGGATGTGTTTTTTCCAACTCAGGATATTTCCCTGAAGATTCATCCAAGCTGATGCATGTATCAATATTTTGTTATTTTTATTGCTGAGCAGTATTGCACAGCATGGATGTGGCTTGCTTAACCGCCTGTTGAGGAACATGTGGACTATTGCCAGTTTTTAACTGTTAAGGATAAAGCCACTATGAACATTCATACACATAGTTTTGTGTGAACATAAATTCCCATTTCTCTGGAATATGCAACTGTTGAGTTATATGGTAATTGCATTTTTATTTTATAAGAAACTACCAAACTCTTTACCAGAGTGGCTGCACCATTTGAAATTTTACCTGCAAAGTATGAATGATCCATCTCCACATTCTCACCTCATTTGGTGTCATATATGTTTGTCAGTTATTCGTTATGTAGTGATATTTCACTGTGGCTTTACTTTAATTTGCATTTCCCAGATGGCTAAGCAAGCCAAACATCTTTATTTGCTATCAGTAAATCTGCCCTCTTTAGAAGACTGTCCCTTGCCCATTTTTAAAATTGGTTTGATTTTTAATGCTGGGTAATGAGAATTCTTTAAATATTCTATAAACTGTTCTTTTTCAGGATATTTGTTTTGCAAATATATTTTCCAAGTGTACACTTGCTTTTTCTTCCTTTTGACAAGATCTTTTGCAGGGCAAACATCTTAAGTTTGTTGAGGTTGTGTTTATTGATAACCTGTATGATTTCAACAATCTTCAATTCACTTTTGTTTGTATTATGGTCCTGGATATGGTCTGTCTTGGTAAATGTTCTTTGGACATTTTAAAAAATACGCTGGTGGAGTGTTCTGTAGATTTCAGTTAGAACCTGTTGGTTGATTTTTGTTTTAGTTCTTCTAAGTAATTGCAGATTTTCCGTTTAGTAGTTCTGTCACTTGCTGACATGGGAGTATTGAAATTTCCAGCAACATCTCTGTCAGGATTTGCTTTGTATATATTTTTCGACACTTTTTGGTTCAAATGAATTCAAGGTCATTGTGTCTCCTGGTTTAGGGTACAAATACATTCAAGATCATTATGTCTCCTGGTGAATTCATTATTTCATCTTTATACATTGATGTAGTATCCCTCTCTGGCTCTGGTGATTTTATTTTCTCTGAAGTCTGTTTTATCTAGAATTAATGTAGTCACTCTTCCTCTTCTTTTTTTTTTTTTTGATTAATCATTCTGTAGTATGTCTTCTTCCACCCTTTTACATGAAGATACTTACACTGTTGAATTTGAAGTGAATTTGCTGTGGACAGCGTATAGTTCAGTCATGCTGTTTTATCCACTCTAACAATCTCTATCTTGTAATTGATGTATTTATACCACCTATTTTTATAGTAGTTATTAATTTTGATATTTATGATCCATTTTATTTTTCTCCTTGTTTTTTCTAGTTCTCGTTTCTAATTTTTTCTGTTCTTGTCTTGTTATGGGTTATTTTAACACTGTGAATATTACACCTTGACTTCTTTCAAATGTTTTTGAGTGCATGTCTTTGTATACCTTCATATGATTTGTTTTGGGTGCTATTATATACATATGTGACTTATAATAATCTGCTGATATAATCATTTTACCACTTTCAGTGATGTATGGGAATCTCCCTTCCATTTGTGTTCCTTTATTTTCCTCAGTTTTGAATATCATGTCTTCAGTATCAGACTACTTGAGAATGTTTTCAGTCATCAAATATGATTTATAAAATTCATGAGGAAAAGGATAGTCTATTGTATCTGCTCGTATTTCTGTTTTTTCCTTTGTCCCTTCCTGATGCTCTAAGATTATTTAACATTTTCTTTCTGTTTGAAGAACATCCTTTAGCTAGTCTTTAAGGATAAGTATGCTAACAAATGACTCTTTTCATTTTCCATTTTCCTTGTTTGAGACTGTCCTTATTTCACACTCATTCCTAATGGAAAGTTTCATCAGTTATAGAATTGGAAAGTGTTTTCAGGTTTTAAGACGTAGTCTTTCAGACTTGCTTCCCCCCCTTCTCTGAGACTCTGGTAATACAAATGCTGAATATTTTGTTACTATTCTACAAGTCCCTAGTGCCCTGTTCATTATTATTCAGTCTGTTTTCTCTCCACTGAATCAGATTGGCTGAATATTGTTATTCTGCCCTTAAGTTCTTTAATTCTCTCTGCTGTCTGTTCTACTATTTAGTCTATCCATAAAGCTTTTTTAAAAATTCTTGTATAGTCTTTCTAAGCTCTGTCATTTTAATTTTTAATAATCTCTTTCTTTGCTGAAATTTTCTGTTTATTAAATTTGTTCAGGAGAATGGGTATATGATTGTTGAAGCATTTTTATGATACTTGCCTTAAATCTTTTTCAGATAATTCCAATAACTAATTCATCTCAGTTCTGGCATAAGTCTTGTATTGTCTCATTCAAGTTGTGTTGTTTTCTGCTGCTTTATATGAATAGTGACTTTTTGGTATTTCCTGGACATTGTATCTTTTGTATTAGAAGACTCTGGAACCTACTTAAATCTATTATTTTGGCAATCAGTGACCCTATTTAGGTTTAGAGCCCAGGTTCTGGCCTGCATTTGTAGGTGGTAGTTCCTATGATCACTTAATTTGTATAGTCTGTATAGCTCTATTTTGGTCTGCTTGGTTTACGTAAAACCAATACCTGGTTGCATAGTGGTTAAGTGGTATGGCTGCTAGCTAAAAGGTTAGAAGGTTGAATCCACCATGTGCTCCTTGGAAACTCTATGAAGCAGTTCTACTCTGTCTGAAGGGGCATTATGAGTTCGAAAGAACTCAACAGCAGTGAGTTTGATTTTTTTTTAATTAACATGGTACTGCCTACATGAAAACATACATCTACACGTAAACACACACACACATTTTCATAATAACAGTTTTTACAATAGCCAAAAAGTGAAAATCATCCAAACATCTATCAATTGATAAGCCAAGCCAAAAAAGCCAAGTGCCGTCGAGTCGGATCTGACTCATGGCAACCCTAGGGGCCAGATGTAACTGTAAGGTGGAATATTATTCAATAATAAAAATTAGTGAACTGCTGATAGATGTCACAGCATGGCTAAACCTTGAAAACATATGTTAATATAAGTGTGTTCACAGAATTGTGCAACCATCACCATAATCAATTTTGGAACATTGACATCACCCCAGGAGGAAAGCCTTACCTGCCAGGTCTTCTCTGGTATTTCTTAGGTATGAACTCAGTCTTGCTCGTGTATGTGATCTTCTAAATGCTGAGGAATATCTCAGCTTTTCATTCCCCTTTTTTTTCTTTTTACATTTGTTTGTTTGCTAGCCTCTTGTTAATTCCAAATGGTAATGTCGTCCCGCGCAGCTGTTATGTTAAACAATTGTTGTTCAATGTTTTTGACAGATGCCCTGGGAATAAAGCCTTTTGTATAGAGGGAGCTCTGTCTCAGGTCCAATACAAGACAAGTCCTGGGAATGGAACTTTATATTGAGCTACCAGACAGGTCAAAGAGTGGCACTGGGAATTTAGGGTTGCCTTAAATTCATCATGTATCCTCTAGTGGCTGCTGGACTGCTGATTTTCACAGTTACCATAGTGGCAATGAGTCAGAATTGACTCCACTGCAGTGGGTTTTGTTTTGGTTTTTATAGTTGCAAGGCTGTTGGTTTTCAAGGCTACCTTGACTCACCTTGGAGCTTAAGAAAGGGTCATAGAAGTAGGGCAAGTTAAAATTCCACAAAGTTCATTATTCCTTCTGAGATCCAGCCATTTTTATGGAATAAACAGCTTTTGGCCTGTTGCAAACCTTTAGTACATTTCAGAGTTCTGCTAAAGTTGGTTTTCACAGCTTTTGCTAGTGTTCTCACTGCTTTTGGGGAGGTGACAGATTTTTGGAGGGTTGCAGAAGTTTCCCTTTTGAACAAATGGTCCTAAAATATTTAGTTCACTGTAGAGTGAATATATATATATATATTTATGAAACATTTATATTTATATATGTGTATCTGTGTGTATTAATACATATGGAGTTTTTATTCAGTTCATCTTCGTGGACTGTATACCTTCTGTCCGTGTGTTGGTTCTTGATATTTATTTTAAAGATTTGTTATTTTT
Source organism: Heterohyrax brucei (assembly GCA_028571685.1). Taxonomy (NCBI): domain Eukaryota; kingdom Metazoa; phylum Chordata; class Mammalia; order Hyracoidea; family Procaviidae; genus Heterohyrax; species Heterohyrax brucei. The sequence goes on from CM053166.1 coordinate 142,614,245, forward strand.
GCAAAATCTTTCTGGTTCTTCTTTAAAGGTCAGACTCCTTTCCTGTTATATCATTATCCATGCACCTGTGTTTGGCTTTTATTTTCAGTGCAATATTCCTGACCTTATCTTTCTGACTTGGCACATGAGCAAGACACAAGGGATAATAACTCAACGTGTTTTCAAGAGAGCAAGCAGATTGCTGTAATAATAGAAAATCTATTTAAATATATTTAGCAGATCTTTATGTAGACACCCAAGAAATCTCATCATAAATAGCATGAATGTTTGGGCCTGTGTGTGTAAGCGTGTGTTTTTGGTTCAAAAAATAAAACTTCATTATCAAAATCCTCTAAGTTTCTTTTTCCAGTTTTCTTTGCTGTCTCAGCCAGAATCGTGATCCAAACCATGCATCCAAATTCACAAATACATGAAAAAAGAAATATGCACTCAATAAAATCCCATGGAAAAAGTTTAGTTGGCCAGAAAGGACACTAACCTAAGTGTGAATACATCTAATTTACCAATATAATCTTCAATTTTAGTTATTCTGGCCGTGCTAGGTTGATGTGCCACTACTCTCTGAGAATATTAAAGGACCCAATGCTATTAGATTATCTAATCATTACTATTTGTTGAGGGCTTGTTCTTGACAAAATGGTGAAGCAGGCAAAGTTCTATCTTCATCACCATCAATACCCTGATTCAGTTCCTTGTGTTTCTTCTCTATAAGCAACTATTCTCACTATATATAAGGCACTCCAAGTTACCTTAAAAATGTTTTAAGAATAGCCATTCTCATCTAAGAAAGGAGAAATAAATTGCAAGATGAAAGGGAACACATCCCCAACCAGAATATTTTTAACCATGTTCCTTCTTGTAAAACAAAGGCTACTGCTGCTCTAATTTGTTATTTTCCCTCCTTACGTTAGTTTCTCCCTCCCTTCTTCTATTCCTCCTTCTTTTTTTGTTCCTTCCTTCCTTATTTTTTTTTTTTATTGTTTTCTCCCCTCCCTTTTTTTGTTTTTTCTTTCCTTCCTTCCAGGCACATTTTGTGAAACAAATCTTTTTACATTGTGTAAATACAATGTATGAACCGTGTAAGCATATAAATAATGACACACTATTCATCTGGGAATGTTTCCAAGCCAAGAAGGCTAGCAAACTCTATAATTAGCTTGTTGTAACTCTTCCTCTTCCCTCACCCTGAACAAAATGGCAAGGATTTAAGGCTAGAATATTATAATGCCAAACAGACCAAAACATCTGATATTGCTTAGTTACTAATGGGCAAGAAGAGTTTCCCTAGTCTCTTCCATTTTTTTTTGTTTTCTCTTCGAAAACCATTTGTTCTCAGCAGATCATGAAACTGTACACCAACGTGTAGCTGTAACTCTGACCCTTATCCGTAGTGGCCAAATAGCAGACAACTATTCATTCATTAATCCAGAGAAAAACATTTCTGCGCACATCTCAGGGCAATATAGTTAAAATTTGTTATTTTATTCTATTTCTGGAGAAGGTTGAAGGAATGCAGAAACTATACTCAGAAAGACATAGACTTAATTCTATACTCTTTTTTTAACACACATAGACGTGTTTCCTACAGTATAAAACGAGAAATTGCTCTCATATAACTGTTGAGAAGATTAAATGAAATAATATATACAAAGTGTCTAACATTGTGCTGACACATAGTAAGTACTGAGTGTTGTTGGCTGCTGCTGACTTTCAAGGAATCTTTCCAATGCTAACAAGCCCTGTGGCTTCCCAGATGAAGCCAGTCCACACTTTACAGACTTTCTCTGCATTCAGTTGTCCTTAGTGCCTTCTGGCAAAAGAATGCACTCCTTGTCATCTTTCCAGTACATAAAAACTAAAAAATGCAAACCCATTGCCTTCAAGTCAGTTTTGACTCGTAGGTACCCAACAGCACAGAGCAGAAGTGCTCCATAGGGGTTTTAAGCAGTGGCTTGTAAATTCAAGCTGTTAACCTTTTCGCCAGCCGAATTCTTAACCACTGCATCACCAGGATTCCTTATTGTACATAAACTGAAACCAAACCCCTTGCTGTCTGGTCAGTTCAGGTGCATAATGACCCTATAGTACAGAGCAGAACTGCCTTGTGGGGTGTCCAAGGAGCAGCTGGTGGATTTGAACTGCCAATCTTTTGGCTATCAGCTATAGCTCTTAGCCACTATGGCATCAGTGCTCCTGCTGTACATAGGGAAAGTAATTAAGGACTAGCAAAAGAAGCAGCTAGTGCAAATGAGCTTAACCTAAGTCTTTTTTATCGTTATCCAAATCTACTTGGGTTAGAATTCCTATCATATTAAATGTTATCCTGGTGGATTTAAACAGTTAATACTGCTTCCAGATAGACTGCTAGATGCTTTAAAAAAGAGAAAAAAAAAAAAAAAAAGAAGAAGAAGAAGAAGAAGATGAACACAAATCCTTACTCATTTGTGTAAATTAATTTCAGCCTACTTCTTTTTCCTCACTAAATGCTCAGGCTTACTGAAGAGTAAGCTTCTAGCTTCTCTCCAGCAATCTACCTTTAAGCAAATTGCTGAACCTTCTTTCAGAAGTATTTTCTTTTGTTACGAAAGACAAATCCTGTCCTGTCATAAATCCACTGCAATAGAAATGAACTGAGTAATAATAGAAGACTACAGTTTCATAGCAAGAAAGGAGACAGGTGAAGTATAGGCAAGAGGTATGCAAATACTTAATGCAACATACAGAACAAAGAAGCATTACATAGGTATATATGCACATAGGAGTGGCTTGTGAGTGTGCATGTATGTCTGTGTGATTTATAAAGTGCATCTGTTTGGGAATGAAGCACTCTGTATCTTGTTAGAGATGCTACACTTTTGATACTTAAACAAACAGAACACTGGAAAAATGCCTTCCTTCATCTGTACTCTTAGTTTTTGCAGTCTTCCCTCCCTGTGGCCCCTTTTTCCCATGCAAATTTCTCATGCTGAATCATTAATTCCTTATGCCTGGGGATAGTCTTCAAATTATCTCATTACTGGATTGCTTAGTGTTATCAAAATTGGGATTATTGAGGAGCTGTGTGAGGTCTTGTTTCTTGATAATGAAAGCACAATGGCCATCTGGATGGAGATTAATATCTCACTTGGGGTTATGTAATATTTTCTTTATTCCATTCCAGTTACAGTCCCCCAACCTAATTTTTCAAAATGCCACTGAAGCCCATTTCATGAAATTGCAAAGTAATCTGACGGTGATGAATCACTTTTAGAAGAAGAAAATTTGCTGAAGCTATGGATTTGCATTCCGCATGTCAATTTAGTTAAAATGAGGAATGCTTGGGATTTATTCATAAACAGCATTGTATTTTGGCCTTATTTATTATGGAAAGCTCTTGAAATAGCTTCTGGTTTTAATTACACTTTGCCATTGTATGAAGAGCAGAAAAAATTATCTTCTTGCACTTAGCCATTTGCTATCTGTTTAGGACTTTTAAGGAATTGTTTGTTAAAATAGCTATTGCAAAAGTTAGGGTCAGAATGATTGTTCTCAGAGACAAATCTATGAATTCACTTTCTACATGGCAATTCATCAAAACAGAGCCTCTGAGAGAGGCTTCCCAGTTGCTTTAACATCAGTGCTTCCCCTCATGTTTTTCCTATCCCTCTTCTTCCATATAATTATTTGGTCCCACATCCAAATTTAGAAGTCAAATTCTCCTGTTCCAATTTACATGGCTTTTTGCCCAACTCAGTCCATTTACACTACTCACCTTTGGTTCAAATCCCTAAAATGCTGTCCTGATCTACCATCAGTGACCCTGATTTTCTCTTCCTCCTGGTAGTTGTTAGAAAAAAAGGTTCGGTTTTCTGTTTCATGTCATGAAATCTCTACCTTGAAATCTCTGGGTAATCCACTTACCTAAAGGGTTCACTCTGCTAAATGTAATTATTTGATATAACAGCCAAGCCAGCCAAGTGCCGTTGAGTTGGATCTGACTCATGGAGACCCTAGGTTGGTATGTTTCAGATAGCAGACAGGATTATTGGCTTTTTCTTTATTTTTCCTTACTTTTTAATTTGTTTTTTATTGTGGTAAATATATCTGTAAGAGAACATTTGCTGTCATAACAATCTTCTTATGACAATTCAGTAACAATATTGGCTTTTTCTTTATCAGCAATGAAGTTACCACCTGTGGAATAGGTCATTCCCCGGATTTTTTTTCACCAGGGTTGGCTGAAGCCACAAAGTTTTCACTTACATGGGACAGTTATTTATTGAACATTCAGTGTGCAATCCATCCAATGGACAGTAGAAGTGGGAAAGTAGATGGGAGCAAAAGATGATAAAGATGTGAGTCCCACTCATAAAGGCAGTTTCTTTGAAGGAACTGAGTTGTTGATCTAATAATCTTCCTAGAGCCTAGGTAATGAGTATTTGGACCTCTAATTATGGTTCTGCTGATAACCAAGTGTCATGGATTGAATAGTGTCCCCCCAAAAATATGTGTAGCCATGTGGCAGGGCTATGATTCCCAGTGTCTTGTGACTGTCCTCCATTTTGTGGTTTTCCTATGCTGTATGTTAAAGGATTAGGGGGGGACCATAAATTCTTTATAAGATCACCTCCTGCTCCACTGTAAAGGGTGTTTCCCTGGAGTATGGCTTGCCCCACTCTTAATCATTTCATCCTGCAAGAGATAAAAGGAAAGAGAAGCAGGCTGAGAATTGGGAATCTCACACCGTCAAACAAGCAGCACCGGGAGAAGAGCGTGTCCTTCAGACCTGAGGTTCCTGCACCAAGATGCTCCCTGGACAAAGACTGATACAATACTAGACTTTCCTCCAGAGCCAACAAGGGGAAAACCTTCCCCTGGAGTGGACATCCTGAATTTGGACTCGTAGCCTACCGGACTGTGTAAGAATAATCCTTCCTTCTTTAAAGCCATCCGTTCTGTGATATTTCTGTTAGAGCAGCCCTAGCTGACTAAAGCACCAAGTATTTGACGTTAAGCAGTCACTTTACCTGTTTGGGTCCCCACATATATAACATCAGGGAATTCAGCTAGATACATTAATACCACACACACACAAACCCATGAGCCCTGAAAACAGTCATATAAGCAAGCACGTGTGCATACTGCAGACATGCAAAGTATACGGCAAGTTATGATAATAAGTAGTTAAAACTCCTTATAGAAGGTGACTTGGAAACTATCTTCTCTCTTAAGTGTAGAGGATAATGGCTGTGCTGGGAAGTTTCGCCTTATCTAAGTAAGGATTCAATTTTATCTAAAATCTATGAATAAATCACTTTTCAATATGTTAGTGTCTATCTCCCCACTTTAGTTTTACATACAAAAAGGGATTTGAAATAGTTTTCTATTCCAGCCCTGGGCTTATCCTATGTATTGTAAATTAAGCATTCCTAGCTTCTGCCAGAAACCATTTATACAAGTAGCATTCTAACAAAACTGGATTGTGTACTCCAAATTTGATGACACATTCCTTGAAGGCAGGGACTGTAAAACCTTCCTCTCTTGTGACTCTTTATAGTACCTGGCAAACTGCCAAACACATAATAGGTACTCAAGAAATACCTTCTGACATAGACATTTTGAGAAATTACATTGAGGTATGGTATTAATGCTTGAGCTTTCATATTTTAATTTTGTAAAGATTGTGAATTGTGCCAAATGAATAAAACTGTTGTGTAATCAAAATCACATCTGCTGTAATTTATCAAGTACCTTGTCTTAGGCTGGGTTTTCTAGGGAAGCAAAACCAGTAACACATGTAAGTACAAGGAAAGATTTATAATAGATAGATAGATAGATACAAATATAGGAAACAGCTCACGTAATCACAGAAGCTGAATGTCCCAAGCTCTGGCACAAGCCTCACATGGCCACGGAAGCTGAGGAACCCAAGGTCAGCAAGTCAGAGACCAGAGTTCTAGATCGCCGGTTGTGTAGGTCAGTGGATCCCAAGCTGTGGCGAGACGAAGCAACAGGATCAGCAGGCCAGGGAGCAGGAGCAGGCAGAAGCTGGCGAACCCAGGATCGGCAGGTCAGGGAGCAGGACTCTCAAGTGCCGACTATAAGGACTGATGAGCCCAACAACTGCTAACTCAAGTCTGGGAACCAGAAGCTGGAACAAGAGAGCAGGAGCTCCTGGCCACATGAGCATCAGCAGCCGTAGTAAAAGGTCGCGAGATGAGAGCCGAGGGGCAGGGACCCACCACAAACCCCGCCCTGCCACTTAATACAGCAGCCAAATACATAGTAGCCAAGTTGACATAATCCTGACCACCACAGTCCACCCCTTGTCATCACTTGTCTTACCATGTTCCCCATCATCCTGAAGCAGCTGGCTTGATAGAACGATGGAATGGTCTCCTGAAGACACAATTACGCTGCCAGCTAGGTGGCACTACCTTGCATGGGATGTCATGGTTTGAATTGTGTTCCCCCAAAAATATGGGTAGCCACGTGGCTGGGATATGATTCCCAGTATCTTGGGACTCTCCTCCATTGTGTGGTTTCGGTAACTGTATGTTAAAGGATTAGGGTGGGGATGTAGATTCCCACATAGAATTACTTCCCTGCCCTGCTGTAGGGGGAGTTTCCCTGGAGTATGGCTTGTCCCACCCTTAATGCTTTCAGCCTGCAAGAGATAAAAACGGAAAAAGAAACAAGTAGAATGGAGAACCTCGCTACCATCAAGCAAGCAGCACCAGGAGAAGAGCACGTCCTTCAGACCAGAGGTTCTTGCGCTAAGACACTCCATGGACAAAGACTGATGCAATACCGGACTTTCCTCCAGAGCCAACAAGGGGAAATCCTTTCCCTGGAGTGGACACTCTGAATATGGACTTGCAACCTACCAGACTGTGTAAGAATAAACCTTCCTTTGTTACAGCCATCCACTCTATGGTATTTCTGCTAGAGCGGCACTAGCTGACTAAAACATACCTCCTGTACACCACATATTTTACATATATTACCTCATTTGATTTTCAAAACAACTCTTTGAGATAGATGCTCACATTTTAATTTATTGGCAGGGAAACTAAGGCATTGAGCAATTAATTAGTTTTCGTAAGGACATATAGGTAAAATATAGTAGAGCTGGGATGGGAACACTTACTTGTCTGGCTGGAAACTTGTGCCTTTAACCATTGTTGTTTTGACTACTTGGCATTGACTATTTTTACCAGATACTTACAACTGACAGTTATTTAACTCCATATTCCCAGTTCTTCTCCCAAGCTAGAAAGAAGACTACAAAGAATTCACTTCTTTTTCATCTTCAATCCTTAGAGAAACCCATGTTTTCCTCTTTGAAACTGGATCTGAGAAAGCCTTTTTCTAGGTGAGGAAAGTCAGTTCAGGAGCAAGGATGTCTTTGGAATAGACAATAGTCTCTCAGCTTATGGAAATGAATAATTATGAATCTTGAGCCAGCTCTTATTTAAAATATAGAGCATTGGTTGTCAACTATGGTTGATTTCTTTTCCTCTGCCATTATTTAAGAACAGACTAAATTAAAGGCATTGAAATCAATGAACAAAGATGTTAACATTCTTCACAAAATTCAGCGTTTAATAGGAACGGGCCCTGGATTTTGTAGGCACCTACCTAATCCTTTGATGTAGATCATTTCACCCACCCTAGAATTTCAGCCTGAATCTGGATAACCAGAGGGGTTTCCCATAATTGCAAATTTAAAGATTAAGGAAATTAACTGTCTTCCTATCTGATAGGTTGCTACCCCAGCAAGGAAAGTACTGGCAACTTTTCAGAATAAGGAAACTGATGTGTCCATTCTGCATAAAGCACTTTTTCTCTTTGTTCAGAACAGTGGGCTTTTAGGCGTATACTTCTCTGTCTCACTCCAGTTTTAAAGTTGCTTGTGACTGTTTGTCAGCTGTCAATAAGCCTGTTGGCTTTGTTCTGTAGCTTTTCTATCTTTTGAGAGCACTAGATCCCTTGAGCATGCTCAGCGGCCATACTTTATCCCTGACATTACTGATGAGGCACATATGTCTTTCTGAACCATCCTATTTGGCATATTCCAAGGACTTGCAAGGGATGGAGGTAGCACTTGGAAAGCCAGGACTGATAGTCCAAACCACCCAGCCAAGTGACAATTTTGTCTCCTGAACCAGAAATCAGTACTCTGCAGGTCCCCAGCTGTGAGTATGGTCTGTAGGAAGCTGACCTTTGTGGAACAAGCTCCTTGGTTGGCATTGTTTCTCAGAGCACATAATCTCAAACAATTCAGGCCCTTTTTTCAGCTGTTTTTCATTTGTCAAGACATACTCCCTCAAAATATTTTTGGAAAATACACACTGTTAGCATAAATTGACTCAAGTTGGTTGGGAATCACAAGTTAAAACTACTCTGTCTTCTATAGCTAATAATTCTTGGCACTGGGATTATGTTTCAGGATGGAAGAACAGTCTGATTGGTCATGGAATATTAATTGGCTGCAGACGTGGTGTTTAGAGCTCCAACTTAAGGTTGGCAAGAATGATAGCTTTCATTTGTATACAAAAGCTCCACTGTCCCTTCAAGATGGATGATCAGATCCTGCTTCATTGGTCACTTTTTCTTTACTTTCTAAAGATGAAAAAGAAAGGAGACTGAAAGACAGACCATTCTCAAGGGTGATTTGCAAAATCTCCTCGAAGCAAACGGAGAACCTCTATCATCTTTTTGCTTCCCAAAAGAGCACTTACTTACTCTTCACCAGGTCAAGAAATGTATGAACTGGTGTAAGGTGAGAACTTTATTCAGTGAAAATATCCAACACAGAGTATTGTCTCTGAGATTTTAAGACTTTAACAATGATGAACTCTTGACTTCTTACAAGACATTCTTTGTTGAACAAAAAAAAACACACAATCTGATTTAAGATGCTAGAAAAACGAAGTATGGACTTCCATATCTCCACCATGCCACTCATTTCTTGAATTCAGGGAAGGCCTAGTTTTATGTGAAAGCAGAGAGCTAACACCAGCATAAGGTAAGTTTATCATTGGCCTGGAAAGAGTGCTGTATTCCAATGTAATTCCTCTGTAGGTCATTATTCTACTAAATATAACAGATAATCCTACTTAACAATTATGTAAACACATAAGCATTCATTTTCAAGGACGAATAATTAGAAGTTAGACAATTCAGGTTTGTATGGCTTCAGGGTGTCACCAGAAATCTAACCTTCTACTCTCTTTCTACGCCTTCATTTGTGCATTATATCCATCCCCAAACTGACAAGATGATTACTAGTATTCCAGCCATGAAGTCTAGTCCATGGAACAGATTCATTAATGAGATGAGGTGGGAGAGAAATAGACTATAGAACAGGAAAATCATGATAGGGAATATAGAAAAGAAAACCTAGAACAAGAAGTCACCAAACTACCTTATTATCAGAAGCATCTTTGGAGGCTTATTAATATAGATTCTCACTCTCCACCACAGACCCATTAGATTGTATTTATAGAGATTTAGGGTTCTGAATTTCAACTGGAAAATTATGATGATCAAGCAGTGTATTATTTAGGGTGACAGTACCTGCTGTAACAAACTAACCCAAAGGTTTATGAGGATTCAGGCATGATAGAATTTTTTTCTTTTTTTGCTTGAAAAAACTCAAAAACAAGTATTCTTCAATAATGGACACCTCTCCCTCAAGGAGTAATTGAGGGAGCTACACTCCTTCATTCTTGAAACTGCACCATCTTTAGCATGTGTCTTCCCAGGTTATTGTTATGATCTGAATCAAGCTGGTGGAAGTGTGAAGGGCATGAAAAATCTTTTATGGGTGGTTTTTATGGGCCACTTTTATTTATATTGCATTGGCTGAAATTCAAACACAGAGACACACCTAAATGCAAGGGATTCTGGGAAATGTAATTTAGGTACATGCCGAGAAAGAAAACAGAGACAGCTTTTTTGAACAGTTGGCAGTGTGTTCCACAGGAATCTTTGGGAACAAGGTCAGCTTTGGATGTGTGACCTGTACATTCACATGGCACTTAGAAGTGCCCCCCAAATGGTTGAATGATCTGCTATTAGTGTCTTGAAATTCTTAGTAATAATTGAACAAGGGTCCTTGTATTTCCATTTTGCACTGGGCCCCACAAAGAATGTCTCAGATCATGCCACAGAGCCAGATGAGTACGGCACAGTGTGGAGACTCTGTGCAGTCATCAGGCATTGTACTTCAGAAGTGCTGGTTAATGAACCAACGTTATTGATTACCAGAGAACCTACTCTTAGGGTGCTCTCCTACTCTGCATTTTTTGTCAGTGACTTCGATGACACATAAATTACACTTATCACATTTGCAGATGAGAGGAAGTTGGGAGGGACAGTTAATTCTTTGGAGGGCATAGTTCTTATTCAAAGAGATCTCAATAGTTTGGAATGATGGGTTGAAACTAACCAGATGACATATAATAGGAAAAAAATGTAAAACTTTTCATTCAGGTCCAAAAATTGAAATGTGAAGTCCTGTCTGTGGAATTTATTTGGCTAAGTGCATAAGCAGGGTGACTAGGTTGCCAAAAATGCTAATTCAATCTTAGACTGAATTGCAGAAAGGTAGGGACCAGAACAATAGAGTATTGGTTCCACTGCACTTCAGATGACATCTGAGATGCTGTGTTTAGTTTATTACGCCACATTTAAGAGGCCCATTGATGGAATAGATTATACCCAAAAAAGGAAGTCTAGCATGGTAAAGGGTTTTGGAAAACAGGTCACCTAAAGGACAATGGACAATGGAGGGAATTAGTAGTATTCTGCCTGGAACGGGGAGATTTGCAGAGGGGTAGGGAGTAAAATAGAACTCTGCAAATATGTTAGTCATTGGTATGTAAAAGGTCTGTTGAGCTTATTCTCTGTTGATCCAGAAAATAGAAGCAGGACCAAGAGATAATGTGTACAAAGAGGTAAATGTTAGATGAATATAAAGAAGAAAAGTTTTAATACTGTATTTCAAAAATTAAGTAACCTTCTGAGACAGTGGCTTCCCTATTGCAGAAAAATTCTCAAGCCAAGGCTGGCCACTGAGGACTCCACAGGGGGATATAATGTGGTATATTGAAGGGCTAGAATCTTTCTAGTTATAAGAGTCTATAGGATTAGTTGACTGTTGAAATTAGGTAAATTGATCAAAATTCTGTTAAGCTTATACTTAACAAGGATTCTGGAGCCAGACAACCTGAGTTCAAACTTCAGCTTATCTTTTACTAACTTTTTGACCTTGGGAAGGTTACTTCATTTCTTGATGCCTGCAGTTTCCTATCATAAAATAGGATATTAACAGTATAGATGTCATACACAGTGTTGTAATCATTAAATGAATCAATGTACATTAAATCATTACATTGCTATCTGGCTTACAGTTAGTGCTCCATAACTGATAGATATTATTTTCCAGAAATGTACTTGGTGCTAATTCTTTTGTTTTCTTCAGTAAACAAACAGCCTATCATTGCAGCTAGGTATTTACACTCAACATAAAATAGAATGTCATAGTAGCAAAACCTTTTAAAACACTGAACAAGCATCCAAAGTGATCCTGTAGAATTTCTCCTCAGGGACCTAAGAGTGGCCTAAGACACCTAGTATCTCTTGAATGCATTCTTATAATTTGCATCTTTAGGAGTTCGTTTCCAGCTTTCTAGCTTATATTTCTTCTTCGTTTTTTTTTTTTTTTTTTTTTTTTTTTTTTTTTACTTCATAGGAACTTCCTTTTATATTTCTTATTTCGTTTGGTCCTCATCTATGGCACTTGGCTGGCTATAACTCTGTGAAACCCACAAAACAGTTATCCCCATTTTACAGATCGAAAAACTGAGCAACAGGAAAGTACACTGAATTACTCAAAATCACACAGTAAATTATAGGTAAAGCCAGAATTAGAACCCAGATCTCTTGAATTCCAGCCCAGGGATCTGAATATATACCACATGGATAGTGAAACTGCTTTTAGCCTATTCAGTGTATGGAAGATATTTCACTAAGCTGGTGAAGTGGCTTCTATTATTCTGTCAATAACTGGCCTATTTCATTTCCAAAAAAAGTGGTATTAGCTGAAAACTTTAGCCACGTGACTTAATTTCCTTTAGGTTTTGTGAATGTTAGAGGGAGTCACTAAAATCACTGACTTATGTTCAATGTGTTATACATATAGATACTGTTGCAAACACATCTGCCAACTCGTTAATTTCCTTACCCATTACCTTACACATTACAATAGATAATTTTTAAACCTGTAAAGAAAAATGGATGTCCCTACCAAGACATAAGTTGTCTACATGAGTTCTAGGTCGGGTTCTCTGCGCACAAGTAAGATAATGACTCAAGGTACTGAAAAACTGAATTATTGATGTGAGTGAAGCTTGTTTTGATGATTCCAATGATGAATATTTGTACCTAGCTTATACCCACTTCTCCTTTCAGTACCCACACCTCTGTCTCTTCAGCCTGACTTTCATTTTCATACCTGCTCTCCATCATTCGTTTTCAGTGGAGTAATTCACTGAGTTCCCTCCCTGGAGGTAAATATAACTAATAATTGATAAATTAATAAAAATGGCTAAAGTTTAGCTAACTAGACTCTACGCTTATGCTTAGCACATTATAATCATGATCTCTTTTAATCCTCACAGCAATCCGCAAAAGTGGGTACTGTTCTTATCTACGGTTATGTATTAAGGAAATGGAGTCCCAGAGAGACTAAGAAATATGATCAAGGTCACACAATTAGTAAGAGGCAGTGGGAAAAAAATGTTTCTGTCAAGTTGATTGCCATAGTGACTCTACAGGACAGAGCAGAACTATCCCAACAGGGTTTCCAAGGAGCACCTAGTGGATTCAAACTGCCAACCTTTTGGTTAGCAGCCATAGCTCTTAACCACTATGTCACCAAACCCCAAACCAAAGCCCACTGCTGTTGATTCGATTCCAACTCATAGCAGCCCTATAGGTCAGAGTAGAACTGCCCCATAGAGTTTCCAAGGAGCACTTGGTGGATTTGAACTGCTGACCTTTTGGTTAGCAGACATAGCACTTAGCCACTAGGCCACCAAGTCTTCCAGCTATGACTATATCACCAGAGTTTTCAAATTAGTAAGTGGCAGAATCAGGATTCAAATTCAAGTATTATTCATCCACAGCCTATGCTTTCAAATGCAGCTTTATACTAGAACAAAGTTTTGTGACCTAGATAGTGGATAGCAGGTGTTCTTGAAAGTTGGGAGATTCTTTCCCTATAAAATCATAATATATAAGCAGCCATCTGCTCTGAATTAGAGTGTGATCAGCCTCATGTTGATGAACATCACAGACATTTCTGAGGTCTGGATGTACATAAGACAGGCAACAGAGGGAGTTTCTGCTGCCCCAAGAACTGAAATACCCTCCTCAGCAGTTAGGTAGTCTCTTTCTCTTCTTTTAAGAAATACTGGAGATGAAAAGGTTAAAGCAGTCGACTGCTAACCAAAAAGTCAGTGGTTAGAAATGACCAGAGGCTCTGTGGGAGAAAGAAGTGGCAGTCTGCCTTTGTAGAGATGTACAGCCTTGAAAACTCAGTGGGGTCGCTATGAGTCAGCATTGACTCTACAGCAGTGGGTTTAGATTTGGTTTTGGTTTCTCTTCTTTTTACGTCTAGGACTAAATTGTGATATGATAGTAAGCTCTAGCTGTTCATGCTAAAGCATTGATGGGGTCATCAGCCCATAGACAAAGATCATAAAGGCCTGGGTTTTTCTTATGTAACTAGCCTGTTCAGTAATAGCAGGTCAGCAGAAGCTGAGTCTCCTAATGCAGTAAGACCAATCTGATTTGTAACTCCAAATAACCATCCCCACAGAAGAGATTTTCCTGAAAAGCCTTTTGTTCTCTTGCAAATAGTTTGACAACTTCTTGACTGAAGAAACTCTCAGAGAAAGTGTGTATTTGCTGTTGAGACACCCAGTGGCATCAAATCAATTTGAAACAAGGCCAGAGAAGCCTGGAGCACCTGAGTTTCCATCTGTACTAGAAAGTTCTTCATGGGGGGCTTTCATTTAAAGATATAGATGATATTTGGTAGGTGCAGGGAGGACGCACATGTTCAGACTCTCAGGTAAATTAGTCCATACTCAGGGGCTGCTTCATTTAAATCAGTAGAGAAAAGACTTTTTTATAAGAACGACTTCTCTGTGAATACATTAGACTATTGAATGATACTACATGGAGTACTCAGGTAGTGCAAATGATTAACGTGCTCAGCTGACAACTGGAAGTTTAGAAGTTTGCATCCACTTAGAAGCACCTAAGAAGAAATGCCCGTTGATCTATTTCCAAAGACCCAGCCATCGAAAACCTGTGCTGCTCAGTTCTGCACTGATACATACAGGGTCTCCATGACTGAGGGTCAACTCTATCACAATTGGTTTTAGGCTATGCAAAGACAGCTATGTAACTTCCGTTTCTTCTTCTGAGCACAGGGTCCAATATCTTAACAAAGTTATGTTAGGAGATGAATACGAATGACAACTGAGGAAGTGGTTATCTATCAGCAAACATGGAATCATCTTTAAGTCCTACAGTTAGAGGAGCAGTTTCTGAGGTTATGTGAAAAGGCAAAGCACCTTGCTTCAGGATTCTTAGGTCCTACTTTGAAAAATTCCTGAGCTTGTATTCCTCAAGAGACAGTTCTTGCCCTACCAGCCTTCCAAGTAGAATTATTTTGATAACAGTGAAAAGGAGGAAATGCTTTATCAATTTGGCTGGTTTGTTTCTTTTCACCATTCTTTGATTATTCTACCTTCAATAATCACACCTTGAAATCACCTAGTTTATACTGTCTCCTTGGAACTGTGAACAGTCATAATTGGCTTCATTTGAAAATCAATTTCAACATCATAGGTCACCAGCTTATGTTTGATTAATTAAATTAGTGCTTATCAGTGTTATGAAGACAGGGAACAAGCTTGGATACTTCCCCAAAGACTGCCATCAAGAAATTAATCAAGATTTTAAAGGTTCAGATTCTTACTTCAGTGATGAAAATGGAAAGCAAAGTTATTTTCAGGTATTGTTCTAGCATGATTCAGTTCATTTGAAAAACTGTTACATATTCTTTACTGAGATACTTAGGGGAAAGATCAGCTCTAAATCTAGACAGACATGCATTTGGATAACAACTTCCACTTACTAGCTGAGTGACCTTGCCCAAGATAACTAACTTCTTTGAACCCTAATTTAGTCAACAATAAAACAAAGTAGTAGTACTTGCCTCATTAGAATGTCTTGAGGATTAAATGAGACTAGAGAAACTACAGAATAGAATCAAGAAACTGGAGCCTAAATATTTGCTGTGTGTCCTTGGGTAGGCGGTGTAACCTTTCTGAACCTGAATTCCCTCATCTGTAAAATAAAAATAATACCCTGTGATTTATAGGTTTTTGGTAACCATGTATTTCAGTTAGCTCTCATGCAAGCAGATGGGTTACTCAGAATCCTGAAAAGTATTCTGAAAATGCAAAGCTGACATGGAGGCAAATAATAACATAATGCATTGTGACTCACACCAAATGTATTTTCTACTTCAGGCCCCAAAATAACCAAGTTTTTATGTAAGAATGGCTATCCTCTTAGAACTACTACTTCCTGAGCTCTACATGTACTATCAGGGTTAGTGTCTACCCAAAGATTATTCTGTGAATTAGAAAATCATCCTTGTCATGAAACTTTTAATACTAAATGAATGACTTATTTAATTTCCACAGTTATAGCCTTTCTTGGTACTATTAGCACATCCAAACAGTTAAACTTGCTTAAGTGATATTTTGCATTTCCTTATGTTCTTGCATTACAAAATATAATGCTGATAGGCTATTTTATCTAGCACAGCTATAACGGAAATATCACAAGTGGATGGCTTTCACAAACAGAAATTTGTTCTCTCACAGTCTAGTAGGCTAGAAGTCCAAATTCAGAGTGGCAGCTCAGGGAAATATTTTCTCTGTTGACTCTGAAAGAACATACTTCTCATCAATCTTCCTCAGGACTAGGAGCTTCTCCATGCAGGAACCCCAGATCCAAAGGACACACTGCGCTACTCTCACCGTTTTCTTGGTAGTATGACATCCTCACTATCTGCTTGCTTTTCTTTCCCTTTATCTCTTGTAAGACAAAAGATAATGCCAGCCACACCCCAGAGAATTTCCCTTTACATTGGATCAGGGATGTGATCTTAGTAAGAGTGTTATAATCCCACTGTAATCCTCTTTAACATAATCCATTCTTGCTTCATTAACCACAGACAGAAACTAGGTTTTACAATATATAGGAAAAATACATTCAAATGGTACTGAGATTCATGGCCTAGCCAAACTGATACACATATTCTTGGGGGACAGAGTTCAATCAATGACAGCTACGAATGCCTGAGTTCATCACCTATAAATAAATAATCTCTTAGGCTGAACAAAAGTGCCAATACCAGCCCAATCTATCCCAATAATTTCCCTGATGGACTTCTGTTTGAAATACAAATGTTGTGTCCATATTTACAAACTAACTTGCCTAAGATGGAACAAGTAAAGTTAATTTCATAAAAATATACTGCATGCAGTATACTTTGGTCCATATGACAACCAAGATATCATATCCCCCTTCTTCAAACTACATTTGTATTTTGATTACCTCTTGTGGTGCAATAGTAGGCTTAACTTGTTGTTAGATACCATCAAGTCGATTCTGAGTCACAGCAACCTGTCTGTGCAACACAATGAAACACTGCCCAGTCCTACTCTATCCTCAAAATTGTTATGTTTGAGCCCATTATTGCAACCACTGTATAATCTATCTAGTTGAAGGTCTTCCTCTTTTCTGATGACCTTCTACCTTACTCCAAATTTGTCCATGTCCTAATCTTCAGAACCTGTGACTATGTTACCCTACATGGCAAAGTGAAACTAAAATTACAGATGGAATTAAGATTGTTAATCAACTGACTTTAAGATTATTTTGAACTATCCTGTTGGGCCCATTGTATTCACAAGGGCACTTAAAAACAGAAGAGTGAGACAAAAGAGATCAGAGTGATGCAAGGGGAGAACTCAACCACTATCACTGACTTTGAAGATGGAAGAGGACCACCAGCCAAGGAATGTGGGCATCCTCTAAAAACTGGACAAGGCAAGAAAATTGATTTTCCCCAGAAACTCCAGGAAGGAATGCAGTCTTTCTCTCCTACTGAAAAAAAGCTTCTTGATATGACTGTTTTCCTCAGATTTGTACTTTTACATTGCACTCTACACAGATGCACACACTGTTTAGTAGAATACCTTTCTATAGCAGAGAAAGTATAAATGTTTGATAACTGGTTACCTCCCACTCTTGATCCTTTGAAACTGTTTAGGCACAGGTATAGGTGTCATCCCTATTAATTCAGGGGAAAAAATGTGTATGTATGTAGGTGATGCTTGTATGGAGACAAGATGCATTCTGAGTAAAAAAGAAATCTTTTAAGAGCAAGGTGACAATGTAGAGTAGTAGTTAGGAATTTGGACTTAAGAATCAGACTTAGGTTGAATCTTGGAACCAAAACAATGAAAGAGCAAGTCTGTTAATCTCAGCCTCGGTTTTCTCATCTAGAATATTTTGATAATAATAAGACCTGCTTCAGATGTTGTGAGTAATAAATGAAGGAAGGAATGCAAAAGTTTGTGATATGCAATGCATGTTTAATCAGTGTTAGTCATGTACATTGGCAAGAATGTAGGGCTTTAATTTAGGACAGTTTCTTCATGTATCAAAATAACCAGATGAATTAAACCACTAAGTGTCTGTCTAGATCTAAAATGATCTATACTGGAGTGTCTTATTGTATTTACAGATATCACTCAAAGCAAAACCAAACCCACTGCCATCAATTCAATTATGACTCATAGTAACACTACAGGACAGAGCAGAACTACCTCAACGTGGTTTCCAAGACTGTAAATCTTTTATGGGAGCAGACTGCCATATCTTTCTCCAGAACCTGAGAGGATCGGTCATTTAGAGAGCCATCTGATACAAGATGAAAAGTTGATTCATGTCCTATGTTTAAACTCTCACATGTATTTTTTTAAATATTTTATTATGCTTTAAGTGACAGTTTACAATTCAAGTTAATTTGTCATATAAAAAGCTACACACACTTCTATGAAACTCTAGCTCTTCTCCCCACACTGTGATAGTGCACTCCTCCTTGCCACCCTGTATGTCCTGTATCTATTCAAGTATGTCCTCTCTGCCTGCCCTCTCATCCCACCTCTGGACAGGACCTGTCCAGTTAGCCTTCTGTAACTACTTAAGGCAAGAAGCACACCATTTGCCAGTATCATTTTATGTCTTACTGTCCAGTCCAATCTGTCTGAAGAGGTGGCTTCAGGAATGGTTTCATTTTTGGGCTAACAGAGAGTTCAGGTGCCATGCCTTTCAGGGATCCTGCCATCTGTTGGACCGTTAAGTCTGATATATTTAATAGAATTTGAGTTCGGTGCACCCATTTTTCTCCTGCTAAGTCAGAGACTTTTTGTTCCCTGTAAGGACACTCATGGGTGGTGGCCAGGCACCATCTAGTTCTCATCTCGTGCTAACGCAGTCTCTGGATTATGTAGCCCTATTTCTTTTCTTTTCTTTTTTTTTATTATGATTGAGTGAAAATGTACATACCCATATAGATTCACATACTCACCTATATGCAGCTACCACTGCTCTCTCTGCCTGGTGACAGCACACCCCGTCCTCTCTACTGCGTACATGTTCTATCCTCCCAGAAGTCTCCTACACCCTACTCTCCACCCACTTCCCTTCCTCCAACAAGAGGTCAGCAGGATGACATCCTGTAGATGCATAGAACCATAAAGTTCACACAAGATATGGTCACTCTGCATCACCAAGTTCAATCCATTGCTGTCCGAAAAGTTGACCTTCATTATGATTTATGGACAGGGGCAGCATCAGGTCCGGTAGTCATGCTGCCAGGGGAACCCCAAAGCCCATGGACCATCAATTGCAGGCTTTTAGTGGAGATCTCAGGGTGTGCCCCTGTTTATTCTTCTGTTGCCAGTGAGACTCAATTTTGTGAGCTCCATTGTGGCTATTACTGGTGGTGGCCAGGCATCATCCAGTTCTTCCCATCACGAGTCGATGTACAGACCCACTCATGTGGGTCTTTCTGTCTTCTGGGTTCTCTTTCCCCCATGTCATTCTTGTCCTCAGTGATCATCCATTTCTGTTGAGTCAGGACCATTTGCTGTACCTTCAGATGGCAGCTTGGCAGCTTTTAAGACCCCAGATGCCACTCAACAATGCTGGGCGCTGAGAGTCCTCGTTAGGAAAATGCTAGCTGTGCCAATTGGCCTCAATTTCTCCTGAGAGCACGGCCCCTGGCCCCCCAGCCCAGCTACTCTGTCCTTGCAATATTGGGTTAAGATGGGAGGAAATCTCAAGTTGTGTTGAAGTCCAGTTACTATTGATCTTCTTTCTAATGTGTGCTGTCACCGATTTCACCCAACCAAATATCTATTAACTAATCTAAAGCCTTCCCCTCACCCTCCCTCCCTTTCCACCCTTGCAGCCATCAAAGAGTCTTTTCTTCTATGCATGAGTCTGTTTTTAAGTTCTTATAGTAGGGATCTCATAGAATATTTGTCCTTTTGTCGCTGACTGCTTTCACTCAGCATGATGTCCTCCAGTTGAAACCAGGTTAAGAGATGGCTCCTAAAATCATCATTGTTTTTTATTATTGTGTAGTGTTCCATTGAGTATATGTACCATACTTTACCTATCCATTCCTCTGTTGTTGGGCATCTGGGTAGATTCCATCTTTTTGCTATTGTGGACTGTGCTGCAGTGAACATTCATGTGCATGTATCAGTTGGTGTGAATGGCCTTGATACTGTAGGATATAGTCCAAGCAGTGGAATTACTGGATCACATGGTATATCTAGCTCCAGTATTTTAAGGGAGTGTCAGATTGCTTTCCAAAGAGGTTGCACTATTTTGCAGTCCCACTAACAGTGTAGGAAACTTCCAATCTCCCCACAGCCTCTCCAGCATTTTAGTTTTGCATTTTTTGGATCATGGCCAACCTTGTTGGGGTGAGATGGTATCTCATTGTCATTTTGATTTGAATTTCTTTAACACATAATGATCGTGAGCGTGTCCACATGTGTTTTTTAGCTGCCTGGATCTCCTGTTTAGAGAAGTGTCTGTCCATCTCCTTTGCCCATTGCTTAATTGCATGATTCATTTTTTTCTTATTGATATTTTGTAGTACCTTATAGATTATGGAGATCAGGCATTGGTCTGACATAGAGTTGCCAAATATTTTTTCCTGTTCTGCAGATGGCCTTTTAATTCTATTAATAAAGTCTTTGGATGAGCAAAAGTGATTGATTCTTAGTAGTTCCCATTTATCTATTTTCTCTTCTGATGTTTGTGGTTTGTTTGACAGATTTTGAAGTCTGTCTATGTTGTGTATTAAAACTTTCATTGTTGTTCTTACTTTTCTTGGATGAGCTTTACTGTTTTAGATTTGATATTTAGGTCTTTTATTGAGTTTGAGTTGGTTTTTCTATAAGGTATAAGATATGGGTCTTGTTTCAATTTAGTGCAGATGGACATCCAATTTTGCCAGTACCATTTGTTGAAGAGATTGTTTTTACCCCAGTTTAATGTCTTAGGACCTTGATGGAATATCAGCTGTTTTTAGGCAGATGATGTCTGGGGTCTCGATTCTGTTCCATTGATCTATCTGTATCTTTTTGTACCAGTATCAGGCTGTTTTGACTACTGTGGCAGTATGATAGGTTCTGGAGTCAGGTAGTGAGAGGCCTCCCAGTGTGTTCTTCTTCTTTAGTAATGGTTTACTTATCTGGAGCTTCTTCCTTTGCCAAACAAAGTTGATAATTTGTTCCTCCATCTCATTAAAAAATGTCACTGGAACTTGTATTGGGATTACATTATATAAGTAGATTGCTTTTGGTAAAAGACATTTTCACAATGTTAAGTCTTCCTACACACGAGCAGGGTAGGTTTCTAAATTTACGTAAGTCTCTCTTAGTTTCTTGTAATAAGGGTTTGTAGTTCTCTTTGTAAAGATCTGCTATTTCTCTGGTTAAATTTATTCCTAGGTACTTTATCTTCTTAGGAGCTATGGTAAATGGTATTGACTTGGTGATTTCTTCCTTAATAATCTCATTGTTGGTATAAAGGAATCCTACTGATTTACTTGTGTTTATCTTGTATCCTGAGACTTTGCTGAGCTCTTCTATCAGTTTGAGTAGTTTCTTTATGGATTCTTTGGGATTCTCTGCATATATAACCATATCATCTGCAAATAGGGAGACTTTTAGCTCTTCTTTGCTGATGCAGATGCCCTTTGTTTCTTGATCTTGTCTAATTACTCTGGCTAGAACTTCTGGTAGAATGTTGAATAGGAGAGGTGAGAGTGGACATCCTTGTCTAGTTCCTGTTCTCAAGGAAAACTTTCAGTCTTTCTTCATTCAGGATGACTTAGGCAGTTGGCTTTGTATAAATGGCCCTTATTGCGCTAAGGAAATTGCCATCTATTCCTATTTTGCTGAGCTTTTTTAGCATGAATGGGTGTTGAACTTTAAAATGCCTTTTCTTCAACAATAGACAAGATCAGGTGATTCTTGACTTGTGATATTTATGTGGTTGATCACATTATTTGTTTCTCTGATGTTGAACCACCCTTGCATCCCTGGTGTGAATCCAACTTGGTTATGATGGATTACTTTTTGGATACGTTGTTGTTTTCTCTTGGCAAGAATTTTGTTGAAGATTTTCACATCTAGATTCATGAGTAATACTGGTCTGTAGTTCTCCTTTTTGATTGGGTCTTTCCCTGGCTTTGATATCAGGGTTACGCTGGCTTCATGGAATGAATTTAGGAGTATTCCATCCATTTCTATTCTGTGAAATAGTCTCAGGATTGTTGGAGATAATTCTTCTCTAAAAGCTTGGTAGAGTTCTGCAGTGGAGCCATCTGGGCCTGGACTTTTTTTGGTTGGCAGTTTTGGGATTACTTTTTCAATCTCTTCCTTTGTGATGGGTTTATTAAGTTTCTCTGCATCACCTTGTGATAATTTGGGTAGGTGATATGAATCAAGGAATTTGTCCATTTCCTACAGGTTTTCAAGTTTCTTACAGTACAGTCTTTCATAGTATTCTGTTTTGATATTTTTTATTTCTGTTGGATTTGTTATGGCAACTCCCCTCTCATTTCTTATTTGGCTTATTTGTTTCCTTTCCTGTTTTTTTTTTTTTAGTAAGTTTAACTAGTGGTTTGTCAATTTTGTTGATCTTTTCAAAAAACAAGCTTTTGTTCTTTTCAATTTTTTTCAATTGTTCTTCTATTCTCTAACTCATTTAGTTCTGCTCTAATCTTTAGGATCTGTTTTCTTCTGGTGCCTGAGGGGTTCTTCTGTTGCTCTCTCTCTACTTGTTCAAGCTGTGGGGTCAGTTCTTTAATTTGGTTTCTTTCTTCCTTCCAAATGTGTGCATTTCTGTGGATAAACTGACCTCTGAGCACTTCTTTGGCTGTATCCCATAGATTCTGGTAGGAAGTGTTTTTGTTCTCATTGGAATCCATAAATTTCTTTATTTCATTCTTGATTTCTTCTATAACTCACGGATTTTTGAGCAAGGTGTTGCTCAGTTTCCATGAGTTCTACTTTGTATCTATGTTTTTTCTGCTATTGATTTTGACTTTTATGGCTTTATGATCTGAGAAGATATTTTTCATTAATTCAGTGATATACATTGTCTTGAGAATTCCTTTATGTCCTAACTCATGGTCCATTCTGGAGAATGTTCCATGTGCCCTGGAGAAGATGGTGTAGTTCTATGCTGAAGGATAGAAAGTTTTGTTTATGTTGATGAAGTCTAGTTGGTTAATTGTGGCAATAAGTTCTTCTGTGTCTTTACTGACCTGTTTTTTCGATGATCTGTCCAATATTGAGAGTGTAGTGTTGAAGTCTCCTACTATTATTTTGGGGTGATCTATTTCCTTTCTGAGTGTAGTTAGTGTTTCTGTGATGTATTCAGGTTCTGTAATATTAGGTACATAAATATTCAACATTGTTAAGTCCTCCTTTTATATTGAACCTTTCAGCAATAAACAGTGTCCATCCTTGTCTATGATGGTGAATTTTACATTAAAATCAATTTTATTTGAGATTAGAATTGCCAAACCTGTTCTTCTTTGTTCATTGTTAGCTTCATATATATTCTTCCATTCTTTAATTTTCAGTTCATTCATATCTTTCCGTCTAATGGGAGTTTGTTGTAGACAACATATAGATGGGTCATATCTTTTGATCCAAGATGTCACTCGATGTCTTTTCACTGGAGCATTCAGTCCATTGGCACTCAAGGTAATTATTAATAGATATGTGTTCAGTGCTGCAATTATGATATGTTTATTTTTGTGTTGATGTTTTCTCTGTTGTTCTTATTCAACTGCTCTGCGACCTTCTTTGTGAGTTGATTTTTCACCTTCTTCAGAGATGGTTTTGTGGTTGTTGTGACTCCTGTATTACATTTCTTGGTATGGTATGTTGCTTCTTTGTTGTGCTTTACGGCTACCCCTATGATTCCGCTTAATAAACTACATATAAATCCAATTTTGATTGCTACCATTCTTGTAAGCTTCCTCTCCATCTGGAAGGACTATAACGACTGTACTACATCCCTGTTTTTAACATAATGATATCATAGTTTACATGATAAGCCAAGTGCCGTCGAGTCGGATCCAATTCATGGTGGCTCTAAGGGCCAGGGTAGAACCGACCCCCCAGAGTATTCAAGGAGTGCCTGGTGGATTTGAGATTACTAAAATGTTTCTTTCACATTCTGGATAACATGTCCTTCTAAAATATAAAGTTAGTGGTCTTATTCTTCCAAGCCAAGAGATTCTGTTAGTATTTTTTGTAGCTTTGGTTTAGTTTTTACAAAGTCTCTGAATTTCTGTTTATCTGGGAATGCCTTAATTTCATTTTCATATTTGAAAGATAGTTTTGCAGGATATATAATTCTTGGTTGGAAGGTCTTCCCCTTGAAGGGTTTGAATGTGTCATGCCACTGTCTTCATGCCAGTATCATTTCTGCTGAGAAATCCTACAAAAGCCTACAGAGTGTCCCTCTGAATGTTAGCTTTGCTTTGAGTCTTGCTGCCTTTAAGAATTTCTGCTTATGTTTCATTTTGTTAAGCTTGATTATAATATTTCTTGGAGTCTTTCTATTGAGATCTATATTGAGTGGTGTTCGAGATGTATCTTGGATATCTATATTCTCTTCTTTCTGTCAGCAGCTCAGCAACAATTCTTTCTGTGTTCTCAGGTGTCTCGCCCTGTTCAGGAACTCCAATTAATTGTAGATTGTTCTTCTTAATAGAGTCTCATATCCTTCTTAATGCTTCTTCATTTTTCTTGTTTCTTTTTTCTGATTTCTCCTCACAGATGCTGGAGTCAGTAGCTCTGTCTTCCAAGTCAGAAATTCTCTTTTCCATTTGTTCCATTCTGTTTTCTTGGCTTTGAATGGAAGTTTCTATGTCTTTGATTTTGTTCTTGATCTGTTGGATTTCTGAGTACTGATGTTCCATCAGTTCGAACAGCTTGCTTAATTTTTCAGTTTGCTCTGCTGCATTTTGTATAAGGTCTAGGAGGGCTCTATATACAATCCTTTTGTATTCACCTTCTGATAGTTTCAGAAAAGCTTCTTCATCTAGGAAGTTCTGAGGTGGTTTCTTTTGGGGCCCTTCTGATGCCATGGGTGATTTCCAGGTTACCGTTTTCTCCAGAGTTTGTTGATTTTGGGGCTTTATGTGGGTCAATAGAGGCTGGGAGAGATGCTGTGAAGATAGACCACAGCTGTTGCTCTAGGCCATCTTAAAATGAGAAGTAAAAGGTAAGTGACAACTTCCAAAGTTGGTCAGGTTTTCAGGTGTATACATTCTTCTTCCTAGCTGGTAAAGTAAGCACCTCTATATTGAACTCCAGATGTTATCAACTAGTTCAAAATACAGAAAGACTATTGGCCTGCTGGCCTCTGCTATCAGCCCCAGCTATAGGCGATACTGTGTAGAATTCTGATTTTCTACTGGAAAAGCATCTCTTCTATGTAGGCAGTGCCTCCCAGCCTAGGTATTAGGTCCAGCTGAGGCTTCGGTATGGATGACTCCACCTCCCAGCAAAACAAGATGGTGTCCCGCACAAGCTCACCACCTCACTGGGACCAGGCTCCTGGCAGAAAGAGAGGCCAAGAGTTCTGAGATGCCCAGAGTCCACAGCCTCCACCACTGGGCCCCAGCCTCAGGCAACACCGTGCAAAATACCACCTCCCTGCTAGAATAGCACTTTCCCCCAGGCAGGCGCCACCCCTCATTTTAAGAACCAAGTCCAGCCGGGGCATCCACCTGGGCTTCTCAGTTTCCCAGTGGATCAACATGGTGTCCCACACAAGTGCATCTGTATGGCTGCCACATGGTGGAGGCAGAAAGATAGGCCAGAGGAGCTGAGATGCATAGAGTCTAAAGCCAGGATGTCAGAACTTGGCAATTACACTTGCAGGTCCAATCCACAGTGTGTCCATGACCAGTGACTAGTCAAGTCCCAGCTTTGCCTGCTGGCCAAGATAGAGGAAAAAAAACTCAAAATGGTGAGTTACTTTCAGTATCTGTAAGCCTGTGCTCGTTGACAGTGGGGTCAGTGAAAGAGAGGATGTTTTATGTTCAGTGGTATGAAGTCCAAATTAACAGCCCTATGCCACATCCCAGGGCTCACTAGGTGTCCAGAAGGCTCCATTTAGTTATCATTTCAGGTCTTTGTTTCCAGAGGGATTTAGGGAGACATGCGTTTAATCTGCCATCTTGACTCTGTCCCCCTTTCTATTTCTTGGACTCATATTTTCCTCATGTCTTTGATGTCCTTCCTTCTCCTGTGCTCCAAGTGAGTTCAGACCAATTGACAGTACTTAGATGGCCACTTGCTAGGTTTTAAGACTACAGATATCACTCACCAAAGTCTCACATGTATTTTAATGCTAATCACATCTCATTTTCTGTGTGGAACCCAAAATACACCTTCTTATGTAATTTTTTTTATAGTAACCACACTTGGTGGAATTGTTAGAAATCAACAATATAAGGATCTGAGTGTACTATTTTAGAGAGAAAAGATAGCATCTTACTAGAGGAGAGAAAAAGGCAAGAGTGAAGAAAAAGCATTCACTATTAAGAAAAAGAAAATCTACCATCCCAAACTCTGTTTAAATTTCCATTTCTCCCAAAGTTGTTTTCTGTTCAAGTTTAAAGAAGTTACTTAATGTCTGGCCCAATTTGTGCTGAGTAAACATTCTTCTCTCCAGAGAAGGGTCCTGTGTCAAATGATATTGAGAAGAAATTGCCCTGACTTTATGCTCATGCTTTCCCAAGTCTCATGCTTTGCTCAAAACTGAAACATTAGTGGAAATAAATTTGGGATCTAGAGAAAAGGGCATCTCAGGACAACATCACAGTAGCTCTGACCATTCACCACCCTCAGGGCAAATTCGATGATTTGCAAGGCACGAGGTAGATTCTGAGCCAGGTAGATGCCAAGAGCAATTGCTAGGGAGTCCCTGTGCTGTGCAGGGCTATGGCCAAGTGGGTTAGATAGTACTTTTCTGCAAACTTAGCATCTGCCTGTTAAAGGATAACTTACACATTTGAAGAAAAGACCTGACTTGGAGTTCTGCATTAAATAAAGGCAAATGCTTCAAATGACTTTAGATAATGCCGGAGTAGTTTTTAGTACAACTAGGATGTGTTTGCTTTTCAAGAGAAATTTAGTTCCCTAAACATGGCCCACCATCCATTTAACTCTCAGTTGTCAATATTTTTGTCTTCCGAATGCATGCATGAGGAACATGAGCCACTGACTTCAGTAGTAAAATAGCAAGAACAAAGAAAGCTTTTGCCATTCACCTAATTCTAGAGGACAGAGTAGAGCTTCCCCTTAGGGTTTCCATAGTGAAACTGGTGGTTTCAAACTGCTGACCTTTTGGTTAGCAGCCAAGATCTTAACCACTGCACAGCTAAGGCTTTGGTATCAGCAAGAGTAACTTAGAAAAAAAGAGATTTCTTCTCAATATGGGGCAGAGAGGTATTGGAGATGCAAATTACAATATCTGATCATTGAGCAACCAGTGGTTTGAAAACAAATCTTGAGGTGATTACGGGAATGGCTGGCTTTATTTTTTCTCACCCCATGGCAACTTTTCCAGTATAGCTGGGTCACAGGGAGTACAGCTTCTATCTGAATGGAATTAATAAACAATCCATGCCAGCCTATCCCCCACTGTAAATAAAGCAAAAAATATTAGTTTTGTAGAAAAGATGTTTATAAAATAATTGATGGATGTAGTACATAGTTGATGGAAGTAATAAGAGGCTGAAATGAAAACAAAGCCTAACTTTCAATGGCCATTGACTCCTTATTTTTTTAAAAATTCTAAAATATGCCTCAGCTATCTCTCCAAAACTCAATGGCACTGAGTTTGGGGTTTATCTCTAATAAAGCATTAAGTAGAGAAAATAATTCTTAATAATTTTGATTGAAATCATGAGGAGAATAACTATGTGCCTTCATTAACTTCTGCTAAAGGCCACACCATTGATCAACAACACTGTGAAGACAGAAGTTCAGGGGAGGGCCCTGGAGCCCATCTTCTGGTTAATCTGCTACTTCCTTTCATAAGATAGATGGAACCCTGATGATGTAGTCATTAAGAGTTTAGACTGCTGACAAAAAGTTAGCAGTTTGAATCTACCAGTTGTTCCTTGGAAATCATATAGGGCAGTTATTCTCTTTCCTACAGTGTCAGTAAAACCTTCTGTTATAGATTTAGAGACAATATTTTAATAACAACTAGCTTTGGGAGAGGAAGCACAGGTGTCTCAAGTTCTTAAAAACAAAAACCAGTTTCTGTCAAATTAAATTTGATTCTTAACAACCACATGAGTATCAGAACAGAACTACGTTCAGTAGGGTTTTCAGTGGTTGAGTTTTTGGACTTAGATCACCAGGCCTTTTTTCTGAGGTGCCTCTGGGTAGACTCAAGCCTCTAACTTTTTGATTAGCAGCTGAGCACTTCAGTCTTAAGTTCATATTGTAAGGTAGCAGTCAAGTCAGTTCTGACTCACTGCAACCCTATATAGAAAACATTGAAACACTGCAACCCTGTATAGAAAAGACTGAAACACTGCCTTTTCCTTATGTACAACAAAATGAAGCACTGCCTGGTCCTGCACTATCACAATTGTTGATAAGTTTGAGCTCATCATTGCAGTCACTGTGTCAATCCATTTATTAGAGGATATTCCTCTTTTTCAACTGACCCTCTATTTTACAAAGCATGATGTCCTTCTCCAGGGGCAGGTCCCTTCTGATAATGTTTCCAAAATATGTGAGAAGAATTCTCTCCATTCTCCATTGTGAAGAGTATTCTTGCTGGTCTTCTACCAAGATGAGTTTATCCTGGCAGTCCATAATATGTTCAGTATTCTTCACCAACACTGTAATTCAAAGGCATCAATTATCCAGTGTTCCTTATTCACTATCAAGCTTTCTCAAGCATATGAGGTGGCTAAAAATAGCATGGCTTGGGTCAGGCCCTCCTTAGTCCTCAAATGGCAATTTCACCTTTCAACACTTGGAAGTTTTTTTTTGTAACATATTTGCCCAATGCAATACATAGTTTGATTTATTGTCTTTTACATCTGTGGGTGTTGATTGTGGATCCAAGTAAAATAATGAAATTTTTGACAACCTCAGTCTTTTTCTGTTTATCACGCCATTGTGAGGATTTGTTTCTTTGTGTAGAGATGTAATCCATTCTGAAGGCTGTAGTCTTCGATCTTCATCAGTGAGTACTCAAGTCCTCTTCACTTTCAACAAGCAAGGTTGTGTCATCTGCATATCACAGGTTGTTAATGATTATCCTCCAATCCTGATGTCATGTTCTTTTTCATACAGCCACTAATGCATTTGATATTAATCTTTATGGATTCCTATTCATTTTTTGATGAATTCCAGTTTTCCAATTCATACATAGTGCATCACACCTTTTGATTACTTATGCATATTTGCAGCCATTTCCTTTTTGTTTGAGTCACACCATGTGAACAAATGAATTTCCCAAAGCCTGATTCCATCCACAACATTAAGGTTGACTATGTTTTGAGGAGGCAACTCTTTCTCAGTCACATTTGGAGTGTCTTCCAACCTGAAGGACTCATCTTCAAGAACTATACCAATGTTCTGCTGCTACTCATAAGATTTTCACTAGCTGATATTTTTTGGCATTTCACACCCACCCCAAATTTTTTTAAAAATTAGATAACTAGGCAATTCTTCTTAGTCTCTCTTAGTCTGGATGTTGTACTGAAACTTGCCACTGTGGTATTTGAAATACTGATAGCATAGCTTCTAGCATCACAGCAACAAGAAATCCACCACATCATGACAAACTGACAGATGAGTGATTGAATAAATAGTGTATATAATCCTGCAACATCAATAAGAATACACAATAACTTATGAGTTGATACATAAGTAGATATGTATGCTAAATAGGTGAGTGAAGCTGCATGAGAGTACACTCATGCGCATATATAAGTATGGTAGCTGATATATAGAGAGAGATGGTTGATATTTCTATATGCTTGTATGTACTACATGTATATTCATATGTATAATAGAGCACACTGGGGAGTGCAGCTGTGGAAATTAGTTACTTAGTCATTACAAAATACCTTGCAGGACTGAGATACTGGGCTTCCAGGCTAATGTCCATAGTTTCAGAGGCCATCTAGGTCAACTGGCACAACATAGTTCATAAACATGATGTTCTATGCCCCACTGAGGCAAGTAGCACAAAGATTCATGGAAACAACTAGTCAAGAGGACTAATGGCCCATATGAATCACAGCTTCCACTAACTTGAGACCAGAAGGGCTAGATGGTGCCCAGCTACCACTATTTACCACTCTGACCAGAAACACAGTAGAAGGTCCCATTTACAGTGGCCAAATAAGTAGAATAAAATTCAAATTTACACACGCACACAAGTCTGTGTGCCTGAGAAATACAGGCCTAAGACATCTTTCTAAGTTGAAACTGAAGCCATTCCTGGAAATCACTTTTCAGCCACATAATAGATAGGCCCAAGAGGTACACAATAATGCCTGTGAATATGCTTCTTGGAACAGTCAGCTACATGTGACCAAGAGGCAGCATTTGCCCAAAAGCAAAGATGGAAAGGTGGGAAGGGAAAAGGAAACTAAACAAATGGAAGCAGGAAAACCAGGGTGAAAATAGGAGAGTGCTGACACATTACAAGGACTGCTGCCAATTGCATGGAACAATGTGTGTATGAAATATTAAATGGGAAGTTAATCTGATATGTTAATTTGCACCTAAAGCACAATAAAATGTTTAAAAATAAAGTGAGATAATTTGTATTCAAGTTAGTGTATGTTATGAACCAAATGAATGTTTCAAACAAATAGTAAACACTTTAGGGTTTGGGAGAGGAGAAAGATATCTTGGGATGCTATCAGGAAGGCTTTCTGCAAGATGTAGGACTTCAACTGGCTTTTAGAGAACAGATAAGACTGGTGACAGCAAATAAGAAAGGAAAAGTCTTAGAGATCATTGTGGCCATGGTGAAACCTGAGAGAACTCTGTTCAGATTCCAATTTTGCTATTTAAAAGCTGCTTGACCTTGAGCAAGGTATTTGTAACATGTAATATGAGGTAACTTATAACAGTGTCTAGCACACAATGAATACTGAATAAATAGTGTCTGTGGTAACTGTCTAAACTCTCCTGGTGTAGTGGTTAAGTGCTGCAGCTGTGAATCAAAAGGTTGGCAGTTCAAATCCACCAGACACTCCTTGAAAACACTATAGGGTGGTTCTACTCTGTCCTATGGGGTCACCATGAGTCAGAATTGACTTGATGGCAGTGGGTCATGGGTATGGTAATTGTGAGAATTTCTCTGGGTGGTGGATATGGTTAACACCCTTGAATCCTAAAAAAAATTTGGAGGTTTGATTCCACCTAAGACATTTTAGAAAATAATACCTGGTGATCTACTTTCAAACGATCAATCACTGAAGATCCTATAGGGCACATTTCTACTCTGACACACATGGGATTTCCATGAGTCGGAGTTAATGTGATGGTAGCTGGTGCTGATATGGTAACAGTTACTGTTAGTTTCCAGGGCTGGAGGGAAAAGTTTAAGCCTAGTGTGGAGTTGCAAATTAATGAAGCATGCTAATGGGACAGATGATGAAAGTGATTTGACTGTTAAAAAAAATAGACGGCTTTAAGTGTATTCTGACTCACAATGACCCAATAGGACAGAGCAGAACTGCCTCAGAAACTAACCAATGGATAGGCTGGTGGATTTGAACTAGTGATTAGCAGCCTCAGCTCTTAACCACTGTGCTACCAGAGCTCCTAACTTGACTAACGCATAGTAAAATGAGAGAGGGGTAAGTAAAAAGGCAAGGAAGTTTTCTAAACCATATTTTACCTGCATTGGGTTCCCAGCTGACTGAAGAATTCAGGATTTATCTTCTTGTAAATGTAGGAGATATTGGTAGGCTTTGAATGGTTAAATGTTCTGATGGCAATAGTGATTTACAAATTTGATTTCAGTGCTGATGTGCTCAATGGATTTGGGGTGATCCATTTCATTAACTGTAACATGCACATTTATAAATGGCTAATTTTCCAAACTAATGAGTTACTTTATGAGTATAGTAGGTTTACATACTATATGTCCTTTCCATCAAGCTATCTTTATACTCCCTCACATTTAGAGTTAACAACAAAATAAAACAATGGAATACTTGGGTGATGAGGTGAAATAAACTGATTTATTCAGTTAAGCAAAAGAAAAAAAAATTGAACTAAGAAAACTGACCAATTATTTCGATCAAAGCAATTGATCCGGTTGTACATATGAGATGTAGCCACTGCCTACAGTAGAAAAGAAAGAACTAATATGGACAATTTTCCCAGGAAAGCTAGTGGCAAATATATAAAATATAGCTTTAGAAAGAAGCAGACCTTAACAGTAGTACCTTTACTGGCATGTTAAGACTGATGTCATAGTGTACTCAGGTGAGCAATTATATTTAAAGATAATTAAATATAAGCAGCTACAAAGGAAATACAGGGAAGGAATTATGGACTGAAACATCAGTACTAAGCTGCATCCCTTGCTCTTATTCTTTCAGTTTAAATGTGAAACTTGAACAGCAAATTCAAAGACTAGCTCACACCCCAGTTAGTCTCCGTAAAGATTCCGGATAAGAGTTCTAATAAAAATGTAAATCTCATCTGTTGTTCAAGGGGCTTGTCATTGACAGTTCTTCTCTTCCTTCCCCAAATAGTAACTCAGTTTCAGATGAGATTAAAAATATAAGAAAGAAATGAACTTGTCTGCCCATGGCAGCATGTGCTCCAGCTAATCTGCAAATACTATAATTATGCTGGGCGCTGATAGAATTGTCTCTGGGCTGGTGGTCAAGATTCAGATGAATTGCTATAGTTGTTACTTTATCGTCACAAATGTTCTATATTTTTTGGCAATTTCTAGGCCTAGACATGATATTGGAATTTAATGAGGCTCCACACTCATATGTCCCATCTGAAAGTATTTGGTATTTATAAGTTCATCTTCTCCATTCATGAGTTTAGGGGGAAAAGGATGATGTGCAGAG
Organism: Heterohyrax brucei; assembly: GCA_028571685.1. Classification (NCBI taxonomy): domain Eukaryota; kingdom Metazoa; phylum Chordata; class Mammalia; order Hyracoidea; family Procaviidae; genus Heterohyrax; species Heterohyrax brucei. Next base: position 142,647,090 of record CM053166.1, read on the forward strand.
GTGTCCCACAGGAATTATATTTCAGCTGGAAGTTTGCCACAAAGTCACTTCCATTGGCCTAGGAACATTAGCTTAGATAATTAGGGTGGAGTCAAGGAGGTTTAAGCCATGGATTCAGCACCAAGCATTTTTGCCTGTCTCTGCCTACAACTTATATCCACCTTTGTATCTTATCCTGCAAAGGGGAACTTTTGGTTACAAAAACCGAAAAACCAAACACACTGCCATCAAGTCAAGTCCAACTCATAGCAACCCTAGAGATAGAACTGCCCCATAGAGTTTCCTTTGGTCACAAGAGGACACTAAATGAGAAAATGTAAGTTTCATTTAGCTACATTTCTAAATTGACCATAATTGTAATTGTCTTCCAAGGTCATTGTGTAGATCACCTGAAATAAAGTATCTGAAAGCATCTGAACCACCTATAAATGTGAGGTACTTAAAATTATCATTAATAGTAATAAATACCACATCAGTGATTAACATTTAACAATAATAAAATCAGGGTGGCTAAATATATGTATAGTCTGTGGCTAGTGGGAAGAGCAGGGGACAATGACCCAGAATTCATATTCCACTGAACATAGGAAAAGATCATCCTCTTTGTCCATGAAATATGTATGTTACTAGTAGTTGTTTCCCACCTATCACATTCTCGGTTAATTGATTTGGAGGCCAGAAATATTGGGAACTAAGACTAAGAACAGTGTTGAATAAGTTAAATGCCTATTATCTGATCTGTAAGACAAACTGACAATGATTCTACCAAGGAAACAAAATGACTTTTTTTTTAATCTCCATGAAATAGATACAGCAAAATACTTGTGATCACGACTACTGTGTACAATTCAACAACATTACTTCCATTTACTTGATGTACAACCATTACCATTACCTATTTCCAAATATTCCCATCACTGTTAATATAAACTTGGAGTGCTGGTGGCACAGTGGTTAAGAGGTCGGCTGCTAACCAAGAATTTAGCAGTTCGAATCCACCAGGCATTCCCTGGAGACCCTATAGGGCAGTTCTTCTCTGTCTTACAGGATTGCTCTGAGTTGGAGTTGACTCAACAGCATGGCGTTTGGGTTTTGTTTAACAAAAACTGAGTATCCTTCAGCAGTTTTTTCCCCATTTCCCTCTCCCAGCCACCCCTGGTAAACACTAAAAATCTCTGGTCTCTTTGCATTTTCCTATTCTGAATGTTTCATTTCCAAAATGACTTGTTTTATAAATATAATGTAGAATGCCTAGATTTTCTTTTATTACACTTCTAATTTCATTCATATTTTGAATAAACAGCATATGTATGTTATAGAAAATTCAAACTGCACAAAAGTTTTTTTAGTGAAATTTGAATATTCCTTCTGTCTGCCCATTCTACCCTTTTCCCTAACCATTCCTAAGCCGAGACATTTGTAGGCCATCAATAATGATTTGTTACAAAACATGAAAACAATCAATTGATTAAAATTTTCCCATTTCAAGCAGTCAGATCAGGAAGATAAGGCCAATGTTATATAACTATAACATCAGGACAATATAATATTATATAAATATTATAAATAAAAAAAATTATATAAATGTTATGTAAATATAATATCAATAAGATAAAGCTAATGTTATATGAAACTCTCCCATAAGTAAATTTCTGGTGTATTTATTTCTTTCCAACCTTGAGAATCTCACCAAATTGTGTATTTCCCTAAGCTGTTCTGTGATCACCTCTTATTTTTCTCTTTCTTGTCTAAATGTCCTTCTAAATATGAGATCTCCCTCCATCATGCCAGCAGAAATTCTTGAACCAGACTATTAACAATGATTTCATGAATGTCTCTTTTTTAAACTTTTACTGTGCTTTAGCTGAAAGTTTGGAAAACTTGATGGTGTAGTGGTTAAGAGCTGCAGCTATTAACCAAAAGGTTAGCAGTTCATATCCACTAGGAACTCATTAAAACTGTATAGGGCAGTTTTACTCTGTCCTGCAATGTCACTATGAGCTGGAATCTACACATTTTGTGACATTGCAATCCCTATAATGCAACAACATGCTCCGTCTTTCCACATCGGTTTCCCTGTGACCATTCGTTCAGTTTCTGTCCCTTTCTGCCATTATAGCTTGCTTTTGGAAGGAGTTGTTCTTTTGGTCTCATATATTTGACTGAATTAAGCAGCACATTCCTCATGTTTGATATTTTTTGCTTCATTGGCCTGTATAATCTTTGTATGAACTGTGGGTTTCTAGAATGATTCCAGTTCTGGGTTAGCAAAATGTTCCAGGGCCATAGTCTCATACATTCCTCCAGTCTGTGTCAGACCGGTAAGTCTGGTCTGTTTCCGTGAATTATAATTCTGTTCTACAGTTTTCTCCGATTCTATCCAGGACTCTCTGGTGTGATCCCTTTCAGAGCAGTCACTGACGGTAGCTGGGTACCATCCAGGTTTTCCATAATGTTTATCTCTTATATATATTCCCAGTACCATGCTATGCCTCTTATGGATTGCAAAGAAGTATAAGACATGTTTGTTTGATAGGTAAGAGTTTAGTTGTGTAGTTGCAGCAAGACACAGATACAGGAAGAAATAGACATTTCTGTTTAATTCATTAAACAGAAAAAAATATTAATTCATTCTGAGAGTCGGCATGAGATATTACATATCTCTGTGCCATATCCTGTCATTTTTTCTTTGAGGTACTTCTCAGATTTGATACTTTTGAATTCATTTCCCCAGATTCCACTCCAGTCTAACTCCTCTTCCTCCCAATGCAGTGCCATTACCTCTTGCTCTTAGCTGGTTTTGTTCTTGTTCAACCCTTGCTATAAATCAAGCCAATCGTCTTTAGACAGCATTTCCCTTGAGTCACGTTTTTGTTTCAACAGTCTACAGTCACTCTCCAGTCTACCAAATCGTGTCTACATTCGTCTACATATTTCTCGGTCCCTCAAGAATCAAGTCCCACCCTATGTGTCCAGTTTCATTTCTAACTGCTACATCATGAAGCAATTCATCCTCCAACCCAACGCAGTCTATCAAACCTCACCTCATGAGATCATTCTCTTCTAACCACATTATGCTTCTTAAATTCTACCTCTGTGCCTTGGTTTGTCATTAATGTGCTCTGAATTTCTTCTTCTTTGCTCTCTGTCTTTCCTAAGTCTTCTCCATCCATCAAAGAGTGGGAAAGACCCATTTCTTTCATAAAAATTTCCCAACTCTCCTAGTCAATATTTGCCTCTCCTCTCACCATTCCTTTAGCACAGTTTTATAGTTCCAACATTACAGTTCTTCACTAGATTGTGTTCTGTCTATATTTTGTTTATTTTGGTGTACAGTCCTGTACTCACACTCCCAGATTATAAATTAATTGAAGGCAAGGATAAGGCTTTTATTTCCATCTCCTTTAGCACCTAACACAAGACTTGGTGCACAAAAGTGCTCAATCAGCATTTTTCATCAATCTATTGTATTAGAGACTGGGGTGGTGGTACAGGGATTATTCTGAGTTTTAGAAGATTCATTTCACCAGAGTTGTCCATTAACATTATATTTCATTGAAAATATTTAGAGCTGCTAAGAAGCAGATATGAGAATTTGTTTCTCTGATTATACTTTTAATGTCTGTATTTCTTTACACTGACAAGCTTATAAAAGCCGTTAAAAAATAGTCCATTTGTTTGATCTTGTTGGAAAACGTAGCTGTCAAAATTGCCTATTTACGGTGAATCAATGGTGCTCTAAATGTGCTGGGAAATGGATGTTGTGTGGATAGAGTAGCAACCCAAGAAGGAACACTGTCTAATAAATATTTGCACACCATCAAGTCTACAAGCATTAAATGTCATACACGATAGAATCTTTTTCATCCTGTAATTTATCTCAATTTTTCCATTACCTTCTTTCATTTTCTCTTCTAGCTTTACTCACAGACAAGCCTCCCAAGCCATTGTTCCCCATGGAGAATCAGCCAAGTGTTATAGATGTCCAGCTGGGTAAGTCCCCTTCTGGGAATAATAGATCCTAAACTTGCTCTCTGTTAACAGATGAGGAAAATTGCATGAACCAGGAAAGGTTTATTGCCATTGCTATTACATCTAAAATCAATTTGCATCTGCTCATTTATAACCCTGGAGTTCAGTGCAATAGCAGTTTAAGGAAACGAGTCTGTACTGAATCAAGGAATGGCAATACTAATTGGTTACACTGGGTATTAAGTGTGCAGTACGACAGAGCTTTTTAACTCTGTGATTAATAGATTCATGGATGTCTTGCACTGATGATTGGTACAGATAATTTTTTGTACATGTCAGCCAAAAATTTTTATTTGGAGAGTTTTTACTCCTAGAGACCTAGCACTTATTAAAATAATAGACAGCCCTTCTGTATAGCCTTTGAAATGATTTAATAATATTATTTCCAATACCACAATCCAGAACTATTTAAAACTTGAGTTTAGGTTGGGATCCTGAATATTTATAAGTCATATGATGCTGGGAAAAACAACAAGTTGTTTTATGGGTGCTAATGTGTTTTTGTATACTCATGTAAGGACATAAGATGTTAAGCCTCTTTTTTTGAGCCCCCTACTACAAATCCTTATATTTCAAGAACCGTAAGCTTGGAACTCAGAGGCCTGCTAGGATTTCTTTTAAACTGCAGCCTTTAATCTAAACTATTTCTTTTAGCATCTGTGAACTTTCATCTACCTTGGGTTTCATCCTAGCATTCTGAGGGAACCACAAGAGAACTGAGTAAATATGCTAGAAATGTGTTAGGCTTCTTTTGGGTATATGATTTATTGAAACCTGTGACTGTGGTGATACCTACCTATTGCACAGCCAAGCAAAATGAATTGGCCCTGATATTTCCATAATGTTGGAAACTTTTTACTCAATTTTTTGATCTTTCCAATCCAACTTGGATTGTTTGAAACTGATTTTTATGTTGAAAATGAGAAAGAAAAATTACATTACTAAGAGCTTCTTTGTATTTCTAAAGGGAAATGTAGCACATCCTAATTTTTAAATGAAGTTAAGCAGCATAAGTACCAAAGTTATTTAATATTTTAAAAAATCTGTGGGAAGAAAAAAATGAACATGTCAAGATTGGCCTGAGGAAATGTTGACAATTTCGAAGATAATACTTGAAATATAAAACTGTTTCTCAGCCTGCCTTCCATGTTTGTTTTGTGGAGTCATTACATTTTGTGAATGCCAAATCTAGATGTATTGACCACCCTCAGTAACTTTTACTAACATGTCTCCACCTCAAACTTGGATAAAAATAGCTTAAGGGTACTCAGTGGTTTACCATGGGTTACATGAAGCCATAAGATGATCTGGTACCATTGGTTTGTATGAAAATTTGAATGGAAAAATTGTTTATATATATTTTTTTTAAAAAAAAAAAACCTACTCACTGCCTTTGAGTCAGGTCCAACTCATGGTGACCCTAGAGGTCACAATAGAACTGGCCCGTGGAGTTTCCAAGGAGCGTCTGGCGGATTTGAACTGCCGACCTTTTGATTAGCAAATGTAGCACTTAACCCACTACACCACCAGGGTTTCCTATTTTTATATGGAGACTAAGATATTATGGAGTATAAAACAAAATTCACTCAAATGTTTCAAATAAATCATGAGTAAACTTTGTGCTTGTGTTCCCTGGGATAGGGATACCCCTTTGTTGTCTGCCATTAGGCAAAATTCAACAGAAAAGTTTGAGAAGCACTGCTTTAAAACAAGGAGAAAGGGACCCTTGTAAAGGGTACATTTCATTCAGGTTTACGCACCTGTATGTGCTGTTCATGATTTCTCTAAAGATGTATGCTTTCTACACATATGATTTCCTACATGCGTGCCAGGACACCACACCTACCACCACCCTGTATAGTTAATTAAATAATTTGCTTCTAATTTACATCAGATGCAAGGCTGAACCCCTCAGTTCAGTCTGTAACACATTTTGAAACAACTTAATGACAGAAGGATGGAGACCCACCCATTTTTCATCCCAGAATGGCTTTCTCTGAGATCGTAAAATAACCATATAATTCACAGAAAGAAAAACAACATCAGTCAAAACCAGATTGTTGGCATTTCAGTGAGCACATGACTAGTTAATCATAACTGATTTTAACTTTTTCCACAGTTTTATTTATTCATAACTGGCAATCATTGTATAACTTGTTTGTATACCTCAATAGTAAAGTGGCATTGCTGTCAAAGCCACTGCCATTGAGTCAGTTCTGACTCATAGCGACCCTATAGGTCAGAGTAGAACTGCCCCATGGAGTTTCCAAGGAGCACCTGGTGGATTTAAACTGTGGACATTTTGGTTAGAAGATGCAGTACTTAACCATTAAATCACCAGTGTTTCCATTAAAGAGGCATTGCCAAGCCAGCCAAGTGCCGATTAGAAGCAGTATTTAAGTGTTAGAGAGTCCCTCAGTTTAAGTGGGAGGTCTATGGTCAGAATTATGACGGTTTTGAAAACCTCAGGTGTCAAAAGAGATAGAGAAGAGTAACTGGAGCTATTGGATGTTCCTATCCATGGTTGGAAAACATTTAGAATTGAGTAAGATAATGAAAACTTCTGGAAATTATTTTCTTTGTTTCTTTTTTTTTTTAATTAATTTTTTTTTTTTACTTAACATGACTGAGTGAAAATGTACATTCCCATATAAATTTACATGCCCACCTATATGCAGCTTCCACTGCTCTCCCTGCCTGGTGACAGCACACTATTCCTCTCTGCTCCATACATGTCTCATCCTCCCAACAGCCTCCTTTCCCCTCCTCTCCACTCACTCTCCTTCCTCCAGCCAGAGGTCAGCAGGATGATATCCTATAGATGTATAGAACCATAAAGTGCATCCAGTATATGGTCACTCTGCATTGCCAAGTCCAATCCATTCCTGTCCAAAGAGTGGACCTTCGTTATAATTTATGGTTAAGGGCAGCATCAGGGCCGGGGACCATGCTCTCAGGGAAACCTCGAAACCGCTGGACTATCAATTGAGGTCTTTTAGTGGAGATCTCAGGATGCACCCCTTTTTATTCTTGTGTTGCCAGTGAGACTCCTCTCTGTGAGCTCCTTTGTGACTATCACTGGTGGTGGTCGGGCACCATCCGGTTCTTCCGGTCCCAAGTCGATGTAGGCACCCACTCTTGTGGGTCTTTCTGTCTTCTTGGTTGTCTTTACCGCACGTCATTTTCATCCTCGGTGAGCATCCATTCCTGTTGAGTTGGGACCATTTGCTGTGTCCTCGGATGACAGCTTGGCAGCTTTTAAGACCCCAGACGCCACTCACCAATGTGGGGTGCAGAGAGCTCTCTTAGCAAAACGCTAGTTGTGCCATTTGTCCTCGCTTTCGCCTAAGAGCATGGTCCCCTGCCCCCCGCCCCAGCTACTCTATCCTTGCAATATTGGGTTAAGATGGAAGGAGTACTCAAGTTATGCTGAAGTCCACGTAATGTTGTTCTTGTTTTTCCTTGTTTCTTAATCTTATTAAACACATTCAGCTGTAGATATCCTCAAACTTGAATTTTCTTTAAAAAAAAAAGCTGTCCAGTCCAAATGACTAAGTACTTTACCAAGCTTGGGTTTTCCAAATGAAAATGCTTAAAATTTGAGGCAATACTGTGGTAAATTAAAGTTGGCTGTGGATTTTTTTTCTTTTTGCTACTCCTACATCTAAAGGTAGTTTCTCATTTCCCTCCCCTTTAATCTGGATTAGCCTCAGGGAAATGCTTGAGCAGTGAAAAGTGGCAAAAGTGACATTGCAGGATTTCTGAAACTGTGTCAAAAGATACCTTGTAACTTTTGTCCAGGTCCCTTGGCATTCTCAGTCTGGAGGAAGCCAACCACAGTATTAGAAGTCCATTTACCCAGATCACCATGCCATGAGAAGCTCATACTACATGTAGAGGACTTGGAGGGTCACACAGTAGAGAGAGAGCAGTCAAGGCACCATATATGTGAGCAAAGAAGCCACCTTGGAAGTGAGTGCACTAGTTCTAACTGCTCTGGTTTATACCAAGTAAGAAAAAAAAAATCTGTTGCCACTGAGTCAATTCCAACTCATAGCGACTCTATAGGACAGAGTAGAATTACCCCATAGAATTTCTAAGGAGTGCCTGATGGATTCAAACTGTCAACCCTTTGGTTAGCAACTATAGCACTTAACCACTATACTACCAGAGTTTGCTATGCCATGTAAGTTCAAGAAAAATCACTCAGCACACCCCTCCCCAAACTGATGACTCCAAAAACTGTGAGAAAAATAGTTTACCATTTGTCACCAAATGAAAGGTAGTTTGTTAAGCAACAATAGATAAACAGAACAAACAGTAATTAGTTCTCTCCTGAACATTCTCAATTCAATGTTTCCTGCAGACAAGGATCCCATGAAGGTATTTTATGCAAAATCAAAAATGTGGGAAATATTTGAACATCAGCTTTAAGGCAATTATAGAAAGATGGCCTAGAGTAATTGTTTATGTGTTTGTTTGAGGGTCATAATCATTTTTCAGTTCTGCATATTTCTAAAAGCAATTGAATAAATGGAAATTTTCAGTAGAAATAAATACATTTTAGTGCATGGAGTTGGCATCAGTATAGATATTTTTTGTATCTCTAGAAGAAAATAAACATCTTGACTTTCTCCTATAGAGTAATCCATTAGTCATCTACAAAGTTCTAGAAATTTACATACATTTCTGCTGACATAGTGATGACAGTTTTGTTGTTGCTAAATTGCGTTCACATTGTAATGCTGAAAGAAGATTAATCTTAACCAAATAACCATACATTTTGAGATGATAAACACGTTCTTAACAAAATAATCTAAAAACTATTGCTCTCACAAAGCAGGCCTATACAGCTAAAGGTGCCTGTGGTTATATACGAAACATAAAGACAAAAGCAGCGTACAAAGTCCACATAGCAATCAATTTAGTCATCACTGTGAGTCAGAATCAACTCGATGGCAATGGATTTTCTCTTAAATTTATTTTGTTTCTCTGAAGATAAATTTAGCTCTCAATTTAAGAAGCAAACTTTTATGTACCAGAGGTAATTCTTTTCTTGGCAGTTGAAAAGCGATATATTTGTAATATTTTTCTAAAGGAAAAAATCACGTTACATTACATTAATTTATAGTATTTCTTTAATACTCAAATGTAAAACATCATAGTGATGTGCTGAACTTGAAATATACTGATGCCAGTTTGACCCTTCTTTGTACACTGCTTTTTGTAGGGCCCAAATAAGTGGTTTACAAATCATCGTTGCACTCCTAGAAGCTTTGAACAGACCGTGACAAATTTAGATACAAAATGTCTGACATTTGTCATCCAATTTTAATTAAAGATGGATTTGAAACTGTTACCTTCTTATCAAGGATGATAATTTTCTTCTTGGTAGTTTCCTAAAACTTAAAATAAGCCAGTCAGTTTTATCCGTAAAACAAGCATAGACAGTGTTTACTTTTTCTTTCTGTGTCAAAGAGTAAAAAAAATGACCTAGGGGCCTAAAGCATATCAGAAAAACCCAGATCAATGGAACCATCCAAATGAATTGGATTACCTCAGTTGTTTCAGAAAGCCAAATACTTGATCTCTAGATGAATCCGATTCGAAATGAAAGATTATTTTTCTTTCTTTTCTACTCTCATTCAGAATTCATCTTATTTTTACAGGCTATTCAAATTCATATTTCATGACTGTGTTACAAGCTACTGGCTCAAACATTCTGTACGTGTATAAGAAGTGTTAATCTTCATCAGAAATCGATTTTCCCAGCATATCAGTTTCTACTGAAAAGTAGAAAGAGACCACTATAAAAGATTCCAAGAGAATACAGCAAAATATAATATTTAAGGTGATACTCAGGACTAAAAGGCAGTAAATAAATAAATAGATCCAATTTAGGAAATTAGCCATTCAGCCAAGCCTATTTTTTAAAATCTTATTTGGAGTGGAGCCAAGATGGCAGACCAGACACATGTCTTCTCCATTTCCTCTGAAAATTAAAGCCTGCATTGATAATTGAACTGAAAACTCTGGACACCCAGGGAGCCCTAGGGTATGCCATAGGGCTGTCAGATTAGACTACATGCCACTAAATGGGAAACTGATATCTTTGATGAGGTAGAACACATTGAGACCCACTCCTGCTGACTTGTCACTTGGGCAGACTGCAGGTATTGACACTTTTTTCTTTTTTCTTTTCTTTTTTTGTTGTCTGGGAGGAGGGGATGGCATGAGCCAGCAAATATGCTGAACTGCAGTGCTAAAGAAAGCTGTATAGTGCAGTACAGAGACAGTGCATGGAATAGGTACATTTTGCAAGCCTGGCTCCTAACTTAGGGCACCACTGCCCCCCACCCCTCTTTTCTGAGCTCCACCATAGCTTCTGATCTTTCATAGCAGGAAGGGTGGCTTGGCTGGGATGCCATCTTGATCTGCCAGGAGGCAGAGTCATTCAACTGGAGGCTTCATAAGAGGATAATTCCCAAGCTGGGAAGCAGTGCCACTCCAGAAAGTGCTTTTCCAGCAGAAAGGCTGTGTTTAGGAGAGTGTTACCTTACAGCTAGGGCACAGCTCAGGATGGCATCAAGGTTGTAACCCCTCCCCACTTTGAACTGTGTCATAGAATCTGGGGACATCTGAAGATGTGCTTCTGTTGTCAGCTGGAAGTCAAAGCATGCCACACCTGATGGCCTGACTGATTTTGGAAGCTGTTGGATAGCTCCTAAATTTTTAAAATAATACTGCCTGGAGAAATAACTGCTGAGCAACCCAGTGGCATCTTTTCCAGCCTTTAATGTCCCACATCATAGGGTCAGGTAATGGCTCCTTGTGACTCCATATATAGGGTGCCATCTCTTCCAGATAGGAAGCAGACCCTGCCACTCCAAAGAGTTTACTGGGGCCAGTCACTAGAGTACACAGAGGCAGCTGGTGACCAACTCCCTTCTCAGAACTATGCCTCAGCTTGTGTTGTGGTAACAGTAGAGAAACTGAACAGCCTATACATGGCAAGAAGGCAACAAACCATCTCTACCCATTTAAAGAAACAACCTACCATGGCTCCAGAAAACTCCCAATATGAAGAATCAAAAAACTTCCCAGATGAAGAAGGCTTTCTGAAATTATTGGAGGTTGAGTACAAAACAATTGTATATAGAACCCTCCTTGAGATTAAACAAAATGCAGTGGAACAAAATGAAAACTTAAATAAGCTATTTGAACTGATGGAACATCAACGATCTGAAATCCAATAGATCAATAACAAAATTACAGAATTAGACAATTCATTCCAAAGCCAAAAGAGCAGAATTGAGGAGACAGAAGTCAGACTTAGTGACCTTGAAGACAGAGCAACTGACACCAACATTTATGAAGAGAAATCAGAGAAAATAAATAAGAAAAATGAAGAAGTACTAATAAACATGTGGGACTCTATCAAGAGGAATAATCTACAATTGATTAGAGTTCCTGAACAGGGAGGGAGAGCAGAAAACAGAGAGTATTGTTATTGAGTTGTTAACAGAAAACTTCCTGAATTATGAAAAAAGAGAATATAGATATGCAAGACATGTATCAAACACCACATAAACCAGACCCCAAAAGAAAGACCCCAAGAAATACTATAATCATGCTTAATAAAATTCCGACTCAATGGCACTTGGCTGGCTGGCAATAAAATGAAGCATACACATGTTCTCTCAAGGGCAGCAAGGCTCAAAGCAAAGCTAAGATTCAGAGGGAAACACTGTAAGCTTCCATCTGACTTCCTGGCAGAAACCATGTTGGCACAGAGGCAGTGGGATGACACATTCAAAGCCTTGAAGGATGGAAACTTCCAACCAAGACTTATATGTCCAGCAAAACTGTCTCTCAAATATTAAGATGAAATTAAGACATTCACAGATAAACATAAGCCTAGAGACTTTGTAAAAACCAAACCAAAACTGCAAGAAATATTGAAAGAAGCTCTTCACTTAGAAAAACAAACCATTAAGTTTATGCTTAAGGAGGTATTGCAGGACACAGTATCCAGAAACCTACTCAGTTAACCAAGCCAAGCCAATCCAAGTGCCGTCGAGAAGTCATAAAACTCAGACAAAGCTACAATACTAAAAGAAGGGAGCCATGATCATATCACTAAAACTATGACACTGTCACACTAAAAAGAGGGATATATTACAGTAGTTACAGTTTTTCAGATGGAAAGGAAGTTAAAAAGATATGCAGAAGTTAAAATTGGGTTTAAACTTAGAATAGTAATGGGAATTATAGCAGTAGCTGCAAAGCACAATAACAGTGCAACACATCAAAACAAGAAACATAATACAGAAGTCTCAACAACCACAAAACCAACACTGAACTAGAAGAAAAGTTAACCCATAGAAAAGAATGACCCAGAACAGCATATTAAGAAAAACATAGAAAACACCAATAAAAAAGTAAATACATCAAAATGCAGCATCAAACACATACCTATCAATAATTACACTGAGTGTAAACAGACTGAATTCTCCAATAAAAAAGATAACAAGTGATATCCTGAATCAAAAGACACGATCCATCCATATACTGCTTACAAGAAACACACCATAGACTTCTAAAGATATGAAAACAACTGAAAATTAAAGGATGATATGATGCATATCAAGCTCCCAATCTACAAAGAAGAGGAGTTGTGGCAATACTAACCTCACATAAAATAGATTTTAACGTAAAATTCACCATCATGGACAAGGATGCTGAAAGGATCAATACACAAGCAGCACTTCACAATACTAAGTACTTATGCACCAATACCAGAGCATCTAAATACATCAAAGAAACACTGAGTATGCTGAAAATGGAGACAGATCACTCCACAATAATAGCTGGAGACTTCAAGACTCCACTTTCAATAATAAACAGGTCATCCAGAAAAAAGCATAGTAAAGACACTACTCTTAGCAGATTTGAAAACATAGAGGAGATAGACAAATTTCTAGATTCACATCAACTACCAAATTATCATAAGGAGAAGTAGAACAACTTAATAAACCCATCACAAAGGAAGAAATTGAAAAAGTCGTGAAAAAAACTACCAACCAAAAATGCCCTGGCTTAGATGGCTTCACCAGAGAATTCTATCAAACTTTTAGAGGAGAGTTAACTCCAATACCACTGAGACTATGTCACATCATAGAACAGGATGGAATACTCCCAATTTTATTCAATGAAGCCAGCATAACCCTGATACCAAAGCCAGGGAAAGATCTCACAAAAAAGAAAAATTGCAGACCAATATCATTCATGAACCTAGATGCAAAAATATTCAACAAAATCCTAGCCAACAGATTTCAACAACATATCAAAAATAATTGATCATGACCAGGTGGGATTCATACCAGGGACGCAAGGCTGGTTCAACATCAGAAAAACAACTAATGAGATCAGCTGCATAAACAACACAAAAGATAAGAATGACCTGATTTTGTCTATTGATACAGAAAAGGCATTTGACAAAGTGCAACATCAATTCGTGCTAAAAACTCTCAGCAGAATAGGAATGAAGGTGAAATTCCTCAGCACAATAAAGAACATCTACTGAAAACCAATCATCCCGAGAGACTGAAAGACATCCCCTTGAAAATGGGAACTAGTCAAGGATGGTCATGCTCACTACTTCTATTTAACACTGTACTAGAAGTTCTGGCCAGAGCAACTAGACACGACAAGGAAATAAACGGCATCCACATCTACAAAGAAGAAGTAAAAATCTCCCTATTTGCAGATATGACATATATAGAAGGAAAAGAAGGAGTGGTGTGCTGTCACCCTGCAAGGAGAGCAGAAGGAACTGCAGATGGGCAGACATGCAAGTTTAATTTGGATTGTATACTTTCACTTAATCATTGAAAAAAAAAAAGCTTTATTCACCTCAAAATGTTTATTGAGTTCTTACTGAGTGCAAAAGATTTGTTACATTGTGGAGATATAGAGGTGAATAAAATGAGGTCCTTGGCTCTAGGGGTTCATGATCTAGTAAAGAAGGCAGATACGTAAGCCAAATTAAAATACAGTATGGTAACTCTCAAGACAGAAATGGAAAAATGTGAGTTTTTGTGGCAGGAAGTCTTATGTCAACAGTTGTGTACTGTGTGACTTACACTTAACGCAATGACAACTTTGAAATCTGAACGAAAATACACAACTTATTTTAAAATAATTAAAAATCACTGTTGGGAGGATGAGACATGTATGGAGCAGAGAAGAATAGTGTGCTGTCACCAAGCAGGGAGAGCAGTGGAAGCTGCTTATAAGTGGGTGTGTAAATTTATACAGGAATGTACATTTTCACTCAGTCATAATAAAAAAAAAATTACCAAAGATAAAACTTTCTAAAATTATAGGTTGTACACCATTTGCTTCAACATGGTAAACAGTAAAAATGCATGCTCTCTTCAATTTAACAAAATCCATCAACTCTTTCTAAAGTTGACATAGATAAAACAATCCAAATCAAGTTTCCAAACCAATTGAACTACAACAACAGACTGGAATTACTGTCAATACAAAAAAAAAAAAACCTCATTTGTAGTGAGTCAGTTGCAACTTATACCAACCCTATAGGACAGAGTAGAACTACCTCATAGAGTTTCCAAGAAATGTCTGGTAGATTCAAACTGTTGACCTTTTGTTTAGCAGCCATAGTTCTTAACCATTACACCACCAAGGTTTCATAAATAAAAAAAGCAATAATGATGATTTAATTGGCTGGAGTTATGACGTGGTGTATGCATTGTGTGTATAATTGTGGTACCCATTGCCATCAAAGTGATTTCAACTCGTAGTGATCCTATAGGAGAGTGTAGAACTACACCATAGTGTTTCTAAGGCTGTAAATCTGTACAGGATCAGATTGTCTCATCTTTCTTCTGTGGGTAGGCTGGTGGGTTTGAACCACTGATCTTTTGGTTAGCACTCTAGTGCTTAACCACTGAAATACCAAGGCTTCTATAATGCTAGTAGCATGGGGTTTCTTTGTAATTTTTCTTGTGCTCTCCCTACCCTCTTAACTTCAAATAACTCCTTGAAAACCTTCAAGCGATCTTGAATAACTGAAGACTATGGAGAGGAAGAAGGAGGGTATCATGAGCTCACTCGGCTTTCTTGGCAGGAATTTTTTAGAGATAGTTTATGGCAACCCTCGCTTTCCCTCAGACATTCTAGGGTTAGTGATTGTTTCCAAAAGATTTATTTGTTCAGAATAACATACACGAGCTCAGCATGGGTTACCTTAAACTGCAAACTCTTTTACTACCCAGATAGTACACGTGTGTTATTTACAACTTTGGAAAATCTATGCTAAGCCTTTTCCCTAAGAATTGGCTGCAGTGTTAACATTTGAGACTGAAACTGGTTTCCTTACTTTGTCCAAGTTTCTGTAGCTTAGTTATATCAATCTAAGAAAACCAAACCAGTTGCCATCAAGTGGATTCCAACTCATGACAACCCGAAGTGTTTCAGAGTAGAACTGAGCTCCATCAGGTTTTCAATGACTGTGATCTTTTAGAAATAGATCACCAAGCCTTTCTTCTGCCTTGTCTCTGGTGAATTCTAACCTCCGGTCTTTCAGTTAGTAGCCATACACTTAATTGTTTGTGTCACCCAGGGACTCCTGTCAGTCTAGCAGTGAGCAATTAAATAATAATAATAATTGTTGTTTTATTATCAGTAGTAGAACTATCACTTATGCTTACCAGGTACCCCAGGGTCGCCATGAGTCGGATCCGACTCGACAGCACCTGGCTTGACCAGGTATCATATTAAATACTTTGTGTGTATTATTTTATATAATGCTCCCAACAAGTCTATGAAATAGATACAAATATTTGCCCTAGTTGTTAATAACTTAACTGAAATATTGTTCAATATTATATACAATTGACTGATTTAAGGCACATATTCTGGTGATCTTTAGTATATTCAGAGTTATGCAAGCCATTGCTAGAATGTATTTTAGAACATTTTCAACCTTCCCCCAAAATACCCATACTCATTAGGCTATTGTTCTTCATTCCTCCTAACTCCCTCACCCTAGATCTGATATATTTTCTGTATCTAAATATATGCCTATTCTAGACATTTACCATACATGTCAGTACACATACAGTATGTGGTCTTTTGTGACTGGCTTCTTTTATTTAGCATAGGTTCATACAGGTTGTAGCATGTATCAGTACTTCATTCTTCTTTATTGCAGAATAATATTCCGTTTTATGAATATACCAAAAAACAACAACAACAAAACTGATTGCTGTCAAGTCAATTCCAACTCACAGCAATCCTAAAGGACAGTAGAATTGCACCATAGGTTTTCCAAGGAACAGCTGGTAGATTCAAACTGCTGCCTTTATGGTTAGTAGCCAAGATCTTAACCACTGTACCAGCAAGGCTCCTTTATGGACACAGCATATTTTATTTATCCATTAACCAGTTGATGGATATTTGGTTTGTTTTCAGTCTTTGGTTATTATGAATAATGCTGCTATGAACATTTATGTGCAAATTTTTGTGTGGATATATGTTTTCATTTCTCTTGAGTGTATACTTAGGAGTAAAACTGCTAGGTCTAATGGTAACTCTGTGTGAAACATTTTGAATAGCTGCCAGAATTTGTCAAGGTACCTGCACCATTTTACATTCCAATAAGTAGTATATCGGGTCTCCAGTTTCTCTCTGTCCTCACCAACACTTGTTGTTATCTGTATTTTCGGTTATAGCCGTCGTAGGAGGGATGATGAAGTGTTATCTCATTGCAGTTTCCATATGTGCTTCCCTACTGGCTAATGCTATTAAGCGAATTTTCACATACTCATTGGCCATTTCTGTATCTTCTTTGGGGAATATCTGTGACCCATTTTTAAATAAAGAAATTGGACTCAGAGAAGTAACATAACTTATTCAAGCTAGTAAGAAGCTTATAAGTAATGGGGACAAAATCAACACTTTTACGATAAATCCTGTTGATGTTAGTGAATTACTATTGTTTACTCAGTCCTCCTGCTGCTAGGCCCTATTTCTGTTTTTTCTCTCTCTTTTCATTTAACAGATTTTTGGACAGAAGGTAAATGATCGTATATGAAGAAGTTAAAGGGATATCTAGTATCAATTGATTCACTGAGGAATCACATAATTAAGAGATCATTATTTTGACTTTCTACCTTTTATAGCTTAAACCCAAACTTGTTTTCAATGTCAAACTGATCTAGAAGCTGCAAATATGCCTCAAAACGGGCCATGAAGCATAGGTAGTGAAGAAAGGTTTTTTGGAGGGGTGTATACTTAAATGGCCAAAAAGCTGCATGAACTCCAACATCTGAATAGAGAAATAGAGAAATTCATCTGTGTCTTTCAAATATGTGAAGAATAGTTTTGAGATTAAAAAATAAATTACATGACTCTATGTTGTTGAAATTTATTAGGAATATGTGGCAACTGAGTGTGCTTTGGAAACACTTTTGGCTTAGTGGTTATGTGCTACATCTGCTAACTAAAAAGCTGACAGTTTGAATCCACCAGACAGTCCTTAGAAACTCTATGGAGCAGTTCTACTCTCTCCTACGGGGTCACTATGAGTCAAACTGAATTTGCAGCAGTAGAGTTTTCGGATCACCAGCAGCATGTTTTGTCTCTTTTGATAGCAGTACCATCAACTTTGCAGTATTTCTTAGCAGTTCCATATTCTAACTTATTTTAATGAGCAGAGAATAGATGCTTTTTAAATACCCCCCCAAAAAATTAAAAAAACAGCTGCAGATTTTGCTATGTTTAAACATGCAACAGAAACTGGAAAAACAGTAATTTAAGTATTCCCCTTCCAACCAAAATATTTTATATTCTCTTATATAAATAAAAATGTGTTGCATATTATGTGTATATTTGCAGAAAATTACAAGAAATATCATCTGGCAAATTCATATATAAACCACTTTTAAGTGTCCTCATAACTAAGGTGGAATGACTGCTTTGTATACTTTAGATAATTCCCTTAATTATCTTCTGTATTTATATAAACATTGTTTGAGTTTTAGAAGATCTTTTGCTTTGTTAGAAACAGTTCCTTCCAGAAAATACTCAGGGTGTGAATGGTATATAAATATCTGGTCCTCTTAATAGCTATATATGTTTCTGTGACTTAGGATTTATCAAAAATCTTTCTTTCCCTTTTCTTTCCCATCCTTTTAAAATTTCTCTCTATTGCCACAGGAAGCAGTCATAGATGAGGGTCAACACATAATAGAGATCAGGAAAGAGATCTCAAGGAAAATCTCAGTGGTTCGTGAAGCCAGAGCCGGTAGAAAAGAGTCAAGAGTCAAAGCAGCAACATAGAGTCTGGAAACCTAAAGATTACAGAGGCCCAGTCTTGTGTTTCTAGCAAGGTAGGAAGTCATAGGCTGAGAAGTAATCAGGAATCAAGCAATAAATAGGCAATAGATCTGTAAGTATTAAAACCTAATTTCTACAAAAGAAAGACATTATCTCTGTTCCCATTGCTGTTGCTACTATGGCAATACTGATGCATAGTGACCCCATAGGACAGTGTAGAACTGCTCCATAGGATTTTCAAGGAGTGACTGGTGGATACAATGCATTACAGGGCTCCAAAAAGGAGACTCAGAAAGAACTGGGGCTTAGGGTAATAAAGAGAAGAACCAACGCAGCAGTTATGATCAGTTTAAATAAAACCTCTTAGGTGGGAGAAATGGCTCCATCAAAAACAGTGAAAGCCAAACTTGACCTAAAATCTATTCTGATAGTAATAATGTCTTCTTTCTCTGTATTTGAACTGAGATTAAATTAATAGTATCAAATCCACACATATACTTTGTTTTGTTTAAATATGTAGTATCAGCCCAGCAGTAGAGCTTCTGTCTGTTGAAAATTTACTTTAGACTCTTGCTTTCTGAAAACAAGGAAACCTCTGGCCTACTGAGAGCCTATATCAGATGGTTTGATTTTTGTTCCTCTTGATGTAACTGTGTTGAGCATCCACCCATTGCTGTAATGATAACCTCCCACTTAGAGTCAAGTTGTTTGATAAGATTTTAACTCAGTGAGACAATAAGGATGGTGTATCTTTTAAGGCTGATTATAATGATAATACAGTGAAGGAGACAAAACAATGTGAACATGCAGAGTAGGGCCCTACACCAGGCCACCAGGTGTTTTCCAACTTATAGATAACCTATAGGACAGACTAGATATGTCCTGTATTGTTTCCAAGTAACTCCTGGTGGATTTGAGTTGCTGAACTTTTGCTTAGCAGCTGTAGCTCTTAACCACTATGCCAACAGGATTTCTCCCTATACCACAGAAGTAATTTTTGTCAGACCCCAATTTGCAAACCTCTTTAGCTCAATTATGGGAGAATGAAAGTACTCTGTTGTTGTTGTTAGGTGCCAGTGAGTCAGTTCTGACCCATAGTGACCTTGCACGCAACAGAGCAAAATGCTGTGCAGTCATGCACCATCCTCACAACTGAATCTCTATTTGAGCTCCTTGTTGCAGCCACTGTGTCAATCCGTCTCATTGAGGAGCTTCCTCTTTTTCACTGACCCTCTACTAGCTCTAGATACAGGAATTGCAAAGAGGACGGGTTAATTTTAAGAGTAATACCTCATATTTATATAACATATTTCTTCAAGGAACTTGAAACTTTTTTTGAGCTACTATTAAATTTTCTAGCAGTTTTGTAAGGTAGGATTGAACACGAGTAAGACATTATTAACCAATGACTCAGGTGGAGATTAAGGTTTTTCATGATACCCATAGGCAGTTTAACTAGACAAAGGAATCAACTAGATCAGAACTAGATAAATGATTATTACCCTGACTATTATTAGTTCAGATGTACTATGACTCTATTATTATGCATGTGCAAATATATGGAAGAGATGCTCTATCTACTCACCTGTGCCTGTGTTGCTACTTCCTATCCTAATAGTTAGCTTATTAACCTAATAACAGCTGTTCCCATGAATGACCCCTTAGTTTATCAATATGGTAATTTTAAAATTTACACATCCTAGTACTGTATGCTTGTGTTTACTTTTTGGTTCCCTGTTTTTTATTTATTTGTTTTAATTTACATTCTTCTAATGTGCAAAAGGAGTCCTTGGGTGGTTCAAGTGACTAATGTTTATGGTGGTTAAGACTGTGTGTCGACTTCGCTGGGCCATGATTCTCAGTGGTTTTGATAGTCATATAATTATGATGTGATCACTTCCATGATGACATATGTTGCATGATCACCTCTATGGTGGGATCTGCTGTGAGTAGCCAGTCAGTTGAAAAGGAGTTTCCTTGGGTGTGTGGCCTGCATTTTATGTACGTGGACATTCTGGCAAGGCTTGTGGGCTTTGCTCATTCTGGATCCTGCAGACTGACATATCTTCCTCCTGTGTAGCAGCTGTGGTTTTGAAGCACTGACCTTTCAGTTACCGGCCAAGCTCTTTAACCACTACATCTGTAGGGCTTCTTTCAATTACAAGTATTTCCTGTAAATGAAATCATAGGATATCTATCCTTTTGTGCCTGATGTATTTTGTTTAGCATAATACTTTCAAGGTTCATCCATGTTTCAGCATGTATCGAAACTTCATTTCTTTTTTGTGACTAAATAATACTCCATTTTCTGTATGCAGCCCATTTTGTTTATCAGTTCATCTGCTGATGGATACTTAAGTTGTTTCTACTTTTTGGCTGTTGTGAATAATGCTATAATGAACGTTGGTGCACAAGTATCTGTTTGCGTTCCTGCTTTCATTTCTTTTAAGTATATATCTAAGAATGAAATTGCTGGATCATACATGAAAATTTCAAGTTTAATTCTTGAGAAACTGCCAAACTGTTTTCCATACCTGTTGAAGAATTTTATATTCTCACCATAAGTATATCAGGTCCTGTATAATGGTCATGCTATCACTGTACCCTCTCCAACACTTGTTATTTTCAGTTTTGTTTTGTTTCTAATGATAGCTATCCAAGTTAAGTGTGAAGTGGTATCTCACTGTAGTTTTGATTTGTACTTCTTTAATGGCTAATGATACTGAGTATCTTTTCATGTGCTTATTGGCCATTTGTATATATCTTATTTGGAGAAATGTCTATTCATGTCCTTTGCCCATTTCTTAATTGGATTGTTTCTTTTTCTTGTTGCTGAGGTGCAAGAATTCATTGTATACTCTGGGTATTATTGCCAGCCAAAGCCAAGTGCCGTCAATTAGATGCGTAATATGGGAATATTTTCTCCTATTTTGTGGTTGTTTTTTTTTTCCTCCCTTTGTAGTGTCATTTGATATATGTAAGCTGTTAATTTTGATGAAGTCTGACTTATCTGTTATTTTCTTTTGTTACTTGTGACTTTGGCATTATGTAAAATAAACCATTGCCAAATCCAAGATCATGCGGATTTGCTCCTATGTTTTCTTCTAACCATTTTATAGTTTTAACTATTAAATTTAGCTCTTCAACTCGTCTTGACTTAATTTTTGTTCATGGTGCGAAGTAGAGACCCAACTTCATTCTTCTACAAATGGTAATCCAGTTGTCATTTGGTTAAAGAGATTATTCTTTCCCTATTGAATGGTGTTGGCACCTTCATTGAAAATCACACAAGGATGTGAGGATTTATTTGGGGGCTTACAACTCTATTCCATTTGTCTATATGCCTGTTCTTACACTAGTACCACAATGTTTTGATCACTGTAGCTGTTTGGTAAGTTTTAAATTTCGAAAGTACGAGTTCTCCAAATTTGCTCTTCCTTTTAAAGATTGTTTTGTCTGTTCTAGGTCTCTTGAAATTCCATATAAGTTTTAGGATAGATTCTTCCATTTTACAGCCTAATCTCCAAGAAAAATAGCCATTATAATTTGATTGGGGTTGTATTGCATTTGTGTATCACTTTGGGTAATATTTTCACCATAATAGTATTAAGTCTTCCAATCTACAAACATCCATATATTTCCATTCATTTTAGTGTTCTTTCATATTTTTTCCCACAGTATATTGTGGTTTTCAATGTACAAGTCTTGTGCATGCTGACTAAATTTATTCCTAAGTATTTTATTATTTTTGATGCTATGTAAATGGAATAATTTCCTTTTTAGATTCTTAATTGTTGGTGTACAGAAACACAGCTGATTTTTGTGTCAATTTTGTATCTTATAATTACACTGAATTAGTTTATTTGTGCTAACTTTTTTTGGCAGATTCTTTAGGATTTTTCTAGGTTTAGGACATGTTATCTGTTAATAGAAATAGTTTTGCTCTTTCTTCAGCATGGATGTATTTTTTTTCTTTTCATATTTAACTGCTTTAGATAGAACTTTCAGTACTGTACTAAGTAGAAGTGGTAAAAGCAGTCATCTCATTCTGGATATTGGGGGAAATTTTTTTCAGTCTTTCACCAATGAGTGTGAAGTTAGCTTTAGTTTTTATATATAGCCTTCATCATGTTGAGGACATTCCTTCTATTCCTGGTTTATTAAGTCATTATCACAAAAGGGTCCCTACAATATCTTATGAATTATTCTGTCCCAGCAGGCATACTTACCAATTGTACTTTTATTTGTCAATATATCAGTCTTCCTTTACTAGAATCTGAGTTTGATACATTTTATTCAACATTGCTTCACCAGCCTTTACTTAATACAGTGTGTAATGCTCAGTAAATGTTGTATACATTTATACATATCTGTATGTATGAACAAATCCCATAACGTACAAATGAATGAAAAATCAAGTGAATAAATTTTGGAGATAACAAGGTTTCTGATTGTTGGTAACATCCTTCATTTCTGCTATCCCAATGAATTTTAAATATTTTACAAATTTAACTTTACTTTAGAAGATAAATTGTAGTTATTGTTATTTATAACTATAGATCCAGGCAGCCAGAAAACATATGTGGACATGTTCATGATCTTTAGTTATTAAAGAAATTCAAATCAAGACTACAATAAGATACCATCTCACCCCAACAAGGTTGGCCATGATCCAAAAAATGCAAAACAACAAATGCTGGAGAGGCTGTGGAGAGAATCTCAAAATTCTAAAGAGATTCAATAGTTTTATTTATAAAGGTAAGTAACTCTAGTCATTACAATAAACAACCACAAAATTGCAGTGGCTTAGCATTGAAAAGTTTATTTCTTGCTCACACACAGTCTAGTGGAATGTTCAATTGATTGTTTATGCAGTTCAAATTCCTTCTGCCTAGCTACTCTGTCATCCTCTAATCACCCTTTGGAGTTTTCTGCTGGATCTTCTGCACTTTTACAGTTGAGAGAGAATATATGTGGAAGGTTACATAGATGTTTTGTGGTGCCAGGACAGAAAGTAGCATACGTTACTTCCTATCACAGTTTATTGTCCACGGTTTAGCCCCATGGCCAACCTAATTTCAGTGCAGGATGCAGAATGTGTAGGAACACATGAAATATGAGTAAATGTTGACTGTCACCACATTAGTCCTCTAGTTCTATCCAGTGTAGAAGTTCCTCTGTAATCATCCATAAAAGAGGATTGCCTTGTCCATGACAACAGAGAACTCGCTGTCACCACTTTTGATCATATTCAGCAGCTGTATCACACTGTTGACTTGTATTGTGAAACCCTAATTTCTAGAAATGGAAACCCTAGCAGTTTATTCATTAAGTGCTATGACTGCAAACCAAAAAGATCAGCAATTCAAATCCACCAGGCTCTCCTTGGAAACTGTTCTACTCTGTCCTATAGAGTCACTATCTATCTGAATCAACTCTACACCAGTGGTTTTGGTTTGGTTTCTTTTTCAGTCACTAGAAAGTTCTTCTCTATACTGAGTGGAGTGTGATGAATAACTTTTATATGGCCTTTCTCCACCATGTTCCTGTAATCGCTTAGGTGGGACTGTGCAAATAAGGTAATTGAGGCCCACCAAGGGGATTGAATAGCTTCCTATTAATACAAATAAAGCTCGTGGTTTGTGTCGGAACATACAGATAAGGTCTACTGAACCATAACAAAGGGATTGAGTCAGTTTCGCCATCCCAGAGACAGAAAAAAGATCTCACCACCATCAATCAAGAAAGAAGAACCAGAAGTGGAGCACATCCTTTGTACCAGAGATCCCTGCACTGGGAAGCTCCAGGAACTAGGAGACTAAGAGAGTAAGAAAGAGAGCTATGACACCAGAGACAGTGAGAAGCAGTAGAAGAGAAACGGCAGCAGCAGGGCTAGGAGACTGGCAGGAGTCTGCTCAGCCTCTGGAGCAAAGAAGCTGAGTGCCATCAGGCAGGAGCCTTGCTGGTGGAGTAGGTTGTCTGTAGGCACTTATCATCAGAGCTAAAAGATCTTTGTAACACTTACCTGAGCATGGCAGAGGCTGATTGGCCAGAGAGAGGTGTGCCTGTGGTAGCTGCTGAGAAGAGGCTGTCCTGATTAAACACCTGTATCGTGAGTGTTCCTGAACCTGAACTGTAACCTATTATTTGCCTAATAAACTCCATAATTGCAGGTATGGTCTGTGAGTTCTGTGTGGCCCCTGCAATGAATTACTGAACTCAGCAGAGAAACCAAGACTTCAATGAGAGGGACAGTTGTTGTCAGAATTGGTAAAAAGGGCTGGCAAGAGGAGGTATGTCTGACCTCCACCTCATAGCAATCAGCCTTGAGATGCTGATCTTGATTCTCTTTCCCCTTGTAAAGTTACGAGTAGGTCAGACACCACTGCCACTTCATTTATCATAATCTCCTTCTTGTAGCAAGACAGCGTAAGCTTGTTTTTTTAATTCTATATACCCCTTAGATTATTTGAATAAACTAGAAGATTCTCCTATATCTTGCCTTCCTTTGTATAAATAATTCTACTGTTTAATAATTTCTCTTATGAACCTTACACTATTATGACTCTCCTTTCCTGCATATACTCTATTAAACAGTGTTAATATACTTTTAAAATATGAATCCATAGTCCACATGTGGCCTAGCTCATGTAGAAAATATTATACTGACCTCCTATAGTCTGGTCACTATGTAAAACGAGATTATCTGTATGAAAGCACTTTTCACAATGTTAAGCAGCACACTCATGGAAGGTATCATTATTATTATAAATGTAGCTTGAGATTGTGTGAGCTTATTCAGCAGCCACATCACACGACTCAACAGCACTTGGCTTGGCATCACACCATTGGCTTGTATTTTAAGGTTGTGGTTAGTTCAACTCACAAACCGTTTTCACAGAAATTGCTACATGAAAGAGCCCAATAATCATTTGTTCCATGGTCAGTGATAAATAGACCAACCAGGTTTTTTTTTTGCTTTTGAGAAAATGCCTTTAATAGTGTCTAGATTTCCAGGGCTAACTACCAGTTTAAGATTCTTGAAAAGTTTTGGATCCTATTAACCCACACAAACCACTTTCACCAAATTAACTTTTTTTAAACAGAGCATAAATTCAGTTAGCTTGTACACTCTTTCTCTCTTTTGCCCACGTAACAGCAAATACCTGATTTAAAGCTTCTTTTATACACTTGTGGCATTGCTGTAGAAATGGCTTTCAACTTTTGATTTCCTCTCCAGTGGCCAATGGTTTTGTTTTCATTAACTGCTCACTGTGGTCGAGAACTACACATTTTCTTGGAATTTTGAAACAGTGAGATAAATCTGAATTACACAGAAGCATAGAAACCATAATAAATAACAGTGGTCTTGAGATCACATAATTAGTACAGTTAAAGCAGAGATATGGAAAAAGAAAACCTTTTCCATCATATTCTTCTCCCTCTCTAGGAATGTTATGGATAATTTACTTCTCAAGCCCATAAAGCCAAGGCATCGCTTAAGTACAGGATTATCAGTCCATAATAAAAGGATCAGAATCTTGTGAGTGTGGTCATTTTAATTGCTTTGTGTATTTATATTTCTCCACAGGGAATGGTGAGGATGTTTTCAAATATTAAACTTTATAGAAAGTTCTCAATAAATTAAATGGACTACTTCAATCAGTGAAAGGGAAATACAGTATGCAGTGTTTGAAGTATTATAACTTTCTTTGGTTATGGTAAACAGGAATTTCCAGTTTTATAAGTAAAAGAGAAAAAGAGCAGCCTTCCTATTGGATAAAGAAAGGTACATAATAGTTTTGACTTGGCTTATAAACATCACAAGAGCTCTGTGAATATTTACCATAGGATAAAAGTGGTGAGTGCATTTCAGGTTGGTGGAGTGCTGTGTCTTCTATCTTTAGGCTGAGCTCTCTAAAGAAGCAAAACCAGTAAAGTGTATGTATGTGTATATATAATCCTCTGTCATTGAGTCAATTCTAACTCATAGTGACCCTATATAGATAGATAGATAGATTAGACAGATACGCATGCACACATTTGTAGAGAGACAGAGGTTTCTATCAAGTAAATGGCTTATGTGTTTGTAGATTCTGGGAAGTCCCAAGTCCATGGGTCAGGCATCAGTCAGGAGGTTTCTCCTGACTGCAAGACTGACAAACTCAAAATTGGCATGTCAGACTAGGCGTCTAACTCAAGTCCCAAGAACCAGAGGTCAGATGATCATGAGCTGAGTGCAGGATTCAGAGCAGAGCAAAAGCCAGCGAACATTGCCAGAGAGTCCATATATATTGGATGCAAGTCACATCTGCAAGTAAAATTCCCTTTCAACTGATTGACTGCTTGTGTCAGGTCTTATTACAGAGGTAATTACATTATATCGTATATCATCATCAAGATCACTGTATCATTGCACAGCTGCCAAACTACATTATAACCACGAAATCACTGAGAATCGTGGCATAGGCAAGTTGACTTGGCATAGGCAAGTTAGCCTTGAAATGCCTATCTGTATTGTTATCCGTATGGCAGTGAATATCTGTGAGAGCTAAAACTTCAGTACCAAAGGAAGAAGTTTGCTGTAGTAAAATTTGAATATCTGGAAGTCTGGACACTTGAATTTTCATATCATTGAAAATATATACTGTTAAACTAACACATAGGCTGATATCATGTAGATCTTTAAAGGGATATTTTACATAAGGAGACTAACTAAACTGTTGAATCTGCAAGTCTACCTTACCAAGAGAAAATACCTCCATGTATACAAAGCCCCTTTCAAAATTAGGACTCATTCGAAGTATTGTTTCTTTGTTCCCTGTCTTAAGGGCATAAGGACTCACATGTTTTAGCAGTTTCCCTTGACAGAAATACTTCCTCATGACCTGGAAATTTCTGAGATCATGATGTGTTTATAGTTTGTATTTATGGAGCAATATCACTCAATAGAACAACAACAAAAAAAAAAAACTGAGTAAAAATCTTTCATTATAACAGCACTAAGGAAAGCAAAATCTGGCTTATGTAATCTTAAGGGTATATGTGTAGCAAGCAAGTTTGATTTCAAGGCTATGTTTCTTTCTTATCATAGGACAAAAAGTGATGGATAGAAGGAGTAGTTCAGGAAGTAGGGCATAATAGCATACACACATCTATTGTTTTTCTCAGAGTAGACCACAAATAATTATGTTGAATTTCTAGTTTCTTGCCACATAGAAGCCATATCACTGATATAGCTTTCAGACAAAACATATGATGCAAACTGAGTCTTCATTTCCAGCACCTAGTACATAGGCATGGGGTGCATGTACATTCTGAATGCATCAATGAAATATTACCATGATACAGTAAATTAAGGTATAGTATTTGCTTCGGTTGTGATTATTAGGTCCCTTTAGTGCTGGTATGGTGATATGGACTGGTTGAATCTTTGTTCTGTCTAGAGCCGTAAAATAACTTCTCACCCTCCCGTCCTTCCTGAGGACTCTCCTTCATGTCCCCAGACATGGTTTCATGTGATGTGTGCTAAATGTCATAAACTATAAATAGTGCTTTCTGAAAATAAATAATTTAATTGAAAGCCCATTATACCTAAGTTATTCAACAAGGAATTATCAAGTACCAGTGATGTACCAGGCACTATACACTAGGGATATAAAATGGACATGGTCTCTTCTGTTGTAGAGACTAATATCTAGCAGGGGAGATGTAGGTTAAGTAAGTTATCTTACTATTTTACATGAATGTAAAATTAAAAATTGTGATTAAGTGCTACAAATGAGAAGAAGAAAGTTCTACGAGAGAATATAATCTATCCTACACTATTAAGGAGCTCTAGTGGCACAATGGTTAAGTGCTCAACTGCTAAATGTAAAGGTCAGTGGTTCAAACCCACCAGTGGCTCTACATGAGAAAGATGTGACAATCTGTTTCTGTAAACATTGTAACCATGGAAATCCTATAGGACAGTTCTACTCTGTCACTGAAGGTATTTATAGTTTAGAATTAATTCAATGGCAATTAGTTTGGTTTGGTTTAGGGATTCTGTAGGGTCAAAACTTAGTGGCTTACAATAATAATGATTTGTTGCTTTTCATGCTGCTGTAGGGCACCTAGAGCATACGAATGGTTCTTCTGTTCCATGTGATTTCAGAAATGCACTCATCACGATGCTTTCATCTGAGAGCTTGACTGGACTTAGAACACCCAGCAAGACCTCCTTCAAATGTCTGAGTCTTTGGTGCCAACCTTCATTAGGAATTCTGTGTTTTTCCTCCACATAGTGTCTTTCTACATAGTTCTTCATTCATCACTCTTGTAGTCCAAGCTTCTTAGCAGATGTTTTCTAAGACAGGCAGACAATTCCAGGGTTCTTAAAGACTAAAGCTATAATGGTGTCACCACTTTAGCACACAAGGCAAACCCAAGTTCAAAAAGAAGAAAACTGAGGTCCACCCTTTGATAGAAGAAACTGCATGGACATAATTGTGGGTGGCCATCTTTAGAACAGCACTTGGCTTTTGGCTGGCTACAATAGTAGCAAAGTCTGGTACAGGAGTTGATTTATAAATCAAAAGATGAAAGGAAAAGTCAGAATATTAGAGCTGGGAAGAGTCTAAAGGGAATACCTAGTCCAATCACATCATTTTTCGCAGGAGGAATCTTAAGTCCAGGAAGGAAAAATGATGTCTTCAAGGTCATGCAAGTAGTTACTACGTCACATCCCAGATACGGTTATTCCATGTCTCCAGATCTCTAGGCCAATGAGTTTTACAGTACTACATTCTGTCTACCTTTTTATATAACCAAACATAATCTATTCTAAAATTTTCATTCTTTAAACATTTTTCAAACATTCAAAGGAAATATAATTAATTTGCGGATAACCTTGTGAATTTCTTGTAACTGTGAAGAATAATTAAATGGAAGACCATTTTAAGAAACCAAGTATGAAACTGAGCCTTGGCTATGTTTTATTTCTGATGCCTGTTTCCCAAATGGGTTCATGTTGTGCCGTTTTGTGTTGTTCCTACTCTGCCTGTTAAGAGAATGAGTTATTTGAACTTGAATGCCTCATATATTCTGTAAATTACAAATAGTAACATTCGGCTCTACTATTTTGACCTTTTCAACAATGTATAATTTTCAGGGTATGCCATTGCATATCATCTCTTGTTTACAGCCTCAGTGAACTGTGGAAAAGAGGTGGAATGGCCATCAAATCAAACTACGCAATACTGAGAAGGTCAAAATAATGTATCATGAGGCTGTTTTTCAAAATAAGGATTAAAATCAGGATAAATCTATCCTCTTGCTACTTCCTTCTACCCCTCCCCCGTAATACACAACAAGAATATTAGATTTGCATGACTGTGCACATGATGCTGATGTGGAAAACAGAAACAAGTAATATAATTGCAAAACTTGCACTGATTTTTAAAAAATATTTTATTGGAAACTTGCACTAAGTTTTTGAACTTGATTTTTTTTTTAAATTGTGATTAAGTGAAATGATATAATCCAAATTAATTTTCTATGTCCACCTATCTTTCTGCTCTCCTGGCCCAGTAACAGCACACTCCTCCTTTTCATTCTATACTTCTAGTATCCTCTTAACAAGCTCCTGTCTCCTTCTCCCCTCTCTTCTCTCCCATCTAAAAAGAGATCAATAGGGCAGCATCTTATTAAATGCATAGAACCATAAAGTACACACGCCATATCATCACATTGTGTCCCAGAGTCCAGTTCACTTTTGTCTGAAAAGTTGACCTCAGTAATGTTTTCTGGACAGTGGCAGCAGCAGGTCTAGGGGCAACACTCCCAGGGGACCCCAAGGCCATTACACTAACAACTGTGGTCTTTTAGTAGAGTTCTTGAGCTGTAGTCTTCTTTTTACTGTGTTGCCACAGGGACTGAACATTGCGTGCCCTGTCACAGCTGTCTTTGGTGGTTGCCGGGCACCATCTGGTTCTTCTGGTCACATGTAGTTACAGTCTTCCATTCACATGAGTCCTTACGTCTCCTGGACTTTTTCTCCATGTGTCTTTGTTGTTCTTGGTCATCATCTGTTCCAGATGACTTGGGACTATTTGGTGTGCCTCAGATGACAGCTTGCTAGCTTTTAAGACCCCAGACACTACTCACCAATATGGGGTGCAAAAAACTCCCTTAGCAAAAAGCTAGTTATGCCAATTGACCTCTATGTCCCCTGAGAGCATGGTCCCCAGCCTCTGCTCCTGCTACTCTATCCTTGCATTACTGAGTTGAGATTTAAGAGCTTTCAATTTATGCTGAAATCCAGTTAAGTTGATCTCTTTCTACTGTATGCTGTCACTGCTTTCACCTAACCAAATTTCTATCAACTACCTTATCTATGACCAACACTCACCCTCCCTCCCCACCCTTGTAGCCATCAAAGAGTCTTTTCTACTGCATTAAAAGTCTATTTTTAAGTCCTTATAGCAAGGATCTCATACAATATTTGTCCTTCTGCCGCTGACTGATTTCATTCAGCATGGATCCAAATGAACCAGGTTATGAGGTGTTTCCTAAAATCATCATTGACATTTACTGTTGCATAGTGGTCCATTCAGTAGCCAAGTGCCGTCGAGTCGGATCCATTCAGTATGTGTACCATAGTTTGTTTATCCATTCAGTTATTGATGGGCATCTAGGTTGATTTCATCTTTTTGCTGTTGTGGACTATGCTGCAGTTAACATTCATGTACACATATCTGTTTGTGTGACTGCCCTTGATTCTGTAGGATACATTCCGAGCAGTGGGATTACTGGATCAAATGGTATATCTACCTCCAGCTTTTTAAGGAAGGACCAGATTGCTTTCCAAAGAGGTTGCATCATTTTTCAATCCCACCAGCAGTATAGGAGAGTTTTGATCTCTCCACAGTATCTCCAGCATCTGCTGTTTTATGTTGTTTGGATTATGGGCCACCTTGTTGGGGTGAGATGGTATCTCATTGTAGTTTTGATTTGGATTTCTCTGATAGCTAATGATTGTGAGCATTTTCTCATCTGTCTGTTGGCTGCCAGGATGTCCTCTCTGATGATGTGTCTGCCCATCTACTTTGCCTATTGCTTAATTGGGTTATTTACCTTTCTCTTGTAGATATTTTCAAGCACCTTATAGATCAGACATCAGTCCGACATGTAGTTGCCAAATATTTATATCCATTCTGTAGGTGATCTTTTAACTCTTTTGATAGTCTTTGGATGAGCAAAAATGTTTGCTTCTTAGTACTTCCCATTTATCTATTTTCACTTCTGCTGATCATGCTTTGTTTCTCAGAATTTGAAGTCTGCCTAAGTCATATATTAGAACTTCCATTGTTGACCCTATTTTTTTATTGCATGATCTTTATTATTTTAGGTTTAATATTTAGGCCTTTGACTCATTGTGAGTTAGTTTTGTGTAAGGTGTGAGATATGGGTCTTGTTGCAACTTTTGGTGATGGATATCCAATTTTGCCAACACCGTTTGTTAAAGAGACTGTTTTTACCTCAGTTTGGCTTGGCTTACAATCTTAGGGCCTTTGTCAAATATCAACTGTTTATAAGAAGATGGTGGCATCTCTGGGTCTCAGCTCTGTTCCACTGATCTGTATGTCTCTTTTTGTACCAGTACCAGGCTGTTTTGACTACTGTAACAGTGTAATAGGTTCCAAAGTCAGGTAGGGTGAGGCCTCCCACTGTGTTCTTGTTCTTCGGTAGTGCTTTACTTAATCCAAGATTTCTTCCCTTTCCAAAAAATGTGGTGATTGGTTTCTCCGCTTCATTAAAAAATGTCACTGGAATTTGTATTTGGATTGCATTGTAAATGTAGATCAACTTTGGGTAAGATAAACATTTTCACAATGTTAAGTCTTCCTATCCATGAAGAGTGTAGGTTTCTCCATTTATTTAAGTCTCTTTTGGTTCCTTTAGGTAAGATCTTGTAGTTCTCTGTATACATCTCTTATTTCGCTAGTTAGATTAATTGCTAGGTATTTTATCTTCTTGGGGGCTATAGTAAGTGGTATTGATTTGGTGATTTCTTCTTTGATGACCTTTTTGTTGGTATAAAGAAATCCTACTGATTTACTTACGTTTACATTATGAGTTGGACCCGACTCGACAGCAGTGGATTTTTTTTTTTGATTGGGTTATCTTATATCTTGATACTTTGCTGAACTCTTCTATCAGCTCTGCTTATGGATTCTTTATGGTTCTCTGCATATATGATCATATCATCTGCAAATAGGGAGATTCTTACTTCTTTGCAGATGTAGATGCCCTTTATTTCTTTGTCTTCTCTAACTGCTCTGCCTAGAACTTCTAATACAATGTTGAATAGAAGTGATGAGAGTGGGCATTCTTGTTCAGTCCCTGTTCTTAAGGAAAATTATTTCAGCCTCTCTCCATTCAGGATGATGTAGGCAGTTGGCTTTATGTTGATGCCCTTTACTGAGTTGAGGAATTTCCACTCCATTCCTATCTTGCTGTATTTAGCATGGATGGGTGTTGGACTTTGGCAAATGCCTTTTCTCCATCAGTTGAGAACACCAGGTGATTCTTATCCTTTGTGCTATTTATGTGGTTGACCACATTTATTGTTTTTCTGATGCTGAACCAGCCTTGCATCCCTGGTATGAATCCAACTTAGTCACGATGAATTATTTTTTTGTGACATTGAATTCTATTGGCAAGGATTTTGTTCAAGATTTTTTCATCTAGATTCATCAGTGATATTGGTCTGCAATTTTCTTTTTTTTGTGTGGGATCTTTCCCTGGCTTTGGTGCCAGGGTTATGCTGCCTTCGTAGAATGAATGTGGGAGTATTCCATCGCCTTCTATGCTGTGAAATAGCCTCAGTAATATTGGAGTTAGCCACTCTCTAAAAGTTTGGTAGAATTCTCTGGTCAAGCCATCTGGGTCAGGACTTCTTTTGGTTGGTAGTTTTTTGATGACTTTTTCAGTCTCTTCCTTTGTGATGGGTGTATTAAGTTGTTCTGCTTTTCCTTGTGATTATTTTGGAATCTAGGAATTTGTCTCTTTCCTCTATGTTTTCATATCTGTTAGAGTACAGTCTTTCATAGTTTTCTGTTATGATACTTTTGATTCCAGTTGAGTCTGTTGTGACATCTCCCATTTCATTTCTTATTTGGGTTATTTGTTTCCTCTCCTGCTGATGTTTTCAAAAAAAAAGCTTTTGTTTTTCTTATGTTTTTTAAATTATTCTTCTGTTTTCTAATTTCATTTAGTTTTTTCTCTAATCTTTATAATCTGTTTCCTTTTGGTGCCTGAGGCGTTCTTCTGTTGCTTTCTTTCTACTTGTTCAAATTCTATGGTTAATTCCTTGGTTTGGGTCCTTTCTTCATTATGGGTGTGTGCATTTATAGAGATAAAATGACCTCTGAGTACTGCTTTTTCTGTATCCCATAGGTTCTGATAGGCTGTGCTTTCATTCTCATTTGATTCCATAAATTTATTTATTTCATCCTTGATTTCTTCTACAACTCGTGGGTTTTTGAGGGAGGTGTTGTTCAGTTTGTGTGAATTCCATTTTCTTCCTACATTTTTACTGCTATTGATTTTGAATTTTTTGGCTTTATTGGCTGAGAAGATGATTTGCAATACTTCAGTGGTTTAGATTCCATTGAGACTTGCTTTATATGCTAATATGTGGTCTATTCTGGAAAACGTTCAATGTACATTGGAGAAGAAGGTATCCTTATCTGTTGATAGATAAAAATTTCTGTATATGTCAATGAGGTCTAGTTGGTTAATTGTCACAATCTGATCTTCTGTATCTTTACTGAGCTTTTCTCTGGATGATGATAATTCCATTACTGAAAGTGGAGTGTTGAAGTCTCCAACTATTATTGAGCAGTAATCCATCTCATTTTTCAGTGTTGTCAGTGTTTGATCTATTAAGATGCTCTGCTATTAGGTGCATAAATATTTAATATTATTGTGTCTTGCTTATGTATTGAACCTTTCAGCAATAAATAGTGACGATCCTTGTCGACAATGGTGGATTTTACATGAAATTCTATTTTATCTGAGATTAATATTGCCACTCCTGTTCTTCTTTGTATGTTATTGGCTTGGTATATATTTTTCCATCCTGCTTTGATTTTCATTTTGTTCATGTCTTTGAGTGTAAGGTGTGTTTCTTTAAGCAACATATAGACGAGTCGTGTCTTTTGATGCAGAATGTCACTCACCGTCTCCTTATTGGAGCAATCAGTCTGTTTACATTCAATGTAATTATTGATATGTAGGTGTTTAGTGCTGTGTCATTTTGATGCCTTTGTTTTTGAATTGATATTTTCTGTGTTGTTTCTAATGTTCTTTTCTGGGTCATTCTTTATTTGCTGACTTTTCATCTTTTTCAGAGTTGGTTTTGTGGTTGTTGTGACTCTTGTATGATATTTCTTGTTTTGATGTGTCACATTGTTATTTTGCTTTGCAGCTATTCTATGTTTAAACCAAACTTTAACTGCAGTATATCTTTTCAATTTCCTCTCCATCTGAAAGGGTTATAACTACTGTAGCATATACCTCTTTTTAGTCTTATGATATCATAGTTTTCATGTTATGACCACTGGTTCCTTTCTTTTAATATTGTAGCTTTGACTAAGCTTTGTGACTTCCCTGAGTGAGTAGGATTCTGGATGCTGTGTCCTCTATTACCTCCTTAAATATACACTTAATTTTTTTTTCCTAAGCCAAGAACTTCTTTCAGTATTTCTTGTAGTTTGGGTTTTACAAAGTCCCTAAATTTCTGTTTATCTGCAAATGTCTTCATTTTACCATCATATTTGAGAGACAGTTTTGCAGTATATCTTGTTCCTGGTTGGAAGTTTTACTTCTTCAAGTCTTTGAATGTATCATCCCACTGCCTTCTTGCCAACACTGTTTCTGCTGAGAAGTCACGTGAAAGCCTACAGGGCTTCCCTCTGAATGTTACCTTTGCTTCAAGCCCCATTGCCTTTAAAGGCCTCTGTTTGTATTTCATTATATTAAGCCTGATTATAATATCTCTTAGTGTCTTTCTTTTGGGGTCTAGTTTTCGTGGCATTCAACACGTGTCTTGGATATCTATGTTCTCTTCTTTCATAATTGCAGGGAAGTTTTCTGTCAGCAATTCTACAACAACACTGTATTTTCATCTATCCCTTTCTGTTCTGGGACTCCAATTATTTGTAGATTATTCCTCTTAACAGAGTCTCATACATTTCTTAATGCTTCATTTTTCTTATTTCTTTTCTCTGATTCCTCATCATAAATGCTGGTGTCAGTTGCTCTGTCCTCAGCTTCACTAACTCTGGCTTCTAGCTCCTCAGTTCTGCTCTTTTGACTTTGGATTGAATTGTCTAATTCTGTATTTTTGTTACTGTTCAGCTGGATTTCAGATCATTGACTTTCCATCAGTTCAAATAGCTTACTTAATTTTTCATTTTGTTCTGCTGTGTTTTGTTTAGTTTCTAGGAGTGTTCTATATGTAATTCTTTTTTTACCCGACCTCCGATAGTTTCAGAAAACCTTCACCTGGGAAGTTTTTTGAATATTTTGGGAGTTTTCTCGATCCATGGTGGAGTGCTTCTTTAAATGGTTAGCTATTGATTGTTATCTCCACACCATCTACAAGCTGTTAAGTTTCTCTGGTGTTACCTCAGTGGGAGCTGAGGCATAGTTCTAAGAGGGGAGTTGGTCACCAGCCATCTCAGTGTACTCTACTGACTGACCCCAGGTAGACTCTCTGGGGTGGCAGGCTCTGCCTCCTGGCTGGCAAATACAGTGTCCTACTTATACAGTTACTAGGAGGCTGTCAGCCAATGCTATGATGTGGATCAGTGAAGGGTGGAGAAGATGCTGCCAGGCCGGTCAGCAGTCAGTTCTCCACGTGGTCTTATTTTAGAAAGTCCTAAGTGAGGCACTGTCCAGCAGCTGCCAAATCACTCAGGTTCTCAGTTGTGGCAGGCCCCACCTTCCAGCTGAGAACAAAAGCACCTCATAGGCATTCCACAGATGCTATGACGTGATTCAACATAGGGAGGGGTTACGACCTTCTTGCCATCCTTTGCCAGGTCCCATCTGTAACTCTAGTCACCATTGTCCTAAACTGCGGAGGTCCGCTATCAGCCTTGTAGACAAAGTCACGAGCCCCTGCAAATGAGGGACTGAAGCATCTCACCTGTGACATGTTTTTTAGCCTACTGTCCTTGATATTATTTGGCTTCCTAATCAAATTTTCTTGAAAAAGATACCCCCTCCTCTCCTGGCACAAGGATCAGGGGAGATGCCTTCTGAGAGGGGCCCTTTACTACCCCCTTGGTCTATGAAATAATATCGGGAAAACCTGTACAGGAATTTTCTGAGGAAAAAGAGCTCAGAGGAATGATCTCTAACACAGCCAGCTTTGAGAGCAGCGAGGCCGGCCCAACCCCTGCTGACTTCCCCCAACTGCACGTCCCCACCCATGTGAAAGGAATTATCCTCTTTAGAACAGCTTGAGAAGGACATAGGGTGGGGAACAGTAGATGTTTACTATCCCCGCAGGAGGAGATAATATAAAGAGCAAAGTAGGAACAAATAGAGATCATAAACTTTAGACCCTTCCTCGTGGACCTTTTAACCTTGAGGTATCAGTAGGGCTGATTGAGCTCAAGGCATCCTTAGGCCATTATCTAAAAAGCCTTGACAGTTAAAAGGATCACCAGGTTTCAGTTAACTAATAGCTCATGTGGCAGGGTAAAAAATTACATCACCTCAAGACCACGAGGTTTTTGGTCTCAAATTTGCCAACCACGAGGTTTTGGTTTTAAACTAGCCAATAGATTGTGTGGTCAGTGGGCAGGGTAAAATTCACGTCACCCTTACTATAAAAACAATAAAGACAGATAGCCTTCTCTCTTGCTCTCTGGGTCGGGCTGCCTTAAACCAGAAAAGTCTTTCCTGTCTCCTTGATTCATTTCCCGCCGCGCCTCTCCCTCCCTCCGTGTGGGACCCTACAAAGTGTTGGGACCGGCTCCCGGCACTAAACACAACTTTTCTGCTGGAAAAATACATTCAAGACAGGCCCTGCTTCTCAGTGTGTGTATTATCCCCAGCTAAGGCCTCCAGGTTGGTGACTGTGCCTCCCAGCTGACAAAGATGGTGTACTGCCTGAGCTGCCCTTCCTTCCTTGAAACAGCATAGTCTATGGAACAGCTCATAAAAGAGTGGGTAGAGGGCAATTGTGCCCTCAGTCCAGAAGCTCGGCTCTCAACATGTGGCTATCCCACACATGTGGTATATGCTGTTTACTTAAACAAAGTAGTTCAACATATTAGCCGGCTCATGCCCAGTTCCCACCTCCCAGATAACAAAGAAGGCATCAGTACCTACAGT
The DNA here is from genome assembly GCA_028571685.1 of Heterohyrax brucei. NCBI lineage: Eukaryota > Metazoa > Chordata > Mammalia > Hyracoidea > Procaviidae > Heterohyrax > Heterohyrax brucei. The sequence continues at coordinate 142,684,884 of CM053166.1, forward strand.
CTTCCCAAATGGTGAGTCAGCCAAAACAGGACTTACTGTGATGCTCGCTTGTCTTTGAGAAAGATAATTACCCTGTCACCGATACCTCATCAAATCTGGTAACTCTATGCCAGATCCTGGAGTTCTCCAGTGTCCACACTGCTCCACTCAGTTATCATTCCAAGACTTAGTTCTCAGAGCGAAAGGAGGAGGTGTGTGTTTAGCCCACCATCTTGGCCCTGCCCCTGAACTTGATTTTAAGAAAAAATTTTACCATGTGTAAGCAGGCTGTAAACCCATTTTACAAACAGATTTTATAGTGCACTATTGTCAACCCTAGACTTGAAAATTCTTAGACATTTCTAACTCTGTTTTCTAAAATTGTAATTATATGTTTAATTGTAATTAATTTTAACTTCAATATTGAAAAACCACTTAAAACACACTTAGGAGAAAGACAGGACATGTCCTGAAATCAAAATAATGGTAATGTTGGTAATTTACAAGTCTTTATATACTTCCGTGGTATTTGTTTTAGTATTGGAACCATTTCTACAAAGGTAATTTAAAGCAAAAGCCCAACATAAAAACATTGAAGGGAAGTATTTTTAGTGAACAAGGAGATCCCTAGTTATATCTTAACCTTATTGAGCCTCTAGTGACTGCAATAAATCTAATAGGACCATGCATAGTGGCTTTTGAAAACTTCTGCTTTACTGCAGTGTACATCAGCCTGGAAGAGCCACTCATCCTCTATAAACTGATCATTCAGTAGTTTGCACCAAGGAAGGATGAAGACCAGAAAGCCCATGAGCTTAGATATATTTTTTATTTCTGTTAGAACTTATAGCATACTTGACAGTGCTACTAGTCTCATAGTGTCATTCAATACTTGGCATTATTTACAAATCTCATCCTTCAATATTAGGAACATTTTCAGAGACCATATACTTAGATCAGCCTAAGTAAGTGATTTCTGTATCCAGAGGTAATGACAGCCATGCTGTAGATGTAGGGCTAGAGTATTTATGTCACTTAGGTTTAATCATTAAGCCTTTCCCTTTTATCAGAATGAATATATAACATTATTTGAATTTCACATTGCCTCCACTCTGCTACATGCATGTAATAAAATTTATTCAGTGAACTATTATTTGCCAGCTGTTAGGCTTCAGGAGTTGGAAAGAATAATTGTGGGACCATGCATAGAATATTTCTTAGGTGCTACAGAAAGGAAAAAGCCCAAGGTATTTCTTTATTACTGAGTTCTAAAATAGAAGCAATGTGAACTTCTCCATTCTTTTCTACCTATGTCCAATACTGTGAGCTTTATTCATTGATCAAGCTTACTGATCAATGCTTACTGATTCATTCTCATAGTCAGGGGAGAAACTATTGACTAGTAACTAACAACTAAATCACAGTATATCCTCAGACTGATAATTAGTCAATTACCTTCTATAAAGTAAAGAACACTGCTCTAAGATTCAGAAAACACGGACTATGTACTAGCTGTGTCACAAAGATTCTAGACAATTCTACCTCCATAACTCAGTTTCTTCTTTCTAACCCATAGAATAGGATTCATTCATTTATTCAACAGGTATTTATTGACCACTTACCGTGTTTCAGAATTGACTTTGTCTTTTGGTTTCCCATGTGTCATGTGGAAACTCTAGCAGCATAGTGGTTACAGCTGCTAGCCGAAAAGTTGAGCAGTGGAAATCCACCATACGCTCCTTGGAAAGTCTATGGGGCAGTTATACTCTGTCATACAGGGTCTCTATGAGTCAGAAATGACTCGATGGCAGTGAAGTTTTCTTGGTATGTGTCATGCACAATTATGGGTATAGCAGTGAATAAACCAACAAAGTCTCTACCTCTTCAAGCTTGCATTTCATTGGGAAAAGATAATTATTACATGGACAAATACACTAGATACTCACAAATCCTGCCAAGTTCTGTGAAGGAAAAATACAAGATGGTGTGATAGAAACTAACTTCATAAGGTGTGATCAGAGAAGACCTTGGTGAAGAGATGAAATTCGTGTTGAGAACTGAGCCAGCCATGGAAAAAGCTTGAGGAACTTAAATGACAAAATGCCAGTCTCTCATTGACCAACATAAGGCTTATGGACTGGACTGACTTGGGTCATGCACTAGGGAGAAGAAGCTTTTATAACAAGTGGACCCATGATCTTGATCTCATTAGCAGCCTCTAGTAAACAAGAAAACAAACACAATCTTCACATGTTTGAAAATAAATGCGTCATGCTTAATTGTATAGGACATATGAGTGTGTGTGTGTGTGTCTGTCTGCTGGATCCTTCCTACTGACAATGAACCAGTAACCTGAGAGAAAACACTTCAAAAGGGACTATAGTGATTAGTAATTGGTAGCTACGGAATAGACAAATTGGCCTCTTCTCCAGTTGATCTTGTTAGCACAGGTTTCCAAACGCAACTGGAACTACGTACACAAAAGTTTAGAGTACTGCTTGTCTAGTCCAGCAAGATACACTTGGAAATGAGAGGTTTATAACAAGTCAAGATTGGAAAAGGCCTCAGCCTCTATCCCTCTTGTAGATTTATACCCATGCTGTTGAGTTGATTCCAACTCATAGCAACACTATAGACAGTATGAAACTACACCATAAAGTTTCCAAGGAGCACCTGGAAGATTTGAACTGCTGACCTTCTAGTTAGCAGCCATAGCACCTAAGCACTATGCTACGAGAGTTTCTTGTACATTTACAGTAGATATTAATCCTTCAGAGTCACTGTGGTATCATATAATAAACAAATGTTTTGGATTTGTTTAACTCATTATTTCCTACACATATTTTACCAGAGAATACTTTGCATAGGAGTGTGTGTTGTTGTGTGTGCATGAACATGTATGTGCACATATATGCATATATATGTGTGTCATACCTACCAACATCTCCTTGAGCACACCTTAGGAATATTATGTGAGTTGCAGCAGCTTGTGTGAAAACCAAATAGATTCTGGCTTTGGCAGCACCCATCTTTACCTCATGTGGTAGACCAAATAATGCCCTTCCTTCTGAAAATTTCCATGTCCTGGTCCCTGGATCCTATAAATATGTTGCCTTAATGACAAAGGAGAATTAAGATTATAGAAGAAATAATCCTGTATTATCTGAGTATCCTTATTAAAATATAACTACAAGTATCCTTAAAAGTGTAACTGAGTATCCTTAAAAGTGGAAGATGGAGGCAGAAGAGTAGGTCAGAGTAATGCTATGTGAGAGTAACTCAACCTGCTATTGTTGGCTTTGAAAATGGAGAAAAGGGGCCACTAGCTGAGGAACGAGGTAGCGCTTGGAAACTGGTTCAGGCAAGGAAATGGATACTCTTCTAGGGCTTCCAAAAAGAAAATGCAGCCAAGGGGGCAGAGTCAAGATGGCCAACTAAGCCCACGTCTCCTTCTATCCCTCTGGAAACCAAGACCTGAACTGACAATCAAACAGAGCCTTCTGATCACCTAATCAGCCTCAGGAGACGGCACAGAGCTGTTAATTGGGACGTCATAACACTCAGCGAAAAATCTCCTCTCTTTCGCTGACTCCCGCTCCTGGCTAGCCCCGGCTCTCACGGACGGAAGGTAAACGCACCATTTTGACTTTTTTTTCCTCGGTCTCGGCTGGCGGGTGGAGCTGGGCCTTGCCCGGCGGCTGGACTCAGACACGCTGCTAGGGGGATAGGCAGGCAAAATTCCCATATTCTGAGAGCCAGGCTCGGGACTCTGTTAATCTAGACACTTTGAGCCTTTCGTTTTGTAGCTGCTTCAGTGGGGTTTGTGCGGAACTCCGTGGTCAGGGTGCGGGACGCCATGTTGGTACCGAGATTTTAGCGGGACCTCGTTCTTAGCCTGGGAGCCAGCGCCTGCAAACGGGACAGCGCTTCTCCGTCAGAAAAGTAGTGATTTTGCATAGTGCTGCCTACATTGGGGGCCCTGCAACAGAAGCAGAGGAATCGCTGCCTCTGGGCACCTTTAGCCCCCCTGTCTGCTGCCTGTGTGGAGGACGCCATCTTGGGTACGGTGGCCGCAGCTGGACCTAATTCTTAGCTTGGGAGCCAGAGCCTGCCCACAGGAGAGGGCTTTTCTATCACAAAACCATTACTTGACGCAGTGTTGGATAAGGCTAGGCCCTGTCAGCAGAGGCCACCAGGGCACTAGCAGTGCTGTATTCTGAACTAGTTTGTTATCACCTGGGGTTGGATACAGTGGCGCTTACTTTGTCAGATGGGAAGAGGGACCTCTACACCTGAAAACCTAACTGACTTGTGAACTGGTCAGATACCTTTTGCTTTACATTTGAAGACAGCCTAGAGAAACATTTGCAATCTATCCTCGCAGTACCTCTTCCAGCCTCTATATACTCACATAGGACCCAAAAAGCAACAGACAATTGTGGCATACAAGCAATCACTCATGGCTTCAGAAGGCTCCCAAACAAAGCAACCAAGGAGTTTTCCAGATGAAGAAACTTTTATGAAAGCATCAGGAAGTGAATACAAATTGATTATATACAGGGCCCTTCTAGACCTTATACAAAATGCAGCAGAACAAAATGAAAAATTAAGCAAATTGTTTGATCTGATGGAACACCAGTACTCTGAAATCCAACAGATCAAGAAGAAAATCAAAGACATAGAAACTTCCATGCAAAGCCAAGAAAACAGAATGGAACAAATGGAAAAAAGAATTTCTGACTTGGAAGACAGAGCTACTGATGCCAGTGTCTATGAGCAGAAATCAGAAAAAAGAAACAAGAAAAATGAAGAAACATTAAGAAGCATGTGGGACTCTATTAAGAGGAACAACCTTCAATTAATTGGAGTCCCTGAACAGGGTGAGACATCTGAGAACACAGAGAGTATTGTTGCTGAGCTGCTGAAAGAAAACTTCCCAGAAATCATGAAGGAAGAGAATATAGACATCTCAGATGCATATCGTATGCCACCCAATATAGATTTCAAAAGAAAGACTCCAAGACATATTATAATCAAGCTTAACAAAATGAAACATAAGCAGCAACTCTTAAAGGCAGCAAGACTCAAGGCAAAGCTAACATTCAGAGGGAAACCCTGTAGGCTCTCATCAGATTTCTCAGCAGAAATCATGCTGGCACGGAGACAGTGGCACGACACATTCAAAGTCTTGAAGGAGAAGAACGTCCAACCAAGAATTATATATCCTGCAAAACTGTCTTTCAAACATGAAAATGAAATTAAGACATTTCCAGATAAACAGAAACTCAGAGACTTTGTAAAAACCAAACCCAAACTACAAGAAATACTGAAAGAAGTTCTTGGCTTTGGCTTAGAAGAACGAAACCATTAACTTTATATTTTAGAATGACACACTACTCAATACTCATTTAGGGAAGGCTCCAAAGTAAATCACAGCTTTGATTTGGAAAGAAGAAATCCAGTGATCATCATGAAAACTATGGTGTCATCATAATAAAAGAGGGATGTACTACAGTCGTTATAGTCCTTCCAGATGGAGAGGAAGATGACCAGACTGGTAGTAATTAAAATTGGGTTTATAAATAGTTTATTAAGGGGGTTCATGGGGCAGCTGTAAAGCACAACAAAGATGTATCATACCATTTCAAGAAATCTAACACACGAGTCTCAACAACTATAAAACCAGCTCTGAAAATGGTGAAAAATCAACTCACAAAAAAGAGTGTCTCAGAACAGACTAATAAGAACAAGAGAAAACATCAACATAAAAATAAACATATCACAATGGCAGCAGTGAACACATACCTATCAATAATTACATTGAATGTGAATGGACTGAATGCTCCAGTAAAGAGACACCGAGTGTCATCTTGGATCAAAAGACATGACCCATCCATATGTTGTCTACAAGAAACTCACTTGAGACCTAAAGACAGGAACAAACTGAAAATTAAAGGATGGAAGAATATATATCAAGCTAACAATGAACAAAGAAGAGCAGGGGTGGCAATTCTAATCTCAGACAAAATCAACTTTAATGTCAAATCCACCATCGTGGACAAAGATGGACACTATTTATTGCTGAAAGGTTCAGTACACAAGCAAGACTTAACTATATTAAACTTTTATGCACCTAATGTCAGAGCACCTAAATATGTCGAAGAAACACTGACTACGCTCAAAAGAGAGTTAGATGACTCCACAATAATAGTGGGAGACTTTAACACTCCACTCTCATTACTAGACAGATCATCTAGAAAAAAGCTCAGTAAAGATACAGAAGACCTCATTGATACAATTAACCAACTAAACCTCATTGATATATACAGAACTTTCCACCCATCAGCAGACAACTACACCTTCTTCTCCAGTGCACATGGAACATTCTCCAGAATTGACCATGTGATAGGCCATAATGCAATGCTCAACAAAATCCGTACCATTGAATTATTGCAAAGCATCTTCTCAGATCATAAAGCCATCAAAGTTGAAATCAATAGCAGAAAAAACAGAGATAGAAAGTGGAACTCTTGGAAACTGAACAACATCTTGCTCGAAAAAACATGGGTTATAGAGGAAATCAGGGATCAATTAAAGAAATTCATGGATTCCAATGAGAACGAAAACACTTCCTACCAGAACCTATGGGATACAGCCAAAGCAGTGCTCAGAGGTCTGTTTATCTCTATTAATGCACACATCGGGAAGGAAGAAAGAAACCAAATCAAGGAACTAACTCTACAGCTTGAACAAGTAGAAAGAGAACAACAGAGGAACCCCTCGGGCACCGGAAGAAAGGAGATCATAAAGATTAGAGCAGAGCTAAATGAATTAGAGAATAGAAAAACAATTGAAAAAATTGAAAAGACCAAAAGCTGGTTTTTTGAAAAGATCAACAAAATTGATAAACCACTGGCTAAACTTACTAAAGAACAGCAGAAAAGGAAACAAATAACCCAAATTAGAAATGAGAAGGGAGTTGTCACCACAGATGCAACAGAAATCAAAAACATCATAACAGAATACTATGAAAGACTGTACTCTAACAAATTTGAAAACCTAGGGGAAATGGACAAATTCCTTGACTCATACCACCTACCCAAATTATCACAACGTGAAGCAGAACAACTTAATAAACCCATCACAAAGGAAGAGATTGAAAAGGTCATCAAAACACTGCCAACCCAAAGATCTTTAGTTATTAAAGAAATTCAAATCAAAACAACAATGAGATACCATCTCACCCCAACAAGATTGGCCATGATCCAGAAAACACAAAACAACAAATGCTGGAGAAGCTGTGGAGGAAGTGGAACACTCCTATACTGTTTGTGGGGTTGCAAAATGGTCCAGCCTCTTTGGAAGGCAATCTGGCGCTTCCTTAAAAAAATGGATATTGATATACCATTTGACCCAGTAATTCCACTACTTGAAATATATCCTACAGATTCAAGGCCTTTCACACCAACGGACACATGCACCAGAATGTTTATCGCGGCACAGTCCACAATAGCAAAAAGGTGGAATCAACCCAGATACCCAACAATAGAAGAATGGATAGGTAAACTGTGGTACATATACTCAATGGAGCACTACGCAATGATAAAGAATAACGATGATTCCAGGAAACATCTCCTAACCTGGTTGCAACTAGAAGACATTATGTTGAGTGAGAGTAGTCAGCGACAAAAGGACAAATACTGTATGAGACCTCTACGATAAGATCTCAAAAACAGACTTGTGTATAGAAGAAAAGACTCTTTGACAGCTGCAAGGGAGGGGAGGGAGGGAGGGAGGGCGAGGGGGGGAGGGTTTAGTTTAGGTAGTTACTAGAAATCTAGTTGGGAGAAAGCGGTGACATCACACATTAGGAACAAGAACAACATTAAGTGGACTTCAGCATAACTTGAGTACTCCTTCCATCTTAACTCAATACTGCAAGGATAGAGTAGCTGGGGCAGGGGGTGGGGAACCATGCTCTTAGGCGAATTCCAGGCCAATTGGCACAACTAGCGTTTTACTAAGAGGGCTGTCTGCACCCCACATTGGTGAGTGGTGTCGGGTCTTAAAAGCTGCCAAGCTGCCATCTGAGGACACAGCAAATGGTCCCAACTCAGCAGGAACGGATGCTCACTGAGGACCAAAATGACATGCGGTAAAGACAACCGAGAAGACAGAGAGACCTACAGGAGTGGGTGCCTACATCGACCTGGGACCGGAAGAACCGGATGGTGCCCGGCCACCACCAGTGATCGCCATGACAGAGCTCACAGAGAGGAGTCTCACTGGCATCACAAGAATAAAAAGGGGTGCATCCTGAGATCTCCACTAAAAGACTTCAATTGATGGTCCAGCGGTTTTGGGGTTCCCAAGAGCATGGCCCCCGGCCCTGATGCTGCCCTTACCCATAAATTATAACGAAGGTCCGCTCTTTGGACAGGAATGGATTCTACTTGGCAATGCAGAGTAACCATATATTGGAAGCACTTTATGGTTCTATACATCTATAGGATATCATGTTGCTGACCTCTGGCTGGAGGAAGGGGAGTGGACGGAGAGGAGGGGAAAGGAGACTGTTGGGAGGATGAGACATGTATGGGGCAGAGAAGAATAGTGTGCTGTCACTGGACAGGGAGAGCAGTGGAAGCTGCATATAGGGGGGCATGTAAATTTACATGTGAATGTACATTTTTACTCAGTTATGTTAAATAAAAATAAAAAAAAAAAAGAAAGAAAATGCAGCCTTGGCAGCACCTCCCAGTGAGAGCTGTGTCAGACTTCCAACTAACAAAACTATAAAATGATACATTTAAATTGTTTTACACCACCCAATTACTGATACTAACAACAGATAGCTATGAGGTGTCATCTTGTTGGTAGACTCCACTACACTAGAAGAGGCACCAACATCATGTAAATAGCCCTTTTGGTAGAACACTCTGCTGATATAACAGAGAATGCAATTTCCACAGTCACATTGATTGAGCTCAACTACTAAAGTTGATCACTCACACTTATATAGAGAGCTGGATACAAATTGATATCTGACTGGATTTTATAAGATGTGCAAATCATACAGATCATTTCACTTTCCAGTGTTTACATACATTTCATTACTTTTGTTTAACCAATTCTTGATGAAGATTTCAGGAGGGGTCACTGTTCATATTGAAGTAACTGATTTCCACTGCATCAGCTTTGCCACTAGCTCCAGGCCCACAAATACACTGTAAGTATGAGTGATGTCATTTTCACTCATTCGATTCCTGTAGCAAGCAATGTTGGGTCCTGCTTCTTGAAAACTGGAAGGAATTTTCCAGAAAAAAACTCTAGTAGATTACTATGTGCTGTCCTACATATGGAGCTGTGATAGTGCAGTATGGTTAAGAGCTCAGTTTTTAAGTCAAAGGTCAGTAGTTCAAATACACCATTTCCTTGGAAACCCTGTGGGGAAGTTCCGCTCTGTCTTATAGGGTTGCTATGAATGGGAATCAACAACAAAGGGTTAGGTTTGATTTATCCAACATATACAAAAAGAGCTTGATTGACCTAGCCTCAGTTAGGATATGTGCTCTGAGGTTTTTTTCAAGCTGCAAGAACCAACACCCACTCATGTGTCCCTTCTGTAGCAAATAGCTGAAGTTTCACTGGCCAAGGTCAAAATTACAGACTGGGATCATAACTGTGTACGTGGACTAGATGAAAGCCAATGGGCCTTTACAACTAAATCTATGAACCTGCCCTCATTGAGCTTACAGGAAAACAAACATAGATGTGCTTACTTTAGCTTTGAGCATTTTATAGTTAGTATAGCATTGAGCAAAAGACAGTTTCCTCCCTTCTATCAAAAATCTTGAAATAAACATCCAAGTGGATTGCCAAGGCCAAAGCCAAGTGCCGTCGAGTCGGATTAGGCGCTACTAATATCTTATGCTCGACTAAATAGTTTACGAAGAAAATATTTTGTGTATTTTTTAAATGAACGCCTATGCATTTATATAAAAGTCAAAGCCACTGCTGAGTCAATTCTGACTTATAGCATCCCTATAGGTCTGAGTAGAACTCACCCATGGAGTTTCCAAGGAATGTCTGGCAGATATGAACTGCTAACCTTTAGGTTAGCAAACACAGCATGTAACCACTATGCCACCAGGGTATCGACATGTTTGTATACTACATACTAAATGTATACCCATGGTTGATGCAAATGATTAAGTGTGGGAAAAAAACTGAAAGACCGGCTGTTTAAACTCACCCAGAGGCGTCTTATCTTGGAAGCCAGGCCTGGCAATCTGCTTCAGAAGGCCACAGCATTGAAAATGCAATGCAGCTGTTCTACTCTGCACACATGGGGTTACTATGAGTTGGAATTCACCGGATGGCAACTGACAATATGTGTGCAAGTCTTTTTTCTGATGGTTAGCTCCTTGTAGTGGAAGCTAAGAAAGGACCTAAAAATTAGAGTATTAAATATTGTATGTGGTGTAGATACTTAACAATTGTATTACCAAGTTTTTAAACTTTTCTCCCTTATTTCAATGCTACCATTTGTTGTTTCTGAATAAAAAGTTGTCACAGTTTATTAAATTTATTCTAGTTGAGCAGCTTTTGAGATAGATATTATAATTGGACATAGTCCTTTCACCTCTTCTCTGTAGTTTTTTATTGAGCTCAGGTTACTTATAAAGACTAGCTCTAGAATCATTTGATAGATTCCATTCTAGCAGAGCTGTCTCTAAATACACAAGGTTTTATTTCTTTGGTATTTTCCTACAGTTCGGGTGCCATTTTTGGTGTATTTGGGAAGCCTGAAGGCCAGTGTGGTGTTTCAATTAAGATTTTTATTACTGTCATCAAACCTAATGAGGTATTAATAACCATATTTTCTGAATCAAAAAATAGAATGCATTATCCAACATTGCTTTTTTCTCTGTTTTGTTAATTCATTTATATGGAAAATCTTATAAAGATAAAATTTATACTTCATTAGACACTTAGCACAGCACATTTACTGAACAGAAGAAAATTTGTAAAATGATGACAGTTACAGAAAATTCAAGTGTTAAGAGCAACCTTTCAAACTAGAGTCAGACAGCATCCACAAACAAGAAAAAATTCCAGCAAAGTCAGACCATCTTTTCCATATGCTAACATATAGTCAAGATACAAAACCAAAAAAACAAAACAAAACATGACTCTATTTAAGTTTTCAGCCAGCCCTGTATTGGTTTAGAGGGCTTTTCTCAAATCTTCAGGGAACATAGACAACAAAAAGTCAAGAAAGTGTACTCCATAATCTAGTGCTCGCATATTTTGATGTGTTTTGTTGCTGTTGTTGTTTAATTTTTTTTCTATATTTGAATTGTATTAATTGAGAAAAATAGATTTTCATGGGCAAATGTTCTCTAAAGGAGGTTCAGCCTAGGTTAGATGCTATTCTTGACTGAGAATTTGTCTTCCCCGTAACAGCAGCATCTTACTTTTATAATAAAGTGTTCTATGAATAGTTTCTAAATCATTTAATTCATCCAGGACCTGACAATTCCATTTACCTTTAGGGTTTGGGTCAGTTGATGTGCAGGATGAAATTATCACCTCTAAATCTACTCCTTGCCAGAAGTGTCAATCTAACACTTTTCAAGTTTTCTGTCCTCACTTAATTGTATTGAGTTTATTTGCAACTATATTTGTCATTGCTTGTGGCATATGTTGGACTTTCTAGAATTCATGAAAACTTAAGAAGGCAGTAAATATATTTAGCTTTTGTGTTGATTGTAACAGATGATTGTGGAATTAGATAATGGACAACAGAACAGCTGGCAGGCATGTGTATGAACTTTTAATTTTCTAGCTGTATCCTAAACTGAAAACTGCAATTTTTCAGTTTAAGATGATTCTATCAAATCTAATTTAGATTCTCAATCAAATCACATCAAACTGCAGTACAACAGGGAAGACTGATATTCACTAACTGCAAGTCTGTGACTTGTCAGAAAAGTAATGAGTCAAAACAATCCCCCGTTTTTAACAAATATCAATGTCCTGTAAGAAAACTTGAGTATCTGGCTGCTTTTATACCTGCAGGCTTTGATGTACCTCAGATGGTGGCTTGCTAGCTTTTAAGACCCCAGATACAACTCATCAATATGGTGTGCAGCAGACTCTTTTAGCAATAGGCTAATAATTCTAACTGACTTTGATGTCCCCTGAGAGCATGGTCCCCAGACCACAACCCTGCTATTCTATCTTTGCAATATTAGGTTGAGGTTAGAAGAGCTTTCAGTTTATGGCAAAGTCCGGTTAAACTGATCTACTTTCTACTGTGTGATGTCACTGCTTTCTCCTAACCAAATTTCTGTCAACTGTCTAATTTATGATCAACCTTCATTCCCCCACCCCACCCTTGTAGCCATCAAAGAGTCTTTTCTTCAGTACATAAGTCTATTTTTAAGTCTTTATAGCAGGGGTCTCAGAAAATACTTGTCCTTTTGCCACTGACTGATTTCACTCAGCATAATATCTTCCAATTGAAATCAGGTTATGAGACATTTTCTAAAATTATCATTGTTTTTTTTATCATTGCATAGTGTTCCACTGAGTATATGTACCATAGTTTGTTTATCCATTTATCTGCTGATGGGCATCTAGGTTGATTCTATCTTTTCGCAGTTGTGGACTGTGCTGCAATGAATATTCATGTGCATGTGTCTGTTCATGTGACACCCTTTGTTTCTGTAGGATAAATCCTGAGCAGTGGGGATTACTGGATCAAATGGTATATCTATTTCTAGTGTTCTAAGGGAGCCCAAGATTGCTTTCCAAAGAGTTTGTACTATTTTGCAGTCTCACAAGCAGTGTAGGAGAGTTCCCATCATTCCACAGCCTCTCCAGCATTTGATGTTTTCTATTTTTGGATAATGGCCCACCTTGTTTGGGTGAGATGTTATCTCATTGTATTTTTTATTTGGGTTTCTCCAGTAGCTAATGATCATGAACATTTCCTTATGTGTCTTTTGGCTGCCTGAATGTCCTCTCTAGTGAAGTGCCTGCCCATTTCCTTTGCCCATCACGTAATTGGATTCTTTACATTTTCTTGTTGATGTTTTGCAATGGTTTGTAGATTATGCAGATCAGACATCAGTCCAACATGTAGTTGCCAAATATTTTTTCCCATTCCATAGGTGGTCTTTTAACATTTTTAATAAAGTCTTTGGATGAACAAAAGTGTTTGATTCTTAGTAGCTGCCATTTATCTATTTTCTCTTGATCATGCTTTGTTACATTTTGAAATCTGTCTAAGTTTTGTATTAGAACTTCCATTGTTGACCCTATTTTTCTTGCTTGATCTTTATTGTTTTAGGTTTGATATTTAGGTCTCTGATCCATTTTGAGTTAGGTTTTATGTAAGGTGTGAGACATGGGTCTTCTTTAGTTTTTTGCAGATGGGTATCAATTTTGTCAACATCATTTGTTAAAGAGACTATTTTTACCACAGTTTACAGTCTTAGAGCTTTTGTCAAGTATCAACTGTTCATAAGAGGATGGAGGCATCTCTTAGGTCTCACCTCTGTTCCATTGATCTAAATGTCTCTTTTTGTACCAGTACCAGGCTGTTTTGACTACCATGGCAGTGTAATATGTATTTCTCCATCTCATTAAAAATGGATTCTGGAATTTGTATTGGGATTGTATTGTACATGTAGATAGCTTTGGGTAAAAGAGACATTTTTACAATGTTAAGTCTTCCCATCCGTGAGTAGGGTAGGTTTCTCCATTTATGTAAGTCTCTTTTGTTTTCTTGCAGTGAGGTCTTGTAGTTATCTCTGTATATGTCTCTTATTTCTCTAGTTAGATTTATTACTAGATACTTTAATCTTCTTAGGGGCTATAGTAAATGGAATTGATTTGGTGATTTCTTCGTTAATGATCTCTTTGTTGATGTAAAGGAATCCTACGAATTTACTTAATGTTACCTTACATACTGATATTTTGCTGAACTCCTCTATTAATTCCAGTAGTTTACTTATGGATTCTTTAGAATTCTCTGTATATGGAATCGTATCATCTGCAACTAGGAAAATTCTTACTTCTTCTTTGCATATACGGATGCTGTTTATTTCTTTGTCTTCTCTAATTGCTCTGGCTAGAATCTCTAGTTCAATGTTGAATAGAAGTGGTGAGAGTGGACATCTTGTCTAGTTCCTGTTCTCAGGGGCAATTCTTTCAGTCTGTCATCATTCAGGATGATGTAGACAGTTGGCTTTGTGCAGATACCCTTTATTTGTCCTTTATTGCATTGAAAAATTCTACTCTATTCCTATTTTGCTGTTAGTTTTTAACATGAATCGGTGTTGAACTTTGTCAAATGCCTTTCCTGCACCAATTGACAAAATCAGATGATTCTTATCCTTTGTGCTATTTATGTGGTTGGTCACATTAATTGTTTTTCTGATGTTGAATGAGTGTTGCATCCCTGGTATGAATCCAACTTGGTCATAACAAATTATTTTTTTTTTGATGTATCATTTAATTCTATTGGCAAGGATTTTGTTGAAGATTTTTTTCTTTTTTCCAGTTTTTTTTATCATGACTGAGCGAAAATGTACATTCTCGTATAAATTTGCATGCTCACCTATACGCAACTTCCACTGGTCTCCCTGCCCAGTGACAGCACACTATTCCTCTCTGTTCCATATATGTCTCATCCTCCCAAAAGTCTCCTTTTCCCTCCTCTCCACGCACTCTCCTTCCTCCAGCCAGAGGTCAGCCTAGGTTCATGAGTGATGCCAAGCCAAGCCAAGTGCCGTCGAATCGGATCCTACTCACGGACTTCTCTGTAATTTTCTCTTTTTTGTGGAATCTTTCCCTGGCTTTGATATCAGGGTTATGCTGCTTTCATAGAATGAGTTTGGAAGTATTCCATCACTTTCTATGCTGTGAAATAACCTCAGCAGTACTGGAGTTAACTCCTCTCTAATAGTTTGGTAGAATTCTCTGGTGAAGCCATCTGGGCTAGAACTTTTTTTTTGATGGATAGTTTTTAAGGGCATTTTCAATCTCTTCCTTTGTGATGGGTGTGTTAAGTTGCTCTACTTCTGTTTGTGATAATTTTTATAGAGGATGGGAATCTAGAAATTTGTCCATTTCCTCTAGATTTTCAAATCTGTTAGAATATAGTCTTTCATAGTATTCTGTTATACTTTTGATTCTAGTTAGGTCTGTTGTAACATCTCCCATCTCATTTCTTATTCAGGTTGTTTCCTCTCCTGTTTTCCTTTTGTAAGTTTAGCCAATGGTTTATCAATTTTGTTGATCTTTTCAAAGAACCAGCTTATGGGTTTGTTAATTTTTTCAATTATTCTTCTATCTTCTAATTTATTTAATTCTGTGCTTATCTTTACTATCTATTTTCTTCTGGTGCCTAGGGTGGTTTCCTCTATGGCTTTGTTTCTACTTGTTCAAGCTGTAGGGTTAATTCTTTGCTTTGGTTCGTATCTTCATTCCAGGTGTGTGCATTTATAGAGATAAACTGACTTCTGAGCACTGCTTTTGCTGTATCCCATAGGTTCTTGTAGGATGTGTTTTCTTTCACATTTGATTCCCTAAAATTCTTTATTTCATCTTCGATTGCTTCTATAACCCACGGATTTTTTAACAAGGTGATGTTCAGTTTCCATGAGTTCAAATTTCTACCTATGATTTTTCTCCTGTTGATTTCAACTTTTATGATTTTATGGATCAAGAAGATGCTTTGCAATAATTCAATGGTTTGTATTTTGTTGAGACTTACTTTATGTCCTAATACATGGTCTATTCTAGAAAAGGTTCCATGTGCTTTGGAGAAGGTGTACTTATCTGTTGATTGGTGAAAAGTTCTGTATATGTTGATAAGTTCTAGTCAGTTAGTTTTATTTCAGTAAGAACTTCTGTATCTTTAATGAACTTTTTCTGGATGACCTGTCCACTACTGAATGTGGAGTGTTGAAGTCTCCACCTATTATTGAGGAGTGATCTATCTCATTTTCCAGTGCTGTCAGTGTTTGTTCAATGTATTTAGATGCTCTGCTATTGGTTGCATAAATATTTAATATTGTTATGTCCTACTTATGTGTTGATCCTTTCAGCAATAAATTGTGACCATCCTTGTCCACAATGGTGGATCTTATATTAAAGTCTATTTTATCTGAGATTAGTGTTGCCATTCCTGATCTTCTTTGTATGTTGTTGACTTGGTATATATTTTTTCATCCTTTGATTTTCAGTTTGTTCATGTCTTTGACTCTTAGGTGTGTTTCTTGTAAGCAACATATAGACAGGTCATGTCTTTTGATCCATGATTTCACTCATTGTCTCTTTATTGGAGTGTTCAGTCCACTTATGTTCAGTGTAATTATTGATGGGTGTGTGTTTGGTGCTGTCATTTTGATGCATTTTTGAGTTGTTAATGTTTTCTATGTTTTTCTTAATATTCAGTTCTGGGTCATTCCTCTTTATGGGTTGATTTTTCATCTTTTCCAGTTTTGGTTGTGTATTTGCTGAGACTCCTGTATTATGCTTCCTGTTTTAATATGTCACGTTGGTATTTTGTTTTGTGGATACCCCTACTATCCCCCTTACTATTCTAAATTTAAACCAAACGTTAACTTCTGCATATCTTTTTACGCTTTCCTCTCCTTCTGAAGGCGTTTCACCTACTGTACTATATCTCTATTTTTAGTGTGGCAATATCATAGTTTTTATGTTATGATCACCAGTTCCCTTCTTTTAATAATGTAGTTTTGATTGAGCTTATTGATTTCCCTAAGTGAGTAGGATTCTGGATGCTGTGTTGTGCATGCCTCCTTAAGTATATACTTAATGTTTTTGTTTTTCTAAGCAAAGAACTTCATTCAGTATTTCTTGTAGTTTTTGGCTTGGTTTTTACAAAGTCTTTAAGCTTCTTTGTATCTGTGAATGTCTTAATTTCACTGTCATATTTGAGAGACAATTTTGAAAGATGTGTAATTGTTGGCTGGACGTTTTTCTCCTTCAAGGCTTTGAATGTGTCATCCCACTGCTTTCTTGCCAACATCATTTCTGCAGAGAAGTCAGATGAAACCCCACGGGGCTTCCCTCCGAATGATAGCTTTGCTTTCAGCCTTGCTGCCTTTAAGAGCATCTGTTTCTGTTTTGTTTTATTAAGCTTAATTATAATATGTCTTTGTGTCTTTCTTTTGGGGTCTGGTTTTTGAGGCATTCAATACATGTCTTGGATATCTTTGTTCCCTTCTTTCATAATTTCAGGGAATTTTTCTGTCAGCAACTCTACAACAATCACCTCTGTATTTTCATCTGTCCCTCACTGTTCAGGAACTCCATTTATTCATAGATTATTCCTCTTAATAGAGTTCCACGTGTTTCTTAATTCTTCTTCATTTTTTTTCTTTCTTTTCTCTGACTTCTTGTCATAAATGCTGGTGTGCATTGCTCTATCCTCAAAGTCACTAGGCCTGACTTCCATCTCCTCAATTCTGTTCTTTTGGCTTTGTTTTGAATTGTCTGTTTCTGTAATTTTGTTATTGTTCTGATAGCTTACAGGTTGTCCATCAGTTCAAACAACTTACTTATTTTTCATTTTGTTCTGTTGCATTTTGTTTAATCTCTAGGAGGGCTCTCTATGTAATTCTTTTGTACTTGACCTCCGATAGTTTTAGAAAGACTTCTTCATCTGGGAAAGTTTTGATTCTTTATTTTCAGAGTTTTCTGGAGCCATGATGGACTGCTTCTTTAAATGGTTAGCTATGGTCTGTTGTCTGTGCTCCATCTAGAAGCTGTTTCATTTCTCTGGTGTTACCTCAACAGGAGCTCAGGCATAATTCTATGAGGGGATATGGTCACCAGCTATCTCTATGTACTCTAGTGACTGGCCCCAGGTGGACTCTCAGGGATGGCAGTCTCTGCCTCTTGGCTAGCAAAGACAGTGCTCTACTTATGGAGTCACTGGGGTGCTTCAGCTAACCCTGCAATGTGGAACAATGAAGGGTGTAGGAGATGCTGCCAGGTCTCTCAGTAGTTCTCCAGGTGGTCTTATTTAAAAGAGATCTTTACTTCTAAGTAAGGAAACCCTGGCGGCATAGTGGCTTAAGTGCTACATCTGCTAACCAAAAGGTCAGCAGTTCAAATCCATCAGGCACTCCTTGGAAACTCTATGGGGAAGTTCTACTCTGACCTGTAGGGTCACTATGAGTCAGACCCAACTTGACAGCAGTGGGTTTACTTCTAGGTGGGGAGCTGTCCACTGCTGCTGAAAACAGTCGGGCCCTCAGGTATAGCAGCCCCTGCCTTCCAACTTTCAACAAAAGTACCTCATAGGATGTCCCCAGATGCTATGCTGTGGTAGAAAGTAGGGAAAGGTTAGGGCCTTCCATCTGTTCTCTGCCAGGTCCCACCTGTGAATCTAGACATAATTTCTCTCAAACACTGCTCTTCTGCTAGAGAGGCACTTGCCAGACGGGCTGCTACTCCACTTGAGAATCAGCCATAGCTAAGGCCCCCAGTTGATTGACTCTGCCTCCCACCTGACCAAGATGGTGTCCTGCCTGAGCTGTCCTTCCTGCTGTGAAACAGCAGTGTCTATGGTGCAACTTAGAAAAGAAAGGATGGAGGTGCAATGGTGCCCTTAGTTAGCAGCTGGGCTCTCAACATGTAGCTATCCCCTGCATTGTCTCTCTGCTGTGCTATATGCTGTTTGCTTAAGTGGCACAGTTCAGCATACTTGCCAGCTCATGCTCAGTCCCAGCCTCCTGGGTAAAAAAGAAGGCCTTAGTACCTGTAGTCTCCCAGTGAGTCAGCAGGAGTGAGTGTCAGGGGCCACTGGCTCATCATTGAGAGGGGTAGTTTAGTCCATTACTGGTGCCTAGTCAAATCTCACAATACTATGCTGGATCCTAGGACTCCCTGGATGTTCACTGCTCCATTCAGCTATCATTCCAGGCCTTAGTTCTCAGAGGGAATTGAGGAGAAGTATGTCTAGTCCTCCATCTTGGCCCCACCTCTTTTCATATACATGGTAAAATACTTTAGAACAAAGACAACACAGATGTACAAAGATGGCAAGTGTTATTGGAAACAAAACATTATTGTAAATCTCAGTGCTCATAGCACCTAAGATACACAGGCAGAAATTCCCTAGAAATATATACATAGCAGTAAAAGCAGGCAATAGAGGCCTGTGGGGAATTGGAAACCCTGGTGGAGTAATGGTTGAGTGCAATGGCGGCTAACCAAAAGGTCAGCAGTTCAAATATGCTAGGTGCTCTTTGGAAAGTCTATGGGGCAGTTGTACTCTGTTTTATAAGGTTGTTATGAGGCAGAATTAACTCAACAGAAATGGGTTTGGTTTGGGCTTTCTTGTGGGGAATTATTGTGATCTAGTGGGAAAAAGGAAACTCTGGTAGTGTAGTAGTTAAGAGATACAGCTGCTAACCAAAAGATCAGCACTTTAAATATATAGTAGGCATTCTTTGGATACCCTATGGAGCAATTCTACTCTTTCTTGTAGGATGTCTATGAAATTGACTCAACAGCAAAGAATGGTTTAGCATGGTATAGCCAAGCCAAGTGCCGTCGAGTCGTATAACCAAAACAAAATACAAACTTGTTACCATCAAGTCAATTCCAACTCATTGCAATCCTACAACACAGAATAGAGCTGGCCCATAGGGTTTCCAAGGAGTGCCTGGTGGATTCATAAGGTAAGGATAGAAGGAAGCAAAGGGTTAAATGGAAGTTATGCTTTATAATTCTGCTTAAATAAGTTCCTTGAGAACTAGCTACACCAGCAATCTACTGCAAACAATTTTCTGTTTTCTTTAATTTGTTTAAAACATTAACCTTTGTAAGCCCCCAGGGCAGATACTGTTAGACCAAATCAATCTAATCAAGGTTGAGAAGGGGTTGTGGAAGGGAGAAATGAGTTAGGAGTGAAAGTAAAACATGAAAAGAGCTTTGTAGATTGTCCATCACTATGAATATGTCTGGTAGTTTCTGGATGGTGCAAATAAGCTTTCAACTACTAGCCTTAGGATTGGTTGGTTACAGCCCACCCAGAGGCACCTAAGAAGACTGGCCTGGAAATCTACTTATGAAAGATCACAGCCTTGAAAGCCCTATGGAACACAATCTACTCTGTGCACTTCAGGTTAATTTGATGGCCACTGACAACAACATAAACATGTCAGGAAAGAAGTAAATACTACTATTGACACAGTGGCTGTAACAATGGGCCCTAGTATAGCAATGATTATGAGGATGACACAAGACCAGGTAGTGTTTCATTCTGTTGTACATAGGGTCCCTATGAGTCAAAACAGACTTGATAGCACCTAACAACAACAGCTAATAATAATGCTACTCCTAAGCTCTGATTACAGCATTTCTTTTCTTTCAGAATACCCAAGGGTTTGTAGACATTTCCTCCTTCACAGTCCCTGGGAAGTCAGAGAGGAAGTATGTTTACTGATCCAGACATCTATGTAGCTAAAGACAGAGCCACAGACCAAAATTTTCTTGATAGCACCAAGAGACACAAACCTCTATGTTTCTTAACTGTCCAGAAATCACAGATCATTTTCATAATCTGGTAACAACTACAAGAAGTCTGCAAGAATAAAATAATAATCATAAGTTCAAAATTGTGCACATAATTTCAAGAGGTTCATGGTACCTTGGGTCCAAGTTAAAACCCTGTGTTTATTATCAGACTATTGTCTTCTTGGATGCTCTTTTGCCAGCTGCCCTCTTGAGGAGGAAGCTTAGTGAGTATATGACAATTATTCTGAATTAGACATTTAGGCCTCAAAAATTTTTAAACAACTGTCAGTTTAGGGATTGGAGAGATGTAAAGCAATATCAATGCTGCCCTTGCCCATAAATCATAACAAAGGTCCACTCTTCGGACACGAATGGTGATGCAGAGTGACCATATATTGGATGCACTTTATGGTTCTGTACATCTATAGGATACCATCCTGCTGACCTCTGGCTGGAAGAAGGAGAGTGGGTGGAGAGGAGGGGAAAGGAGACTGTTGGGAGGATGGGCCATGTATGGAGCTGAGAGGAATAGTGTACTGTCACCAGACAGGGAGAGCAGGGGAGGCTGCATATAGGTGGGCATGTAAATTTATACGGGAATGTACATTTTCACTCAGTCATATTAAATAAAATAAATAAATAAATATCAATGCAACAGACTAAGTGTTTTAGGAATTCACTGCCGGCTAGAGTGGTCAGGGAATCTTCAGTGAGTCTTAAGGGTCTGAGCAGGGCTTTGGCAAATCTGAAGCAGGAAAGATGGAAGACAAGACTTGCTCATGTTATTACAAAAGACTCTCTTGACTCAATAGGGTAGAGATGCCTGTTAAGAATTGTGGTGGGAAAGGAAACCAGGAACTTATGACCAGGAGCAGAAGAATGGAACAGCTGTGAACTGAACTGCTTGGCACCTGCTTTGTAGCTCAGCATCAGGGAAATGGATCTGATTTACTTTATGAAAGTAAATGTGAAAATACCATATCAACTTATAAGAAAGTAATTACAATTGTGATTTGCTCTGGTATATGTGATGAGCAGATTTCGAGTTGTGCTGTGATTCATAGAAAGTCTATTCCTAGAGAAGTTGAGGAGTTGTCCATAGGGTTTAGGCATTCATAAGATACAAGAATGTGTTCCTGCAAAAGGTTCAAGAGCACGAGTCAAGGAAAACAGGAGGAAATGGGCATGACTAAATAATATGGAAATTCAAACATTTTCTCTTGAATGTATGATTCAGGGTCTGGGGATAGCTGGTTTCAAAGATTTTCCCCAGCCAGCCCATATTGTCTTTGAGTTCATATTGTTTACTTAGACAGCAAATAACCTACACAGCAGTGATATGGCACGAAGTAGCTCTATTCCTCTTGCCCTGGCCAGGGATTTTTCATTTAATACGTCATTCTGAGCTTGCTGCACTCTTTTCAAAAGTCACAGTAAGTTATTCAGGGTTGCTTTGATAGTAGACACAAAACATGGGAGAGACTTAGCCCATGATTATAAGATGTCATGACATCTGGAGGAGAATTAAGGGGTAGTGAATGTACCTTCTTGGAAATTGTTTGGTTGGCCTTTCTAGTTGTGTGTGTGTGTGTGTGTGTGTGTGTTTAGTACAGGTCACGTCTCCCTTAGTAGACCAAAAGCTCTTTAAGAAAAGAATCTATGTGATATGACACTACACCAGTTACTGTGTCATGCATAGACTAGTTGTCATCAAGTTGATTCTTACAGCGATTCCATGTGTTTCAGAGTAGAAATGTGCTCCATAATGTTTCAGCGACTGATTTTTTGAAGTAGATCTTCAGACCTTTCTTCTGACGTACCTCTGGGTGGACTCTAACAGCCAACTTTTCCGTTAATTGCTCAGCACATAACCATTGTACTACCCAGTGACTCATACACATAGGAGACAACAGATACGTGTAAATAAGAGTAGTGATATTCATGACAGATTCTAAAACAATCATTTTTATGTTCACTAAAGAACATTTTTATTACTGTGTGGTAGGCATGGACCTGGTGCTGGGGTACAGAAATAAAGTACACAATCCCTTTCTGCAAGGAGCTCACAGACTAATAAAAAAGACTGACAATAAATAGAGTGCATAGTGAATAATACCATGTTAGAGATATGCACAAAATCTAAAAGATTTCAGAGGAGGGGTGCTTGACCCAGACTGGGAAGTTGAATAGAACTACCTGTTGCTGTCAAGTTGATTCCAACTCATAGCAACCCTATAGGACAGAGTAAAAGTACCCCATAGAGTTTCCAGAGAGCATCTGGTGCATTTGAACTGTTGACCTTTTGGGTAGTAGCCATAGCTTCTAACACTAAGGCACCAAGGCTATTTAACAGGTGACTTGAAATTGGGCTTCAGATTTTAAAATCAAGTTTCTTGTACTAGACACAAGGATATACTTGTAAGGTCATAGAAATCAAAAGACAGGAGTGTTTTGAAAGGTAATATTACCAGTAATTGAGCAGGCATCATTTGTTCCTTTATTTACTGTAAGATACTACACTAAATGCTGAGGATGGGGTGGGTGATCAATATGAAATGACCATGAATCTTTCTTTCAGGAAACTCACAGTCTAGTTTTAAGAAAAAAGCCAAATAACTAAACCAAGTATAATCCTGGAAGCGCAGTGGTGAATTTATTCCCCAGTTTCAATTTTATATATACAGCCCTCTGCTATGTGTTTCAACTTAGTAGCCCTGGTAGAACCTGTCATTCAAATACAGTCAAAATTCCTCTAGCTGATACTCAAGTCCCGCCCCCCCCAAATCTCGGCAAATATTGATTTCCCCAGTGTCATTCTTTTCATTCTATAATGCAAACTGAAATACGTGCTGCTTCCCCACAATGCTTTATTAGGTCCCACCAAAGTAGTGTTATTTCTTTAAATACTGTATTTTTGGTAAAGGTTTACACAGCAGTTTAATTTCCCGTTAACAATCTCTAAGTGAGTTGTTGCATTCTTAATCATGTATAAACATCCTCATTATTTTTGTTCTTGTTTTATTTCCATTAATCGAGTTTCCCTGCTCCCTTTCATTGTCATCTTTGTTTTAAAGCAGCTGGTGATCTTTGGTTTTGTTTAGATATTGTTTGCTTGTTAGTTTGTTTGTTTTTAAGGAGCATGATACTTATGGGTGATACTCATTATTATTATTTTCTTTTTTATCCAATTTGTTATTTAGCTACAAGGTGACTTCAGGGTTCAGATTTGGTTCACAGTTTTAGAGTATCTCAAGGCAGGATTTTGGGGAAGTCCTCCAGTCTCAACCAGTCCAATAGGTCTGGGATTTTTAGTTTTGTTTTATTTTGTCTTAGAAATTTCGAGTTCTGCTGCATATTCTTCTCCCATTGTATCAGGATCCTGCTGTGGTGACCCTGATGATGAGAGTGGTTGATATTGGTAGCCATAAACCATCTAGTTCTTCTGGTTTCAAGGTAGATGATTATCATGGATTGAACTGTGTCCCTCCCAAATTATGTGCAGCCATATGGCTGGGCCATGATTCTGATTATTTTGTGATCGTCCTCCATTTTGTGATTTTCCTGTGCTGTATGTTAAAGGATTAGGGTGAGACTGTAAATCCCTTCATTAGTTTACCTCCCTGTTCCACTGTAAAGGGAGTTTCCCTGGAGTATGGCCTGGCCCATTCTTAATCCTTTCATCTTATAAGATATAAAAGGAAAGAGAAGCAAACAGAGAATTGGGAACCTTACACCATTAAGAAAGCACAGGAGAAGAGCACGTCCTTTAGACCTGAGGTTCCTGCACCAAGATGCTGCCTGGAAAAAGATTGATGCAATACCAGACTTTCCTCCAGAGCTGACCTTGGGGAAAGCTTTCCCCTAGAATGGACATCCTGAATTTAGACTTGTAGCCTACCGGACTGTGTAAGAATAAACCTTCCTTTGTTAAAGCCATCCACTCTGTGGTATTTCTGTTACAGCAGCACTAGTTGACTAAAACAATGCGATTGTGGTAGGTGTGGAATATTAGTCCTGTAGAATAGTTTCCTCTTTAGATCTTTGGTTTCCTTCTTTTTCTTTTGCTCTAACTGAGTAGATACCAGTAGTATCTTAGATGACAACTTTTTAGTTTTGAAGACTCCAGATGCTATGCAGAAAACTAGGATATAGAATACAACATTATGAGCTGTATTGTGACAGTTGACCAGGATGTTCCATGAGACTATGATCTTCATCCTTCAAGCCCAGAAATCCAGTCCTGCATGGTGTTTGGTTGTGTCTATATACCCTATGTGCTTTATCATATATGTGAATATATGTGCATACTGTAAGCTTTGGCTTGGCAAGTAGTTTTTATTCATGCTGTTTCCTCTGTGGGGAACTATTTTCTTCCATTTCTGTATATTCAAATTCTACACCAGGCTTTGAGGCCCACCTCAAAAGTCACATCCTCCTGGAAATCTCTGCTTCCCATTCTTCTATCTCTTAAAAAACAAACAACAACTCCCAAAGTTGCAAGTGACTATTATTTCATTCATAATATTTCAACATATTATCTGTATTTCTCTCATATTAGAAAGAGAGATTTGGGTGTCATTCAAACAGAGATAATAATTGAAGACTTAAAGTAAAACGAAATTACCAAAGGGCAAAGTACAGAGAGATCACAGAACAATGTCAACGTTGGAGGTTAAGGAAACATACTTAGGGGTTCTGAAGCAAAAAAGGAGGCAGAGAATGGGACTCAAATGGGGTCAGATAGTAGAAAAAGAGCAAAGAGTGAGAGAACAAGATAGTGATGCTTAATTGAGCTTCAAAAGGTAGAGAAGTAAAGAAAAAGGCACGGGCAATGGATATATGTTGAGCGAAGAAAGAAGGAACAATTGAAAAGGACTTTGATAAAGAGTGACAATAGGGAGAAATTTTGAGAGACAGAAAAAAGATATAGAATCTGAACCAGATAATTTAAGCTAGACTTCAAGGTCTACTGTGTAACCTTAAGCAAATTACTTAACCTCTCTGGGGAAAGTTTCCCCATCTGTAAAAATAAGAGACATAATCATCTACTTTGCCTACCTCCCAAGAATATTGTATGGTTTCTATAAAAATGTAACCAACAGAGTCTAGCAAAATGTAAAGTGCTATACAAATATAAGATGGTATGATTAGCATCATATCTGTGTGCTCCAGAAATAAGAAGGCATTCAGTCACTTTGCTACAAAAATATTAGGGACAATGAGCTTGCAGAGCTCCGATAAACAATTGTCTTGACTGGCTGCGCATCTGCTGGAATTGAGCTCAGGGCCAGCTACTGTTACGTACTGTGATTTTATTTTCAGCTAAGATCCCATTAGAAAGCTACATGGTATGTTTTGCTTTGGAAAATCAATTATTACATTTAATAAAAGAAGAAACGAGATTTATCTTCTGTGAATTTCTTTAGGATTCATGTAGCTCTTTCCAACACTTTTTGGAAAGAATTATAGTCACAGAACAAAGTGTTTCAAACCAGGAGTTCTCAGCTTCCAGGTTGCCACATACTAGCGACATATTTCAACTACTTGGTTACTAATAAAAAGTATAAATGCATTCAAGAATAGCCCTATAATAACATCACTTACTTGGCTTGGCGACTGGTTTACAGTTAGATGTGGGATTTTGAATGGGAGAGAAAAGCTAGTATGCCACGAATTATTTACTATCTACAACCAGTTTAATCTATGCTGAACCTAGGCATCTGAACATTCTACCATGAATATTGTGGGAGAAAAAAAAAGATTGAAAATCAACCAGGGCTTCTGAGATTATCCAGTCTTATTCTTTCATTTTAAAGGTAAGGAAGTGAGGCCCAGGTAAATGGAGACCTTTACCCAAGAATACACATATAGATACAGTCAGGACTGAAATATAAATCTCCTAATCTTAGTTGAAGACCCTTTCTATATTTTATCAGCACTTCTCAAATTGTGTAAATGTGCAAGCTGTCATGCATACATACATACACATACTTATATATCATGTACACATACTCACATATACACAAATGCACATCTATGTTGGAAAAGTGGTTAAATAAATTTAGAAAGTGATGTTCCCTGTACCTCCCTCTTGATGATTCTGTCATAAGGTCTTCCCAGGTATCACCAACACAACCTGTTGATGAGACAAAGTGAGTTTATTTCTTGTTACAGTAAATGAGAAAACTAGTTCCACAAAACTTTGGTGATATCTGGGAGAGAGGAAGGTAAGGACAGACTTGATCAAGAACTGAAAGTTTGGTTTAAGGTGAATATATTTGATAGCAGTGTTTTTTTGTTGTTGTTGTTTTTTTTCCTGGTCTGGATCTGACTGTGGAATATCTTTTCTTTTAACTGTCAACATTCAGGAAGACTCTGTGTTCTCTAAAATGTGCACTTCTTTGTGACCTATTCAGAAGCTAATCAGTTATCAATAGTCTAAAAAACTTCCAGTGGAAGTCACTAAGTATCCTTACTCAAGGGGTGGCAGTTGCTTTTCTGGTTATTGAACCATTGTGCCTGATTAGGATTTCTATTATAGGTACGTAATAGTCACTTGGATTTCATTTCACTTGGGTCCACAATCAGCATCCTTGGAAGCAGTAGTCAAGAAATCAAAAGACACATTTCATTGGTAAAATATGCTGCAAAGGACCTCTTCAAAGTATTCAAAAATAAGGATATCACCTAGAAGACGTAAAATGCACCTGACCCAAGCCATGGTATTTTCACTCACATCATATGCACGTGAAAGCTGGACCATGAACAAAGAAGACAGAAGAAGAGTTGATGCCATTGAATTGTGATGTTAGAGAAGAATGTTGAAGGTACCATGGACCACCAACAGATCTCCAAACAGATCTGTTCTGGAAGGAGTACAACCAGAGTGCTCTTTGGAAGCAGAGATGGCAGGACTACATCTTACATACTTTGGACATGTTGTCAGGAAAGATCAGTCCCTGAAGAAGGACATCATGCTTGGTAGAGTGGAGGCTCAGGGACAAAGAGGAAGACCCTCAACGAGATGGATTGACACAGTGGCCACAACAATGGGCTTAAGCATAAAAACAATTGTGAACATGGCACAAGACTGGGCAGTGTTTCCTTCTGTTGTTCATAGGTTGCTATGATTGAAACCAACTCGACAGCAACTAACAACAACAATAATAGTCACTTGCTGTGATAAGAACTGCTCAAGCTGTAAAGCTTTCAGTTGAGTACCCATTAGAGCTGCAAGAATTAACTATCTGTAATGGATCATTCCACTTACTTCTGATCACTTTGAACCAGATTCAGCTTTCTTTGTAACCCATATTGCTTACTCTTCATTTCTCAGTGGGTTATTATCGTTATTTGCATTTTGAGACAAACATACTCAGATGGCTTTTCAGTTGCTTTTTAATATACTTTAAAAAATGGTTTTCCAAGCCACTTTAATTAGTAATTATTACAGACTAATCACTTGTCAAATAAAATTTATTAAAATGAGACCACTTGAAGTCTGTCAGCTACATAAGAAAACTATCCCCTAAGTTCTTCTTTCCCCAATTTTAAACTGCAACACTGTCAAGACTGTGAATTTTACATCTTTTCAACTGTAAAATTTATGACATATACTTATTTCTTTTTTAAGCAACAGTTTGTGGCCCACCCACTTCCAAAAGTCACTCATATACATACAGATAGTTAGCTACAGAGTCATGCAGAATGTTATCTAGGAAAAGACTCATTAAGTTCAAAGGTAATTGTATGTGTACAAATGAACTGAAGGGGAACTCACAAATTAGGGACATGGCTATGCAGCTGTGTTTGGGAAGACTGCAACTGTTTAGACTACTCTGTTAGAGTATGTTTAGTTGGTCTCATGATGTGGACCATATTGTGCTTCTATTATAGTTATTAGTTATTTCTAACAGAGAAAGGGAATTTGAGTTTAGGATATACGGATTTTACAAGCTTCATTACATGGGTTAAGTGCTCACATAGAGATTTGGTGGGCAACAACAACAAAATGGAACCAGCATAGAACAAATTGTTCACATTTTGCAAGGAAACCCAGGTGACATAGTGGTTAACTGCTATGGATGCTTAACCAAAAGGTCAGCAGTTACAGTCTACAAGACCCTCCTTGGAAACTCTATGGGGCCGTTCCACCCCATCACATAGGGTTGCTATGAGTTGGAATCAACTCAGTGGCAATGGGTTTGTATTCATTTATAATTCTATAAACCCATTGAAAATCTGTTGCCATCAAATTGATTCCAACTCACAGTGATGCTATAGGAGACAGTACAACTGCCCCATAGGGTTTCCAAAGAATGCTTGATATGTTCCAACTGCCAAACTTTCGGTTAGCAGCTGTAGGTCTTAACCATAATGCCACCAAGGTTTCCTGTAATTCTCTAGCAGCCTCTAATTCCCCATATATGACACTTAGGAGTAAGGAAAACAATCATCTAATATTTAGATGAACATCATGAAGCTGCACATGTCTTGGTGATGCAAATCATCTTCACCACTGAGTAACATAAAGGGCCACATTTATACATCTATAGCTCAAAGGCTCAATAGATAAATATGTGGTTTGCAGAAATTTCATTAAATTCATTTTAATTTTAACATTTCCCATGGACCAGTACATTCACATTATTTCAGTTGATTCTCCCAGTAACTCTGTGAGTTGGCTAACATCAGTAAAGCCTTAATAATGATGAATTTTAACTGAATCTAAACCTCAGGCTTCAGGCATTGGAGCTATATTCTATGACTATGGAAAGTTCATAGGTAGTGTTACCAAGGTTTAACTACATGGAAGTATTTAGTATGAGAAAACTGATTTGACATAAAGTTTATTTGACTTTGATATAATGATAAATCTCTCGGCTATATTAGTTAATACTTTTATGTATGAACACACTTAGGTAAAAAGTCAAATTTTGCTCCATTATCAAGACGAATTTCCTACATTATGCTGAGCATCTGGCTATTCAGAACCACACATCAATCAAATTTGGAGCCATCTGGGTATTTGGCATTATTTAGAAACAAAGTGACATGTTTGCCTGCATACATATCCTAAGATTCAGAGAAGGGATGAGTAATTACATACCTGTAGATTCAATTGCACCCCAGACTCTGGAATACTTTCTGGATTTAAATAGGGAAATATAAGAAGTTCTAGATGCTATGTTGATGCAGGCAGCATTTTGTTCTGTTAGGCACTGGAGCCAACTAGATTGACACCTAACAACAACAGTTGCTGCATGACTCAGTACCTAGTTCAGTGGTTCTGAACTCTGTCTTGATGTTGTAGTCAATGGTGAGCTTGAAAATTATCAATGTCCTGGTACCCCAATGTGGACTCTGATGTACTTTGGCATATAGCTTGGACATTTGGATTTTTAAAAAGTTGGCTAGGTATTTCTTTTTTTCTCTCTCTATTTCTTTTTTTTTATTATGACTGAGTGAAAACGTACATTCCCGTGTACATACATGCCCACCTATATGCAGCTTCCACTGCTCTCCCTGCCCGGTGACAGCACACTATTCTTCTCTGCTCCATAAATGTCTCATCCTCCCAACAGTCTCCTTTCCCCTTCTCTCCACCTACTCCCATTACTTCAGCCAGAAGTCAGCAGGATGATATCCTATAGATGCATAGAACCCTAAAGTGCGTCCAATATATGGTCACTCTGCATTGCCAAGTCCAATCTATTCGTGTCCGAAGAGCGGACTTTCATTATGATTTATGGGCAAAGGCAGCATCAGGGCCAGAGGCCATGCTCCTAGGGGAACCCTGAACCAACTGGACCATCAGTTGCAGTCTTTTAGTAGAGATCTTAGGGTGCACCCCTTTCTCTTCTTGTATTGTCAGTGAGACTCAACTTAGTGAGCTCCATTGCGGCTATCACTGGTGGTGGCCAGGCACCATCCAGTTCTTCCGGTCCCAACACTATGTAGACACCCACTCATGTGGGTCTCTCTATCTTCTGGGTTGTCTTTACCCAATGTCATTTTGGTCCCCGGTGAGCATACGATCCTGCTGAATTTGGACCATTTGCTATGCCCTCAGATTGCAGCTTGGCAACTTTTAAGACCCCAGAAGCCACTCACCAATGTGGGGTGCAGAGAGCCCTCTTAGTAAAATGCTAGTTGTGCCAATTGGCCTCAATTTTGCCTAAGAGCGTGGTCCAATGCCCCCTGCCCCAGCTACTCTGTCCTTACAATATTGGGTTAAGATGGAAACAGTGTTCAAGTTATGTTCAAGGCCACTTAATATTGTTCTTGTTTCCAATGTGTGCTATCACCGATTTCACCCAACCAAATTTCTACCAACTATCTAGTCTAAACCCTCCCCCCCTGCCCGTCCCCTTCCCTCCTTTGCAGCCATCAAAGCGTCTTTTCTTCTATACATAAGTCTGTTTTTGAGATCTTATCATAGGGGTCTCATATAATATTTGTTGTTTTGTCACTGACTACTTTCACTCAACATAATGTCGTCCAGTTGAAACCAGGTTATGAGATGTTTCCTGGAATCATCATCATTCTTTATCATTGCATCGTCCTCCATTGAGTATTTATACCATAGTTTACCTATCCTCTGTTGTTGGGCATCTGGGTTGATTCCATCTTTTTGCTATCATGGACTGTGCTGCAATAAACATTCTTGGGTACGTGTCCGTTGATGTGAATGGCCTTGATTCTGTAGGATATATTCCAAGTAGTGGAATTACTGGGTCAAATTGTATATCTATATCCATTTTTTTAAGGAAGTACCAGATTGTTTTCCGAAGAGGCTGGACCATTTTGCAACCCCACCAACAGTGTAGGAGAATTCAACTTTCTCCACAGCCTCTCCAACATTTGTAGTTTTGTGTTTTTTGGATCATGGTCAACCTTGTTGGGGTGAGATGGTATCTCATTGTAGTTTTGATTTGAATTTCTTTTTTTTTATTATGACTAGTGAAAATGTACATTCCCGTATAAATTTACATGCCCACCTATATGCAGCTTACACTGCTCTCCCTGCCCGGTGACAGTACACTATTCCTCTCTGCTCCATACATGTCTCATCCTCCCAACAGTCTCCTTTCCCCTTCTCTCCAACCACTCTCCTTCCTCCAGCCAGAGGTCAGCAGGATGATATCCTATAGATGCATGGAAACAGAATTTAAATTTCTTTAATAACTAGAGATCGTGAACATTTAGGTACATAAATATTCAATATAGTTAAGTCTTGTTTGTGTACTGTACCTTTCAGCAATAAATAGTGTCCACTTTTGTCCATGATGGTGGATTTGACATTAAAATTGATTTTGTCTGAGATTAGAATTGTCACCCCTGCTCTTCCTTGTTCATTGTTAGCTTGATATATATTCTTCTATTCTTTAATTTTCAGTTTGTTCCTATCTTTAGGTCTCAAGTGAGTTTCTTGTAGACAACATATGGATGGGTCATGTCTTTTGATCCAAGATGTCACTCGGTGTCTCTTTACTGGAGCATTCAGTCCATTCACATTCAATGTAATTATGGGTAGGAATGTGTTCACTGCTGCCACTGTGACATGTTTATTTTTGTGTTGATGTTTTCTCTGTTGTTCTCATTAGTCCGTTCTGGTACATTCTTTTTTGTGAGCTGATTTTTCACCTTTTTCAGAGCTGTTTTTGTAGTTGCTGAGACTCCTGTGTTACATTTCTTGCTATAGTATGCTGCATCTTTGTTATGCTTTACGGCTGCCCCTATGATCCCCCTTAATAAACTATATATAAACCCAATTTTAATTACTACCAGTCTTGTCGACTTCCTCTCCATCTGGGAGGACTATAACGACTGTAGTACATCCCCCTTTTTAATATGATGGCACCATACTTTTCATGATAATCACTGGATTGCTTCTTTCAGTATTAAAGCTGTGATTGAATTTGGAGCCTTCTCTGAGTAGAATTCTGAATTATGTGTCGTTTTAAAATATAAAGTTAGTGGTTTTGTTCTTCTATGCCAAAGCCAAGAACTTCTTTCAGTACTTCTTGTAGTTCTGGTTTGGTTTTTATAAAATGTCTGTTTCCATTTATCTGGGAATGTTTTAATTTCATTTTCATATTTGAAAGATAGTTTTGCAGGATAAATAATTCTTGGTTGGAAGTTCTTCTCCTTTAGGGCTTCGAATGTGTCATGCCACTGTCTCCATGCCAGCATGGTTTCTGCTGAGAAATCTGACAAAAGGCTACAGGGTTTCCCTCTGAATGTTAGCTTTGCTTTGAGTCTTGCTGCCTTTAAGAGTTGCTGCTTAGGTTTCGTTTTGTTAAGCTTGATTATAACATGTCTTGGAGTCTTTCTTTTGAGATCTCTATTGGATGGTGTATGATACGCCTCTGGGATATCTGTATTCTTTTCCTTCATGATTTCTGGGAAGTTTTCTGTCAGCAGCTCAGCAATGATACTCTGTGTTCTCAGGTGTCTCATCCTGTTCAGGGACTCCAATTAATTGAAGGTTGTTCCTCTTAATAGAGTCCCACATGCTTCTTAATGCTTCTTCATTTTACTTGTTTCTTTTTTCTGATTTCTGCTCATAGACACTGGCATCAGTAGCTCTGTCTTCCAAGTCAGAAATTCTTTTTTCCATTTATTGCATTCCGTTTTCTTGGCTTTGAATGGAAGTTTCTATGTCTTTGATTTTGTTCTTCATCTGTTGGATTTCAGAGTACTGGTGTTCCATCAGATCAAACAGCTCGCTTAATTTTTCCTTTTGTTCTGCTGCATTTTGTATAAGGTCTAGAAGAGCTCTGTATGTAATCATTTTGTACTAACATTCTGATGATTTCAGATAAGTTTCTTCATCTAGAAAACTACTTGGTTGTTTTGTTTGTGAGCCTTCTGAAGCCATGGGTGATTTCTTGTATGCCACAAGCATCTGTTGCTTTTTGGGTTTCATGTGAGTAAGTAAAGGCTGGGAGAGATACTGTGAGGATGGACTGCAGATGTTTCTCTAGGCTACTTAAAATGTAAAACAAAAGGTATCTGACCACTTCCCAAGTCAGTCAGGTTTTCAGGTGTAGAGGTCCCTCCTCCCAACTGGCAAAGTAAGCACCACTATATCCAACCCCAGATGACACAAACTAGTTGAAAATACAGCAATGCTACTGCCCTGTTGGCCTCTGCTGACAGGGCCCAGCCTTAGGTGACACTGTGTAAACTACTGCTTTTCTGGTAGAAAAGCACTCTCCTGTGCGCAGGCTCTGGCTCCCAAGCTAAGAAATAGGTCCAGCTGCAGCCACCGTATCTAAGAAGGTGCCCTCCACACAGTCGGCAAATAGAGGGGTTAAAAGTGCCTAGAGGTAGTGAGTCCTCTGCCTCTGTTGCCAGGCCCCCATCATAGGCGACACTGTGTAAACTACTGCTTTTCTGTTGGAGAAGCACTGTCCTGTTTGCAGGTACTGGCTCCCAGGCTAAGAATTAGGTCCCTCTAAAATTTCCATATCCAACATGGCATCCCCCACACAGTCACTGTGGTTCCATATAAACTACTCTGTGGCAGTGATAGAAAGACAGGCCCAAAGTGGCTAGATGAACAGAGTCCTAAGCCTGGCTCTCAGAATATGACAATTTCACCTGCCTATCCCACCAGCAATGTGTCTGAGTCTAGCCGCTAGGCAAGATCCAGCTCTGCCCACCAACCAAGATGGAGAAAAAAAAAGTCAAAATGATGCGTTTCACTTCAGTCCGTGAGAGCCAGTGCTAGCCAGGAGTGGGAGTCAGCGAAAGAGAGAAGGATTTTCATTCAGTGGTATGAAGTCCAAATTAACAGCCCTGTGCCGTGTCCTGGGGGCTCACTAGATGACCAGAAGGCTCCGTTTCATTATCAGTTCAGGTCTTGGTTTCCAGAGGGATATAAGGAGACGTGTGCTTAGTCTGCCATCTTGACTCCGCCCCCTGGTTAGGTATTTCTGAAGACAAGATTAAGAACCACTAATACAGTTAATTCATCTGCTGGTCCTATTTTGCTGTTGGTAGCTCAATACTTCCCCAATAATCAGTCTCTTTTTAATATACTAATTCTCTAGAGGTCCTCAGTGACTGAGTCTCTTCTCTCATGTGAATCACCTTCCTGCTCATACACCAATCAATTTCCATTTAAAATTCCAATCACTTGCTTGACCTAATCATGCTTGGCTAGAAACAGTAAGTCTTGGAATCTAATTCTTTGGTGACCAATCTCCTGTCTTCCAGAATGCCGTGCCTTTTTTCCATGTTCTGACCCCTGACCTTTGACCAAATCTAGAAACCTGACTAGGCTTTCAGTCCTGACATTTCTCAATTTTCCCTGAGTAATTTGATTTATGCCACCAGAATCCATATAATTATGGAATTTATTTTTATTTATCACATGATTTTGCATCATGTTGCCACAAATGGTACAGCATGATGGTTAATGCAAGCACAGAGCCAGGCTAACTGAATTGAAATCCTCATTCTATCATTAATTGGCCATGTGGTCTTGTATCGCTTATGTAACTTCCCTTAGCTTCAGATTCCACATCTATAAAATGGAGATAATTAGCACAATTTGTAGAGTTGTGAACATTAAGTGAAACAATACCTGTTTTGCACAGAGTATAGAGTTGTCGAATTTATGTTAGCAGCTACAGCTGCTTTTAAATGGTAAAAATTTGACAGGTAATAATTGGGGCTTTCTTAAAATCATGAACAATAAATGGAGAATCCAAACAAATTGTCTCATACAGTCTATTTGCCATTTATACCTGTGACATACCCATATTTACACACCTATCAAGAACTGCAGGTTTGCCTTGAAAGTACCAAATTTCTCAGGGAAAAGCTGGACGGGGGTTCACTGCTTCTAATCTGTGAGAAGGACGTTCCCTTTGATATGATAGATAAATGCTAGGATACTTACTTTATAATTGCTTTATTGCCAGGAGCTTTCAATGAAACCATAAAAGAAAAAAAATGATCAGTCTAATTGCTTCAAGATGGGTATGCAATGCATAAATCTCTTGTTTAATGGATCTAGTAATAGGCCACCTGTTTCACCTGCCTCCTTCTCAGTTCAGTATATGAATGACTGGTGCTTTCTGAAGTGAACAAACCCAGACTTTGAAATGCAGTAATGTTTTAATGTTGTAATTTAATAATAGCTCATCTCAATTTTGAATCTTACCTAATCAAATAATTCTAGATTATAAGAACAGATCCATGTCTTGCTTATCATTTTTATTATACAGTCACCATTGAGATATCCTCTAGGTAGAAATTCTGAGCTCAAAGGCCCCATTTAGGGTATGAATAAGAAATAAGTAGATGAACAGAGACAAAGGTGGGCAGAGAATAAGGTACTTTGTTGATTTGTTCAAGATCAAGTTCACAGCGCGCTAGCATAAATGGATTTAACATTTAATCAGGTCATTCAGCATTCATTTCCCATCATTTGACTATTATTTAATCTACTAAAACATTCAAAGTCTGCCACATATGATCCTATCAAGAATAAGTATAAATTAAGTCTAAAGAAGCCTTGCTACTTTCAACATGTCAGAGATTCAGGCTTCAGTAATTCAGAATTTGTGATATGTCAAATTTATTTGATAAAACAGTGTGCAATTATTCTCAGCCAATTAACAGAGTTAGCAAGTGGAGGGAGAGGTGGTCTAAGCTACATAAAACACATCATTTTCATACACCTAGGAAGAAGTCGTTTGCTGTGAGTACTGGATATGATAATTATAAGTCATCATGATATGTCCAATGAAGCCTGTCCCTGTGTTTGTAGTAAAGAAGATTTTTAAGGATATTATTCATTATTTGCACTTACAAAAGCCCATAGAATGTACACTTTTTTCTTGTCTGACTATTAAGAAATTTTATACTTAACAGGAAAAGACACAGCATTAAATAGGGATTAAAAATGTGAGCTTTTTCTGCTCAGAATTATTGTTGCTATTATTAGCTGCCACAGAGTCAGCCCCCAACTCATGGCAACCCCAAGTACCATTGAAGAAATGCTGCTAATTTCTGTGTCATTCCTGTGAACAGTTGTGGATCAGACCATTGTGATCTATAGGGCTTTCACTGGCTGATTTTTAGAAGTAGATTGTCAGGCCTTTCTTCCTAGTCCCTCTTAGTGTAGAAGCTCTGCTGAAACCTGTTCTGTGTCACGGCGAAACACGTGAGCATAGCATAGCAGTGCACAGGGCTGCATATGAGGTTCATTGGCTGGGTCATCCACAAAGAAGGAGAGAATTCTACCCCTGAACCACCAATTTCCCCTAGTCAGGATTACCTGGGGTTCAATATCAGCTCTTTCGGTTCCTGACAAAGTGACCTTTGACAGGTCAATATCAACTCTCTCAGTTCCTGACAAAGTGACCTTTGACAGGTCAGTCCAACTTTCTTTGTCTTTGTTTCCTCACCTATAAAATGGAGAGGAATCAATGAATTTTGGAATAAAAAGTGCTTAGGACTATACCTCATACATGTGGTAAATATCCAGTTAATATTAACTATAATAGTATTATTACTTCCCAAATAAATGTCATATGAATGTTTTCCTCTTCTTGTCCTCATGTTGTTGCCAGACAGCTTTTAAGGTCTCTTTTTAGCTTACCTCTCATGAGGGTTCTTCAGACTTTAACACTTGGATAGTGTGATAGATACTTGTGGTTCTTTCTTATATGCCCATAATAATTTTAATTCATTAAATTGCTCAAACTTCTACAAACTCATTTTGGAACAAGGCATAAGTTAACCAAATGATAAAGCATACAGCCAAACTAGCTAAGCTTCACCTACTGTGAGGGGTTGAAAGTAAAAATAATCCCTTTCAAAATATAGTCCTCTTCACTTTTTTTTTTCTGATTTATATTGACTTTTCCTCTATTAATCTAAATTGGTAAAAATGTTTAGCCTTTTATTATGAAAGTTTGAAATCATTTAGAAATGAATAGTATAATGAACATCCATTTACCTAGTGTATTTTCCAGTTATCTTAGTGCCATTTCTGACTCTTGGAGACTCCATATGTGTCAAACTGTGATAGATGGGGTTTTCAGTGGCTGATTTTTTGGAAGGAGATTGCCAGGTCTTTCTTCTGGGGCACTTCTGGGTGGACTCAAACTGCCAACCTTTAAGTTAGCAGTGAAGCATGTTAATTTTATAACTGTTAGTATTGTGCCTCATTTGTGTCCTCCTTTATTTTAGATTTAAAGTATTTTATTTTAAAATATCATTATGCATTGTCCCTAAATAATTCAACACACATATATTAGGACATGTTCCTTTGTAAGCATGATGTTATTAAAACATCTCACAAAATTAACAATATGAATCAGTGAATTTTAAGAGATTATGGACTCCTCGAAGGGCAGGTATGGTGGCTGTACCACTCATGTATCAATGACTTTTGCCAATATGGATATATGAGGACAGACAATTAAGTTTGCAAACTCATCCTAGAAAAAGATTGCTGCATATCACTACGGTCATTTTCAAAGTACTCCCCTTAGGAAGCTGTGCACTGACACCAGGGCCTACTCCAACTTTCAGAGCACTTTTTCTCAAGATGAGTTCATTGCTATGAGTTGAAGCTCACTCAACAGCACCTAACAACAACATATTTTTGGCATGCCAATTGTACCGTAGTTAATCTAAGGGTTATCTTTTTGTCAAACATGTGAATATTCCCAAAGTATTTCAGAAAGAAAATATACAATCACATTTACTGGCTGCCCTCTTCTGTGCACTTTGGGAAGAAAGCCACATTTGTGACCTATGGGTTCATAGTTGTCCAGTATTTACTTGGTGGAGACCTTGATCTACCTGGTCATATAGATGGTTGTCAACAAGCTGATTCTGACTCCAATGACTCCATGTGTGTCTGAGTAGAACTTTGTAGAGTTTTCAGTGTCTGATTTTTTGCCCTTTCATCCAAGCTGCCTGTGAGTGGAGTTGAACCTTCAATCTGTTGGCTAGCAGCTGAGCCCATTGCCCATTAACAGCAAAGACCTCATCTGCCAAATGCTCTGAAAGACATTCCAGAAAAAGAGTTCCAAAATTGCTTTGAAAGGTGAGCTAGGCACTGGCGTCAGTGCATAGCTTCCCAAGAGGAGTACTTCAAAGGAAACCATAGTGATATTCAGCGATGAGGTATGTAGCACCTTTTCTAGGATGAGTTCACAAACTTCATTGTCCAATGCCAGGCGTGCTCAGAGCATCTTTGAATGTTGACTTGTCACTTAATTGCTTCATACAGTTTTATTTGCTCCATTCTTTCCTCTAGAGTTCAAAAGAGTTAGAAAACCCTTCTCTGTTGCTCTTGTTGCATCTTCTCTCCTGTTTCCCTGGTCAAGAAGAATGAAAAGAATGAAAGGAAATTAAATTCCTCTCTCCCTGTGTGCACTTGCTTGGCTTGGCTGTGTGAACTCATAGAAGTTGTCCCAGCCCATGGCATCCTGCATCTGTAGGCAAATTAATAACCCTTTCCTCATTGGCAAAAATCATTGACTGATCTCTTCTCAAGAACTGTGGTAGTTAATGTTTGTTGGACACTTTCAGATTCATAGATGGAAGTTGTAATATATACCCAGAGCTATCTTAATCCCAAAGTTGAAATGGATTTTACGAGTAATAATTAAACCTGTTACTGTGTCAACTCTAAGCAGCAGGCATTGTTCTAACACAAGCTGCATTAACCACTAGCACCAATATTTTTCCATGAAACATGTTCATCTCTTTCCTTTATAGTTCTTTTTATTCTCTTGTCACTTTGGAAAATATTTAATAATTTTCTGCACATTAGAGAGATGAAACTTCCTTGAATTTTATCAGATATGACCAGTGTGTTGCCCCTTAGGGTTTTGTCTATTGTCTTGAAGAAATACATGCTTCTATCACACCATTCTCCATCTGGGGGAACTCAGTCCAAAATATTGCTATTAGAAAGATCAAACTCTTCAAAATGTTTCACCATAGTAAAATGTGCCTTATTGTTTAATAACAGCTTCCATCAGCATCCCCTCAATTCACTCTTCCTTGGTTTTGTTATCCCATGTATTAAAGATTAAATCTCAAGTCACTCTTGAATCTTTGACAAAGCATCACATTTAGAAACAGCATGGGTGGGTTCCATCATGCCTAGACAAGCACTGTGCAGCTCTTGTTCCTGTGCTGGTGGCTGTTGACAGGACTACTGTCATTCTTTACTATTATGGGCTTGATTAATGCTGCCAGGAAAAAGGGACTGTGGCATTTTGGCAGTTACTGTTTGCCTGGCTCGAAACTTTCTCTTAAGCTTTTATTACTTGCTGCATAGGAATTTTAGGAGTGCTGTTTGACATCTCGGGTGTTGATTAAGTCATAATTGAAAAATATACTAAGTTGTCTTTGAATATATTGATACTTTTTCTGGTTTAGTTTCTGATCTGTCAAATACTTTCTGGACAGGAGACATGTATTTCACATGTCAAAGTTGAATGTAAAGTAATAATATTTCAATTTGATAATATGGATCATCTTATATGTATTTATGAATTTGATCATCATAATGACACTGAGATTGGGCAGGAACTATTAGATTCACTGTACAGATGAGGAAACTAAGAACAATTTTGTTTTAATTTCATAATATCACAAAGGCCAGGAAGACACCTTAGTTCTCTTGAATCCTGGCCAAGTACAAAATAACCACCTCATAATCTAGCTGTCTAGCTTGATTACCAGATTAATGAGAGTTTTACAAAGAGCACCTAACCATAAGCCAGCCAGAAGACTAGCAACCACAGTAGGTTGTAGGAATTGAATGAATGAATGACAGCAGATGTAATTTAGAGTAAGATACACCAGTAACCTTTATTCATAAGGTGATATGATTTAATGGGCCTGTATTTTTAGGTCTTTACCATCTATGTCAGAGTCCCTAGGTAGTAAAAATGAGTAATGCACTTTGCTGTTAATGGGCAATGGGCTCAGCTGCTAGCCAAAAGATTGAAGGTTCAAATCCACTCACAGGCAGCTTGGATGAAAGGGCAAAAAATCAGACACTGAAAACTCTACAAAGTTCTACTCAGACACACATCAAGTCATCAGAGTCAGAATCAGCTTGATGACAACCATCTATATGACCAGGTAGATCAAGGTCTCCACCAAGTAAATACTGGACAACTATGAACCCATAGGTCACAAATGTGGCTTTCTTCCCAAAGTGCACAGAAGAGGGCAGCCAGTAAATGTGATTGTATATTTTCTTTCTGAAATACTTTGGGAATATTCACATGTTTGACAAAAAGATAACCCTTAGATTAACTATGGTACAATTGGCATGCCAAAAATATGTTGTTGTTAGGTGCTGTTGAGTGAGCTTCAACTCATAGCAATCCTATTTTACAATGGAAGGAAGCACTGCCCAGTTCTATGCCATCCTCATAATAGTTCCTGTGCTTGAGCCCAGTGTTGCAGCCACTCTATCAGTCCATTTTGTTGATGGTCTTCTTCTTTGTCTCTGACCTGCTTCACCATGCATGACGCCCTTCTCCAGGGCCTGGTTCCTCCTGATAACCTGTCCAAAATATACAAGACAGA
Organism: Heterohyrax brucei; assembly: GCA_028571685.1. Lineage (NCBI taxonomy): Eukaryota > Metazoa > Chordata > Mammalia > Hyracoidea > Procaviidae > Heterohyrax > Heterohyrax brucei. The sequence goes on from CM053166.1 coordinate 142,726,023, forward strand.
GTCTTGCCATCCTCACTCCTAAGGGGCATTCTGGCTGTACTGCTTGCCAGACAGACTTTTTATTCTTCTGGCAGTAGCTAGTATATTCAATATTATTCACCAACACCAAAATTCAGAGGTGTCAATTCTCCTGTTGTCTTCCTTATTCATTGTCTAGCTTTTGCATGCATGTGAGTCTATTGAAAATACTATGCTATCTGAAAGGACTATAATGACTGTAGCGCATCCCTCTTTTTAATATGATGGCACCATAGTTTTCATGATAATCACTGGATTGCTTCTTTCAGTATTAAAGCTGTGATTGAATTTGGAGCCTTCCCTAACTGAGTAGAGTTCTGAATAATGTGTCGTTCTAAAATATAAAGTTAGTGGCTTTGTTCTTCTAAGCCAAAGCCAAGAACTTCTTTAAGTATTTCTTGTAGTTTTGGTTTGGTTAAGTTGAGTCTCACTGGCAACACAAGAATAAAAAATGGTGCACCCTGAGATGTCCACTAAAAGACCTCAACTGATGGTCCAGCGGCTTCGGGGTTCCCCTGGGAACATGGCCCCTGGCCCTGATGCTGCCCTTGCCTATAAATCATAACAAAGGTCCACTCTTCGGACATGAATGGATTGGACTTGGCGATGCAGAGTGACCATATAGGATGCAATTTATGGTTCTATGCATCTATAGGATATCATCCTGCTGACCTCTGGCTGGAGGAAGGAGAGTGGGTGGAGAGGAGGGGAAAGGAGACTGTTGGGAGGATGAGACATGTATGGAGCAGAGAGGAATAGTGTGCTGTCACCAGACAGGAAGAGCAGTGAAAGCTGCATAGAGGTGGGCATGTAAATTTATATGGGAATGTACATTTTTAGTCGGTCATAATAAAAAAAAAAAAGAAAAAGAAAATACTATGCTTTGGATCAAGTGACCCTTAGTACTCAAAGTGATTATCTTTAGTTTTCAAAATTTTCACTCAGTCACATTAAATAAAAAAAATTAAAAAAAAAAAATTTTAAAGAGATCTCTTGCAGCACATTTGCCCAATGCAGCACATTATTGGATTTCTCAACTGCTGTTTACATGAGAGCTGAGCATGGATCCAAGTGAAATGAAATCCTCAACAAATTTTTTTATTGTCATTAAGTGAAAGTATACAATCCAAATCAATTTTGCATGCCTGCCTATCTGCAGATCCATCTACTCTCCTCACCCAGTGACATCACATTCCTGCTTTTAACTGTATATTTCTAGTATCCTCTTTACAAGCACCTGTCCCCTTCTCTCCACCCTCTTCACTCCCATCTAGAAAGAAATCAGTAGACAGCCTCCTTTAAATGTATAGAACCATAAGGTACACGTATCATATGCTCACACTTGTCCCTGAGTCCAGTTCATGCTTGGCTGAAGAGTTGACCTCTGGACTGCTTTCCTGTCATGGCCAGCAGTAGGTCTAGGGGCCATGCTTCCTGGGAACCCTCCAGGCTTTCAGACTATCAATTCTGGTCTTTTAGTAGAGTTCTTAAGCTGCACCCCTCTTGTTCTTGTATTGCTTCAGGGACTCTATAGTGTGACCCCATTCATAGCTGCCTTTGGTGGTGGCTGGGCACTGGTTCTTCTGGTCTCATGTTGATACAGTCTCCTATTCGTATGGTTCCTTCTATCTCCATTGTGTCTTTGTTGTTCTTAGTCATCATCTGTTCCAGGTGAGTTGGGACCATTTGGTGTACCTCAGATAGCAGCTTGCTAGCTTTTAAGACCCCAGACACCAATCACCAAATTGAGTACAGAAGACTCTTTTAGCACGAGACTAATTGTGCCAGTTGGCCTTCATGTTCCCTGAAAACATGGTCCCAAGACTTCCATCCCTGCCTTCTATGTTTTCAAATATTGAGTTTACAAAACCTTTCAGTTTACAGTCCAGTCCAGTTATGTTGATCTGCTCTCTACTGTGTGCTGTCACTGCTTTCATATAACCAAATTCCTAATTACTAATCCATGACTAACCCTCTTTCTTCCTCCCTACCCTTGTAACTATCAGTCTTTTCTTCTGTACATAAGTCTGTTTTTAAGTCCTTATAGCAGAGGTCTCATACAATACTTGTCCTTTTGTAACTGACTGATTTCACTCAAAGTAATATCTTCCAATTGAAACCAGGTTGTAAGCTGCTTCCTAATATTATCATTGTTCTTTATCATTGCATAGTGTTCCATTGAGTCTATGTATCATAGTTTATCCATTCATCTGTTGATGGGCACTCAGATTGATTCCATCTTTTTGCTATTGTGGACAATGCTGGAATAAACATTCTTGTGCATGTATCTGTTTGTGTGACTGCCTTTATTTCTGTAGGATGTATTCCGAGCAGTGGTGTTGATGGATCATATGGTATTTCTATTTCTAGCTTTCCAAGGAAGTATCAAATTACTTTCCAAAGAGATTGTACCATTTTGTGTTACAGGTAGCAGAGTTCCAATCTCTCTGCAGCCTCTCCAACATTTGTTGTTTTGTGCTTTTGGATCATGTCCAAACTTGTTGGGGTGAGATGATATCTCATTGTAGTTTTGATTTGAATTTCTCTAATAGATAACGATTGTGAGCATTTCCTCATGTGTCTTTTTGCTGCCTGGATGTCTTCTTTGGTGAAGTGTCTGTCTGTCTCCTTTACCCATCGCTTAAGTGGGTTATTAACATTTTTTTGTTGATATTTTGCTGTACCCTTGTAGATTATGGAAATCAGACATCAGTCCGATGTGTAGTTGCCAAATATTTTTTCCCATTCTGTAGGTGGTCTTTTAACTCCCTTGATAAAGTCTTTTGATGAGTAAAAGTGTTTGATTCTTAGTAGTTCCCATTTATCTATTTTCTCTTCTGTTGTTCATGCACTGTTGGTCAGACTTTGTAGTCTGTCTAAACCATGTATTAGAACTTCCATTGTTCACCCTATTTTTTTCATGCATGATCTTTATCATTTTAAGTTTGATACTTAGGTCTTTGATCCATTTTCCATTAGTTTTTGTGTAAGGTGTGAGTTATGGGTCTTGTTGCAGTTTTTTGCTGATGGATATCCAATTTTGCCAACACCATTTGTTAAAGAGACTGTTTTTACCCCAGTTTATGACCTTTGGGCCTTTATCAAATGACTGTTCGTAAGAGGATGTTGATATTTCTGGGATCACATTTCTGTTTAATTGGTCTATATGTGTGTTTTTGTACTGGTACCAGGCTGCTTTGACTGCCATGGCAGTGTAATAGGTCTCAAAGGCGGGTAATGTGAGGCTTCCCACTGTATTCCCCTCCTTCAGTACTACTTTACCTATCTGGAGTTTCTTCCCTTTCCAAACAAAGTAGATGGTTGGCTCCTTCATCTCATTAAAAAATGACACTGGAATTTGTATTGGGCTTGCATTGTATATGTCGACCACTTTGGGTAAAATAGACATTTTCATGATATTAAGTCTTCCTATACATGAGCAAGGTAGGTTTGTCCATTTACATAATCTTCTTGGGGGCTATAGTAAATGGTATTTATTTGATGATTTTCTCTTTAATGATCTCTTTGTTGGTGTAAAGGAATCCTACCAATTTACTTATGTTTATGTTGTATTCTAAAACTTTGCTGAACTCTTCTATTAGTTCCAGTAGTTTATTTATGGATTCTTTATGGTTCTGTGTCTGTGCTATCATATCTGCAAATAGGGATATTTTTATTTCTTATTTACTGATGTGGATGCCCTTTATTTCTTTGTCTTGTTTACTTGCTGTAGCTAGAACCTCTAGAACAATGTTGAATAAAAGTGGTGAGAGTGGGCATCCTTGTCTAGTTCCTGTTCTCAGGGGGGAATTCTTCCCATCTCTCTCCATTCAGGATGTAAATGTAGATGGTTGGCTTTGTGTAGATTCCCTTTACTGCATCGAGGAATTTCCCTTCTATTCCTAATTTGCTAAAAGTTTTTAACATGAATGGGTGTTGGACATTGTCCAATGCCTTTTTAGCATAAATTGATAAAATCAGATAATTCTTATCCTTTGTGTTAAATGTGGTTGATCATATTAATTGTTCTTCGATATTGAACCAGCCTTGCATCCCTAGTATGAAGCCAGTTTGGTCATGATGAATTACTTTTGTGATATGCTGTTGAATTCTATTGGCTAGGGTTTTGTTGAGGACTTTTGCACCTAGGTTCATGAGTGATGTTGGTCTGCAGTGTTCTTTTTTTTGTGTGGTCTTTCCCTGGCTTTGGTATCAGGATGATACTGGCCTCATAGAATGAATTTGGGAGTATTTTGTCCTTTTCTATGCTGTGAAATAGGCTCAGTAGTACTACAGTTAAATGCTCTCTAAAAGTATGGTACAATTCTCTGGTGAAGTCATCTGAGCTAGGACTTTTTTAAAAATTACTTTTCAATCTCTTCTTTAGTGATGGATTTATTAAGCTGTTCTACTTCTCCTTGTGATAATTTTGGTAGGTGATGTGAATCTAAAAATTTGTCCATTTCCTCTAGGTTTTCAAATCTATTACAGTGCAGATTTTTGTAGTATTCTGTTATGATACTTTTGATTTCTATTGGGTCTATGAGGACATCTTCCACCTCATTTCTTGTTCAGGTTATTTGTTTCCTCTCCTATTTTTCTCTCATAAATTTAGCTAATGGTGGATCTATTTTATTGATCTTTTCAAAAAACCAGCTTTTGGTTCTATTAATTCTTTTAGTTGTTTTTCTATTCTCTATTTAGTTCTGCTCTAATCTTTATTATCTGTTTTCTTCTGGTGCTTGAGGGGTTCTTTTGTTGCTCTCTTCTTATTCAAGTTGTACAGTTCTTTGGTTTGGGCCTTTCTTCCTTCTGGTTGTGTGTATTTATAGAGATAAACTGATCTCTGAGCACTGCTTTTTCTGTATTCCATTGGTTCTGGTAGGATGTTTTTTCATTCTCATTTGATACCAGAAATTTCCTTATTACATCTTTGATTTTTTTCTATAACTCATGGATATTTGAGCAAAGTTTTGTTATGGCTTTATGGTCCAAGAAGATGCTTTGCAATAATTCAGTGGTTTGGATTTTGTTGAGACTTGCTTTATGAATTAATACATGGTCTATTCTGGAGAATGTTCCATGTGCATTGGAAAAGAAGGCGTACTTATCAGTTTGGGGGTAAAAAGTTCTGCAAATATCAATGATGTTTAGTTGGTTGATTGTCATAATAAGATCTTCCGTATCTTTAGTAAACATTTTTTCTGGATGATCTGTCCATTACCAAAAGTAGAGTGATCTATCTCATTTTTCAATGTTGTCAGCATTTCTTTGATGCATTTAGATGCTCTGGTATTAAATGCATGAATATTTGATATTGTTGTATCCTGCTTATATCAAACTTTTCAGCAACAAATAGTGACCATCCTTTTCCACAATCATCAATTTTACATAAAAATCTGTTTTATCTGAGATCAGTATTGCCAGTCCTGCTTTTCTTTGTTTGTTGTTAACTTGGTATGTATTTTTCCATCCTTAGATTTTCAATTAGTTCATATCTTTGAGTCTAAAGTGTGTTTCTTATAAGCAGCATTTAGATGGTTGTGTTTTTTTGATCCAAGCTGCTCATCTCTGCCTCTTTAATGAAGCATTCAAATCCATTTCCATTCAGTGAAATTTTAGATAGGTATATGTTTATTGAAGTCATTTTGGTGCCTTTATTTTTGTGTTGTTGATGCTTTCTTTGTATCTTTTAATATTCTGTTCTGGGTTGTTTTTCTTTATCAGTTTACTTTTCAACTTTTTCAGTGTTGGTTTTGTGTTTGTTGACACTGCTGTATTACGTTTCTTGTTTAAACATGTTGCATTGTTAGTTTGCTTTGCAGATACTCCTTTGATTCCCCTTAATGTTCTAAGTTTAAGCCCATCTTTAACTTATGTATATCTTCTTGATTTCCTCTCCATATGAAAGGGTTGTTTTTACTGTAATATCTCCCTCTTTACAGTGTGATGATGTCACAGTTTTTGTGTTAAGATCACTGGTTCCCTAGTTTTAATATTTTAGCTTTGATTAAGCTTAATGACTTCCCTACCTAAATAGGACTCTGGATGCTGCGTCCTGCACTGTATCCTTAAGTATACATTTGACATTATTGTTTTTCCAAACAAAGAGATTCTTTCAGTATTGCTTGTAGTTTGGGTTTCGTTTTTGAAGTGTCTCTCAGGTTCTGTTTACCTGTGAATGAATTATTTTCACCGTCATATTTGAGAGACAATGTCACAGGGTGTGTAATTCTTGGTTGGAAGTTTTTCTCCTTCAGGACTTTTTTTGTATCATCCCATTGTCTTCTTGCCAACAGGGTTTCTGCTGAGAAGTCAGAAAAAAGCCTACAAGGCTTCCCTTTGAGTGCTAGTTTTGTTTTAAGTCTCACTGCCTTTAAAAGCCTCTCTTTATATTTCATTTTATTAAGCCTGATTATAATATGTCTTTGTCTCTTTCTTTTGGGTCTAGTTTTTGTGGTGTTCAATAAGTATTCTGAATATCTATGTTGCCTTCTTTCACAATTTCAGGGAAGTTTTCTGTCAGTAACTCTTCAACAACTCTCTCTGTATTTTCTGCTATCCTTTCCTGTTCTGGAGCTCCAATTATTCATAGGTTATTCCTCTTAATAGAGTCCCACATACTTCTTAATTCTTCTTCATTTTTCTTATTTCTTTCGTCTGATTTCTCCTCATAAATGCTGATGTCAGTTACTTTATCTTCAAGCTCACTAATTCTACATTCAATTTTTTCAATCCTGCTCTTTTGGCTTTGGATTGCAGTGTCTAATTCTGTAATTTAATTATTGATATGCTGGATTTCAGATCATTGATATTCTTTCAGTTCATATAGCTTACTTAATTTTTCATTTTGTTCTGCTGCATTTTGTTTAATCTAGAGAGGTTGTGTACATAGGTCTTTTGTGTTCTGCCTCCAATAGTTTCAGAAAGTCTTCCTCATCTGGGAAGTTTTTTTTATTCTTTATTTTGGGAGCTTTCTGGAGCTATGGTGGTCTGCTTCTTTAAATGATTTGATATTGGTTGTTGTCTTTATGCTATCAAGATGATGTTCACTTTCTCCAGTGTTACACCAATGGGAGCCATGGCATAGTTCTAAGAAGGGAGTAAGGGCACTGTTAGATTTGATAGCAAGCTGCTGCTGCATTCTCTATCTTCAGGTGACTTATGTATAGTTTCTCCAGCAGTATGAACTGTCAGGCCCCATGATGCTGCTTGGCTTAGTGGCTGGCCCCAGCTGGGCCCTCAGGGGTGATGGGCCCCTTCACCTGGCTGCAAAAAGTAGTGAACTATTTATGCCAACTCTCCATCATCATGTTAGTCAAGACTGTGGTGTATCTCAGTGAAGGTAGGAGAGAAGGATGCCACCACACTCACCTGCCGGGACTGCTGTGTTCTTTAGATGTGTTTATCTTAAAAACTGCTTTTCTGTTGAGAGAGTTACTGTCTAGCAGCTGCTAACAATTAACTGGACTCTCAGGGATAGCAGACCCCACCTCATGGCTGGCAAATACGGCACTGCAGGAGTCTCTTGGGGACCAATAGCACAGGATGTGATGTTGTTCAGTGAAGGGTAGTGGAAATGAGACCACCACACTCAGCTGCCAGTTACCACTGCATTCTCTAGCTACTCTTGTTTTAAAATCTGCTTATTTGCTGAGAGAGGCATTGACCAGCTGTAGCTGAAAGCACCTGGGTCCTCAGGGGTAGCAGGCCCCACCTCCTGGCTGACAAAGATGGCATCTCATAGGCCATGACCAGATGGTATGAAGTGGCTCAAGGAAGAGAGGAGTTAGGGCACTGCTGTACTCAGTCACCAACCCTCCCCCCCCACTGCATTCTCTAGGTACAATCATCTTAAAAACAGCTTCTTTTTTTTTTTTTTTTTTTTTTTGCTGGGAGAAGCACTATCCAGACAGACACTGTTGCTCAGTGTGGGAAATAGCCCCAGGTGAGGCCTGAGGTATGTTTAACTCTTACTCTCAGCTGGCCAAGATGGTATCCTGCCTGAGCCACCTTTCCTTCAGTGAGTCCGTGGTGTCTATGGTGCAGCTCAGAGCAGAGAGGAGGGGGCACACTAGCACCCTTGGTCACCAGCTGCAGCTGGGTCCTCTAGATGTAGCTGTCCCAAGCACAGTCTCATACTGTAGAATATGCTGTTTACTTAAGCACTGCAATTCAGCATTGCAGCTGGGTCATGCCAGGCTCACAGGCTTGGCAGTGCCAGTCCCAGTCTCCTGATTAACAAAGAAAGTGTCTGTACTTACAGTCCTTTCAAGTGATGCACCACCAGAAGCAGGACTCAGTGCACTACTGCCTCACCTCTGACAGAGATAGTTTCCCCCTTCCTGTTACCCAGTCCAATTTTACAACTGTATGCCAGATCTTGTGTCTCCCAGAATGTCCACACTGCTGTTCAAGTATTTTTCTAGGCCTTAGTTCTAGACATAATTGAGAACATGTGTGTCTAGTGCACCATCTTTGTCCTGCCCCCCAAATCTTTGAAAACTTTAATGTTTCTAGTGTTCATCACAATGTTGCTTACTGGTCCAGTTGTGAGGATTTTTGTCTTCTTGATGTTTGAGTTGTAATCCATACTGAAGTCTCCAGACTTGGATCTTCATCAGTAAATGCTTCAAGTTCTCTTCACTTTCAGCAAGCAAGGTTGTGTCATCTGAATGAATTTTCCTCCAGTTCTGATGCTACATTCTTCATATAATCCAGGTTCTTAGATTATTTGCTCAGCATATAGTTGCATAAATTTGGTAAAAGGGTACAACCTGGGCAAGTACCTTCTCTAGTTTTAAACTACACAGTATCCCCTTGTTTTGCTTGTATGATTGTCTCTTGGTTTATGAAGAGCTTCCTTATGAGCACAATTAAGTGTTCTAGAATTTCCATTCTTCTCCGTGTTATCCACAATTTATAATGATCCACATAGTTGAATGTGTTTGCATGGTTAATAAAATAACAGGTAATTGTCTTTCCAGCATTATCTGCTTTCAGCCAAGATCTATATGACATAAGCAATAATATCCCTCCTTTGCATCCTATCCCATGTAATGATTACTGAAAGCACTAACTTGAGTATTTCCTAATTGGCACATTGACTTTTAGACAGTGTCTTACCAATAAACACAAGGCTAATTGATGACTAGTGTGTTGTAAGTGGTTATTTAATTGAAAATTAGGACACTCTTCGAAGATAGGTGTCTATATGTGATAGTGTTAGAACTTTCTCATCCTCTCCCTTAAAGTGTACCAAGTAATGTCTTGATGACCCTGGTACCTTTTCTTCATTTCTCCTTCCCCAACCTCCCTTCTGCTTACTATCTTCTCTGGTTACACTGGATTAAACCAGACCTCCTACCACTGATTCAAATGGAATTTATGCAGTACTACTGTCCAGAAAGTAGGCACGTTGCAGAATCCTCATGGACGCCAGTGGTCTCATTCAGTGCTAATGATAGCCTTCAAGAACCATCAATCATCTCAGTGTATATCCATGTCAGAGGATACAGAGATTTCAAAAGTGAAGAGAGAAACATGCAGCATTCAAAATGCACACATCAGTAGTTGCCAGTTTCCAGCAATGGACTTAGTAGTGGCCAGTGTGAAAATATTCTAAGATGACAATAATAGTAATTGTTCTGAATTTCAATAGCACTTTTCCCCTGTCAGTGTACTTTCCCATCTGTTATCTCATTTAATCCTCACAACAGTCCTATGAGATAGGCATTGCAGGGAGGTATTATCACCCGCTTTTGACCCATAAGAAAACTCAAGTGAAATGACAAGTTAATGACAGAACCCGGACTCTAATTTAGTGTTATCTCATGGTGGTTTTAATTTGTATTTTCCTCATGCCAAACTATATTGACTACATTTTCTTATGCTTATTGGCCATTCAGATATCTTCTTTGAATAGTGCTTCTTCTGAACTTATGATCATTTTCTAATTTTTATGTTTTCCTCAATGAATTCTAGAAGTTCTTAAGAATACAAAAGAAAAAAATTGAGGCTGAATATTTTCTCTTAGTCTGTGTCTTCCTTTTTTATTTTGTTAACCATGTTTCCGGTATAGCAAGAGTTTTGAATTTTGGCTAAGTCTTTATTATTCTTTTCTGGTGCTCTGCCTGCTCCCCACCTCTCCCCCTCCACCTGCTCCTCCTCCCCCAACCAGAAATCTCTTCAAGCTGGTTTTTGCGTCGTTTTGAAACATCTGCAACAGTTTGTTTTTTAACACTTCCTTAAATCCTGATGGCCTAGTGTTTAAGAGCTGTGGCTCCTAACTAAAATGTTGGCAATTTGAATCCACCAGGAACTGTCTGGAAACTCTACAGGGCAGTTCTACTATATAGGGTCACTATGAGTCAAAATTGACTAGATAGCAGTGGATTTGTTTTTTTTGTCTTGCTCTATCTTTACTTTCTAGGGAGTCCTGATGGTCTAGTGGTTAACGTACAGCTGCTAACTAAAAAGTCAGAAGTTCATATTCACCAGCACTGCTTGGAAACCATCTGTGGGAGTTCTACTCTGTCTGCTAGAGATACCCTGTGGGACTGTTCTGCTCTGTTCTCTAGGGTCCCTATTAGTAACATTTGACATGACTGCTATGGTTTTTTGTTTGTTTGTTTTGTTTTTACTTTCCAGCACCTGATGTACCAGATTTATTGTATATTTTTCCCACACTAACCTATTTCTGTAGTGTGAACCCTGATTCCCTAAATCATCAACACATTTATTTATTCTTTCAGTCAGTCCTGCAGTATACAAAACAATTTCAGTTTATTTTAGTAGGGAATAATGTTTAGAAACTAAGATCAGGACACCAGTTTTGCTCGCTGCTATTGGCGTATAGTTGATTACTAGACCTTTTAAGTGGATAGTACTAGAAGGGATATAAATGGACATCAGGATGTAGAGATAGAAATGGATATTAAAAGGTTGCTGTCAAATCATCAGTACACAACTCCCCTGCATAGAGCTTTTAATAAATAACCTTTCAGAAGTAGATTGCTAGGCCTTTCTTCTGAGGTGCTTCTGGGTGGATTTGAACTGCCAACCTTTTCATTGGTAGCTGAGCATGTAGCCATTTGTGCTACCCCAGGATGGATATATATATATTCCTTACTTACTATCTCATTATCCAATATTTTACATACACAACAATAATAAAAAAATTACTCTCCAACTATTTATAACATTAAAGAGACAGAGAGCACAGAGGTAACATCTGGGGAGCATCCCTTCCCTCAAGGAGGGTTATCACTGAGCTGCTGCGCCCACTCCATTCCTCCCTGCTGGTGGAAGGACACTGCATCCAGCTGTCCCTAGGGACTGGCCTTCTCTGTGGTCATAGCCTCAGGGCAGAGATCCAGACAGCACCCAGCTAGTGGACACCTGTTCTAGGTTTCGAGCTTGTCTGTGGCCTGAGCCTCTGCAGCTCAAAATTACTGTATGTTGAGAAGGAAGGAAAGCAAGAGACACCTAATGGGGTATTTGGAAGAAATATATGTGAGTATAGCGACATCTGGATGTGAACCCAACCAGGCCTGAAGCCTCTACCTTGGTGGAGCTGGGTACACAGCCAGGTTCCCAGCACCCTCACAGTCAGCTTCTCCTCAATGACTTGCCAGGCATGGAAGACAGAGCAGTCTCTGGGATCAGGAACACAGGGCTTGTAGGGGTGGGAGTAGAGTCCTAAACGTAGTTCTACGAAGGAAACTCTGAACCAGCACAGGAGAAAGGTGAAGGGGCTAAGGGGCTAAGGTGCAGTCCCTCCAGTCACACAGCCTGGATTTCCCCAGATTGGTATCCTCCCGGCATCCTTCTCAGCAGCAGAATAAATCATAACTGGACTCATCACAGAAGTTCAAATCTACCAGATGTTCCTTAGAAATTCTGTGGGACAGTTTTACTCTGTCATGTAGGGTTGCTATGAAATGGAATTGACTCAGTGGCAATGGGCTTGGACTCATCATGGTGAAGACCACATCAGAAACTCTTAGCTGTCATTATTTCTATGATTGTGTTTTCTAAATAATAATAAACAAATAGATGATATGAAAACAGAAAAACAAGGAGAAAGCCTCTGTTTTTGCATACTGCTTATTTTCCCACAACAGCCTTATCTTTGGATTCTAACTATTTTCAGAAGTGCAGAGTAAACATGCATACTTAGATACCTATTCATGCAAACATACAAATAAATGTTTTTCCATGAGTTCATATTGATACTTCTAATGCCAGTTTAACATCATGCAGTTCTTTCTCTCTTTCCTTGAATTCATTTTTTCATCCCTTTTCCCATAGTATGAACCTAATTCCTAAATCACTCATATATATTTTTTTCAGTCAACCCTACAGTACGCACTAGATAGCTTTAGAATTTCTACACCAATACTAATATCTATGACAAAACTTTTAAGATCATATGTTCTTTTCACTTACTATTTTTGCTCTTAGAAAATGTTTACTGAGGGGAAATTCCTCAATGCAATAAGGGGCATCTACATAAAGCCAACCACCTACATGATCCTGAATGGTGAAAGACTGAAAGAATTCCCCTCGGGAATGGGAACTAGACAAAGATGCCCACTCTCACCACTTTTATTCAACATTGTACTGGAGGTTCTAGCCAGAACAATTAGATAAGACAAAGAAAGCTCATCTGCATCAGCAACGAAGAAGTAAAAATCAGCTTATTGCAGATGATATGATTGTATATGTGGAGAATCCTAAAGAATCCATAAGTAAACTACTGGAACTAATAGAGGAGTTCAGCAAACTATCAGGATACAAGATAAACATAAGTAAATCAGCAGGATTCCTTTATACCAACAAAGAGATCATCAAAGAAGAAATCACCAAATGAATACCATTTACTGTAGCCCCCAGAAGATAAAATACCTAGAAATAAATCTAACTAGAGAAAGAAGAGAGCTATTCAGAGAGAACTACAAGACCTTACTTCAAGAAACCAAAAGAGACTTACATAAATGAAGAAACCTACCCTGCTCATGGATAGGAAGACTTAACATTGTGAAAATAGCTATTTTACCTGAAGTGATCTACATATACAATGCAGTGATCTACATATACAATTCCAGTATAATTTTTTAATGATATGGAGAAACAAATCACCTACTTTGTTTGGGAAGGGAGGAAACCACGAATAAGTAAAGCAGTATTGAAGAAGAACACACTAGGAGACCCCACACTACATGACTTCAGAACCTATTAGATTGCCACAACAGTCAAAACAGTCTGGTAGGGGTACAAAAAGAGACATATAGACCAATGAAACAGAGTTGAGACCCAAGAGATGCCCCCATCCTCTTATGAACAGTTGATATTTGACAAAAGTCCTAAGATTGTAAACGGGGGTTAAAAAAAATCTCTTTAACAAATGGTGTTGGCAAAATTGAATATCCATCTGCAAAATCTGAAACAAAACCCACATCTCACACCTTACACAAAAACTAACTCAAAATGGATCAGAGACCTAAATATCGAACCTAAAGCGATAAAGATCATGCAAGAAAAAAATAGGGTCAACGATGGAAATTCTGATACACAGCAGAGACAGACTTCAAAATCTGACGAAGCATGATTGGCAGAAGAGAAAATAGATAAATGGGAACTACTAGGAATCAAACACTTTTGCTCATCCAAGGACTTGATCAAAAGAATTAAAAGACCACCTACAGAATGGAAAAAAAAATATTTGGCCACTAATATTGGCAATCTAATCTCCATAATCTACAAGGTACTGCAAAATATCAACAAGTAAAAGGTAAATAACCCAATTAAGTGATAGGCAAAGGAGATGGACAGACACATCACTAGACAGGACATCCAGGCAGCCAAAAGACATATGAGGAAATGCTCATGATCATTAACTATCAGAGAAATCCAAGTCAAATCTACAATGAGACATCTCACCCCAACAAGGTTGGCCATGATCCAAAAAAACACGAAACAACAAATGCTGGAGAGGTTATGGATAGATTGGAACTCTCCTACATTGCTGGTGGGATTGCAAAATTATACAATCTCTTTGGAAAGCAATCTGGCACTTCCTTGAACAGCTGGAAATAAATATAACATTTGATACAGTAATCCCACTGATCAGAATTTATCCTGCAGAAACAAAAGCTGTCACACAAACGGACACGTGGACACAAATGTTTGTTGCAGCACAGTCCACAATAGCAAAAAGATGGAATCAACCTAGATGCCCAACAACAGATGAATGGATAAACTATGGTACATATACTCAATGCAAAATGATGGAATAAACCTATGGGTTTATACTCAATGGAACACTATGCAATGATGAAAAATAATGATGATTTTGGGAAACATCTCATAACCTGGTTTCAACATGCTGAGTGAAATCAGTCAGTGGTAAAAGGACAAATATTGTATCAGGCCCCTGCTATAAGGACTTATAGATAGACTTATGTGCAGAACAAAAGACTCTTTGATGTCTACAAGGGTGGGGAATGGGTCGAGGGTTGTTTATATATTAGACAGTTGATAGAAATTTAGTTAGGTGAAAGCAGTGACTGTACACAGTAAAAAGTAGATCAACTTAACTGGACTTCACCATAAACTGAAAGCTCTTTTAATCTCAACCAGATATTGCAAGGATAGAATAGCAGGGTTGTGGTCTGGTGACCATGCTCTCAGGGGACATCGAGGTCAACTGGCATAATTAACCTGTTGCTAAGAGAGTCTTCTGCACCCCATGTTGGTGAGTGGTATCTGGGATCTTAAAAACTAGTAAGCTGCCATCTGAGGTGTACCAAATGGTCCCAACTCAGCTGGAACCAGCAATCACCAAGAATACGAAAACCATGAGGACAAAAGAGCCCAGGAGACATATAGACCCATGTGAATGGGATAGTGTATCAAAATGTGACCAGAAGAAACAGATGGTAACCGGCCACCACCAAAGACAGCTGTGATGGGGCAATGTTGAGTCCCTGTGACATTAG
The DNA here is from genome assembly GCA_028571685.1 of Heterohyrax brucei. Classification (NCBI taxonomy): domain Eukaryota; kingdom Metazoa; phylum Chordata; class Mammalia; order Hyracoidea; family Procaviidae; genus Heterohyrax; species Heterohyrax brucei. The sequence goes on from CM053166.1 coordinate 142,741,043, forward strand.
AAAAAGAAGGGTGCAGCTTAAGAACTCTACTAAAAGACCACAACTGATGGTCCGATGGCCTGGGGGATCCTAGACCTGCTGCTCGTGCTGCCTAGAAAACACTACTGAGATCAACTCTTTGGACAAAAATGGACTAGACTCAGGGATACAGTGTGATCATATGGTGTGTGTACCTTATGAATCTATGCGTTTATATAAGCCTGTCCTACTGGTCTCTTTCTAGACGAGAGAGAAGAGGGTAGAGAGGAGGGGGCAGGAGCTTGTTAAAAGGATAAATCAAGTATAAAATAAAAAGGAGGAGTGTGCTGTCACGGGGCAAGGAGAGCAGAAGAGCTGCAAATAGGCCAGCCTGCAAAATTGATTTGGATTGCATACCTTCACCTAATGAAAAGAAAATATCCACTGAATATACATAGTCACAACATCCTGTTTCAAATTTACTATGATTAATTTTCTTTTCATCAGTGGAGCTATTTAATATAAAGTTAGGTACATTTGTTTCTGTTTGCATTCAGTTTTAAAGTTTTCCCTTATCTTTTTTAATTTATGTTGTTGAATATGTAAAACATTAATATACTTTTAAAAACCAACACTATGTAAAAGTAAATTCAGAGGTCGACCCCTTTCCCTATCCCTTTCACCCCATTTTTCCCTATCCCCTTTAAGTAAACAATTTATCTATTTTTGCTTTATTCTTTCTTACATTTTGCAAATAAATACATACATTTGCATCTATCCTTCTGTCATCCATGAGAGGTTATATATATTATACATTCACTCTCTTTTGTATCTTTCTTTTTTTCATTTTGATGATATATTCTGGAAGATCACTTCATATCAGTTAATAGAGATTTTTCTCATACTTGTTTCACCCCCCCCCCCAAATTTTTAAATAACTATGGATTTACAAGAGGTCACAAAGAAATGTACAGGGAAATCCTGCATATTGTTCTTCAGTTTCTCCCAGTGTTAACATCTTATACAACTTTAGTCAGATGTCAAGACCAAGAAATTTAGCATCAGTACACTTTATAGAGCTTATTCAGATTTCACCAGTTACACATCTACTCATGTGTTTGGTGTAGTGGTTAAGTGCTTCTCTGCTAACCAAAAGGTCAGCAGTTCAAATCCACCAGCCACTCCTTGGAAAATCTATGGAGTAGTTCTGCTCTGACCTATCAGGTCTCATAAAATTTGACCGTTTGTATAGCATTACATAACCACTGTGAGAATCAAGATAGTAACTCTATCATCACCATAAGACTCCTTCCAGTTACCCCTTTTTAGCCACTCCCACCCTTCCCGCACCATCCCTAACTCCTGGCAACCACTAATCTGTTTTTTTATCTCCATTGATTTATCTCATAACTCGACAGCACTTGGCTATCTCACTAAAGTTACATAAATGGAATAAATAAACAAAAACGAAAACAAAAACTCACTGCTGTCGAGCGGGGTCTGACTCTCAGTGACCCTAGCGGTCAGGGTAGAACTGACCCGTACAGTTTCCAAGGAGCACTTGGTGGATATGAACTGCCGACCTTTTGGGTAGCAGACGTACCACTTAACCCACTACAAACCCATTAGGGTTTCCATAAATGGAATAATAGGTATACAATCTGTTGAAATTGGGTTCTTTCCCCCTCAGGAAAATTGTATGGAGGCTTACAAGTTCTGTGGGTGTTAATAGTTTGTTCCTTGTTACTGCTTCGCAGTATTCTATGGAATGGATGTACCACAGTTTGTCTAAACATTCACCTATTTTTAAGAACTTTTGGGTAGTTTACAGTTTGGAGCTATATTTTTGCAAAAAAGTAATTATGTATTATTTTTGTAATTTTTACATAATTACATATACATGTAATTATAATATGATTACATATAGTACGTCATATATTACATGATATGATTTAATTATAATATAATATAAAAATTTTATAATTTTATGTAATTTCATTTATTTTTAAATAATTAAAAATAATAATTTTTGCAAATATATTCTGTATGTAATCCAAAAGCAAGCCCAATGTATATATTCTGTATGGAGTAATATATTCAAATATATTCTTTATGAAGTGATCTTCCAGAATATATTGTATATAGTACATATATATTACATCATAATATGTAATATGAACTATTTTAAAGAAATTACAGTGAACATGCTTGTATAGGTTCTTTTATCCTCCTTCTTTTTTATAACTACATAGAACTCCATGTGTGTATTTCCTACATAAGGGCAAGTAGGTTTTTTCCAATATTTTGATAATATGAATAATCCTGCAATGAATAATTTTCCATATATACACTTTTGTGTTGTAGAAAATATATGTCTATATCTTTGAACTAAATTCCTAGAAGGAGGAATGTTGAGTCAAAGGATGAATATGTATTTAACTTTTTAGCTGTTTCAGTGATGTGTTGCAAGAGTGAATTGCAGCATTATTAGATATTTTATGAGCTAGTTTTTAACAATAGCTAGTTTTTAACAATAGTGACTAAACATAGCCATTAGTAAAAATTAAATTACATAACCTTAAATAAACTCTGGGGGTCAGTTCTACCCTGGCCCCTAGGGTCGCCATGAGTCGGATCTGACTCAATGGCGCTTGGCTTTGGCTGGCAAATAAATTACTTTCAGAGATAAATACTGAAAACTCACTACAAGCTAATTCTTTTTAACTACATTTGATTACTATCCATTTATATTTATGCAGTTGTTTATGTTAAATGTATCTGTATGGTAGAAATACTACATATTGGTGTGCCAATATGCATCTCTTCACAATTTGCATTCACTAGCTTTGACTTGGTAGCGTAAAGTGGGAGTATTTTCATCAGGGAGATCAGCAAACTCTACACATCAGGACATTTTTGTTTTCCCCTAGAGACCCAATTGTCAAACATTTACCAGCATGTCATTGGCTATTTCTCAATTTAGCTCCAAAGGGTCCAATTATTTTGCATTCTGACCTACAATAGTCCAGAATTCCTGCTTCCCCACAGCCTCATCAATAGTATATCTTTTGGCCTTCGAATTTTTTCGACATGGCGGATGAGAAACTGTATCTCAGTATATTGTTGATTTGCATTTCTCTTATTACAGTTAAGATTTAACATCTTTTTATATACTTAAGGGGCCTCTGTACATATTTTTGTGAACTGTTCATATATTTTGCACATTTCTCTAAGACAGTTTTGATATTTTACCTGGCTTCTATTTTGAAATGTGGCGTGGGGGGGGGGGGCGGGGGGGTGGCTGGGTGTGATATTAGCTCTTTTATGATAAATTTCAAATAACTTTATTTTTTTACCAGCTTGTCATTTGACTTTTAATTTTGCTTATGATGTTTTATGGCCAAGCGGAAATTTTTGTGTAATTTAATTTATTAGTGTTTTCTTTTACTGCATCTGGATTTTGAATCAGAGTTAGAAAGTCTTTTTCCCACAGAATCTGAAGATTTTTATCAACCCTCATATGATGATCTTAATTGGGAGCAATAGATCAAACAAACTCAGTTAAATAGACATTAAGTGCCTATTATTTGCAAGATGCTGTGGTGAATACACAGGCAGGAAAGACATATCCTTCATTTGAAGGAGCCCATAATTTCATGGAGAACATAGACCTACACATGACTTTTCTGAGCCTGATACTTATTGTAGTTGACTGGTTTCTGTTTAAAATCTCAGACTTAAAATAGACATTTAATACTATTCCATAACTATACTTTATTTCTCTGCTAGATTCATCTTCCAACTCATTGAGATGGCTATTTCGCACATTTTACTCCCTCATCCAGTATTTTTTACCTTTGCTTATTTCTAATTAATTTATCCCATACCTCACTAAACATGGATAAAGCTTGAAAGCATTATACTGACTGAAAGAAGCTGGACATGGACAGATAAATTTTGTATCATTCGACTTACATGGCTTAACTAGACTAGGGAAATTTATAGAGACAGACTATATTAGAGGTTACCAGAGGCTGTCAGGGGCAGGGAGGCATGTGTGATGTGGAGCTGTTACTTAATGGCTACAAGGTTTCTGTTTGGGTGATCAGGGTTTTGTAAATATTGATGATGGTTGCACAACGTGAATACCACTGAATTGTACATTTAAAAGTGGTTTAAATCACAAGTTTTATGTTATATATATTTTACCACAATAAAAAAAGAGAAAATCAATGACCCCTTCTTTTTACTTGACCTCAATAGCATATGGCATACGACCTCATTGTCTTGAAATATTATTTTGCCTTTAGCAACATCTCTCCCTCTTATTTGTCCCCCTTGCTTCCCTAACAAAAACCAAACCCACTGCCATTGAGTGTATTGCAACTCATAGCAACCCCATAGGACAGAGTTGAGCCTGTAGGGTTTCCAAGGCTGCAATCTTTATAGAAGCAGACTGCCACATCTTTTTCCTATGGTGCTGCTGGTGGATTCAAACTATCCACCTTTTAGTTAGCAGCTGAGCACTTACCTGCTGTACCACCAGTGCTCCATCCTATCCAGCTGCTTAAAAAGAAAAAAAGACTTATTTGTAGACTTCTCCTCCTTTACCATCTAAATATTGAAGTTCTTTAGAACTCAGTACTTGGTCTCTTTCTCTTCTCTCTCTCTGTATTCTGCCCTGAGTGCTCCTATCCAGATCCATGGCTCACAATCAACTATCACTCATTCTGTCATTTGGTATCTAATAGGTACCTTAGAATAAAGATGTGCAAAACTGAACTGTTCATCTTTTCTCCCCAAACATACCACCTAAAGGAGTAGTTTCCATCTGAAAAAAAGGCACTGCCGTCTACTTAGTTACTAGGAAATTAACTCTCAACTGTAATTATATGGCAACTTTTTCAGAGCCTCCTAAGAATTTTATCTCCAGAGTATATGCTAAATCTACCTTCTTTTCTCCATCTCTGCTGCCTTAGGTTAAGCCTGTCACCATTTCGTGCTTGGATTAGTGCTGTAGCCCTCTACCTGATTTCTGTGCAATGACTCTTGATCCTATGTTACCCAGAGAAGACAAAAATGATTGTTTTAAAATGTTAATTGTCTTAGATGTCTAATGCTGCTATAACAGAAATATCACAAATAGATGGTTTTAATAAAGAGAAATTCATTGTCACATAGCTTAGGAGGCTAGCAGTCTAAATTCAGAGCGCTGCCTCGAGGAGGTGGTTTTCTCTCTCTGTAGGCTCTGGACGAAGGTCTCTGTCTGTTAAGTTTCTTTCTAGTTCCTTGGAAATCTGGATGAGTCTTGGCATCTGTCTTCCCGATCTCTGCTCACTTGCTTGCTTGTTTTATCTCTTTTATATCTCAAAAGAAAGTGACTGAATACACACCCTGCAATAATCTACCGAATTAACATAACAAAACAACTCATTCCCAAATGGGTATACAACCACAAGTATAGAGGTTAGGATTTACACCACATATTTTGGGGGATTACAATTCAATCCGTAACATAAATCATTTGACTCTAATTGCTTAAAATTCTTAAATGAACAATCCCGAAGGAGAGTGGGTGGAGAGGAGGGGAAAGGAGACTGCTGGGAGGATGAGACATGTATGGAGCAGAGAGGAAGAGTGTGCTGTCACCAGGCAGGGAGAGAGGTGGAAGCTGCATATAGATGGGCGTGGAAATTTATATGGGAATGTACATTTTCACTCAGTCATAATAACAAAAGTTTTAAAAAATTCTTAAATGGCTTCTCATTGAATTTAAAGACAAAACTAAAAATTCTGCAGCAATTCTCATATATCCGAAACCTACCACTTGATCTTCACCTTTCGCCATTCTTCTCTTTTGCCATGCTCATCATTTTTGTTTCGATTTTGTGCTTTTTTAGTTCTTTAAATATATGAAGGCATTTCCTATCACAGTGCATTTGCACATCTTGTTCCCTTGCCTGGAATTTCCTTCCTCATACTCCTCACAAAACTACATTCTTCCTATGTTTTAGGTCTTAACTAAAATATTATATTCTCAGTTAGGCCTTTTTGTCCACCTTATTTAAAATATGACATGCTGATTCTTCCCATGTATTATTCTTTTTTTAATTTTATTTTTTTTTAACATGACTGAGTGAAAATGTACATTCCCGTATAAATTTACATACACACCTACATGCAGCTTCCACTGCTCTCCCTGTCCAGGGACAGCACAGTATTCCTCTCTGCTCCATACATGTCTCATCCTCCCAACAGCCTCCTCTCCACTCCTCTCCACCCACTCTCCTTCCTCCAGCCAGATGTCACCACAATGACATCCCATAGATGTATAGAACCATAAAGTGCATCCAATATATGGTCACTCTGCATCGTTAAGTCCAATCCATTCCTGTCCAAAGAGTGGACCTTCGTTATAATTTATGAGTCAGGGCAGCATCAGGGCCGGGGGCCATGCTCTAGGGTAACCCCGAAACAGCTGGACCATCAGTTGAGGTCTTTCAGTGGAGATCTCAGGATGCACCCCTTTTTATTCTTGTGTTGCCAGTGAGACTCCTCTCTGTGAGCACCATCGTGGCTATCACTGGTGGTGGCCGGGCACCATTCGGTTTTTTCCAGTCCCAAGTCGATGAAGGCACCCACTCTTGTGGGTCTCTCTGTCTTCTAGGTTGTCTTTACTGCATGTCACGGTGAGCATCCGTTCCTGCTGAGTTGGGACCATTTGCTGTGTCCCCGGATGACAGCTTGGCAGCGTTTAAGACAACAGATGCCACTCACCAATGTGGGGTGCAGAGAGCTCTCTTAGCAAAATGCTGGTTGTGCCAATTGGCCTGGATTTCGCCTAAGAGCATGGTCCCCTGCCCCCCGCCCCAGCTACTCTATCCTTGCAATAATGGGCTGAGATGGAAGGAGTACTCAAGTTATGCTGAAGTCCACTTAATGTTGTTCTTGTTTCTAATGTGTGCTATCACCGCTTTCTCCCAACGAGATTTCTAGCAACTATCTAAACTAAATCCTCCCCCCCTCACCCTCCCTCTCTCCCCTCCCTTGCAACTGTCAAAGAGTCTTTTCATCTACACACAAGTCTGTTTTTGAGATCTTATCGTAGGGGTCCAATACGGCATTTCTCCTTTTGTCGCTGACTACTTTCACTCAACATAATGTCTTCCAGTTGAAACCAGGTTAGGAGACGTTTCTTGGAATCATCATTGTTCTTTATCATTGCGTAGTGCTCCATTGAGTATATGTACCACAGTTTACCTATCTATTCTTCTGTTGTTGCGCATCTGGGTTGATCCCACCTCTTTGCTATCATGGATTGTGCTGCAATAAACATTCTCATGCATGTGTCCATTCGTGTGAAAGGCCTTGATTCTGTAGGATATATTCCAAGTAGTGGAATTACTGTGTCAAATGACGTATCAATATCCATTTTTTTAAGGAAGCGCCAGATTGCCTTCCAAAGAGGCTGGACCATTTTGCAACCTCACCAACAGTGTAGGAGGGTTCCACTTTCTGCACAGCCTCTCCAGCATTTGTTGTTTTGTGTTTTCTGGATCATGGCCAATCTTGTTGGGGTGAGATGGTATCTCATTGTCATCTTGATTTGAATTTCTTTAATAACTAAAGATCGTGAACATGTCTGCATGTGTTTTTTGGCTGCCTGGATCTCCTCTTTAGTGAAATGTCTGTCCATCTCCTTTGCCCATTGCTTAATTGGATGGTTTGTCTTCTTCTTATTGATATTTTGTAGTATCTTATAGATTATGGAGATCAGGCGTCAGTCTGACATAGAGATGCCAAATATTTTTTCCCTTCTGTGGGTGTTCTTTTACTTCTATTAATAAAGTCTTTGGATGAGCACAAGTGTTTGATTCTTAATATTTCCCAGTTATCTATTTTCTCTTCTGTTGATTGTGGTTTCTTTGACAGATTTTGGAGTCTGTCCTCATAGTGTATTAAAACTTCCATTGTTGTTCCTACCTTTTCTTGGATGAGCTTTATCATTTTAGGTTTGATATTTAGGTCTTTTATCCAGTTGGAGTTAGTTTTTGTGTAAGGTGTAAGATATGGATCTTGATTCAATTTATTGCAGATGGATAACCAATTTTGCCAGCATCATTTGTTGAAGATACTGTTTTTACCCCAGATTGATGTCTCAGAGCCTTTGTCGAATATCAACTGTTCATAGGTAGATGGTGTCATCTCTGTGGTCTCAATTCTGTTCCATTGATCCATCTATCTGTTCTTGTACCAGTACCAGGCTGTTTGGACCGCTGTGGCAGTGTAGTATGCTCTAAGGTCGGATAATGAGAGGCCTCCCAGTGTGTTCTTCTTCTTTAGTAGTAACTTACTTATCCTGGGCTTCTTCCCTTTCCAAACAAAATTGGTGATTTGTTTCTCCATCTCATTAAAAAATGATGCTGGTCTTAGGTGAATTCCAGGCCAATTGGCACAACTAGCATTTTGCTAAGAGAGCTCTCTGCACCCCACGTTGGTGAGTGGCATCTGGGGTCTTAAAAGCTGCCAAGCTGCCATCCAAGGACACAGCAAATGGTCCCAACTCAGCAGGAATGGATGCTCACTGAGGACCAAAATGACATGCGGTAAAGACAACCAAGAAGACAGAGAAACCCACAAAAGTGGGTGCCTACATCTACTTGGGACCGGAAGAACCGGATGGTGCCCGGCCACCACCAGTGATAGCCACGATGGAGCTCACAGAGAGGAGTCTCACTGGCAACACAAGAATAAAAAGGGGTGCATCATGAGCTCTCCACTAAAAGACCTCAACTGATGGTCCAGTACTTTTGGGGTTCCTCTGAGAGCATGGCCCCCGGCCCTGATGCTGCCCTTTCCCATAAATTATAACAAAGGTCCACTCTTTGGACAGGAATGGATTGGACTTGGCAATGCAGAGTGACCATGTATTGGAAACACTTTATGGTTCCATACATCTATAGGATATCATCTTGCTGACCTCTGACTAGAGGAAGAGGAGTGGACAGAGAGAAGGGGAAAGGAGGCTGTTGGGAGGATGAGACATGTATGGAGCAGAGTGGAATAGTTTGCAGTCACCGGACAGGGAGAGTAGTGGAAGCTGCATATAGGTGGGCATGTAAATTTATACGGGAATGTACATTTTCACTCAGTTATGTTAAATAAAAATAAAAAAGAATGATGCTGGAAATTGTATTGGGATTGCATTATATAAATAAATTGCTTTGGGTAAGATAGACATTTTCACAATGTTAAGTCTTCCTATCCATGAGCAGGGTAGGTTTTTCCATTTATCTAAGTCTCTCTTCGTTTCTTGTAGTAAGGGCTCGTAGTTCTCTTTGTAAAGGTCTGTTGTTTCTCTGGTTAGATTAATTCCTAGGTACCTTATCTTCTTAGGAGCTATCATAAATGGTATTGATTTGATAATTTCTTCCTTAACAGTCTCGTTGTTGGTATAAAGGAATCCTATTGATTTGCTTATGTTTATCTTGTATCCTGAGACTTTGCTGAACTCTTCTATCAGTTTGAGTAGTTTACATATAGATGCCTTGGGGTTCTCTGCATATACAATCATATCATCTGCAAACAGGGAGATTTTTAGTTCCTCTTTGGCGATGCAGATGCCCTTTATTTCTTGGTCTTGTCTAATTGCTCTGGCTGGAACTTCTAGCACAATGTTGAATAGGAGAGGTGAGAGTAGGCATCCTTGTCTAGTTCCTGATCTCAAGGGAAAGTCTTTCAGTCTCTCTCCATTCAGGATGATGTGGGCAATTGGCTTTCTATAAATGGCCCTTATTGTCTTGAGGAATTTGCCGTCTATGCCCATTTTGCTAAGAGTTTTTAGCATGAATGGGTGTTCGACTTTATCAAATGCCTTTTCTGCATCAATGGACAAAATCAGGTGATCCTTCTCTTTTGTTTTATTTATGTGGTTAATCACATTAATTATTATTCTGATGAACCAGCCTTGCATCCCTGGTATGAATCCCACTTGGTCATGATGGATTATTTTCTTGATATGTTGTTGTATTCTATTGGCAAGAATTTTGTTGAAGATTTCTGCATCTAGATTCATGAGTGATATCGGTCTGTAGTTCTCTTTCTTTGTTGGGTCTTTCCCTGGCTTAAGTATCAGGGTTATGCTGGCTTCATAGAATGAGTTTGGGAGTACTCCATCCCTTTCTACACTGTGAAATAGACTCAGTAGTATTGGAGATAACTCTTCTCTAAATGCTTAGTAGAATTCTGCTGTGAAGCCATCTGGGCCTGGACTTTTTTTGGTTGGCAGTGTTTTGATGACTTTTTCAATCTCATCCTTTGTGATGGGTTTATTAAGTTGTTCTGCTTCACATTGTGATAATTTGGGTAGCTGGTATGGGTCAAGGAATTTGTCAATTTCCCCTAGGTTTTCAAATTTGTTAGAGTACAGTTTTTCATAGTATTCTGTTATGTTATTTTTTATTTCTGTTGCATCGGTGGTGACAACTCCCCTCTCATTTCTAATTTGGGTTATTTGTTTCCTTTCCTGCTTTTCTTTAGTAAGTTTAGCCAGTGGTTTCTCAATTTTGTTGATCTTTTCAAAAACCCAGCTTTTGGTCTTTTCAATTTTTTCAATTGTTTTTCTATTCTCTAATTCATTTAGCTGTGTACTAATCTTTATGATCTCGTTTCTTCTGGTGCCTGAGGGGTTCCTCTGTTGTTCTCTTTCTTCTTGTTCAAACTGTAGAGTTAGTTCCTTGATTTGGTTTCTCTCTTCCTTCCAGATGTGTGCATTTATGGAGATAAACAGACCTCTGAGCTCTGCTTTGGCTGTATCCCATAGGTTCTGGTAGGAAGTGTTTTCGTTCTCATTGGAAGCCATGAATTTCTTTATTTCATCCTTGATTTCCTCTATAACCCATGTTTTTTTGAGCAAGATGTTGTTCAGTTTCTAAGAGTTCCACTTTCTATTTTTTTTTTTTTTTGCTATTAATTTCAACTTTTATGGCTTTATGATCTGAGAAGATGCTTTGCAGTAATTCAATAGTACGGATTTTGTTGAGCATTGCATTATGGCCTATCACATGGTCAATTCTGGAGAATGTTCCATGTGCACTGGAGAAGGTGTAGTTGTCTGCTGATGGGTGGAAAGTTCTGTATATACCAATGAGGTTTAGTTGGTTAATTGTGTCAGTGAGGTCTTCTGTATCTTTACTGAGCTTTTATCTAGATGATCTGTCTAGTAATGAGCCAGCCAAGTGCCTGTTAATGTCTCCCACTATTATTGTGGAGTCATCTAACTCTCCTTTGAGCATAGTCAGTGTTTCTTCGATGTATTTAGGTGCTCTGATGTGGGCAAGTGCCAATTAGGAGCATAAATATTTAATATAGTTAAGTCTTGCTTGGGTACTGAACCTTTCAGCAATAAATAGTGTCCATCTTTGTCCACCATGGTGGATTTGATATTAAAATTGATTTTATATGAGATTAGAATTGCCACCTCTGCTCTTCTTTGTTTGTTTTTAGCTTGATATATATTTTCCATCTTTTTTTAAAATTTTTTATTTAATATAACTGAGTTAAAATGTACATTCCCGTATAAATTTACATACCCACCTATATGCAGCTTCCACTCCTCTCCTTCCCTGGTGACAGCACACTATTCCTCTCTGCTCCATACATGTCTCGTTCTCCCAACAGTCTCTTTTTTCCCTCCTCTCCACCCACTCTCCTTCCTCCAGCCAGAGCTCAGCAGGATGATGTACTATAGATGTATAGAACCATAAAGTGCATCCAATATATGGTCATTGTATCACCAAGTCCAATTCATTCCTGTCTGAAGCGTGGACCTTCGTTATGATTTATGGTCAAGGGCAGCATCAGGGCGAGGGGCCATGCTCCCAGGGGACCCCCCAAACCACTGGACCATCAATTGAGGTCCTTCAGTGGGGATCTCAGGGTGCACCCCTTTTTATTCTTGTGTTGCCAGTGAGGCTCAACTTAGTCAGCTCCATCGCAGCTATCATTGGTGGTGGCCGGGTACCATCGGGTTCTTCCGGTCCCAAGTCAATGTAGGCACCCACTGATGTGAGTCTCTTTGTCTTCTGGGTTGTCTTTCCCCCATGTCATTTTGGTCCTCAGTGAGCAACCGTTCCTGCTGAGTTGGGACCATTTTCTGTGCCCTCGGATGGCAGCTTGGCAGCTTTTAAGACCCCAGACGCCACTCACCAACGTGGGGTGCAGAGAGCCCTCTTAGCAAAATTCTAGTTGTGCCAATTGGCCTCGCTTTCGCCTAAGAGCATGGTCCCCTGCCCCCTACCCCAGCCACTCTGTCCTTGCAATATTGGGTTAAGATGGAAGGAGTACTCATGTTATGTTTAATTCCACTTAATATTGTTCTTGTTTCTAATGTGTGCTATCACCGATTTCACCCAACCAGATACCTAGCAACTATCTAATCTAAACCCTGCCTCCCTCCATCCCTCCCTCCCCTCCCTTGCAGCTGTCAAAGAGTCTTTTCTTCTATACACAAGTCTGTTTTTGAGATCTTATCGTATAGGTCTCATGCAATATTTGTCCTTTTGTCGCTGACTGCTTTCACTCAACATAATGTCTTCCAGTTGAAACCAGGTCATGAGATGTTTCCTGAAGTCATCATTGTTCTTTATCATTGTGTAGTACTCCATTGAGTATATATACCATAGTTTACCTATCCATTCTTCTGTTGTTGGGCATCTGGGTTGAATCCATCTTTTTGCTATCGTGGACTGTGCTGCATTAAACATTCTGGTGCATGTGTCCATTCGTGTGAAAGGCCTTGATTCTGTAGGATATATTCTAAGTAGTGGAATTACTGGGTCAAATGGTATATCAATATCCATTTTTTTAAGGAAGCGCCAGATTGCTTTCCAAAGAGGCTGGACCATTTTGCAACTAATCTTCCATCTTTTAATTTTCAGTTTGTTCCTGTCTTTAGGTCTCAAGTGAGTTTCTTGTAGACAACATATGGATGGGTCATGTCTTTTAATCCAAGATGACACTCGGTGTCACTTTACTGGAGCATTCAGTCCATTCATATTCAGTGTAATTATTGATAGGTATGTGTTCACTGCTGCCATTGTGATATGTTTATTTTCATGTTGATGTTTTCTCTGTTGTCCTTATTAGTCTTTTCTGGGACATTCTTTTTTGTGAGTTGATTTTTCACCTTTTTCAGAGTTGGTTTTGTAGCTGTTGAGACTCGTGATACATTTCTTGAAATGGTATGATACGTCTTTCTTGTGCTTTACAGCTACCCCTATCATCCCCCTTAATAAACTGTATATAAACCCAATTTTAATTACTACCAGTCTTGTCATCTTCCTCTGCATCTAGAAGGACTGTAACAACTGTAGTACATCCCTCTTTTTATTATGGTGACACCATAGTTTTCATGATGATCACTGGATTGTTTCTTTCCATATCAAAGCTGTGATTAACTTTGGAGCCTTCCCTAAAAGAGTAGAGTATTGAGTAGTGTGTCGTTCTAAAATATAAAGTTAGTGGTTTTGTTCTTCCAAGCCAGAGCCAAAAACTTCTTTCAGTATTTCTTGTAGTTTGGGTTTAGTTTTTACAAAGTCTCTGAGTTTCTGTTTACCTGCAAATGTCTTAATTTCATTTTCATATTTGAAAGACAGTTTTGCAGGATATATAATTCTTGGTTGGAAGTTCTTCTCCTTCAAGGATTTGAATGTGTCATGCCACTGTCTCCGTGCCAGCATGGTTTCTGCTGAGAAATCTGACGAGAGCCTACAGGGTTTCCCTCTGAACGTTAACTTTGCTTTGAGTCTTGCTGCCTTTAAGAGTTGCTGCTTATGTTTCATTTTGTTAAGCTTGATTATAATATGTCTTGGAGTCTTTCTTTTGAGATCTATATTGGGTGGCGTACGATATGCATCTGAGATGTCTATATTCTCTTCCTTCATGATTTCTGGGAAGTTTTCTTTCAGCAGCTCAGCAACGATACTCTCTGTGTTCTCAGATGTCTCACCCTGTTCACGGAATCCAATTAATCTAAGGTTGTTCCTCTTAATAGAGTCCCACATGCTTCTTAATGCTTCTTCATTTTATTTGGTTTTTTTTTTTTTTTCTGATTTCTGCTCATAGACACTGGCATCAGTAGCTCTGTCTTCCAAGTCAGAAATTCTTTTTTCTATTTGTTCCATTCTGTTTTCTTGGCTTTGCATGGAAGTTTCTATATCTTAGATTTTGTTCCTGATCTGTTGGATTTCAGAGTACTGGTGTTCCATCAGATCGAACAACTTGTTTAATTTTTCATTTTGTTCTGCTGCATTTTGTATAAGATCTAGAAGGGCTCCGTATATAATCAATTTGTATTCACTTCCTGATGCTTTCATAAAAGTTTCTTCATCTTAAAAACTCCTTGGTTGCTTTGTTTGGGAGCCTTCTGAAGCCGTGGGTGATTTCTTGTATGACACAATTGTCTGTTGCTTTTTGGGTCCCATGTGAATATGTAGAGGCTGGAAGAGGTACTGTGAGGATGGATTGTAAATGTTTCTCTAGGCTGTCTTAAAATGTAAAGCAAAAGGTATTTGACCACTTCACAAGTCAGTTAGATTTTCAGGTGTAGTGGTCCCTCTTCTCAACTAACAAAGTAAGCACCACTATATCCAACCCCAGATGATAACAAACTAGTTCAGAATACAGCAATGCTACTGCCCTGTTGGCTTCTGCTTACAGGGCCTAGCCTTAGGCGACACTGTGTCGAGTACCGCTTTTGTGATAGAAAAGCACTCTCTTGTGGGCAGGCTCTGGCTGCCAAGCTAAGAATTAGATCCAGCTGCGGCCACTGTATCCAAGATGGTGTTTTCCACACAGGCAGCAGATAGAGGGGCTAAAGGTGCCTAGAAGTAGTGATTCCTCTGCTTCTGTTGCAGGGCCTGCAACATAGGTGGCACTGGGAAAATTAATGCTTTTCTGTTAGAGAAGCATTGTCCTGTTTGTAGGTGCTGGCTCCCAGGCTAAGAATTAGGTCCCGCTAAAATTTCACAACCAACAGCACGTCCCACACACTGGATGCTGAATTCCGTACAAACCCCTCTAATGCAGATATAAAACGAAAGGCTGAAAGTGGCTAGATTAACAGAGTCCTAAGCCTGGGTCTCAAAATATGGGAATTTCTCCTGCCTATTCCCCCAGCAGTGCATCTGAGTTTAGCCGCTAGGCAAGACTCAGCTCCACTCGCCGGCCAAGACAGAGAAAAAAAAAGTCACAGTGGTGCATTTACCTTCTGTTGGTGAGAGCCAGGGCTAGTCAGCGAAAGAGAGGAGGTTTTTCGGTCAGTGGTATGAAGTCCCAATTAACAGCCCTGTGTCCTGTCCTGAGGCTGATTAGGTGATCAGAAGGCTCCATTTGATTATCAATTCAGCTCTTGGTTTCCAGAGGGATATAAGGAGATGTGTGCTTAGTCTGCCATCTTGACCCCGCCCCCTCTCCTCATGTATTATTCTTAATGTCAGTTCCTTGTGTGTGTCTTTCATGTCATTGATTACAACTCTTAATTTATTTGTTTACTTGTTTGTTTTTGCTTGCCCCTTTAGTAGAGTATATGCTCTATAAGATTACATGATGCCATTGAGTTGATTTTGACTTATAGTAGCCCTGTAGGACAGAGCAGAACTGCCCCTTAGAATTCACAAGGAGTGACTGGTAGATTTGAACTGCCACCTTTTAGTTAGCAGCTGAGATCGTAACTACTGTACCACCAGCTCTGCTTTTGAGGTGGATGAAGTTTTACCCAAGCAATAAGCTGCTGTAAATGTAAAATAAACTAAAGAAATAAATTCAGTTAGTTAGTGGAAACCCTAGTGGCATAGTGGTTAAGTGCTACACTGCTAACCAAAAGGACAACAGTTCAGTTTCACCAGGCACTCCTTGGAAACTCTATGGAGCAATTCCATTCTGTGAGTCAGAATCAACTCAACATCACAGGATTTAGATTTATTAGCTCCATTAAATAAATAGATATATGAAAAAGAAAAAAAAAAGTCTTTGCCATCAAGTGGATTCCAACTCACAGTGACCCTATAAAACAGAGAAGAACTTCCCGGTGCTTTTCACAGGGCATTTGTTGAATGTCAATTGAAGGCACTAATTAACATCAGTGGAGCAGTGGTGAAAACCTCAGGCTGCTAACCAAAAGGTCAGCAGTTTGAATCCACCAGCTCTGTACTCAGGGTTGCTATTGACTCAATGACAACAGTTTATTTTTTTTTAAAGCAGATTTTTTAATTAAAATAGTATTTTAAATTTGAATATTCATTCATTCAACAAGTAATTTCTGGAGCTTCTAATGCATGACATCTTTTTATCCAATATCCCAAGTCCCTTGATAATACACGTTCCCAGGAACTCAAATTTCAGTTTGGGGAAATAGACATGTAAATACACAACAGTACAACGAGATTATTGAAATGGAAAGAGGGAAAAGCAAATAATAAAGGTAACACTGAGGGTTCCTGCTACTTAATCCTATGGTGAGCTTTAGTAAACCAAAAAGAAACAAAACCAAACTCATTGCCATCAAGTCTATTCCAATTTATAGTGACTCTATAGTGCAGAGTAGAATTGCCTCTTAGAGTTTTCAAGGAGTGACTGGTGTATTTGAGCTGCAGACCTTTTGGTTAGAAGTTGTAGCACTTAACAACTATGCCACCAGAGTTTCTGAGAGCTTTAGTAAAGCTAATAATATTCACTGCCTACTAATATGTCTGTAGGTCAAGTACAGAATTTGGCAGGTATAATGAGAAGGAGGAATCTGACTGAGATGCGGTGAATTTGTATGGACTTCATAACAACTATGAGCTTGAAGCCCAACCTTTAGAAGAGGAGAAATTTGAGTTACTTCAGAAGGAGGAAAAACATGCCTCTTTATCAGAGGTCTGTTTATCTCTAGATATCAACTGCATTTCCTATAGATCCATAAGATTTTCAAATGATTAGAAGTCTAACACCTAATGTAATGAGCAGGATTACACTTATATCTTTCCACTTCTATTTTCTGAAATATATTATAGTTGATTATTGTCAGTGAAGCTGAGCATATGGTCCTAAAATGGCTCTAAATGATTTTATACATTCTCTGTTTTATTATTATCCATCTGATACTTTGAATGAGGCAGCATACGGCAGTTAATTCTCTCCCCCAGTCCCTTGTGCACAATATTAAAACAATTCAAAGCAGTGCATATTTCAACTGTCTTTTATGGATGAATTATACCTCTTGCAGTCTGTACACGGAGACATAGAACAGACCATGAGACAGATTTCAGCATAAATGTTATTTTGTTTGCTAGGAAAGATTTAGAGAATGTATTTAAAATTATGTGTGCTTTAAGTACAAATCAAGTGCTAAACTACGTCTTTAATTATGACATGTACAGTAAATCCAAACAAACCGATGAATAGCCTCTATGTAGCGTTTTTAAAATATAAAGGAACTTGTTACCCATCGCAAATAAGATGAATGAAAATTTCAAAGACATTCTATACAAACATTCTCAAAATTAAAGGACTATTTAAGGGCCACTATTAAACCCCTCTACCTGTTATTGGAAGACCTTCTATAGCATCCCAATTTAGTTTATATTGCTGCTTAATTAGTCCTTCCAAAATCCTATAGGCTTCAAACAACAAGCATATTATTTGCTCATGATTTGATGGGTCACTAGGCAGTGTTTTGCTGACTCCTGTGACTGCAGCCATTTGGTGGTTCTACTATCTATCAAATTTTTATATGGCCTCACATGTCTGGTGGTTGCTGCTGACTGTTGGCTATATCTTTTGCCATCTGATCTCTCATTCTTCACACATGTATCAAGAGATGACAAGTTTTAATGTGTGAATACTCTTCAAGCCTCTACTCTATTGTGTTTGGTAAAATCTCATTCCAAAAGCCGATCACATGGCCAACCCCATCTTTGAAAAGTGGAGACAGAGATTCTATTGCTTGATGGAAAGAATGGTAAAATCATAATGCAAAGGGATGTGCATGCAAGGATGGGAAGAATATGTGACTATTCAATAATCTATCACATTCTTTTCCTGTGGTTGGCCATCTTTTGCTTAAACATCTTAAATGGAATGAAAGTTAGTACCTTCCAGAATAGTCTAATTTGTGCCATATGTACAAACTTTATCATAATTCAATTCTGACTCCTTCTATTTTCCATATGTTGGAGATGATTTTTCATCTCTGGATACAGTTATCCAGCCAGCCAGCCAGCCAGCCAGCCAGCCAGAAACTAATACACTAAACACTAAATAGCATAGAAGAACATAGTGAATATAACAGATGTGTTCCTTGCTCATAATTTATAATTCATAACTTACTCATAAATTTACAATAAACTCATATTTTACTGAAGGAGACAGAATAAATAAGAAGACAATTAAGTGTTTTGAAAAAATATATATGTTCTTTGAAGATGTTCAGGGAGCCATGAAAACATATAACAGGAATATCTAAACTAGTCTTGGGGGTGGGGTCAGAAGAGGTATACTTGAAGAAGTGATATCAGGATTAGAGTAAAGAATAAGGGAAAGAGTATTTCAGACAAAACAGCATATATAAAGGTCCTGAGGTAGAAGGAGCTTTTCTTGTTTCAAACCAGTAAAGTTAGAGCAAAGCAGAGAGTTATATCAAGTGCTATTGGAGAAGTTGGCAGCAGGCAGATTGTGGAGGGAGTTGTCAAGTATTTCTGTTTTACTTCTTGGAATCAGGGAGAGCAATTTAAATCTCTTTTTTATGTAATAGCTGTATAAGATGGTGGTTAAGAATATTGCTCTGAAGTCAGACTGTCTGGATGTGAATCAACAGTTTACCACATACTGCGTGATCTTGGACCTGTTCCTTCATCTATAAAGTAGAGATAATAAATACCTCAGAGGTCATTTTGTGGACTGAATAAAATAATTTATGTAAAGGGTTTAGCACAGTAATTGACACACAACAAGAGGTAGTTGTTACTAGTATTCTTATCAATCTTTCTTCTGTCCCTTCACAATTACAGTCATTCTCTGTTACATATATTCTAAATATATGGGTTTTAACTAGGCTTCCTCTTTTGACTATATACAATTACTTGAATTCACTGTTACCAGAAAGATTATCCAAAAAGTCATCATGAGTCCTTCATACTGTGTTATAAAATAAATTGAATTCCTTGAATTTGATTCTTTCTGAATATAGAGACCATGCAGTTAGTACCTTATCCTGTAAACCTAGGTATGCAGTATCTCATCATTTGCTTCCTCACATGCATGTGTTTGTATTTATTATTCATCGAGTCATAACCTCAGTGAGGTTAGTGGTAGCTGGAATCCCTTCCTCTGAAATATGATGATTATTTTCTCTCAACAGCAGAGATTATTCTAAATGACCCATCTGATATTACATTGTTATAGTTAAAATAATAAATTTTAAGCCCAATAGAAACCTTAATCTTCCTCTAATCTAACCTTCAATCACCTCACTCCCTTTTTGTGAAGATAGAATGATGCTCTTGTGGATTGAATTGTGTCCCTTAAAACATGTGTGTGTTAGTTTGGCTTGGTCATGGTTCCCAGTATTGTGTGATTATCTGCCATTTTTCTGTGTGTTGTAAATTCTATCACTATGGTGTAACTGAGATGGATTAGCAGCAGTTATGTTAATGAGATCTACAAGATTAGACGGTGCCTTATGCCAGTCTCTGAGATATAAAAGAGAGAAGCAAACAGAGAGACATGGGGAACTCATACCACCAAGAAAGCAGTACCAGAAGTAGAGTGCCAACTTCGACCCTGAGGTTCCTGTGCTGAGATGCTCCCAGACCAAAGTAAGACTGATACATCGCACGGGTCTTCCTCCAGAGCTGAGAAAAAGAAAGCCTTGCCCTGGAGCCAACACCCTGAATTCGGACTTATAGCCTGCTGAACTATGAGAGTATAACCTTTGTTAAAGCCATCCACTTGTGATATTTCTGCTATGGCAGCACTAGGTGACAAAAACAGATCTGTTTCCAGATCTACCCTAAAAGAAGGACTATTGGTCCAGCTGTGAGAGTGTTGTAATTAAACAAGCTCCAACTGTCAGCTCCTTCAGGGTTTGTCTCAGCTACAGAGAACTGTTTTGCTCATGGGTATACCCTTTCTATCCAGTGAGTGATTACAGCTGGGGTATAAAAGCCCAGCCATCTGGACCCAAGTGAGACATGCTGATGTGCTGTATATATTTCAAAGTTCCCTGTCGGGTTGGCTGAGGAGACTTTTGGGTGTCTGTGGCAGTTTTTCTGTCCCTTCTGATCCAGCTTTCTCCTCTGCCTTTCCACAAGTGTTGAACCTACACCTGATATGCCAAACTCCATCTCAGTATCCGAAGAATTCAATCTATAATGTCTCTTAACTCCTGAGACCCACATTTATTCATGGACCTGAGCCTAGATTCCAATCTCTTGACTCCAAATCCTAGCTTCTACTCACTTTGACCAACACTTTTATTAAGTTTTTCGTCCTAGATTGAGTTTTTCATTTCTTCAGTTATTTTATATTGTTTTTCTAGACAACCAGAAAAAAAAAAAGTAGACTCCTTATAAGTTCTAAAGTCTGTTAGCCTTACCTAGCTTTGTCTTGAAATGTATTTTTATACCATAAATGATTTCTGGATTTTATAACAGCACTGTTGCACATACTAGCAGCTTTTACATTGCACATCATTCCAGAAGAAGGAAACTGAGAACTCTGAAACTGTCATTGATAAAGAGGGAGAGAAGCAGCAGTCAGGAGGATGAGTGGGTAATTCACTGGGGTCTGCCTCCCTAAGTGTTCTCCACAATTAGTTCAGCCATTATAAATGCACTTGTGTCTCATGTTCTGTGCTGTCACCCAGATCTCTCTTGCTGTAATATTTTCTCAGTGCCACTTATTAAAAATGCTGACTTTCAAAGAGCTCTATAAATTTCTTTAAACATCCCCTGACTCAATAAAAAAGGGATGAAATTGAACACTCAGGCGATATTCCATTGTCTGTCTCCCAAGAGTGTTCGAATAAACTATGAAATAAATCTTTCTGTCCCATTCAGGTCATTTAACTCACTTTAATATTATTTACAGCCCTATCAATACAATCCTTGTTCTTTAGCCTGAAGTCATCACCATGTTCTCTTTATTTGTTTCAAGCTCACAGGGTCTTT
The DNA here is from genome assembly GCA_028571685.1 of Heterohyrax brucei. Lineage (NCBI taxonomy): Eukaryota > Metazoa > Chordata > Mammalia > Hyracoidea > Procaviidae > Heterohyrax > Heterohyrax brucei. The sequence continues at coordinate 142,762,210 of CM053166.1, forward strand.
CAAACTGAAAATAGCTGATGTCTCTAGCATCGATAATGGTAAAAGTGTTCCCCTGGTTGCTTGTAGATTATTTTCCAAAATGTGATGTACTTTAGATAAGCAGAGAAGGGGTTTTTAGAATTCAAGGTGTCGTCCCAGGGCAAGCTAAAGCTGTCAAAGATTCTGAGTAGTACTTATCATACATGGGACAAAAGGTCTGGGTAGAAATTCCATAATGAATAGCTATCACTGTATAGTGGGATTACAAATAATTTTTCATGGGCTTAGCTATAGTCTATGTCATAAACATATCACTTTTGTAATAAATGTTTATGCTACAAGATAAAAAGGGGAGACTTGTGGTGTGGCAGGTAAGAGCTACGGCTGCTAACAAAACTGCTAACTGTTTAAAACATTATGGGGCATTCTACTCTGTCCTATAGTGTCACTAGAAGTGAGAATTGACTTGACAGCAACAGTTAATCTTCATGGAAGCAAATCTACAGATCTTTTCTCCCATCGAGCCACTGGTGAGTTTGAACCACCAACCTTTAGATAGCACAGTAGTTAAGCCTTTGGCTGCTAACCAAAAGGTTGACAGTTCAAACCTACCAGCTGTTCCTTGCAAACTACTGGGCAATTGTCTACTCTGTTCTAGAAGGTCACTATGAATTGGAATAGACTCAACAGCAGTGGGTAAAAAGAAAGATGTAATACTATAGAGTCGCTATGAGTCTGCAGTGACTCGATGGCACTGGGTTTTCTTTTTTTTAAACCCACCTGCTATAATTTTATCTGTGTGTCTATATTTATACATATATACATACATATATACAAATACACATGTGCACTGACAGATGTGACTGGTCTCATTCATTATACTTTGCGCATAATGACGCTGAAGTCAGCAAGTTGAAATTAAATGATTTGCTGCCCAAGCTCTTAAACTGAGTAGAGATGGTCACATGGCCACTTTCTTTGCCTGACACCCATCCTAATGTTCTTTATACCACAGCCCCATGCTAGTTTAAAAGAGCAGTAGAAGTGTCTTTAAGAGTGTTTTATTTAAAAAATTCAGGATCCTGATGGTGGACTGTCTCCCTAAATCCCTAAATCCCTCTGGAAACCAAGACCTGAATGATAATTAAATGGATCCTTCTGGACACCTTGTGAGCCCTGGGATGTGGCATAGGGCTGTTAATTTGGACTTCATACCACTGAATGCAAAACCTCCTATTTCACTGACCCCACTTTCAGCATGCAGAGGCTTGCACAGACTGAAGGTAACTCACCATTTTGATTTTTTTTCCTCTGTCTTCCCCGGTGGGCAGAGCTGGAACTTGACTAGCTGCTGGTCTTGGACACAATGCTGGTGGGACCGAAAAGCGTAATTGCCAGGTTCTGAGAGCCTGGCTTTGGACTCCGTACACCTCAGTTCCTCTAGCCTATCTTTCTGCCTCCGCGATGTGGTAGCTGTACAGATGAGCTTGTGTGGGAGCCCATCTTGATCCACTGGGAAACGGAGAAGCCCTGGCTGCACTTGATTCCTAGGCTGGGAGGTGGCATCTGCCTGGGGGAGAGTGCTTTTGCATCAGGGAAGTGGTGTTTTACACAGCGTCACCTGGGTCTGGGACCCAGTAGCAGAGGCTGTTGACTCTGGGCATTTTGGCACTCTTGGCTTCTCTTTCCACCAGGATCCTGGTCCTGGCTAGCTGGCGAGCTTATGTGGGAAGCCATCTTGTTTTGCTGGGAGGTGGAGTCATCCATATGGAATCCTCAGTTGGACCTAATTCCTGGGCTGGGAGGCAGTGACTACCAAGCAGAGACCACTTTTCCAGAAGAAAAGCAGAATTCTACACAGTATTGCTTACAGCTGGGGCCCGACAGCAGAGACTAGCAGGCCGGTATATTTTGAGCTAGTTTATAACATCTGGGGTTCAATATAGAGGTGCTCACTTTGCCAGCTGCAAAGAGGGATGAATACATCTGAAAATCTGATGACTTTGGAAGCTGTCAAATACTTTTTACTTCTCATTTTAAGACGGCCTAGAAAAACAACTGTGGTCCATCTTCACAGCATCTCTCCTGGCCTCTATTGACCCACATGAAGCCCCAAAAAGCAACAAACATTGGAGAAGACAGTAACCCAGAAATCACCCATAGAATGAGAAGGCCCTCAAAATAAACCACCTCAGAACTTTCCAGATAAAGAAGCTTTCCTGAAACTATCAGAAGGTGAATACAAAAGGATTATATAGAGAGCCCTCCTAGACCTTATACTAAATGCAGCAGAGCAAAACGAAACATTAAGCAAGCTGTTCAATCTGATGGAACATCAGTACTTGGAAATCCAACAGGTTAAGAACAAAATAAAAGACACAGAAACTTCCATTCAAAGCCAAGAAAACAGAATGGAGCAAATGGAAAAGAGAATTTCTGATTTGAAACACAGAGCTATTAACTCCAGCATCTATGAGGAGAAATCAGAAAAAAGAAACAAGAAAAATGAAGAAGCATTAAGAAGCATGTGGGGCTCTACTAAGAAGAACAATCTATGATTAACTGGAGTTCCTGAACAAGGAGAGACACCTGAGAACACAGAGTATTGTAGCTTCACAGAAATTGTGAAAGAAGAATGTATAGATATCCAAGATATGTATTGAAAACAACTCAATGTAGATATCAATAGAAAGACTCCAAGACATATTATAATCAAGCTTAACAAAATGAAACATAACCAGCAACTCTTAAAGGCAGCAAGGGTCAAAGCAAAGCTAACATTCAGAGGGAAACCCTGTAGGCTTTCATCAGATTTCTCAGCAGAAACCATGCTGGCACAGAGACAGTGGCATGACACATTCAAAGCCTTGAAGGAGAAGAACTTCCAACCAAGGATTATATATCCTGCAAAACTCTCTTTCAATTATGAAAACGAAATGAAGACATTCCCAGATAAACAGAAACTCAGAGACTTTGTAAAAACCAAATCAAAGCTACAAGAAATACTGACAGAATCTCTTGGCTTGGAAAAACAAAACCACTAACTTTATATTTTAGAAAGACACATTACCCAGAATCCTACTCAGTAAGGGAAGGCTCCAAATACAATCAAAGCTATAATAGTGAAAAAAATGATCTAGTGACCATATCATGTAAACTATGATATCATCATATTAAAAAGAGGGATGTACTACAGTCATTATAGTCCTTCCAGATGGAGAGGAAGTTGACAATACTGGTAGCAATCAAAATTGGGTTAATATATAGTTTATTAAGCAGGATCATAGGAGGATCTGTAAAGCACAATAAAGAAGCAACATACCATATCAAGAAATATAATACAGGAGTCTCAACAACCACAAAACCAACCCTGAAAAAAGTGAAAAATCAACTCACGAAGAAAGTCACAGAACAGATTAATAAGAAAAACAGAGAAAACATCAACACAAAAATAAACATATCACAATGGCAGCACTGAACACATACCTATAAATAATTGCGCTGAATATGAATGGACGGAATGCTCCAGTACACAGACATCCAGTGACCTATTGGATCAAAAGACATGACCCATCTGTATGTTGCCTACAAGAAACTCACCTTAGACTTAAGGATATGAACAAACTGAAAATTAAATGATGGAAGAATATGTATCAAGCTAACCATGAACAAAGAAGAGCAGATGTGGCAACTCTAATCTCAGATAAAATCAATTTTAATGTAAAATTTACCATCATGGACAAGGATGGACACTATTGCTGAAATATTCAATACACAAACAGGACTTAACAATATTAAATATTTATGCATCTAATATTAGAGCACCTAAATACGTCAAAGAAACACTGACTTCACTCAAAAAGGACACAGATCACTCCACAATAACAGTAGGAGACCTCAACACTCAGCTCTCAATATTGGACAGATTATCTATAAAAAAGCTCAATAAAGACACAGAAAGCCTTATTGCCACAATTAACCAACTAGACCTCATTGACATATACAAAAATTTCTTCTGTCCATCAGTGGACAACTACAGCTTCTTCTCCAGTGCACATGGAACATTCTCGAGAACAGACCATGTGTTAGGACATAAAGCAATTCTCAACAAAATCCACACCGTTGAATTAATGCAAAGCATCTTCTCAGATCATAAAGCAATAAAAGTTAAAATCAATAGCCGAGAAAACATAGATAGAAAGTGCAACTCATGGAAACTGAACAACACTTTGCTCAAAAACCATGGGTTATAGAAGAAATCAAGGATGAAATAAAGAAATTTATGGAATACAATGAGAACGAAAACACTTCCTACCAGTACCTATGGGACACAACCAAATCAGTGCTCAGAGGTCAGTTTGTCTCTATAAATGCACACATCTCGAAGGAAGAAAGAAACCAAATCAAAGAACTGACCCTACAGCTTGAACAAGTAGAGAGGCAAAAACAGTGGAACCCCTCAGACACCAGAATAAAACAGAACATCAAGATTAGAGCAGAACTAAGCGAATTAGAGAATAGAAGAACAATTCAAAAAATTGAAAAAGACTAAAAGCTGTTTTTTTGAAAAGATCAACAAAATTGACAAACTATTGGCTAAACTTGCTAAAGAAAAAAACAGGAAAGGAAACGAATAACCCAAATAAGAAATGCGAGGGGAGTTGTCGTAACAGATCTAGCAGAAATCAAAAATATCAAAACAGTACCATGAAAGACTGTAACAAATTTAAAAACCTAGAGGAAATGGACAAATTCCTTGATTGGTATCACCTACCAATATTATTACAAGGTGAAGCAGAACAGCTTAATAGACCCATCACAAAGAAAGAGATTGAAACAGTCATCAAAAAATTGGCAATTAAAATAAGCTCAGGCCTAGATGCCTTCACTGCAGAATTCTACTAAGCTTTTAGAGAAGAGTTATCTCCCATATTGATAAGACTACTTCATAGTATAGAAAGGGGTGGAATACTCCCAAATTCATTCTATGAAGCCAGCATAACCCTGGTACCAAAGCCAGGGAAAGACCCAACCAAAAAAGGAGAACTACAGACCGATATCACTGATCAACCTAGATGCAAAAATCTTCAACAAAATTCTTGCCAATAAAATACAACAACATATCAAAAAAATATTCCATCATGACCAAGTTGGATTCATACCAGGGATGCAAGGCTGGTTCAACATTAGAAAAACATTGTGATCATCCACATAAATATCAGAAAATATAAGAATCACCTGATCTTGTCTATTGATTCAGAAAAGGCATTGGATAAAGTCCAACACCTATTCATGCTAAAAACTCTCAACAAGATAGAAATAGATGATAAATTTCTCAGTGCAATAAGGGCCATTTATACAAAGCCAACTGCCTACGTCATCCTGAATGGAGACAGACTGAAACAGTTTCCCTTGAGAACAGGAACTAGACAAGGATGCCCACTCTCATCTCTCCTATTCAACATTTTACTAGAAGTTCTAGCCACAGCAATTAGACAAGACCAAAGAATAGAGGGCATCTGCATCGGCAAAGAAGAACTAAAAATCTCCCTATTTGCAGATGATATGATTGTATATGCAGAGAATCCCAAAGAATCCATAAGAAAACTACTCAAACTGATAGAAGAGTTCGGCAAAGTCTCAGGATACGAGATAAACATAAGTAAATCAGTTGGATTCCTTTATAACAATGAGATTATTAAGGAAGAAATCACCAAGTCAATGTCGTTTACCATAGCCTCTAAGAAGATAAAGTACCTCGGAATAAATTTAACCCTAGAAATAAAAGACCTTTACAAAGAAGACTACAAACCCTTACTACAGGAAACTAAGAGAGACTTACATAAATGGAGAAACCTACTGTGCTCATGGAGATGAAGACTTAACATTGTGAAAATGTCTGTTTTACCCAAAGCAATCTACTTGTATAATGCAATCCCACTAAAAGTTCCAGTGACATTTTTTAATAAGATGTAGGAAAAAGTTACCAACTTTGTCTGGAAAGGGAAGAAGCCCCGGATAAGCAACACATTACTAAAGAAGAAGAACACACTGGAAGGCCTCTCGCTACCCAACTTTAGAATCCATTAAACTGCCACAGTAGTCAAAACAGCCTGGTACTGGTACAAAAAGAGATAGATAGATCAGTGGAACAGAATCGAAACCCCAGAAATGACATCATCTGCCTATGAACAGCTGATATTCAACAAAGGCCCTAAGATATTAAACTGGGGTGAAAACAATCTCTTCAACAAATGGTGCTGGCAAAATTGGATAGTCATCTGCACTAAATTAAAATAAGATCCATATCTTACACCTGATACAAAAACCAACTCAAACTGGATAAAAGACCTAAATATCAATTATAAAACCATAAAGCTCACCCAAGAGAAAGTAGAATCAACAATGGAAGGTTTAATACACAATGCAAACAGACTTCAAAATCTGTCAAGCAAACCACAATCATCAGAAAATAGATAAATGGGAACTACTAAGAATCAACCACTTTTGCTCACCCAAAGGCTTTATTAATAGAATTAAAAGACCACTTACAGAATGGGAAAAAAAAATATTTGGCAACTCTATATCAGTCCGAAGCCTGATCTCCATAGCCTATAAGGTACTATGAAATATCAATATGAAAAAAATAAATCATCCAATTAAGTGATGAGCAAAGGAGATGGACAGACACTTCTCTAAAGAGGAGATCCAGGCAGCCAAAAAACACATGTGGACATGCTCATGATCATTAGCTATTAAAGAAATTCAAATCAAAACAACAATGAGAGACCATCTCACCCCAACAATGTTGGCCATGATCCAAAAAATGTAAAACAACAAATGCTGGAGAGGCTGTGGGGAGATTGGAACTCTCCTACACTGTTGGTGGGATTGCAAAATAGTGCAACCTCTTTGGAAAGCAATCTGGCACTCCCTTAAAAAAATTGATATAGATACACCATTTGACCCAGTAATTCCACTGCTTGGAATATATCCTACAGAATCAAGGCCATTCACGCCAACTGTTACATGCACATGAATGTTCATCACAGCACAGTCCACAATATCAAAAAGATTGAATCAACCCAGATGCCCAAAAACAGAGGAATGGATAGGTAAGCTATGGTGTATATACTCAGTGGAACACTGTGCAATGATAAAGAACAACGATGATAGCAGGAAACATCTCAACCTGGTTTCAACTGGAGAACATTATACTGAGTGAAAGTAGTCAGTGACAAAATGACAAATATTGTGTGAGACCCCTATTATAAGACCTTAAAAACAGCCTCATGCATAGAAGAAAAGACTCTTTGAAGGCTGCAAGGATGGAGAGGGAGGGAAGGTAAGCGGGGGAGGGTTTAGATTCAATAGTTAATAGAAATTTTGTTGGGTAAAATCGGTGACAGCACACATTGGAAAAAAGATCAATAATAACTGAACTTCAACACAATCTGAGTATTCCTCCCATCCTAACCTCATGTTGCAAGGACAGGGCAGCTAGGGCGGAGGGCCAAGGACCATGCTCTCAGGGAAAATCGAGGCCAATTGACACAGCTAGCATTTTGCTATTGAGGACTCTCTGCACCCCTCATCAGTAAGTGTTATCTGGAGTCTTAATAGCTGCAAAGCGGCCATCTGAGGGTACAGCAAATGGTCCCAACTCAACAGGAATGGATGATCACCGAGGACAAGAATGACATGGGGAAAAGAAAACCCGGAAGACAGAGAGTCTCCATATCAACTCATGACCAGATGAACCAGAGGGTCACGATGGAGCTCAAAGTTGAGCCTCACTGGTCACAAGAAAATAAATAAGGGTGAATCCTGAGATCCCCAATAAGACCACTATTGATGGTCCAGGGGCTTCGGTGTTCTCCTGGAAGCATGACCCCTGGCCCTGATGCTGCCCCTGTCCATAAATCATAATGAAGGCCAACTTTTGCGACAGCAATGGATTGGACTTGGGGACGCAAAGTGACCATATCTTGTGGGAATTTTGTGGTTCTATGCATCTATAGGATGTCTTCTTGCTGACCTCTTGCTGGAGGAAGGGGAGTGGGTGGAGAAGAGGGGATGGGAGACTGTTGTGAGGATAGGACATGTATGGAGCAGAGAGGAGAGGTGTGCTGTCACCGGACAGGGAGAGCAGTTGGAGCTGTATATAGGTGAGCATGCGAGTTTATATGGGAATGTACATTTTCACTCAATCATAATAATAATAAAAAAGAAATTCAGGATCCTATTATGTCTCTGAACATGGTTATTGTTAAGAATTACCTATAGGCCTCATCTGTGCTAATGGAATGGAAGAGAATGTGAGGAGTCAGAAAAATTGCACTTTCCAAAAAAGATCACTGGTACCAGTCTTCACAGAAGCTTCAGTCTTTTATGATGAAGACAAAAGAAGGTTTTGATTTTAAGGACTTCCGATGTCCTTAATGAGCACAGTTTTATTAACGTATGACTGTCATTCTCTGTCACCTTTGGACATTTGAGCAAAACAATTACATATCCTCAACTACTTTCACAACCCTTGAAATAATACACTTGCCCCCTCCTCAGGAGAGAAAAAAAAAAGCCCATACTCAGTAGCTAAGAAAAAAAAATTGTAAGGAAAAAAAAGCAGAATGTTTAGTTAATGTTAAATAAGTGTGCCTTTAGCTTCTTAAAGTGTATATAACTGCTGAGCTAAAAACAAAAATGCCCACAATGCAGCAAGAATGTGATAAAAGTTGTGAATTCTCCCTAACTGCCCCGCTCACACTCCCTTAATACTCAGTGAAAAATGCTCTCTCTCCTGAACTGAAGAGTGGAGCAATTGTGAATGAGGAGAATTTTCTTTAGAAACAAGATCTTGGATTCCCTGCACTTACCGCTTGTGTAACGTTTATCCTCTGAATGGCAAAAATCACATTGCTTGTGTTTCTCCTTCACTGTACTGTGAACAGATGAAAAATTGTGAGTATATTTTATTTCTCTCTAATCCTAATGTTGAACAAAGCACTTGACCCATAACTTATTAGAGATTTGTTAGGTGACATGCTTAAATCTGTGACAGACATATATTGGTAATTAACTCCCCCAGGCTCACTTCTCTCTCAGCAACAGAGATTGAATTTTTATGATGACCACAACCTGGTATTCTATGTATTATAATTACTAAAGCAATAAAACTTTAGAGATATCAGAAAACTTAACCCTCATCAAATATAATCCTCTTCCACCTCACTCCTTTTCTGTGGTGGAAAGAGGGATAGCATGCCTTGTGGCAGAGACTGATTACTCACCAAATTTATTTCTGTTTCTTCTTTGGAACATACCTAGAATACACTCCCCAGCCTCACTTAGACTTGGATGTGGCCATGTAACTGAATTTCTGGACAGTGGAATGCGAGTGAAAGCTATGTAAGCTACTTCCAGTCCTGGCACATAAAAACCTCCCATACAATTCCCCTCCTCTCTCTATGCTTCCATCTATCGGTAGATATCAAATCCCAAGGTAAACCTGGAAGCCATTTGTTAAAAGTGGCAGAGCCTAAGTCTTTTAATAAGTGAGAAATACATATCTGTTGTGTTAATCCATTGTGATTTATTGGTTTAACTGCCATCAAGTGCTAGTGTTACTTTAATTGATACATGTCTATAATATTTAATGTCAGTATGTTATTCTAATTGTTCAGTGTCTGAAACACATTCAAGCATGATTTATGCATTTTTTGGAATACTGTTAAATTTAAAATCCATTATGTTAATTTTAAATCATATGAGGTATTTTTTATACTCTAATAGGTTTAATTTTATAATGTTATAGTATAATGCTTTGCTATCTGCCAAACTGTTTCCTGAGAAGCTCACAGAAAAGATAGCCTTTGCTTTGTAAGGATCAGTTTCAATCAGAATTTTCTGTCTTGTGGCAGAGCTTGGTGGATAGATGATCTTTATGTCTTGTGTACAAAAGATCCCTCCCTCAGTCTGAGCATACTTAGATCCTTCCTTCAATCTGAGCATCCTTAGAGAAGGGATAACCCATAGGGGGATGGTTGCAAAGATCAGGAAAAAAAGAAAATAACAATCATAGAAAAACATGGTCCAGAGGAGTTTAAATGACTACATGTTTTAGGAGTTTCTTTGTGAGTAGTTGGCAGAAAAATACTATAGAGACCTTAAAGGAGAAAGTCACTTGTATCAGCACACAGAAACTACATGAACAGGGACATGTTAGAATCTGCAGCAAGCAAACAAGAGGAAACTTTCCCTAGGAAAATTAATAGTGGCAAGAGGAAAAAGTAGAAGGAATTTTAATTCCACAGGTACGAATAACTGCCTTACACTGGACTGAGCCAATGCCTAAGGTTTTTTTAAAGTTACGTATTTTACGAATCACATGTAAAGGAGAGCCCTTATTTAGTCAAGCTGATTAACAATCACCAAGTGTTCAAATAATAAACCAAGACAATATTTGCATCCAGATTCTTACATTTCTTTAAAAATCACCGTATGTGATAGCTTCACTTATACGAAGTTGAATTAACCAATATTTTTGCTATTATTTTACTAAATTTTTCATAAAAGAAAACGTACCTGAGCACAACAACAAAAATTAACTTTCTTTTTTCCTCTCTCAAATTTCCACACTTGTAGCAACCACAGCCACATGGCTTATATTCTATAACACAAGGTACTACCGAGCATTTGGGGTAGGACATGAAAATTTTAGACTTAGTGCCTTAAGGAAAATAAACTATCTTAATAGGACTAACCTTCCAAATGCAATCTATAAGGTTAGATGTTGTTTGCCAATTTTGAAAAGCTTTTGTCTTCACCTGGAGTCCTTAGTCTGAAGTACCACAATTATCCTGAGTCCAAAATTCAAAGTTAATAAAATGTGTCTGCAGTATAACAGATTGGGATACAGTCCCCCCTAAATATCAGTCAGCTTGGCTGGGTCATGTGATTCCTAGTATTGTATGATTGCTTATCATTTTGTCATCTGATGTGATTTCCCTTTGTGCTGTAATTCCTATCACTACGATATTACTGGTGTGGATTAGAGGCAGTTACACTGGTAAAATCTGTAAGATTAGATAATGTTTTAAGCCATTCTCTTTTGAGATACAAAAGAAAGAAGGGAGCAGAAAGGCGGAGGATCTCATACCATCAAGAAAGCAGCACCAGGAGTAGAGCACATCTTTTAGACCTGAGGTTCCTGCTCAGAGAAGGTCCTTGTCCAGGGAAAGATTGAGAAAAAGGACCTTCCTCTAGAGCTGGCAGAGTGAGAAAGCCTTCTGCTGGAGCTGACACGCTAAATTTGGACTTCTAGCCCACCAGACTGTGAGAGAATAAACTTCTCTTTGTTAAAGTTACCCGCTTGTGATATTTGTTATAGCAGATAACTAAGCATCACCTAGTGTTACTCCAGGAAAAATTCAAGTATGTCTAACCCATGCCTTCTTTCCATAGGGCCTTGCCCTGTATCAGATGTCCTGTTATGAAGTAATCCTAAATTTCTTCCTCACAATAGTTTAAACCGTATAGTGTATAATTGTGTAAATCCTCTGTCTTCAAGAACATTTACATTTTAGCAAAGGATTCTGGGTAAGACAGTAGCCATTGAGAGCAAGAAACCTTTTTGTTTTCTTCTGGCTGCTTTAAAGAAAAAATGTCATTGTTGCTGATTTTCAGCAGTTTGATTGTGATGTACCTTGCTGCAGTTTTGTTTGGTTTACATGGGATTCACTGATCGCAAATTTCTGTTTGATTTTTTAATCAAATTTGGAAAGCTTGCATCTAATACTGTTTCATATAATTTTCCTGCCTTCCCTTTTCTTGGAACTCCTATTAACTTTATGTTGAACTATTTGATATTCCACAGGTCACTAATGATTTTTTTTTCAATTATGTTTTCAACTTTTTCTTCAATGTCTGCCAGTTATGATAGTTTCTGTTGTTTAAACTTAAACTGTTATTTCCTTCTGCAGCATCTTATTTGCTATTAATCTCATCCAGTGAATATTTTGTTTTTCAGCTGTAACTCAGTCATTTTTTTATATTTTCCATCTACCCTTCTTATTTTTATTTTCCTTTAAATCCTTGATATTTATCATAGCTGTTTTAAAGTCCTTATCTGCTAATTTTATCATGTCTCTCATTTATGGAACTGTTTGTATTGTCTGATTTTTCTTCCTAGGCAGTGACATTTTATTACTAAAGCTAGACCTTTCCGCATTTCCTACTGATTGTGCTAGGCATTCAGTGAAGTCTCTCCATTTTTGGTGATCAGAACTCAAACATCTCCTGATCTTGTATGAGCTCTGGGAGTTGTTCAGTTTATAGCTTCCTTATAAATCTTCATTACCTGGCCTTATAGAGTTTCACCCTATGCATATGCTGATTAATACTCAAAGATTCAGAGGGATCCAATGTGTATTTCTAGAGCTACTTATCTGAGTAGCTCCATTCTTTATGGCACTCTGCCTTACAAATCCCAGCCAACTCAGTCTCCCCAGTCTCTGTCTTCTCAACTCAACAATACTACTATGCACTGCTTTGGTTCTGCTGCCGTATTGTGCAATTTAGCAAATGCCCCTAAGCAGAGGGTCAGGGTAATTGCTGGAGTTACCTTGCTGCTTTCACTTATTTCAGAATCAAAGTCCTTTGTTGCCTATTGTCCAATATCTGAAAACAGTCATTTCATGTATTTGTGTCCACTTACTATCTAGTTCTTTATGGTGAGAGAGTAAGCCTAGTAACAATAACTATGGCTATAAGTAGAAGTCTTAAGTATCCTTTTTGAAAGCTCTCAACCAGAACTCAGAGACATCTGCCCACTCATAATATACTGTGTCTTAGCATAAAAGCAGGTGTTTCTTAAGAGTCTCAAATTCTCAGATTGATCAGTTTTATTCTAGACAACAATAACTTACATTACTTGAAATATGGACTTGATGCCACAAGATAACAACAACAATTAATGGAAAGATGGATAAATTCTAAGTGTCCTTCAGTGTCTTGTTTCTACATACTCCTTCTCCCATGCACCTCAGCCAACAACATGCTATGAGGTTATACTGAAGCTTCCAGCTTTGGAGAAAAGCTTTTTAAGACTAAAGCTTCAAATGAGAGAGATGTACAGTTGTTCTCACTGGGTAACTAAACCTGTGTGAGTTATACTTTTGTCTGAAAAATTATTGGGAGTTCCAAACAGAGAACAAGACCTTTTTCTCCTCTATTAAAGGACATGCTTTAGACCTTTGTGAACTTGAAATGCAGGTCTTATTTTATTCATCTCTCATTTGCATTATCCACCTATAGTACTCAGTGATCAGTAAAATCATTTGGACTTCAGAAGCCTTTGCACGGAAGTGATCAAAAAGGCCTATAATTTGTTATTCATTCAGTTTTTCCTTCTTTAGGTGTTATCCACTGTCCAGCTCTACCACATTTTTGCCTTACATAAAAGAGCTAAGAAGTTTGATGACTATCCTGTTCACATTGTCACTTTTGCCATGTCATAGGGAAATGTCACCAGCTAGCTTTGTATGCCTGCTTGTTACCATGGCTTTTCCTTAAATTGTTTACTGAGGCTTCTATAAAGCTTTTTATTCTTTTAAGTAATTTTCAATAATGACTTATCCACAAGTACTTGACAGTACCACCACTTAATGTAATTTTCTCACAGGGAAGCTGAGATCCACAAAGATAAGATTTGAGGTCATCCGGCAATCAAGAAATGAAATTCGAATACATCTCTTGAGCCTTTAAGCCAAGCTGCCTTTTAATCCTGAGATTCTTGATGAAAATAATACAACCTGTCCCCACACCATCACACCACCCAAGCTGTGTATGAATTGCCACATCCCTTTAGTTCCTCATTCCATTGTTTGCATAGCAGTCTCTGTTGATACACACAGTGGTAAACACAAAGAATTTAATATAATTAAATTCTTCTGAGAGTATAATAATAATCTCAAATGCTCTTTAAAACTAAGAACACGTTTTGACTGATCTGCTGCTGTTGGCTGCTATGAAGTAGGCCTCTATCTCGTGATAACTGGTGCCATCACTGGATTGACATAGGTCGTGGAGTGAACTGTTATGACCCATAAAGTTTCCACTGGCTAATTTTTGGAAACAGATTTCTATGCCTTTCTTCTCAGTCAGTTTTAGTCTGGAAGCTCCACTGAAGCCTGTTCAGCATCATAGCAATATACGAGCCTCTACTGACAGATAGGTAGTGGCTACGCAAGAGGTGCTTTAGCCAGGACTTGAACCCATGTGCTCCATGTGAAAGACAACAATTCTACTGCTGAACTACCACTGCCGCAATTATGACTGGCCTAGCAAGCCGCATTTCCAAGGAAAGGTTCAGTCTTTCCTTTAGTAGTTATTTTGTTCACCACACATTTATTAACTGTAGCTGGAAGATTTGTCCAGCTCTTTTCTAAGCATCAAAATATATTTGGAATAATTAATTTTTCTAACTTAATGATATAGAAACTAGTACAGAAAACAAAATAGGTAACAACAAGGAAACGTGAAAGCAAAAACTTCTCTTTGCTACTAAATCATTCCTTATTTTAGGGAATCAGGGAAAAACACAGTGGCTGGCTTCTTATGGGGCTTTCCATCATATTGCTACAAACCACAGAGCTATATAGTTTCTTTTTTTTATCTCTCACACGGAAACTCTTTGGTTGACTTTCTGGTTGTTTGAAGTTGAGTCTTCTCATTGTGTTTTAGAAAAACAAATCATCATACTGTCTGTTTACGGCTCAGAGAAGATTTAGAGAGCTGCCCTGCAGATTTTCTAACTTAGGCTCCACCTGTTCACAATCTTCAACTTTACCAGCCATTAGTGGTGAGCTGCCGTATTTCCAAAGAGATGAGAGACCATTTTACCAAAGCCTGTTAGATGAAATAAAGAGAGATGTTGGAATTGTATAATGTAATCCTAGCCAGCAACTCTTTTTTCTTGGAGGTCCTAAAATAAGTAATATCTTCTGACATAAATATCACATTCTGCCAGATCATGAAACAAATACTAGATCTACATATTTTCAGGTAAATACAAATGTTAGCAGCTTTCCAGGCAATGGAAGCAACTTCTCATTGCTTATGTCTCTGTTAATTAAAAATTTATATTGTTCCTTTCCAGTTTTTGTGCTGCTCTCTTTCCCTGAAACTGAATGCAGCTGATAAAAAAGACTTCCTTCTTCATTCATCCTGGGGCATAGTTCCAACCAGTAACATTAACTGCTCTCATTTTCATGTTGGTTGCATTTTATATAAGGCGTATCTTAACAACAAATGATAGTAGAAAGAGTAGCCCTCCTTCCCACCTGTAACCACCATAACAAAAAGATTCTAGTTGACAATTCATACAGTTTTGAATAGTTCATGACACTGGAAAAATACTTTTTATGCTTTTGTAAGAAATTGCTGTGCACTGCATAAAACTGTTGACTTGCTAATAATCTGCACTACTTTTATGTATTTACTTATTTGTCTCCGAAGTTGTAAGGAGCATATTTTATAGTCCTTGGGCTATTTCTGTTATTTAATATATGCATTTATTAAAGATATTTGCTCCTTCAGGCAGATAAGCATGTTACACTCAGTCTTCTATCACAAATTCTTCCATCACCTGTGAGAGGCAGCATGGTGTGCTGGGTAAGTGTATGGACTCTGCGGGCAAATAGTCTGGATTCGGTTTCTAGTTGTACTAATTAGTGGTTCTGGCATCTAGGGCAAGTCATGTCACCTCTTTGTACCTCAATCTCCTTTACTGTAATACAGAGATAATGAGAATAAATACCTCACAGTTTTTTTTTGTTGTGATGGTTTGTAATAAGTGAACATACACAAAGTACTTAGTATACCTGGCCCATAATAAGTACTGAACAGGCATTAGCTGTAAACAGGAAGAGTCCTATAGCAAAAGGCACAGGTCTCATGATTTTCCTACTCCGCTGCCTTTGTATCAGAATGTTGTCCTGATTGGCCACAGAGGAATGATTCCTTCCACTGCAACCTCACTTTTGTGTCCTCTTTGTTCTTTAAGGCAGAGGCCAACTTCTTTAAATAGTCATTTTCCCAGTGTGAATGCTGGGAAATGCTAGATACATACTAACACTAAATATTTATTCATCTGAAAAAAAAGGACAATCTCAGTTTGGTTTCATAATTTCTCAGAAAGCGATTTACCACTGGACTCAAATTTTGTCTTTCCTGAACTCTAAAGTCAAATTTTCCTTTCAAATAAAGTAAGAAATTGTTAGTCATACCTTTCAGAAACCTTCTAACCATGGTCTGCTTCTATGTACTGAACACATTTTACATGTGTAATGAGATTTGTGTATTAGTGACATCTGCTACTGCTTAATCAGCTCCTGAGAATAATAACAAATAATCACAGAAAATGGATTTAGGAAGTCTGTGTTTTAATTAACTCTGTTTACCTCCAGTTTTGTTACATTTTTCCCCCATTCCCTGGGTACAGATTCCACCCTATCTCTTGGTACAGTTTTTAATCCCTGCCCAGAGCAGACATTTATCTTTATTTTACATTGCCTCTTCTAAGCCTAGGGCCATTGACTCAGAGTCTTCTAATTTTTACTCATAACCCAGCTTATTTTATCACATAAAAACTGTTGAGTTTCCCAAGTTCAGATGGAAGGTATTTCCCAGGATCATGGCCAGTTAGCTCAGATGGTTGAAACACAGTAATGATGAGGTCAAGGCTGTGAATTTTACTGTTGTAAGGGCCAGTTCTCTTTCATGCATATGTGTCCTCGGCAAAAAAGGAAGATATATGGATTCATAAGCTGAAAGCCATGTCCATTACTAAAACAAAACTAAATAAAATAAACAAAATAATCCTCAGATGCATGTCTGACAAGCTGCACATTAGTAGAGCCACCTTTGCTTATGTAACTTGAAAACCATAGATCTCACTAACCTGTAGTTACACAGGAGCTGACATTAACACTAATAATGCCAGTTTCACTGTCTTAATATTTGTGTTTACATAGTTCAGGATTTCTGAACTCTTCCCCCACAGTATTACCCAGCTATGTAGGAGAAGCCCTGGAGGTATTTCACCTGAGCTTACAAAAAGTATTCTCATGTTCTTCCACATTCAGCCCTTTTCTGATGTTATTTTCCCCCAAAGCCACTTGAAAATAGCACTTTGCTGCTGTTACTGCTGCCATATTCTTGTGGGATCATGGTTTCCTGCTTAGAGTAAGCCCCACTTTACTCTCCGAAGTAGCACAACTTGTGAGGAGCCAAAATGACATTTTGAATCTTTCCAGGCCTCACTATACTAAGTGTCATTCTGGGTTAAAATGAGGAGAATGTCACTCTGCACTTTTAAGCAGCACTGTTTGTGTCCCTTTCCCTACTGATATTGTAAAAATAACTCCTTTGGCTTCAGTCTTCAGCCTTGCTCTCTGTGTGGCCCAGATAACTTTCACTGAGACTGGGTAGTACACCATCTTAGCCTTCTCCATTTCTCTGTATTTCCTTAGGAACCTATGTAAAAAAATAAATAAATAAAAAGGCAAACACCTACCTCTTCTTTCAACCTCCACGCTAGTAAACTGAACTATTTCGGTAGAATCATCTAGAGCTGGCTGAACTCTAAAGTGGACATAAATAAGTCTCAAACTGAGATTCTTAGTACATGTAAAAAAGAACACCTCATCAAAAATCTGTATGGAGGCTCTGTTGCTCTGAGCCCCCCCAGCTTAGAGTAAAATACACTCTATGGTAGGATTTCAAGGTAGCAGGGAAGACACTGATGCCCAGCTGTGGCCCACACATACAGCCAAGTCATGTCTGCTGGCTGGATGCCTGGATTTTACTCCCAGAGATGTTTCCTTTCACTTAAGTCCTTTGCTCTTTGCACAAAAGTCTCGTTGGAAGAGGGAACATGTGATACTGTTATCATTCAACCACAGATGAGTGGAAGTGAAGAAGCTGAGCAGCCTTTGATAGGAAAAGAGCAGGAGAACAACCTCTCCCAGAGAGGGAAGACGGAGTATGGACTCGAGAGGGACAAGAGAAGGACAGTCAGGCCGTGAGTATGGCAATAAAGCTGCCTGACTGTCTTCACCGTGCCTCTTAAGGACTAAGCCTTTGCTGAGGCACACTGCCCTGGAGCCAAATCTCTAACTCTGCATTCCCCATCCTAAACTACTGTGAGAAACAATTTTTTTCCTCTTCCAAATGCTATCTTGATGTCTTATAGAAAAGAAAAAAAAAAGAGGATGATATGTTGTCTTTTTATGAGAAATTTACCCATTCTTTCTGCACCCTCCCTCCTCTGTTATCATCTTTCTAATGCAATCAGAAAATCACCATCACTGCTCTAAATAAATAAGTAAAGCAAAGACCTCACCATAAAACTAATCTCTAAGCCAAGTGCCGTCGAGTCGGATCCGACTCATGGTGACCCATGATACCAAACAAGAGAAAAATAGAAAGGAGAAGTAGAGTCCAAAGCTAAGCCGCCTAGGGGGGTTCATTAGTAGGTACACCTTAGGGTCTCACAGTTTTGGTTTGGTTTTTT
Organism: Heterohyrax brucei; assembly: GCA_028571685.1. Classification (NCBI taxonomy): domain Eukaryota; kingdom Metazoa; phylum Chordata; class Mammalia; order Hyracoidea; family Procaviidae; genus Heterohyrax; species Heterohyrax brucei. The sequence goes on from CM053166.1 coordinate 142,780,763, forward strand.
TCTTTTTTTCCCCCTTTTGGGTCTGACCCAAGTGGGCTGATTTTTACTTTTATGACAGTATGAGAGTTAGCTCATCATAATTCACTTGAGCCAGGTAATCAATCCATCATTCCTAAACAGGGTGACTCTTGGACTCTGCAAAGAGATTTTATTCCTCAGAGGAAAATGTCAGTAGTAGATTGCCTTTTCTATAAAATGGCCCACAGCATGGATTTTTAGCTCTTCTGGGTATTACAGCACCCAGAGGAATGGGATACCCTTGTGCCATAACCTCAATGAGATATAAATGCTCACCATTAATAAGGATGTGTCCAAGCAAGTGTCAATACCCACAGCTTACCTTTAGAAGCCATTAAGGTTCAGCTTCAACTTGGGAGTCAGATCCAAAGTAAAGAAAAGCTGGCAGAAATCTTCCTTGATTCATATTCATTTTGAAAGTCCTGGCCCAGACTTGGTAGGTGTGGAAGAATAGGAGTTACCCGAACAGCCATACATGCTGAGGGGCATGCACATTCTTAATAAGTCACAGCTGGTAGTTATCAAATCCAAATGGACTTTAGATTCCCACCAGCACAGAGGAATCAATATTTATCAACAGGAAAAGTGGTATCCATTACCGCCATTTGAAGGTCATGCATATAAAGTATATATGAGTAATGCTAAACCTCGGAGCGATTTCCTCTCACAACTGGGTAGATAGAGTGCCTCTGCTTGCTTTTGCTGCTGCACGCTAGCCTGGCTTCTCCCCAGGCTTATGCCTGATCCCCTTTTCTCTCTTGACATTTTCTGTGTTTCTTAAAAATAATAGTGCTATGTGGAAAGAAGCAGAAACAAAGCCTTGGGGACAAATGCAGGATTTAGTATCATAGGAGAGAAACAGACTGACAAATAGCAAATGGGCAATACTCAGCAAGGTGCACAGTAACCAGAAGAAGATCTCACTGTTAGAGTAGAAAACAAGCTGACTGTACAGAGTAGTACCTCACTGTTTGTGTGACTTACAAGTAGACATGAGCTATGGAAATGGTCAGAGGCATTTGGTTTGGATTCTTCTCCCTCCCCACAGTTTTTGTACATAGTGCTTCTCTTACTCCCACTGAGATGTTGGGCCCACATTGGGACTTGACTGCTCAAAATGGGCAATGAAGATTTGAGATCTAGAGTTACTCTACTCAGGTGATAAACCACTAAAAAATTCTTCATGACCGGAGAAAAAAGTTTACAGAAAGTTTTAAGAACGTTGAATTGTTTACCAAAAAAGCCACATAATTGAGGAGATCTAGGGAACTTAATTATAGGCCTCATAGCCAGAAGGCCGGATGAGCAGGAGCTTATGCTTGTGTTTACATGAACAGACCATATTTCAGTTGCCCAGTGAGGGTAGCATAACTTTTAGGCTATTCTTCCCAGAATCAGTAGATGATAGAAAGGCTTCCGCACACTGCTTATTTCCTGCACTGTTCTGAGAGAGCTGAGAGTCTCCTGTTACTGGAATGCTTTAAGTAGAATTTCTTCATCTAGTCAGGGAAGGCTTATTAGGTGCCAACTATGTTCCAGTTAGGAAACCCTGGTGTAGTAGTGATCAAGTGCTCCAGGTGCTAACAGGAAGATCAGCAATTCTAATCCGCCAGAAACTCTATGGGGCAGTCCTACTTTGTCCTGTGGGGTCTCTATGAGTAGGAATCAACCCAGTGCCAGTGCACTGTGTTCTAGTTGAAGTCCTGGTGGCACAGTGGTCAAGAGCTTCACTGCTAACCAAAAGGCCAGCAGTTTGTATCCACCAGCCATTCCTTGGAAATTTTATGGAGCATTTCTACTCTGTCTCTAAGGGTCACCATGAGTCAGAATGACTCAATGGCAACTTACCTTTTTTTATGTTCCAGGTAAAGAATCTGGTACAATGGTTAAAGCACTCTGTTGCTAACCAACAGGCCAATGTTTCATACCCACCAGTCACTCTGTGGGTGAAAGATGTGGCAGTCTGTTTCTATAATGATTTATAGCCTTGGAAACTCTATGAGACAGTTCTACCCTGTCCTACATGGTTACTGTCAACTCAATTGCGATGAGTGACGTTCTTTTGATTATTGATTTCTTTTTCATTTATTTGTTTTTGGCATGTTCCAGGCACTATTATAGGTTTGTGTGCTTAAATGTAATAAAAGCCCTCGCTTTTGTGGAGATAATATTCTAGTGGGTAGAGGGAGCGAGACAGAAATAAACCAATGCTTAGACAGATAAACATTTTGTCAGATGGTGATAATTGTTAATAAAAATGAAGCAAGATAAGTAAAAGAAAGTGTAGGTGATGGCTACTATTTTTTTTCTCTTTTTTTTTATTTAATACGACTGAGTGAAAATTTACATTGCCGTTTAAATTTACATGCCCACCTATATATAGCTTCCACTGCTCTCCCTGTCCGGTGACAGCACACTATTCCTCTCTGCTCCACACATGTCTCATCCTCCCCACAGCCTCCTTTCCCCTCCTCTAAAACCACTCTCCTTCCTCCAACCTGAGGTCAGTAGGCTGATATCCCATAGATGCATAGAACCATAAAGTGCATCCAATATATGGTCACTCTGCATCACCAAGTCGAATCTATTCGTGTCCGAAGAGTGGACCTTCCTTATGATTTATGGTCAAGGGCAGCATCAGGGCTAGAGGTCATGCTCCCAGGGGAACCCTGAAACTGCTGGACCGTCAATTGAGGTCTTTTAGTGGAGATGTCAGGTTGTACCCCTTTTTATTCTTGTGTTTCCAGTGAGACTCAACTTAGTGAGCTCCATTGCGGCTGTCACTGGTGGTGGCCGGGCACCAGATGGTTCTTCTGGTCCCAGGTAGATGTAGGCACCTACTCTTGTGGGTCTCTCTATCTTCTGGGTTGTCTTTACCCCATGTCATTTTCGTCCTCGGTGAGCATCCTTTCTTGCTGAGTTGGGACCATTTGCTGTGCCTTCGGATGGCAGCTTGGAAGGTTTTAAGACCCCAGGCACCACTCACCAATGTGGGGTGCAGAGAGCCCTCTTAGCAAAACGCTGGTTGTGCCAATTGGCCTCGATTTCGCCTAACAGCATTGTCCCCTGCTCCCTACCCCAGCTACTCTGTACTTGCAATATTGGGTTAAGATGGAAGGAGTATTCAAGTTATGCTGAAGTCCACTTAATGTTGTTCTTGTTTCTAATGTGTACTATCACCGATTTCACCCAACCAGATTTCTAGCAACTATCTAGTCTAAACCCTCCCCCCTTGCCCTCCCTCCCTCCCCTCCCTTGCAGCTGTCAAAGAGTCTTTTCTTCTATACAAAAGTCTGTTTTTGAGATCTTATTGTAAGGGTCTCATACAATATTTGTCCTTTTGTCGCTGGCTACCTTCACTCAACATAGTGTCTTCCAGTTGAAACCAGGTTATGAGATGTTTCCTGGAATCGTCATTATTCTTTATCATTGGTAGTGCTCCACTGAGTGTATATACCACAGTTTACCTATCCATTCTTCTGTTGTTGGGCATCTGGGTTGATTCCATGTGTTTGCTATGGTGGACTGTGCTGCAATAAACATTCTTGTGCATGTGTCCGTTGGTATGAAAGGCCTTGATTCTGTAGGATATATTCCAAGTAGTGGAATTACTGGGTCAAATGGTATATCTATATCCATTTTTTTAAGGAAGCGCCAGATTGCCTTCCAAAGAGGCTGGACCATTTTTCAACCCCACCAACAGTGTGGGAGAGTTCCACTTTCTCCACAACCTCTCCAACATTTGTAGTTTTGTGTTTTTTGGATCATGGCCAACCTTGTTGGGGTGAGATGCTATCTCATTGTAGTCTTGATTTGAATTTCTTTAATAACTAAAGATTGTGAACATGTCCACATCTGTTTTTTGGCTGCCTGGATCTCCTCTTTAGTGAAATGTCTGTCCATCTCCTTTTCCCATCACTTAATTGAATGACTTATGTTCTTCTTATTGATATTTTGTAGTATCTTATAGATTATGGAGATCAGGCATTGGTCTGACATAGAGTTGCCAATTATTTTTTCCCATTCTGTAGGTGTCCTTTTAATTCTATTAATAAAGTCTTTGGATGAGCAAAAGTGTTTGATTCTTCACACTTCCCATTTATCTATTTTCTCTTCTGTTGATTGTGGTTTGTTTGACAGATTTTGGAGTCTGTCCATGTTGCGTATTAAAACTTCCATTGTTGTCCCTACTTTCTCCTGGATGAGCTTTATCGTTTTAGGTTTGATGTTTAGGTCTTTTATCCAGCTGGAGTTGGTTTTTGTATGAGGTGTAAGATACGGATCTTGCTTCAGTTTATTGTAGATAGATATCCCATTTTGCCAGCACCATTTGTTGAAGAGATTATTTTTACTTCAGTTTAATGTCTTAGGGCCTTTGTCAAATATCAGTTGTTCATTGGCAGATGGTATCATCTCTGGGGTCTCAATTCTGTTCCATTGATTGATCTGTCTGCTCTTGTACCAGTACCAGCCTGTTTTGACTACTGTGGCAGTGTAGTATGTTCTAAGGTCGGGTAATGAGAGGCCTCCCAGTGTGTTCTTCTTCTTTAGTAGTACCTTACTTATCTGGGGCTTCTTCCCTTTCCAAACAAAATTGGTGATTTGTTTCTCCATCTCATTAAAAATGATGCTGGAACTTGTATTGGGATTGCATTATATAAGTAGATGGCTACTATTTTAAATGTGGTATTCAGGGATGACCTACCAGATAAAGTAACATTTAATTTGAGACAGCTCATTTATTGAAAACCTATCATGCTCCAGCCACTTGAGTTAACTCATTTCATTTTCATTGAAATCTTGTGAGGTACATAGTAGCTACATTAGTAGCTTCATTTTACAAGTTGAGAAACTGATTCTCAAAGAAATGGAATGAGTTATTTGAGAAAACACAGCTAATATGTGATATAGCTGAGGTATGACCTCAGACAGTCTGGAACAAGATCCTATGTTTGGATCACTCCGATATTTGGCGTTTTGGAGTCTGTCAAGAGCAAAGGGATGTGCGCTAGACAAAGGCCTCATTTCTCATTAGCCCTGCAAAGCACCTGTAAGATTATGTAAGAAGCAGCAGTTAAACTGAAGTCAGGTAAAGGAGGTCCTTTGCAGTAAGAAGAAGAAAGAATGAAATGTCTCATATTCGAGTATTTTCTGTGTGTCACCTATTTTACACATATAGTTTCATTTACTCCTCTCAACAAAACTATGACGCATTTATAAACCTACCTATTTTGCAGTTGAGATTATTGAGGTACAACAGGCTAAGTAAATTACCCAAGCTCTCATGGCAACAAAGGACTGTGATTATGAGTTTAATGTGGTCTATTGTGACAGTTGAAGCTCTTGATAATGTACCACACTATCTCCAGAGAGAAGAAAATAACAAACAAATCAGAAACACATGGAAACAAAGTGATAGAAAGGGGGAGACCACAAAAGAACATCTTAATAGTGTTGAGGGCTGTAGGAACAGCCCTGACATAAGAGTCTTTTAATGGCAATTTCATCCCCAGCCTCTCCCCCACACCAAAGTAGGTAGGTTTTTGAGAATTTCTCTGATTTGAGAATTTCAAGAATTGTCATGTCTAGTTTCCCACCAGGTCCTGGAGTTTACATATGAATGTCCTTGAGCAGTACCCCACCTTTCATAGTTACTACTGTCATTAAACCAAGTGCTTCAGGAAACAGAGGCAATAGAGTAAGTAAAGACATAAAGGAAGATTTAAGAATCATTGGGTATTGAGGACTACCATGTAATTGATTACTAGTTGATTTTCCCCTCAGAAGCACATTTTAAAGCTGTCATCCTTAATGAAATAGCTTTAGATATACCTTGTTGACTTGCTCCTTTCTAAAGTACAGTGGGAAGACAGTGGGAATCTCAGACTAATAGGATGATGGGTAGTGCTAACAATGAAAGCCAGATGGAGTGCGGCCTGTCTTGTGACATAGCCTTTGTGTGGTGTCTGGAAACTAGGATGTGGTCAGATCATTTCTGGCAAGGGATTGACCCACCCATTCATTATTCTGGACAAGCAGCAGGTTGGCCTCTCACCTCATGCCTGCTCTTCCTTGCCTAGCCTTTCCTTTGTCTCTCCTCTTACCACACACAGAGGCTTTGATCTTTATTGAATGTTAGACTCATCAACAAAGCAGCAGAGAGGCTTGCCTGTTCTACCTTTACCAGAGCCTTAGGTGGCTCCCTGCACAGGGAAGCTGAGGGAGGTGGAGTGTGGGTGGCTAGCCAGCTCCATCATTGGTATTCTTTAGGTAACTCATAAGCCTCCAGTTATTTCAGCTGGAAAATGCTGTTTTGGTAGCTACTGCTTCATCAAAATTTTCAAGAATTCATTACACATGCTTGAGAACTGGATATTTACAAATTCATTAGGTGTTCCGGAAATTGGTATTTTAAAAGGAAAATGTTACCACGGAAACCACTGACATTTACCCTTGGCTCTGTAGAACAGCTATGTTTCAGGCTTATAATGCAATGTCTACTGAAAACTAAATCTGAACTAGAAATAGAATGTAAGCGAAATGTTATAGACAGAGTTGATTTTGAGAAGATTTTGACAAATACATAGGCGCTGAAGCTCTGGAAACCAAGAGATTCTCCTGTGCCATGAATTTTCTGAGTCTATTCTAAGGGACAAACAGACTACCTCAATAACATCTCCTCTCACTAGTAGTTCATATGTAAAATGCGTGCAGTGCTACATTAACCATAAATACTCTGATTCGGTATCACCTAGAAACTTTATCTCAATTTGTTAGCAATGTACAGAAATATTAGGTTGACTAAAGTTTATTAATGGTCACCAGGGGTCAGTGAGAGTTACTGCTTAAGGGTGTCGAGTTTCTATTAAGGATGATAAAAAAATGGAAAATGATAATGTTTGCATAACATGTTGAATGTGATTATTTCACTAAATTGAATTGCACATATAAAAACAGTTGATATGGCATTTTTATTTTGTATTCTTTATCGCAATAATTTTTTTTAAAAGAATTCTGTTTACCAGCATGCTGTGGTTGCACATCCAGATGCTGTTGCCTCTGTACTACTATCTCACATGAGTCCTATACCTGCAGCTGTAGGCACTTATACAGTCAAATATGGAAAAACCTAGCCTCTTATCAAAGTATATACTTAGCAAATACTAGTTAATTGACTCACAGCTGTTGTTGCTTTGACTTGAATTGGTGCCAAGTTCTCCTTCCAAGATGCCACTGACCACCTGCTGACAGCAGAAGAAAGGAAATGGGGCAGAGAAATAAGGAGGAAAGGTTGTGGGGTAGTCAGGAGAAAAATGTGTCTATGGAACAAGTTCTACAAATTAAACAATCCATGGAGAGTAATTTGGCTGTTGAAGATCTTCAGAGTGTCATGTCAGCTTCAGAGTCAGAGAGCTGCAATCCTAACTCAACTTACAGTGATTCACATGGGGATGGGAGGGAGGTCAGACAAGAAGAAAACAAAACAAAGTACTTTGTTTACAGATGTTTCCTCAGGGAAATAAACCATTGCCAACTCCATAACTGGAACATGTATACTCTTAATGGCAGCATTCCAAGGAAAGCCTGATGCATAACTCTGGTATGAAACTCCAAAGGGAAATTCACTTGAAAGTTGTAGGGCAGGAAGAAGGGCCCAAGGACTTAGTACCTGCATATTGCCATCATTCTCATCTTGCTTCTAAGTGGCTTACAGTTTCTGCCTTTAGCTCACTGGCCACTCATCTTGATGAACCTGACTTCTACATTCATTCCAAACCACCCAGAATCTCAAAATTAATCCACTGTTTCTATTTCTTGATAATCTAGAACTGGATTCATGTCTTTTTGATTATGCTAAGAACATTGGACACATCAATTTTTACTTCCCAAACTGACATAGGCCAGCCTTCCAAACGTGGTGCAGGTACCAGCTTATGAAACCATAGCAGTCCAAACAGCTTTCTTTTAAAACTCTTCTTCATGATGCTCAAAAAACTTTTATTCATTTAACCAAATTTTTCAGAATACTGACTCTATGGTAGGTGCTGTAACAGACACTGAAAATACATACTGAGTAAGATGTACCCCTTCTACATCTAGCAGTTGAGATATAGCTATAAATAAATTGCTGAAATATAATGAGTTAAAAGCCAAGCCAAGTGCCGTTGAGCTGGATCCAACTCATGGCGACCCTAGGGGCCAGGGTAGAACTGACCCCCAGAGTATTCAAGGCATGTAAAAAATATGCCTGAGAGACTGGAGATAGTGCCATGGAAGTGATAATGTGTAAGCAGGTTAAAGAAAGAGCAGGTGTTTACAACACAGAGACATGAGGAAAACACACTCTAGACAGAAGAGAACCAAAGGCATACAGGGGTGTGGCCTGCTTAAGGAACCACAGGTAACCCAGTGGGGAATATAGTGTATGTAGGGCACTTGGCTTTTTGGCAGTACTAATAGAGAATTGATAATTATCAAGCTTATGTAGAGACTCCTATGCCTAGATTTCAAGAAAAACAGACTATTTTGAAATAATATGGACCTCGGAAAATAAGTAAAAAGGGAAAGACATGTTCAGATGTACATTTAGTAATCAGGTATTGTGCTTTTCTGTGGAAAGTGAATCGAAAGAACTGTAGAAATGGAGATAGGGAGACTGGTTAAGAAGTCATTACAGCAATTCCCATTCATACTGCTGAAGTTCAATCTGAGTAGTATATAGAGTTTGCTGGGAGAGAAAGTGAAAGATGCGGGAGAGAAATGAAGGAGATAATTAGGAGTAGAAATAACAGGGCTTAGTAACTACCCTTTTCGCAGTAGAAGCTGACATCTAGATTACTGATTTTCACCAGTGGGTGAATGGTAGTTCTGGAAAGGCATATACCCTACCCTCTTGGCCACCTACTTTATTTCTTCCCTTTCCATTCTTCATTATTGGCTGTTCACCGTCTCTTGCCACAGATAATCCTTTGACAAGAAGTTGGCAAAGAGGTTTGAGAAACGCAGAACACAACACATTAAGGACATTTAAGAACCCACAGTCTAAGAACTTGTGGCTTGAAGAGCAACCAAATTGTTTTCTAGGATAGGAGCTCTAGCAATGCAGCGGTTAAGAGCTCCAGGGCTATCTAAAAAGCCAGCAGTTAGAATCCACCAGCCACTTCTAAGAAACCCTATAGAGCAGTTCTACTGTGTCCCATAGAGTTGCTATGAGTTGAAATTGACTTGAACGTAATGAGGTTGATGTTTTGTTTTGTTTTTTAGCATAGGGAAGATTTTTTTTAAAGGAAATTTTTAAACCTTTGATTTCTGTTTTAGTCAGCTAGTGCTGCTCTGACAGAAATACTACAGAGTGGTTGGCTTTAGCAATAACAGTTAATTCTTACACAGTCCAATAGGCTACAAGTCCAAATTCAGGATGTTTGCTCCAAGGTGAGGATTTCCCCCTTGTTGGCTCTGGAGAAAAGTCCTTGTGCTGGATCTGTCTTTGTTCAGAGAGCATTTTGGTGCAGGAACCTCAGATCGGAAAGACAGGCTTTACTCCCTGTGCTGCTTTCTTGATGGTGTAAGGTCCTCTCTTTATTTCCCCGTGGGATGAAAGGGTAAAGGGTGGTGCAAGCCACACCCCGGGGAAACTCCTTTAGCAAGGGTGTGGCAGTCCCACCCTAATCGGCTTTTAATATAATGATTCTAACTTTTAGCTACAGGAAAGATCAGGATTTACAGCATCAAAAAATTCACAAGATGGAGGGCAATCACAGAATACAGGGAATCCTGGCCCAGCCAAATTACTACACATGTTTTTTTGGGGGGGACACAATTCAATCCATGACAATTTTCATCTGTGCAGAAGAGTAAATGAGGAAATAAAATAAAATTATAGTAAGGAACATTTCAGCAGAGCATAGGAAATTGATTTTAACTATTCTAAGGTAACAGACTAGGATGAAACCATCGAATGTAAACTGGAGAACTTTAGGGGAAGAGACAGTAATCTCGAGACCTAAATAATTTAGACACCAGTCTCCCAGAGCACACAGTCTGTCAATGTCCTATTCTGCCCCCAGATGTCCCCAGAGGAACTATCATGTCATTGATCTCGCTGAGTAGATGGAATGAAGTCTGAGGGGATGAGAGCTCTAGAAATGGAGACAGAGATTAAAAGGAGAATGTCACTTACTTCAATTCTGAATTTTTTTAAGTGGCATCTTTTAAAGACATCTCCTGTTAAGGAGAAAAAATGCACCAAGGAGCAAGAATTCGGGACAAATTAGCTCTCTCACATAAAAGAGGAAATGAAGAGGAGAGGTAAAGAGAGAGAGATGCAAAGCAGTGAATTGAACACTTTATTAAGCATGAAACCAGAGAGGTATACTCCCTCAAGGCTAAGGCTATAGATTTATGGGGAAAGTAGCTTAGATTTGAGGTCCATGGACTACGAAAAACATGAGTGCTCTCCACACTGTGACACACATGCAAGGAGGCACTCATATACAAATAAGGTACATATATACTTTGCTAAACCATGGTTCTAGCAGAAAATCAATTTCCCTTAAAGATTAGAGATGAGCTATGACCTCAGTGTAGAACTTTACCGAGAGAGTACAAAGGAGCAGAAGACTTTCAGCTAAATCAAACAGCTTCTTACGCAAGGTATAGATCTGTGATTAATGAATCATCTGTTTTCCCTTTTCTTCTAAAGAGTTTACTTACATTTAAATCATTAATTCCATTGCAGTGGATTATGTCATTCTAAATTACTTGGTATCTTCTATCATGCCAGGATTTGTGGGTGAGTTGGGAAGACTGATATATAAAATCTCATTTGACAATTTGTTTTGGATTTTCTTAGCCTAGAAAGTTTTACAGACTTTGTTAAATATTATTGATGCATTAGAAGTCTCATACTTTTTTTGTCAGGCAATTTTTGCTAAATATCTATGGCCTATGGCATTTACCAAGGGATTTGTGAAGAATTTTCTTCAAATGAAAATAAAGCCCCCCAAAAAAGCAAAAAAATCTAGAGGTTTGCCTTCATGGAGTCACTTCTCTTTAGTTCTTTCAATTAGTTATTAGATTTTACAAAGGGTGCCCTATGCTACCAGGCCCCGGGGCATATTAACATAATTTAAATAGGAGAAGATAATTAAGCTATCAGGCTGTAAGAGAGACAAAGACATAAAGACAACAGCCATAAACTCAGCAGCCCCTACATCTTTTATGTTAGAGCTGCCTCCTCAGAAAGAACAGACTTGTTCAAAACGAATCTTGAGTGATATACTCTTCTTTCTTAAAGTGATGTCCCTTGTCACTATATGTTTTGTTTTGTGACCTTCTCTGCCTCTCCCAGATGTGCCATGTAGTGTAGATTTATTAAAAAGAAAGTCAGGTATGTGAATTTTGTGTCAATAGAAAGAAAAAAATCAGGAGACAGTTAAAATCCCTCTACTTTGGCATTTTCATTAGAATCTTGTGACATTTCTTGAGGTAATTGAAAGCACCCATGGTGCAAGCCACAGGGAATGGGGGTAGGAGTGTCTTAAGATCTGGCATAGTCTGTGCTAGCATAGGGTGTGACCAATATGTATCTGTTATGACATTTTAGGCATCCCTGAAGCTCAGCACATCTTAAACTGTGAAAGAGGATTTTTTATTACCTTCCTTGTTGAACTCCTTACCTCTTTTGCCATATGTGTCAATCCAGGAAACATCAGCTAGGTGAATTTCACTTGAGGCCAATGTTAATTGCAACAATAGAATTAATACTTTCAGTTACTGCATTGCATGGACTGTGGGCTTTAAGATACACGTTGACTGAATGTGAACAGTGTTACTACTTTTGTAAAATGCATGAAATTATCACCATTGCATCAAGCACTCTCACAAGGCAGACCCTGATATCTTGAGCATCGCCAGTCACCCCAGGCTATACTGATATAACATTAACTTTTTATAAAGAGTAAAATATCATATTATCTCAAGGAAGTAGTGAGGCACATACCTTTTATAAACAATAATTTATCAGCTGAATGGTTGATGCTACAGTAAAACCTGTGAAACCCAGAAACTGTATATAACATGGACACCTGTCAGAGAATGAAAACTCAAATACTTGACACCAAAATGAGTGATAGAAAAGCACTATAGTAATACTATACCCTGTCAACGGCAGAAGACTTGTGAGATCCAGAAAAACAAGGAAGTCCCATTGAGTTCCAGGTCTCACAGGTTTCACTGCATATGGTACCCATCCTAAATCTCTACAACCTGAATTATTAAATCTGAGTACATTAAAATATACCATGTCCCTGTTTTAGATTAAAAAAATCTCATGAACCTATGGGTAATTACAACTTTAATTTACATTTGATTAATGGTTTATACTTTTCCTTTGATATTACTTCTTTGATCCTCACAGCAAACCAGTGTAAAAGTGTATGAGGCCCTTTGAGTTTAAATGTTATAGATCACATATCTAAGGGCAGAACTAAAATTAGAACTATGGTCTCACAACTTAGAGTTTTATACTTTCTGGTCTTATACCCAGTAAGATTGTCAAAAAATATTTTGGTTCTCCTTGAAGCTAGGTGGTAGGATTATACTTCCCTGATATGTTGAAGTTAGGGATGACCATATAATTGCTATAGCTACTCAAATATGAGCAGAAGTAACATGTGTCATTTCTTGGTGGAAGCATTTAATCACTAATACTCAGCTCCAACCATTTTTTTTCCTGCCGTGGTGATTGCAGACATACATCTCCTTCACCCTGAGGCCTTGAGTGAGTACCGCATATAGAGCCCCGTGCCTCACCAGCGTACACCGGACATGAAACCCAGATAAGAAATAAAACTGTCACTTTAACCCAATGAGATTTAGGGAAAATATTTGTTGTTATGGCATACCTTAGCCTTTACTGACTTATAGATACACTCTTTACATAGCAACAACCAGTACATTCTCATTTAAGTATATCTTCCTTACAGCTTCATATATGGCAAACTTTGTTCCTGTGGGGCCAGTACAGTTTTTTGCACAGCAGTGTTAGCCACATTTTGGGTCCTCCTCAGACTGAAGCATTTTAGATTTGTTAGATGTGTTCAAAGGAGAGTCAGTGTCTGTGTTAGTTACCCAGTGCTGCTATAACAGAAATACCACAAGTAGGTGGCTTTAACAAGCTGGAATTTGTTTTTTCACATTTTAGGAGGCTAGAAGTCTAAATTCAGGGTATAAGCTCTAGGGGAAGGCTTTCTTTCTGTGTTGGCTCTGGAAGAAAGTCCTTGGCTGTTTGAGCTTATTCTCCTGGGCTATCTTCATGTGGCTTGGCATATCCCCCATCACTGCTTCTTTCACTTGCTTATTTAATCGCTTTTATATCTCAAAAGAGGTTGACTTAAGATACAAACTACACTAATTCTATCTCATTAATATAACAAAGATAACCCATTCTCAAATGGTATTATAACCTCACACATAAAGGATAAGTGTTACAATACGTATTTTGGTAGGACACAATTCAATCCATAACATTCCGCTCTTCCTGCCCCCAAATTCATGTCCTTGCCACATACAAAATGCATTTACCTGTTAATATCATCTCAGAAGTCTTAAATCAATTCCAAAATATCATATTCTGAATCATCTAAATTGAATATGGGTGAGACTTTAGATATTTCCCTCCTGAGGCAAAATTCCATTTCATCTGAGAACCTGTGAAATATGCAATACAAGCTATCTGTTTCTAAAATACAGTGGTGAAACAGGCACAAGTTATAAATTTGCATTACAAATGGAAAATACTGCAGAGAAAGAAGGCATAACAGGTGCCAAGCAAGTCTAAAATGCAGAAAGGTGTACATTAGCTCTCAAAGCTTGAAAATAATCCTGCCTTCTCTGAGGCAATCTAGGCAATGATTCTGCCTTCTAGACTCTGGGTGTTGGCTATCCCTTCTGAATCTGGGTGGAGGCCTCTCATTCTCAAACTTCAAATCCACCTTCCAGGACCACTGGGATGACAATTCTGTTCCCTCAGCTGTAGATGGTCGCATTCTTCAAGTCTGTCTGAATGGTGACCCTACATCCTCAGCCCTGATAAGCCTCAATGTCCTACCCTTAGAGCATGGCAACCCAGCCCCTTAAGCCTTGGGCTGTAGTCCCATCTCCCTTGCCTTTGCAAATAGCAGCTACACATTTCAGAAAAGAGTTGGTGAAGATCTAACCCTTTCAAACATAGGAGTCTATGACTCTACCCTTTGAGATCTACGGGGACCATGGCTCCATCCTTGGAAAGCTAGTCAGCCCTGTTTCCTGTGTTCCTGCCAACAGTTCTGCTGATCTCCAAGCTACTCCAGATATCATCATTTCTTTCTTGGAGCTCAACAGATGTAACTCCTTTATCCTGCTTTCTGCCTGTATAATTCTAAGAGGCAGTCCATATTCTTTCTTTTTGCTTTTACATCCCTTTCAGTCTAAGCTGATGGATTTTCTGCTGTAGTTATTGGTTAAATCCATCTGTCACAAGCTTATTCTGTTTATGAAAAGACAGTATACCCACATTCTTGGTAAACATTCTAGGACACATATACCTAGTTTATCCAACACAGTTTTCCAAATATTTAAATTCTGTTTTCATTTTGCACAGCTCATTTTTAAGTCCATATTTTTCCTCTCATATTTTACTGGAAGTGGCAAGAAAAAACCATATGGTTCCTTTAAGACCTTGCTTGAAAATCTCCTCAGGTAAATATCTGACTTTATGATTTACAATTTCTATATTACACCAAACGTTTGAGCATAATTCAGACAAATTCTTTGCTACTGCATAAAAAGCGTCACCCTTCTTCTAGTGTCTAATCACATGATCATCATTTTCTTTTAAAGCCTCACCTGAAGTACATTTAACATTCATATTTCTAGCAGCAGTCTAATGCTGGCACCCATATGTATTCTCTAAGACTATGGAGACTTTCTCTACAGCTCTTCATACATCATTTTAAGCCCTCACCAGAATTGCCTTTGACATCCATAATTCTGCCAACAGTCTCTTCAAGGCAATGTAGGGTTTTACTATTAGACACCTTAAAACTCTTCCAGCCTCTACCTACTACCCGATTTCAAAACCACATCCACATTTTAGGTATCCGTTGGAGCATCATCCTACTAGCCAAGCCAAATCATCCTACTGGCGGCACCAAATTCTGTTGTAGATATCTTGTGCTGTTGTACCAGGAATGACATAATTGGGGGGGGGGGTCAGTAGGCTTTAACACAGAGATTTATTTTCTCACACTTTAGGAGGTTAAAAGTCTGAGTTCAAGTTTCTAGCTCTAGGGGAATGTTTTCTGTCTCTCTCCCTGTAGAGAAAAGTCCTTGTCTCTTTGAACTTCTGCTCCTGTGCAACCTTCACATGGCTTGGCATCTCACTTCTCCCATCTCTGCTCCTTTCACTTGCTTGTTTAATCTCTTTTATGTCTCCAAACAGATTGACTCAAATACACTAATCCTGTATTATTAACATTAAAAAGACAATCTTAATTCCCAAATGATATTATACCCATAGGCATAGAGGTAAAAACAACATCTATTTGGGGGGTATACAACTCAATCTATAATGGCAACCTATCTCTTTAAGTTTAAGGATGATGGATTAATCACAAATTCAGAGCTCAAACAGTGTCATGAGTTCAACAAGTCTATCTTCCACTTTTAAGCAGATGAGCACTTGCTCTTCTCACCGTCGTACATACTTTGCATCAGAGAAGATATTTGATGTGAAAGGGAAAGGCTGTGAATAGAAGCAGAGAAGAAGAGCATAGCAGTGATCACAATGCCAGGCATTTGGAGACTGCTTTGCCTATAGAGCTTAAGTGTGTTTCAGATATCATCTATGAAAGAGAAAAAGGAAAGAGAATGCCTACAAATTTGGAAAAGAGGACAACTGTCTTTAAATCACTTTAGAACCCAAAATTTGCTCCATCAAGACATGAAACCAACTCTCCTGGAGAGTACAAATGTCGAATATGATCATTGCAGCATTGAAAAAAACCACTTAATTTCTTCTTTTTAACTGTGCTTTAGATGAAGGCTTACGGAGCAAATTACTTTCTCATTAAACAATTAATGCACATATTGTTTTGTAACATTGGTTGCCAATCCCACAACATGTCAACACCCTCCTTTCTCAATGTTGGGTTCCCCATTACCAGCTTTCCTACATCCTCCTGCCTTCTTGTCTTTTGCCCCTGGGCTGATGTGCCCCTTTAGCCTCCTTTTCTTTTATGGATCTCTCTAATCTTCGGCTGAAGTGGGAACCACAGAAGTGGCTTCATTACTGAACTATTAGGGTGTTCAGGGGCCATACTCTTGGGGTTTCTCCAGTCTCCAGCAGACCAACAAATCTGGTCTTTTTTTCTTTCTGTGTGAGTTATAATTTTGTCCTACATTTTTCTTCAGCTCTGTCTGGAACCCTGTATTGTGATCTGTGTCAGAGCAAGCAGTCAGTGGTGTTAGCTGGGCACCACTCAGTCTCGTGGAAGCTGTGGTACTTGTGGTCCACTAGTCTTGGACTATTCTTTCCCTTGTGTCTTTGATTTTCTTCATTCTCCCTTGTTCTAGATGAGGGAGGACCCACAGAATATCTTAGATGACTGTTCACAAGCTTTTAAGACCCCACATATAATGCATCAAAGTAGGATGTAAAACATTTTCTTTATAAACTGTGTCATGCCAATTGAGCTAGATGTTCCCTGAGACCATGGTCTGCAGCTCTCAACCCAGTAATTGAGTCCCTCAGGGAGGCTGATGTGTCTACAGAGCTTTGATGATCTTGATTTGGTCAAGTTGTACTGTCCATAATTCAAACTTTAATGTGGCTTTTCCCTCACCAGTTGAAAATTCGATCCTCCTTGTTTGATCGGTCTTACCAAATCACTCCCACATAAAAATATAGAAGAGCTGATGGAATTTTGGGATTATAATCTATGGAGATGCATACCTTAGAAACCATCTGGTTCTACTCCCTCTTTCATAGATACAGAAAGCGAGACCTAAAAAGAAGAGACTTAGCTCAATTCATGTAAAACTGCATTTCCTGTGTACATACATTAGGAATGTCCAAGTACATATCTATTTAGTAAAAACCTCATAGCCATATTCCCACCTTTACCGTGAGTCTTTTTTCGGTGGCTTGAAACATAAATTAGATCCCTTGATAATAAAAGATGATAACAACAGCAACAAGCCAGTGCCATCGAGTCAGTCCTGACTCATAGCAACCCTGTAAGACAGAGTCAAACTGCCCCACAGAGTTTCCAAGGAGCATCTGGTCGATTTGAACTGCAGCCCCTTTGGTTAGCAGCTGTACCACTTACCACTACACCACCAGGGTTTCCATAAAAGATGATGAAGGTGATAAATCATTCAAATTACTTATAATACAGGTTGAAATCCTGTGACAAAGAAACCGAAACATACAGTGTTTTAAACAATATCAAAGATGATTTTTTTCCCCTTATGTAGTAGTCCGTAAGTACGTCATCCAGAGCTAATATAGTGGGTTCTTCTCTGCTGTGGCTCTGCTATCCCTCTGTTGTCCTCATATACATAATCAAAGATGATAGTTCAACACTATGGGCATAATGGGTTGTAATTTACTTTTATATGGGCTATTCTTGACACAATTTGCCTTAATTCAAATGGAATATTACCAGAATAATTAACACATTATGCCTATCAGATTTGTTTTCTGTAAAGGCCAGTGCGCAAGTCTGCCAGTGCTTGGTAATTTGACAGTATGGTTAGGGAGACCTGAAGGAGGTACATAAGAACTAGCCCACAGACAACTAGCCATTCTAGTTCTCTGTAGAATCAAGTCCTTTCTTTGTCCCTAATTTTCTCTTTTCCTACAAAGGAGGAAATTATCAAAGTCTCCCTTAGTTTTAAGTCCAGATTTCACCATCATAATTTTATTTTTACACCCATCCCTAGTAATGAACATATCCCAAGTATTTCCATTTATAATTTACCTTTAGATCAAGGATACTCAGTCTGTCCACCTGATAATACAATAGATCACAAGATTTGGTCACATCAGTCTTCCTTCTGATATGCCCAATATTTATCAAGCTCTAGATTTTTCTCTGTTGTGAAACTATAAACACCTAGAGAGTGAGAGGAAGTTATTTACAGAAAACATTAGCATCAGGAAAACTGCAAAGGTAATACCAGAATAAGTGAAAATGTCAAATCCAGCAAAGCAAAGAATTCCTAGAAGATTATAATTTTCTAAATGAAAATGTAGATTTATAGAATGCTTAAAACCAAACCCAAGCCAAATCCAGTGCTGTCAAGTCGATTCTGACTCATAGCAACCCTATAGGACAAAGAACTGCCCCATAGAGTTTCCAAGGAGTGCCTGGCAGATTGGAACTGCTGGTCTTTTGGTAAGCAGACATAGCACTTAACCACTAGACCACCAGAGTTTCCATAGAATACTTCCCCCCCTAAAAAATACTCACTGCCATCGAAATGATTCCGACTCGCAACAACTGTGTGAGGCAGAGTAGAAGTACTCTGTAGAGTTTCCAAGAAGTACCTGGCAGATTCATACTGCCAACCTTTTGGTTACCAGCTATAGCACTTAACCATCATGCCGCCAGGGAAAGCTTAAATCTGCACTGTGGCCAGGAAGATAATACAGGGATAAAAATTAATTGCTACTTGGCCCTAGATCCTCCTAAGGTGAACCATGACCTTTACATATTTTCTTAGGTCCAGGTGTGCAATTGTCTTAAGCAAATTCAACATTTATATGAGTCCAATTTACACAAAAATCAAGATTATTTATTAGCTCTACAAAAGTATTCAAGACAACATTTCCTTGCACAGCATGTTCCAATCTGGCCAGCCTCTGATTTTCTTAAATAAAGTTTTATTAGTACACATTTAGATTCATTTCTTTAGTTTATATGGACTGTTTATGGCTGTTTCACACTGTAATGTCAAAGTTGTAACAGACATTATATATGGTGTGGAAAGCTGAAAATATTTACTATCTGTTTCTTTGTATAAAAAGTGTGACCACTGTCCTAGTGCATTAAAGTGTTATTAAAATTACACTCATTTGATTTAACTGAAGAAATTAAACATTTTGATATGCTTGAGAATAACATAAATCCATTTCTATCAGGTTGATTCCAAACCATAGCATCACTATAAGAACAGGGAAGAACGCCCCATAAGGTTTCCAAGCAGTAAATCCTCCTGGAAGCAGACCGCTACATCTTTCTCCTGTGGAGTTGTTGGTGAATTTGAAACCAGTAACCACTGAACCACCAGGGCTCCTGGAGAAAAGTCTGCACGTGTCAAAGTGGTAGAAATGAAGCTAGTGGACAGAGGCCATGCCACAATGAGCTTTGTGCACTTAGTTAAGGAGTTTAAACTTTATGCTGAAAGTAGTGGGGAACTATGGAAAGTTTCTAATTCAGTGGAATGACATTATCCACTGTGATATTACTGTGGCAGGATTGGAAAGAGATCAATTATCTAGGCAAGAAATGATAAATGTCTGAATTTAGACAGTAAGAGTGAAGCTGAAGGAAATGCATGCTGATGTTACTCAGAAGGCAAATTTAACATGATTTGGTGAGTGGATGAATGGATATTACTTGTAAGTGAAAGGGAAGAGTGTGGGATGACTTGCAGATCTTTGACTTGGAAAGCTAGATAAAGGCTGCTAGTTAGAGGCAATAGCTAAAAGGCTTGTTAAATCAAAGGAGTGCTTCTTATTGAGAAGGGAAGGAGCCTGAGGGGACAGAGAAAAAATAAGAAGACACACTGTAGCTGCAGGCTACCAGGCCAAGCAAGTTGCTATAGGTGATAGATAGCCCTATCTTCTAGCTTTTCAGGTCATTGTTAGCCAGGCTGACTTTAGATGGTAATCACATGTCTGAGAATATGATTCAAAGGTGAATGACACTTGATTTCCCAGAGCTGTCTTTCTTTAGTAGAACCAACTAAGAGGAACATGTTTTAATTTTCTCTTCCATCAGTCAGGAATCGTTGGAAGGCCCAAAGGGAAGCTAGATAGCAAGTGAGCTTGTGGAATGTTGAATGGCATCTTTGTGCCTGTGACAGCATTGAAACTTACAATCAGCTCTATGTTAATGCTGTGTTTAGAGAAATAAAATAGTAGTTGGCTTTTGGCGTTAAGTATATAGGGGAGCAACCTGAGTTCCTTCTTTGCTGTGGCAGATGGTACAATTTTTGGCAATGCAGCAGTGCACATTGCTAAATGTGTGATGGGAAAAGGAAGCATTTTATACAACATGCTAATGGATACAATTCATTAAAACATCCCCTGATGCTTATAACATTAACCAAATTACTCATAAGTGCAAAGTTAGAATTAAAGATAACAGAAGTAGGTGATTTTATGTTTTGCTTCTGAGACCAAATGCTACCTATGAGGAATCAGTCTAGCTTTACTAAGCCTTCTGGATATATATTCCAAACTTCCAATAAGCCAATAGGTCAGCAGTATGCAATGTGATCATTCCCTGCACTCAGATTTCAATAGTAGTAAACGTCCCTTGAGGAACTTACGGTCTGTATGGTCTGTTAGGGAATTAAGAACTCTTGTACAATACCTACATGGCCTTACTACTTGGTCAGTGTCAGCTTTAATGAGAAACAAGTGCAGAAAAACCCCAGAAGTAGCAGATGACATGAGAGTATTGTGGAGAATATCATAGACCAGCTACATGATTACTTCTCCTGGGAGAAGCCGTGTGTCAGAAATTCATTAAACAAATTCTATCAGGCACCTACTATGGACATAGCATTTCAATGATAATGGATATGAAGCCTGAAAAATCCCACTATCTCTTTTAGATGGGCTGTCTGACATTAGGCAACTCTGGTTGCATAGTGACTAAGTGCTACAGCTGCTAACCAAAAGGTACTCCTTAGAAACTCTATGGGACAGTTCTACTCTGTCCTATAGGCTCTTTGTGAGTCAAAATCAACTTGACACCAGCGGGTTTGGTTTGGTTTGGTGGTCTGACATTAATGGAAAGTTACTGAAATCACTCAACAGAAAGGAAGTCTAATACTTCTTTTGATATTCCCATTGAATACTGATTGATGGAACAATTTGTAAAAGGATTGAGCCAGAGAATTACTTGGCAGTAACTCTCAATCCATGTCTCTGTTCTCATGGAACCCACAGAGAGAAATATGTGGATACCATAATCCGTGCGTGTTTTGTCACCCCAGCAAGTCTGTAGCCATATCAAAGATAATGATCTCTTTTGTCTTTCTTTTCCTTCCATATTGTACACATTAAGTACATATTATTGTGACTGACTTGATTCTTTTAATTTTTTAAATATTATCTATATCTCTCCTCAATCCAAACTAAAATCATATTTTCCAGACTTCAATGATCCATGAGAAAACACATACCCACCCTCCTACCACCCTGACTCAAAACTCTGCTGAAGAAGTTTAAAGTGCCAGAATATAATAGTTTTGCCTCTGCTGACCACACTCCTTCACTCCATCTCTTTTTCCATTCTGTGGTAGGACCTAAAACACGGTCAAATATGTGGTTTCCATTGCTCTGAAGTTATGTGAGCCTTGAAGAGTTCAAGATGTTCTCAGTTGTAGGAAAAACTTCTCTTTCTTTGTACAAGGCATACTTCCTAATCATCTGTAACAGCAAAAAGACTGTTAGTTCTTCTGACCAGGGTCCATGCATATACTTATAGATCAACAAATACATATGCTTGTCTTACACTAGGGATAGGGGCTAAAACAAACAGTATGTTTTTTCAGAGAGGGCTCACCTACCATTTTCAAGGTTAAGTGGTATGTCAAACATTGGTGTTGTAAAAGACATAGACCATGCCTGCTGGGCTTGGCTTTGTATTTTAATATTTACATTTGACTTTTTTCCTATGAGTACCTTCAATTGTGCTTTAAATCATTTTAAATCACAGTGACTAATACCATTTCTGATGTAATACAGTCTACCTTACCAAGATTGAAATATTCCCTCTAAGATTTTACCTCTTAGAATTCCAAATATCAAAGGTAAAGAGACAGCGAAGGCAAAAAACACTGATGTGGGTGTTATTGCAGTTCATTGTGGCACACTATGCTTTCAGAGAGGCACTTGAAAATGTACAGAACTATTAATTACAAATAGAGAAGAAGACAAACACCAGGCCTAATACTTAGCAGACAAATTCATACTATTACGGTCACTGGGGTTAATAGGAGACACTGAGACTCCATCAGTGACTTTCAGTATCTGCATACTAGACTCTTGCTTTAACGCCTTTCTAAAAACTCTATTGCCACTGAGTTGATTCTGATTCATAGTGGCCTTGTAGGACATGGTAGAAATGCCCCAGAGGGTTTCCAAGGCTGTGTATCTTTCTAGAAGCAAACTGCCAAACATCTTTCTCCCCAGGAACATGTGGCTGGTGGGCTCAAACCTCTAAACTTTCAGTTAGCAGCCAAGTACTTAAAACCACTTCACCACTAGGGTATCATACTTTCCCAGAGCTTTGCAATGAACAAACATTTTTTAAATAAATTACTAAAATAATGAGTCCATCTTGCCATCAAGTTCCCTGTTGTAAGGATGTGTTGCAATTGAGATCTGTCTTATATTGAGGGCTTTCTGCTTTTTAAGGAAATGAATGCCATTGGATAGAAAGTCTAGCTGCTATGTATCCAATTTTCTCCCCAGGGAATAGTATTACAGGTATTCGTGTTAGTTGTGATAGAGTTGGCTCTGGCTCGTGGTGACCTTATATGTAACAGAAGGAAGTGTTGCCTGGTCCTGTGCCATCTGCATGAATGTTACAAGTAGGTTCCTGGTGTTTCCCAGATGCCTGATTTTTGTTTGGCTTGCATGCTTTTTGGATGAGCTTTCCATTGGGAGGAAGAGTTCTACTGGCTAGTTATATTTAACAAAGTAATATTTTTTCTCCAACTAACTTTTTATGTTTATCTTGTCATATTAATAATTTCAGTTACACTTTCACTGGAAAAAAATGAAAAGTCTCTGGTGATTTTTTCCTATCCCCAAAATAACTCCAAATGAGTAATACTAAAGTTTAAATAATAACTGTGGTTAAAAATTTTAAAAATACTGAAACTTGGAAAAAAGTAACGAAATATGTTTTCTTTTTTATTTCTCCATAGAAACAGCAAATTGGCCTCCACCATGATATCCAGTAATTTGTATTTAGTAATGACTGAAATAGCAGACTAAAAACATATAATAGCAAAAACCACAGCAACAGCAAAACAATAACAACTCTACCACTATTATTACTAGCAAGCATTGAGATTTTACCATGAGCCAGATACTAAGCTAATTTCTTTCTATTCATTATAATTCCTGTTCATTATGAAAAAAAAACTGTACAAGAGGCATTATTATCTCACAACAGATAAGGAAGTAAAGCTCAAAAGTGAATATTTTTCTCATGATCACATGAATATATAAATATGGGGCCAATACTAAAATCTCACTCTACATAAAAATCACAATATATTAATCCGCATTGACCCAGAACATCAACAGGGTAGTAAAAGTGCTGCAAAACAAAATTCAGATTACCTGCCTAAGCCCGTAGGATAGCTGGATCCCTTATAAGACCACTGCATTGAAAGCGAAGAGTCCCATATAGTCTTTGGTGCTCAGGTCTTATTCTTTTGTCATGCCATGAACACCAATGAACAGGATCCATATTGCTCCCTTTCTCTGAAATGTTTTAGCACAGATTACTTTTACAACTTATTTACTACAAGTAAATTGTTCAGAGAAAAGCATCTTTCCACTCTGTACTTCATACACATATTTTTGTAGATAAAACCAGTAAACCAGTTGCCATGGAGTCGACTCCAACTCACGGAGACCCCACTTGTATCAGAGTAGAACTGTACTCAATAAAGTTTTCAATGGCTGATTTTTCAGAAGTAGATTTCCAGGACTTTATTAATCACATTTCAAGTGAACTCAAGCTGCCAAGGTTTTCGTTAGTAGATAAGTGCATTAACCCTTTGTACCACCAAGGAACTCCTTTCCACAATATTGTAAAGGTTATTCAATGGAGCACTGACAGATCATTCTGTGTGCTTTTCTGCTCCAATCTCACAGTCTCCACATTTATATCCAGTGAAATCTTGCTAAAATTAACACAGAGTAAATAGGGCTTTTAAGTAGATATCCTCATCACTATCTACAGAGGGAATTCTGCTAGGCCATATTAGGCAAAACTTCATATAACTTAAATGATTTTATGTTTTTTTTTTAAATAAATTTAAATGATAGGGTGATAAAGTTGAAGACAGATATTCCTAAGTAATATGTGTGAGTTGGTGAATGGAAGGAGGAGTAAAAGTAAAGACTTATGTTCACTGAGCCTCACATGTTTTTTGGCATACTCTGGTAAAGGTCATTTCCTATATTTTATGCCGGTCAAATCACTATTCACCTGCCAACACTATGTATCCCTTCACGCCCCCTAACAAGGGACCCAGTGCAATCACTGACTCACTAACTGTAGGACAGCTGAGGATTCTGCTAAGACAGGATATTTCACAACAATGAAAGCACAGCCTGACTTTTGTAAAACAAGAGCCAGCAGCAGATAGATTTCACATAGTAAGTACCTAAGGGCTTAAGGACAGGATGAGCAAACAAATTTGTCAAACCGAAGAATTATCAAACCAAGAACCTGGTGCTCCTCCAGGACACGCTATTTAGACAGTGGGGCAGAGAAAAGGATCTCTAGGGTAACCTTTAAAAAGAGAGGCTGTGGCAATTCTTTCAATTTCTGTAGAGGGAATTCTAGTAGGCCTTATTAGGCTAAACTCTGTGTAACTTAAATAAATGATTTTATGGAGTTTTTTTAAAATAAATTTAGAAAGTATCTTGTATTTTCCACACTTGTAAGTAGGAAGGAGGAGGGTAATAACTTAAATGGGGAACTTCCTAAAGCTGATGAACGACATTTGTGAAAAATGTACAGCTAACATTATAATTAATGGTAAAAGACTGAAAGTGTCCCATACCATATCAAGAGTACATATGTCTTCAAAATGTATTCTCAGGTACATTTTTTTTTCCTTCTGTGGATTCACCTTAGATATTGATCAGACTAATATCCCAAGTAGTTGGGAGTCACTGCGTACATATCAACAAGCATAGGGTAGGAAACATAAAAACCCAAACCCACTGCCATCAAGTTGATTCTGACTCATAGTGACCCTATAAGACAGAGTAGAACTGCCCCCATAAATTTTCCAATGAATGCCTGAATAGATTTAAACAGTCACTTTCAAATTATTTTTGTTTCTAGATCTTTTATATTTCCATATAAATTCTAGAATCACTTTGTCAATTTCTACAATAAAAATGCCTACTACAAATTTGATTATAATTGCATTAAATCTATAGATCAGTTTATAGAGAATTGATATCTTAATGACATTAAGTCTTCTAAGAAGATGATACAATTGTCCATTAATTTAGATATTTGTTAATTTCAGGTGTGTTTGGAGCTTTCAGTGCACAGACTTGCAGATATTTTGCTAAATATATCTGTAGTTATGTCATCTTTTATGCTATTGTAAATATTTCTTTTTACATTTCAATTTCTGATTGTCCATTACTATTGTAGATACATAATTGGTTTTTCTTAGTGACTTTGTATTTGGTGATCTTGCTGTACCCAATTACTTGTTATAGAATTTTTGTAGTAGATTATCTTAGGACTTTACACCTAGACGATCATGACATCTGGTTATGAAGAAAGCTTCTTTTCCACTCTGTGTGTCTTTTATTTATTTTTGTTATTTTATTGCACTGCCTAGGAGATACAGTATTAAATGGAAACAGTAAGAGCAAAATCCCAATCTTGTTCCCAATCTTATGGGACACCTTCAGTCTTTTACCATTAATTGTAATATTAGCTGTAGATTTTTTGCAAATGTCATTCATCAGCTTTAGGAAGTTCCCTAGTTGTTGAGTTTTCTAGGTTTTTTTTAATGTTTTTTTTTTTTTAATAGTGAAGATATTAAAAGTTTGTCAAATGCACCTATTGGTATGATCATATTGATTTTTTTTCTATTTCAGTTTGTCCATATGATGAATTATTCATTGTTTTTCACCATGTTACAATAACTTGCATAGGGTAAATGCCAGTTGGTCATGAGGTGTAATCATGTAATAAACTTATGGATTTGATTTATTAAATTTTTGCCAAGAATTTATGAATCTTAACCAAAATCTCCTGGAAAACAGACACCTCTGAATTGCTTCAAAGTGTACATTATAGAAAGAGAGAAACGAAGAGTAACATTATAGTATAGAAAAATGAGAAACTTAGTGAGGTAATTAGGGTCAAAATCAGTACTGATAAGTTATATGATCATATGTACTCTTGATATGGTGTGAGGCAAAGCACAATTTACATCTGTGGCCATCCTGTCACAAACTTTTCACCACAGTCTGTTCATTAGAGTAACATACAAGAAATCGAGATTGAGGTCTCTCTCACTGCTGTCAAATCAATTCCAACTGATAGCATCCCTAGAGAACAGAGTAGAACTGCCCTGTAGAGTTTCCAAGGAGTGCCTGGTAGGTTTGAACTGCCGACCTTTATGGTTACCAGACCTAGGACTCAACCATTATGAAACCAGGGTTTCCCAAAATGAGGTACAATCTACAAAATATCTGACCATCACTCCTACAAACTTTCATCAGAAACAGATAAAGTGCGAGAAACTCTCTCAACCATGAGAAACCTATGGAATTAGAGAGACTAAATGTAATGTGGTTTTCTGTATGGGATCTTGAACCACAAAAAGGACATTCAGTAAAAACTAAGGAAATATGAATAAAGTGTGGACTTCAGTTAATAATATATCAGTATTAGTTCATTTATAAGTCACAGTAATCTTAAATGTTAACCACTAAAAAACCCACTGCTGTTGAGTTGGGTCCAACTCACAGCAACCCTAGAGGTCAGAATAGAACCCCCCCATAGAGCTTCCAAGGAGCTCCTGGTGAATTTGAACTGCCGACCTTTTGGTTAGCAGATGTAGCACTTAATCCACTGTGAATTTTAAATGTTAGTAATAGGAAAAAGTGAGCATCATGTGGGGATTATGCAACTTCCGAATTATTTTAATAACTTTTCTATAAGTCTAAAACTGTTGTAAAAATAGTTTTTTAAAAAAAATCTCTGAAAAAGAATCTAAGATTATAAACAATTTTGGTGTGTACATCTCCTTTCTTGTAATATCTTTTCTTGATTTTGACATTCAGTGATGTTGACTTCATAAAATGAGTTGGAAAATGTTCCTTTTTCTCTTTTTTTATGCTTTCTCTTTTATTTTTTTATTGTGATTAAGTGAAAGTTTACAGTGCAAGCCAATTTTCCATATCCATCTCCTTCTCTTCCGTTTTTTAAAGAATGTTTGTGTAATTGGTATTATTTGTTCTTTAAATCTCAGTGTGAATTATCTAGTGAAGCCATCTGGATCTGGAGCTTTTCCATTGGAAAAGTTTTTAATTAAGAATTCAGTTGCTTTAATTGATATAAAGCTACTCAAGTAAGTTATTACTTTGTTAGTGAGCTTTATTTTCAAGGGAATTGATAACTTCATCTAAGTTATTGTATTTACCAGCATAGAATTGTTCATAATCCTTTATTGTTCTTTCAATGCTTGTTGTATATGTATTGCTGTCTTTTCTTTCATTCTTTTTTTTTTCTATTGTGATTGAGTGAAAATAGTATACAATCCAAGTTAAATTAGCATGTCTGCCTGTCTGCAATTCCCTCTGGTCTCCTTGCCCAGTGACAGCTCACTCTTCCTTTCTTTTCTATACATGTCATATCCTGATAGCAATCTCCTATCCCCTCCTCTCCACTCTCTTCTCTGCCTTCTAAGAGGCCAGTACGATGGCATCCTGTAGATACATAGAACCATAAAGTGGACGCTCCATATGATCACCTTATGTTCCCAAGTCCAGTCCGTTCCTGTTCAAAGAGTTGACCTCAATGATGAATAATGATCAGAAGCAGCAGCAGGTCTAGGGGCCAAGCTCCCGTGGGAAGTCCCAGGCCATTGGGCTATCAATTGGAGTCTTTTGGTGCAGTTCTTAAGGTGCACCCCATTTTGCCACTGGGACCCAATGTTGTGTGCCCCAACACAGCTGTCACTGGTGGTGGCCAGGCACCATCTGGTTATTCTGATCACATGTTGAAACAGTCGTACATATACATGGGTCCATCTGTCCTCCGGGCTTTTACTCTTGTGTGTTTGTTGTTCTTGGTGTTCATCTGTTCCAGCTGAGTTGGGACCATTTGGTGTACTTCAGATGGCAGCTTGCTAGCTTTTAAGACCCCAGATGCCACACACCAATATGCGGTGCAGAAGACTCTCTTAGCAAAATGCTAGTCATGCCAACTGGCCTCGATGTCCCCTGAGACATGGTCCCCAGACTCCCACCTCTGCTACACTATCCTTGCAATATTAGGCTAGGAATAGTTTTCAGTTTATGTTGAATTCCAGTTAAGATGGCCTTCTTTCTGGTGTGTGCTGTCACTGCTTTCACCCAACCAAATTTCTGTCAGCTATCTAATCTATACACATACCTCACCCTTCCTCCCTCCCTTCCCTTGCAGCCATAAAAGAGTCTTTTCTTCTGTAGATGAGTCTGTTTTTAAGTTCAGGGTCTCATACAATTTGTCCTTCTGCTGCTGACCGATTTCTCTCAACGTAACGTCTTCCAGTTGAAACAAGGTTAGGAGATGCTTCCTGAAATCATCATTGTTCTTTATCACTGTACAGCGTTACATTGAGTATATGTACAATAGTTTGCTTATCCATTCATCTGTTGTTGGGCATCTGGGTTAATTCCATCTTTTTGCAATGATGGACTCTGCTGCTACAATCATTCTTGTACATGAATCTCTTTGTGTGACTGCCCTTGATTCTGTAGGATATATTCCAAACAGTGGGATTACTGAATCAAATGGTATATCTATTTCCAGCTTTTTAAGGAAGCTCCAGATTGCTTTCCAAAGAGGTTTGTACTATTTTACAATCCCACCAGCAGTGTAGGAGAGTTCCAATTTCTCGACAACCTCTCCAGCATTTGTTGTTTTGTGTTTTTTGGATCATGGCCAACTTTGCTGGAGTGAAATAATATCTCATTGCAGTTTGGATTTGGACTTATTTAATAGCTAATGATTGTGAGCATTTCTTCATGTGTCTTTTGGCTGCCTGGACTTCTTTTTCAGTGAAGTATCTGCCCATCTCCTTTGCCTATTGCTTAATTGGGTTATTTACCTTTTTCTTGTTGATATTTTGCAGTACCTTGTACATTATGGAGATCATACATTGATCAGATATATAGTTGCCAAATATTTTTTCCCATTCTGTAAGTGGTCTTTTAATTCTTTTGATAAAATCTTCAGATGAGCAAAAGTATTTGATTCTTAGTAGTTCCCATTTGTCTATTTTCTTGTCTTTTGATCAAGCTTTGTTTGTCAGATTTTGAAATCTGTCTAAATTGTCTATTAAACTTTCCACTGTTGATACTAATTTTTCTTGCATAATCTTTATCATTTTAGGTTTGATATTTAGGTCTTTTATCCACTTTGAGTTG
Organism: Heterohyrax brucei; assembly: GCA_028571685.1. Lineage (NCBI taxonomy): Eukaryota > Metazoa > Chordata > Mammalia > Hyracoidea > Procaviidae > Heterohyrax > Heterohyrax brucei. The sequence continues at coordinate 142,810,479 of CM053166.1, forward strand.
ATGTTTGTGTAAGGTGTGAGGCATGGGTCTTGTTGCAATTTTTTCAAGATGGATAACCACTTTTGCCAGCATCATCTGTAAAAGAGACTGTTTTTAACTGAATTTAGAATTTTAAGGCCGTTGTCAACTATTAGCTTTTCATAAGAGGATGGTGGCATCTCTGGGGTCTCAACTCTGTTCCGTTGGTCTATACATCTCTTTTCGTACCAGTATCAGGCTATTTTGACTACTGTGGTAGTGTAATAAGTTCTAAAATCAGGTAGTGCAAGGCCTCTCACATTGTTCTTCCTATTCAGTAGTGTTTTGCTTATCCGGGGTTTCTTTCCTTTCCAAACAAAGGTGGTGATTTGTTTCTCAACTTCATTAAAAAAAGTAACTGGAATTTATATTGGGATTGCATTATATATGTAGATCAGTTTGGGTAATAGACATTTTCACATTTTCACAGTGTTAACTCTTCCTATCCATGAGCAGGGTAATTTTCTCCATTTATGTAAGTCTCTCTTAGTTTCTAGCAGTAAAGTTTTGTAGTTCTCTTTATATGGGTCTTTTATTTCTCTAGTTAGATTTATACCTAGGTATTTTATCTTCTTGGGGGCTGTAGTAAGAGGTATGGATTTGGTGACTTCTTCCTGAATGATTTCTTTGTCAGTATAAAGGAATCCTACTGATATTGTTATGATTATTTTATAACCTGCAGAAATCTTGAGCAAAATCCAAGCCAATAAAATTCAACATCATATCAAAAAAATAATTCATCATGACCAAGCTGGAGTCATACCTGGGATGCAAGGCTGGTTCAACATCAGAAAAATAATTAATGTGATCAACCACATAAACAACACAAAAGACAAGAATCCCCTGATTTTGTCAATTGATGCAGACAAGGCATTTGATAAAGTCCAACAACATTCATGCTAAAAACTTGCAGCATTAGAAATAGAAGGGATATTCCTCTATGCAATTTTAAAGTTATTTTATAACTTTGCTGAAGTCTTCTATTAGTTTGAATAGTTCATTTATGGATTCTTTAGGATTCTCTGTGTATACAGTCTTATAATCTGCAAATAGGGATATATTTACTTCTTCTTTGCTGATGCAGATGCCATTTTTTTTCTTTGTCTTGTCTAATTGTTCTGGCCAGAACTTCTAGTACAATGTAGAATAGACGTGGTAAATATGGGCATCCTTGTCTAGTTCCCGTTTTTAAGGTGAATTCTTTCAGTCTCTCTCCATTCAAGTGGCTGGCTTTGCATAGATACCCTTTATCATGTTGTGGAATTTCCCTTCTATTCCTGATTTGCTGAGAGTTTTCATCATGAATGAGTATCGGGCTTTATCAAATGCCTTTTTTGCATCAATTGACAAAATAAGGTGATGGTTGTCTTTTGCGTTATTTAAGTGGTTGATCACATTAATTGTTTTCTGATGTTGACCCAGACTTGCGTCCCAGGTATGACTCCAGCTTGGTCATGATGAATTATTTTTTGATATGTTGTAGAATTCTATTGGCAAGGATTTTGATGACGATTTTTGCATCTGTGTTTATGAGTGATGTTGGTCTGTAGTTTTCCTTTTTTGTGGGATCTTTCCCTGGCTTTGGTATCAGGGTAAGGCTGACTTCATAGAATGAGTTTGGGAGTATTCTACCCCTTTCTATGCTGTGAAATAGACTCAGTAGTATTGGAATTAACTCTTCTCTAAAAGCTTGGTAGAACTCTGTGATGAGGCCATCTGGGCTAGGGTTTTTTTTTGGTTGGTAGGTTTTGATGACTTTTTCAATCTCTTGTTTTGTGATGGGTTCATTAAGTTGTTCTACTTCTCCTTGTGATAATGTTGGTAGGTGATAAGATTCTAGGAATTTTTCCCTTTCCTCTAAGCTTTCAAATCTGTTAGAGTATAGTCTTTCACAGTATTCTGTTATGATACTTTTGATTTCTGTTGGATCTGTTGAGACTTCTCCCTTCTCATTTCTTATTAAGGTTATTACCTATTCTGTTTTTCTTTAGTAAGTTTAGCCAATGGTTTGTCAATTTTGATGACCTTTTCAAAAAAGCAGCTTTTGATTTTACCAATTTTTTCAATCATTTTTCAATGCTCTAATTCATTTGATTCTGCTCTAATCTTTATTATCTGTTTCCTTCTGGTGCCTGAAGGGTTCCTCTGTTGCTCTCTTTCTATTTTTTCAAGCTGTAAGATTAATTCTTTGGTTTGGGTTCTTTCTTCCTTCTAGATACGTGCATTTATAGAGATAAACTGACCTCTGAGCACTACTTTGGCTGTATCCCAAAGGTTTTGGAATGATGTGTTTGCATTCTCATTTAAATCCATAAATTTCTTTATTTCGTCCTTGATTTCTTTTATAACCCATGGCTTTTGAGCTAAGTGTTCTTCAGTTTCCCTGAGTTCTAATTTCTATCAAACTTTTTTCTGCTATTGATTTCAACTTTTATGGCTTTATGTTTTGAGAAGATGCTTTGCAATAATTTAGTGGTTTGGATTTTGTTAAGATTTGCTTCATGTGTTAATACATGGTTCGATTCTGGAAAATGTTCCATGTGTACTGGAGAAGGAGGTGTGCTTATCTGTTGAGTTCTGTATATGTCGATGAGGTCTAATTGGTTAATTGTCACAAGAAGATCTTCTGTGTCTTTACTGAGTTGTTTTCTAGATGATCTGTCCACTAATGAACATGTAGTGTTGAAGTCTCCAACTATTATTGCGGCGTGATCTATTTCATTTTCCAATGTAGTCAATGTTTGTTTAATGTATTTAGATGCTCTGGTATTGGATGCATAAGTATTTTTTTTTTTTATTCAATATGACTGAGTGAAAATGTACATTCATGTATAAATTTACATGCCCACCTATATGCAGCTTCCACTGCTCTCCCTGTCTGGTGACAGTACACCATTCCTCTCTGCTCCATACATGTATCATCCTCCCCACAGCCTCCTTTCCCCTCCTCTCCAATCACTCTCCTTCCTCCAACCAGAGCTCAGCAGGCTGATATCCTATAGATGTATAGAACCATAAAGTGCATCCAATATATGGTCACTCTGCATCGCCAAGTCCAATCCATTTGTGTCCAAAGAGTGGATCTTCATTATGATTTATGGGCAAGGGCAACATCAGGGCCAGGGGCCATGCTCTCAGGGGAACCCCAAAACCACTGGACCATCAATTGAGGTCTTTTAGTGGATATCTCAGGATGCAGCCCTTTTTATTCTTGTGTTGCCAGTGAGACTCAACTTAGTGAGCTCCATCGCGACTATCACTGGTGGTGGCTGGGAACCATCCGGTTCTTCCGGGCCCAAGTCGATGTAGTCATCCACTCCAGGAAACACCTCATAACCTGGTTTCAACTGGAAGACATTATACTGAGTGAAAGTAGTCAGCAACAAAAGGACAAATATTGTATGAGACTTCAACAATAAGATCTCAAAAACAGACTTGTGTATAGAAGAAAAGACTTGGACAGCTGCAAGGGAGGGGAGGAAGGAAAGGCGAGGGGGGTGTTTAGATTAGATAGTTGCTAGAAATCTGGTTGGGTGAAATCGGTAATAGCACACATTAGAAACAAGAACAACATTAAATGGATTTGAGCATAACTTGAGTACTCCTTCTATCTCAACTCAATATTGCAAGAATAGAGTAGCTGGGGCAGGGGGCAGGGCACCATGCTCTTAGGCGAAATCGAGGCCAATTGGCACAACTAGCGTTTTGCTAAGAGAGCTCTCTGCATTCCACATTGGTGAGTGGCGTCTGGGTTCTTAAAAGCTGCCAAGCTGCCATCTGAGGGCACAGCAAATAGTCCCAACTCAGTAGGAATGGATGCTCACTGAGGACCAAAATGACATGGGGTAAAGACAACCCAGAAGATAGAGAGGAGAGACCCACATGAGTGGGTGTCTACATAAGTATTCAATAATGTTAAATCTTGCTTGTGTATTGAAACTTTGAGCAATAAATCATGGCCATCCTTGTCCACAATGGTGGATTTTCCATTAAAATCTACATTATCTGAGATTAATATTGCCACATCTGATCTTTTTTGTACATTGCTAGCTTGTTATATATTGTTCCATCCTTTAATTTTCAGATTGCTCATATTTTTAAGTTTTATGTGTTTCTTGTAAGCAGCATATAGATGGGTCGTGTTTTTTGGTCCAAGATATCACTTATTGGTGTCTTTAGTGGAAAGTTCAGACTATTTACATTCAGTGTAATTATTGACATCGAATGTGTTTAGCACTGTCATTATGATGTTATTATTTTTCTGTTGGGGTTTTCTCTGTTGCTTTTAATATTCTGTCCTGGGACATTCTTCTTTATTCCCTGAATTTTCATGTTTTTCAGTGTTGGTTTTGTGTTCATTGAGACCCCTGTATTGCACTTATTGTTTTTATATGTTGCATTGTTATTGTGCTTTGCAGCTACCCCTGTAATCTCCCTTAATAATCTATGTCTAAACCCTATTTTAGCATCTACAAATCTTATTAACCTCATTGCCATCTGAAAGGACTTTAGCTACTTTAGTATATCCCTCTTTTTATTGTGATGGTTTCTTAATTTTCATGATAAGTTCATTAGTTCCCTTTTCTAAAATTTTGTAGCTGTTTGAATTTTGTGCTTTTCCTAACTGAGTAGGATTCTGTATGTTTTGTCTTGCTTTGTATCCTTAGATATACACTTAAGGGTTTTGTTTTTCTAAGCAGAGATCTTCTTTAAATATTTCCTGTAGTTTTGGATTGGTTTTTGCGAAGCCTCTAAGCTCCTGTTTATCTCCAAATGTCTTAATTTCATGTTCATATTTGAAAGACAGTTCTGCAGGATATAAAAATCTTGGTTGGAAGTTTTTCTCCTTCAAGGCTTTAAATGTGTCATCCCACTGCCTTCATATCAACAGTTTCTGCCAAGAAGTCAGATGAAAGCCTACACGGCTTCCCTCTGAATGTTAGCTTTGTTTTGAGTCATGCTGCCTTTAAGAGTTTCTCCTTATGTTTCATTTTATTAAGTTTGATTACAATATGTCTTGGTGTTTATCTTTTAGGGTCAATTTTCTGTGGCGTTTGATACACATCTGGGATACCTATGTTCCCTTCTTTCATAACTTCAGGGAAGTTTTCTGTCAGTAACTCGACAACAATACTCTGTGTTTTCAGCTATGCCTCCTTGTTCAGGGATTCCAACTAATCATAGATTATTACTTTTGGTAGAGTCACACATGTTTTCAGTGCTTGTTCGTTTTTCTTATTTTTTTTTCTCTGACTTCTGTGTCAGTAGCTTTATCTTCACGGTGACTAATTCTAATTTTCAATCTGCCTAGTGCAGTCTTTTGGATTTGAATTGAACTATCTAATTCTGAGATTTTGTTATTGATCAGTCAGATTTCAGAATGTTGATGTTTCATCAGATCAAATAGTTTGCTTAATTTTTCATTTTGTTCTACTGCATTTTATTTAATCTCTAGGAGGGTTCCATATATAAATCTGTTCTACTCAACCTCTGATACTTTCAGAAAAGCTTCTTCATCTGGGAAGTTTTTTGAGTTTGTGTTTTGGGAGTTTTCTGGGTCCATGTTAGAATATTTTTTTATTATGATGATTGAATGAAAATGTATGTTCCCATATAAATTTGTATGCCCACCTGTATGCAGCTCCCAATACTCTCCCTCCCCAGCAATAGCACACTCTTCCTCTCTGCTTCATACATGTCTTATTCTCCCAACAATCTCCTATCCCCTCCTCTCCACCCACTGCCCTACCTCCAGTATGAGGTCAGCATGACTACATCCTATAGATGCATAGAATCATTAAGTGGACACATGATATGGTCCCTCTCTGTCACCAGGTCGAATCTATTCCTATCTGAAGAGTTGACCTCCATTATGATTTATGGACAGGGGCAGCATCAGGGCCAGGGGCCATGCTCCCAGGGGAACCCCAAGGCCCCTGGACCACCAATTGTGGTGTTTTACTGGAGATCTCAAGGTGGACCCCTTTTAATTCTTGTATTGCCAGTGAGACTCAACTTTGTGAGACCCATCATGGCTATCACTGGTGGTGGCCGGGCACCATCCAGTTCTTCTGGTCACAAGTCAATGTAGTCACCCACTCAAGTGGGTCTCTCTGTCTTCTGGGTTCTCTTTCCCCCATGTCATATTGATCCTTGGTGATCATCCATTCCTGCTGAGTTGGTACCATTTGCTATACCCTCAGGTGGCAGCTTGGTAGCTTTTAAGACCCCAGACACCACTAACCAATGTGGGATGCAGAAGTCTTTCTTAGCAAAACGGTAGTTGTACCAATAGGCCTCAATTTCCCCTGAGAGCATGGTCCCCAGCACCCTTCGCCAGTTACTCTGTCCTTGCAATATTGGGATAAGATGTGAAGAGTAATCATGTTATCTTGAAGACCAGTTAATATTGATCTTCTTTCTAATGTGTGCTGTCACTGATTTTACTCAACCAAATTTCTACAAACTATGTAATCTAAACCCTCACCCTCTCACCCTCCCACCCTCCCCACCCTTGCAGCCATCATAGAGTCTTTTCTTCTATGCATAGGTCTGTTTTTAAGTTCTTATACTACAGGTCTTATACAATATTTGTCCTTTTGTTGCTGGCCACTTTCACTCGCTGTAATGTCCTCCAACTGAAACCAGATTAATAGATGTTTCCTAAAATCACTGTTATTCTTTATCATTGCATAGTGTTCCATTGAGTGTATATACCATAGTTTACGTGTCCATTCCTCTGCTGTTGGGCATCTGAGTTGATTCCATCTTTTTGCTATTGTGGACTGTGCTGCGATAAACATTCTTGTGCATGTATCATGTGCGAATGGCCTTGATTCTGTAGGATGTATTCCAAGCAGTGGAATTACTGGGTCAAATGGTATATCTATTTCCAGCTTTTTAAGGAAGTGCCAGATTGGTTTCCAAAGAGCTTGCACCATTTTGAAATCCCACAACCAGTGTAAGAGAGTTCCATTTTCTCCACAGCCTCTCCAGCATTTGTTATTTTGCATTTTTTGGATCATGGTCAACCTTGTTGGGGTGAGATGGTATCTCATTGTCATTTTGATTTGAATTTCCTTAAAAGCTAATGATTGTGAGCATGCTCTCATGTTTTTTGGCTGCCAGGATCTCCTGTTTAGAGAAGTGTCTGTCCATCTCTGTTGCCTATAGCTTGATTGGATGATTTATCTTTTCCTGATTGATATTTCATAAGACCTCATAAATGAAGGAGATCAGGAGTCAGTCTGACATATAGATGACCAATGTTTTCACCCATTTTGCAGATGCATTTTAAGTCTATTAATAAAGTCTTTGGATGAGCACAAGTGTTTGATCCTTAATAGTTTCCATTTATCTGCTTTCTCTTCTGTTGTTTGTGGTTTGTTTGACAGATTTTGAAGTCTGTCTGCATTGTGTATTAAAACTTCCATTGTTCTTCCTATGTTTTCTTGGATGAGCTTCATCATTTTAGATTTGATATGTAGGTATTTTATCCAGTTTGAGTTTGTTTTTCTTATAAGGTGTAAGATATGGGTCTTATCTGAGTTTATTGCAGATGGATATTCAATTTTGCCAGCACCATTTGCTGGAGAGATTGTTTTAACCCCAGCTTAAGGTCTTAGGGCCTTTTGTGAATGTCAACTGTTGATAGGTAGATGGTGTCATCTCTGGGGTCTCAATTCTGTTCCATTGATCGATCTGTCTCTTTTTGTAGCAGTACCAGGATGTTTTGACTACTGTGGCAGCGTAATATGTCCTAAAGTCAGGTAGTGAGAGGCCTCCCAGTGTGTTCTTCTTCTTTAGTAGTGCTTTACTTATCCAGGGCTTCTTCCCTTTCCAAACAAAATGGGTGGTTTGTTTCTCTATCTCATTAATAAATACCACTGGACACAGAGACCCACATGATTGCATCTCTACTTTGACTCATGACCGGAAGAACTGGATGATGCCCAGCCACCACTAGTGATACCCACGTTGGAGCTCACAAAGTTGTGTCTCACTAGCAACAAGAGAATAAATAGCAGTGAACCCTGAGATCTCCAATAAAAGACCACAATTGATGGTCTCGGAGCTACAGGGTTCCCCTGCGAGCATGGCCCCTGGCCCCGATGCTGCCCCTATCCTTAAATCATAATGAAGGTCAACTTTTCAGACAGCAATGGATTGGACTTGGTGATGACGAGTGATAGTATCTTGTGGGAATTTTATGGTTTTATGCATCTATAGGATGTTATCCTGCTGACATCTTGCTGGAGGAAGGGGAGTGGATGGAAAAGAGAGGATAGGAGACTGTTGGGAATATGGAACATGTATGGAGCAGAGAGGAGGGGTGTGCTGTGACCAAGAAAGGAGAGCAATGGGAGCTGCATATAGGTGAGAATACAAATTTATATGGGAATGTACATTTTCATTCAATCATAATAAAAAAAAGTCACTGGAATTTCTATTGGGATTGCATTGTATAAACAGATTGCTTTGGATAAAATAGATGTTCTCACAATGTTGAGTCTTGCAATTTAGGAGCAGGGTAGGTTGCTCCATTTATGTAAGTTTCCCTTAGTATCTTGTAGTAAGGACTTGTAGTTCTCTTTGTAAAGGTCTCTTATTTTTCTGGTTAGATTTATTCCTGGGTACTTTATCTTCTTAGGGGCTATAGTAAATGGTATTAATTTGGTGATTACCTCATTAACAATCTTGTTGCTATAAAGGAATCCTACTGATTTACTTATGTTTAACTTGTATCCTGAAACTGTTGAACTCTTCTATCAGTTCGAGTAGTTTAGTTATGGATTCTTTTGAATTCTCTGCATATAAAATCATATCATCTGCCAATAAGGAGAATTTTACTTCTCCTTTGGCAGTGCAGATATCTTTTACTTCTTGGTCTTGTCTAATTGCTGTTACTACAACTTCTAGCACAATGTTAAATAGAAGAGGTGAGAGTGGGCATCCTTGTCTAGTTCCCATTCTCAAGAGAAACTGTTTCAGTCTGTCTACATTCAGAATGACATAGGCAGTTGGCTTTGTATAAAAGACCCCTATTGCATTGAGGAATTTGCCGTCTATTCCTATTTTGCTGAGAGGTTTTAGCATGAATGCGTGTTGGTCTTTATCAAATGCCTTTTCTGCACCAATAGACAAAATCAGATGATTCTTGTCTTTTGTGTTATTTGTGTGGTTGACCACATTAATTTTTTTTTCTGATGCTGAACCAGCCTTACATCCCTGGTGTCAATCCAACTTGTTCATGATGGATTATTTTTTGATATGTTGTTGTATTCTATTGGCAAGAATTTTGTTGAAGGTTCTTGCATCTAGTTTCATGAGTGATATTGATCTGTAGTTCTCCTTTTCTTTAGGGTCTTTCCCTGGCTTTCATACCAGGGTTATGCTGGCTTTATAGAATTAATTTTGGAGTATTCCATCCCTTTCTAGACTGTGTAATTTTCTCAGTAGTATTAGAGATAACTCTTCTCTGAAAGATTGGTAGAATTGTACAGTGAAGCCATCTGGGCCCAGGGTTTTGTTTGGTTGGTCGGTTTTGAATGACTTTTTCCATCTCTTCCTTTGTGATGAGTTTATTAAGTTGCTCTGCTGCACCTTGTGATAATTTGGGTAGGTGATATGAATCACGGAATTTGTCCATTTCCTCTACAGTATTTCATACTATTCTACTATGATGTTTTTTTATTTCTGTTGGATCTGTTGTGACAACTCCCCTCTTATTTCTAATTTGGGTTATTTGTTTCCTTTCCTGTTTTTCTTTGGTAAGTTCAGCCAATGGTTTGTCAATTTTGTTTATCTTTTCAGAAAACCAGCTTTTTGTCTTTTCAATTTTTCCAGTTGTTCTATTCTCCAATTTCTTTAGTTCTGCTCTAATCTTTATGATCTGGTTTCTTCTGGTGCCTGAGGGGTCCCTCTGTTGTTTTCTCTCTACTTGTTCAAGCTGCAGGGTTAGTTATTTGGTTCGATTTCTTTCTTCCTTCCAGATGTGTGAATTTATGGAAATAAGCTGACCTCTGAGTACTGCTTTGGCTGTATCCCATGGGTTCTGGTAGGAAGTGTTTTCATTCTCATTGGAATCTATAAATTCCTTTATTTCATCCTTGATTTCTTCTATAACCTATGACTTTTTGAGCAAGATGTTGTTCATTTTCCATGAGTTCCACTTTCTGTTTTTTCGGCTATTGATTTTACTTTTATGGCTTTATGATATGAGAAGATGCTTTGCATTTATTCAGTGGTATGGATTTTGTTGACAATTGCTTTATGTCCTAACACATGGTCTATTCTGGAGAATGTTCCATGTGCACTGGAGAAGGTGTAATTGTCTGCTGATGGATAGAAAGTTCTGTACATGTTAATGAGGTCTCATTGGTTAATTGTGGCGATAAGGTCTTCTGTGTTTTTATTGAGCTTTTTTCTAGATGATCTGTCCAATATTGACAGTGGAGTGCTGAAGTCTCCTACTATTATTGTGGAGTGATCTACCTCATTTCTGAGTGTAGTGAGGGTTCCTTTGATGTATTTAGGTACTCTAATGTTAGGTGCATATATATTTAATATTGTTAAGTCCTTCTTTTATATTGAAGCTTTCAGCAATAGTGTCCATCCCTGTCCATGTTTGTGGATTTTACATTAAAATCTATTTTATCTGAGATTAGAATTGCCACATCTGCTCTTTTTTGTTCATTGTTAGCTTGATATATATTCTTCCATTCTTTAACTTTCAGTTTGTTCATATCTTTAAGTCTAAGGTGAGTTTCTTGTAAACAACATATGGATGGGTCATGTCTGTTGATCCAAGATGCCACTAGTTATCTCTTTACTGGAGCATTCAGTCCATTTACATGCAATGTAATTATTGATAGGTATGTGTTTATTGTCGTCATTGTGATGTGTTTATTTTTGTTCTGATGTTTTCTCTGTTGTTCTCATTAATCTGTTCTGGGACATTCTTCTTTGTGAGTGGATATTTCACGGTTTCCAGGGTTGGTTTTGTGGTTGTTGAGACTCCTATATTACATTACTTGATTTGATGTGTTGGATCTTTATTGGGCTTTACAGCTGCCCCATGATCCCCCTTAATAAACTTTGTATAAACCCAATTTTAATTACTAACAATCTTATTAACTTCCTCTTCATGTGGAAGGACTATAACAACTGTAGTACATCACTCTTTTTAATGTGATGACATCATAGTTTTCATGATATGATCACTTTATGATTTCATTCACTGTTATAGCTTTGATTGAGTATACAGCCTCCCCTAAGTGAGTAGGTTTCTGGGTGATGCATCCCGAATTTTCCTCTAAAATATAAAGGAGTGGTTTTGTTCTTCTAAGCCAAGAGATTCAGTGTTTCTTGTAGCTTTGGTTTGGTTTTTACAAAGTCTCTGAGTTTCTGTTTATCTGCAAATGTCTTAATTTCATTTTTACATTTGAAAGATAGTTTTTCAGGATATGTAGTTCTTGATTGGAAGTTTTTCCCCTTCAGGGCTTTGAATGTGTCATGACACTATCTTTGTGCCAGCATTGTTTCTGGTGAGAAATCAGATGAAAGCCTGCATGTTTTCCCTCTGAATGTTAGCTTTGCTTTGAGTCATGCTGCCATTAAGAGTTTCTGCTTATGTTTCATTTTGTTAAGCTTGTTTATGATCCGACTCGATGGTACTTGGCTTTTGGCTTGGCTGTTTATAATGTATCTTGGAGCCTTTCTTATAAGATCTATGTTGAGTGGCATTTGATAAGCATCTTGGATATCTATATTCTTTTCGTTCATAATTTCTGAGAATTTTTCTGTCAGCTGCTCAGCCACAATTCTCTCTGTGTTCTCAGGTGTCTCGCTTTGTTTAGGAACTCAAGTTAATCACTGATTGTTCCTCTTAATAAAGTCTCAGATGCTTCTTAATGCTTTTTCATTTTTCTGGTTTCTTTTTTTCTGATTTCTCCTCATAGATTCTGGAGTCAGTAGCTCTGTCTTCCAAGTTAGAAAGTCTATTTTCCATTTGTTCCATTCTGTTTTCTTGACTTTGAATGGAAGTTTCCTTGTCTTTGAGTTTGTTCTTGATCTGTTGGATTTCAGAATACTGGTTTTCCATCAGATTGAACAGCTTGTTTGATTTTTATTTTGCTCTACTGAATTTTGTATAAGGCCTAGTAGGGTTCTATATATAATCCTTTTGTATTCACCTTCTGATAGTTTCAGAAAGTTTTCTTCATCTTGGAAGTTCTGTGGTGCTTTCATTTGGTGGCCTTCTGAAGCCATGGATGCTTTCTTGGTTACACTTTTATCTAGAGTTTGCTGCTTTTGGGACTTCATGTGTGTCAGTAGAGGCTGTGAGAGGTGCTGTGAGGATAGACTGTAGTTGTTTCTCTATGCCGTCTTAAAATGAAAGGTAAATGGTATCTGACAATTTCCCAAGTCAGTCAAGTTTTCCGGTGTACAGGTCCTTCTTCCCAGCTGGCAATGTTAGCACCTCTATATCCAACCCCAGATGTTATGAACTCATTCAAAATACAGAAATGCTACTGCCCTGCTGGCCTCTGCTGTCAGGCCACAGCCATAGGTGACACTGTGTAGAATACTGTCTTACTGCTGGAAAAGTGCTCTCCTCCAGGTAGGCACTGCCTCCCAGCCTAGGAATTAGGTCCAGCTGAGGCCTCCATATGAGTATATACGCCTCCCGGTGGAACAAGATGGTGTCCTGCACAAGTTCCCTGCCTGCCTAAGTGGCAGGTGGAGACGGAAAGAGGAGCAAAAGGTGCCAAGATACACAGAGTTCAAAGCTCGGCTCTCAAAATATGGCAATTTCTCCTGCCAATCCCACCAGCAATGTGTCTGAGATTAGCTGCTAGTCAAGTTCCACCTTTGCCCACCAGCTAAGACAGAGATAAAAACGTTAAAATGGTATGTTATCTTTGATCTGTGAAAGTCAGCACTCACCAAGTGTGGGGGTCAGTGAAAGAGAGGAAGTTTTCCATTCAGTGGTATGAAGTCCAAGTTAACAGCCCTGTGCCATGTCCTAGGGCTCACTAAGTGTCTAGAAGGCTCCATTTAGTTATCAATTCAGGTCTTGGTTTCCAGAGGGATTAAGGAGACATGTGTTAAGTTGGACATCTTGATTCCACCCCTAGAATACTTTTTTAAATACCAGGAAGTGGTCTGCTTTTTACAGGACATCTATAGGCTGTTTAGTTTTTCTGGTGTTGCTTTAACAGGAGCTCAGTTGTAGTTCTGAGAAGGAAGTTGGTCACAAGCCATCTCTTTGTTCCCTTGTGACTGGACCCAGTTGACTCTTTGGAGTGGTAGTCTCTGCCTCCTGGCTAGCAAAGACACTACCTTCCTTATGGAGACACTGGGGGGCCACCAGTTGGCTCTATGATATGAGTCAGAGAAGGCTGGAAGAGATTTGGTCAGGCTGCACAGCAGTTATTTCTCCAGGCAATCTTATTTTAAAAGCAAAAAGCTACTTGCCTGTTAACCAAAGTCAGTGAGACCACTAGGTATGGCAGACTTCTTCTGGCTGACAAAGGGACTCCTCCCAGGCCACCTCCAGGTGTGACAGACTCCTCCTTCTGGCCCACAAGAGTAGCTGCTCCCTTACTGTCCTGTGATACTTTATTGCAGATCACAACAGGGACAGGCCACTGCACCATAAATGCCACCCAGAGGCAACGCTGCATTAAACACAGCCCCTCTGCTGGTAAAGCACTCCCTGGGCTGGCACTGTTTCCCAGCCTGGGGATCAACCCCTGGTGAGGCCTCCAATTGGGTAACTCTACCTCCCAGGCAAACAAGCTAGCTCCCAGTTAAGCTAACCCACCCACCGAGAAAGAGGTGAATTTATGACAGGGCTTCAGAAAGGGAGGGTGCAGGGGCTATGGTGTCCCCACTGCTGGGCTCTCAAAATGTGGGTAACCCACACACTGTCTGTTTGCTGAGGGGCACACAGTTCACTTCAGGATTACATTTCTGAGTATCTTGGGCATATGCTCTTCCCCTACCTGCTGGCCAACAAAAATAAAAATAAAATAAAAGCACCAGGTACTTTCAGAACCCCGGAAGTGTCCTCTCAAGCTGGAGTGGAGATCAGCAGCAGAGAGGAAGTTTCCCACTTAGTGGCATATATTCCAGAGTGATAGTCTTATCCCGTGTCCTAGGGAGTCACTGAGTGTCCAGAAAGCTCTGTTCAGTTATCCAGCCAAGTCCTAGTACTCAGAGGGAATTAAGGAGGCGTGTGTGTCTACTTTGCCATGATACTTCTTGCCCACTTCTTCTTTCATTCCTGATACAATTACCTTTTTTTCTGATCATTCTGTCAAAATTTTTAAGAATTATAATGATCCTTTCAGTTGGCTTTTTTCCCCTAATTAGTTTTCTTTATTGCTATTTCATGTATTTCTGCTCTTTATTTTATTATTGTAAAAGTATACATAATACAACAGTTGTGAATTCAATATTTTTCATATATACAATTTAGCAGGATCAGTCATAGCAATTGTGTTGTACAACCTTCACCAATATCCACTGCCAAATTTGCAGTCACTATAAACAGAAACTCAATACTTTCTAAGTAATGCTTCCTCATTTCCCCCTGTCCAGCCCTTGATAATCTCTATTAAACTCTGATGTCTATACAGTTCCCTGTTTGTGTAAATGTTGAGTTGGCAAATAGTATGTCTGGATATTTTGTGAGTCCCTGGGTGGTGCAAATGTTTAAACACTTGACTACTGACTGAAAAGTTGGTGGTTAACACCCAGAAACACTTTTGAAGACAGGTTTGGCAATCTCCTTTCAAAATATCATAGCCTTGAAAACTCTGCGTAAGCAGTTCTACTCTGTATATGCATGGTCATCATGAGTCTGAATTAGTGAGATCATATAATATCTGTCTTTTTGTTACTAGCGTATTTTTTTCTACATAATTTTTTCAAGGTTCATTCATGTGGTTCCACATCCAAAACCGAAACCAAAGCCATTGCCACCAAGTTCATTTTGACTCATAGCAAACGAGCAGGGCAGAGTAAAACTGCTTCATAGTCTCCAAGGGGCAGCTGGTAAATTTGAACTGCCCATCTTGTGGTTATCAGACATAACTTGCTGTAGTCTGTGGGACCAGGGATCCTATCAGGACTTAGTTTCTCTTTAAGGCTGAGAAATATTCTACTGTATGCATATACCACTATTTTTTATCCATTCACCTGTTTGTGGACATTTAGGTTGTTTCCATCTCTGAAGTATTCTAAACATTGCAGTGAATATTCGTGTACCAGTGTCTATTTGAGTCCTTGCTTTCAAACCTTCTAGGTATATATCAAGGAGTGGAAGTGCTGGATCATATGGTAACTCCACATTTAACTATTTGAAGAACTGCCAAATTCTTTTCTACAGGGTTGCACCATTTAATAATCCTGCCAGCAGTGTATAAGGGTTCCAACTTCCCCACATCCTCACAAACACTTATTATTTTCTGAGTTTTTATTTGTTTTGTTTTGATAATAGCAACTCTAATACATGTGAAGTGCTATCTCACTGTGGTTTTGAACTTCATTTCCCTAATGACTGATGATGCTGATCGTCTTTGAAGAGCTTATTGGCCATTCTTTAGAAAAATATCTTTTTAAGCCATTAGTCAATTTTTCAAATGCACTCTTTGTCTTTTTATTGTTGAGTTGTAGGAGTTACTTTGTACATTCTGATATTAAACCATTATCTGATATACAGTTTCCAAATATTTTTCCCATTCTGTACATTATTGCTTTACTCCCTTAATAAGATCTGTGACACAAAAAAGATTTTAAATTTGATTAAGTCCAATTTACCTATTTCTTCTCTGCTATTCATGCTTTTGGTAGTAGTTCTAAGAATTACTTGGCAAAAAAAAAGTTCTGAAGATTTATCCCTATGTTTTCTTCTAAGAGTTTTATGGTTTTAGTTCTTATATATAGGTCACTGATCTAAATTTTGAGTTAAATTCTGCATATGATGTGAGATGTGGAGGGATCAAACTTCATTCTTTTGCATGTATCCAACTGTCCAAGCACCACTTGTTCAAGAGACTATTCTTTCACCATGAATAGACTTCACAACAATGTCAAAAATCAATTGCCCATAGATGTGTGAGTTTTGTTTCTGGACCTCCAATTCCATTTGATTGATTCTGTGTGTGTGTGTGTGTGTGTGTGTGTGTGTGTGTGTGTGTGTGTGTGTGTGTGTGTGTGTGCGTGTGCGTGTGCGCGTGTGTGTGCATGCATGGCCAAACATGCGTGCACATACAAAACTGTTGTTAAGTGTCTTCAATTTATTTCTGACACATAGCAACACTATGCACAACAGAACAAAAAGTTGTCTAGTCCTGTGATTGTTGTGATTGTTGTTATACTTAAGCCCATTGTTGCAACCACTTTGTCAGTCCATCTGGTTGAGGATCTTCCTTGTTTTGCTCACCCACTCCTTTACCACATATGATGTCCTCCTGCAGGGACTGGTCCCTCCTGATAACGCGTCCAAAGTATAAATGATATAGTCTCACCATCCTTGCTTCTAAGAAGCATTCAGGGTATATTTCATCCAAAAGAGATTTCTTTGTTTCTCTCCGTTCAAGATGACGTAGGGAGTTGGCTTTGCATAAATGTCCCTTATTGCATTGAGGGATTTTCCATCTATGCCTATTTTGCTAAAAATTTTTAGCATGAATGGGTGCTGGACTTTATCAAATGCCTTGTCTGCATCAATGGACAAAATCAGGTGATTCTTGTCTTTTGTGTTATTTATGTGATTAATCACATGAATTGCTTTTCTGATGCTGAACCAGCCTTGCATCCCTGGCATGAATCCAACTTGGTTATGATGGACTATTTTTTTATATATTGTTGTATTCTATTGGCAAGAATTTTGTTGAAGATTTTTAAATCTAGATTTATGAGTGATATTGGTCTGTAGTTCTCTTTCTTGGTTGGGTCTTTCCCTGGCTTTGGTATCAGGGTTATGCTGCCTTCATAGAATGAATTTGGGAGTACTCCATCCCTTTCTATACTGGGAAATAGACTCAGTAGTATTGGAGATAGCCAAACCAAGTGCCATTGAGTATTGGAGATAACTCTTCTCAAAAATCTTGGTAGAATTCGGCAGTGAAGTCATCTGGGCCCGGGCTTTCTTTGGTTGGCAGTTTTTTTATGACAATTTCAATCTCTTCCTTTGTGATGGGTTTATTAAGCTGTTCTGCTTCACCTTGTGACAATTTGGGTAGGTGATATGAATGAAGGAATTTGTCCATTTCCTCTAGGTTTTCAAATTTGCTAGAGTACAGTCTTTCATACTACTCTGCTATGGTATTTTTTTATTTCTGTTGGATCTGTTGTGACCACTCCCCTCTCATTTCTTATTTGGGTTATTTGTTTCCTTTCCTGTTTTTCTTTGGTAAGTTCAGCCAATGGTTTGTCAATTTTGTTGATCTTTTTAAAACACCAGCTTTTGGTCTTTTCAATTTTTTCAACAATTTTTATATTCTCTAATTCATTTAGTTCTGCTCTAATCTTTATGATCTGGTTTC
Source organism: Heterohyrax brucei (assembly GCA_028571685.1). Classification (NCBI taxonomy): domain Eukaryota; kingdom Metazoa; phylum Chordata; class Mammalia; order Hyracoidea; family Procaviidae; genus Heterohyrax; species Heterohyrax brucei. The sequence continues at coordinate 142,828,055 of CM053166.1, forward strand.
TGCTGGTGCCTGAGGGGTTCCTCTGTTGTTCTCTCTTTACTTGTTCAAGCTGTAGGGTCAGTTCCTTGATTTGGTTTCTTTCTTTCTTCCAGATGTGTGCATTTATGTAGATAAACTGACCTCTGAGCATGGCTTTTGCTGTATCCCATAGGTTCTGGTTGGAAGTGTTTTCATTCTTTTGGAATCCAGGAGTTTCTTTATTTCATGCTTGATTTCTTCTGTAGCCCATGGCTTTTTGAGCAAGATGTTGTTCGGTTTCCAAGAGTTCCACTTTCTATCTATATTTTTTCTGGTATTGATTTTGACTTTTATGGCTTTATGATCTGAGAAGATGCTTTGCAGGAATTCAGTGGCATGAATTTTGTTGAGAATTGCATTATGTCCTAACACATAATCAATTCTGGAGAATATTCCATGTGCACTGGAGAAGAAAGTGTAGTTGTCTACTGATGAGTAGAAAGTTCTTTATATATCAATGAGGTTTAGTTGGTTAATTGTGGCAATAAGGTCTTCTGTATTTTTATTGAGCTTTTTTCTAGATGATCTGTCCAGTATTGAGAGTGGAGTGTTGAACTCTCCCACTATTATTGTGGAGTAATCTAACTCTTTTCTGAGTGTAGTCAGTGTTTCTTCGACATATTTAGGTGCTCTGATATTAAAGCCAAGTGCCATCGAGTCGGATCAAATATTTAATATAGTTAAGTCTTGCTTGTGTACTGAACTTTTCAGCAATAAACAGCGTCCATCTTTGTCCATGATGGTGGATTTTACATTAAAATTGATTTTGTCTGAGATTAGAATTGTCACCCCTGCCCTTCTTTGTTCATTGTTAGCTTGATATGTATTCTTTCACCCTTTAATTTTCAGTTTGTTCCTATCTTTAAGTCTCAAGTAAGTTTCTTGTAGACAACATATGGAAAGGTCATGTCTTTTGATCCAAGATGTCACTCGATGTCTCTTAACTGGAGCATTCAGTCCATTCACATTCAATGCAATTATTGATAGGTATGTGTTCACTGCTGTCATTGTGATATGTTTATTTTTGTGTTGATATTTTCTATGTTGTTCTTATTAGTCTGTTCTGGAACATTCTTTTTTGTGAGTTGATTTTTCAACTTTTTCAGAGCTGTTTTTGTAGTTGTTGAGACTCCTGTATTAGATTTCTTGATATGGTATGTTGCGTCTTTGTTGTGCTTTACAGTTGTCCCTATGACCCCCCTTAATAAACAATATATAAACCCAATTTTAATTACTACCAGTCTTGTTGACTTCCTCTCCATCTGGAAGGACTATGACGGCTGTAGTACAACCCTCTCTTTAATATGATGGCACCATAGTTTTCGTGATAATCACTGGATTGTTTCTTTCAGTATTAAAGCTGTGATTGAGTTTGCAGCCTTCCCTAACTGAGTAGAATTCTGGATGATGTGCCCTTCTAAAATACAAAGTTAGTGGTTTTGCTCTTCTAAGCCAAAGCCAAGAACTCCTTGCAGCATTTCCTGTAGATTTGCTTTGGTTTTCACAAAGTCTCTGAGTTTGTGTTTATCTGGGAATATCTTAACTTCATTTTCATATTTGAAAGTTCTTCTCTTGAATGTGTCATGCACAGTTTCCATGACAGCATGGCTTCTACTGAGAAACCTGATGAAAGCTTACAGGGTTCCCCTCTGAATGCTACCTTTGCTTTGAGTCTTGCTGCCTTTAAGAGTTGCTGCTTAGGTTTCATTATTTTTAAGTTTGATTATGATGTGTCTTAGAGTCTTTCTTTTGACTTCTATATTGGGTGGCGTATGATATGCATCTGCAATATCTATACTCTCTTCCTTCATGATTTCTGGGTAGTTTTCTGTCAGCAGCTCAGCAACGATTCTCTCTGTGTTCTATGGTGTCTCATCCTGTTCACGGACTCCAATAAATTGAAGGTTATTCCTCTTAATAGAGTCCCCCATGCTTATTAATGCTTCTTCATTTTTCGTGTTTCTTTTTTCTGATTTGTCCACACAGACGCTGGCATCAGTAGCTCTGTCTTCCAAGTCAGAAATTCTTTTTTCCATTTGTTGCATTTTGTTTTCTTGGCTTTGAATGGAAGTTTCTATGTCTTTGATCTTTTTTTATTATGACTGAGTGAAAATGTACATTCCCATATAAATTTACATGCACACCTATATGCAACTTCCACTGCTCTCCCTGCCCGGTGACAGCACACTCTTCCTCTCTGTTCCATACATGTCTCATCCTCCCCACAGTCTCCTTTCCCCTCCTCTCCAACCACTCCCCTTACTCCAGCCAGAGGTTAGCAGGGTGATATCTTATAGATGCATAGAACCATAAGGTGCATCCAATATATGGTCACTCTGCACGACCCAGCTCCGCCCACCGGCCAAGACAGAGAAAAAAACGTGAAAATGGTATGTTACCTTCAGTCCATGAGAGCCAGGGCTAGCCAGGAGCAGGAGTCAGCAAAAAAGAGGAGGTTTTTCATTCAGCAGTATGAAGTCCAAATTAACAGCACTGTGCCATGTCCTAGGCCTCACTAGGTGACCAGAAGACTCCATTTGATTATCAATTCAGGTCTTGGTTTCCAGAGGGATATAAGGAGATGTGTGCTTAGTCCGCCATATTGACTCCTCACCCCAAAAGATATTTGTTTGTTCTTTGACAGTTCGTAGTATATTCAGTATTCTTCACCAACACCATAATTCAAAGGCATCAACTCTTCTTCAGTCTTCCTTATTCATTTTCCAGCTTTTACATGCATACAAGGTGATTTAAAACACCACGGCTTGGGTCAGTTATACCTTAGTCTTCAAGGTGACATCCTTGCTTTTTAACACTTTAAAAAGGTCTTTTGTAACAGATTTGCCCAAAGAAATACATGACTTGATTCCTTGACTCCTGCTTCCATGAGTATTGATTGTTGATTCAAGTAAAATGATTGTTTTTTTATTATGACTGAGTGAAAATGTACATTCCCATATAAATTTACATGCCCACCTATATGCAGCTTCCACTTCTCTCCCTGCCCGGTGACAGCACACTATTCCTCTCTGCTCCATACATGTCTCATCCTCCCAACAGTCTCCTTTCCCCTCATCTCCAACCACTCTCCTTCCTCCAGCCAGAGGTCAGCAGGATGATATCTTATAGATGCATAGAACCATAAAGTGCATCCAATATATGGTCACTCTGCATCGCCAAGTCCAATCCATTCATGTCCGAAGAGTGGAGTTTTGTTATGATTTATGGGCAAGGGCAGCATCAGGGCCAGGGGCCATGCTCCCAGGGGAACCCTGAAAACACTGGACCATCAATTGAAGTCTTTTAGTGGAGATCTCAGGGTGTGCCCCTTTATATTCTCGTGTTGCCCGTGAGACTCAACCTAGTGAGCTCCATCGTGGTTATCACTGGTGGTGGCCGGGCACCATCCAGTCCTTCTGTTCCCAAGTCAATGTAGGCACCTACTCATGTGGGTCTCTCTATCTTCTGGGTTGTCTTTACCTCATGTCATTTTGGTCCTCAGTAAGCATCCATTCCTACTGAGTTGGGACCATTTGCTGTGCCCTTGGATGGCAGCTTGGCAGCTTTTAAGATCCCAGATGCCACTCACCAATGGGGGCTGCAGAGAGCTCTCTTAGCAAAATGATAGTTGTGCCAACTGGCCTCGATTTTGCCTAAGAGCATGGTCCCCTGTCCCCTGCCTTAGCTACTCTGTCATTTCAATATTGGGTTAAGATGGAAGGAGTATTCATGTTATGCTGAAGTCCACTTAATATTGTTCTTGTTTCTAATGTGTGCTATCACCGATTTAACCCAACCAGTATAGTCCACAATAGCAAAAAGATGGAATCAACCCAGATGTCCGACAACAGAAGAATGGATAGGTAAACTATGGTATATATACTCAATGGAGCACTACACAATGATAAAGAATAATGAGGAATAATAATGATGATTCCAGGAAACATCTCATAACCTGGTTTCAACTGGAAGACATTATGTTGAGTGAAAGTAGCCAGCGACAAAAGGACAAATATAGTATAAGACCCCTACAATAAGATCTCAAAAACAGACTTGTGTATAGAAGAAAAGACTCTGACAGCTGCAAGGGAGGGGAGGGAGGAAGGGTGTGGCGGTGAGGGCTTAGAGTAGATAGTTGCTAGAAATCTGGTTGGGTGAAATTCTTGCTTTCAATCTTTTCTCTGTGTATTATGATGTTGCTTATTGGTCTGGTTGTGAGTTTTTTTTGTTGTCATTTTCTTGATATTGAGGTGTAAACATGCCTAAGGCTGTGGTCTTTGGTTTTCATCAGTGTTTCAACTCATCTTCACTTTCAGGAAGCAAGGTTGTATCATATGTATAAGGTAGACTGTAAATGAGTCTTTCTCCAATCTTGATACTCCATTCTTCTTCATATAGTCTAGCTTCTCAGATTATTTGCTCAGCATGCAGATTGAAAAATATGGTAAAGGATATGACCCTAACGCACACCTGTCCTGGCTTTAAGCCACACAGCATCCCCTTATGCTGCTTAACCAACTGCCTCTTGATTCTTGTATAGGTTCTTAATGACAACAGGTAAGTGTTCTGGAATGCCCATTCTTTGGGCACGTTGTCCATAACCTGTTATGATCCACATAGTCCAATGTCTTTGCATAGTCAATAAAACACAGGTAAACATCTGTCTGGTATTTTCTGATTTTAACCAGGATCCATCCGATATTAGTAACAGCATCTCTGGCTCCAGGTCCTCTTCTGAATCCAGCTTAAATTTCTTGCAGTTCCCTCACTGATGTTCTTCTAACAGCCACTTTTGAAATATCCTCAACAAAATTTTACTTGCATGTAGCATTAATGGTGTTCAATAATTTCCATATGCTATTGGATAATCTTTCTTTGGAATAGGCATAAATAAGGATCTCTTACAGCTGATTGGCCAGGTAGCTGTCTTTCAAATTTCCTGGAATATACGAGTGAACACTTCCAGTGTTTCATCCATTTGTTGAAACATCTCATTTGGTACTCCTTCAATTGCCAGCACCTTGTTTTTCACTAATGCCTTCTATGCAGCTTGGACCACTTCCTTCATTACCATTTGTTCCTGACTATGTGCTACCTCTTGAAATAGTTGAATGTCTACCAATTCTTTTTGGTAGAATGACACTGTATTCCTTTCATCTTCTTTTGATGCTTCCTATGTCATTTAATATTTTTCCCATAGAATCCTTCAGTATTGCAACTTGAGGATTGAGTGATTTTCTCAGTTGTTTCAGCTTGAGAAACACTGGGCATGTTCTTTTTTGCTTTTCTGACTCCAGGTCTTCGTGTATGTCATTATAACACTTTAATTATCTTCGCAAGCTACTGTCCGGAACTTTCTGTTCAGTTCTTTTACTTCATCATTTCTTCCATTGATTTTAGCTACTCAGCCTTCAAGAGCAACTTTCAAGTCTCTTCTGACATCCATTTTGGTCTTTTCTTTCTTTCCTTTTTCATTTTTGTTTTTTAGTGTACTCTTGCTTTCTTCATGTGTGATGTCCTTGATGTCATTCTAAAACTCATCTGATCTTTAACTATTAGTGTTCAGTGGGTCAAATATATTCCTGAAATGGTCTCTAAATTCAGGTAGGATATACTCAAGGTTGAACTTTGGTTCTTGTGGACTTGTTCTAATTTTCTTCAGTTTCGGCTTGAGCTTCCATATGAGCAATTGGCCTATTCCACAGCTGGCCCCTGGCCTTGTTCTGACTGATAATAATGACCTTTTTCATCTTCTGTTTCCACAAGTGTAGTAAATATGATTCCTATGTATTCTACCTGGTGAGATCCATTTGTATAGTTGCCACTTACGTTGTTGAAAAATAGTATTTGCAATGAAGCCATTAGTTTTTGTGATATCCAGCATTGTTTCCATCACCAAGGCCATATTTTGAACTACTAATCCTTCTTTTTTTTTTCCTACTCATGCACTCCAATCACCAGTAATGTGATTGCATGTTTGATCAATTTCATACTGTTGAAGTTGGTAAAAATTTTCAATTTCTTCATCTTTAGTATTAGTGGTTGGTGTGTAAATTTGAATATAATCATATTAACTGATCTTCCCTATAGGTGTGTGAATGTTATCCTATCACTGATAGCATTATACTTCAGCATAGATCTTGAAATGTTCTCTTTAAGGATGAACACAATACCATTCATACTCCAATTGTCACTCCTGGCATAGTAGACCGTATGATTGTCTGATTCACAATGGCAAATACAAGTCCATTTCAGCTAATTGATGCCTAGGGTGTTGATGTTTATATGTTCTATTTCATTGTTTTATCATTTCCAATTCCCTAGATTCATACATTTTGCAGTCCACATTTTGATTATTGACAGATATTTGCAGCGGTTTCTTCTCATTTTTACTTGTGTCACATCAGCAAGTGAAGGTCTCAAATGCTTGACTCAATATACATCATTAAAGATACGTGTGTGTGTGTATCTGTATGTTCCCATATACCAGTACCACAGTGTTATTTTGGATATGGAAATTATTGAACACCATTAATGCTACATGCAAGTAAAATTTTGTTGAGGATATTTCAAAAGTGGATATTTCAAAAGTAACACAAGTGTTACACATTTTTTGCCATGTTCCTTTAAAATAAAAGTGGCACAGCATGCTTAAGAAAATCCCTCAGGCGGGGGAGGGGGGTGTTTTAGTCAGCTAGGGCTGCTCTAACAGAAATACCACAGAGTGGATGGCTTTAACAAAGAAAGATTTATTCTTACACAGTCCGGTAGGTTGCAAGTCCATATTCAGGGTGTCCGCTCCAGGGAAAGACTTTCCCCTTGACGGTTCTGGAGGAAAGTCCGGTATTGCATCAGTCATTGTCCAGGGAGCGTCCTCACACAAGAACCTCTGGTCTGAAGGACGTGCTCTGCTCCCGGTGCTGCTTGCTTGATGGTAGCGAGGTTCTCAAATTGTCCTTGGTTCTTTTTCCTTTTATTCCTTGCAAGCTAAAAGCATTAAGGGTGGGGCAAGCCATACTCCAGGGAAACTTCCCCCATAGCAGGAATTCACAGCCCCACCCTAATCCTTTAACATACAGGTTAGCAAAACCACACAATGGAGGACATTTCCAAGATACTGGGAACCATATCCCAGCCACATGGCTGCACACATTTTTGGGGGGACACAATTCAAACCATGACATCCCACCCTTTGACAACCCAAAAATCACATCACAAAACATTTAACACATTCATCTCACCATGGCAAAATTATGTCCATCCATATAACAGAAGTCTTAAATAAGTTCCAAGTCCAAAATACAAAAACTCTTCTACATCTGTGAAACTTAGAAGGCATTAACAGGCAACAGGCAAGTCAACAGAACACATTACATTAGCCCTCAAAGCTTTGGAAATACTCTTACATTTTCTGAGACATTCTACACAACAGCAATGCTCTCCAGACTCTAGGTATCGGCCACACTCTCAGGTTTCTGAGTGGAGACCTCCAGCCCCGTGCTACAACCTTGCCTTCAAGGCCCACTTGGACAGAAACTCTGTCCCATCGGCTTTAGGAGCACCCTAAGCCCAACTGAGTGGCAATTCCACCCTTACGAACACAGCACGCCATGGTTCCACCCTTTCAAACCCCTGAGGTCATGGCCATACCTCTTGAGACTGAGGCAGCTCAGCTTCTCACGCTATCTGCCTCTTCAGCTTCAGCTTCCTATGGCCGCATGGCCTGGGCCTCAGGCCCACATCTGCCCTGCCGGGCAAGTGTTCCAAAGCTCTGTAGCTCCACTGGTTTAAGTGCCCGGAGGCACCCCACTCTTGCTGGAAAGCGTCCTGCCCAAAGGCACTCAACTCTCTCACTCCGTGGGTCAGCAAGGCCAGCTCCACCGATTCAAGTGCCCAGAGGCACCCCGTTCCGCGAGGAAAACTCTGCGCAGGCACTGACCTCTCTCGCTCCACGGGTCGGCTCCAGTGCTGCCTCTGGTTCTGCTGCTGCCGCTGCCGCTGCTGCCGGTCCTCTGTTGTTTCTCCCCATCTGCGCCTTCTTCGTTCCTTCTGAATCTTCTATCCATTCGCAGTTTCAAAGTGGCTTCCACATTTTAGGTATTTGCTAGAGCAGCACCCCACTCCCACGGTACCAATTCTGTTTTAGTCAGCTAGGGCTGCTCTAACAGAAATACCACAGAGTGGATGGCTTTAACAAAGAAAGATTTATTCTTACACAGTCCGGTAGGTTGCAAGTCCATATTCAGGGTGTCCGCTCCAGGGAAAGACTTTCCCCTTGACGGTTCTGGAGGAAAGTCCGGTATTGCATCAGTCATTGTCCAGGGAGCGTCCTCACACAAGAACCTCTGGTCTGAAGGACGTGCTCTGCTCCCGGTGCTGCTTGCTTGATGGTAGCGAGGTTCTCAAATTGTCCTTGGTTCTTTTTCCTTTTATTCCTTGCAAGCTAAAAGCATTAAGGGTGGGGCAAGCCATACTCCAGGGAAACTTCCCCCATAGCAGGAATTCACAGCCCCACCCTAATCCTTTAACATACAGGTTAGCAAAACCACACAATGGAGGACATTTCCAAGATACTGGGAACCATATCCCAGCCACATGGCTGCACACATTTTTGGGGGGACACAATTCAAACCATGACAGGGGGTGATACATAGTTGGCAAATAAATGTATAACGAGAGTGCTATCATGTTGTTTAAATGAAAGTATGGTACTGTCTCTTTATACATCAAAACATGCAAGAGTGTGAACCTATATAAAACAGAATTCTGTGAGAGAAGGAAAAGATAAATATTTTCCACTAATAGAAACTGATAGAAAAGTGATAAGCTGTACCCTGTCAAAGGGTAGAAATTTGTGAAAACTAGAAAAACAAGGCACTTGGCGATAAATATATATTAATTATATTATATTAATTAATATATATGATACATTAATGCATATGAATCCTCCAAATTTATTCTTTTTGCATTGTTTTGGCTATCTGAGATCCATTGGAATTGCCTATCAATTTGAGGATAGCCTTTTCAGTTTCTGTAAAAAGGCTGCTGGAATTTAATAGAAATTGCATTGCATGTGTAGGTCGCTTTGGGTCACACTGACATCTTAACCATATTCAGTTTTCTAATTCATAAGCATGAGATATCTGTCCAGTTGTTTTCAGTGCCTTTTATTTCTTTCAGCAATGTTTACAGTTTTCAATGTACAAGTCTTCTGTCTCATTGGTTAAATTATTTGTAGGTATTGTTATCCTTTTAGATACTAGTGTATTTGTAATTGTTTCTTAACTTCCTTTTGGATTGTTCATTGCTAGTGTATAAAAACTCCACTCATTTTTGTATTTTGATGTTATAACCTTTGGGTTTGCTAAATTCATTCATTCGCACTAGTAGCTTTCTTGTAGTATCTGGGCATTTCTAAGCATAGGGTCATGCCATCCACAAATGCCAGCCAAGTGCCGTCGAGTTGGATCTGACTCATGGCGACCCTAGGGGCCAGGTAGAGATCATTTTATTTCTCTATTTCTATTTTAAATGCCTTTTAGTTGTTTGTTTGTTTTCCTTTCCTGTTGCTCTGTTTACGACTTTAAATAAAATATTGAATAGCAGTTGTGAAAGTAGGCATCCTACTGTTACTCTTAATTTTAAGAAGAATGCTTTTTTCTTTTACCAGTATATATGATATTAACATTTATAATTTTTAATGTTTCATTTTGTATTCATTCTGACTCATTTAATGGTAAGAGGTATATGTCATGGATTGAATTGTGTCCTCTAAATATATATATATCAGTTAGGGTAGGCTATGATTCCCAGTATTGTGTGATTGTCCATCATTTTGTCATCTGATGTGATTTTTCTGTGTGTTGTAAATCCTACCTCTATGATGTTAATGAGGTGGGACAGGTGGCAGTTATGTTAATAAGGCAGGATTCAGTCTGTAAGATTGAATTCTATCTTGAGTCCCTCTCTTTTGAGTTATAAAACAGAGTAGAAAACAGAGAGATGGAGAAATCTCATACCACTGAGAAAGAAGCACTAAGAACAGACTGCATCCTTTCGATCCAGGTTTCTTACATGAAAAACTCCTAGTCTGGGGAAAGATTGATGACAAGGACCTTCCTCCAGAACTGACAGAAAAGGAAAGCCTTCCCTTGGAATTCATGCCCTAAATTTGGACTTGTAGCCTACTAAACTGTGAAAGACTAAATTTCTGTTTGTTAAAGCTATCTACTTGTGGTATTTCTGTTACAGCAGCATTAGATGACTAAGACAGTGTGGTTCTCTCTCTATCTGTTTTCATAATGAATAACCATTTTGGGGTCTCTGTAATGTTTCATTGTTTTGTCTGATATTCTTGCACCAGTATCATACTCTTTTAATTATGACAACTTTATGTTAGTTTGATCCATGAGGGTCAGAGAAGTTTTCACAAAGGAAACGACTCTTGACAAGGCTTTAAAATGTGTACACATTTACTAGGCAATTGAAAGAAAACAGGCCATTTCATAGATTGAACTGAGTTCCCCAAAAAATGTATGTATCAATTTTGCTGGGCCATGATTCCCACTATTTTGTGGTTGTGCTGCATTTTGTGGTATTCCTATATTGTAAATCCTAATCTCTGCTTGTAGTTAATAGGGCTATAAGAGATTATGTTAAAGAGGATTAAGGTGGTATTGTAAAATCTTTAGCCAAGTCACCCTCCTGATCCGATGTAAAAGGAATTTCCTTGGAGTGTGGCTTGTACTCACTTTTATCTTACAAGAGATAAAAGGAAAGGGAAGGAAGCAGAGATTTGGGGACCTCATATCATCAAGAAAACAGTATCAGGAGCAGAGTGCATCCTTCAGACCTGGGATTCCTGCACTGGGATGCTCCCAGACCAAAGAAAGATTGATATATGACAAGCATCTTCCTCCAGAGCTGACAAAGAAAGAAAGTCTTTGCCTGAAGCTGGCATGCTGAATTTGGACTTGTAGCCTACTAGACTATGAGAGAATAAACCTCTCCTTGTTACAATGATCCGCTTGTGTTATTTCTGTTAAAGCCGCACTAGATGACTAAGATAGGGCATAACAAATAGAAGAAACAGCCTGCGCCAAACTATAGAGGTATGAAATCATGTGGCATCTTTAAGGACGTTTGAGTTGTGTGATTTCACTATCCGGTAGTGTCAATAGTACAGGAACAGATTTTGAGGCCAGAAAGGCAGATCAGGGACCAATTAGGGCTTTGTTAGCTCTGATAAATACTCCAAAATTATCCTCAAGGTCTGGTAGAGCTATTAAAGTCTTTTGAGAAGAAGAATAATATGATCACCTGTATTTGGCAGAATTGTGATGATGGTTTAAAGTGGAAGGAGCACATGCAATCCGTTTAGGAATTTAGGGAAAGAGGAGACCTTTGTGAGCTAGATTAATAAGAAAAAACTGTATCAAGAAACAATCTGTGATGGAATGGAAGGACATGATTAGTTAAGGAGAATGCTCTAGTCCATGGATTCAAGAGGAAAGATCTGTAATATGTTTAGCCAGCCAAGTGCTGTTGGTAATATGTTTACTTAATTTATATTTGTATTATTGCCATTCTATATCTTTTATAGAATAAGGTGAGTTATAAAATAAACTCAGTTGGGTATGCATGTTATACCACATAACTCAACTTAAACCAGCCAAGTGCCATCGAATCGGATCTGACTCATGGTGACCCTAGGGGCCAGAACCTCCAACTTAAACCAAGATTGTCTTTATTACAAATGGTACAATATGGATCCTTTAAGACATCAAGCTTTAAAATGTCAAAATTTTTCATTCACCAAAAGAAAGCAGTCCTGAGAAAAGTTTAAAACAGTTGAGAACAGACATTCCTCCAGCTCAAAGGCAGTTTGGAAACTTGGACTTGAAGGAAAGAGAAAGTGGACATGTAAAGTAGAACCTCAAGTTGAAGACTACGCAGAAATGAGTTATTACAGCTAGCAGGAAACAAAGAGGCAAGAGAATTAATGTTTCTGTCTTACATGTTTCTGACTTCTGGTAAGATGCAAGAAAGTGTTAATTGGTCATTTTAAACCCTGTCATGTAAATATTTAAAAACTGTTATTAATCTGGAATAGATAATGCCAGTGTTCTTTAAAAGTACGATTGGAACAACCTGTTGAGAGAAATATGATAAACAAAGCAAAAGTTAGAAATCTTTCCTATGTCTACACTTGCTCTGTGTGGATTTTCAAGACTAACCTGATAATAAATAATTTATTGTCTTAAATATAGTTTTTAAAGATCAATACTAGTGAGCATACAGAGTGGAATATACCTGTCTTTTTTTTAGTTTGCCAGTGTCTAAGAAAATCCACACTGCCACGCCTACTATTCTAGCTTGATGATTCACCACAGATTACCCAGTGGCAACTTCCTGAAATAAAAGCATATTAAGAGAGAGAAACTCAGCTCCTCTCCTGGAGCTATTCTGAAACTGCGTCCTCTGAATCCTGCAAAAATGTCACACCCCTCATGCCATATATCTCTGTGAGTAAACTACTATTCTGGGCAACTGCTTAAAAATGGTTCATTTCTGTGTGTTCAAAATATTTTAAAATGTCTAGAAAATATTTTGAACATACAGAACCAAACCATTTTTAAGCAGTTGCCCAGTGTAGCCCTATATGTATTGGAAAGGGAACCTGACGGTTAACTCTTTTTAAAAGTCAGTTAACTGTGGAGTGCAAATAACTTGAGCAGACACTTGAAGTCTTTAAGTAAGTCAATCAACAAATGATATCATTATTGATTAAAGGAGATGTAACTAGAGCTAGGGGAAATCATGAAGTTCCCAGAAAGGAGTGTTTGGTCTTATAGAGGAATGATCATTCCATGTGATATTACCATATTTGTTAAGATTTAGCCTTTCCTTTTTTAAGTGCATGGAATCTGAGTTAAGACTTGCTGTTCAGGAAGAATACCAGCAGTTTAAACTGAAGTGAGAACAGCCTGTGAATCAAGAATAGATAAGGTTTTAGCAAAGAGTAGTTAGAGTTAGCGAGTGATCAAAGATTTCCGTGCCTGAAGTGACCAGCTTCATGCCAAGCCCTGATGTCTCACAGCCCGTGGCAGAGCCAACAGGTAAGTCAGGTGGCAAACAGCACTTGTGCCCAGGCCAAGACCTAAGATAGTTTTTCAAAATGAAAATTGTTCAAAGTGAGTTTTAATTAGATTAGGGGGATACAAGGATTTGCTTAGGCTAATTAGGATTGATAAGAATCTATGTTATTGTGTTAGGTATTCTTTTCACTTTTTTAGATATTTTGCTTTATGATTTTTCTTCCAGTATTCCATATCATCTACTCATCATGTTCATAGAGTTAATTTTAATAGACAATATATGTGGGCAGAAAAGGAGGTACAAGCTATTTATGGTTACTATTAGTGATTCATCTCTGCAGGGAACTGAAGAGCAAGAATTACTTAGATAGCACTCATCTATCCCATCAAATGCTTGCAGCAACCTGATTTGCAGGTTTATCTGAATAGGCTAAAAAAATCCAGTGCTCAAGGATATGACTAATTTATGGAATGCTTAAAAATTTTGGAAAATTATGATATTTTTATTTTTCCTTAAATTTCCAAACATTTTCCAGACAAAGGGCTACTAAATATAAGCCATGGGGACAGTCACTAATGTAAAAAATTACAGTGCAGAAATGAAATATTTTTCTTACCTTTCTGTTCTTTTCAGACACCATGTATTTCTCAGATCTTCCATATCACACTCCATGCAACAGAACTCCTACTCTATTTGTGTTTGCATGTTCTGATGAGAAATTTCCTTCAATTGAGCAACTTCACTGAACTCTTACTATGCTTTTTATCCAGGGTTTCTTTCATTCTTTAATAACTCTGAACTTGAAATTAAGACTATAATTGAAATTTAGTTTGCAATTCAAATTTTGAAAATGTGAGGATATTCATGATCATGTTCCTATGCCCAATGGCAAAACAAAGAGCACTTTGTTTCCGCTGAGGTCAGATATTGCCAGGAGATGTTGATGCATTTCCTACTTAAATTCCTAAGAGGGCCCCCTCAGAGAGTCTGAACGCTCATTTTGAGCCTGAAAGAGTCAGAAACCCAATGTTCTACCTCTGGATGAATTGCAATAATTCAATTTGCTGAGATTTGCTTTATGTTCTAACATATGGTCTATTCTGGAAAATGTTCCATGTGCACTGAAGAAAGTGTAGTTATCCACTGATGGACAGAAAGCTCTGTATATGTCGATGAGGTCTAGTTGGTTAATTATGGTAATAAGATTTCTTGTCTTTATTGAGCTTTTTTCTAGACAATCTTTTCAATACTGAGAGTGAAGTGTTGAAGACCCCCACTATTACTGTGGAGTGATCTATCTCGTTTTTGAGTATAGTCAGTGTTTCTTCAATTTATTTAGATTCTCTAGTATTGAGTACATAAATGTTTAATATTGTTAAGTTCTGCTTGTGTATTGCAACTTTCATCAATAAATAGTGTCCATCATTATAATCTATTTTATCTGAGATTAATATTGCCATACCTGCTCTTCTTTGTTCATTGTTGGCTTGACATACGTATTCTTCCATCCTTTAATTTTCAGTTTGTTCATATCTCTAAGGTAAGTTTCTTGTAAGCAACATATGATGAGTCATGTCTTTTGATTCAAGATATCACTCATCTCTTTACTGGAGCATTCAGTCCATTCACATTCAGTGTAATTATTGATAGGTATGTGTTTAGTGCTGTCATTGCCGTAAGTTTGTGTTGACGTTTTCTCTGTTGTGTTTATTTATCTGTTCTGGGACATTCTTCTTTATGAGTTTTCACCATTTTTAGTGTTGGTTTTGTGGTTGTTGAGACTCCTGTATTAAGTTTCTTGATTTGACTTGTTTCATCTTTATTGTACTTTGCAGCTGCCCTTATGATTCCCCTTAATAATCGATGTTCAAACCCAATTTTAACTACTGAAAGTCTTATTAACTTCATCTCCATCTGAAAGGACTATAACGACTGTAGTACATCTCCCCTTTTTTTCTTATTATGACTAAGTGAAAATGTACATTCCTATATAAATTTGCATGCCCACCTATATGCAGTTTCCACTGCTTTCCCTGCCCGGTGACAGCACACTATTCCTCTCTGCTCCATGCTTGTCTCATCCTCCCAACAGTCTCCTGTCCCCTCCTCTCCACCCATTCCCCTTCCTCCAGCCAGAGGTCAGCAGGAGGATATCCTATAGATACATAGAACCATAAAGTGCATCCAATATATGGTCACTCTGCATTGCCAAGTCCAATCCATTCCTGTCTGAAGAGTGGACCTTTGTTATGGTACATCTCTTTTTTTTTAATATGATGACATCATCATTTTCTTTTTATGGTCACTGGATCACTTCTTTTAATATTATAGCCTTTTTTCTGTTGTTGTTTTTTTGTTTGTCTGTTTTTTGTGCTGTTATCAGTTTTAATATATATATTTTAGTTTGGAACCTTCCCTAACTTAGCAGGTTTCTGGATGATGTGTTCTTTATTTCCTCCTAAAATATATCATTAATGGTTTTGTTCCTCTAAAACAAGAGCTTCTTTCAGCATTTCTCATAGCTTTGGTTTGGTTTTTACAAAGTCTCTGAGTTTCTGTTTATCTGCAAATGTCTTAATTTCATTATCATATTTGAAAGATAGTTTCACAGGATAAATAATTCTTGGTTGAAAGTTCTCCCCCTTCAAGGCTTTAAATGTGTCATGCCACTGTCTCTGTGCCAGCATCATTCTTCTGAGAAATCCGATGAAAGCCTACAGTGCTTCCCTCTGAATGTTAGCTTTGCTTTGAGTCTTGCTGCCTTTAAGAGTTTCTGCTTATGTTTCTTAGTGTTAAGCCTGATTACAATAAGTCTTGGAGTCTTTCTTTTGAGATCTATATTGAGTGGAGTTCGATATGCATCTTGGATATCTATATTCTCTTCTTTCATAATTTGTGAGTTTTCTGTCAGCAGCTCAGCCACAGTACTCTCTGTGTTCTCAGGTGTCCCACATTGTTCAGGAACTCCAATTAATCATAGATTGTTCCTCTTAATAGAGTCCCACATGCTTCTTAATTCTTCTTCATTTTTTTAATTTATTTTTTCTGATTTCTTCTTATAGATGCTGGAGTCAGTAGCTCTGTCTTCCAAATAGGAAAGTCTGTTTTCCATTTGTTCAATTCTGTTTTCTTGGCTCTGAATTGAAGTTTCTTTGTCTTTGATTTTGTTCTTGATCTGCTGCATTTCAGAGCACTGGTATTCCATCAGATCAAACATCTTGCTTGATTTTTGATTTTGCTCTGCTGCATTTTGTATAAGGTCTGGGAGGGCTCTATATGTAATCTTTCTGTACTCACCCTCTGATAGTTTCAGAAAGGCTTTTTCATCTGGGAAGTTCTTTAGTTCTTTCTTTGGGGGGGGGCCTTCTGAAGCCATAGGTGAATTCTTCTTAATGTTTTTGTCCAAAGTTTGTTGCTTTGGGGGCATCTGGAGTTGTTTTGTTTCTCTGATGTTACCTTAATGGGATCTAAAGGTAAGTCTGAAATGGAAGTTGATCACCAGACACCTCTATGTACTCCAGTGACTGGGCTCCATGGAATCTCTGGGGTAGCAGGCTCCACATCCTGATTGGCAAAGACACTGTTCTACTTATGGAGTCACTGGGGAGCCATCAGTTGACCCTATGATGTGAGAGCTGGCAAGGTAAGCACCTCTTTATCCAACCCCAGATGCTATAAACTAGTTCAACTACTGCCCTGCAGTCTTCTGGTAGACCCATTGTGCAAAAGACTGTTTTTCTGTTGGAAAAGTGCTCTCTGGGCAGGCACTGCCTCCCATCCTGAGAATTAGTTGCAGCTGAGGCCTCCGCCACCCAGACAATCATGATATCATCCCACACAAGCTCCTCTGCCTGCCTTGGAATAGGCTATTCAATGGCAGAAATTAGAGGAGACAAGCCAAAAGCCGACATGCACAGATTCCAAGGCCAGGCTCTCAAAATGTGGTGACTTGGCTCACAGATCCCATCAGTAGTGCATCCGCATCCTGCCATCAGTCAAGCCCCAGCCCCACCTGCTGGCCAAGACAAAGGAAAAAAAGTTAAAATGGCGAGTTACCTTCAGTCCACGAGAGCCAGCACTCAACACGGGTGGTGGTTGGTGAAAAACAAGAAGTTTCCCACTCAGTGGTATGTAGTTCAAATAGATAGTCCTATGCCATGTCCTAGGGTTCACTAGGTGTCCAGAAGCCTCTGTTCAATCATCAATTCAGGCCTTGGTTTCTAGAGGGATTTAGGGAGATGTGTGTTTAGTTTGCCATCTTGACTCCTCCCCTGCTGTGGATGCAGAATAAGAGAGCTAAGAGTATGACAACGAATGACACAGTGTGGAGATAATCAAGGTTGGTTGTCTATGGCAAGACCAGGGATCCTTGAAGAACTAGTAACCAGAAGGCTAAAAGAGGACTGATGTATGGATTGCCATCACAGTTTATGCCTAGAGATGCATGAATCTCTCCAGCTTAATGGGACCTATGAGTTTTTCAAGAAATAGATGAATGCTAGGGGGGGTGGGGGGTGGCCGGGAATGGTGTATCTTATGATAACTGTCAAACAAAGAAATTACTGGGCTCTTTGCCTACCTGTGACTCCTTTTGATAACAGCTCACAGGGCAAAAACTGATGGCACTCTTTATGGGAGTAACTATTGAATATGCATCTGTATGTACAGGGTTGCTGTGAGTTGGAACCAACTCAACAGCACTGGATTTGTTTGTTCATTTGTTTGTTTTTAATGTAACAAATAACTCCTTCACTGTTAGGTTATATTCAGTAGGATAGAAGATTGATTCTTGGATACCACTTGAAGACATTTTTCCTTTCATGTTCATGTTGAAAACATTTATTGTAGTATAATATATATATGATGAAATTTAGGTGTTATATGTGTGCAAATTGAAGAGGTTTAACACACGTAAACACAGTGTAACCACCACCTCATCAAGATTGAAACATTTCCGTCTTCCCAGAAGTTTCCTTTGTGTCACTTTATAGTCAGTCTCCAACTCTTCCCATATCCTTATCCCAGGCAACCACTGATTTTTTTTCCCTCTCTCTCTTCCTACAGTTTTGTCTATTCCAGCACTTCATGTAAGTGGAATAATGTAGAATACATTCTCTTGTATCTGGTATCTTTTGTTCATCATAGCATCCATGTACTCACAGTTTATTCTTTTTGGTAATTGTGTAAATATAACAGTTTTTTAAAAAAATCAGTTCAACAGCTGATTAATCCTTTTAGTTATTATGAATTATGCTGGTAAGAATCTACACATACAAGTCTCTGTGTGAACATGTGTTTTTATTACTCCTAGGTAAATACTGAAGAGTGAAATTTCTAGGTCATGTGATAAATGTATCTTTATATTTATATTTATAATAAACAACCAAATTGTTCTAGAAAATGATTGTACCATTTTATAATTCTTCCAAGCAGTATATAAGAAGTAAATTTGTTCCATTTCTTCACCAACACTTACTGTTATCATTCTTTCTAATTTTAGCCAGTATAACAGGTATGAAAAAGTATCTCATTGTGGTTTTAATTTGCATTTCACCAATGATTAATGATGTTCAGCATCTTTCCATATACATATTAGACAGTTACATATTTTCTTTTGTGAAATGTCTGTACAAGTCTTTTGCCTGTTTCTATTGTGTGATCTTTTTTATCATTTAGTTGGAGTTCTTTATATATACTGGATATCATCAGTTGCTTGTCAAACACATGTGTTGGCAAATATTTTCTTCTGGTCTATAGGCTGACTTTTCATTTTCCTAGTGGTGTTTTTTAAACAGTAGAAGTTTTTCTTTTTTCTTTTTTAAACTCTTGATGAAGTTTAATTTTATCAGTTTTTCTTTTATGATTCATACTTTTAATTTCTATTGCCAAGCCATTAGTAATATTGTTAGTATTATGTTAAAAATTATTAAGAACATGGGCTTATAAGTTACTTAGACCTGGATTCCAGTGGCTCTTCCACTTATTATGTGACCCTTAGCCAGTGACGTAACCTGTCTCTCAGTTTTTTTGTAGAGAAAATGTGAACAGTTCTATTATCTACCTTTACAGAACTTTTATGAGAATTAAATTAGATAATATATTAAAAATACTCAACATAGGACCTGGTACATAGTGAGAGCTTATTAAATGGATGTTGTTGTTCGTTGCCATTGATTCCCACTCATGGTGACCCAAACTGTTACAGCGTAGAACTGCTCCATCAGGTTTTCTTGGTTGTCATCTTAGTAAAGCCAGATTGCCAGGCCTTTCTTCCGTGGTACTAGTTAGCATTTTAGTGCAAACTGTTTGCACTTTCTACAGATACTTACTGCATGGGAGCTATTATTATTTGCAAATGTGTGTCTTTGGGACTTTGTCATCATCTTTTTTAAACCCCTTTCTCTTTTTCCCTAACAACTGAAGCAAGGAGACAAGACAATTTCTCCACATACACTGAATAGCAAACTTAATAAAGGGATTTCAACTAAAGATGGCTCTGGAACATTTTGGCACTTAGTAAATCAGTTGAAATGACACTCCCCTGAAAACAAGGGGAAGCATAGTGGCCATTGAACACCTGGTGCAACATCTATACAATTCTGAGAGCTTGCTTTTGGGGGGCATCATATAACTCACAGGAGTCAGTCAACTCCCTTTCACATCCTGTACTTGATTTGGGGTCTCATTCTGCTCTGAGACATTTCCTTATTATTTTTAATACCCGCTTCAAATTCAGAAAGATATTACTTTCCTGACCTTATCATAATTAAAAATAGCTATTTCTTGCTAATGAGCTATTACCTGCAACTCCATATAATTCTTCTGACAGGCTGACAGACTAATTAAAAAGGTTTGACCACCATCTCAAATCAGCTCACAAGGCTTTGGGCTTTGACACTGAAAACGTTCTTTGAAACTTACTTACCAATCTCACCTGCTGTATGTGAATAATAAACACAAGCTTGCTGAATATGAGAATTTGTCTTCAGAGGGTGCTCAGCATACAAGGCCATATCGAAGTTATCTTTAATGACTTACCTGATAGGAATGTGACGTGGCCTAAACTACTTCCACATTGATAAACACCTATTCAGCATTATCATCAACTATGTTTCATAAAGAGCAACTTATTTTTTAATGGATACCATTCGAAGCATGTTAACCAGAGACAAGTCTCTCAAGAAGGTCTTAACCTGATATAATTTGAAGACTGCCTTTTTTAAAGTCATATGTCAGTTTTATCCACACTTCTGACAATAAAAATCACACACACACACAGCTAAGCAAAAAAACAGAGAAAATGTACAAAAAGCCTCAGTTAAGAAACTGAGAATGGAGTTTTCTGTACAATTAAATACTTGTTACACAGAGATTGAAAAATAGAAAAAAGAATGCTGGCATTCAGTGTCAAAAGTAGAGGATTTAAGTGCCCTTTTCACCAGTTATTAACTGTGTAACCTTGAGTCACAACCTCTCAGGTTCACAGTTTCTGCATGTGAAAAACTGAGATAGAAATGTTTCTGTTTCAAGCCTTTGAGAATATTCAAATGAAAGCATGAATTCTTTGTAAAAATCTGAATGTTCTACAACTGTAAGCCAGCCAGCCAAGTGCCATCGAGTCAGATCCGACTCATGACAACTGTAAACGAATACCATTTATATCCCAGAATCATGTAGGTAAGGGCTTTCAATTACGCTACCCACTGTAAAGATACCCTAATTGTCGTGATGATTACCCTGCCCCATATGACTTCAAGGCTGGTGATTTGTTGTCCCAGGTATTAGAAGTGCTTATCAGCAGACAGCCTTCAGTTTTAACTGCTTCAGAGATTGTCTTCCACGCACAGATATGCTTCATGCCCTTCCCTGGGAGTCCCACATTCATTGACTGGTTAGGCAGAGAAATATATTAAAACCCAGAGTGGAAGCAAGGAAATCAGCACAGATGCTATTGTAATGGTTGAGGTAAGAGAAGATAGAGGCTTAGCCTAGATTATTGAAGACGGGAGGATATATAAGTTAGAACTCACAGGAGGGTCAGGAAATAAGTAGATTTAGGAATTATCCACATAAGGACACGGGACTAGATGAGATTATCTGCCTAGGTTATAGGAACTTGGGTCTCTATATCACTTATGCATAAAAAAAAAATGTGTTTCTTGATCTCACAGAAGTACAGGTGTAGAAATACAGCCCTTCATCAACCTTACGACTTAAATTTAGTAACTATACTATTTAGACAGAGGTTTCATTAAAATGAAGGCATTTGGGGTT
This sequence comes from Heterohyrax brucei, assembly GCA_028571685.1. Classification (NCBI taxonomy): domain Eukaryota; kingdom Metazoa; phylum Chordata; class Mammalia; order Hyracoidea; family Procaviidae; genus Heterohyrax; species Heterohyrax brucei. Next base: position 142,849,445 of record CM053166.1, read on the forward strand.
TGCCATGCTTTGTTTGATAATTGCAGAGCTCCTCTCCCCCACCAAAAAAGAAAACAATGTTGCTGTAGAGTTGATTTGACTCATAGCAACCAGATAAGACACAGTAAAACTGCTCCACAGGATTTCTAAGGCGCAGCTGGTGGATTTGAACTACTGGCCTTTTTGGTTAGCAGCCAAATGCTTAACCACCAGCACCACCAAATGAAAACTAAATCCAGCGCCGCTGAGTCGATTCCAACTCACAGTGACCCTATAGGACAGAGTAGAACTACTCCATAGTGTTTCCAAGGAGCATCTAGTGGATATGAACTGCCTATCTTTTGGTTAGCAAACGTTACACTTAACCACTACGCCACCAGGGTTTCTAACTAGCACCACCAGGACACTAAAATAATTGTTGAAAGTTATGTCACTCCAACTACCAACTTTTTGGTTAATAGCTGAACACTCTGCTTTTGCTGAGAGAGATAGTGAGTACCATGTGCTAAATGATGTATGTGCATCTTGTCTTTTAATTCTCATAAAAAATCTAGGTGGGCACTAGTATCATATTTATCTGGATAAGGAAACTGAGGTTCAGAGAAGTGAAGCAATTTTGTCAAGATTACACAGTTAATGTTGAAAGTGGTCTCACCAAGTGTAGTAAATGCCTTATGATAACAACAGTAATGTTAGCCATTAATGGAATAACTAGCATGTCCAGGTCCAGTGCTAAAGTGTTTCATGTGGCTTATCTCATGTCATTTCTTCTCATCTCATCTTATCAAAACACTACTATCATTCCCATCTTAGCCAAGTGCCGTGGAGTCGGATCCGACTCATGCGGAAACTAAAGTTTTGAGAGTCTAAGTCATGTAGCCAAAGTGTCATAGCTAGTAAATGACAGAATGGAGTTTCAAATCAATATCTGTCTTACTTTAGAGCTCAAACAGTTAGCCACTATGTTACACTGCCTTTCATCTGTTACAAACTTAAGGGAAAACAAACCCATTACCATCAAGTCAATTCTGACTCACAGTGACCCTATAAGGACACGGTAGATCTTCCCCAAAGAGTTTCCAGGGAGCACTTGGCAGATTTGAATTGCTGACCTTTTGGTTAGCATCTGTAGCACTTACCCACTATATCACCAGTGTTTCCCATGGTGTAGTGGTTAACTGCTGTGAAAATAAATCTCCCCAAATGCTAAGCATAATATTAAAAATGATGGGTATGTCAATTCAACACTTTACAGGTATACAACTTATTGACAGCAATTACAGCAATCAGCTTTACCCTTGATCAATGTGGTAGTTCCATCACCATTAACCAACTCCTTCCACTTGGCAAAAGTTTTGTGATAGATATATTTATAAAAATGAAAAAAAAAAAAAAAGAAGAAGAAAACAGTAGCTGCTGAGGCTTTGTTATGTAAAACCGAAAACCTCATGGGATTTGGTTTCTTAGTTTGAGTGTTTAGGGTCATAGTTCCATGGGTCAGCCCAGTTAACTGCCCTAATAGCATGTTTGCTGCTTCTGTCCTACCTTCTAGTTCATGTGTCATTCCTGGCGTCTTAACATCTTGTAAACAGCCATACAAGGTGCAACAGTTGGTTTCCATTCTCCTGGAGAATGGAATAGGAGAGTCAGGAATAGGAATGTCAGTGTGTGGAATATGTGTAAATTATCTTCATAAACAACTGCCTGCTTGCCATGAGACCAAAGGAAATGGATCGTGCCTGGCTACTGTTACTATTTTGATCAAAGATTCATGGAAGTATCCTGATAAAAAGGGGAAACGTAGAACAGAATTTCCAGTTTTGAAGGACTCTAGACTTCCTGGAGCCCTGAAGGTTGGATGAACCCCTGAAACTACGGCAGTAAGATAATCTTTAAACCTTAAACCAGAAATACCCCCTAAAGTTTTCTTAAAGCGAAGCAATAACCAAAACCAAACAAGCCCCACTGACACTGAGCCAATTCCAACTCATAGAGACTCTGTATGACAGAGTAGAACTGCTCCATAGAGTTTCCAAGGAGTGCCTGGCAGATTCAGACTGCAGGGTTAGCAGACTACTACACCAGCAGGGTTTCCAACCAAGCAACAATTTAGTTTAATTAGTAAAAATATCTGTATTGAGCATCATGCTCCTTGAAGAACTATGTATATGAGATTAAAATGATAACAGCAACTGGTGAGATTAGATGGGAACATTAGGAGGCACTGAATTTATGTTAATAGGGAGAGACACAGTTCAGAAAGGGAGAGTAAGAATGACATCATACAACTTAAACAATGTAATCCATGCCACTAAATGCTATAGCTAAGAAGCTATCGAATTGGTGCGTTTGCTGTGTCTATTCTCAACAAAATAAATAAAATTACATTTAAAAAGATGAATATTTAAAAATACTTTAATTAGAAATAAGAAGCTGAAAGTAATTATTAAAAACCAAATCTATTTGGAAAGCATTTGTTCAAGTATTAAGCTGTCAGCCTTACATGAGCAATGGTAAAGATGTGACTTAGAATTTGCCTCTGAATCTAAATTGTTTATGGGTATGAAACAGAGTGAATATAACCAACCAACAGAAAGTTGAACACTTGTGAGGACAGTGTTCTGAAATACTTACTGGACTTGGAAGATTCTTGTATCAGCCCTTTTGGACAGACTGGGGATGTCTCAAAGGCAAGGAGATTTATATGATTGAAACCAATAACCCTCAGCTTGACTTCATCATAAAGGTACACCTGCAGCTTCTCTTATTCTGTCACTTAGTTTTTTGTATCCTAAAGCAAGTTTCTAAACATGTCATAAATATGTCTAAACTCAACAGGCATGTAGTGAACACATGCACTATCCACAGTACATTAATAATTTCCCTAGGGTCACCAAATTGTTTTTGAATGTTTTGAATGAGTCTTGTGATGAAATCTGAGGGTGAACAAATTTATCTCTACAAGTTCCTTATTCAATTGATCTATTTGATTTCCTTCAACACTTAGTGAAGTCTAAAACTTACTAAATGTACAATAAATAGTTATTGAAATAATAAATGAAGCTTCAAAACCTCAAGTTAAAATAATGTCTGGTAGCATGAATATGAACCTTGGTGGCATAGTGGTCAGTTGCTATGTCTGCTAACCATGAGGTTGGCAGTTTGAATCTGCCGGGTGCTCTTTGGAAACTCTATGAGGCAATTCTACTCTATCCTATAGGGTTGCTATGAGTCAGAATTGACTCAGTGTCACTGGGTTTGGTTTTTTTGTTTTGTGTTGGTGTTTGAGTGGTAGAATTCTTATCTTCTATGAACAAGACCCGTGTTTGATTCCTGACACTTCAAGCGCAGCCACTGTTTGTCCGTCAGTGGAGGTTTAGTGTTGCTATGGTGCAGAACAATTTTCAGTAGAACTTCATACTACGATACACTATGAAGAAAGGCCTCATAATCTAATTCTAAAAGCCATTGCCCCCTCCCAAAAAACCCAAACCCATTGCCATAGTGTCAGTTCTGACTCATAGTGACTCCATAGGTCAGAGTAGAACTGTCCCATATATTTTCCAAGGAGTGCCTAGTGGATTTGAACTGCCAACTTTCTCATTAGTAGACTTAGCACTTAACCACTATATCACCAGTGTTTCCTGCCAATTAAAATCCTATGGAGTGAAGTGTCCCAGTCACACTGTGCATAGGGTCACCTTGAGTTGGCAATTAACTCAGCAATAACAGCAATAACACTATGATTTTTTTTTAATGAATATGTTTTTAGATAATACTTTATTGAGTTTTGTTGGGACGTTAATACAGTAGCTCAGGTTCTCATTTGACAATTTCCACACGAATTGTTAAACAGTATTAGTTACATGCACCACGGTGTATCAACAGTCTTCTTAATTGTGTTTTGTTTGTTTCCTTTCTGATACTCTAGTTTCCCCACACACTTATTGTCTCATCCTTGCTTTTGAGTAATTGTTGACCTTCTAGTCTCATACTGATGGTTTTTAAGTAGGGCACAAATCTTATAGGTAAAAACAAACAAACGAACAAAAAATCCACTGTCATCTAATTAAATCTGACTAATAGCATCACTGGAAACCCTGGTAGCATTGTGGGTTAAGTGCTACATCTGCTAACCAAAAGGTCGGCAGTGCAGATCCGCTAGGCACTCCTTGGAAACTCTATGGGGCAGTTCTAGTCTGACCTATAGGGGCACTATGAGTTGGACCAACTCCACAGCAGTGGGTAATAGCATCACTATAAGACAGAGTATAACTGCCTCATAGGGTTTCCAAAGCTGTAAATCTTTAGAGAAGCAAACTGCCACAACTCTGTCTCACAGAGGCTTAAACCATAGAACTTTTCATTAGTCTGGGGCTTTAACTACTGCATCACCAGGACTGCTTTATTTTGTGTGCCACTCTGCAGTTTTACAAGAAGTTGATTTCGGGGATAAGCTGGTTCCACGCTTAAAGAGTTTCTCTGAGCAATAGTCTCAGGGAGTCCTCTGTTCAAGTTTGTCTTAATATCTCTATCTATCTATATGAATTTGAGTTTCACACCATATGTTTCTCCCATTCTCTTTAGAATTAGCTATTGTGACTCCAGTTAGATCTGTCAGTGGTGGTAGCTGAGCTCTATCTAGTTCTGGTCTCAGGGTAGATGAGGTTGTGGTTCTTACAGACTTGTTTCTTCTCTGAGCTTAATATTTTGCTCATGGTAAGTAGGGGCCTGTAGTTGTGTCTTAGATGGCCACTCTCAATGTTTTAAGTCCTTAAATGCTACTCGCTTCACTAGTATGCAGATGGAGCTCATGATTTCCATGAACTACATTATGTCAGTTGACTGAGTTATTCCATAAGACTATGGTCTTAAGCCTTCAAACCCAGAATATCAGTCCTAAAAGGTGTTTGATTACGTCTGAGGAGTATCTATATTTATGTATTCAAGGAACATATGTGCCTGCACCCACATATTTGTATTTATACATACAAATATGTATGTGTAGATATTGCTATCTGTTCTTATTTATACATACACCTGTACTTAACCTATATAAAAATTTGCATATACTCGTCTATATGTGTTCACTGATTTTTACTTTTATTGTGCTGTGCTCACTGAATCCACATTTCATGCCGCTTTTCCCATCACTAAATTTATTAGTTTCTATGATCTAAAGCATATTTTCCCTGTCTCACCTTCTCTCCCTGATAACCTGCAATGAACTTTGGCCATTGTTCTTGTCATATTGTAAAAGAAGGATCATATAATATTTATTCTTCCATGCTTGATTTATTTTAACTCAATATTATACCTTCCTGGTCCATCCATGTTACATTGCATTGACTCATCATTGTTCTTTATGGTTATGTAGTATTTCATCACATGTATGTACCACAATTTGCTTATCCGTTAATCCTTTGATGGCCACTTCAGTTGTTTTCATCTATTTGCTATTGTGAAGAAAGCAGCAATTAACACAGATGTTCATGTCACTATTTTTTGTACGTAGGGTACATACCTAGGAGTGAGATAACTGAATCATAAGGTAGTTCTTTTTTTTATTTAATATGACTGAGTGAAAACGTACATTCTCGTATAAATTTACATGCCCACCTATATGAGGCTTCCACTGCTCTCCCTGTCTGGTGACAGCACACTATTCCTCTCTGCTCCATACATGTCTCATCCTCCCAACAGTCTCCTTTCCCCTCCTCTCCACCCACTCCCCTTCCTCCAATCAGAGGTCCACAGGATGATATCCTATAGATGCATCGAACCATAAAGTGCATCCAATATATGGTCACTCTGCATCGCCAAGTCCAATCCATTTGTGTCTGAAGAGTGGACCTTCATTATGATTTATGGGCAAAGGCAGCATCAAGGTCAGGGGCCATGCTCCCAGGGAAACCCTGTAACCACTGGACCATCAATCGAGGTCTGTTAATGGAGATCTCAGGATGCACCCCTTCCCATTCTTGTGGTGCCAGTGAGACTCAACTTAGTGAGCTCCATCGTGGCTATCACTGGTGCTCGCCTGGCGCTATCCAGTTCTTCCAGTCCCAAGTCGATGTAGGCACCCACTCATGTGGGTCTCTCTATCTTCTGGGTTGTCTTTACCCCATATCATTTTGGTCCTCAGTGAGCATCCATTCCTACTGAGTTGGGACCATTTGCAGTGCCCTCAGATGGCAGCTTGGCAGCTCTTAAGAACCCAGACGCCACTCACCAATGCAGGGTGCAGACAGCCCTCTTAGCAAAATGCTAGTTGTGCCAATTGGCCTCAATTTTGCCTAAGAGCGTGGTCCCCTGACCCCTGCCACAGCTACTCTATCCTTGCAATATAGGGTTAAGATGGAAGGAGTATTCAAGTTATGCTGAAGTCCACTTAATTTTCTTCTTGTTTCTAATGTGTGCTATCACTGCTTTCTCCCAACCAGATTTCTGGAAACTATCTAATCTAAACCCTCACCCCTCGCCCTCCTTCCCTCCCCTTCCTTGCAGCTGTCAAAGAGTCTTTTCTTCTATACACAAGTCTGTTTTTGAATCTTATCGTAGAGGTCTCATACAATATTTGTCCTTTGGTCTCTGACTACTTTCACTCAACGTAATGTCTTCCAGTTGAAACCAGGTTAGGAGATGTTTCCTGGAATCATCATTATTCTTTATCATTGCATAGTGCTCCATTGGGTATATGTACCATAGTTTACCTATCAATTCTTCTGTTGCTGGGCATCTGTGTTGATTCCATCTTTTTGCTATTGTGGACTGTGCTGCGATAAACATTCTGGTCCATGTGTCCGTTGGTGTGAAAAGCCTTGATTCTGTAAGATATATTCCAAGTAGTGGAATTACTGGGTCAAATGGTATATCTATATCCATTTTTTTAAGGAAGCGCCAGATGGCTTTCCAAAGAGGCTGGCCCATTTTGCAACCCCACCAACAGTGTAGGAGGGTTCCACGTTCTCCACAGCCTCTCCAGCATTTGTTGTTTCATGTTTTTTGGATGATGGCCAACCTTGTTGGAGTAAGATGCTATCTCATTGTAGTCTTGATTTGAATTTCTTTCATAACTGAAGATCATGAACATGTCCGCATGTATTTTTTGGCTGCCTGGAACTCCTCTTTAGTGAAATATCTGTCCATCTCCTTTGCCCATTGCTTAATTGGATGACTTATCTTCTTATTATTGATATTTTGTAGTATCTTATAGATTATGGAGATCAGGTGTCGGTCTGACATAGAGTTGCCAAGTAGTTTTTCCCATTCTGTAGGTGTTCTTTTAATTCTATTAACAAAGTCTTTGGATGAGCAAAAGTGTTTGATTCTTAATCCCATTTATCTATTGATTGTGGTTTGTTTGACAGATTTTGGAGTCTGTCCATATTTTATATTAAAACTTCCATTGTTGTTCCTACCTTTTCTTGGATGAGCTTTATCATTCGAGTTTGATATTTAGGTCTTTTATCCAGTTGGAGTTGGTTTTTGTATAAGGTGTAACATATGGATCTTATTTCAGTTTATTGCAGATGGATATCCTATTTTGCCAGCACCATTTGTTGAAGATACTGTTTTTACCCCAGTTTAATATCTTAGGGCCTTTGTCGAATATCAGCTGTTCGTAGGCAGATGGTGTCATCTCTGGGGTTTCACTTCTGTTCCATTGATCAATCTTTCTGTTCTTGTACTAGTACCAAGCTGTTTTGACCACTGTGGAAGTGTAGTGTGTTCTAAGGTCAGGTAATGAGTGGCCTCCCAGTGTGTTCTTCTTCTTTAGTAGTATCTTATTTATCCGGGGCTTCTTCCCTTTCCAAAGAAAATTGGTGATTTGTTTCTCCATTTCATTAAAAAATGACTCTGGAACTTGTATTGGGATTGCATTATATAAGTAGATTGCTTTGGGTAAAATAGACATTTTCACAATGTTAATTCTTCCTATCCATGAGCAGGGTAGGTTTTTCCATTTATTTAAGTCTTTCTTAGTTTCTTGTAGTAAGGGCTTGTAGTTCTCTTTGTAAAGGTCTGTTATTTCTCTGGTTAGATTAATTCCTAGGTACTTTATCTTCGTAGGGGCTATAGTAAATGGTATTGGTTTGATGATTTCTTCCTTAACAGGCTCGTTGTTGGTATAAAGGAATCCTACTCATTTACTTATGTTTATCTTGTATCCTGAGACTTTGCTGAACTCTTCTATCAGTTTGAGTAGTTTACTTATAGATTCTTTGGGATTCTCTGCATATACAATCATATCATCTGCAAACGGAGATTTTAGCTTCTTCTTTGCTGATGCAGATGCCCTTTGGCTAGAGCTTCTAGAACAATGTTGAATAGCAGAGGTAAGAGTGGGCATACTTTGCTGGTTCCTGTTCTCAAGGGAAAGTCTTTCAGTCTCTTTCCACTCAGGATGACGTGGGCAATTGGCTTTGTATAAATGGCCCTTACTGCGTTGAGGAATTTTCCATCTGTGCCTATTTTGCTAAGAGTTTTTAGCATGAATGGGTGTTCGACTTTATCAAATGCCTTTTCTGCATCAATGGACAAAATCAGGTGATTCTTGTCTTTTGTGTTGTTTGTGTGGTTAATCAGATTAATTGTTTTTCTGATGAACCAGCCTTGCATCCCTGGTATGATTCCCACTTGGTCATGATGGATATTTTCTTGATATGTTGTTGTATTCTATTGGCAAGAATTTTGTTGAAGATTTTTGCATCTAGATTCATGAGTGATATTGGTCTGCAGTTCTCCTTCTTTGTTGAGTCTTTCCCTGACTTGGTATCAGGTTTATGCTGGCTTCATAGAATGAGTTTGGGAGTACTCCATCCCTTTCTATACTGTGAAATAGTATAAGGTAGTTCTATTTCTAGGTTTTGGAAAACTGCCATACTGTTTTCCATGGTGTTTGTATCATGTTGTAGTCGTACCAGTAAAGGATAAGGGTTCCAGTCTCCCCATATCCTCTCCAATATTTTGTGTTATCTTTTTTTTTTCAAATTTTTTATTCTTCTTTGTTTTCTTTTTTTTTTTGCCAGTGCCATTGTAGGTAGGGTAAGATGATATTATTATAGGGATTTTTTTGGTGTGTGTGTGTGAGAGAGAGAGAGAACAAGGGAGAGAGAGACAGCAAGAGAGAGAGAGAGTTTTTTTGTGTGTGTATGTGCTTTAAATGAAGGTTTACAGAGCAAATCACTTTATCATTAAACAATTAACACGCATAATATTTTGTGACATTGGTTGCCACACCCATGACATGTCAACACTCTCCTCTTCTCAACTTGGGGTTTCCCATTACCAGCTTTCCTGTTCCTTCCTGCCTTCTCATCTTTCCCTATGAGCTGTTGTTCCAGTTAGTCTTAATGTTTTTATGGGTCTGCCTAATCATATGCTGAAAGGTGAACCTCAGTAGTGAATTCAGTACTGAATTAAAATGTGTCCAGAGATCATACTTTAGGGTTTCTCCAGTCTCTGATAGACCAGTAAGTCTAGTCTTTTTTAATTAATGAGTTAGAATTTTGTTCTACAATTTTCTCCAGCTCTGTCCAAAGCCATCTATTGTGATCCCTGTCAGAGCAGTTGGTGGTAGTAGCGGGACACCATCTAGTTGTCCTGGACTTAGTCTGGTGGAAGCCATTGTAGATGTGGCCCATTAGTCCTTTGATCGAACCTTTCGCTTTGTGTCTTCAGTTTTCTTTATTCATCCTTGCTCCAGATTAAGTGGGGGACCAGTGGATGTATCCTAGATGGATGCTTACAAGCTTTTAAGATCCCAGACACTACTCATCAAAGTAGGATGTAGAATAGTTACCTTATAAACCAATTGAGCTAGATGTTACCTGAGACCACGGTTTCTTCCCTCAGCCTAGTCATTTACTCCCTCAGAGAATTTAGATGTGTCTGTGAAACTTCCATGATCTTGCCTTGGTCAAGTTGTTCTGGCTTCCTCAGTATTGTATGCTGTCTAACCCTTCACCTTCACCAAAGTTACCACTTATCTACTGTTTATTTAGTGCTTTTCCCTTCCCATCACTCCCTTCTCTACTAACCATCAAGAATTGTTTCTTATTGTTTCATGAATTTTTTAATAGTGGTCTCATACAATATTTGTCCTTTTGTGACTGATTTATTTCACTCAGCACAATTCCCTCCAGATCCAACCTTGTAAAATGTTTAACAGATTTATCATCATTCTTTATAATTGCATAGTATTTCATTGTGTGTGTGTGTACCATAGCTTATCCATTCATCTTAAGTTGTTTCCTTTTTTGCTATTGTAAGCAATGCTGCAAAGAACATGGGTGTGCATATGCTTATTTATGTGATGGCTTTTATTTCTTTAGGATATATTCTTAGGAGTGGGATTGCTGGATTATGTAGTATTTCCATTTCTAGCATTTTAAGGAAGTTCCATATAATTTTCCAAAATAGTCGTGTCATTTTTCAGTCCCACCAGCACTGCATGGGAATTCTAGACTCCCATAGCTTCTGTAACATTTGTCATTGTCTTTTGTGTGTGCATGTGTGTGTGTGTGTGTGTGTGTGTGTGTGTCTGTAATATCTGAGTGAGATGGTACATCATTTTGATTTTGTTTTGAATTTCTCTAATGGCTAGATATTGTGAACATTTTCTTATGTGTCTGTTAGCTATCTGAATGTCAATGGCTTCTTTAGTGAATTGTCTGTTTATATTGTTTTCTTATTTTTTGACTGGATTATTTTCTTTTGGGTGTACAGGTGTTGGATTTTCCTATTGATTTTAGAGATTAAAGCTTTGTCAGATTTTTCACAGCCTTTTTTTTCCCCAGTTGGTAGGTTCTCTTTTTATCCTTTTGGTGAAATATTTGATGAACCTTAACTGTTTAATTTTATAGAAGATCGTAGTTTTATAGCTTATTTTCTTTCTAGTGTTTGTGCATTTTTAGTTATGGTTTGTATCCTCCACATCTGTACTAGGATCTTTGACATTGACCATATATTTTCTATGATCTTTATAGTTTTTTGTTTTATATTTAGATCTTTGATCCATGTTGAATTAGTTTTTATATATGATGTAAAGTATGTTTTTGTTGCCTTTTTTTTGCAGATGAACATCCAGTTTTACTAACACCATTTGTTAAAAAGATTTTCTTTTCCCAATTTAAAGGACTTAGGGCTTTTGTCAAATATTAGCTGACTATACGTGGAAGGATTTATATCTGTGTTCTCAATTATGTTCCATTAGGCAGTGTATCTGTTGTTTCACCAGTACCAGGCTGTTTTGACTACTGTAGCTGTATATAACAGCATTCTTATGTCAGGTAGTTGAAGTCCTCTTGCTTTATTCTTCTTCAGTGGTGCTTTACTTTTCTAGCACCTCTTCCCTTTCCATATAAAGTTAATGATTAGTTTTTTCCATTTCTTTAAAGAATGCTGTTGGTATTTGGATCTAGTCTGCATTGTGTTTATAGATTGCTTTGCATAGAATTGGCATTTTCACAGTGTTGAGTCTACCTTCCATTTGCATGGTATGTTTTTCCACTTCTGTAGGTCTAGTTTGGCTTCTTGCAATAGCATTTTTCAGTTTTTTTGTATAGGTCTTTTATGTCACTGGTTAGATTTATTCTTAAGTATTTTATATTTTTAGGGGCTATTGTAAATGTCATTGGTTTCCTGATTTCCTTTTCATAGTTCTCTTTATTGGCGTATTATAATCCAATTGATGTTTGTATGTTAATCTTATATCATGCTATCCTGTGGAATCTGTTAATTCCAGTAGTTTTCTTATGGAGTCTTTTGGGTTCTATGCATATAGAATTGTATCATGTTCAAATAGGGACAGTTTTACTTTTTCCTTACCAAATCGGATGCCCCTTGTTTTCTTTTTCTGGTTGTATTGCTCTAGTGAGGACTTCTAGCACAAGGACTTCCAGGAGTTGTGACAAAAGGCATTCCTGTCTTGGTCCTATTCTCCAAGGGAAGATTTTCAACTTCTCTGCATTAAGAATTATGTTGGCTGTTGGTTTTATATAGATGGCTATTATGTTGAGGGATTTCTCTTCTATTTTATTGGGACTTTTTATTTTTTAAATCAGGAATGGGTGTTGAAGTTTATCAAAACCCCTTTTTAAGTCTGTTGAGATGATCATGTGACTATTTGCTTTTATTTAATCTATATGGTGGATTAGGTTGATAGATTTTCTAGTGTCAAACCATCATTGTACAACCTGGTAGGAATCCCACTTAGCATTATTGTTTTGATATGATGCTGAATTCTTTTGTCTAGAATTTTTTAAAGAATTTTTGTATGTATATTCATGAATGATATTGGTCTGTAATTTTCTTCTTTTATTGTAGTGTCTTTGCCTGGTCTATGTATCAGAGTTATACTGGTTTCATAGAAAGAGTTCAGTAGTACTTCGTCTTCTGTGTTTTTGAAGACATTGAGTAGGATTTCTATCAGCTCTACTCTGAATGTTTGGTAGAATTCTGTAGTGTAATCATCTGGTCCTTGGCTTTGTTGTTGTTGTTGACATTTTTTTCTGATAACACCTTCAGTCTCTTCTTTTGTAATAAGTCTGTTTAAATTTTCTATGTCTGCCTATATTAATTTGGATAGGTAGTATGTTTCTAGGAATTTGTTCATCTGATCCAGGTTTTCAGATTCATGAGAGTATGACTTTTTAAGTAATAGGTGTGATTTACTTTACCTCTGTTGTAATGTCACCAGTGTTATATATTAATTTGATTATTTGCTTCTTCTTTCTCCCCCCAGACCCCCTTTTGCAGTCTAGCCAGTGTTTTTTGTATTTTATTGATCCTTTCAAAGAATCAACTTCTGGTTTTGTTCATTCTATTTTTTTTTTCTATTTTCTGTTTCATTTATTTCTGCCCTGATCTTTATCATTTCCTTTTTTCTACTAGCTTTTGATGTCTTTTGTTCTTACTTCTATTTGTTCAAGTTGTCATTAATGATTTTGGATCTTTCCCCTTTTTAAAATATAGACATTAGTTGCTATAAATTTTCCTCAGAGTATTGCTTTAGCCGTTTCTCAAAAGTTGTGATATGTTGTCTTTTCCTTTTTGTTTGATCCTAGACACTTAAAGTCTATTTTATCTGTTATCAGTATGGCTACTGCTGCTCTCGGCACTTGACTTGGCCAGTTACATGGAGTATTTTTATACCTTTTATTTTCAGTCTCGACAGCACTTGGCTATTTTCAGTCTATTTGTTTCCCTATGTTTAGGCTGTGTTTCTTATAGATAGAAAAAGGATGAATCGTGATTTATTTTTTATTAATCCATCCTGTAACTCTCTGATTTTTGCATGGACCATTCAGACATTTACATTTGAGGTTATTACTGAAAACAGAGTGTCTACCTCACTCATTTTGCTGTTTGCTTTTTGAAAGTTTCATGTCTTTTCTAAAATTTGATTTTTGTTTGTATTTGGATGCTTTCTTGTAATGAGGTTCTTTTGCTATCTTCTTCTGAATATTTCTTCTTGGTGATTTCTTAGAAGTTATTGCATATGTTACAACTTACAGTTGTAATTAACATTTAACAAATGAACAGAAGTCAATACACAAACTTAACATAATAAATCTACTCCTAATATACTCCTCCCTCTACCATTTCTGTTGTTAAGTGTCTATTAGCATCCATATATACCATATTTTTAGGCAAATAACACTGTGTTTCTTTGTGGTCACACCTACTCCTATGAGGCATCCTCATAAGCAATAAAAAGCCTGACATTCAGTGTCTATGAAACTACCTCATAGGGATAAGTAGAATCAGTAAACAAACAAAACATATTCATTATTTGCATTAAAATATGATAACCTATATTCAGTAAATCTACTTAGTACTTATTTCTCACAAATTTGATGTTGCATTGTATGAAAGGTTAAATTATTGCTTTTATTTCCTGAAAATATTATATACTTGTTCCTTATGATTGCCTCTGTGGTTGTATTTTTTAATATCTCTCTTATTTTTTAATTACTTGTTTTCCTATGTACATAAGTATTTCCTATGTATGCAAGTGTTTAATGCTCTTGCCTTTTCATTTGGAACATTCTTTGAGTATTACTTGCAGGATGATTCTGGTCATTTTAATGTTGGTTTTATTAATTGAATCCTATATATCCTTTGGGGGTTGTTTGCTTTTCTTTGCTCTTCTCTTGTTTTTCTTGAGGCTTGGTAAGTTCAGTTTATTTCTTCTATCTCTGTCTGTTCAACTCCCTTGTTGTTCTCTTGCATTTTCTGATTCAGTCCCTTTATTTTTCAACTCTAGTAGTTCTATTTTTTTAGTTTATGTTTTCGGTCTTCTTGCTGAGTCTTTCATTTTGTTCTTTTTTTTTTAATCTTTACTAGTTTGTTTTCTGTGTACTTTTTGTGTTTTTTTTAACATATTTCACACTGTTGTCTGAAAATTATCAATTCTTTGCATTATTCTTGCCTCCATAGGAGAAATTTTCTCTTCTTCATTTTTTTTTTTTTTTACTTTTTTTTTTACTTTTAATTGGTCCTTCTTCTCTAGGGAATTTTTTGTTTGTATGTATTTTACTATTCTTTTTTCAACTTGGACCATTTCGGTTTTTTTAATCTTCATTTTTTTATTCTTTGTTTTGTGGGAAATTTTCCTGGTTGTATGCCCTGGTAGCACAGCAGTCAAGCACCCAGCTGTTAACCAAAAGGCCCACACCCCGAACGAGCTCACACCCACCAGCTGTTCCACAGAACAAAGATGTGATAGCCCACCTCAGCAAAGGCTCATAGCTGTGGAAAATCTACAGGATAGATCAGCTCCGTCCCACAGGATCACGACAGGCCAGAATGGACTGAGTAGAAGTAGTATCTTCTCCAGAGAACCTCTAAAAGGCACTCTTATCCCTAGGTTTTTTCCAGTGCTGATTTGAGTTCTGGATGCTTAGTCTCTAGAATTCAATACACATGTACAAGAAGGAGGGCCTAGCTGGTCTCAAACTCTGATGTAAATGGTGGGGATTGACTTTCCTGAGGCAACAATGGGATGTTCTCTACAACTTTTCCTTACAGATACTCTTTATAGACTTCCCCATAGTCCTCCATTGTGGGCAGGAAGCTAGCTGTTTTTTCCCTCTGTGTTACTGTCTGCCCAAAGTATTCACCTCACCCTGCTGCCCTTGAAGTTCTGCTAGTCCTACTCCCAGTCCTAGTGCCCGTCTTTCTTGGGCCTCAGTGAGATTCAACAGTACTCTCTTGTGGTATCACAGTCTACCTTCTGTCCTTCTCAGTTGTGTGGCCCTCAAATCCCCATGGCCAATCTATACTGCCTTAAAAAAAAAATAAGACTTACAGAGTGACTTTCTGTATTTTCTTGTTTGGGGTACTATCCACCCCCATCCCTAATGGCTGCGATGAGCAAGTGCTTGCAATGTGAGTAGGTTTCCCCTGCTTCTGTGTTGTCCCTGTTCTTCTGTCCTGCCTCTGGACTCATCCTGATTCTTCAGCATCTCAACTGTCATCCAGGGTTCTGCAATCTCAGTCTGTGCTTCTTTTTATTTGTTGCTCAGTGGATTTGTTTCTGGGAGAATAAATGGGAACATCCATTTACTTCACTGTCTTACTCTGCCTCCTATTAACTGTGTGAATTAAAGACATCATGACAAGCTCCTTGGTTTTTCAACTAGGTCTATCTCCTGTAAGTAGTGTGACCTTCCTCTGGAACAAGGCTTATGCCGAAAATAAAATGAGTACATTATTGCCCGTGATGTTTTCAGAAATAAAGATCTGATGGGATCAGTATAACAAGATGTTGAAGGCTGAATGGGTTAAAGTGAAATCTAATGCTTTCCACAAAACAGTCATGCTAGTCAGCAAGGAAGGCACATTTGTAGAATCTTTATCTGTATGTTTGTTTTTATTTTTTTAAGCTGTTGTCAGCAGTCACTGATTTTAGGTATTTGCCTTAAAGTAATGGTAAATGAATTGTGAGTACTGATAGACAATTATGTGCCGAGTGAGGAGAGAGAGTCTTTATTGTCTGGTTTTCTGAAACTATTTAGCACACCCATACATGTCCTTAGCAACTTGTGATGCGGTTGTTAATCTGACCCGTCTAGGTAGCTCACCACATTCAATTAAGCCAGTGCTCTAACAAACTGTTTTAAGTATTCCCTCTGGCCTGTGTGTATGTACTTTGGGGTGGAGGGGAGGGTACAATGATAGTAATGGTAGTTAAGTTCGTTGACACTTGCCTCTCTGTCATCAATATCAAACAAGTTTAAATCTACTAGTAAGTATTCTTTGAGAGTGCTCTACAGTGAAAGAGTGCACTTGAATCATTTCAAGTTCTCTGCCTTTTTGACCGTACAATAATTGTACCAATCTGATGATAGTCTGATAAATGTTTTAAAATATTTAAGAGCTTATATACATTTTAAACACATGTTCAATACAAGTACAGTGAATTATGTCCACTTCCATTAGCTGAATTAAAAGTAGTAATAATAGCTGTTAATATTATTTTATTATTATTACAGCAGCAGAGACTGCCAAAAATTTTCAAATATCACTTCAAATAAGTATCATGTGCTATGGGCAAATGCATAGCTAAATACACAGCAGCTGTCTGACATCAGCTAGAGCAAAAGGAATGTGTTCCTCAGCTGTAATCTTGCTTTCTTCAGTCATTTTAAGTCTGGATATTGTAATCGTGCTGTGTTGTTATAATCTTTTAGTTGTAGACTCTCAGAGCACATGGGATTCTTTAAGGTCATCTCTTGCAGATTTCCTCCCAACTTGGAACCATACAGATCTGAGTTCATATTCTAAATCCTCGACTCTATGGCATGTAAAATGAAAATTATTTATACCTCAAGAGATTGTGTGAGAATTAAATTGACAAGTAACACATATTTAGTATTATTGATCAAGCTATTTTCTACCTATGTTATACATATTAACTCATTTAATTGTGGTTACAATTCTTTGAGTTACTTACTATTATTATTTCTTCATTTGATATATAACAATGTTGAAACAATAAAAAACTTGTCCAAGGTCACACAACAAATAGTGGCAGAGTAAGGATTTGAAGCCAGGAAATCTGTCTCTAGAGACTTGACTTTAACCACCATGCTGTGCTACCTCTAATAAAATAAAAGAGGTAATATGTGTGTATATGTGTGTATGTGTGTGCACTTGACTCTAGCCAAAAGGTTGGTGGTTCAAACTCACCCAAAGGTGCATCTGAAGACGGGCCTATCAATCTACTTATAGAACATTACAATCTTGAAATCTCTATTAAGCAGTTTTACTCTTTACTTCTGGGGTTTTCATGAGTCAGAATCAACACAACAGCAGCTAACAACAACAACATACATAAAGTGCCTAGCATAGTGTCTGATATAATGGTCCTTTTATGAATGTAATTTTCTTTCCAACTCATCAAATTGTTTCACTTCTTCACATTTCAGAATCCTAAATGTAGTCCTGGCATTCCAGACATTAAGCTAATAATCTAAAACAGAGGGGTAATTTTTTTCCAGTTCTATGACCAGATTCCATTTAGATATTCTGTAGACTAGATGGATTTAAGTAAATTCTCCTGTTTATGATGGCCACATAAAGAGCCCTCCCCAAATTATGATGATTAATTTTCATTCATTCACTCAACAAATATTCATTCAGCATCTGTCACAAATGAGACAGCCTCAGCTGTTGAGGATATAGTAGATGATGAGCAAACAGTTACAGCTCTTGACTTTGGGAAGCTTAGATTCTAGAGAAAAGGCAGATATTAAATAAATGTAAAAATAAATACAAAGTTACTAGTACTAAGAGTTTTTCAAGTAAAAGAATATGTAGCAATCAGAAAATATAGCAAGGGGAACATATTCTAAATTGGGCCAGTAGGCAGCTAAGAAAAGTTCTTCTATAGAAGAAAATTTAAACTGAGATTTTAAGAGTGAGTTAGAATTAATCTGTTGCTATTGAGTTAACTTCTACTCATGGTAATCACTCATATTACAGGGCAGAACTGTTCCATAGGGTTTTCTTGGCTGTAATCTTTATGGAAGCAGATCACCAGTCCTTTCTTCCATAGTACTGCTGGGTGGGTTTGAATTCTAACCTTTAGGTTAGCAAATGAGCACAAACTATTTGTACCATGTAGGGACTTAGGAATTAGCCAAGGAGAAAGCAGGAAAAGAATATTTGCAGAGAGACTTAAAAGATATGTTGAAGACCCTGAAAAGGAAAAGAGCTCATTCTGATCAAACACCTAAAAGAAAACTAGTGTGATATGGAAGGGTATAGGAAAATCAGAATGATTCAAATAGAGGTGGAAAAGTAGGGTGGCTATATCATGTCAAGTGCTCATCCTGGACTAATGCTGCCATTGGGATTAATGAGGACAGTGTTGCTGGGACTCAATCAGTGTTCTTGGAAAGGCAGCCTCCGAGGAGACAGCTCAAGAGGATACCACAAGAAGCCTCTACCAGTTGTTCTTTATAACTTACCTGAGACTCACATACAACCATGCAATCGGCTTGTAAGTACTGGTAAATAAACTGTTTAATGCCACTGCTGTACCATTACTTTGTCTTGCATCTACAACTGCCACTTCAGGTTGCCCCTTTGTGCCTAATTTTTGCCCTCTAGTGTCTCTGAGATATTTTATTTAATCAGAATTCACGTATACATGAATTTGGGGAGAAAGGCTCTTCAAAGCAATCTGCAGAAGTATAATTCACTCCTAGGGTTGGGGCTGGGATCTATATACTGAAAGTAGGGTCAATTCTAGCCATGTGTGAGCTTGTTCTGCTAATAGTAATAACATAAAGCCCTAGAGTTAAGCTCTGGAGTCTGACTGACTCCATAATTCCATAATCAAGAATTAGCTATGCCATTAATTTTCTGTGTAACTTTAGCAAAAAGAATAAAAAGAACCCAGTGCCATCGAGTTTGACTTTAGATAAATAATCTCTCAGAGCCTCAGTTTTCTCATTTGTAAGCATAAGACTCAAGATGCTTACCTAGAAAGGTGATAGTAAGAATAACTGTTTAATTGTTTGAAAGAACCTGATACAATGTCTGACATGCAGTAGACACTCAGTAAATGACACATTTCTTTATAATATGAAATACAATAAGTGTATCTCCTCTACAAAGTCACCAGAGAGTGAACCCTGAAATCTAAATCATAAAAACTCATTATTATCTTGCTGTGTTTGGTCATAGATGTCTTAATTGGGTTCTCCCCACTTCAATTTCTACAGTGTTTTCATGGACCAGTAGTGACTAGCATCTGAACAATGCCTTGAGAAACTACTTGCATGCATGTTTATGGAAGCAGATCACCAGGGCTTTCTTTCATGCTATCACTGGGTAGGTTTAAACTGTTAACCTTTCGGTTAGTGGTTGAGCACAAACTATTTGTAACACATAATCTCTTTGGAATTGCTCATTATTTTCACTGGCGACCAGTGAAAATGGTAACAAAAAGTCTTAATCCCGAACACACATATGCATACATGCATACTATACATACGTATAATAGAATATTTATTGGTTGCTTCCTTTGTGTGATGCTCTGTGTTAGATCCTGGGAATATGAAGGTGAATAAATGCTATCGTCATGGACTGAACTGTGTTACCCCCAAAACTCTGTATAACAATTTGGCTAGACCAAGATTCCTGGTATTGTTGGATATTCCTGTATGTTATAAATCCTGCCCCTATGATGCTAATGAGGGAGGATGGGCAGCAGTTGTATTGGTGAGGTAGGACTCATTCTGTGAGACTGTTTTGTGCCTTGGGGCAATCTCCTGGGATATAAAGCAATGAAAGCAAGCAGAGATTTGTGGACTTAATACTATCAGGAAAGGAGCAGTGCTGGGAGCACAGCACATCCTTTGGAAAGGACCCAGGGTCCCTGCATCTCAGAAGTTCTCAGTTCAGAATGACAACAAGGACCTTTGTCCAAAGCAAACAGTGAAAGCCTTCCCCTGGAGCTGACATCCTGAATTTAGATTCTTAGCCTGATGGACTTTGAGAAAATAAATATATCTTTTTAAAGTCACCCACTTGTGGTA
Organism: Heterohyrax brucei; assembly: GCA_028571685.1. NCBI lineage: Eukaryota > Metazoa > Chordata > Mammalia > Hyracoidea > Procaviidae > Heterohyrax > Heterohyrax brucei. The sequence goes on from CM053166.1 coordinate 142,869,481, forward strand.
TTTCTGTTACAGCAGCACTAGATGACTAAGACAATAATTTGTCCTCAAGAAGTTCCTATTTCAGCGAACATGACAGAAATGTGTAGAGCGAACCATGTTACAAGGATTGAGTATATGCTGTAGGAGCTCAGAGGAAGAAGCAACAAATTGTTCCTGTGAATGTGGCCATACTACTAGATCTCTTACAATGTGTGTCTGACATCATTAGGCTTGCTTCACAGTAAGTTCAACATTGCATTTCATTTCATAACTTTTAAACCTGTTCTGATTTGGAGCATCTTTTCCTCAGAGTCATCAATCAATAAGTCTTTCTTGACTATCCACTCTGTGCTAGGGATTGTGGTGGAGAGAGGAGAAACAGATTCTTTAATCCTTGCCCTCAAGGTGCCTACCATTGAATTGAGAATCAAAAGTTCCCCCTAGGTGCCAATCAGAGAGCAGTAAAAGACAAGTCAGTATGGAGCTGCCTCTGAACAAGTTCCAAGAAGAGAAATTGCAAGGTGAGTCGGAATAGTTAGAATAAAGCAAAAACCAATGTATTGGCACATCAAATGTCAGTTCATACTTCTAGAAACTACCTATAGGTGTTTAGAAAGCTGTTCAAATATTCTCCATTGCATAGTAACACAAAAGAGAAAAATAAGTTCAGTGTATCAGAATCTCTCCCAATGCTCATTAATTTGAATTTATATTGCATTGCTCTAGGAGGGATTAATTTAAATTCTACTGAAAACTTTAGCTGGGATGTTCTAGGCTGGAGCATATGACGGGTAGCTTAAGCAGGTATTAGCAAAGATAATAGACTGACTTATAGACTCTCAGAGCTGTATATATTTCAGAATAGGGGAAAACCGACATAAGAGAAAAAGCAGGGATGCAATGAAATTCTTTAAAATCTTGCTTTTTGTCAGGTGAGACTTTGAAAAGGGCATTTGAATTTTTGAGGTGCACACACATCCTTTGTCAGTGAAATGCCACAAGAAGGTGTGTTTGGAAAAAAGCTGATGGGGGGTGAGAAATGAGGAGCACTGCTGAAAGGCATTAATGAGTTGGAAGAAGGTCAACAACCCATTTAAAGCTCATTAAATCTATCATCTGAGTTCAGAGTGGTCTCTGGTGGAACTGGTACTGATGTATCCACAACTCCCTTTCCAGCTCAGTGCAATGGAAGAAAAAGAAAGGTAAATTGGATGGTAGTTTGAATGCTACCATTTACTCCTAAATATAATAGAAATTTCAGACTCCTTGGTTTGGGAGGCAGATTTTATACATAAACATGATCAATGGCAATTAAATTTAAAATGATAAAAAATATATTTAGATTTAGGTAAGACACACAAACAATTTAAAGGTTCTCCAAGTTAGTCACTTAAAATGTAGAGAGACATTATTCTCTACCTGTTCTTAAAATGAGTCCTGTCTCTTTGGTGTAGCACTTGTCAAACTTCAATGTATATCAGAACCAATTAGAGAGATTGTGCAGAATGCAGATCCCTGCTTTCCTTCCCACCAGAGACAGGGCCCAGAAATCTGCAGGGCTAGTGCCAATAAAATATACAGTAACACTTAAGAGGGAAACAGCCTTTCAATTCATCTTATAAACTGCCTAAGTGTTTGTTTATTATAATTTTTAAAGGAATTAGAGAGCAAGTGTGGTCTGTATTTTAAGAGTATTTTTTTAAAAGTGGATATCCTTTTAGAAAACCTTATGACTATAATTCCCCCACTCATCTGTCAGTTTGTCATATTGTAGTGACTTACATGTTACTGTGATGGTAGGAGGTATACCACTGGTATTTGAAATACCAGCAGGATCATCCATGGTTGACAAATTACAGTGCAGCTTCCAGACTAAAAAAGTCTAGCAAGAAAGGTCCAACAATTTACTTTTGAAAAGAATGGCCAATGGAAACTTTATGAATAGCATCATAGCACTGACTAATATAATGCCAGAAAATGAGCCTCTCAGGTTAGAAGGCATTCAAAAAAAGACTAGGAAAGAACTACTTCTTCAAAGTAGAGTTGACTTGGATGAGGTGAAGTTTTCTGGACCTTCATTTGATGATATGACATGACTGAAAATGAGAAGAAACAGTTACAAACATCCGTTAGTAATCGAATCATGAAATATACAAAGTATGAACGTAGGACAATTGGAAGTTGTCAAAATGAAGTGGAGTGCATAAAGATTGATATCCTAGGCATCACTGAGCTAAAATGGACTGATATTGACCATTTTGAGTCAAGGTGTACTATGCTGGGAATGACAAATTGAAGAGGAATGGGTTGCTTTCATCGTCAAGAACAACATTTCAAGATCTGTCCTGAAGTAAAATGCTGTCAGTGATAGGATAATATTCATATACCTACAGTGAAGACCAGAAAATATGATTATTCAAATTGACAAACCAACCACTAAGGCCAAAGATAAAGAAACTGAAGATTTTTACCACCTTATGTAGTCTGAAAATGATCAAATATGCAATCAAGATGCATTCATAATTATTGGTGATTAGTTTGTGAATGTTGGAAACAAAGAAGAAGGATCTGTAGTTGGAAAACATGACCTTGGCATTAGAAACACCACCAGAGATAGCGTGATAGAATTTGCAAGACCAATGACTTCTTCATTGCAAATATCATTTTCCAAAACACAGAAATCAAATCAACTACATCTATGGAAACAGAAAATGAAGAAAGTATAGTATTATCAGAACAATGACAAGGACCAACTGTGAAACAGATCATCAACTGCCCATATGCAAGTTTATGTAGAATCTCAATACAATAAAAAAGTTCATGAGAACCAAAGTGCAGCTCTGAACATGTCCCACTTGAATTTTGAAACCTTCTCAAGAACAGATTTGATGCATTTAACACAAAAATCAGACTAGTTGTAGGATACATCAAGGAAATCATAGATGAAGAATGTAAGAGGTCATCAAAAAACAAAACAAAACAAAAAAAACCAAGACCAACATAGATGTCAGAAGAGACCTTAAACTTGTTCTTAAAAGTAGAGTTGTCGTTGTTAGGTGCCATTGAGTCAGTTCTGACTCATTGCAACCCTATGAAGAACAGAACGAAACACTGCCCAGTCTTGCACCACGTCTGCAATTGTTTTTATGATTAAGCCCATTGTTGAAGCTGCTGTGTCAATCCATCTTGTCAAGGGTCTTCCTCTTTTACACTGACCCTCTACTTTAACAAGCATGATGTTCTTCTCCAGGGACTGATATTTCCTGACAGCATGTCCACAGTATGTAAGAGGCAGTCTTGCCATCTTTGCTTCCAAAAAGCACTCTAGTTGTACTTCTTCCAGAACAGATCAGTTTGTTCTTTTGGTGATTCATTGCACATTCAACATTCTTCTCCAACACCACAATTCAAAGGCATCAATTCTTCTCTCTTTGTTCATGGTCCAGCTTTCACATGCATATAATGAGACTGAACATACCATGGCTTGGGTCAGGTGCATTTTAGTCTTCAAGGTGATATCCTTACTTTTGAATAATTTGAAGAGGTCCTTTGTAGCAGATTTTCCCAGTGCAATGAGCTTTTAATTTCTTGACTGCTGCTTCCAAAGGTGTTTATTGTGGACCCAAGTAAAATGAAATCTTTGGCAACCTCAATCCTCTCTCCATTTATGACAATGTTGCTTACTGGTCCAGTTGTGAGGATTTTCATTTTCCTGATGTTGAGGTACAATCCACACTGAAGGCTGTGGTCCTTGATCTTTATCAGTAAATGTCTCAAATCTTCTTCATTTCCAGCAAATAAGTTGGTGTTGTCTGCATAACTCAGGTTGTTAATGAGTTGTCCTCCAATCCTGACGCCTCATTCTTCTTCGTATAATCCAACTTCTTGGATTATTGGCTCAGCATACAGATTAAAAATGTATGGTGAAAGGATACAACCCTGACACATGCCTTTCCTGACTTTAAACCATGCACTGTCCCCTTGTTCTGTTTGCACAACTGCCTCTTGATCCATGTGCAGAGTCCTTAAGAACACAATTAGGTGTTTTGGAATTCCCATGCTACACAATGTTAGCCACAGTTCAGTATGATCCACACAGTCGAATGCTTTTGTGTAGTCAATGAAACACAAGTAAATATCTTGCTGTTGTTCTTTGCTTTCAGCCAAGATTCATCTGACATCAGTGATGATATCCCTGGTTCCACGTCCTCTTCTGAACCCAGCTTGCATTTCTGGCAGTTCCTTGTCAATATATTGTTGTCATTGCTTTTGAATGATCTTGAGCAGAATTTCACTTGTGTCTGATATCAAAGATATTGTTCAGTAATTTCTACATTTGGTTGGATCACCTTACTTTGGAATGGACATAAATATGGATCTCTTCCAGTCAGTTGGCCAGGTAGCTGTCCTCCGAAAGTGGAGTAGCTAAAGCAAAAGGAAGAAATGATGAGATAAAAGAGCTAAACAGAAGATTTCAAAGGGCAGCTTGAGAAAATAAAATACAGTTTTATAATGAGATGCGCAGACCTGGAGTTATGAGACCAAGAAGGAAGAACATAATCTACATTTCTCAAGCTGACAGACCAAAGAACAAATTCAAGCCTTGAAGTGCTTTATTCAAGTATTTTATGGGCTTGCTGAAAGTTAAGAGGACTTGAAGTACTTACTGATAAAGATCAAAGACCATAGCCTTCAGCATGGATTACACCACAGTATCAAGAAAACAAAAATCTTCAGAACTGAACCAATAAACACTGTCATGATAAAGAGAGAAGAGATTGAAGTTGTCAAGGATTTCATTTTACTCAGATCCACAATCAACACCCATGTAAGCAGCAGTCAAGAAATCAGACAACTTGTTGCACTTGGAAAGTCTGCTGCAAAAGCTCTTTCAAGTGTTGAAAAGCAAACATATCACCTTGAAGACTAAGGTATGCCTTACTCAAGCCATGGTTTTTTCAGTGGCCTCATATGCGTGCAAAAGCTGGACAATCAATAAGCAAGACTGAAGAAGAATTGATGCCTCTGAATTATAGTATTGAGGAAGAATATTGAATATACCATGGCCTGCCAGAAGAATGAACAAATCTGTCTTGAGAGAAGTTACAGCCAAAATGCTCTTTAAAAGTAAGGGTGACAAAACTTCATCCCACATACTTTGGACACGTTATCAGGAAGGACTAGTCCCTGGATAAAGACATCATGCTTCATAAAGTGGAGAGTCAGCAAAAAAAGGAAGAACCTCAACAAGATGGATTGACACACTGGCTGCCACAATGGGTTCAAAGAGCAATAACTGTGAGGAAAGATGTTGCAGGACTGGACATTTCGTTCCATTTTACATAGGGTGACTATGAGATGGAACCCGGTGGACAGCCCCTAACAATAACAAAAACATGGCTATAATTTGAACCAGACTGACATTTATTGCTTTATTAAAAAATAACATTATCATATTAGCCACAGTGACTTAAAATTTAAAAATTACCTTCTAATTCACATTATCCTTATAGTAGGACTATGGTTTTGTCCTTTTTTTTTCTTCCCCCTAATTCAGAACATGTTGAACAAGTACATGAAGGAAAAAAAAAATTCCATTTTACCTTTATAATCCTACTTGACAAATAAAAAATCAAAATTGCAAGGAACTAAAGTGACTCTCCTAAAATGATCTAGTAACCACTACCTTTGAAAAGGTTACAATGTATTTTTAAAATCTCTGTCTTGTCTTCTTTTGGGCAGTGCTGTTTTCCATTAGAAAATTTGGATGGAAGTTTTGAAGAATTTATATTTTGAGCCACTCTAGCCTACAGTGTTTCCCTGGCTTGCTCCATGAACCCTTACTACTTTACGTTTTGCACCTACATTCCTGATCTAACTTCAACTTAAAGATCCCTTTCAATTTCTCAAGGATTCACTTTATTACTTAATATCATTGGAAAACCAGCAAGTTGTTCTCTTTATAACATGAAGTTGTGCTGATCACCATTTAAAATCAGATGTATCCCTGAGCCTGAAGAAAACAATTTTATCACATCATTTTGTAGTTTAGGAATGAATAGGCCCAAAGGTGTGTGCTGAGCATGCATCCCAGAATACCATTTGATAATTAAGGAAGCTAGTTGACTTCACAAAGTCAGCTCTTATCAGCCATTCTACATATGGCAGGTTTAGGAATGGCACCTAAGTTGCTGAAATCACTGAGTACAGAACCTCTGTGAAAGTTTACTTTCTCTGTTCCAGCGAGATTGTGTCAGCAGAATTCTTGTATTTTACTAGGGCTTGTGTGTCTGGGGATGGAGGGAATACGGTGGGAATGGGAAGGGCATTTTATGGTGCTGACTGTGCCTTTTGCTCCTTTTGCAAACAGGCTTTCAGGCTGCCCTGGGAGAGCTGCTTTGATGCCACGGTGCATTGGTCTTGCCACCCATTTCAAAAATGAAAAGACACAGCTTGCTTACTCTAGCTCAAGAAAGAGATTAGCTCTCCAAACACAGAGAAATCACAATTTGCCAATAACTACATCTGAAGGATCTGAATTAGGAGCTGCAGCCTTTCTAACTTTAAAACTTGCTGTCTGCTACATACATTGTCTGCATATCTAAGGAACAAAGGCCTTTTATATCCTCACCGTGACTGTTAATAGATAATTTTCCCCCAAGAAGTGAAGTCATGACTTTCTTACAGGTGTAAAAAGGAACACATGTTAAATTTTTTGTTTAACCTATTGACAAGGAAACTGGTGAGGTGTTACAACCATTTCAAGAAAGATTTCACAAAAGAAAAAAAGGCCATATTTACAGATCAGGAATATTCAAATGTGAAGTGGAGGTACACTGTCTTCTGTCAAAATAGGAGCAATGTTAACGGAACATCTACTGAATAGAGTTTATACGTCTATGGACAAGAATCATCTTACATTGCCCTCTGTTACCTACAGTTTACAGAGTTTCAAAATGTCTCAAAAACAGTGAAAGACTATAATTAGATAACCTAAATAGTATCATCTAAACGGTGCATGATTTTCCATTGTGAGACCTTTTCTTTTATCCCTGCAGTATATCTGAGGAAATGACTCAGGTCTTGGCATGACTAACCATTAGGTTAGAAGCCACAGACCTTAGATCCTCCTTGATTCCTGTATACCTGTACTGGCCAACTCACAAAACATTTCTTGAATCTTGTTTTATGATGCTTTCAGCCTGCCGCTAGATTATTATTTCTCTCTCTCTCTCTGTTCTTTTGAAATGGTAGTATTCCATTGCAGTATCATGGAAAAGAAATAGAAGGGGAGATTAGTGACTTTGCCAAAAAGTTAGCAGCTATAAAGTTACATTTTCCCCATTGGGTTTCCGCTCCAGATGTCTTTTCTCTAAAGAAGAAGTAGCCCAGTTCTGCTTTCTCCCACTCCGTAAGGCCCAGCTTGTCATAGTAGTTTTCTCTTGACTTGGTGATTCCTTTCATTTTTCTTTTGATATATTCTCTGTTTTTCTTTTCTTTGTGTTTCATTCACTGACAGTATATGCAGAGAGACCAATACACACATGTCATAAACACATAGGTATCTGTTAGGAATTTAATGTTCAAGTTTACCCCCAATTATAATCTATCCAGTTATTCATATTAAAGAAGCGGAGCAGAGGCATGGCTTATTCATAATGGCAGGTAATACCCAAACAAGAGGTGTTAAGTGTGCAGTGTTGTGATGATGTTGAAAATCGGATGTGTTTTATGGAAGCAGGTGTTGAATTACACTGGAAAAAAAGATACACTGAAGACTCAAAGTGTGGTCCATCTCAAATAGGTTTGTAACCAAGGCAATCAGATAAATTGGAAGATTATGATCTAAACAGTGCGTAGTTTTCCAATGAAAGACCACTTTTTTCCCCACACTTCGTATTTCAAGAAATGACTCAGGCCTTAGCAGAGATTTGAAGGAAGTGATCTCTAAGGACTCTTCCAACTCTGACAATTTCAGAATATTCTAGGAAGGGATATCAAGCCAAGAGTGAAACACAAAAGCATTTCAAAATGTAACTTCAACGGGGCACTGGGAAGCTATTCCAGTTCCTATTTTGATCCCCTTTAAAATATATATATATGTATATTATTTTATTGTTTTTAAGTGAAAATTTATAATCCAATGCGCTGTATGAAACACCCCCAACAAGAACACTATTATGTAAGTGTAACTGCTTGCCTCCCCCTGACTCCCCAGAACAGCACATTCCTCCTTTCCACCCTGTACTGCCCACATCCATTCAGCCAATTCCTGTTCACCTTCACCCTCTCATGTCGCCTCTAGAGGGGACCTGCGTAGGCAGCCTCATGTGTATATTTAAGCCAAGAAGCATATTCTTCACCAGCATCACACTGTCTTACAGTCCAGTTCAATCTTTGAAAATTTGGTTTCGGTACCAGTTTCAGTTCAGGGCTAACAGAGAGTCTGGGGGCCCTGTCTCCAGGAGACCTCATGGTCTGACAGACCATGGTAGTATTCACCCTCTGGCTCTTCCCTGTGATCCTCCTGTTGAGAATAGACCTGTCTCACTTCAAGAATTCATAGGCACCCTCACTCGGTAATGTGAATGGCTACCATTTACCGAGTACTTAACAGTGGTAGCGTTCTGCTAGGCACTCTATATGCATGATCTTAATTATCACAACCCCAAGAGATAGATAATATTATTACTTACTGTTATTAATCGTCTATTATTAGTTCCATTTTAGAAATGCAGAAATAAGGCTCCAGTATGGGAAATAGTTTACTCAGGTCTACATAGTTAGTAACCATCGGTGCTGGGATGCAAAACAAGTCTATCTTCAAATTCAGAACTTTGTTTGCAAAATAATGCTACCTCCTCATTTATATATATGTGTGTGTGTGTGTGTGTGTATGTGTGTTTGTGTGTGTGTATAACTTTGGAACATTTTATTGTGATTTGGGTGAAAGTTTACAAAACAAATTAATTTTACATTCAACAATTTGTACACATCTTGTTTCTTGACATTAGTTGCAATCCCCTCCATGTGAGAGTACTCTGCCCACTTTCTCTTTGGGTTCTCTGTAGCCATTCACTCGTCTCTCCTGTCTCTTTCTACCTTCTGAACTTCTTTTTTTTTTTTAAGCAAATGCTGCCCTTTTGGTCTTAAGTGTTTGATTGTTCTGAAGAACACCTTCTTCACAGATTTTATCATTCTCTTTCTAAACCTACCTATTGTTTGGTTGAAAGGTGATCTCTGAGAGTAGATTCAGTTTCAAGTTTGAAGGGTGTCTAAAGGTCATAATCTCAGGGGTACAATTGGTCTCTGTTAGACCAGTAAATCTGGTAATTTTTATTAATTTAATTTCATCTACGTTGTCCCCCAATCTGTCCAGGGCCTTTGACTATCATCCTGATCAAAGTAGTCAGCAGTAGTAGCTGGGTACCATCTAGTTCTTCTGGTCTCAGGATAGTAAATGTTGTGGTTCATTATTCCGTTGGATTAATTGTTTCCTTGAGTCTTTGATTTTCTTCACTCTTTTTCACTCTGGATGGGAGAAAACTAACAGCTGTATCTTACATGGCCGCTCACAGGATTTTAAGACCCCAATTGCTACTTAACAAAGTAGGGTGTGGAAATTGTCTTTATGGACTCTACTACCCTGGTGATGTAGTTGTTAAGTGCTATGACTGCTAACCAAAAGATTGGCAGTTTGAATCTACCAGGCACTCCTTGGAAACTCTAAGGGCAGTTCTACTCTGTCTCATAGGGTCACCATGAGTCTGAATCAACTCAGTGGTACTAGGTTTGGTTTTAGTTATGTCACTTGGCCTAAATGTCACCCAAGACTATGGGCCTAAACCCTCAAGCCGAGTGACTCTATCCCTTAAAGTGTTTGGTTATGGCTAAGACATTTTCATAATTTTGTCCCCCATGTGCATTACAATATGTATGGATATATTTACAGCACATACAAATACTTATATAGAAATATCCTCTGCCAAACCTATATAAACTCATGAGTATATTGCTGTACATCATCCCACATCTGTTTAGCTTACTTATCTACCTGTGCATCCACTTATAAATTACTGTTTGTTATTGCTATTATTGCAGGATTTTGTACATAATAATATTTATCATTGTTTCCTTTTACTCTTGTGTTCTTCTCATTGTCTTCCTTTGCTTTGATCACGTTGTGCTGACGCTTCCCCTTATTGTGTATTGATTTTCCCCTCACTCAAGTTATTGTGTCTACTATCTAGTTAGTGATTCCCTCCGCCCCAATCCCTGGTAACCATCAAAGAATGTTTCTTTCTATGTGTAAACCTTTTCTTGACTTTTCATATACAGGCCTCGTACAATATCTGTCCTTTTGCAATTGATGTATTTCAGTCAGCATAATGTCGCTCAGAATCATCCATGTTATAAGACATATTGTGGACATCATTATTTTTTATCATTGTGTGGCATTCCATTGTGTATGTGTACCTCATTTTGTTTACCCATTCATCCTTGGATGGCCCCTTAGGTTGTTTCCATCTTTTTGCTCTTGTGAATATGCTGCAGTGAACATGAGCATGTATAGGTCTATCCATGCCTTGCTGTTATTTCTTCAGCATATATACTTAGGAGTGGGATTGCTAGTTCAGATGGTATTTTGATTTATAGCTTTTTGAGGAGCACTATACCATTTTCCACAGCAGTTGTATCATTTTACAATTCCACCAGCAGTGTATCAGAGTTTCTGTCTCCCCACAGATGTCACTAGAAATTGTTGTTTTCTATTTTTGTGATTATTGCCATTTTTGTAGAGGTGAGATCCTATCTCACTGTGGTTTTGTTGTCTGTCTCTCCAAAGGTCTGGTAGTATAGTGGTTAAGTGCTACAGTTCCCACCCAAAAGATCAGCAGTTCAAATCCACCAGATGCTTCTTCAAAACTCTATGAGGCAGTTGTACTCTATCCCATAGGGTTGCTATGAGTCAGTATCAACTTGATGACAACTAGTTTTAATGGCTAATGACTGCATGAATCTCTTCTTTTTTTTTTTTTTCTTGTTTCTTTTTGCAGCCTGAATGTCGTCCTTGGTGAAGTGTGGGTTTGTGCCTTTTGCCTATTTTATGACTGGTTTGTCTTTTTATTGTTGAGGTTTTGAAATTTTCATTATATTTTCAAAATTACATCCTTGTCAGATGCATCATTGCCATTTTTTTTCCCAGTTTGTAGATTCTTTTTTTAATCCTTTAGGTTAAGTCTTTTGATGAGCATAAGTATTTAACTTTTTCTTGTTGAGGTGTTAAATTTTCTATACATTTTAGAGATTAGTCCTTTGTCATATATGTCATTGCCACAAATTTTTTTCTCAGACAGTATGTTCTCTTTTTATTCTTTTGGAGAAGTCTTTTGTTGTACACGAGTGTTTAATTTTTAGAAGGTCTCAATCATATGGTATACATTCAGCTGCTCTTGCATTTTTAGTTATGTTTAAAAGTCTGCTTATGCCACAAATTAGGGCCTCTAGGTTTGTCCTTATTTTTTTTTCCTTGATCTTTATAGTTTTAGGTTTTACATTTAAGTCTTTTATCCATCTTGAGTTAGATTTTTTGGTATATAGTGTGAGATATGGACCTATTTCCTTTTTCTGCAAATGGATATCCAGTTTTGCCAACACAATTTGTTAAAGAGACTGTCTCTTCCCTCTTTAATGGATATTGGCTCTTTGTTGAAGATCAGCTTTCCATTTGTGGGTGGATTTACTTCTGGGTTCTCAATTCTGTTCCATTGATCTATGTGTCTACCATTGTATCTATCCCAGGCTGTTTATTTTTGTTGTTGTTATTTATTATTATTATTATTATTATTGTGATTAAGTGAAAGTACACAATTCAAATGAAATTTGCATGCATATCTATCTGCAGTTTTTTCTGCTCTCCTTGCCTGGTGATAGCATACTCCTCCTTTTCATTCTATACTTGTCATGTCCTTTTAATCTCCTGTCTTCTCCTCCACTCTCTCTTCTCCCATCCTAGAAAGAGACCAGTAGGACAGTATCCTATAAATGTGCAAAACCACAAAGTACATATACCATAGGGTCACATTTTGTCCCTGAGTCCAGTCCATTTTTGTCCGAAGAGTTTACCATCCCAGGCTGTTTTAACTACCATGGCTGTTAGCAGATTCCGAGATTAAGAAAGCATAAGGCCTTCTAGTTAGTTCTTCTTCTTCAGTAGTGGTTTGCTTATATGTGCTTATATGGGGTCTCTTTCCTTCCCATATAAAGTTGGTGATGAGTTTTTCCATCTCTTTGAAGAAAGTTGATGAAATCTGATCAAGACTGCATTATATCCATAGATCACTTTGGATAGCATTGCTATTTTCACAGCACTGAGTCTTCCTATCCATGAAGACAACGTGGAGTCCTTACTTCCATTTCTGTAGGTTTCCTGCTGTAGTCTTTTCTAGTTTTCTTTGTATAAGTTTTTATATCCTTGGTTAGGTTTATTCCTAGTATTTCATCTTTTGAGGGGCTATTGTAAATGATATTGTTTCCTTGATTTCCTTTTCAGAGCTCTCTTTGTTTGAGTAGAGGAATCTGACTGATTTTTGTGTATTGATCTTGTGCTGAACCACTTTGCTGAATCCTTCTATTAGTTCCAGTGAGGGACAGTTTTTCTTCTTTGAACTAGTTCAGATGCCTTTTATTTCCTTTCTTTCCTTTTTGTCTGGCTAGAGCTACTGGTACAATATTGAATAAGAGTGGTGATATGGGACATTCTTGTTTGGTTCCTATTCTCAAGGGAAATCCTTTCAACACCTCTCCACTGAGAGTAATGTTGGCTGTTGGTTTTGGCATATGCCCTTAATTATGGTGAGGAATTTCCCTTCTATTTTTATTTTGCTGGAAGTTTTCATCAGGAATGGGTGTTGGATTTTATCAAATGCCTTTTCTATGTCAGTTGATGTAATCATGTGGTCCTTTCCCTTTGTTTTGTTCATGTTGTGCATTATATTGATAGATTTTCTATTTTGAACCATCCTTGCCTACCTTCTCCATGTATTTATTGAGCCAGCTATACGTGAAAATTGTGTGTACATGAGAATTGTGATGGGCACTATGGAGAACAAAAAGTTGCACTAGATTCAGCCACTGCTTTTCACTAAGTTTTAACCAAAGTAGAAAACTGATTAATCATTCCGGTTTTAAGGGGAAAAAAAGTATCTAGAAAATAAACGTGAAGTGAATTAAGTGCCAATTAAGTGAAAATTCAGATATTAAAAGAATAAATCACTTAAGAGAAGAAAACAGAGATATTTAAGTAGAAACTTCTCATAAACCTCCTTATTCACTCCTGTTTAAGTCAGAGGCCCCGGCTTTGCCACAGTTGTTCTGTGACTTTGGGCAAATTATGTTTCCTCTCCAGTTCTTTATTTCCTCCTTTCATAAGTGATGCTGACTGAATGATTGCTAGTTCACTCTGGCTGAGATTCTGCGATGATTTGATAACTTGAGGCTCTTTTGTCTATATCATCTGGAATTTAAGAATGGAGACAGAAGATGACAATTTCTTGCAGGGGATCTGATCCAATTGTAAGGGAAGAGTTTTTCAAGGAAAATATATGTCTGGAAAAGCAGCAGGGAACCTGAATAATCCCTTGTGTACAAAGATCTAATTGTGATAGGAGAATAAAAAAAACTATACATTTCACAACTATGCTTTGAAATGTGTCCACAGCATCTTTTTAAATAGAATCCATTTGTAGCTGAGGGAAACTGTCCAGGCAAAAAGAAGATGCCAGAGAAGTGAAGACAGATTTAGTCAGTGCATCTGGTGAAATGTATAGCCTAGCCAAAGGGTTAAAGCTGAATAGTCCTAATTTCCGAGAATTCAGATTAGTCATATTCAACAGTGATGAACGCACTACCATCCGTCTTCCCATTTGGTCCCTCTTCTCAGCAAATGGAGAAGGATGGTGAGGGCATGCTGCCCTAATACAGTCTCTGATTTCCTGAAAAAGCAGCCCCTCCTTCCTCTAGCATCCAGAATCCAATTTCAAGAATGAATAAACAAACTCAGGCTTGCCTCAGGGAGCAATCTAGCTGCCCAGTCACATATTGACCAAAATTTAGCTTCCCTATAAGAAATGAAATGGCCTGGCTTTACTCAAGCCATAACATCTTTACAATTATAAGACAAAAGTCACTGACAGTGCAAGTTTAGGAGCTTCCAAATCCTTGACATTGTAATAGGCATTGAAGGAATTCAATCACATCAAAGATCCTTCTCCCTTTTCCTGCCTTCAGCACAAAACCACAGCTAATCCACCTGGGATCCTTACTTTTGACTTTAGTAATTCAGCTGTTTAAAGTAGGTGTGGTTATTTAAAATGTTATTCTTGTTGTTAGTTGCCTTTGTGTTGATTCTGATTTATGGTGACCCCATGTCTGAAGAGTAAAACTGCTTGTTAGGGTTTTCAAAGCTGTGACCTTTTGGAAGCAGAATGCTAGACTTTGAGAGACTCCTGGATGGGTTCAAAGGCCAGCCTTTTGGCTTGTAGTTGAACACTTAAATGCTTTCAGCACTCTGTGAAGTCCCAGAAGTTTAGATTCCAAAAGCCGTCTTCCCTCTCCCTAACCAATGCTCCACTCAGCCCCCTCTTTTGAGTCTTTATTTTTTTTAAATTCTCACCCAATCTTTCCTTTGTCAAATCCTACTCACCCGGGCCCTCTGTTATTCCCTGCCCTTGCTTTTTTTTTTTCTGTCTGTGCTTTAAGCCTGTCTGAGCTCACTGTGGCTTAGCTCTGCTGACAGCCACACAGAACTAAAATAGTCATTGTCCTCTGACCTTCAAAATAATCATGTGTGGTCTTCATAAACTACCTGAGATTAAGGAACCTGACATACACTTTTGCTTTCTCCACAGCAACTAGGACTTTATGCTGAGCCAATTGTCAATAAATCCTTTTTAGTTAAATGCAATAGGTGACTAATTTCTCTAGTCTTCCATATGTTTCTCAGTATAAGACATTCTGCCTTTCAACAGCTGACAGAATTTGACATTGACATGAGGAATCAGAATTTGGCCTGTTTGAGATATCACAGATTTTCTATCAATATTGAATGAGACTAATTAACACCCTCAAGAGGAAAGTCAAAGTTTTCATTTTTATTGAAGGTAGTGGAGCAAGGAGTTAGAGAAACGTTTGTTTAACAGTTCTTGGCACCAACTACTCTTCTGTTTTACCCCTAAACAGACATCTCACTTTTAGAAAGTGATCCCAAATTCTTAAGCAAGATGTTATCCAATTTTTCTTTCTGCTGAGTAGCACAGAAGTTTTATTACTCGAGTTCTAATAGGCTGTGGAATCTTTCACCCTCCCATTATAACATGCCTTCACTGAGGCCATATAATCTAACTTATATAAAACTTGTCATTACTGAAGAAATGACTCCAAATACAACAAATCAAAATGGTTAACTTTCTCAATTGGGAAAGTCATAGTCTCAGACAGATCTAATCACACATGCCAGTTCTCACTGAGGGGAGTTGCAGCCATACCTAGTTGTGCAAGTTGGGCACAAAACCTAGTTTCTTGCTCTTGAGGAAAGCAGTTTGGCACAGAACTTTTAGTGCTCAAGTGTGAAGGTGCACTATCAACACTTTCACTAATCTCATTCTCCTCCCAAGTAGAGAAACTTCTTCTCTCTTCCCTCAGAGGGAAAAGAGAAATATGGGCTTATAAACCAAGCATGAAGCCAAATTAAATGGATTGAGCCTAAAGATGCTGTTCCTCTGCTCCATTTTTACTATTTCCTTGCAAACAAACAAACCATCTAGACCAAAGACCTTGCAGACAAAGGAGGCAATTAAGAATTAGGTCATCTGGGTCTTTATGCAGCATGTTACCCGCCTAATAGAGGATGAGCGCATTCATAAATTCATAAGTCTTTAGTTGGAATGTTTTTAATAATTGCTCTTTGCGTTGTATTTTCCCTAGGCACACATGATGACCCTCAAGTGACCTCTAGTTGGCATCTTAAGCTTATATAATTGCATACCAGCTTCTGCCTTGTTTATTGATCTTCAGCAAATATTAATACAGGAACAACTACATACATTGAGTCTTGAAATTTCAAAATACAAAATCAAAGCTAACAATTTTGTATTGAGTGTTTATCATTTGAAAACAGTTTACTAGAGTGGTTTACATATGGTGAGAGAAAGTGTCCTGTGTGATGTAGACTCAAAAGCCCTGGGATAGATTTCCTATCACCACTTCCAGCTATTGGAGAATGTTTTAAATTCAACCACCAAAGTACAATAACATAATACAGATATATATAAATACAGAAAGAGAAACAATCCCTAATGTATTCCCAGTTATTTCTACCTGAATTTGAATGGGAGAGTGATAAATCATTCTGGATTGGATTCTAGGGAGAAAATGTTTGGTGCCTAGCACCTGAAGTAAGCCATGGAAGAATTACATAGAGGGATCAGGGGCCAAAGTACATGGACACATGACAAATGCGATTGTTTTATTATTACACGTACATTCGACTCTAATAATGCCCACAGCAGTGTTAGTTTTTACACCAAGTTCCTTTCCTGTGCCTCTTATTTTTGTCTGGTGTGTGTCTGCTCAAGAAAGGAACTATGGAGTGAAAGAGGGCTCTTTTTAGGATTGAAAGTGTGTCTTCTACTTGTCTTATATGCTTTTCAGTGCATAAGGAACTGTACACAGACTTGAATCAATAAACAATATTAACTGGCTTTTCTAGTCCAAAAAGAGAAGCATGAATGACAGTATCTGAAAGCAGCACAGAAAGGAAAGGTAAGCTTTCATCTCTTTATAATTTGTCCCATTAACTCTAAGGCTAAGCTGTCTGTTGACTTATACCTCCGTCCAATGCAATCCCTAAAAAAGCTAATTGCCATGAGACACCAAGCAAAGGAAAGCCAGAATCTACTCAAAAGCAAGATGGAAATAATACAGTGTAGTGTCTTGTATTTTTACACCAATCACTGCTTCCTTTGGAATGGAAAAAAAGAGAAAGGAGCAAAGAAAAATGCTAAAAGAGATCAACAGGAAATAGGATTCAATTTACTTACACTTTAACAAAAGCATACTGAGGCCCTACACAGTAAGATAAGCAAAATGTGCTCTTTGTCCTTATATTTTAATGATTAGAGAGGATAGTGACAGGTGTTAACCATGTGATAAATAGTCCTGATAAGTCAGATAAATCCAGCAAAAGAAACAGAACCTAATTGTTTTGGAGTTTCAAATAAAGAAGATACAGTAACAATAGCATCAATAATAATTACTGTCATCTATTGACCTCCCACAAACCCTAGTGGAGTAGTGGTTAAGTGTTCTAACCAAAAGATTGGTAGTTTGAATCTACCAGACACTCCTTGGAAAGTCTACGGGGTAGTTCTACTCTGTCTTACAGGGTTACTATGAGTTGGAATTGACTTGATGGTAGTGGGTCTGTTGTTTTTTTTTTTTAGTATTGGACTTGCAGTTGTAATCAACTTGATGACAACAGTTTCGCTTGGTTGGTTGTTTGGTTAGTAAGCTCTTATTATATGTCAGATATTATACAAAGTAAGGAGCACTGGTGGCTCGGTGGTTAAGTGCTCAACTGCTAACTGAAAGTTTGGTGGTTTGAACTCACCAGTCACTCCATGGGAGAAAGATACAGCAGTCTGCTTCTGTAGATAGTACAGCCTTGGAAACCCTATGAGGCAGTTCCACCCTGTCCTATAGGTTGCTATGACTTGGAACTGACGCAACAGCAAATGAATCTTTGTTCTATAGGTTGCTATGACTTGGAACTGATGCAACAGCAAATGAATCTTTGTTCATTCATTTTTAATAAAAGCAGCTCTGACAGCAGAGAGATTAGGTGCTTAGCTGCTAACAAAAATGTCATTGGTCTGAACACACCAGTTGCTGCACAAGAGAAAGATGTGGCAGTCTGCTTCTGTAAAGATTACAGCTTTGGAAAACCTATGAGGCCATTCTACCCTGTCCTATAGCATCGTTATGAGTCAGAATTGACTAGATGGCAACAGGATTGCAGAGCACTTTTATAAGAATTTTCTCATTTAGTTTAATTTTCATACCAACTTAATCAGTTAGGGAACATAAATATCCTCCTGTTCTCAATGAGGAAACTGAGTTTGAGGAATTTACTAACTTTCTCATGGTCACACAGCTGGAAAGTGGTAGAACAGGGATTATTATTTTACTGACTGTGTTGACAGGCAAGATCTCATAGAAGAGATAGCATTTGACATGGTCTTTGAGGAATGGGTTGGATTTTAACAGGAAAGAAGGACTAATACAAGCAAAATTGAAGTGTGTTTAGAGGGCTGCAAATGGTAAAGTTTACCTGGAGCAAAGCCAAATCTGTGTCATTAGTAAGAGAGAGAGCAGTCAAGAGGACAGCCAGCTTGGAAGAAAGGATGACTGTGGCAATAGCATGGAATAACCTCACTCTTGAATTCCAGATCCATATTTCTGTCTTCACTGAGAGAGAAGTTTAAAGACAGCACACCAAACAGGCAAACAACAGAATCAGAGGACATGATCACACGGAAACGTAGAAAGAGAAAGAGGCATTGACATTGGAAATGGAAAGAAAGCAGTAGAATAGTAAGAAAAAACCAGAGATGAACAGTATCATGGAAGCCATGGAAGGTCAGGGTAGCCCAAAATGATTTTTAGTCCCTAATGTCAAATGCTATAAAAATTAGAAACAATCAGGTTTTAGAGCAGACTAAATTAATAGCACTTATTTGTCACTTCTTCTCTTTCAACTAATGTACTGGCTACTTTACATGAATTGTTCCATTTAACTCTCAAAACCATTTGTGACGTTGTTGCTAGCTGCCCGTTACTCAGTCCTCTGACTCTTGGTGGTCCCATGCACAACAGAATTAAATGCTGCCTGGTCCTGTGCCATCCTCATGACCAGTTGTGGATCACAATGTTGTCATCTACGTATTGGTACATTATGTTACTAAATTCCTCAAACTCAGTTTCCTCATTCAGAACAGGAGGATAATTATGTTCGCTAACTGATCAAGTTGGTATGAAAATTAAACTAAATGAGAAAATTCGTATACAAGTGCTCTGCAATCTTGTTGCCATCTAGTTAATTCTGACTCATGACGATGCTATAGGACAGGGTAGAATGGCCCCATATGATTTCCAAAGCCGTAATCTTTACAGAAGCAGATGTTATATAATAGTAACATAATGTTATGGTACATAATGTTATGTTCCACATATTGGATCACTGGAAAAAGATGACCAGGCCTTTCCTTCTAGTTTGGCTTATGAGGTAGGAACTATTAGCTTCCCCATTTTACAGATGAAGAAATAGAATTTGAAAGAGGTTAAGAAATCTGCTCAAGTTTTCACAGTTAGTTAAGAGGCAGAGTCTGCATTCAAACTCAAATCTATTGAACTCTGAACTCTAAGTTGTTGATTTCTAAGAGCTACTGCCATTGAATCTATTGACAAGGAAGTCACCTTTGAGAGAGAGGTCTCAGTAGAAAAAAACAGGTAGGAACCAAATAGCAAAAATTGTTTGGAAAACAGAAGACAGATGTAAGAACGACTATAAAGAGTGGCTGGTGAGACAGAACAGGTTATGGGTATCAACTTATTCTGTCTACATTTCAGAAGGGTTGGCAAATAAAGATAAATACTGTGGGTAAAGATAAATCTGAGGGTATAGAATAAGCCTCTGTTAGTATAGGGTTAGACTGAGTCTTTTGTTGGTCAAAGAATAGACAGTGGAAAGGGAAAGAAAGGGCGTAATTTATGAAACAGGAATGCAGGGTAGAAAAACCCAAACCAAACTCAGTCCTATTCAGTTGCAGCCAACTCACAGCAACCCTATAAGACAGAGTAGAACTGTCCCATTGAGTTTCCAAGGAGCACTTGGCGGGTTCGAACTAATGACTTTTTGGTTAGCAGACATAGTACTTAACCACTATACCACCAGGGTTTGTGGGGGAGAAAGGAAGGGTAAAACTAAGAGGACAAGAGAAAAGTTTCAAGTTAGTAAAAAAGAAAGACATTTACTAGGTAACTTAGTTTCTGAACTTCCTTTCCCTGATCCTATCAAAATGTGACTTCCCAGTTTGCACCTTACTTGACTAAGTGTAATTGCCATAATTGGTATATATCATATGAGCCATTATTCATATAACTATGATAAATACAATATGAAATGAATATTAAACACTCAATATAATTAATTTAGACTTACAAAGAACAAATTAAAGGTACCAATATATTAGGTAATGGCGTAATGTGCTATCTATCTCTGATAGCTGAATTTTCATAGGAATGTTGGAAACAGAAATATACACCTCCCTGCCAGCTAACCCTCAAACACAGACAGTGTTAATGTGAACCTGCCATTCATTCAACAGACATTCACTGAAAGTCTGCTCTGTGCCAGGCTTAGTGCTAGGCATTGGGAAAACTGAGATAAAAGAATTCACACCTGCAAAGAGCTCACAGTCTAGTGGAAGAGGCAGAGAATCAACATAGGAGAGTGCAGCATGATGGGTGCTATGATAGAGGAGAAAACCATGAAATGGCTAGAGCATAAGGCAAGGAAGAGATGGTCTCAGGGAAGGCTGCCCAAAGGAGCTGATATTTGAGCTGAGTTTTGACCTTGCACTGTTTCTTTTATAGGGACCAGCACAAGGGGCCAGGCATTCCCTTAAAGTGTCATATTACAGGCAACAGCTGCAACTTACCACCCTCACTGCATCCTCAGTGTCTGATATCAAGGTCAATGAACTGAAAGTCTAAGGGGGATAGTATATGAAGGCCTAAATATAACCTTTGGGTTATTGGGTTGTAGGAGAAGATGAGGAGTATAGGTTCCAATGGATAACCTTCCCTTGTCTAAGGTTTAGAAGGTGAGAAAGAAAGGGTAATGGAGAAAAGAACAGCCACAATTAGATCTTGTTGCTTGCTGGGCAAAGTGTTCTTTGCATACACACCAGTCACCTTGTTTCAATCTTTATTCTTCCATCCTTTTCTACATGGGGAGGGCAGCGAATATATCTTACCTTAAGCACAGAGGCATTTAGAAATGAAAAACCACCTCAACCTCAAGCAAACACTGTTTCTCTGGAACCATGATTTGTAGGTCTGTTTCTACTTCACCTGAACCGCTTGGCCCATCTGGAGTAGTCACTCCAGGAAACTCAAAGCTAAATTTAAATTTTACAAAGGAAATTCTAAATGGCTCCCTGAATCTGATCAGACATATTCTGTTGCCTCCTTCTACCGTGGCATGATACTAAGTCTCTGAAGAAACACTGAACAGCAAGTGTCTGTTTTTCATATTCAGTTCTTTAACATGTATATCCTCCCATCTCCACTCATTTGAAAACTTGGAAGTATGATTAAAAGACTCACATTGAACAATTTTTTTAATTCACTTGTTATTTTGCTTCCTTATGCAAATAGTGTGGCATTCTGTGTTTCTTTCTCAACTGCACCATTCCCACCCAGGTATTTTCATAAGGACCCTATGCTGTTCTTTTTTTACTATAGATACATACACGTATACATAGATATATATACACACACATACACACACACATACATACATGCACAAAATTTGCATAGTGCATTTATGAAAATACATCATGGGAGGAGGGTGCAGTTGACAATTAAAAAGTACAAAGAGTGTGTTATTTGCCTAATATGGTAACCTTAAATTGAACAAAAAAGGACTATGGTTGGCTATAAGGCAGAACACCTAATAGATAAAATACTAGGTTTGGCAGCACTCAAAGACATTGTGGGTTTTGTGCTTCTGGAGATTTGAAAAAGGTCTTTGGTTTTATTTTTCTTCTTTTTTTATGTTGTTTTACTTGATACCTTATGAGAGAGGTTGTTTATAAAAGAACGCATGCTTAATAAAGACAATTTGATGGGGAAAAGAGACAGTCATATATCTTGGATGGCTTACCGGTCTCAGTAGAGAAGGACATCTTTTACCTTGAAAATTCTAAGATTCTACCATATAGTCCTCTGGTGACCTACAGATCCGCATTAGCCTTGCAACGCTGACAATTTTCTCTTGTACCTAGCAAGGTATCTACTTTTAGAGGTCCCCATAATGGTGTAGAAAAAGCACAATACTGATCAATACAAAAGTTTTTTGAAATGAGCTATTGCTTCAAATATGGCTCTTCATGAGAAAGGGGGAAAAACGCAACATAACTCTAAATAATTAAAACTTGTAGGAAACTGAATTGCAATTCAATTAAATTGTATTAAAAAAATGAAAGCTTTCAATTTTAGTACCAATGATTTTGTACACTTGAAGGACACCATGTATGGTACAGGGTAGATTTTATTCTAAAAAGAACAGGGCTTTTATCTATGTGCTGAGGTTCCACAGATCTGGCTCAGGATTTTATGTTGATTTGAGTTATATTTTTCCTTTATTGTTTGTACAGAATCATCCAGTTATGATGCCTGATGAGAAAAAGATAGAGAAGAAGATTATATAAATGATTAATTCCTAAATCTGAATTAACACATAGAGCATTTAGGAGTTTGGCCAAACCAAACCAAAACCAAACTTGCTGTGTCAAGTTGATTCTAACCTACAGAAATCCTATAAGATGGAGCAGAGCTGCCACTCAGAGTTTCCAAGGAGCACCTGAAAGATTTGAACTGCTGACCTTTTGTTTAGCATTTGTAGCACTTAATCACTACACCACCAAAGAGGGACTTAAGTAGAAATGTAAGTCTCATTTAGGGAGGTTTATTTTTGCTTTTCCTGTCAGAGTTTTCCAGTTAATATTAAGTAGTATCCAAATTTAGTATTACATACTAGTATCCAGTAAGACTTTGTTCAGTTTGTGTTTAGGAGAAAAGTCAGTAGGTATTTTTAACTTAACATCACTCTGGCTCTCTCTGCGCTTTGTAAGTTTATAATTTTTCAAACATTTATTTCATATATTCATCTTAGGTCATGATTATGACGTTTTTAATCCTCATCTAATAACCGTCAAGAACTCACTGAATTGTGTGGGACACAATATATTATAACTCTCCACTGGGCATTTTTCATCCATGGCCAAGTTTAATCCTTGCTCTTGTGTAACTGGGCATATATAAGATGTAAACATTCGTGCAGACTTCAGAATGTCACCATTAAGAAGATAATGAAAGTAGAAATTCTAAAAGAGCAAATAATAGAAGATCTAGAACCTAACTGAAAGAAGAAGAGCTCTGTTCTCAGAGTTAAAGTGAACATCAGCTAGAAATGGAGAGCCTAAAAAATAGTGAACGCTCATAGAAAACTGGAATTAGTTTCTCTTCCCATACAGGCTTTTTAGTTGTGCAATTTAGTTTGCTTTCACACCAATAACCGTCAGTGGCCATCTTTAATGTAGAATAAATACCCATTCCCAGCTCCATTTTCTTCTAACTAAATTCTCCTATCCTTGCCTCCTCTAACTCACCCCCCAAAAAATTAAGAAAGGGGAGGGAAGAAAGATAGAATTAAAAAATAAAACTTCCACACAAAAAAGCCATGAGATAAAAATTCCCAAGACATGAAGCATATTAGCAGAAATAACGGATACCATGTTTTACATGGCCCTCTGAGGAATCATTGGTTTCTCTTTGCAGCTAGTCAAGTCATGTCAAACCTGTAATCTGCCTTTCTGATCATTTACATCTACTAAAGCTCCAAAGAAACTCTGAAAAGCTACAACTGTATCTATCTGTATCTGTTATGTTGTATATCTTGCTAAAGGCTATAGTAATTGCCTAAGTTTCTGGCATACATGGGACAGAGTGTTTGTTACTGTTGATATAATGCATGCCTAAACTCATTCTACCCTGGCCGCTAGGGTCGCCCTGAGTCGGATCCAACTCGACGGCACTTGGCTGGCTTGGCAAACTCATTCTAGGGGACATTGTTGATTCACTGGTAGAAATCTTGCCTTCCACATGAGAGACTCGGGTTCTATTCCTGGCCAAAGCACTTCATGTGCAGCTACCACCCATATGTGATCAGAAGCCTACATGTTACGTTGCTATGATGCTGAATAGGTTTCAGTGGGGCTTCCGGACTAAGACAGACTAAGAAGAAAGACCTCATAATCTACTTCTAAAAATCAGCCAATAAAAACCCTGAGGATCACAGTGGTCCAGTCCCCAATCTATCACAAAGTTGGTGCAGGACTTGACAACATTTCATAACATTGCACATGGAGCCTCCCCTGGTTGTGTCCATCTGGACAGCAGCTAAATACAACTACGGCTCATTAAGGTTTGTTCTGGAGATCTGAATTTGAGCCAAGAATGCGCTGCAAAAAATGAATTTGCAGAAAACTTTTAATGACCTGGCTGCTCATGCTTTCCTAGCACCAGCATGGATCAGTCACATACTTGATGCCAGAAGTCTCCAGAACCCTCTTTCATCCCCTTTCTGTATCAGCCAGGACAGGAATCCTGCTATTACCATATGTTTTCTTTAGTGGAGCAATGCTGCAATAGACTCAAACTGCCTATACCCACTAATGACCAGTTACAAAGGGAACATCTTGGCCAGATTTTTGTGTTTTGAGATTAAACTACTGATCATGTTTACTTTCATTGTACACAGATACGACCAAAAAGACTGGGGTGGCCAAACAAGCTGTTTGCCTAAAAGCCCCAAACAGTTTTTAAAGTTTAAAAAAAATAATCATCCAATGATTGGTCATTAAGGTATCCAAAGGCTTTGCAGTAAAAATATATTAAGACAGCCAAACTGGTTTGGCCATTTGTGTTATTTATTTATTTCCTCCTTTAAGGCTAGGCTCTTGTGCTTTCTAACTAATCTGTTAATGGCTAAAACTGATTGACATGACATGACATTGACATGACAATGCCCATGTAAGCACTATGGGAGCCCTGAGTAGGTCTTTACAAAGGGAATTGATAGCTGAATAAACACAGTATTAAAAACAGGTAGTAAACTCTTGAAAATTAAACACAAAGTAGCTAGACTTAGACTACAAATACTTATGATCAGAGGGTCCTATGCTAACATCTCAGATTCTGCAATTTATTCAGCCTATAGGGATATGAGGCCATTGGGGAAAATAGATTTTCTTGAGTTAGTGTGTCTACCCACAAAAATCCTTAATTTGCACTTAAGAGCTTTTTTAAAAATTTTTGCTCTTTAGAAGAAGAGATCTAAAAATTTATTTTATCATAAAATCCTTGAGTTAATTGTTCATTTGTTCATTCATTCAGCAGATATTTACTAAGCACAAACTCTATGTTAGACACTCTACTAGGTGAGGGGTGGAGAGATGAACAAGATATAGCCCATGTCTTTGATGAGCACATAATCTAGTAGAGAGACCAGAAAAATAACCAGACAATCTTGATATAGTGATGAAAGCAATAGCAAAGCTAGACATAAGATGCTGTGGGAACATAGTGGAAGCTTACTTTACAAATTAGTGGGGAAAATTAGAGGAGGCAGAGATACAGATTTCCTCGAGAAGGTAATACCTGAGCTTAGTTCTGAAGGATGAGACTTTGGCTAGATCAAATCGGGGAGTGGACAGAGGATTTTGTAAGGTCAAATGCACAAGAATGTGAAATAGTGTTGCAAATTTGGGTAAAGATAAGTAATTTGGTGTAGGCTAGAGTAAAGGTAACATGGGAAAATTATGGAAGAAAAGAATAGAGAGGTAGACAGATTCCAAATTGTGCCTGATAAATGATGTTAAGCTGTTTAAGATTTATCTTGTAGACAGCTGGAAGCTAATGCTGACATGCAGGTTTGTGGCATGTTAGAATTACATATTAGATTACTATGCAAGCATTAAGAAGGATGACAGCTAGTCAGGAGAGTACCCAGTGCCGTCGAGTTGATTCTGACTCATAGTGACCCTATAGGTCAGAGTAGAACTGCCCCATAGAGTTTCTGAGGAGCATCTGGCAGATTTGAATGGTGAGACACAGGCAAATCAGTTAGAAGTCTGTATCAGTAACCCAGACAGTAATCAAGGCACACTTGAAATAAGGCAATGGCAGAGACAGTTGTGAAGGGGTAACAAACATGAATTGCTTTTTTTTTAAAACTAGACTCTAAGGTCTTGATGATGGCTGAATGGGGAGGTGGAGCAATAAGGAAAAGGAAAGAAATTAAGACATCTGAATTTCTGGCTTGGGTGACAAGGTAATAGGATGGTGATTCCAACAATCAAGACGGAGAACGCAAGTGGGAGATATTTATGGATGCTAGTGCTACTTTGGAAACCCCGATGGCGTAGTGGTTAAGTGCTGTCTGATAACCAAACGGTCAGAAGTTTGAATCTGCTAGGTGCTCCTTGGAAACTCTGTAGAGCAGTTCTACTCTGTCGTATAATGTCACTATGAGTCAGAATTGACTCGACAGAAGTTGGTTTGGGTTTTCTTTTTGTTTTTGTACTTTGGTAATATTTCATGTTTGAGGTGCTTACTGTGACATGCAAATGTAGATTTCCAGTACATAATTGAACGCATTTAGTCTGGAGCCCAGGCCAAAACCAAAACCAAACCCATTGCCATCTGATTCTAATCTAGAACAGAGTAGACCTGCTGCTAGACTCTTTAAGGAGCAGCTGATGAATTCAAACTGCCAAACTTTTGCTTAGAAGCTCAGCTTTTAACCATGATGTCACCAGGACAAGAGATCATAATCTTTATATTTAGTCACATGCCTGTAACAGCTATTTACAAGGTTTGTGCCTCTGATTTCACTTTCTGACACTTTCTGTATTGCCCTCTGAAGTGAAATGATAAACAACATCACGATAGATGGAGAAAAAAATTGAAGTTGTCAACAATTTCATTATGCTTGGATCAACAATCACATCTGTGGAAGCAGCATTCACGGTATTAAGCATATTAAACCTGTCAGATCTGCTACAAAAGACCTCTTTAAAGTTTTAAGAAACTAAGATGTCACTTTGATGGTTAAGCTGTGCCTGACCCAAGCCATGGTCTCTTTAATTGACTCTTACATGTTCAAAGACTGGACAATGAACAAGCAAGACCAAACAAATGATGCCTTTGGATTGTGGTGTTGGAAAATACTGAATATGCCCTGGACAGTTAGAAGAAGGAATAATCCATACTAGAAGAAGAGTGACCATAATGCTCCTTGGAATTGAGGATGCAAGGCTTGGCTTGCTTACTTTAGACATGTCAGTAGGAAAGACCAATCAGTAAAAAGACATCGTGATTGGTAAAGCAGGGGATCAGTGAAAATGAGGGAAATGCTCAGTGAGATGGACGACACAGTAGTCGAAAAAAATAGGGTCATATTTATCAAAGACGATTGAGATGGTGCAGGCCCAGACAACATTTTGTTATGTCATACACAAGTTTGCTACAAGTTGAAGGAACTAGCAACAACAACAACAGCTGAGGTATAAGTGACCAATACTGACTTTGTGTGCCATACTTACCCAATAATATACCTAATTTCAAGCAGAAGTCACATGAGATTTGCAAGTGCAGTGGTGGAATAGCAGAGAAGGTATCTGGCATCAACTGAGTCCCTTCTGTGTTCCTTAAGTACCTTAAATATCTTAAACAACTAAATGTCATGAGCATGTGTGCTCCAGCTTCCTTAAAAACTCAACTTTTAGACTTTTAACCCACCAAAAGTCTTTACTACAAGTGAATTATCCCTCAGTGACTACACACCCCTTCTCCTAACCCACAACACACAACGGATGTCCAATTCTTGATCTCTCTTATTCATATTTGCAATTTATTGCTTTTATTTTCCAATAATAAAGCTGCGTCATTGAAGTCAGGTTTCAGGACACCCGCAAAGAGTCATTTGTACCCTCCTCACTTGGGACTGCCTGTTCTAGAAATTAATTAGTCCCTGGAGATGAGAAGTAGAATTGATCTTATATAGCCATTTAACTCAGTGCTTTCATTATTAGATTAGAAAACTGAGACCCAGAGAAGGGACATGAATGATTCAAACTCACACAAATATTAGTAGCTGATTATGGCTGGCACCCCGACTTGACGGCACTTGGCTGGCTTATGGCTGGGACCTAGGTATCCTGATACCTAGGCCACTTTTCTTTCTGCTGTATCACAATTGCATCTGCGGGCATGCTGCTGCCATCACCCATTCTGCTCTAGACACAATTTTCTTTCACATGTTAGAATTAATTATCTCAGTTGATAAGACTCTGTCCCCCATAATTCCCCTCTGGACCCTTAGAAGCCCAAGCGTGCAACTAAACACAACTTCTGGATTTTTCAAGCTACCTCTTTGATGCGGAAATATTCTTTTATGCCAGGTGTCCCATCACTTATCTTGGCAAGAGCTCAAGGCAAGCTGGCATAGCGAGTGTAGGCCCTACAGGGCTGGGGTGGGTGACGAGGCTCTCTTTTGCCCACAGCTGCCAGTGTTTGTGTACAAAGTTGAAAACTGAAAATCATACATGGAAAGCTGAGGTAAATAAACCAGATAAACAAGCCTAAATAGATTGTCAAATCAATTAAAGCCGAGGGCAAGTATTAGCAGTCAGAATACAGAGCCATTAGGGTCTAAAAGTCAGGTAAAAGGAAGCCTGGTTGAAAGAGTAAATAGAAGACCAAGGGGACAAAGACCTGGACAGAGTGCTCTTGCCTACACTTCTGTGTGCTTCTTTTAGCATGTTGCAGAGATGGACCAAGTCTACTTGAAGGACTAGGCACAGGAACAGAGCAAAGATCACAGCTTTTCAGAAAACACATCACGTGTGTTTCCTCCCTGGTTCTCACTTCTGGCTCTTCTTCGCAAGAAAATTGAGGCCAAGTTGACGGTCTCAGAATTTTACCTACTCTGGCCCAGCAAAAAAATTAGCAGCTGGACAGATTTACACAGTGTCAGCAGCTGGACAAGCTTCTTGTTGGCACTATCCATCTGCCACCTTTCATGCCCAGTCAGCCTTTGGCATCTTGGCTGAAACTGCTCAGAAGGGTGCCATTTGTGCTGGTGATTTGATCACACCAAGTGGCTGGCTTGGCTGGCTAAGTGGTAACAGTTTCTGATGATGACCTGTCTGGCTCATATTGACATTGACAGCATTGTCTTGTAGCAAGTTTTCCATCACATGTGTAGTTTCAGAAACAAGTTCCCAGGCCTGTTGTCTTAGTTTTCAACACTCCTTTTCCAGGAAGTCCTGCAACAATCAGTGCACATACCATTTATTTTCATAAAATGATGGCCAGTTTCTTCCTAAACATCCAATCATACTATATTTTCTTCCTTCTTTGATTTTGTAGCTCTAAGTTGTCACAGCCTTGATAAACTTCACCTGACAGACCCAGGCTAGTCTTCAAACTGCCATAATGATTCCCTTCTCCCAATACACTTTCGTAATTATTTTTAAATTCCCAGTTGCTTTTGTGTGTTTGTTTTGAGGGATTGAGTCTACCTTTTCCAATTACATGGTAAAATCTGTGATCTTTGATAGCTGGATACATGGCTACTCTTAGCTATAGACTCAGAGTAACAAATATAATGTGCTCTAAAAATAATGTAAATGAGTAATATGAACAGTCTTCATAGGAGAGAAAGCAATATAGTGTAGAGGGTCAGTACAGCTGATGGAGCTGGGTTCACATTTGAGTTCTGTCATTTAGAAGGTTCAGGAATTTCATCAATTTACTCAAGTTTTGAGCCTTAGTTGTCTCATCTGAAAATAGGGTATATTCATATTTGCTTCAGAAGGTTGTTAAAATGATTTTTTGAGACAACTCATGTATAATGCCTAACACAGTGCCTGGTACATTATATATATTAATACCTGGTAGCTGTTATATTTATTCAGATTAACTACCTGTCACAGATTGAACTGTGTCCTCCAAAAAGACATGTGTAGCAATTTGGCTAAGTGATGATTCCTGGTATTATATGATGTTACTATATGTTGTAAATCGTGCTTCTATGACATTAATGAGGGAGGATAGGTGGTAGTTGTGTTGGTGGTGTAGGACTCAATCTATAAAACTGTATTATGCCTTGAGGCAGTTTTTTGTGATATAAAGGAAAGGAAAGAAGCAGAGAATTGAAGACCTCATACCACCAAGACAGCAGTGCCAGAAGCATAGTGCATCCTTTGGACATGAAGTTCCCGTGCAGAGAATCTCCCAGTCCAGGGCAAGACTGATGACAAGGACTTTCCTTTAGAGCCAACAGAGAAAGCCTTCCCTGGAAATGATGCCCTGAATTTAGAATCTTAGCCTACTTTACTATGAGAACATAAGTTTCTCTTTTCATGGCCATTCGCTTGTGATATTTCTGTTAGAGTAGCACTAGATGACTAAGAGAGTGCCTAATCATCGATCACTACTATCTGCACTCACCGGCACTGGCAATCTGTGGCCTTAATCTGCCCTGTCGCCCTCAAGATTTTCATTGCAGATATGTTATTATAGTCTCCAACATAGTTCATCCTTTTCTTTTTTTTTATGACTGAGTGAAAATGTACATTCCCGTATAAATTTACATGCCCACCTATATGCAGCTTCCAATGCTCTCCCTGTCCAGTGACAGCACACTATTCCTTTTTAAAATACATTTTATTGTGGTTTAAGTACAAGTTTACAATCCATATCATTTTTGCCATAAAGCACCTGGAACTTATACTACTGTGCTGCTCTAACTGCTTTCCCTTCCCTCCTTATGACAGCTCACTCCCCCCATTTGATCCAGAGCTTCATGTATCTATTTGACCAAGATCTCCCCCCCCCCATCATCTCACCTCCATCATTGAGCTTCTCTGGCAGCCTCGTATGCATATCTAAGTCCAAAAGTTTGTTCATCACCAGCCTCACTCCATGATTTATATAGTGCAGTTCAATCTTTGTCTGGAGAGCTGGCTTCAGTGCCGAATGCAGTTTGGGGCTAGAGAGTCTGGAGGCCATATTCCCAAGGGACCGCAGACTGACAGACCATCAAGTGTGATCACTTGGTAGAGTTCTGGTTCTGCCCTCTAGCCCTTCTGCTGCTATGTCAAGGGCTCCATATGGTACACATGATGCACCCCACCTGGGCAGTCATTGGTGGTACTCAGGTACCATCTAGTTCTTCTGGTCGTGAGCTGTATGCTGAAGCAGACTGTGGCTCACATGGCCCTTTCCATCGGGTGGGCTCATATTTTCCTCCTGTCCTTGATGTCCTCCATTTTGCTGTTCTCCAGATGGACTGGGACCAACTGATGCTGCTTAGAAGACAGCTTGCTAGCTTTTAAGACCCCAGATGCCACTCACCCAAGTGGTGTGCAGAATATTTTCTTTAGAGAAAAAGACAGGAAAAAGCTTGGTTATACCCGTTAGTCTGGTTATCCCTAGAAACCATGGTCCCCTGACCCCTGACTCGGTTACTCTATCCTTTCAAAGAGTTGGGTCATATTTAGGAAATAATTTAGTTTTGATGCAGTGCAGTTGTGGCACCTCTTTTCAACCTTATTTTCTTTTCTTTCCCTTTTCATTATTATCTATGCCCTCTCTTACTTCAGCTCTTCCAAACACCTTATTTTTCTACTACTCAGTTTTTCACGTTTCCTATCCTTCTCTTGGAAACCCTGGTGGCACGGCGGCTAAGTACTACACCAGCTAACCAAAAGGTCAGCAGTTTGGATCTGCCAAGTACTCCTTGAAAACTCTATGGAGCAGTCCTACTCTGTCCCAGGAGTCACTGTGAGTCAGAATCAATGGCAGTGGATTTGGTGTTTGATCCTTCCCATGGCACAGACTTGATTCCCACTAGGTACCCGGGAGCTTTCCTAAGCTCTCCCTTTTTCTTGAGTGGGGACTCCAAAGTTGAAGAAAGCTCTTCTGTGTTCATAATGAAGGCTTCACTATATCATATTAAGTTGAAATTAAATCACAACATGTGAGAAGGTGAGTGTCTGTGCACATGTGTGTGCATGGATCTGGGTGTGTGTGCTTTGATATACTGGTGATTTTGTGAGGCTTTGTCCAATAGTTAAGATCTTCAGACCCTTAATTCTGTGAAGCTAAGCTAGACTAGGAAGGGCAAAAGATTATAATTGCTGCTCTTACTCTTAATAATTATAATAGCAATTAGCAGTATTTGTCAGCTTTCCTTTTTTGTTCTAAGGACTAGTCATTTTAGGACCCATTTAAGGAAATTATCATCCCTGTTTGCAAGGTGTCATCAATCATTTTCATTACTTGGCAAGAGGGCAGAGTGCTGATGACTGAGTCATGTTGAGTTAGTATCAATCACTAAGTACCTATTTTGTGCCTAATCAGGTACCGTGAAAGATATAAGAAGACATAACCTGCCTTCAAAAGTGTTGGATGATAAAAGGTGGGTAAATGGTCTTTCCCAATGAGGTCAAAGCTCTGAGTCAACTCCTGAATCTAGCCTACCCTTCATATCCATGACCGCAATGAAAATGTACCTCCCCTTTCTCCTACTGTATTTTTGTTGTTGTGCCACTGAATCACTTTGTGACTCATGGCACTCCATGTGACAGTGTAGAACTGCCCCATAGGATTTTCTAGGCTGTAATCTTTACAGAAGCAGATTGCCAGGTCTTTTCTTCTGCAGAGCCACTGGGTAGATTCAAACTATTAACCTTTTGGTTAGCAGCCAAGTACTTAACCATTGCAACACCAGGGATCCTTTCTCTCACTGTGGGAAATATAATTCACTGACAGCCTCCAGCTGCTGTACTCTGAACCTACCACTGTATTAAGGGCCACGTTTAACACAGGCTGCTCCCAGCCGATGACTCAGCAAGAACCAAGGCCGTTCCACTTCTGTGGAACTCAAAATTCCTCTGTGGGTGACTTAGCTGAAGGACTCCCCATCAATTTTAACAAAACATCTTAGGAATGCCTTGCAGTTTAAGACTCTTTTACACTTACCTCTTTCCTTCCCTCTGTCCTCCACAAGGATCAGAGCTGCTTCCCGGTCCATTGGCTGTTCCAACCTCCTTTGTGTCCTTTCCTATTTTTCTCTCTCAGAATCTCCCACCCCAATAAATCTCTTTCCACATCTAATCCTGCCATGGCATCTTCTTCAAGGATTTGAACTTGTTGTACATCCCACAACTCTGTCAGCTGACTTGCTGTTGCTTGGTCACAAGGAAGACCCATTGAGCAGTCCAGTGATTCAGTAGCCATGGCACAGTCTAAGAGGGAAACAAATACTCTTCACCCAAGGTCTCTGAGCCTGTTGCTATAGCTATTACCTTAGTTATCTAGTGCTGTTGTAACAGAAATATCTCAAGTGGATGGCTTTAAGGAACAAAAATTTATTTTCTCACAGTTCTGGAGGTTAAAATTTCAAGTTTGAATCTCAGCTGTGTTGATTCCTTCATTTCCAGTACCCCCCAGAATTCCTTAGTTCCTTGGATTTCCTTCACTTATAGATGATTCTCACATGGTATCTGCCTTCCCCTTCTGTGTGTCTCTATGTCTCTTCTGTTATTTTTATAATTCAGATGTGATTAGGTTTATATTGGTGATACTTCATTAACATGACAAATGAAAAATCCTATTTCCAAATAAATGCACACCCATAAATCAACACATATTTTGGAGGCACACAATTCAACCCATAGCATCTATACTACAGTGTTCATAATACTGTCTTTCAGTACTTTGGATAAGAATGATGATAAGATATGCAAAACTCCTATAACAGAGTAAATGCTTGACACATTTAATTCACATTACTGAGACAATAATTTTCCTCCTAAGAGATCTTATATAGCAGCTTTGTAAATGAATGATAGCGCTTTCTCATTAGGAAAATGGTAGATAATCTGAAGATAAGACTCAGGAATTTTTATGATGCTTGTCACTCTAGTTTTTACTCTTTTCTGGTAGAAATGAGGAGAAGCAGACCATGTTCAATATAGGGTCTGGGCTTCTGGAAAATCTGAAGATGACCTAACAAGCTAAGAACTTGTCCAGTTTACTTTATGAAGGCTGATTAGAGACTGAAAAACAAACCAAAGAAATGGAGAGTTCAAAAAAAGTGAATTTTAAGGTCTAAGATACAAATTCATGATCAAATTTGGAGACTTGTCTGTGTGAACTACCCTCAACAACTTCACTGGGCCTGTGATACCACAGAGGATCTGTTACACAGTGTTTGTGAGGCACTCTGCAAGATGGAAAAAAATAAAATAAAAATGAGCAAACAACAAAAAAAACTGAACTCTTATCCTCTCAGGGCTGCATCTTTATGACATTGTGTCACTTGTTGTAAAGAAGAGAGAAACTGTTACGTGTTTAACATACTTGGCCCAGAGCTATTGTAGTATGTTATGTTTTCCAAGGCAACCAAACAAAACGGTGATCCCTCCTTTGGCAAAAGGCTTAGATAGACAAGCTGGTCACAAAGTTCATGTACTTGCCTGAGTGTGAAGAATTCGTGTGAGGTGAAGGAAAAGGCTAGGGAATCAGGAACAGGAAGAGGTTTCCAATGCAGTCACCCCCACAAGTGGCTAAAGCAGAATATGATGCACCTACAGGCAGCAGTAGGTGAATAAAGGCAAAGGGTTTATTTAAATCTAGGATGAAAGATTTTTAGAAGGCAAAAATACCATTTTCTGAGCTAATGGCAGATGATAGTAGGAAATAACTGAATTATATTCAACAAACAACTGGAGGTAGCACACCATTTTTAGCACTCTGATTTCTTTGTTCCTAGATGAAAAATGCACCAAGATTTAGGCAACTTATTTCCACAATGGAACCACCTCTATCCTCTTGCCTTAGTCAGGCAACAATAATCACTAAGGGTATGTCCAATTCTGTTTCCCAGAGAGGTTTAATAAAACCAATTCCTATACCCAGCATTAGTCAAGCAAAAGGATGGGGAGAGAGCTTCTAATAATGACCCAAAAGCAATAAAATATCCTAATGAGCCGTTTAAATTGTCAAGGAAAAATTAAGTGAGGTTCACTCTAGTTTCAGTGTTTAGTATGTTTGATTTCTTTCCAATTCCTTGATAGAACAGTCAATGATTCTTGTATGGCTTCTCTAATGACCCTCAGTTAAGCAGACTTTTTGATTAAACAGAATGACTCATATTGCTTCCAGTACTAAATTAGAGTTATTATGAACTTGAAAACATGGTAGTCAAGCTTAAATCATAATATAGGAAACTTTCCAACAAATACTTTACTTGAGTGCATACAAGAATAGCCAGTATCTGCAAGTATACCCAGTAGCTGTAGAGAGATACACACCAAATCTGGGGAGTATATGTGTCTAGGGGGTAGAAATGTAAGTGCTCAAAGGGGGAGGAATTTAACCTTGGCCATCTGTGCACAAAAAAGAAAGCATCAGTTCTGTCATAAAGGAAAGGGTACATGCTCCCTCCGAAACTTCCTACAAGGCTAAAGATTGGGCATCATGCAGCAGGAAATATATATAGCCATTAGGGTGGAAGTTGACACTGTCTTCCTAAGGAAGAGAGAAGCAGGATCTCCAGTGTCCTCAGGTCTTTCTATCCCTCAGAAAATAGCGAAGAGACAGGTAGCATGGTCAAGCAGACAGTACATTGGCAGATAAGCAGCAGCCCAATTTAGGCAGACTGACTTATGGCTGAGACCACAACAAGAACTAACCTGACTAGATGCTAGTACCAGTCAAGGGGGACTCTCTAGAGTATGCCAGTTTTTCTTGCACTTAACACTCTTGACATCTTTGTTATCAGAGGTCATCTTGTGCATAGTATGTTTGCCATCATTCCTGGCCTTGGGGAATTGATATCAGTAGCACCACTACCACCCCAGTTGTGACAAAGAAATACACCTCCAGGTATAGCCAAATGTCTCTTGGAGGCAAAATAATGCCCACTGGACAAACATGGAAACCCTAGTAGCATAGTGGTTAAGTATTGTGGCTGCCAACCAAAAGGTCTGCAGTTTGAATCTACCAGGCGCTCCTTGGAAACTCTATGGGTCAGTTCTACTCTGTCCTTTAGGGTTGCTGTGAGTCAGAATGGACTCAATGGCAGTAAGTTTGACAACCAGTGGTTTACAAGGATGTTTGGAGAAAAACCCCCATAGTCATAGAGGGTGGTGGTGTTCTCCCAGGGATATAAAGTCCCAGCTGTTACTCTAATAGAGTTAAGTTCCTTACATATTTTTGTTTGTTTGTTTTTGACTGTTATTGGAACTCGTATTCTTTGAATTTGTACCAAATCAAACTGACAAAGTTTGAGGAAAACATCTGTGTTTTATTGATAAATGAGACATTTTCCCAAATTACTTTCATTATAGAAATAACACTTCACTGCCCTCCTGTGAGGTCACTATGGGTCAAAATTGGCAACATGTTTTTTTGTTGTTTGTTTCTTAAAAGAAAGATCGAGTTTTATGCTGGGTTGTCCATACTCTCTTGCTAACTTCTGTAAACAACAGACTATTTGCAAACCACTTGATATGTATAAAAGACATTCACAAGGTTCCCAGTGTCCACGTAACAGAATGAAGCTAAAAATCTCATACAGGCATCAAACTACTTTCTTGACCACTTTATTATAGAGCTGATGAGTAAATTCTAGCAGGGTCTCAGGGACCCAGGTTCTAAGTGAAGACACAAACGATGAAGTCTTTGTAAATGATATAATATATGATAGTGTTGATAAATTATACTGCCTTAGAAACATATAAACCTTTCCTCTGAACTGTAGGGGTTAAAGCTGTGGTTCAGAACTGGCATACTATATTTTATGGGTCAAATATTTTTAAAATTGGTTAAGGCTTTCGTAACCCTATGACAGTATTTATCCCTTAGGTCTTGGGAAGGTTACTTTATCATTTAAAAGCCTGGGGTTTTCCCTCTACTGTTAGCTCTACTTGAGTTACTAAGAAGAACTAGAAAAGGGGGGTTCAGAGTTCAGGAATATAACCTTTGCCTGAGGCTGTGTAAGTTGATAAAACTTTCTATGTCAGTGACACTTTGAGTAATTTTTCCCTTTATGTAACCACGATTTACGCATGAAGATGGGGGGGGAGGTTGATCTCTGTCCACAGCAGAAATAATTCTTCTGCACAGCTCAACTCCTTAGAGAAATACTGTTTTTTAGGTTAAGTAAGATTTTCCACTGGCATTTGTCATCTAGAAAAGGAAAAGAGGCTAGTTTTTTATAAATATTCTTGGCCTTAGAAACCTAGGCAGATATATGCTTTTTTTTTTAAGTTAAGGCTTTAATTGTATAACTATTTGGCATAAAAGACAGCAAGATTGTTTTTCTTATTATGAAGCTATCCCAGAGCCTACATGATAAACAGCAGAAAAATAAGGTGAAGAAGAGAAAACCAAGGGGAACTGAGACTGTTCAGCCAATGGAAGAACTGGCTAAGAGGTGACTTAGTAATGATCTTCTAGGACCTTAAGCACAGTCATTGGGACCAGGTGTTCCTCATCTACAGTGGGCGCAGAAACAGAGGAAATGATACTACAGCATGCAAATGTTTAAGGCAGCAGAAAAGGATGTCAAACATCAGAATAAAGTACTATAGAGGCTATGAAATTGCCTCCAGGCTATTTTACATTTTTATTTCAAACAGGAGAGATTCTGCTTTGTCTGAGATGTTTAAGATAAAACTTTGCTTGAAGATCACAGGAATGGACAAAATGATTTCTCAAGATTCTTAGCCTATGGTTCTATGAAGTCTGTGTCTTTATTTATTATCTGTACCATGTCCCCTAAAGCACTAGTTTCACAATGTGCATTATGCATTATTTTTCCACTTAATGAATTTCAGTTGCTCAGTCAATTCCAGTTATGGAAGTGTATGTGATTTGCCTACTCTCTTGAATTATGGAAAACTGACTCTGCCTCAGTAATCTTCCTCTCTTTTAAAACTCTTCATTTTCCCTTTTTTTCCAATCTGCCTACTTTTCACTTATGGGCTCACTCTTTTGCATGAATTTCCAGAGAATACATGCAGACTTTGCACAACATTTGGCATCTGGAATGTTTTAGAACTATTTAATATCTAGTCATTGCTCTGCAAGTTAAATGCTCCCATCATATTGGGGCCATCTTAAATCAATTGCTGGCTCATATGTTTCACTACATGGAAATTATCAGCCTTTCAGTCAAGTCAGTCCTCTTTCACTTCATTATTCTTCCATTATCATCATTGTCATCACTGATACTGCTTTTTGATTGCATAGGAGCCCTGGTGTCACAGTAGCTAAAGCATTCATCTGCAACCCAAAAGTCAATGGTTCAAACTGACCAGCCACTCTGTGGGAAGAAGATGTGGCAGTGGGCTTACCTAAAGACTACAGCCTTAGAAACTCTATGGAACAATTCTCCTCTGTCCTATGGGGTCACTATGAGTCAGAAATGACTCCTAATAAATGGATTTGCTTGGGTTTGATTGGTTACCATGTTTATAACACTATGCTAAGCCTTCAGATTTATTATCTCACTTAGCATTTGCACGAACACTATGAGGTAGACACTGTTGATCGGAGCTCATTTCTAGTAGCATCTATTCTAAGAGATCTCCTTGAGCCAGTCAGACTCCATAAAGTCCTCTTCTCTGAACTCGTACCTATTGTTTTTACTACATATTTATTAAGACACTGAGTAACAAACTGGGTCAGTTTCTCATGTAAATATGTTTCCCTGACTAAACTGTAAGCTCACTGAAGAGAACAGCTGTGGCTTATACTTATTTTTATACAAGTATAAGTGCAAACCACAGAGTAGGCCCACAATAAATATAGTCAGTCCAAACCTTACAACAGGGTTCCATTCCAACAGCTCCTTCGTAAATGGGTTCTAACATAGGTTGAATACCTCATTTCTTTTTTAGTTTTCATTATTATGACTTTATATGATCAGGTTTATAAATCTGATCTTTATTTGTCCATGGGGGTTGGCCTGAGAATAATAACATCAGAAAACTATGTGCTGAAACACTGCATATAGTACCTATTACTAATGATGTTTAAAGAGAGAGAGAGAGTCATAAGTGTAGTTAGCTGTAACTCAAATATGTCCAGGAACTACCTGTATGGTATTGTACAGAAGGAAGGAAGAGAGGGAGGGAAGAATGAGAGGAAAGTTAGCTGGAGGATGGAAGGGGTAATTAGGATCTTACAAATTTACATCCTATAATACCATTGGAGCAGTTCTACTCTGTCCTATAGTGTCATTAAGAGTCAGAATCAACTCAAGAGTACTAGAGTGTTTTTATGGGTGTAGCACCAAACCAAAAAATCCAAACAACATGTATTGTCATCAGGTCAATTACAACTCATAGCAATCCTACAGGACAGAGTAGAACTGCCCCAAATGGTTTTCAAGGAGTACCTTGTGGATTTGAACTGACAACCTGTGGTTAGCAGCTGTAGCTCTTAACCACTATACCACCAGGGCTTCTGGGTGTAGTAGCAGTGGTGTGTTATCACTTCATTAATATTTGCTAGATTTCTACTGTATGCTTAGTAATGTACTATAATCTGTGAAGGATAAAAATGGAGGGGGAAATATTGTTTCTGTCCACAGTTTAGATGTGAAGACTAGAAGAAATGCACACTTTACAGAGGTCGATACAATAAATATCAGTAAACTAAACAAAACTACAACAAAAGGAAATACCACCAACATGGCATTGAATTGTGTAGTACTCAGATAGAAGCATATGTCTGGAATCCAGAGGAAATACCCTCCTTTGTGATTTCAGTTTTCTTTGACAACTTGAAATTCCCCTTTTCCTTATGCCTGACAAAAAAAAAAAAAAAGACTGCCATTGAGTCAATTCTGACTCCTAACGACTGTATAGGATAGAGTAGAACAGCTCCACAGAGTTTCCAAGGACCACCTGGTGGATTTGAACTGCCGACCTTTTGGTTAGCAGCTGTAGCACTTAACCACTATGTCACCGGGGTTTCCTGGCACACAAAAGTAGCTGGAAATATGAAACAATAGTTACATTAGAATTTATGACACTAAAAAAGCAGAGCCTCTCCACTGTTTGGTAAAATAACAACATATCACTTATGCAGGTATAAAATAAAACATTTTGAAACTCACTGAGATTATGAATCCAGGCTCAGGGATTCACACTTTATCTGATGTGAAAGTGTTACTTTGTGAGTTTCAGACTATGTGATCTTTCTTCCTTTCCGGATAATTTCTCTTTTAATAAGGTAGACAGTCAAGTTGTGTCTTCAAAATTTCTCAACATAAATACTGTTTCTCTTTCGAGATAAAACATTTTCGTTTAAGAGAACCAGAGCCCTCCATACACTTTGAATGTACATGTACTTTTTGTTTGCACCCGTATTAGTGAAGGGTATTTCAGGAGACTGAATGCCAATCTCTTTTATGAATGTATTTTGAGGCCTTACTTTTGTGGTTCACACTACACACACACACACACCCCTCATACTAGAGAATACAACTTCTGTAAGTAATATGATTCAAATGTGCCCAGGTTGATCCAGGGACAATAAAGAAGCCAGAGAAATATCACAAGCAGGCACTGGGCTGTGAGCTCATCATCCTGCAACCTTTGAGGCACTGACTGAAACTGAACACTCAAAACCATTTGAACTCCTCACTCCAGAAGAACTTTGTAAAGCTTCATAAACTACTGTCAGATTTCCGGAGGCCAGTGGGAAGACAGGAATTCAGTCTCCTTCTTCCTACCCAAATGGGGAACAAGAGCTAAGGTCTTACTTTTAAGCCATTTATCTCTTCATTGGGTTGACACTTCATAGGCTCAAATTCCACTTTTCTTTCGCCTCCGTTAAACTCTTTCTTCAGGCTGTGAAAGATGAAGTTTTAAGCCTGGAATGTTTTTGTCTTTGTTTTTTGTTTCTGATATTGTGAATAAATATCATATACACTATCCAATATTCACATGCATTATAGATATCCACATTAATTCCAGAAGTTTATGAGTGGCTTGCCTCCAAAGCTGTATTAAATATGATCTTTTTCAACTATTTCAAGCCAGAATATCTTCCTTATTATACAAATAAATGGCCCCAGCCTTCCCTTCTGTCCTCCACTGCTTGTGTGTCAACACCTATTCCTAAAGACTTTTGTTTTTCAGAAAATAGGCAAGCTCAGTTTTAATACTACACCCAAGGCCATGGTTATGTCATTTATTGAATTCTCATTTCAGAAAAAAATTCCCTCTTCTCACAATACTCCCTATGGCTCTCAGAAACACATCAACTTGTTTTCCTGTCATCGGAATTCTGACTCAAGGATAATGAATTTGTACAGATGAGACCTGGGAACAGCTCACTCTTTCAATTCAGTTCTTCTTTTCAGGCCTCCTCCCTGTAACAGGGTAGGCAAAAGCTCCAGAGAAATGTGGAGCTTGGAAATTGGAAATCGTGCAATACTCTCACGTGGTTCTAAAAGTGAAGCTTCTTTAGTAGGACTGTGGAGGCACACTCCTTTCCATTTGGTGTTTTACAGTTTTGTTTGCATGTTTCTTATTGCTGGCAGTCAAACATAAAGAAAGTAATATTCAGTCATACACCTGATCTATTGAGCCTGAAATTGTGTTCTTAACAAGTGCCTGAGTATCACTTTTCTAGACTGAAGCCAAACATGCATTTTGAGCACTAAGCCAGGACCTAGACATCATACACTAATCTCTGGCACAAACTTGTAGGACACCCCATCTCTCCCCTCTACTGTGTCCCATTCCCTTTTATCTCAACCCATACCATCCCATAAATCCTAGTGGCATAGTAGTTAAGAACTAGAGCTGCTAACAAAAAGATCAGTAGTTCAAATCCACCAGGCACTCCTTGGAAACTATGGGGCAATTGTATTCTGTCCTATAAGATACCTATGAGTAGAAATTGACTCAATGGCAGTAGGTTGGGGTTTTTGGTATACCATTCCGTATATATACATATTTTCTTTAATAACACAGTATTTGCTTTCTAATCCTGAAGTTGTCTTTTTATTGCCAGTAACTTTGTAACATTTGAACTTACTGGACTTCATAGCATAACCTCCTTGTGCAGGAAACACGTTGCTCTTCTTGTGTTCCAGTAGGACTGGTATGGCTGCAAAAAGGTCTAAAATAGACTCAGCATGTTTTGCCACTATCTATATTACCTTGCATTCAGGGTACTAAATATAACAATTTTTTTCCTTTTTTAATTATGATTGAGTAAAAATATATAACCCCATATAAATTTGCATACCCGCCAATGAGTGGCTCCCGCTGCTCTCCCTGCCTGATGACACCACACTCCTCCTCTCCATTCTGTACATGTCACATCCTCCTAACAATATCCTATCCCCTCCTCTCTACCCTTGCCCCCGTGTCCAGTAAGAGGTCAACTGGATGGCATCCTATAGGTGCATAGAACCACAAAGTGCACACACAATATAGTCACTCTGTGTCACCAAGTCCAATCCACGTCTGTCCGAAGAGTTGACCTCCCGTATGATTTATGGACAGGGGCAGCATCAGGGCCAGGGACCATGCTCCCAGGGGAACCCCAAGGCCCCTGGACCATCAGTTGTGGTGTTTTAGTGGAGATCTCAGGGTGCACCTCTTTTTATTTTCATGTTGCCAGTGAGACTCAACTTTCTGAGCCCCATCACAGCTATCACTGGTGGTGGCTGGGCACCATCTGTTTCTTCCAGTAACATGTTGACGTAGTCACCCGCTCACGTGGGTCTCTCAGTCTTCTGAGTTCTCTTTGACCCAT
Organism: Heterohyrax brucei; assembly: GCA_028571685.1. NCBI lineage: Eukaryota > Metazoa > Chordata > Mammalia > Hyracoidea > Procaviidae > Heterohyrax > Heterohyrax brucei. Next base: position 142,912,225 of record CM053166.1, read on the forward strand.
GTCATTTTGGTCCTTGTGCACCTCAGATTGCAGCTTGGCAGCTATTAATACCCCAGATGCCGCTCACGAATTTGGGGTGTAGAAAATTCTCTTAGCAGAATGCTAGTTATGCCAATTGGCCTTGAAGTCCCCTGAGAGCATGGTCCCCAGACCTCCACACCAGCTACTCCATACTTACAACACTGGGTTAAGGTGGGAGGAATAATCATGTTATGTTGAAGTCCAGTTAAAATTGGTCTTCTTTCTAATGTGTGCTGTCACAGACGTCACCCAACCAAATTTCTATCAGCTGTCTACTCATTACCCCACCCTCTTCCTCACTCCCTCTCCACTCTTGCAGCAGTCAAAGTCTTTTCTTGTATGAATGAGTTTGTTTTTAGGTTTTTATAGTATGGGTCTCATACAATATGTATCCTTTTGTCACTAACTACTTTCACTCAACATAATGTCCTCAAATTGAAACCAGGTTATGAGATGCTTCCTAAAATCATCATTGTTCTTTATCATTGCATAGTGTTCCATCGAGTATATATACCATAGTTTACCTATCCATTCCTCTGTTGTTGGGCATCTGGGTTGATTCCATCTTTTTGTTATCGTGGACTGTGCTGCAATAAACATTCTTGTGCATGTATCAGTTGGTGTGAATGGGCTTGATTCTGTAGGCTATATTCCGAGCTGTGGAATTACTGGATCAAATGGTATATTTATTTCCAGCTTTTTAAGAAAGTGCCAGATTGCTTTCTAAAGAGGTTACACCATTTTGAAATCCCACTAACAGTGTAGGAGAGTTCCAATTTCTCCACAGCCACTCCAGCATTTGTTACTTTGTGTTTTTTGGATCATGGCCAACCTTGTTGGGGTGAGATGGTACCTCATGGTACTTTTGATTTGAATTTCTTTCATAGCTAATGATTGTGAGCAAGTCCTCGTGTGTTTTTTGGCTGCCTGGATCTCTTTAGAGAAGTGTCCATCCATCTCCTTTGCCCATTGCTTAATTGGATTATTTATCTTTTACTTATTGATATTTTGTAGTACTTTATAGATTATGGAGATCAGGCGTTGGTCTGACTTAGAGTTGCCAAATATTTTTTCCCATTCTGTAGGTGGCCTTTTAATTCTATTGATAAAGTCTTTGGATGAGCAAAAGTGTTTGATTCTTAGTACTTCCCATTTATCTATTTTCTCTTCTGTTGATTGTGGTTTGTCAGGTTTTGAAGTCTGTCTATGTTGTTTATTAAAACTTCTATTGTTGATCCTACTTTTTCATGGATGAGTTTCATCGTTTTAGATTTGATATTTAGGTCTTTTATCCAGTTTGAGTTAGTTTTTGTATAAGGTGTGAGATATGGGTCTTGTTTCAGTTTATTTCATATGGATATCCAATTTTGCCAATTTGTTGAAGAGATTGTTTCTACCCCAACTTAATGTCTTAGGGCCTTTGTCGAATATCAACTGTTTATAGGAGGATGGTGTCATCTCTGGGGTCTCAATTCTGTTCCATTGATCCATCTGTCTCTTTTTGTACCAGTATCAGGCTGTTTTGACTACTATGGCAGTGTAATAGGTTCCAAAGTCAAATAGTGAAAGGCCTCCCAGTGTGTTCTTCTTCTTCAACAGTGCTTTATTTATCCAGGGCATCTTCCCTTTCCAAACAAAGTTGGTGATTTGTTTCTCCATCTCATTAAAAAATGTCACAGGAATTTGTATTGGGATTGCATTATATAAGTAAATTGCTTTGGGTAAAATAGACATTTTCACAATGTTAAGTCTTCATGAGCAGGGTAGGTTTCTCCATTTGTGTAAGTCTCTCTTAGTTTTTTGTAGTAAGGTCTTGCAGTTCTCTTTGTATAGGTCTGTTACTTCTCTGGTTAGATTTGTTCCTAGGTATTTTATCTTCTTGGGGGCTATAGTAAATGGTATTGATTTGGTGATTTCTTCTTTAATAATCTCATTGTTGGTATAAAGGAATCCTGATTTCCTTATGTTTATCTTGTATCTTGACACTGCTGAACTCTTCTATCAATTTGAGTAGCTTACTTATGGATTCTTTAGGATTCTCTGTGTATACAATCATATCATCTGCAAATAGGGAGATTTTTACTCCCTCTTTGCTGATGCAGATGCCCTTTATGTCTTGGTCTTGTCTAATTGCTGTGGCTAGAACTTCTAATACAATGTTGAATAGAAGAGGTGAGAGAGGGCATCCTGTCTAGTTCTTGTTCTCAAGGGGAATTGTTTCAGTCTCTTTCCATTCAGGATGATGTAGGCAGTTGGCTTTCTATAAATGGCCCTTATTGCACTGAGGAATTTGTTATCTATTCCTATTTTGCTGAGAGCTTTTAGCATAAATGGGTGTTGGACGTCATCAAATGCATTTTCTGCATCAGTAGACAAGATTAGGCTATTCTTGTCTTTTTTGGTTGATCACGTTAATTGTTTTTTCTGATGTTGAGCCAGTCTTGCATCCCTGGTATGAATCCAACTTGGTTGTGTTGAATTATTTTTTGGATATGTCATTGTATTCTATTGACAAGAATTTTGTTGAAGAGTTTTGCATCTAGATTCATGAGTGATATCGATCTGTAGTTCTCCTTTTCTTTGGGGTCTTTCCTTAGCTTTGGTATCAGGGTTATGCTGGCTTCATAGAATGAATTTGGGAGTATTCCATCCCTTTCTATGCTGTGACATAGTGTCAGTAGTATTGGAGATAACTCTTCTAAAAGCTTGGTAGAATTCTGTGGTGAAGCCATCTGGGCCTGGGCTTTTTTTGGTTGGTAGTATTTGGGTGACTATTTCAATCTCTTCCTTTGTGATAGGTTTATTAAGTTGTTCTCCTCCACCTTGTGATAATTTGGGTAGGTTATATGAATGTAAGAATTTGTCCATTTCCTCTTGGATTTAAAATTTGTTAGAGTACAATTTTTCATAGTATTCTGTTATGATATTTTGGGTTTCTGATGGATCTGTTCTGACAACTCCCATCTCCTTTCTTATTTGGGTTATTCATTTCCTTTCCTGTTTTTCTTTAGTAAGTTTAGCCAATGGTTTGACAATTTTATTGATCTTTTCAAAAAACCAGCATTTCGTCTTTTCAGTTCTTTCAATTATTTTTCTATTCTCTAATTCATTTAGTTCTGCTCTGATCTTTATAATCTGTTTTCTTCTGGTGCCTGAGGGGTTCCTCTGTTGCTCTCAATCTACTTGTTCAAGCTATAGAGTTAGATCTTTGGTTTGGGTTCTCTCTTGCTTCCTGATGTGTGCATTTATAGAAATAAACTGACTTCTGAGCACAGCTCTGGCTGTATCTCATCGGTTCGGGAAAGAAGTGTTTTCATTCTCATTTTAATCCATAAACTTCTTAATTTCATCCTTGATTTCTTCTATAACCCCCGGCTTTTTGAGCAAGATGTTGTTCAGCTTCCTTGTGTTCCACTTTCTATCTATGTTTTTTTCTGCTATTGATTTTGACATTCATGACTTTGTGGTCTGAGAATATGCTTTGCAATCATTCAGTGGTATGGATTTTGTTGAGATTTGCTTTATGCCCTAACATACGGTCTATTCTGGAGAATGTTCCATGTGCCCTGGAGAAGAAGATGTCGTTGTCTGCTGATGGATAGAAAGTTCTGTGTATGTGATGAGGTCTAGTTGGTTAATTATGGCAATATGATCTTCTGTTATTGAGCTTTTTTCTACACGATCTGTCCAGTATTGAGAGTGGAGTGTTAAAGTCTCTCACTTTTATTGTGGAGTGATAGATCTCATTTTCGAGTGTAGTCAGTGTTTCTTCGATGTATTTAGGTTCTCTAATATTAGGTGCATAAATATTTAATATTTTAAGTCCTGTTTCTGTATTGAAACTTTCAGCAATAGTGTGCATCCTTGTTCACGATGGTGGATTTTACATTAAGATCTGTTTTATCTGAGATTAGAATTGCTACACCTGCTCTTCTTTGTCTATTGTTAGCTTGATATGTATCCTTCTATCCTTTAATTTTCAGTTTGTTCACATCTTTAAGTCTAAGGGGAGTTTCTTGTAGGCAACATATGAATGGGTCAAGTCTTTTGATCCAAGATGTCACTCTATGTCTCTTTACTGGAGTGTTTACTCCATTCACATTGAGTGTAATTATTGACAGATGTGCGTTCAGAGCTGCCATTGTAATATGTTTGTGTCTGTGTTGATGTTTTCTCTGCTGTTCCTATTAATCTGCTCTGGGATATTCTTCTTTCTGAGTTGATTTTTCATCTTTTTCAGGGTTGGTTTTGTGGTTGTTGAGACTCCTGTATTATGTTTCTTGATTTGATATGTTGCATCTTTATTGTGCATTGCAGCTACCCCTGTGATCTCCTTTAACAGTCTATGTTTAAACCTAGTTTTAACTACTACAAGTCTTATTAACTTTCTCTCCATCTGGAAGGACTATAACGACTGTAGTAGATCCCTCTTTTTAATATGATGACGTCATAATTTTCATGATGTGATCACTGGATGACTTCTTTTAATTTTATAGCTTTGATTGAGTGTGGAGCCTTCCCTAACTGAGTAGGTTTCTGGATGATGTGTCCTGTATTTCCTCCTAAAATATAAAGTTAGTGGTTTTGTTCTTCTAAGCCAAGAGAGTCTTTCAGTATTTCTTATATCTTTGGTTTGGTTTTTACAAAGTCTCTGAGTTTCTGTTTATCTGTGAATATCTTGATTTTAATTTCATAATTGAATGACGGTTTTGCAGAGTATATAATTCTTCGTTGCAAGTTATTCTCCTTTAAGGCTTTGAATGTGTCATCCCATTGTCTCTGTGCCAGCATCATTTCTGCTGAGAAATCTGATGAAATCCAGCAGGGTTTCCCTATGTTAGCTTTGCTTTGAGTCTTGCTGCCTTTAAGAGTTTCTGCTTGTGTTTCATTTTGTTAAGTTTGATTATGTCTTTGAATCTTTCTTTTGGGATCTACATTGAGTGGCATTTGATATGCATCTTGGATATCTGTATTCTCTTCTTTCATAATTTCTGGGAAGTTTTCAGTCAGCAGCTCAGCCACAATACTCTCTGTGTTCTCAGGTGTCCCACCTTGTTCAGGAACTCCAATTCATCATAGATTGTTCCTCTTAATAGAGTCTCATATGCTTCTTAATGCTTCTTTTTTTGTTGTTGTTGTTGTTTCTTTTTTCTGATTTCTCCTCATAGATGCTGGAGTCAGTAGCTCTGTCTTCTAAGGCAGAAAGCCTGTTTTCCATTTGTTCCACTCTGTTTTCTTGGCTTTGAACTGAATTTTCTTTCTTTCTTTTTTTTTTTTTGATCTTAACGTTACTTTTTCTTAAAAAATGAAAGTGTGCATACTCTGTGCTTACAATATTGGGTTAAGATAGGAAGAGTACACAAGTTGTGTTGAAGTCCCATTAATATTGATCTTCTTACTAACATGTATTGTCATCAATTTCACCCAGCCAAATTTCTAACAACTATCTGATCTAAACCCTCGCCCCTCAGCATCCTGTCCTCCCACCCTCCCCACCCTTGTAGCTGTCAAAGAGTCTTATGTATGAGTATGCTTTTAACTTTTTATCATAGGGATCTCATATAATAATTGTCCTTCTGTTGCTGACTAGATTCAGTCAACATAATGTCCTCCAGTTGAGACCAAATTGAGAGATGTTTCCTCCTATGATCGTTGTTCTTTATCAATGTATAATACTCCATTGAGTACATATACCAAAGTTTACCCATCCATTCTTCTGTTGTTGGACATCCAGGTTGATTCCAAAGTTTTGCCATTGTAGACTGTGCTGCAATGAACATTCCATGTGCATGTATCAGTTGGTGTGAATGGCCTTGATTTTGTAGGATATATTCCAAGCATAGGAACTACTGGGACAAATGGTATATCTATATCCATTATTTTAAGGTAACACCAAATTGCTTTCCAAAGAGGTTGCACCATTCTGCAATCCCACCAACAGTGTAGGAGAGTTCCAATTTCTTCAATGCCTCTCCAATATTTATTGTTTTCATTTTTTGGATCATGAGCAACCTTGTGGTGTTGAGATGGTATCTTATTGTCATTTTGATTTGAATTTCTTTAATAGTTAATGATCGTGAGCATGTCCACATGTATTTTTTGGCTGCCTGGATCTCCTCTTTAGAGAAGTTTCTGTCCATCTCCTTTGCCCATTGCTTAATTGGGTGATTTGTCTTTTTCTTATTGATATTTTGTAGAACCTTACAGATTATGGAGATCAGGCGTCGGTCTGACATAGAGTTGCCAAATATTTTTTCCCATTTTATAGGTGGTCTTTTAATTTCATGATGAACTCTTTGGATGAGCAGAAGTGTTTGATTCTTATTAATTCCCATTTATCTATTTTCTCTTCTGATGAATGTGTTTTGTTTGTCAGATTTTGAAGTCTGTCTGTGTTGTGTATTAAAATGTCCATTGTTGACCTTATTTTATCTTGGATGAGGGTTATAGTTTTAGCTTTTATATTTAGATCTTTTATCCAATTTGAGTTGATTTTTGTATACGGTGTGAGATGGCGTCTTGTTTCAATTTTTTGCAGGTGGATATCCAATTATGCCAGCACCATTTGTTAAAGAGACTGTTCTTACACCAGTTCAAAATCTTAGGACCTTGGTCAAATATCAGCTGTTCATAGGAGGATGGTGGCATCTCTGGGGTCTCTACTTTGTTCCATCGGTCTATATGTCTCTTTTTGTACCAGTACCAGGCTGTTTTGACTACTGTGGCAGTGTAATAGGTTTTAAAATCTTTGATTATGTTCTTAATCTGTTGGATTTCAGAGTACTGGTGTTCCATCAGATCAAACAGCTTGCTTAATTTTTTATTTTGTTCTGCTGCATTTTGTACAAGGTCTAGGAGGGCTATCTATATATAATCCTTTTGTATTCATCCTCTGATGGTTTCAGAAAGACTTCTTCATCTGGGAATTTCTTTGAATCTTTCTTTTGTGGGCCTTCTGAAGCCATAGGTGAATTCTTCCTAATGTTCTGTTCCAAAGTTTATTGCTTTTTGTACATCTGGAGGTTGTTTTGTTTCTTTGGTGTTACCTTAACAGGATCTAAAGCTCACTCTGAAGAGGAAGTTGCTCACCAGACACCGCTATGTACTGCAGTTACTGGGCTCAGTGGAATCTCTGGGGTATCAGGCTCCACCTCCTGATTGGCAAAGACACAGCCCCACTTACAGAGTCACTGGGGAGCCATCAGCTGACCCTACAATGTGAGACAGTAAAGGCTGGAAGACATGCCATCCAGATGCACTGCAGTTATTTCTCTATTGAAAGGTAAATGGTATCTGACAGCTTCCAAAATTAGTCGGGCTTTCAGGTGTGCAAGTCCCTCTTTGCAGCTGGCAAAGTGAGCACTTCTATATCAGACTGCTTTGCTGCCAGAGAAGTGCTCTGTCTGGGCAGGCACTACCTCCCAGCCTGGGAATTAGGTCCAGCTGAGGCCTCTGTATAGGAAACTCTGCCTCCCAGAGAATCAAAATGGTGTCTGGCACAAGCTTCCCCTCCCACCTTGGAAAAGGCTATTTCAGAGGCAGAGATTCCAAGAGAGAGAGGTCAGAGATGCTGAGTTGCACAAATTACAAGGCCAGGCTCTCAAAGTATGACAACTCTGCTTGCCGTGCATCTGAGTCTTGCTGCCAGTCAAACCTCAGCCCCTTGCACTAGCCAATACAGAGGAAACAGTTAAAATGGCGACTTACCTTCAGTCCTTGAGAGCCGGCACTCATCAAGGGCAGAGATAAGCAAAACAGAAGAAATTTTCCTCTCAGTGGTACATAGAACAAATAGCCCTATGCTGTGTCCTAGGGCTCACTAGGTGTCCAGAAGGCTCCATTTAATTATGAATTAAGGCCTTGGTTTCCAGAGGTATTTAGGTAGACATGTGTTTAGTCCTCCAGCTTGACTCTGCCCCTCAACAATTTTTTAATTAAGTGAAATATATATAAAAAATTTTGTCACTTAATATATTTTACATCTACAATTCAGCAACATTGTTTACATTTGCCATGTTATGCACCCATCACAACTCTCCATTTCCAAATTTGTTCACTAACTTTCACTGAAATTCAGTACTGTTTAAGAAATACCACTTTCCCCTTGTAACTGTCTCTGATAAATGCTAATAAACAACTCTCTATGTCATTTACTGTTTGGCATATTTTATATAAGTGGGATTGTACAATATTTATCAGTTTGTGACTGACTTATTTTACCCAGTCTAATGTTTTAGAGGTCCAGTCATATTCTAGCATCCATTAGGAATTCATTTCCCTTTCTGGCTGAGTAATACTCCATTGTGTGTATGTAACATACAATTATATATCCTTTAGCTTATCCAGTCATGTGTTGATGGACATTTTGGGTTACTTCTACCTTTAGGTATGGTGAAAAGGGTTGCTATCAGGTGAAACCAACTTGATGGCACCTAACAACAGCAACATTTTAAAAGTCCATCCGTGTTGTAGCATGTATCAGACCCTTAGCTATTTTGTGGTTGAATAACATGCTATGTATGTGTATACTACATTTTGTTTATCCATTCATCTGATAGTGGACCCATTTTGTTCCTGCCTTTTTTCTATTATGAATAATGCTGCTATGAACATTGGTGTACAAATGGAACAATTTTTGATGGAATATATGCATGCTGCAATTGTTTCTTTCTTTCTCTGGGAGTGGAGAGTAGACAATGAGAGAAAAAAAAATACCACATTTTAATAGCAAATTTTTATGGCAGAGGTTTAAAAAAAAAAAAATACTGTCCAGCACACAAGAAAAAGCAAAACATATTTACTGAGCACTATTTTGTGCAAAGCACTATGCTGAGAGTTCTGGGAGCTCCAAGATTGCTGAGATAAGGAGCTATGCCTCCAAAGAGTATACTCTCCAGTGGCTATTTTATTGTTTGTTCTCTTCAAGTATATGCATTATCCTTGTTTTGCTTCTATGCCAGGTGGAAACCATAAAACCTAACCTATGATTCATGTGTGTCCCTGTTATGAAGTAGTACCTTGGTTTCTACTGGCCTTTGTGGAAGTACCTTTGCCTGTGAGATCTTCTGGTTCTTTCTTCTCACACACTGTAATTTGTAAAAAGAATATCACAGAATATTCTGTCTCTCAAACCAGCAGTCCCTGAATTTAACTGTATAAAAAGCATACATTCTCTATTCTAAAGACAGCAACCACTCACTGTTGAGAATGTTCTTTGTTCTCCTTCAGGCTTGCTCTAGTCTCATGGATCATATATAAGTTGCACATAACTTTCTGTTAATATCCTTAACCATGGCAAACAATTTTAGAGTTTTTTGTTTTTACTTTGATGGATAGAATCTATTTCCTCCTTGTTTCATAGGCCTTACAAAATACACCATCACTTGCACTACTATGTGTACTCACACACAGAAACTCATGACATTCCTGACAAGAGCAGTGAGATGTATGGTTGCAGTAGGATAGTGTTATCTATGATGTCAAGCTTAGATAGCTAAGGATGTCACTGTATGTTTCTATTGTTGTTTTTAGTTGCCATTGAGTTGGCTCCAACTCATAGTGACCCTATGTATAAAAGAATAGAACACTGTTGTCCTTAATTTATTATGAGTCTGTCATCTAGGAATTTATTCTAAATCTTCCTTGAGACTAATTAGACTTTCAACCAGTTCCACTTCATGACCTGTGTGTCTACTACCCACTGTGGGATATATAAGTGTTCTGTTTAATTTTTCTAAAGTTATCTACAAAGACTATTCTCTCTTTTGAGTAGCTTTGAATGATTTAGTGACCAATTTCATGTTTACTCAGTTGTCTTCATCATTAGCATCTGCATTTCTCAAGACTATCATATCTTAGACTGAGAGGTATATTTTACTTGATTTTCACCTCCCAGTAAAGAATTTATCATGCAGTAGTATATTAAAAGTTTTAGATCATCTTCATCAATATAATAGCCTTTACAGTAGAGCATTTATTATGATTGGGGGTATCAAGTATGAAAATGGACTTTCTAGAATTTCTTAAGCAGGCCTCAATCCATTTAACAAGATTATTATAATATGCATGGCCAAGCAGACCTTGCAGCATAGTACTATTAGCTTATGCAAGCTGCCAAAATGAGCTAATAATACGTAAGACCTGTCCTTATCCAAGGAAGTTGCACAGACTAAGAAGTTACAAAAGAACCTGTTCAAGTTATTGGTCAGTTAAATTATCTGATCCCAGTTTCTCAAGTATGACTTATTTGGTGAGACTTTGCTACTTCTAATGTTAGTGCCAGAAACCCTGGTGGCATAGTGGTTAAGAGCTACATCTGCTACCTAAAAGGTCAGCTGCTGGAGTCCACAAAGCACTCCTTGGAAATCTTAGGTGGCAGTTCTCTTCTGTCTTACATGGTGGCTACGAGTCAAAACTGATGCAATGGCAGTGAGGTTAATGTTAATGCCAGTGACAGTAGCATCTTATGGGCAATAAGTTTGTGATACGGCTCATAATTAACACAGAGAATGAACCAACGGAATGATTCTATCACTGTGTGAAATATCACTGGTATTCAAGTCTCCATGTCCCACAAAATGCATTTCTTTGTTTGAAAAAGAAAATAAATCCTTTTATATAAAAAAGCCAAGCCATCTTTTCTCTGATCCTGAGAAATGACTCATTTTTTTGTGCTCCTGTTGGAGAAAGGATTTCACAAGTGTGTTGCTTTCCCTGAGAGAAACAATGCAATTTTGAGACCCCCAAATACCATGGTTGTTTAATACCTTTCAGCTATATAATTTCTATCAGCTTTTTCATGGAGCATTCCCTCTCCTTCTAAAAACTAAAGTTAGATAGAAAGATATTCTGTAAACCCTTTCTGCTTCCCAGATAAAACTGAGATTCCTAGTTTAACTCTAAAAGAAGTTAAAAGTAATCCATAGACATTAATATGATTCTTTTCTTTTTCTATTGTTTTCCTTTAGTAAGGATGCGGAATTAGTTATAGAGTCTGTTTTCTTACGTCTGTACTGCAAAGTAACATTTGGCAATGCTGAGTTAAATTCATTCCATTAAAAACCTCAGTTATTCTCAAATCTAAAGCACACCTGTGTTGTCACTCATAGAAACCTTCCCTGTATTACTGAAATCTTCAGTATTTTGATTACTGTTTCGCTCTCATTCTTCCTTTTCCCCCTTCCTTCCTGAGTTACCCTTTATCTTCTACCAAAGCCCTTCAAAGGATAACAATTGCAATTGCATAGAAAGTTCTTCCAAGATGCTAACAGAGCTCCCATGCTTATGAGTAGGGGTGCCATCTGGGAAACCTCTGTTAGCATGACATCTCCTTAGAAGGTGATTTAACACCTTAGGTGGAAGTCTCAGAAGCCTCTGTCTTAAAATCCCAAGTTTTTTATCATCATGGTATCAATTCTCTGACTGGCACTGAGCTTTTTTTTTGTATGATTAGAGTTCTGTGTGACCAAAACTTTACCTGGTATATGATAATACGAGTTTTAAATGAGTGCAAGGCAGGATACCAAGAATAAACTGGAGTGGACCACTTGTGATGGCTTTGAAATACATTTGCTAATTCTTTTTCTTTAAGAGTCAGAGCTTAATTACTCTCCCTTGGAGTATGAGCTAAACTTGGTGACTCATTCTGAGTAAATTGAATAAAGCAGAAATGGCAGTGTATGACTTTGGAGACTAGAAAAAAAGTACTGTGGCTTTCCCTTCACTTTCAGTCTCTTAGGTTGCTCACTCTGGAAGAAGTTAGCTGCTAGGGAGAGGCTTAACACAGTGAGGGATTGAGGCCTCCCTTCTAATAGCCATGTTAGTGAACCATCTTGGAAGTAAATCCTGAAGGCTCAGTGAAGTCTTCAGTTGACTAAAGTTTTGCTAACAGCTTGACTGTAACCTCATGAGAGATGCTTCACCAGAAGAAACCAGCAAAACTGCTCCCAGTGATCCCAAATCTTTGACCATCAGAAAATGTGAAATAAGTGTTTGTTGTTTTGAACTGTAAGTCTTGGCAGTGATTTCTTACATAGCAATAGATAATTAATATAGACTCCTATAGGTTTAATCAATTAGAATATCACCTCTTCTCATACTTTCTGTAGGACACTAACCTGTAATTGACAGATGATAGTTCAAGCCATCAGCCAAGCCAAGTGCTGTCGAGTTGGCCATGAGTCAAGCCATCAAGCAGAATGATTTGTGATATTCTGACCTTTATCAAGAGTAGTTATAAACCAAGGAGCTCTTACATAAAAATAAATTTAGTGAGGCTTTTTTTATATATGTGTGAAAATTTTTCCACCCTTAGCCACCTTAATACAGCAACATGTTGTACTGCTATCCCATCACTTGGGAGAATGAACTAAAACTATAAGAGAAATCCAGATCTATTTTATGGGTCAACTTCCGTAACATTTGACCTTTTTAAAAACTGTATCCACCATAATGTTATTTAACATTACTTGCTTTTATGAAAAAGACAAATAACAAGATGCTTTCCTTCATTTTGACAGATTAGAAGAGATTAAATTTCACCATAAATTGTTTACTGAGTAATCGAAGCAAAATACTGATTCACTATCTGAGTATATATTTATTGAAGTGGATTTACATTTTATCTCTTTTTTGTGTTTTTTCCAAATGGATTCTTTGCTTCTTTGAGTAAATATGGAGTGTAAAATATAGAATTGTTTAGTAACTTACCCTGACTTAAAAGCTAAAAAAATTTGAAGCACTTAGTTTTTATGATCTATTTCATAAAGTTTTGATCTTATCTAACATTATATTAATAACAAGATACACCTCATAACCACTTGATTTCTTTGTTATTTTTTGCAATGTTTTCAACAATCACATATAAATAAAATCTAATTATTTATTTTTCGTGAATTGTTGTGTTGTTTTTGTTAGTTGCTGTCCAGTCAGTTGCAAATGGACAACAGAATGAAACATTGCTCTGTCCTGCACCAGCCTCCCAATCATTGCTATGTTTGAACTCCTTGTAGCAGCTACTGTGTCAGTCCATCTGATTGAGGGCATTCCTCTTTTTCTCTGACCCTCTGTTTTGTCAAGCATGATATTCTTCTCCATTAACCGGTCCTACATAATAACACATCCAAAGTACATGAGACAAAGTCTCACTAACCTCACTTCTAAGGAGTCTTCTGGCTGTACTTCTTCCAGGACACATTTGTTCAGTTTTCTGGAAGTGCATGGTATATTCAGTAATCTTCACCAACTCCATAAATCAAAGACATCAATTCTTCTTTAGTCTTCCTTATTCATAGTCAATCTTTCACATAGATGTGACTGAAAATACCATGGCTTGAGTCAGGCACACCTTAGCCCTCAAAGTGACACCTTTGTTTTTAATACTTTAAAGAGATCTTTTGCAGCAGATTTGCCCAATGCAACACGCCATTTGATTTCTTAACTGTGGATCCAAGTAACATGAAATCCTTGACAGCATCAACCGTTTCTCCACTTATCATGATGTACTTTACTGGTCCAGATGTAAGGATTTTTGTTTTCTTTATGTTGAGGTATAACCCACACTGAAGACTGTAATTTTTGATTTTCATCAGTAAAAGCTTTAAGTCCTATTCACTTTCACCAAGCAAGGTTGTGTCATCTATATATCACAGGTTATTAATGAGTCTTCCTCCATTCCTAATGCCACATTCTTCTTTATATAGCTCAATTTCAAAGATTATTTGCTCAGAAAACATATTGATTAAGTATTATGAAAGGATACTATGGTGAGGCACACATTTCCAGGCAGTATTTGTTATATCTGAACAACTGCCTCTTGAGCTATGTACAGATTCTGCATGAGCATAGTTAAGTATTCCGATACACACAGATTAATACCTTTAATTATCAAAGAATGTTTTCTTTTGGTTTAGACCTTTTCTTGAGTTCTTGAGTACTGGTCTCACATAATATTTGTCTCCTTTGGACTCATATAATAGTTGGGGAGGGAGAAAGAGGAGAAGTCACTAGAAAATAGACAAGTTGTCTTAGGTGATGGGAAGGACAGCACACAATACAAAGAAAGTCAGTATAACTGTACTAAAGCAAAAGCTAAGAAGTTTCCTGAATATAACTAAACACTGAGGGACAGAGTAGCTGAGGCTAGGGTTTGAGGACAAGGGTTTACGGGGACACCTGGGTCAACTGGAATAACAGAGTTTATTAAGAAAGTGTTCTGCACCTACTTTGATGTGTGGCACCTCATGTCTTAAAAGCTTGTGAATGACTATCTAAGATGCATCAATTCATCCAAACACACTTGAAGAAAAGACTAAAGAAGAATACCAAAGACTAAAGGAAAATATTAGCCCAAGAGATAAAAAGACCACATAAACCAGAGAGTCCATTGGCCTGAGACCAAAAGAACTAGATGTACCTGTCTACCATCAATGACTTCCCTGATGGTGGTGGGGAGGGGCACAGAAAAGAACTCAAATTTACATAAAATAACCAGACTTAATAGTCTGGCTTAGACTATAGGAACCTTCAAAATCATGGCCACCGGATACTCTTTTAACCCAGAACTAAAACTGTTCTTGAAGCCCACTCTTCAGACAAAGAGTAAACTGGACCATAAAATATAAAATAATACTCTTGAAGAGTGTGCTTCTTAATTCAAGCAAATACATGAGACCAAATGGATGGTTCCTGTTTGAAGACAGGAGACACAAAGAGACATCAACTGATCAAATGGACATAAGAAACCCAAGGTGGAAAAGCAGAAGGTGTAAGATAAATAAATTAATTTAATTAAATAGAGGTAAACATCTTTCTGGAATTCTCTGCTTTCAGCCAAGATCCATCTGACATCAGCAATGATATCCCTCTTTCTGTATCCTCTTCTGAATCTGGTTTGACTTTCTTGCACTTCCCCATTTCTAAATTATCTTCAGCAAAATTTCACTTGTGTGTAACATTAGTGATATTGTTGGATAATATCCACATCCTGTTGGATCACTTTTCCCTCTTCTGAGAAGTGTCTCTCTTCCATTTACCTGCTCCCTCCTGGATCTGCTATCATCTAGCTCCAGCTTCAGGGACTGGTGTGCCCTGTGGGCTAGAAGTGAGGCCTGTCACATGCCCTGAGCCTCTCTCCTAGCCATGGAGAAGGAACAAATTAACACAAAGGAAAAAAATAATCTGCCAGCTCCCCTAAGCCTGGAATTCAGGGCAAGTAGAACCATTTTCGTAGGCATGATCACAAGAAGTCCACAGATTCTGAATGCCTTTCACCCCTCCTTAGGTTTTTCTGGGCCTATTTCAAGAGTATAGACTCTCATTAGGACAGTATAACAGGCTATAGACCTGAAGCCTGTTTTCAACTCCATAATGTAAGAGGGAATGGCAAGTTCATAATATTTGACACTGTCCTGTCCATTAAGTGGATTTCTCATCTGCCTACATCAGGGGCTCAATGACTAGTGGCTCCACTCACTCCAACTATCTACCCATGACAGGGGTCCAAGAATAAACGATGCCTCCCAGGCCTTGCAGCCAACTGTTTTGGGTACCCAAAGTTTAGATGCGAAAACTACATACCTAAATACTGTAGATAACAGTGAAACACCTTCCACTCAGGTACCCAGTATAGCTGTCAGCCCCCTTACTGTGCTCAGCACATAACCCCCTATTCCAGTCAGATACTTGTACCAACTCCAATCACCCCTATGTAGCCCTGCATACCTAGAACTGTAAGTGAGAACTACACAGTCGGTGACTGATGACCTGGACACTTGAACTGAATCCATGCAAGAAAACTAAATGGACTCCTGGCTCACATACAGCTATGAAAACATGGTGATGAGACTTTAGAGCTTCAAAGTCCCAATAATCAAACTAGTTCACAAAACCAGCCTATTTGGGCATTTTAAAACAAAATGAAAAGCTAAGACACAGCAAGGAAATATAAAATGAAAAAATACAATAAATGATTGATAGCTCTGAGACAAAAGTCATCAAATCACACAAAAGCCAGATCATGATGGCTTCATCAGGTGACCAAAACAAAGAACTGAGAAACCCATGATAAGAAGAGAAGGTCTTGGAATTACTGGAGGTAAAACTAAAAAGATTAATACACAGATCTCTTCAAGAGCTTAAAGAAGAAGACCAGACAAAATACAGAACAAACCAAGGAAAACACACACAAAGCAACAGAAAAAATTAAGAATGTAATACAAGAATACAATGACAAATTAAACAGGCTGCAAGAATTCATAGAGAAAAAACAAACTGAGGAGGGGTAGAGTCAAGATGATGGACTAAACACACATCTCCCTAAATCCCTCTGCAACCCAAGACCTGAACTGATAATTAAATGGAGCCTTCTAGACACCTAGTGAGCCCTAGGACATGGTGTAGGGCTGTTAATTTAGACTTCATACCACTGAATGGAAAACCTCCTCTCTTTCTCTGATCCCTGCCCTTGACAAGTGCGGGCTTTCACAGACTGAAGGTAACTCACCGTTTTAACTTTTTT
Organism: Heterohyrax brucei; assembly: GCA_028571685.1. Taxonomy (NCBI): domain Eukaryota; kingdom Metazoa; phylum Chordata; class Mammalia; order Hyracoidea; family Procaviidae; genus Heterohyrax; species Heterohyrax brucei. The sequence continues at coordinate 142,928,762 of CM053166.1, forward strand.
TCTCTGCTTTAGCCAGTGGGCATAGCTGGGACTTGACTACCAGCTAATCTCAGACACACTGCTGGTGGGATTGGCAGGCAAATTGCCATATTTTGAAAGCCTGGCTTTGAACTCTGCACATCTCGGTTCGTTTGGCATCTCTTTCCACCTCCGCCATAGAGTAGCCTGTACTGCGGCAGGTGGCAAGCTTGTGCTGGATGCCATCTTGTTCCAGTGAGAGGCAGAGATACTCATAGAGAGGCCTCAGCTGGACCTAAGTCCTAGGCTGGGAGGCAGTGTCTGCCCAGAAGAGAGTGCTTCTCCAGCAGAAAAGCAATATTCTATGCAGTGTCATCTACGGCTGGGGTCTGACAGCAGAGGCCAGCAGGGCAGTAGACTTTCTGTAGTTTGAACTAGTTTATAACATCTGGGGTTTGGTATAGAGGTGCTTACTTTGCCAGCTGGCAAGGGGGTCCTGTACACCTGAAATCCTGATTGACTTTGGAAGTTGTCAGACTTTTTGTCTTTCATTTTAAGATGGCCTATAGAAACAGCTGAAGTCCATCCTCACAGCATCTCTTCCAGCCTCTATTGATTCACATGATGCCACAAAAGCAACAAACTCTGGATAAAAGTATAACCAATAAATCACCTATAGCTTCAGAAGGTTCCCCAAATAAAACACAACAGAACTTCCCAGACAATGAAAACTTTCTGAAACTTTCAGAATGTGAATACAAAAGGATTATATAGAGAGCCCTCCTAGACCTTATACAAAATGCAGCAGAGCAAAATGAAAAATTAAGCAAGCTGTTTGATATGATGGAAAACTAGTACTCTGAAATCCGACAGATGCAGAACAGAATCAAAGACATAGAAACTTCAATTCAAAGCCAAGAAAACAGGATGGAACAAATGGAAAATCAATTTTCTGCCTTGGAAGACAGAGCTACCGACTCCAGCGTCTATTAGGAGAAATCAGAAAAAAGAAACAAAAAGAAGAAGAAGCATTAAGAACCATGTGGGACTCTATTAAGAGGAACAATCTGTGATTAATTGGAGCTCCTGAACAAAGTGGGACACCTGAGAACACAGAGAGTATTGTGGCTGAGCTGCTGACTGAAAACTTCCCAGAAATTATGAAAAGAAGAGAATACAGATATCCAAGATGCATATCAAACGCCACTCAATGTAGATCCCAAAAGAAAGACTCGAAGACATATTATAATCAAACTTAACAAAATGAAACACAAGCAGAAACTCTTAAAGGCAGCAAGACTCAAAGCAAAGCTAACATAGGGAAACCCTGCTGGATTTCGTCAGAGTTCTCAGCAGAAATGATGCTGGCACAAAGACAACGGGATGACACATTCAAAGCCTCGAAGGAGAATGACTTGCACCCAAGAATTATATACCCCCCAAAACTATCTTTCAAATATGAAGACAAAATCAAGACATTCACAGATAAACAGAAACTCAGAGACTTTGTAAAAACCAAACCAAAGATACAAGAAATACTGAAAGAATCTCTTGGTTTAGAAGAACAAAACCACTAACTTTATATTTTAGGAGGAAATACAGGACACATCATCCAGAAACCTACTCAGTTAGGGAAGGCTCCAAGCTCAATCAAAGCTATAAAATTAAAAGAAGTGATCCAGTGATCATATCATGAAAACTATGCTGTCATCATATTAAAAAGAGGGATGTACTACAGTCGTTATAGTCCTTCCAGATGGAGAGGAAGTTAATAAGACTAGTAGTAGTTAAAACTGGGTTTAAACATAGGCTACTAAGGGGGATTACAAGGGCAGCTGCAAAGCACAGTAAAGACGCAATGTATCAAGTCAAAAAATGTAATACAGGAGTCTCAACAACCATAAAACCAACCCTGAAAAAAGTGAAAAATCAACTCACAAAGAAGGATGTCCCGGAACAGATTAATAAGAACAACAGAGAAAATATCAACACAAAAATAAACTTATCACAATGGCAGCACTGAACACATACCTAACAATAATTACATTGAATGTGAATGGAGTGAACGCTCCAGTAAAGAGACATCAAGTGATATCTTGGATCAAAAGACACGACCCATCCATATGTTGTCTACAAGAAACTCACCTTTGACTTAAAGATATGAACAAACTGAAAATTAAAGAATAGAAGAATATGTATCAAGCTAACAATAGACAAAGAAGAGCAGGTGTAGCAATTCTAATCTCAGACAAAACAGATTGTGTAAAATCCACCATTGTGAACAGGAATGGACACTATTTGTTGCTGAAAGATTCAATACACAAGCAGGACTTAACAATATTAAATACTTATGAACCTAATATTAGAGCACCTAAATACATCAAAAAATGCTGACTACACTCAAAAATGAGATAGATCACTCCACAATAATAATGAGACTTCAACACTCCACTCTCAATATTGGACAGATCATGTAGAAAAAAGCTCAATAAAGACAGAAGACTTTATTGCCACAATTAACCAACTAGACCTCATCGACATACACAGAACACCAGCAGACAGCTACATCTTCTTCTCCAGTGCACATGGAACATTCTCCAGAATAGACCATGTGTTAGGACAAAATGCAATTTTCAACAAAATCCATACCACTGAATTAACGCAAAGCATCTTCTCAGATAATATAGCCATAAAATTCAAAATCGATAGGAGAAAAAACATAGAAAGTGGAACTCATGGAAACTAAACAACATCTTGCTCAAAAAGCCATGGGTTCTAAAAGAAATCAGGGATGAAATAAAGAAATTTATGGATTCCAATGAGAATGAAATCACTTCCTACCAGAACCTACGGGATACAGCTAAAGTAGTGCTCAGAGGTCATTTTACTTCCATAAAGGCATACATCTGGAAGGAAGAAAGAAACCAAACTAAAGAACTAACCCTACAGCTTGAACAAGTAGAGAGAGAACAAAAGAGAAATCCCTCAGGCACCAGAAGAAAACAGATCATAAAGATTAGAGCAGAACTAAGCGAATTAGAGAATAGAACAATTGAAAGAACTGAAAAGACCAAAAGCTGGGTTTCTGAAAAGATCAACAAAATTGACAAACCATTGGCTAAACATACTAAAAAAAAATAGGAAAGGAAACAAATAACCCAAAGAAGAGAAGGGAGTTGTCATAACATATCCAACAGAAATAAAAAAAATATTGTAACAGAGTACTTTTAAAGACTACACTCTGACAAATTTGAACACCTAGAGGAAATGGACAAATTTCTTGATTCTTATCACTTACCAAAATTATCACAAGGTGAATAAACCCATTATAAAGAAACAGATTGAAAAAGGGTCCCAAAATTGCCAACCAAAAAAAGCCCAGGCCCAGATGGCTTGACCTCAGAATCCTACCAAGATTTTAGAGAAGAGTTATCTCCAAAACAAACTGAAATCTAAGAGATTAATAACTATAATTTCAGAATTAGTGCTCTTTAAAGTCATAGGAGTAAAATGAGGCACTGGAAGTCAGAATTAGCAAGATTGAAGATAAGTACTTTACAACAATTCACTTGATGAAATATCACATAAAACAATTTTTAAAATTTAAGAAACACAAATGATTATGCAGGACTCTATCAAGACGAATAACTACGAGTAATTGGAGTTCTAGAACAGGAGGGGATAACAGAAAATACAGAGAGAATAGTTAAAGGCTTACCAGCAAAAACTTCCCTGATATCCTCAAAGATGAGCAGATATATATCCTACCACTCTAAAAGAAACAACAGCAAAAAAAAAAAAAAAAAGGCCTCAGGTACCAGAAGAAAGAGAAGAATAAAAATTAGAGCAGAACTAAATGAAATAGATAATAGAAAAACAACAGCAAGAATTAACAAGACCAAAAGCTGTTTCTTTGAAAAGATCAACAAAATCAATAAACCACTGGCCAAACTGATCACAGAAAAACAGAAGAGAAAGCAAATAACCTGAATAAGATGGGCAACATCATAACAGACCCAAGTCAAATTAAAAGAATCTTGACAGGATGTTATGAAAAACTGTACTGTAACATATGTAAAAATACAGTGGAAATGGAAAAGTTTCTAGAAACACATTACTTACCTAAACTAACACAAACACAAGTATAACAACTAAATAAACCTGTAACAAAAGAAGAGATTCAAGAAGAGTTTAAAAACTCCTTACAACAACAACAAAAATCCCTGGCCCTGATGATTTCACTGGAGAATTCTACCAAACTTTCAAAGAAGAGTTAACACCAGTACAACAAAAGGTATTTCAGAGCATGAAAAGGATGGAATAGTACCAAACTTATTCTGTGAAGCCAGCACAACCCTGATACCAAAACAAGGTAAACCAAAACCAAACTCGAACCCATCAAGTCGATTCTGACTCATAACAGCCTTATAGACAGAGTATAACTGCCCCATAGAGTTTTGAAGGAGCACCTAATGAATAGCAGCTGTGGCAGTTAACCACTATGCCACCAAGTTTTCCAAATAAGGTAGACACCATATAAAAAGAGAACTGCAGACCAAAATATCCCATGAACGTAGATGCAAAAACCCTTAACAAAATTTTAGCTAACAGAATTCAACATCAAAACAAAAATTCACCATGACCAAGTGAGATCCATACTAGGTATGCAGAGATGGTTCAACATTAGAAAAACGATCACACCCCAACAACATTGGCCCTGATCCAGAAAACACAAAACAACAAATGCTGGATAGGCTGTGGAGAAAGTGGAACCCTCCTACACTGTTGGTAGGGTTGCAAAATGGTCCAGCCTCTTTGGAAAGCAATCGGGCGCTTCCTTAAAAAAACGGATATTGATATACCATTTGACCCAGTAATTCCACTACTTGGAATATATCCTACAGAATCAAGGCCTTTCACACCAACGGACACATGCACCAGAATGTTTATCACAGCACAGTCCACGATAGGAAAAAGATGGAATCAACCCAGATGTCCAACAACAGAAGAATGGATAGGTAAACTACAGTACATATACTCAATGGAGCACTACGCAATGATGAAGAATAACGATGATTCCAGGAAACATCTCCTAACCTGGTTTCAACTGGAAGACATTATGTTGAGTGAAAGTAGTCAGTGACAAAAGGACAAATACTCTATGAGACCTCTACTATAAGATCTTAAAAACAGACTTATGTATAGAAGAAAAGACTCTTTGACAGCTGCAAGGGAGGGGAAGGAAGGAGGCGGAGGTGGGGAGGGTTTAATTTAGATAGTTGCTAGAAATCTGGTTGGGAGAAAGCGGTGCTAGCACACATTAGAAACAAGAACAACATTAAGTGGACTTCAGCGTAACTTGAGTACTCCTTCTATCTTAACCCAATATTGCAAAGATAGAGTACCTGGGGCAGGGGGCAGGGGACCATGCTCTTAGGCAAAATAGAGGCCAATTGGCACAACTAGCATTTTGCTAAGAGAGCTCTCTGCACCCCACATTGGTGAGTGGTGTCTGGGGTCTTAAAAGCTGCCAAGCTGCCATCCGAGGACACAGCAAATGGTCCCAACTCAGCAGGAATGGATGCTCACCAAGGACCAAAATGACATGTGGTAAAGACAACCTAGAAGACAGAGAGACCCACAAGAGTGGGCGCCTACATCGACTTGGTACCGGAAGAACCGGATGGTGCCCAGCCACCACCAGTGATAGCCACCATGGAGCTCACAGAGAGGAGTCTCACTGGCAACACAAGAATAAAAAGGGGTGCATCCTGAGATCTCCACTAAAAGACAGCAATTGATGGTCCAGCGGTTTTGGGGTTCCCCTGACAGCATGGCTCCCAGCCTTGATGCTGCCCTTACCCATAAATTATAACGAAGGTCCACTCTTTGGACAGGAATGGATTGGACTTGGCAATGCAGAGTGACCATATATTGGATGCACTTTATGGTTCTATACATCTATAGGATATCATCCTGCTGACCTCTGGCTGGAGGAAGGAGAGTGGGTGGAGAGGAGGGGAAAGGATGCTGTTGGGAGGATGAGACATGTATGGAACAGAGAGGAATAATGTCCTGTCACTGGGCAGGGAGAGCAGTGGAAGCTGCATATAGGTGGGCACTTAAATTTATACGGGAATATACATCTTCACTCAGTCATGTTAAATAAAAAAAATAAAAAGAAAAAGAACACAAGAAAAGAAAAACAATCAATAGTCAATCACATAAATAAATCAAAAGACAAGAACCACATGACTTTATCAGTTGGTACAGAAAAGACATGGGACAAAGTCTAACACCCATTCTTGACCAAAACTCTCAGCATGATAGGAATAGAAAGGAAATTCATCAGCATAAAAAGGGCATTTATAGAAAGTCAGTAGCCAACATTTTAAATGGAGAAAGTCTAAAAGCATTCCCCTTGAGAATGGGAACCAGACAAGGATGCCCTTTCTCATCACTCTTATTCAACACTGTGCTGGAGGTCCTAGCCTGAACAGTAACACAAGAAAAGGAAATGAAAAGATCTAACTTGGTAAAGAAGTAAAACTATCCCAATTCACAGATGACATGATCCTTTACATGGGAAAGCCCAGAGATTCCACAGGAAAGTTACTGGAACTTAAGATAGAGTTCAGCCAAGTGGCAGGGTACAAAATGAACATACAGAAAATCAGTTGGATTCCTCTGTGCTAAAAAGGAAAACTCTGAAAATGAAATCAAGAAAACAGTATCATTTACAATGCCCCCAAAAGAATAAGGTACCTACAAAATAAGGACCCAGAAAGAATAAGGAAACTACAAAATACCACTACAAAAAATCCAAAAGAGACATATATAAGTAGATAAACATACCATGCTCATGGAGTAGAAGACTTCACATTGTGAAAATGTCAATAGTACCTAAAGTGATCTATAGACGTAATGTAATCCTTTTTCAAAAAAAAAAATTGTATGATAAGGTACAAGTTTAGAATCCAAGTGAATTTTCCATATAAAATCACCAAGTGCCTACCTCTGTGCAACTCTGTCTGCTCTCCTCATCCTGTAGCAATACATTCTTCTTTTCTACTTTTTACTTCTAGTAGCCACTCAACCAACAGCTGTCTCCTCCTCTCCACCCTCTTCTCTCCCCTCTAAAAAGAAACCAGCAGGACAGCCTATATATATACATATATATATATATATATATATATAAAACCACAAAGTACGTATACCATCATGTTACTCTGTGTTCCCAGTTCCAGTCCATTCATTGTCCGAAGTTTTGGTTGCAGTACTGGTTTCAGTTCTGGACTAGCACCAAGTCTAGGGGCCATGTTCTCAGGGAACCCTCGAGGTTGTCAGATCATCATGTCTGGTCTTTTAATTGAGTTATAGATCTGCACACCCCTTTCTTTCATTTTACATCAGGAACCCTACATTGGGCTCCCTGTCAGAACTGTCTTGAGTGGTGGCTGGACAACATCTAGTTACTATATTCTCCTGCTGATGTGGTCACCCAGCTATATGGGTCCTTCTGTCTCCTAGGCTCGTTTTTCCTCGTGTCTCTGATGTTCTCAGTTTTCATCTGTTCCAGGTTGATTGGGAAAAATTGATGCTCCACAGACGGCAGCTTGCTGGCTTTTAAGACCCCAGATGCCATTCACCAACATGGGGGTGCATAAGAATCTTAGAAAAAGACTGGTTACACCAACTGACCTCAATGTCCTCTGAAAATATGGTCCACAGGCCCCTGTCCCTGCTACTCTGTCTTTGAAATTTTGATTTGAATTCAGAAAAATCTTTTAGCTTATAGTATAGTCCAGTTATGCTGACCTGCTTTCTGGTGTGTGCTATCACTCCCTTCCTCTAACCAAATCCTTATCAACTAATTTATGTATAACCCTCTCCCTCCCTCCCCACCCCTGCATGTATCAAAGAATATTTTCTTCTGTGTATAAGTCATTTATTAAGCCCTTAATATAATGGTTTCATACAATGTTTGTCCTTTTACAGCTGACTGATTTCACTCAGCATAATGTCTTCAGTTGATTGCAGGTTATGAGATGATTGATAAAATCATTGTTCTTTATCACTGCATTGTGTTCCAGCCAGCCAAGTGCCGTCGAGTCTGTGTTCCATTGTGTATGTATACAATAGTTTGTTTATCCATTCACCTGTTGATGGGCACCTAGATTGATTCCATCTTTTTGCTATTGTGGACAGTGCTCTAATAAACAGCAGTGTGCATATATCTGTTAGCGTGACAGCCTATATTTCTGTAGAATATATTCCAAGCAGTGGCACTGCTGGATTATATGGTGTTTCTATTTCTAGCTTTTTAACAAAGTGCTAAATTGCTTTCCAAAGAGGTTTTACCATTTTACATTCCCACCAGTGTAGAAGTGTTCCAGTCTCTCTATAGCCTCTTCAGCATTTGTTGTTTTGTGTTTTTTGGATTAGTGCCAACATCATTGGGGTGAGATATCTCATTGTAGTTTTGATTTGAATTTCTCTAATGGCTAACAACTGTGAGCATTTCCTCGTGTGTCTTTTGGCTACCTAGACGTCTTCTCTAGTGAAATATCAGTCCATATCCTTTGCCCCTGGTTTCTTTGGGTTATTTGTCTTTTTCTTGTTGATATTTTGAAGTACCTGTAGATTACGGAAATTAGACATCAATCTGATATGTGATTGCCAAATATTTTTTCTCAGGCTGTAGGCAATATTTTTACTCTCTTGATAAAGTCTCTGAGTGAGCATAAGTGTTTAATTTTTAGTAGTTCCAATTTATCTATTCTATCATCTGCCCCAACACTCTATTACAGAATGGAAAAACTAATCTCCAACTTTATATGGAAAGAGGCCTCAAATAGTTAACACATTATTGAAGAAGAACAAAATAGGAGGTTTCAATCTTAGAACCTACAATACAACCACAATTGTCAGAACAGGCTGTTTCTGTTACAATGATGGACACATATACCAGTGGACAGAATTGAGAATCCAGAAGCAAATCTACCCACCTATGGACAGCTGATCTTCAACAAAGGGTCAAAGTCCATTCAAAGGGGAAGAGATAATCTGATTTAACAAATGGTTCTCTCAAAACTTGATATCAATTTACAGAAAAGTGAAACAAGATCCATACCTCACATCACATACAAAAACTCAAAATGGATCAAAGACCTAAATGTTTAACTAAAACTATAAAATTCTCAGAAGATTACATAGAGATAGAGCTAGTGGTCCTAACTTATGGTAAAAAGTATACTATCAGACATAACTAAAATTACATGAACAATGGAAGATAAACTATGTAAGTGGGACCTCCTAAAAACTAAATACTTAAGATCATCAAAGGAATTTACAAAACAAAATTTTAAAACCCTATAGACTGGTAAAAAAGGTTCACAATGATGTATCTTACAAGGGTTTAATCTCTAAAATATATAGAAAATTTTTCACCTCCAAGACAAAAAGATAAATAATCCACTCAAAAATGAGCAAAGGACATGAACAGACACATCACTGAAGAAGGCATCTAGGTGGGTAACAAACACATGAAAAGATGCTTGTTATAATTAGCCATTGTTGTTGTTGCTAGGTGTGCTTGAGTGGTTCTGATTTATAGCAGCCTTAAACACAACGGAAGGGAACACTACACGGTCCTCTGCCATCTTTACAACTGTTGCTATGCTTGAACCCACTGTTTCAGCAACTATGCCAATACATCTCAGTGAAAAGCAACAGTCAGTCATCAAAAGCTAAGTGGCTTTAATCTACCCTACTGCACATGGATCTAAATCTTTCCATCGGATTAAGCCTCTCTCCCTCTTTCGAGAGCTTCCCCCTCTCTTCTCTGCACTGTGCCCAGACCTGGAGTCTGACACCATTACCTGAGCTTGAGTTAGGACTTCTAATACACACACTGAGACATTCTCCTAGACTCCAAGAGGGAACAATTTAACAAATTGGCAGAAGGAAGACAAAATATGCTGACTCCTCTGAGCCGGAAATCCAGTGCAGAAATAGTTCCTTCACCAAGAAACAGACATAAGGAGACAAGTCTTCTTCACAGATGTTCAAGGACTGCTGTTAGCCCATTGCTTTCTCAGCAGCTGCAGCCAGATAACTGTGCCTACACCAATCACCCATGCCCATCTCAGACAGTATAGAAGAGTCTGCACCACATACTTGGTGACTCACTATCTGAACACCTGAACTGAATCCATACAAGAAAACTCCTAGACTTGCATGTCTAATAATAGTTCTAACCACCTGGTGACAGGACGTTAGAACTTCAAGGGTGTCAATAACTAAACAAGCACACATGACAAGCTGATCTGGACATTTCAAAGCAAACCAAAGGAAGAAGTCAGAAGACAGTATGCAGACATAAAATAAATTCAACAACTTATTGATGCCTCAGAGACAACAGTCCATATGAAATCACTTGAAAAGGCAGATGATGATCTCTTCAAATTCTCCCAAAACAAATAAATCAAGAAACTTTCCAGATGAAAAGAACTCCCTGGAATTATCAGAGGTAGAATATAAATAAATAATATTTTAAACTCTCCAAGACATCAGGAATGAGGTGAGACAAAATACAGCACACCATAAAGACAGATTGAATAGCATGCAAAAAAAAAAAAAAGTTTACAGAAAAAAGAGAACAGAAACTCAGAAAATTAATATAAAATTATAGAATTAGACAATTCAATAGAAAGTCAAAGGATCAGAATCGAGGCAATGCAAGGCCAAATCAGTGACACTGAAGATTAAGCATGTGACACCAACACATTTGAGGCAAAATCATGTAAAAGAAATTTTTAAAATCAAGAAACACTAGGAATTTATGTGGGACTCTATCAAGAGGTATAATTTACAATACATTGGACTACCAAAACAGAGGAAGATAACTGAAAATAAATACAGAGACAATTCTTGAACATTTGTTGACAGAAAACTTCCAGCATCATGAAAGATGAGAAGACATCCATCCAAGACACTCATCAAACTCCACAAAAGGTAGATCCCAAAAGAAAGACACCAAGGCATAGTATAATCAAACTTGGCAAAATTAAAGATAAGGATACAACTTTAAAATTGGCTAGGGATAAACAAGAGATTATGCTTAGTGAAATCAGTGTCAAAAGGACAATATTGTATGAGACCCCTGTTATAAGGACTTACAAATAGAATTACCTACAGAAGAAAATAACTTTGATGTCTACAAGGGCAGGGGTGGGGGTTTATCATAGATGAGATAGTTAATAGATGTCAGAAATTTTATTCATTTACTGTAATAAATAAATTAATTAATTTAAAAAAATGATCTATAGAGGAGAGTCAGTAAGACTAAAATCAGACTATTCAGCAGAAATCATGCAGGTAAGAAGACAATGGGATGACATATACAAAGCTTTGAAGGAAAAAAATTGCCAGTCAAGAATTACACATCCAGCAAAAATGTTTCTCAAAAATGGTGACAAAATGAGGACATTTAGAGCTAAATTGAAATTTAGGGAATTTGTAAAAGCCAAGCCAAAATTACAAGAAATACTACAGGGCGTCCTTTGGTTATAAAATCAATAACATCAGTTAACAACTCAGGATTAGAACACAGAACAGAACAACCAGATATCAACCCAGATAGGGAAATCACAAAATTAAATCAAAGGTAAAACACTGAAAATAGGGAAACAGAGGTATCATTTACATAAAAGATGACAACATCATAACAAAAATGGAGGACTTAAAAAATGTAGTCATAGATATTTCATATGTAGAGAAAGTCAAGGTGATATAAAGAAATTAAAGACTTGTTTAAATTTAGAAAAATAGGGATGAATATTAAGGTAATCACATAGGAAATTAACAATCCTATATATCAAAACAAACAAACAAAAAAGAAAAATGAAGTCTCAGCCAATGCAAAACCAACAACAATGAAAGAGATTAGAAGAAAGTGTAAGTAAAAATGACTCAGCAGAAAAAACTGAGTGGAAAATAGTACTCATCTACAACACAAAAAAAGGTGTCAAAGTAACAGTGCTAAATTCACATCTATCAATTACACTGAAAATAAATAGATTAAATGTACCGATAAAGAGACATACAGTCACAGAAAGGATAAAAAAGAAAAAAAAAATAAACTCATGATCCATCTACAAGTTAAAGTCAGGAGACACACCTTAGGCTTAAAGACACAAACTAAAACTCAAAGGGTGGTTAAAAAAAAGTATCAAGCAAATAACACTATAGAAAAGACCAGCAAGTCAGCATAAGTGGAATACAACATAAACTAAAAGATTTTCTGAAATCAATCCAATTTTTAAAAGGGTAGGGTAGCAGGGACAGCGTTCTAGGGAATGTGTTTTCAGGGGACATAGAGATCAATTGGCATAACTAGTCTTTTGTTAAGAGAATCTTCTGCACCTCATATTGGTAAGTGGCATCCGGGTTCTTAAAAGCCAGCAAGCTGCCATCTGAGGAACATCAATAGGTCACAAACCACCTGAAGCAGATGACGGCTGATAACATAAAAGACACAAGGAAAAGTGAGCCCTGGAGATGGAAGGACTTGTATGATTGGGGCACTACATCAGTATGAGACCAGAAGAACCAGATGGTGCCCAGCCGCCACCAAAGACAGCCTTGATAGGGGAAACAATGTAGAGCCCCTGACATAGCACGAGTAAAAGTGGTATGCAGATCAAGAACTCTACTAAAGGACCAGAACTGATGGTCCAAGAACCTGAAGGGTCCCCTGAGAACATGGTCCCAGACTTGCTTCTGTCACAGACCTGAAACGAGTACTGAAGTCAATACGTCAGACAATGAATGGACTTGACTCAGGGATGCAGACTGAGCATGTGTTTGTGTACTTTATGGTTTTATACATTTATAGAAGTCTGTCTTACGGGCTTCTTTCTAAAGGAGAGAGGAAAGGGTGGAGAGGCGAGGATAGATGCTTGTTAGGAGGATACCAGAAGTAAAGAATAAAAAGAAGGAGTGTGCTGGTGAAATTGTAGAGAGATAGGCATGCAAAATTGACTTGGATTGCATACTTTCACTTAGTCATAAAAATTATTTTAAAAGACCAGAAGAGTCAATTAGTTTCACGTAAAATAGAGTTTCACATAAAATCTACCACATTGGATAAAGAAGGACACTATATAATAATTAAAAGGTCAGTCCTCCTGGAGGACATAACCATATTTATGTGCTCAAAGACAGGGCTGCAAAATAAATAAAACAAATCTGAACTGCTTTGAAAACAGAAATAGACAGCTCCAGAGTAAGAGTGTGAGCCTTCAACATACCACTTAAATGAAGGACAGAACATCCAGAAAAAGAAGCTCAGTACAGACACAGAAGATTTAAATGCCACAGTCAACCAAATTGACCTACATAAGTAGAGAAAACCACTTTGCTCAGGAAAGGAAGACTTAACATTGTGAAAAATGTCTATTCTACCCAAAACTATCTACAGATACTGTTTAATCCCAATACAAAACCTGGTGGTTTTTTTAAATGAGATGGAGAAAGAAATCACCAGCTTCATATGGAAAGAGAAGTCCTGGTTAAGTAAAGCATTACTGAAGAAGAACATAGTAAGAGACCTCACACTACCTGACTTTAGAACCTATTACACTGCTATGGCAGTCAAAACAGCCTGCTACTGATACAATAACTGGCACATAAACCAATGGAACAGAATTGAGAATCCAGACATGAAATCATCCACTTATGAGTAAATAATAGTTGATAAAGTCCCAAAGTCCATAACTTGGGGAAAATACAGTCTCTTAATGTAATGTAACTGGATATGCATCTGCAAAAAAAAGTAAAATAACACATATGTCACACCTTGCCCAAAAACTAACTGAAAATATAGATCTAAATGTCAAATCTAAAACAATAAAGATCACAGAAGAAAACTAGGGATAATGCTGGGATCCCTAATACAATCTACAGAGTGGGGGAAAAAAAGCAGGTTACTACAGATCCAACCAGTGTCTTATCTCCAAAATCTATGTGATGCTGCAAAACCTCAACAACAAAAATAACCTAATTAAAGAAAAGAACATGAACAGGTGCTTCCCCAAAGAATATATTCAAGTAGCAAACAGATATATGTGGATGTTCACTATCATCAGCCATTAGAGAAATCCAAATCAAAACTATAATGAGATATCATCTAACCTCAACAATGTTGACATTAATCAAAAAAATACAAAATGTTAAAGAGGTTGTGGAGAGACTGGAACTCTTTTACACTGCTAGTGGAAATGTAAAATGGTACAATCACTTTGCAAAGCAATGTGATAGTTTCTTAAAAAGCTAGAAACGGAAATACCATACAATCCAGCAAACCCACCTCTTGGAATATATCATAGAGTAATAAGACCTGTCACTCGAAAAGATACATGCACACCAATGTTTATGGCAGCACTGTTCACAATAGGAAACAGATGTAATCAGTCTAGGTGCCCTTCAATGGATGAATGGATAAACATACTATGGTATATTCACACAACGGAATACTATGCAATGATAAAGAACAACGATGAACTTGAAAAACATCACATAATGTGGAGGAATCTGAAAGGCATTATGCTGAGTGAAATTAGCTGCAAAAGGATAAATACTCTATGAGACCACTATCATAAGGACTCAAGAAAAGGTATAAACACAGAAGAGAACAGTCTTTGATGGCTATGGGTTGCAGGGGAGAGGGAGGGTATTCACTAGTGAGACAATACATGAGAATTAAGTTAGGTAAAGGGAGAGACAACACATAGTAAAGGAAAAATCAGCACAGTTGAACTAAACCAAAAGCTAAAAAGTTTCCTAAATACAACCTACCATTTCCAAGGATAGAATAGCAGGGTCAGGGGTCTGGAGACCATGGCTTCAGGGGACTTCTAGGTCAATTGTCATAACAAAGTTTTTTCCTCATGTTTTGTTGTAATTAAGTGAAAGTTACTAATCCAAGTCAATTTACCATATAAAACCACAAGCACCCACCTCTCTCCAATTCCATCTGCTGTCCTCACTCTGTGACAGCACACTCTTTTTCACTCTTTACTTACAGTATCTACTCAATCAGGGCTTGTCCGCTCCTCTTCACCCTTTCCTCTCCTCTAAAAAGAAACCAGTAGGACAGCCTCATATATATATATATTAAACCATAAAGTACACACACTATCTGCATCACTATGTCTCCAGGTCCAGTCCATTCTTCGTCTGAAGCACTGGCTTCATTACTCAGTGTTTAAGAAGCCACTTTGGTGGGTGGCTTCTGGGATCTTAAAACCTAGAAAGTGGCCATCTAAGTAGTATCAATTTGTCTAAATTAACCTAGAGTAGAAGAGAATGAAGACATCAAGAACATAAGGAAAATACGTGACCAGAATACAGATAGGGCCACATAATCCAGAGACTACATCAGCGTGAGGCCAGAAGAGCTAGATGGTGCCCAGCTACCACCAATGACTACCCTGAAAGGAAACACAACACTCAGTCCCTGATGTAGCCATAGAAAAATGGGTGTACACAAGTAGAAATCTATTATAAAGGAACAGACTTGATGGTCCTACGGACTGGAGGGTCCCATGATGACATGGCCCCAGACTCTCTGTTAACCTTGAACTGAAACCACTCTGGAAGCCAACTCTTCAAAGATTGGACTGGATTGGACTGTAAGACATAAAATGAGTGACAGAGTGTGCTTTGTGGCTTAAGTAGACACACGAGACTAACTAGTCAGCTCTTGTCTGGAGGTGAGGTAAGAAGGCAGAGGAAGACAAGAGCTAGTTGAATGGCCATGGAAAACGCAGGGTAGAAAGGAGGAGTGTGCTGTCACAGTGTGGAGAGAGTAGCTAGAGTTACATAGAGATGTGTGTATAAGTTTTTGTATGACAAATTAACTTGGATTGCAAACTTTGACTTAAGGCACAATAAAATATTAAAGGGGGGAAAATAACACCCATGAGGAACATTCTTCTTAGAACCACTAACTATATGAGACCAAAGGACCAACATCTGTCTAAAAGCAAAGAAGAGAAAGCAAGGAAATTGGAGGGACAGGCATGGGGAAGACAGGGTGGAAATAAAGATTGTTGACACATCATACGAATAGCAACCAACATCACAGAAAAAATTGTTTATGAGTTTTTAAATAGGAAACTAATTTGCTACGTAACCTAAATAAAATAAATGTTGAAAAACCATGATATCAACTATGAAACTTGCCCATATTGGATTGATAAGCACTGAAAATATTACAGTACTGCCTCTCCCACTTATATTGTCGCAGTCACCAGAAGCTTGGAGAGAGGTATTATTCCCTAGCTTTTTAAGAATGAATATGGCTCTACTGACACCTTGATTTTGGGCTTCTACTGTATAGGACTGTGACAGCATAAATTCCTTTTAAGATAACAAACAAACAGCAACAACAATAAATCAATGCACATTATTACCCTGTGTATGTTTCTTTCCTCTTTCATTAATCTATTTATTTCAGTTATTTTTGAGTTCTATAATATCCATTTGGTTCTTTGTAAGTCTTCTGTTTTGCTGAGACTTCTTGTTCTTTTCATTTGTTTCACATATGTTCATAATTATTGAAGCATTTTTTTCCTTGCTGCTTGAAAGCTTTGTCAGACAGGTCTAAGATCTGTATTATCTTGGTGCTGGCATCAAACGACTGCCTTTTTTTTCACTTTGAGATATTTCTATCTTTTGATATGACCAGTAATTTTTCAATTTAAGCCTAGAAACTTTTGTTCTTATGTTTTAACTGGCTTTCTCTAACACCATCCAGCAGAGTAAAAGGTGACACTTGTCTGCCAGGTTGAGGTAGAAGCAGGTTCCCCTCTCAGCTTCTCTTAACCCCTCAGGTGGGGAGCTTCTCCTTACTGTTAGATGGAGGTGGGAGTTTCAGCATCTCTATTTTTCACCATTGGCACCTTGGTGGTGGTGACCTGCTTACCACTGGGCAATGGTGAAAGTCCTCCTTTTGTACCATCCCAGTGGGGAGACAGAGTGATGCCTCATTACAGCTGAATGGGGGTAAAATTCCAGACTCTCCAAGTGCTCTCCAACAACACTACAGAGCCATGTGAAGTAGAGATAAGCTTCACTACCAGCTAGTGAGAATAAAAGTTCTAACCCCCTTATTCAGCCTTCTATGATACCACCCTGACAGGGATGTCAGGACCCATTGTACCTTGTAAGAGTAGATGTGCTGGCTCCCCTGTCAGGTTTGTTGGTGTTGTTGGGGGTAAGGCCACAATGTTTCCTGTGGTCTCTGGCTGGAGTAGAGTGGTTATCATCTAATGGATTTCTGTCCTGTGAAGTTACCCCTTTCCTTGTATTTTAGCTTGAGACAGCAGGCCTGATTTTGGAGGGTGAGGGCTTTTTGTCTGTGTCCATTGGCATTCATGGGTTGCTGGTTTCTTCAGCAATAAGTCTAAGATATAGGACACATACACAAACATGTAGTTTATTAGCATGTCATTCCTTTCACTCTGAGGCCTCTATATTGTCTACCTTCTACTGTCTACCTTTCAGAGTCTTAAGTTTGTTTTATATATAATGTCCAGGTTTTTTAGTTATACTAAGCAGAGAGAATAGGTAAAGTACTATCGACTCCATCTTCCCAGAAGTAGAAGCTCTATAAAACATAATTTAAAAATTAAAAAATTGTTCACATGGGTGCCTCTCTCCATCATTAGTAAAAGTAAGTAGCTCTCTCAGGATTACTGAAGCATCACAGACCATAGTAACTTTCATCTCATGGTAGTTGGATATAGGTTGTTGGTGGTGAAAAAATATCCTCTCAGACACAATTTATCTTTTACTCACCAGTTGGGAGGCAAGAGATTTTTATAGTCTGCATAGAGGCCATGAGTCAGATCCGAGTCGTCGGCACTTGGCTGGCTTGGCTCCATCGGTAGTAGGAGTTGAATACAAAGAGGCCATCAAAAACTTGCCTTTTCCTTGATGATATTAAGCTCCTTAAAGTCTACTTAGGTACTGTTCAGAGGCTAGCAAAATGGGACCAACTAAAGCAATGTAAGAAAGGTACACCCTTAAACCTTATGACTAGCCCTTTGGCTAAAGAGGACCTCCTGTGACTACGACATCTACATCCCTGAAGAGATATGTTAAAGATCACTGTTACAAATCTTGGGAGATTTGTTTTACCATTATACGCTGCTTGGTACTATACTGCAGTGGCTGCTACCCAAGGCACAGAAAATGTTAGACGAATGGCCTCCTCAGTAATTACACAGCAACAACTGCATGTGTAACTACACAGCACTTTGTCAAAACTGGGTAATAATTACATAGTGTTTTTCATTTCCCTCAACTAACACTATTATATCAGAATAACAGCAAGATACTAAGTCATAATGCTTTTGTGACTGCATATTTATTTACTAAATAATCAGGTAGGATATTAGATTATTTTCTTAAATAATATTTGACAGGACACAGTAATTTCATTATTTTCTGCTGTTTGCTAAATACATGAAGTAAACCTCTCACTTTTTAAAATTTCAAACATCTTTTGGGGGTGTTATTGTTTCTGTTATTACAGGTTTTTATTAACAATTGTGTTGCATTTAAGAGACACTCTACTCTGTAATTGAATAATGTAAATAATTTAGTACAGTATCTGCCTTCCAGTTTCTAGCTCGGTATGGTGAAAATTTTTTAAGTCAATGATTTACAAGGGAGAGCTGATCTCACTGAACACTGCCAGATCAAAGAATATGTCACCTGTTCTAGCAGTTCCTGATAACTTGCCTGTTTGCATGAAATGTAAACCTTGGATCCCATAGGATAAGCAACACTTGCTTAACTTTACAGAACAATTTCATTTGCTGAGCATTTATATGTATTACACATTGGAAAACATATACTATTTCCACCTTTCTATATCATTTACGCTTCTGCAATTATCTCCACCCTCCTTTATCACCAGGTTCTATAGAGCAAGGGAGAACAAACTGCAGACAACATTAATATTCTGATTCTAAGGTAGAAAAGTGCATTTTAAGGATAGTTCTTATTTGAAACACAAGCAGTCCAGTATCAGGCAGATGACAATGTTGTTGGTACCCTAGACCAGGATTTCTCAGTCCTGGCATGATTGATGTTTAGGGATGGATAAGTCTTCGTTGTGCATGTGTAGGAGGATGTCTTGTGCTATTGTTTGGAAGCATCTCTTGACTCTGTTTTCCAAATGCCAATAGCACTCCTCGTCAGTTGTGACAACCCAGAATGGCTCCTGACATTATCAACTGTTCCCTGGGGGATAAAATTGCATATTACTATGGTACTACACACATACTGTGAGAAGCTTCAATGGAAGTTTTTCATTGTTTTAAGTGCTACTGAAAACTTCAGTAAAGATACATTCTACTACAAATCATAGCCTATTGCTGATGCTAAGCTATTTCAGGAGGACAATTTCCTGAGAGGAAAAATGTATCCCCTGCCCTTTTCTACTTAAATGTAAAGAGGCAATGTCTGTCACCTCTGGAAGCTCTATTCTTCACTTTATACCAAAAGTATGAATCTATTATCTCCTGATTAGTGACCCAAACTACGAAACATGAAGGTTAAGCCTGTATCGAAGAGAAGCTTTTCCTTTGATATTTTTAACAGGGAGTAGAGAAGAAATAAAAATATTAGGTACTTTAATGTTTATTAAGATTCATTAATAGTATAATTGCATCGGTAATAAAAAAGAGCAAAAGACTTTATAGAAGTAGGAGACAGTCATCCATTTTTTATAGGAAAGCCTAGAGTTGGTAGCTGCCCTTCAAATTATACAATTGATCGCCACTGATTTCCTTGTCTTATACTGTCTTCTTAATAGCTTATACTAGGAGCCAACAGGATAATAGCCACAGTGGCAAGTATTGTAAGATTAGAATCTCTGATATTTTACACTCTCAACCCCTAGACAGTGCCCTAAATAATCTTCAGGTCTTATTAGAGAGTAACAACTCTTCCTTTAGCCAACTAAAAGGTAAAAACAAGAAAAACTCAAAGAGATCCCATAGGCAGAGTAGAACTGACCCATGGGTTTCTCAGACTAATCTTCATGGAAACAGACTACCACATCTTTCTCTCTCAGAGCAACTGGTTGGTTTGAACCATTAACCTTGACTTACAACTTAAAAACTGTACCACCAGGACTCCTATACCTAGAAGGTAATAAAAGCTAATTTGTATTCAGTTTTGTATACTAACAATTTTTTCTAAACAAGCACACAGAAACATTAAAAATGTGCATGCACAGACAGGAAAAGAGGAAATGAATCATAAATGAATAAGGCCAGATACAATTTGGTTTAAGGGGTGAATTATATCCTCAAAATATGTCTAGGGGTGGCTTCCAGAAAAATAATTAGACATAGTTTTTCCTTGATTATTCTCCACAGCCTTTGATCTCCTAGACATGTTTGCTACATGGAACCATGATGAAAGATGGATGCAGAACAGACTGGAACTGAAATGGCACCTGGGGCTCTAGTTGTTAAGTAGTCGACCAGATCTTCATGTATCACAGTAGACCAGTATGAACTTATTTTCTTGAATTCTTTTGTTAAATCATAAAGTCCCATGAAAAAGAGAACACAGTCATTTCTATGATCTAAATGTAGAAAGGTAACTAAGAATTAAGTGAACTGTTAAAAGATCGTTTTCAAATTAAGGTAAAATCATGACTCTCACACAGATCTAAAAATGAATATGTGTTAAAGATTCTATTTTACTCATCTGATATGAGAGAACCAGTCAGATAGTATAACTGGCTCAAAGGGAAATTCAAAAGAGCAAAAATTGATGTGGAGTAAAAGGACATTAGAATGCCTGCATGGTATAAACAGCTAATGTGCTCAGCTGCTAACTGAAAGGTTGGAGGTTCAAGCCCAATCAGTGTACCTCAGAAAAAAGGCCTAGTGATCTATTTGTGAAAACTCAGTCACTTAAAACTCTGTGAAGTACAGTTCTACTCTGACACATATGTGTTCTCTGTGAGGTGGAATCAGTCAACATTAACTAGTTTATAGATATCTTAAGACTCGACGGCACTTGACCTTGGCTATATAGAAAAAAAAATTAAACATCAACAGCATTCTAAACAGAAACTACATAGGTTCGTTCAAATTTATGTGCTTAATTCTTGTTCCACTGGACCTCCAGTCAGCAAAAGCCTGTATCCAAAAGTTCCTGTAATAATCTTTTTCTGCTGGGTTCTGAAAGAGTCTTTATGGAAGATGAAGCACTAAAACCTGGAGCTGATTTCAGGTCCTTTCAGGGACGCATCAGGGTATTAAAAAAAGATATTTACAGATGATAGGACTTAAAATGGCCATGGTTAACTTATAACTGGTAATTTTCAAAAGTGAAAGGTCTGATGAGCGTTCATTATAAAATAATAAAACCTATAAGGAAATTTGGTTGTTTCTGTGGCCTGAAAAACAAAGTCAATCTAAAAATTTTAGACAAAATTATAAGCATAGTAATTAGTCCTATTTTCAAAAAGTGAAAATTACATCTAAGTTATAAAAACAAATAAACATAACCATTACAAAGAAAAAAATACCTTGACATGTATCATAATCTAATGCTGACATTATATACCATGAATATACTAAGCATGGAGTAAGACTACATTAATATCAAGTAAAGCAAATTGAGTCTGAAATAGATCCTAAACATCTGTATATTAATGAAACTCCATAGGTAGTAATTTGAATGCCGAGTTGAAAACAACTGTCGCAGAAGATGCTAGATCCAACTTAAAGAAGCAAAGTTGGTGATCAAGTTAACATTTTAAAAGTAAGTGAAAATATGACTGATAACACCACACTGCCATGATCTACTTTCAGGATGCTAGTAAATAGCAACATTTTATGCATAGTAAGGACATTGACAAATCTCTGAGCACTTCCCATGTTGTTGTTGTTGTTAAGCAAACCAAACCAATTGCTGATGAGTCGATTCTGACTCATAGTGACCCCTATGACAGAGTAGAGCTACCCTACAGAGTTTCTGTGGAGTATCTGAAGGATTTGAACTGCTGACCCTTTGGTTAGCAGCTATAGCACTTAACCACTGTGCCACTGGGGTTTCCATTGTTGGTAGGTGTTATCTAATAGAAAATTCAACTCATAGTGACCTCATGTGACAGAATAGAACTTCCCTATAGGGTTTCCTATTTATCTTTACAGAAGCATTTTGCCATGTCTTTGTTCCCCCTGAGTATCTGGGTGTGTTTGAACCATCTAGAGCTTAGTGACTGCATTACCAAGGATACTTAGAAGTTATGGAACAGTATGTAATTTCTGAAATATTTATATTAATAGCATTTAACGTTTAACTTAGGGAAAGTTGAGGATCACTTCTGATTTGACAACTCTTTCCATGCAACTGATCAATAGTAACATATCAAGGAAACCTAATTATTTCTTGTTGTTGTTAGGTGCCACTGAGTCACTTCTGACTCGTAGTGACCCTATAGGACAGAGTAGAACTGCCCCATATGGTCTCAAAGGAACATCTGGTGGACTTGAACAACTGACTTTTGGCTACCAGCCATAGCTCACAACCATTCTTAACCACTGTGCCACTAGCGCTTCTATTTTTTCTAGCACCTCTCCTTCCACAAATTGAAAACATAAATCTTCATGTTTCCCAGGGAACATTTGGTAAATCTTAAAGAAATTTTAGGTGTAAAAGAGGTCCTGAAAGTTTTTTTGTTTGTTTGCTTTTTTTTTTTATTATGATTGAATGAAAATGTACATTCCCATATAAATTTGCATGCCTACCTATGTGCAGCTCCCACTGCTCTCCCTGCCCGGTGACAGCACACTCTTCCTCTCTGCTCCATACATGTCTTATCCTCCCAACAATCTCCTATCCCCTCCTCTACACCCACGCCCCTGCTCCAGTAAGAGGTCAGGAGGACGACATCCTATAGATTCATAGAACCATAAAGTGCATACATGATATGGTCACTCTGTGTCACCAAGTCCAATCCATTCTTGTCTGAGAATTGACCTCCATTATGATTTATGGATAGGGGCAGCATCTGGGCCAGGGGTCATGCTGCCAGGGGAACCCTGAGGCCTGAGGACCGTCTTTTGTGGTTTTTTAATGGAGATCTCAGGGTGCACCCCTTTTTATTATTATGTTGCCAGTGAGGCTCAACTTTGTAAGCTCTATCACGGCTATCACTGGTGGTGATGTTTTTGGTTTTTTGAATTTTCCATTTAGGATACAATTTTGGGAAGGCAAAAGTAAAATATTTTCAGTACATTTGAATATTTAAGATAAGAATTGGATCATGGGTACATGATGAACAATATTTGGCTACTCATTACAAAGGGACAACAAAACATAAAAACAAACAGAAGCAACATAGAAGTTAACATGACTGTAAAGTATCTTAGCTCTTTCCTAAGTGAGAAACCTTTGTTTTATTAAATAATCAAGGGTATTATAAAGTCAGCATAAAGGATTATTCTAGTAAGACACAGAATCTTTGTTATACAGTAAGATTAATAGAATAAACAACATAAGACAATTCAAACCAGTGAACAACCCTTCTTTTTGTAAATAAAGGCAATGAACAGTAAACCACAAACAAATCCAAAACTAAGCAAACTCTGTTAAGATTTTAACACAGATCATAGTTTTCAAACACAGGTATTATGAACCACGGCAAAATTCTTTTCCAAATTTTGTTATTCATTATAATCTTTCACCTTCTGGAAAACTGATATTTTAGAAACAATCTCAGCATCTCCAAAAGCTCAGAACTACTTTCATAGTGTTGCTAAAGTGCTAGCATGCAATGAGTTCATCATAGCTGTCTTTGAGTGAATCATTTTAAAATGAAGCATTTAAAATTTATTTTTTTTAAATTTCCAGTGTGGTAACTGTTGATAGTTATAACCACAAAAAGAAATCTTTAGGATCCTCAAAAAACTTTTAAGATCTCAAAGGCAGCACTCATTTGGAAACCAACAAAACTAATCTTTTAGGAAAAAGCCATTCTTTTCCTCAAAACATAGAATTATAGACATAGCTGTGTTACGCTTAATAATCAATGTTTCAAAATTCCATCCTACTTAGAATTGATCTAGGTATCATAATAAATATAAATATACATTAATTAACCCAAATTAGTATCAGTCTAAGATTTGTAAGTTACTTAAAGGTCTTGGAAATTACTTTCAAACTGAAATACTACAAAACACAATTGATGTCAAAATTAATAAAGTTTAACATTAAGTAGTTGTAATGGATAAGTACTTGTCTATTAACCAAAATCTACTGTGGCTCCACAGGAGAAAAGGGCTGGCTATCTGTTTCCATAAAGATAGCAGTCCTGGAAACAATATAGGCTAGTTTTACACTGTCCAGTGGGGTCGTTATGAGTCAGAATCAACTTGACAGAATACTACAACTATGATGCTTATTCATTTGATCAGTAAATCTTTATAAGTTAGGAAGAACATATCCAATAGCATGTAAATCACATTTATATTAATATTCATCAGAGAATATATTAGTATTTTATTCAAACAAAAATATTAGAAACTAGTCTTATTTGCAAAGATTTACCTAAATTATGTGAACTTGAATTCTTAGAACATTTGCTAATTGATTTTGTTAGAATAATTTTAAATCTAAAATCGCTAACCAGACCCATCGCTTCTGAGTCAATTCTGTCTCACTATGACCCTACAGGACAGGGTAGAACTTCTTCACAGGATTTTCAAGGAGTGGCTCGTGGATTTGAACTGCTGGCTTTTTGGTTAGCAACTGAGCTCTTAACCATTGTACCACTAGGGCTCCTTTTAAATCTAAACCAAACCAAAAATCAGTTGCCATCAAGTCAGTTCTGATGCAAAGCAACCCTATAGGACAGAATAAAACTGCCCCATAGAGTTTCCAAGGAATGTCTAGAGGATTAACATCATGGCTCTCACAGAGATGCAAAAATGAGTGTGTATTAAAGACTTAAAAAAATTAGTCAAAAGACTACAAATGTATACAAAGTAATGGAATGTTGAGATGAGTTCTGCTCTGTACTACAGGATCAATATGTATTTGAATCAAATCATTGACAATGTATTTGGGTTTTTAGAACCCATCTGTCAGTGGAGGCTTGAGTATTGCTGTAACACTGAGTAGGTTCCAGCAGACCTTTCAGACTAAGACAGACTAGGAAGAAAGACCTGGTGATACACTTCCAAAAATCAGCCAATGAAAACCTTGTGGATGGCAGTGACCCTATCTTTTTCACATAGTGTCATCATGAGTCATGACCCAACTCGACGGAAGCTAATAACAAAAGAATCAGACAGATGATCAGTTTTCGACTGAAACACTTTCATTTCCTAATAATAGAAATAATCTTGAACTGTTTTATTTTAGAGTACATTCTTAGTTTTGTTGGAAATACTGCGTATCACATTCCTAATATGGTTTTCCTCAGTCTAATCTTTAGTTGAGTTTACACATACCCATAGAATTTAGGGGTCACAGACACCATCACTACCACCATCGCAAACACAATGATCAAGAGACTTAGTACTTACGTATCACCTACTGTGTGGCAAGCATGCTTCTAAGTACTTTACATACATTAATTATTTGCCATAACAGCTGTATGAGTTAAGCACTAATAACCAAATTCAAACCAAATCCATTGCCATCAAGTTGATTCAGACTGCTGGTAGGTTCAAACTGCTGACCTTCTGTTCAACACTGAACACGAAATCACTGTTTCACCAGGTTCCCATAAGTACTAATAATATCCTCATTTTATAGATGAAGGAATTAAGACACAGAGATATGAAATAACCTGTGCGAAGTCACACAGCTAACAAGTACTAGTAGCTAGATTATTGAGAAGTAAGCTGGTTACTTGGTGAATCTCACCTGGGTTTTAAAAGTTTGATTCATGCTGTTGTTTCTGCTGTTTGGGGCTGTTGTGTCAATTCTGATGCATAGTGACTCTACACCAGAATGAAATACTGCTTTGTCCTGCACCATGCCCACAATCACTGTTATGCATAAGTCCATATTGCAGCCATGGTGTCAGTCCATTTCGTTGAGGGTCTTCCCCTTTTTCACTGACCCTCTACCTAGTATGAAGTGCTTCTCCCAGGATTGATCTATCCTGACAATATGTCCAAAGTACGTAAGACTGAACCTTCCCATCTTTGTTCCTAAGGAGCACTCTGGTTGTACTTCTTCTAGGACAGATTTGTTTGTTCTTTGGGCAGTCCATGGTATAAATTCAGCATTATCCTCCAGTACCACAATTTAAAGGTATCAATTCTTCTGTATTCCTTATTCAGTGTCCAGCTTTCGCATGCACATGATGCCATTGATAACACCATAGCCTGGGTCAGGAGCACCTTAGTCTTCAAGGTGACATCTTTACTTTTCAACACTTTAGAGAGGGCCTTTTCAGCAGGTTTGCCCAATGCAATGTGTGTTTTGATTTCTTGACTGCTGCTTCCTTGGGCACTGGAAAACTGTGTACAATGAAATCCTTGACCATCTTTTCTCCATTTCTCATGATGTTGCTTACTGGTCCAGTTGTGAGGATTTTCGTTTTCTTGATGTTGAAGTGTAATCCATAAGGAAGGCTACAGTCTTTGATCTTTATCAGTAAGTGTTTCAAGTCCTCCTCACTTTAAGTAAGCAAAGTTTTTGTCATTCACATAATGCAAGGTATTAATGAGTCTTCCTCCAATCCTGTTGTCTAATTCTTCTTCATGTAGTCCAGCTTCTCAGATTAATTGCTCAGCATACAGAATGAATAGGTACAATAAAAAGATACAACCCTAGAGCACATCTCTCCTGACACTAAAGCACGAAGTGTCCCCTTGTTCCATTTGAATGACTATCTCTTGATCCATGTACAGATTCCTCATAAGCACAATTAAGTGTTCTGGAATTCCCATTCTCCACAGTGTTATCCATTGTTTGTTATGCTCCTCACAGTTGAATGCCTTTGCATAGTCAGTGAAACACAGGTAAGCATCTATCTGATATTCATAGAATCTGTAAAGTGCAAAAAACTAAACATCACTGAAAACAGAGTGCTCCCTCATCCCTCCATTGTTTTATTCAATAATTATTAATTGAATGCTACTTTTGCCTCTCTACTATGCTAAATTCTATGAATACAGATTATAAGTGAAACAGCATCCAAGGCCTTGATTTCTCATTCTAGAGACAGAGAAAAACATGTCCTTAGATGATTATAAGGCAGTGGCATAGTGGTTAAGATAAGAGCTATAGCTGCTAACCAAAAGGTCAGAAGTTCTAATCCACCAGGCACCCCTTGGAAACCTTATGGGGTAGTTTTACTCCATCACATAAGATTTCTATGAATCAGAATCAATTCCACAGAGAGGGTTTACATCTGATGGCCCACTGGTTAAGAGCTCAGGTGCTAATTGCTAATTGAAAGATTGGCAGTTCAAATGTACCAGCTGCTCTTTGGAAACCCTGTGGGGTAGTTCTACTCTGTCCTACAGGATCATTGAGTCAGAGCCGACTCAATAGCAAAGGATTCTTACAGTAACAGGAGTAAACAGTTTACTGATAGTGGGAAAGGTAGGAGAGATGGTTGGGGGTAAGTTTGGAGAGTGTCAGAATTTCATGTTAAGCAACTCGGACTTTATCATGAAGACCATGGAGAACCTAATACAGAGTTTTAAGCAGGAAGTGGCATAATGGTTATTGTATTTTAGAACAGTCACTCTAGTTAACAGTGTGGGAAGTGTGTTAAACAAGCAGGAAGTTTGGATTCAGGAGCTCTGGTAGCAGTGGTTAAGTGCCCAGCTGCTAAGTGAAAGTTTCTATGGTTCAGACCCAGTGGCCACTCTAAGAAGAGAGATGTAGCAATCTCCTTCAGTAAATATTTCCATCTTGGAAACCCTGTGGGGTATTTCTACCCTGTCCTTTAGGGTCACTATAAGGTGGAGGTCAACAGGTTTGGTTTTGGGTTTTCGAAGTCTGGATCCAAGGAAACTAGTATATTAGTTGTCTATTTCTGCATTAAAAAAAAGTACCTTAAAATTTAGTAGAATATTGCTCTAGGTTTTTTGCATTAACAATTTAGGCTGCGCTCAGCTGTGCTATTCTTCTGTAGCTCTGTCCCGGGGTCACTTATAGCAGCTCAGCCAGGGCTGGATGATCCAAGATAGCCTCATTCACATGTCTTGTCATTATTTCCTGCACTACTACATTCCATGGTCTTTTGCCTTCAAGGAACCTAGCTTATATTCCTCTACAGAGTTTGGTAGGCAGAATAATGGTTCCCCCAAAGATGTCTATGTCCTAGCCCCCAGAACCTGTGAACATATTACCTTACCTGATAAAAGAAACGTTACACATGTGATTAAGTAGAGGATTTTGAGAGAAGATTATCCTAGATTATTGGGATAGTCCCAGTAAAATTACAAGGTTTCTTATAAGAGGGAAGTAAGATAGTCAAAGTCAGAGAAGGAAATGTGATAGACAGAAACAGAGGTGAGAGAACTAGAGAGAAATTTGAAGATGCTATATGGCTGGTTTTGAAGACAGAGAAAAGGGCCATAAGCCACAGGATGCAGGTGGTCTCCATAAGGCAGAAAATTTAAGGAAACTGATTATTTATTCCCTAGAGACTCTAGAAGGAATGTAGCACAGCTAACACTTTGACTTGAACAAAGGACTTTGGACTTCTGACCTCCAGAACTACAGTAAAGCCTATGAAAGCCGGAACCCGTGTAAGGCAAAAACTTGTCAGAGAAACAAAGTTCAAATATTTTCCACTAAAACAAGTCTCAGAAAAATGGTAAGACCGCACCCTGTCAGAAGGTAAAACGTGGAAAAACAAGGCAGTCCTGTTGAGTTCCAGCTCTCACTGGCTTCACTGTGTAATACGTATTTGTGTTGTTTAAAGCCACACAATTTGTGGTAATCTGTGATCCCAGCAATAGGAAACTAATATGGATGACAATCTAAGAGTATCAAGAGACTAAAGAAAAGGAAAGCTACAATGCCCTTTGAGGCATTTCTCAAAAATGGCCCAGTATCAATTTTGCCTCATTCTGTCAGTCAAAGCAGAAACCCTGTCGGCATAGTGGTTAAGGGCTACATCTGCTAACCAAAACACTGGCAGTTCAAATCACCAGGCGCTCCTTGGAAACTCTATGGGGCAGTTGTACGCTGTTCTATAGGGTCACTATGAGTCAAAATCAACTCCATGGTAGTGGGTTTGAATTTTTTGTTTGTTTATTGGTCAAAGCAGGTCACAAAGCCAGTCCAGATTCATGGTTGTGGAAATAGATTCCATCTCTTGACTGGAAGAACCGTAAAGAATTTATCACTTTTTAAAATCCACTACAACCAGTTAGGCAGTCATCCCAGTAAGAAGTAAAAAGGGCTTTAACTAAATTGCTATAACAACTACACCCACTGCTTTGGACTCACTTCTGACTCTTAGCAACCCTACAAGGAAGAGTAGAACTGCACCATATGGTTTCCAAGGCTGTAAATCTTTATGGAAGCCATCTGCTACATCTTTCTCCCATGGAGCAGTGGGTAAGTTTGAACCACTGACCATTTAGTAAGCGGTGGAGTGTTTAACCACTGTACTGTGAGGCTTCCATCAAGTTGCTATACCTGTTCCTATTGAGTCTATTCCAACTCATAACAACCCTATAGGAGAGAATAGAACTGATCCATATGGTTTCCAAGGAGCAGCTTGTGTATTGAAACCGCCAACCTTTTGGTTAGCAGCCATAGCTCTTAGCCACTGCACCACCAGAGCTCAAGTTGCTATAGAAATCCATTGCTGTTAAGTTGATTCTGAGGCATAGCGACCCTACAGGACAAAGTAGAACTGCTCCCATAGAGTTTCCAAAGAGCCAACCTTTTGGTTAGTAGCTATAGCATTTAGTCACTGCGCCACCAGGGTTTTCCCAAGTTGCTAAAGGAGGATTGCCAAAAAAGGAGAAGTTCAAAAATAAGTAAAATCATCAGAACTTGATGGTTAATTGGATATGGTGGATGAGGGAGAAAGAAGAGTCAAACTACTCAAAAGTAGCACTTTTAATGTTCCAAAGCTTCTACTTATTATTTGAACTTCATGTTGGATCCGACTCAATGGCACTTGGCTGGCTTGGCATGGTGAGGTCAAGTCTAGAGGCATTCAGTGACTTTCCAGACACCCTATAGCTTAAACTACAACATAATACTCCTCACCCATTGATCTTTTCTCCTGGCTAAACTGTATTGCTTATCTATCCCCACAGCTCTGATGCATCTGAGATTCTAGATTAATGGAAATACTCACATGGTCACCATGAATCAGATCCGACTCGACAGCACTTGGCTTGGCATATGCTGTGCTTACTCTGTCATCTGGAATGGCTACCTGTGCTTACTTTTACTCTTGGGATTTTATGGGAAGCCTGGTAGTTAAGGGCTTCAGCTGCTAACGAAAAGGTCTGCAGTTTGATCTACCAGGTGCTCCTATGGAAATGATATGGGGCGTTCTACTCTGTTCTGTAGTGTCACAATGAGTCAGAATTGACTCAGCAGCAATGGGTTTAATGGGTACTACAGCATCAATGCATTTCAAACCAGATAACATGGAAAAAAAGGAGATGCTAATAATTTAAATGCAGATCCAAATAAAACTGTTTTAGTGATCACATTAAGAAGACACTAGATAATAAGATACTAAGTTGACTAAGAGTTCGTTTTCTAGGATCTGACTTATAAATGAAGGAATATTTTTTAAGACTTCTTTCTCTGGAAATGAGATTTCTTTCTCTCTCTTTGGGAATAGCTAATTTGCTAAAGAAATATCAAACACCCAAAGTTGAGGAAGGTTAGCTTCATTCCTTAAGAACTATTATATCATGTAGCTATTTTCCTATAGTGATGCCTATTTAAGTCCAAGAGTAGAACTGGAGGAATGGGACATGGATCCTTCAACACAATAAGGAGTGTCTCTGCAAAGGCAACCTCCTACATCGTTCTGAATGGAGAGAGACTGAAGGATCCCGTTCAAGTACTACTGTTGTCACCTTCCCCCACTCCAATCCTGTTACCTCTCCAACTTATGAATCCCAACTGTCTCTCCTCTCTGCTTTGGAAAATTCTGAATATGTTAATACTTATTTTATATATATCCAGGACTGTGGAAAGGTACAAGCAAAAGTTGTGATTCCTTAACTCAAGGGTTCATAATCCAGTTAGAGAGATAAACCTAATTTATGAAATAACTAGAGAATCATACAAAACTATATAAAATCAAATGTCTTAATTTGTTGTTGTACCTTGATGTGCGTGGGCATGCAGCTGCATAAGTCAGTGAAGTGGGACAGGTAGGACAGCCTAGGACGATTGTGAGGGGAGCTAACACAGCTGGATGGATTGATTCTGGGTGAGAAGCTATCATCTAAAAAGTTGTAACATGTAAAGGAAATGTTAACTATGGTTAATATTCAAGAAGCTCCAATCTGGTAGTTACATTGTAATTCTTCATGATGAGTAACTTGGGTGCAAGGGTATGACACCTAGCCCCAAGTAAAGGTTAAGGGACTGGCAAAAATTAGGAGGAGAATCATAGTTCTGACCAAAGGGTCTGGAGTTGAGGGTCAGTCACCAGTCTCATCAAGGAAGTTTTAAGAATTGGTAAACATGGCAGGGATAAGAAAAGGACTGTGGCTTAAAGCCCACGTGAATATCTATGGCTTCTCTTAAGCTACCATCATATACTACCTCTACTATCCAATTTCAACTTCATCGGACCAGGGAAAATCTAGCCAGAGATCCCTGAATAAGAGATCCTATTGTACAAGCATAGCCAGAATGGAGTATTTATTCTGAATGGTCTGAGGCAACAGAAATGAAAAACAAGCAACAATTGTGTAAAAGAGAAAAGACAAGGTCTTAGATAAAAATGCAGTGTCAAATGCCAGTCCTGAAGGTTGATTCAGGATGTATATAGGAGAAAATAAGATTAGGGAAGAAGAATAAGGAGTCCATTGAGATAAAGTACTCAGAATTGGTAGGGACAAGCAGTTCAGGGCTACAGCTGGTTTGCATAGTGAGAGATTGATTGAGCCTTGTGTTTATGTGATGCCAGGACACTGGTTGAGCATTGTGGTGGATATGGTAGCTTAGGGAATTTCAAGATAGAAAGACAAATTCCAGACCCCACCCATTCATGCAATATAGAGTCCTAGTGTGCTCTCTACCCAGGTCAGAATTGCCTTAGAAACTGCAAGGTGTTTACAAAGCCATATGCATGTATGTACACCTGAGGAATGAATCAGTAATACATCCTGCTTATATGTGTACCGATGACATTTTTAGTTGTGTGAAATGCTATTGTGATAAATAAAACACAAATTTATTTCAAAGCATTACTGATTTAGTAAGCACTTCCTGTCTTTACCATATTTTCTTTAAAAAATTGCATACTAAAAGTAAACGAGTTAATTCAAGGAAGTTTTTTTTTTTTTTTACATTGTTGGGGCCATATCACAAAGTTTCTTTAAAAAAGAGAAACATCACTCCTTGAATGACAGAGTTACATAAGCCAACAATGTCCTCTTCCAGTTTCTGAGATTCAGGTGAGATCATCAGGATGCAGTTCTTTCCAGTGATGCTGAAGTAATGAGAACACTCACAACATGTATCTGGTTCCTAGGTGACTGAACGTGGCTTCTCCCGTAACTTGTTACTTTTATAAATGTTACTATGTCACATTTTATGTAAGTCACCTATCATTGTACCAGTATTTGTATAACACTCTGAAATTTACAAAGTGCACTCATATACTCAGAGGTAGATTTTCTATGAAGCTAATGAGAAGTGTGAGCCTCATATAGTTGTTAGGTGCTGTCAGTGAAAACTGTATGAATAGCAGTGAAAAACTGTAAGCCCCCTCCAATGTCCTGCAAGTAGCCTTAACAATGCATCCACCTGGTTGTGTGTTTTTGTGAAATTTTCAGAAGATATTCCAACTAAATTCAGTTATAACACTTCACATCTGGTGGCACTGGAGTGGCCATGGGCTTTTTAAAGATCCAGTAGAGAAAAAGCTGGGCCAAAACAAAATTAATTTGGGTTTAGTAGGACATATTGATGAGATTCACAGTCAATTCTGCATATATTTAAATTAGGCTAGCCATCCTGGTGTGGAATAATTTCCAAGATCTAGCTCTATTATGTGCTGTACCAAATCTCTCACTCACCCAGTATCAGAAAGACATAGAATTAGATGTTATATCACAATAATAACATGTACTAAAGTGTTCGGGGAGCCCTGGTTGCACAGTGTTGCAACACTCAGTAGCTAACCAAAAGGTTGATAGTTTTAATCCACCAGCTACTCTTTGGGGGAAAGATATGGCGGTCTGCTTCCATAATGATATACAACCATGGAAACACTGTGGAGCAGTTCTACCCTATTCTATAGTGTAGCAATGACTTGGAATCAACACGATGGGTGGACTTGGTAAGTTGTTTGGCACCAGAAGTATAAGTGAGCTTAAGAGAAATAAGTTTTGAAATACATACAGCTAGAATGAGTCTGTAGGAAATGATTTTATATCTAATAGAAAACCGATTTTCAAAAATTGGTAGATGTTTCTTCAAATGTGATGGCAATTCTCAAACTATACATGCTGTTAGTAATAACCAGTTATGAAGCCAAAGGGAGCTTTTCTAAACTTACAAATAATAATAAAAAAAAATCAATCAGGAAGATTGATTTATCTTTCCATTCTATCTATACAAAATAGTACAAACTTGTCATTTGTAGAGGAAAACAAAGAGTAGGCAGTCAAAAATTGTGAGGAGTAAAAGAATTATAGAAATATTTCAGGCAGTTAAGTAATAATGGTATGTTATGATTATTACTGTCAGAATTTTGTGATGTGGCATTTACAGCTTTTAAAAACATTTAGCATAAGACAGTTTCTTCTTTCATCCTTAAAAATATTTTTACTTTCATATCAACTTTGTATTTGTAATTCTGTTTTCTTTTTCTTAAAAACATCTTCTCGAGTTATATTATATACCCATAAAACCTGGATTGATTCCTGTACATTCATTCTGTCACCTAACCCTCACAATATTCCTGGGTATATTACACTTGACAAATTAGAGAGATACATGTCACTCACTCAGTCTGTAAGTAAATACTTGTTGAGGACCAACAATGTACCAAGCAATATTCTTAGCCAAGATGTTACATCACTGAACATCACAGACAAAAATTCCTGCCCTTATACGTCATATATTTTAGTGAAGTTATCTAACATAGCAGGTTAGTTACTGTTTATCCTGTCATAGAATTAAAAACAAGTAATCTTTTATTACAAACCTGACAGTCTCCCTCCAGTTAACTTCCCTTTCTTTGATTCATTAAACTTACATTGACTCTTATTTTGGTTTCTATGCTCTTCTGTATGATGGCATTTGGAGTCTATCTTATTATTAGGAGCCTTCAGTTTGGTTCAGACTTATAGCATTCCTATGTATAACAGAACATTGCCTGGTCTTGTGCTATCCTCACAATCATTGCTGTGTTTAAGCCCACTGTTGAAGCCACTGTGTTAATCCATCTTATTGAGGTTTTTCCTCTTTTTCTCTGACCTTCTACTTTAATAAGCATGATGTCCTTCTCTAGGAACTGGTCTCTCCTGATAACATGTTCAAAGTTCATGAGGCAAAGTCTTACCATCCTCACTTCTAAGGAGCATTCTTTGGGTGTTGATTGCTGATCCAAGTAAAATGAAATCCTTAACTTCAGTAATTTCTCCACTTATCATGATGTTCCTTACTAGACTAGACTATAAGACATAAAATGATACTTGATAAAGAGTGTGCTTCTGGTTTAAGAATATACATGAGGCTAACTGGCCAACTATTGTTCAGAAGTAAGATTAGAGGGCAGAGGGGGACAGGAGCTGGTTAACTGGACAGCGAAAACACAGGGTGGAAAGGAGGAATGTGCTGTCACAAAGGTGGGGTGGACAGCAGTTAGTGTTACATAGCAGTGTATGAACAAGGTTTTATACGACAACTTGGATTGTAGATTTCCTTTAAGTACAATAAAATATTTTTAAAAATACTATGTATAAAACAGTAGATAGATTGGCAGAAAATTCCAGTAGCTGCTGGAAGACATTTGAAAGAAGTAATTTATTCCCCTTTACTTGGGAAGTCAAAGAGTTTGTTCTTTACAACATGAGCTAATTGCTGTTGAGAAATTTAAAAAATCTAAGTGGTGATCTACAGATAAGGCAAAAATGGCCCAGCAAGTTTATATTCCGGACGTGTTTCTTCAAAATGGGAAAATAAAGCCTTGTTAAAATTACGTAAGCCTCTTGAAAAAAATGTAACTTGTTTATTACTAGATCCACTAGGGTCTCTATGAGTTGGATCTGACTCGATGGTAGTAGGTTTCGGTTCCTTGGAAAGGTCTCAGGGATAGGAAATATTTGTCAGATTGTAGTGATGTGCTGGCTTGCCTATTGCTGTGATGCTGGAAGCTATGCCACTGTATTTCAAATACCAGCAGGGTCACCCATGGTAGATAAGTTTCAATGGAGCTTCCAAACCAACACTGATTAGGAAGAATGACTTCCAATCTACTTTAAAAAAATTAGCCTATGAAAATTTTGTGAATAGTAGCAAAACATTGTCTTACATAGTGCTGGGAAATGAGCCCTTCAAGTTGGAAGGCACTTAAAAGATAATGGGGGAAGTGCTGCCTCCTAAGTACAGTCAATTTAAGTGATCCAACTCGACGGCACTTATCTGGCTGGCTAGAAGGAATAAAGTTTATGTGGTACAACTCATAATGAGAAGTAGTTGAAAACATCCATTAATAATAGTAATGTAGAGGGGTGGGGCCAAGATGGCAGACTAGACACATGTCTCCTCAATTCCCTGTGAAAATTAAATCCTGGATTGATAATTGAATGGAACACTCTGGACACCCAGAGAGCCCTAGGATACGCAATAAAGTTGTCAGATTGGACTACATGCCACTAAACAGGAAAATACTTCTCTGACAAGGCAGAACATGCTGAGCCCCACTCCTACAGAATCACTGCTTGGGTGGACTGCAGGTACTGATACATTTTTTGTTTGTTTTT
This sequence comes from Heterohyrax brucei, assembly GCA_028571685.1. Classification (NCBI taxonomy): domain Eukaryota; kingdom Metazoa; phylum Chordata; class Mammalia; order Hyracoidea; family Procaviidae; genus Heterohyrax; species Heterohyrax brucei. The sequence continues at coordinate 142,964,944 of CM053166.1, forward strand.
TTGTTATCTGGGAGGTAGAGGATGGCATGAGCTGGCAAATACACTGAACTGCAGTGCTAAAGTAAGATGCATATATAGCACAGCAGAGAGACAATGCATGGAATAGCCACATTTTGAGGGCCTGGCTCCTGAATGAGGGCACCACTGCACCCCATCCTCTTTTCTGAGCTCCACCATAGATTCTGCTGTTTCACGACAGGAAGGGGAGCTTGACCAGGCTGCCATCTTGGTTGGCAGGTAGGCAGAGTCACCCAACTGGAGGCCTCAGCAGGGGCTGATTCCTGAGCTGGGAAGCAGAGCCACTCCAGAAAGTGCTTTTCCAGCAGAAAGGCTGTATTTAGCACAGTGTTACCTTGTAGGTAGGGCCTGGCAGAGGGTGTCCGCAAGGCCATGACCCCTCCCCACTTTAAAATGCATCATGGTATCTGGGGACAGCTGAGAAGGTGCTTCCATTTTCAGCCAGAAGACGAGGCTTGCCATGCTTGACTGCCTGACTGCATTCAGCAGCTGTCAGATAGCTCCTAAATTTTAAAAATAAGACTACCTGAGAAATAACTGTTGAGCAGCCCAGTGGCATCTCTTCCAGACTTTACTGACCCACAACACAGGATTGGTTGATGGCCCCCCAGTTATTCCATAAGTAGAGTGCCATCTTTGACAGATAGGAAGTGGAGCCTGGCACCACAGAGTCCACTGGGGCCAGTCACTAGACTAAACAGAGGCAGCTGGTAACCAACTCACTTCTCAACTCCTGTTGAGGTAACATCAGAGAAACTAAACAGCCTCTAGACAGCCCAAAGGCAACAAACCATCTCTAACCATTTAAAGAAATAGCCCATCATGGTGATGGAAAACTCCCAAAATAAAGAATTAAAAAGTTCCCAGATGAAGAAGGCTTTCTCAGACTATCAGAGGCTGAGTACAAAACAACTATATGTAGAACCCTCCTAGAGATTAAACAAAATGCAGCAGAGCAAAATGAAAAATTAAGCAAGCTCTTTGAACTGGTGGAACATCAACAATCTGAAATCTGACAGATCAATAAGAAAATTACAGAATAAGAAAATTCAATCCAAAGCCAAAAGACCAGAATTGAGGAGATAGAAGTCAGACTTAGCAACCTAGAAGATAGAGCAACTGATACCAGCATTTATGAAGAGAAATCAGAAAAAAAAAAAGAAAGAAAAATGAAGAAGCATTAAGTAACATGTGGGACTCTCTCAAGAGACATAATCTATGATTAATTGGAGTTCCTGAACAGGGAGGGATAGCTGAAAACACAGATAGTATTGTTGAGTTGCTGACAGAAAACTTCCCTGAAATTATGAAAGAACAGAACACAGGTATCCAAGATATGTATCAAAAGCCATAAAAACTAGACCCCAAAAGAAAGACATCAAGACATATTATAGCCAAGCCAGCCAAGTGCCGTCAAGTCAGATCCGATTCATGGCAACTCTAAAGGCCAGAGTAGAACAAGCTTAATAAAATAAAAGATAAGCAGATTCTCTTAAAGGCAGTGAGGCTCAAAGCAAATCTAACATTCAGAGAGAAACCCTATAGGCTTTCATCTGACTTCTTAGCAGAAACAGTGTTGACAAGGATGCAGTGTGATGACACATTCAAAGCCTTGAAAGAGAAAGTTCCAACCAAGAATTATATATCCTGCAAAACTGTCTCTCAGATACGAAGACGAAATTAAGAAATTCACAGATAAACAGAAGCTGAGAGACATTGCAAAACCCAAACCCAAACTGCAAAAAGTACTGAAAGAACTTCTTTGCTTAAAAAAACAAAACCATTAAGCATATATTTAAGGAGCCAATGCAGCACACAATATCCAGAAACCTACTCAGGGAAGTCACAAAACTCAATAAAAGCTAGAATATTAAAAGAAGGAAACCAGTGATCATATCATGAAAACTATGATACCATCACATTAAAAAGAGGGATATACTACAGTAGTTGCAGTCTTTTCAGATGAAGAGGAAGTTAAAAAGATATACGGAAGTTAAAATTGGGTTTGAACTTAGAACAGTAAGGGGGATCACAGGGGTAGTCACAAAGAACAATAACAATGCAACATATCAAAACAAGAAATGTAATACAACAGTCTCAACAAACACAAAACCTACACCAAGAAAGATGAAAAGTCAAGTGGTAAAGAATGACCCACAACAGAATATTAAGAACAATATAGAAAACAACAACACAAAAAGAAATATATCAAAATGACAGCACTAAACACATACTTATGAATAATTACACTTAATGTAAATGGAGTGAATGATCCAATAAAGAGACAACAAGTGATATCCTGAATTAAAAGACGTGAACTATCTATAAGTTGCTTACAAGAAACTCACCTTAGATTTAAAGATATGAACAAATGGAAAATTAAAAGATAGAATAATATATACCAAGCTAACAATATGCAAAGAAGAGCAGGTGTGACAGTACTAATCTCAAATAAAATAGATTTTAATATAAAATCCACCATCACAGGCAAGGGTGGTCACTATTTACTGCTAAAAGGTTCAATACACCAGCAGGACTTAACAATATTAAATATTTATGCATCCAATACTACAGCATCTAAATACATCAAATAAACACTGACTGCATTGAAAAATGAAATAGATCACTCCACAATAATAGTTGGAGACTACGGCACTCCACTATCAGTAATGGACAGCTCATCCAGAAAAAAGCTTAGTAAAGACACAGATCTTATTGTGACAATTAACAAACTAGACCACATTGACTTATACAGAACTTTTTACCCATCAACACATAAGTACACCTTATTCTCCAATACAGATGGAACATTTTCGAGAATAGACCGTGTGTTAGGACAGAAAGCAAATCTCAGCAAAATCCAAACCATTAAACTACTGCAAAGTGTCTTCTTAGACCAGAAAGCTATAAATGTTGAAATCAATTGCAGGAAAAAAGTAGACAGAAATTTGAACTCATGGAAACTGAACAATACCTTACTCAGAAAGCCATGGGTTTTAGAAGAAGCCAGCATAGCCAAGTGCAAATCAAGGACAAAATAAATAAATTTTTGGAATCAAATGAGAATGAAAACACATCCTACCAGAATCTATAGGATGCAGCAAAAGCGGTACTAAGAGATCAATTTATCTCTATAAATGTACACATCTGGAAGGAAGGACCCAAACCAAAGAATTAACCCTAAAACTTGAACAAGTACAAAGAGAGCAACAGAAGAATCCCTCAAGTACCAGAAGACAACAGATAATAAAGATCAAAGCGGAACTAAATGAATTAGAGAATAGAAGAACAATTCAAAAATTAACAAAACCAAAGTTGTTTTTTTGGAAAGATCAACAAAATTGACAAACTACTGGCTAAACTTAAAAAAAAGGGGGGGGAGAAAACAAATAACCCAAATGAGAAATGAGATGGGAGATGTCACAAGAGACCCAAATGAAATAAAAAATATCGTAACAGAATACTACGAGAGACTGTACTCTGACGGATTTGAAAACCATATCACCTACCAAAATTATCACAATGAGAAGTAGAACAACGTAATAAACCCGTCACAAAAGAACAGATTGAAAAGGTCATCAAAAAACTACCAACCAAAAAAAAAAGCCCTGCCCCAAATGGCTTCATTGTAGTATTCTAGCAAGCTTTTAAAGAGTTAACTCCAATACTACTGAGACTATTTCACAGCATAGAAAGGGATGGAATACTCCCAGATTCGTTCTATGAAGCCAGGATAACCCTGATACCAAAGCCAGGCAAAAATCCCACAAAAAATGAAAATTACAGACCAATATCACTCACAAACCTAGATGCAAAAATCTTCAACAAAATCCTTGTCAATAGAATTCAACAACATATCAAAAAAATAATTCATCATGGCCAAGTTGTATTCATATCAGGCATGCAAGGCTGATTCAACATCAGAAAAACAATTAATGTGATCAACCACATAAGTAACACAAAGATAAGAATCACCTGATTTATTCAATCGAAGCACAAAAAGCATTTGACAAAATCTAACACTCATTCATGCTAAAAACTCTCAGCAAAATGGGTGGAAAGGAAAAGTTCAAAAGAGGATAACATACCTAGGAATAAATCTAACTAGAGAAATAAGAGAACCTAAACAAAGAGAACTACAAGACCTTACTGCAGAAACCAAGAGACACTTTCATAAATGAAGGAACCTACCCTGCTCATGGATAGGAAGACATAACATTGCGAAAATGTCTATTTTAACCAATGCGATCTATATATACAATGCAATCCCAGCACAAATTCCAGAGGCATTTTTTAATGAGACAGAGAAACAAATCACTGACTTTGGAAAGGGAAGAAAGCCGGGATAAGCAAAGCACTACCGAAGAAGAGGAACACAGTAGAAGGCCTCTCACTACCCGACCTTAGAACTCATTCCAATGCCACAGTAGTCAAAACAGCCTGGTATTGCTACAAAAAGAGGCATATAGACACATGGAAAAGAGTTGAGACCCCAGAGATGCCACCATCCTCTTATGAACAGTTGATATTTGACAAAGGCCCTAAGATTGTAAACTGAGGTAAAAACAGTCTGTCTGACAAATGGTACTGGAAAAATTTGGATATCCATCTGCAAAAAATTGAAACAAGACCCATGTCTCACACCTTATACAAAACCAACTGAAAGTGGATCAAAGACCTAAATATCAAACCTAAAACAATAAAGATCATGCGAGAAAAGATCATGCAATAAAGATCATGCAACATCATGCTTATCCCGGGTTTCTTCCATTTCCAAAGTCAGTGATTTGTTTCTCTATCTCATTGTATATATAGATCGCATTGGTTAAAATAGACATTTTCGCAATGTTATGTCTTCCTATCCATTAAATCTTCAATTATTGAAGATTTAATACAAAGCTTAGACAGACTTCAAAATCTGACAAAGCAAGCATGATCAACAGAAAATAAAATAGATAAAAGGAAACTACTAACAATCAAACACTTATGCTCTTCCAAAGACTTTATCAAATGAATTAAGAGACCACCTACAGAATGGGAAAAAATATTTGACAACTACATGTGGGACCAACATCTGATCTCCATTATCTACAAGGTACTGCAAAATATCAGCCAGAAAAAAAGGTGAATAACCCAATTAAGTGATGGGCAAAGGAGATGGACAGACACTTCCCCAAAGAGGACATCCAGCCAGCCAAAAGATACATGAGGATATGCTCATGATCATTCGCTATCGCCAAGCCAAGTGCCAACGAGTAGGATCCAACTCATGAGAAATCCAAATCAAAACTACAATGAGATAACATCTCACCCCAACAAAGTTGGCCATGATCCAAAAACCACAAAACAACAAATACTATAGAGGCTATGGAGAAACTGGAACTCTCCCACATTTCTGGTGGGGTTGTAAAATAGTACAACCCCTTTGGAAAGCAATCTGGTGCTTCCTTAAAAAGCTGGAAGTAGATATGCCATTTGATTTAGTAATCCCACTACTTGAAACATATCCTACAGAATCAAGGACAGTTACACAAATAGATATATACACAGGAATGTGTATTGCAGCACTGTCCACAATAGCAAAAAGACAGAATCAACCCAGATACCCAACAACAGATAAATGGATAAACAAACTATGGTACATATACTCAATGAAACACTATGCAATGATAAAGAATAATGATAGCTTTAGGAAGCATCTCATAACCTGGTTTCACTTGGAAGACATACTGAGTGAAATCCGTCAGCAGTACAAGGACAAATATTGCATGAGACGTCTACTCTAGGGACTTAAAAACAGACTCATGTACAGAAGAAAAGACTGATAGCTACAAGGGAGGGGAGGGAAGGAGAAGACTTACAGTTTAGATAGTTGATAGAAATTTGGTTGGGTGAAAGCAATGAGAGCACACAGTAGAAAGATCAACTTAACTGGACTTCAACATAAACTGAAAACTTCTAATCTCAACCCAATATTGCAAGAATAGCATAGAGGGGAGGAGGTCTGGGGACCATGCTTTTGGGTGACATCAAGGCTAACTAGCATAACTAGCCTATTGCTAAGCGAATCTTCTGACCCTGTATTGGTGAGTGGTGTCTGGGGTCTTAAAGGTAGCAAGCAGCCATCTGAGGTACATCAAATTGTCCCAACTCATCCAGAACAGATGATCACCAAGAACAATGAAGACACAAGGGAAAAGGAGCCCAGACTACAGAAGGACCCATGCGAATGGGTGACTATGTCAACATGTGAACAGAAGAACAAGATGGTGCCTGGCCACCACCAAAGATAGCCGTGATAGGGTACACAATGTAGAGCCCCAGTAGCAGCATGAGAAAAAGAGGGGTGCACCTCAAGAACTCCACTAAAAGACCACAATTGATGGTCCAGTGGCCTTGGGGTTCCCCTGGGAGCATGGACTCTAGAACTGCTGCTGCCCCTGACAAGAAAACACCACTGAGGTCAACTGTTTGGACAGGAATGGACTGGATCTGGGGTTACACAGTGACCGTATGATGTGTGTACTTGATGGGTCTATGCATCTGTAGGATGCTGTACTACTGGCTTCTTACTAGAAAGGAGAGGAGAAGCTAGAGAGGAAGGGACAGGAGATTGTTAAGAAGATAAGACATATATAGAATGAAAAGGAGTGTTCTGTCACCAGGCAAGGAGAGCAGAAGGCACTGCAGATAGGCAGGCATGCAAATTTAATTTGGATTTTATACTTTCACTTAATCATAATAAAAAATATAGTAATGTACAGTGTATGAAATATGGCTCTGGGAAAATTGGAAGTTGTCAAAACTGAAATCAAACACTTGGCAATAGATGTTCTAGGCATGAATGAGCTGAAATAGACTGGTATTGGCCATTTGAATTGGCTCCATCACTTCTAGTATTTATTTATTTATTTATTCATTCATGCACTCACTCATTTATTTTATTCATTCATTCATTCATTTTTGTGCATTCTTTAGGGTTGTCTGTCGATAATACCATATCATCTGCAAATAGATACTTTTACTTATTCCTTGACAATTTGGATGCCCTTTGTTTGTTTATTTTGCCTGACTGCTCTTAGTGAAACCTCTGGCACAATGTTGAATATAATTGTTGACAAAGGTCATCCTTTGTCCAGGTCCCATTCTCCAGGAGAATGCTTTTAGACTCTCCATTTAGCATGATGTTGTCTGTTGGCTTTGTATGTAAGCCTTTTATAATGTGGAGGAACTTTCCTTCTGTTCCTATTTTGCTGAGAATTTTTAACATGAATGGGTGTTGGACTTTGTCAAATGCCTTTTCTGCATCAGTTGAGAAAATCAAGTGGTTTTCATCTTTTGTTTTATTTATGTGCTTGATTACATAATTGTTTTTCTAATGCTGATCCATCCCTACATTCTTAGTATGAATCCCAATTGGTTATGGTGAATTACTTTTTTTATGTGATGTTGAATTCTACTAACTAGAATTTTGTTTAGAATTTTCTGCATCTAAGCTCGTGAGAGATATTGGTCTGTAATTTTCCCTTCTTTGTGCTGTCTTTACCTGGTTTTGGTATCAGGGATATACTGGCTTAACAGAATGAATTTGGGAATTTTCCATCATTTTTTATGCTCTGAAATACCTTCAGTAATTACGCTGTTAAGTCATCTGAAAATTTGGTAGAATTCTCTAGTGAAACCATCAGGGCATGAACCTTTTTTGGTTGGTAATTTTTTAGTTACTTTTTCAGTCTCTTCTTAAGTAATGGGTTTATTCAGTTGCTCTACTATTGTTTGTGTTAGTTTAAGTAGGTAGTGTATTTCTAGAAATTTGTCGGGTTCCTCTAGTTTTCCAAATTTATTACAGTACAATTTTTCATAGTATTCTGTTATGATTTTTTTTATTTCAATTGGGTCTGTTGTGATATCACCTATCTCATTTCTTATTTCAATTCTTTGCTTTCTTTTCTGTTTTGCTTTTGTCAGTTTGGCCAGTGGTTTATTAATTTTGCCAATCTTTTTGAAGAGCAAGGTTTTGCGCTTGTTAACTTTTTCACTGTTTTTCTGTCCTCTGATTCATTTAGTTCTGCTCTAATTTTTATTATCTGCTTTCTTCTGGTAAGCAAAGGCTTCTTTTGTTGCTCTCTTTGTGCTTGTTCAAGTTGTAGAGTTAATTTTTTAATTTGGGCCCTTTCTTTTTTTTGAATGTGTGCATTTATGGAGATAAATTCATCTGTAAGCACTGCTTTTGCTATGTCTCAAATGTTCTGGCAGGATATCTTTTCATTCTCATTTGACTCTGTGAATTTCTTTAGTCTATCTTTGATTTCTTCTATAACCCACTAGTTTTTGAGCAAGATGTTCAGTTTCCACATCTGAATTTTTTTCCCTTCTTTTTTCTATCATTGATTTCTACTTTTATCACTTTATGGTCTGAAACGATGCTTTGTACTATTTCAGTACTTTGAATTTTGTTAAAGATTGCTTTATGGCCTAATATGTGGTCCATTCTGGAGAATATTCCATGTGTGAGAGAAAAGAAAGTGTACTTGGTTGCTGTTGGTTGGAGTGTTCTGTATATCTCTATGAGGTCTAGCTGATTGACTGTGGCATTTAGATCCTCTGTGTCCTTACTGAGCATTTTTCTGATGTTACTCCTCACTGAAGGTGGCATGTTGAAGTCTCCTACTATTTTTGTAGAGCTGCCTATTTCTGTTTTCAATGCAGTTAGAGTTTGTTTTATGTATTTTGGAGCCTTATCATTGGATGTGAGATTTTTAATAGGGTTATGTATACCTGGAGTATGGAAAATTTAATCATTATATAATGTCCTTCCTATCCAATGTGATACATTTTAAAGTCTGTTTTATCAGAAATTAATATTTGCCACTCTTCTTTTTTGATTATGATTAAATGAAAATGTACAATCCCATATGAGTCTGCATGCTCACCTATATGCAGCTCCCACTGCTCTCCCTGCCTGGTGACAACCCACCCTTCTCTCTGCTCCATACATGTTGTATTGTCCCAACAGTCTCCTATCCCCTACTCTCTACCCATTCCCCTTCCTCCAGCAAGAGGTCAGCAGGATGACGTCCTATGGATGCAGCCAAGCCAAGCCAAGTGCCATCGAGTCAGATCTGACTCATGCATAGAACCATAAAATACCCAAAAGATGCAGTCACTCTGCATCACCAAGTCCAATACATTGCTGTCTGAAAAGTTGATCTTCATAATTATTTATGGACAGGGGCAGCATCAGGGCCAGGGGCCATGTTCTCAGGGGAACCCTGAAGCCCCCGGACCATCATGTGGTATTTTATTGGAGATCTCAGAGTGCACCCCTATTTATTCCCTTATTGCCAGTGAGACTCAACTTTGTGAGCTCCATCATGGCTATCACTGATGGTGGCCAGGCATCATCTGGTTCCTCTGCTCACCAGTCGATGTAGAGAACCACTCACGTGGGTCTCTCTGTCTTCTGGGTTCTCTTTTCCCCATGTCGTTCTTGTCCTCAGTGATCATCCATTCATGTTGAGTTGGCACCATTTGCTGTACCTTCAGATGGCAGCTTGTCAGCTTTTAAGACCCCAGACGCCACTCACCAATATGGGGTGCAGAGAGTCCTGACTAGAAAAATGATAGCTGTGCCAATTGGCCTCAATTTCACCAGACAGCATGGTCCCCGGCCCCCCACCTCAGCTACTCTGTCCTTGCAATATTGGGTTTAGATGGGAGGAGTATTAAAATTCTGTTGAAGTCCAGTTATTATTGATCTTCTTTCTAATATATGCTGTCACCGATTTCACACAACCAAATTTCTACCAACTATCTAATCTAAACCTTCCCCCAATTGCCCTCCCTCCCTCTCCACCCTTGCAGCCATCAAAGAGACTTTTCTTTTATACATGAGTCCATTTTTAAATCCTTATCGTAGGGGTCCCATACAATATTTGTCCTTTTGTTGCTGAATACTTTCACTTGGCATAATGCCATCCAGTTGAAACCAGGTTAAGAGATGTTTCCTGCTATCATCATTGTTTTTTTATCATTGCACAGTGTTCCATTGAGTATATATACCATAGTTTACCTATCCATTCCTCTGTTGTTGTGCATCTGGGTTGATTCCATCTTTTTGCTATTGTGGACTGTGCTGCGATAAATATTCATGTGCATGTATCAGTTGGTGTGAATGGCCTTGATTCTGTAGGATATATTCCAAACAATGGAGTTACTGGCTGAAATGGTATATCTATATTGATTTTTTAAGGGAGTGGCAGATTGCTTTCCAAACAGGTTGCACCATTTTGCAATCCCACCAACAGTGTAGGAGAGCTCGAATCTCCACATGGCCCCTCCAGCATTTGCTGTGCTGTGTTTTTTGGATCGTGGCCAACCTTGCTGGGGTGAGATGGTATCTCCTTGTCCTTTTGATTTGAATTTCTTTAATAGTTAATGATTGTGAGAATGTCCATTTGTGTTTTTTGGTTGCCTGGTTCTCCTCTTTACAGAAATGTCTGTCCATCTCCTTTGCCCATTGCTTAACTGGATGATTTATCTTTTTCTTATTGATATTTTGTAATACCTTATAGATTATGGAGATAGGCATCATTCTGACATAGAGTTGCCAAATATTTTTTTCCCATTCTGTAGGTGGCCTTTTAATTCTATTGATAAAGTCTTTGGATGAGCAAGAGTGGTTGATTCTTAGTAGTTTCCATTTATCCGTTTTCTCGTCTGTTGATTGTGGTTTGTTTGACAGATATTGAAGTCTGTCTACTTTCTCTTGGATGAGCTATATCACTTTAGATTTGATACTTAGGTCTTTTATCCAGTTTGAGTTGGCTTTTGTGTAAGGTGTAAGACATGGGTCTTGCTTTAAATTAGGGTAGGTGGATATCCAATTTTGCCAGCATGATTTGTTGAAGAGATTGTTTTTTACCCCAGTTTAAAGTCTTACGGCCTTTGTCAAATATCAGCTGTTCATAGGCAGATGATGTCATTTCTGGGGTCTTGATTCTGTTCCACTGATCTGTCTGTTTTTGTACGAGTATCAGGCTGTTTTGACTACTGTGGCAGTGTAATAGGTTCTAAGGTCAGGTAATAAGAGGCCTCCCAGTGTGTTCTTTAGTAGTGCTTTATTTATCTAGGGCTTCTTCCCTTTCCAGACAAAGTTGGTAATTTGTTCCTCCATCTCATTAAAAAATGTCACTGGAACTTGTATTGGGATTGCATTATATAAGTAGATCACTTTGGGTAAAATAGACATTTTCACAATGTTAAGTCTTCCTATCCATGTGCAGGGGGGGTTTCTCTGTTTATGTAACTCTTTGTGTCTTGTAGTAAGGGTTTGTAGTTATCTTTGTAAAGTTCTGTTATTTCTCTGATTAAATTTATTCCTAGGTACTTTACCTTCTTAGGGGCTATGGTAAATGGTATTGACTTGATGATTTCTTCCTTAATAATCTCATTGTTGGTATAAAGGAACCCTACTGATTTACTTATGTTTATCTTGTATCCTGGGACTTTGCTGAACTCTTCTATCAGTCTGAGTAGTTTCCTTGTGGATTATTTGGGATTCTCTGCATATACAATCATATTACCTGCAAATAGAGAGATATTTAGCTCTTCCTCGCCAATGCTGATGTCCTTTATTCTTTGGCCTAGTCTAATTGCTCTGGCTAGAACTTCTAGTACGATGTTGAATAGGAGAGGTGAGAGTGGGCATCTTTGGCTAGCTCCTGTTCTCAAGGGAAACTGTTTCAGTCTCCACTCGGGATGACATAAGTAGTTGGCTTTGTATAAATGGCCCTTATTGCATTGAGAAATTTGCTGTCTATTCCTATTTTGCTGAGAGTTTTTAGCATTAATGGGTATTGGATGTTATCAAATGCCTTTTCTGCATCAATAGACAAGATCAGGTGATTCTTATCTTTTCTGATATTTATGTGGTTGATCACATTAATAGTTTCTGATGTTGAACCAGCCTTGCATCCCTGGTATGAATCCAACTTGGTCATTTTGGATTACTTTGTGATATGTTGTTGTATGCTACTGGCAAGAATTTTGTTGAAGACTTTTACATCTATATTCACGAGTGATATCAGTCTATAGTTCTCCTTTTTGGTTGAGTCTTTCCCTGGCTTTTGTATGAGGGTTATGCTGGCTTCATAGAATGAATTTGGGAGTATTCAATCCCTTTCTAGACTGTGAAATAGTCTTAGTAGTATTGTAGATAACTCTTCTATAAAAGCTTGGTAGAATTCTGCAGTCAAGCCATCTGGGCCTGAGCTTTTTTCAGTTGGCAGTTTTTTAACGGCTTTTTCAATCTCTTCCTTTGTGATGGGTTTATTAAGTTGTTCCTCTTCACCTTGTGATAATTTGGGTAGGTGATATGAATCAAGGAATTTGTCCATTTCCTCTAGGTTTTCAATTGTTAGAATATAGTCTTTCGAAGTATTCAGCTATGATATTTTTAATTCTTGTGGATCTGTTGTGACAACTCCCCTCTCATTTCTTATTTGGGTTATTTGTTTCCTTTCCCATTGTTCTCTGGTAAATTTAGCCAATGGTTTGTCAAGTTTGCTGATCTTTTCAAAAAACAGCTTTTGGTCTTTTCGATTTTTTCAATTGTTCTTCTATTCTCTTACTGGCTTAATTCTGCTCTAATCTTTATGATCTGTTTCCTTCTGGTGCCTGAGTGCTTTCTCTGTTGTTCTCTCTCTACTTGTTCAAGCAGTAGAGTCAGTTCTTTGATTTGGTTTCTTTCTTCCTTCCAGATATGTGCATTTATGGAGATAAGCTGACTTCTGAGCACTACTTTGGCTATATCCTATAGGGTCTGGTAGGAAGTGTTTTTGTTCTTGTTGGCATCCATAAATTTCTTTATTTAATTCTTGATTTCTTCTATAACCCACGAGTTTTTGAACAAGGTATTGTTCAGTTTCCATGAGTTCCACTTTCTGTCAATGTTTTCTCTGCTATTGATTTCGACTTTCGGGCTTTATGATCTCAGAAGATGCTTTGCATTAGTTCACTGGTGTGGATTTTGTTGAGAATTGCTTTATGTCGTGACACAAGGTCTATTCTGGAGAATGTTCCATGTCCCCTAGAGAAGAAATTGTAGTTGTCCGCTGATGGATAGAAACTTTTGTATATGTAGATGAGGTCTAGTTAGTTAATTGTGGCAATAAGGTCTTCTGTGTCTTTACTGAGCTTTTTCCTAGATGATCTGTTCAATATTGAGAGTGGAGTGTTGAAGTCTCCTACTGTTATTGTTGAGTGATCTATCTCCTTTTTGAGTGTAATCAGTGTTTCTTTGACATATTTAGGTGCTCTAATATTAGGTGCATAAATATTTAATATTGTTATGTCCTGTTTGTGTATTGAACCTTTCAGCAATAAATAGTGTCCATCCTTGTCCATGTTGGTGTATTTTACATTAAAATTGATTTTACTTGAGATTAGAATTGCCACATCTGCTCTTCTTTGTTCATTGTTAGCTTGATATATATTCTTCCATTCTTTAATTTTCAGTTTGTTCATACCTTTAAGTCTAAGGTGAGTTTCTTGTAGGCAACACATAAATGGGTCATGTCTTTTGATCCAAGATGTCGCTTGATGTCTCTGTACTGGAGCGTTCACTCTATTCACATTCAGTGTAATTATTGTTAGGTATGTGTTCAGTGTTGCCATTGTGATATGTTTATTTTTGTGCTGATGTTTTCTCTGTTGTTCTTATTAATCTGTTCTGTGACCTCCTTCTTTGTAGGTTGATTTTTCACTTTTTTCAGGGTTGGTTTTGTGTTTGTTGAGACTCCTGTATTAGATTTCTTGATACAGTATGTTGCTTTTTTATTGTGCTTTATGGCTGCCCCTATGATCCTGATTACTGAACTATATATAATCCCAGTTTTGATTGCTACTAACCTTATCAACTTCCTCTCCATCTGGAAGGACTATAATGACTGTAGTTGTCCCTGTTTTTAATATGATGTTATCATAGTTTACATGATATGATCACTAGATCATTTCTTTCACTATTATAGCTTTGATTGTGTTTGGCGACCTCCCTGAGTAGGATTCTGAATAATGTGTCCTTCTAAAATATAAAGTTAGCAGTTTTGTTCTTCCAAGCCAAGAAATTCTTTCAGTATTTCTTGTAGTTCTGGTTTGGTTTTTACAAAGACTCTGAGTTTCTGTTTATCTGGGAATGTCTTCATTTCATTTTCATATTTCAGAGATAGTTTTTCAGGATATACAATTCTTAGTTGGAATTTCTTCTCCTTCAAGACTTTTAATATGTCATGCCACTGTCTCCATGCCAGCATCGTTTCTGCTGAGAAATCCTACAAAACTCCAGGGTTTCCCTCTGAATGTTAGCTTTGCTTTGAGTCTTGCTGCCTTTCAGAGTTTCTGCTTATGTTTCATTTTGTTAAGCTTGATTATAAAATGTCTTGGAGTCTTTCTATAGAGATCTGTATTGAGTGGTGTTTGATATGTATTTTGGATATCTATATTCTTTTCTTTCATAACTTCTGAGAAGTTTTCTGTCAGCAGCTCAGCCACAATACTCTCTGTGTTCTCAGGTGTCATGTCCTGTTCAGAAACTCCAATTGTAGATTGGTCTTCTTAATAGAGTCCTACATGCTTCTTAATGCTTCTTCATTTCTCTTGTTTCTTTTTTCTGATTTCTCCTCATAGATGCTGGAGTCAGTAGCTCTGTCTTCCAAATCAGAAATTCTCTTTTCCATTTGTTCCATTCTGTTTTCTTGGCTTTGAATTGAAGTTTCTTTGTCTTTGATTTTCTTCTTCATCTGTTGCATTTCTGAGTACTGATGTTCCATCAGATTGAAAAGCTTGCTTAATTTTTGATTTTGCTCTGTTGCATTTTGTATAAGGTCTAGGAGAGCTCTCTCTATAATCCTTTTGTATTCACCTTCTGGCAGTTTCAGAAAAGCTTCTTCATCTGAGAAGTTCTGAGGTGGTTTCTTTTGGAGGCCTTCTGATGCTATGGGTGATTTCTGGGTTACTGTTTTCTCCAATGTTTGTTGCTTTGGGGGCTTCATGTGGGTCAATAGAGGTTGGGAGAGATGCTATGAATACGGACCACAGTTGTTTTTCTAGTGTGCCTTAAAATGAGAAGTAAAAAGTATTTGACAACTTCCACAGTCAGTCAGGTTTTCAGGTGTATACATCCCTCTTCCCAGCTGGCAAAGTATGAACCTCTATATTGAACCCCAGATGTTATAAACTGGCTCAAAATACAGAAATGCTACTGGCCTGCTGGCCTCTCCTGTCAGACCCCATCTGTAGGAGATACTTTGTAGAATTCTGCTTTTCTGATGGAAAAGCAGTCTCTTCTGGGTAGGCACTGCCTCCAGCCCAGAAATTAGGTCCAGCTGAGGCTTCCGAATGGATGAATCTTCCTCCCTTTGAAACAAGATTGTGTCCTGCACAAGCTCTCCTGCTGGCTGGGACCAGGCTCCTGGCAGAAAGAGAGGCCAAGACTTCCAAGACGTCCAGAGTCCACAGCCTCCGCTGCTAGGCTCCAGCCCCAGGCGACACTGCGCAAAACACCACCTCCCAGCTGGAAAAGCACTCTTCCCCTGGCAGGCACCACCTCCCAACCTAGGAACCAAGTCCAGCCGGGGCCTCTGCCTGGGCGTCTACATTTCCCAGTAGATCACGATGGCATCCCACACAAGCTCATCTTTATGGCTACCACATGGTGGAGGCAGAAAGATAGACCAGAGGAGCCAAGGTGTATAGAGTTCAAAGCCAGGCTCTCCGAACCTAGCAATCATGCTTGCCAGTCCCACCAGCAGTGTATCTGAGACCAGCAGCTAGTTGAGTCCCAGCTCTGCCCACTAGCCAAGACAGAAGGAAAAAACAATGGTGAGTTACCTTCATTCTGTGCAAGCCTCCACTCACTGATAGTAGGGTTAGTGCAAGAGAGGAGGTTTTGCATTCACTGGTATGAAATCCAAATTAACAGCTCAATGCCACATTCCAGGGCTCACTAGGTGTCCAGAAGGCTCTGTTTAATTATCATTTCATGTCTTGGTTTCCAGAGGGATTTAGGGAGACATGCGTTTAGTCTGCTGTCTTGACTCCATCCCCCCACTCCTACTCTTTTTTGAAAGTTGTTACCTTGATATATTTTTCCATCCTTGGAGTTTTAGTTTGTCTTTAATGTGTGTCACCTAGAGGCAGCATACAGATAGGTCATGGGGCTTTTTTTTTTAATGATTCCAATCTGTCGCTTTCTGTCTCTTCATTGATGTATAATCCATTTTCATCTAGTGATTATTGATAAGTATGAATTTAGTGCTGTTATCTTGTCTTTTCTTGTGCATTGCAGAAATTCCTTTCTTCCTTTTAATTTTCTGTGCTGATTTTTTGTTTGTTTATATTTTCATGTTTTTTAACGTTAATTGTTTTGTATTTGCTGAGACTTCATGTTTTTCTTTTTTTATCTGATGCATGTGACCGATAATTTCCTTTGTGGTTACATTAATGTTTACCCATATTTTTTCTAAATTTAAACCAGTCTTTAATTTCTTTATATTGCCTTGACTTTCTTTCCACATGAAAGATCTATGCCTGCATTTTATGTTCTCTTTTTTTTGTTACAATATTTACATAATGCCGTCTCTGTTGCCCTATTGTCAGTGTTTTGCCTTTGATTTATTTTTGTGATTACCCTGTTCGTGTTAATATCCAGTTGCTCTGTTCTGTGGTCTGGTCTTGGGTTGTTACCTGATGCTATTGCTTTTCTAACCAAAAGGCTCCCTTTATTATTCCTTGTAGTTTTGGTTTGGTTTTTGCAAATTCCATATATTGCTGTTTATTTGGAAATGTCCTAATTTCATCATCATATTTCAGAAGCAGTTTTGCTGAATATATAATTCTTGGCTGACAATTACTTTCCTTTAAGGCATTGTATACGTCATCTCATTGCTCTCTTGCCTGTATGATTTCTGCTGAGTATTCCAAGTTGATTTTCCTTTGTAGGTTATTTTTCTTTTCTCCCTAGCCACTTTTAAAATTGTCTCCTTATCTTTAGTTTTGGCACATTTGTTGATAAATGCCCACAATATGGCTATAATATCCAAGAATACACCAATAATGTGCCTTGGTGTCTTTCTTTTGGGCTATACCTTACATGGAGTTTGATGAGCATCTTGGATAGTTGCCTTCTCACCTTTCATGATATTGGGGTAGTTTTCTGTCAATAAATCTTTGAAAATTCTCTCTGCATTGTCTGTTATTTCTCTTTCCCCATTCTGGTACTCCAATCACTCGTGTATTATTCCTCTCATTAACGAGTCCCATGTTATTATTAGTGTTTCTTGATTTTTTTTAATTCTATTATCTGACTTTTCCTCAAATATTTTGGTGTCACAGACTTTATCTTCAGTCTCACTAATTTGTCTTTCTATTGCCTCAGTTCTATTCCTTTGACTTTCTATTAAGCTGTCTAATTTTGTAAATTTATTATAAATTTTCTGAAATTCTAATTCTTGCCACTTGAAGATTGTTCAGTTTTTTATTATGTTCTGTGAACTTTTTTCTCATCTCCTTCCTGAGCTCTTGAAGAGTTCCAAATATTAATCTTTTGTATTTTACCTCTGATAATTCCAGGAAGTTCTCTCCATCAGAAAAACGTTCTTGATTCTTTGGGAGCTTTCTGAAGCTGTCATGGTCTGCCCTTTAAGTTATTTGGTATGGACTGTTGTCTCCAAGCCATCAGTAAGTTTTTTAATTCATTCATTTGTTTACTTACTGTGTTCTAGCTTCTCATTTTGTTTTCTTTTGAAGTGTCCAAATAGGCTGGTTGTGTGTGCTGGTGATTTGTGCCTTTGAAGCTCCTAGGTAGTTAGAGCTGTTGTGAGATATATAAGTCAAGGAGTCTGTTTAAAAATTTCTCATATGAATTCAGCTCAGGTGTTCAGGTAGTCAGTCACCAAGTGTATGGTGCAGGCTCTCCCCTACTGTCCTAGATAAGCAGACGGGATTGGTATAGGCACAGGCATCTCACTGTAGGCCCAGAGAAAGGCAGGGGACTAATACCTGTCCCTCAGTGTCTGTGATGATGGTATTTTCCCTTATGTCTGATTATAGGTAGATGCACTGTTTCCTCCCTGAATTTCCAACTCAGGGTAGTCAGCAGAATTTTTCCCCTTTTCTCCAGTTTGTTAAATTGTTCCCTTTCCAAGTCTCAGCAGATGACTCAGGGCAGGTTTAAGGAGTCTTATTTTCCATTCAGTTAATGGCATCAGGCTCCAGATCCAGGAACAGTGCAGAGGAGAGGAGGAAGAACCAGGCAAAGAGAGAATGGTTTATCCCAGAGGAAGTATTTATATCTGCACAGGATAGGTAGATGCCAGTCACTTAGATTTTGATGGTAAAGTGTCACTTTTCACTTGTTCTGGTGACTCAAGTGTACTTTATGCTGCTCTTTGCTGCTGTGGAGGACACCCTCCAATGCCACTGCTCCACTTATTATGCTGGCTGTGGTTAATTCCCAGAAGGTCAGGTTGGGCCAGTTATAAGTACTTTTGGGCCTACTCTCCCTTCCCCATTACTCAGTCTAATTTTTCATCTTTCTCTTTGATGTTCAGGGCTCCTAGGATGTCATATGTAATTGATTCAGTTATTCTTTTGGATCTTTGTGAGAGGGATCACAGGAAGCATCTGACTGCTCTGCTATTTTGGTCCTGCCTCACTCTTTTGGTTTTTGTTTGCCAACAGATTTTCTCTGACAATTTCTTTCACTTTTCACGTTCCTTACAGAAATGTTTGGCAATAATAAGAAAGGGTCATTTCTCTCAAGGCTATGGAACACAGTAAAAACAGCAATATAAATTGAAGTATGGTAAGCTGTTCAATAAGAGTCACTTTTTCTGTACTAGTTTTCCTCCATCACGCATTCTGAGAAAAGTGAATGCTGAAATATTTTTCCTGGATAACTTGTCAAAGAACTAAAACTTAATCTGAGAGAAGAGTGGATTATTTGGGGCTTGAATTATAGAGATAATTGAACCATGTAACCACTTTCTTCCTCATGTTTAGACAGAACCTTAGACATCATCACATTTGATTCAAAGCTGTACATTGGGAAAAGAATTTCCCTAAATGACTCAGCTATTCTTCTGTACTCATGTCCTATAATTTGATTTTCTTCATTTCAGCATAGCTACCTATCATTCTCTCAGCACTCAAGGCTGAAGTTTTTTAAAAGTGCTTAAGTCTCAGTGGGTCACTACAGTGACATTTAGGTAATGTGCTTTGGTAAACAAAACATTCTAAGTTTTGAAACCAAAGCTCATTTCCATGGTTTTGTTTTAAATATGTCATTAAGAAAGAGGACATGTTTGAAAGATCAAATTTACTGCTTCAGTAGTCCTTTGATTTATTACCGGTTGAGAACTTATTAGGGTCTATTTGATAATACTTATTACATTACCTCTTTCTTTCATAAAGAAAAATTAAAAAGATCTTTCTGTGGTCATGTTGATTAGATTTGTAAATGAAAAGTGGAGTTTTTAAATCTCTTTCATGCTACTAGCCTGACAGCATTTGAAATCTTTATTATTGTATTTTTCTTTTTAATGACCCCTTCCATCCTCATTCATTCCGAAGTGGTGCCCATGTTTGCTCCTCAGACCAGTCCTCCCTCTTCTTTGAACCACCACCTCAATATTTCCTAGTGGGCCACATGTCCTATCACCTGGCTTTACTGTCAGTTGCCCACTGAGGATCTGCTTTAAAAATAAACTGAGGTTTGTGTGATGAGAATAACTTTCTCTGTTACTCCTTTTGTTCCCCTAAGAGTTTTTGAATTTTAAGACAGAACAACTGAAGGCCAGTTAGGTTTGCAGGAGGAATGAACGGTATGGAGAAACAAGAGCTTAAACCTTTACATCATTAAACGCATAGACAATAGTCTGTTGTGTACAAGTGTGTGTCTAGCCGTTGAGGCAACTCACAATATGATTCTAAATCTATTCATTTATTTAGACATTGACATCTGTTTAAGAAATAAATTTTCACAATAAATACTACTGTTACTTAAACATCCAGAGGACATAGTCTTCACTACATTGCTGCACTGAATTCCTGCAGTTCCTCTTAAAAGCTATTCAGTTGATTTCAAATGTGTACATCAATCCAGTCTACTTAAGTCTGTATCAAGCTGACCACTTCAGTGCAGCTGTGGCTAACTTCCCAAGTCAGGGAGAAATGGGTGGCTTACCTAGCTGCCCACTTGCCTGCCAGGTAGAGCAGTTGTTATCTTTTAGCCTTCTCTTGTAGTCCATAATGATTGCCCATCCCTTTACCAAAATTCATTTGATCGTTTTAAGAATATTTTTATAGATTTAAAAGGGAAAGCTATTTTCTTGTTTCATTGATGTTGTGTGCATATTGCGATGTTGTTATTGATGGGTATTTGCTTTTTGTTTTGTTTTGCTCTGTTTTTATATTTTCAGAATTTTGTTCTTAGATTGCAAGAGTGACCTCTAGTGTGAAACATCTGTATAGTTATAATTTCAAGTTCCAGGGTCTCTTATCCACACTTAATTTTAGCAGATGTTGGTATTGTACGAAATATAACTAGCCAGACCTCCACAAATACTGGAAATTATTATCATCCAAGAATAACAACTCTAAGTCAGGTCTCCTACTATTGCTTATCTATTTTATTTCTAAACTTTGACTACTAAAGGACAAGTGCATTCTGGGGACTCTGAGATGGCAAGGACAAGACTTCAGAAAATGCCCTTGCAAGGACATGGAAGTAAATTATGACATTCTCTATGAGGTGAATGTGGTTTGACTGCAGAAAAAGTGTTTTTCTGGTTTCCTGTTGCCTCTGGCATTCCTGTTGTGAATAATTGGCTGGTGCACTCACCTGTTCTCTTTCTTCTCCAGAGAAAGAAAAGTGTTTTCCTTACTACCACACTGAGTAGACGCAGAGCATAAAGAACATATTGTATCATTAATGGGAAAAATTCAAGTAGACTTGAACATAATGTATTGCCTTCTCACAAGGTCAACCAGAAAATTCTCAGTATGGTCAGTAGCATTACTTATTGCTTACAAGAGTGTAAAAATAGCATTCTCTCACATTTGCATAATGCTTTAAAAGCTTACAAAGTGCTTTCATTTATATAGTTGTATTTCCTCTTCTCACCATCTTTAGGAATTAGGCATTATTTGTCCCATTCCACTGATGAAAATCATGAGGCTCAGGGAGGTTAAATGACATGTCCAGAGTTAACACACTTAATAAATTGTAGAGTTAAGTGTCTTTGGACTCCAAGCTTAGTGTATTCTTTTCTTTCTTACAACTGCTACATAGTCTAGTAGTCACATTTAGCCAGGCTAATATATAATTATCTTAAGCCTGGCTTATTATCTTAAAGTCCTCCAAATTTCCGTGAGGCTTGAGAAGAGTAAAAGATGATCTGGTTGTGAGCATCAGGGAAAGTTTTTAATGAAGGAGGTCACATATAGTTCAGTCTTTAACATATAAGAAGACTGTAGCTAGATAAAGAAGACCATTCCAAATTAAGTAAAATAGGGACAACAGAAAATACAAAGCATATACCAGAAATCTAAGGTAGCCTAATAATTTTCAAGAGTAGAAAAGTAGTGGAAAATAATATTTGAAAGGAAAGTTGAGATTAGGACATGAAAGTCCTCTAATTCAAGAGTAGGTTGACCTCTGCACTACTGGCATTTGGAATGCAGATAATTCTTTGTTGTGAAGAGGCTGTCCTGCGCATTTTAAGTGTTCGGCAGCATCCCTTGCCTCTGCCCACTAGATACCAATAACATACACATCCCCTATTTGTGACAACCAAAAATATCTTTCAAATATTCCTCAATGTCCACTCTTGGGCCAAACCATTCCCTGTTGGGAACCACTTGTATTGGCAAACTATAGAACCATTTTGGAGTTTGAATCTGAGAAGTTTTGTAAACACACTTATGCTTCAAAATGTGAATATGGCAGAAGTCTATGGGATAAATTGAATGAAGAGACTGAAGGCAAAAAAGTCCTGTCAGAAGGGAATAACAGTGAGTGTCAGTGTAAGGGCCAGAACAGCTGCCATACTGGAAAGAACACTAAACTTAAAAGCCAGGGCACTTTGACTACATTGCAAACTCTGCCAACAGTTTAGCTACATGTTCCTGGACAAGTCATTTAAACTTTTGTGCTCTCCATTTTTCATGTACCGAGTGATTAGGTAGGACATGATGATCTCAAAGTTCCTTTCTAGCTCTAATACATTGTGAATCTGTCAGAGACGGTACACAAATGCTGTCACTAACTTTAACTGCATCCATTCTTCGCCATATGTCATTTAAAAAAAATCTTGGTATCAAATGTGTCTGTCTTCTCTATGTAAAGACAAATAGCATGACCTCACTGTCTCAGATTCAGTTGGGTGAAAAGGCAAGTCATAAATAGTGAAAAATCTGAATCATGAAATGAATTTTAAAGATGTGTGGTTGTATTAATTTCAAGTACATGAAGTACTTAGAACACAGATGTTGAATATTGTCTAGGTGAAGTGTTTTTGATGCCAGCATTAATGAATTAATTTAGTATTTACAGGAAGCATCCTAAGTACAAAACACCGGACTAGGTTTTTCAGGGGATAAAAAGATGGGTAGATAGGGTACCTGCTATGGAGCTTAAAGTACAGTGAGAGAGTGAGAGATCAGCTATGAACATAACTAAATATAATATAAAACAGAGTTCAATACATTCCAAACAAACCACACAAAAGTGGATTCACATCTCAAACACATCAACAAGCTGATTTTCAAACTGTTTACTAGAATAGAATACAGGTTAATTCTGAGTTTAACAACTAACCAAATCAGTTTTTAAAATGACACCCAACTTTTTTATTGAGTCACTAATACTATTTGAATAAAAAAATACAAGCTATACTGTTTTTGCTTTAACAATCTTTGTTCTAAACTTGCAGTATTTAAAACATTAGACTTTACTGTATGCCATATAAGAAAGTATAAATTTTGAAAGAATACTTTTCCTGTTGGTTTCTGTTATATACTTTTTTGTCCTCTCATCAGGCTACTAGTAGAGCTATGAAAACAGCAGATGTGCCACATTGGCTAATAGATCATACTTGAGGTAATTTTGGAGATACATATTCATGTGCAACATGCACAATGTGACAAGGCTGTGACAGAGACAGATTTAATGAATTAAGGGGGAAAACAAAATGTTATTTGCATACTATGTCTGACAATTAAGTTAGCGAACTCATCCTAGAAAAAGTGCCACATACCTCATTGCTGAATATTGCTGCAGTCACCTTTGCAGTACTCCCCTTGGGAAGCTAGGCACTGATGCTAGTGCCTAGCCCATCATTTAAAGCAATATTGGAACTCTTTTTCTGGAATGGCCATCAGAGCTGTTGTCAGATTACCCTTGATATCCTGAATGTCATCAAAATATCTTCCTTTCAAGATTTTGTTTATCTTCAGGTAACTGGAAAAGTCACTGGGGGCCAGAAAAGATGAGTGCAAAGGTGTTCCAATACAATTATTTGTTTGCTCCCTCACAGACAACTATATTGTTAAGTTTGCAAACTTGCCACCTTGCCAATGTGTGCAATGGCCATTCCAGAAAGAGTTCCAAAATTACCTTGAAGGGTGAACTAGGTGCTGGCGTCAGTGCATAGCTTCCCAATGGGAGTACTTCGAAGGTGAGTGTAGTGATATTCAGCAATGAGGTAGGTAGCACTTAGAACAATTAAGTTTCTGGACTTAATCGTCAGACCTTGTATATATGAGTGTGTGCGTGTAGTATGTATGTATATATACATATATAAAAATTAAAAATAGCTATACAAGTAGAAACATGTGTATAAGTACATGTGTATAAACCCAGGCAAAAGAGAGAAAACACTGGCAACTACTTAGCAATTAGTTATGCCAAGGCCAAGTGCTGTCAAGTCGGATAGTTTAGATATCTTATATAATTTTCTTTTACTTGCTAAGTTACTGCACTACTTTTCTTTCCTAATTTAGTGAATAGTCAGGGAATAGAGTTAACAGCCAGGTCAGTTTGGCTTCTTTAGCTGTCTTTTGGAAGGCGAAAAAAAACTATGAAGGCAAACTTGAACTAATACACAAAGTGTCATTTTATATTACCTCTGGGTTTCAATAAACTCTGCTTTCTCTGTTACTTCTTTGCAGATAATCATGGGTAATTATATTCAGATGATTTTGACCTTGAAAAGACACTATCTAGAATGTTGCATATATTTCTTATGACATATACAGGAAGGGTGTGAATAAACAGAACAAAATCTAAAACATAAAGTACAAAGAGAGGAAACTCTAATGGTCCAAGGGAAGTCATAAAGAGAAAACAGCTGCTAAGTCTAAGAGGTTGTCCTAGTGGGGACTTAACTTCTATACATAAATACATTCAAGGTAGCAATATAAACACGGGAAGGAAATTATTCACAGAACTTAGGAGAACTAAGACCAACCATTTCCATATAAGACAGGAAACGATTAAGGTAAACTTTAGGAATAAGGAGTGAAGAAGTACAGTTGAGAACAGACTACTAAAGGAAGACCTAGAAGTTTGTAGTTACTTCAGATACTTAAAAGGTGACAATAATGAAAAAGGAACTGTGACCAAATCACTATCACCTTAAAGAGTAAAAGGATAAATGTAACACTGGATTTAATTAAAAGAAACATACATCCCCTTTCTATATGCAGCCCCATCCATAATTAAACTAGCAATACTCTAGTCAGCAAATCATTCCAAGGCCTCTAAGTGCCTAGGACTGTGCTAGATACTAAAAAGATCAGAAGGGAAAACCCAGTTCTTTATCTTCATGGAGCTCAATACGTGACCCTCTTCAGAAAATGATATGCAGGACAATATAAAGTTAAGAACTTCCCTGGTGGTGCTAACCAAAAGGTCAACAGTTCAAATTTACCTTCCACTCCTTGAAAACTCCATGGGGCAGTGCTATTCTGTCCTACAGAGTCACTATGAGTTTGAATTGACTTGATGGCAATGAGTTTGTGTGATTCTGATGAGAAATACAAGCAACAGAGATAGCAAGGGCACTAGGTCATTTGCATCACAACTCTATTCCTGGTAGTAGAGGCTAGTAGACATTACCAACCTGAATATTTCTCCCTAAATATGTATATCTCTGAGTCGGATCCGACTCGACGGCACTTGGCTTGGCTGGCTGTTTCTTCAGTTTATAGTCTGCCTTCCTAGCCCACTTCTAGCTGGCAAATTTTCCTCAGCTAAAACTGGCATACCTCTTTGCAGATAGGCAGACTGCTTCTTCTCTCTGATGGCCGTGAATATTGGTATGGTTCCAGCCAAATAGAAAGGAAGACGTGACAGAAACAATTGGCTTTGAGATTTTTTCCAACTAGGTCACTCCTGGCTTTCTGCTTGCATAACACTCACACTGCGGGAAATATGAGCCAGTAAAAGGCATGGTCCTGACCCCAGGACACTTGTGAATAGTTCAAAAGACTGAACAAAAACCAGTGAACTGACAACTATTAAATAAATTCCATGAAGATATCTTTGATAAACAGTTCTTAGTGACACTGTGAAATCCTCGAAGACAGAGATTAGCTCTGTGTAATTAACTGTATCCCTTCAACACCTAGAAATGGACCTTACCAATAGTGGTGATTTTAGCTACTGCTGAATTGCCCCCAAGTCACAGTTACCCCATATTAAATGGCACTAAACACTGCCTGGTCCTCTGCTATCCCCAGGATCGGTTGTGGTTTGAACCTTGCAATCCAGTGGATTTTCATTTCCATGTGCTACTTTCAGAAACAGATTGATAGACCTTTCTTCCTAGATGGCCAGGCCTTTCTTATTAGCACATCTTAGTCAAAGGGGAAAGAAACCCACTGCCTTCAAGTCAATTCTGACTCATCGGGACCCTATAGGGCAGAGTAGAACTGCCCTATAGAGTTTCTAAGGAGCACCTGATGGAGTTGAACTGTTGACTTTTTGGTTAGCAGCTGTACCATGTAGCTATGCCACAAGGTCTCTGCTGAAACCGGTTCGGCATCATCACACATAACACACAATCTTCACTGAAAGACTGATGATGGCTGTGCATGAGGTGTACTGACCAAAAATAGCATCATGCTGCCCCACATGGAAGATGAGAATTCTACCACTAAACCACCAATGCCTCATTTGCCCATAGAAGATGCATGTCAGATGTTTGTTGAAATCAAGTGGTAATGTGGAGCCAGCCATAAAAGCTGTGGAAATTCACAATAGTGGGAGATAGCTGTTTCTGGAAGCCTGCTTGCAAACTACTTATTAAAACAATTAGCAGTAGAATTGAAAGATTGTAGTGTGTGATAATAGGAGACTTTTTTTTAGTGTTTTAATTTTATAAGCATTTATTATTTCATATTTAAAAATCATGGCTTTATAGAGCCTTTAGTAGGGAAATGCTCATGGAATAAAGGACTAGATCCAGAGGATATAAATAGTGGGGATGGCTAAGGAGACAGGTAATTCCCTGGGTTGCCAAGCCAAGTGCCGTCGAGTCGGATCCCTGGGTTAGGGAGAGGATTTTAGAAGAGTGAGGGAAAGGTTGTTGAACAGCTGCTCTGAGGACTGAATCAGTAGATGGGTAGAGAGGAGAGGACTTTTAGAATTCTCTGTAATGTTAAGCAATTGTTATATTCTCCTGTTCTTTGAGACTGTGCTAAAGACATATATTATTTTAAATTAGAAAAAAAAAAAAAAAAACAACTACACACTGTATAAAAGTCTGGAGTGTGCACTTCTTTAGTTTTATCCCATATTAGCAAATGACCAGGAGTTATTTTATAAAATTAACCAAATGCTTCAAAATGAAGCATTTGGAAAGTTCTATTGGGGAAGAGATGGTTAAGCCAGCAGGACTGCATGGCTAAAGGCAGTCCAACAGGCCAACAGGGAAGGAGAGAGCAGAGCAATGATGAGATGGAAATCCTCCCTGTCAAACTGGTTGGCTCAGTACTGGAGGGGTAAAGTGAGGACTAAGAACTAGGGATTATTTGGCTAAAGGAATGAGGCTAAAGCACAAAAGACATAAGAGGTCCCTAAAGCACACTTCACTGACTTCAGAATTCGGTGTCAGTATGTTACTGGCGTAAGATTCAGAATTTGGTTTCTAATTTTCTCTTGTGAGCAATGATAGGTCTTTGTTTCCTTTAATTATCTTGCCTTTCAGCAGAGGTATAAAAGAGGAGGTGACTTCTGGTGTACTACGATATTGCTAACTATGATAATTAGCTTCAAAATATTCTGTTTTTTTATTGTTTATGTATTCTGTCTTTAAAGAACAGAAACTTTGAATTTATTAAACAAATGGAATGTAACTGTTTCACTTCCCTTTCTAGTTCTACTTAACTCATCCCCTTACCTCCTCTGAAATGTATAGACATGGGTAGGGAAAGATTCCATGTACAGAGGGATTCCAGATAACATCCAAAACTAAAGTAACAAGAGATGGTGACCACCTCTGACTGGTATTGCCTGACCATAGCACACTGTGGTACAAAGAGTTTACACTTGACTACTAACCTAATGCCTGGCAGTTCAAACTCACCCAGCAGCATGAGAAAGCAAGGCCTGATGATCTGCTTCCATAAAGATTACAGCCAAGAAAACTCTATAGAGCAGTTCTATTCTTTAACAAATGGATCACTGTAAGTCATAATTGACTTTACAGTAACAGATTTGGTTTGTTTTATTACTGTTGAAGTTCTTTCCTCCCATTTTGTTGGTAACTGTACCTTGGTAGACATTTTCAAAAGGCTCATAGTTGTTCTTCTTTTTACACTCCTCTTTATTCCTATTTAAGAAAGAGTAAAAAAAGAGAGCACTTTGAACTGCAGGTATTTCATTTATGATCTATACTTTGCTTTATTCCAAAATGGAATAAGAATTTTGATGGCCTACAAAAATGCATTTAAAAGTGTAAGAGCAAAATAACAAATGCTGGAGAGGCTGTGGAGAAATTGGAACTCTCCTACACTGTTGATGGGATTGCAAAATGCTGCAACCTATTTGGAAAGCAATCTGGCACCCCCTTAAAAAGCTGAATATCGATATACCATTTGACCCAGTAATTCCACTGCTTGGAATATATCCTACAGAATCAAGGCCATTCACACCAACTGATACATGCACATGAATATTTATCACAACACAGTCCACAATAGCAAAAAGATGGAATCAATCCAGATGCCCAACAACAGAGGAATGGATAGGTAAACTATGGTATGTATACTCAACGGAACACTATGCAATGATAAAGAACAGTGATGATTTCAGGAAACATCTCATAACCTGGCTTCAACTGGAGGACATTATATCCTAAGGTGAGGACATTATGAACTGGTATGGTAGAAGACACATAATTGTATGCACTTAGACTTGCTTGATTCTCAAAAGTATATAGCCCAAGTATTCTAAATTTTCATGTTTTTAAACTGTTTGATTTTTCTTACATTTTTTTTTATTATAACGATTGAAAGAAAATGTACATTCCCATTTAAAATTGCATGCTCACCTATATGCAGCTTCCACTGCTCTCCCTGCACGGTGACAGCACACTCTTCCTCTCTGCTCCATACATGTCCTATCCTCCCAACAGTCTCCTATCTCCTGCTCAGGAGGGAGCACCAGATTGGAGGACATTATGTCCTCATTATGTCTTCAGGTGAAATTGAGGCCAATTGGCACAACTAGCATTTTGATAATGAGGACTCTCTGCATCCCACACTGGTGAGTGGTGTCTGGGGTCTTAAAAGCTGACAAGCTGCCATCTGAGGGTACAGCAAATGGTCCCAACTCAGCAGGAACAGAGGTCTATAGTGACACGGGGTAAAGAGAACCCAGAAGACAGAGAGACCCACGTGAGTAGGTGTCTACATCCACTTGTGAACAGAAGAACCCGATGGTGCCCGGCCACCGACAGTAGCCGAAATGGAACTCACAAATTTGAGTCTCACTGGCAACACAAGAATAAATAGGGGTGCATCCTGAGATCTCCACTAAAAGACCGCAATTGATGGTCCAGAGGCTTTGAGGTTCCCCTGGTAGCATAGCCCCTGGCCCTGACGCTGCCCCTGTCCATGAATCATAATGAAGGTCAACTCTTCGGACAGCAATGGATTGGACTTGGCAATGCAGAGTGACCGTGTTTTGTGGGCACTTTATGGTTCTATGCATCTATAGGATGTCTCCTGCTGACCTTATACTAGAGGAAGGGGGTGGGTGGAGACGAGGAGATAGGAGAATGTTGGGAGGACAGGACATGTATGGAGCAGAGAAGAAGAGTGTGCTGTCACCATGCAGGGAGACCAGTGGAAGCTGCATATAAGTTAGCATGCAAATTTATATGGGAATGTACATTTTCATTCAATCATAATAAAAAAAAGTGTAAGAAAAATAAAACAGTTAAAAAACATGAAAATTTAGAATACTTGAGCTATACTTTTGACAATCAAGCAAGTCTAATTGAGTACAACTGTGAGTCTTCTACCATGCCAGTCCATATAAGGAAATACAAATGAAATATAAGATATGGTTTCCACCCTCAAAGGCCATAACATGGAGTTGGGAAGATGAGGCAAACATCTGTGAAAGGCAATGTGGAAGAGTAGTTAGGATCTTTGTCTCTGGAGTCAAATGGTCTGATTTTAAATCTCCGCCACTTACTGTTTTTGTAGCTTTGAATGAGTTATTTAACCTCTCTCTGCTTCTGTTTGCTCTTCTGTAAGTGAGAATAATATCTTACTCACCAGGTTTCTGTGAGGATTAACTTGGACAGAACATAGTAAGCACTTAGCCACATACTCAACACAAGATAAGTGCTCAGTTTTAAAGGAAGTATTATTTTTGCCATGATAACTATATGGATTAGAGCACAGCTACATTTTTAACTTCTTGTGACCACTTGCAAAGTGAGATTGCAAGAAAGGCGAGAAGTCGGTGTGCACCTAGGGTAGCTGGGGATGGCTTCATGGTAGAGGTGACACTTGAACTAGATCTTGTAGGGTAGTTTGGGTGGACAAAAGAGGAAGGTAAAAGCATGCCAATCAAAGAGACAGTAAAACAGAGTATAATATATAGCAAGAGCAGGGAGATTTGTGGTCAAGAAAAATAAATAGTCCAAAAGTACCATATAGGGCTTTGGAAGATCAATTATGTGACATGAATCTCATCAGTAACCTGTGGATAGCTTTGGCTTTCATTTTCTCAACTAGGCATTAAAGCTTGATATTTCCATTTTCTGAAGGATTAAAGGATCCTTGTGGGATTATTTTAAACATCATTTCTGGAGTCACATTCTGCAGACAGCCAACAAGACGTATCAAAGTGAATGGCACCTGTGTTAAAACCACAGCCACATTTTAAATCACTCTGTTGTGCTCAGAAAACACACTAGTATTTTTTTCATTCTCCATATAATACCTGGATCAATCTTTAGACATACAGTAAGAGTTGCAATGTTTGTAATTGATGCATTTCTCCTCCAAACTTGTACAGCAGGATTTGACTAGCAAGTCATTCCTAGTACCAGAGGTGTGACCTTATCAGTAAGGGATTCACAAATACTTTTGATAATGCAGAAAGGATAAACGTGAAAAGAAATTTCTGTTTTCAGTCAAGTGCTCTTAAATGACAAAGATGGCCTCATTTAGAGAAAGTAATAGTTACTCCATGCTTTAATTCTACTGTTCTCTTGTCTAATTGGTAGACTATATCTAACTTTATAAGCCTTAATGCTTAATTTCAAGTAGTTTGAAATGAAATAAACAGTTTTTAAGCCTAACAGAGACTTAAAAAATGTATATATGAATCAAATATGGATTTAAATCATTTTTAAATTGATATGATTACACAGGTTGGCTGCTCTACAAACCTGCATTTTTAATCAATAAAGAAATTTAAAAAATGAAGTGATTTAATTTTAAAACAGTTATGGAAATACTGTTTTTCCTTCACCTAACACAACATAGAGAATCATATGCATTTAATTTTGAACTATTAATTCAATCCAAATGAATTATTGTGCAACTATAAGCACACTTGCATTCACACACATAAACACACACAAACTGATAGAATATTTGCTTAGATCAACTCTCCTGACATCTAAATTTGCTGAGTATGAGTTGGACTTGCTAGTGCAATGAGTTGCTATCCAAAGACTTTGTCTTTTCCCTGGGGGAATTTTCAAAAATCCTTTTGTCAGATCAAGATATGGGAAGCACTGGGTCAAGGAAAGCAGGGCCTCAAGCCAAGATCAGCAGAGCCAACATAAGCAGCCAGGGGCCAATGGGGCAGAGAGGAAATAGGGTTCAAGACAAGGTAGGGTAGACAAGCAGGAAATCCACTATGCAGTAAACAGTCTTCAGTAAAGGAATACACAGGAACTAGGACTCCAGGCATAGCAGGCAGGTAGACTCAAGACACAAAATGCCAGGGCCAAGGGGCCTTGGAGCTGAAGGCAAAACCTAGTGGAGGCACAAAAACTCACATCGTCTTCCTTTTGCAAAGAAAACCAATGATGTGAGTTTCTGTGCCTCCACTAGGTTTTGCCTTCAGCTCCAATGGTTAAAACTCCAAGTGAAGCAACTTGTCCATCTGGAAAATCCTAACATTCACTATTTTGGGCCAACTGTTTAAAATACAAGAATATCAGACCTGAAAGCGTTCTTAGAGATTCTCCCAGCTATCATAATTTCTCAGAGAAAGAAACTGGGCCTAATGGGGAAGTGGGCTTGCCCCAAAAGAAAAAAACATCATACAGTGAATTAATGAAAGAACTGAGGCTACAACTTAGGGTCTTGACCCTAGTATTCTTTCCATGGCATTTTGCTGCCTAGCCCTTGAGTGGGTTATATGATTGAGAACAACTTGGGTGTTCAGATACTAAGTCAATCAGTCCCTATTCTAAGGAGATGAAAGATGAAGAAAGTAAGCAAGATTTATCACTGTGATATATAGTTACAATGGGGGTTCTTCTCATTCACTCTTGATCAGATTTAGTAACAGAAATTTTTGCTCATTGGGAATTGAGGCTACCAGGTAGCTCAGCTTAGGTAAGTCTCTTAAGTCTGAACCATTCCTCTGGGGGAATTTTACACCACTTATAGCTGTGAGCCAATTGCAGACAAGGACAACCATATCACTACTGCTATCTCATCTTACTTTGAGGCCTCATGCTGTGCTATTTCCCTCTAGGGAAGGCAAAGAACCATGGACATATTTCCTACCACCTTTCAAAAGAGTGTCTTGGCTTCATATGCCTTGTAAACCACCCAACAGTTGAAAGTTTAAGGAGTATTCATTCTCATTCTCTCTCTCTCTCTCTCTCTCTCTCTCTCTCTCTCACACACACACACACACACACACACACACACACACATAATTTTAACCACTTCTAAATAATAATTCTAGTCTATGAGTACTCAAAAGTCCCTGGAAGATATAAACAACTGCTAAACAAAAGGTTGAAGTTTTGAGTCCACATAGCAGTACCTCAGATGAAAGGCCTCATGATCTACTTCCAAAAAATCTGCCACTGAAACCCCTATGAAACACATTTCTACTCCA
Organism: Heterohyrax brucei; assembly: GCA_028571685.1. Classification (NCBI taxonomy): domain Eukaryota; kingdom Metazoa; phylum Chordata; class Mammalia; order Hyracoidea; family Procaviidae; genus Heterohyrax; species Heterohyrax brucei. The sequence continues at coordinate 142,997,630 of CM053166.1, forward strand.
CAGTAACTGGTTGTTGGTTGAAAGGTACTCAAGGATCATCTCTCAATTTTCTTTTCCAGACAGTTAGCTTTGGCACCCACTTTTTCTCTCACAAAATCCTACTATCTTATTAATAGAAAACCATGCTTTTCTACAATCTCCAGCATCTGAGCCAACTAACTCATGTCTCTGCCTCATCAACTTTTCACATCCCTTTGGGTATTACTGAGAGAAATTATATTCTTTCTTCATGCTTTTAGCTTCATAGTTATCTTTCTCTGAGCTATAATTTAGAATTAAACCCAGTGGCTGTATCATTTAATTTAGAAAGCAATGGGGGAGGCCTCTTCTTTAGAAAGGAGGAAAACAAGCTGCACTGAATTACTTTGGAATGTCAAGGCTGCTGTCTTTTCCTGGTATATGAAAATAGAGAGACATCTCTGTCACTAGAAGATTGAACACTGACTAGGTATCAGAAAATGTGAATTATTTCTTCTACCTTGAAGCTGACTCATCCTTTGATCTCAGGAAGGTCAGGTGATCTCTGTTTAAGCCTTTTTCTGACTTGTAGTGATCCATTCAGTTAATTTGAATCTTTAATCACAGAGAAAGTGGGGATCCTGGTGTTTTCACTGGTATAGCTTTGGCTGCCAATGGGTAATTAACATATTTCATCAGACTGAAAAGAAAGGCCAATATGAGAAAGGTGGCACTATCTCTGATAAAACCACGTAGTTATTTTGTCTTATATACATTTATAAATAAATACATCTATACACATACAATCTTGAGAATGAGAGAGTATATGTTTCTCTACATCCCAGGAAGTTTTACATTTTTAATCTCTTAACACATCTGACAAACAACTCTCACTGCAAAAGACAGTCTTGTAGGTGTTCCTGATACGTGAGTTATGACTCTATCCTTTACCTTCCACTCAAGAAAAAGTATACTGGAATACATAGGAATAACAGTAACATTAATATAATGATAACCTAAGTACTGCTCTAACTTTTTGAAGAACTAATTCACAAACATTTATGCATTATTAGCAACAAACTTCTTAAAACAAGATAGTGTAACATGTTCCATGGATCTCATGTGTCCTAACACTGACCTACCAGAATAAAGCACATGGTTGAAGGCACCCTTAGCATCTGGTGTACAGGTACACATAAGTTGTGTATCCTGACTATGGATTTCCTGGTTATGGTACAAACAAAGCTCTAGAATGTTGAAGTTAAAAACTTAGAGCACAGCAGTAAGGTAAATGACTTTACATTAGCATAACAATTATCCACTCCTCTCATCAACTCATGGTGTGAGCCCAGGGAAGAAATGAGAACCTCCATTTATGTTTAGCAGTACTGGGAATAGAAATTCTACATGTAACTCCTTGGCCAGAATAGTGAAAATAAAATTAAGTTGGCCATTCAGAACAAAGATATACAGTGTATAGATTCCTATGGCAGAACCTCGAGCATGTAGTCAATACGGTAAACAAAACTGATGTGTTCAAATCACCTCTTGTCATGGATTGAATTTTGTCTCCCCAAAAATAGGTGTAGCCATGTGACCGTGATTCCTTGTATTCTATGACTGTCCTCCATTTTGTGATTTTACTGTGCTGTATGTTAAAGGAATAGGGTGGGACTGTAAATCCCTTCAGAAGATCACCTCCCTGCTCCACTGTAAAGGGAGTTTCCCTGGAGTGTGCCTTGCCCCACCCTTAATCTTTGCATCCCACAAGAGATAAAAAGAAAGAGAAGAGCAAGCAGAAAATTGGGAACCTCACACCATCAAGCAGGCAGCACCGGGAGAAGAGTGTGTCCTTCAGACCTGAGGTTCCTGCACCAAGATGCTCCCTGGACAAAGACTGATACAGTACCAGACTTTCCTCCAGAGCTGACAAGAGGGAAAGCCTTCCCCTGGAGCTGACATCCTGAATTTGGACTTGTAGCATACCGCACTGCATAAGAATAAACCTTCCTTTGTTAAAGCCATCCATTCTGATATTTCTGTTAGAGCAGCATTAGCTGACTAAAACACCTCTCTAAATGAGTCAGATCAGACTCGATGGCACTTGGCTAAACACAGAAAAATACTGGTCAAAATACAGTAAAGGCTTTATACGTTGATCATATTTGGAAAGCAAATCCCCTGCCATTGAGTTAATTCTGACTTATAGTGACCCTATAGGACAGAGTAGAGCTGCTCTATAGTTTCCAAGGTGCACCTGATGGACTTGAACTGCCGACCTTTTGATTAGCATATATGCATTTAACTACTAAGCCACCAGGGTTTTCAAAGGAAATTTCCAGGTTTTAGGAGGAAAATGAAAACTCAAAGCCAGATAAGGGAGTACATAAACTGCAGCTGAATACCTCTTGAGTATATTGGAACCAGATATGGACTTTAGGTATCTAAGCTCTTGGGATTCAGATCAGACAATAAGGTCACACCCAGCTACACACCAATTACTGATCAGTCAATTCTGAGTCCTAGTGACATTACACAACAAAGTAGAACTGCCCCATAAGGTTTCTAAGGAATTGCTGGTTATTTCAAACTGGTAACCTTTTGGTTAGAAGCTAAGCTCTTGCCCACTGGACCACCAGAGCTCCAATAAGACCACCACAACAAAAACAATCTGCTACCATCAAGTCGATTCCCACTCACTCATAGATACACTATAGGACAGAGTAGAACTGCCTCATAGTCTCCAAGGAGTACCTGGTGGATTCAAACTGCTGACCTTTTTGGTTAGCAGCCGTAACACTTAACCACTGCACTGTCAGAGTTTCCAATAAGGGCACAGATCTGTGTAAAGCATAGAGCTAGAATTAATATCTCAGCAAAAGTCTAGAAACTGAAAAGTTTTAAAGTCTTTGAAATGGGGGATCTAAGAAGCTGTTCATTAGCCATGTCCAGAGCCATGACCATGAATGGAAAAAGACAGGAGAAATCAGAACTCAAACTGTACCAAGAATGAGTGCAGACTCTAAATTTACACATGGGACACAAACCCTTAAGCTAGGAAATTAACATAAAAGGTAGTTTGCAATCACTGAAACTTGTAGGGCTTTGGCAGAGGTAAACTGGAAACCTCTCTGAGTGAACGATTCCACAACCCTCAGTACCTGGGAATTCAACAGAAAGCAATCCCTACTGTGCATGAAAACAGTAATAACATTACAAACCTAACAAGAAAATTAATCACCACGAGGGTGCTTCCACTGACACATATGAGGAAAAACTGCATGATAAGACAAAGATAATAGAACAATTTAAACAATTCAAAACAATTTGAAAGAGGTTTGTTGAAAACTGTTTACAGAGAAAAACAAAGAAGGAAAAGAAAAACCATGTGATAAGAGTAGGGCATTGATAGTTATCTGTGGCTTTCTAAAATCCATAGTCCATCATGTGATTGGGACAAAGCTAAATAAAGTAACTGAAAATCAAATTGTTGCCTATGAAAATGAGAAATTCTCAAAAAGTCCTAGTTGGTGAGGAGATTTACATGTGTGGCCAAAACAAAATAGATTTTATATTTCCACTTTTAGGAGGTGGAAACCTCAACTTCTTACTTGGCACAACCTACATTGGCCAATAAATGAAAGACCAAGATGGAAGAACAGGAAAGGCAACTTTATTTTGTTGTACAAAGAAAGGAGTCAGTCAGAGCTGTTGCTGACAGGACTGTTCTCTAAAGGTGGTCAGGCAGATTAATTTTAAAGGGGTTTACAAGTAGGGAGTTCATACAAGTTATGTCAGTGACAATCTTAATCATATTTAGCAGGTGCAATTAGATTTATGTAAAAGCAGAATTCAAATTCAAAGTTGGGAGGGGAAGGAAGCCAAGCAAAGAAAATAGGATTTTTACTCTAGTTCTGTGAGGGCTATTTCACCATGATATTACCAATTCAGGTAATTTAGTCTCTGGCTGGAGACATATCTGTAGACCATTCAGTAGTGAGTGTGATGCCTTCAGCTCTGAAAATGCAAAGAAGGAGATTTCTTAGAACATGCATACAGTATGCATTGTACTTCTTTTGCTTATTGCCCATCACCTTTTCCTGCCCTTGTTTCTTCCAGATGGAAACTTCCTGAGGCCAGAGATTTTTGTTTCAATTTTGACAGCTTATTAAGGTGTAATTTACATGTCTATCATTCAGTTTACCCATTGAAAGTGTGCCCTTCAATGGCTATTAGTAAATTTACACAGCTGTACAGCCATCATCACAATACAGCTTAAGAACACTTCTATCATTCCCCCAAGAATTCTCTTAAAAGGTTTTCAGTCAATCTCCCATCCAGATCCAACTACTAATACACTTTGTGTCTTGTATTAAAGCCTTTTCTAAAAACTTCAAATAAACAGAATCATACAATATGTAGCCTTTTGTGTCTGACTTCTTTCATTCAGCATTTTGATTTTGAGGTATACTCACATTGTAGCATGTATCAGTAGTTCTGTTTTTCTTTTTTCTTTTTAATTGCAGAATAGAATTTCCATCATATGGATACATATTACCATATAGTTTATGTGTGTAGGACCAGGCAGCACTTTGTTCTGTTACAGATAAGGTTGCCGTGAGTCAGAGCTGACTCAGTAGCAACCAACAATAACATGCATTTACTTATTGATGGAAATTTAAATTGTTTCCAGTTTGAGGCTATTACAAATAAATCCATCACCATCCAGTCTATTCTGACTTATAACAATGCTATTAAGACAGAGTAAAACTGTCGCCATAACGTTTCCATGGGGCAGCTGGTGGATTTGAAATGCCAACCATTTGGTGAGCAGCCAAGCTCTTAAATTACAAGTAAGTTGCTATGAATATTCATATACAGGTCTTTGAATGGACATATACTATGATATAGAATGACTAGATTATATGGTAGGTGTATATTTAATTTGTGAACACTACAGATTAATTTTAACTTCCTAGAATTTCATATAAGTGAAATCATAAAGTGTGTTTTGAGGGAAGTATCTGTCTCCTTTCACTCAGCGTAATTGTTTTGAGATTCATTCATGTTATAGTATGTCAGTTCCTCATTCTTTTGTATGGCTGAATAATATGCCATTATGTGGCTATATCACATTTTGTTTATTCTTTCACTCCATTCACCTACTAATGGACATTTAAACTATTTTCAGTTTTGAGCTATTAAAGGTAAAGCTGCTTTGAACATTCACTTGGAAGTCTTTGAGTGGACATGTCTTTTGTTGACTGTCTAGACTTAACGTGATAGAGAAAATGTTAATAATACAGAATAAAACTGAAAACAATTTATGTCTATAACAATTACCTTGTGAATAGTACAAAAACGAGAAAATATTCTTCCAGTATTCAAAAGTATTATCCTGATCAGCAACGTTGCTCATGAAATTGAAAAGCAGAGTTCTGATATTCATCTGTTGTTGCACTTTTTTTATTATTATGATTAAGTGAAATTATACAATCCAAATGTATTTTGAATCCTGCCTATCTGGAGCTCCATCTGATTTCCTGACCTTGTGACAGCACATTTTCACTCTATACTTTTAGCATCCTCTAACAAGCTCCTGTCCCTTCCTCTCCACTCTCTTCTCTCCCATCTAGAAAGAAATCAGTAAGACAGCCTCTTATAAATATATAAAACCATAAATTCCACACACCATATGGTCACACTGTGACCAAGTCCAGTCCATTCTTGTTTGAAGAGTTGACCTCAGTATTGGTTTCAGGTCACGGCCAGCAGCAAGTCTAGGGGCCATGTTCCCAAGGGAACCTCCAGGGTGTCAGATCATCAATCCCAGTCTTTTAGGAGAGTTCTTGAAATGTATGCCTCTTTTTCTTGTGTTGCCTAGGGGACTCTACATCTTGTCCCCCAGCATGGCTGCATCTGATGGTGGCTGGGCACCATCTGGGTCTTCTGATCTCATGCTGATGCAGTCTCTGATTCATAACAGTCCTTCTGTCTCTTGGGCTCATTTTTTTGTGTGTCACTGCTGTTTGTTGTTTCACTTTTATCTTGTCATTAATATAAATGAAAATAAAAACTAACACTCATATTGGAACTAGACTTTTTTTTCTTTTTTTATTATGAATGAGTGAAAATGTACATTCCCATATAAATTTACATGCCCATCTACATGCAGCTCCCACTGCTCTCCCTGCCCGGTGACAGCAACCATTCCTCTCTGCTCCATACATGTCTCATTCTGCCAACAGTCTCCTTTCCCCTCCTGTCCACCCACTCCCCTTAATCCAGCCAGAGGTCAGCGGGATGATATCCTATAGATGCACAGAACCATAAAGTGCATCCAATATATAGTCACTGCATCACCAAGACAATCGATTTGTGTCCAAAGAGTGGACCTTCATTATGATTTATGGGCAAGGGCAACATCAGGGCAAGGGGTCACACTCCCAGGGGAACCGTGAAGCTGCCGGACTATCAATTGTGGTCTTTTAGTGGAGATCTCAAGGTGCATCCCTTTTTATTCTTGTGTTGCCAATGAGACTCAACTTAGTGAGCTCCATCGCAGCTATGACTGGTGGTGGCCAGGCGCCATCCAATTCTTCCGGACCCAAGACTATGTAGGCACCCACTCATGTGGCTTTCTCCATGTTCTGGGTTGTCTTTATCCCATGTTATTTTGGTCCTCGGTGAGCATCCGTTCCTGCTGAGTTGGGACCACTTGCTGTGCCCTCGGATGGCAGCTTGGCAGCTTTTAAGACCCCAGATGCGAATCACCAATGGGGGGTGCAGAGAACTCTCTTATCAAAATGCTAGTTGTGCCAATTGGCCTCGATTTCGCCTAAGAGCATGGTGCCCTGCCCCCTGCCCCAGCTACTCTGTCCTTGCAATATTGGGTTACGATGGAAGCAGTATATAAGTTATGTTGAAATCCACTTAATATTGTTCTTGTTTCTAATGTGTGCTATCACCGATTTCACCCAACCAAATTTCTACCAACTATCTTATTTAAACCCTCCCCCCCTCGCCCTCCCTCCCTCCCATCCCTTGCAGCCATCAGAGTCTTTTCTTCTATGCATAAGTCTGTTTCTGAGATCTTATTGTAGGGGACTCATAAAATATTTGTCCTTTTGTCGCTGAATACTTTCACTCAACATAATGATGTCCAGTTGAAACCAGGTTATGAGATGCTTCCTGGAATCATCATTATTCTTTATCATTGCATAGTGCTCCATTGAGTATATATACCATAGTTTACCTATCCATTCCTCTGTTGTTGGGCATCTGGGTTGATTCCATCTTTTTGCTACCGTGGACTGTGCTGCAATAAACATTCTTGTGCATATGTCCGTTGGTGTGAATGGCCTTGATTCTGCAGGATATATTCCAAGTAGCGGAATTACTGGGTCAAATGGTATATCTATATCCATTTTTTTTAAGGAAGTGTCAGATTGCTTTCCAAAGAGGCTGGACCATTTTGCAACCCCACCAACAGTGTAGGAGAGTTCCACTTTCTCCACAGCCTCTCCAGCATTTGTTGTTTTGTGTTTTCTGGATCACGGCCAACCTTGTTGGGGTGAGATGGTAACCCATTGTTGTTTGATTTGAATTTCTTTAATAACTAAAGATCGTGAACACGTCCGCATGAGATTTTTGGCTACCGGGATCTCCTCTTTAATGTCTGTCCATCTCCTTTGCCCATCACTCAATTGGATGATTTATCTTCTTATTATTGATATTTTGTAGTACCTTATAGATTATGGAGATCAGGTGTCAGTCTGACATAGAGTTTCCAAATATTTTTTGCCATTCTGTGCCATGGTGGCCTTTTAATTCTATTACTAAAGCCTTCGGATGAGCAAATGTGTTTGATTCTTAATAGTTCCCATTTATCTATTTTCTCTTCTGTTGATTATGGTTTGTTTGACAGATTTTGAAGTCTGTCTACATCGTGTATTAAAACTTCCATTGTTGTTCCTACCTTTTCTTGGATGAGCTTTATCGTTTTAGATTTGATATTGAGGTCATTTATCCAGTTTGAGTTGGTTTTTGTATAAGGTGTATGATATGGATCTTGTTTCAATTTTTTGCAGGCTGATATCCAATTTTGCCAGCACCATTTGTTGAACATACTGTTTTTACCTGTTTAATATCTTAGGGCCTTTGACGAATATCAACTGTTCATAGGCAAATGGTGTCATCCCTGGGGTCTGAAACGATCGATCTGTCTGTTCTTGTACCAGTACCAGACTGTTTTGATCACTGTGGCAGTGTAGTATGTTCTAAGGTCAGGTAATGAGAGGCTCCCAGTGTGTTCTTCCTCTTTGGTAGTACCTTACTTATCCAGGGCTTCTTCCTTCTCCAAACAAAACTGGTGATTTGTTTCTCCATCTCATTAAAAAATGACACTGGAACTTGTATTGGGATTGCATTATATAAGTAGATTGCTTTGGGTTAAATAGCCATTTTCACAGTGTTAAGTCTTCCTATCCATGAGCAGGGTAGGTTTTTCCATTTATCTAAGTCTCTCTTAGTTTCTTGTAAGGGCTTGTAGTTCTCTCTGTAAAGGTCTGTTATTTCTCTGGTTAGATTAACTCCTAGGTACTTTTTCTACTTAGGGGTTATAGTAAATGGTAATGATTTGATGATTTCTTCATTAACAGTCTCGTTGGTATAAAAGAATCCTACTGATTTACTTATGTTTATCTTGTATCCTGAGACATTGCTGAACTCTTCTGTCAATTTGAGTAGTTTACTTATAGATTCTTTGGGATTCTCTGCATATACAATCATATCATCAGCAAACAGGGAGATTTTGACTTCTTCTTTGCTGGTGCAGATGCCCTTTACTTCTTGGTCTTGCCTAATTGTTCTGGCTAGAACTTCTAGTACAATGTTGAATAGGAGAGGTGAGAGTGGGCATCCTTGTCTAGTTCCTGTTCTCAAGGGAAATTCTTTCAGTCTCTCTCCATTCAGGATGACGTAGGCAGTTGGCTTTTTGTAGATGCCCCTTTCTGCATTGAGGAATTTGCCTTCTATTCCTATTTTGCTAAGAGTTTTTAGCATGAATGAATTGCTTTGGGTTAAATAGCCATTTTCACAGTGTTAAGTCTTCCTATCCATGAGCAGGGTAGGTTTTTCCATTTATCTAAGTCTCTCTTAGTTTCTTGTTGGACTTTATCAAATGCCTATTCTGCATTTCAATTTTTTCAATTGTTCTTCTATTCTCTAATTCATTTACTTCTTCTCTAATCTTTATGATCTGTTTTCATCTGGTGCCTGAGGGGTTCCTCTGTTGTTCTCTATCTACTTATTCAAGCTGTAGGATTAGTTCCTTGATTTGGCTTCTTTCTTCCTTCCAGATGTGTGCATTTATGGAGATAAACTGACCTCTGAGCACTGCTTTGGCTGTATCCCATAGGTTCTGGTAGGAAGTGCTTTCATTCTCATTGGAATCCATGAATTTCTTTATTTCATCCTTGATTTCTGTAACCCATGGTTTTTTGAGCAAGATGCTTTTCCGTTTCCAAGAGTTCCACTTTCTGTTTTTTCTGCTATTGATTTCAACTTTTATGGCTTTATGATCTGAGAAGATGCATTGCAGAAGTTCAATGATATGGATTTTGTTGAGCATTGCATTATGTCCTAATACATGGTCAATTCTGGAGAATGTTCCATGTGCACTGGAGAAGAAGGTGTAATTGTCCACCGATTGGAAGAAAGTTCTGTATATATCTATGAGGTTTAACTGGTTAATTGTGGCAATAAGGTCTTCTGTATCTTTATTGAGCTTTTTTCTTGATGATCTACCCAGTATTTAGAATGGACTGTTGAAGTCTCCCACTATTACTGTGGAGTAATCTAACTCTTTTTTGAGTGTAGTCAGTGTTTCTTTGACGTATTTAGGTGCTCTGATATTAGGTGCACACATATTTAATATAGTTAAGTCTTGCTTGTGTACTAAACCTTTCAGCAATAGTGTCCATCTTTGTCCACGATGGTGGATTTTACATTAAAATTGATTTTGTCTGAGATTAGAATTGCCACATCTGCTTTCCTTTGTTCATTGTTAGCTTGATATATATTCTTCCATCCTTTAATTTTCAGTTTGTTCCTATCTTTAAGTCTCAAGTGAGTTTCTTGTACACAACATACGGCTGGGTCATGTCTTTTGATCCAAGTTGTCACTCGATGTCTCTTAACTGGAGCATTCAGTCCATTCACATGCAATGTAATTATTGATAGGTATGTGTTCAGTGCTGCCATTGTGATATGTTTATTTTTATGTTGATGTTTTCTCTGTTGTTCTTATTAGTTTATTGTGGGACATTCTTTTTTGTGAGTTGATTTTTCACCTTTTTCAGAGCTGATTTAGTAGTTGTTGAGACTCCTGTGTTACATTTCTTTTTTTTCCTTTCTTAAATATATTTTATTGTGTTTTAAGTGACAGTTTGCATTCCAAGTTGATTTGTCATACAAAACCCCACGCACACACCAATATACAACCCTAGTTGTTCTCTCCACCCTGTGACAGCACATTCCTCCTTTCCACCCTGTATTTCCCATGTGCGTTCAACCAGCTCCTGTCCCTCTCTACTCTCTCATCACATCTCCACACAGGTACTGCTTAGTTAGTGACATGTATTACTGAAGCCCAAAAGCACACTCTGCACCAGTATAATTTTATGTCTTACAGTCTAGCCCAACCTTTGCCCAAAGAGCTGACTTCAGGACTTGTTTCAACCCTAGTCTCACAGGGAGTCCAGAGACCATGTCTTCAGGGAACCCTGCAGTCTGGCCGACTGTCCAGTCTGGTTTTAATAAAGTTCTGGTTCTGCATACCCATTTTTCTCCCACCATGTTGTCTTCCCTGTTAGGGCAGTCACTGGTGGTGGCTGAGTATAATCTAGTTCTTCTGGTCTCATGGTGATGCAGTCTCTGGATTACATGGCCCCTGTTACATTTCTCGATATGGTATGTTACATCTTTGTTGTGCTTTACGTCTATCCCTAAGATCCCCCTTAATAAACTATATATAAACCCAATTTTAATTGCTACCAGTCTTGTCATCTTCCTCTCCATCCGGAAGGACTATAACGACTGTAGCACATCCCTTTTTTTAATATGATGGCACCATAGTTTTCATGATAATCCCTGGAATGTTTCTTTCAGTATTAAAGCTGTGATTGACTTTGAAGCCTTCCCTAACTGAGGAGAATTCTGGATGATGTGTCGTTTTAAAATGTAAAGTTAGTGGTTTTGTTCTTCTAAGCCAAAGCCAAGAACTTCTTTCAGTATTTCTTGTAGTTTGGGTTTGGTTTTCACAGTCTCTGAGTTTCTGTTTATCTGAGAATGTCTTAATTTCATTTTCATATTTGAAAGATAGTTTTGCAGGATATATAATTCTTGGTTGGAAGTTCTTATCCTTCAAGGCTTTGAATGTGTCATGCCACTGTCTCCGTGCCAGCATGGTTTCTGCTAAGAAATCTGACGAAAGCCTACAGGGTTTCCCTCTGGATGTTAGCTTTGCTTTGAGTCTTGCTGCCTTTAAGAGTTTCTGCTTATGTTTCATTTTGTTAAGCTTGATTGTAATATGTCTTGGAGTCTTTCTTTGCAGATCTATATTGGGTGGCATACGATATGCATCTGGGATATCTATATTCTCTTCCTTCATGATTTCTGCGAAGTTTTCTGTCAGCAGCTCAGCCACAATACTCTCTGTGTTCTCAGATGTCTCATCCTGTTCAGGGACTCCGATTAACTGAAGGATGTTCCTCTTAATAGAGTCCCACATACTTCTTAATGCTTCTTCATTTTTCTTGTCTCTTTTTTTCTGATTTCTGCTCATAGACACTGGCATCAGTAGCTCTGTCTTACAAGTCAGAAATTCCTTTTTCCATTTGTTGCACCCGGTTTTCTTGGCTTTGAGTGGAAGTTTCTATGTCTTTGATTTTGTTCTTGATCTGTTGGATTTCAGAGTACTGGTGTTCCATCAGATTGAACAGCTTGCTTTATTTTTCCTTTTGTTCTGCTGCATTTTGTATAAGGTCTAGAAGAGCTCTCTGTATATAATCATTTTGTATTCACATTCTGATGATTTCAGAAGTTTCTTCATCTGGAAAACTCCTTGGTTGTTTTGTTTTGGAGCCTTCCGAAGCCATGGGTGATTTCTTGTATGCTACAAGCTTCTGTAGCTTTTGGGGTTTCATGTGAGTAAGCAAAGGGTGAGAGATATACTGTGAAGATGGACTGCAGATGTTTCTCTAGGCTGTCTTAAAATCTAAAACAAAAGATATCTGACCACTTCCCAAGTCAGGTTTTCAAGTGTAGAGGTGCCTCTTCCCAACTGGCAAAGTAAGTACCTCTATATCCAACCCCAGATGATACAAAATAGTTTAAAATACAGCAATGCTACTGCCCTGTTGGCTTCTGCTGACAGGGACCAGCCTTAGGTGACACTGTGTAAACTACTGCTTTTCTAGTAGAAAAGCGCTTTCCTGTAGGCTGGCTCTGACTCCCAAGCTAAGAAATAGGTCCAGCCGCAGCCTCCATACCTAAGATGGTGCCCTCCACGTGATCAGCAGACAGAGGGGCTAAAGGTGCCAAGAGTTAGTGATTCCTCCACCTCTGTTGTCAGGCCCCCACCATAGGCTACACTGTATAAACTACTGCATTTCTGTCAGACAATTGCTGTCCTGTTTGCAGGTTCTGGCTCCCAGGCTAAGAATTAGGTCCTGCTAAAATCTCTGTATCCAACATGGCGTCCCCACACACAGGCCCCGCAGTTCCGTACAAACCATGCTGTGGCAGTGTTAAAAAGACTGGCCCAAAGTGGCTAGAGGAACAGAGTCCGAAGCCTGGCTCTCAAAATATGGCAATTTCACCTGTCTCTCCCACCACCAATACATCTGAGTCTAGCCGCTAGGCAAGATCCAGCTCCGCCTGCTGACCAAGACAGAGAAAAAAAAGTCAAAATGGTGCATTTACCTTCAGTCCGTGACAGCCAGGGCTAGCCAGGAGCAGAAGTCAATGAAAGAGAGGAGGTTTTTCGTTCAGTGGTATGAAGTCCAAATTAACAGCCCTGTCCCATGTCCTGGGGGCTCACTGGGTGACCAGAAGTCTCTGTTTGATTATCATTTCAGGTCTCGGTTTCCAGAGGGATATAAGGAGATGTGTGCTTAGTCCCCCATCTTGATTCCACCTCCAGAACTACACTTGTTTGTCATTTGCAAACACATGTTGGCAACAGATGAAAATTTCAGCAAAAGCATTCTATGAAAATCAATTGGCTATAAGGAATTTATAACATTAAATATTATAAAATGTATTTTATTATTTGTAAATTGTATGTATGCATCTTTTGTTTCAGTACAATTTACAGTAAACTTGCTTATGTAGTTAAATGCACACAGTTACCAGAAAGTAGACTGTTAAATATTTATCAACACATCACTAATGTATATCTTCTTCATTTAGAAATGGAAGGAATTATAATATGTAGATCCTAGCCATCTTTAACTCCCACTCTCTTCCTATCTTCACCTTGACAGACACACATATGCAACTGTTACATGGCACACAAACCCCACTATCACTTTTACCCTCACAGCTTTACTACATTTTGGTTTTGTTACATTATAATTTGATTTTGGAAAGTTTAGTCTTTGACACTCAGGAAAAGCCAATATGATGTAGAATTCTTAGCTCTCCTCAGACACTCTCTTCTTTAACACACTGAAAATATTAGTTTATCCTTTTCATCACAAGTGCCCAGGAAATATATTGCTATGAAGATTTGAATCTGTTGAGATTTCTAGATTTTAAAGGACTCTAGGAAACTTCTCCACTGCAGATGCCCGTAGAGCCTTGTAAGGAAGATAATTGTGGGAATTCCAAGACAATGGAGATCCAATCCACTCCATGTAGGCTACTTCCCAGTACACCTCATTTACTCATTACTTAGCTCTGAGTTTCTCTTTATTTTGATAGTCTTCAACCTACACTTCTATTCCTATTAGATGCAAATTTGAGTTGGCCATCCCTATTAGTAAGGCATACAGTAACACAGGATCACTGAAATTGTCTGGAGGCAAAGCAATATAGTCGCACACAGATGCAAATGGCAGATAAGCCAAACTTTAGAAATGCCTGGAGAGATTCTGTTTCAGTCTATTTGCCCAATCAATGCAGAGATCCAGCCCACACCTTACCTGGAAGACAGATGCCTACTCTTTGGCACACATTGAGCCTTCCTATCTGGATCAAGAGCTGATCATTTTGGGACTCTGTTGAGAGATTGTGTATGAGTGGCCAGTTTTCCTGTTTCTACAGTTGACAAGAGGCCTCAGGATATTTATTCAGTATTTGTATATACTAGACCACTGAAATAGCTATCTCTTGTTTTTATTTAGCAAGCGTTATGTCTGAAGGGAGAATGAAAATAATTCCCAGGAGAAATTGCTGCAATAAGCAGTACAGAGTGCCAAGGAAAGTCAGATGCTGCAATTTTTGATAGACCACCTTGAGGAGGCCCCTTTTTGTACATTGCTGTAATTGTCTTTCTGTTTTAAAAGTAAATCAGGCCTGTGCACCTACATAGTAGAAATCACTAAAAGGTATTTTTCCTTTACTGATCTTTTTTTGTACAAGAAAATGAAATCAATGCCATCAAAAAAAACATTTGTTTATGAATTTGATGAGTTATTTACAATTAAACAAAGATTTTAGCTATAATCACAAAATTGCATAATAAAAAGTACTCAAGTTTTGCCTAGAATTACCCATCTAAGTACAATGGATAACATATAGAATTTAGATGATTTGGTTAAATTGAAGTTTCCATATATATACTTTTATAGGTATTTTTGTAATAAAAATTCTTTGGTTTGCATCATCCAGTTGTTCTTAGAATAAACACATTTTCTATATGTAATCTTGATAGTAGTGGAAATCCTACTGTAACATTTTTTTCACCAAAAGTTAATTTAAACTTTTGATTAATGGTAGTTTAAAGACAAGTCCCAGTGGAAAGCAAACAGTAATTTATAGTCTCAAATGAGAAAAACAAAAAAGGGATCCTATCTGATTCTTTCACATGAGTTCCTGAGAGGAAAAAAGTAAAATAAGTAGTTCTAAAACCTGAGTAACTTTCTTTACATTTTAAAATAAATCCTGGAATTTAAAAATTTCCCAGAAGCCCTCATAAAAAAAAAAACAAACCCACTGCCATCGAGTCAGGTCCAACTCATAGCGACCCTAGAGGCCACAGCAGAACTACCCCATAGAGTTTCCAAGGAGTGTCTGGCAGATTTGAACTGCCAAACTTTTGGTTAGCAGACATAGGACTTAACCCACTACGTCATCAGAGTTTCCAGCAGCCCTCATAACTATTTAAAATTGTTCTCAAGTACGATGCAAACATGCTTGGAAGAAGAGTTGAAAACTGGATTATTTCTGTGTTTTCCTTTGGATGGCCCTTTCCTGTCTCTCAGTAAATAATCAGGAGCCACTTTCTCATTTATTTTTCTCTGTCATTCTCAGGTAAGCCCTTGAACATACCTTGCAAAGCATTCTTTGGATTCAGTGGAGAGTCTGGACCAATGATCTACTGGATGAAAGGGGAGAAGTTTATTGAAGAACTGGCAGGTCACATTAGAGAAGGTGAAATAAGGTACAGGACTTGAATTGCTTATTTTTCTTTGCTGTCTTTGTAGTTAAGGAATGAAACGTCCCAGAAGCACTTGTACTCAGAACTTTACTTGGAACTCCAAATTGTTCCATTCTCTCAGAGCTGATCTGGTGAGGTGAATGAAGCTGACTTCCCTAATAAATGCAAAGGTATAGACTCTCACTATAAGGAGGTTTTGCTCATGTTCTAAAAATATTCCATCAAGGTGTAATGAGCCCACAAAGTTGTCTAAGCAAACTCCTTTGAGTTTCTAAAGCTGTTTCACTCAGTCACAACAAAGGTACAAAATTTGCAGGTGATTTGTCATATCACTGGGCAAATGCTGATTTATTCCCTGAAAACAAGATAACCTTCATATGTTACAGGTATAAAGCTGTGGTGGCAGTAGTAAGTGGACACTCAGCCTAAATAACTGTTGAGTCTTGCTGAATAGTGTTTATTTCTCCTAGTAGCCATGGCTCATCCTGAATATTACTGATTCTTCACTTTAGCTCCTCCTTAATACATCTTTTCACTCTACTGAATACAGGAACCTCTTTGGTGTATAGATACTAATTACACTGGTTTTCTAATCCCATGTAGCGTTTTTTTCCATTAGTACAAGGGGAGAATAGGTCATTTTTCCTTCTTCACTTAGTCTGCTGGATTTTCCTTTGAGAAGAAATGTAAATAAGGTAAGAAATGGTTTTCAAATGTGTTAAGGAGCTATTTTCATAAAAAGACAACATACCAGGTAGAAAAGAAAGCAGAAAAATATACTTATTTTCAAAGAAATAATGCTTGAGTCTTCACAAATTTTTTGAAAAAGCATTATATACACACATAGCAAACTCAGTGAATTCCATATCAGATAAATGAAAAGAAATTCACAAACAAACAAAAAATAGTAAACATTCCAAAAGCCAAAGACAAAGCATAAATCTTGAAAGTAGCAAAAGAAAAATGGTTTGTCAGTTACCAAGGGAACCTTGATAAGATTAATGCTATCTTCTCACCATAAACAACAGAGACTGTAAGGCAGTGGGAAAACATACTCCAAAGATTCAAAGAAAAAAACTGTTAACCAAGCTATCTTTCAAACTTAGGGCAAAATAAAGACATTTCCAGATAAGCAAATAGTGGGAAAATTTTTTTGTTAGCAGACATGTCTTACAAGAAATAGTAAGGATATGTGTCATTCTGAAAGCAAGTGACTCCAGGTGGTAATTCAAAGCCAAACACACAACATGAGTAAAGATAGTTGCATAATTATTTTAAAAACAGGATAAATGCATGTTTCCTTTTCTTTCATCACTTGATTGAAAAAAACAATCATATAAAACAAATATGTAAATAATTATGTGGGTGGATCCATAACAAGTAGAAATGTAATATATTTGCCAATAACAGCACAAAGATGATGCACAGGAACAGAGTGTACCAGGCTAAGGGATGACTCTAAATGGTAACTCAAATCCCCCAGGAGCAAATGAAGAAATGACACATAAGAAGATTAATATAACAAAAGCAAAAAACATACATGCTTCTCTTACCTACTTTAAAATACATAAAATTACAGAAAGTAAAAATTATAACAATGTAATATTGTGTTGGTAAATTTTGTAGAGGTAAAATGAGTAACAACAGCACAAAAAGGGAAAACATAATAAAAGCTCTACAGAAACAACATTTTGATATCTCACTAGAATTAAGTATGAATCTGAAGCTAATTATGATATTAAGATATATATGGTACATTCTTGTTTTGGTTATATAGTGCTACCATAATATAAATACTACAGGTATGTGGCTTTAACAAACCAATTTATTTTCTAACAGATTAGGAGGCTTAGAAGACCAAATTTAAGGTGTCAGTGCTAGGGGAAAGCTTGGAGGAAGGTCCTTGTCTCTTCTGAGCTTCTGCTCCTAGACAGTCTCCATATGGTTACCACAGATTGTTCCCTATCCTTTTCTTATTTGCTTGTTTCATCTCCATTATATCTCAGAAGAGATTAATTTAACATATACCCTACACTAATCCTGTCTTATTAACCTAACAAAGACAACCTTTCGCAAATGGGATTATAACCACAAGCATAGAGATTAAGATTTATAACACATTTTAGGGATACACAATTCAATCCATAACATTCTACTTTGGCCCCCCCAAATTCATGTCCTTGCCACATGCAAAACACATTCACCCCATAACATCATCCCAAAAGTTTTAAATCAACTCTGAGTTAAAAAATCTCATCATCTTAATCATCTAAATCAAATGTAGGTGAGCCTTTAGGCATATTCCATCCTGGTGCAAAATGCATCTTCATCTGAGAACCTGTAAAATCTGAAATACAAGTTATCCACTTTCAAAGTAAGATGGCAGAATAAGCACAAGTTATACGTTTCCATTCAAAATGAGAGAAACTGGAGGGAAAGAAGGAATGACAGGCACAAAGCAAATCCAAAACTCAGCAGAGGAAAATTGCGTTAGCTCTCAAGGCTTGAAAATAACCCTCTCTTACATAGGTCTTTTGGGTTTTTGTAGATTCCATAGTGTCTTGTATTTTTCTTTGTATAGGTCTTTTACATCTCTGGTTAGATTTATTCCAAAGTATTTTATCTTCTTGGTGGCTATTGTAAATGTTATTGTTCTGGTGATTTCCTGTTTGACATTCTCTTTGTAGGCAGATAGGAATCCAGCTGGCTTTGTATATTTATCTTGTATCTTGATGCTTTGCTGGACTCTTCTATTAGTCTCAGTAGTTTTTCGGTTTTTTTTTTTTTCCTGGATTCTTCAGGATTTTCAGTGTATAGAATTATATTATCTGTGAATAGAGATACTTTTACTACTTCCTTACCAATTCAGATGCCCTTTATTTCTTCCTCTAATCTGACTGCTCTGGTCAGAAAAGACAAATGCAGAATTGCTCATGATCATTAGCTATTAAAGAAATTCAAATCAAAGCTATGATGAGATACCATCTCACCTCAACAGTTGGGCATGACCCAAAAACCACAAAACAACAAATGCTAGAGAGGCTGTGGAGAAATTGGAACTCTCCTACACTGCTGGTGAAATTGCAAAATGGTAAAACATCTTTGGAAAACAACCTGGAGCTTCCTTTAAAAGCTGGAAATAGATATACCACTTGATCCTGTAATTCCACTGCTTGGAATTTAGCCTTCAGAAACAAAGGTTGTCACACGAACAGACACATGTACATGAATGTTTGTTGCAGCACAGTTCAAAATAGCAAAAAGATGAAATCAACACCCATGCCCATCAACAGATAAATGGATAAACACATTATGATACATATACTCAATGGAACACTATGTTATGATAAAAAACAATGACGATTTTAGAAAACATCTGATAACATGGTCTCATAAGAGATCCTGCTGAGTGAAATCAATCAGTGTCAAAAGGACAAACTTTGTATGAGACCCCTGTTATAAGGACTTAAAAAGAGAATTATCCACAGAAGAAAATGACTGTGTCAGCTACATGGGGGGGGGGGGGCTGAGGGTTTATCGTAGATAATTGATAGATGTTAGAAATTTTATTCTTTTACTGTAATTGATAAAACAAATAAAGAAAAAAAGAAGTGGTAACAGATGACATCATTGTGTGGTTCCCCTTCTCAAGGGGGATGCTTTCAGACTCTCTCAATTTAGGAAGATGTTAGCTATTGGCTTCAGATAGATGTCTGTCCCCTATTATGTTGAGGAATTTCTCTTCTGTTCCAATTTTGCTGAGTGTTTTTAACATGAACCCATGTCAAATTCCTTTTTTGCATCAGTTGATAAAATCAAGTGGTTCTTGTCTTTTGTTTTATTAATGTGTTTGATTACATTCATTGTTTTTCTACTGCTGAACCATCCTTGTGTCCCTGGTATAAATCCCAACTGATCATGATGATTATTTTTTTTTTTTGACATGTTGTTGAATTCTGTTGAATTCTGAATTTTGTCTAGAATTTTGTTGAAGATTTTTGCATCTATGACCATGAGAGATGTTTGTATATAATTTTCCTTCTTTGTGATGTATTTACCTGGTTTTGGTATCAGTGGCTGGCTTCATGGAATGTGTTTGAGTAGTCCATCTTTTTCTATGCTCTGAAATAACTTTAGAAACAGTGGTGTTAACTCTTCTCTGAAAATCTGGTCAAATTTTCCAGTAAATCTCTCAAGGTCAGGACTCTTTTAAATTACCTTTCCAATTTCTTCTTTTGTTACACGTTTACTTAGTTGTTCCGTCACTGAAAGTGATGTGTTGAAGTCTTCTGCTACTATGGTGTAGCTGTTTATCTCACTTTTCAACACGCTTAGAGTTTGATGTACTTAGTATCTATCATTGGCTGCATAAATATTTAATATGATTATGTCCTTGTGATGTACTGATCCCTTAATCAGTACATACTGCCCTTCTTTTTCTACTGTGGTGGATTTTCAAGTCGGATCTGACTCGACGGCACTTGGCTGGCTTGACATGTGAAATTAATATTATCTTTGCTTTTTTGAATACTGTTTGCTTGGTACATATTTTTCTATCCTTTGAGTCTGTTAGTTTGTATCTTTAAGTCTAAATTGTGTCTCTTGTAGGCAGTGTATAGACAGATAATTTTTTTTTTAAATCTATTCTGTTACTCTTTTTCTCTTTATTGGTGCATTTAACCCATTTACATCCAGCATAATTCTTGATAGGTATGAATTTATGGCTGTGAGTTTGGTCTTTTTTCTGTATTGGTGACAGTTTCTTTATTCCATTTAATTTTCTGTGCTGTAGCACCTTTCTTTATGGGTTTTCATCTGTTTCATTGTTGTTGGTTTTCTATTTGCTGAGACTTCTTGTATGTGTTTCTTATTTTGATGTGTAGCATTATTTTCATTTGTAGTTACCTTAATATTTACCCCTATTATTCTAAATATAAACCAGTCTTTAATTTCTTTGTATCACCTTTACTTCCTCTCCATATGAAAGATCTATGGGTACATTTTTTTAGTTCCTCTTTTTGATATAATATTGTCATGTGTTACACTGTAATATCTGTTTCCCTATTTTTAGTGTTTCATTTTTATGGTTTCCCTATCTGGATTGATATCTGGATGCACTGTTTTGTATAGTTGACTTCAGTTTTTATCTGATGTTACTGATTTTCAAATTGAATTACTCTCACTATTTCTTGTGATTTTGGTTTGAGTTTTCCAAATTCTCTAAACTACTGCTTATCTGGGAATGTCTTAATTTTGATATCATATTTGAGATACAATTTTTCAGGCTATATAATACTTGGCTGGCAGTTATTTTCCTTCACAGTTTGTATTTGTCATCCCATTGCCTTCTTGCCTGTGTGGTTTCTGTGAAGGAGTCTGGGCTTAGTCTTATTGTCTCTTTTTTTTGTAGGTTATTTTTTGTTTAAGCCTAGCTGCCATTAAAGGTATCTCCTTATTTAGTTTTTGCAACTTTGATTAAAATTTGTCTTGATGGCTTTCTTTGGGGATCTAACTTGTGTGGAGTTTGATGAGTATCTTGGATAAGTATCCTCACATCTTTCATGATATTGGAAATTGTCTATCAACAAATCTTCAACATTTCTCTTTGTTTTTTCTATTATCCCCTTCCCCTCATTCTGGTATTCCAATCATTTGTAGGTTGTTTCTCTTGATACAATCCCACATAATTCTTAGTACATTATTTTTCAAAATTATTTTATCTGATTTTTCCTCAAATATGTTAGTGTCTGTTACTTTCTTTTCATTCTCACTAATTTTGCTTTCCATTGCCTCACTTCTGCTCATTTCACTTTCTATAGTTGTATAATTCTGTAATTTGATTGTTAATCTGCTGAATTTCAGATCATTGTTGCTCAAGCATTTCTCACAGCCTCTTTATTTTTTCTATCATTCTCTGTTGCACTTTGCCTGATTTCCTTCCTGATCTCTTGACATTCTCTAAACATTTTTATTTTGTATTCTACCTCTGGTAATTCAGCAAGTCTTCTTCATCTGGAAGAGGTTTTGATTCTCTGTTTTGGGAAGTTTTGTGTATCCATAGTGGTTTGCTTCTTTAAATGATTTGACATTGACTATTGTCTCTAAGCCATCAGAAAGTCATTCTAATTTACTTATGTTTGCTTTCTGTGTTCTAGCTTATATACATTTATATTTTTTGTTTGATTTAAGTGTCCAAATAGGTGGATCATAAGAGCTACTTTGATTATTGGAACCTTAGAAATTCTAACATCCTTTCAACAGGTGGTTAGAGCTGTTACTAGGCATGTGGGCCCAGTGGTCATTTTACTTTTCTTGTAGGTATTCAACTTGAGAGCCCAGGTGGTCTGCCACCAAGTGTATGGTGCCTGCTCTTACCCAGGGTTCTTGCTGGGGAAGGACGATTACTGTGAGCACAAGTTATTGGTTGCACATGCTGAGAAAGGGAGCCAACATCTATCTGTGATTAGCCAAAGGGCTTGTTTCTGGCCTGAGTTCCTGGCTCAGGGGGTCAGCAGATATCCCCCTCCCACCATTTGTCCAATTTTTCCTTCTACAAGTCTGGGAGAATAGCTCAGGGCACACATAAGGGGTCCCCATTCCATCCCAGGTATAGCATCAGAGTTCAATGCTTATTGCACATCAGAGAAGGGAGGGGGAAGCACTGGTAAAGAGGAGAAAGGATTAGCCTAAAGGAAATTCCCAGATCCCCATGTGTTCAAAAGTACTTAGCTCATGGACACTCAAATTGGAGTCCTCTGGGACTCTACTGGCATGATCATCCAAAGCTCAGCTTCCTTGCTGAGAATGATGCTCTCCACATGCCACCACTCTCTTCACTGCACTGGCAGTAGCAGATCCCCCTGTAGGGTGCTAATTCTGACTGAATCAATTATGGTCATTCTAGGTGTTTCTCAAACTACTTTCCCCTCCCTGTTGTCCAGTCCAATCTCTCAGCTATCTCCCTAATGTTCAAGGCTCCAAAAATGTCCTGTATAACCTATTCAGTTGTTTTTCTGTTGCTTTATTTTTTACAAGAGGTATCACAGGATTCATGTGACTACTCTGTCACCTTAGGCCCACCTCCCCAGAATTGCTTTTGACATTCATAACTCTACCAACAGTCTAGGAAATACAAATTTTTACTATTAGGCACCTTAAAACTCTTTCAGCCTCTACCCATTACCTAATTCTAAAACCATATCTATATTTTAGGTATTTGTTAAAGCAGCACCCTATTCATATTGTTATCTATTGCTGATATGACAGACATTATAGAAGTGGATGCTTTTCACACTCAGAAATTTATTGTCTCACAGTTTAGGAGGCTAGAAGTCTGAATTCAGGGTGCTGCCTCTAGGGGAAGACTATTTCTCTCTGTTGACTCTGTAAAAACGTCCTTATCTCTTTGAGCCTCCGCTCCTGTGTGATTTTCACATGGCTTGACACCTCTCTTTGCCTGTCTCTACTCCTTTCACTTGTTTGTTTAATCCTTTTTGTGCATAAAAGGAGACTGACTTCAGATACACCCTACACTAATCCTGTCTCTTTAATATAATAAAGACAACCCATTTACAAACAGTATTAAAACCACAGGCATAGAAGTTAGGATTTATAACACCTTAAAATGTGAGACACAACTCAATCCATTACAGTATCCTATTTATTTAGGTACAGTGATATTAATCACTGACTCAGAACTCAAAAAGTGTCACAAGTCAAGCAATTCTACCTTCCACTTTTAAGCAGGTGAGCATTTTCTCTTCCCTCCATCATACACACTTTGCCTCAGAAAAGAAAATGTTTGGCATGAAAGGGAAAGACTGAATAGAGGCAGAGAAAAATAACAGTGATCACAATGCCAGGCATTTGGAGACTACCATGCCCTATTAAGTGTACTTCAAATAACATCTACAATAACATCTACAAAAAGGAAAAGGAGAGTACATACAAAGTGGGAAGGAAGGATAATTATCTTTAAACCACTTTAGAACCAAAAATCTGCTCCATCAAGACATATGCACGTTTCTCTGTATATAATGGATTATTTTGAAGAGTGCAAATACCAGCTTTTGTCACCACAGCATTCAAAAAAATTAATAATTAATTTATTACAGCTATAATTCAAGGTTTAATGTTTTTCCCTCATTGTGTTGAGAATTACACACTTTTTGATTGATCTCACCAAATCACTCACAAATAAAAATGCAAAAGGTTTTACAGAATATAAGAATTATAATCCTTAGAGATGTAAATTACTTTATAAATCATCTGGTTCAACTCTCCGGCTCACAGACAAAGAAACTAACACCCGGAAGGAAGAGACTTGGCTCAGTTGATATACAATGTTTTTCATCTCTTGGATATATACATTGTGAATGTTAGAGTTAATATCTCTTTAATAAAAATCTTAAAAGTGCCTCACACATGTATTTCTACCTTTACCATGAGTCTTTTGGGTAGCTTGAAACATAAACTAGATCCCTTATGCATTTATAAAAGACAGTGATGATGATGGCTTTAACACAGAGAAATATAATTTGTTATAGTTTAGGAAGCTAGAAGTCCAAATTTAGGGTGCCAACTGGTGATTTGTTTCTCCATCTCATTAAAAAAATGACACTGGAACTTGTATTGCGATTGCATTATATAAGTAGATTGCTTTGGGTAAAACAGACATTTTCACAATGTTAAGTCTTCCTATCCATGAGCAGGGTAGGTTTTTCCATTTATCTAAGTCTCTCTTAGTTTCTTGTAGTAATGGCTTGTAGTAAAGGTCTGTTATTTCTCAGGTTAGATTAATTCCTAGGTACTTTATCTTCTTAGGGGCTATAGTAAATAGTATTAATTTGATGATTTCTTCATTAACAGTCTCGTTAATATAAAGGAATGCTACTCATTTACTTATGTTTATCTTGTATCCTCAGACTTTACTGAACTCTTGTATCAGTTTGAGTAGTTTACTTATAGATTCTTTGGGATTCTCTGCATATACAGTCATATCATGAGCAAACAGGGAGATTTCGACTTCTTTGCCAATGCAGATGCCCTTTATTTCTTGGTCTTGCCTAATTGTTCTGGCTGGAACTTCTAGTACAATGTTGAATAGGAGAGGTGAGAGTAGACATCCTTGTCTAGTCCCTGTTCTCAAGGGAAACTCCTTGAGTTCCTCTCCATTCAGGATGATGTAGGCAGTTGGCTTTGTATAAATGACCTTTATTGCGTTGAGGAATTTTCCGCCTATGCCTATTTTGCTGAGAGTTTTTAGCATGAATGGGTATTGGACTTTATCAAATGCCTTTTCTGGATCAATGGAAAAACATCAGGTGATTCTTGTCTTTTGTGTTGTTTATGTGGTTGATCACATTAATTGTTTTTCTGATGTTGAACCAGCCTTGCATCCCTGGTATGAATCCAACTTGGTCATGATGAATTATTTTTTGGATATGTTTGTTGTATTCTATTGGCAAGAATTTTGTTGAAGATTTTTGCATCTAGATTCATGAGTGATATCGGCCTGTAGTTCTCCTTTTTGGTTGGGTCTTACCCTGGCTTTCATATCAGGGTTATGCTGACTTCATAGAATGAGTTTGGGAGTACTCCATCCCTTTCTGTACTGTGAAATAGTCTCAGTAGTATTGAAGATAACTCTTCTATTAAAGCTTGGTAGAATTCTATGGTGAAGTCATCTGGGCCCAGGCTTTTTTTGGTTGGTAATTTTGGGTGACTTTTTCAATCTCTTCCTTTGTGATGCATTTATTAAGTTGTTCTCCTCCACCTTGTAATAATTTTTGTAGGTGATATGAATCAAGGAATTTGGCCATTTCCTCTAGGTTTTCAAATTTGTTCAAGTACAGTCCTTAATGGTATTCTGTTACGATATTCTTGATTTCTGTTGGGTCTGTTATGACAACATCCCTTTCCTTTCTTATTTCGGTTATTTGTTTCCTTTCCTGTTTTTCTTTAGTAAGTTTAGCCAATGGTTTGTCACTTTTGTTGATTTTTTTTTAAAAAAAAATAGCTTTTGGCCTTTTCAATTTTTTGAATTGTTCTTCTGTTCTCTAATTCATTTAGTTCTGCTCTAATCTTTATGATCTGTTTTCTTCTGGTGCCTGAGGGGTTCCTCTGTTGTTCTCTCCCTACTTGTTCAAGCTGTAGAGTTAATTCTTTGGTTTGGTTTCTTTCTTCCTTCCGGATGTATGCATTTATGGAGATAAGCTGACTTCTGAGCACTGCTTTGGCTGTATCCCACAGGTTCTGGTAGGAAGTGTTTTCATTCTCATTGGAATCCATGAATTTCTTTATTTCACCCTTGATTTCTTCTATAACCCATGGTTTTTTTTGAGCAAGGTGTTGTTCGGTTTCCAAGAGTTCCACTTTCTGTTTTTTTCTGCTATTGATTTTGACTTTTACAGCTTTATGATCTGAGAAAATGGTTTGCATTAATTCAGTGGTATGGATTTGGCTGAGAATTGCTTTATGTCCTAACACATGGTCTATTCTGGAGAATGTTCCATGTGCACTGGAGAAGAAAGTGTAGTTGTCTGCTGATGGATAGAAATTTCTGTTTATGTCGATGAGGTCTAGTTGGTTAATTGTGACAGTAAGGTCTTCTGTGTCTTTATTGAGCTTTTTTCTAGATGATCTGTCCAACATTAACAGTGGAGTGTTGAAGTTTCCCACTATTATTGTAGAGTTCTTTATCTCACTTTTGAGTGTAGTCAGTGTTTCTTTGATGTATTTACGTGCTCTAGTGTTAGATGCATGAATATTTAATATTGTTAAGTCCTTATTGTGCATTGAAACTTTCAGCAATAGTGTCCATCCTTTACTACAATAGTGGATTTTACATTAAAGTTGATTTTATCTGAGATTAAAATTGCCACAGCTGCTCTTCTTTGTCTATTGTTAGCTAGATATATATTCTTCCATCCTTTAATTTTTAGTTTGTATCTTTAAGTCTAAGGTGAGTTTCTTGTAGGCATCATATGGATGGGTCATGTCTTTTTATCCAAGATGTCACTCGATGTCTCTTTACTGGAGTGTTCAGTCCATTCACATTCAATGTAATTATTGATAGGTATGTGTTCAGTGCTGCCACTGTGATATGTTTATGTTTGTGTTGATGATTTCTCTGTTGTTCTTATTAATCTGTTCTGGGACATTCTTTGTGAGTTGGTTTTTCACCTTTTTCAGGGTTGGTTTTGTTGCTGTTGAGACTCCTGTACTACATTTCTTGATTTCATATGTTGCATCTTTATTGTGCTTTACGGCTGCCCTTAAGATCCCCCTTAATAAACCATGTATAAACCCAATTTCAGTTACTCTTCAACTTTCTCTCCATCTGGAAAGACTATAATGACTGTATTACATCCCTCAACATGATCACATTATAGTTTGCAAGATATGATCACTGGATTATTTCTCTCACTATTATAGCTTTGATTGAGTTTGGAGCCTTCCCTAACTGAGTAGGGTTCTGGATGATATGTCCTGTGTTTGCTTCTAAAATATACTTAGTGATTTTGTTCTTGTAAGCCAAGAGCTTCTTTCAGTATCTCTCGTAGCTTTGGTTTGGTTTTTACAAAGTCTCCAAGTTTTGGTTTATCTGTGAATGTCTTAATTTCATTTTCATATTTTAAAGATAGTTTTCTAGGATATATAATTCTTGGTTGGAAGTTCTTCTTCTTCAAGGATTTGAATGTGTCATGCCACTGCCTCTGTGCCAGCATCATTTCTGCTGAGAAATCCAACAAAAGCCTATAGGGTTTCCTTCTGAATGTTAGCTTTGCTTTGAGTCTTGCTGCCTTTAAAAGTTTCTGCTTATGTTTCATTTTGTTAAGCTTGATTATAATATGTCCTGGAGTCTTTCTTTTGAGATCTATATCAACTGGTGTTTGATAAGCATCTTGGATATCTATATTCTCTTCTTTATTAATTTCTGAGACGTTTTCTGTCAGCATCTCAGGCACAACACTCTTTGTGATCTCAGGTGTCTCGCCCTATTCAGGAACTCTACTTAATCATAGATTGTTTCTCTTAATAGAGTCCCACATGCATCCTAATGCTTCTTCATTTTTCTTGTTTCTTTTTCTGATTTCTCCTCATAGATGCTGGAGTCTGTAGCTCTGTCTTCCAAGTCAGAAATTTGTTTTCCATTTGCTCCATTCTGTTTTCTTGGCTTTGAATTGAAGTTTCTTTGTCTTTGAATTTGTTCTTGATCTGTTGGATTTCAGAGGACTGGTGTTCCATCAGATCGAACAGCTTGCTTAATTTTTCCTTTTGCTCTGCTGCATTCTATATCAGGTGTAGGAGGGCTCTCTACATATTCCTTTTGTATTCACCTTCTCATAGTTTCAGAAAAGCTTCATCTGGGAAGTTCTGAGGTGCATTCTTTTGGGGGCATTCTGAAGCCATAGGTGATTTCTTGGTTACACTTTCTTCCAGAGTTTGTTGATTTGGGGGCATCATGTGAGTCAGTAGAAGATGGAAGAGATGCTGCGAGGATGGACCACAGTTCTTTCTATAGGCCATGTTAAAATGAGAGGTAAAAAGTATATGACAATTTTCAAAGTCACTCACATGTTCAGGTGTACAGGTCCCTCTTCCCAGCTGGCAAAGTAAGCACCTCTATGTCAAACCCCAGGTTACAAACTAGCTCAAAATACAGAAAGGGTACTGCCCTGCTGGCATCTGCTGTTGGGCCCCAGCTGTAGGCAACACTGTATAATACTGCTTTTCTGCCAGAAAAGCACTCTTCTCTGGGCAGGGGCTGCCTCCCAGCCCAAGACTTAGGCCCAGCTGAGGCTTCCATATGGGTATGTCTGCATCTAGTAGAACAAGATTGTGTCCCTCACAATCTCACCACCTTGCTGGGACCAGGCTACTCTATGGCAGAGGTGGAAAGAGAGACCAAAGGTGCCAAGATGCAGAGTCCATAGCCTCTGTTTCTGGGTCCCAGCCGTAGGTGACACTATGTAAAATACAGCTTTGCCAGAAAAGTGCTCTACTCCGGGCAGGTGTTGCCTCCCAGCCTAGGAACTAAGTCCAGCTGGGGCCTCTGTATGGGTGATTCCGCCTCCCAATGGATCAAGATGGCGTCCCGCACAAGCTTGCCACCACCTCAGTACTGGCTACTGTATGGTGGATGCAGAAAGATAGGCCAAATGTGCCGAGATGCACAGAATCTAAAGCCGGGCTCTCAAAATATGGCAATTTCACTTGCCAATCCCACCAGCAGTGCATCTGAGATCAACAGCTAGTCAAGTCCCAGCTCTGCCTACTGGCTAAGAGAGGAAACAAAAATAAAATGGTGAGTTATCTTTGGTCCGTGCAAGCCTGCACTCACCGAGCATGGGGTCAGCGAAAGAGAGGCTTTGCGTTCAGTGGTATGAAGTCCAAATTAACATCCCTATGCCATGTCCTAGGGCTGTCTAGGTGTCCAGAGGCTCCATTTAATTATCAGTTCAGGTCTTGGTGTCCAGAAGGATTTAGGGAGATGTGTGTTTAGTCCACCATCTTCACTCAGCCCCCCAAGCTGGCTTCTTTATAGAAATCAGTGAGCTAGTTCTAAAACTTACATGGACTTTCTATGGATGCAGAACAACTGAAACAATCCCAATGAGGAAGAACAAACTTGGAGTACTCACACTTCACAATTTCAAAATTTGATACAGATCTGCAATAATCAAAACAGTGCAGTACTGGCATACGTATAGACATATAAACCAAGAAAATGGAATTTAAAGTTCAGAAATAAACACACTCATTTATGGGCAACTGGATTGATAAGGGTGCCAAGACAATTCAATAGGGGAAACAAAAATCTCTTCAACAAGTGGTACTGGGGACAATTGAATGTTCACAAGGAAAAGAATGAAATTGGACCCCCGAACTCACACTACATGGAAAAATTAAACAAAAATGAATCATGGACCAAGTATAGAAACTGAAAACTATAAAATTTGTTAAGTGTATAACACAGGGGTAAATAAAGAAAACACAAAGGTAAATCTTAATTTTTTGGTTACAGATTTTAAGATATAGCAGCCAAAGCATGACCAACAAAAGAAAAAAGAAACATATAAATTGTAATTCATCAGAAATAAACCTACTGATGTCTCAAAGGACAGTACAAAGGAAATAAAAATGTAGCTCACAGAATATGAGAAAATATTTTCAAGTCACGTATTTGATAAGGGATTCATATCTTGAATACGTCAAGTGGTCTTAGAAGTCAATAATGAAAAGACACATACCACAATTAAAAAATGAGCAAAAGATTTTAATAGACATTTCTCCAAAGAAGATATGCAAATAGCCAATAAGCACATGAAAGGATCCTTGGCATCATTAGTTATCAGGGAAATGCAAGTAAAAACTATAATAAGGGGCAGGGCCAAGATGGCAGACTACACATACATCTCCTCAATTCCCTCTGAGAAATAAGGCCTGGAATGATCATTGAACAGAGCAGCGAGGACATCCAGGGAGCCCTAGGATCTAGCATGGTGTTGCCAGATTTGACAGGGTGACAGTGACATAGTAACTACTTCTCTAAAAGACAAGGCAGCACCACACTGAGTCCTGTTTCTGCTAATTCACCATTTGGGAGGGCTGCAGGTAATGACACCTTCCTTGTTATCTGGGAGACAGAGACTGGGTACAAGCTGGCTAACACGCTGAACTGCACATGGCACAGCAGAGAGACTATGCATAGGATAGCCACATTCTGAAAGCCTAGCTGCTAACTGAGGGCACTACTGCCCCTCTACTCTCTCTTTTGTGAGCTGTGTCATAGATTCTGCTGTTTCACAGCAGGAAGGGCAGCTTGGGCGGGATGCCATTTTGGTGAGCTGGGAGGAGCAGTCACCCACCCAGAGAGCTTAGCTGGGGCTAATATTCATGCAGAGAAGCATGGCCTGTCTAAAAAGTGCTTCTCAAGCAAAAAATTTTAGGACAATGGTGACTAGAGTTACAGCTGAGGCCTGGCAGAAGATGACAGGAAGGTCCTAACCCCTCCCTACTTTGAACCGTATCACAGTATCTGGAGACGTCCCATGAGTTGTTTTTGCTGCCAGCCAGAAGGTGGGGCCTGCCACACCTAAGGGCCTGACAGTTTTCAGCAGCTGCTAGACAGCTCCTTGCTTAGCGGTAAGCACCTTTTTAAAATATCAGCATCTGGAGTACTGACTGCTGAGTGGACTGGCAGCATATCATCCATCTTTCATTGATTCACATCATGGCATCAGCTGATGGCTCCTAAGTGACTCCATAAGTAGGGTGCCATCTTTGCCACGAAGGAAACAGAGGCTGGCACTCCAGAGAGTCCACCTGGAGCCAGTCACCAGAGTACACAGTGATGGCTGGTTACCAACCGCCCCTTAGAACTATGCCTCAGTTCCTGTTTAGCTAACATGAAAGAAACTGAACAGCTTCTAGTGGCTCACAGACAACAATTCATAGTTAACCATTTAAAGAAAAAGTCTACATGGCCCTGGAAAACTACAAAAATAAAGAATCAAAAAACTTCCCAGATGAAGAAGCTTTTCTGAAACTGTTGGAGGTCTAGTACAAAAGAACTATATAGAGAGCCCTCCTAGAGATTAAACAAAATGTAGCAGAACAAAATGAAAAATGAGCTATTTGAACTGATGGAATATCAATGATCTGAAATCCAGCAGATCAATAACAAAGTTATAGAATTAGACAACTCAATTCAAAGTAAAAAGAGCAGAATTAAGGAGACGAAAGCCATAGTTAGTGATCTTGATGATAGAGCAACTGACACCAGCATACATGAGGAGAAATCAGAGAAAAGAAATATGAAAAATGAAGAAGCATTAAGAAATATGTGGGACCCTATTAAGAGGAATACTCTACAAATAACTGCAATTCCTACACAGAGAGGGATAGATCAAAATACATGAAGTATTGTAGAACTGCTGACAGAAAACTTCCCTGAAATTATGAAAAAAGAGAACATAGTTATCCAAGATGTGTACTGAACACCTAAAACACTAGACCACCCCAAAACACACCAAGACATATTATAATCAACCTTAATAATATGAAACACAGAGGTTCTTAAAGGCAGTGAGGCTTAAAGCTAAGCTAACATTCAGAAGGAAGCTCTGTAGGCTTCTGTCTGACTTCTTAGCAGAAATGATGTTGGCAAGAAAGCAGTGGCATGACACATTCAAAGCCCTGACGGAGAAAAACTTCAAACCTAGAATTATATATCCTACAAAACTGTCTCTCAAATATGATGGTGAAATTAAGATACCCACAGATGAACAGAAGCTTAGAGACTTTGTAAAAAACCAAACTACAAGAAATACTGAAAGAAGCTCTTTGCCTAGAAAAATAAAACCATTAAGTATATACTTAAGGAGGCAATGCAGGATGCAGCATCCAGAATCCTACTCAGGAAAGTCACAATGCTCAAAGGTATAACGTTGAAAGAAGGAAACCGGTGATCATAACACAAAAACTGTGACATCATCATACTCAAAAGAGAGATACATTACAGTAGTTATAACCCTTTCAGATGTAGAGGAAATTAAAAAGATATGCAGAAGTTAAAGGCTGGTTTAAACTTAGAATAGTAAGGGGGGACATAGGGGTAGCTGTAAAGCAAAATAACAATGCGACATATCAAAACAAGAAGCATAATACAGGAGTCTCAACAAACACAAAATCAACACTAAAAAAGATGAAAAGTCAGCTCATAAAGACAAACGATCCAGACTAGAATATTAAGAACAACATAGAAAATGTTAGCAACACAAAAATAAATGTATCAAAATGACAGCACTAAACATATACCTATCAATAATTACAGTAAATGTAAGTGCACTGAATGCTCCAACAAAGAAACAGTGAGTGACATCCTGGATCAAAAGACACAACTAGTCTATGTGTTGCTTACAAGAAACACACCTTAGACTCAAAGACATGAACAAACTGAAAATGAAAGGATGGAAAATCATATACCAAGCCAACAACATACAAAGAAGAGCAGGAGTGGCAATACTAGCCTCAGATAAAATAAAAATAGACTTTAATGTAAAAATCCACCACTATGGACAAGGGTAGTCACTATTTATTGCTGAAAGGTTCAACATATAGCAGGATATAACAATATTAAATATTTATGTACCCAATACCAGAGCATCTAAATACACTGAACAAACACTGACAACACTGAAAAATGAGATAGATCACTCCACAATAATAGGTAGGGCCTTCAACACTTCAGTTTCAGAAGTGGACAGATCATCCAGAAAAAAGCTCATTAAAGACAAAGAAGATCTTATTGCCACAATTACCAAACTATACCTCATTGACATAAGCAGAACTTTTGACCCATCAACAGATTAAGTATATCTTCGTCTCCAATGCTTACAGAACATTTTCCAGAATAGACCATGTGTTAGGACATAAAGCAATTCTCAGCAAAACGCAAACCACTGAATTATTGCAAAGTATCTTACTGGACCATAGCCATAAAAGTTGAAATCAGTGGCAGAAAAAACACAGGTAGAAATTTGAATTCATGGAAACTGAACAATACCTTGTTCAAAAATCCATGGGTTATAGAAGAAATCAAAGGCAAACTAAAGAAATTTATGGAATCAAATGAGAATTAAAATACATCCTACCAGAACCTGTGAGATGTAGCAAAAGCAGTGCTCAGAGGTCAGTTTATCTCTATAAATGCACTCATCTGGAATGAAAAAAGGATCCAAACCAAAGAATTAACCCTATAGCTTGAACGAGTAGAAAGAGAGCAACAGAGGAACCCCTCAGGCACCAGAGAAAACAGATCATACAGATTAGAGCAGAATGCAGTAAATTAGAGAATAGAAGAACAATTGAAAAAATTCACAAAACCAAAAGCTGGTTCTTTGAACAGATCAACAAAATTGATAAACCATTGGCTAAACTTACAAAAGAAAAATGGGAGAGGAAAGAAATAACCCAAATAACAAATGAGATACGAGATGTCACAATAGACCCAAATGAAATCTAAAGTATCATAACAGAATACGATGAAAGACTGTACTCTAACAGATTTCAAAACCTAGAGGAAATAGACAAATTTCTAGATTCACATCCAGTACCAAAATTCTTACAAGGAAAAGCAGAATAACTTAATACACCCACCACAAAGAAAGAGATTGAAAAGGTCTTCAAAAAACTACCCAACCAAAAAAGGTCTTGGCCCAGATGTCTTCACTAGATAATTCTACCAAACTTTTAGAGAGGAGTTAACTCCAATGCTACTGAGACTATTCCACAGCAAAGAAAGGGGAAGGGATTGAATACCCCCAAATTCATTCTCTGAGGCCAGCAAAACCATGATATCAAAGCCAGGGAAAGATCCCACAGAGAAAGGAAATTACAGACCAATATCACTGATGAAACCGGATGCAAAAATCTTCAACAAAATCCTAGCCAATAGATTTTAACAACATATCAAAATAAATAATTCACCATGACCAAGTTGGATTCATATTGGGGATGCAAGGCTGGTTCAACATCAGAAAAACAATGAATGTTATCAACCACACAAAATGTACAAAAGATAAGAATCACCCAATTTTGTCAAACGATGCAGAAAAGGCATTTGACAAAGTCCAACACCCATTCATTCTCAGCAAGATAGGAAAAGTAAGGAAATTCCTAAATGCAATAAAGGGTATCTATGCAAAGCCACCCGCCTACATCATGCTGAATGGAGAGAGGCTGAAAGAATTCTCTTGAGAATGGGAACTAGATAAGGATGCCCACCCTCAGAACCTCTATTCAATATTGTACTAGAAGTGTTAGCCAGAGCAAGTACACAAGAGAAAGAAATAAAGGGCATCTGCATCGGCAAACAAGAAGTAAAAATCTCCCTATCTACAGATGACATGATCACATATGCAGAGAACCCTTAAAAATCCATAAGTAAACTCCTGAAATAATAGAAGTTAGCAAAGTCTCAGGATATAAGATAAACATAAGTAAATCAGTAGGATTACTTTATACCCACAAAGAGATCAACAAAGATGAAATCACCAAATTCAGTACCATTTACTATAGCCTCCAAGAAGATAAAATACCTAGGAACAAACCTAACTACAGAAATAAGATGCCTATACAGAGAAAACTACAAGACTTTATTGCAAGAAACCCAAAGAGACTTACATAAATGGAAAAACTGACCCTGCTCATGGATAGGAAGACTCAACATTGTGAAAACGGTATTTTACTCAAAGCGATCTACATATACAATGCAATCCATTTGGCTTGGCTGGCAATACAAATTCCAGGGACATTTTTTAATGAGATGAAGAAACAAATCACCAACTTTTTCTGGAAAGGGAAGAAACCCCAGATAAGTAAAACAGTACTGAAGAAGAGGAACATAGTGGGAGGCCTCACACTACCCAACCTTAGAACCTATTACTCTACCACAGTAGTCAAAACAGCCTGGTACCAGTTCAAAAAGAGACATACAGACCAATGGAACAGAGGTGAGACCCCAGAGATGTCACCTCCCTCACATGAACAGTGGGTATTTGACAAAGGCCCTAAGGTTGTAAACTGGAGTATAAACAGTCTCTCTAACAATTGGTGTTAGCAAAATTGGATATCCATCTGCAAAATACTGAAAGAAGACCCATATCTCACACCTTACATAAAAACTAACTCAACATAGATCAAAGACCTAAATAACAAACCTAACGCAATAAAGATGAAGCAAGAAAAATTAGGGTCAATAACAGTTCTAACACATGGCTTAGACTGACTTCAAAATCTGAGAAACGAAGTGCAATCAACAGAAAACAGATAAATGAGAAGTACTAGGAATCAAATACTTTTGCTCATCCTAAGACTTTATCAAAAGAATTAAAAGACCACCTACAGAATGGGAAAATATATTTGGCAACTACATGTCAGACCCATAATCTAGATAGATCTCCATAATCTACAAGTTACTGCAAAATATCAACAGGAAATGGTAAATAACCCAATTAAGCGATGTGCAATGGAGATGGTCGAACACTTCACTAGAGAGGACATGCAGGCAGTCAAAACACACATGAGGAAATGCTTGCAATCATTAGCTATCAGAGAAATCCAAATCAAAACTACAATGAGATGCCACCTCACCCCAACAAGGTTGGCTATAATCCACAAAACACAACACAAATGCTGGAGAG
The DNA here is from genome assembly GCA_028571685.1 of Heterohyrax brucei. Classification (NCBI taxonomy): domain Eukaryota; kingdom Metazoa; phylum Chordata; class Mammalia; order Hyracoidea; family Procaviidae; genus Heterohyrax; species Heterohyrax brucei. Next base: position 143,033,462 of record CM053166.1, read on the forward strand.
GTTGCAGAGAGACTGGAATTCTCCTGCACTATTGGTGGGATTGCAAAATGGTACAACCTCTTTGGCAATTCCTTAAAAAGCTGGAAATAGATATACCATTTGATCCAGTAATCTCACTGCTCTGAATATATCTTACAGAAATTAATGCAGTCACATGAACAGATACATGCACACGAATATTTACTGCAGCACAGTGCACAAAAGCAAAAAGATGGAATCAACCTAGATGCCCGTCAACAGATGAATGGGTAAACAAACTATGGTATGAATACTCAATAGAACACTATGCAATGATAATAATGATGATGATTTTAGGAAGCATCTCATAACCTGGTTTCAATTGGAAGACATTATGCTGAGTGAAATCAACAGCAAAAGGACAAGCATTGTATGAGACCCCTGATATAAGGACTTAAAAACAGATTTACGTATAGAAGAAAAGACTCTTGAATGTCTACAACAGTACGGAGGGAGGGCAAGGGTTGGTTACACATTAGTTGACAGAAAGCAGTGACAGCACACAGTATAAAGTTATCAATTTAACTGGACTTCAACATAAACGGAATGCTCCTGTAATCTCAACCCAATATTGCAAGGATAGAGTAGCAGGAGAAGAGTCTGGGGACCATGCTCTCAGGAGACATCGAGGTCAACTGGCATAACTAGCCTATTACTAAGAGATTCTTCTGCACTCCATATTGGTGAGCAGCACCTGGGGTCTTAAAAGCTAGCAAGCTGTCATCTGAGGTATACCAATGTCCCATCCAGAACAAATGTTCACAGAAAACCACAAACACATGAGAAAAACAGTGCCCAAGAGACAGAAGGACCCATGTGAGTGGAAGATTGTATCAACATGTGACCAGAAGCAGCAGATTGTGCCCAGCCACGACCAAAGACCACCATGATGGGGCACACAACATTGAGTCCCTGTGGCATCACAAGAAAATGAGGGGCGCAGCTCACGAACTCTTCTAAAAGACCACATTTGGTGGTCCAACGTCCTGGGGCATTCCTTGGGAACATAGCCCCTAGACCTGCTGTGGCCCCTGTCCAGAAAACACTACTGTGTTCAACACTTCAGACAAAGATGGAACACACTTGGAGACGCAGTGTGACCATATGGTGTGTGTACTTTATGGTTAAATGTATTTATAGAAATGCTGTCCTACTGGTCTCTTTCTACATGGGAGAAAAGAGGGTGGAGAGGAGGAGACAGGACCTTGTTAAGGGGATACAAGTATAGAATGAAAAGGAACAGTGTGCTCTCACCAGGCAAGGAGAGCAGAAGGAGCTGCAGATAGGTGGTCACACTACATTAATTTGGATTGTATACTTTTACTTAATCAAAATAAAAAAATGCATAATAAGATGCCATTTCATACCAGCTAGAATGGGATTAGTAATAATAATAATATAACAGACAATAATAGGTGTTCATGAGGATGTGGTGAAACTGGGACTCTCACACATTGCTGGTAGGAATGCAGAATGGTCCTGTAACTTTGGAAAACAAACTAGAAGTTCATATGGCTCAGTGATTCCACACCTAGGTATATTTTCAAGAGTAAATCAAAACTTGTCCACATAAAATCTTGTACATGAGGATTTACAACAGCATTATTCATAATGAACAAATGAAGTATTACTGAAATGAAACATTTCAAGGCTTATTCAATTATTCAATCATGAGTTTGTTAAGTACTAAAACATCCCTACAAATTATTAAATCATTGAAAACATTATTCTCAGTGAAAAGAAGCCAGTGACAAAGGACCACATATGTAAGCCCATTAATATTAAATGATTAATCTGTAGAGACAGAAAGTAGCTAAGTGGTTGCTTAAGGCTGCAGAATATGAATGGGATACTAAAACATATAAGGTTTTTTTCTCTGTAGTAAAATGTATATAATATAAAATTGCTGTTTTAGGCACTTTAAAGTGTACAATTCAGAGATATTTTGTACATTTACATTGTTGTGGAACTACCACCACCATCTAGTTTCAGAAAATTATACCAAGTAGAAACCCTGTATGCATTAGGTAGTCTAGGGCTTCTTTATTACTGTAGTAAAATATATACACAATTTGCATTTTAACCACTTTTACAAGTACAGCTCAATGATATTAATTACATTCACAATGTTGAACAATCATCACCATTAACTATTTCCAAAAATTTTCATCACCCCAAATAGAAACTCTGTGCTCATTAGATGATAACTCATTCTTCTCCACTCTCAAAGTCCCCGGTAATATTTAATCTTCTTTCTATCTGAATGAACTTGCCTATCTCAATTATTTTACATAAGTGGTATCATAAAGCATTTATCCTTGTGTGTCTGACGTATAAATGTTTTCAAGGCTTATGCTTGTCACAGTATGTATCAGCACTTTATTTGTCTTTATGACTGGAATATAATCCGCTGTATGGATATACTACATTTTTTTTATCCGTTCATCTAAACATGGACATGTTGTTTCTACCTTTTGGCTATTATGGCTAGTGCTGCAATGACATTGGTGTACAAATATTTGGTTGAGTCCCTACTTTCAAGTGTTTTAGGTATATATGCACCTAGGTGTGAAACTGCTGGATGATATGCTATGTTCTCTATTTACCTTTTTGAGGAACCATCCAACTGTTTTCCACAGTAGCTGTATCATTTTATATTCTCATAAGTAATACATGAGGGCTCCCACTGTTTCTTTCTGAAGTGATAAAACTGTTATAAAATTGACTGTGGTAACGGTTGTATGTATCTGTGAATATAATAAAAATGACTAAACTGTACACTTTACATGGTTAAATTCTATATTGTGTGAATTGTATCTTAATAACTGTGTTTTTTCAATATCAAATCTTTAAAATGATTGCCTCGCATAGAACAGATGTAGAGTAAAGTAAAAGGAACAATTAATATTCTGTTTACAAATAACTTGTCACTATTAATTTCTACACTACACATCTGTCTGTCATACTGCTATGGTTGGCATGTTGCTGTGATGCTGGAAGCTCTGCTACCATTATTTCAAACACCAGCAGTATCACCCATGATGGACTGGTTTCAGCAGAGCTTTCAGACTAAGACAGACTATGAAGAAAGAGCTGGTGATCTAAATAACCGGCCAGTGAAAAGCATATGAATAGCAACAGAACATTACCTAATATAATTCTGGAACATGAGCCAGAGGTTGGAAGGCATGTCAAATTATGACTGAGGAAGAGCTGCCTCTCAAAGCAGAGTCAGCATTAATGGCGTGAATGGAGTCAAGCTTTTAAACCTTCGTTTGCTGATGTGGCATGGCTCAAAATGAGAAGAAATAGCTACAAACATCCATCAGCAGTCAGAATGTGGAATGCATGAACTATGAATCTAGGAAAATCGGAGTCAACAAAAATGAAATGGAATGATTGAAGACAAATATCTTAGGTATTAGTTAACTGAAATGGACCAGTATTGGCCACTTTGTATCAGACAATCATATGGTCTACCATGCTGGGAATGATAAATTGAAGACATGCGGTATTGCATTCATTGTGAAAAACAAGATTTCAAGATCTATTCTGAAAGACAACACTGTCAGTGGACAGTGCACTGTAGGCATATCAGTTAATATGACTATTATTTAAATTTACTCATTAACCACTAATGCCAAAGATGAAGAAATTGAAGATTTTGACTATTTCTGCAGTCTGAAATTGATCAATCGTACAATCACGATGTACTGATAATTACTGCTGACTGAAGCATGAAAGCTGGAAACAAAGGAAGGTCAATAGTTGGAAAATACAGCCTTGGTGATAGAAATGACACCAGAGATCCCAAGATAAAATTTTGCTAGGCTGAGAATCTATAGTCTTTGGAAATACTATTTTTCAACAACCATAAACAGTGACTATATATACAGACCTCATCAGATGGGATACAAAGGAATCAAACTGACTACATTTGTGGAAAGAGATGATGGAAAAGCTCAATATCATGAGTCAGAACAAGACCAGGCACTGACTACTGAACAGGCCATCAGTCACTCTTCTGCAATTTCAACTTGAAGCTAAAGAAAATGAAAACAAGCCCACTAGAGCCAACATGCAACCTTGAGTATATATCACTTGAAGATAGACACCATCTCAAGGACAGATTCGATGCATTCAGCACTAATGATGGAAGACCAGATGTATTGTGCGATGACATCAACAACTTCATACATGAAAAAAAAAATCATTAAAAAGACAGGGAAGAAAGAAAAGACCAAAATGATGTCAAAAGAGATGCTGAAACTTGCTCTTGAATGCAGAGTAGCTAAAATAAATGGAAGAAATGAAGTGAAAGAGCTGAATGTAAGATTTCAAAGGGCAGCCTGAGAAGATAAAGTATTATAATGAAATATGCAAAGACCTGAGTTAGAAAACCCAAAAGGAAGAACATGCTTGGCATTTCTCAAAAGCCGAAAGAACTGGGGGGGGGGGGTGGAAATTCAAGCCTCAAGTTGCAATACTCAAGGAATCTACAGGCAAAACACTGAAGAGTGTAAGAAGCCTCACAGGTAGACGGGAAGAATACACAGAATCACTGTATCAAAAAGAAGTGGTCAGCATTCAACCATTTCAGATGGTAGAATATGCTCAAGAACCGATGGTACTGAAAGCAGTGCAAGCTGCACTGAAGGCACTGACAAGAAACAGGGGTCTAGGAATTCAAGGAATACCAACTGTCATGGATTGAACTGTGTGCCCCCCAAAATATGTGTAGTCATTCGGCTAGGACTGACTCCAAGTATTGCGTGATGTTTCTCTGTTTTGTAAATCCTGACTCTATGATATTAATAATGGAGGATGGGCAGTGGTGGTGTTAGTGAGGCAGGATTCAGTCTGTAAGATTGTATTGTGCCTTGAGGCAATGCCTTGGGATATAATGGAAAGGGAAGCAAGTAGAGAGTTTGGGATATCATACCATCAGGAAAGAAGCAGTGCCAGAAGTAGAGTATGTTTTTTGGCCTTGGGGTTGGGTCCCTGCACCTCAGAAACTTCCAGTCCAGGACAAGATTGATGACAAGGACCTTTATCCAACAGATAAAGCCTTCTCCCAGAGCTGATGGCCTGAATTTGGACGTTTAGCCTACATTTCTATGAGAAAAGAAATTTCTCCTTGTTTAAAGCCATCCATTTGTGGTATGTGGATGACTAAGCCATCAACTGAGTTGTTTCAACAAACAGATGCAATGCTGGAAGTGCTCATGCGTCTACGCCAAGAAATTTTGTAAACAGCTACCTGGCCAGCTGACTGGAAGAGATCCACATACACTGTCCATTCCAAAGAACTATGAGCCAACAGAATGCATAAGTCATTTATCAACATTATAAATATCATATGTAAATAAAGTTTTGATGAAAATAACTCTAAAACAGTTACAGCAATACATTGACAGGGAACACTGTACACTGACAAGGAACTTGCAGGAATTTAAGCCAGATTCAGAAGAGGAACTGGAATGGAGAATGTCATTGCTGATGTCACGTGGATTTTGGCTGAAAGCAGAGAATGCCGGAAAGATATTTATCTGTGTTTTATTGACTATGCAAAGGCATTCAACTGTGTGGATCATAACAAATTTTGAAAAACATGGCAAGGAATAGGAATTCCAGAACACTTGATTGTGTTCATGTGGAACCTGTTCATAGACCAAAAGGCAGTCATCTGAACAGAACAAAGGGATGCTGCATGATTTAAAATCAAGAAATGTACCAAGGTTGTATCCTTTCATACATATTAATCTGTGTGCTAAGCAAATTAAGTTGAGAATTGGACTATCTGAAGAAGAATGTAGCATCATGATTGGAGGACAACTTTATAACAACCTGCAATATGTAGGTGACAGAACTTTGCTGAAAGCAAAGAGGACCTAAAGCTCTCACTGAGGAAGATCAAAGAAAAAAAAAAAAAAAACTACAGCTTTCAGTATGAATTACAACTCATTATAAAAACAACACAGAAATCCTCACAATTAGACCAGTAAGCGACATCATGATAAATGGAGAAAACCCTAAAGTTATCAAGGATTTCACTTTTATTTTGCCCACACTCAATGCCCATGGAACATCAGTCAAATAGTCAAGCAACAAATTTGCTGCAAAAGATCTCTTTAAAGTATCAAAAAGTGAAGATTTAACTTTGAGGACTAAGGCACCCCTGACCTAAGACATGGTATTTTCTATAGCCTTATATGGATGCAAAAGCTGGACAATGAATAAAGGAAGACTATGGAATAAAGGAATTGATGCCTTAAAATATTGGCAAATAATCTTGAATATACCATGGATTGCCTAAGAATGAACAAATCTCTTTTTTAAGAAGTACAGCCAGAATGTTCATTATAAGCAAGGACATCAAGATTCCATCCCATATACTTTGGACATGTTATCAGAAGTGACCAGTTCCTGGAGAAGGACATCATGCTTCGTAAAGTAGGGAGTCAATGAAAAAGGGGAAGATGTGTGACAAGATGAATTGACACAGGGCTGCACTAGTGGTCTAAGACATAACACCATATGAGTATTTGCATAAGGTCACCATGAATCTGAATTAACTCTGTGGCACCTAACAACAGTTAATTGCCATTTGGCTTTTAACCAGTTTACCAGTAAACAGCTGTCTTTGAATTGATTTCAATTCATGGAGATCCCATGGTTGTCAGAATTGAACTGTGCTCCATGGCGTTTTCAATGGCTGATTTACTGGAAGTAGATTTCCAGGCCTTTCTTCTGAGGCACCTCAGGGCAGTCTCAAACCTCTAGCTTTTCAGTTAGGTACTGAATACATTAACCATTTTCACCACCCAAACTAAAAAAAAAACTCATGAAGTCTATTCCAACTCATAGTGAGCCTGTAAGACAGAGAACTGCCTTATAGGGTTTCCAAGAAGCAGCTGGTAGATTTGAACTGCCAACCTTTTGGTTAACAGTAAAACACTTAACTACTACACCACCCAGCCAAGCCAGGGACTCCTAATTAGTACTAAAGGAACCCTTGTGCAAGAGTGGTTAAACACTGGGCTGCTAATCGAAAGATCGAAAGCTCAATCCCACCAACTGCTCCTCTGGATAAAAAGGTGGTAGTCTGCTCCTGTAAAGATTACAGCTTTGAAAACCCTGTGAGGCAGTTCTACTGTCCTGCAGGATTGCTACTGGTCAGAATCAGCTCAAAGGCTGTGGGTTTGGTTTGGGTTTGCGTAATTACTTATGTTTATCAGTCTATTTGACGTTCAAGTTTATTTGAAATGTATACAACTGAATTTCTTTTAAATTATTTTAGAAGATATATGTTTAGGATCATCATTAATATATCTGTGCAAAGAAGACTTTAAGGGTCACTCTTCATTTTATGAGAAAGAAACTGGTTGTCAAAAAAGTTAGTGAGAGCTTACAGTGGTAGTGGCAGAATTTCCACCACCTAAAAGCTCTGAACTGTTTGCTCATCATCAAGTGCTCTAATTATATGAGCCCAAAGTAATTATTTCCCTTTTCCTATACATAACTAGTTAGATCATTTTTTATAAACAGTTTTATTGCAGTATAATCAGCACAGTAAACAACACATATTTAAAGTGTGCAATCTGTAACTCCTGATTATACACGTATACACCTGTGATTCCCACAATCAAGATAATGAAAATATCAATCATCCTCAAGTTTCCTGGTGCCCCTTTGCAGTCCCTGCCTCCTGCCCTCCTCCAAGAACCACTGATTTTTCTGTCACTATACATTAGTTTATATTTGCTAGAGTTTTATATACCTGGAATCATACTGTATATATTCTCTTTTGCCTGAGTTATTTCACTTAGTAATTATTTTGATATCTATCCATACCATATCTATAAATGGTTACTTTTTATTGTGAAGTAGTGTTCCATTGTATGGATATACAACAGGTTTGTTATCCGTCCACTAGATGATGAGCATTTGGGTTGTTTTCAGTTCAGGGGCTATTACAAATAATAACTTCTATGAACATCTGTGTGCATGTCTTTATATGAGCATATACTATCTTTCCTCTTGGGTAAATACCTAGATGTAGAGTGACTGAATTACACGGTAGGTGCATGTATAACTTTTGATTTGTTTGTTTTTAAGCATCTTTCTTTTGGACAAGCATAATTTTTTAGAATACTTTTGGATTTACAGGAAAAATGCAAGTGTAGTGTACAGAGTTATCATATATCCTATACCCATTACCTTACTATGGCATATTTGTTACAATTAATGAACCAAAACTGATATATTGACTAACCAGTACCATTTGTCATGAAGCCAACCACAGACTCATGGCAACTCCATGTGTGTCACAGTAGAACTGTGCTCTATAAGGTTTTCTTTCTTTTTTATAGATTGTTTTTTATTTTGATTGTGCTTTAGGTGAAATTTTGCAGCTCAATTTAACTTCTCATTAAAAAATTCATCCACTTACTGTTTTGTGGCCTTGGCTGCAATCCCCCCAATATGGTAGCACACTCCCCCATTCCACTCCAAGTTTCCTGCGTCTGTTTGTCTAGTTCCTGTCCTTTCCTGCTTTCTCTATCTTGCTTTTTGGTGAAGTTGCCCATTTGGTCACGCCTATTTGATTGACCAAAGAAGCATGTTCCTCATGTCTGTTAATCTTTGTCTGAAAAGTAGGCTTCGGGAATTATTTCAGTTCTTATTTGACAGGGTATCTGGAAGCTCCAAGGGGTTTACACTGGTTGATTTTTCAGAAGTGGATCACCAGGCCTTTCTTTCCAGGTGCTTTTGGGGGGACTCAACTATCAAACTTTTGGTTACCAGTCAAAGACATTAATCTTTGCACACACATCTTATTGAGATTTCCTTTATTTTTACCTAATGCCCTTTTTCTGCTCCAGGATCTTTCAACATTTTAAGAATCTGCCCAACTGGTTTTCAAACTAATTATACCATTTTACAAAAGAAAAGTCAGGCACTGCAGCTGCTATCTAGGATCAAATGATAAGAGTAGCAGGAGACAAAACGTGCATATATGAAACAGTTCAGTCCAAGTCACTGTATAATTAGATCCCAAACAAGTAAACTGGATAGTAAACACTATGGAAAGCCAAACTTTTTGGATTTGCAAAATGTCACTGTCTATTTAATTTTGTTACATGTTCTTCTCAACCCTTCCTAATCCTCCAGTAAAAGAAGGGTACATTCCTGTATTTGCAGGGGGGAAAACTAACACGGAATTTGTTTTGAAAATTTTACAAGACCCCCATTAGCCAGCTAAAGACACCTTCAGAGAAGTGCAAACATAGAGCAGGCATTCCTAGCCAAGATAAACACAGTCAGCCATCTTGTAATATTAATTACGTGATCTGTGATCTCTTTGGAAGCTGTGTGGGTGTGGGAATTCCTTCAAGCTATAACCATTTATTGTAACACAGAAGTTAATTAGTAGATCTTGTCTTCTAGCCTGGAAAGCCAGTGTCCTTGAAAGAAAGCATGAAGATTTTTACACAGCAGAGCAGACTGGAACAAATCTGGTAGTTTAATTGAAACAAAACATGCTAATCATACCATTACTTCAATTAAAATATCTGCCATTTTCTCCAGAACGGAAGAGTTCTGACAGTAGAGTGCTAACGATGCTAACTAGGGGAGTCCTCTCCAAAGCATGTGTGGAAACAAATTTTGTCTCTGGACACATAGCTCTCCTTTACTGTATCTTACTGGGCTCATATTTTAGTTGAATCATAGCTCTAGTGCTGTGCATACATGCCAGAAGTGCACTGCCCAGAAGATCTAAGGGGAGGGAGATGTAAATAAATTGCGCTGACACAGTGGACTTGCTGAGAAGCATTCCCAGAGGCACTGGATCTGGCCGGAAGACTGACCACGCAGCAGAGTTCTCAATTTCCTGGGCAGCAGCTTTATCCTAGAAGTATGTGTTGTAATTTTTCTCTCTTAGTATTGCCCAGAGGAATAGAGGACACTGAAAAAATTTATACCTAGAGAAAAAACTTGGATAGTTACACAGGGCTTGATTAGATAATGTCACTCAGATTTTAGCAAGTATAGCCTCCATATTCAGCAGTTTCCCTGTAGCTTGGCTAACATATTTGACAAAAGCCTGAACAGAATTTTGGAGTGCTCCTTGGTTTTCTCTCTGGGTCTCACTGAACATGCAACCCATTGTCATAGCACTTAGGTCCTACCCCTGGCATACAGAAGCCCCCTTTGTCTCTCTTTAAGCAGGTATTAGCATAGACTTCTTTTTCTCTGTGCTGCTAAGAAAAAAGTTGTAACATATGACTGAGCACCAAGGAAATTTGAACCCCCAAGTAGTATCCATTCAAGACTTAAGAGTCTGTCCCACAGAATTGCATCACAGCCCTTCCATTGACCCCAGAAGTTGTAATTTGTAGGAGTGACAGGGGAATTTTGTGTGTGGAGAAGCATAAATTTCAATCATACAAGTTCAGTTATTTTTACCTACCATTTAAGAGTCACTGCAACAAGCTGTTCTCTGCAAGCTCTACTTGGTCTATTTAGAGAAGTCAGATAATTATTTAGAGAAGACTCCGTGGAAACCATCATCAAGAGAGAACTTGCTAATTTGTGTTCCTCTGTTAAAGCTAAGCGGGAACCGCTTGCAATACGAGATGAGAGAATGCAGGAAAGAGAGAGAAGCTTTTGGAGGTGAACATTCTAGGATGGCAACCCCACTTCCACACCTCTACAGAAATTTCTTTTAATTAGTCCTACAATAGACCCAAGAATAAAATAAAGAAGAATGTGCTAGTGAGGTATGTATTCGACAGTGCTAATAACAAATGCCATAGAAATTGAACTAGACCTATTAAGCAAGAAATAATAGTCTTTTAAGTTTGTCCAGTAGGGTTGTGAATTGCATCTGATTGCTGAAGAAGACTGCATGAATTTCAATACAACTGTTTTGCCCCAACAGAGAGTAATTTTTGATTATAAATCTCACTTTGCAAATCGTCTTATCAATACCTAATGCTTTCTTCCTCAGGCAATAACATAAAACAACTTACCAAATCTTTTATAATTCTTGACCTGAAAAAAAACATACTCCATTTATCTTATGAGTTTTCATAAAAGCTTCTTAAAATGCAAATAATTTCATTTACATTCAATTCTTGAAAGGATCTAAGTTGAATACGATTCTTTTGTTTTTCTTTTTTCGTTGTTTTCTGCCTTTATTTCTGCATTTTTCCACTACATTCTGAGCTTCTATTTTTTCCTGTTATGTTAACACCCTTTCCTTGAATGACTGAAAAGTCCTAACAAAGAGGGAATGGGCTATAGATCTGAAAAGATTTTTTTTTTCATGAAATAAGGTGAGTCAGTCTTAAAGATGCAAGATAACCTACTAACAATCTACCCTTTAAAAAAAATCACATGGTGCTGTATGTCGCTTTCCCTCAAACGCAGAGGCAACTAAGTTCAAGAGTCCCTGAATAATGCAAAGGGTTAATGTTCATTGCTGCTAACTGCAAAGTTGGAGGTTCACGTCCACCCAGAAGAAAGGCCTGGGGATCTATTAGCAAAAATCAGCCATTGAAAACACTATGGAGAAGACTTCCAAGAGCAGTATGAGTGGAGTCAAAACCCCAACTGTCCATAGAAGAACAACTATAAAATTAGAATTCCGTGTTCAGCCCTGTAAGAAGTCTGAAATGGCAGACAAAAAACAACAGCCAGGAACTGAAAACTGAATTCAAATGAGGATTAAATCGCAAAATAAAAAAATTAAAAAAAAAAGACTCTTCCACTGTCCCTGCCCAGTTCCCTTCCCGGTGTGGCAGAGGGATGCGCAGCAGCTGCCAGCCACCAGTCACCCAGAAACCGCTCCACACTGCCAGTCAGTGCCCGGAACACAAGAAAGGACCTCTCTCATCTGGCTCCGAAGCCAAAAACACATCTCCTGGGCAGACGGTTTACGGTGCCCGTACCTTTCGCCCTCTCAGAACGCTGGAAGGTCGCCCAAAAGCCGCGTAGCGGCACGCGGATAACCACCATACATCACCGATGGATGGGCACACAGATATCCGGAGACTGTTACCTCAAACTCCAAATCCAAGAGCAAAACTTTTGCGCAAATGAGTTAAGGTGTCACCGCCTCTTCCCCGCCCAGTGCGGCAGAGGGACTGCTGGGAGATGACCCACACCGCCAACCAGCGCATAGATCTCAGGCGCACAGGAAGAGGTCTCCTAAATTCTCGCTCCAAAGTGAAAGGCACATCTCCTGGGCAGATAGGTCAGGTGACCCACCGCCCCTTCCCAAACAAGCTCAACAGAAGAACTGTTGAGAGATAACCCACACCACCAGCCAGCACACAGATCTCAGGTGAACAGTCAGAGGCCTCCTTCACTCGGGCTCCAAAGCAAAATGCTGATCTCCTGGGTGGACAGTTCAGACTGCTCCTGCCCCGCCCCTCCTGGCTCAACAAGGAGATACTCGGGAGCTGGCCAACGCCACCAGCCATCTCATAAGCTCTGACGTACAGAAATGGAACTCTGTAACACTGACTCCAAAATTAAAAGCGTAGATCTCCTGGGAAGACTGTTCAGGATACCCTTGCCTCCCTCCTTCCCAGTATAATAGAGGGACACCCAGGAACCACCCTACAACACTGTCTAGCAGAGTCATCTTTAGTTCACAGGAAAAGGCCCCTGTTCTCCAGCTACAATACAGAAAGCACAGTTCTCAAGGATAGACTGTTCAGATGGTCCAAGTGGTCTGGCAAGTTTTAATGAACCATGGCTTGATAACTCAAATGTAATGTCCATCATGCTACTTAATGAGAAATGCATAAAATATAGCCAAGCCAAGTGCCGTCGAGTCGGATGTGATAAGTATACATTTATATTACTGGGTATATCATGTATAAAGTTCTAATAAAAAAACCACTACCATCAAGCTGGTTCCGACTCACAGTGACCCTACAGGTCAGAGTAGAACTGCCCCATAGAGTTCCCAAGGAGTGCCTGACAGACTTGAACTGTTGACCCTTTGGTTAGCAGCTGTAGCACTTAACCACTCCGCCACCAGGGTTTCCAAAGCTGTAATAGGTGATAATAAAATAATTGGAGACGAGGGTAGGAAAACTGTAGGTACAGAGTTTTTGTATGTTGCTGAAGTTCTGTTGTTATCAATTAACAACATGTAGCTATAATGCAAGTTGTTAAATGTAACCATCATGGTAACCACAAAGAAAACACCTAAAAAATACACAGAAAAGGAAAGGAGAAAAAAATCAAAAGAGTTCTCTACAAAAAGTCTACAAAACACAAGTTAGCAATACCTGAAGAATGAAGGACAAGGAAAATAGAAGATTGAAAAAAAAATCACATGGCAGAACCGAGTCCTTCATCAGTAATTACCATTACCATGAATGCAAGCTGCCATCTGAGGTGCACCAAATTGTCCCAACTCAGCTGGAACAGATGATCTTCAAGGACAACAATAACATGAAGGAAAAAGGGCCCAGAACACAGAAAGACCCATGTGAATGGGTGACTATATCAACATGTGATGAGAAGAACCAGATGGTGCCTGGCCACCACCAATGACAGCCATGATGGGGCTCACAATGTTGAGTACCAGTAGCGACACACAAAAAAAGGGGTCCACTATAAGAACTCCACCAAAAGACCAGAACTGATGGTCTGGAGGCCTGGGAGGTCCCCTGGGAGCATCGCCCCTAGACCTGATGTTGCCGCTGATCATAAATCACTAGTGAGGTCAACTCTTTGGATAGGAATGGACTGGACTCAGGGACACAGAGTGACCATATCATGTGTACACTTTATGGTTCTATGCATCTATAGGATGTTGTCCTACTGGCCTCTTAATAGAAAAGAGTGGAGAAGATAGAGAGGAGGGGATAGGAGATTGTTAAGAGGATATGACATATATGGAATGAAAAGGAGGAGTGTGCTGTCACTGGGCAAGGAGAGAAGAAGGAGCTTCAGGTAAGTGGGCATGCAAATTTGAATTGTATTGTAAACTTTCACTCAATCACAGTAACATATATATATATATATATACACATATATACATATATATTTTCCATGCAAATAATCAAAGAGAGCTGGTGTAGTGATTTTAATATCAGATAAAACAGACTTTATGTCAAACTGTGTTCTAATAGACAAAACCTAAAAATAAACAAATCACAACCATTGTTATTGAGTTGGTTACAGCTCATAGCAACCCTATAGTACACAGTAGAACTGCTCCATAGAGTCTCCAAGGAGCAGCTGGCAGATTTGAACTGCCAACCTTTTGGTTAGCAGCTGAGCTCTTAACCACTACACTAGCAGATCTCCAGCATAGTAAAAGGATTATGTCTTACGATCAAGGGAAATTTATCCCAGGAATGCAAGTGTGGTTCATCGTTAGAAAATCAGTGCAATACACCACATTAATAGATGAAAGGGAAAGAACCATATAACCATCTCAGTCTGTGCAGAAAAGACATTTGACAAAACTCAACACCATTTCATGATATGGCATCTATCCAAGAGTTTATAGAAATAAAGGCTAAAAATATATAACAGCTAACATGCATACTCATTACGGTCAGTGTTACAGAATTATTGCAAGACTTGTGATTAGTTTGCACTCAACAAGACAGGAACAGAAGGGAGATTGAACAGTATGATAAAGAGTACTTACGAAAAAACCCACACCTGTCATCATATTCAGTGGAGAAAAACAGAAAGCTTTTCCTTTAAGATCAGAAACAAGAGAAGGATGCCCACAATCACCACTGCTATTTAATATTGTACTGGAAATTTTAACCAGAGCAATTAGGCAAGAAAAAGAATAAAAAGATAGTCAAATCAGGATGTAAGTAGTAAAATGCTCCCTTTACTCAAATAGCATATCCTATATGTATTAGACCATAAAGAATCCACAAGAAAGCCGTTGGAGCTAATAAATGAATTCAACAAAGTGTCAGGATACAAGGTCAACACATAAAAATCACTCGTTTCTATACAACAGCAGCAAGCAATCTAAGAAAGAAACTAAGGACACAATTCCATTTACAATAGCATGTAAAAGAATAAAATGCCTAGGGATAAATTTAACCAGCAAGGTGAAAGACTTGTACATCAAATGCCATCAAACATTGCTGAAATTAAAGATTTAAATAAATGGAAGAACATTCCATACCCATGAATTGAAAGACTTAATACTGTCAAGATCCTACAGCAATCTACAGACTGAATATAATACTCGACAAAAATCCAGCTATCTTTTTAGCAGAAATAAGAAAGGCAATCCTCAGATTTATACAAAGCTGCAACAGGCCCTGAATAGCTAGAGCATTCTTGCAAAATGAATAAAGTATGACTCATACTTCCTGATCTCAAAACATACCATAAAACTGCAGTAATAATAAACAGTCTGGTAACAAGTATAATGATAAATAGATAGATCAATGGAATAGAATTTAGAGTTCAAAGATAAACATGCACATCTATGATCAGTTGATCTTAATCTAAGGTGCTAAATCCATCGCTAAACCATATACTGTCAGGTCTCTACTTTTGGCCATTAAGGAGACGCAAATGAAAATTACAAATGAGACACCATTTCACCCTCACTAGGATGACTAAGATCAAAAATTTAAAAAACAACAAATATTGGTGATGATGTGGAGAAATTGAAACCTTTGTCCAATGATATAGCTGCTATGGAAAACAGTTTGGCAGTTACTCGATAAGTTAAATACAGAACTACGACACCTGTTACATCAAGTCAGTTCTGACTTACATCAACCATATAAGACAAAGTAGAACTAGCTCATAGGGTTCCAAGAAGTGGTTGGTAGATTCAGACTGTCAACATTTTGGTTAGCAGGCAAGTTGTTAACCACTGCACCACCATATGACCCAGCAGTTCCATTTCTAGGTATATACTTAAGAAAATTAAAAGCAGGGATACATATAGACATGCGTATACCAGTTTCATTGCAATACTATTCACAATAGCCAGAAGGTATAAACAACCTAAATATCCATCAAATGATGAATGGATAAACAAAATGGTACATACATACAATGGAATAATACTCAGCCATAAAGAGAAATTAAGCCCTGATATATGCTGTAACATGGATAAACTTTGAAAACATGCTGAGTGAAACAATTCTATCGGAAAAGGACAAATATGGTATGGTCTCATTTATATGAAATATCTAGAAAAGACAAATATATACAGACAAAAGTTTATTAGTGGTTACCAGGGGCAGGAGAAAGGGAGGAAGTGTGAAACAGTTTCGGAAGCAAGGAGTTTCTATTTGTGGGGATGGAAAAGTTGGTGATGGATATTGGTGATGATTGCACAGCATGATTAATAGAGGCAATATCACTAACTCATACTTGTGAAAAGATCTTTAATTGTGCTATATATGGGGCTCTGATGGCACAGTTGTTAGATGTTTGGCTTTTAAACAAGAGGTCAGCAATTGGAATCCACCATTTGCTCCTTGGAAATGCTGTAGGGCAGTTTTATTCTCTCCTATAGGGTCTCTATGAGGTGGAATCAACTTGATAGCAATAGGTTTAGTTTCTTTTTGTTTCTCTGGTTGGTTGGTTAGTTGCTTTTTGTTTTTTTTTTAATTTGGTGTTGTATATATGTTTACAACAATAAAATAATAAATAAAACTGTAAGGGGCATGGTTCTACCCTGACACACATGGTGTCACCATGAGTCAGTCTGCTAGAAGGGAACTGGTTTATTAAGTCCTAGACAAGATAATGGGTGCCAGTGTCACATCTTCTCACCACTCTTTTCAGTGCCCTGAAGCACTCCACCTGTACTTGGCCTTCCCAAAGTTGAGCTCTAAAACCCAAAATGCCGTGTCTCTCTTACCCCTGCCCCCACTCTCAGCCCTTCCTACTTATAGAAGGAATACTTTAATCACTTCACTTTGCCCTGAAGAAGTTTCAGATCACATGATACCTGTATGTGAATACAGATTTTTAAAATCACGAGGAAACTTCAGTGGAAAAGATAAACTTAGTGTTACCTAGGGCCAGCCTTAATTCCAGCTATATGAGGGATGTCGTTTGGGGAATGATGACGCTGCTACTAGTCCACGGTTCCACAGTGGTTCCTAGCCTTGGCCTATACAAAACATGTCAAAGTGTACCTAAGATTTTTCATCACTCGTCATTCATGGAGCAGACTCTAGATGCCTAGTCTCAACCATATTATCATGGATTATAAACTCTAATAGACAAGAACCTGTAATTAGTAAATAATAATAATAATCCATTTCATGTTTTACAATTCATAGTTGATTTTTTTTAAGAATTTTAGCATCCCGAGTCACACTGGATTTTATAGCAACTCTTTGAGATGAACAGTGTTAGCTTTTGCTTTATAGATAAAGAAACTGAGGTTCAGAGACCAAGGTAGATCTGCCGTTAAGCAGTGCACTGTTCCACTGTGGCTAGATTGAAGTCATGAAAACACAGCTGGCCATAATGTTCACTTGCCCAGAGTGTTTTATTGTACTCCATGTTTAGGCTTTCAAGAGTCAAAACCTGTCTGGGAGTGAAAGAGTGAAAATCAGTTTGGTCTGAGAAAAAGCAGCCCTGCCATTAATCACGCTGGGAGGACAGACACAGATAAAGCCAGCTGCATAGTTATCAGAAAACACTGTTTCTCCCAAGGGCAGGCAGCAGTTAAAAAATGCCAGAATGTCCCTGCCCCTCTTTGGGTCTTACTAATGGTGTCTTACTAATGGTGCCCCAGATCTGCTTTGCTATTTTTGTTTATTACTAGGGTTACTCACTTGCTAAGTCTCCCACACCTTATGACAGGATCCAATTCGTAGTCAATCCCCTTTCTCCTAATTCAGCCTCAGAAAGGGCAACCAATGCAGAATTTATCCCTTTCCTTAGACTCTGCTCAGAATGCTTCAGTGGAAATCCAACCTTTGTGTAAGAAGCTGTCTTACTCTAGTCAAAGAGCAATCCTGTTCCTCAGGAGTTTCTCTTCCTTGATACATTGAATCAACAAATCTGATTTTATCAATCTACAAACTTATCATTGATCTTCAGCTAATTAGGCATTAGCAAGCAAAAGAAAAAGGGGGGGGGCACCAAAAGAGAGTTTAAGTGGTTTTGTTTTCGATTTTTTTTAAAACAAAAAAATAAGAAAAATATACCTCCTGTCCTTCGTGTCCCCTATCAGATTTGGACAGTGATCACTTATAGCAGGATAATAACCCCAGAGATTCTGCAACATACCTACATGTCAAGCCAAAAAATTAAACCAATTGCTGTTGAGTCAGTTCCAACTCATATAGCAACTGTATGAAAGAGACAGAGTAAAACCACCCCATAGGATTTCCAACTTGTTGTTGGTGAATTCACACTACCAACTTTTTGGTTAGCAGTCAAACACTTATCATGCCACCAAGGATCCATGTCAAAGGAGAACTCAGGTTGGTTCTAGGACCTTTACTATGAATGGAAATTGGAGTTATATATTTTATAATTATTTACATCATTGGAAGCAACTAACAGGATTGCCTCGTTAAATCACAAACCAAACCCACTGCTGTTGAGTCGATTCTGAGTCCTAGTGACCCTATAGGACAGAGCAGAACTGCCGCAGAGTTTTCCAGGAATGCCTGGTGGATTCAATCTGCTGAACTTCTGGTTAGCAGACGTTAGCACTTAACCACTACCCCACCAGGATCTAAATCACAGGTAACTAGCAAGTCCTGTTAGCCAGAATCCCCTTCCCTGAACAATTCTGTTAACCAGTATTTCATTGCATTTGGGTTCTTTCTCTGAATGCTGCATTACTATTCCACTTGGAATTATTTATTTTAGATTATAACCTTTGAAGTTCAGGGAGCATCACTATGCAAAGACCAGTACAGGGTCCAGCAGAGCAAATTGCTGGTTACTAATAAGTACTTTCTGATGACTATGGCAGTGGTAGTTCTAGTTATTGTTTTGGTGGTACAGGCAGGCACAAACAATATGAACTATGGGCTCTCTAGTGACACTTTAGCAGATTTATAAATGTTTCAAAACTACCCTTGAAGCTGGAGAAAAAAAAAACTGGAAAAAAGTTTGGACTTCTCCCGTTTATGAAGTATTTCCCTTTTTACTTTCTTCTTTCTTTTGACATAGTTAAATCATATCAGAAGAAGTCAATAATAAATGGTAACATGAAATAATTTTGAGGTAGTTTTGCTTTTATGAACATGTCCCTGTACACCACAATACTAGGCACACAGAGTTTTTAAAGTATCTGTTTAGTGGCATTGGATTATATCAGTTGATAGCAGGTTCTAAGTAAAACTTTTGATGATAGGATTTCTGCTGCCTGAATTAATGTTTTTTTATTATGCCAGTGTTTTATGTTACCTATAACTTGCGTTAAGCGGTAATCCCGGGATGAGATACATCCTGAGTTATTGAAGGATATCCCACAATGCCCTCTTCTGTGTTATCCATTCTGAATCCAGTCTCCTTACTGTCTTTCTTTGACACATTCTGCAAAGACTTGCCCATCCACCCTCTTAGGAAATGCTCCCTTCTTCCTTTTTGTCTAGCCAATATTGCCCCAATCTTTTTCAGATGGTTTGGTCTACAATAGTCTCTGGCTTTTTTGAAATCTCATTGTAAGCATAGCTGTATGACACTGCCTTATTTCATTCTCTCCATATTTTGTGTGTGTGTGTTCCTCTTTTCTCCTCATTCAAATTGTAAAGCTTAAGGAGAGTGAGAAACAGCACTATTAATGTTTATTTTTCTCTTACAGCAATATCTATCACAGAGCTAGGCACTTATTAGGGAATTGACAAAGAATCACTGATAGGCTGTTATGTATTCAGCACTGGCTAAGAAATTACTGACTGCTCTACAGAGTGATTGATAGATGAATGCAAACGTGTTTCTTAATTCTAAAAATAAAGCAAGTCACCTCTAGATTTTTGAGAGTTGATAATTAAGACACCTCATATATATTAATAGATGGACCAAGGATCATTTTTCAAATCCTCTCTTCAGATTCCTTCTGCAGTCTGTGAAAAGTTGTTTTTGGAAACTGCATTAGAAATAAAGAGGGAAAGTCTTGGTCTAGAGGAGCAGTATCAACTTTCTGCCCTGTGTCTAGCCGAGGTGTGGCTGGCCTACATAGGAAACTTTAAATCAAACTGGAGTTGTACTATTTAAGCAGCTTCTGGAACTAAAGGGCTTTCTTCCATAGCAGGTTACCCAGAGATAAAAGAATTCAGTCCAGTAGGAATTACCAATTAAAACCAGAAAAAACTGCTGACATCCACTTAATTCTAAATCATAGCTACCCTATAGGACAGAGTTGAACTGCTCTGTAGGGTTTCCAAGGAGTGACTAGTAGAGTCCAACTGCCAATCTTTGGGCAAATATGGACTCAACAAAAATTAAGCATAAAGACTTACATAAGTAAGTATAACTACAAATGTCAGAGTTTTTTTTTTTTTTAAGTGTAATTTGTGAGAGGAAAGAAAAGACAAAACCAGAGCATTAGCTAGGAAGAAAAAGAATTAATAGAAAGCTGACCAGCAAACGTGGTCCCAAAAATTTAGTTAACAAAAGTCAGGGGCAGCTCATAGCCTGATCCCTTTCTACTGTCTTGTTTAGTGATGGCAGTAAGAGATCCATAAATAAAAAAAGGCAGGAGAAAGAAGGGTACCGAAGCTACAAATGCTAGTCCTGACAACTCTGAAATATGTATCCTACTGGAAGAGAGCAGAAACAGACTTCATTTTGTTCTTGTTTTATTGCAGAGAAATATGCAGAACAAAAATTTGCCATTTTAACCATTTTAAGTGTATAATTCAGTGACATTAACTGCATTGACCATTGTTGTGCTGCTGTCACCACCATCCATTTCCAAAAAGTTTTCATCACTCGAAACAGAAAGTCAGTACCTAGGTGATAACTTACATTGCTCCCTTCCCCTTACCCCTGGTAACCACTAAAAACTCGTGTCCCTATGCATTTGCCTTTATAGCTGTTTCATGTAAGAGGGATCATATAATCTTTGTCCTTTTATGTCTGACTTATTTCACTCAGCAAAACATTTTCAATGTTCTTTCGTGTTATAACATGTATCGGTAACTTTATTTCTCTTTATGGGGACGTAGCAATACATGGTATGGATATACCACATTTTGTTTATCAATTCAAATGGGTTGTTTCCACTTTCTGGCTATTGTGAATAATGCTGCAATAAACACTGGTGTACATATATCTGTTTGAATCTAAACAGGCTTAGTTTTAAAAGTATGCCTATTTGGAATGTAATTTGAACCTCATATTTCAGTATGGAATACTCAGTCTTTAGGAACTGTCTTCCATCAAACACAACTTTAAGGCCTTCATTCTCTTAAATGAGAATCAGAAGGGATTAAGGCAAGCCAATCATCAGTGTCAATAAATGTAAGTACAGATTTGCTTGGAAAATTCAAAATGTAAACAACTTACCTTTGGATAATGATGAGTGGTGTTTAATAACATTCCTGTGTATGTGCAAAGTGTTATTTACTTTTCAAAATGCAACATACTTATGGGCTGATACATATTTTTTTCCAATTTAAAGATGAGTTAAATTAAGGTACTATTGAGTCAATGACTTTGTCAGGACCCCACTTATAAATGGGAGTTCTGTAATGACACCCCAGTTTTCTCTGAATTCAGTGTTATTTTCCAATGTCATGCTAAATTCCAGAAGATCAGACGGATCTTCTCTGCATTCATACCCAGGGATCCAAAACAAGGATGATAATTACTTATGGTGCCCCAGTTTTCAATCTAAAATATTCTGTGTTTGCAAATACATGTATTGAAGACCCTCACCCAAGGATTTAAGGGCAGGATTGCCACCATGCAGAATCATTATTTGCTGCTGCTTTGGCTAAAAGCAGGGAGAAGAGTCAGAAAGCAGGGCATTCACTTTAATCTCATGTTGTAGGTAGGTAGCTGGTCCTACATGAGAGTAAAACTCCCCAAAGAAACAGGAGGCATATTCCTCAAGAAAGTTTTCTGGCAACTCAACTCCTCTGAAAATACCTGTTCCTGGTCATTCAAGGCCCTTTGCAAGTTCACTTGAAAAATAAAAAAGCAGCACTGTGAGAAAATGGCACAGCGTGCAGATTTTCTCCTGGGGATGAGGCGTGGGAAGGAGAAAGACAAACTTGGAGCAGAGTCTGAAGAAAGCAGGCCTGGGAGTGGGATACTGAAATTATGTGAACATGGTTGGAAGATTAGGGCTGCAGGATACATGACTGCACTGGAAGAAAATGAAGAGGTAGAAAACAGGTTTCTCACTGGTATTTGGGCACAGAAAACCTACTCACCACCCTTAGTTCCCTTCTCATAAGGAAGCTATTTTCAAGATCTCCTTCTTCACACCTTTCCCTCCACTATTAGCAAAACTCTACCATCTAACACAAAACCAAAACCTACATACCTACAGACTTTTTTCTCCATGACGTGGTTTGATGATTCAATTACAATTGATAAGTTCATCCAAGAGCATGGAACCCAATGTTTCCTCTTTTTTTTTTCCACATGAATCATGGTTGGCTTCATTTATTAAAGCCTGTTGTTGTTGTTAGTCGCCTTTGAGTTGATTCTGACTCATGGCAACCACGTATGTGCAGATGAGAACTGCTCCATAGGGTTTTCAAAGCTGTGACCTTTTGGAATCAGATCACTAGGCCTGTCTTCTGAGGTGCCTCAGGGGAGATTCAAACCATCAACCTGTCAGTTAGTAGTTAAAGTGCCTACCAAATTTGCACTAAGCCGAGTGGCCTATTAACATTTCGTTTTACTCAGTGAGTTTTTCACTTCTGTCTTTCCCGTCAGATCTTCAGGTCAAGAACCATTTCTGTATTTTCTTGTGGGAGGTCCCACACTTAAACTAAACAAGGATTTAGAATGCCCACTGTAGACCTGTGTGAGCTAGATAATCAGCTATAGTTTTTGCATGGCTACTCTATCCCCACATCAGACTAATTCAGCCCAGCATGCTGTCTTTGTTTCAGGCTCCTCAAAGAGCATCTTGGAGAAAAAGAAGTTGAGTTGGCACTCATCTTTGACTCAGTGGTGGAGGCTGACCTGGCAAATTACACCTGCCATGTAGAAAACCGAAATGGAAGAAAACATGCCAGTGTTCTGCTACGTAAAAAGGGTATTTTTTTCCCCTATGGTTTGTTTGCAGCCAAAAAGAGTTGGTTTGTTTAGCTACTGAATAATTATGGAAGTAAAGATAGATATGCTTCATCATCCTATTTTATCACTTAGTACAATGTTAACCATTTTTGTCCTGTTAAGAAGAAATTTCTCTCTTGCTATGGATAGTAGTGTAAAATGCCTGTAAGCTTTATTGTCATTGGAGGTACATAAATTAAATGGAATATTGTTATGCCTTAAAACAGCCAAGCCCATGCCTTAAAACAAGTGAGATAAAATGTACCTTAATTAGAAGTGTTATAAAAAATTTGGTAAATGTTAGCATCCCATATTTTCTCCATATTTCACCTTCCTATATTTTATGTTGCTTAAATGAAATGCTAGAGATTTTACTCTTGAATAAGAAGCAATATAAACTTTCTATTTCCTAAATAAAATAAATTAAAAAATAACTAATAGCCCCATATAAAATTCTTACAATTGTTATTATATAGGTTATAGCCAATATCGCATGATATGATCCTGTGTTAAGAGGCCTTTAGCGGTTGTACGTATTTATAAGTAAGTTGACATTCATGGAGCTCATTCTCTAAAGTTGGTTCCAGATGGGGTGGAAATTGTATATAGTGTGCAAACAAAAGAAGCTCCAAATTTAAGAAAATGAAGATAAAAACAGGCATAGAAACAATACTCTCAGCAGCTAGAGCAGCTTCTAAGATTGGCTCTCACCTTGCCATGACTCCTGGTTATTGCAAAAGTCTAAATAATTTCTGTATGTGTGGATCTGGCAAAGGTTTTGCTAACATAGCAAAACAAATGTTCTCAATCAGTGTTCTTGTCTTCTCGGCTATAGAGCAGTACAACAGATTTGGTCAGGAAGGTCACTAGTTGTACCTCCTGGCCAAGATGAAATTTCTATTTTCCGGTCAACCCTAATACTTGACCTTGACCAGCAGCTCTAAAAGAAGAGGAAAATGTCATTTTTCTGAAAATAATGCTTCTGTTTCTCTAGTGTGGCATTTCATATTGTTAGACTTAATTCTGTCTTAATATAGTTTAAGTTTAAAGGAGTCTAATATGAAAAGTGAAATCAGGAGAACTTTCCTTTGGAGTTGGACCTTTTAGGCCTTTATCACACCATATCCTGGCCTCAGTGGCTGCAGTGTTCTCGCCTGTAATACAAGTATGGCTTGTTATACAGAACAATAACTTCCTCATGTACTGGAAGTATTTAAGATGCCCAAAGTGATCATTATGGAAAAAAAAACACATGATGAATCCTTTCATAAAGTAAAAAGGCCTTTTGTAAAATGAACACTCATATCAGTTTATCAGGTTCAGGTTTTCTCAATTCAAGCTACCCCTTACCTATGCATCTTCTACTTGCACCTACCCACTTTCTTACTCTCTAATGAGCTATATGCTGGTAAGGACAAGTCCCACTTTAGTAAGAAATTCATCCCCAATTTTGTCTTCAATGGACTACTAATTTGAACGTGTACTAAAGAAATTCAGATATTCTTTTCTGCCTTCTCTGAACACACTCCCTTTCCCACAAAACAGAGCCAAACCACAGCATCTCTTTATTCCCAGTGTTGTTGCCCCATCCTGACTCCAGACTTGTAAGGGAAGCACTAAGGTGGGATTTCCTAACCTGCCTCCCAATTTATGAGACAGAGAAACAAGCTCATTATTGCAAGACATTACAGCCTTTTCTTCACTTCTCTGACTACAGCTGCTACTTTAGCCCATTCTACAGTATCTCATGTTTGTGTTCACAGTGGAGAAATAGTTGGGTCAAACAAACAAGGTTAAAAAGAACTATGCTTGTACTTTGGGTGCCTAGAAAAAGTCACAACCCTATAAATATTTGCTGTTCTGGCTACAGCTATTGTTGTGAAGTATATCCAAGACTCAGCCCAAATAACTTGTAGTTTCTCCGTCAGGGGATGCCCCTAGAAGTACAGGTCCTGCTGAGATGGAAAATAGCAGTTGAAGACAGAAGTCAAGAGAAAAGCCAGGTGTCATTTGGGTGATGGTAACTCTGCTCTCTGATCTTAGGAGAGATATTTCCCTTTCGGTGTGACTGCCTGGGCTGAATCAAAAGGTACTGGTTGAGTCACAGGGCCCAGGTCCAGAGTTTTTAAATTAAACAGCCATCATTAGGTAATATCTTTCAGAGACATTTTTGGAAAATGGACCCCCAACCCACAAAGGTACTTTGCACACCCAAGTTTTCTTCCATAAATTTACTGCTCAGAATGGTGTCTGCTACTTGGGAGTGCAGATTGTTCCTGCTCAAGTTTTCCATCTACCTAATAGCAACTCTACACTGTAACTAACAGAGAAATTGCTGAAAAATTCCCATCTTGATGACTTTGAAAACAGCTGAAAGGTGTTCTGACCAGAGAGAGAGAGACCAAACAATTTACAGCATAAAATGAACATCTTAAAACAAAAAACAAAAACAAAAATAGCACGTTGAATCAAACCAATCAATGTCCTAGAGATAAAACGGAAATCAGTTTTCAGAGTGGGAAAACAAAAACAAAAACAAAACAGTGTATTGCTCTGTCAGTTTAACACTGGCCATTAAGAATGTATAATTGATGTAAGATGGTGAGAAAAGAAGCAAAACGTTGTGATATTGCAGCCTCACCAAGGTTTTATAAGCAAGCCTGCACAGAGGTCTGGGGAGCTACATTCTGTATTGAAGACAGTAGGCAGAGCTAATATGTGGTAGTGTTTTGTTTTTGTTTTTGAACCTGAAATTCCGTGGCCTAATTTTCCAAATGACCACCACTTGCAACAGGCAGGACAAAAACAGATTCCAGTATCCTACCCATCCATAGTCATTATGTGTCTCCTGATAATTTTGCTTACTGACATATTTTTGTTCTTCGCAGCAGCACTGCTCCCTTCAGTTCTCCCTCTCTCCCTCTCTCTTCTCATTCAGAGAATGACATTTATTTGTGTTTCTAACATTACCACTGCATGGCTCCTCCTGATTAGCTGTCTTCTCTCTAGCCACTATCATCTCCTCCCTTGTTCCACCTCCTTTCCAAGACCAAATTCCTTCTCTCCCCACAAAACTTAACATTCTTCCAACACTGAGCTCCAGGGAGCCTTTCCTCCTTCCCTGGCTACAGTTACAGGACTCTCCAGTAATTGCCAATGGAATGTCAGAGATCTTCCTCATCATTTTAGTTAAGCCTGGTGAATTGTAGTTTATCTTCTTCCCTTGGATCTGCAAGTGAAGAAGGATACAAAATTCACTGAAAGCCAAATGTTCTTGGGAAGCACTACCAACAGTTCTCTCGGGGAAAGAGAGAGGACTTTCTATTGTTATTTTCCAGGATAGAACTTCTAAAGCTGTGGTATAACAACAAAGAGCTTTGATTTTGAAGTTAGGAGGCTTGGGTTCAATTTCCATCATGGCTACTTCTTAGGTGTATGATCTTGGGTAAGTGACTTAAGATACTAAGTCTCAGATTCTTCATCCATAAAGATGAACTAATAATTATTTTCTTAAAGGATTATTTGGAGAACAGATAGACTGATTGAAGTTTTTATTTGTTATATATATGTGATATTACAAATTATATATATGCATATACATATGCATATATATATATCTGGAAGCCCTGGTGGCATAGTGGTTAAGTGTTATGGCTGCTAACCAAAAGGTTGGCAGTTCAAGTCTGCCAGGCAGTCCTTGGAAACTCTATGGGGCAGTTCTACTCTGTCCTATAGAGTCACTATGAGTCGAAATCAACGGCACTAGGTTTGGTTTTTGGTTTACATATATATCTTTATTATAAATGGTATAATGCTAAACAGACTAATTTTTCTTAAGCAATAGCCATAATTGATGAAGGACAATCCCAGCCGAAGGTTGACTATCTGGTTGTCAATAGACCTTCAAGATTGGTAGCACATTATGGTCAGAAATTTGGTTTTGACAGTGCCCCAGAAGTGATCCATCTGGGGACACTGACTAATGCTAGCCAAACTCACAGGCAACCGAGGTACAAACTACAATGCCACTCCCTTTCCTAGTTTCAAGTTACATGGTAAATGGATTTTTTTTTAACTTACTTGGTAATTATGAATTTTGATTAAAGGGAGACTAGTTAATCTTATGGACAATTGAATTAATACTGTAATGAGACCAATGAAATGTCTCTGTCTCATGGCAAAAAAATTATGTCTCTGGTCTGGTGCTTTCCAGATTCAACATTTCTCTGCCAGATACGGCTAAACTCATATCCTAGATTCTCATCTGACTCCCCATTTCTCTAAAGTCCATAATACCATCCCCTTTATTGACGATATATTTTTAGATTTTTAAAAAATCACTAAGCTACAGGTGAGTCACTGTTAAGCTTGTTATGTCTCCTTCCATTATGCATTGATTTAATCATTCCAAATCTCAGAATTCTAGAGCTGTCCCTCTGGAGCAGCCAATGGGTACTATCAGGTAGTCAGTGTTAGCTGGATAAACTAAGTGATTAATTTGGATATCTTATTCTCTTTTAGCCCCATTGGGTATATTATATCACATACATATTATAGTCATTTATTCAAATAAGTAAGGGAAATGGATAAGCTAATTTTCCCTGCTTGCTTTGTATTTGATTATGTTCTGCTGGGGTTAAATGAAACAGTTAAATCCTGCACACTCATTAGATTTTATTTGATTCTGAGAGTAATTTTATGATGCTGTTCTTCTGTAGAAGAATAGGACCTGTGGCCTGTGACATACTAGATAATAATCTTGGTAAACCAATAAGATAATTTAACAAAAACAAAATATTGGCCTTGGACACAGAATAAGACAGCCCTAATGGTTCCCTGAAATACACTTAGAGTATATATGTGGAAATTTACATGTATTCTAAGCAAATTGGGATATGACTGTTCTCAGATGAATTTACCACTTTCAATAGTATGTTACTTGACTCTTTAGAAGAGAATAAATTTTATAAGAAATTGATTGATATAAAATTTATCAAGCGCAAAGGCACTGTGTTAAATAATCTTCTGCGGGGGAAAAAAGCTAGATGGTTAGTACATCTTAGAGAGTAGTAATATTGGAAGGTCCCAAGTGTTTCTGATTTAATTACTGTTTCTTGTTTATCCTATTTGTTCCAGATTTAATCTACAAAATTGAGCTTGCAGGGGGCCTGGGAGCAATCTTCCTTCTCCTTGTACTGTTATTAATCATCTACAAATGTTACAACATTGAATTGATGCTCTTCTACCGACAGCATTTTGGAGGTGATGAAACTGCAGATGGTAGGCTGTCTCCTATTGTTCAAATCCAATTAAAATACATGCATTTATGACTATGTAAGAGAATACTCTTATTGGAAAACACACACTAAAATATGTAGGGGTAAAGGGCTATGACATATTCATCTAACCCTCAAATAGTTCAGAAAAAAAAAAAAAAACCATGTCTAATGAGAAAGAGCAAAGGAGAGAAAATATTAACAAATGTGAATCTGGGTAAAGGATATACAGGTGTCCTTTAAATTTTTTTGTAATATTCCTGTATGTTTGAAATTACTTCCAAAGAAAATGTTTAACAAGGAGATACTATTAGTTGATCAGAAGATAAAACAAATGCTGTTAAGATTCTTTCCCTTAGTAGGAAAGAAATTTAGAATCAATTCTATTTTTTTCCTCTAGAAAATTCAAATTTAGATACAAATAATTTTTATCCATTCCTGGCATCGAGAAAGTAAATCTGTCACACAAGAAACAGATTTAAAGTGACAGAGATGCTCCTTATAAAGTGCAAAGGACTTCTGGACCCACATATTTTGGGTGCTTATAGCACCATTCTTAAAGGACAGAAATTCAGAATGTGACTTCTAATTTTCATGTGTTTGCACTCATGACCTTTGCAAATTGTACAGATGAAATATATCAATGAAGCATTGTACTGAGCCTTGTTTCTTTGCACATTCAAGAGTGACTTGATTTTTTTCAAGAGAATAAGGTACCATGTACATAATTCATAACAATAAGAAATCTTGACATGCTGCTCATTATGCATAAAATCCTCACCTACAAACTACTGTAAACCTAGGTAACATGCATCCAGAGTGCCTTAGGAAAATCAAGATTAAAAAGGAAGTCGATTATAAGTAATTAAAAAAGACAGATTTAAAAATTACTTTTCATTGTATTGAAATAATGAAGGTTAGAGCTTTTGCTTTGTTTTCTGATGGTCTTGTTTGAAAAGTAACAAGTGTTTGATTTTCTGTTATTTTTGTAGTGATAGGTGAAGAGCAGAGTGGTGACTGTACCATCAAAATTTCTGACTAGTCTTTTATTTAGGTCTTATTGTTAGTATTATGTAAACAATGATATGACTTCTGTGCTACATTGGCTTTTATCACAGTGAATTACAGAAATGCTTTTTGATGAGTCTATATGCATTCTCATTTTCAAAGCAGTACATTTACCTTACACAGTTGCTTCTTCAAAAGTATTACTGACTCTTATTCAGACATAAGTTCAAAATAGGAAAGCAGGGCCAGTTCAGATTATTTCATACTCTGACAAGTCTACTTGTTATAGATTGAATTGTGTCCCCCCGCAAATGGCTAGGACATGACTCTCAGTATTCTGCAGTTGGCCACCGTTTTGTGATCTGATGTGATTTTCCTTTGTGCAATAAATCCTAACATCTATGATGTTAATAAGGCAAAATTAGAGGCAGTTATGTTAATGCGGGAGGACTCAGTCTACAGCATCAGGTCACACCTTGATTCAATCTCTTTGAGATATAAAAGAGAGAATCAAGCTAAGACGAAAGGGACTTCATACCACCTAGAAAGACAGACCAGCAGTGGAACAAGTCCTTCAGACCTGGAGTCCCTGCACTAAGAAGCTCCTAGACCAGGAAAAGAGTAATGACAAAGATCCTAGCCCAGAACTAACAGAGAGAAAGACTTGCCAGGAGCTGGTGCCCTGAATTTGGACTTCTAACCTCCTAAACTGTGAGAGCATAAACTTCTGTTCATTAAAGCTATCTACTTACAGTATTTCTGTTATAGCATCATTAGATAAGATACTACTATTTATGAAAATGTGGTCAGTTACCCTTAGTTACCAACAGTTAACATTAAAACACACATATATATACATATATATATATGACTTCTTATCTATATACATAAAATGAAATCTATGAAATAGCCTATTGAGGAAAGGTTCACTAGTTCCCAGATGCCAACAAATGGCTAAAGCACCCACATGAGAATGCAAAAGACATCTTGTCAATGCAAAAGAAAATGAATGGGAAGCTTCTGTGATTAGTTTGTTTTGATTCACGATTATAGGCAATTTTTTAAATAATCTCTATAAGAATTTGCAGTTTATTAATCTGTGATAAGTGTTTAATTTTTCTCACTCATACCCTATAACCCAAACTAAATGATCAGTTGTAATACCTATTTGGAAGATTAAATATGTGCTAATATCCTAGAGCTCCCCCGAGAGCCAATATTCTATTATACATCTGTAGTTCCAGTGTGCCCATGTGTTCCAAGTTATCCAATGATCTAGAGCATTTTGATTGGACGATCGTATGTACTGGTTTTAGATCCATTATTTGGGGAAAAAATACAGTGGGTGGAACTTAAGGGTTCCTATTAGGAAGGATAGTTAAATTATTTTATATTCTTACATGGAAACTTGTACTTTAAGAAGACAATCTGTATAAGCTGAACTGGTATATTCAAAAGACAGCAGGTATGTGGTGAGGATGTATCTCAATACCCTTTTATAAACAGTCAGTTAAATGATTTAGATAGGCCCAAATTTTTCACATCTTCATTAAAATATTTTGGCATATCATAAATAAAACTTATTTTTATCCATATACTTTTTCTTCATGTTTTCTCTCTGACCCATTTCTATAGTGACATATCCTGAACATTCTTAAAAATGCTTTAGTGTTTAGAAAATAAAATCTATACAACAAACTTGAACCTCTTAGTCATTTCGTATTTCACTTCAACCCAATAAACAAGGAATGCTTCCTTTATCAAGCCTTTCAGTTACTCAGTCAAAAAATACTAAGTTTCTACTATGTGGCAGGCACTATGAAAAATGAGTTAATATTTTTAACCTGGGTCAACACCACACACACAGTTACACAGTTATTGTCTATGAATCCCAGGTACTATATTAGGCAATAAATCAAAAAGTTCCACTCATTGCCATCAATCCATTCTGACTCATCACAACCTTGTAGGACAGAGTAGAACGGCCCATAGAGTTTGCAAGGAGTGGCTGGTAGATCTGAACTACCAGCTTCTTAGTTAGCAGAAGAGCTCTTTACCACTGTGCTACCAGGGCTCCACAGAAGGCACCAGGATACAATAATTGACAAGATGCACAGTCTTTGCACTTAATAAGCTAAGGATTTAGAACGCGTTCTTTAGCTAAGGATTTAGCATGGTTCCCAGAAGAACTGGGTTGTAAGCGGGAACGTCTTCCTGATGGTGCACAGAATTAAAATTAGATTTATAATAAGGGAAGGACAGGAAAATTCTTCCACAGATAGTGGCTGTCTTCTCATCCTCATGACCCCTCTTTTCATTAGGAACAGAATACCTGCAGAGACCACTGTGCCAGCCCTCTTCCTCATGGTGCTCTGTCTTCTTTGTGCTCTATTCTTCCAGTTCCGTTGATGTGCTGAGTTAGCACGATGTAGCACAGACGAAGGTTCCTTATCATTCCAGCAAACTGGTGTTGCTGAGTTGCCATTTTATTTTAAAACAATTTTTAGGCCTTGTTGTTAACCTTGTTTGCATTGCTGTGTTGCTTTTGCTCTATCCATCTTGCTCTGCTTGGTGAGCAACAGCTGTGCCTATTCATGAGGTTTTCCTGGCTGTCTACAAAGGCTGAAGTGCATTTTTTTTAAAACTGTAGCCATCTGCGTCACTGCTGGTTTACTAGCTGGCATCCTACAGCTTCTGGGACATCTGACATGGTGGCTTTGAGAGCTCTCTTCCTTCTCTGGCCGGCCACCGTGAGCTCTTCAAATTTAGTTCATCTTAAATGGACATGACTGAAATCAGAAGCAAACGTTTTCTAATGAACATGTGTTTTGAGAAAGCTAGGTAAAATTTACCATCCAAATGTGTTGGATGTTAAATATTAAAGCATCCATATTCTTTGTTGTGAGGGATATACAAATATAGCAACACTTTTCCAGAGAAAGTCTTCTTGCAGGATTGAACTGTAGTTTCAGGATATAAAAGAGCAAGTGAGGATAGGACAAGGCACATCTGAGTTTAGGCATAGCTGGAGGAAAAATAGCTATAGTCAGGACAAGAAATGAGGCAGGAGCCTAGAAGTTCTGGTCTGATGGTAAAGGAATCAGGTAGCTGTTGCAGAGGGATAGCTTGTAGTTTGTTGAATGAATTAAGAATAGTTGAATTAAGGAAGGGTTGTGAGATAGGAAAGATAGTCAGATCAGAGCAATCAAGGATCCAGTCTGAGGAAGCAACTGTATCCACGAAGAACAGAAAAATATACTTTACTCATAGGAGTGGAACTGCTTATCCTTTGGCCTATTTTATTCTTCCAGCTGTGTATCCTCTGCAGCCCTGGGTCCCAGGTGTGTAATTATAGTAAGAGAAAGTCAAGGGCCTGCAGGTGCATCCTGCTCTTGATTGGAACAGGGGCAGAGGTGATGGGATTACCAGGAGGTTCTTACATTAGCATTGCTTATGAGCATTCTCACTTCCAAAAGGAGTTTTATGCTTAACAACAGAATGTGCCCCAGTTGTAAGCCAAATGATCTCCTCAACTATCCAGGGCAGTCCTACATGTGCATCTGTGTCTAGGCAACCAAGTAACCCAGCTGAGGATTATGGAAGCCCTTTTCCAGCCAGAGGACATACTAAAGAATGTTAACTTTTCCTCTTGGCTTTAGGCGTCATATTTATGTAAATAACCAGAGTTACTTTCACATGAGATGGTGAAGGCTGAGATCTTATTAGAATTAGAACAATACAGTTCTACTTCAGATATCTCTAGATAGTGGGGCAGGGTAGGTCCCATTTAATTCTACCATAAGTATGTATACCCCAATATATGTACACACACACACACACACAATTCATTACAGCTTCATCAGGTAGACCCAAATTGTCAATGGCATAGGTGAATGAGTGGCTCCTTCATTCTACCAATTAACTTTTAGTTAGATTTTAGCTATATTTTAATCACCTATGTATTAATGGAAACTCTGGTGGCATAGTGGTTAAATGCTACATCTGCTAACCAAAAGGTCAGCAGTTTGAATCTACCAGAAATTGCTTGGAAACTCAATGGGGCAGCTCTACTCTGTCCTGTAGGGTCACTATGAGTCAGAATCAACTCCATGCATTAATAGAAACATTAATAAATTCTTAAGAAAAATCCTAAAGTATCTGCCCGTCTATCAAAAGTATTATTTATAGAAAATGGAGTTTAACATGTACCAAGTTGCATATGATTCTGTTTTCTACATTAACTTTTAACAATAATTTTACTATACATAAGGTGGTATGGATTGAATTATGTCCTCCCAAATATACCTCTGTGTCTGTGGTTGTAATCCCCTTTGGGAATGGATTGTCTTTGTTATGTTAAAGAGGTAAGATTAGTATAGGATGCATCTAAATCAATCTTGAGCTATAAGAGATTAAACAAGCCAACAGAGCACAGATGGGGAAAGAGCGATGCAATGCCACATGAAAATTTCCCAGGCACAGAAGCTCAGAAGATACAGGGACCTTCTGCTGGAGCCTACAGAGAGAGGGGAAGAAAGTCTTTCCCTAGTGATAGTGTTCTGAATTCAGACTACTAACCTCTTAAACTGTGAAAAGATATACTTCTGTTTGTTAAAGCCATCCAGTTGTGGTATTTCCATGACAGCATCTCTATATACCTCAGAGAGAATTTGGTAGCAGCAAAGTGGGTTGCTGCTCTTACAGAAACTCAAAATGTGGAAACAGTTTTGGAATTGGGTAAGGGATAGAAGCTGGAAGAGTTTTAAAGTGTCTAATAGTAAAAGCCTACATTGGTTTAAAAAGACTGTTGGCAGAATTATGGATGTCAAAGGCAATTCTGGTGAGGACTCAGAAGGAGAGCTATAGAGGAAGTCTCTTAGAGAATATGTATGGCACTAGCAACAGAATATTGCTAGAAATGTGGAAGTTAAATATACTTCTGCTGAAATTTTCAAAGAAACTTAGAAATATCTGATTAGAAAATGGAGGAGGAAAGGCAATGCTTTTTGTCCAGTGGTAAAGAACTTGTCTGAATTATATTCAGTGTATGGTGGAAGGTAGAACTCGTAAGTGATGAACTTGGATATCTGGCTGATGAGATTTCTAAGCAAGATCCTAAAGGGGCCATATGGTTTTTTTCTTTGCAGTTACATTAAAATGAAAGAGGGAAGAGATTGACTTAAAAATCAAACTATACAAAATGAAATCTTAAAGATTTGGAAAATTCTGATGTACAAACTAGAGACACGTGTCCTAGAATGTTCACCAAGGATGTGGCTACACAAACTTTTGTTAAAGAGATTAAACCTCTGCCTGATGGATCTAACTAACACAGCAGAAAATTCGTCAGCTTAGACTGAAGAGGACTGAAGAGAAGGAATGAAGGGAAAGAGTGCAAGCAGGGCTTATCTTGAGTCAATCTCTTTTGAGATACAAAAGACATTACACAAGCCAGCAGAACAGAGATTGAGGAAGAGAGATGCAATGCCACATGAAGACTGCCTAGAAACAAAAGTTCAGAACACACAGGGATCTTCCCCCAGACCCAACAGAGAGGAAGCCTTCTCCTATAGCCAGTAGTCTGAATTTGGAAGTCTAGCTTCTTAAATTACAAAGAAATAAATTTCTGTTTGTTTGTTAAAACCACCCACTTGTAGCATTTCTGTTATAGCAGCACTGGATAACTAAGAGATAGGGGAAATTTGAAAATATTGTTGCTTTTCCAATGTGGTCCTTCTAAAACTTATAGTAGCTAATATTTTGAGTAGCTGTGTTCAGTAGCATTTTCTTTCCAGAAAAAAAAATGCATGTGTGTTTGTGTGTGTGTGTGTGCACACACATGCACATGCACATACACACTCACACACACACACACACACATGCACATGTGCATTTTATTTTGAAGAGACTGGCTCTGAGCCAATACAGCAAAGGAGAAGAAAATCCACTTGCAAAGCACAGTTAACTCCCTGACTAAATGTGTGAGGGGGAAAAACGAATTTGGCAACATTGGAAGGATGTATATTTCCAAACAAAGGTTTCTTTTGGAAGCTTGTGTCAAATTAGTTGGCCTGGATTGAATAAGAATAATAGGCAGTGCACTTGTATAAAACCCAGCTGCTGTCTCTAATATTTGGTAATAAACTGCTTTTTGTATATGAAGATGACGACACTAACCAACTGGACATGTGGTATGTGCTGTGAGTAGTGTCTCCAAGAGTAAGGCTGGATTATTTCAATCTTCCACACTGTAGATTCCAGCCTGTCTTGGATCTTTTGCACATGTTTGTGCAAACAAGGTATAGTCTGTAATCAACTAAAAGAGCCAAGCCAACTGTCACAGAAAGGGTTCAAATCTGTGTCTTTTGTCTATTTAGTCCTGCATTCAAACACACTGAGCTAATTACTCACATTACTAGAAATCACAGATATGTATAGTCAATAACAGTCACAAATGATAATTCTATTATTCTGTCTTGGTTATAGGTGTCCCAATGTGTAATAGTTTCAGTTCCACATTATATGACTAGCTTATGTTGAAATGGACCATGTTTCCTATATTACAGCATGCAGCTTTTTTCCCTGATTATTAAAGATAGTCACTAGTATAGTATTTATTCCAACCTGTTAGTGGTTATAGACTTTTAGTACTTAAAGAGAACCTATAAATACTTAAAATCCTTTTATTATTCTTTATATTTAAGACAACAAGGAATATGATGCCTATCTCTCTTACACAAAAGTGGACCAAGATACATTGGATTGTGACAATCCTGAAGAAGAGCATTTTGCTCTTGAAATACTGCCAGATGTCCTGGAAAAACACTATGGATATAAACTATTCATCCCAGAAAGGGACCTGATTCCAAGTGGAAGTAAGTATTTTCAAGCTTATATTGAACATACTTGGTTTCTTTTAACAAGTTATATGGACATTTCAAACACCAAAGCCATGTATTTAGATATTTGCTTCTCAGAGAGGATTTAGTAAATTCAAATTTCTATCCAAAGCCTGTGTTCTGATATACTACACTATGAATGTTTTAAAAGGCAGCCTCAGTTGTATTTCAGGTTTTAAAATTGAGCTGTGCTGTAATGGTGCTTTGTATTATTTTTCCTTAGTGTTCTGATAAATGATGATCCTTAAAAAAAAAAAAAAAAAAACTGTACAACTCAGTTAAAGCCATTCAGTGCACTTCAATTAAATATATATAGTCATTTTGTCACTAATTAAATCTGACTTTATGCCTTTCAATCATGTTATTTATTCTCAAATTCATGAGGGAAAATCCACTTAAAATGGCACACACGGCCATTGGATATAGCACTTTCACTGTATATTCAAATCATTTTCAAGAAGTGCTGAACACTATGGGACTGAATGTTACCTTAAAGTTATACTATATATTGGAAGCTATATTTGAGCTTTTAGAATGAATCAGTTTCCAGTCAAAGAGTACTATACAGCATAAGGCAAATATATGGTCCCTAAAATATAGTCCCTGCCCTCAAAAAGCTTAAAATGTCATTGAAGGAAAATAAAAGTCCTGGAATAAGTTTGCATATATGTCCATGTTAATTTCCTTGAGAGAAGAACATTTAATTAGTGACCACAAATCAGAACGTGGTAATTTAGACAAGTGATAATAACAAACAGACCTATATTTTCAGGAATTAATAGTATTTAAAATGCATTCACATATATTATTTCATTTTACAAAAGCCTTATATTGAGAAAGGGCAAGTATTATAATCTTCATCTTACAGATGAGAAAACAAAGCCTCAGTCAAGGCTGGAAATATACAATGGGCAATTTATAGAGCTGAGATTAGAGCCTAAATCTGCTTACCTCTGGTTTTCATTCAGCTATATCATGGTGTTTCCCGATAAGAAGCATTCATTCAGGTTATCACCAGTCCATCATGGTCACTAAAGTGACACGACACAAGTTAAAAGGACTGTATTTTGATTATTCATCTATATTCTCAGGCTACATGTGTGTTTCTGTGAACATGTGAGTATGCACACTTCTATGTCCCTGGAGTGGAACAACAACAAAAAGACTGTATTTGCTGTGCATTACTTTTCTTCCTCAAAAATATAAAAATCCCCCAAGACTCATCCATTCGTTTGCTTTCTGTAGTTCTCTCCATTTTCATGACTTGAGATACCACTTCTCCTTTGATTAATCTCTGGGGGACATCATGATATCTGACTTATGTTTGATTCTTCTGTATCTTTCTACCAAATCCAATGTCCTTTATATCTTTTCCATTTCCATGTATACTATCCTTGTATAGGCCCTAATCACCCCATGTTTGCAGTATTGATTATATCTCTCTGTTTCCCATCTTTCCTCCCATCCATCCTGCCCCACTAATATCATGTACATCTCTGATCATGCCACTCCCCTATTAAACAGCCTTTAATTTTTCACCATTTCTTGTAAACTAAAACTCATAATCCTTAGCTAAATACTTCTACAGTCTGGTGTTAGCCCAGATTATCTCCTAACCTTGTCTCCCACCATTTCCCTTACTCATGCCCTTCATTCTAGCCTAACTAGTTTGACTTATTGTGCCTTTGACATATATTGCATATCCCTGTGACCTTCCCTCAGTGTCTTTGTTCACATCAGTCTTCTTTGCTTTTGCAAATTCTACTCCTTCTTCTTGGTATCACTACCTGTGTGAAAAGTCCTTACAAATCTCTCCACTTAAAACATATATATTTTAGTCAGCTACTGCTGCTCTAACAGAAATACCATAGAGTGGATGGCTTTAACAAATGAAAGTTTATTCTTACATAGTCCAGTAGGCTACAAGTCCAGATTCAGGATGTCCACTCCAAGGGAAGGCTTTCCCCCATGTCGGCTCTGGGGGAGAGTCCTTGTGTTACTTCAGTCTTTGTTCAGGGAGCATCTTGGCACAGCAACCTCAGACCTGAAGAATGTACTCTTCTCCTGGTACTGCTTTCTTGATGGTGTGAGGTTCCTAATTCTATGCTTGCTTCCCTTTCCTTTTATCTCTTGTAGGATGAGAGGACAAAGGGTGGTGCAAGCCATACTACAGGGAAACTCCTTTTACAATGGAGCCAGGTGATGATCCTATGAAGGGATTAAAGTCCCACCCTAATCCTCTAACATACAGCATAGGAAAATCACAAGATGGAGGACAGTCATAAAATATTGTGAATCATGGTATAGCCACAGGCTACATACATTTTTTGGGGGGACACAGTTCAATCCATGACAGTGTGTAATGTCTCAATCACTTGCTTAACTATAAATGCTATACTGCTGTGGTATGTGATGGGCTTG
Organism: Heterohyrax brucei; assembly: GCA_028571685.1. Classification (NCBI taxonomy): domain Eukaryota; kingdom Metazoa; phylum Chordata; class Mammalia; order Hyracoidea; family Procaviidae; genus Heterohyrax; species Heterohyrax brucei. The sequence goes on from CM053166.1 coordinate 143,072,322, forward strand.
TATTGTTTGATAATTTTATGTAGCTTTCCATCTATTTTTGTCCTGTCTGGTCAGTAAGATTATAAATTCCAAGAAGGCAGCAACTATATCTCATTTGTCTTCACATCCCCGTTGTCCTCTAGCAGAAGACTTGACTTTATTAGATGTTCCATAGATGCTTGTTGATTATTTGAAGATTGTTAATTTAAGACAGGAGAAAATAATGAGCATGAAAATAAGGGTTTATATTTTTGTGTGACATTATCTGAATGACATTTTCTCTTAAGATGAATGTGAAAGCTAAAGATCTTTCTACTGAAATTTGAAAAGTGATAATTCACATAAAAAGTCTAACTTTTTACTGGGCAGGGAGAGCAGTAGGAGCTGCACATAGGTGGGCATGCAAATTTATATGGGAAAGTACATTTTCACTCAATCATAATAAAAAAAGTCTAACTTTTTAAAATAAGCTAATAAGTATATTACTTTTATTATCTTATAGATTTCCTAAAAAGGGTTGAGCAATCATTGATGAAAAAAATTTAAAATACTTCTTTATCTAACTTTTAGCCTAATTCATTAGATTATGTGTATTTTGTATATTTCTGCCAAGAGTATTATGTTAAGTATAGAAATCATTCAAACACCCATATTTAGAGTGAAAATATCCTGAACTGCATTAAAATTAGATCATTGCCAAAGTGGAATTTCTATCGGTCATCCTTAATTGTATTCAATATAGTGCTGGACTTACTACTTTCTTGCATTCCAAAAACAGCACCACTGTAAGCACTTTATCAGCTCCAGCACCAAGTGAGTGAAAAATATCTTCATGGCTTAACATTTCAACATTAATTATCTTTCTTCTGAACATGAAAACATTGTTTTACCATGAGACACGCTTGAAAGGGAAATTAGGACCATATGGAATAGAGGTGACCCACTATGCCTCAGGCTCAGTAGATGACAATGCCTTATTTTGTCAAAGAAGCAGGGACTATGCATTGGTGAGAGTGAGAGCAAGAGAGATTTGTCCCAAAGTTGTATCTTCTTAGAGCTCCAGATTGTCTGCCAAATCTGTGATAGACTATTTTACACTTCACTGAATCAGCGTGTTGTTTGAAACTGTTAGTTGTTTGGTGTATCACAGGCAATATGAAAGTCCTCCTTGACCATGGAGTATAAGTCTTACCAAAGTCTTATTTCCTGGCTCAAAATTACAAGATTTTAGTATTGAAGACTGTAACAAACTATATTAAAGATGATATGAGATAGCAACCTCATTTACTCTGGCATTTAAAAGAACTCAAGCATGAAACACCCAAGAAGATGTTGTCAGGATGAGCAGAGATTTTTTAGTCTGTAGAAAATCCCTTTCATTTTGTTGAGATTATATAACCATCAGACGGAGCAGAGATTTGAACCCTGAGTACTCAGTGGTGCACAGGAAGACTCTTTTTACAAAAGAAGCGATTGGGACAACGATGCAACTTTTAGATGCAACCGCTGGAGGGTGTTTGATTTTAATCCTTCCTTCCTGAACAAGGAAATTCATGTTCTCTGAATTCCAATTTGCGAGTGTAACCTGCAAAGTTTCTCATAAAGGCCCTTTGACAATTTTTCTTTTCCATCAACATTTCAGAGCTAGCTAAGCAGTCACCATGTCACGATTAACGAGTTTTTCCTTGGCATTTTTAGCACACATTCAGGAAGCTGATGAAGTATATGAATAATATACTTGATTTACACATGAATGACAGAGTTGAACATTTTGGATTTGGAGTATGTGTGTTATTAAAGAAGCTTCTGTGGTCTGCATTTGCAGCCATTGGTACAGATTTAACAGGTTATGCTATATAAATACAGACACATTCCTGAGGTGGAGGAACTAGTTACAATATTATAAGCTATGTTTGTCCCTCACATCTCATTTAAAACATGTTGACCCAAGACTGTTCCTTCCTCTAAACACTAGCAATGAAATCTTTGAGTACTGTAAGAGAAGATTATTTTTGATCTGTAACAATAATTTTCTATGAATCCAGTTTGTAAAGTCTATGACATAAACTAATTTGTATTTATTTAATGCCTTTTGATGCATCTTCAGTTTCCTTTGTACCACTCTTATGGTATTCCAATTCAGCCTCATCAACCTACGGAAGTTTTCAGTGTATAGAGTTCTCAAAAGAACACAAATCAGTCTCTCTCTTTTTCATATTACAAGAGTTTTTCATACGGTTTAGATACAAAGATGTCACTGTCCAAGGTGAGCTGGAGGTGACTGTGCACTTCTCACATACCTTACCGGGGAAGCATTGTCCTTTGATCATCATGATCCAGCAGAGAAGGGGACATTGAATGCATTTTTGCTTCCCCGAATGTTGAAACAGAATCTTCAGATCTGGCTACTGTTTTCCTGACTATGGACTACCTTTCCGTTCTTGAGCCTGTGGCTATGATCCACTTTGTGTTTCCTCGGTTTGGATGCCTGAAGGTGGCAAGAATTCTTACTTTCCAGTAAAAATGTGGTCTGTCTCTTCCCAGGCTAGAAACATCTGTCCCTGAGAATAGCAAAAGCAATTTTGTTGCCAAACAGGCGTCTGAATGTCATAAATGACAGGCAACCCAAAGAAAGCCAGATAGAAAACACCCTACTCAAACTGCCTAGAGACACAAACTTGAGAAGCAGAGATTTTCTCACTCCTGCAGCTGCTGGATTTTGTGGCGTAAAGTACTCTACACAGAGCACATTGTGTTCATGGGGCATAGTGGATCCTTGAGGAATGAACAGATGTGCTCCAAAGCTGACATGTGACCAACAGAACCCAGCTGTGCAATTGAGATCCTCAGATTGGGGACATTTTTGGACAAGTACTATTTAGGCTCTTGGACCCATATTATCTCTTTGGATTCCTGCAGAGATAAAAATATAAAAGGTTATTAAATTGGGCTGAGAGCCACTGGGCAGATAGAGAAAATAACATTCTAAGAATCAAAGCAGAAACAGCTCAATCCTGTAGCCTTCATTTCTTTTTAAGTGAAAGCAAGTGAGGTACTTCGAAGCATATATGCAAATATAATAACAATTATAAATTCAGCCAGTTCTGACTGAAGTTTTCAAAAAAGCTAATGATGTCTAAATGGACTTTGAAAAGGAAAATCTCTTCAGAGGCTATTTTTTTCAAAATTTACTTTTAAAAAGAAAAAACAATTGTGTTTTGAGTGGAGGTTTACACAAAAGTCTAAGTTCTCACTCTACACAAATTGTTCAGTGACATTGGATACATTCTTCACAATGTGTGAACATTCTCATCTTAGTTCTGTTTGTTCTGCCTTGAAAGGCTTTTCCCTCGACTTCCCCTTCTACTCAGATGAAGGCTGTATCTCTGTTAGTTATTCACGCATTTCTTCACCAGAGAAAGACAGCAGTGAAATAAAATATGAGCATGCAAATGGTTGCACAGCCATGTACATCCAAACTGTATTTATGAATTGGGCCTTAAGTATCAAATTGTCTTTCCATTTGCTTTCATGCTCAATTTTCCGTGGGTTACTCACACAAGTAAGACTTCTTCAGTAATTTAAGGGAAATATTATAATGTCTCAGTACATTCTTGCATTTCCAAGATTTTCCTCACCAGTTGAATCTTCAGTTACTTAGTGCTTAGCACTAGCCATGTGATTGTGCTGACAATGAATTGACAAATGACTGGAGAATACATCTGGTGTCAGATGATCCCTAGTCACTTCTAAGTGAGGCATGCAAAACACATTTTTGTACATGGATCTGCAAGTATTCATTGCCAGTAGTTCTTCTAATAGCTGGACAGATTGGATACTATTCAAATAAATTGCCCTTGGAGAGTAATAAAATCTTTTTCCAGGCAATCGAATGTCTGTGACCTAAAAAGTGTGAGGCTGGGGTGACATGAACAGCCATGGAAATTTAACAGATTGTGTACAACTTACTCTTTACATGGAATAAAATTAGATACACCCACCATCCCCTTCATATTAGTGTAGAGAGAGAGAGAACTGTATGTCCAGAAATGGACTGAGGTTATTGGACTGAATTTTCTCAGGAAAATTTGAGGTAGAGGGAGAATACTTAGGTATAATTTAAATTACGAGATGTATTGTTTAGGTGGCGCAAAGAACAAGAGCCTCTTAAGACAAACAAGCAATGTCAGAGTAAAAGAAAGACAAGATTGTCTTAAGGACTGAAGGAACCACAGAAAAGATGATATAAGTAACAAGTAGTTTTGTCTCATATTTAGTAAGATTACACTGACTGGAATTAATTATATCTACAGGTTTCTAGGGCTTGAGATGAAAGTAAAAAAGAGGAGAAAGATACTTTGCAGACTCTCTTTCCTGGCTACTCCCTACCTTCTCTCTTTTAGTATTTCCCCAATTTCCACCTTTACTTTCAGTGAGAAAGTGAGGCAGGAGGAAAATGTAGATAGGAGAAAAAACAACACATGTAGGGCACAGACAACTGGGGGATAATGTACAAGGCAAAATAGATGTGGACAATATTTCAGAGTGGATTCTGCCAACTCGCATGCTTCCTTGCACCCCCACAGGTATACTAGAATAGCAAGAGTAAAAGATTCATTACCAGAAACACAGCCTCCTAAGTCAGAACTATAAATAAATACAGTTTCCTGCATCCATAAGGTCTCAGAAAATCTGTGTTGGCTATTGGTTTGACTTACTAGTCAGAATTCATTAGGATCCTCCTACCAGTCGATAGAGAACAAAACTCCCGCCTAAGAAATTTAGCTTAGCTTACCATTTGCAAATTATTCAAGCCAAGGACTTGGAGGAGGAGAGGATTAGGGAATGTTTTGTAGGGCAAGCAATGTCATACACAATTTAGAAAGTTTGTCCCTCCTCCATTCCCTAGCTAGGCTAAATAAATGCAGCCTCCATCTATGTGACACACAAAATCAAGACCTCAAAGCCTTAGCAACATATGCCAAGATAAAGAGTCTTGTTGTCAACCTATGTAACTCTTTCAGTCGGTTAGTATTTAATAGCATTATTTAAAATGCTGATAGTGTTTTTTTGGAAAAATACATTATAAAGTTCTTCACTGTAAACCTCTAATTATACCAAAGTCATAATAATTTCCCCATGTAGAATGATGGGAAAATTTATATATCTGTATATATACAGATATATTTATGTTATGTATACATACATATATGCAGAACTTATATTGTGAGAACTTATTATTATTATATTATGTGCTCTGTCTTCTCAGAACCAGTCATAGGAAGGATTTATTTCAATTACTGTCAAAAATGTAAAACTTGATTTTAAGTTTTGAAATATTAACCTGTAAAACAAAAAAAACAAGCCCACTGCCACAGAGTCAAGTCTGACTTATAGTGATCTCAAAGCGCAGAGTAGAACCACACCACAGAGTTTCCAAGGAGCACCTGGTAGATTTGAACTGCCAACTTTTTGCTTAGCAGCCTAGCACATAACTACTATACCACCAAGGTTTCCCTTAACCTATAGGCTTTATAAATATTATTGCTGATAGTTATCAACTAGCTAATGTCCACCAAAAGTTAATTGAAAATTACCTGTTTTGATGCATCCTGTCTCATTCTAACGTGTCTGTTTAATTAACAACTGCCATGCATATCTGTGGATATAAACATATCAAACTACTATTATTTCAACCTCAAAAGTAATAAATTATGTTTTTGTCTATGGGCTAAGTATTTGGCTTTTAAACTTTTTTCTTTTAGATATGCTTACTACCCCTAATAATGACCTTGACTTCAGTGCAAGTATCAACATGAAGATAATTTACAAGCATTAATCGATTCGTTTGAGAAATCAGATAGTAGCCAGTAGCAAGGCCACTTGGAAATTCATGAATCTAGAGGGTTTTTTCTCCTTGTCTTTCTGCAGCTGACTCAAAGTATGACTTGCAAAAGAAAAGTATTAGAAGAGTACTGAGTCCTTCTGGGAAAGTATATGCATCCCATTAAGAGCAATGTCTTGGAGCTGCCGTTCTCCCTGCTTCTATTTTGTCTTTGTATTTCCTCTGGTTTGCTTTTTTGCTGTTTTAATAAATGTTAGAGCCCTCCTAATTTTTTTTTTTTCAAGTCACATTTCTAGATCTAATCCAGGTTCTTCTCTAAATGCACTGGAATTTTAGTTTCTAAAACTGCCCTTGGAAGACATTTTAAAGTTAGTTTGCTTTTAATAAGGTTTTAAGTAGTCACTTCTCTTGCTTCCTCCTCTTCCTCGTATGGCGCTATTGGCATGCTATTTCTTCCTGATCCGACTCGACGGCACTTGGCTTTGGCCAATAAGTATATATCCCAGTAATAGCCTCCTGACAATGTATTTTCTTCTGTAATATTTTCTTCTCTATGAATTCCTGGAAACCCTGGTGGCGTAGTGGGTTGAGTGCTACATTTGCTAACCAAAAGATCGGCAGTTCAAATCTGCCAGGCTTTCCTTGGAAATTCTATGGGGCAGTTCTACTCTGATCTCTAGAGTCGCTATGAATTGGCCCAGATTCAATGGCAGTGGATTTGGTTTTTGTTTTTTTATCAATTGCCATTATAAATAGACGCAAATATTTCTTTGCAGTCACACTTACAATGTGAAAAATAAATTTACACCAAATTAAGCACCCGTATCTAAACTATGTGGAAACCCTGGTGGCATAGTGGTTAAGAGCTACGTCTGCTAACCTAAACGTTGTCAGTTTAAATCTGCCAGGTGATCCTTGGAAACACTATGGGACAGTTCTACTCTGTCCTGTAGGGTCACTATGAGTCAGAATTGACATGATGACAGTGGGTTTAGTTTCTAAGGAGCCCTGGTGGCAAAGTGGTTAAACTCTTGGCTGCTAACTGAAAGGTTATCAGTATGAACTCCCCAGCCACTCCATGGGACAAAGATGTGACAGTCTGCTTCACTAAAGACTACCGCCTTGGAAACCCTATGGGACAGTTGTATGCCGTCCTGTGGAATTGCTGTAAATTGAAATTCAACTTGACAGCAATGGTTTTTTTTTGTGTGTGTGGCATTTTTTAATCTAAATAAAAACTTTGCTTAAAGGGGTTTTCGTTACCTAATTGTAAAAATCACAGCAGATAGGTTAAATGTAATTGACTTTGTTTCATGTCTGATGATCTGGTATGGTTTCACAGCCTGGTCTAGAGAAACAGAAGACTATCGGAAATAGCCCTTTGTGGTCTTTTCTGTTATCATAGGGGACTTTAAACCCAAACTCACGAAGAACTGACTTAATGACCTTTAATTTAAGAAATATTCTACATTCTGCATGGAAAATCTTTTAAGGGATTCCTGCTACTCAGATGCTAAATTTGCTTGAACAAGTCAGGGCAACATTTAGTGGGTATCTGTGTTATAGATTCAGGGATTTAAAAAAAAAAAAATCTTATTATCTGTTCATGGTAACAAGTTTGTTTGTTTGTTTTATCCCCCAATAGTTGCTAAAATCTCCCTCAAAATCACAACCCTACCGGGAAAAATCCTACTATCTGTCAGAGATTACACCAAAGACTATGCTATGCTATGCTATGGACCAGCAGTAACTTGACACCTGTTTGTGCTTAGTTTGTTTGGAAATTTTCCAAACCCAAATATTGTGATTGCTCTCTAAGGGGCCAGAAAAACTTCTATGTAAAGGTCTAAACCAAAAAAAAAAAAAAAAAAACAACAAAACAAAACAAAAACACTGCCTTCAAATCTATTCTGGCTCATAGCTATCCCGAGGACAGAGAAGAACTGCCCGATAGGGCTTGGCTGCAACAGTGGGCTCAAACATAGCAAAGGTTATAAGGATAACATAAGACCCAAGCTGTGTTCCACTCTGTTGTACATATAGGGTCACTATGAGTCACAAGTGACTTGAAGGCACCTAACATCAGCAATGGCAATCATTACAGAAGCAAACTGCCCTGTCATCCTCCCATGGAATAGCCTGTAGGTTCCAGTCACTGACTTGCACCACCAAGCCTCCACTGTCAAGATATAGATAGTAAATATTTTAGGCTTTGTGGGTCACATACGGTCTCTTGCATCATCTTTTTATTTCTTTTTTTTTTTAATAACTCTTGAAAAATCTTTTAAAAAAACTTTCTAAGCTCATGGGTCATACAAGAATAAGATGTGGGCCTTATGGCTCAGGCTCCAATTCTCAGTCATTAAATACAGACATGCAACCCCCTCAGATGAGGGTGACAGTGTTCAGGGCACTTGTTGCATAGAAGTCAATAACAACTCCCTGGCTAAAGACCAGAAAACAAAATACATTAACACTGCCTTGTCTCTTCCTAATTTACTTACATCTTCCATGATAGCTAGACTTTCTGTATTCTGGAAGAAAAAGAGAGAGAAAGGACTTAAGAAAGGAAGGAGCAATGAGACAGATGGATGTAGGAGAGAGGGGAGGAGACAGAAGCAGAGGAAAGGCAAAAGGAAGAGTGTGAAACAAAGCTAAGAAGGAAGTAAAGCAAAAAGACAGAGAAAATGAGAGAAATAGACATGTGAAACAGGAAAGAAAAAGAGAAAACCAAAGAGGGAAAGTGTAAGCACAGCTTCTCCTTTTCTTCAGAGCCAGGCAGCTCTGAGAGGTACCTCCCCAGCTGCTTTCAAACATTGAGGTTGCTGCCCAGCCACTGATCATCCCAAGAAGCAAAATGTGGTCTTCACTTCTGAAAACTTCCACTTGGTTTTTCACCAAGTGAAATGGAACATGAGAGTCAGGGCCCAAGCAAATGGTTCATGTTTTCTTTGGGACACTTAGGCTGCATCTACCCAGGGAAAAATTTGATGTACTGACTGACTCCAGTGCATATGATTAATGTATATATAGGGCAAACCAGGATAATTCAGACCTTTTTCTTCCACAGCAGGTTTTCAGCCGGAATTATCTGGAAAGTTGCCTCAATTCTCCATTGGACTTTGCCAGGATAAACACAGCCAGTGTAGTATGCAGGAGACAGGGACCACTCCCTCTCTCCAAGGTTCCCTTCAACACCCACACCCTGTGCGGCTAAGCTGAGTGGGATCTGTCCTAACAGGCATTCCTTCTGGGGGCAAATGTAAATTCTGTCTAATGAGTCCCTAAGAGAAGCCCCAAGAACCCTAAATGTTGCATTTTGCTTAGCTGTCAAATGGCAAAATATAGCAGACCCGTGAAGGAGGGAGGACTCTACTAATGGGAAAAAATGTTACACTGTTTCCTTTCCCACTTCAGAAAGAGCAGCAAAGCTAGTTGAGGAGACCCCAATCAAATTAATTAGTATGTACTTGTATATTTTCTTTTAAGCCTATGGACAGCTAGGATGTCCTTTTTAAAAAAGAAATTTAAGTAGATGTTATTGTTAGGTGTCATGGAGTCAGTTCCAACTCATAGCGACTCTGTGTTACAACAGAATGAAACACTACCCAGTCCAGTATCATCCTCACAATCGTTATTATGCTTAAGTCCATTGTTGCAGCCGCTGCATTAATCTTTCTTATTGAGAATCTTTCTCTTTTTCACTGACCCTCTACCTTACCAGGCATGACGTCCTTCTCCAGGGACTGATGCCTCCCAATAATCCATCGAAAGTATGTAAGACGTAGTCTCCCCATCCTTGCATCTAAGGATCATTCTGGCTATACTTCTTCTAAGATAGATTTGTTTGTTTTTCTGGCAGTCCATGGTATATTCAATATTTTTCACCAACACCATAATTCCAAAACATCAGTTCTTCTTTGGTTTTCCTTTTTCATTTTCGAGCTTTTGCATATATACACCCCAAAGTAAACCTACTGCTGTTCGGTCAGTTCTGGCTCATAGCAACTCTGTGAGGTGACTGAAAATACCATGGATTGGTCCAGGCACTTCATAGTACTCAGAGTGACATTTTTGCTTTTCAATACTTTAAAGATGTCTTTTGCAGCAGGTTTACACAGTGCAAAACATTTGATTTCTTGACTGCTGCTTGCATGAATGTTGACCATGGATCCAAGTAAAATGCAGTCCTTGACAACTTCAGTATTCATTTATCGTGATGTTACTTATTGCTTATTTAAGTTAACCCAGATGGGCATAGATTAAGTTTTTGTTCTTAAAAATGTAATTTAAAAAAGTAAATTTAGACTACATCCTCACACATACAGTGTTACACACTGAAGTATAATTATATGACAGAAGCACTCCTGAAAAGGTTTGTACAAATCAATTTTTAAATTTAAATTCATAAATGAAATTAATGAGGGTAAATTGTTTTTGTAAAGAAACCTTTTATTAAGTTAATCGTTAACCCACAATTTATCCGGTAAAACTGCACTTGCATGCATGGATTCCTGCACTAATACCATGATTCTGAGTTTGTTTTGAGTTTTCTTTTTGGTTTGTTTTTTGAGGAAAGGTGAAAAGAATAATGGGAAAGATGCATGATAGTTTATTTTACTATATCTTACAGATCCATCTTCTAATGATGAAGCTTCCCACATAACTTCTTTCTTTTTGGGAGCAGAAAGAAAGGAAGAAAATGAAGAGTCAGAGCTGTTGATACATTGGGATAATATTTTTCCACTCTATTGAAACTTTCTACCTTTCCTTCCATTCTGTTTTACCACTTCTCTAAGTGATAACGACAGAGTGGTAACTTCCCCATTACTACTGGCATGGTGTTTTGGTTTGGGTTTTCTTTGATTTAGCAGTATTTTTTGTTTGTTTGTTTGTTATTTTCAGATTTACTTGCTGATCCCCTCCCCCTCCTCATAATCTCTAAAATAAAACATTTAAAATTCTTCAAAGGTTCTCTCCCAAATTAGAATTTGTCTTATCCTCCCAGGTGAAAAAAAATCATTGTAACTACTGCATGACAAAGTCCTGAAATGTGTTAAGTAAAAAACAAAACATCAGTAAGAGCAATTTGTTAAATAGACATATCTATGTATATCTCTTAATTTTTTGTTGTTCTTTTATCTGTAAGGGGGGTAGAAAGTTTGCTTATTGTCACTTGTGAAAGTGTTCTTACTCCCAAGTGGTGGAATAAAACCCTGGAAAAGAGAGATCATCTGTAAAATATACATCTGTAAAATAAATTTAAGCTGTTTTCAAATGGCTTGTACTGGGCTGTTTGGTGGCCCCCACGCTACGCACTGGGCGTGACTCCTTGAAAGCAATCTGTAACCTTGGGCAGATTTGCAGTGACAAATGTTGCTATGCTTCTGTAAGCACTGCTTCTGCTAGAGGGCACTGTATATTAGACAGGGCCTTGTGCTTTGCTTAGTAAAGACAGTTTTCTGTTGCAGCACCTGTGTCCAAGTCTCCATTTGTTAACACATGCGTGTGTTCCCCTTTTTCGGCAGATCAGACTGTGGGAAGCATGATTACAGGGGGATTATTCCATGGAATAAATAAATCTAGAGTTAGTTTGAATGTTTTTTGCCCCATCTACCGTGAAAAGGCCATAATGTATTTATCTCACTTTCAGAAGGCTGTACGGAGTAGAGCAAAGACTTCTCAGTTGGTAGACTCCTCCCCTCCTCCTTCAGTGTCCATTCCACACCATCCCCCAGTTCCAACACCCCCTCCACTCTCCTTCAGAACAAAAAAGCAGCTGGTTCAAATTAAACTCACAAGCACACACACCACTTCCCTATCTCCGAGTTTGAAAGGCAAAATGGAAGACCTAGGTTGCAAGTGCCAGAGATACTCTAGGAAATAAAGTGACTTTGATTCTACAAGAGATTTTCCAGCATCTCTATATCACAACTCTCTTCTAAGCAGTTTATATATGTGGATCCTAAGTCGGATCCGACTCGACGGCACTTGGCTATACTTGTTTAGTCATTGAAAACTAGGGGACTAGGGAAGCAAACCAAATCCATAAATACTGTAACCCCACATTTGTTAGAATGTTCTGTTTCTCTTTTCACCAACTCATTGATTGCTTGTTCATTTAGAGTACTAGCCTGGAAGGCTGCCTGGAATTAAATGATTAAATAAATAAAAATCACTGAAATACACCTAAGCTCTGAAGAAGTAAGAGCTTATGTTAGCCAACAGAACACTGTAAGTAATGCTGAGGGGAAAGAAAATAAGGTTTATAAGTCATTAGTTCTCAAAAATACATATATTTTTAAGGAAATGGGCTTTTTGAATGCACAATACAAGAAAAGAAAATGTCTCATACCTTAAAGAAAGACTGGCTCTTTGCTATACTAGAGTGCAAACCTAATGCTTTAAAGACTGGAAATGTCTTTGTTTTACTGTTTCTCTTTTTCTGTGATTTGTAGCATACACTGAAGATCTCACAAGATGTGTTGAGCAAAGCAGAAGACTTATTATCGTGCTAACTCCAGACTATATTCTCAGACGGGGATGGAGTATTTTCGAATTGGAAAGCAGACTCCATAATATGCTAGTCAGTGGAGAAATCAAAGTGATTTTGATTGAGTGTACAGAATTAAAAGGGAAGGTGAATTACCAGGAAGTGGAATCATTAAAGCGCAGCATCAAACTTCTGTCCCTGATCAAGTGGAAGGGACCCAAAAGCAGCAAATTAAATTCTAAATTTTGGAAGCATTTAGTATATGAAATGCCCATCAAGAAAAAGGAAATGCTATCTCGGTGCCATGTTCTGGACTCTGCAGAACAAGGACTTTTTGGAGAACTGCAACCTATACCCTCTATTGCCGTGACCAATACCTCGGCTACCCTGGTGTCATCTCAAGCTGATCTCCCCGATTTCCATCATTCAGATTCAGTGCAGATGAGGCACTGTTGCAGAGGCTATAAACATGAGATGCCAACATCCACCTTGCCAGTACCTTCCTTAGGCAACCACCACACTTATTGTAACCTGCCTCTCACGCTACTCAATGGACAACTGCCACTTAATAGCACCCTGAAAGATGCCCAGGAATTTCATAGAAACAATGCTCTGCTACCTGTATCATCCAAAGAACTTAGCTTCACCAGTGATATTTGGTAGTAAAAAATATGCATTCCTCCAAACAGCTATTTGAGCATACGCATAGCTTCTGCCAATCCAAGCATAAAGTTCACCTAATATCACTGAGGTGCTGAAAAGTATTTGAAGAAAAAGGCACAGAAGTTGTTCTGTACTTAAATACTTTTGTTTACATGTCCAGAATAGTGGGGGCAAAGAAGGACCTGTTTTTGTAGTACGGTACCTTGTTCCAATGTACAGTTTTGATTTCTTCTTGAAAAGAAATTATATATGTATATATAGCTTGTTTTAGAGTAGATTTTATGATACATGGACGAAAAGCTTAGTAGGTGAGCTGTCTTCTGTATGTTTATAAATATATTACTATTTACATGCTATTTAAAATAAGGAAGACTTAAAGACTTCCATTGAACTTAAAAATTCTCAACTAAGTTTAGTGGGAAAAGAATACTTTTATAGACTAACTGAAACACTAGGCATTATCAAGAAAGAAATGTTGAGGCACTCCAGTTGGAAGACTGTAGACGAAGATATGCTGAGGAGGATGTGATTGAAACGTTTGGAACTTCTTCAACATAATGGACAACTTTTGTAGACTGAATCTACAACCTGTAGCAACAGCTTTTAGTTTCATTAGGTGAGCTCATCTGTAGGCAAACTGGTAGGTAGGTAAACAACATTCATTTCCCAAGCAAACGAATAGACAAGCTGTTTATGTAGGATGATTTTGTGCAACACTTATGGCTTCCTAGCTTATTTCAAAAGTTTTTCAACTTTGAAACACATGTAAAAATGCATATTTTATTGTTTGATAATAAGTTCACATTTGGATATTTCCTCCCAAAGCTCTTTTGAGCTGCTATAAGTTTTGTAAGAAGACGTGAGCATCTTCCTACATTTCTTTTTTTCAGCATTGCTGGAGTATGAATTTAAATATATATTGACTGTGTCAGCAATAGAAAAGAAGTAATACAACAGTATTCAATATAGATGAAGTGTTAAATGATTCAAGTGACTAGTGGTGGAACAGCAATTGCAGTGATTCTCATCTGAAATGTAGCTGTGAAACAGACTATTCTGTACATACACAGTATCTGCTTGGCCATGTGTGCAAGGCTCCTGCAGCAGTACATCTATTCCTGGTACTTCAAATAGTGTATTTGATAGACTGAACTTCTCACACTCTTCTGTAGTAACTGTGACTGTGCCGTACCAGGAAATCCCTGTGAATAATCTGAGATATTGCATATTTGCTGTAAGGAACTTGCCCCAATTCTGTTATCAGTTATGGATTGCTACTTTATGTTCTTTTGAATTAGTCAAATTCTATGTGCTCTTCACCTAAATGCCTGTGGGGGTCAGTTGTTAAACAAGGTTGATTCTGGCATTTTGCAGATGGTTCTTAAATTATGTTTGGAGACTGATAGAAACAAGGACAAATGTACACAGTGTGTAAAAATGAAGAGTTTGCCCAGCCCTTATAATTGTGAAACTCAAATGTGTAAGAAATCATTAGATAGTAGGCTGTGATTATTTCTTTCAACATCTTTTCATTATTTGTGACCTGTGGGTTTTGTTCAAAGTACTCATTTCTCTGTTGGTTTTCTAAATCCAGCCTTTCAGACAATGTATTATGCACCAACAGTATGTGAAAGCTTAGCAATGACACAAGTTAATTTCAGTGAGAGAATTAGTCCTGTTCAACACATGTAGGTGTTGCATAGATATATGTTGTTCCACTGATAAAGGTGATTTTGCATCTATAAAAAACTTCTAAGTATTTCAAAAAGGAAATTTGTCAATTTTTAACTGTTTTTCAAGTGTTATAAAATTGTATTTACTCTCGTTCTTTAATGCTATGTGTAATTACTAAGTTAATAATCTGCATGAAGTGAGTAGTATATATTTAAGTGGCCAATTGTACTCTTTATTATTTTGTTTTTCACAGAATTCTACATTAATTTAAATAGAATGTTCAATGGTATTTTTAAACTAATAGTTCTGTATTGAGCATGCCAGTTCTGAAAATATAACATGGGTCTCTCTGCTTCCTTTATTTACAATGATTAAACGTGGGTAGCAATTTGAGTTGGCTGGCCACAATGTGTCCTTTCACTACTAGTAGGTACTCAAAAACAGAGCATTCACACTTGTGCTGGGGAACTTGACAAGACATCTTTTCTACCATTTTCAGGAACCAATGTGTACACTATCTATAAAAATTTATTTCTAGAGGGTAATTCAAAATTTTGATTTACATCTGAGATTTTTCTTAAAAGGTATAGTCCATAGAGGTATAACATGTATTTAGTCTAAAACGTGATGTATTCTTATAGTTGCTTTCACTGTGGGAAAATGTTTTCTTGTTGATTTTTCACCAAAGTGGATTTTGGAAATCCAGGAAAATACTGATGTCACTAATTCCAATATATTCTCAACAATTTATTTAGCTCATCCCTCAACAGTACGTATATCATTTGTCATGGAGGTTATGTTAAAGAAAACATTCGGAATGTCAGGAATGATGCAGCAAATGCACAATAGCAATAGTATACAGGAAATGAAAACTGCATTAAGAACAAACAATGCTCTTGGAAATGGACAACATGTACACAAGTTTAATTGGACAAAATATGGAAGCCTGTCTAACTAAGGAGACTCTCAAAAGTAACTGGATGGTTCCTAGAAAGAAGTAAGAGTATACTTCTCACTTCCTCTAAGCCTTGATTGAATTAGATGCAAGTCTGTTCTGCTTTCAGTCAGTCTCATAATAAAAATGGGGAGGGAGAAATGTAGAAATTTACTTGCAGCCTTCTAGGCAGCATGATATGAAAAGTTTACATTTTGCTTGAAGATCGATGGCTAATATTGTGGGTCTTAAAAGTAGTGGACAGGTTGCAATGAGAAGGATTAGCAGCGATCAGTTACGAAAAAAAAGTTAATAAAGAAGTTCAAGATGACATGGAAATAACTAACATCCTAAGGATTTCTTCTGCAACCTGGAAAAATAGCATGTGTTAAGGAAGAAAATCCTGGCAGGAAAGTAAAGGATACTCTCTAGCACACCTGGTATTTGAAAGGTTTATAGGAGTATGGAACCACTGGCTTAAAGCGTTTACTGCCTTTTGGCATTTTGTTTGTTTTGTTTTTGTCTTTGTTTTCTTTTTCTTTTTTTTTATTGTGACTGAGTGGAAATGTACATTCCCATATAAATTTACATGCCCACCTATAAGCAGATTCCGCTGCTCTCCCTGCCCAGTGACAGCACACCGTTCCTCTCTGCTCCATACATGTCTCATCCTCCCAGCTGTTTCCTTTCCCCTCCTCTCCACCCGCTCCCCTTACTCCAGCCAGAGGTCAGCAGGATGATATCCTATAGACGCATAGAACCATAAAGTGCATCCAATATATGGTCGCTCTGTATCACCAAGTCCAATCCATTCGTGTCCAAAGAGTGGACCTTCATTATGATTTATGGGCAAGGGCAGCATCAGGACCAGGGACCATGCTCCCAGGGGAACCCCGAAGCTGCTGGACCATGTTGGTTTGCACCAAGTGCTTTCTAGAAAATTAAGTAATGACCAAGTGAAATAGCCTAGAAATTGCACTTACAAATCCTTACACTCCTTGTATTCATTTCCCAAGGTGAGATGGTGAACTGATAAAATTGGAGTCAGGTTAAGACAGAAAATAGTTCCATTGTGACCAGTTAAGACTGAACACTTGCAGCGGTTGTTGTTCTTTTTCTGGGAGGGGATTTAATGTTGAAAATTGTCTGGCTCCAGTATCTTTGTTATTCATACATTTTTGTTCTGAAATGTTCGATAGGAAGTTACAGTGTTTAACAGTTTAACAATAAAGGTCTCTGATGAAAGCATGGAGCTGTTTGATAAACAATAATCATTCACTGCAAACACTTTCATATCAAATGTGACTTTTTTAGAACTGAAATCAGCCATAGGCAATTTGAGAAGGTTACTCAGCACTCTATTTAATTACTCTAAGATCAGAACTTGTAAAATCACCTACACCCATCTAAACTTGTCCTCCCAAATGCTTATTGTTGTTTGCGCAACCAATTTTCTCCAGATGCTGCTAAAGACAATCATGAATATTTACTGAGTTCTCTCTGTGTACTGGCCACTGCATAAAGTGTACAATATACTTTTTTTATTGACGTCCCTGTCCTCAAATAGTTTACATATCACCTGCATAGAGCCAAAAGCCAAGTGCCGTCACCTGCATAGAAGAAAGGCATATTTTCAAAACACATTCTAGTGTATGAAAAGTAATATTGTATATGCAGAGTAGATAAGTGAGATAGATTGACTCAGTACCAACTTGGGCAAGACTTAACTTTTTAACTGTGTACCCAGAAGAGAAAGGAAATGAAGAGTAATAAACAAGGTCTGTCTCACTAAGATGCTGAGTAATGGTTTTCCATAACACCGGAAGGACAAACAGAGAAAATAAGCAGAAAAGTGTATAGGAAGGACAGCCTTGACTTTCTGAAACAGAAAAGACCAGAACAGATGAAAATTTCTGAAGATCAGTCACCATGTTTTATTCCTTGCCGTAGTCAAGCACCAATAACAGTGCCGGTCACCCAGAAGGTTCTCACAACATATTTGCTGGTTAAATAGATAAGTGAATTTGGGAATAGTAGTGAAGTCAATGCCTGGAGCCCTCCAAAACTATGATAGGGAAGTGTCTTTCTTGCATATACTTCATTTTTGCTGCTTTCAGGGTAATAAAAAAGAGAAGGAAAAGAAAAAAAAATGAACTAGACTATCTCTCTACATCTAGGTCTAAGATTTTATAATTCTAAGTCAATCTGTGGTTAGAGATCAAAGATTCTTAAGCATTTTGCGAAACAAATTGTTTTTCCTCAGAGCAATGAAACAATTTAGTTCCCTGAGGCCACTCAATGTAGTTCATTGATAGTAACCACATAGTCCTTTTTCCTAAATATATATTTTATATGTCAGCAATATGTTATATTGCCAACAAAGACATTGCCTTTCTTTTCTGCAAGGGATACATTTTATGCCTATAATTACCATATTCGGTGGAAGACCAAAGTTGAGATCAAGCTACTTTACTGGGCACGGGGCGTGCCACAGTAACATTTCCACCAGTGAATTTAGGATGCAGAAAAATCCAGTTCCTATCCTCTTTTGCTATTTTCTAAACAGCCAATACTTTGAAAATCTCAACCTTCTTTTCCCTCCATCAACCTGTCTGTGCTTCCATTTACTCACTCCCGTAATATGGGGATAAAAACAATACATGTAGAGTTCTTTGAATGTTACAAGTTAATGTATGTAAAGTGCTTAGAACAGTGTTTGGCACAGAGTAAGCACTATATAAGAGTTACTGTTATATGTGTTCTACTACTCATCTGTCAATTTGTAATATAGTGGTGGCTAGATATTTTAGCCAGCTGGTGCTGCTCTAACACATATGCCACAAAGTGGACGCCTTTAACAAAGAAAAAAATTATTCTTACACAGTCCAATAGCTATAAGTCCAAATTCAGGGTGTCTGCTCCAGGGGAAGGCTTTTCCTTCTTTGCCAGCTCTGGAGGAAGTTCCTTGTGTTACATCAGTCTTTGGTCAGGGAGAATTTTCATGCCAGAACCTCAGGTCTGAAGGACGCGCTCTACTCTTGATGCTGCTTTCTTGATGGTACGAGGTTCCCAACAATCTGCTTTCTTACTTTTTTTTTTTTTTTTAATCTCTTGTAGGATAAAATGTGGTGTAAGCCACACTCCAGGGAAACTCCTTTTACATTGGATCTGGGAGGTGACCTCAGAGAAGGGTGTTACAGTTCCTCCCTAATCATCTTTAACATAATCCAATCTATTAGCCACAGGCAGAGATTAGGATTTACAGCATCAGAAAATCACAAAATGGAAGGCAATCACAGAATAGTGGGAATCATGGCCCAGACAAATTACTATGCACATTTCTTGGGGCACGCAATTTAATCCACGAGACTAGTGTGTTGCTATGATGCACAAAGCTATGCTACTTTTATTTCATGCCCACTGGGCTCACTCATGATGGATGGATTTCAGAGGAGCTTCCAGACTAAGAGCAGAAAGAAGGACCTGGAAATCTATTTCTGCAAAAAAAAATGAGTCAATGAGAACCTTATAAGTAGCAGCAGAACACTGATTGATACAGCACAGGACAATGACCCACCTCTGTTGGAAGGCACACAAAAGACAACTGGAGAAGAGCTGCTTCCTCAAAGTAGAGTTGACCTTATTGATGAAGATAGAGTTGAGCTTTTGGGACCTTCATTTGCTGATGTGGCAGGACTCTAAGAGAGAGGAAACAGGTGCAAACATCTATTAGTAATCGCAATATGGAATGCACCAAGTGTCAGCCAAGGACAATTGGAAGTTGTCAAAAATGAAATGGAATGCTTGAAGATAGACATTCTAGGCATTAGTGACTTGAAATGCTCTACTAGTGCCTACTTTCAATGAAAAAGCATATGTTCTACTATTCTGGGAATAATGAACAGGAACAGAATCACATGTATTGTCAAAAAGAACATTCCAAGATCTATCCTGAAGTGAAATATTGTCAATGACAGGATGATATCTATACACCTTCAAGGAAGACTGGTTCATACAACTATAATTCAAATTTACCAATCACTAATGCTAAAGATGAAGAAATTGAAGTTTTTCCAAACTTCTGCAGTCTGAAATTGATCAAACCTACAATCATGATGCATTGGTAATTACTGGTGATTAGAATGCCAAAGTGGGAAACAAAAGAGAAGGATCTATAGTTGGCAAATATGGCCTTGGTGAACACAACGATGAGACGGTCTTGCAAGAGCCAAAGTACAACCCTGAGTATATTCCACTTGAACTTAGAGACCATCTCAAAAATAGATTGGATGCATTGAACACTAATGACTTAAGAGTGGACAAGTTGTGGGATGACATCAAGGACATCATATATACAGAAAGCAAATGGTCACTAAAAAGACAGAAAGGAAAGAAAAGATCACAACAAATGTCAGAAGTGACTCTGAAACTTGCTGCTGAATTTACATTAGATAAAGTGGAAGAGATGATGAAATAAAAGAGTTGAACAGAAGATTTCAAAGGGCATCCCTAGAAGACAAAATATAGTATTATAATGAAATGTGCAAAGACCTGGAGTTAAAAAAACAAAAAAGAAGAACCTGCTCAGCATTTCTCAATCTGAAAAAAACTGAAGAAAACGTTCAAGCCCCAAGTTGCAGTTTTGAGGGATTCTATACATAAAAATTTAAACAATGTAGAAAGCATCAAAAGAAGATGGAAGGAATACGGAGTGACTATACCCAAAACAATTGATCACTGTTCAACAATTTCAGGAGGTAGAATATGAAGAAAGAAGTCCAAGCTGCACTGAAGGCAGTGGTAGAAAAACAAGGTTCCAAGAATTCATGAAATACCAATTAAAGGATTTCAACAAACAAGTTTAACTGCTCAATGGTCTACCCCAAGAAATCTGGAAGATAGATACCTGGCCAATCAAGTGGTAGAAATTTGTGTACACTCCCATTCCGAAGAATGGTGGTCCAATGAAATGCAGAAATTATCCAACAATATCATTAAGAGCACACATTAAAATTTTTAGGAAGATAATTCAAAAACATTTGCAGCAGTAGACTGATAGCAAACTGCCAGAAATTTAAGTCAGATTGAGAAGAGGATGGAGAACAAAATATATCATTGCTGATATTAGGTGGATCTTGGCTAAAATCAGAAAATGTCTGAAGGATGTTTACCTGTGTTTTATTGATTATGCAAAGACACGTGACTGTGAATCATACCAAATTACAGGTAACATTTCAAAGAATGATAATTCTAGAACATTTAACTGTACTCATGTGGAACCGGCACATAGACCAAAATGTAGTCGTTCAAAGAGAGTTATGGAGTACTACATGGTTTAAAATCAGGAACGGTACATATCAGGGTTGTATCTTTTCATCATACTTATTTATTCTGTGTGTTGAGCAAATAATTCTAGAAACTGGACTATATGATGAAGAACACTGCATCAGGCTGGGAGGCAGACTCATTAACAATCTCAAACTGTGATATGCAGATGACACAACCTTGGTTGCAGAAAGTGAGGACTTGAAGCACTTACTGATGAGGATCAAAGACCACAGCCTTTAATACAGATTTCACCTCAACATAAAGAAAACAAAAATCCTCACAACTGGAAGAAAAAGGAACATCATAACAGAGTAAAGGCTGATGTTGTCAAGGATTTCATTTTACATGTGTCCACAATCAACATCCATGGAAACAGGAGTCAAACATATTGAGCCAATGTGCTGCAAAAGACCTCTTTAAAGTGTTAAAAAGCAAAGACTTCACCTTGAGGACTAAAGCATGCCTGATCCTAACCATGGTATTTTCAATCACCCAATATGAATGTGAAAGCTGTACAATGAATAAGAAAGACCAACGAAGAAGTGATGCCTTTGAGTTATGGTGCTGGCAAAGAATACTTCATATACCACAGGCTGCCAGAAGAATGATCAAGTCTGTCTTGGAAGGAGTACAAACAGAATGCTCATTAGAAGAAAGAATCGCGAGACTTTGCTTCACTTACTTTGGATATGTTATCAAGAGGGACAAGTCTCTGGAGAAGGAAATTATGCTTGATAAAGTGGAGGGACAGTGAACAAGAGGAAGACCCACAATGAGATGAACTGATCCAGTGGCTGCAACAGTGGGCTCAAACATAACAGTCATTATGAGGATGACGCCGGACCAGACAGTGTTTCATTCTGTTACACACAAGATCACTGAATTGGAGCCAAATCAATGGCATGTAACAACAAAAATTATAATTATTATTTTGTACAGAATTGCAGTGCTGACTCCCCCCTCCATCCATGGGAAATGCATTTTAATTTTCATTTCCAAGTGATAGAGACACTGTTTTGTTTCTTGCTTGACTGCCTGTAGGACAGAAGACACTCATTTTCCAGACAGCTGGCTGAGCCTAGAGGTGCATTTTTTGGTCATGGAAAAGATCAGAGCTAACTGGACCATACAAGGAATAAACCTACAGTAACTTTGACCTCCTTAGTAATGTGTTCTGAGCTAGACAAAAAACAGAACTCTCAGAACATGGATTATTCAGATTTGCTATCCATGTTAATCAAAGTCCCCAGATGATTGCTTGATATTCTACTTCACTTTAGCTAGATTTACATAAAACCAAAACATCTGGACGAGAAGTGAAAAAATGCAGATGTTTAAGCCACATGATGGGAAACATCCAGATGTCTCGAATTTGGTTCTGTTATTTTTTCTTTCTTTTAAAAGAAAGAGAAGCCAAAAGAAAAGAAATAAACAAACAAAAATGCACCATAGTTTGTCTTTTACTTTACCCAGGGTAAAATCATGCTAGTTTCTTGTTACAGAAGTTTAAAATGCTCACATGCTGATTAGGTAGGAAGCTGGATGACAATGTTACTAGATGACATCTGTTTCAAGAAGATGTTTTTTTATATTTATTTAAAGAACTCATATGATCTACAAGTAGTATTTGTGAGAGATAGTTGCTTTTAGAGTGAGACAGTATCTTGGATGAGTTCATCATGATGAATTATCTTGGGAAAGTATGGGTGGGATGACACTAACAGTAAAGTTTTCTAAAGAAACTCCTCAAAAATACTTTTTTCATAAGAAAATCTGACCTCAATAAATGTGTAAGGAATTAAATTCAGAAGAATGCACATATGAGGACCACCAATTAAGTTCTCAAACTCATCCTAGAAAAAGTGCTACAGACCTCATGGTTGAATATCACTACAGTCACCTTTAAAGTACTCCATTTGGGAAGCTATGCACCTATGCCAGGGCCTAGTCCACCCCTCAAAGGAATTTTGAAACTCTTTTTCTGGAATGACCATCAGGGCTGTCATTGTATCACCCTTGATGTCCTAAATGTCATCCAGATGTCTTCCTATCAATATTTCCTTATCTTCAGACAAAGAAAAAGTCACTGTGGATGAGATGAGGTTGAATAGAGAGGCTGTTTCAATACAATTATTTGTTTATTGACTAAAAACTCCCTCGCAGACAACTAAACTGACTCAAACTTGCTACTGTGCCACCGTGTGCAATGAGCATTCCAGAAAGAGTTCCAAAATTGCTTTGAAGGATGGACTAGGCCCTGGCATCGGTGCATAGCTTCCCATCAGGAGTACTTTGAAGGTGACCACGGTGATACTCAGCAATGAAGTATCTAGCACTTAGAACAATTAAGTTTGTGGACTTAGTTGTCAAACCTCATATATCTTGCCTTTTGCTTATGAAATAAATGTGGAAATGTACTACCTGGAAACCAACAGAGTTGACTGTGGGTATAAACAAAAATAGGTAACCGTTTATGAAGTACAATTTGAAGGAAATAAAAATTCATGAGGAAGTCCCTGAAATACCTATCACTAGAGTCCTAAATGAATTCTATTTGTATTAAATCATTTGGTTCCCAAGAAGTTGCCACAATCTGTCCTATAGTTCCACCACCCTCCCTATCAACAAAAGAAGAACATTTGCTAGATAAAACATTAATGCAAGTATTGACTCAAGGAATTTTAGAATTCAGTGGAGCTGTGAAGGTTGTCTAGTTCAATCCTTTCATTTTTCTTATGGGAACATTGAGTCCTGGAGACTAAGTCACTTGCTCGAGTGATAAATGTTGTTACCATACAATACAGAGACCTACAATAATGAGTCAACTGATGGTAAGTTTTAATAAAGGTGAAGGAGATAGAGACAGAGATTAGACGCAGGAAGAATTCTAGAATTTATGAAGGCATTGAGCACATGGAGAATGCTAAGAATATGCTCAAGATAGGACTGGGAGTTAGATGGACACCAAGCAGAGGAATCACAGGAATTCCAAGATTAATAAGCTTCATCTCTGAACAATTTTATCAATGTACACAACAACATAAACGGTGGCCTTTTGCCGTTGATTCCCCTTCCATCAATAGTGGTTAAAATTATTGAGCATAGTATTTTTGTTTAGAAAATGAAAATCCTCACAACTGGACCAATAAACAGAATCATGATAAATGAAAAGATTGAAGTTGTTACGGATTTAATTTAACTTGGATACACAACACTCATGGAAGCAGTGATCAAGCTATCAAGCCATGCATGCACTGGGCAAATCTGCTGCAGAAGACCTCTCTAAAGTGTTAAGAAGTAAAGATACCACCTTGAAGAATGAGTTGTGCTTGACCCAATCCACAGTATTTTCAGTTGCCTCGTATGTATGCGAAACCTGGACAATGAATAAGGAAGACTAAGGAAGAACTGATGCCTTTGAATTGTGGTATTGGTGAAGAATATTGAATATACCATGAGATATGCCAGAAGAATGAACAAGTCTGTCTTGGAATAAGCACAGCCAGAATGCTTCTTGGAAGCCAGAGTGACGGGACTTCATCTCAAGTACTTTGCACATGATATGGGGAGGGACTGGTCCCTGATGATGAACATCATGGTTTGTAAAGTAGAGGTTCAGGCAAAAAGAGGAAGACTCTAAGTGAGATGGATTGAGATAGTGGCTGCAACAATGAGCTCTCAACATTGCAATGATTGTGAGGATGACTCAGGATGGGGCAGTATTGCACTCTGTTGTACTAAGGTTTGCTGTGAATGAACTTGATGGCACCTAACAACAACAACAACATAATATTGTTTGGGACCTGAATCAATTCATTTGACAGGTGAAGAAATCAATGTTGAAGCTTTTTTCCAAGGACTTAAGGCACGGAAGGACTAAGCTCAGGTTTGGGAAATTGGTTTTGTTTATCAGATAGTGTTCAATTGCACAAACACATGGCTAGCAAAATCACTTTAGAATCAAAGTAAGTCTTTCCAGGACTCTAGCACTCTTTGTCAATGCACGTGGAGAAAATACAAATCAACTGTTCTCAAATGCTTTGAAAGGCATAGATAAAAATAAATTGGGAAAATATTCTGCACACTTGGGCTTCCCCAAGAACAAAAAAACAGAGACAAAATTTTCCCTCAGTGTTCCCTGGTCTTCTCAAAAGTACTCCTGTACAATGAACAGAGCCCAAAACTAAGACATAACTTTTTCAAGTTTTAGGACAAAAATCTAGAGAATTTTGTGTTTATTGCAGTTATCAGTGATCACCATTTTCTCCAACCATGGAAATTTACCTGGGAATAAAAATGTATGCACTAAAGACAAATATAGAATATAAGTATAGAATTTAGGGCTTAACCATTGCACCATACCAAACCATTTATCATTTCAATTTCAAAACAGTAATGCTGCCAGTGGAAACAGAAAACAAGATGTCAGCATTTTTCCTTGAGCGTGATGGAACCACAAAGCCATAGACCAGGCAATAAAATTTGTTTAAAAAGCTCGATGTTTCAAGGCAAGCCAAATTATTATGGGCGATATATTCTAAAGTACTCATCTAATTTATTTTGCACTGATGCCAATTCACATGAAATTAGCTTTATTGGGTTGAAAGATTTCTTTTTTCCTTCCCTTTAATGTGAGCAAACCAAGTTCTGAGCCAAGTTGTGGAGCATGAGGGTCATCGATCTCCCTTCTTGCTTTTCATTTTCAGCCACAACCCAAGGATGATTAAGCATGGTGAAGCCAAGCTTTGACTTTATTCCTTCTTTTATGGCACTCCTTTAAAGTTTTTCTCTACTCTCTGCTGCTGGTTTCCTTTTATCTGTGTAAACATGAAATGTTAGAATTTGAAGGGTCCTGAGAAATCAACTAATATCATTTTAAACACAGGGAAACTGAGACTCAGAAAGCTTAAGTATCTTATTCAAAGTCAGAGAAATAATTAATGACAGAGCCACAATTAGAATCCAGGATTCCTGGTTTACTAACCCACTAAGTTTCTCAACAGTTCATAGGCTGGATTCTTAAGCTATTCCTACATTTTCAGGTGGACGGCAGCCACGTATCTTGCCAACTCGTGAAACTTTGACCCTTCAAACATCTTTATGTCATTTGGATCCATTTGTGAAATTCTCAAACATTTAACCAAATATACTACATAAACAAAATGACTGGAATCAATTGTGAAACGTCTTCACCCACAATGTCCACCACTACCTGAAAGAGAAAAGACATGTTAGTCTGGACTGTGGAAGCTTAACTCACCATTAAACTTGGTTTTGCTCATGACAATAAGTTTGAATCATTTTCTAGAAACTGTAGGACATTATTTTAATTCCACTATTCTAATTGGGGTGTTTTAGGCTATGAGAGGCACTGTGACGTTAAGAGCATTGACTTGAGCTAGACTGGCTGGATTCAAGATTCCAGATCTACAACTCACTGTGTCACTTTAGGAAAACTATTTAAACTCTCAGTGCCTTAATTTCCTCACGTCTAAAACAGGGATGAAGAGGATGATGATAGCAATAGTGCTCACTTAACAGAGTTGTTGAAAAGATTAAACAAATATGTAAGGTGTATAGAAGAAAGCCTCATATCTAGTAATTGCTGTGAAACTGTTAGCTGTTACTTATACTTAGTTTTATCCTATATAGGAAAAAAGCAAAGATGGCTCAGCAAGTTAGTGCCCAGTACTGACCATTATGGGGACTTGTAAGGTGTTCTAACAATAAAATTTATGCAGGGAAAGGAACTGCTGATTACTGTCAATTATCTGTTCATCAGAGATGGTTGAACAGGTCTTTTCTTAAAACCATCATCGTAGTCTTTATGACAATTTCTATTTTTGTTTTAAATATCTTTTTCTCCTTCAAATTACACTAATTCAGACTTTTCACTGACTCAGTAAAAAGATCCCCCAACTACTCTGAATTAGTGAGTTGTGACTGTATCTCAACATATCCGTATCCCCAAAAATAATAATAAGCCTAGATATGTTTTAGAAAAAAATATTTTTTTGCCAGGTTTCCTGAATTTTCCACTCACAAAATCTCAACAGATTTGAAAGGCCAAAATAATGAAGAGGAAGTTCGCCAGGTCAACAAGCCATTGCATAGTTGTGGCTTTTAGGCACTGACAAGCTGGGATTAGTCAACAGTGTGATGTAGCTGCTTAGAAAGCAAACGCAGGGCTAGAATAAAGCAATGCAAGTCAAATGCCCAGTTCAAGAGAACTAGGCAGTAGTCAGATCACATCTGGGATTCTGTGTTAAGTTCGGAGTGTCCATATTCTAATAGGATCTCTGCCAGTCTAGAAGGATTTCAGAAGAAGATGACCCAGGTGGTAAAGCTTCTGAAATCCCACCATAGAAGGAATGACTGAAGGAACTAGAAGTGTTTTTCCTGAAAAAGAACAAACTGAGCCAGAATGTTACATGCAGCAAAATTAAACATATTCAGTGTGGTCCAAACAGAAAAAACAGGATAATAAGTAGAACTCACGAGGATGCAAGCTTAGACTCAGGATCAGAAAGCTTTGTCCAAGGATACAAACTGAGCGTAAACAAAATGGGCTGCCTTGCAAAAGAGAAAACTTTGCCACTACAAATTGTCAGACACTGGGTATGCAGAAAGGATTTTTAGTTTAAGGTTGACAGTCTAAGAATATATCCAGTTCTGATCTATGGTTGTAGCCCCATGACTATATGCTCAGACTGCTGAAATAACCATCCACAGTTGGTTGCCTTATAGTACACCATGAACACTGCTGTCTTCAGACTAATCTTTTCTACTCACATCGTCATGTTTGCATAACTCTCTCCTTTTCTTTGCATGCACACACACATTACACACGTGTGTGTGTGTGGATGCATGGGGTCCAAACTGCATTCCTGACATTTGTGCCTTCTACTATCTGAAAGGAGCCCCAGTGGCACAGTGGTTAGGAACTATAGCTGCTAACCGAAAGGTTGGAGTTTTAAATGTGCTATTCTTGCCTTGGAAACTCTATGGGGGCAGTTCTACTCTGTCCAATAAGGTTGCTATGAGTCAGAATCAACTCTATGGCAACAGATTCTGTTTGTTTTCTTCTACCTGAACTCCTTCCTTTCAGCAACCTTTTTCTCCCTCTTCTCCCAAACATTCTCCTCTACTTAAGCCTTCCCAGACATATCAAACTGATGCTTTCATATGCACTGTACTTCTTTATGAAATTCTCTCTACCATTTTCTGCACAAAGTTAAATGTTACCCATCCTTCAAGGCCAAATTCTGATCCATGTTACCTGACACTTTCTTTGACTGTTACAACCTACTATGCCTCCTTTTTCTTTTTGTCTGTGAACAGAGAACTATCATAATTTTAGTTTCTATTGATCCAACCCATCAATTTGCAGATGGAGAGATTTCAGTGTTCCCAAAATAAAGTGACCAGAGTCAACTAAGCTTCTTAGTAGCAGGACCAGAAAGAGAACCCATGCCTTTCTGTTCTTGGTCTGGGTGCTTTAGCATGTAATTGTTTTAGAACTGTTCATTTCATCTTTTAGGGTGGATTCTAAACTAATTAAGAATAAAAACTGGTCCATTATCATTTTTTTATTTCCAGAGATCTTGCCACTTTGTTACGCACACAGTTGCCACTCAGTAAGCGCTTATTGAGTCTACTTAGAAAATTTCATAGCATACCTCTCTTCCAAGAACTGTTCTAGCAACTGGAATGTTGCAGTGAACAAAACAGGTAAAAGTACATACCCACCCATATATAGAGCTTCCATTCTGATGGAATATAAGCTCTTTTAAGATGAATCAAAGAGAAAACTACAAAAGAGGAACTTGTTAAAAGAACAGTTCATCTGATGTGTCTTTATGTAAAACTTCCTAGTATAACACCAAAGTGACTTGGATTAAACAACACTGATCTTACCATGTAGAACAATTTTGGAAACTAGATTCTCTTCACTCTGTTCTAATGCACCAACTCGCAGGGTCATCTATGCTGCTGTTCATTCTAATTAGATCCAAACCAACCTGACCACCACTAAGAACTGAATGACTGAGTTTGGCTGCCCAAATGGCCATGTTATTTGGCTTTATACCTTTAAATAAAAAGCCAACCAGCACATCTCTAAGAGTAAGACACATTTTAAGCCACTAAACATCAGAAAGAGCCCTGGTGGTACAGTGGTTAAGCTCGGCTGCTAACCAAAGGATCTGCAGTTTGAGTCTACCAGCAGTTCACTGGAAAACTTGTAGGGTAGTTTTACTCAGTCCCCTAGGGTTGCTGTAAGTTGGAAACAAGCTGACAGAAATGGGTTTGATCAGAAACAGGTAGTCAATATGAAAACGAAAATCAAACAGTAGCTAACAAGAATCTATTATAAGCTGAGAATTCTGCTAGACATGCAGGTAAATCCAAAGTATAAGCCAAGGACCCTGCTTTTAGTAATGCTGAACAAGGAATAAAGTGTATCAAACATGATAGGGAAAAAGAAGGCCCATCAGATCTACTTGAACACCTGTAGATACAAGAGCATCAGGAATGAAATATAAGCACTTCATGTTTATGTATACCCCCAACACCAGGGCCAAACTAAGTATATGTCTAGGGAACAGTGTTGTGGAAGGGGATGACTTAACGACAGAAATTAGTGCTTCATACTGACAGAACTTGAAAATGACAAAATTCTAATATTGTGGCTCAATGGATGAAACCCTGTTTCTGAGAAAGTAGTCTAAGAAGTTGAAGGAGCTCTTTTTCTCCTCACTCTTCACTTCCCCCACAGACCAGTACAGACTATGGAATGTGAGTCCACAAACCACCACATCTCCACTCTTTACCTTGTGAGACGGCCAAAAATGTTTAGCTATGTCAGTGGGTCCAATGGCCAAACCTCATATTTTTATGCATAAATAATTGGGAGTATGTGTAACACTCTGTCCTCGGGGTTTTCAGGGACTAGGAGGGTGTAAATCATCTTAGAGTGCTGAATAAATGCAGATTGATAAAGAAATGTACACAAGTTTACACATATAAATTCACGGATATTAATATGCTGGAACATTTTCTCCAGCAACCTACAAATAACAACTGGACCTCAAATATTTTAAAAAGATTTATAAGTCCAGCAACAGTTTCTTTGCTGTTAAGAACTACAACTGGTGATTTTAATGTGACTTCTAACAGCTCAGCTATTGGTCTTTAAGTTCCAGCAGCTTGAATAAGGAGACAAAATCTCAGAGTGTGAGGGTTCAATCCCTAAATCAGTATTTACAATCCAGAAAGTTCTAGTTCGTTTCATGAGAACTCCCTAAAGAAAAATAAAGGTCATCTTGGAAAGAAACTTCCCTTCGATTCAGAAACTCTGATTTTATTCTCAAACAATTCCCTTGGATTTGTTTAAGTTTCTGTATGACAATGGTTCAAACTAATTTTTAACTCATGAACCATTTTAAGAGTCTGGTGAAAGTTATAGATCTTTTCCTTCAGGATAAAAATACAGGCATAAAAATGCACCATGTTTTTTTTCAGAATTTGAGGTTCTTGTGTCTCCAGAGACCACCTATAGATATCATTAAGGGTCAGTGGTTCCCAAACTGAGAGTGCCTCTTCTAGAAGTTGAAAATTAAGCATGTGATCACCTAGGAAAAGGGAGGGTAGAATGTAGAACTTAAGACTTTCAGGTGACACAGAAATGCAAAGAATGTGTGCAACCTGGAATTATAGCTCCTAGCTCCATCTCAAGAACAAAGAAAAGAAAGATAATGTGAGGAATTTTTATAAAACTGTGAACTTTTTTACTCTGCAAAAATAAAATCAAAATATGCTTGAAGATATTCTTGCAGAATGTAGAAACTGTGACCCTTGGCTGCTATCAGATTTTTCTATTTCTCTTGCCAAACAAATGTTATGAAAGAATATCTCCAAGCATTCACTCTACCCCGAGGGTTAAAACATGTACAGGATGGAAACTGGCAGGGTATTAAGGTTGGCGGGCTCATCTGCCTTGCTAAAGCTTCTAGAGACCTTCAACGACTCTAGGGATGAGGGAGTTGTCTTTTTTGGAGAAAATCAGGTCACAAAGTGTCCAAGTCTTCGGAACAATTGGGCCATGGCAGCAGATACAAGTAGAAAAAAATGTTCTGTAGCGTAGATCCCATGATCTCAGAATGCTGTATTTTACATTAAGAGCATCTACAGGAAATAATCTTGCCAGGACAAATAATCAGGAACCTTTCCCAAATGCAGAAGCTGGGAACAAACCAGCAAAGGCATCATATCTTGGGAGAAGGTAAGTTAGTGAAGATTTGAGACAGGATTCTTTGGGGCTAAAATTTTCAAAAGCAGTTTTACTGCAGCCAAAATCATCCTCCGTTTAGATTTCCAAGGGTCTTTTCATTACTTTTTTTTTGCCTCCAAGAAAACCAGTATCTTACTTTATTCTGTATAAATATCTCAACAGACTTTATTGAGTTCCTCTCATATGGCCTACACTTTATTTTCTACTAGGGACACAACAGAGAGAAAAATAGACATGGTTCCCTTCCTTAAAGAACTCACAGTTTTGTGGGATGAAATAGGCATGCATATAATTATAATTAATTGAATTAACGAAAGTGTGAAAAAGATGCCAGCTAGAACAGTGAAAGGAGAAACTGAAAAGGGGACACTTTAGTTTTGAAGAGAAGCTGTTTACTAGGTTACCAAGGGAAAGAAGGGTAAAGCAGATATAAAATGCAAAGGTATAAAGAAATAGCATACATGTTAGAGTATTGGTACTGGAGGATAACACACAAAAATTTAAACAGAAGGAAGTTGGCGCTTCAGTTAGAATCACTGATTTTTCAATGGTAAAAGTTGATCACAACTAAGACGGTGATAATTAGGGATTATGTTGCTATTATTGTTGGATGCCATCAAGTTGGCTCCAATTCAGTAACCCTATGTACAAAATAATGAAACACTGCCTAGTCTTGTGCCATCCTCACAGTGGTTGTGCTTAAGCCCATTCTTGGAGCCTCTGTGTCAGTTCATATGTTTTTCCCTGACCGTCTACTTTACCAAGCACCGTGTCCCTCTTGAGGAACTTATCCCTCCTGACAACATGTCCTGGGTATGTGAGATATAGTCTAACCATAGATGCTTCTAACATTCTAGTTGCATTTCTTCTAAGACAATTTTTTTCATTCTTTTGACTGCCCATGGTTTTATTCCATATTCTTCTCAAACCACAATTCAAAGATGTCAATTCTTTGGTCTTCCTTATTCATTATCCAGCTTTCACATGCATAAGAGCTGATTGAAAATACTGTGGCTTGGGTCAGGCTCATCTTAGTCTTCAAGGTAACATTTTTGCTTTTTAACACTTTAAAGAGGTCTTTTGCAGCTGATTTGTCCAAATACAATGCATCTTTTGGTTTCTTGACTGCTGCTCTAGGTTGGCCTAGGTGACATAAAAGTAAAAGTCAGTGAAAAACAGGAAGAACCTCAACAAGACGGATGGACATAGTGGCTGCAACAGAGGGCTCAGTCATGATAGCCATAGGGATGCTATAGGACCAGGCAGAGTTTCATTCTCTTGTGCTTAAGCTAGCAACTTGACAGCACCTAACAGCAACAGATGATCTGTAAAGAGTCTTTTTATTTGATGTTGTGACTGTGGAATGGCTAACACTACTTTTGAAAAATATTTACCTTATATTTATCTTACTTCAAGGAGGTCTTTTTCTGTATCTTTTGCCCCATAAAGCTAATTCATTTTAAAATGTAAAATATAAGCCCCACTGCCAAAGCACTCATTTCCATGAAAGCAACATGACTGCCTACTGCTTTTTAAAGAAGTCAGAGAAGTTTCCTGTTAAAACAATAGCATAGAATTGATCACAACATAAGATAAGGAAAGAAAAATTTGCTTGAAGACCACTTCAATGAATTATTACATCAAGTAGGTGAAGCCTTGGTTTGCTGTCTTCCTAAGTTTTACAATCTACAGACAGCTGACACCTTTGGTTAAAATCATAATCAAAATCAGTTGTGAATATCTTGCTTTCTTTAGGGGAAAAAAAAGGAAAGAAAATCTGTCATCTGGAGATTTTATATATATATATATATATATATATATGTCTCCAAACTCCAATGCATCTGAGTCAGTTCTGACTTATAGAGACTCTATAGACAGTGTAGAACTGCCCCATACAGTTTCCAAGGAGTGCCTGGTGGATTTGAACTGTTGATCTTCTGGTCAGCAAATGTACCACTTAACCACTACACCACCAGGGTTTGCTATAGACATATATTAACCTCAGATTTCAAAAGGAGACCAGGTGAAAGTTTATGACCAGACCTAACCACCAACTAGAAAAAGAAAGAAAATCTCACTCAAATCACTTGGCAACAAGTTAGAACATCTTTTTCTTCTGTGAAAAATATTTTTTTCATTAATATTAAAGCCTGTAGATGCCATTTGCCCTGTCAAAAGCTCATTTTATAAAAATATCTAAGCCTGCTGAACCCTGGGGCCAGCACAAAATTTCTTTATCATCAATTAAATCTACAATAATTTTCCAGCGATTTCAATTCTTATCACACCCCTGAGGGAACTAAGCTTCTTGGGTGGGGTAGAGAGCAAAGAGCTTTATATGAAAATTCTGATACTGAGCAGTCTCTGTCAAGCCAAAGCAGCTGGAAGAACAGCACAGAGTAATTCATATGAACCTGGGATATGATTATATGACTAGCCCTGACTTCCAGCAAATGAGGCCAGCAAACACTTGCCAAAATTAACTATCCCACAGATGATCCACAGCAACAAGCAGCATCAAATTCACAGGCAGAGACCAACATTTGAGCATCATTTTGTCTTTAAATATACCACTCTATAAATCTCAAATAATACCAGTGGCCAGATAATGAATAAATATAAATATTTAGATTTTTCCCTGAGCCTATATGTGTAAGTCAAGCCTTATGGAAGAGCTTTTTGAACATTTGAGGGTCAAGACACCGTAATGGAAGACTAAGAAAGGCAAAGTAGGATGTGGAAGATTTTTACCCATGGAGTTCTTGAGAATGAGTAAGGAGAGAGAGAGAAAGAAACAAAGACAGGTAATTATTTGTTGCCCTTATTAAATCTACCATGGGCACAAGAACAGAAGGTGCCTTCTTACAGAGACTGAGTTGAAGGATTCCACTCCCACTCCCTGACCCAGCCCCCCCCCCCAAATCCTCCTGTTAATATGCCTTAGTGCCTGAGAATTTCAACCTTAGGCTCATTCTTTTAGGTTCAGGCATTATCCCCAGGGAAGCTGAAAGCCCACATGTCAACATGTTAGAACCAAATAAGGCCAGGATCAACACTCAGTCTTTGCCTTAGGGAAATGTACTGATAATAACATTCCAAAAAATATGATAATTGAGTTGCCAAACAAACAGTGTTTACTTGTGTGGAACAGATATGAAAAAGATTTTAAGTGTTTATTTCATTTAATCTATCATATACAGAAGATGATATTAATCATCTTTTGCCTTTGGAGAGACTGAGGCTCAGAGACTGTGAAGTGCTTAAACAAATTCACGTAACTTGCCAGTGACAAAATTGGAACTCACTATTTATGCAAAGATTATACGAAATGTATAAAACTCCGTATCGGACTCAACAGACAGAATTAGGGGTTACCCTATAGGGTTGCTATGTCTCTATGTGTTAGAATCAACTTATCTGCAATTTTTTCTTTTAATTATTATTTGCCATCACAAAATTATTTCTTTCCATTACAAAAGAGATTCACCACTCTTTACAGAACTCAGTATATTTAAGTATTAAGAGTTCAACTACATAAAAGAGAGGCTGCTGGAGGTAGAAGTCAATGAGAAAAAAGTCACATAAAATATTAAAACCATTTTGAAATTAGGCTGCATATTTTTGAAAGATAAGAACAGCGTTTCTAAGATATTTTGTATTTATTCTTCTAAGATGACTTGGTACCCTAAATATCAGGTGTTAGGAATGGGGTTGGATGCCATTATTAATTAGGATTAGATTTGGCTTCAAGTGACAGAAAACCTAAAGCAGTAGCACTTCAACAAAAATGTTGCTATTGCTCTGTTATAGAAGTTCATAAGTAAGTGATCCAGGGTATTATCATACATGGTAATTTTAGGAATCCAAATTCCTTTTCTACTGGTTGTTCTGTTCTGTTAGAAATGTGTTCCCAATGTCACCTCATGTTCCCGATGGCTTTCAGAGTTCCACCCACTATGTCTTCATTCCAAGGAAGGAACAGAACTGCACGCATTCTTTCTTTAAGGACACAGCATGGAAGTTACATGTTTCACTCCCACCTTTATCCCTTTATTGTTTACCTATTTTGTGTTACAAATCACCCCCAAATATAACAGATTAAAACAATGCACAATTCTGTGTGTCAGCAATCTGGGCATTGTTTGTCTGTTTGAATTGATTGTCTCATAGTTCTCACAAGGCTGCAATCAAGGTGACATCTGAGGCTACTGTCTAATCTGAAGGCTGGACTAGGGATAGATCCACTTCCAATTTTACTCATATGACAGATGGCAAGATTCACTTCTTTACTGGCAGTTGCTTGGAGCTGCCCTCTGCTCATTGCCATTTTCTTGCCTCCCCAATGTGATTCCATTCATCAGAACTCAGTCACATGCTGTCCTCAGCAACAAAAGAACCTGGAAAATGATGTCTTTATCCAGGTGGTCATGTACTAAGATAAATTTAATGGTTGTATTACTAAGAAGGAAAGGTAGTACTGGATATTGGGGTCAACTTATATTTTCTGCCACAGGTATCTTGTATATTTTATTTATTCTATCTTCATAATTAGCTTCTGATTATGTACGGTAAATAATATTATTCCCATTATCAGGTGAAGAATTTAAGGCTTAGTCTTTGTTAAACAACCTTTCCAGAGTTTCAAAACCAACTTGTTTGGGTGAGGAGAAGAAATGAGATAATGGATGGAACAACCTTGCTGGGTGAGTGTGAATCACTCTAACCTTCGGATCGGAATGTAGGCAAGTACCTCCTGCTTTCCATATATTTCACTCTTATTTTAAGAGAAATCAAGCTTTGATACAAATGAGTGTGGGATCCTGCTCAAATGTCAGTCACCTTTAAGCATCATGATTTTTGCTATTTTTATGATATGTGTAACTTTCCCAGTGAGACCTGAAAAACCAAGGGGATTCTACAACCTGGCAGGAGACCAGCTAGATTGTAAACTCATTAAGGGTAGAGTACAAGACACATTTTTTTTTATTCTCAAAGGTATTGGGTTGGTAGTACCCCCACTTTCATGAGATATGATAGAGTTTGTTTCCTTTAAGCAAATGAAGATATTCCAATGGACATACTGAAAATGTGCATGGATATATGCAGTATAGAAGGAAACATATTTTTAACAGTGAAATAGCTATGATCACGATCACCCAAATAGCTGTTCCAGTAGACCCAACCTGAGTGGACACCCTGAGATAAGATAACAGAATAGATGAATATTGTTCTTCATAATAAGAAACAACTTCATAACAAAAGACCCAAATCTGATACTTAAGATAGGTTTACACAAAGAAAATGAGCTCAGACTCCTACATCTTTTACTGAAACCAACTAACCCATTGTCACCTACACTACTTTTTTTTTTTTTTTTTGACAAGCCCCATGTCTCTGTTACAAATTTTTGTGTAAATTGTTCCACACCACTGGTTACAATTTTTCTAATAGACCAGCAGTCCCATCTTTTCCATTCTGTCTATTTTGTTTCCATTGATCTAGCTTCCTTTGCCCTCTTTGCCTTCTTTTCTTTGCTTTTGGGTAATGTTGACTGTTGGATCTCAAATGGTTAATTGCTTAAGAGAGCACATTATTCACGGGTGACATTGTTTATTTTATAAGTCAATCTATTATCTGGCGGAAAGGTGACCTACAGAAGTATCTTCAAATCCAAGTTCAAACATTGTCTTAGGGCAATAATCTTAGGGGTTCTTTTAATCTCTATTGGTCCAGTAGGTCTGGTCTTTTATGGAAATTTCAGTTTTGTTCTACATTTTTCTCCCACTCTATCCAGGACCTTCTGTTGTGTCCCTGATCAGAACAGTTGATAGTGGCAGTAAGGGCCTTTCTAGTTCTGCTCTCAGGTAAGAGAATGCTGTGGTTTGTGTGAGCTATTAGTTTCATGGACTAGTAGTTTCTTCATTAAGCCTTTGATTTCCATCATTCTCTTTTGTTTCATATGAGTAGAGATCAGTGGCTGTATCTTAGATGGCTGCTTTTGGGTTTTTAAGACACCAGGCACTACTTACCAGTCTGAGATGTAGAACGCTGTCTTTGTGGATTATGTTATGCTAACTGACTAAGTTGTCCCTCAAGACTATAGTTTACCTACACTCTTAAGACCACACTAGTCTCTTGGAGTTCTTGGTTGCAAGGTTCCTTTCCTTTTGCTCCACAGATTCTACTAGGATACGCTGCATGGTTCTGCCTTGACATTTTCTCTGGTTTCTGCCTTCTGTTTTATTCTACCTTTCCCTTATCTTATTTCCCTTACATTCTTTGTTTTGCTTCTTCTTCTTTTTCTCTGCATGACTGTCCTATGACAATGGAAATCAGATCATGTCTGGTCATAGAAGGTAAGTGGACAAAAACTACTTATGCTCCTTTTTCCTCCCATGTCAAGTTCAGTCTCATCCTAAAGTATGTCCATTCTTCTACCTACTGAACATGGGTTAAGAAGGGTACAAACAATTTCTCAGGTCAGGTTAAAATTGACAGGATCCACTTTTATAAACTGATGTTTTCTGTGAATTCCCTAGGATATTATAGAAGGAAATTTTTTAAAAAAAAAACAGAACCCAAATCAATTGTCTATATACTCCTGCAGACTAAATTTACCATCTCCATTTAGATGCTTTGTAGAAGTCTTCAAGTTTATGTTTAAAAGCTGAGTGGGCCTGTAAGCCACTAATGTATATAAATACCATGTAAGGGGGTAGTGTATAACCAGGGCTGCAGTGTAGAAAGGGTCAACTTCAGCTGTAACCTAATTGAGGTGTTCTTCACCCTTTGCCCTACATCCCAACTCCCACATCAGTAATAAAACCATGTTTGTAATAAAACTTTGTTATTACTGAATTCTGGCAAAGCTTCCATGAGGGTCCTAAAAGACAGAAGAAATCCAGAGCACGTGGCATATTTGGAAGATAATACCTAGTTAGAAAGGAAAGGATATCACTCATATATGAAAACCTCATTTGTGAATTATCATAACAGATGAGGTTGGTATCAGCAAATTTATGGGTTTGTCAAGCATCCTAAAATCAAATTTTGGAAGGTGATTCTTACATTGAGGCTCACATATGGAAACCAGCAGGCCCTGTTTTTGCTAAGGCCTACTTTGCTAAGAAATGGCCTATTAACTCTACCTAAACATATTAAAATATCAAGGGCTATTCAAAGCCAACAGAAATGTCAACACACTGAGAAAAGGTTATTAGAAGTGCCAATGTATTCATCTGGAGGTTTTTCACAGGGGTGTACAGCTACTCCTGTAACCTTAACCAAAGAACATGGGGCCTCTCTGTAAAGGCCAGCTTCTTCCAACAAGTGTATAACTCCACAGGAAACCCAGAAAGGAGTGAGCAATATTGCAGCTGGACAACTGCAGATTTCAGTATAAACTTATTTGCTTCTGTAATTATCACCAGCACCACGAAAATTTTAAAATCCACAAGAAGGTCCTTAGGAGATCGTGACAGTTTGAAAACATAGGATTCAATAAGTGAGACAATATAGAGGTTCCACATGAGCAAAATTTTCTTTCTGCTTTTGATGGTTGCCAGCAATGGGACCAATGGGTG
This sequence comes from Heterohyrax brucei, assembly GCA_028571685.1. Taxonomy (NCBI): domain Eukaryota; kingdom Metazoa; phylum Chordata; class Mammalia; order Hyracoidea; family Procaviidae; genus Heterohyrax; species Heterohyrax brucei. The sequence goes on from CM053166.1 coordinate 143,111,112, forward strand.
GGAACATAAAATATATTAAGTACCTACTGTATTTAAAGTACCGTGCATACACTTGGAGTATATTAAGTCCTATCAGTATTTGTGTTAGGCAGATATTATTATCCCAGTTTTATAAGAGAAGAAATCAAGGCCCATAGAAGTTAAGTGAATGGTCTAATTATAATACCAAGCAAGAGAATAACAGAATTGAGAGTCATACCCAAGGCAGCTTAACTCCAGGACCAACACTCAATGCTGAAAAAGTTAACTGTCAAAGAGGAAAGAACCACAAAGCTTTCTCTGTCTTCTTTTGAGAGAGAGACAGACACAGGGAAAGAAAGACAGACGTTGCCAGACTGACTTTCAAAATTACATTTGTATGAGTCTGTATATTTTACAGAATACTTTCCCATGCATTATTCATTTTAATTCTCTCAACAACCCCATGGAACATGTGTTAATATTCCCAACAATAAATTCAAATCTAAAGTCTTGTACCAGATACGTCTGCTATGACCAACTGCATCTGTCTCTTTTGTACTATTTTCTATTCCTTGTGAAAAGTACTTTTCCCAGTTGGCCTTATATGTTTCAATTTACATCTTCCTTTCTCTTTTTTAACCATTTTCTCTCACTTCTTAATTGTCATCAAAGTGTCACCCAAGAAGCTTGGGAAGGAGCCCAACATGTCCTGAATGATAAGAAGCTGGAAACTACAATATAAGCCTAATCATCCTAAGTTCTATTGATTGGGGGAAAGACATCAACCTTTGTGCAGACATCGTTAAATCTCCTGTAGCATTATACTTTGGTGACTTACAAAGACAACAGGCAGATAGAAATTCCCTTACCTGAAAAGAAAAGACACTTCAGTCATTCCTTGAATTTTTTTTTTTTTAATGCTAAAGGTAACTTTGAAAAACAGAGTTCTCAGTTTTCATCTGTCTTAACCTATCAGTAAACAAGTTCCAGCCTCAAAATTAAAAACCATTTTGGGAGAAAAGGAATTCAACAGCTTTAAAATGGCCTTCAAAAGAGAGAGATCAAGTGAGTCTTAAAAAGAAGAAAAGTAAAGAAAGAGTATCTCCAATATGATTTGCAAGATGGGAGAAAGGGAAAAAACCTTTTTGTTGGTGAGTTTGGGGGTTTCCTTCTACAACAGTGTAGTTTGTTTTGGAGCACATCTACATTAGCCTAAAGCTAAGGATTAGTCTAGGCTTTCATGGCATAGTTGAAACTGAATTCCAAATCAGTTGAATTTTGAACCTGATGGTATATACCCAAGGTTGCCAGATCCTAGCTCACCAAACAGAAGAAATAGGATTTTGATAGCCAGGAATGTTCGTGTAAATATTGTTGAGAACTGTCCCAGAGGAAAATTCACTTTGTAAGCAGGTGTCTGAAAAGGCAAACAGAGTGCCACCATGACCAGCATTACTTGAAAGTCTCCAAACAGCGTACTGGAAAAATGTAAAGACGTCACAGGACAGGCTTTGAGTATGAAGACTATCATGTGGCCAGGAAAAGGTATGAATGACCATTGAGGAAGCTAAGAACATTTCTGAGAAATGCCACTTCACATAACTGAAGTCGTTGATATTATTTGACCCAATGGGCTATATATATGTATATTTTAATAAGTCGTCAAAGAGCAACATTCTGAATGTCTACCAAATAGTCTGAATCAGACCTGGAGCTCAAATTCAGCTAAATGGATTAAGCAAACCAAACCTACACAACCAAAACCAAACCCATTACTGTGAAGTAGATTCTGACTCATAGGGACCTCATGGGACAGAGAAGAATTACGCCATAGTATTTCCAAGAAGTAGCACATGGAGTCAAACTCCCACCTTTTGGTTAGCAGTACACTCTCAGCCACTGTGCCACCAGAGCTCCAAAGGTACAATATGATTAACTAATTAAGACCTTCCAACTAGTCCAGTGGGAAATATCCAAGAATAGGGAATAATAGATAGCTCTTTGGCAAAGTTAAAACTTCTCATTAAAAAAAAGTCAGTAGTTTGAGAGAAATATGAGTTTTTTTTTAATTACTAAAATTACTTACTAAAGTAAGTATATTACACAGAAAGTACACTAGTAATATTCTTTTCATCAGTAGATCTGTGGAGAAGAGAAAGCTAATGTCATCCTCCCTTGCTGATGCAAGAGCAAAATAACTTACGGTCCTCTTATGGCTTGCATTCTGTTTCCCCAAAATGTGTGTCAACTTGGCTAGGCCATGATTCCCAGTATTATGTGATTGTCCACCATTTTGTCACCAGATGTGATTTTCCTATGCATTGTAAAACCCTGCTTCTGTGATAGTAATGTGATAGTAATGAGGCAGGAGTAGAGGCAGTTATGTTAATGAGGCAACTGTCAATCTACAAGATTAGGTTGTATTTTCAGTGAACCTCCTGTGAAGTTGTAAAGAAGAGAGGTCAGCAGAGAGACTGGGGACCTCATACCACCAAGAAAGTAGTGTCAGGAGTAGAGCTTTTCCTTTGGACCCAGGGCCATGCAAACAGCACTGGAGCTGACCTGCGACCTACAGAGCTGCATGCTTTTGTGCAAGAGGCTTCCTGGAGGAATGGAGTGCCTCTGGGTACTGGGTGGAACTAAGCTTGTTGATCCAAAGAACAGCGACATGAGTGCCTTTCTGATGAAGTTTTCTGGTGGAGTCAGATGCCCTGAGGGACTTATAGGTGTATTTAAAGAGTACTGGAAGTTTGCACAGCTTCAGGTAGCCCGAGAGGACAAGAAGCTCAAAACCAGGAGGCAGAAGCTGAAGAGACAAGGAGCACGAAGCAGAGCTGCCTCAGTCTCCAAGTGTAAGACCAAGATCTCTGGGGTCTCAAAGGGTGGGGCCATGGCCTTCTAGGTTTCAAAGAGTTGCATTTCAGCTCTGGAGAGAGGGGCTGCTTTTCAGAAGTCCTGGCAGAATGGGGCTAGATCCACTGCCCAAAACTGAGGGAGCAGGGCTGCCATGCCCAAGGGATTGAAGAACAAGATCTACAGGGGCCCAGAGGGCAGAGTCACCCCTCAGATGAACTAGGAGAATGTTACTGCCTAAATCTGAAGGAACAGAGTTGCTGTTCCAGTGAGCCTGAAAGGTAGAGTTGAAACTCTGGGACAACGAGCCTCCACTTCTGAGTGTGGCCAACACCCAGAATCTGGAGGACTGAGCCATTCCTAAGTGCTCTTGGAGAATAGAGAATTCTTTTCTAACCTTCAGAGCTAATATAATGTATTCTGATGACTTGTTTGGTGCCTGTTATACCTTCTTTCCTCTCATTTCCTCCTGTTTGTAATGCAATGTCTGGTTAGTCATTGTTCCATCACTATACTTTGGAAGCAGGTAACGTGCACTCTCAATTTTACAGATGACAAGGAAATTTTGGATTTTGGACTTGGAACTGATTTAAGACTTTTGCTATGATATGATGGAGTGAATGTGTTTTACATGTGTCAAGGATATCAATTTGGGGGGGCAAAGGGTGGAATGTTATAGATTGAATTGGATCCTGCAAAAATGTGTACCAACTTTACTAGGCCATGATTCCCAATATTGTATAGTGGTCCACTATTTTGTCATTTCATGTGATTTTCCTGTGTGCTGTAAATTCTACCTCTATTGAAAAACCTGATTGCCTAGTGGTCAAGCACTATGGACGCTAACCAAAGGATCGGCAGCTCAACTCCACTAGGTGCTCCTTAGAAGCCAGATAGTGAAGTTCTACTCTTTCCAATATGGTCACTATGAGTCAGAATTGACTTAACAGCAATGAGTTCATAATGTTAATGAGACAGGATTAGAAGCAGTTACATTAATGAGGCAGGGGAGGAAAGGTGGGACTAGGGGCACATCCTAGCAAAATATTTCTAAATAATTATTTAAATATTGCATTTTGCTTTTCGCTTTCTCTAAAAAAAGGCACTATTTAGCAATAGAATGAGCTAGGATCATTTATTTGTAGGATTAGACAAGACATCATGTTTCTACCAATTAGATAGTGATATAAAGTGAGAGACACCAGGATTGGAATAGCTGTTCTACATCACTGTGCGTAGTAAGTAGAATAGGCACTCCGACTCACAGTGTGATTATGGGGATATCGTGAGAACATCCTTGCCTTCTTCCCACATCCTCTCCCCTGACAAATACTTCCTTCATTTGTCTTGCTCATATCTAAACTTCAGTTCTTGCTTCGTCTTTTTGATTTGAGGTAGTGTAGTGTGAATGAAGAGCACGTGCTTGGGATTCAGTCAAACTTGTTTGTGTCCCAGTCCTATCTGAACCGCTTACTAGCTGAGTGTCCTTGAGAACATGATTCAGTCTCTCTGAGCCCATTTTTCCTAATTTATAAAATGAAGCTGATACCAATAATAATAATAATGGTTACTTTACTTGGCTATCATGCAGATTAAAGGAGATAGTGTACTAAGCACAATGCTAAACATAGAGTTAGTTCGCAATACATGTTAGCTATTGGTATTATTAAATTCAACCACCTCACAAAGTGAAAACATATTATATTTAACTTTTCAGTCATCTTCTTCATAGCAGGTTTTGATGAGATGAAAATACAGAAAGAACACCAGATTATTGAGGAGACCGTACATAGTGGGAAGAGGACCACCACGCCAGGTGAGAGAAGGGCATGAATTTAGAGCAACAAGAAACCGAAAATTCACCCTCGACCTCACAGTTTTTCCAGGGCCATCACAGCCCTTCTCCCTTCTATTCCAGATATTCTTCTAGGGAAAATAGCATATTTGGGGGTAAGAGGAAAACACAAACACTGTCTTTGGTCTTATGCCATTTCTTTTCCTTTGAGGAATGTTCTTGCTCCATTAACTTGCACCACAAGGTGTTCCTTGGAAACTCTATAGGACAGTTCTGTTCTCTCCTATATGGTTGCTATGAGTCAGAACTAACTCAACAGCAGTGGGCTTTTTTTTGGTTTCAAACCCTGTTGATTATTTTCCTAGAACTCATAAATCACACAATTATAATATTAGTCTATTTGGCACACAGTAGGTGTTATATAAACTTTCCTTCAATTAATTATTCCTATTTATTTTCAAATAAGAAGTCAAATGTAATTCAGTGACTTGTTTTTTTACCTTCCTTGGTCCAGTAGTGGCTGTAGATGACAGATAGCTTCTTATTTTTCACACTGAAATAGTAACCTTGCCTCACTCCCCACTTATTTTTATTGCCCCTTAGAAATCTTTTTCAAGGTTACAGACACTTCTGATATCACTAGTAAGACATACGCTTTGAACTACTTTCAAAATACTGAAGAGATGATTGTACTGTTCCATGTGTGCTCTCTCTACCTACCTTGTAATCTAAGATATACGTCCACAGTAGAGTCAGTCAAGGTTAATGTTAGAGCCAGCAGTTCTGAAACACAACAAAAGCTAAAAATCCCACAGAGGTCTTATTAACATTTTCCCCACACGCATCTATTCAGATAAGAGAACACACTGCTTATAAAGCTAAGCCCACAGCCACTGGGAAATAATTTTATTATTCCCCTTGCCAGAGGGTAACTCTGACCCAACAGCTCCTGGTCTTCAAAGTATAGACGTGTTTGGCAAAATCCTACACCCCAGCAATCAAGGGAACTTGTGGATGATGAGATGGTGCATTCTCTTGGTAGATCATTTTCTGTTCTACTAAGAATCCTTCTGATGAAAAAGCCTAGAGGACATCTTCCTTTTTTCTCCCTTCTCAAGCTTCAGAAAACCCCTGATCTTACAGCATGCCATTGTTGTTAGGTGCACTTAGGTAAATTTCAACTCATAGTGACCCCAAGTGACAGAGCAGAACTGCCCCACAGTCGTTACTAGGCTTTAATCTTCACTAGAATGAACCACTAGGTCTTTCTTCTGTGGAACCACTGGGTGGGTATGAACTACAAACCTTTCATTTAGCAGCCAAGTATGTAACCATTAAGCCACTAGGCCTCTTTTATAACATATGGGGAACTTATAATTCCGCTGTGACTCCCCAAAATCACTACAACACGTGATTTCTAATGGGTGTGTGCATATTCTAACTAATCTAGGAGGACTCAATGATTTAGTCATTCAATGAGGTAAGTACCTACACTGTGACAGGTACTGTGTTAGGCACTGTTGAACAAAACCTTTGTTTTAATGAATCTCATGGTTTCCATAGTGAGGGATATAGTACAAAAGTGTAAAGTTAACAGAATCAGGGAACTAAAAATTGAGCATTTCTTGGAATGTACTGCAAAGTCTAAGACTTTTTTTTAATAAGGCTGTCCATTGTTGAAACCACTGACAACAGTACAATCCTTTTAACCACTCTCAGTATTTAAAAAGTAACATTTTTTATTTTTATGAGAATTACTAATTGTTTGTAGAAGATGCCCCTAAGGTGTTGGAGGATGAATATGTTATAGAACAAACGTTGGCACGGTGGGAAAACCTTTGGCATAGTATGTGAAGTAAAGAGTTGCCAAGTTAAAAATAAAATAAAATAATCCAATAAATACAGAATTGTTCAGCAAATGCTAGAATATATGAGTGGATCCTTAGAAAAGGATTGGTTTGTGTTAGATAAAATCAATGCATATATGGTACTGAATAGACAGCTCCAAAAATACTTAGACATGTGCATGAATGACTGAACCATATTGAATTATTTAGGAAAAGTAGAGTGGTTGATGAAGTCCTTTAATTACGTATGTGGTGATATGTTATGAAGCCTTTGAGATGCCATAGAGCAGGGGTCAGCAAACTATGACTCTGCAGGCCAAGTCTGAGCCATAACCTGCTTTTGTGGATACTATGAGCTAAGAATTGTTTTTACATTTTTTAATAGTTGAGAAAAAAATTGAAAGAAAAATGAATTTCATGGCATACATGTAGCAATTATGTGACATTCAAATTTCATTGCCCATAAAGTTTTATTAGAACATAGCCATGATCATTTGTTTACATATTACCTATGCCTGCTTTCATGCTATGACAGCAGAGTGAAATATTAGCAAAAGAGACTGCATGGCTTACAAATTCAAAAACATCTTCTATCTAGCTTTTTTATGGAAAAAGATTTCCAAGCTTTGCGACAGACCATGGTAGTTTTGAGGTTACAATCTTCCTTGAATAAATTATGTTCTTGAACCTCAGTACTTTCATCAAAACTGTGGGACTATTAATAGCATCCTCATATGATTCAAACAAGGTAATTAACATATTAGTACAGTGTCTCTACATTTTACAAATTTAATACCTGAAAGCTGTTACAAACAGTCATTTCTGGATCAGGCATAGTGCTGGACTCTACGGGCATGAAAAGCCCTAAGTAGCACCTGATGTTTTTACTATTTACTAAGATATTTCTGATAAACCAAAAGAACCAAACCCACTGCTGTCGAGGTTGGCCCACTCATAGTGATAAGTTGTCTAATGAAATCTGGAAAGCCATTCAAAATTTGGTATTTTTTCTCTTACCCCAAATTTAGCATCAAAGCTATGTTTTTAGTAGGCTGCTAATCTCTGCAGTGATCTCTATAAAAGAAAATATACTGCTATGCCAGCCAAGCCAAGTGCCGTCGAGTCGGATCCAACTCATGGCGACCCTAGGGGCCAGGGTAGAACTGACCCCCAGAGTATTCAAGGAGCGCCTGGTGGATTTGAACTGCCGACCTTGTGGTTAGTAATGATAACTTAAAAATTATTCAAAAAAGTCGTATTTATCATGCTGGACTGGCCAGGTGGTGTGCAGAAATAGTAACTTTAGAGGTTAGTAGGCAACATCATGATAGAGAGAAGATTGAAGTTATCAAAGATTTCATTTTACTTGGATCCACAATCAACGACTTTGAAAGTATCAGTTAAGAAATCAAATGACACATTGCATTAGACACATCTGCTGAAAAAGTCCTCTTTAAAGTGTTAAAAAGCAAAGACGTGACCTTGCAGACCAGGGTGTGTCTGACCTAAGCCATGGTGTTTTCAATCACCTCATATGCATTCCAAAAGTGGGCTATGAATAAGGAAGACTGAAAAATTGATGGCTTTGAATGTGGTGTTGGTGAAGAATATTGACTATACCGTGGACTGCCAGAAGAAGGAACGGATCTGCCCTAGAGGAAGTATAACCAGTGTGCTCCTTAGAAGCAAGAATAGCAGGACTTTTCTCACATACCTTGGACATGTTGTAATGAAAGACCAGTCACTGTAGAAAGACACCATGCTCAGTAAAGTAGAGGGTCAGTGAAGAAGAGGAACATCTTCAACAATATGGATTGACACAGTGGCTGCAAAAATGAGCACAAACAGCACAGACTGTGAGGATGGTGCAGGCAGTGTTTCAATTTGTTGTACATAGGGTGTCTATGACTCAGAAGTGACTCAACAGTACCTAACAACAATAGCAATCAGCACACTAGCAGTGTAAGTTTCAAGTGTTCTTATTAGCCTACAACCAATACCAAAAATTGTGCACTGTTAGATAAAATAGAATAAGTGGTAAGCCAATGATGTATGGTATTGGGAAATGTGTGGCTAAACAGCTCTAAAGTTTAAAAAAATTAGTATGTAATATAAATAACTAAGGTGCATCTGACCCAAGCCGTTGTCTTTTCAGTCACCTCATGTGCATTCAGTAGTGAAAAAAGAAGGCAGAAGAAGAATTGATACATTCACTCTGCGGTGCTGGTGAAGAATAGTGAATGTATAATGGACTGCCAAGACAAAGAAACTAGTCTTTTTTTTTTCAGTTTTCCTTTTTTTTATTACGACTGAGTGAAAGTGTACCTTCCCATGCAAATTTGCAGGCCCACCTATGTGCAGCTCCCACTGCTCTCCCTGCCCTGTGACAGCACACTCTTCCTATCCATTCTATATGTGTCATATCCTCGCCACCATCTCCCCTGCTTCTAGTAAGAGGTCAACAGGATGACATTCTATACATGCATAGAACCATAAAGTGTACACATGATATAGTCACTCTGTGTTGCCAGGTCCAATCTATTCCTGTCTGAAGAGTTGACCTCCATTATGATTTATGGACAGGGGCAGCATCAGGGCCAGGGGCCATGCTCCCAGGGGAACTCAGATGTCCCTGTACCATCAATTGTGGTCTTTTAGTGGAGATTTCAGGGTGCAGTCCTTTTTATTCTTGTATTGCCTGTGAGACTCAACTTTGTGAGCCCCATCACGGCTATCGCTGGTGGTGGCCGGGCACCATCCTGGTCTTCTGGTCACAAGTTGACGTAGTCACACACTCACGTGGGTCTGTCTGTCTTCTGAGTTCTCTTTCCCCCATGTCATTTTGGTCCTTTGTGATAATCTGTTCCTGCTGAGTTGGGACCATTTGCTGAACCTCAGATGGCAACTTGGCAGTTTTTAAGACCCCAGATGCCACTTACCAATGTGGGGTGCAGAAGGCTCTCTTAGCAAAATGCTAGTTATGCCAATTGGCCTCGATTTCCCCTGAGGACATGGTTCACGGCCCCCCACCCCAGCTATTCTGTCCTTGCAATACTGGATTAAGGTGGGAGGAGAAATCATGTTATGTTGAAGTCCAGTTAAAATTGATCTTCTTTCTAACGTGTGCTGTCACAAAAGAAATCAGTCTTAGAAGAAATGCAGCCAGCATGACGCTTAGAAGCAAGGACGGCTCACTTATTTTGGAAACATCGTCAGGAAAGACCAATCGGTAGAAAAGGAATGTATAGGGCCAGTGGAAATGAGGGAAAGTCTCCTTGAGATGGACTGACACAATTGCCACTACAGTGGATTAATCATGAAGATGTCACAGAATCTTCAACATTTCATTCTGTCGTGCATAACGTTGCTGAGAGTCAGAGTGGACCGCACAGAAACTAACAACACACCAACCATTACCACTCCTCATCCCAACCCATATACTTGAAAGAAAAAAGATCAAATATTCATGATTCTGCAAAATTTATTTATTTTATCTGAGCACATACAGTTGAATAGTGCATACATCTACTGTTGCTTTTGTCTTTAAATGCGATGAATTAGCCACACTGATACACATGAATGCCAGTAGGTTTATAGTTCTTCATGAAGCAAGCAACATGGAAACCCCATTACTATTTAATGGGAACAAAAAAGCAAATTTGAGAAAGAACAAAAAAGATAGTTAACATTTGTTGGAGCAAAAGTTTAGAGATATGCGAAGCCTTGTAAACTACTGATGGGAATGTGTGATTTCTGTAAAATAGTTTAGAAAGAAATCTGGCAGAAATTATTAAAAAATTGAAATGCACGTACTATGCAACCCAGGTGTTTCACTTATGGAAATATGACTAGGTAAAAAAAATACATTCTATAAGATAAATCTATAAGGATATTTATTAAATATTATAAAAAAGTGAGATCTGAAAACTACTAGAAAGATCACCAACGGGTTGAATAAATACTGCTAGATCCATCCTGTGAATATTACATAGCTGTTAAAATAATAAGCACAATGATCAGGAAGATGTTCGTGAAAATTAAGTGAAAAATTAAGTTGCAAGATACAGTAGATTCCCTTTTAAAAAAATGGTCCTTGTTATGAATTTACATGTTTATAAGAGCATAGAGAATTGCATAGTAAGTGGAAGACATGATTACTTCGAAAAACAGAAAACCAAAATCCACTGCCATCAAGTCAATTTTGACTCATAGCAACCCTAAGAGACATAGTAGAACTGTTCCATGGAGTTTCCAAGGAATGCCTGGTGGATTTGAACTGCTGACCTTTGGTTAACAGCTGTACCTCTGAAACCACTATGCCACCAGGGTTTCCATGGTTATTTTATGGGAAGCGAAACTGGAGGAGCAAAAGGGGGCTATCAAGGTTTTCTTTATAATATCTCCATATAGTTTGGCTGCTACCTTGGTTTTACAACGAGGTTTTAATACTTTCATATTTTAATGAAATTCCCTTTTCCTTTGGATTTGCATTTCCCTGACTACAAATTTCTATATTGTGTACAACCCGTTCATTCATAGCTTCCGCTCTTTTCTCCCCTGAATAGTTTTCCTTTCCCTTTCAATTTCTAGGACCTCTTTGCCTATTATGCATGTTAATCATTTGTTGGCTTTACGTATTGCAAATATTTTTCCAAGCCCATTGACGTTTTTAGTTTTTATGTGAACAAATCTGTCATTCTTTTCCCGAAGTTCTTAAAAACTAAGTTAGATCTGTACGTCTTGATGCCTAAAGAATGTTAAGTGAAATAAAATTAATTGCCAGATTAATATGTATATTATGACCTTATAGTCCTATTTTTTTTAAAAAAAAGGCAAGAAGAATACATTAGGTGTATATTTGTATATATGAGTATGAGCAAAGGCAAAGCTATGGAAAGACACAAATTGTTAACACTGATTAGTAAGGTAAGATGGAGGCAGAAAGGAAGCAATTTTAAATTCTTTCTTTACATATTCCTGTGTGGTCTGACCTGTTACAATAGGTGTGTATGAGTATTATGAAACTTAAAGCATTTGCAAAAATATATTTTAAACAATATCATTGTGCTTTCAGCATATTCCTTAGAAAAGATTATATATTATGTAGTACATGTGCCACTCTCTCTCAAAGACTCCATTTAGGACCACTGTAAGAGGTATAATTGACTGGATTTGTGCCATAAATTTGGTGGGTTGAGCAGCACAGATACATTCCTGGAGGTGACATACTACCTAACTTTGAAGACCCTCTTTATTGCTCCAACACTGTGAATGGGAAAATAGGGGAAATGGGTATAGATATCTGCGTCCTGTGATGAGAATGCACTTTGCATGACAATCCCTAAAAGTGGGAGAGGGTTAAAGGGAGAAGGAGTGGTGGCAATGTTTGCATTGCTTGGCACTCATTCCACATATAAAAATAGCTAGTTATGCCTTTGAGTTCTAACCAAGTAGCAGCATTTGTTCTCTGACCTTATGTAAAATGTAGTTTCATGGGTATGCCTTAAGGATAGTATATATTCCTAAATTGAAAACAGAAAAGCAATGTCTTCTGGGTAAATAGCTAGGAATTGCAATATATGAAGGAAAGATTAGTGATTTCAATGTCTCAGAATTAGAAACTTAGAATTGCTTTAATTCTAACGATCTTCTAATCCATGAGTTCTTTCTACAAATTTATGCCAGATGATCATATAGTCTCTTCTTAAAATATTTCCAGTTAAAGTTGTCTTCTTAATAAAGTAGTTAACTCTTTGTAGTGACAATTGTTAGAATGTTCTTCCTTAAATTGCCTGAATTAGACCTTTTTGTAGTACCTGTTATTGATCTTTAATTCTTATGACATTCCGTTAAATATATGTGAAGACATCTGCTCTGTCGTCTTAAGCCTTATTGTCAAAAGGCTATATACCGTCAGATCCTCTGCCTTTTGAAATATGTCATGATACCTAGATTATTCACTGTCTAGTTTGGAATACATTTAGTTTGTTTAAAAATGTGATACTCTTAAATACCCATGCCTCTTCAGATGTCTTTACTTGGCATATGGTGCAATCAAGGCAATTGCCCTTCACTTGTATATTATACAGGAATCACTGCAACCCTAAATTAACTCTACCTTTTAAAGTTAGATTTATCACATCCCATGTTCCACAACATTGTTTGTTTTTCAAACTTAGGTGAGGAGTTTCACATTTATTTGGGAAATGCTATCTGGTTGGTTTAGGCCAATAATTCCAGGCTACTAGTTTGATTTTGTCCAAGATGCCCTGCTGCTTCAATAAGGTTCCAGCTCGTGCCCAAAGAGAATGCACAAAGTCAAAAGCAATACAATAGGAGGACAAGGCCACCAAAAGCCAGCATGAACCAGCCTTCCTCTGTGCTTATTCTTTGCTCCGTTTCAGTTTGGCCCCTGCCTCCCTTCCCTAACTCCTTTCTCATTCATCATTCTAGCTTCCTGTCAACTCCATTCTCATCTCTAGTTTTATCTTCTCAGCTTGTCTGCTTAGCTGCCTCCCAAACCTGTGCCCAATTTATTGCTTACCTCCTCTGCCCTGTGCTGGCCTTGGGACACTTTCCTTTGAACTAAACCTAAAGATGATCTTATGTCTCAGCACAATCACTTCTTACCTCTACTCCCTTCTTGCTTCAACCTTGAAGTGCCAAACCCAAGAAAAATACTTTCTTTCTTTTTGATCCTCAAGTTCCACATTTTGTAATGTGAGAATGACACTATAGGCCTGATTGAATTCTAAGAAATACAGATTCTGCATGTGAATTTTCAAAAAGTGCATAGATTAAAGTATTTCAGTAAATAGTTTTTGTTTCAGCTCAAATAATAAAGGCAACATACAAAGAACATAGAATACTGGGCATGACACATGCATATTAATTTTGTTCTACTCTTTCCACTAAGATATTTTTTTATGTAAAACACTCATATTTTGTTGTAAGTTTGAATAATTGTCAGTTACTTAAGCAGAATCAAAATTTTGACATAAAACTAACAAGAATCCAGAATCTAAAATTACAGAGATAGTGGAAAGAGTGCTTAAGTATCTCAAGATCTTAATGCCAGTCCCAGTGCCACACCTTGCCAGCTGTGTTGTTCAGAACAATTTATTTAAGCTTCCTGAAATCCACCTTTCTCATTTGTGAAAATGAGATGATACCATCTATCCTATGTACTTGAGAAGGCTGTTGTGAGGGTCAAATAAATTATTTTTTTCCAAGAAAAATACTTTGAACCTATATATTATAATTTTTCCCATTGTCGGGTTCACTAACAACAGCTTTGTGGCACATCTTTCATGTCGTCACCTAAAGCATTGATTAAAAAGTTGAATACCAAGCCAAGGACAAAAACCTTATACTTTGTCCCTTTTAAGACTTTTTGAACCCTGTTTATTCTTTTTATGAATTTTATTATTTATTTGTGACTTAGGAGACCCCATGTGTTGCAGAGAAGAACTGCTTCATAGGGTTATCTTGGCTGAAGTATTTACAGAATTAGATCACCAGGTCTATTTCTTCCACAGTGCCAGTGGGTAAGTTCGAACTGCCAACTTTTCGGTTAGAAGCTAAACACAAACTACCATGTCACCCAAGGACCTTGTTTTTCCCTCTAAATTTTAAGGAATTTTATTATGCAAAACATCAAGAGTTACACTGTCCAATAAAGCAGACACTAGCTACATGTGTCTATCTAAATTAAACTTAACTAAAATGAAATTTAAAATTGAGTTACCACTTCGCACTGGCCACATTTCAAGTGTTCAGCCACATGTGTCTAGTGGCAATTTTATTGGCACTACCACAAGAAATTTCTATTGCATGGTGCTGCTCTAGAGTATATATTTTATTATGCCTGGCATAACCTTATATCAATAATGCAAGTTCATTTCATTTTCCATTGATTCATTAGTCAACTGAGTTTTTCAACCAGTCATTAATCTGCCCGTTTGTGCTATTTTCCAGCCCATATTTTTTTATCCTGTCTAAAAGTATATACTAAGAGTCACTGCTGAAATAACAATGTGTAGACTATAATGGTAAACTGGTTTAAACAGCAAGCAACCCTTTCAAGTAGCTACTATTTTGTGAAAAATCATCTTACTGACCTAAAACAACAATAATCACTTCTTTTTTTTATATATATTCTTTGTGGGTTGGGAATTCAGCAGTGGCTTTGTTGGGTGGTTCTGCCTCAGGGTCCCCAAGAAGTTGCAACCAGATATAGTTTGGGACAGATGTTGGCAGGGACTATTATCATTTTAAGCCTTGGAAAGCCGTTTCCAAATCAGCTCACTCACATGACTGGCAAGTTGGCTTTTGGCTAGGTGCCTCAGTTCTCCATGTACGCCTCCCCAAAGGGCTGTGTTAGGATCTTCAGTGCTTCTCCCAGATCAAGCAATTCAAGAGACCTAACTAGAATCTTCAACGACTTTTATGACATAGCCTTATAAGTTATATGTTATCACTTCTATCATCTTTTGTGGAAACACTGGTAGCATTGTGGTTAAGCACTACGTCTAACCAAAAAGTTGGTATTTCAAATCCACCAGGTGCTCCTTGGAAACTCTGTGGGGCAGTTCTACTCTGACCTATAGGATTGCTATGAGTCAGAATTGACTTAATGACAGTGGGTTGGTTTGGTGGTTTTTATCCTTTTCTGTTGTTGGGAGGAGAAGTCACAAAGTCACAGATATCTAGCCCATTGGATACTACCTTGAATATTTGATATCACACCACCACCAATAACAAAAAACAAAACAACAACAACAAAAAAATAGCTTGTTTTCCAGGAGCCATCTCTATAATATTCTGTGAGAATTTTCCCTTGGAACCAACACCAAGTTGACCGGTCTATATTTCCTGGATCCTACATTTGTGCCCTGTTTTCAAAAATGAAATTTGGCCTGTTTCTAAACTGTTGACCTTTCTATGATGCTCTAAAACTTACCACAGTCACGTCTTCAGGATTTTTTGCTTTATTTTGTTTTTAATTTTATGTCTGTCAGTCTTCTGGCAGGCCTAGAGACTTTCCCTATGCACAATAGCTGAGCACTCTATCCATTTTCTCTTCTCCCTGAACTTTGTCTAGTGTTTGACAAATAACTTTTTATTGAATGAATATTCCTTGAGGTCATGAGCCTCAGTTCCTCCTAATGATGTTGTGTTAGCCCATTATAATTAGAATACTATCCCCAACCCTGGTGGTGTAGTGGGTTAAGTGCCACCACAGCTAACCACAAGATCGGCAGTTCAAATCCACCAGGCGCTCCTCGAATACCCTAGAGAGTAGTTCTACTCCGGTCTCTAGTGTCTCCATGAGTCGGATCTGACTCGACGGCACTTGGCTTGGCATCCTCAATGATAAAAGAGAAGTAAAACTGGAATTTTCATTTTCCTAATCCTTGTGATCAGTTATGAGTGTACCTTATGTCTACCCCAAGGAGAGATTCTTTTACAAGGATTTGTTTTGTATCGAGCAACGCACACACAGATTCACAACTTGTTTGGTTAGTTTTCTGGCACTTTTGTAAAACGTGATGTTCTCTCTTTCAGCTGGAAGAACACCATTTTTCTATGTTAATCACATCTATCTATATGTATACATATATGTTATTAGATGAAGACTTTTGCTGGTTTGATTTTTCCGTCCCTCATGGACCACATTCCTTTAAAGAGTATTTGCTGAGTTTGGCATGGATGAAATGGTGACATACACAAACACATACGTATAAATGCACATATTCTAAAATTCTTTTAATCACTTTATTCCTTTAAACTATTATGTATGATAAGCTATTCATAGCTTTCACTTGTTTCTCTACTAAAACCTCGAAAATAGTCTGGTTACTTTATGCCAAGTATCCTATCACTTCCCAATTACCAACCAGTTCTTCTTCTTGCTCAGAATTAAACTCAGAGTAGCAGCTTTTCTCATTGTTTATTTTATCTTCTGGTAAATGAAATTGTCAGCACGGTAGCTCAAAAAATTCTACGATTCCCTTTTTAATTTTATAAAAATCTGAGTAATTTTAGAATTAAGTGAATCTGTTTCACCCGAAAAGATATTGAGATATATGTTGTTAAGAAAAAAGGCAAATTACAGAGTGACATGTATTGTATTGTCCCATTTTTCTTAAAAATAAAAGAGAACAATAGAGAGGGAGAAATCTTGTGTGTGTGTATTTACATAAAGATCGTCACCATAGAGAATAGTATAAAAGGATTACAGTAAATCATTAATATTGATTATCTTGGGAGAGGTTGTGATGGTGGTGTTGTGGGATTGGACAGAGAAGGTAGAGACTATTACCTTGTTCTGTATTCAGTTTTGATTTTTGTCTTGTTACAATCAGCATATACTAGTTTCATAAATGTTTCCAGTCCAATAACATAGGACATTAAAAGCACACTCTCTACCATTAATACCTGCTCCCTTGTGACAGTCTTGTGATCGAATTTTGGAAAGTATTGGCCACATAGTTCATGCGGTCAGTCTGTAGTATATCCTATTATGATATCATTTCAGTTTCCTCTCACTTTTTTATCCTCTATCAAAATGATATACATCCTGCTTATGGAATGTATTTCCTTCTGCATAAATGTTTGCTTCCTTAAAGTTTAGAAGTATTCCTTCTTTCTGTCTGTGAGGCTTCTCACTTTTAAAAATGTACACTCTCTAGATGTGGATTGCTAGATGCTGTCAAGCCCCAGTGCTATTACTGGGAATACATAAAACTCTCCAGAAGCAGCAGAAATGGAATTTTAAAACGAAACAAACAAAACAAAAAAACAGAAAATTGCTGGATTTTTCTGGAAGCCTTAAATGTATATCTGAACAATATGTTTATATTTATATTTCAAGCTTACTGTATTCTTTATATGTTGTGAACTCAAGAATGGATCCAATTTTTTCTTTACCTTTGTTTAATCTGAAGATTTTATAATTTTTCAGAATTCCATTAAAGAAAAAAGAATACAAAATTACCAATACAAAACTACTGGGACCATTCCCAGGGCCTTGGAAGTGCAGGTGAAATGTCTTAAAACTTCAGCTTCATTAGTGTTCCAGCAACTCTGTGCCTATATGTATTTATACTGGGTGATGGAGGATGGGTAGCCTGGTGAAGTTGCTTGGCTAGAAATTCCAGAATTAAGATGGTGTGACCTCCAAAAAATTGGAAGAGGCTGAGAAAAAAATGGAGTCCT
Source organism: Heterohyrax brucei (assembly GCA_028571685.1). Classification (NCBI taxonomy): domain Eukaryota; kingdom Metazoa; phylum Chordata; class Mammalia; order Hyracoidea; family Procaviidae; genus Heterohyrax; species Heterohyrax brucei. The sequence continues at coordinate 143,128,788 of CM053166.1, forward strand.
TAAGACCAACTTCATAGATTGATCTTTTAGTTTTAATTTTCCTGTTGTAGCTCTCTTTCTTTTAAAAACATTGTATTTTTTTTTTTTTTTTTTTAGAGTTAGCATTCCAGTTTTCAATAGCAATGAGACCCACGTTCAGTTAGGATCAGGTTTCTAGGGCCCCAGTTTAGAAACGAGCATAACTCAAATCATACCGAGCTTAAGAGCATTCCATGACAAGCGACAGAAGCTTTGCAAACCATGGTCAGAAGGCACATTTCATGACCTTTAGCCTAAGAAACATCAGGTGGCTTGTTAGTTTGTCTCCGAAGGAGTGGCACATAGGAGAATGAAAAGGAACAGTGACAAAAACATTGGAAACTGTGAAGGAAATTCTATATTGCAAAGGCATCTCCGTAAAAATAAAGAAAACCTCAAGAAAGTCCTTTAGCCAGGTGGTTTCCAAAGGATATTCTTCCCTTGAGCTAGGGCTTCCTGAGTCCTCAAAGGCATATTGGAAGATATTGGACTTAGAGTGGTTGGAATCTCAAGTGTGTGACCTTAGTTTCAAGAATATTGCTAAACAAACTTACTTAACTATCCCCACCAAGGACTCAGTAAGTTAGATAGCAACCATGTGCTAACAGAAGTTTGCAAGATAGTGACTCATTTTCATATGTGAGACATCAGAGGAAAACTAGTAAATGCTGTCTTTCTGTACAATTTAAAATTTGAATAAAGCACTTGATGAAGTTCAATTTTTTTATGTGTCTAAGATACACACTACAATCTTACATGTGAAAAAATAAGACAGGAAAAAAGCTTAGAATCTCTTGAATGTGTATTTTTCATAACACACGTTCTTGCAGTGTAAATTTTCCCAGATTATAGTGATTCTCAATTTTTACAAAAAAGTAATATGCAGTTATTTGTATACAAAGATGCAAATATTAACTTCAGAGTTGCTTTTCCAGTAAAACGTGTCTCTGTCTGGCCAGAGTAGAGGTGCTATCAGGGGCTATAACGTGGAGAGATTCACACTGGCCCTCTGGGAGATCAAACCCATGCCATTGGCACCATGTCTGCATAATTCCTACCAACTGAATAATATTTAGCATCTCAGATCTGTCTGTTAAACACAATTGCTCAGAAACACAGTGTCCTTCAAGTTCTCACTCAATGAGGTTTTTTCACAGCTAAAAAAAATCTCTCTGGAAGGAGTACTAATGGATTTTGTTTATTTTTTTAACAGTAGAAAATTGCTTTTTTTCTGTAAGTTCCTTAAATTTGAAATCCAAGACTTTTCCCTGGAAGGTGATCCACTCGGTGATCTCAGTTCCAGCAGATCAGTGACTACTCTCAAGCTATGACTGGGTTCCATTTCTTTTTATAAAGCCCATGTTATTTCTGTTAGGAGGGCTTGAGAGTTGAAAGGGGGAAGGGGAACTGAATAGCTCAGGGGCCTAGCTAATGTCATTTGATCTCCCCTACTGTGAGACTTTTTTGAATTTGGCTCCTCTTCACACAGTCTGGAAATATGCACAGGTCCTTCAACAGCCATTGACAAGTGGGCTCTGGAGTCAGACTGCCTGAGTCAGAAACCAGGCTCCTCCAATTACTAGCTGTGAGGCTTTAGACAAATTGCTTTGTCTCTCTGTGCGCTGATTTTCTTGCCTATGAAATGAGAATAATAATAACCCAGACAGGTTTTGTCCAGATTAAATGTGATGATACTTGCAAAGAATTTAGACCAAATCACACATTAAGTGCTTAAATATTAGTTATTTAAAAAGTATAATCAAAAAGTTACAAAAAGCTCAGGCCTTAAGATAACAGAACAAATTAGGAAAAGAAAAGATGGAATAAGTGTGGGACATGATATACTAGCAGAGTAACTATTTCTGGGTAAAGCACAATCTGACAAAATTCCAGACCTTTAAGAGATTAGGGCAAAGGTGAGGGATATTATTGTTCAGTTTGAGCTCAGGAAAGAGAGAAGAAAGAGCACCCTAGAAGGGGGAGCGGAGGAGATTATAGCGGGATGAGGAGAAAGAAGTCCCGAAGTTGGAAAACGAGTGCCACATTTCAAGGCTGTACCCAGGGCTCAGCCCCATGCTTGGGAGCCATCTACTTGTCTTCTGTTAGCCAGACTGACCTTCCTCAAGTCTGCCACAAAAACCCCCATCCTGCCAGTTTACAAGGCAAAGTTTCCATGCTATTCCATACCTCTTTTTTTCCTTGAACATAATAATAACTTTTGAAATGTGTAGTTTCTCTGTCAAATTCTAGTCAAAATCCTAGCTTTCCTGCACTCTTCCCCCCAAGGGTCCTAACCTGGGCTGTGATCAATCTCCATGGGGTCCTGTAGCCCACAGCCTCTCACAGCGCATTGCAACCAATGAGCCCAACAATTTAGTCTAGATTCTTTTGCCTGGTCTAGACTTGTCCCCTCAGACAGCCTAAAACAGCCTCTTGCAGTGGGGGCCAAGAGGCATTTCCCCACACCCTACCTTCAGCTAACCACATTGTCAAAAAAAAAAAAAAAAAGTTAACTTACGAACACATCTTTAGCAACGACTCTTGTCAGAATTTCTTTAAATGTTGTATTTATGCACTCTGTGACTTGATTTCTAAAAACTAAATATGTACAGTAAAGTGTAACTTTCCATTAACCAGAACAAAAGTGGTTTTCAGGCTCACATTTAGCAAGTTCCAAGAAAGTTTTACTGATCGTCTAGGAATTCTGCAATCCTGTTTTAAGGGGCAAGATTTTATGCGGTGGACTTATCAGAATTTGCATTCTTGAAAAATGTAATTTCTGTAATGGTATCTATAACATTTGAATTAACAAGAAAATTCGATACAGAACACCCATCTTTATTTTGTGTGTATGTCGGGGGGAGATGGTTGTTGGTTTCTCCACAGCCGTTAGCAGAGAATTTTCTAAGCTGAGACCAGGTTCCTCAGACAGGCTGTGGCCATTCCAGAGCTCACTGAGTCTCGAAGGTTAAGGAATGTAATGAACTCAAACCCCGGCGCTGAAACCGATACGAAATAAACAAAATCCATCAATCCATAAGGAGAATAATTACAAAAGTTATGAGTGTGTGTCAGAAATGGTGAGCTCAAGGTCTGTGAGAACAATTATTTGGAGAAATCTAGAGGAGGTAGAAATTTTGTAAATAAAATAGAAAGAGAAACAGGAAATAAACCCCCTTCATCGCGTTTCGACCCCAGAGTGCGGGTGCGCAGAAAGCAGTTTGTGAGTTGGAGGGAAAGTAAGCAGCTTCAGAACATTTTCTAAAGTGCTTTTGCTGTGCAAGAACTTAGAATGTGGTTAGTTTTACGCACCGACTCCCTTTGCCGTAATCGCTTGAAGGGGCGCCTCACTTCTCAGAGGTAAATCTCATGTGTCAGAGACATTTAAAAGGTGCATTCAACCCACTGCGTTTTCGGGAAAAACGAAGGCGAATATCCTGGGCACCCAAACATTTTGCAATGAATGAGTGAATGAATGAAACTCAACCCAAGCGCCGCAGACTGGGAGACATGCAAGAATTTTCTCCGCTCCGCGAAAGCGGCAAGCTGCAAACTTGGAACCTGGTGCAACCTAACTTTCAGAAACTCAGTACGTCTCTCCTAACCCTTAGCACCTGTTCACAGGTGCGGTTCCGAGTGAGCGGGCCAGGGCTTGGCACCGACTCGTCCGGGGCTAGAGGACGCCTCCAGGAGACTTCGCAGCGGCCGCGTCCACGCCGTGCTGCCTTCCTCTACAGCTTTCGAAGGCTGAACTCAGACAGCGGTCAGTACCCTGTCATCGCCTGCATCAGGGCACTCCAAGGTTTGATTCCTATTCCAGTAGCAAGTGCCTTCTTTCTCTGACCTGATGGGCTTTTGCAATAAACAGAGCCGTAAAATTAGAAGAGCAGAAAGAGAAAAGTACACATGTAGAAAAGTCACTAGTGTTTCTTGGGGAGCCGAGAGCGCGGGTTGTTTGGACTGTGGCAGAGCTGTGGGGCCCAGACTGAGAGCAGCGCGGAGCGGGACCGGTTTTCCGGGGCTGGCAGCTGCCTTGAAAAAGTTTCCTGTGGAACACTCGCCAGCGGGGGCGGGGGTGGCGGGTGCTGCAGTGGACGTGGGAGGAGGCAAAAGACTGGGGGGTGGGGCAGTCGCGAGGGGCTGGCTTGCAAACCGTTATAGTCCTTCAGCACCTCCCTGGGCTGGTGTTCTCCCCTACTCACCAGCCTCTCCGCCGCGCGGCTGCCCACCTGGCGACGTGACGCTGCACCAATCCTCTTCGAGCTGCTCAGAGGGCCCCCGTCGTACCGCCCCCCTCCCCACCCTGAAAGAGGCGCACCCTCTCTGGGCGGACACTGCGCTCTGGCCAGCTGAGCACCCCTCTTGCTTGTTGGTCTCCCTGAGCGACGCTCAGACACTTCTATCCTCTTAGCCAAACTTCCTTTCCCGCCTCTGGAACCCCGCTTCCTTCTTCTCCCAGCTCTTTTCCCTCCACTTTCCACTCCTCTATCTCTAGCACCCCCAATCCTAGTCCCCTAGTTTTGTCCCTATCCCTTTTCTCTTCCAACTTCTCCTTTGCTTCCACTGTAGACTCCCAGCGATCACCCACCTCAGTAGCCCAATTCCAAGGGCTAGGAGCCATGGCGGGACCTGGGGGCTGGAGGGACAAGGAGGTCACGGACCTGGGCCATTTGCCGGTGAGTAAAAGATGCCCATCGTCCCCCAAGTTCTCTCCTGTGAGGGTTCTGAACATCAAGGGAAGGAGCAAACGCCTGTAAAACGGTCTGGGCCAGGACTTTGACTGGACAGCGGACACAGGAGGGGACTTCTTGAGCAGGCATGCGAAAGGACGCCCCTAGAGCACCAGCAGCAGCAAACTCCAAGGAAAGGCAAACGAATTGAACTAGGGGTGTGATGGCACTGGGGTGATACAGGCCTAAACAGCGCGCCCCCCCTTGGTCTCTAGCGAAGCTTCTGTACCTGTCCTAGTGGGGCTCAAGGCGAGGTCAAACAGCTTGAGGACGCATGGCTACTGAGAACACTCCCTGCCCTCCCACCCCCTGCCGTCCTTTTTTTTTGTTTGTTTTTTTGGCCAGCTGAGATGCCCACTCGCAGCGATGCCCACTTCTAAGTGACAAGGGCTAGAAAACTAGTTTTGGAGCCTTACTTTCTCCTCTTTGATAGCACTTTGTAAAATCTTATTCTTGCCAGGGCAGTGTTCCCTATTTAGCATCTAAGGAACAAAAGAACTCGATGCTACTGAGGGAAGGAGTGAATTCTACACCCTCCACCCCTTCAAAAAAATATTGCGATTCCTAGCTAACTAGATATTGCCATTTCTCCTGGTTTTCGTTTGTGAGTTTTCCTTTTCCCGAATGCCTAGCTTTTCCTCCAGTGTTGTAATTGATTGGTGAGCTATTATTGCCTGATGGTATTAGTAGATTTATTATTTTTGTGGCGTCGTTTATTTTATTGGCATCTGGTTCCTGGCTGATATTGGATCCCACCCAAATCCGTTTTTTAAGTTCCCTTTTTAGATTGGCATTTCACTTGCACCCTCTCTTGAATGCAAAGGGCCCCTGGACTTTCAGAAAAGGAATAAGCAGGCACCATGCTGGAATGATTGCCAGGCAACTGCAGTTCAGGGCAGTGGCCTGCTTGCTTTGGGAAAAGCTAAATATTAACCTTGAGGTTATAGGACTATTCAAAGTTGCATTGCCTTAATTTTATACGTATTTCGTGTTTAAAGATTGTCTTCTTGATGATGGCAGATGCTTGGCCCATCAAAAATGAAGTGTTTCCAAAGCCTTGCCTATATAATTTTATACTAGCATGGAACACAGGTGGCAGGAGGTGTTGAACCACCTAAATAACATTTTAGAAAATTTTTAGACATAAAAAACTGCAGTGAGAGCATGTTTAATTACAAATATTGGCATTGTGGTTATTGATACTGCTTCATGAAGTGAAGTCACAGAACTTTTTAAAAGTTAAATTTTTTTCCATCCCACTTCCACCAGAATTCTTCCTTTTCTGTGTGCACATGTGAGATTTCTGGAACATGGGGCCTCAATTGGTGGTTTCCTTTCTAAACAGAATGTGCATATCCAGATTAGATTTGCTCCCAAGCAAAAGTGTAAAAGAAAAGAATGAACTGTTGCCCTCCTTTAGCATTCTTTGTGTATGGTGTGAGAAAGGGGAGTTGGGGAGAAAGCAACTTAAGGCAAGAGTGAAACCACACATGGACAAACTGAAGAAATGCTTTCTAATGGAATCCCTAATAGTGTAGTAGTTAAGTGCTACATCTGCTAACCAAAAGGTGGGTAGCTCAAATCCACCAGGCACTCCTTGGAAACCCTATGGAGCAGTTGTGCTCTGACCTATAGGGTCATTACGCTTTGGAATTGACTCGTAGCAGTGGCTTTTGTTTATAAGGTGGCAAAAAGGAGAACAGGAAAGACCTCATAGAAGTGACAGGGCAGAGAATTCCAAGCCCAGGGAAAAAAAGAAGAGCATATTTTACTGCCACAAAAAAATGGGGGGAAATGGCCCACACTAACTGACTTGGCCATGGTTCTGTGATATAACAATTTGGTGAGAGCCAAGGAGATGAAAGGCAAAGTTCCAGCGTTTACACTGCAGTCCAGTGGAGTATTATTTTTCTGGAGGTGAAGGGAAATGGGAGAAAGACCCAGTGGGCTTTTCAAGCAGGAGCAGTGGGAGAAGATATTGTCACATGCTCTTTAGGGACACAAAACTTCAGGAGATTGCCACTTATGTTCATTTTATTGACTTCAGGAAAGCCTCACAGAGAAGACGAGAATAATTACAGATTGGTCTAGTTTAAACTCTGACACATCATGCCCTTTAGAGGGCTGGTCAGCTAAGTAACCATAAGGCAAGGACTCTTGGGAGAGGCCAAACTTGTATGCCAACTGAAATTTAAAGAAAGTTGGAGAAGATTATCTGCTACTTTGTTACTAGGATGCCATTAGATATTAATTTATACTTTAAGTTGTAAGCAGGATTGACGGCAATGAGTTTATGTTAATGGTGGAGAAATAATTTGGAATAGGATATTGAGAATGGTTACGCAATGTAAAGAATGTAATCAGTGTATATTTTCACCATTTTTTTTTTTTTTAGTTGTAAGTGAGAGTGAAACCTGCAGAAGTGCGGAAGGGGCACAATTAGATTTTTTTGGGAATGCCTCAATGTTAGAGACCTAAGAGAGCCAACCTAATTATCAGAGACTAACAGATCAAATTCATTATGCTTGTTAATTACACAGCAGTTCCAATTTTTCCTGATTTAATATTGAATAATGTTTCTTATTGGTGATAAAACAAACAAAAAAAAGAAGAAATCCAGAGATCTGTGGTTCTTTTTTGAAAAGAGCGTTGTAAGACTTTACATCTTTATACGTATCTGTGTGTATGTGTGTGTGTTTACATGTTTATCATGTCCATAGCAGTATCTGGGTATATATGTATATGTATGTGTGTGTGTGTTTATACATATACATATATATATATTCTTTTTCCTAATACACCAGTGTTACCCACATCTTGAGACTGGAAACTATTTCTTCATCTACAAATCTGGTATGTCTTTCACTATGATAGCCCCCTTTGCCTTCTGTGCCCATTATGGTAATGACATTCCTCACGGCTGTGGTCTTGGTATTTGACACTGCCGTGTGTAGTCTTAATCTATATTGGGGTCAGGATTAGACTAGCCTGGAGGACAGTAGTGGCAGAGGTGATCTGAAATAGCACATGATCCCAAATCTATATTTGAATTACATTGCCAAGCCAAGTGCTGTCGAGTCGGAATTACATTAGGTTTATATTTAAATATAATTGCCAGCTTTTCCAGCCTTCTACCAACCAGAACAAGCCTGCTGTCTATACTTCACTCATGAAAACCTTCCCAGTTTAAGAAGTCCCTTAACCTCCCTGTTTTGAAGTAATTTTACATTCGAGTCTACTGGGATTGATATATTTACCATATGCTCCACTAAGTATCCTTGTACGTCACCTTAATATGACATTTTACGTGAATCTCGTTTCTTTTTTACAGTTCTTTAGAGGTGTGGTATGCTTTGCTGTCTCATTTGAGTAAACAAGACGGGCAGTAAACAAGAAACCCTAACTTTGTAAAAGCTGTTCTCCAAAGTGGGTTTCACATGTTGGTGAGCAGAAATCATCCGGAGATTTTGTACAAGGAAGACACCTCAGATCCACTTCCAGAGATTTTGATTTCTTAGTTCCACAGTAGAACCAAGGAACCTGTATTTTTAACTTGATTTCATTTATGATTCTCTTATATAGGGAGTTCATGCAGTGCACAGTTTGAGAAAGATTTGCCTTTCTAAACCCTCTACTTAAGTTGTGAAGCCCATTCTTCCACATTTCTTAGAAACTCATTCTGGCACTTCCGTTTGTCAAATCTGCTACCTTCAGGTTCTCCCTTCATAATTTTTTTTCCATAAAATAGCTATTTGTAGTATTAACAAAAGAAGAAGAAAACCTCTGCTATTACCTTCTAGGTACCATGCAATGCTTTCTTCCTTTTGCTGCTTGACTATTGGAATGTGTTCTCTCACTCTCCTTCTTTGCACTATCAAATCTGAAATCACACCTCAAATTTGAAAGCAACTTCCTTGCTGCACCTTTTGACCATTTGTCTCTTCCTTTTCTCTTTTATCTCTGCCATGTTTGGTCCTGTAGATCATCTTCTGTCTCTGAAAGTCCTCCCTTATCAGTAAACACTGCCTTCTAGTGGTTCTTCCCTTTCTGTTACCCGCCCCACCCGACCCCCAGCCCTTAATAAAAGTATGCATCAATGTGCTTCCTCTTTCCCTTTGATTTCGAAAAACAGAAATACTTTCCCAAAATTCTGCATATCAGGAAACAGACTAGATTTTTAAATTGCAAGAAGTAATTCAGATACATAGAAAGATATAAAAAAAAGTATTAATTATTCGTATAATAGTTTATGGTTCAAAAATATCTTATGACTTAGATTTTTAGTAATTGCTTTTGAGAACAGCTTTTATAAAGGGTTTCTTGTTTACTGCCCATATTGTTTACTCAAAAAATACACCAAAGTGTAGCACACCACCAGATGCTCAAGTTGATATGGCAGTCATGCATACTAATATCTTTTCTAGTTTTCTTCTTGTCTTGGGATAACATAGTAGAGGAGAAGACCAAATAGTCATAGAGACTCCTCTGGTAGGGATGTTTGACTTTCTTGGTGAACAAAACGGGGTTCCTTTCAATGCTTCCTTCCTTGGATTACCAGAATGAACTTTCTCTGACTATAATTTAGTGAAAAATATTATATAAAAACTGGAGTGTTATTTTGGTAATTAGCTTAGTCTCTTCCCCTTCTTTCCTAGTTCAACTATCATTTAATCTGGAAAGATAAAAATGTGGAACTGGGAGAACAAAAAAATATTACTTAAAACTAATAAAAATATAGCCTTAGAATAGATTAATACTTTCTTGAGTTGCCCTTGTAGCATAGTGGTTAAGTGATGCTAACCACAGTGTTGGCAGTTCAAAACTACCGGGTACTCTTTGGAAACTCCATGGGGCAGTTCTCCTCTGTTCTATAGGGTCACTATAAGTTGGAATCGACTCAGTGGCAGTGAGTTTGGTTTTGGTGAGTTGCCTTTAAGAGCAAAGTAAATTAGAGGACAAACCATTCTTTTATTCAATGTGAGCACCAGGACAATTAAGATGGTTTGATCATTTGCAAGCAGGAAGCTGTTTCCTAACAACTTGAATGTGGGTAAACTAAGACTTCCATGAATGTTCATGTTCATTTTATTGTCCCACTTCATTTTCTTGGTGTCTCTTTTGAGTAATTAAACATTGTTGTTAAGTGCTGTTGTGTCATATCTAACTCATAGTGGCCCCGTGAATAACAAGTACAAAACATTGCCTGGTAATTAGATACCCGAGTCCAAATCTGAGCGAAGTAGTTATATTATTGAGGGCTAGAAAAAGGGTTAAAGGAATGTAACACTGTGTTCAAAGATTCAGAAATAAAGGTCGAACACACTGTACAGTAATTCTGTACTACATGGCTTTTTTTTTTTTTTTCCAGCTGAGAGGTAGCCTTGACTATAACAAAGAATTATTCACCAATAGGAATCAGCTAACATATTTGATTTTTGTTTTGGACAGATGGCCAGAGGTTGTTTCTACAGAATTAGTACTTTCTATTACAAATGGCTCAATGATGTCCTCCAAAGAAATATACCAAAGCAATAAAGTGTACAAGCCAATCCTTAGTAACTCCATTTTTTGCTAACATTTGCCTGTAATTATCCCAATGACTTATAACAAAAGTGATATGTTTAATATCAAGAATCCTGTAACAACCTAACTGTATGTCTCCAGGATTCTCAAAATTATAATCTTAAGTAACTTTTACATTTTCTTAGAAGTCTGTCACTGAACTATTTGTTTATTAATGCTGTTACGTTTATTGTGACATTAATTTTGGTGATAATTTTGAGGAAACACACTGCTGTTTTCTCTAACAAAAGTTGTATGAATCCACTGGAAACATCTGGATTTTAGAATAGTAGAATCTGATATTTTTTTCCTATAGAATTTTAGAGACGAGAAATCACCTAACAGAACATTTTCACTTTATGGGTAAGAAAACAGAGTCCCTAAGAGAGTAAGTGATACTTGCATAGAGAATTAATGGCAGAGCTGGGGCTAAAAACTCAAGTTGCATGACACTGTCTAGTAGAGTACTTATTGGCTGAAGTAATCCCCAAACTGTGTCATCTTCCTGTGACAGTTTTGCTAGATGATTCAAATATCACATCAATTTTAAATAGTGTATAATTTCAGCATGTATTTTGCATATATTCAACAATTTTTCTGTTTGCCTCATATTTAAAGTTGATAAAAATGTTTGTGTACATAAAATATATTTGCCAATGTCTCTACCTTACTGTATATAAATAGGCATCTACCCACGTCTCATGTAAGTTTGGCTGAAATAAATAAACGGTCCAGTAGACTTAAAATTTAAGCAGTAATAAAACTAAATAAAGTATGTTTTCATGCGAACAAGAAAGGAATGCTTGTATTTTAAGGTTACAAAACAAATATTTAAGGGTGGATACGGAAGCCTTAGGAAGTTATCTCTAAGTATGGTATATATATGATATATACATATGTATGTGTATTCCTGTTATAACGCCATATTTAGGATAAAAGCACAGAAAAGAAAATCAGTAAACACGACATGTAATATATTCAGCTGATTCAAAGATTACTTAAACTTAATTTTTTTAATGATACTATTTTAATGTCGTGATCTTGTTTCGTTAACCATATTTAGAAAGACAGTATTTCTTCGGAGCTTCTATTACATAAATAAGCCATCTACATTTTATAGCCACTGTTTACTCATTGAAAACCATGGTGGTGTAGTGGTTAAGTGCAACGATCACTAACCCCAAAAGGTCAGCAGTTCAGATCCACCAAGCACTCCTTGAAAGCTCTGTGGGGCAGTTCTACTCTGTCCTATAGGGTTGATAGGAGAGGAACTGACTCAATGGCAGCGGGTTTTTTTCAATATATTAAACTTGCCACCTGTCTGGTTGGGACTCAAAAGGTGGATATTAAATGAGTACTTCAACTGCAAGTAAATTAGTTTATTTCTGTTTTAATTGTTTTTCTGTTTACATCCTGAATATGCCTCAGCTTTACATAATAGCATGCATTTTACAACTTTACAGTAATTAGTTATACAAGCACTTAATGTCCATACAATTTATTATGAATCAGATTGTGTCTCCCAAAGATGTGTGTCAATTTGGCTAGGACCTGATTCCCATATTGTCTGCTTGTGCACCATTTTGTCATCTGATGTGATTTCCTGTGTGTTGTAAATCCTATCTCTATGATGTTAATGATACAGGATTAAAGGCAGTTGTGTTAATGAGGTAGTACTCAATCCACAAGATTAGATAGTATCTTGAGTCAGTCTCTTCAGAAATATATAAGACAGAAGCAAGCAAAGAGACAGAGGGACCTCATGCCACCAAGAATGAAGGAGCGGAGTCTGACCTTTGGACCTAGGATCCCTGTGCTGAGGAATTCCTAGGCCAGGGAGAAGATTAATGACAAGGACTTGCCCCTAGAACCAGTTAAGAGAAGAAGCATTTGCCCGAAAGCTGGTGCCCTGAATTCTAACTTCTGGCACCCTAGATCACAAGAGGAAACCCTGGTGGGGCACTGTTTAAATGCTGTGGCTGCTAACTACAAGATCAGCAGTTCAAATTCACCAGGCATTCCTTCAAAATTCTATGAGGCAGTTCTACTCTGTCCTATAGTGTTGATACAAGTCTGAATTGGCTCAACAGCAATGAGTGGTGTAGTTTATACCATGAGAGAATAAATTCCTGTTTATTAAACCTGTCTACTTGTATTTCTGTTGTAGCAGCAGTAGATAACTAAGACACCCTTGTTTCCTTTTTAAAATGATTACACTCAGTCCAAGGAGCTTGTGAGTTGTCTATTCTTTTGCTAAATCATTTCAGATTCTTCCCATGAAAGTTCTAAGGGAACAAATCAGGTGGCAAAGACCATTCAAGGTAGTTGAATGCTTACCTATATCCCCAACAAGAATGACAGTTTTTCTACTTTTTGCAGGATCCAACTGGAATATTCTCATTGGATAAAACCATTGGCCTTGGTACTTATGGTAGAATCTATTTGGTAAGTAGAGTTAGTGTAATCATTCTTTGTTTTCTAATAACAGATTCAACTTTTAAACTGAATGTTATAAAATGGAAAGTTTTTATTACATTCTATCTCATACTGTACACATGAGTATACATGTGTAAGAGTTTGCTGAAAAAATCTAACAAAAAAAGTTCTCCATTTATGTAATGATTATTAAACACCAAGTATGTGACAGTCACTGTGGCAGTCTCTGGGAATACTATGTTGAACAAAACAGACAAGACTAATGCTTTTCTGGGACTTATAGTCTAGAAATGAGTGATACTTACACACTTACTGTGTGTTTATGCATGGAGCATGGAGGGTGTGGTGGAGAAGAGAAAGCATCTATGTTACATAAATAAGGACACAAATAACTGCGTAATGACAACTGTAACAACACATGCTCTGTAAAAAAAAATACCCAGTAAATGCGAGTGTAGAACAAGGGGATTTCGTTTAAATTTATATTGAAAGGTCAGTGTTGGCCTCCCTGGGGAAGTCACATTTAAAGTGATACCAGAACGATAAAAGAGTTCATCAAGATGTGGTTGTGTAGGATGTTATTAATGCATTCCAGGCAGAGTTAGTGGCAGTGTAAACAGATGAGAGGGATAGGGGTGTGGGAGTTTTAGTAGCTTGATCCCCTTGATCAAGAAATCTCTTCCCCACTCTCTAATAAGTGAAATAGCCATTTTCTCAAGCTTGTATTATTTTTATATAAAAACAGTGCAGCTCTTCCCAGGTCTGTTCCTCAAAAACTGGATCAGTGTCCCTAGGGCATTTTTCTAGACCGACCACAAGTCTTCTGCACATGGGTTATATTAGAGTTGCTCTGGTATATGCCCAGAGGAAGGAAATCCTTTGTAATTTAGACAATGGTGTCTTCTACTTACCAAACCTTGCACCTTGGTGACTAGATTTGCCCAGAGAGAGTTTCTTTTCCAATTTATCTACTGAGGTTGGAGGCAGTGGCTTTTACAAACTTATACAAAAAAAAATGACTTACGACATAGAATCTACATATTACCAATAGCATGAGGAAAAGTTCTAAAGGCAGGAAGAATCTGAGCGCACATAAAGAACAGAAGGAATACCAATATTCATGGCAAAAGTCTTTTCAAACAATTTTGGCCTTACCTGTCAACTGAATCAGAAAGCTACAGAAAGTAACATGATACAGATGCACGTATGTTGTACATCTTGCTTCAGTTGTATCACAGACTGATCTTATGTGATCTGAATCAGTTGTGCCATTGTTTAATATATATAGACAGGAAACGCTGGTCTCATATTGGTTAAGTGCTATGGCTGCTAACTGAAAGATTGGCAGTTTGAATCTACCAGGCACTCCTTAGAAACTCTATGAGGTAGTTCTGCTCTGTCCCATAGGGTCATTATGAGTCAGAATCTGTTCAATGGCGATAGATTTCTATATAGAGAGAAAAACAAATATGTAAAGAAAAACTATACATAGAAAAATTCATCTCTTCTTTATTTCACATTTAAAACATCCATCATTCTCTATGTATTTTGAACCCCTGGTGATGAAGTATCTAAGTGTTCAGCTGCTACTCAGAAGGTCAGCTGTTCAACTCCACCAGCTACTCCTTGGAAACCATATGGTGTAGTACTACTCTGTCCTACAGGGCCTCATCGAGTTGGAAGGGACTAGATGGCAGTGGATTTGGTGGCTTGGGTTATACATACTTTCATTCTTGATGGGTGTGTGTGTATATGTACTTATTGGAAGAAATGGAATTCTCTTCATAACAGATTTTAGAAATAAAAAACCTCAGTGTCACATAATGTGAAAAACAAAGGTAAGTTTAGGTAACACAGGAAGAGTTTCTCACCATCAGCTATCAGAACTGTGTTGCCATAAAGACAGAAGAAAAGTCAAGATGGTCAAAAAGGTAAGTTACACATGGCAATTCCCTTAAACAAACAAACAAAAAAACAAAACTCAGGTTTATTGAGGGGTAATGTGCATGTGGTGACAACTCATCCCTTTAAGTGTACTTCATCTCATGTATCAGGAGGGCCACTCCTTAGAGACCTAAATCATGCTTGGTAGAGGGTCAGTTAAAAAAAAAAAAAGAGGAACCCCCCAAAGACATGGCTTGACACAGTGGCTGCAACAATAGTCTAAAGCATAACAACAATTGTGAGCATGGCACAGGACCAGGCAGTGTTTTGTTCTGTTGTATATAGGGTCACTCTGAGTCATAACTGACTTGATAGCACAAAACATCAAGAAAAATACAATTTTATGAGTTTGGACAAATGTATAGTCTTGTAACCACCACCACAATCAAGATTTTCAATATGTATCATCTTAAATAAATCAAATCTACCTTGAAATAAAAGGCAACCTGGTTGCACAATGGTTAAACTTTGTACTTGGCAATTTGAACACACCAGCAGCTCCGTGAGTGAAAAGACCTAGTGATCACTTCATAGAGATTTACAGCCTAAGAAACCCTGTAGGATAGTTATACTCTGTCATGTATGATACATATTACATAAACCCATAATGCTACTACTCTGACCCCTACACTCACTTCTAGGTGTGTTTTTTTTTTTTTTTTTTAATGCCAATTATAATTTAGAGCAATTAAAATCATGCTTGGGGTCCTCTGAGCTTCTTGAATTAATACTTTGACATATTTCATTATCACTGGAAAATCATTGACCTTTATCTCTTGAAATATTACTGCAGCTCTGCTCTGTTCTGGAAATCTAATTTCACGTACATCAGACCATTTGATACTGTTCCACAGCTCTCAGATGCTGTGTTCTGGAGATGTGTGTGTGAGTGTGTGAATATGTGCACATGTGCACGTGCATTTTTGTCTGTTTCTCATTCTCTTTGTGTTTCACTTTGGATCAATTATTTTCTATCTATCTTCCCTTTCAATGATTCTTTTTGCAAGTATTTTGAGTCTACTGATAAGACTGTAAAGGAAACCTTGGTGGTGTAGTGATTGAGTGTTACAAATGCAAACCAAAGGTTGGCAGCTTGAATGCACGAGGCACTGCTTGGAAACTCTATGGAACCGTTCTAATCAGTCCTATAGTGTCTCTATGAGTCAGAATCAACTCGACAGCAATGAGTTTAGTTTCTTAGTCTTGGATGTAATGGTCGAAGGCGTTCTTCATCTATGTTACTGTGTTTTTCATTTCTAGCATTTCCATTTGACCTTTTTTATAATAGTAAATGATTCTACTGAACTTTCCAATTTGTTGATGCATGTTTTCTATATATTCCACTGAAGCCTTTCACATAAGAATCATAGTTTCATTAAATTCCCTGATAGTTTCAACATCTAAATCATCTCCAAGTCTGGTTGTATTGATCACTTTTGTCTTCAGAGTGGGTTTGTATTCCCCCTTGCTTTTTTTTTATGCATCTTAATTTTTTAAAATGCCAGACATAGTATATGGAACAGTAGAGATTGAACTGTGTCTTAAAATGGGCACACTCTTTCTGCTAGCGTATTTATTTGGGAAGTCGAGTCAATCTAATTAGGAGATCAACTAGGCTTGGTTTATGTTGTTTCTGTGGTTATTTTCAGTTCACCACCTGCTTCAAATTCCTCTGTTACCTTATGCTTAGAGTCAGGCTGGTATGATGGAAAGTTTTTCCCAATGTCCTTGCTCCACCCTCTGATTTAGAGCTTTCCTGTGCACCTGCACCTCAAGAAAGGCTCTCTCTATGCTCTTCCCCCACCCCCAATGGTATCCTGGAAACCCTGGTGGTGTAGTGGTTTAGTGCTACATTTGCTAACCAAAAGGTTAGTAGTTTGAATCTGACAGGTGCTCGTTGGAAACTCTGTGGGGCACTCCTACTCTGTGCTATAGGGTTGCTATGAGTTAGCATCAACTTGATGGCACTGGGTTTTTTTGGTTACTGGTACACTGCTATTTCTTAACTGGTGCTTGCTAGTGTGGTAGTGGTGTGTGTGTGTGGGTGTGTGTGTGGTGGTGGTGGTAGAAGGGGGAATTCTCTGTTTTCCTAATTCAACCTCAGTCTTAGGCAGACCCCATTCCTGTAGGATTGGGGTTTTTCTTAATACCTTTCCCCTCTGCAAATGCTAAGACACTTCTAATATTCTGGGCCCAGAACTGATTCCCTTCCCCCAGAAGTAGAGGGCCCCTTATTGCTTTAGTCTCCTCCAGTTGTAGGAGGTCTTCATCTGTACCCTGGAGGTGACAAGGGTTTGCTGGCTTTTGTTCCTTAGAGGAAAAGGAACTGGACATGATTCCATGTTTTCTCACAGTGGTGACTTCTCATCTCTACCAGGACTGTATCATAAGTCTGTGGAGAAAAACCTGTGATTGTGTAGATTCTGCCGTCTGTGGCTCCCAGGGGTTCTGTATTCTCATGATAGCCACTACTTGGCCTTTAGAAATTTGTTTAAAAATATAACTGATTTACTTTCACCTGCTGCTTTAGTGACTTCATCTTCCACCAGCTGCCACAGAGAAGCTGGTAGTGATATCTTTCAGTTGTTTATCTTTCTTCAAACTTCAGGCTTGTTGGTGGCCTTGAGACTTCATCTCTCTAATGGGCTCGATCAAGAAGGTTTAGATTTTGTAGGTTATTCAGCTTTGTTGTTGTTAGAGTTGAAATGACGCTCCTTCAAACTTTGTTCACTCTCATTAGAAGCCAGACCCTATGCCAATTTCTATCATATGAATCTTCATAACGTATCTACAATATGCTATCTCCTGCACACATTTGGAATTCCTAAGGGTTTTGTATGTAACTCTTCAGATCCAGAGATAGAGAACACTCCTACCATCAGATCTTCATAGTAGACACCTCTGAATTACAGAAGAGAGATGCTTACAGAAGCTTTATTTTCAGCACACAGATCTCCCTATATCACTTATTGAATTTACCTTATTTTTTTTTTCTACCTCAAATTACTTTCCTGGTGTAAAAAGGCTTGAGATGATGGTGTTGTCCATTGATTTAGCCCTTATGGAAAGCAAGCTGGAAGGTGTAGTACACGCTTTACAAATATTCATAATCTTAATGCTAATAATCCCACATTGAGGGATCTATGACAAACACCTCAAATATGGAAAAAGAAAAAGGTATTCATTACAGCAGAGGTAGCATATTATGGTGAAAAAGGTGCCTGCTTTGGAACCAGGCATACCTGTTTTAGTAGTTAATTGGCTGTTAACTGGCTGTGTGATCTTGAGTCACTTAGCTTCTCTGACTGTAAATTTTCTTATTTACAAAATGGAGTTTATCATAACTACCTTGCCAAATTTGATAAAATTTAGAAACAATGTATGTGAAATGCTTGGCATATTCTAGGTTTCTGTTAAAAGGAAGCTATTACTACTATTATTTTTGCTATTATTTAAAAAAAAATTTCAGGAACACCATAAATAGTAAAGAGAAAGAGGATATAAATTATGTTATACCAATTTACTATATCAGTGTTCTGAAAAACAAGGTTTATGAATTTATCCAGCAGCATAGAAGTATGCTTAAGATATTGAGATATGTAAGGCATTTTATAGTGTATGTACATTTTGATTACAGCTATATTAAAATGTGTATGCAAAATGGTGAAGTAAATGGTTAGAGAAGTGAGATATTGTGTTTAATTTGTTCTGCATTTTTCAGTCTCTATAATAGGGTCACTGTGAGTCGGCATTGACTCAGCAGCACTGGGTTTGGTTTTTTGGTTGTGGTAATATTGAATTATTTAGGTGAAGAACGTATGTATATGTACAGATCTTAAAATATGTATTTCAATATAATATATAGTTATCTTATACTTACTTGTATATGTTGTAGGCAATCCCAGATGCTGTGTGTACACTCTATACAACAAAATGGAAGCATGATACCATCCAAAATTAATGTCAAGTGTGACTCATAGCGTCCTTTTGCTTTTTCATTGCTGCCAGCCACATCCCCTACTGGTGTTTGTTTTGGGTAAAATCTCTCCAATGTCTTCCAGCTTGTTTCCAAGGCCTCCGTCCCTGACAGGTTTCCAGCTGTCTGCTGAGGACTGCACACACTGCAAAAAAGGCTAGGGTGCATACTCCTCATTGTAACCCTTTGCCTTTCGTTTTTCTTCTAATTAGGTGCCTATCCCCTAGCCCTTTCCCACATCCTACCAATATAAACCTCACTTAAAATTGTGGGTTTTATTGTTCTCTCCCTCTTTTAGGAGACAGAAATAATGTTCTTTCCTTTTCCCCCAGCAGAGTTAGAAACTATAGTTTCCTCTTCACATTTAGCTGTTTAAGGATTATCACTTGAATTGAAAGAATATTTAGAATTTAATCTTGGGAAACTATATTAGCAAAAAAGAAACTATGCCAGAATTTGTTTTCTAATGGTACTATTTTTGAACAGAAGAAGGCCAATTTTCAAAACAGCAATGTACACAGACAATATGGTTATTTTATAAACTTTTAAGAAAGAAAGATCCAATACTCTTTAGAGTGGCACAGTGGGAGTTGGCAACCTGACTTTGTCTGTAATTGACACTAAACACATTACTTCCCATTTCTGAGTCCACTACCTCAGCAATAATATAAATATGTTAGACCAGATAATCTTCAGGGTTTCTATGGATATGAGAATTGCCTGGTACTCAATAAAATGTAGGCTACTCTTATTTCTCCAGTCATCAGTATAATAATAACTATCCTATATAGTCCTTTCACCACCTAGCATAATGGAAGTTGATTATTAGCTATTAGTTGTAGTAGTCACACATTTCACTAAATAAAATAATTTTCATCATGTTCCCACACCCCCCCCTTTAGTGGTTAGGAACTTGGCTGCTAACTAAAAGGTCAGCAGTTTGAATCCACCAGCTGCACCTTGGAAACTCTGTGGGGCAGGTTTCCTCTGTCCCATAGGGTCACTATGGGTTGGAATTGACTTGATGCAAGAGGTCTTTTAAGTACTGTGACACCTCATACTAATGCAAAACTGGGTAGCAGGTATATTGGGAACAAACAGATACTTCTTTATATATTACTCAACTAAAACCATTTTGTTAAACATAGTATTAGGAAGGTGAGATAATTAACTGAGTAGTGAAAGCTTGCCTTCTTCTTTACAAGGTCTTGACTACACCCTTAACCTCCATCACCTCTTCTCACATTGCCATTTACAGATGGTAAGGATGGAAAAGGAATGGGTAAGAGTTCAAGGCAACTCTTTCAAACAAAGGAAAAATACACCTGAAAGATGACAAATCTCTGTGGTTGGGTCTAAAACCTAATTGTCACATGTGCCTGGTGCTTAATTTATTATTTAATACTAGTAGACAAAAGACATAGCCCTAAATTTATTATTTTTCTAGAAGTTAAAAACATAACTTGGGCATAAGTAAGTATCTGTTCTCAAGAGTTTAGAGCAGTCATCTGTCCCTTGGTAGTCAGTAGAGTAAATCAGCTATACAAAGGTGTATCATTACAATCATGAGCAAATTCGTGAAGAGCTTGCACTGTCAAAGTATAACATAATATTTGAGAAATTCTTTTCAAAATATTGCCCAGTGCATACCTCTTAAATTAGATTTTTTTTAAAAAATCACTGCTTGACATGTTGTTTTTACTTGCAAGCCTTACCAAATAGGTGAAGCTTAGGTTTTATTAGTTATATTTTCTGGATTTGAAGTTGGGACTGGAGATGGGAACAGAAAGGAAGGAAAGAAATGGCCATTGTCAAACTTGATGACACATGATTTATAATATTTTAAATTAAGTTTCAGAAACACGGTACTGACATTTGGGTTGCTAAGCCATGAGGTCTACTGGACAGGACTTTGAGTATTTTTCCTTTTAGGCTGAAATTATACTGTTTATTTGCCTACCAAATGTCTAGCACTGTGAATGCTTTCTTTTTAGGTAGGAAAGTTTCCTCACATCCTTGCCATTTTGCAAATATAGCTCAGTTCACTCAGCCAACAAATATTGCTTGAGCACCCATAAAGTGTGTAACACTGTGAATTTCTTTATATATTGCAAACTTCGGAAGCAGAATCAGAAGCTGAGTAGAGGTCACAGGCATACTAGGTTGTTGTTCCATCCTAATGCAGTACCATAAGTCAGTTGCTACCTGTTTATCCCGCCTTTTCCCTATGACATTGCCTCCTTGTAATGTGCCTCAAACAATGTTAATGTGCCTCAAAAGGAGGGATTGATCTTCCCTAAGTAACCCTCAGTCAGCTCTAGTATAAGACATACATAATATAGCTCTTCAAAAAATGTTGTTTCAAATGATTAAAATTTTCTATAATAACATGTCTTAAAATATATTTATCAAATGCTCACTCTGTCTCAAGTGCTAGTCAAAACACTAGGTGCTAGTTGATCAGAAAACATTTGAAGGGAGATTCTTTCTCACTGATTTAATATTAGTAGGGAAAAGGAAGAGGAATTTCCCACATGACTATGGCTTCTATTTTTGAGGAAGAAGTGATGAATAACAGGAAGGGGAGAAATAGTTTGAGACAGAAAAAAGAAAAGGTTCTTAAGTGGTGTAAATTGTTTGCTCTAGACTACTACAAAAATGGTTGGTGGTTCAAATCCAACCAGCAGTGTCTCAGAAGAAAGACTTGGCAATCTACTTTCCTAAGATCACAGCCATTGAAAATCCTATGCAGTGGAGGTCTACTTCTACTCTAAAACGTGCGTGGTTTCCATGAGTCGGAATTGACTCAACAGCAATATGTTTGGTGTAAAAGAAATGAGGAAACAGTGCTGTGGTTTTTCATTCTGGATATAGAACTGTCTAATGAACCTTCTAAATGAGACCCAGGAATAAATTTTTCCTCAGTAAGAAAACAGAAGTGGAGTATTTGCAGTGGGGGTGAAAAGAAGCCGAATAGGCTAAATAAATTGAGACTCAGGGGACCAAATTAGTGGAAAGTGCTGAAGTGGAAAGGACTTAAAGAACCTGTAATATTTCTCTCTTGGCTATGACATCTCTCCAACTATGGAATACAACCCAGGCATCAAGTTGCAGGCTTGCCTTCTGCTCTCAGTATTATACCAGAATTTACTTCAGGCTCCCAATAAATCTTGAGAGAGGAAGAAGCAGTTAGTAGGATGATAGGAACGAAAGGGGAAAGTAAAAGTCATATGAGAGATTTGTGTTCTCAAGAGGCCACAAATTTTTCCACAACTCCTCTAATCTATTTAATAAGTCCACAGATGTATTTGTTGAGAAATTTAAATTCTGTATTTGGTGTGTTAGTGTAAAATCATTACCTCATTTCTTCAGAAAACTTAATTGGTTTTTACAGAGTTGTTCCAGGAGTAGAAAAGACAAGGTTAAGTGTTTAGAGAGAAATATGCATTTCTAAATAAAAGCCAAGACTAATAAACTCTTTACAACATGTTGGTTTTAGTCAGATAAGAGTTCCAATTATTATAAAAATCTTTAGAAATATAACTGTGTTGGGGGGAGGAGATAAACATAGTTACTTAAAAATAGACATGCAAAATTGTCTAATTGATGCTTAGTTTATATACTTAAAACATGTTTTTCTTATTTCAGTCCTATTGAAGTTTACATGGAAAAAAAGTTTTCATAAATCATTTTAAAGAGCCATCAGGGTTAGTGAAGGCACTGCAATAAATATGACTTTGGTTGGTTGCAGTAGCAAGAGTTCTTGATTTCTTTGATCCTCTAACAGTTAACAACAAGAAACAGTTAGCTTGCATTTACTGTATTTAATGAAACACTTTGGAAAGTAGCATTTAGGCAGTTCTTACTCTTGAAGTAAGAATGAGTCTTAACTTAGGTTTAGAATGAGACTTTCAAACTTTCTAAAGTATTTTTTTATCTGACCTAAAGTGCTTTTGAAGCCCTGGTGGTACAGTGGTTAAAGTACTTGGCTGCTAACCGAAAGATCAATGGTTTGTTCAACAGGAGAAAGATGTGGCAATATACTTCCATAAAGATTACAGCCTTGGGAACCCCATGGGACAGTTCTACTCTGTCTTACAGAGTCACTGTGAGTCAGAATCTACTCGATGGCAATGGGTTTGGTTTGTTTTTATTTAAAGAGCTTTTATGGGTGATACAAAAATTACGTTTAGAAATTAATATCCCACTGTAGCTCTCTGGTGGTGCCAAAGGAAAAGTGGAAAATCTTGCAATTTCTTGTGGCTGGAGCTACTCTGAAGGCAGGCAGTAAGTTACTTTTACTAAAAAAGATCTATAAGAAAAATTAAACTCTCAAAGAATATGAAAAGATAGCAGCAGTTCTTTACCTCTAGTCTTATTTTTCCATGCTCTGCTACTGCCCCGCTTAAAATAAATATCTTCTATGGAGAAAGGGGGATTTTTTTTTTCTTTTTAAATGAGGGACTAGCTGTATATCATTTCAGTTGAAGAAATAATAATATGGAGGTGGTTTGTGTGTAATTTGTGTTGGAAATTTTTCTTTAAAAAGCTCCTTGTAGGTATGTCCTTCTTAGGTAGAGTCCTTTTATGGCTAGGAAAAAGAGGCTGGATTATTCAGAGTCCCCTAAGGGAAAAAGAAGATTGATTATATTCTAAGCACTGCCAGTAACATTTTGTATAAATCATTAACTCTGAAGGGTGGGGGAAAAAAAGCAAGAAACAAAAACACAACCATTGTCAAACAGGACTAGACCAAGAGTCCTCAGAGAAGGACAACTGTTCTTTGACTACAAGAAAAACATAAAATTATTTGGTGTACAAACTAGATGGCAGTATGAAAGATGGAGATCGGAACATCCGTCACGTTACAGATTGTGATTTCAGTGTCCTGAAAAATGAGTAACGTTTATTGAGAGCTTACATTGTGCCTAGTGCTTTATTTGTGCTATATTGTTGACATCTCACAATACCTTGATGAGGTAGACATCTTTTTTATCATCTTCCTGCTACTCACACGTGAGAAAACTGAGGATCCAAGAGCTTGAGTAACTAGCTGTGTTCACCACCTAGTGAGATACAAAGTCAAGAGTGAAACTAAGATTTGTCTGTCCCCTAGCTTTGTACTCTCAACCACTATACTATATTCAGCTCAACATACACAACCCCCCAAACCAAACTCAGTGTTTTTGTGTCGATTCCAACTCATGGCGACCTCATGAGTATCAGCGCAGAACTATGTTCCGCACAGTTTCTAGCAGCTGATTTTTTTTGGAAGTTGATCATTGGATCTTTCTTCTGCAGCACCTCTGAGTGGATTTGAAGAGTCAAACTTTTGACTGGTAGCTGAGTGTAAACTGAGCCACCCAGGGACCTTCACAAAGTACAAATCAGGTTTTTAAAAAAAGTACTCAGCTAGATTGGCCAGTTGGAAAAAAAAGAAAACTGCCTAAGTGCAAAATTTACAGGAAACTGGTGAGCTGAGGTCGCTGATGAAGAACATTAGTGATGTGACACTCTAGCGTGTGTGTTTGCTTTGTAATGATCACTAACAGTCTGAAATGCTTCATGATCACTCTCTGTTGGAATCTGAAGTGTTAGGGAGTACCTTTCAGTGGGACTTAACAGAATTTTGCAAGTGGATGCGGACAAGCAGACAGGCTTTATAGGACATTCAACACACATGACCAAATTCCTAATCAGTATCCAGAATCACTGAGAAGGCACAAAAGAGCTTGTTGTCACCCACTCATTCTCTGCCTAAAAGAGGATAATCTAGTGGGCAGATTCAGGGCCAGAAGCATTTTTCCGCAGTTACTGCTCCCAGTGGGAGCCCCAGAATGTAGAAAAGCACCAAAGGATCATTGACAGTTTTTTAGTTTTGGTTTTGTTTTCGTTGCTGTCCATTCCTGCTCATAATGACCCTAAATGACAGAGTAGCACTGCCCCATAGAGTTCCCAAGGAGCACATGTTGATTTGAACTGCTCACCTTTTGATTAGCAGCTATGGCTCTTAACCACTACACCACTAAGGTTTGGTGAAGGTTAGTGCTGCTCAGAGATGAAGCAGAACCTTTGGGAAGAATTGGTCACTGATTGATATGGAAGGATATTAAAAAGTAACAATTAAAAATTATTTTGCATATTTTGTAATAGATGCATTTCTAGGAGCATAAATGTAAATTATATGTGCTTGTATGTTAAAATATTATTTAGAGTTTCTTCACTGTCCTCTGCTTAAGAGCTTTTCCCAGAGTCTGGAATGGGATAAGTTACATGTAGGTGCAAAATGGGCATAGCTTGGAAGGTTAGATGGTGGCAGAAGCAGGGTATTGAGCAGGTAGATGGTGACAATAAGAACTTGGCAGTGAAAAACCCACTGCCATCAAGTCAGGTCCAATGGAGGAGGTTAATGCCAGGTGTGTTCAAGTTAAATTCTCATATTATTCCCATCAGATGGAACTGCAGGTTTGAACAACACTTACAGCTTAAGGCTTTCCTGGTGGTTAACCTTCACAAGAGTTTTGCAAGCAGCCAAGTTCCTCCAACCTTGTCACAAAATAAAGTGGTGCAATGACAGTAGAAAACCAGAAGCAAAACTGGGGGTAGATGCCTGAGATTTCAGTAGTCTTTAAAACTAGTTTGAAAATTTTTTCAGGGATAAGGAACAGGTTTTGTTCATTTCTGCTCTACCCATAGACCACGTAGTAAAGTGTCTTGCAAATATTAATAATGAAAAAAAAGATCCACTGCTGTTCAGTCGATTCTGACTCATAGTGACCCTATAGGACGGAGTACAACTGCACTCACGGAGTTTCCAAGGAGCACCTGGCAGATTTAAACTGCTGACCTTTCGGTTAGCAGATGTAGCACTTCGCCAGTACACCACCAAGGGTACATGCCAAACAAAAATGTCAATGTAGATGTAATAGTATGTTTTCTGTTGCCCACACTCATTTTTGTTCCTTTTTTTTTTTGGTCAGTGTTGTCATTCTTCAGGTAGGTATTATGAGAAAAGTGAGGTATGTCCAGAATATCTCTTTTCCTTACCTTTGTAATCTCTTGGGGACTAACACAATCACTTATACATATAGATGCTTGGTGCCATTACTTGCGAGACTAAACATACATGTGAACCCTCCCCCAAGTGACAGATTTAGCAGGGGTTCTCTGCAGATTTACCTTGATGGGAAGGATTGACTAGTGACACCCTGTTAAGCCAATGCTGGGGACACGTTGGCCTTTCAAAATCATACCACCTAAGTAACTTTCTTCCTTAACTATAAAAAAAGGTGGCACTGTGTAGAGATAAATATTTCCAAAGGATGGAAATATTAGCCTTACTTATTTTATTACTTTCTGCTGAATGAGTCATTTAGGAAGCTTGAAAGAGTATATTTTTTCTCTGGGTACTGCAGTTTTCTGTAGTGTTGTTGGCATGGTCCAGTATAAGGATGGTTTTAAGAGAGCTTCATACCTTTAGAAAGATGTCTAGAGCATGTGCAAATATTTCTTGACTTGGAAGATTGGCAGTCATTAGAAAGAAAAACACATATAAATAAAAGCTTACAAATACCTTTGCTTCTCTTAGTCCTCTAGCCATGCTTGCTAGTCACTGTAATTTTTTTTAATTAACTACCTTAAATTTTAATAATTTTGAAAATTTAAAAGGACAAAAGTTTTGAGAGTGGGGATATTGCAGGTCTTGTACTGTTGCATATGTGTACAGTGATCAATTCATCTTGTTTTACTGAGTGCTTTCCTATTTTGAAAGTTGGAAGTTCCACATCCTGGGAATTCCCATCAGGCCAGGATTGTTGATTACCTTATGTGTAATCTGGCTGCTAGACTTGACACCCCTTCATATTTGAATGGCATATTGTACTTGGTAAGAGATAGTGATATCCTACCCCTGGCTGCACTCAGGGCAGAAATAGTAGACATTAATAGAAAACTGCAAACTAATTTAAGAGAAATATAAAACTGAGTAGTGCTATTTATAGGGAGAAGAGTCTGCTTTTATCCCAGATGATGCAATGCAGAAGTTGATTTCCTCACCATTACCAATCCCCCCACAAATGTGTGTGTGTGTGTGTGTGTGTGTGTGTGTGTACATACAGACATAATCTATTGACTCATTATTTGGCAAAATTTGCCAAAACGGTTGTGGCATTTGGTACACACAAGATTTACTAAAGTGGAAAATGAGCATCTTAAAGTATATCTTTAAAAAGGGACTTCACAAGGTAGAGCTGAATGTCTGGATTGCAGAGGGAGATAGAGAAGTGTAACTTGCTGTCAGCCTGCTTTCCTGAGACCCTTCAGGCGGGATGCCCTAGTATGAGATCAGAATTTTTCCCAAGTTCCTCTGCCTTTTTGAATCTTGAACTTTGGGGAATAAGTGAGCTGAGTGGGGAAAGAGTTTATGGAATTTATTAGAATATGGCCATTTAGTTTATACAAAATAATCCATTTCAAGAAATAAATAACAAAGTAACTGTTCAGATGATTGCATACAGGCTGAGTTGTAAAGCCTTCTTTACTGTACAAAACAGAAGTGTTTTAATGTATTTTTTTTAGTAGGCAAAAGATTCTGCCTCTACATCAGCTGGTGGTTATATAGTAATATACTCCTATCTCCTTTCTAAGTGCCCATTTTCTTTAGAGTTTTGTTGGTGCTGTGAATTATCTTGCCATTTAATCCATTATAGATGTCATTATGCACTTGGTAGAGAATTACAGTTCAGCCTGAATGAATTATAGTAATAGAGATTTAGTCTCTGACACTATGTCTCTTGGTCCTTTGAAAGCAAAAATCACTTGATTCATTAAGGCTGCAACTTGCCCTCTATTTGCATTAAAACATGTAGCATGAGATGTAGAACAAACAACGTCACTTGGCCTCAATAAAATTTTCACTCAAATAAACCTAATGGAGGAAGGACTAGATAATTTGTGGCTTCTTTAATATCCCCTACAGTAGCATTGTACTGAATCAGATTTTGTTGATGAGTCAGATCCGACTCGATGGCACTTGGCTGGCTTGGCTTATTTTTTAAAATCCTATACTCCAGGGCCCTGATGGAGGGGCTAGGAAAAAAAGGAGAGATCTAGGAGAGCCGGAGAGAATCCAGAACCAGAGTTGCTAGATTTAACAAATAAAAATATAGAATCCCCTGTTTAAATTTGAATTTTAGGTAAACTGATTTTTTTTTTTTTTTTTTTTTTAGTGTAAGTATGAACTAATGAATTTGCTAGGGTCATACTTGCCACTCATTAACCTGGTGCAGTGATTAACTGCTTGACTGGTAACCAAAAGGTCAGAAGTTCGAAACCACCAAGAAGTTTTGTGGGAGAAAAGACTTGGTGATCTGCTCCCGTAAAAATTGATGTTGTTCTTTGCCATACAATCAGTTCTGAGTCATAGCAACCCTATAAGACAGAGTGGAACTGCCACATAGTTTCCAATGCTGCAATCTTTACGGAAGCAGACTGCTACATCTTTCTTCTATGAAACAGTGGGTGAGTTCAAACCACTGACCTTTTAGTTAACAGTTAAGCATTTAACCACTACACCACCAGGACTCCCCATCCTGTAAAAATTACAAGCTAAGAAACCCTATAGGGCATTTTTACCCTGTCATGTAAGGTTGCTGTGATTCAGAATGAACTCAGTAGCACACAACAACCACCCTGTGTTAAGAGGGAAGCTGTGATGTGGCAGAGAATGCCAGTTTATCAGGTCTGAGAAGCGGCCCAAGTAGTGCAAATGGTTATCATGCTCAGCTGCTGTTGAATAGTTGGAAGTTTGAGTGCAACTAGAGGCATCTTTGAAGAAATGCCTGGTGATCTGTATCTGAAAAAAGCAGCAACTGGAGCACAGTTCTACTATGAAACACATGGGGTCACCATGAGCCAGGATTGTCTTGGTGGCAAAAATGTCTTTTAAGAAGCTGCCAAAGGGTGGGTAGAGGGGTGGTTTTCTAGTCCCCAAATTACTACGACTGCTCCCAGCTTCTGGAAAATGCCATTTTGTGCTGCTGTCAAGCTCCACGGCCAAGCTGTAGGCTGCCGAATCCAGGTGAAGAACTTTGTCCTCTAACTGATGGACTAGATGGAGGAAGGGAGAAGGGTTTTCTCTTTGACATGCTTAGAAGAGTATTTTGTCTGCTCAGTGGAAGGGTTCCAGGCTGGTGATTTCACTAGGCACTCTGCAGCTTGATTACACTGAGTATGAGTCCAATCCCATAGAAGAATTGCAGTCAGTGTTAATCATGATATTGATTGGTTTGTTTTTTTTTCTTTGAAATACCTCATACTCTTCTCTTTCACAGGCCAGGCTATCACTGGCCTCAATCTACAGACTGTTCACAGAAAGACCACTTGTGGTGTTTGGAGCCCCATCCGTGTAGTCCCTTTCCTTTAGAAGTTAAATCACTCATCTGAATCCTCTGTGAAACTGGGAGTCTTTTTGAAGGAAGCCTACATAGGGCGTAACAATCTACAGCAAGAAAGAGAGACGAACTACCAGCAGAATTATTTAGATCCGACCATCACGTCACTTCCTCATAACTCCCTCAACATGGCCCTGAGAATGTGTGATCTGCTTTCTCTATTTTGTATATAATGTTCCCTCAAGGACAACTGAAAAATTTGTAAAGGAAGTATGCTTCAGCAAATTCTTTCTAAGAAGTTTCCCAAAAGGGCTGCACTTAGCCTAATAGATATACTGGAGATTCCAGTGACTATGACAGGCTAGTTATGCTCTCTTTGAGTTTGAATCCTGGTGCAGAAGGAATTAGACTCTTCCAAAGCCCTCTCAGGGACTTCATTTGCTGTGTCTTCTGTCATCATCAACACCCTTTCTAACACTTCAGAAAAAGTGGTTCCTAATTAAAAAATTGGGGAGGTCCTGCACTATAATATAAATCCATCTCGAGTTATGGCCAATTACAATTTAAGGTTACCATTATTTAAGTGCTTACTGTATACCAGGCATTGTTCTGTCTACTTTATAGGCATTAACTTATTTGACCCTTATAACAATCCCATGAGGTAAAGTGTATAAATATCAGTCCCATCTGGTATGTGAAACTGAGGCATAGAGAGATTAAATGACATGTCCAAAGTAACACAGTTAGTAGCTGAACCAGTTTTGAAGTCAGGTCTGTCTGACCTGCAAAGGCCCTACTCAATTATGCTATGTAAAACTAAAAGACAGTTGTTGAATACAAAAGAGAAAGACATTTTCTACATGATAGATTGTGTCACTGAGGACCACCAAGCCCCCAAGTAGTGTTTATAACGAGGCTCCAGTGCATACATTGCTCACAGTCCTAGTAGCTTTATTATTTCTCTCCAGTCGGTCCCAAGAAGGCTTTCTTATGAAGACAGAGAAAATTAGAGAATTATCTTTTCAGCCAATTGACAAAGGCAAATTACATGGTACATTTTATGAGGAACATCAGAAGCTACGTGAGAAATTAATTAGCCATTCATAAAGTACTTGTTCTGAATAGTAAATATTTAAGAATTCAGTTAAAGTCTCTCACTGAGAGAGAGCTTATCTTTTTGATTAACAATAAATTTTATGTAAAATCATTTTGTAGCAAAGTGCCCCATATACAATTTAGGTTTTAGAACCAACCAGGAAAGAAAGAAATCAAACATGTTATTAATAAATTGTGCTACACAATTTCAAAAGGAGGAGCTCTTCTCTTATAAAAACAGACAGAAGCCATACTGACAACAGCAATTCAAAAAATTAGATAGTGTGTTTGTGTTAATGGGGGAGGAACAGCACGGAAAAGGAGGGTGAGACTTTCGCACCACTCCAAGAATATTATCAGTTCCACTAAATGTATCTGTAGAAACTGTTGAACTGGTGTATGTTCTGGTGTGTATATTCTCAACAACAACAAAAAATAAATTTAAAAAAAGTTCCTTTGATAAAAGCCCTGGCCAGGAAGGTATTAGTTTAGGTTCATGGACAAGCTAAGCCAAGTGCCGTCGAATCGGATGTTCATGGAATACATTCTAAATAGCTAAAAATTTCATCTAAGACTTATTCTGACACAGTTTGGTGTATGCAGCTTCCATCATTGCATGAGTGTAGTCAGCCATAGTAAGAGCACATGCTTTGGCATCACACAGATCTAAGTTTAATTTCTGCCTCCAAGACAGGATCAGTCAGTTAACTGTAAAAAACATTTGGATCAGTTTCACATAAAAACAATAGAGAAAAGAAACCCATTATGAAGTATATTTTTCCTGTTCCTTGACAACTCAATCCCACTCATTCACGGCTTCCCAGATACTGATGAGCCGGGTAGTTATCATCTCCTAAGTATCCTACTTGTTTCTAGGGAGCTACAGGTGAAATATCTTGATATTTTTCCTCTTTGTACCAGATTGTGAATAATTAAAATGGTGATAATTCAAGTTTATAGTAATAGCTACTGCTTATTATACCAGTGCCACCATGTTTTTGAAATCAGGAGTGAAAATTCAGATCTATCCCCCAAATCCTATGAGTGACAGCTGTGAGTAAAAGATATTATTCAGTTTATGTTAGGGAGGCTTATTGATGCTGACAAAAATGCCAGGAGAGAAATCTTGCATAAAACTGGCTTGCGTTGTGCTAGTCCCCTCCGCCCCACGAATCCTCCGTCTTAACCTCGCATCAGCCCCACTTCACATCTGTTTTCCTTGACAAATTCTTTTACTTCTGTTTAAATCCCTCCTCCTTTTCTTTTGATACTAACAGTTCTCAGTGTGGTTAATGACTTTGACTGCTATGAATCTGTAACATTCTGGGGTAGGATCTGGATATAAAGAAATTTATCAGCTGACCTCACACTGTGCTTATCTCCGTCTTATTTGTATTTTTCAAGAAAATTTTGAGTGTTTTGTCCCAGGTATATTGTATAGTGAGGAGTAAGCACTGAATCAGGAGTAAGGCTCTGGCCTTGCCGTGAAATGTCTCTGCACTGTTCCTTAGGTGGCCCTGTGGCAGGTCAAATTAGTGTTGATACTAGGTATGCAGAGGGCAGGAGAGGGTGAGGGACTGAGAATAAATGAGAATATAAACTAGACCATGGATCAATGTTTCATGCTTTCCAGTTTGACATGAATTGAGAAACTGTTTTTCTGCAATGTTCTGAGCAAAGGCAGTAGCAGGCCTGGACTTGCTGCCCTCTGATGCATCAGAATACCCTTATTTCTCTATCTGAGTGTTTCTTAAGAAGGGATGCACATCAAAATCGTCTGCAGAAATCATTTGGAAATGGAAATGGTCAAGACCCACCCTAAAAGATTCTGAGTGGAAACTACTGCTCAGCTGAACTTGAGGTTCTAGGGGTAAATATAAATCTAAGATAGGGTTTTTATTACTTTCTGCAGAATTTGGTGGGGGGGAACCAACCCTAAATACATGTGCTGAGGAAGGCAGAGATTTAATTCAATATGGTATGATTTTCAGGAAAGGTATCTCAGACCAAAAATATGTCCTGCAGACCAGCTTGCCATGTTCTTTAAAATTCAAATAGCCATTATTAAAGAGTCATCACTTTGGACTTCTAAGTCATTTCTTTACCAGAAATCACCTGTTCACAGGCATCTAATACATTAGGTAATGCATTAAGCCACCATAATTAACACTTTAGTCCAGATGAGATTTAGTCTCACCTTAATCCTGAGGGAAATGAGGCACAAGGCAGGTAAATGATTTGTGACGCTTGTGAGTGACAGGAGAGAGATTTGTAGCCTGGGGAGTTGTTCCCAGGGAAGGAAAGGCCAGAGATAGTATCTCAATGAGAGGAGAGAGCCTGAAGTGTAATGTGGGAAGGGTCAGGTGGGTGAGCAAGGTGAGCTACAGTTTTGCCAGAGGTTATTCAATTGCCCTTGGTGGAAAAAGTCTGCTTCTCTTACAAGCTCAAGTCTGTTTTGCAGAATAACCCATTAACCCACCCTGGCTCATTTAAATGCAAAGCAACAAAAGGGTTGTGCTGAAGAAACCAAACCCTACCATTTAGACTTCACAGTATTGAACGGCTGATCGATTTGGTCCATTCAGTGGAGAGAAAACATATACACATCAATTCAAAGCAGTTGTGTGAGCTTATGTGTCAATTCAAGGAAAACAGTTGAATTATGTTAAAACAATCGAGAAACAACTTTTTCAATATCCTTGTAAATGCCATTTTTTTGTTTGATAACCTGAACCTCTGCCAGAGTTATGAGGCCTTCTTACTCCTTGGAGGAGTCCCTGGGTGATGCAAATGGTTAAGTGCACAGCTGCTGCAGTAGCCCAAAGGTTGGTGGTTCAAACCCACCCAGAAACACCTCAGAAGCTAGGCCTGGTGATTCGCTTCAAAAAGTTTACAGCTTTGAAAACCATATGGAACAGTTTCACTCACGGCACCTGGAGTTACCATGAGTATACTGGAATCAACCTGCTGGCAACTAACAATGACAAAGAGTAACTCTTCTGTAGAACAGGGATCTATCCTTTGAGTGAAATAAGGAAGCGTTCGGGGTACTTTAGTATGCTGAAAATAATTGAAGTGGAAGCAGGCACAAGTACCTAGAGGGAAGGAGAGATAGAGGAAAGCAGGGAAATTATCCTATAGAATTGGCTGCTTTACATTAACTGAAAAATAATGAAGTAGTGAAAGTTCCAGTCATGGCTGTAAAAGAAGTTTGGGGACACTGGTGATCACAAATTCTACTCTCACTCTTCTCTCTTTCCAGATAGCACAAAAACCCATTTATGCCCCGCTGTCCTCTGAGTAGCACCTAGTTTAAGAACTATGTTCCCTTAAAAACAAACAAAAACTTGGTTTTTAATTCATCGAGGATCGTCCAGTTGCTCCTTGGTCAGTTAACTTGAGCCTTGGGCTTAGTTTTATTTTTTCAGATTTGATGATGCAAAAGAGGGATGAAAGCACATATAATATCTAAACAGCAGGATTTAAACCAAGCCAAATGCATTTGTTATTATTGCCCTGCTTCTCTTCCCCCAGGATAGCACCTATTCTCTAAAGTTGCACTGATGTTTTCAGTTAAGGAATCCAAAGATTATTTGAAGTGACTTGAATGTGGACCGTTTTCTTAAGGGAAGCCCAAAAGCTAGACCTAAGGTCTTGGCAGACATAGTACAATTAAAATGTAGTAACTGTGGATTTACTGGAAATCTGCTCAGGCTTCCCCAAACTCCCAAGACTTGATGTGAAAGGAAGACAGAACAGTGATTTATTGAAAAAAAATTGAACAATCTTGTAAACTCTTGAAATCATATCAGCCAAGTAACAAAATTAGTCCTCCCACCTCTTTGGTTTACCAGTTTCTTCCTTTAACGTTCATTGTCATGTCCCAGTGGTCCATGAAATGATTCTTTATTCTTTGCTTTATGAGCTTTTGGAGTGGTTTATTCACAGATCCTACTTTCACTTTTAGATCTCCTTAGTACAGGTGGTTCTCAAACCACTAACAATTCTCCACCAGCCACACAAGTGTCATTCTGGGGAACTTATTAGAAATGCAAATCCTTGGGTCTCACCCCAGAACTACTGAATCGGAAACTGAAACTCTGGGGTAGGAATGCTGGAATGGAATGGGAAGTGGAGCAACCTGTGTTTTTACAAGCCCTCTAGGTAGTTTTGATGCATGCACAAGTTTGAGAACCATTGCTTTAACTACATTCCTCAGTCGTATCCCATCCTTGAAGGTGCCCTTCTGTTCCTCCACTGAGAATCAGGTGCTCAAAGAAGAAAAGCCCTGGAATTTCAAGGTGGTTTGGCAGCACTGCTTACACACATACTCACACGTACACACAAATTTGAGAGATAAAAATATTCATTGTTTCTTTTCAATGGGAAAATAAAATGGTTCTTTGTCTCCCCACTCAGTAAATCCTAGGAAAGTGTGAAGTAAGCAAAATTTCCTCAAGTAAGATGTAACAATTTACAGAGATTAAATTCTTAGAGGACAGAAACTTTAGGAAGGTGTTTAGGATTCACCTTCACAATAAAAGTTACCTATAAACTGTAGAAACAACTCAAATGTTCATCAGCAGATGAAAGGATGAACAAAATGTGGCATATGCATACAATGGAATATTTTCCATCCAGAAAGATAAATTAATTTCTGATATACGACATGATATGGATAAACCTTGAAAACAGTACACTGAGTGAAGCAAGCTGGACACAAAAGGACAAACATTCTGTGGCTCCACTTGTGTGAGTTACTGGAAAAGGAAAATTCAAAGGGGCAGAAATTAGAGATTAGGAAGGGCTGTGGGGAGGGGTAACGGGGAGTTATTGCTTTCTGGGTATAGTTTGTGTTTGGGGTGATAAAAACTTGTTGAAATAGATAGTGGTGATGGTTGCACGACATTGCGACTGTAATTAATGCTACTCAACTGTACATTTAAAAATGATTAAAATGATAAAGTGTAGGTTACATATTTCTACCACTATTACAAACAACAATAACTATAAAACTAGGAAAGCCAGTCTTTAGGCATTGATGAAAGCAAATCTCCAAACTCTTCTACTCCCACACCACAAATTTCTGAAAGCTTAGAAATGGCTTTGCTTTGCCTGTGTGTTCTTTTAATGAATTGGAAACTCAAGCAGTTTGTTCCTCACATCTTAATACATAATTGAGTAGCATTTTAGGACTGTCTTCAGAATATAGGGTTGATATGAGTAGGGACTGACTCAGTAGAAGTGGGTTTGTTTGTTATTTTTGGTTTCACAGAGTTCTTACTTGGCAAGTTAGTGGTGGCAGCTCAGTGCCATGGTTTGAAGACCATAACAGAATACCCAAGAATGGTACTTTAGAATTCTCTAAAATGTTTGTCTAAAACTTTCAGATCTGGAAATATGGACAAGATTTTCCAGAGAGGACAGAAACTGAGGAAGGTAATGGAGTAAGCAGTAGGAATCCATCTCTTCTGGTAGGATTTAGAGTGAGACACTTTGCGGATGACTTGAGGCATTTGTATTTTTGCAGCCAAAAATATCAGTCTATTCCAGTCATCTTGGTCAACCAACCAATTAACTGTTTTAAAAAAGATACTTTCTCAAACCAGTTGTTTGACTAGTTGACACGTGGTTAACTATTCTTGATTATTTCATGTCAGGCAAATGGCCTCCAGAAATAGCCTAAATTTGGATATAAGCCTAATAATAAACTAACATCTACAATCCACATAAAAAAAATTTATATTTGGTTAATGATCTTCAGATGAAACAGTCATTTGACTCAGAGAGAGTACCAAACCTTTCACAGCCTAGTGGCACACTTCACCTGTGTTTCTTTTAACCTGCACCCAAGTTGACTGAACCCAGGTTCATTGTGGCCTTATAAGTAGCATTTTAAGTGGACATGTCAGGTGAAAAATATTCTTCTGCTGTTTCTCAGATTGGGTTTCAGTATTTACTGGGAACTTTTCGGTTGTATCAGCTGTTTTTATTCTTTTCAATAAAACCTAGATTGCCTTAGGAAGCTTTATAGTGTATTGCATAAAGCATGAGCTTTGAAGTCATTCAGACCTGGATTTTAACCCTAGTTCTGCTACTTTTTTTGTGACTTTAGGCAAATTACTTACTCCATTTGTATTTCAGTTTTTTCCCTTATCAGTGAAATCAAGGATGCTAATACTTACCTCACAGGGTACAGTGCCTGGTACTTAGGAAACCCCAAACCAACTGCCATTGAGTTGATTCTGACTCATAGTGACCACATAGGGTTTCCAAGGCCGAAAATAGCTGCTGATATTTTGGTTAGCAGCTGCAGCACTTAACCACTATGCCACCAAGGTTTCCAAATGTCTCTGCGAAGCCACAGGTGGTTTTGAACTGTGGACCTTTCAGTTCTCAGTCTGTTGCTTTAACCACTGCATGAATAACAAGTGCTCAGTAAATGCCACTTACCCCCTTTCAGGACAAAGGATTAAAATTGACTTGAAAATCTAATCTTAATAAAGAGACA
Organism: Heterohyrax brucei; assembly: GCA_028571685.1. Classification (NCBI taxonomy): domain Eukaryota; kingdom Metazoa; phylum Chordata; class Mammalia; order Hyracoidea; family Procaviidae; genus Heterohyrax; species Heterohyrax brucei. The sequence goes on from CM053166.1 coordinate 143,165,451, forward strand.
CAAACAGTGAGTCCTGTCTGTGACCTGCAGAGAGTGTGCTGTTTGTCTTCCTGCCAGAGTCAGTCCTAAGTCCCAGGCATAAATAATGCATAAGCTGGTTGAACAGAGGTAAAGAGGAGGGGAAGGGGCCTGGGATTGGCATCTCTGATGTTATTTAGTAACGAGGATAAAAAAAATAATTTATTCAGTGAAAGAAACAATATCAAAAAGTAAGATGGAAGTACAGAATTCTAAGGAAAGAAGTAAAAACGGAATTGGGAGAGTGAAAGATAGAGGAGGAAAAACTAGCCTTATACTTGAACTAGGATAACCTGCAGAAATCATAGGAATACAATTCATACTGAAATACACACTGTTAAGAGAGCAACAGATGATAGTGAGAATTAGAGAGAGGAGGGAGAGAGATGGAAATTATCCTGATTGAGAAGACTAATGGAGAGGGAGTTTCTGGAAGCTTTTTCCTCGAGCTCTCTAGCTGGGAGACAAGTCTGCATCTGCAGCATACATAATTGATATCTCCTTAGGTGACAATCTCCTGGGTGATGATCTTTAACTTATAAAACAAAAGAATAGAAGAAAATTATTGACAGTAGAGACCAATACATATGCGTTCCTCAAATTTTTTCTTCTTGGACACAATAATCTTCTTTAATTTTGACTCTGACAAAAAGAAGATAACATGAGACTCTCTAGACAGACCACTGTAGATATCATTTTGTGTGTTTCCAAGTTTAAATATGCAATTAGGGTTTCGACTCATGCCTCACTTCTCAACAGTACTCTAACGTACCTAATTTCTGTGGGTCATCCAAATCTTTAAGCATTCAACTGTTAAATATTGACTGGCATACCCACCCTGAGGAACTTCGAAAAGAAGGCCTAGCAGTCTGCGTCTAGTATGTCACAGCCCATGAGAAATTTTTGGAGTGCAGTTCTACTCTGCACCTATGCGGTCCTATGAGTTGGAATTGACTCCATAGGGACTGGTTTTAATGTACGTAACTATAGGGTCACTATCAGAATCAACTTGATGCCAACAGGTTTTTGGTTTTAACATTAAGGAAACAATAAATTTGATAAACTATCATTACAATCACCATTTTATAGTTATTAGTCAGTCAACAATAGTTATTATAATTTTGCTGAGAGCCATTTGCTTCATGAACATCGTAATTTTTAATTCTTTTTTTTTTTTTTCAATGTTATCAGTAGCACCATACAAACCAAACCCATTGCCAGCAAGTTGATTCTGTCTCAAACCAAACTTACTGGGCAAAATAAAACTGCCACATAAGGTTTTCAAGGGTACAGTCTTTTTGGAGGCAGACTGCCACTTCTGTCTCCCTCTCAAAACCTGATGAGTTTGAAGAGACAATCTTTCAGTTAGCACCTGAGCACTTAAGCATTGTGCCAAGAAGGTTCCTATCAATTACACTAGAGAGGAAAATTTGAGGGAGTAAAGTTTTTATTGCTTCTGCTGCTCTGTTCTTTATTTTATATTGTGATTAAGTGAAACTATGAAATCCAAATTAAATTTGCGTGCCTGCCTATCTGCAGCTCTTTCTACTCTCCTTGTCTGCAGACAGCATACAGTATGTCCTACCCCTTAACAATCTCCTGTCTCCTCCTCTCTATCCTTGCCTCTCCCTTCCAGTAAAAGGCCAGTATAACAGCATCCTATAGATGCGTAGAGCCATAAAGTACACACACCATGTGGTCACATTGTGTCCCCGAGCCCAGTCCATTCCTCTCCAAATGGCTGACCTCAGTATGATTTATCATCAGGGACAGCAGCAGGTCTAGGGCCCATGCTCCCAGGGGAATTCCCGGGCCTTCGGACCATCAACTGCATTCTTTTAATGGAGTTCTTAAGGTGCACTCCCCTTTTTATCGTGTTGCCACAGAGACTCGATATTGCATGCAGCAATACAGCCATCTTTCGTGGTGGCAGGGCACTATCTGGTTCTTCTGGTCACATGTTGACACAGTCTCCCATTCACATGGGTCCTTCTGTCTCCTGGACTCTTTTTCCCTCATACCTTTGTTGTTCTTGGTGATCATCTGTTCCAGATGAGTTGGGACTGTTTGGTATACCTCAGATGACAGCTTGCTACCTTTTAAGACCCCAGATGCCACTCCACCAATATGGAGTACATAAGACTCTCTTAGCAATAGACCAGTTATGCCACTTGCCTTTGATGTCACCTGAGAGCATGGTTTCCTCCCCCCGCCCCCGGGACTTCCTACTCTATCCTTGCAATATTGGGTTAAGATTACAAGAGTTTTCACTTTATGTTGAAGTCCAGTTAATTTGATCTTCTTTCTACTGTGTGCTGTCATTGCTTTCACCCAACCAAATTTCGGTCAACTATCTAATCTATGACCATCCCTCTCCCTCTTTCCCCACCCTTGAAGCCATCAGAGTCTTTTCTTCTATACATTAGTCTATTTTTTCAAGTCCTCATGGTAGGGGTCTTATACATTTGTCCTTGTGCCACTGACCAATTTCACTCAGCACAATGTCTTCCAATTGAAACCAGGTAATGAGATGCTTCCAAAAATCATCGTTGTTCTTTATCATTGCATTAGTGTTCCATTGAGTATATGGACCACCTTTGTTTATCCATTCATCTGTTGTTGAGCATCCAGGTTGATTCCATCTTTTTGCTGTTGTGGACTGTGCTGCAGTAAAGATTTGTGCACATGTATCTGTTCTTGTGACTGCATTAATTTCTGTAGGATATACTCTGAGCGGTGGGATTACTGGATCAAATGGCATATCTATTTCCATCTTCTTAAGGAAGCAACAGATCACTTTCCAAAGAGGTTGTACCATTTTGCAATCCCACCAGCAGTGTAGGAGAGTTCCAGTCTCTCTACAACCTCTCCAGAATTTGTTTTCTGTTTTTTGGATCGTAATCAACCTTCTTGGGGTGAAATGGTATCTCATTGTAGTTTTGATTTGGATTTCTCTGATAGCTAATGATCATGAGCATTTCCTCATGTGTCTTTTGGCCGCCTGGTTGTCCTCTTTGCTGAAGTGTCTGTCCATCTCCTTAGCCCACTGCTTAATTGGCTTATTCACCTTTTTCTTGCTGATACTTTGCAGTACCTTGAGATCAGATGTTGTTCTGACATGCGGTTACCAAATATTTTTTTCCCATTCTATAGGTGATCTTTTAATTATTTTGATAAAGTCTTTGGATGAGCAAAGCTGTTTGATTCGTAGTAGTTCCCATTTATCTATATTCTGTTAATCGTGCCTTGTCGGATTTTGAAGTCTGTCTAAGCTGTGTATCAAAGCTGCCATTGTTGACACTGTATTTTGTTGCATGATCTTTATCGTTTTAGGTTTGATATTTAGGTCACCATCCGACTCGACGGCACTTGGCTTGGCTCATCCAGTTTAAATTAGTTTTGTGTAAGGAGTGAGATGGGTGTTGCATCAATTTTTTGCAGTTGGCTATCCAATTTTGCCAGCACCATTTGTTAAACAGACTGTTGTTACCCCAGTTTACAATCTTAGGGCCTTTGTCAAATATCAACTGTTTATAAGAGGATGGTGGCATCTCTGGGGTCTCCACTCTGTTCCATTGGTCTATACATCTCTTTTTGTACCAGTACTAGCCTGTTTTGACTACTATGGCATTGTAGTAGGTT